>OX387423.1:65041422-68006388 GCA_947563755.1 Lochmaea crataegi
TAATCATAATAGAAAAATAATAAAATAATTAAAATTAGATAACCATTATCCTATGAAGGTAGGATATCAAGTTAATTAATAATAAGGTATGGAATTGATATAGATCAACAATTCAAAACCATATCAATATAATGAAAAACACAGTGGCGTACAATGGCTGAACGGAGAGCTTCGCATATCTTAACACTGAACACTGTTGACACTACCACTACACCAACACTAACACTATCTTACGAGCGATTCGATAACCTAGTTATCTTCTTCAGAGACTGAAGGTACACTAATGGTCCTTCGACATCCATATATGTATACTAACTTTTATCGCGCCAAACTGGTCAATTCGCGGGAACCATCCTGGAGCAAAAAAATGTCACAATTGCTTTTTTCCTAATAAGCTATACAACGGACTATGAGGTTAGGTCATTTGTCTTTATCTAAAATATTATTACATTTAATTATTTCTATGCTTTAAAATGCATCCAACATTCTATTGTTGGAAACATTTGTAAAGAAAGTCTATTTCTTCAATCTTAATTTTTCGGCGCTCGGTCGTTATCGCCTAGCGTGATTTATTAAATGTTGATAGAATGACAACACATGTCAATTATAAAAAAGTTATCAATCAAGTTACAAGACCCGCCAAAATATCAACTCGGAACGATAATATTCGGGCAATCTTCCTCATTTGAGGTGCTTATAATGCAAAAATTTTTTTTTTAAAATTGACCCCCCCCCAAAATCCCCCCAACCATGGCCCCGAATTGATGGTGGAAACCGCGTATGGTGTTTTTAGGCATCGTTTATAACGGCATATCACGAAATTAGTGAAAATAATGTTCTAACCTCAAAATTTGGCGCCACTTGTGGCGCCCTCTATATCGACTTTTAATTTTTTTTTAAATTCAATTCCCATAGATTCGAACCCGCAAATTTTCGTGGGCGTAATGAAAATTTTCTTAAAAAATATTTTTATTTTTTTTAAAAACTTTTTCCCCTTTTTCTCGAATTTTTAATCGTATTACCTATATATTTTATATAGTCTATGTGTAGGTCTCGACCTATATTTCAATTATGAATTTAGGTATTTTTCCATATTTTCATAAATAAAAAAGTACCTTTATATTTTCGTATATAACTCCAGTGGCAGCGCCGATGGGTAAAAATCATTATTTTTCCCGAAATCCGCATCACTTTTTCCTAATGGATCCACCATTGGATATTCTAACAAAAATTTTTTTAAATAAATTAGCCCCCCCAACTACCCCCAAACATTTTTTTTTATCTTCTCTATTACGTCAATCATAATAATTTTCGATCCTCTATATAAACTCTCTCTTGTAACTTTTCGTTTTTTTTTCCTTCATCGAAAAAAACCCAGCTCAAGTTGCCCGTTATGTATAAGTACCGGCATAGGGGGGTAAAATTTTGCCCAATCCTGAATTTCGTCGGAATTTCACCAAATTTGGTATGGGGCACCTTTTTAGGCTCCCGAAAACGATGGGCATAGTTTCCGTTCTTCAAAATCAATTTTTCCCATTAAAAATGAATTTTCAAAATTTTTATCAGGACCATCGAGGGGGGGTCAAAAAAAAATTTCGTCCGATTTTGATGAAATTTTAGGGAGGGGTGTTTTCGAGGTCAAGGATTCCAAAAATTTTATCAGTTGAGACCTAAAAATTTTTTGACATGTCATTATACTCAAAAAACTGTCAAATTTCGCCTTTCCGGTGGTCCGAAAAATAGTAAATTAAACTCGATTTTTTTGAAATTTTGGAAAATTGTAGTTCGAGTAATTATCTTTCGAACCATCCATCAAAAAATTTTTTTACCAAAAATTTTTTTTTCCTTCAAGTATACCGAAAAATTTTCAAAAAGTTTTTAAAAATGGGAATAATTAAGAAAAAGACTTTAATTGTCGTTTTTCCATTTACAGGTGAGAGAATTTGTGAGTAGTGTAAATAAGCTTATATAATAATTATATAATAATTTACAGAGCAACACTGTGAAGTTTATTTATTCCCAATTATTGAAGACTAATCTTATCAAACGACAATCTTAGTCACAAATACTGAATACAATGGAGAAGTTACGTTTAATTTCACCATTCTATCAACAACCGATGGAAAAACAAATATCTATGCTATAACATCAATATCCACAAATGAAATAGTAGTTTATGCGATACCAGATGAACTTAAATAATTATTGAAAACATCTGCATATAGTAAAGTGAAAAATAGCCTAAAAAAGTCACCAAATTAGAAGAGTATGGATAACACTAATTGAGGAGCTCATAAAAGATTATATAGATGAAGATGGGAATTTACAATTCAAAGACCAATTTTTACAAAAATAACTGACGAACAGCTAATTGGAACCCAAACAAAAGAAACAGACTTGATTGAAAAGCTAATACAAAATACACAGACAAATAGTCAACATAACTTGAAACTTGTGAATCATTTGAAAACAAAGGCTGCACTTATGCATTGAATTATAAATATACAGATTGTTTATTGTTGGAATATGCCATAAAAAAAGAAAAATTGTTGTTAAACATAAAAAGAAAAATTGATCCTTGATTGATCACATTGCAGCTGGGCTACCAGAATTCACATTAAATAAAAATGACAGAGAAACAGTGAATGATTCACTGGTTTATTCAATGAAGTCAGTAAATATGAGTATATGGGTAATAAGAAAAATATTTTTTTTAAAAAGGAAAACATAATTACAAAAACCGATAGAGAATAAATGCAATGTAGAATTTGTCAAAAATTAAATAAAGGTAATATTCTGAGGATACCTGTTGGTTTAAATGTGTTGAGAATGGTACTGTAAAAAGGAGCTTTATACAACATGTGAATAACTTAGAACTATAAGTTGAATTGAATGAAGCTGATCAAAAAAACGAGTAAATACACCATTAATAAAAGTCAAACTGCTCTTAGAGAATAAATTAGGAGTATTTGGAATTTATGATTCAGGATCAAAAGTTTGATAAATTCAAAATTACTAGAAATCAAAAAAAAATCAAAATAATATTCTAAATCGAGCAAACCTATTAACAATAATGGTGCGAAATGAACAAGTGGTTTGACAACTTTAAAAGTGAAAATATTTGAAATTGAAAAGTATAATGATATCTACATTATAAATGAAAAAAAATTTCAATATGATTTCTCAATTGGACTAGACTTAATAAAGAAGTTCAAATTGAAGATTAGTCTTATATATTTCTCAACAATTTTACACTATCTAAACTTGTAATGGTTTAGGGTTGTTGTTGATAAAAACAATTATTTAATGTCACTGTTATACTTTTCTCTGAGTTTACATGAAATGTATTCATTTAAATTCAGGTCAGCCCATTAAAGTTATAATTATTTTGTATATGTGTTAGGTAATATATCAATCTAATCAAAACTATATATATTTATGCTTACTAATACTTTTATATCATTGTTGATAAACATATCTATCCAATATTATGAAAGTATCAATTAAGTTATTTCGTGAATGACTTACTAAATTATACGAGTGGCACTACAAACTTATTTAATATTAGATTGTAATCATAATCATCAATAGTCAACTATTACAGGTTTAAATAAAAAAAGGACCTATACAATATAGTCCGTTGTATAATTTCTTAGGAAAAAAGCAATTGTAAAATTTTTTCGCGCCATGTTTGTTCCCGCAGATAAGCCAGCTTGGCGCGATAAAATTGAGTATATATGGATAGCGAAGTACCATATGTTGGTTTACCTTCAGAGTCTGAAGAAGTTAACTTGGATATCGAAACGCACGTGAAAAAGTGTAAAGTGTTAGTTTAGTGGTAGTATAAACAGTGTTCAGTGTCATGTATCGCCAACGGTTCCAAACTTAGAGTAATAGTACAAATAGAGTCCGCAAGTCATTTATACAACTATCCGAAAAGACGGCTAACATTCCATCGCCAGACATATGTTTTCATGGAGTGGGGAGAAGCTGTCGGACATCGGCTGATGTCCATAGGTGTAGTAAAGAAAGAAATTAAATTAAGTAAATGTTCTATCGAAAAAATTTTAGTTTTACTTTATTGAGCGATATAATTGGGAATTTGAAAATAATTGAATGTTTAATAAGGTTTGTATTTTTTAAGGAAATTATTTGGGATAAAAATCTTTGAAATAAAACAATAAATTCGTTTAATAAAAACTGGTTATAATTTGCTGTAAATAATTTTAATACATTTAATTATATGCATATATGTACCTAAAAAACAGTAGATAAGTATAGCATATTTCACCGAACAATGACGTTAGATCAATGTGGCCACCAGCAAATTATATAACATTACGCTCGGTGTCATAATGACGTAACAACGTCGTTATGTAAAAAATGCTTTATACATCTGATTTGCACTTTGAAAAAAGTAAGGTTTAATGTTAAGGGAATTTCTATTTACATGTTAATACCTAAAATCTAAAAAAAAATAAACACATGAATTACTTATATTTAATTTCCTAAATATTGATGAACATAACTTATTTAATATAATGAAATCACTCATTCCTAACAAGTATTGATTTTGTATTTTTACTTATCCACCTAGGAGCTGAAGATGATTCCAGTGTTTTGTTTGTTTCATAATTTCAATTTTGTTGTTGTTCGCTTATTCCCAAAAATTCAAACTATTTCTTTTTCTTATTCACATCACTTGGAATACTAAAAATATAATGTATCTATTGCACAAATGATTAAAAACGAATATGTTTATATCGCAACCAATAAGTTTTCCTAAATAACTTGAAAATAATATTATGGTGTGAAAATAAATAATACAGATTAAGTATGTCGTGATGTTTTGTATGAAAAAATTAGTTTAAATTAGCAGATTGTAGTTTTATGTTAAAATTCAAAATTGTTACTGAATAATAAAGTAAATGTGAAATTAAAGTTAAATAGGAAAGCTCTTCCAACTCCATTGGCATAGCACTATTTACTTACAGATGAAAAGAGAGGTTAGGAAAATTCCGACTGCTTTTCTTGCAAATTTGGCACTGGCGAACCATGATTTTCACATAATAATATTGTTTTTATTATATCTGTACGCACACACACAACCACACAAATATCACTTGAAAACACGAAAACAAGAATTTCAATAAAATAGTAAAATTCGTAGTAAAATTGATAGTAAAATGGTTTCCGCCCTTTTCTCGGTGTTGCCATATTTCAGACAGACAAAATAGGCAGTTGTTTCATTTAAACCTCAAAACTTTCAAACAAAAACATATTTTTATTACATAAACTACTTAGGATAATTATTTTGAAAAGTCGTTTTTATTTAATTTCTTAAAAGTACATTTTTATTTTCCTCGTTTATATCGTGACCTAAAATTCAGTTGTCGCAATACAAAGGAAAAGTAAGACATTTGGCAAAGGGTCGGCAAATTATAGTTGACGTAAAACTTTTAGTGCAGAAATCTAATCGTATATTCCCTTTAAGTTAAGTTGCGGAGCTAAACTCTGAAAGGTATTAATATTATTTTTGTCTACTTACCAAACATAATTCTATATTGTATTTGATGTTACGTAATTGTTGAAAGAGCGTTCGGTTTAAACGGGATACCAGACGTAAACTGAGCCCTTTTTGTATAAATATATATAAATGTGCAGGTATACTTACAATTTCCTCAGAAAAACACTACACTCTTTCTTGATGTCAGACTACCAACTAATGAGTCAACACGTGTGGCGATCCAAAAAATCAACCCCTTTCAAAGATAAGTAGTTATAGTTCAGTCAAAGATGTAAAAAATAATAAGTTAAATATTTGAAATTTATACTTCTTCTTAATTAAACGAGATATAAGGTAGTGTTAATTGTCTGACATTGTGTTCGCATAATATCTTTTACGTCAACTAATGTGATGTAATGTTGGGTTCACTTTTAAATGTAAACAAATGTATCTTTTTAATGTATTAATCTGAGGTTCCAAAATTCCCTACTTAGTTGGCATATCTTGCTTGAGACTTGAGGTTTTGGTTTCAGGAGAGTTGAAATATTTGGAAAGCTCATATTGTGCCAGCAAGCCGAGCTGTTCACTTCGAAGCTATTCCAGTGCCGAAGTAAATATTAAATGTGTATTTTTTTGTAGGCTTATAATTATTTTTCAGCATGGAGTTTAGAAGCGAAGTTATTTCATTGATATACAGTCGAGGTTTCGAGGCTTTTGTTATCTTGGCTGTACCGGTTATGTGAAGTCTTTTTGGAGAAATCCTCCCTTCAGCGCTCTAATCCCAGGAGTTTATACCTCCAATGAGTTTGTGTAATGTAATGTGTAAAATAATAGTTGATTCTAAATCTACCACCAAAAAGTGTGGTAGTTATCGATAACGCCCCATATCAGAATAAACTATTAACCCACTTCAACAAGGCTAGTTGAAAGAACAGAATATTCCATTTAACGATAACTTTCTGAAGCCTCAGTTGTATGGAATAATCAGAATTCATGGACGAAATCACAGAAGATACAAAATTGACGATATATTTTCATCGAACGGGTTCGACGATTCAAGATTACCTCCGTATCACCCTGAACTTAATCCAATAGAATTAGATTTGAAAGCTTACTTTGCAATAAAATGAATATAATGAGGCTATCAGACACATCCTTATGTCAAGAAACATGAGACGGTAGAGCATATCCTCTTTGATTGGTCGGCTTTATCGTCCATTCGGAAATCTTGACTAGCATTTCCTATTGGGGACGTTTAAACCATAGTCTGGTTGACGTACTTAGAGGGACTACCAGGAGAATGCACGAAGGACCTAATGAGGCCTAGGTGTTTCCCTACCCTCCCAACGTATCTGATCAGATAATTATTCGAGGTGTTACAGGGACATATAGCCTGGAAAGTAGATGTTTCTTCGTAATTAATCGGTTATCATTGGTTTGAAAAATCTCTTCTAAATTATGGAGGTGTAGTAGCTTATCGAAAATTTTATTGGATACTGTAATTTGGCCAATTTAAACGAAGTTGCCGCTTTTCGGCTCCGTCGATCAGAAAAATAGTATATAAACCTCGGCCAGAAAATAAGAAAGCCTCAGATCACATGTGATCTGAGACATTTCTTACTTCACTGGCATAGGTCCGTAATATACTATTGTTGTACATTACTTTGTAATAAATCAAATAATGACTTTTATAGACAAATGTTTGATACTTTGGGATATATTATTGTAATTTTCGTATGTATTTCTAATTGAAAGAAAATTAAATACAGCTCATGTTACTCGCTGGAAATGTTCCTTCCTATAAGTGAAATAATTTTTAAAATCAGTGAAGTAATTTATTCTTTACAAAACTAACATACAAAATAATCAAATATTTGTCTTATAATATTAGTTTAAAATTTTATTATATCAATTAGATTTTTAATTATGTTTGGTGTTCACCATAGACTTATTATGTAAGTCTATGGTCTTCACCAATACAAAATTATTTCCATAATTTGATGGAAATCGATTATACCTGCTTTTGTCGTTAATTGTCGCAGAGTGAACGACCTTCGCTTACTTTTGTTAAGGATTTGGACTTGTCTTGAATAGCCCGGCTTTAGTAATTTTAAGGGCTTTCCTCTATTATGGATTTTTATTCATAGCTTTTGCGTTGGTATCCCATTCACACGTATTAAATGCCTTTAATGGAAAATTGAGCTGAAAAAAGGAGTAGATAATCGGCACCTCACGTCATTATTGAATTGATTTCATGCAAAAAAGAATTTTAATTAAAAATCTAAAATACTGCATTTTTATCAAAATTTTGAAGAAGCGTCAAAATGCACATAGATTCTTACAGCAATTGCTAAATGTATTATAGGAAACTAGTTTGTGTTTGAGAGTAGACTTAAGGTCGAAACACACCTATCAACACCTCATGGGAATAGCGACTGATCATTACCAGCAGATTTTATTTCTTATGTTTATTTAAATAAAAACGCGCATACCTATCAACATCAGCACAGCACCGACAAGGCACGTCAACGCCTCAACCACAACACATTTCTCAGAGAGAATATTTTGCGGACGGCGTGCCAATACAATATCTCGGACAATATAAAGTAAAGCCTATAGTCGGGTATCGCGGCGGTGCTGATCCCGTGTCGATACGTTAAGTGAACTCATACACAACCGTCGAGTTGACCACTCGACGGTGATGATCAGTCGCTGTTCCTATGAGATGCTGATAGGTGTGTTTCGACCTTTACTTTTATCAAAAGTTTAGAGTCCACTTCAGTAAAGGTGACCACAGAGGGGATTGAACTTTACGAAAAGCTGATATAGCCAGGTAGGACAAACATCATTCCCATCAAAACTATCTTAATGGCCTTCGCTAAGAAAATAATACTTAACCTCAGAACTGTTTAAGATAATGGAAGCGAAGCTTTATAAGGAGACGAAGTCGAGTATCTAGGTCTGACCCTAGACAGTATTCTGCTGTGGAACAAACGGGAAAAGGAGATTACCAAAAAAAGGAAAAAGGCTTCACTGGAGTGCAGGTACGACTTGGAAAACCCATAGTAAGATCAATCATAACTTATGGAGTAGTAGGACTAGTATATTGACGACGAGAGGATCAGTGAAAACATGCCCAAAGGCGGCAATGGAAGTGATTCTTAATTTCACGCCACTTTATATGTATGGGTTGGTGGAAAGTGTTACAAAAAGGACAATATACAGACTGAATTGAGAAGGAATCATTAGAAAAAACCACCTAGTGGCTTCTTAGAAATTAGAAATCCTGGGACTTCCACAGGATGATATGATGAGAAAGTATAACTTTCCAAAGAAATTCGATACGGATACAGTAACAAAAGTGAATTAGATCCCAACACCTTTACCAGACTTGAAAAGAATCTCATTCAAGGGTATACAGCTTTAAAACAATAGAAGGAACTAGGATATGAGTGTAATGGTCAGGAACCAAACACACTAGAAGCTTGGGAAAGCCCTTGAGTATTTTTCAGTTCAGCCCAGTTCAATATTGATCAAATATATAGGCGACATAGGATTATCATCTGTCGGATAGTCAAACAGTAAAGCACTGAGTTCTTCTTTAATCAGTCCAAAATAGTATGGGAATGCCTAGGCAAACTCAATGAACTAGGCGAGAACAACCTTACTATGGGGTCGAGGACAATGAAGTTGAAGGAAAAGAAATGGCGTATAAACTAGAAAAGAAAGTGGCTGAAACACCCTTTGGTTGTATCAACACAAATGTAATATTGGAAGAATAATGAAAGGCCGAAAATAAGAGATTCCACTATTGGAAATATCTAGTTGAAACAAAATTTAACTCTCTGCGTTGGGCGTTAATGAATTGAAAATGGAATAGAGAAGGTTCTTGCCTAACAGGGCTTTGTTACCTGTGAAATTTATATATTGGAATCTGACTGATATTAATATGAAAAAAAGGGCGCTACTAGTTTTATTTCTTAAAAAAAATTGAAAATCAGCTAACGTTTAACTATTGTTATCTGCCTATGTAATTAAAAAAAAGATACTTAGGTACACTGCAGTAAAGGTAATTTGAGCTACTGGGTGATAAATAAAACTTACAAAATAAAAAAATATATTCGTGTCACGGTGTTTGTAATTAAACTCCTCCGAAATGGCTCGACCGATTCTCATTAAATTTTGTGTGCATATCGGGTAGGTCTGCGAATCCGTCAACATCTATTTTTTATCCCCCTAAATGTTGAGAGTGGTCCACCCCTTAATTTTTATTTTTTATTTTTCACACAAAATTTTTTGTTTTTATTTTTTTATGATACAGCATTCAAAAATACATACAACCCTAAATTTTCACCCTTCTACGATCAACCCCTATTTTTTTTTATTTAATTTATATATATAAAAGTCGTGTTAGTTACACTATTTTTTACTCAAGAACGGTTGAACCGATTTGGCTGAAAATTGTTGGGGAGGTAGCTTAGAACCAAGAGACGGACGGATACTTTTTGTCCCGTTCCCGTGATAAAAAAAACATTTAAAAAAAATCTACTTTGGACAAAAAATTTAAAATTTTTGTGTTTGCATCGTTAGGCTAATTGTAAGGATGGCATTTATGGAAGTTTCAAATAAACAAAAGCTACTCTGATACTCTACTCAGCGGACAGATTACGACCGCTTGCATAATATCTTATTTAGTCGGGTTTGTTGGAACACTTTTAACTCGAGAACGGCTGGACCGATTTTCATGGATTTTGATTTGTTATTGCACGAGATAAAAAAATATATATATAAAAGAAAGACAGGACAACGTCTGTCGGGTCTTCTAATTGTATATATAATGATAAAAAAATAATCGAAATTTACAAGTTTTAGTAAATGGATTAGTAATCAAGAGTACAAATGAAATAAAAAAATTCAAAACACTAGTGAAGCCTTACAAATGTTACAATTTACTTTCCTTTTTAACTATATCATCCAGGAACTGGGAGCTGTGCCTTCCAGGAACTTCATCTCTCAAAAACTTGTCCTGTCCAGAAGCGGTATATTCAATAAAATGGTATATCCCAGGGATGGTATATCCCCGGAACTGTACTAAAATTACATTTTACAATACAAAAAAAGAAATCTACAAACTGAAACATATTGGGATATCTGTCCAGGATAAATACATATAATTATATAATTTTACAATTATTTAACTCATAGTTTAATGATTCGTTCCGGATAAACATCTATTTTATTCAAAGAAAATTTTAAGCAACTGAGAGAAGTATATATAGAAAATGTATCAGTTAGAGAATTTCAAAGAAAAAGGCAAAGCCATTGGCATCCCAAAAATTAGTAGCCATTTTGTGTATTAATTCATGCATTACATTATTATTTTTAATCTACAAAGCTAGTAAATTAAAACAAAACTGTATAAAATACCAGTTATCCTAGTAAAATTTAGTTTCTTCTACTTATATTTTTAACGAAAATTTTACGATCTGTACTAGGTAGGTACCGCACAGTTCCTTATTACTATTTCGCTTCTAAGGCAATGATGAACAGAAAGCCGGAAACTTCTACGTTCATATTTATATAATATTTAAATATTTTAAATTCCACGGTAAACTTAAAAACCGGAAACTATCATTATTGATTTTTAGTCCGAATACAATTATTATCTATTCCACCAAAATATAAATTTTAAGAAATATTGAAATATTTTCATAATTGAAATGTTATCGACAGAGATAGTAGGGCAAGGACAATCAAGGATCTCCTGGGAAACTACAACCAGATGAGAACAAATGAATGCATGAGCCAGAGTAAGACAACACTACGGATTTTGACAGGTAACCTGACACTGCCGTCTGAATGGGCTTCTCAAAAAGCAGAATGCATAGCAAAACAGAATCCTAAAACACAATACCTAGGAGACTACTGGATAGAAGAGGGACCCTTACCTTCACTGAAGCCTGCAAATACCCTAAAATTCTTTCAGGTCTAAAGGAACTACTAGTCTCTGAGACTTTCCCCAGGAACTAAGTTAAATAAGGTCCCCTTAGGGGTCTTCAAGGTCTCAGAGAATGTCAGCCCAGTATACATACATACAACCACATCATCAGGATTAACAAGAAATTGGTAATGAAACTTGGCGTGTATGAGAAAGTGACCAAACGAAATAATGAAAAACAATTGTATCAATGAATAACCATTGAACTTAGTCCATACCTGAGTTCACAAAAGTGAGGCAGATTAGTGTATAACGCCAGCAAGTGTGCATTTAAAATGTGTATAGATGCTCACATTTTGATTAATTTTCGAAAAGTCGTTTAAAAATTATGGATAATAAACAATTATTAATTTCTGGGTTTAGAGATATATAGCTCGTGAACGAAATTCCATATGAGGTAATATGAATATTTTAAGCCCTTCTATCATTACCCAAATTTTTGGCACGAATTCCTCATATATTTCAAATTCTATCCGACTAAAGATCCAAACCTACAAAATTTTCGGTAATACGCTCTAATCTTTAGGAAATACCATATTTCTATGTGAAACACGAGTGTCAATGTGTATAATTTCTTATTTCAATTTTTATAAAAGCGACTACAAAGAATTAACTCGACTTGAATTTATATAAAAAGATGTACTTTCTTCTTTCTTTCGCTGGTTAACATAATTCACTGAATACAAAAATGAGTGTCCATTAATTGTCCACTTTTTAAAATTTAGTTGCGAACTCAAAATTCTCCGAGTCATCGTTCACCGGTTTTGTAGAATTACAAATCGATGCGTTCTACCCATAAAACAAATTAAACTGTTTTTGTGGTTACTAGATGTTTTCAGTTAGGATTTACACCCACAGTATTGGTTAGCTTTGATAAAAATCATTTTCGCGGAATTCGTACTTTACTTTCTTCGATAATCAAGCCTGAAACGAAACTCTAGATCCCCGAGTCAGCGGAAACACAATCCCTTAAGAACATCAAAAAGTAATTGGTATCTCCTCAAATGGAAAAGCTTAATCTACAGAATATAAGTTATATGGTAACATAATTTTTCAAGAAAAAATACACTTTAAGGTTTGAATCACACTGTAAAATATTGCAGATATTACATGCAACAAATCAATAATGCGTGTTAAAGAATAATGTCAAATGCAGAACTGACAATGGTGCGTGTATGCAATGCCGCCCTCGGTTTTTGTTTTATTAAAATATCCATCATAAAATTTTTATCTGCAAACCTGTCTGGCGTACATTATATCCCATTAATGTTTGTCCGCGTATTTTTGCAGTCACCCGAAACTGTCATTGTTTTTGTTGCAGCTGCATAGTCAAATACAGGGATATTCAAGAGCGGTATATATTATGTATTGTTATAATTATTATTATCTAGATTATCTACACAGATTTATCTTATGCTTTATTTTAACAACAAAAGAATGTATTTGAGTGACAATTAAAGCCAATAACGGTTATATTCAATTCAATATTGATAAATATAATAGAAGCATTTTACGAGTGTAATCATTATTCAGTTCAATGTATATTTGACAAAAAATGTATATGTTCCAATATTTGAATTTGAAACACATTCTTTTTATCAAATTTGCAACAAAGTAAAATAAACGGTAAAGAACTTTATGTCTAACTGTCCCAAACAACACAGAAAATAATAAGTACAAGTTTCTCACATTATTAGATCAAGCGCTCGGACTACAATATCATTTCTTAGTGAAATAATAGTAGGGGAGCCCACGATGCTAAATGAGGATTTACTCGAGCGTCATAGAGACCTATTGGGTGGCGAAGCTTAGTTGATAAAAAGAAAAAACAATGTTAGATAATGTATACCTTTTCATCGGTGGGGGGAGCGTCTATAGAATTTCAAAAATGTAAAAAAAACTGTTGCATGGACATACTCGAGCGCGTCAGATATTGATAGTATCCATCGCCCTCGAATTTTTAATAATGTACGTATGTTGATCTGATGGTTTGCATGGTGGGGGTGGTCGTACGTAAGGGTTGAAAATGAGAGAAAAAAGATTTAATCGAGCGCGTCAAATTTTCTAAGTGGATGTTAAATGAACCATTAAATAATCTGACGATTTTGATGTGACGCAAACTCGCGGCTATTATAAGAATGTGCAAAAAAAATTCGCCATTTTGAAATACTCAAGCGCGTCAGATTAAGATATGTATGGTTTATCTTTATGTCATAGACGTGCTGTCCCATAATCTGACGATTATCTGGAGGGATTCGCCTAATCTGACAATAAAAATTTGTTTTTTTCCGATTTTCTTAAATCATTAATTGAAAATCTCAGGAAATAGCATGCAAATGAAAAAATGTATGTCTTTTAAGTAGAATACATAAGAAAATTGTTATGAAAAATTAAATTTTTTCAAGTATTTTTTTTAAATCATCATCTTCATCTGTAGAATCATCTTGCTCTTCTGGCTCGATTTCATCATCACCTGCAAACCAGATCATTTCCGACTTTCCGTCGACAACATCCCATCCATCGTCCGTTGGTAAAATATCAATAATATTTGCATTATGGGCATCACTCCACAAGCATGCAATGAATCTTGTGCGCAACACTTGCTGGAGTAACTCGGATCGACAGGGTGGCAAATTGCACTTATCGTAATTCCGGATATTCAAGGACAACGGTTGTGATTTGTTTTTTACTTTGTACGTCTTATTGAAGATGACAGTCCTGGCTTGATTGACATCGTCTAACTTTTCCAACCCATACAAGTGATGAGTAAAAGACTGTACGATGTTAAAAGAATCATGCACATTATGCTCCTTTGATCCCAAATCCATGAATCCTTTTTGGAAAATTCCTGAATTCATCAGAAATTGTAAAGATTCTTTTTCCTTCGTCGATACAATGCCGGGTTGAAATCGCAACCAGTGAATGCATGCAAAGCTGAAAGCGCCTTCGAATTTTTTGGGCCTAATTTATTATAAAGAGCGGATACGTCGATGTATCGGCGTGCGCATTGCCAACTCCAAGATCCATCCAGACTTCTGATGTTGCTTGCAACTGTTCCATATTCGCCAACATGATGACCACTATATCTGTATCAGAAGTTCTGATAGTAGTAGTAGAATCTTCTTTTTGCAAACCAGAATGGGGACGGAGTGAGAAAGAGTGATGGAGGAATAGAAGCGCGGAGTGGGGAATGTAGGCATCAAGCAGCTGGACGCAATAAGCTTCATCAAGGAATTTTTGTTTCTTCGGCCTATATATAATAGTCTAAACAAAATTTGAACTATAACTGTGATATTGTCCCTTTGGATTGATGCGGAATGTAAGGAAGATAAACTTTTAAATACAAGGTGTGACTGAAAAATAAATAGTCATTTTTGTATCTAGTGCGCGGAATGCTACTTTTGTGGCCGAGAATTGAATCTTCTGTAGTAATGGCAGATCGTGGCTTTAAGGAAATTGCAAGTCTATTCTTTTGCGACCACCAAGTGTTAGTAGCTTTCTAAAACCAACAAAGAATGAAGTACTTAATGGAAACAGAGAGGATCGCTAAGAGGATCGCTAGCTTAAGAATTCATATTGCAAGAATTATTGGGAGATTAAGGGAATTTGCTTTTTTTTGAAGCCACATTCTGTAATTGATCACAATTTTTTACTGATCCAATCTTTTATATATATATAATTCTTCTGTCCGTGTGTATGTGACTGAACTCCTCCTAAACGGCTGGACCGATTTTGATGGAATTTTTTGTGTGTGTTCGAGTGAATTCGAGAAAGGTTTAGATTTACAATTGGTCCTGGTAGATAGCGTTGCAATCGAGTTCACTCTGATCAACTCCAAACGCTTGGGCCGATTTTGATGAAATTTGGTGTGTCTGTGTTTGAGTAAGTAACTGGATGGTTTAGATTCACAATTAGTCCCGGTAGGTGGCGCTGCAATCGGATTCATACTGAACTTATCCTAAGCGGTAGGTCCGATTTTGTTGGTATTTAGCATAGTAGTTTTTTTTAAACATACATTTCAAAAAATGGGTTAAATTCACACACTCAAAATTTGTTTGTCCGAAAAATTGAAAGAAAATTCAGGAAAGTCGAATTTCCAGGAGATATATTCCTTCTATCAAAAAATTAAAATACTATCTGATTTTTCCACCCAAAATACGTAACAATGTGATATTTTTTTATCAAAATGAAAATAGTCAAAATTTGTATAATATCATAAGACAAGAGACAATAGAATTTTTTAAAAGGGGATAAAAACAAAACAACACTATAAAATTTGATAAAATACGACGTAATTTGTTCCCTTCGATCTGCTAATCATTAACAGGAATCTATTTTTAGTTGAACACTCTATTACGTGGCCTAGATTCGCTGTTTTTCTGCGCTGGATGGTATTCAACAGTTAGCGATCTTTTTTTATCAGTCATAGAATTTGTCTTTTTACATTCCAGAAGCTTTGAATCTTTTTAGTTTGCCACTGGATTCACTAATGGCCTGTTGTACCAAGTTAAAGCTAAAACCTGGCTTAAATGTAAATTTTGTGTTGCACCGTATTGTTAAGCAGGTTTAATGCCAGTAATACACAGAACATAAACTCGTTCAAGACTATAAACCTGATGGTTTACTTAAACCTCGTAAATTGGTATCCTGGTACAACGACCCCTTATGGCCTGTAGCACCGACCTCTGTGAAACTAAGTTTAAGCTAAAACCTGGTTCAAACTTAAATTTTGATTTGCCCGGTATTGTTAAGCCGGTTTAATGCCGCTGCAACCCACAAAGCTCAGACTCGTTTAACATTATAAACCTGGATTAGTTGAACCTCAGATATTCAATAACAAAGACCCACCTCCAGAATGTAAAAGCTGTACAACTGTCTTAGTTGTGAAGCACATCGTTCTAGAATGCTCATTCTATTCCTGGAAAAGAATCAAACCCAGCACAGTTGTATGATGGACTTCAAAAATAAAGATAAGCAGAATAAATAGTATCCTTATATTTATTGCCAGAAAAGTCGAAAAAATTGGGAGAGAAAGAGAAAAAAAAATTTATTCATAAACAGATAATTAATAGTGGTGCACAAAATATAGTATTCTACTCGCATATAATGGACAAATCTAGCTTGTTGAATAATATGCTATTTTTATGGCTCATTTTTGAGATATCCTGATAAATCGTAAAAATAGTTTCGATCCATCGAAACGGTAGTTTGTGCTTGTCTATAAAATGTGGATTTTGCCTTTTTGGTTGATACATTTTCTACTTTACAAATCGAGCACTTCGAAAATGGATTTGGCAAGAACCATATAAGTATGTAGATAAATAATGAGAGCAGATCTATAGAAAATAGCATTCCCTAAAACGACAGTTTTTATTTCTTTTTGTATGAAACCTATATATTCAGAAATTTTTATATTATGAAAAATGGTGAGCATTATCATTCCATTTATACAGTCAATCCAAGCAAAACAAATATTCATCGACATTGTGGACAAATGTTTGAATCTGATAATTTTCCATTAAAGGAGGATACGTAGTTTGGATTTCACCAAGTCCAAAAAAATGTATGATGATTCACTCCAAAATATTCAAATTGTATTGAAGATTGAATGAGTTTTTTTATTCATTATATAGCCAAGTCGACAGGTACTTTTTACCTAAAAATAATTCAAGGAGTTTTGATTTCTGGTGCATCGTGTAAGGTCGAAAACATCATATTCATTTTGCGACCTCGAAATCCCTGTGGAAATTAAAATCGTGTTTTGTTGAAAAGATTGATTGTTGCCAAATATTTCGTTTTTCGTGCGTTTTAGGAAAAATATTCACCTATACAAAAATGAAGGGTACAAAATTTATGTCCCATTCATTTTTCCTGTGAAGTTAATTGTTACGATGCGGCTGCTCTGTAAATGTACCTAAGTACGAACACGAAAGCATGCTGCACTTGATGTTATTTTTGACGGTCACATGACACCCACTGTTACACAGGATAATTTTTTGTCCAATGAAGCGACCAAAAGTCTTTTCATCTCGATGCTAAAAGAAAAACTGGAGAACAACAACATTGCTATCCAGCAGGCCATTGCCCAATAGTCAACACAGCAATTAACCACTCATCCACATTTGATTCTGTATTCATAGTTTGAGAAGACATAGTTTTGCTGGTTATACTGACGACATTAGGGTCTGCTCATCCCAACATATACTTTCTTAAACACGGAAAATTGTGCAGAAAATGTACTCCTACGACCACAAGACATAAAAGTGCGACAGCATCTACTTGTTCTTCATGCGATCAGCAGCTGCGACACAATTTCCGCAATCTTTAAACAAAGGAAGGCAAAATTCATCACTGTCTTTCTGAAAAATAAGCACTCAGAGCAGTACGTCCAGTTTTTAATGACGAAAATGCTGAAGCCTGAAGCTGTCGTTGAAGCAGTGCAGCGTTTCCTTTTATCATTGTACGGCGCTAAACCTTCGGACACATCCTTTAACTTTCACCGTTACCGTTGCTTTTTGCAATCAATAACTAAAAGAAAAACCTATCTCGCCTTTACCACCGACCGAAGCAGCAGCGCGTCAGCATTCTTTGAGAACTTACCACCAAGTGCAACTTTGGCGTGGTAATGAAAAACCACCTACAAACTGGGGATGGAAAATAAATGACAGTGGATGACTTGTTCCAGTTACAACTTTGCAGGACCCCGCGCCAGAAAAATTGCTAAAATACATTTCGAGTGAATGCAAAAAAGGCTGTGGACCGGTCTGCGGCTGCAGGAAAACTGGATTAAAATGCAGTAACATATGTGAATGCATCAACGGTGACTCTTGCTCAGTACCTGAAGATCTTGAAAAACCAGGACCATCGAGAAAGACGCTTGCATGCTTATTAATGACAAAAAGTCTCTAAATGTCCACAGAAAACCAATGAATTAGGAATTTGTGCAATTGCGATAAAAAGTACTCACATTTACAGACCCGCTTCATCGAAACTATCAACTTTACAGCAAAAATGAAATGAACATAAATTAAAGAGAATTTAGTCCCCTTCATTTTTATGCGGGTGCATATTTTTCATAAATATTTGGCAAAAATCAATTTTTTCAACAAAACACGATTTTTTTTTTAAATTTCCACAGGGATTTCGAGGTTGCAAAATGAATATGTTGTTTTTGACACTTGACCTTACACCATAAACAAGAAATCAATCAATTTTTAGGTAGAGCCCCTTTTATTGCTCTGACGACTGGGCTAATACATTAAATTCCCTTTATCTCAATAGTTATTTGTGATACGAAAAAAAAGGTCTATACACAAGTTTGAAGAGATCGACTAAAGTTTCTAGAATATTCTCCAAAAATTACACAGTATCCTAGAAATGTGTAGCAAAACAGAAACTTTTTTTAAGTGAGACACTCTTAAAATAGCTTATAGCGTAAACGTAATGACCTTGACAACTAACAAAACCCATATTTTTTTAATATACATTATTGGAGAACATTACCTTCATGATATAATATCAAAAGTTAGCAGACTACCACAAAATTAATTTCGTGGAGAATTTGAGAATATAGTGTAGCAACAAGATGGAGCACTACCTTGTAGATTTTTTTTGATCGAGCTTAGTTTGACTTTTGAAATTTAATTTCAATTGAAAAGCAAATTTAATTTTCTACCCTACTATAGAATTCAGTCCTCTTCAGGATTTGGTCTGAAAATAAGTGATTCGACGAACGCCGTAGGGACAGCTGTGGCTGTGCACCGATGAGATGGCCATTTGGTTAATTGGCACAAGGAATCGCGGTTCCGATCATTGCGGCAATTGAGATGCAGGGAAACCACTGAAAACCTGCATCCATCATCCCAGATAGGAAAGGGAGGGTGTTGTGTGTATTTATTTATCATAAATGTGTATGGATTCAGGTACTGAAAAGTACCTGAAGGGGATGTTTTTGCACTGAAAAGTGCGTTTTTGTTGTCTGGAATACCTACTCTCCACTCTACGGTTTGTTGGTCACTTTTTCCTTGGAGTTCTTTTATGTTTTCGGTGCTCTTTTCCGTGGTACTCCGCTGTTCCGGCGCATTGTTGGGTGATGGAAAAGTGTGAAGGTTTGTATGAGGTTTGTATGAGCCTGAGGGTGTTTTTGAACCCTCTGTGTACCAACAGCTGTCTGCTCTTAATAGTTCATCCTTACGGAGGACCCATTCATCTCTATTTGGAAATAGGACGGTATAAGGCAGGCCGTAGTTTACTGTTGGAGGCATTATATCAGAGGTCATTCCCAGAATACTGTGACTTTCAGTGTCCACTAGCATTCTGCTTCGTTCTGTATAAGCCTGATTTGTGCATTTAGAAATATGCACAATTCTGTAAGTTGTCCATCTAGCCTCTCTTTCCAAAAATATATGGAGAGGAGGTAGGTCCAGAAGGATTTCCATGGCTGCTGACGGTGTGGAGCTGATAGCACCAGTAATTTCCAGGCAAGCCTGTCTCTGTAAACCAGAGAGCTTTGCTTGGGCCGTTCGCTGTAAAGCTTTTGGCCACCAGGCAATAGCTCCATATGTGATCATTGGTCTAAAGATCATCACATATATCCAATAGATTTGTTTGGGTCCCAAGCCCCAAGATTTTCCACAGATCCTACGACATGTCCACAAGGATAGTCTGGCCTTATGGATAACTTTTTCCAAGTGAGCGTTCCAAGTAAGTTTCATATCTAGGATAATCCCCAAATATTTTACTTCCGCTGCAAATGGAATAACCTCACCATTGTAGGAAAGCGGTGGAATATCCTCCAACTTTCTTTTCCTAGTGAAGGGAACTATTACAGTTTTACCAGGGTTAACAGACATCTGTTCCCTCTGACACCAACTGTGGACATCGTCCAACGTCTTTTGGAGGGTATTATATGCTACCCTTCCTGACTTGGTCTTGCCAAGATGACGAGGTCGTCTGCATACGCTTGCAGTTCTACCCCTCTTCTTTCGAGAGCGCTAAGCAAGTTATCCATCAAGAGTGACCATAGTAGGGGAGATAGTACTCCGCCTTGTGGGCAGCCCCTGGAAACCTTAAAGCTAATGGTCTCGTCCTGAAGAGATGTAGTGGCTGTCCTATTAGTGAGCATGGCATATATCCAACCGGTAATGGTTGGTTTGATGCCCTTTTCAGTCAAAGCTGAACCAATGGAGGTCGGTAGTGCATTGTCAAATGCTCCTTCAATGTCAAGAAATATGGCCACCGCAATCTCCTTGTTGTTAAGGGATTGTGTGATTTTCTCAACAAGGTTGTGTAATGCTAAATCTGTTGATTTGCCAGTTTGATAAGCATATTGGTGGATGCTCAGGGGGAATTATATGAAGCTACCCGCCTGATGTAGCAGTCCAGTGCTTTTTCAAGTCCTTTAAGCAGGTAAGATGTTAGGCTAATTGGTCTGACCGATTAAGGGTGTGGGTCTGTGCGGCCCACTTTCGGTATATATACCACCCTAGCCGTCAACCAACTGGGTGGTATGTAATTCCACGCCAGACTAGCTCTATACAGTTTAATGAGGATGGGTAAAAGTAATTCCAGTCCGTTTTGCAATAGTAGAGATGTGAATATGGAATATGCCCCTATCAATTCACAGCAGTTCGAAATAATTTTTATATTGCATTGAATTACTACAATAAAGAAATACTTATCATATAAAAAACGAGAAACTACAGGTGAAGAAAACCTGTAACTGCGATAAAAGAGGAAAATAATGAGAAATTATAAATAATGATCAAGCCGACTGCTAACTTCCATTCAACAGCTTTCTTGTTAATTTCCAGTCATCCGGCCAAGGACTATTTTGTAGAGAATTGTAGAAGAAACTACTTGATATTCCTGTTTATTACACAATTAAAATTGTGAGGATACTAACAAATTGGTAAACTGAACAAATGAAATGCCAGAATATTTTTAATAATTGAGCCACTTGTCACCAACTCAATTATTAGATGCTTTGTTGGCGGACGTAGCAACCGCAGATAAGGCGCCGAGCAGAAGGCCGTGAATAAAGTTGCTGTTTTGTCCCATATTGCTACAGCACTCTGTGTAATTTTGGAATGAATTTTTGAAAACTCCACTGAACCTCTTCAAAATGTTGTATCTAATTTTTTTCATATCTCTAATAACACCAAGATGAAACGGGGGTATCAATATACAGCGTTGCTGAAAAGTCTCGCACCAAGGGATCATCTTTTAAACGGATAGAGGGAATGTTAGGAAAATTTTAGGTTGATGATGAGACATATTTTAGAGCAAATGTCAAACGTCAGCAATAAGCGTAAAGCTGCCATATTTAATTTTTTGAAATGGCAACCTATGTCGAGTGACGTATCACAAATAATCTCATTTTTTTTCACTTTCCAAAAATAATAGCACAGTACTCGGAAATTATAATAGAAATTGAATAAAAATATTAAAATTGTAATTTGAAATAAAACTGTATGTTACAGAAATTTATAGACCAAACATTCATTTAAGTTGCAAATACTTCATCACAATAAGTGCTCAAAATGATGGCCATTTGTTTTTTGACAATGATACAATCTCTCTTCGAAACTACGAATAGAATCGTTGATCATTTGTAGAGTAAGTCCCTGCATTTCGAGATGTATTCGATCCTTTAAATCGTTCAAGTTAGTTGGTCTGTTAACATAAACGCGGTCTGTCAGATAGTCCCAGAGAAAAAAGAACAAGTGGTGTCAAGTCAGGAATCTTGCCGGCAAAATATGCATAATATCGTCTCATTCATCGTCCTAGAATTTCATAACTTTCCCTTTGTCCGTTTCACAGATAGTCCCTCGGTGCGAGACTTTCAAATGTATAATTAATAACCTTGAGCTTGTATCTTTTAAAATAGTTTTTCATCATTTGAAAATATATGAGTGATTCAAGTACCAAGTATAGAGAATTTTGTTCAAAATGACCTGTATATTAATATATTTCACATTTATCAGCCAACACGTCACTTTGATTAATTAAACGTACCCAACGCAAGTAAAATAGTTTAAATTATGTTACATAAAACATGCACTTCACAATGTTGCTGAAATATATTTAACAGCTGTGTAATTTGGCAACTTATTATAACTACGGTATCACGGCCAAGGTCTGTTTAAATAACATTTTTCTCCTTGGACAAGATTAGCACCCATATTTTTAGTATCACATCATGCTTTCAAACTGCATTAAGAAATATGTTTCACTTAAAATTGATAAATTTTGAATTGCAGGTATAAAGCGGTATTTGATAAATTTTATAGTTTATTTTTATCCGATTGTGTCAAAAAATGACGTTTTATGGTTTAGATATTTGGACGAAAAGGTAACCTTTTCAGTAAGGTATTAAATAATTCATTGTTACCTAGGCAACTCTTTTTGTCCTTGGTCAGAAAATATTTTTTCTACAGTCGCGCGTAAAATGACTAATTACTATATTCAAATGAAATCGTAAAGTCGACAAATGCCGAGGATTGTTACTTTACGCTCTAGCGCAAAAAAGGAATCTTTTTCGCACGCTTATTTAATCAAACCACGCCCTCCGAATTAACTCAATTTGAGAATATTTAACAATTTATCAGATTAAAAATCAAATAAAATTATATAAAAATTGTCAAAAATTTTGAAATATGGTCAAAAATGGTCAATAATTGTCAAAAATTGTCAAAAATTGTCAAAAATTGTCAAAAATTGTCAATTATTGTCAAAAACTGTTAAAAATGGACAATTTTTATCAAAAACTGTCAAAAATTGTCAGAAATGGTCAATAATTGTCAAAAACTATCAAAATTGGTCAATAATTGTCAAAAATAGTTAAAATTTTGAAAATTGGTCGATAATTGTCAAAAACTATCAAAAATGGTCAATAATTTTAAAAAATGGTAAAAAATTGTCAAATTTTTTGTAAAATTGTCAAAAATGGCCAATAATTGTTAAAAACTATTAAAAATGGTCAAAAATTGTCGAAAATGGACCATTATTGTTAAAAATTGTCAAAATTTCGAAACATCTTTGATAATTGTCAAAAATTGTTAAAGTTTTTGAAATGTGGTCAAAAATAGTCAATAATTGACAAAAATGGTCAAAAATTTTAAAAAATGGTCCATAATTGTTAAAAATAGTCAATAATTATCAAAAATGGTCAAAAATGGTCAAAAACTATGGTTAAAAATTGTCAATTATTTTTAAAAACTGTCAAAGATGGACAATTATTGTCAAAATTTGTCAATCATTATCAAAAATTGTCAAAATTTTGAAAAATCGTCGATAATTGTCAAAAACTATCAAAATTGGTCAATAATTTTGAAAAATGGTCAAAAAATTGTCAAAAATAGCCAATAATTGTCAAAAACTATCAAAAATGGTCAAAAATGTTAAAAAATTGTCAAAATTCTGAAAAATAGTTGATAATAGTCAAAAATTGTTAAAGTTTTTGAAAAATTGTCCAAAATTTTGGAATATGGTCAAAAATGGTCAATAATTGTCAGAAATTTGGAAAAATGGTCCATAATTGTCAACAATTGTTAATAATTATCAAAAATGGTCAAAAATTTTGAAAAATTGTCAAAAATGGTCAAAAACTATCAAAAATGGTTAAAAATTGTGAATTATTGTTAAAAACTGTTAAAAATGGACAATTAATTATTGTCAAAAACTGTCAAAAATGGTTGAAAATTGTCATCATTTTAAAAAATAGTCAAAAATTATCGAAAATTTGGAAAAATGGTCACTAATGTTGAAAAACAGTCAAAACGGTTAATAATTGTCAAAAATGTTAATTAATTTTTTAAATTTTGAAAAATGGTCAATAATTGTTAAAATTTTGAAAAATGGTCAATAATTGTTAAAATTTTGAAAAATGGTCAATAATTGTCAAAATTTTGAGAAATGGTCAATAATCGTCAAAAGATGTCAAAATTTTGAAAAATAGTCAATAAATAATACGAGCCGTTTGCGAAAATCGATTTAAACACGTAATTTATAAAATCGATTTACTAAAGATCGATTAATATTACTATAAAAATCGATAACTTAGAAACGATTATAAGAAAATAATAATCGATTTATATAAAAATCGATTATTTTTTAACATCCCTAGTCACTAGATCTTTTTAAGGTTGATCATGATGAATAGCGAAAATAACGATTATTCTAGCACTCCTATTATAACCTAAGATAATATAAAAAACTGTTTTAATTATTAAAAGGGCGACTGTAGAAAAAATTATGTTTGTTTTTCGAGCGTAAAATAAAATTGCCGCTTTCGAAAGATCGCCACGCGCCGCTCCGCGTCGCGCGGCAACATTCTTTCTCAAGCGGCAATCTGTTACTTTACGCTCTAAATACACAAATAACTATTTCGGACGCTATTAAGGCAGTAGGTCAGCTAGCGGTGTGTTCAATATTTTGTTGGCCACCTCTAATTTATTAATTATGGAGTAATCTATGTAGATCTCTGCTACACCAGAAGACTCCCAGCCTCCATGCCGTTTTAGAGAAGTTATGTCTGCTCCTGCATCCACAAGGAATGTGGCCGATGTTCTTCGGAAACAATGTCCCATGAATTCCTTGGCGTTCGGTAGTTTTAGGTAAGACGCTATTTCCTGAGGTATGGAGCCAAATTTGTGTATACCTACAACTTGCTTACAGCATTTCCCATTTCGGTAAGCCAAAAAAAATCATTAATCACTAATTTTTTTTGGATAAAAAACAATCGGATAAAAAATATCGTTTGTAATATGGTCGAAAAATGTTTTTTCGTACTATGTGGGTTACCGGCCTCACATCGTCCGAAAAACTTCATTATTCGTCCTTATAACATAATATACTATTCTGTACCAAGGACGAAAAACTGTCTATTATAGTCGAGTCTGCAAATTGATAATCGAATCGTAGTCGAGGCGAGACAATAGACAGTTATTCGCCGAGGTGCATATTATATTTTTTCGTCGATCTTTACAAAAAATTACTAATTTCCGAATGTTCAATCGACTATTTTTGAAGGAAAGTATTTTTTGTTCACATACACTTTTCATCCGCTGTGCAAAAGATAATTTTCATCGATCACTATATCAATTCTTGATTATTACCACAGTAAACACAGTGGATGAAAAGTGTTTGCGGACCAAAGTACTAGCCGTCTTTCTACCTTCTCAAAATATTAGAATTTTTGATTTCTATTAACCTAAAGGTAATTTCACATGTTTTTATTTAACGTAAAACTTTTTTATAATTGATTAATTTTTATACGCGGTCACTCACTATCATTTCACAAACTAAAATTAATGACAAGATGAAATAAAACAATTCAATTTGTTTAAATCTTCATTATTATTTTTGAACCAACTTAAACAAACTTAAGACCGTGTTTTATGTGATTTAAACTCTTAAATTTTAGGTTTTAATTAACATTTATTAAAAGAACCGAATAGATTCTTACCCACTAAATACTTGTAAATTTTATCCTCTTTAAAAACATGCTTCACGAATTTTCTTGGAATTCCCTTAGAATGAAACGTAAACAGAACCAGGAAGAAACTTTGAGTGAATTAATAATTAATTTTAAGTTGAATTCTTCTCTGGCTCCAAACGATATGGACTGGTGAACAAGGACTTAAAACTAGGCAAAGTGTATTTCCGTTAAGAATTTAAGTTGTTGTACTTGGTTCATTATCATTAAATGTAATCCAAAAATGAGTCGGTCTGTAAAAAAAGAAGTTCCCGCACATCTTTCCAGTCAAGTTTTTGAAATAGATATTCAAGCCATTTTCAAATAAAATTTCACTAAAAATATGTTCATAAATGATTCAATTTTCTTTCCATGCAAAAGGGATTTCTCTCAAGCCGCCTTCGCCCAAAGATAAACATATTTAAAGGTAAATAACATTTAATAAAATGTAAAACAGACGAGGAAGTGGCGTGCCGTGCATGTATTTTCACGTAGATCCAAAGTTAGAGCTTGCTCTCGAAAAGGTTCATCTTTGGATGACCTCATATTCACGGTGTATGATGTAGACACGAGGTAAATACAAACCTAATGAACACTTTGTATGCACAGAGATAAAATTGCAACTTGAAAACGAGCATACACTAGTATAATACATACCTACTTTCACATAGGCGCATCTAGTAACTTTATGTTAGGTAAAAAATAAAACTTTTATTTTATAAAAGAGAATTACATTATTTCATCAATTTTGGTATCTCTGATTTTATTCATTAGTCCGGGGAGTTATAGTCGAATAATCTACTTAACATCAAATTTTTCCGAGATGGAATATTATGTCCCTAATCGAAAAAATATCCTTTAAAATTCTTTTAGTATTCTGTCAGAGCATAGCAAACTTTGACTTTCGTTATCTTGGCTTCTGATGAACGTATTGAAATTTTTTTTCAAAATGTGTGGTTTTTGGAGGTCTATCCTTTTATAATTCGAGTGTTGAAATTAATTTTTCTACCATAAATCATGAAAAAACATAAAAATTTCTTTTTTCAGTTTAAGCGATAAAAAAATATGTAAATAGAATTTTGCTTATTTGATCTACTAAACTACAACTCTTACTTTGTCGATTGCTAAAAATCGCATCTCAAAATTGTTAATGTTCATAATATGAACTATAACCGTATTAATCACTTAGCTATAGTTGAATAAAATAATCGATATAACTTTATTTATTTATTCATTTTTTTTTCTTTTAACTATCAGAGACACAATAAAAATCGGTTATATGTTGTTTTGTCTGCAACTCGGCAAACGAGTACTCACGACTAACTAAACAGTGGAGAAGGGCTGAAAATAAAATAAAAAGTATTCAACAAAGGGGGCTCCAGACAAATTGTACCTAGAAGTTCTCAAAGTAGTCAAAATTATAAAACCAACAATGCTTACCAAAATGTCAATTGAACATTGATGCCGATTTATCCAAAAATATTGATAAAAAGAACTTATATATTTGTATATTTGGAAAAAACCGTGGAGTCACACACTCATATATTTTCAAAATAAAAATAAAATAAAGGAACTCAATCCACTACCAGTTTATGGATAACAAGAGAGGTTATATATACACTGTGTTCATTTGAAAAGGACCCACCCTTAATATTTCAAAAATGGGACATATTAGAAAGAAATGCCGAAACACGTCAACTTTTAACTTTTTGGCGCTAATGTCATAAACGTCAGATTCACCCCCTCCTTTCTGGAGATACCCCTTGAATTTTTTCAAATGACATTAGGTATCAAGTCATACCTCATTTAAAAGGTCTGGTGAAGCTCTATCCAATTATTTTGTTTTGCCTTTGATACCAGCCTTCCATTGTTATTTAATCGTTGTTTAAAAATGACTCTTTTTCAACTTTTATTGCCTGAATGTTAACGGTGGTCACTTTGTACACATGATTAAATAACAGTTGTTTCTTGTTAACAGTTGTCTTTTCACTATTTGTAAATTTTTTATTCTCTAAAGAGTCTTTCGGTCATAACCTAATACGGGGGCATACGAAAAGTTGAAAGAGAGCCAATTTTAAACAACGATTAAATAACAATGGAAGGCTGGTATCAAAGGCAAAACAAAACGATTGGATAGAGCTTCACCAGTCCTTTTAAATGATATATGACTTGATACCTAATGCCATTTGAAAAAATTCAAGTGGTATCTCTAGAAGGGAGGGGGTGAATCTGACGTTTATGATATTAGCGCAAAAAAGTGTCCCCCTCAAGTTAAAAGTTGACGTGTTTCGGCATTTCTTTCTAATATGTCGCATTTCTGAAATATTAAGGGTGGGTCCTTTTCAAATGAACACAGTGTATATAAATTTCTGCCAAACTGAATATTCTGCACTTTATTTTCCGATGGATAAACAAATGCTACCTACTGTATTATAATATAACTACCTGTCCTAGAAATAGGATTACTATAAGCATTGGCCAGATTAAAAAAAAATAATAATAATATCAATAAATGAACTTATTAAACGCATCCACTAAATAAAACACTTTGCTTGAGCTCAGACGCAGATTTTGGATATTCAATGATGATAATGATATAATACCAAACTCAAAGCCACTATAGTGGCCCTTAACAAATTGTTAATTAATTGTTGCACATTAAAAATATGGAAATTGTACATGTACTACTATTATTATTATATACAGGCTTGTAAATAAATTATATTACTAAAGAAATACCCAAAAATTTTTCTTGGTCTTCTTTATAATAAATAAATAAAATAAACCTTTAAAAAGGATAATATTAAGGCAGTGTTGTATGAGAAATATTATCAATAACTTGCGTGAGTCCAGCGGTGGAAGATCAAAAAATTTCCCTTTCTAATGAAGCGGATCGCCACCATACAATATTCCACAAATAAATGAAGCAGAAAGCATCTCAAACAATATCTGCAATTCTTCAAATATTACCAAAGCAAACCAGATGTTTAACCAGTCAGCCGATATGATGTATATCAAAAGTTACGTTATGGAGAAGCCGACAAGTAAGTTAAGTAAGGTAGATAGAAAATTTAAGTGAAGTAAGTATCAAAAAATACTACCCCTGGCCAGGAGGTACTATTTAAGTTCCTAATAGTTTAGCGATTAAAGACAGTTTTATAGCTGCTGTGATTTCGTATCCGTGAAATGAAGGTACCGGTATCGTCGTTGTTGTATGGTTGGTTGATGAAAAACTAATCCTCTCCACGAGAAATTATTTGGGTCGATAAAATCTTGGATACAAAAATCCACAGACATCCAACAAAGCCCACAATAATCAAAACAAATTTTCAAATAATAATCCCGAAAGTCGCACGCATTCAAAATTTAATAAAGAATGAGTTGCCCAGAGGCACCTATGTATTAATGATTTACCTTAGGTACTTGATAATTACAGAAATTATTGTACTAGTTTACCAAATATTCAGCGTGGGGCAATACTGCCGTAAAATAAGAATTATAGAAATTGTTGTAACAGACTTTTAGATTTAGCGATTGAAAAAAAGTCAGTTTGCGCGACCACAGAAACACCAACTTTTCAGAAAAATAATAAATATTTCCCTGTATTATCAGTCTGATTTTGTCATTTTGATTATACTTGCCGCTTAAATAAACAAAATTTGACAGTTTTTGAAAAATTAACAGTTGAAAATATGAAGGGCATAATATTTTTCACAATTTTGATGTTCACAATTTTTTGGTGCGAGCAAGACTGAAAGGAATAGCAGCGTAAAAGACTCCAATTTCGATTGCTCTATGCTGTACTTGCAAGCTGCGTCGCAAGCTCCAGGGGAATTTATGGGTCGATATGTCTCCGATTATGGACATTTAAATTATTGTATTGTCATCGGTCCTTGATAAGTTTGCGACGTGTCAGTTTAATTTGACGTTTGGAAGTCAATGAACTACGCATTAAGGTTCCGATACATTGGTACATAGTACATATAGTTTGTCAAACATAACTGAAGCTGTGAAAGGAATGCGGTCGAAAACATTCGATATTGCCACGTTTAACTATGAAAAAGCTAAAGTGCTAAGTATGTAGTGATAATAATTAGAAAATGGACTTTTTTTTATCAACAATATGTCAATAATGATTAAACGTTAGTTCTTTAATGTGCTTGTTTCATTGGATTTTGTCTATTAACATTATTTTTTCAATTTATGAATATTAAAAGATGAACACTTTTCCATATATGTTATGGGTTTCCTTCAAACAGGCAACGTCGTGCGAAAATCATAATTACTGCGCCCTCCAGACTAACTCAATTGGTGAAAATTTATCGTTCTCCGTTGCTAAATAACCACGCGACTTCCTATTGGCAAGTGCGTGCGTGTGTTCTTCCCTCTCACTTCGACAATTGACTGATATTGATTATCCAGTGGCGATTATATTGTCAGTATTTACCTTCGTATTTTCAGTTTTACCTATCTTAAACTTTTGTATTTTGTGCTTAGTATTCATAAATTTTTTTGTGATTTTGAATAGTGTAGTGTTTTGTGTTTGTTCATTTTTCAAAAATAAATCAATATTCTCGTGGAAAGACACTTCATAGCCAAACTGGAGAGGTGATTGCTAATGTTTATAGGTAAGTGAGTAAGTAGTAAGCCACTGGTACGTTTATGACCAGATATCGGTCATGTTTCCTCGCCCCTTACCGATGCCGCGTAGCTTAAGATAGACTTGCCCAACTATACAGGTGAAGCTAATTAAAAAGTGATAAAACATACCTGGTTTTGTTTCTCTAGCCGGAACTTATCCATAGAATTGGATTTCTTACCTAGAACAAAATTGAACAAAATTAACAATATTCTATCTTTTCTTCACAATATATTTTTTACATTTCTCAGGTTATTTTAAAACTCATATTAATCAACAAAGCGGAAGCATTCAAATGGGAACAATAAATGTATTTCTATGTATTTCTTGGGAAATTGTTCTCGTGACTTGGACATTTTTTTGACATAACAAAGAGTTTCAACAGGACATCGCAAATTCAAATTTGGTGATGCTGCAAAATACTGCAGATTTCCTGTTTATTATTAATAAAACCTAATGCAAATGAATGATTAATTAGAATGTAATGCTTTATTCTCGGGTTGTCCATAAACAAATAGTCACAATTACCTTTGAATAGAGAATGAAAAGATCTTTCAAAATAAATCAGCAGACCTTAGTTCCCATTTAAAAAGGCGTTTGTAACTGTCAGTGTATAGTGTTAAGAGTAGTGATCAAATTTTGTCGTTGCAGGATGTTCATTCGTAATCTAAAATTTTCGTATTTCAGAATTTTCTATAAAGGTATGATAATTGGAATATTGAGTTTATACCATTCGGCTTTACCATACTGTATACGAGGGATATCTTTTATATTTTGCATATACAGCAAGAAAAAAACAGTAGATAACTTTTGAAAACTATTGTTTTTCAAAGTATTCCCCACGAAGAGAAATGTACTTTTACATCCTTTGGAACCAATTCTGGAAGCAGAGGTCGGTACATTCAAAATAGAGTTTCTGAAGACGTTGACTGCATCTTATGGGGACTAATATTTGACCACGCAGTTCATTCTTAATTTTTGGAAAACTAAAAAAGTCGTTTGGACTAGGGTCGGGACTGTATGGAGGATGGTCCAACAGTTCGATGTTTTCTTGCTTTAAAAACTCATTGTTTTTCGAGCTGTGTTGGTGAAGGACCATTCGTCGTTGGGGGGTTGGTTTTTTGCAGCTCAACAATTACTTCTGTCAAACATTTCGATATGTACCAATCAGCAGTAACAGTTCTTTGTTCTTGCACCGACTGACCCCTTCGTTAAGACGGTTTAGAGTTTTTTGACACCAATTGACCCTAATTGCTTTTTATTCTTCCGCCAACAGATGCTGTATCCAAAGAGAAATTATGTTCTCGGCATAAGTCCATTTTTCTACTAACTCATCAACGTTAAAAATTCAGTTTAGGTACAGTTTTAAACGAAGCGGTGGCGTTAAGTATTTAACTAAGCATGACAGTTAATTTTGACATTTGATATTTGTTGACAGGTGCCAAATATTTTGTTATATGCAACACTTCAATTACAACCCTCGTAATTACATCAATTTTTGGAGAAAAAGTTTATTAAGGTTTACATAGTATCGTTGTGCATGATATATGTGTAAATATGACGTAGTGAAAAAACAATATGACAAAATTTATACTGTTATGAAATTCAATTTCTATTATTTATATACAGGGTAATTCATTAGAGCGATAAAGTCCAATATCTTCTAAATCCTCAAGACATTCGAATAAAATTTTGACCGGTTGTAGCCATCCTGAAGGCACATATTTTAAAACTAGTCGCAATTGTACAGCGTGATCCAGAACGACGTCCAGATAAAAGTTACATTTTTTTACTTCAAATTTGATTTCTGCTTGACTTCTCTATTGCAATGCAGGTTTTACAGCAGTGTGTTTAAAACGTTCTGACCACTTGTTAACTTTAAGCTGCACAATTTAAAATTAATCTGTTACAGCAATACGTCTGTGATGTAGAGATGGGAAGTCAGTGTGCGTGACGTACAAAATGTACTGCACACTTTAACGTACGGTGTACGTGCCGTACAATTTTATTGTACAGTACAATCCACCATTGGTTGATTGGTTTTAGTTGTTGGTTCGCCAGTTGGGTCCTGGTGTGCTGGTAAAGTTATTATATTTATTACAGTGAAACAATATTTAAAGAGATTATTATTTTATAGATTCTACTACTACACAAATAAATAACCAGTAAGAGTAAGTATGTACTGTAGTACGTATCGTACTTGTATGTATTACGACTCATTCTTTCTCGTTCAACTGTATTCAAGTTTGGACTCGCCCTATACATGGTTTTTTAGATATGGTAGCAGGTCTAGTGAATAATGATAGTAGAAGACCATCACAGACGTAGATTAATTTCAAATTATGCAGTTTAACGAATACCGGGCGTTGAAGTTATTACGATTTTCAACAACAAGTGGTCATATCATTGCAATAGAGAAGTGAAAAACAGGGTGTCCAGTTTAGAAAAAATATAACTTTGATCTGGTACGGCGTTTAAGTCAAACTAGTGGCCTATCTAGAATACACGAAGCTTCTGGAATGGAAGTAGATAACATGGGAAATGGTACAAAGATTTAGTTCAAGTGCTTGGGCTGTTGAGCACAACCCAAACGACATTATTCAAATATATTCATATAGTTCTAGGACACACTGTATTAGCTCCCATTTTTGTCATTTAATATATTTATAATTAAGCACCAAATCGCTATAAAGCCTTGAGAATAGAATATTTTTACTGTCTGCATAAGTTCATTCAAAAATTATTAATGCCACGTAGACTGCAAATCCCTATCTTGATCCGGATCGACACCGCCTTGGTTATTGTATTCCCTCTTCTTTTTTAAAATCACCTAGAAAGTGCACGGACAAGTACAAGAGAGATTCGAATGATTTAACATGTTTCTCTATACTTGAATCGTGTCGCATCAGGGTCTTTACGAAACGTATGCAGTATAACAAGTAGATACACATTCAGATAGCCTCGAATTACACGATGGTCACGATCACGTTAAAACTTGTTTGGTTTGCTAGAGAACTTTATTTTTATATTTCTGGTCAAAAACAACTGGATCTCTAGTTTAAACTGCTCGGGTATGTAAGGACGTAGTCCAAATACTTTGTCCGCTTCAGCTTGATAAACGCTAGAATTTATTAGGGTTCAGGTATGAATTACTGACTCCTTGACTTGAAGTCTTAAACATTTAAAGTAGTAATTGGGTCTGATATATGGAGATATACTTTATTTTTGAGTTAGAGGTATATTTTCTTCATTTATCTACCATATTTTGGCGTCAGCAAAGACATACTAGTCAGAAATCTTCTGTGTAGGATGGCATTCGAATATATTCTGAACATCTACTCATAATATATTAGCTGTATGTCGCCATGTGTTTTGTCTGTTAAATCCGAGTGTTTGATCTTGCTTTGTTTACGTTGGCAGGGGGGTATTGTGGTACTATTATTGCTCAAATTTATTTGAATAATCCTTAATACACACTTTATTATTTCTGTTCATTGTTTACAAAGTGGAATTATTTGTTGGTTGACATTGACAATTGGCCGTGGCAGTCGTGTCTTGGATGTAAGCCTTCAGGGAAGTGTAGCACTTTATGACTTGATCTGTGCGGAACACGCTCGGTGAAGTGAGCAGTGTAGTTTGGATGTATGTTTCGGGTAGGTTTCTCTATGGTAGTATTCTGTACTGAAATTGAGGAAGTGTCAGTCACTTTTTTTAGCTGTGTGCTTTGTACTAGATGGCTTAGTTTCCAAAAGTGCATCGAACAAGAATCTGAATTTTGTTATTGACTGGGAAGTCATCCCTTGCTGGGTTTTATAGGTTCTCGTTCTGAATTAGTTGTGGAATATACGGTTAAGTATTTTGTTCTACGGGAGTTCGTATTGTTGGAGAATTCCGTCCTGTTCTGGAAGCCGTTTTCACAAACCCTTATAGGGTATATATTGCACTAAAACGATTGTAAGTATTTTCTCCACTTTCTGATTTCGCATCACTATTTATTTATCACCATTTAAAGGAAACCTCCAACTTGAAGTTTTGGCATTGGAGGTATGCCACATGTTGTTGATGTTGGTTCATTATTTATTGGTTGCCATCCAGTAAGAATAAAATTCTGAGTATTGGAAAAGGTATATTTCATAGATTTATAGTATTTTGTAGGTAGAACAGTTGGTGGTAAAATACTACCTGTTGATTGCAAATTTTTGATTAAGAAAGCTGTAAGACAGTCTATTCTGTTAACCTGTGTATATTTGGTTTTTATTTGCCTGCTTTAGTCTAACGAATACTATAATTCGTGGGTGGTTCTTCAAACCTACCCTGGCTATGACCAAAAACAATTTATTTTAGATGCTTATTCTATTATTATTTTTTTTTAAATAAAATTCAGTGTAGTATACTGTTGCTGACACTTTTGATTGTGAGTAGGCCTTATTACTACTCTGGGGATAGGATTAAGTGAATTTGGGGATGATTTTGATCTGTACATTACTTGTAGATTCTTATAAATTATAAATTAGCTTCGGGCATAGGCCGAGACAAGCTTAACTTGATCAGGTTCTGGGAATGTGTAGTCCGACAAGTAGGATTTGTTCCTGTATAGGCTCAGTTTTTAGCTGATTCCTGTTTTAATTTTTAAGGGTTCACCTGTGGGGCCAGGAGATACTTACCACATACACATACACATACACACTTGCGTTCGGGATGTTTGGAGTCTACCTGGTAGATAGATAGTGTTGTCTTCTATCGTGACAAGTTTGCTGCTACTTTTCCACAACTTCTTGAAGAAGACCATATTGAGGGTAATCCGGTATCGGGATGTTCCTAATTTATTTACTTATTTTTATTTATTTTTTCCCTAACCACGGAATGGTTTGAGGTTGAATCATGTATATTTATTATATAGGTAGTTCCTTACTAAGTTATTCTTTTCATGAAATTGTAATGGTGGAAATTAATATTTTGCGGTAAATTTTCAGAATCTAATTTTCATAATTTAATCCACTTGCGCTTGAGTCTTTGCCTTGGTTTGCCTTTTATTTTCATTCCTTGTTTTACTGAGTTATCGGGGGAAATTAGTCGTGCTAGGACAAAGTGGAAAACTCAGTTGGCGCCCTTACAAGTTGTCTACTTTTTATGTCCGGAAGATCAAGAAGAGGGATCCACCCCTAACTCCGTTCTGAGCGACGTAGAAGGACTAAGGTTGTCACCAGAGCAACCGAAACTTATGTGACCGAGTAGACAAAGTAATTGAGTAATTAGCATTTAAATTTATAAATAAATTCATATTTGGGCTCGAGCTCATTTGTTAAGGTTACAGAAGTGGTGCCACAGTTTAGTGATGAACAATATATACAACATTTTCGATTAACTCGAGAAATTACAGAAGAGGTAGCAGACCAATCTTCTAATACTGAGTATTATTAATGGCAGGAAGGCGATTTAGAGAAACGTACACCCCTTAAATACATTACTGTGTTTTTGTGGTTCTCTATAAATGAGGCAACTTCAGATAGAGGAGTTTCTGATAGGTTCAATATAACCAGAAGCACCCTGTTTAAAATTGTAAGAAGAGTCGCTTATTTTTGGAGCAATGTATCTCTAGGGATAATAAAATTGCAGATGATTTGGAGAAAGATAATGAAATGCATTTCAGAAACAATTTTCCTGGTGTTATTGGAATTATTGATGGCACACATAACAGGATAGACTAGCCTGCAGAAGATCCTGATTCTTATTCAAACAGGAAACACTTTTATTCGATCGAGGGAACGTTTCCATTATTGTTTTATTTATAAATATCTAGGAAATAATCTACATGAATGTACAGTAGACTGATTTGAAAAAAAATGATGATTCTTAATTATATCAAAAATATTGTTGGGAATGACAAAAAAAAATACTGTGAAAGTTTAAGTTCTTAATATTAATATTAAGAGGTGCCGCATCGCAAATTTCGATTTTCCATTTAAATAACATGGAAACAATATTCTCTTGCACTTTGGAATTTTATAACTCACGTTGGTGACAATACTTCGGAATGACCAAGGTATATTCTTGTAGAAAATTGAACGCTCTACAAAAAACACTCTACAATTTTTTGATATATTTATTCCGTCAAAAGTGATTCGAGGTCAAAGTTGAACTAGGGACAAATTTTAACATTTTTCCAATTTTTTACGCAACCTTCAACTTTATGTGAAAATTTGATGGGACATTTTTTGGAGAGCATTCTATTTTCTATAACTTATCATCATAAAAGTTTTTGAAATTTTTCACAGGTCCTGAGTTATTTGCATTAAACTGAAAATATTTTAACCTAAAAATTATAACTCAACAATCTTTTTTTTTTATCAGTCTAATGTACAGTATGTTAAAGCTACATTAAAATGTATCGAGTATTTCGTTGACTGTATGATGTGTAAATTCTGTTTTAGGCTCAAGTGGTGTGTGATCACAAATGAAGAATTCGTAATATTTTTGTGGGATATCCTAGATCAGATCATGACATCCGGGTTTTGAGAAGTTCTCCCTTAAGTGAGACTTTTCCTGAAAAATGTGGAGATTTATACATTTTGGGGGATAGTGGTAATCCATGTTTAAGGAATTTGTAAACTCCATTCAAGGACAATGGACATTCAACCAGACGTCACAGAAATTATAATTATATCCTTTCTACAAACAGATATGTAATAGAATATTGTTTTGGGTTGATGAAACAAAAGTTCCAGCAACTCTACCATGTCAAACTAAAAAATGTTGAATTTATTGTTCATTTCATAAGAGCATGTGCTGCTCTCGATAACTTATCGTTAGAGGTTCATTTCGAAGCAAATCAAGGAGCAGCAGCTCCTGAATATAACATAGTGATTAATGAAGATGATCAGTTAGATACGGATGACAGAAATGGAGTAGTAATTCGAAATAATGTTATGAATAATTTGCAAATTGTTATTCAATAATGAATTGTAATATATCAATAAACTGACATTTTTAACATTCGATTTTAATATAACTACTGGCTATTTAGTTTGCTTAAGCCATCCATCCGTAGTAAACGAATATGCTGTCAAAATTGAAAGAGGATTGATTTTTTTCATCTTTTGAAACAATACATTGAAACATCGTGTGGCTTGATAAAATTATTGGGAGCTACAGATTTTTTAGGCCAAGCAAATGTTATTCTCGAAATTGTTATAAACATTTAAAACGAAAACAACGCCCTTTTTTTAGTTTTTTGTTGATAACACGAAAGCTTATTAATGGCCATATGCACCGTTTATAGTACTTAGCCCGTTCAACTAAGCTGGTTTAAATACTTGAACGCCCCTTAATGTTGCCTTGGTATGCACCGAACAAAGAACGAACGAAAAAAGAACGTCGACAAATTTAGGAACTTTTTTGTGTAAAAAACATTCGTTGGTAACAACGCTTGTCGTTGTTTGAGTTTTGTGTTCTAGTTTATAGTTACGGATGTTATGGTTGTTATTTGAATTCAGAATTACATGTTCATGGTATGTCAATAAAATATTCAGATAAAAAAAATTGCAAATGTGTCTTTTATAAATACTTACTTCAAATTGACTGAACAAGAACAGGTGTTTTTTGCTGGATGGAATTTGTGGTGATAGCCACTGAAAATCACTTGTTTCTGTTCTGTAGAAGTTTCATATTCAATGCAAATTCTAAAGCTGCAAAAGGTATGGAACCATTGAAGTATGAGATATGAAAAAATATCAAACATGTTTGCTCATTTAGATGAAATAAGTAATTTAGTAATTAAAGTTAGACCAATCATAGTTTGTTTGTCAGAAACACATGTTACACCTGAAATGTATGATACTGAATTGAACATTGATGGTTATCAGTTATTTAGAACGGATGGAGATAGCAGACACTCTGGAGGTTCTTTTATATGTAATGAAAGGTGTCGAAGTAGCAAAAATTCAAAAACATTGGGTACATAAAAATTTCTGGTTTCTTTCTTCAAGTATTACTATTAACAAACCTACCTTTTTAATAGTTTCTCTATATAGTTCGCCAAACAGTAGTTTTGCTGTTTTTTATAATTTTTTTGAAACCTGGTGTGAAAATAATGTATGTGATAATCAACAACTTTTTCCTGGCAGTCACCTCATCAAATCTAACCAACCTTTCATGAGACATTGACATAAGATACCCAAGTGTCAAAAATAATAGTTTAAAGTTAATCCCCCAATATTGAGCGTTTAAGTTTAAACTGGTTTAACTTCCATAGAATCGATTATGCATACCAACTCAAAATTATGAACTAGTTTAAAGCTTAAACGAGTTTAAGTGTAAATAGTGCAATAAGTAAATAGGCAATGGGTAATCGTAATGATGTGAAAAGATGAATTGTAGATAATAAAAATATGAATGCAACGCATTTTTCAGCGAAGTGATTGAATAATTAGGAACGAAGAAAATTCGTGCTTTTTTCAAAAATTCATAGCTTCGACCTTTAAGTTTTCGATTTGTAATCAAATGCTGCGAAGTAGGTCAAAAATGCTAAACTATCCTATACCGTCTTAAAATTTGAAATCGGACCATCTATAACGCATCCAGACCTACTGCAAAATATTGCATTGAAGAATTCCAATCACTTCGCTGAAAAATGCGTTTTATTCGTATTTTTATTATCCACAATTCATATTTTGACACTATTACGATTACTCAATAAGCTTTCTTGTAAGTAACAAAAAAACTAAAGATCGGACGTTTTTTTCCTTTTAAATGTTTATAACAATTTCGTGAGCAACATTTACGAGTCGAAAATATATCAGATTCATACTACGTAATATCTTTTACATGATTGTAGAGTCAGTTTTCTACTAAGTATTTTGTCAAAAACTCACTATTGTATTTATTCAACTTCTTAGAATAGAACTTTTGTATATGAATCAATATATTATCGCAGCTCGTGAAACAAAGTTAGAATAAATTATTGTTATTAAGTAAGTATGAAAAAACTTTATGAGACTCTAAAACCAATCTAACTCGTGATGAAATTTTTAGGTAGTTCAGAATTGGACGTCCAATTTGCTTTACCCACTAAAGCGTTCAGTTTATTCGAAACTCATGAATAAATTGAGAAATGTAAAGACTACTATACAACTCGAAAAACAGAATTAATATTTAGCTGTTTTCCAGTTTCAACTTCAGCAAATAATGTGCTTTTAAAATGTAAATTTAAATAAAAAAACAAACAAAAAGAAAGCACTTCCAAAGAATCGGTATTAAATTGCACTTGCAATTGCTGGTCATAGTTTGAAAGTGAACTCTTGGTTCAAATAGTGGAAAAGGAGCTTTTAAACAGTATGCGATCAAAATCCTTTCAGATTTATTTCATTATTATTTCATAATTTAATAACATGTATACACATGTTAACAGGAAAATTTGTACTTTCCCGTATAATGAATGAAAACCTGAATTAAGATCTACAAGTTCTATCGTTCCCAAAGTATTTATATATAGATTCTGAGACCAAACTAGTACAAATTCAGAATTTGTACTAGTTTGGTCTCAGAATTTACACCTGAGGTGCTCTCTAAACTGAGTAGCCGTTGCAATGTGAAAACCACTAGGTACTAATGATTCTTTTTATAGTTACAATCTGATCAATCAGATCAATAGCCTAAATTACAACTAAGAAAAAATCGAATCTAAGGATTCACTCACATTCCTCAATATTTTCTGATAACTAACATGACCTTCATAAAAAGCAATAATGATATAAAAACTAAACTATTCACGAAATAAACACAGACAGGTCGTCACCTAAATTATAATTCAGATCATCTAGCAGCGCAAAAAAATTGTAATAATAGAACTTCTCCAGAATACCGTCAAGTAATCTTAAAACAGGTAAAAACAACAATGATCAATTAAGTCACATGAACAAAATAATCAAACAACGAATTCATAAATAACAACAATCAACCTAAATATTTTACATGATTCAATTAAAATAAAATAAAATATAAGATAAAAGAGGAAAAAAACGAGTACTGTTGATATTCACGAAAAAGAAAATTTTATAGGTACGATACGTGAAGATATACGATAAAAATATATAGATATGTGAGATAAACGATAATAAAAATAGATTTTACCAACTCAACTGTGAACGATATGATAAGTAAAAGATAGAAAGATAAATAATACGATGAGTGAAAAAAGATATATATAGAATATTAAAATGATTGCTTCTTACTTCAACTACTGTCCAAACTTCCAAGATTTATCGATATAAAGCAGATGTGTAAAACAAGGCCCACACACGTTCGGGTGCCAATTTGCGGTTCTCGGGTAATCCTACTTGAAATTTATTTAAGGTACTGAAATTAGATAAAGGTGAATTATGAAAGTTAAGAAAAGTAAGTGGGCGCCACCCTGAATAATACTAGCTTATTTGTTATTCACATCAACATTATAACGACAAATCCTGCAAGATTGGAAGGGAAAATAAACAACGTTATTAAATTTACAAGTTGTATATTAACTTTTGTTACAAACAATTAAACAAAGGAAAACAATTGACTAGTTTTTATTGACGTCGTTGAAGAAGCGATGAAATATATATCTATTACTTTCCTGGAATGATGGTGAGGAGATGGTGTCCTTTTGTCCTTTTTAGGTTACTTATCTTGTCCCAGGTAAAGTTCCAGGTAGTGTCTCAGGTAAAATGTGGGTCCAAGTAAAGTTTGTCCCAGGTAAAGTTCGTCCCAGGTAAATTTCGGGTCCAGGTAAAGTGCTAAGAGCAATACTAGTATCAGGAACAAATTTATCCAATTTAACAAAATCCAGGATGTCTGAAGTATGATCTTACAATGTTAAAGAAAATTATTAATTTAATATTACATTGTTAAAGAAAATTATTTGACAACGTGGTTCATACATCCTGTATTTTTAGATAAAAAATACTCAAAGAAAGCAAATAAAAAACATAAAATCGAATAACCGATTCTACACCGGTTTGAAATATATTCCAAGATAACATTAAAGAAATATGAAAGACAAAAAAAAAACACAAAATCATATCGATATATATTCCTGGCACTGGAACGACTTTGCTACATAATAAAGATAGGAAAGTAGAAAACTATTAAGAAAGGATAGTTATAGTTATACATTTAAGCGAAATAACTTACCATTCAGATGAATGCACTTCTTAAAGATAAGATACGATAAGTCAGAAAAGCTTCAATGGCACATGTTCACAGGAAAGAAGAAAGAACCCTCTCCGACATTCTTTAAATACAGGAAATCATATGAAAGATAACAGACTTACGTCTCATGTTCATGTCAAGCTCAGACGCCTTGACCAGGAAAGGAATTTACATTTAAATAGTGAATTCTTAATTCATATTTAATTAATAAGTGGTAGAAGAAGAGATACGAGGTCGAAGTGGGAATATCAAAATAGAAGTGACTATTTTCACGACAGACGGTACTCGATCGGCCCGTATAGAAACGTTGATTTCGACTCTCGTCCACAGCAAATATATTCAGCCTTGAAACATTTCTCGGTGTTGGGTATGAGAAAGGACTGGCTATTCGCCGCCCATACGATAATTTATTATTAATTAACTGAAGGAAAGTAAAGTGAACGAAATTAACGTTACAACATCCTAACAAATTTTTAGATTTTGTTTGGATTCTCAAAATATCAATACAAAATGTTGAATACATTTTAATTTAAAAAATAGTCGTGTACGAAAAAATCGTCGACAGATAACGCCCCTGGTGAGTTTTCTAATGTTTGCAATTTTTTGAGAAAATAAGATTAGCTTAGTTATATAATTAACATACAAAAAAATCTTATAGTTCAGTATTTTGGATGAAGAGAATTAATTAACATTCTAACGCAGACCTTGTTGAGCCGTTGTAAATTTCAATAATCAAATCTGCAAATCTCTGAAAATATTCTCGAAAGCTTTGTCTGGCTGTGAAGGAAATTAATTCATGAAATATAAGACATAAATGGAAAGAAATATAATTGAGTAATACAAGTTGAAATTAAATAGTGGTATTTTTAATTTACTAAAGTTTTATACCGAAAGTAAATTTCATTACATTAAGTTGAAAGAGTACTACGTCAATCTTTATAATAATACTTCAATTTTTATATTTATTAATATTGAGGACCATTTATTAAATAATTTTCTCTGTCGATATAATAATTGAATTCCTATTTATTACCAATTATGTTGAAGACAAGCAGACATACACTTAAATTGATATTTAGTATAGGAATCAAATACAGGGGTTTTCACGACGACCGGCCATTAGACGTTTCTCAAAACTACACAAGGTACAATTATGAAATTTTGTATTATGGTCTTTTTCGACATTACGAGTCTATCCAAAATAATATTATTTCGACAGTACTTCGAGTTATACCGAAAGTTGATTAAATTTGTTATTTTAATTGGAACACTCCGTATATTTGTACATTTTTAGATTTTGCGGACAATTCTATGATATTTTTCCCCGATAAGTCCTATATAGTACGGGATCCGGCTGCAAAATTAGTAACGTAAAACCATAAATCTAAGAAGGTCGTAAATTAATATTAGCTGACGACCCTTATTATCACCTATTGTTGGAAATATAGAAAAGCAATAAAAGTGTTTGTCCCTTAAAAGATTCCCAGGTCCGGATTAAAATATCTCATGCAATAGTTTGGCATTTTAATAATAGTGGGCTCTCCATTATTTTTGACTTTTGTTGACAGTTTTTTATTTGATAATAAAAAATCTCCTAAGGTTGATTTAGAACCGTTGGTAAGGATATGTTTAAATGTGTGAAAATAATAAAATTTAGTTACCTGGCCACCAGTCTTTCAGTACTAATGGGCTATTACTGAGATTATAGCGATAATGGTCTATTTACGGTTACAAAATAAATTATCTACCTGATTTGCGATTTCAGAAATAAAAGGGGGAAAGTTAAACAACATTTAGTCATTACCTACCCAATATTCCGTTGTGTCAGTGGTGTCTATTTTATTTTTGTGTCGAGAAAAATATGGCGTCCAAGGACTCATCCTGAGGAGTACTTCAACTGGTGATCGTAGTACCACTAGTCGACAAATGTTACACCCTCATGGGAAACAAATTATATTAAATGTTTATACTTCCCTTCAGGAACGTGGAAAGTCCAAGGATCAAGCTGTGCAAGAAAGAACTTCTTTGAAATTTAATTTAAAATCCGATTAGTTAATAATATTCAGGGTGTTACGTTTAAAATAACAAAGTAGTCGTTCACTTTCGGTATAACCGGAAGTGACATGTATGTCAAAATATTTTCCATGAGTTCGCCATAACTAGTTCTCCATATATGCGCCAATTTTTATAGAAATCCTGTGAGTTGTCTCCAATATATAGTGATATGGTTTTTTGAATTGCAGTCTATATCAATTCCATACCTTTTATAAATTAATTTTTTTTTATTTTATTATTTTAGTTTTAATACTTATCTTTGTTTATTCTAGCTCAGCCGGAAATTATCAATTTTTTTTTCATTATTTTTTTTTATTATGATTATTATGAGAGTCTTTATTATTATTTGAATATTATATTTGTAAATTTATTTAAACTATCTCAGGGAAATTATATTTTTGTTTGTGAGTTCAAATTTTTGTGAGGCCAACACTGTCCTTTGACCTTCAAAAAGTTCCAAAGTTGATAGCCTGTGTTGATTGTAAAATATATCATAGATACAAAAACAAACACATTCAATTTTATATAAATGTTCTACAAATGAAACGTTTGATTTATTGTTTAACTTTGCTTAACTGCTTAATTAACTTTTCAAAAATATTCAAAAAAACTATTTATTTTGTTATCTAAAATTCATTCACTCTCTCATCCACAACAAAATTAAGATTATACTTATCAGAGTCTATGGTTTTATATTTCTATGGTTTTAAAACTACAGAAAAGTTGATTGATTTTACACGCGAAGAAGTGACATTTGACAACGTTCTAGAATAAAATGGAGTCAAAATCAATAATGCCTATTGCAATGCCTTTTTGATTCTCTTGAAAATTTTTATCAGTAAGTATAATCTTATGTAATACTTTTTAAATTTAAACAATTTAAATTTTATACATCAATAAATTCAATATTAAATTATACAGATAAATGACACCTGATTGTCCTTCGTAATTGAAGTCATTTCTTTTCTTCTCTTGAAGGTCACACTGAATTTCAATGTTTGGTGGCCCTGGATCAAAATTCTGGGTAACTTGAAAAGTTTTTTTGTGCTGGATAAACGATTTCAATATTTTTCTGCTTTTCACTTGTGATTTATTGAAAATATTCCTCGGATATGGGTATATTATATGGCTTATACCAGTGTTCACTTAGCAACAAATATTTTATGGTAAGTATTACCTTTCACTTACTTATTTATTGTTATAATCACTTTATATTAGTTTAGTTAACTTTATATTTACAACTTTTCATTTCTTTTTGAATATTTCTGCATAAATTTCAATTTTAGTTTCTTACTTCGAACAACCTCCTCCTTCCTTCTCAAAATCTCAACCCGTTGTTGATTTTTTCCTTTGTTTTTTCAACAAACGCTCTTAGATTTTATTTTAAAATTATTTCTACCAATGACTGTCTTTGAAAGATTTAGTTACTAAATTATTATTTCTATGTTTAATTATATTGATAGTTTATTTATGTTAAGTTATATGATTTATTTCATTTTATCTATAGTTCAATTTTAGGTTATAATTTTCTATATTGTGGTTATTTTATTTTTTTTTTCTATTTTACAATCATCACTTTTTTAGTTGGTATTCTGTTAATTTCTTATTTTAAAGTTTGTGTTCCTGTTTTACTGTTTGTCATTGTATGACTTTAATTATTCAGTATACAGGGTGTATCAAAACTAATTTTACATATTATTCTTTTTCCTTCTAAATGTTTCTTACTTTTATGTTTATTTTAGGCTTGTGACGGACTTATTCAATATATTTTATATTCTTCCACTATAAAAAATAAATGATTCTGAATATCAAATGATAGAGTTGGTTGTACAATTATCAATCAAATTATATGATTATTCAATATTTAAATTTATTATTGAGTAACTATTCATACCATAACAATAGATAGTGTAAGCTGGTCGTGAAATTGCCTGTATATCACAAAATGGAACAATCATTCGTTTAAGACTTAATTAACAAAATACGCAAACTGAAGAAACTTTTCCATTTCATCATTGCATTTGCGAAATGTCTATTTTGTAGTTATGTCGTTATTTAAAATAGCAGCAAATTTCAATTAACATTTATAAACAAACTTTTCACAAAACCTCAATTTATCTTTATTTCAGATTTAATTAACCGCTTTTTTTCTTCCAGTTAATTTAAAAACTGAATAAATAACAAAGTAAAACTTTATAAACGAGTGATTCAATCCATAAAATATCTACGCGTTTCTATGCATCTACCAAAAATTTTATGTTCTCGAGTTAATTTTTCGTCTAGATTTTACTATGATTTATGATTGCTGTGGTAAAATCTGTTTCAGTTGCTTCTGAATATTATACAGGGTGTCAATTTAAAAACTTACAATGGGCTGTACCTCGTGAACGAAAAGAGATTTCAAAAAAATTTCAAAACCGTTTCTAGGGTAGTGAGGGGGATCTTAAATAACATGAGATAGAACGCACCCCCATCAACCCCCTGTGCCCCACCTACAAAAATTTAAATGGCAGCCCCCTACTTGTGATACGTCGTTAGAAAGCCCGTAGAAAATGCTTTCCAACGGTCTAGGTCATAATTATACAGGGTGTAACAATAAAGCAGAAAAATTTAAATGACAACAAAAATAACAATTCATTGTGGAACGATACTTCGCTTTGAAAGTGCAAATACGGTCCCTATTTAAGTATTAAATGTTGTATTAATTGTATTTCAAAAAAAAACTTGTTTGCTTCGCAGTTTTTAAACGTTTGGTCCGAAAATATTTTGCTACGTTTTGTACGTTAATTTAACTACAATAATCACGATGGTTTACAATTTATCTGAACGTGTGGAGATAATTCTTAATATTTGGCTCCCAGAACGAAAGTGTTTAATGAAAGACATCCTGAAAAATATGTAAGTCGCGTGTATATCCGTGATTTAGTCGCAAAATTTAGAGAGACGAGTTCAGCGGCAAATAGAAGGTCGCAAGAGTACTCGATGAAGCAACTCAAATTGAAGTCCTTGGACAATTTGGAATAGATGCTACTTTATCAACTCGTCACGTCTCTGCAATAACATGAGTCGGTACGGAAAGTTTTGAAGCTTCATAAATTTCACCCCTATAAAATTCAACGTCTTCAAGAATTGTCCGATGACGATCCAGACCGAAGAATTCAGTTTTGTGAAATTATGACTAAAAGAATTAAGAATGAACCTAGACTTTCAAAAAATATTTGTTTTAGTGATGAGTGCACATTTTATCTAAACGGTAATGTAAATAAACAAAACTGTCGTTATTGGAATGATGAAAATCCACATCTGTTTGGAGAAAACCACACTCTGATCCTGAGAAACTAAATGTTGAGGCAGAGGTATAAGGAGATTCTGTGATTGGTCCCTTGTTTATAACGGGTAATTTAAACAGTGAAATGTACCTCGACATGCTGGAGAACACTTTTGAGCCCTTAATTGTTCATGAATTAGAGAACCAACAGGACGTCGTTGGCAATCCAGCTCTAGATGAAAATTTGTTGCTCTCCCAGCAAGACGGAGCAGCTTCCCATTACGCAGTAGCAGTTAGGGACTGGTTAGACAATAATTATCCAAATAGATGAATTGAAAGGAGAGGTCCTATTGAGTGGCCACCTAGGTCACCAGACTAGCCACCACCTGATTTTTTTTGTGGGGTCACCTTAAGTCGGTTGTTTATAAAACTAAACCAACCTCTATCGACGATTTACTATGAAGAATTAGTCAAGCATGTCGTGATATTAGCATCATTTGCCAACGTTCGTATGGAGTTTGAAAATAGGTTGTACTATTGTTTACAAAACAATGGAAACCATTTTGAACATTCACTAAATCAATTAACATTTTTGCAGTTCGACATTTAACACTTTTTCATTTTGTTGTCAAATACATTTTTCTGATTTATTGATACACCCTGTATAATTATGACTTAGACCGTTGGAAAGCATTTTCTACGGGCTTTCTAACGACGTATCACAAGTAGGGCGTTGCCATTAAAATTTTTGAAGGTGGGTTAGGTGGGGCATAGGGGTTGATGGGGGTGCGTTCTCTCTCATTTCATTTTAGTTCCCCCTCTCTACCCTAGAAACGGCTTTGAAATTTTTTTGAAAACTTTTTTCGTTCACGAGGTTAGTTTTAAAATTAACACCCTGTGTGTAGTAAAATTTTCATTTATTCATACTATAGATTCATTCATTATTTCCAGCCTGTTTGTTTTAGTCTCTTGTTTCGAAGGCTTCCAAACCAATACATCGAAAAAGGAAGCCAAATTAAAAATATCCAACAAAGTTGAAGAAGAGACAGTAGACGACAAAAATCCTTTGAAGCAATGCTATATTTTCATTATTTGAAAAACGATTTACATACAAATTTACTTCAAAATTTGCTTCTACTCGAAAGTTGAAGAGCACATGTCAACAGATTATTCAGTAAATCGTCTTGAATCCTCTGGGCATATACATAGTATTACTTGTAGAGCACATTATTTTTATAGAGTGGTTCACAAGTACCATTTCATTACAAACCTGACCTGGACTACCGAAAATTGATTTTAAGAGAGCATTCGATTCGAAATAACATTATAAAAAAATATTTAACGGGAAAATTGGGGATTGTATAAATTGCGGAAGTTTTAAGAAATTCAGTACGAAATATAATTCGGTTTTTTGAAAATATATCAAAAACTATTTGAGTTATCCAAAATTAAAAAAAAAATCCTTAAAGAGTAGGAAATATCCTAAAAAAAGTAACATCTCCTGGAACTGTATACACCGACAATATTTATAATTTGAATGTAGAGGTGATAATTGGGCTAAAAAGGGGTGATATGAATTACGCAAACGCAGCACGAGTCGATTCAATATTGGTTTCGCAAAAAAAAGAGTTTCTACTCCTTTTATCCGAACCGAATCAGTTTGTTATCTAGAAAAGCCGCATCGTTGAAGAAGTCCAATTCGCTAAATTGCTTTTGGAGCTTCAAAAATCTGATCTCAAAGTAATCACAGAAATTCCCACTGGACACTGCTCACTCATATACCATCCCAGTAAGATGGATAAAGTGGACAGTGGAACATGCAGATGAGTTATATGAGACGACGCAACACATTGTCCGCCAACGTCTTAAATACCTGGAACAGGTCTACTTAAAGCCTGATCAGGTTACAGACCTAGCTCCAAAACTGATAATAGGCTTTCTCAGAAGCCTAGATCTTTTGAACTGAAATATAGATGTAGGGCATACACAAAAGATCTTATAGGTCGCAATGTGTTAAGGTTCAGTCAGGCCACCGTACACTAACTAACGACAAGTAAATTCACATCGTCGATTCAGCGGTTACCGAAAATTTCCTTATCCTGCCTAACGTCTGGTGAGTTCTGGTGAGTTTAAATTGAGAAAGTGTTGAATACAGGGGTAGCGCGGCGATAACGGGCGAGTACGGCGCCAGAGAAACGATGTACCAAAAATTTCAAACGTTCCGACGCAAGTGAATTTACTTGTTAGTTAGTGTTTGGTGGTCAGGCCAATCAACCCCCTTGTTATCTAATCTATTCAGAGATAATCTTTTTAAAAACTTCCAGTTTCTTTCTAAACTAATTTTCGTGAGATGATGGTGATGTCATGGGTTTACAAGTTTTTGTTTCCATAATAGCGCCTTCCAACTAAGCCGAAACTAAGAAAAGCAATTTTTCCTTTTATCGCAGTGTTGTGCACTTCAAATTCTTGCCAGAAAGTAAAATAAGGAATATTATTCGAATGTTATGCGATGTTTGAAAATTCATGAATTTTGCACCACAATAACGCACCATCTCAAGAGGCAATATTGTGGACGAATGTATGGCCAAAAACACAACAAATCATATCGAACGTATTATCCTGATATGGCTCCAGTAGGCTTTTTTCTTTTTCTTGGATAGATAATACCACCGTACACCAACTAACGACAAGTAGATTCACTTGCGTCGGAACGTTTGAAATTTATGGTACATCGTCTCTCTGGCGCCGTACTCCCCGTTATCGCCGCGCTACCCCTGTACTTCCCACTTTCTCGATGTAAACTCGCCAGAAAGGAAATTTTCGGTAACCACTGAATCGACGAAGTAGATTTACTTGTCGTTAGTTACTGTACGGTGATAATACACATGTTGTGTTCCGTTGACCACAAGTTGATTACAACAGTCAGTAAAATTGAGAAAAAATTTAGAGAAACTGGTCTTGTTAAAAATATTCAAAATGCTGGACGTGTTAAGGTATCAGAAAACGTGAAACTTGATGTTGTATTAAGTGTTGAAGGTAATCCTCATAATATTTCACGCCAAATTGCAACGGTCGGTGTTACGTATTCTGGAAGACGAAAAGTACTAAAAGTACAACATTCAGTTACATCCATAACTCAACGATGATGATCTCGATTGTTGTACGCAGTGTTGTGCCATTTTGCAGGATTTATGTAACCGCAATCCAAGTTTTATTAAACAAATTTTGTTTTCTGATGAGGCTACATTTTGCCTAAATGGTTCAGTCAATCGTCAAGATTGCAGATACTGGAGTAAGGATAATCCTCACTGGATTACTGAACGTCATCAAACAGACCTATCAGCCGATCAACAGTCAGTAAAATTGAGAAAAAAATTTGAGAAACTGGTCATGTTAAAAATATTCAAAATGCTGGATGTCCGGTATCAGAAAACGTAAAACGTAAACGTAAATTTTTGCGAACAGAAGTTGTACCAGTCCTTACCAATATGTTTCCAAACGCCAACAATCCTAACTTGGGTACTAGATGATAGTATCTGGTTACAACAAGATGGTGCACCCCCGCATTATACACTTGATGTTTTTGAACCAGTGTTTTCCTGGGAGGTGGGTTGGTAGACGAGGAACAATAGAGTGGCCCTCAAGATCTCCAGATCTTACACTTCTAGATTTTCTTCTATGGAGTTATTTAAAATAAAAGGTTTATGTAGATAAACCGCAAAATCTATAGGAGCTGCATGATCGAATAAGAGACGAAGTTAATAGAATTACTCCGGAAGTTATCCGTAATGTGCAAGAAGAATGTGTTCGTCGAATTGCTTATTGTCAAGAGACCGGTGGATGGCATTTTGAGCATTCAATTGAGCTGATAAGTTTTAAGTATTAATTAATTTAATATTGCAGTTCGTTTATTGTAAAATTATTCTCTGATTAAATTAAATTACTTTTTATTTTCCCTGTATAAGCATTATTCAGTCAAGTATGATACTGCTGAATACATTATTAAAATACCTTTCAAATGAGTTATTACATTTCAATTTAAAAAAATCAACGATTACGTCACCGCGTCAAAACTGGTGACGTCGGCATTTTCGCACATTATTAAAAAAATTGCCATTTAAAATTAAAAATCGATCTATTTCTGGATTTTTATTTAAAATAAATTGTTTGCAAAATAACTCACTGTAACTTAACCGGTTCTGTATATTTTTTATGCAACTTCTGTACTCTGAAAATATTCGCCGAGAAGAAAATTGTACTAGGTTTAGGGCGAGAATTTACCAGAACAACCGACAAGACAGCGACTTAATTTATTAAAAATTGCTTCGCGAATTAAGACTTCGTTTATCCTTTCGGGGTTATGGCGGAGGAAAAGTCAGCACCATTAGCAGCGCTTTTTCAATCTAACGAACTTTTTGCAAAGATAATTTTAATCTGCAACCTTAATGATAATTGAGGTGAAATTTATTTCTTAGTTTTCATTAATGAAACTCTTTTGCGTTTAAACGAAATTTCTTTTACCAGAGATGATGGGAACTCTTTAAAGAATACACTTTAATTACTCCGAACAAAAATGGTAAAACAGAATTTTAAATTCTGCAATTTTTAAAATGTAAATGTAAAATTATGTAACAAGGAATTCATAATGCTAGCGAGTATAAAAGTGTATTAACATTGAGCGTCTCAAGTTTTTCTTTTGATAAACGGAAGATAAAGCAGCAGACACTAACAGTTTAAAGAGAAATGGTTTAATGCAATGTTTTAATGCTTCCATTTTATTTTCTATTGCAGCCTTACATAAAATTTTGATCGTATATGTGGTATTTCTGAACATGCTCCTGGGCAATATTGGAACACTCCATTTATATAGACGTTTTCACATCAGTGTTATTTTGATAGGCTTTCCAATATGACATGAGATGACTGGATATAGAGATATGAACAGTTTGACAAGTTGACATTTTAGACATGCAATACATTTTTCATTAAGCTTTTGTAGTTAATTTCCAATAAAGAGTTTACCTTGAAACTACGTGGTTTTGTCATACTACAAAAACGACAGAAGAATTTCACCCCTCACCCTGTAAATCCTATGCAGATGACGGTATGCTTATGGCAGAAAATGAAGACGATTTTACAACGTCGGAGAAATTCAATACGAGCATTTCACTAAAAAAGACGCACTCAATTGTCATATACTAGGACCCTATTAGATACAAATTGGTAGAAGATACCGGTGTTATATAACAAGTGTAAGAACTCAATTAATGGTGAGTGGAGGTATCAAATGAAAGAAACTTGATAGAAGATGCTCGATCACAAGCTACAAAAGCAATAAAATAATGTGCGCATAGCTGAGACATGGTATGGAAAAAAAAATTAACGAGTGCTAACAAATTTATAAATCATGTGTAAGATTTATTCTCACGAACGTCATAGAAACCAAGGCTGAAATATCGACAACATAAGATTAACGCGAAGGTAAATTTAAAGTTGGCATAGACATGATCTGCGAGCCTCTATATGCGTATAAACATAATTCCCCAACTCTCATGCGCTAATAAAAAAATTAAGATACAGGGTGATTGATTAGTGTGATAAAGCTCAATAGGTCTGTTATCATAAGAGATACAAAAAATGTTATGTATAAAAATTATAGATCGCTTTGAGCTTGATATTCCAAAATTAGTTAGATTAGATTAGCCAGATAAAATTTATGGTTTTTTAAATGGAACACCCTATATCTAATATATAAAATTCTCGTGTCACGGTGTTTGTAATTAAACTCCTCCGAAATGGCTCTACCGATTCTCATGAAATTTTGTGTGCATATCGGGTAGGTCTGCGAATCGGTCAGCATCTATTTTTCATCCCCCTAAATGTTAAGGGTGATCCACCCCTTAATTTTATTTTTATTTTTTAGACAAAATTATTTGTTTTTATGATACAGCATTGAAAAATATATACAACCCTAAATTTTCACCCTTCTACGATCAACCTCTATTTTTCCATCGCGATTTTTATTTTTGCAATATAGCAATCGAATATAATAATTTATTGTAGTACGATAAATTCTTATTCAGAGTTTATAATTTCAATTTCCTTTAATTATGATTTTTTTTTCTCAATTTAATTTGATCTTCCGCCCTCGCCGGTCGATAACTGATCAATCGATCAGTTATCCCCGCCAGGTGTCTAACGTTGTCACCTCTCATCCAGCAAACATCACGGAGTAGGGATGAGAATTACACAAACTTAAACTCAACATCCGAGATGTGCTCCGATTAATGAGGTAGACAGGAGTGAGATCAGATGACTTTAGAGCGGAAAATGAATATATGGACCACAATGGTACATTCTGACATAAAAACCGCGCGTACTGCAAGCGCCAAACGTGACGGCGAGCGATCGCGCAGGTATCGACTCTCCCAACTAAATTACTATTGGATTACGATAAGCCCCTTGCCGGTCAGTGTCGTACCTATAATTAGTTTTAATTAGGGTAGCAAATGGAACATGATTTCTTTGTGATTTCTTTTCATATTTTATTCAGTATTATAGGCAGTAGTACAGTTCATTAAAATGTTATATAATGATACGCTTATTAAAAAATAAACTTCAATCAGTCACTATCTGAATACAAATTTTCTTCATCTTCACTGCTGCTTGTGCTGCTATCGTCATTTAAATTTATAATCACTGGATTTACCTCTAGTTTGAACATCTGTGAATGTTTCATTTTCCCAATATTTCCGCTCTATATCTACTACATGTCGGCAATGCTTTTGCCATTCAATTAGGTATAAAGCCCATGTAACCTCCTGCATGGACAATAATGAGTCTTGGTCCCTTCGAAATATTTTTAAATAACCCTTTGGTTGATTCATCCGACCAGTTCTTAGAAGATGTATGTCCACTATGAAGGTATGTTTCATCAAGAAACACAATTGGTCGCTGTTGGCTACGAAAATAATTGATTTTTTGTAAATACTTGATCCTCAATGCTCTGATGTCCATTTTCTCTATTAAAATTTTTCTATTATTTTCAGTCCTTCTCCATTTGAAACCTATTTTCTTTAAAATTCTACGAAGAGATGTTCCGGAAGCCACAATTCCCAAAACGTCATTAATTTTCTGTTTTAACTTTCTTACCGTGATACGATACCCTTCCGTCTTATGGAAGTCGTAAATAATCCGTCTAATATTGGAATACTCATACTCGGGAATATCAGTTATTGGTGCTCTTCTAGGCCGCTTCTTTCTTGGGGTGGAAAATTTTACTTGCACGTTATTTGCGGAAATTAATTGCTCCCCTTCTTTAACCACTCTTTCAAAGGTTCTTATCGAAATACCTAATACAAAATAAAGATTTGTGTTGAAATAGTTATTTTTGAAATTTATTTAATGTTACCTGTAGCGAGAGATTTTCACATTTGATAACGTATCCGACTCACATTTGACACTTTGAAAATAATTGAACACTTTAAAAATTATTTCACGTGCGCAAGTCCGTTTTAAGGAATTTGAAAAGTTACAATCAATTTTCCGTCAAAATCGTAAGAAGTTTAATGCCCTGTAAAATTGGATGGGAGGAAAAGAATAATAATCTGTTGTAGCCAGAGATTTTAAATGATTATCAAAATTTAGAAACACGAATGATTTTGAATTTACTGTTTGGACCCTTACTTTGTGGAATCTACTCATATTAAACTAACTGTTTATAATTAATTGGAAGGCACACCTGGAAAAAATTACTACCAGGGCGACTAGGCTTTCCTGGCAATGCAGAAGAGTTATGGGCAAAACCTGCGGAAAACGACCTGAGGTGGTTCACTGGCTGTACACAACTGTGATAAGGCCAACGATCACCTATGGAATAATAGTCTGGTGGAGGAGGACAGAAGTGTCCTCTGCAGTTAATATGTAGATTGGTGAAAAACTGCAAGGAATCCCTCAACAGGCTGGCAAGAGAAAACAAAGTGTCTCTATTATGGGTGCCGGCACATGAGGGGATTGCAGGTAATGAAATGGCGAACCAGTTAGCTAAAGAAGGCTCTAAAGAAGACTTCATAGGTCCGGAACCGTTTTGGGGAATCACAAAAGATTGCATAAGAGGGGAAATCGGGAACTGGCTAGATATGGAACACCAATTCAAATGGAGGGTGACACAAGGGCACCTTCATACAAAGAGTTTAATGAAGAAGGTAGTCAAGGAACTCTCAACTAGGCTACTGAAACTGGGTAAGAGACATTTACCGACCTGGTGACTGGACACTGCACCTTGAGGAAACATCTGTACAATATGGGCAAAGTTAGTGAACCTATGTGCTGAAAATGTGAACTTGATGATGAAACACCTACTCACCTACTCTGCTTCTGCTAGAACTTACAAGAACTTAGACGGAAGCACTTTGGAGAGGAATTAATATAACCATCACAACTACTGAAAATCCCTCCAGTCAAACTAGTGGCCTTTTTAGAAGACGCGAAGCTTCTGGAATGGAAGTAGATAACATGGGAAATGGTACAAAGATTCAGTTCAAGTGCCTGGGCTGATGAGCACAACCCAAATATATGAATGAATGAATGAAACAACAGCTTGTGTGATAAAAAATTATTATGTCTTCATAGCAAAGTGGTTAATGGGTCAGGCTGCGAAAATTAGGAATTGTAGGCGTAAGGTTCGAATCCATTTTTTTAATTTGTAATATTGTGACATTTGTATATGAATAACTTCAATGAGAATAATTTTTATAGGACCAATATTTTCAAATTTATATCAAAAATTCAAACCATTCATTTTTTAATTGCGGCAAAAATCTTGGCAATAATATTAATAATAATAATTATTATTATTATTCTTATGTTTTACATCCGCCGGGCGTCCCGTGACGGCAAACTTGTTTTTAAATAAAAAGGTGTATTTTCTGGAATGACGTATCAACAGCCTAAGTCAATATCGACCGAGAAATTCTATTATCATAGGATTATTTCTGGGACATTTCCTGCATTCAACTGTATGTGAAATCGGTAAACAGCCACCGTAAAATAACGGTTTTTGCGGTGGAGTAATCTTGGCTTGTTTTCGACAAAAATGTACATTTCTACGCTTTTTATAGTTTTCCGAATCATTTGGCAGTCTAGTTATACCGTTTAATGTCATACGTATGAACTACCTAATAGGACAAAATGTCAACCAAACAAACAAAACGTAATAAAGGCAATATCTGTTTGTTTTTAGGATTTAAATATGTCAATATACATTCGAATTAATAGTACGAACATTATTAATGTCGTTTTACAAAATGAAATTGTACTAATCAAACTTTCAAAATAATACATGGTATCGTCAAAATTGCATAGGTTTATGCATCATTAACTTACTGCAACGTAATGTCATTTACAAAGTGAAATCTGTCCTCGATAAATTAAATCAAATTGAATATAAAACATCAGTGTACTTAACATAAAATCCATAATGGTATAGTGAACTAAATTTTGATAATAGATTTAATATAATATCGAAAGCTAGGAAATGTTGGGAGAAATAGGGTTGAGTATGATTTCGTAGCCTTAATCTGCTTACACCACCAGTCAGTTTGAACTTTATATTGATTCTTTTTTCGAGGAAAATACTTCCAAATAACTATACCAGGTAGGGAAGACTGGAATAAAGGTCGGCTCTAAAGAAGACGTAGGTGTAGGAGCCGGAATTGTAGGGCTTGTAGGGAATTTCGATAATTTGAGTAATAGTTAAATACCAATTAACTGGTTTTTCATTGTTATTTTCTTACATTTTATTTGTTTAATATTTGTATTGTGTAGATTATTCGAAGTTTTTTTATCGAAACAATATTGAAAGTAGATACAATTACTAAAAATTGACCGACCTGCTTCGATATTGTAATAAACATATATTTTGTTTCGTAAAATCCCTTACGTATACTCTTGGCGACAAATTATCTTTTGTAGGAATTTACATGAACATGCTAAACAGAATGAGTCGTACGATCGTGATTAGTTCTATATCCTTAGGGGAAAGTCCCATTAAAGGGGTTCTTATACCCTAGCGATTTCCACCTAATCAGTTTTCCTTGCTATATTTCAGAATCGTTGGCTGCTCTACGATATACTTAGTTTATATTCAGTTTGCAAAAATTTGTATCAAAATCATCGCTGCAACATAACGTTGACAATTAAATTTTACAATGATTTTTTAATGGGACATACAATTGCGGAATAAATTCAGTATACATTAAATGATAGACAATCGTCCGAAAGACGGTACACTTTTTTTCCAATTTAAATTGTATATTTGGACTGGTGCAGAATGGTGCCTTTTGCAAAATCTCGTATTCGCGGGACTTAAAAAAATACTTAGTGAATAAAATATTAAAAAAAACTACATCAAAATTTGAACGGTAAGTGATAAAAAATAAATAAATAAATAAAGGTTTATTGTTCATTATTAAATATTCTCCCATATTGTTTGATCTTACTCTTTCGCTTGATGATTTCCAGTGCCAAATAAAAAATTGTCGTTGATAACGATCCCCTTGTCCAAGTCCTTTTCGCACGTAAAAATACTGTGATCGTTCTCCATTCAACGATATTTAATTTTTTGTCTTTTCTAATGTCATTTTTGTCATTCAGATTAGTTTTTCTGGGATTTCTAACTCTCTCCTAGAAAAATTTGTTATGTAATTTGCCTCCAAACATTGCAATAGTGTTGGACAATGCACCATATCACAATACACAGGAGGATAAATGTCCAACATCAGCGTCAAGAAAAACTGTTATGCAAGAATGGCTTAAAGAGAGAAACATTACATTCCATAAAATTGCACAAACCTCGTTTCACAAAATATGCCATTGATAAAATAATACGTGACGCAGGACATGAAGTTTTAAGATTGCCTCCATACCATCCAGACCTCAACCCCATTGAAATGGCTTGGGCAGCGTTCAAATCCTATGTAAGTAGCAGAAATGTAAATTTTACGTTTAACTCGATACAAAAGTTATCTGACGATTTTTTCGCATCCTACTCTGCAAAAATTGGTGAATCTAGTTATGAATATAGAAAAGGATTTCATTTCGAAAGAACCGCTAATTGGCGCTGTTATAGACAATGTCATCATTAATTTGGCTGAAGACTCAGACAGCAAAGTTTTCCGGTCAGACAGTGAAGAAAGTGATGAAGATTAGTACTTACTTGACCACAGTGACTATATAGAGGCAGTAGAGACAATAGGCGTATCATTTTTATCATTCGATATTGGGTGGTAAATAAATGTACGCCAATATTTAATTTAGTTGGTGCCTTCAAATACTGGAAACACAGTTTTATCTGTTACGAAAAATATGTTTAAGTCATAACGAATCTGATGTATCAATTTCTCCAATTTCAAGAAATTGTACCTCATTTTCAATTATGAGCGTTGGTGGAAAATATCAATCAATTTCAAGGAGAAAGCAGCTATAGTTGATATCAAATATCTTAATTGATAAAGTAACATCGATAATTCAGAAGAGCACAATATTCCAAATGACTTGGTTTTATTTGTAAAAGTGAAAAATACAATTTAAATACAAAATTTTTTTATAAACAAACTATAAGAATGGTTAGAATCCAAACGCCTATAATTCTGGCCGGCCAAAACAAAATGCATTTTATTTACCGAAAACACAGACCGATCGTCCCTTATTTGAAAACAATATATAACAAAAATTCGATTTCTAGGTATTATATTTGATAAAAAACTTACATGGAAGAAACTTATTATAAAGTGAAGAAGTCGTTCAAGAATGGACCTTTAAGTAGGCCATTTAGTCCCATAACTGATATTTTTCCACTCTTTTTTATATTTGGCTCTGGATCTAAACTCTCTTATATTATTTTCTTTTAAATCCTTCTCGCCATCGTTTTCTTGTTGTTCCTTTCCGTTTATTTAATATTATAATGGTGTATACCAAACTACTGATTTTGGTATTCTTACTTCTTCCATCCTTAACATGTGCCCGTTCCATTGCACTCTTTCTTGACAGCTGTTTAGATCTCAATAGATGGTCATACTTTCTGTACAATTTTATATCCGTGCCCCCAAATGAACAAATTCTTCAACAATTTTCGTAAAACTTTGCATTCTTCTTTGCCATTATTTTACATTTTTCAAGATTCAAGCTTAATTCAATTTTTTATTCCTTTTTTATTTCTTGCTACAATAGCCCAATCATCGGCATCCCCTATCATTTGATGACTTTTATTCATTTAGATTGCCGGCACTAATCATGTTTTGGTACTACTTTGAATAATAGGGTTGATAGTGGATCTCCTCGTCTCAGCCCAATCCTAATAATAAAGTCATTTGATTTTTGCCCCTGTGATCTCACATTACTTTTTGTTTCCCTAACAGTCATTAACATCTTCAATGAAAACTCTATCCTGATAAAAATGGGGAGCAGACGAAACAACATTATTGCAATCTGTCTACTCCTCAGAGATAAATGACGAGTCACACGAAGGGGTCGCTGACTTATAGAAACAAAAGTGGTATTTGGCAGGTAAGTAGTGGTTTCCATGTCGTTGGTAATCGTTGATCTCTTTTGTTCATACAATTTGGACGTATCTCTATTTCTGTGGCCTCTCTAATTGTATGGGATTTTAGGGATCGAATTTGAGCTAGGTGTTGGTTTCCGAAAAATTGATGTAATGACCTGTTCGAATTCTATGTTAGGCTAATGCATTGTTGGAATCTACGTTTCTAACGGATAAGGAATGATTAGAAATTCTATGTTTGATTCGACGATTTGTGTCAAGTTTGGGGACAATTACAACAGAGAACATACACACCCTGATTTTTGTTGGTTGCTTTATCTCTTGCTAGCCTTACTAAGAGGGAAATCTTTTTCTCAGTGGTGAAGATGGTTTTCATGCCTTCAGGCCTAAGGATCCTACTGATTTTGTCGGTTATAAGGAATTATTCGAATTCAAGCGTGTTACTTAATGGATAGTAAACTTTGGTTGCGCTTACTATCCTGTTGTTAATTTCCTCTTCGTTTTTTCCGTCTTTGTTTATTAAAACACCTAGATATTTTAAATTATTCGTTTGTTATTATTCCTTATCGCTTATACCACAGAATACACCACTTAACAAGAAGCGAAGCCATTTTATAATAAGATACTTGTCATACTCTACTTTGTCGACCAATTATATCGCCGATATTTGAAAATTTTATCATTTTCTCAGTGTATTTACCAAGTTATCTGTCAACGACGGTCTCTCAAGGTCATAAATTTTGGTTACGAAAACATCAAAGAAAATGCGTCGGGCTTCGCTTCTTGTTAGCTGGTGAATTCTTTGCTTATACTAACAGCAGTTTGAACTTCGTTTTTACCGATCACCATTATTTTTGTTTTACTCACATTTATTTTTAGGTTGTTTTTCTTCAGCGCTTTATACCATAGTCCTAAATTGTTTTGCAAATCCTTTTGATTCTTGACACATATATCATCAAATCGTTTGTGAAGGCACATTCAGTTATGTAGGTTGGTTCCAGATTTCTGTAATCCATCAGAGGTTTGTTGGATTTTGTTTTGACTTCCTTTATTGCATCGTCTAGTAGTAGGTTAAATAAAGTAGTGCTTAGTGCTCCTCCTTATCGGTTGAAACTCAACCGTCAGTTAACTAGAGATTATAACACCGGCCCTAAATGGTACATCAAATCCAAAGTATACTCATAAAATGTATCGAAAAGCTTATTGTATGAAGTACTAACACTATTCTGGATTAACCCATACGTTCCCGATGGTTTTCCCATGAGTATCGGTACATACAAGGTGTCACTAAACAAAAAAAAATGTTCCACCCAAATGGCTATTGATAGTTATTTATGTACCAAGGCAGTGAAGTGATTCTTTATCGGACGAGTCTGAAAATATGAGACGAGCGAGAGAAGCGAGCGAGGCGAATAACAGGCGAGTCCGATAAAGACACTTTACTGACGTGGTGCATACAAAATTTTATCGCCAACTGTTCAGAATTCGGAATATAAGAAACTGAGGTATATTTCATTGCATTTTATGCATTTCACAATCGCTTAGTTACAATCTTTTGAAAACATTAATTTTAAGAAAATTTGTTATCATATATTAATGTTTTTTTCGACAAAGAACGTTATGAAACGGTTGCTAGGCAACATTACTAAGTACCTATAGTTTGACATCTATTATAAACGTACCAATATCAAATAAAGTTGCCAAACTAAACATAATGTCTGAATTGGAATTTACCTGCACTCCTCCGGAAGTCCGAGAAGCTGCGGGCACTGCGATGGACGGAATAATTCCAGAGAAAAGTAAAGAAAGGTATGAGAAAAACTTTTCGTCTTACATTAAATGGTGCTCATGGTTAGTGTGATGAAGCTAATTTGGTCTGTTATCATAAAATATATCAAAAAAGTTATTCATAATAATTGTAGGCAGCTTCAATCTTCGATTTTTAAATTAGTTAAAATGTTACAGGGTACCATAACTCGGTGCCAGATCAAAGTTGTTGTTTTTTTAAATAAAACACCCTATATTTTGCTTCAAAACTAAAATCTACTTCACTTCCTCATTGCAACACTATGAGGTTGTAATCTATTATACAGGGTGTATAAAAAAGTTATAACAATTTTCCGTCAAAATCGTAACAAGTTCAAGGCTCTGTATAATTGAATTGGAGTAGGTGAATGATAATCTATTGAAGCCAAAGCTTTACATTTATCAAAAAAATGTATAAACACGAATGAATTGCTAATATTCATTATATCAAATACATGGTGAGTCAAAACTAAAGTACATTATTTTCTCTGTAATTTGATGTATTTGATCAAGTAAAAGCAAGATCATTATTGTTTATAAATTTTGATAATAATTAAAAGGCTTTGGCTTCTATAAATTATTATTCTCTTACTCCTACTCAATTATCGTTGAACTTGTTACAATTTTTACGGAAAGTCTGTAATAACTTTTCAAATACCCTATATAACAGATTACAGCCTGATATTGTTGTGATGGGGAAGTGGAGTAGATTTCAGTTCCAAAGCAAAATATAGGGTGTTTCATTTAACATAACTTTGATCTGGCACCGAGTTATGGAACACCCTGAAACACCATGTATACAGAGTTCGGCAAAAGTATTGAAGAAGATATAATATTTTTGAAAAATCTTTTTATACCACTTATTTTACTTCAACCTAAACTATAATTTGAAAATATTTTAAAATATACAGGGTGTTCCAGTTTTGCGTACCAAACTAAACTTTTTTTTTTCAAATGGATCTTTGGCTATCTAATGGCAGATTTAAGAAGATCACGTTTTAAGCCTTCAGAAAATGTAGGGTTTTGCTATACTATACCGAGTGGTTAAAAAGATATGGCCACTTTCACAGAAAAATCACTATCCACTTAGAGACATTTTATGAAATAACAAAAAACAAAAAGTATGTTTTGAACATTTAAAAACAATAAAAAAGATATCCAGTATTAATTTTAATAACAACAACTAGACCTTATCTCTTAATAATAATTAATAATTATTTCGCAATTACTACAAACTATTAGTGTGTAACAATAATGAATACATTTAAAATAATGATTAACATACATAATTATCCTCTGGTGAATTATTAGGATATTTAGTAGCCGTAAAGCAAGCCATGGAACTGTCATTATTAAAACGTCAAACATGCGTTTCGTTCTGGTGTATGTAATGTATGTATGTAATTTATTCAATGATACTTATCCAAATAGAAATCCTATATCAAAATCAACTGTAATTAGAATTAAAGACAGAAATTTGAGGAGACCGGGAGTGTTAAGGACAGACAAAAATCTGGTAGACCAAAAACTACCTCTATGAATGTGTTATTAAACGTTCGTGACACTCCAAAAACTTTAACAACTGAATTGGCTCTGAACCATGAAATAAGTGATAGATCCGTCAGAAGAATATTAAAAGTAAACAAATATCACCCTTACAAAGTTCGGCTTGTTCATGAGTTGAATGAGGATGACCCAGATAGAAGATTAGAATTTTCTGAAACAACGATGGCACGAATTGATGCAAACCCCAATTTTTTACATTCCACAGTTTTTTCTGATGAAGCCACGTTTTCTTCAAATGGATTTGTTAACACCCATAATTCAAGATATTGGTCTGATGAAAATCCACATTGGATGGAAGAACATACCCAATATCCACAAAAATTGAACGTTTGGTTTGGAATGGTCAGTACCAATATCATTGGTCCTTTATACGAGGTAATTTAAATGGTGAGACGTATTTGGATCTTCTCCGAACTCAAATTATACCGGCCATTTGTAATATTTTTCCCAACAACAGACACCCCCAATTGCCAGCAGAAAACATATGGTATCAGCAGGATGGAGCATCTCCGCATCATGCAACAATAGTTCGTGAATATCTAAATGATGTTTTTCCAAATCGTTGGATAGGCAGAAGAGGTGAAATTGAATGGCCACCTCGGTCACCCGAATATAATCCATTAGATTATTTTTTGTGGGGTTACCTAAAATCTATAGTGTATAAAGATGAACCGAATAATTTGAATGAGTTAGAATTAAAAATCCGAAGATGCATCGAAGAAATCCGGAGGGACACATTAGCGAATGTTATTAACGCCTTTTATACACGGTTAGGACATTGCTAACAAACACAAGGCTTTCAATTTGAGCATTTACTATAGTAAAGAGGATCTTGCAGCTTTCGCGTTTCGTGAAATGGAGTTTATTACTTTTAGTTGTTTGTTGTTAGTTTCGTTTTTATTCATGTTGTATTTTAATGTTCTAAATCATAATAATTAAACCAATTTTCAACATAACACTTGTATTGTTTGAAACTTTTTTGTTTTTTGTTATTTCATAAAATGTCTCTAAGTGGATAGTGATTTTTCTGTGAAAGTGGCTATATCTTTTTAATCACTCGGTATAGGATAGCAAAACCCTATATTTTCTGAAGGCTTGAAACGTGGTCTTTTTAAAACTGCCATTAAATAGCCAAATATCCATTTGAATATTGTATATTTTAAAATATTTTCAAATTATAGTTTAAGTTGAAGTAAAATTTGTGGTATAAAAAGACTTTTCAAAAATTTTATATTTTCTTCAATTCTTGTGCCGTCCCGGACTTTTGCCGAATGTATACATTTTTATTTTTTAATATATTTTTGGACAAATATAGTTATTTGGATTTTGCTAACACTACTGCTAACTGGTACGGAAAGTGATACTTTTCCGCACGCGACCGCTCCGCTTCGTTCGAACATGCACATGTGTTGAGAACAACATTTTTTATACGAGCAGGCGGAAAATTAGACAGAATAATTAGATACAAACTAACAAGTTTATAAGATTTTGATGTAATTAATGTAAATGAATTTAAAAACATTCAGTTCAGTTTAAAGGTGTACGTATAATACTATATTCTATATAATTGTCAACTATGTGTTTCTATGTTTGCTGCATTGCCATTGCCCTTATATTCGACACCTTTATCGTGTTTTCTGCAATTTGGAGTTGAGTTTAACGTAGAAAAGAGCAGACTTAACAACCCTTATCATCTAAATGGTTGACGATACACAGAGTCTTTAGAAATCACTTTTGTTGACATAAAATATTCTGTATATACCTATATATTAATAAGAGGAAATCTTTATATTGTATTATGTAAGTTCCCTCACATTCACTATATCAAGTACCGTCTCATATTTTACGTTTCCAACATTAGCATTGTCCTCAGGGAAATGGATGAGGCTGTGACTTCTGAATAATGTTTTACTTCCTCGTTTCCTAATTGGCAACTTAACCTGCTCAGCCCCTTATAATTATCTCCATAGATCTTAAATCTTGGGAGAGAATTATTTCGTACAGCGAAAAACGACTCTCAAACAGCAATTTGTTCTACGGAGAGAATTTGAAGCAATGTTTCCTACTTCACTAATATATTACTATGAATATAAATTCAAGATTAGATTCTTATTTTCTTTATATACGACAATGGATTTTGTTATAAGAGAGATATAAAATATAGGTACCGCCATCAACTAATCGTTAGCTGGGAATATTTTTCTATTCAAGATGCAGACCATGAGACACCGCCTCTCTTTATCGGTAAATTCAGTTAAAGTCGATCTTGTCGTTACTAAATGGCGCAACAAGTAAACAGTTGAGTATTCGGTGCATCCGACCAAAGAATTTACATCCTTTTTATAGTTTACCGTAATGGGTTGGAAACATGCAATCATGATGAAACGCAGATGTGTTATACTGACGGATCTAAAACTCATAGAGAAACAGAAGCTGAAGTGCTAAACCTAGGTGCATGTTTACGCATTTTTGGAGAAGTTTGCATCCGTATTCCAAGCAGAAATCCACACTATCGACACGTGTCTGCAAATGAATGAACATCGGAAGGGGGTATAAAAGCCAATACATCCTTATACTCTTCCTTAATTTGTTTAGGAAAAATTGATTCAATTGCTTTTTTGTATTTTTTCCTAGCTAACATTTTGTCGACCATGTTGATTTTATTGAATACCAAAGATAAAACAAACTTTTCACAAAAATCTGGTGTCTATAAACTTAACTGCTCTCACTCATTTAAATAGGTCAGACTCAAAGAAATTTAGAAATAAGATATAGTGAACACCTCAGTTGCTACCGGAATAAACATCCAGACAAGTCAAACTATGCAAAACACTTGCTTGAAGAAAATCATACTCCAACATTATATAAACATAACTGTCAAAATTATTTAAAATTAAATTTTCTAGAAGCATTAGAAATTAAGAAGCACATCCTTGATCCTGACTATAACTTGATGAATGAACAACTAGATATAATTTATTCTCCTCTTTTAGATTGTTTATTGGATACCTAATATTGTTTTGATTAGTTTTAAGGATATTTCATTAAGTTTAATTGAAATACATCAAGACAACATCAAATCCTCAAGCAATAGGGCAAAACACCATGACGTCATATACAAATACATTCAAACACAAACGGAACATAGGGATTTAATGTATTGTTCGATCTAAATAGTCCACCAACAAAACATTTCTATAAGTTCACTTCAATGAATATCAAGTATTGATCTGGACAGGTGGATTCAAACCAATGTAAGAAACCCCGCCCATTCTCCTTCCAAAATTTGTTAGTTATGTGCGAACTGCGATTTAGTATTGAATAATTATTTGATGAGGTTAGTAAACGTCGCTACATATTGAAACGATATGCTTACGTTTTATGTTGTTAAAATCGAAAATTAATTGTTAAATTCTCTTCAAGTTAAGATAATATGTTTTGATTTCTTTTGGCAATAACGGCTTTCAAAATAAAAGTAAATTCGTAAATAAAACAAAATAAGATTGTTTAAATTGTACTCTACCTACCTACTGCTGTTTACTGACTGTCTGACGCTAATTAAGGACCGCCCACAGTTGAGAATGCGGAGTGGTGTGAATTGTACGATATGTTATAGGTGTCCAAATAAACGATTGTAATAATCGTGTTTTTAATCTGTTGAAGGTGGATGTTGGTCGACTAGTTCAAAAGCAGTTCTGATACAATCCTCAAAATCCCTATGTTCCGTTTGTGTTTGAATGTATCTGTATAATCGATTCCATGCCTTTGGTTGCTGTTATAAATGATTTTATCCTAGTTACTGTTGTATTTTTCATTTTTACATATTGACATTCCATCACTGCCATCCTTCTGATGATGCGAACTTATGTTCGTGAAACCGGTCAAGAACCAAAATAAATAATATAGAATTGTGGAATTTTTAATATTTGGTTTTACTTAATTTAATGCAGTTCCACATTGTAAGGGTTGAAACAATTGAATTCTTACTTTTTGTTGGTAAATTTTTATTCACACTAGTATACCTACATGTATTGGAAGTTCAACTCTCTCATTTATTATTTCAATTTCTTGCACTCCATTCCTATAGAGTGCTGTTGCTAGTTGTTAACGAATTACTTCTTTCCAGTTCCAATGTGAATGCTTTATTTAATTTTGTTTCTGCTTATTTCCATTTTCATCTTTCGTCAAGGTGATTTTCTATTTCCGCCTTTGTATTTGTTGTTTTCTGCACTTCCTTTTACTTTTGATAGAAATTTGGAAGTTGTAACGATAGAATGTCTATCGTTATGTTAAACAACCTCCTCTATCATGCAATTTCGAATAATTTCTTTTAAACCCTTTTTCGACGACCTTGTCCACCAAATTATAAAAAAACTAAAATATTAATTGAAACTGGAAATAAGTAATTCGTTAACAGCTAGCAACAGCACTCTATAGGAATGGAGTGCAAGAAAAAGCAATAATAATTGAGAGGGTTGAACACCCAATAAACATGTAGGAGTAAAATACATGTATATTAGTTTGGATAGAAATTTACCAACAAAAAGTAATAAAAAAACGGAGCTACTAAATTAGGTTATCGGAAATATTGGGAAAGAGGAATTAAACGCATACATGCTGCTTCTATTGGGCTCGTTTTGGGAATGAAAAATAGGGAAACTTGGAATTGCCTCAGAATAACATTAATAGTTAGTAGTAAAGGTTTGAATATGTGTAAACGAGTTATGATTATGTGATTTATCATGAGTCTATGGAATTGAACATAAAACAAATATTTTTATCTTCTATAATAATAATTTCTAGGAGTTTATATCTCCAATGAGATAGTGCTTCTCATTCGATGATAATGTGTGAGGCTGTTTCCTCCTCTTCCATGCAGAACCGACAGATATGTTCCTCCCTATATATGCCAATTGTATATGCCTGTGCTTCCTCAGGGTACAGTGACCGGTGAGTAGTCCCGTCACTTTCCTTATCTGGCCCCTGCTGAGGTTTAATATTTCGTTGGTATGAGATTCCGATTGTTTTTTGACCAGGACCAGTGAATGCAGTTCCAGATCCTAGCTTTGCTATAGTGTATCTGCCGTTTCATTGCCTCAAGTAACTCTCAAGTGGGTCCCGGGACCCACTTGAGAGTTACTATATTAAGGTTTGCCAGGGTTAAGAGTTTTTATAGGCAGTCCCAGACCAATCTAGATCTGATCTGGGGACATGCTAAAGATTTCAGCGCTGCCTGACTATCTGAAAGTATAAGGATCTTTTGGCCTCTATACCCCTTTTCGATGTTCATTTGCAACCACTTGTCGATAGCGTAGATTTGCGCCTGGAATATGGATGCAAACTTCCCCAACGAATCGTGGACATTGCACCTGGGTCTAGCACCGTGAACTCCAGCTCCTGTTCCTATGTCAGTTTTAGATCCGTCTGTGTACCACACCAGCGTTCTTTCCTGACTGCATGCTTCCAACCCATACCAGTGTAGCTGAATATGGTATGGTTGGTTGTCGTTAGTTGTGGCCAACATGCTATTACTCCTCATCTAAAGAAGCGAGTTTGTGATAATATCTGTGATTCTAGAATGACTATGTGTGTAGAATGGCTTTTATTGCAGATGTCAGGCTGCTTCTCATCACACCCGTTATGCACAGTCAGGCAAGCCTTTGAAGTTTTGATAGCTCCAGTTGGGCTTTCTGTTTTTGGGCACCAAACTAAGGATCTATAGGTCACCCAGAGCAACAACGGTCCTCATGTTATTGAACAGAGTTCCATTCCCAAATATAAATTGGTCGAAAGTTATTTCAACTCATAATTGAAAGAAGATTTTTATTATGCATTAATTGTATAAACTTTAAACAGTGCAAATATGAATATGTCGATTGGAATCTGCTTGTGTATCCACACACTAGCCAAGTTAATTGTTGTCACCCCCCTTTCTCCCTTTACTGGAGTTGAGGTGATAAAGGGGAATTTTATGAAAAATATAAGTTTCGTTCCAATTGGCGATAAAACCATTCTAGGTATCGATCGCGCAAGTTCTGTATTTCTTTCGCGTTCCAACTGATTTTAGTATCGTTCTTGGGACGGTACAAAAACTACCTTCTGAAAGGGATGATAAAGTTAATGTGTCCATCCCTAATTCGAGTTTGCACACTATACAGTACTCGATACCATTCCTAAATGCCAGTTGGAACAAACCTACCATTATATTAGTTGACCGTACACGGTATCTCAACGGAGAGGGGTAAGGTAAAATAAATAGGCAATTATTTAATAGTTTCAACAAATTATTCACGTTTACTATAAAAGACATAGTTACACAGTTTTACGACTAACTTTTCTGGGTGTAGAGTAGGCCTGATCGAAGTTGGCTCACGCAGTTGACCTACTTTTGGCTGTCGCTATCAAATGACAATCGAGAGCATAAGCTAACCTAATAAAAATAAAATGTACAAGTGGTCTCAGCTGGTCTCAGATGGTAGAATCGATTCCAGGAGTATACTTTTGGATTACACTGAGGGGTTAGAATTGAAGATATTCACTATTAAATTTATATGAGCTGTAGTTACAAAAGGTTACATTTATTTAATTATTGGTATGTATCGGAAGCTTCATCATCTTACCGAATTGTGCGATGGAGTATAACCAATAATCCCTGAGAGGGTTGTCTACAAACTATCTGAGTCACCTATACTGTTTCTACAAGCAGCAGGTACAGCACAGTGATATGTCCAATCTTACTTGTAAGGTATCAGGTGGTGTGTAACCGATATGTCGAAGGAGCTGGACGAAAAGGGCTGGTCATCTACTGGTGATTTTTCTGCCATTCGTAGTTCTATTCGGAAACTAATAAGGATATGCTAAAGACTAGGAAAAGGTCTATGAAGAAAACTCTGAAGAAGTCTGTGGAAAATACTGTGAAGAAGATGATGATGATGATGAAATCCGCTAGATGCGTTTCAATAACCACTTAATGTCTCACTAAATTATTCCTATAATAGGTGACGATTGTAGTGACCTCTTGTAAGCATCAGAACAGAATGGAGGATTATGGACCAGTCCAAACCTCACAACGTCAAGGTCGGTCTACTTCTACTTAATAACCTTCAGCATTAGGTGAGAATATCAAAGGCTAACCTAATAAGTAGCTGTATAGTTCATTGAACTTGACTTAATAGGTCAGAGGCCTCTTGAGAATTTATGAGACATTAGTACATTGTCAGAAAATTTAAACATAACCGAATACAATCTGGGCAATGATGTTTAATTATTATTAATTATCTATGAAGTAGTAAATGGTATACAAGGTGAGTGGTAGATTTCTTTAACATTCATAAATACTATTTATCCTAATAAAATTGTATTAACGTTAAAATCTATCTTCAATACCCAATGTTAAATTGAAACCGTTACATTGTAACATGTATAATGAAAGGTAGTTTTTAGGTTTACTTTTTGAGAGAGAAACGATAAATAAGTAAATAATGGGGTGAAATACGTAGGGTGGATTACACACATTCAGTGTAATAGCATGGATCATTTGTAAAAAATTCCGAGTAAAAGTGCTTGCAACCCTTTTTGAAACGAGCATTATAAACTCGGAGAAACAAAAGCGGGAATCCATTTACTCAGGAAACATGAGAAGAGACAGTGCGGGTTTAAGGGTGAAATCAGCAATCAATACCGAACACAAGTTACACCACACTTTTTACTAGCAGGTTTCGATAACTAAATTGTCTCCGTCAGTAGCCGGAGGTTTATCTGAACAATTCCAGAAATTACGAGTATAGTTCTAGAAGTACCCCGATCTAATTACAATGAAATCCACCATTAATAGAAAAGTCACGACATAAATGTATAAAAAGCGATTTATTTCATCTTTAATAATATAGTAAACTTCATTCATACATGAGTGAATGCTTATGAACAGGATATCAATCTGAAGGTTTCAGTAATTCAGAATTTTTCAGTAAATGTGACAACGCTTATATTGAATGTTTACGTTTATTGACAAATGTTTTGTTTGGATTTTGACCAGATCTTTTATGGCTGTTGTGTTCAACTGTGGTTGATATCGTAAGGAGATTTTAATGTAAATTAATTAAGAATACTTTATTTATCCGTTGAATTATATTTTCCAATTAGTGAATCGTTGTGTAGTCTGCAAATAAAATGTATGGTGTTTACAAAACAGGAAAGCATCAAGTTTTGAACAGTTCTACAGTTCTGAAACTACAAGTAGTGTCGTATCATATGCATCCATTCTAACAAGAATACTATAAGTTCTGTATGGTATTGTTGCATTCTTGGTGTCAATTTAGGTAAAATATTTGGATTCCTCGAGATGAAAATCAACTTCAGCGATGGAAAAATATAATTGGTGAAGAGAATATTCCGAGGGACGCTGGACTATGATCTAGTAATTTCATTTCAAGTGACCAGATAAAAAAATGTCTCAGAGCAGGAGAATAGTCTGTATCTACTGTAGTCGACAGCAACTAAAAGTTATTCCTCGAGTAATAAGTAAATCTAAGATAAGTATTTCTATTATCACTCGATATCAGTTAATTTAATCCTTTCTTATCATAGCTCGGCACTGTTGTTGGAATCTGTCATCTTTGATGTGTGTATTACTATCCTTGTTTTGGAATGAATCGATTTAGTTAGATATTGGTTACAAACAGAGTGTGCTGTCAGTATTGCAGGTTATTCATATAGTCTGTTCAATGATCGAAGTGATATTCCTTATTTTATTTAACATCACGTCTTATAGGAGGAGCTTTTGACCAAACTCATTGTCTCAAAAGCATTAAATAGAAGGGGTGTAGATAGCACAACATACAAATCGATGTCGGAACTGCTCACCTCTAGACTAGCAGAGACGACGAAGAGTAAATACATCGTCTTCATCTGTACATGTCCACAGGAATGAGTAGTATCCCCATTAATGTGGAGTCTGGCGGTTGACGAACTCCTGTGTGGATTGACTGACCTCGGAATATCCTGCAAAGGATACGCCGATGTCATTGTCATAACAGCCAGTGGAACATTCGAGATTACTCTTTGTGACATCGTACAAAGTGAAACTAAACAATAACCCCACCAAAACCATCTCAATAGCTTTCACAAAGAAAAGAAAACTCAACCTCAAAACCATTAAACTTGATGGGAGCGAGGTTGAATGGAGACAAGAAGTCAAATATCTAGGTCTGACTCTGACAGTAAACTCTTGTGGAACAAACACGAAAAGAAGATGATATACAAAGCAAAAATGGATCTAATGAGCAGCCATTAAAGCACTGAGTACTTGCGTAATCAGTTCTAAAATGGTATGGGAATGCATAGGGAAGCTCAATGAACTAAGCGAGAATAACATCATCTCCTTACTGCGGGTTCCAGGAAACAGTGGAATCGAAGGAAATGAAATAGCAGATGAACTAGCCAAAAGAGGGGCTGAAACACCATTTTCGGAACTCTTTTGCTGTATTAGCTCCAATGTGATATTGGAAGAAATAGGCAACGCCGAAGAGAAAGAAAGATTTGACCATTGGCAAGATATATACCTTGTTTTTAAACTAAGAGGATCAACTTGGATTTAAATTGGCATTTCTTCTGCCTGGTGATTGGTCAGATTTCCGACCGTTTCACACAGCTGTTTTGATACAACTGACAACGACTTTTGTCAGTTTTGTGTTTATTTATATGTAAATATTCATTAATTCAATCTTTATTACCACAATTTTGCGTTTGTTGTTGACTGTTTTATTTTTAACAAAGTATTATATTCCAACCAGGTTAATTGCTATTTTCAATATTTATTCAGTTTGATAAACAAAATCTACAATCCATGCTTGTTTTTTATTGTTATTGATATAAGTTTCCAAGTAAAATTTTATTTTAATTTTACATCAAGTTTTACATAAATTACACAACAATATTATGGTATTTTTCGATATCAAAACTTCTGGGCACTTTAAAAAGCTCAATTAGTGGAGCAAGAATAATGTAGATTCTGTGCATAGCAATACAGATTTCTAGGGCACAATATCTAGAAGTCTATCTGGATAGAAAAGGGACAACAGAACTGTGACTATGTACTACTGCAATAATTTGAATATTTTGTATGTTAGGTATGAAAGTATATAAGTGGGTGGTCCCAGTACGATAGTACATTGATAAAAACTCCTAGCAAGTGATTTGCTCACGTTAATATATTTTAACCACAATCACATTATAATTGGAGTTTTATCCACATTTATGAAGAATTTTTATCCACCAGTGGAATAATGAAAAATACAATCTCAAATCAATTACATTTCAATAATTTTTGACGTTACATCTGCTGTCAGAACGAAATGTCAAATCACTTTTTGACGAAATCTGATTCTAAATGAGTGTGATTGTGGATAAAACGTTGTATTGCATTCGTGTTTTAGTTACGTTTTACCTACTTGAGAAAATTAAACTTTTATGCGAGGATAAAATACTATCTCAAACACTTATGCCCTAGCAAAACCTACTTCCATTACTAAGGTTTTTTATTAGTTTTGGTGAAACAAAACTAGGAAACTGATCGTTCCAAACCAGAAATTACTTTTGATAAACGCAAAAGAAAATTTTAAAACAGAACAAAATGACTTTTGGCCGGTTTGACGTTTGTGTAATGTTCGCATAGTTGTGACGTATTTCCCCCGAACCGGTGTTGAACCTATAATGGTGAATAGTTGTATTTTATAGGTTTACTTTATTAAAAATATTATTAATTTCGCTGATGATTTAAAAAAAATAGGTTTCTTATAACCTATTTCATTAAATAAATATAATATTTTTGTGATTCTTGGATGGCGTCATTATGCCTATTGCTAAGTTATTGTTATAAATAAAGATTTGCTTAATAAAACTGGTGGACCTTATTTTTTTTATATTGCAATGATCATTTTTCCTTCCCCCATTTAAAAAATCAATGTGCGTTGTAACGAATTAATTTTTCAAGAAGTGGAAGGGAAAATAACCATTTAAATTGAATTATGATTATCCCTTCCCCTTCTTGAAGAACTTTGGTAATGGAAATTTAGCATCAGCACAACAGACATACTAACTATTTCTTTTATGGGTGCACAGCAGTTTTATTTCTGTGCTATAGACAGTATTGAATGAAAGGAGCTAAACTGTATGTTTACAAAAAACATCGGAAAAAGTGGAAAACCCGTTGTTTTTTTGTTGCAAAATCAACTTTGGAACAGTTTAGTTCTTGATACTTCGGGAAGCTGAATAATCCTACCTCTCCTTATAGTTACTTACAGCTTTCTGACGTTTGACAGACAAATAGTTTTCGATCACTTATTTAATAAAAATATATACCTTATCAAATTTTATGTTTAGGACAATAATAGACAGAAAAGAAAAGAATTTCTTCTTGAAGAGAAAATAAAATATCATGTTTCCTGTAAGGAGTTATATTTAAACTGTGTTTTATTTAAAATATCAGACTAAATAGTTGCTATTGAAATGGTGAAAATAAATATTTTTTTTTATTTTCTCTGGAAATTCTGAATTTCGCGCAAATAATTCGACGGATAATCTTCAAAATAGATGAGTACTATCGACTTTTAGCAAAATAAGCCAAATCTCGTGGTTCCGTATAGTTGACCGGACTCATTTTCATCACATTTTTTATGAACCCTGTAAATATACAATAAAGCAGTTTTCGTCATGTCACCAATTACTTGATCTTCCTACTGGTGACTCTATTGGGGATTTTTTCGAAAATAATACATTTTAGGTATAGGGTTTTCTACACAAAGTGACTATAAAATTAAACGTAGAATACGAAATATTTTCCGTAAATTAGCGATAACTAGTAATTAGGGATTGCAATCCCGCAAAGAAATGACGTTCTTTGAGTCCGATGGTATCAGAGGAGAGTACCGGGCTCGTCTATGAATATATTCTGATGTCGTATTCTTGACTGAGGGAGTGAAGCTTCCCAAGAGAACATATATTTTGTCTTTGTCAGTGCAGTGAGAGAGTAACCAAGCAAAACAAAGACAAAATATGTGCTCTCTCGCGAAGCTTTACTCCCTTAGTCAAGAATATGGCCCCTGACGGTTCAGGCTACTAGCGTAGAAGCCGAGAGAGCGTTTTCAGCATCAGGATATATTTTCAGTTCACCCAGAAGTAGGCTCGGAGATGATACAATAAATTCCATTTGCTTCTTAAGAGACTATTTTCAAAAGTTATCACTTATCACCATAGGTTGATAACATAGTAATTGCATCTAAGAGAAAGTTGATTTGATTATTAGTCATTTACTACGTTTTCATGGAGTATTGAATTCATTTTGAATCCAATACCGATCTCTGTTTTCATGATAGGGATTCAATCACGATTCAATTACACTTCAAATCGTTTTGAGATTTGACATTTTATCAGTCAATAGTATCAAATGCCGTCGTGTTTTTGATTGATTTCTGGGATTTTTTTAGTAATCATAATGATCAAAACGTCAAAAAAGTTGCCCTTTTAACTGCAACTTTTGGTTTAGTTGCCTCATTGGTGTCTTTCCACAAAATGTTACAAGAAAGCTAGAGTAAATTTTTGTTTTGAGTAGTTTTAAGGTTATATGGCTTACAGCTGGCATAAATTTGACAGCGAATGTCACAGAATGCGCACGTTTCAATACTATCTCGGTTTTCATGTCGTATTTCGATTTTTCGATCTCGATACGATCCCAAAAAAAGCAGAATCGACCTTGAAACTCAATTCGATTTCAATACCTGTTTTCATGAGGTTTTTAATACGGAAAGTGTATTCAATTCGAATTGAATTCTGCATGAAAACGTAGTAATTATATTAATAAGACTGAAATAAAAATATAAAACTGTTGTTGGGATTAGGCATAAAATTGATCAAAACCATTAAACTATGCCAAACATTTAAAGATGAATCTAAGAAAACAGATTACTAATTACTTATACTTAATTAATAGAAAAGAAATAATTTCTGTGGATTAATGTAAGAAATGTTTCATAAAAGTTGATTTTTACACAAAAATCTGTAGTTTCAATTTGAATCCCGCTTATCAATCCCACGGGATTGAATGAGCTGCGGGATTGCAATCCCTACTAGTAATACATAATAATGTACCAATTTTCAAAATAACCGTGTAAGTAGTTTTCAACTTAAAGATAGTGTAAACTCGTCGCATAAGAGAAATATTTCATGAAAGTTAAATTATTGGAATGGATGACATATTACTGTTAACATGTGACAAGCGTAACTTGAAAATTAGGAGATAGTCTAGTCTATAGGCTTAAAATGGTGTTAATTCTACATACTGATATTAAAATTATGTAGCTCATTCGATCCGGAATAATGTCTAGATCATTGTGCCAAATAATTAAATTAACCCTTAAAATATTCCAAAAGTTATAAACAATTAAACACCAAAAAAAATAGTGTTTGGTTTGTAGCTTATTGTTCGTAAATTAAAAAATTTTTCGATATTTGAAAAAAAGATCCTTAAAGAGGAGGATATTTCCAATAAAGAAGTCCAAACTCCCAGAACTCTATCTCCATTATTTATAATTTTAATTTAACGCTGAAAATAGCCTTCCGCGCACCATTTTTAGGAAGCGCGCACGGCCTCGAAAGCGAGTACGTCACTTAAAAAAATTCTTTTTAAGTACTTAAAGTCAATTGAAAAATCTAAAAAAATATAGTATAATCTAAACACTTTAAAGAATTGATTCCCGTTGGAATTTTTCATAAAAACAAATTTTTCAATATGCTAGACGATTGTTAATTAACAAAATTTTTTCAAACTTCCTTCATCGTTCTAAACTAAAAAAAATGTTTAAATAATTGCCGTAAAATTATTTCGCTTCGTAGAGCTCTTCTTATATACATACAAAACAAGACTGCGTCATTAAAGTTTTAAAAATGTTAATACTTTGTTTGTAATAAGTAATGTAAGTTGGCAAATCAGTCATTTATTGTTAACTTGAAAAAATTATTATAAACAAAGTATTAACATTTTTAAAACTTTGATGACACAATTTTGTTTTGTATGTATATAAGAAGAGCTCCACGAAGCGAAATAATTTTACGGCAATTATTTAAACATTTTTTTTTAGTTTAGAAAGATGAAGGAAGTTTGAAAAAATTTTGTTAATTAACAATCGTCTAGCATAACATATTGAAAAATTTGTTTTTATGAAATATTCCAACCGGAATCAATTCTTAGATTAAAACTATAATTTTTTTAGATTTTTCAATTAACTTTAAGCACTTAAAAAGAATTTTTTTAAGTGACGTACTCGCTTTCGAGGCCGTGCGCGCAACCTAAAAATGGCGCGCGGAGGGCTATTTTCAGCGTTAAATTAAAATTATAAATAATGGAGATAGAGTTCTGGGAGTTCGGACTTTTTTTATTGGAAATAACCTCCTCTTTAAAGATCTTTTTTTCAAATTTCGAAAATATTTATAATTTACGAACAATAAGCTAAAAACCAAACACTATTTTTTTGGTGTTTAATTGTTTATAACTTTTGGAATTTTTTATGAGCTAATTCAATTATTTTGCACAATGATCTAGACATTATTCCGGATCGAATGAGCTAAACCACATAATTTTAATAACACTATGTAGAATTAACACCATTTTAAGCTTATAGACTAGACTAAGAGACGATATGTCTTGTTGCCTTGATAGTTGATTCGTTGCCGTGAGTCTATATAGTGATCTCTGCTATAATAACATTTGTTTGCAAATTTAAATTTGTCTTATTTCCATGTACATATCTTGTTTTGCAAGTCCCTTGATGTGAGAAAATCTGTTACCTAATGATGGTTACGTTACGTTATTTAATGTGATATGTATTTCTTGATCTAGCAGATGATTGTTCTTTTGAACTCATTAAAATTTGATAGTAAATAACTCACCAGTGTGAATGTTGATTAAAAGTGTTATTCAGAAGGATATCAGTTGCATTACGGTACAAAATTAAACAATATTGCCGATGGTTCCAAAGGGATTTTTTCAACTGCATTCGCTACAATTAGTTTTTATTGAATTCCTTTTATTGATTGAGAAGTATTGGCGAGCATTAACATAATATGCTAATGTATTTGGATGAAAGCAAAATAAAACAACAAACTGTAACATTGTTCAACTTATTTTGAAATTGATTATAAATTTCCTATAGGAATTTTTTCCTCTCTGCTTTTCAACTCTGAAACCGGGACTGAACAGGAGGTAGGGAGCATAGGGGCGGAGACCTTTAGAAATTGTTCTCTTTTGAATAGTTATATTGTTCTGGCATATCCCATGTTTGGTATATTATTCCATATACAAGTTCGAAACGTTTAAACAGAACATAGCAGGTGCATTGAATCAGAAGGAAAATGTTGCTTAATTGCTATACTTGTAATGAATCGAAAGTTTCAATTTACTCTACAAAGTAAATCTAAAATATGTACTCTTCCAGCATAGTTATAAACATTTACTGAATAGAAGTTGGCAATGACAATTTTTATGAGATGAAATTAGAAATTTTTGAATGGATGAACATCCGTGGACGGACAAGATATTAATAATGATTCTACACAGTCAAAATGGAATCGCTTTATCTTACAATTTACTTGATCAGAAAATATCATTGGTCTACCATCATTACAAAAAAGAGGTGTTCTGACTCGTCAAATTTCTGCATGGGATGAGGGTATGCTTGCAATAAAATTTTGAACTATCTCTTGACCTAGCTATTCTTACTCATCTATGGAAACTTCCTCTACATGTTGGAGAGTTTCTCAGGTACTTTTTGAAGCTTGCTTCTTATTGCACGACATAGGACTTTTGAGAAGGCTAGTGAACTCGTAAAACGTGTAACCGTTACGAAAAAGACCGTCACGCAACAGTGTTGCCAGATTTCTGAATAATCCACTAATCCAATGAAATTTAAATTGAAGCTTGCTTCTTATTGCACGACATAGGACTTTTGAGAAGGCTAGTGAACCCGTAAAACGTGTAACCGTTACGAAAAAGACCGTCACGCAACAGTGTTGCCAGATTTCTGAATAATCCACTAATCCAATGAAATTTAAATTGAAGCTTGCTTCTTATTGCACGACATAGGACTTTTGGGAAGGATAGTGAACTCGTGAAACGTGTGATGTTACGAAAAAGCGTTCGTCACGCGATAACTCATTCAAGCGACTGTGCGCAATCTCTCTTGCCGCACTGAGCTCGCACACCTATAGGTGTGAAAAATGGTCAAAATATGGAAAAATGGTTAATAATTGCCAAATATGTTAAAATTTTTGAGAAATTGTCAAAATATTTAAATATGGTCAAAAATCGTCAAAAATTTGGAAAAATGATCAAAAATTGTCAAAAACTGTCAAAATTTTGAAAAAATGGTTAATAATTGCCAAATATTTTCAAAAATTTGGAAAAATGCTCGATAATTGTCAAAAATTGTCAAAAACTGTCAAAAACTGTCAAAAACTGTCAAAAACTGTCAAAAACTGTCAAAAACTGTCAAAAACTGTCAAAAACTGTCAAAAACTGTCAAAAACTGTCAAAAATGGTCAATATTTGTAAAATTTTTGAAAAAATGGTGAATAATTGTCAAAAATTTTGAAAAATGGTCAAAATTTTGAAAAATGGTCAAAATTATCAAAAATGGTCAATAATTGTCAAAGACGGTCAATAATTGTCAAAAACTGTCAAAAACTGTCAAAAACTGTTAAAATATTGGAAAAATGGTTAATAATTGCCAAATATTTTCAAAAATTTGGAAAAATGCTCGATAATTGTCAAAAATTGCCAAAAACTGTCAAAAATGGTCAATATTTGTAAAATTTTTGAAAAAATGGTGAATACTTGTCAAAAATTTTGAAAAATGGTCAAAATTATCAAAAATGGTCAATAATTGTCAAAGACGGTCAATAATTGTCAAAAACTGTCAAAAACTGTTAAAATATTGGAAAAATGGTTAATTATTGCCAAATATTTTTAAAAATTTGGAAAAATGCTCGATAATTGTCAAAAAATGTCAAAAATGGTCAATATTTGTAAAATTTTTGAAAAAATGGTGAATAATTGTCAAAAATTTTAAAAACTGGTTAAAATATTTTGAAAATTATCAAAAATGGTTAATAATTGTCAAAGACGGTCAATGATTGTCAAAAACTGTCAAAAATTGTTAAAATTTTGAAAAATAGTCAAAAATTGTCAAAAATGGTCAATAATTGTTAAAATTTTTGGAAAAATTGTCAAAAATGGTTAATAATTGTTAAAATTTTGAAAAATTGTCAAAAATTGTTAAAATTTTGAAAAAATGGTCAATACTATAAAAGACTATCAATAATGGTCAATAATTGTTAAAATTGTCGAAATTTTTGAAAAATAGTTAAAATTTTTGAAAAATAGTCAATAATTGTCAGAAACTGTCAAAAATGGTCAATAACTGTTAAAATTTTTGAAAATGATCAAAAATTGTCAAAAATTGTTTAAAATTGTCGAAATTTTTGAAAAATAGTCAATAATTGTCAGAAACTGTCAAAAATGGTCAATAATTGTTAAAATTTTGAAAAATGGACAAAAATTGTGAGAATTTGGAAAAAATGGTCAATAATTATAAAAAACTGTAAAAAACGGTCAATAATTGTTGAAAATTGTCAAATTTTTTGAAAACTGGACAAAATTTTTGGAAAATTGTCAGAAATGGTCAATAATTGTCAGAACCTTTCAAAAAGCTAAAAAATTGTCAATAGTGGTCAATAATTGTTGAAATTTGGAAAAATGGTCTAAAATAGTCAAAATTTTTGAAAAATTGAAAAAAACGATCAGTAATTGTCAAAATTGTTAAAATTGGTCAATAATTGTCAAAAGTGGTCAATAATTGTTAAAATTTGAAGAAATGGTCAAAAATGGTCAATAATTGTCAATAATTGTCAATAATTGTCAATAATAGTGAAGAATTGTCAAAAATTGTCAAAATTTTCGAAAAATTATTAAAAATGGTCAAAAATTGTCAAATTTTTTGTAAAATGGTCGATAATTATCAAAAACTGTCAAAAATGGTCAATAATTGTTAAAAATAGTCAAAATTTTTGAAAAATGGTCAAAAGATTTGAAAACTTGTCAAAAATGGTCAATAATTGTCAGAACCTGTCAAAAATGCTCAAAAATTGTCAATAGTGGTCAATAATTTTTAAAATTTAGAAAAATGGTCTAAAATAGTCAAAATTTTTGAAAAATTGAAAAAAACGATCAGTAATTGACAAAATAGTTAAAATTGGTCAATAATTGTCAAAAGTGGTCAATAATTGTTGAAATTTGAAGAAATGGTCAAAAATGGTCAATAATTGTCAAAAATGGTCAATAATTGTCAAAAATTGTCAAAATTTTCGAAAAATTATCAAAAATGGTCAAAAATTGTCTAATTTTTTGTAAAATGGTCGATAATTATAAAACACTGTCCAAATGGTCAATAATTGTTAGAAATAGTCAAAATTTTTGAAAAATGGTCAAAATTTTTGAAAACTTGTCAAAAATGGTCAATAATTGTCAGAACCTGTCAAAAATGCTCAAAAATTGTCAATAATAGTTAAAATTTGGAAAAATGGTCATTTTTGAAAAATTGTCAAAAATGATCAATCATTGTCAAAATTGGTCAATAATTGTCAAAAATGGTCAATAATTGTAAAAAAATAGAAAAATGGTCAAAAATTGTCCGAAATTTTGGAAAAATGGTCAATAATTGTCAAAAATTTTGAAAAAATGGTCAATAATTATCAAAAATTCTGAAAATTTTGAAAAAATGGTCAATAAAATATAAAATGAAACTTAGTAGAACGTACTGGGCCTAATGTAATTCCCAACATCGCATTCTATTGGGCGTATTTTTATTATGGTTTTCCCAACCTCGCATTCTATTGTGCATAAGAAGCATGCTTCTGTCGGCGGTCCGACGACCGCTCCACCTTTTTTTTATATAAGATGGCTAATATATCATTCATAATAATAAACCCAAGTATCTTTCCTACTAAAACAAAAATTCCATTGACCAAAGTAGATCCTATACTTTCAGCACAAATCCAAATTAAAAATATTTGTAGGCATGTAAACTTTGATAGCCTTTGCTCTTTGATGAAAATACCAAATAACTATTTATATTCAAATACAGGAGTTAATCCATTTCTCAAATGTGGCTAAAATGCAATGAAGGTTTTCAAAGAAACAAAGCCCGCAACGTATACATATATAAAACACACTAATAAAGTCGACGAAAAAATTCTTAAACGCTATTAAACATTGAATAAACAATACAAAACTGACCAAATTGTTGTCCAAATTGTTTGCCCTGGGCGGCCACATCAGGCCATGTATTTTACGAATAATATTTGCAGAAGCACTATACAAAATGACATGGCCCAACACCTGAAGAAGAGGGGAACTTGCCTAAACTAAAGCCTGCGGATATTGTAAAATTCCTCTAAGGAATAGGTTTAACGGATTTACTAGTATTAGAGACTTTCCTCAGGAACTGATTGGAAGAAGGTGGTAAAATAGAGGTCTCAATTAGTGTCCACCTTAACATATACATATATAAATACAAGCAGAAGTCCACAAGGTTCTTCGGTCTTATAGAAACCAAATACATATATCAAAAATTTTGAGAAAATCAATTCTTCATACGAGTTTATAATATCAAATAATAGTGGTTTACTACAAGCAATAAGTCATCCAACTTTTATATATATATATGTTGGTCAAATAAAACAAATAAAACATTAATTTATGAGTTGTTCGTAAAAATGAATTAGTTATGTACCAATAGATGGAAACACAGCATTCAACACCTTTAATTAGTGTTTTATTCAATATTTAAAAATGTTTGTTCATTATCATCAATGTTTGCTCATTAGCACTTTTGGTCAATAGAGGGAGCCATAATATTAATTAACGCTTGTGAATGAAACAAATAAATTGATGAAAGGAAGGTGGAATGTAATTTCAAAGTAGTTAACAAATTTTCTACAAAATAAATTGAAATACTCTAATTTAATTTCATTCTGGAATGTATGCGGTATCGTTACTTGTCTCATGATCGATTAGCCTTGCTTTGCGTCGTTGTCCGTGTCTGTGTTCTTGTTTAGAAAAGCCTTTGTTTTCGAAATATATAGCGAGACAGTATCAAAAGAACAACTGATTTTTTCAAACAAATATATAATCGGGAGTTTTAGAATACTATAATAATTACAATTCATATAACGGTTTAAAAAAAATTTGGTATCGATAAGAATAGGGAACTTGACTCAAATTTTAATTAACAAAAATGTGCTTTAAATAATAATAATGTTTATTTGCAATAGAGAAAACAGATAATATAAAAGTACATACAACATTTACAATAAATAGATAGAAGTACAAATAAACATAATTTACTTACAGAAGCAGCGCAACTGCTTGTACGTGAGAAAATACAAAATGCACAATACAAAAAATACATAATGTATAATATGAAGTGTTTCCTTAATCAGAAAACAAGTCGCAATTTGGCAATAAATAAGGACACAATAGGGTAAATCATATTAAGCTATATTTAGATGGGTGTAGTCTATTTCAGAAAGGTATAGGGTAATAAAATGGGGAATTCCGACCAGTTCGGCTCAATTTCGGTGTCGGCCATAGGCGTAGGTCTTGAAATAGTATTGTTTGTAATATTAAAATTTCAAGTAATTGCGTAAGAGAATTAGGAAAAGTATGTTTTCTGGCCTGAAGTGTCAATATCGAAATATTGTGTAGGGATTACTTAGATAGTAGATTATACAGTTATGTTTTGCGTTTAACAGGTACCGTTCAACCTTCTATTAGTGCCTCTGCCTAATTCCAACCCTGTTTCAGATTCGGCTCAACCATGTGCCGCAAGGTGCCTTACCCAGAATTTTTAGACCTTTATAAGTATATTTGTTTAGTTTAACGCATCAGTATTTGCTGTCAAGCCGTAAATAGTGTTCACAGTATTATAAGATTAGTAATAAAATGGCGACATTTACACCAACGGAAAGATGTTCCAATAATTCTCCACTATCAGTGAATGATAAACTTATTTTTTTAAATGTACACGATTGCATAAAATACGATTACCCGAAATTTACTGTACAAGAAACTGGCGACCGATGTCGCCGAATGACTGGAGTTGGAAAGTCCACCGTTTTTAAATTATTGCGGGGAAGAAAGATAGCAGGCCAAGTGGAGCCTCCCAAGAAAAGTCCAGGCAGACCATTAAAAGTCCTTGATGAAGACACCAAAAGTGTAATTCGAAGAAAACTTCACTTTTTTTATTTTAAATAAGAAATAACCACCCTAGATAAGATTTTAATGGAGCTTGGCCAGGACGACAGTATTCCGTTGATAACTAAAAAACTTTTATGGACCACTTTGAGAAATATGAATTTTGCCTGGGAAAACCATAACCGTAAAGCACTTTTACTGGAAAGCGATGAAATTGTTTGCTGGCGAAATACTTAAGAAGTATAAAGCAGTACAGAACAGAGCAGAAGAAAATCTTTTATCTTGATGAGACGTGGATCAATGAAGGTTATACAGTACCAAAAATGTGGCAAGACAAAAATATAACCAGTGCTCGCCAAGCTTTCATGGAAGGCCTGTCAACGGGTATCAAGATGCCTTCAGGTAAAGGGAAAAGACTAATAATCGTCTATATTGGAAGCGAAGAGGGATTTTCAAAAGAAGGTTTGCTAACCTTTCAGTCGTGCCATACGAGAGATTATCACGAGGACGTGGATTCGGATGTTTTTGAAGACTATTTTGGTGATATGATAAAATATCTTCCGGCTGATTCAGTAGTAGTTATGGATAACGCGAGTTATCATTCTCGGCGCATAGAGAAGACTCCAACTTCATCTTGGAGAAAACAAGAAATTATCGACTGGTTAACCACCAAAAGTATTGGATTTGAAGATACTTTGATAAAAAAAGAACTATGAGCTATAGAAAATTTACACAAACATCGTTTTATGAAATACTCCGTGGAAGATATAGCAGAAAAACATAGTGTAACTGTGCTGCGCACACCGCCATATCATTGCGAACTAAATCCTATAGAACTTATATGGGCGCAAGGTGAGAGCGCAGAGTTAAAATAAAATTATTTCCTTTTTACGATTATCCTACCGGCACGCCTTTGGCACACTATTTTCGGTGTTTGTGAATGGATAACAATAGGCTAAACCCATATATTGACCCCAACCCGGGTGGTACTACCTGCACTTGATAAAAAGAAAGAATGTTACAATGAAATCAATGCCAAACTATGAAAGTGGCTTAAATATTCGTTGGGTCACTCTGTGCTCCCTTTGCATACCTAATGAGGTTTTATTACTCTATACCTTTCTGAAATTATAGTCATAATATGAGGTAAGTACCTAATAATAATTAAGACATTTTAGAATTCTTAGCTGTGAAAATGGAAGGAAGATTGATCATTTAGAACATGCTTTTTCAGTTACAGTTATTGATAATATTATTTAAAGTAGATCTATCAGTTCCTTTAATCCAAAGTTTAGTTTTTTTCTTGAACACATTCACTGTATTAATGATCTTTATTTCTGGGGGAAGAAAATTATAAATTTTGGCAGCTAAGAATTCAATGCTGCGCTGTTTAATAGTTTTTTCGCATTTTGGAATTCTTACGTTATTTAATTTTTGTCTAGTGTTATAATTATGACTAAAAGGTTCCAATTTAATATTATTTTTATATACGTTTACTAGAATTTTTTGAACATATAGCTGTCTAATATCAAAAACATTACTGATTTTGAATAGTTCGTCACTTGAGAAGGTCTTATTTTTTTATATATTATTCTAAGGATCCACTTTTGTAATATGTTTAATTTTTTTAAGAAGTTGTCAGAAACCACCCCACCCCAACAGACCATGGGAAAACTGTGATTGGATAAGGGAATAATATACGATTTTTAAATGATGTACATCCAAGAATTTTGCATGAAAACGACTGGCATGAAAAAAAATAATTTTTTTTGTCACAAACAACCACTATAACGAATTTAACATGCCGAAAAATTCAAATTATTTGAATTGAAGCTTTTGTAAACGCATTGCTATTGGTTGTGACGTCGAAGAGAATATTTTCGGTACCGCGCGTGCGACCATACGACAACTAACGGAATACCATTGAAACAGCCAATATTCTCTTGTTTATTGTTTACTCGAGTGCTTCCACGTGTTTCTTTGTATTTTCGGTTAATTCTTATTTATTAGACTTTGTGAAATGTTGTTTGTGTCCATAATATTCTTAAGATGACAGAAGATACAGAATGTCACAAAAACTGACAGCAGCAAAACACAAATTTTAAGAACGTAAATTATACGAATAGGCCATGCAATAGATAGGTAAATATTTTTGACAAAAATCCTAGTGAAAAGCGGATTGTTCCATCATATAAAAGACATTACGTAGTATAACTTTGATATATTGTAATGTTTTTGTTATTTATTTAAATAGTTTTTACTGGTGGGATAAAATTATACACACTATGGCTAATTACTATCTGTTTATTTGAAGAAACACACACACTGTATTAAACTTAATATATATACACACTATACTCAATATCTACTAATTTATTTACACTCGGTATATTAGTTCTAATTTATTTTCACCACTTGGATATTACCCAATTTATCTGCACTATTTAATTCACTAATTCTTCCGAACTAACTGTACTATACTCCTACGCAATCGAGAACCCGCGTATATATAGTCCTTATCGGTTCTGGAAAGTTCTAGTATTTTATGACGCTCCTCATATGCGTAAATACTGCAATAGACCAGAAGGTTCTGGAAAGCGCATTCACCAAAATTTATAATCGAGGGACAGGACCGGCTTTGAGTTGGTGACCTCGCAACAATATTTTGGTCGCGCACATGTTTTTCAGAAATTTATTATAAAACGAAATAAACGTAATTTTTTTAGTTTTTTTCATATAACGTAAAAAGTACTTGAGAAATCTCAATGGTTTGTATAGATAAATCGGGAATTTTTTCGTTGCTCTACATATTTACTTTGAAAAGCCCATTATCGATAACGAATCCAGACCCGTTGCAAATTATCGCATCAAAAATTGCAGTGACCGTCGCCTGGCGTCTCATCTCTGCACATATAAAGTGGATAATGTGAAGAATTTATTTTGTACAAAGTTTCATCTCTTAAAATTGAAAAATGGCAAAGAAATGAATTTTCAAAAAAATGACCCATTTTTCTGATCTTTCGAATTTCCTCGGTTCCTAATTATCCGATCAAGTCGCTCGACCCCTCATTTTGTTCGTATTTTAATTACCTATGAATTATCCATACATGCCATCGAGTACCAGTACTTTTCACGTTATATTAAAAAAACTGAAAAAAGTAGGTTACAAATTACTGAAAACATTCACGTGTTGCAAAACATATAAAAATTATACTATGTATTCTCTTTTATATGAGGCATCAGCATCATCCGTTTTATACTAGGATTTTTGTTATAAAGAACTCTACTTGCTATTGCTTGGTCTAGAAATATATTACGAATTCGATCTCTTTGTGCAGTATTGCGAACACAGTACAAGAAACTATACCTCGTACAGGTCTAAAAAAACCCATATTTGTTCACAAAATCCCTCCAGTTTCGAATAATGTTAGAGCTTAATAATATTCATATATGTATATTACGCCGTAGTAGAAGAAAGAATTGAATATTTGAAGACTTTTCATAAATATACAAACATTTAAAATATGTGTGTAGTTTCGATAGCTTTTGTGTACTAATCATTGGTGATTAGATAAAAATGTTCATAATAATTTTACAATGCAGTTAAAAAAATTCCTCGAAAATGTGTCCCAAAAATTCCTCGAATTGGCATCACTGTTGTGGCAGGCGATATATACAGGAGATAGGTACACGAGTACACAGATGGGCATCATACTCATTGACGTCAGCAGCTTTGGCGAGCTATAGAGGTCGATTAAAATGATTTTAAATAACACGGAACTTTAAACTATGTTTTCCATGTTAATATTAAATTTCAAAAAATTGGAAAATTCCCTATTAATTTTAGTTGAATATTGACTTGGTTTACAAATTTCTGTGAATATGGCATAAAATCAATAACCATTTAACCAGTGGTGAAAAACCATTTAACAAATGGTTGAATCCTTACTACTTTAATTTGTAGTTTTGTTTCAATTTTAGCCTGAACTGAACAGCGTAGCCATAAAATATGTAAAACTTGAAATAGACGAGCGTATAGCACGCGGCGTGCTGAACGCAGCGTTTGCTCCGCAGGTAATGAATATTAGTATTTTAAATAATTTAAACAAAGACACAAACAAGCGTTAAGCAGCTGGACCACCGAAAATTATGATTTATGGCGCATTTGATTCGAAATAACATCTTAAAGAAATGTTTAACTGGAAAATTGGGGCCGGTAAAAATTGCAAGAGTTATAAACAAGTAAAAAAAATATGGTTCGGTTTTTTGTAAATGGTGTCGTGCTATTTCCGTACGTGCTATTTGCGTACAAGGATTATTTAGTTCTATCTGCGTACAAGGGTCGGCGGTTTGATACCAGGTAGCAAAAGAAATTTCGGCAGAGTGCTATTTGCGTACACCTACCTGAATAAATATTTTGCTGTGTAGGTAGGTATACCTTTCCTTGCCCTTATCGATAAATTACGAGAGACACTTTACCAAATATAGATAAATAATCGCGTCATGAACACAACATGCTATAGCATAGAAAATGGTCTATTTAGATAGGTGTACGCAAATGGCACTCTGCCGAAATTTCTTTTGCTACCTGGAGTCAAACCGCCGACCCTTGTACGCACATAGCACTAAATAATCCTTGCACGCGAATAGCACGTAACCAAATAGCACTATTTCTTGTAAATATCCGAAATTAGAAATAAGATACTTAAGCGCATAAATACATTTGTTTAAAAATAATTGTTTGTTTTATAACCAAATGAAAAGTTTCAGCAATAGGTAAAATCTAATAAACAAGACAAAATACCAGCATCTAGCCACAGAGAATTTTCGAAGGGTATGTTGAACATCACAAAACCAACCTGGAACTATTATGATTCCTAAATTGACCGGAACATCAACGTTTAATAATTCTACTTTGCATAACTGCACATTCAACATAAATATTAATAATAAATGAGTTAAGTTTTGTTATACATTTTGAGCAATAAATATTCTGTTCCTATATTATTGTCAAATTATTGGTGGCTGCACAAAAAATATTGTACGCGCCACACTCGGAAAGTGTATTTACACGGCTCGCATGCTTTCAAGGATCCGCCTTCGGCGTCGCTCTGAAACTTGCATGCTCGCCCTGTAAAGTATCAGTTTCCGAGCCTGACACGTTAATAACTATTTTGTTTATGACAATTATTCAAACAATAGAAGTGACAATTTTTAAAAAATATTGTTATACAGGGTGATTCATTACTAGAATAAATCTTGTAAACCCACAAAGATATTTGTACAATATTTTTGTTCAAGAACGCCGTGCCAGATCAATATTTTTTTAAATGAGACACCCTGTATTTTACTTCAAATTTGAAGTCTGCTTGGCTCCGCTGTTGCAATGATATATGGTTGTAATAGGTCATACAATGTATTTAAAAAGTTCTGACCAATTGTTCCTGGAAATCGTAGTGAATTCAACGCCCCGTATACCTTAAGCTGCAGTTTACAGCCTTACGTCTGTAATGATCGTCTTGTTTAATAATTAACGAGACCTGCATCCAAATCTAACAAACCTTATATAGGGCGAGGCCAAACTCGAACACATCGGTTTCACAATTTTTTCAAATGGATCACCCTGTATTTTATATAATTTCATATAATTTGAAGTAAAATACAGGCTGGCTACAATCGGACAGAATTTTATTTAAATAACTTTGAGGATTAACAAGATATTTGACTTTATCGCACTAATGAATCTGCACCCTGTATAGCTTTGAGCAAGTTAAAAGCAAAATATTAAGGATAACTAAGAAAAAGATTTCCTTATTGTTCTATTTACTTTCAACTCTCAACAAGTAAAAATTAAATAATTAACCAAAACAGAGTTAACTGAAAAATAGGTGTGAAAATTGATATCCTACGAATTATCGTTTATTTGTGTGTCTAGGTAGTACCAAATTTTATTTATTCCCTAATATTCATATTTAATTGTTACAAACAAATTTTTTTCAGTAAGGGAGCGAATCCTGCTGCACTCGCATAATTCATATTGCCCGTTTCAAGCCCAATTTTCACCTTTACATTAAAACAACACTATACGTCAGGAGGTGTAATAGTTAAGAGGACAAATGGAGCAGAGATTTTATTTCTCAAGGCAGTCATTTCTCATATAAACTCTGCTTGCCAAAAAAATATAATTATCAATGAAAAAATCTTACCCAAAACTTCAAGGAAAATATGAGCGCTTACCTGAAACAAAAAAAAATATTTTGAAAAAAGTTGGATTTTTCTACTTTTTTTTATGGATTATTTGTCTTTTACAAATAGCTCTAGCAATGAAGAATTCAAAATAATCATGCATTTTTATCTATTTTGATATATTAGATATGTAAACTTTTTTGGGGATATGGCAATATTACCAGAGTGTACTCTATTAAGAATTTATTTCCGAGCTTTCGAATATCATAGTAATCATTTGCAATGAGCTTCTGGGTGAGATTATTGGTAGAATATTGTGAAAAAAGTAATAAATTTTAACATTGGTATATATAAAACTCAAAAAATATACCTATAAGTTCCTTGAAAATGAATACTGTGATATTCGAAAGCTCGGAAATAAATTTGGTATTATTGCCACATTCCCCAAAAAATTCTTTTATACAAAAAATAGTTGGCAAATATTTCTTCTTAAATTATGTATTTTTGTATAGTCTGTATGATCCCAGTTGGACAATAAAAAAAATTCCGCTTGTTGACCGACAAAAGCACCAACAAGCGGTTCTTTCAATATTTTTTTTTGGTTTTCACTCTGAGGTTGACTAGTCTATACATTATTTCATATTTCATACGCATGTTACGGAAAACCCATGGAATTTTATTTATAATGTTCAATAAGAACGTAGTTTTCAAGGGCGAGTTAACTTTTCCATTACTGGCGATCTCAGTTTTCCAAGGGTCCGGTATTGGTCAAGAGAAAACTTACATCGGTTTTTACATAAGGTGGGTTCCAGTTCCCATGGAAATTGAATGTCTGCTCATAAGTATTGGAATTTATTGCAGCAACATATTTGATTCCAAGTCGTTCAATAACTGATAGAGCAGCTATGTTATGACCCGCACAATCTCCAGGTTTGCCTTCCTTTTTATGGGAGCACTACAAATCCAGTATTTATGTTTTTTTTTGGTGGTGACCGACATTTGTCCGCTGGCGACATGTGCCAGTGGTCTAGACCAGTTTGGTGAAGCCCTGGCTTTAAATGTAGGACTTATATTTAATGCGTATAAATGAAATGTGAATTTTTTCTTGGAAAAAAGGTCCAGATTTGATAAATTTTGTCATAGGTGCAACTTCTGGCTGTCTACTTGAATATTTTCCAAATATTTTAATACTGTTAATCCGGAACTAAATGAAGGTACCCAAGCATTTCTATTCTTCGGAATTTTTGGGTTAATTTTGAACCATTTTAAATAAAGCATAGGTTTGTTTCATTGATTATGAGTTGTTGAATAATATAGTTCGTATGAAAGACAATATCAACTTTTATGTAATATTATTCCGACCTCACTCTTATTTCATCCAATTCTGAAGAAAAAAATTTTTTCATCGAGGTAGGATTATTACAGAGTATTATATCCAATCACTCACAAAATCACAATCTGGAAACAAGAGAGAATTACTTCAAAAGTACAGCATTAGAAACAACTAAAGGAACATGTGGAAATAGTAAAAATAACAATAAGAAAAGATCGCTTCGTGGACAGGAGAAATAAAACTTAAAACGAAGATGTGGAGAAAGTATTTGAGTAACAGATGTACAAAAAATTATGAATTGTTCAAAAGGGAAAGAAAAACAATGAAAGAACCAGTATTGCAGGCTAAAAAGAAAACATGGATAGAATTTGGAGAGAAAATGGAGAGTGACAGAAAAACAAACCACGCCGAGGATTGTTACTTTACGCTCTAGAACAAAAAATGAATCTTTTTCGCTCGCTTATTTAATCAAAACAAGCCCTCCGAATTAACTCAATTGGTGAATATTTATGGAACTGCCCTTCTGACTTCTGACCTGACTTCCTTTTGGCAAGCGCCTGCGAGTGTTCTCCCCTCTCACTTCGACTATTGACTGATATTCTGATTCAAATTCTGACAAGTCTGAACAAGTCAGTAGTAGGGATGTGAGATTAATGGAAAATAATCGATTAAATTAAAATCGATTTTTGTTTATTCGAAATTAATCGATTTGTCAAAAATAGATTTTAATAAAAAATAAATCCATTTCTGCGAATTTTTTTTTGTTATTTTAAAAATTACATGCTTTATATATTCTGATAATAAACCTAAGAGATTATTAATAATTTATCAGATTAAAAATCAAATAAAATTATATGAAAATTGTCAAAAATTTTGAAATATGGTCAAAAATGGTCAATAATTGTCAAAAATTGTCAAAAATTGTCAAAAATTGTCAAAAATTGTCAAAAATTGTCAAAAATTGTTAAAATTTTGAAAAATGGTCGATAATTCTCAAAAATTTGAAAAATGGTCAATTGTCATAAATTTTTGAAAAAATATGAAAAATGGTCAAAAATTTTCAAAAATTGTCAAAAATGGTCAATTGCCAAAAATTTAAAAAAAAAATTGAAAAATGGTCAAAAGTTGTCAAAAACTATCAAAAATGCTCAATAATTTTGAAAAATGGTCAAAATTGTTAAAATTTTTGAAAAATTGTTAAGTTTTTGAAAAAATTGTCAAAAATGGCCAATAATTGTCAAAAACTATCAAAAATGGACAATTATTGTTAAAAATTGTCAAAAATTGTCAAAAACTGTCAAAAATGGACAATTATTGTTGAAAATTGTCAAAATTTTAAAAAATAGTTGATAATTGTCAAAAATTGTTAAAGTTTTTGAAAAATTGTCAAAAATTTTGATATATGGTCAAAAATGGTCAATAATTGTAAAAAATGGTCAAAAATTTGGAAAAATGGTCCATAATTGTCAACAATTGTCAATAATTATCAAAAATGGTCAATAATTTTGAAAAATTGTCAAAAGTTGTCAATTATTGTTAAAATCTGTTAAAAATGTACAATTATCGTCAAAAACTGTTAAGAATTGTCATCATTTTGAAAAATGGTCAAAAATTATCAAAAATTTGGAAAAATGGTCAATAATCCTCTAAGGTTGTCAAACTTTTGAAAAATAGTCAATAAATAATACGAGCTGTTTCCGAAAATCGATTTAAACACGTAATTTATAAAATCGATTTACTAAAAATGGATTAATATTACTATAAAAGTCGATAACTAAAAATCGATTATAAGAAAATAATAATCGATTTATATAAAAATTGGTTATTTTTTAACATCCCTAGTCAGTAGATCTTTTTAAGGTTAATCATGATGAATAGCGAAAATGACGATTATTCTAGCACTCCTATTATGTGCACTCGTATTATATAACCTAAGATAATATAAAAAACTGTTTTAATTATTAAAGGGGCGACTGTAGAAAAAATTATGTGTGTTTTTCGAGCGTAAAGCAAAATTGCCGCTTTCGAAAGATCGCCGGCAACATTCTTTCTCAAGCAGCAATCTGTTACTTTACGCTCTAAACACACAAATAACTATTACAGAACAATGGAAGCCTTAAGACAAGAAAAAAAACCAGACACGACAAGTATTGAAAAAAACGGAGAATTGCTAACGTTAGAAACGGAAATAATAAATAGGTGGAGAGAGGTCCAAGATCCTTATAAATGAAACTAACTGTTTATAATTAATTCCACTATTTAATGAAAAAATTATGGAAATTCTATGATACTTATTGATAATTATTTCGATATTGACATATCATCGTCAGAATGACAGAAATTACATTTGATGTGATGCCTACTTGTTGTTTAATATTTTGGCTAGACCAAATAGTGACCTATACAGGGTGTTTCCTAAGTAATCTAACATATTGTAGTGGGCGCTTCGTCACTCCATTTTAAGACGAAAACTTCTTATAAACATGTATGAAAAGTCTTGTCGTTAATGAGATGCAGGTTGTTGAATTGTTTGTAATAAATGAGCTCTGACTGTAAGTGAAATTTATTTTTCCTGATGACGCTACTGGTTTTTAGAAGTAATACGAAAGAACATGCTTATTCTAAGTTGCCTTTGGAATAATGTTTGAAAAATATTGTGTCAAACCTAAAAAACAACGCAAAAAACGAATAAGACATTTTTATCATACGGATTTTTTGTGTTAAGTTAACAACGATGCCTGCGTTTACTAATGCTGAAAAAAAATTTTTGTATGGATTGGATTAGCCTTAGAGGCTAGACGTATGTATGCCCAGCGTTAGCCAAATAATCGTTTACCATGTTCTGATACGTTAGCTAAGATACATATTCGTTTACAAGAAATTGGAACTTTTTCTAAATCAAAGAATATCATTGGAAGACCCAGAAATGTGAGAACTCCACAATTGGAAAACCAGATTCTTCAAATTATTGACCAACATCCAGAAACAAGTACTAGAAAAATTGCTGATGAAGTAAATGTTAGTAATAGAACTGTTTGGAATATTCTAAAAAATAATGTATTGTATCCATATCACGTTCAACGTGTTCAACATTTGCTACCTACTGACTATCCGCTCCGTATACAACATTTCCAATGGATTTTAAATAAAATCGCAAACAATCCCAATTTTGCTGCCAATATTGTGTTTACAGAGAGGTATTAAAGAGGAAGGCCGAAATAAACATGGAATGGAGTAATAGGAGAAATGATAAGGAAACGAGAGACAACATGGTTAGCGACCCAAAGGCACTAGCAAATAAAAAAAAGATTGGACAAAATTTGTTTACAGACATTAAACAATATTAACAATATAGACATTAATATATACCCTACACGATTAAATGGTAACAGGGATTTTGATTATATATATTTTTTATTACACCTTGTACACTTTCTGTTATCATTATGACCAGTATGTTCTGAAAGGAAATAGTTTCTTGCTAGACAAAAACATGTCCCTAAAAATAAAATGGATGTCAACAATGCCAGCGATACCGAAGAAAATGATTTATTTTTTAAGGGAACTGGAAAAAAAACTATATACAGAACTGTCGGCGCCAGATATATTTTTCCTCTAAAGCGTGAATTACAAATTCACTGGACACATTTCCAGTAGAGTGGGCAGTGACGCAACCCAAGAAATTTATTTATGGACAGTGGTCTATAGGATATTCGTTCTTTTTTATTTATGTAGTTACTCGCGAAACAGAAGGTCAATATGTAAATATTATCTAATTAAACTTTTTGTTGTTAGGGGGTTTTACCCACTAGAAATTATATATTGAGTCTCTTAAATGCGGCTATAAATTATATTTTTATTTTACAAAATTTTATATCAAATTTTTTTAATAATGATAACATCTGTAAATAAATTTGGTGTAGGTGAAGAATATTTCACAATATTTCGTTGACTCGGCATCTGGCTGGGATTTAATAATAAAATACCTGGGATTTAATAATAAAATACCTCATTGTTCAGAAAACAGTAACAGATCCGTGGTCTGTGAAATTCAGATACTTAAACATAAATTGAATTTATTTTGTAAAAAAATCACTAAATATTTTAAAAACTAATTTAATTTTTATTCATTAATTGAAATTAAACTGTTAAAATATACAGGGTGGCTCACCGTATACGCTTTGATTGATTTCATCTAATTGGTAGATGTTTTAAATAAAAAAGATGTAGTTTAATAATGGCATTTTGTACTATACCAGGGTATCTGCAAAACATCATAGATACATGTTTTAAATAATAACTGATATGAAATTGAAATATAGTCGAAAAGGAACAAAGAGAGTAAGTAGTACGTGAACTTTGACTGTAAATAAAACAAAAAAGCTGGTAGTGAATACAAAAAAAGAATTCCTCGTTTCGTTTTTAACTCACCGCTTTTTTATACAATCTAGGGTTGGTATCATTTGTTCTCGGTATAGGACAAGTAAGGGCGTATAATTAAATAATTACCTTGGCCGTGCAATTGCAATTTTTGAAAAAATAACGACGCCGCTCGATTACACCGTACGTAATCTACCTTAGAAAAAATCAGCGTCATGCAGGGAAAGTGACAAAGTGGTACAGGTTTATTGTAAAAAAATGCTACGTCAATTTGTTTATAACGCTATAACTCATTAACTATTCAACTTACCGATTGCGGGTTTGGCACACGTGATCTGTTGACGGAGTACAGTAATTAAGCACAATTACAGGATATTGTCATTGTTAACAAAATAATCTAATATTGTTTAATCAAACTAATGTTCATGGAAACTTAATCATCAATAACTTTTGATCTAATCAATATTTTTCGACGCGGTTGGTTTCATATTGTTCGTTTTTAGAAGACAAAAAAAAAGTATTTAACATTTTTCCTTCATAATCAAGAGCAAAAAAGATATTCACAAATGAACGAGTAATTCTACTAGAAAATAGCACAATATGGTCATTTAAATAATGTCGTGCAAGGTTTTGCATTTGCGGGTTAGTACTATTTTATTGTACGTATTTTTTGCAACCTTTATACAAAGTTTCAAGCTGATACCAGCGATTATCGCAAAAAGGCGATTTTTGGTGTATAAAGCCTGGACTAGAAAGGTTCTGGTCTTCTACTTTCTCGGAGTAGTGAATCTGCCTCCTGTGATCTGAGTGGCCTGGTACCCACTCTGCTTTGACTGCCCTCCTGTTGTAGGGTTCCCAAACAATACCAAACCAGTTTTGAAATTATCTGCATGGAACTGATTGCTTTTACATCAGCTTTGCTATCGGAGTATATTGCAATGGTATTTTGTTTAAACTTCTAACTCGAAATGTTCTTGGGCGCTAGTTAGAAGCCACTTCATGTGGGTAAAGAGTCTTCTGAGACGCTCTCTTTAGCTTTCTCACAAGTTTTTACTCAAGAACCCAATAATGACAACCTCCCATTAATTAACTGTCCCCGCCTCAAGGCATCTTTAGAACATTTAGTATTTACACCAGACCGTATAAAACAGCACTTACTGAAACTTCGCACTAACGCATCACCTGGTTTAGATGGTCTAAGTCCAAAACTCCTAAAAAGCTGCGCAAACTCGCTTGCAACACCCCTGTCGTTAATTATGCAGACGTCCTTTACCCAAAGTTCCATACCCACCAGTTGGAAATTAGCATCTATCACACTCATATTTAAAAAAGGTAACAAACTTGATTCCAATAACTACCGCCCGATTAGTCTACTGCCAGTAGTCAGTAAAGTCATGGAAGCCATTATTTCAGAGGAGGTGACCAAATTTCTTCTCCTGGAAAATGTGATTCCAACGCAACAACACGGATTTGTCTTCGGCCGTTCCACCCTAACCAACTTGCTACACAGTGTTAACGACTGGACACCATCTCTTAACAATCGACTGCCAGTTGATGTTGTCTATCTGGACTTCTCCAAAGCCTTTGATCGTGTTCCCAAGCGCAGACTTCTACACAAGCTGGAACACTTCGGCATTCGCGGATCTTTACTTAGCTGGATTGACGACCTCCAGACATTTCAGAGTAAGAGTTGGCGAAGATTTCTCAAGGGATAGACTGGTGGAAAGTGGAGTACCACAGGGTTCTGTTCTTGGTCCTCTGCTTTTTACGGTTTACACCAGCGATCTCCCTTATCACGTAACTAACAAAATATCATTCTACGCTGACGACACAAAGATATATACAAATCCAATCACCAACCAACAAACCCTCCAGTTGGACTTAAACTCCATCTTCATCTGGTGTTCCCAGTGGCTACTTCCGTTGAACACTGGAAAATGTGTAGTGCTTCGAATCGGTAAAAATAACCCACTACTACCGTACTTCGTAGACGGCCGACCATTAATGTCTGTGTTTTCCTATACCGACCTCGGAGTAAATAGCAACCTAACTTGGTCTGATCATATAACTTCAGTTTGTAAGCGTGCGAACACCAGACTGTATCTCATTCACAAGTGCTTTTCGACTGTTCCGTTTCAGTCGTTTTGTAAACTGTATACTATCTATGTCCGACCAATTCTCGAGTACGCCGGTCCATCGTGGCACCCTGACCTAGTTCGTGATAAAAATCTTTTGGAAAATGTTCAAAGAAAAGCCACTCGACTGTCCCTGGGACCGCGAAGACCTTCCTACGAAGAAGGACTCTCCATGGCCAACCTAACTTCCTTTGAACTTCGCAGGCACCGCGGAGACCTCATTAGCACTTTTAAAATATTAAAATTTAATTTTGGTAATCTTGATATGATGTTCACCTTAAATCCAGATGACCGCCTTAGAGGACACCTTTTTAAACTAAAAAAAGAAACCGTCAGATCAAGACAAAACTTCTTACCAAACAGGGTTTTCGACAGCTGGAATAACCTTGATGTATCCACAGTTTCTGCACCATCAACTAGCTCGTTTAAAAACAGACTTGATCGAAGGCTTCTGGAGCACCTATAGTTTCTTTTTTTTTGGTATATTGTATATATTGTAGTTATTTTTCTTTTCTTCACGTACTAGTAGGTTACTTATGTAATTATCTGTTTTTGAGCACAATAGGGACTGGTCCCTCTGCCCTTGTCTAAATATAATAATAATAATAATGTTTTCCTCATTTACCAAAGCTCTGGAAAAGTACGAATTGATCCGTTCATCAAACTTGTAATCCGTCATTTGTGGCATTTCAGCGACGACTTAAGACATCGTAGTGCCGCTGCCACATACCGTATAAACAAACGCTGTTAGCCCGTTATGCTTGACAAGGTATTTACGGAAATTACATTAAAAAAACTTAATATAAAATTATAACTGAATGACCCTATTGCTTTATAGCCTAAACACTAATTGTGTCCAAAATTTGAAACTTGTATGTCTGCTATAAGTACCTTAGAATGTTGATGATCAGTGAGTGAGTGAGTCAGTAACAAAATAAACGGAATTTGGCTACCAATACTTCTTAATCCACAAATTCAAATTGAATGTAATTTGGGAATATACCTAGTTTTAATATGCACTCCCGGTCACAGAAAATTCAGGCTATTAGCTTAATCCTTAACGAACTTACAGGTATCTGTATCTGTAAATTTTTTAACAAGTCGATCCCTTCAGCTTCACTATTTCTCCTCCTGGTAACACCAACGGTTTCTTCTCAGCTCAACAACCAGTCTGATGTTATTTCAACACTTTCCAAAACATCGAATTTCTTGGGGATAACATTGACGGAAAGACACAAATGACGTATTTGATTGTTTCAGCTTCAAGTTCACATCTCTACTGAGGAATGTGTAATATCACGCAGTTGTGAAAAATTCTTGATAGTACTTTTCTTGTTTGCATCTTCGCCGTGAAGCTTGACTTTTTGTAGTCCTCTCCTTTTTTTCAGTGTAAACATAATCTTTCATAATTTTTGCTAATTATTCGGCACTTATAATCTCTTATCAATAAAACTGCGAAAACTGTCGCCAACCGGAAGCTTTGGGGTCACACGTATTTGGAGATATACTGCCTTTGTGGTTGTGAATTTTCTCGAGGTAACTTTTTTGTCAGTAGAAAAGATGCGGTTGCTAAGGTATTTTGAGGGTGAAAAACACTAGAGAAATAGTCATGAAAAAATATCTCACTAGTTTATGGTTGGCAAGTTGGATTTTGTTTACTTCATAGATTAGGCTTTTATTTATTTAAATTTATAGGAGTTAAGCGTGGGTTGGATTTTTGTTGGAGACATTAAATAAACACCGGCAAAAGTAGTACAATAATCTTAAGCTTAGAGAAATAACAAAATGAAATGATTGTAATAAAATGTCAGACTGACCGTTTATTGTTCTCAAGCGAATGTATAATCTTTCCTATCGTTGAAACTGCACAACACTGCACAATCAGCGTCTTTTCTCTTTAACTGGTTCATTGGATTACTACAATGTAACTTGTTCATCCCCCGAAGAAGTTTAATAAGAGACGACTGGAACGGATTAATTTTCCTCATTTGTTGATGGAATTTCTTGTTCTTGTATTACTCCTTACTGCGTCGTAAATACCCCTGATTTGCTATTATAAAATACAAAGAATGAAAGAAACTTGTGTTCATGGATGATTCTCGCTTTTTCCAAGGTAACTGTTTGAGGTTTAGAATGTTAAGTTAGATACATTTTCATAGATTAGGTAATTTATAAACATATTAAATTGATATTTTTAAGTTACTTCAAGACAGGTGTTTTTTATTTAGCGCCGGCTCTACAATTCGGATATAAATCTAGTATTCGCGATACGTAGGATAATGGGTCGCTATTGTATAAGAGAATAAGTTATCTCTTCCAGTTTGTGATTATAACCGAGGAATAAGCTTATTCTGCATGTCTATTGGTTGATTTCGTGCAAGAATACCAACTATAATTGTCATCGCGTCTCACGTCAAAAGTTGACGAATTCAGGAGACTAGATTATACCGATCCAAAATTATTCAAAGTTATATTCCATTTAAAAACCAAGAGGAGTAATTTCAAAAGCCTTACTCACAGCACTAAAAGTTAATAGATTAGTTACTAAAGAGCGTGTTCCGTAATAGTGATGTTCAAAATTTATTAACACGATGAGTTCGACCGTCCACTATAGTGGCCACAAAAAGTCGTAAAAATGTACCGCGGCCACTATAATGGCCAGTAATTACACTAGTCTTTATTTAACACGTGGTGCAATGGATGTCCCGGTTTGTGCATCAACCCATGTTTTAGGCAATGGCACATATAAGAAAATTAGAAATATTATATATGTTTGAAGTTTTATTTGTATGTACTTGATATTTTTCTAAAAAAATCTTGGTTTATTGCATGGCCATGATAGTGACCATTGGTACATTATGAATTATATTCATTAAAATGTACCAGTGGCCAATATAATGGCTCAAGGTCACAGGGATCAAGGTCATATGTAGTCATTTCTGTCAAAGTTTCATCTAATTATGTCAATCCGTTACCCATTGCTGTACATCCGTAAGGAACTGGCTTAAGCACTCAACGTGTTAAATATACTTTACTTAATGCGGAAACAAGCCAATGATAGATAGATAGATAACCTTTTTATGCTGAAAATGGTTCTTAAGATGTCAGATTGGAATGTGAACAATAAACAGGCTGGTATTCTATTCTTTTCAACCAATATTTGATAATACATATTTATTTTATTATACTGTTCTTTTGACCTAAATGACCTAAACTCAACAGCCGTTTTCGTTGATTTAGCGAAGTACTAGTGGAATGATCCATAATCGCAGAAATTGAACAGGATTGCTTGTTGGAGTTCTGAAAAGGACTGATATATAACGAAATAGCGTGGAAACTATGTGATATGATAAAATAACAAGGGAACTAAGACGATAATGAAAATAAATATATTATATATGTCAGAACTATCAAATAATTCCAATATCGGAAAATGTCAATGCTAAAAAGTGATGTTTGAAACTGGGTGCATTCTGACCATTCAGAGGTCAACAGAATTGCCAACTTAAATTCAAATTACTCCTCCTGGTTTTTAAATGAGGTATAGGTAAAGTATGGCATAAGATGAATGAGGTTTGTAATTTGGAAAATTTGTTGATATTTTTCTTTCATTCTTGGGAGCCTGCATGCCGGGAGCACTGCAGCGTGTTGGCATATTGTATTCTTCTCCCACATTTAGTCCACCAACCCAGTTATCCATCCCCGTACCTTTGAGTAGAAGATATAGGTTCACTATGCTTATTTATTATTACTATTATTATTATATATTATGCCATATATTTCACGTGGGATATTAGCCTCTCCGAAAATTGTTTGTCTCCTAGAGTCCAGTGCCTCACAGGCATATATGGGTGACTGTCTCGATCTCCATGCCACAACTTCTGCACTTACGATTCCCACTATACGGCACTATTTTATCCAGACAGTCTTTGACAGGGGCATGACCCGTTAGATAACCTGTAATTTATTATTCTTAGCTGATTCCTACTGATATTTAGTAGTTCTTAGGCCGTTTTAGCATAATGCTTTGGAGTGTTCCACCACTGTGATCTATGTTGCCTTTGTTCCCATTTTTGTATTTGTCCTCGGACCACTTTTTTTGTGGTCCCAAGGACTGGTTCTGGTCTAACATAGATCGTTGCTGAACCTCTTTTCGGGGGACAATTATTTGTAAGAATATGAGGAACTGGAATTTTCTAAGTGCTTTTAGCTGCAGAAACAGACATGCATTTTATCCATATTTTCAATAGCAAAATAAAAAAATCAACTAAGAGTCTGAATTCACTGAAATCTCTTCTCTCGCAAATTTATCAAAACAAACCAAGAGAAAAAGCCGTTTCAGTAAATTTGTTTTATTGCTTTATTTGATAGTATACATTCAAACACAAACGGAACATAGGGATTTAATGTATTGTCCGATCTAAATAGTCCACCAACAAAACATTTCTATAAGTTCACTTCAATGAATATCAAGTATTGATCTGGACAGCTGGATTCAGAACCAATGCGATTTAGTATTGAAACAATATGCTTACGTTTTATGTTGTTAAAATCGATAATTAATTGTTAAATTCTGTTTAACAATTAATGTTTCGAGTTAAGATAATATGTTTTGATTTCTTTTGGCAATAACGGCTTTCAAAATAAAAATAAATTTGTAAATAATACAAAATACAGTAGGATTCTTTAAAATGAAACAAACTTATGGGCTAGCGACTGCTATTTACTGACTGTCTCGACGCTAATTAAGGAGCGCCCACAGTTGAGAATACGGAGTGGTGGGAATTGTACTATATGTTATAGGTGTCCAAATAAACGATTGTAATAATCGTGTTTTTAATCTGTTGAAGCTGGATGTTGGTAGACTAGTTCAAAAGCAGTTCTGATACAATGCTTAAAATCCCTATGTTCCGTTTGTGTTTGAATGTATCTGTATATACATACACAGAATGAGTTTTAACTATGGAACGCTTCAATTACCTGGGAAACGGATCGACGATCCCTAGTATTAGTGTCAATTTTTTGCATTCCGAAATAAGTTTAATGATATGAAAGTTGAATACCTACATCAAAAATTATTGTTTTCAACCTCTTCCATTCAGCTAAATAGCACTTCCAATTCAATGATGTGAAAATGTTACTACGCTATCCATATTTTAGATACCAAAATAACAAAAATTAAACTATTATTCTGAATCCAGTGAATTCAAACTAGCCAAACAATTGGAGTTATTATAGAAAATGTCAGAAATTCCAGCTTTTCAAAGCGCCAAATGTCAAAATGCTTGTTGATTGGAACTACTAGCGAGATATTCACGGAATAACTGCACCTGTCTTAGAAATCCTTTGTAGAACTGACAACCAGTTATTCTCGGTATAAAAGTATAAAATATCGAAGGAATAACTATACTGACTTTTATACTGGGAATGTAGAATCGGCCCTTATACTATCATTGTAGAATCGGCATAGTGTAGAATGAAGCAGAAGATGGAAGATCTCATAGAAATTGTCGGTAAAGAGCCTATGTTGCAAAACATTGTGTTTTTAAAAATGGGCGATTGAAACGACTCCAACATTTAAAAATAAAAACATGAAGGGATATGTTAATTTGAATAAACAATGGGTTGTAATAACCTCAGAATTTAAAATATAGTTCAGTATATAATTAATGCTAATAAGGCTTGTTTTCAGATATTGCTTTTCTACTACCTTTAGGGAGGTCTTTTACATAACCCGTTTTTCTAAATGTTTTCTCAAGTTTACTCACTGTCGACTGTGTAACATACTTCATTCTGCGTACGTGTTTTATCTCCACAATCCAATTCTTTTTTTTTCAGTTGGCTTCATGTTGATAAAAGTGTCAAAAAGTGTTTTTGATCCAGTTGACAATAACAATTATGTTGAACGTCAACAAAAGAATTTTGATGAGGTAGGTATTTTTTTTTAACGTAAAAAGTAGTTTAGACATATTTTCATCATTTTGATATATTCGAGTGTCTACTACTTTCGACAATATAAACAAATCAAACATTAATGCCCGATTGCACCAGATTAGCTTAAATGTAAGGCTTAACAAAGTAGTGCAGTTTACTGATTATTCCAATCTCTCATTGCAACATGCTTTGCTTAGTGAAGTCACGCTTATGTACAATACCGTACGTCTTCACTTAAAAAGACAAAGGTGATTAAAATTTCGTGCATATAAGCTTCGCTCAGATAACGGTGTAGCGAGCTTAATTTTTCAAGCCTGGTGAATAAAACAGGAAATAGATGGAGCAGTAGTGGGCTGATTATTAGGAAATTTGAGCAATTGCTGGCACAAGTATACTCATAGTATTCATCGAAATTTACAAATCAATAATCGAAGGTCCACCGTGTAGAACACGGACAAAGGAGCGAAAATCAAACTATAGTTCAAATCATAAAAAGCACGCAGCTCAGTTTCCATATAAAGGAAATGGTATGAATACAACACTTGAATATTTACCTTGGCGGGACCTTCGCATCTGTTAAAATGTGATTTTAATTCCTTACTTGTTAAGCCAAGGTGGTGCAATCGGGAATAAGACATATTGATATAAGGTCTGTTCCAACCGCAATCAGAAACTGTCAGAAACGATCAGAAAATAACTGGTCATAGCAAACAACGAGTTTACTTTCGCGTAATTCCTATCACTGATTGCAATGGTCGACTATTCTCTGATCGTTTCTTATAGCGGTTGGAACGGACCTATAGTTGAATAGAAATTTAAACAACCTTTCAATTGTTGTATGGCAAGAACCACTTTTCTATTTAAAATTTTTTATTGATGACGTTATCATGCTCACATAGATGACGTCAAAAATAAAAAAATTATCTGTCGAAGCTTTAATTTGAAAATAAAGATCGACGGGTTTCAAGATTTTTCCCTAAAATCACCGGTTCACGAAAATAATGAATTTATTCCTTTCATTTGCATCATACTGAATAGATTAAATGAATTATAACATGCTGTTTCTCAGATAAAACGTTACCTTCCTCAGTCTGTATTGTTAAATGTATAACTACAGCTTTGTGCATTCCCACTTATACTATATATAGAAGCAGCTCCTCGAGTGATAATAAATTTTTTCCACAGTCGCGCGTAAAATGACTAATTACTATATTCTAATGACATCGTAAAGTCGACAAATGCCGAGGATTGTTACTTCACGCTCTAGCGCAAAAAAAAAGGAATCTTTTTCGCTCGCTTATTTAATCAAATATCACCGCGCCCTCCGAATTAACTCAATTGTTGAATATTTATGGAACCGCCCTAAGTAACCACCTGACTTCCTATTGCATGGCAAGCTCGTGCGTGTGTTATTCCCTCTCACTTCGTCTATTGACTGATATTCTGATTCGGATTCTGACAAGTCTGAACAAGTCAGTAGATCTTTATGATGTTAATCATGATGAATAGCGAAAATGACGATTATCCCAGCACTCCCCCTGATATTTCTGAAGCAGCCCAATCCGCAACTTTAAATTTACTTCCAGAGAAGTCTGCAAGAATACATGAAAAACAATACCGCCTATTTAAGACTTGGTGCAATGAGAAAAATGTGACGAGACTTTCTGAAAATATCTTACCAGCGTATTTGTCAGAAAAAGCAAGACAATATACATACATGATAATGTCGATATCAAAGAATATAAGAAACTTTTTGCACATTTAAAACGGCAGAATGATGGCTACAAAGCCGAAAAATCTAAAATTTTTACTCAAGAAAACATAAAGAGATGCTTAAATGAAGCGCCTGATGAGTATTATCTGCTAAAAAAAATTGTTCTAATTTTCGGAATTGCTGGAGGCTGTCGTCGAGACGAACTTGTTAAAATGACTGTAGACGATATTGAGGATAAAGACTCGATGCTTATTGTGAAAATTCCAGATTCTAAATCGAAAAGAAGCCGCATATTCACAATAACTAATACTGAGTCTATAGATTACGACCACTACATTCAACCTCACGTCGATTTTTTTCTTAAATATGTAAAAGGACGTTGCCTTAATCAAGTTGTTGGGATGAATTATATTTGCAAAAATTCCCTCGGATATCGCTATATATCTAAATTTAACAAACCATGAATTATACACTGGTCACTGCTTCAGGCGAACAATTTGATCCAATTGAAACGACATGGAGGCTGGAAGAGCTCAAGTGTCGCAGAAGGATATATAGAAGACGCTATTAGTAATAAAATTGACATAGCCCAGAAGATTTTGGGTTCATCGTGTCCATCTACATCTACATCGAATTTTCAATCTTCAGTAATGGAAGAATCAAAAATTTCAATAAATAATTGTAACAATTGTACTTTCACATTGATTATTAATAAATAATATGACAACTAAAATGTCAGAGTACGATCTTAAATCATAATCCACCTAAGATAATATAAAAGACTGTTTTAATTATTAAAAGTGCGACTGTACAAAAAATTATGTGTGTTTTTCGAGCGTACAGTAAAATTGCCGCTTTCAAAAGGTGAAAAATTCTTTCTCAAGCAGCAATCTGTTACTTTACGCTCTAAATACACAAATAACTATTTCATTACTTAGAAGAAAATATTGCGAGTAAAATTTCATGTTAAATGAAGTCATTCTTGTAAATAATAATTTTTTAGCAATAGAATTATGACTATTCTTTGTATTTATATTCACTTTTGCCTGCTTAATGTAAAACATAATTTCTACTCATCGTATCATAATAGGCATGATGACTGATTTTGAAAAACTGCTCCACTGCTACTTCAAATATTTCACAGCTTGCTAATTAAAAATTTATTTTGATTACTAATTTAAAATATTTTGTGTAGTAGTCATCAATTCTTAAACGAGTAAATATCATACGATGCAAAACCAGAAAATACGATAAAAGTTCGAACGATATACAAAAAATTGACGTCACACGTTTGTGATCGGTGTTTTAGCTAAGATGGCGGATTGTCATATTTTGTATTTATATTCTTACTAAAATAAATAAAATCATAATTGTAATGTAAAAATAAGTGATTGCTTTAGAACGTTTGTAATCTATACAATTATTTCAGTTATTCTTATTGACTGTCATCAGTACACGTCAATGTAGTATACTTTCTATCTCAATTCACAGATCTATTAAATTTTAAAATAGCTTCAAACCACTGTTTTTCAAAAAAATTATTTAAATTTAGCAGGGAGTTGACATCAAATATCCAGAATATAGGTAATAATACACATAGATTCAAAAGTTTTGCATCACCCAATATCTCCAAAAGTAATTTTTTTTCATCAAGCATGGATTGTAGACAAATTAATTAATTAATTTTATGTAAAAATAAACTTCAAGGGTTTTTGAAAAAATTGTATTATCCACTAATACATTTGTTTTAAACATTAGAGTAATTTTGGAAAAAAATAAAATTCACAAATTGATATTTTTTTGGAAAAATTATATATGAAATTAAATTATTATACTTAAAAATGAGTGTTTCCACCTCTAGAATCTATGCAGGCTTGGAGACGCCTACCCATAGTGTTAACCAGATTTCTAATATGCTGTTGTGGGATATTCCGCCATTCCTCCTGAACGGCATGAATCAGCTCTTGTACACTCCTGGGTGGATTTCTGGGTGCTTCCACTGCCCTGAAAAACATGTACTTACCAATCATGATCTATTGGATTCTTGTCTGGCGATAAGCCGATAAGGCGGGCCAGTCCTAACGATTGATGCCTCCGGTTTCTTGATTCTCATCTACAGCTCTGGTGCAATGAGGACGGGTGTTATCGTCCATAAAAACGAAACCGTCGCCAACAGCTGCTCGCCATAGTCTCACGTAAAGATGTAGAATCTCCCTGAGGTATCTATCTCCAGTCATTGTTTCCTGAACATGGATTAATTCTGTGCGGCTGTTGGACATAATCCCAGTCCAAAACATAGCACTTCCTCCTCTAAAGAGCAGCACAGGACGGGCAAGGGAGAGCAGGACTACTCTAGTTGGCTCTTGTACCAAACAAATTCTTGACTCATCAGAAAAAAGCACGAATACCAAAATTCTTCGGGCATTGATGCGTGCTCTTGGGCCCATTGTAGACGGCGAAGTCTGTGCGCAGGTAGTCTGAGTACTCTCATTGGTCGACGACACCTCAATCCAGTAGAAAGCATTCGTCTCCGTATTGCAATTCCAAGGCATGTCTCATATCTCTTTGGAGTGCTGGTAATCGGGTTTCTCCGGATCGCCAAGTGGATATGGCGATTTTGTTGTTCATTGGTAACACGTCTTCTACCTCTCCTTGGTCTGTCACTAAGAGAATTGGTATGGAGATAGCGGTTCCATGTACGAGATACATCACTTTGCGATCTACCAACTCTATTAGCCACGAACCCTTGAGAATGGCCTTCTTCAATTAGACCTTTCATTCTGTCATGGTCAATCTCACTTATGACTTGACGATTCATGTTGGCAGTCCAAATAATAAATTTCAACTTTCTTTGCTAGCACAATTATCGTACCAAAAATGCTCTCTCCAACAAAAAAATTATAAACAAGTAATTCTTGCAAAGACAAAATTTGTACAAAAACCCTTGATGTTTTGTTTTACTTGAAACTAATCAATTAATTAGTGTCCAGTCCATTCTTAGCGAAGAAAAAACTACTTTTGGAGATATTGGGTGATGCAAAACTTTTGAATCTATATGTATATTAAACTGAACTAGGTTTGGATTGCAAAACATTTAACCAGTTTCTGAGCAAAATTATATACCAATACACTGAGAAATACATTTACACGCTACTGAAGACAAACTTGTCGGACAAGATAAATAAGAGATATTGACAGAACTCTTAACAAAAGAAACAACACTTTTAGGCGAACAAAACGATAAATATAACTTGTATAGGATTGGGAAAACATAAAAATGTGTTTGTAACAGAAGTTCTCTGTCAAAATTAAGTACCGACGTCCGCATGTAGACAGAAATAAAGCGAGCCCAAACAAACAATCATTTTTTCCGGAAATATTCCTCATAAAGGTTCATCAATTTCGTGATAGATAATAGAAAATAATAACTCCTAGTAAAAAAAAAAATATTTTAAACCAAATTATTTTCACAAAATGAATTTAGTTTCATTGATATAAGTGACACCGAATACTTAAAACTTATTAAAAAAAATCTTTAAGGCAGAGAAATTGATGAATGAATTTTATACTACTGTTATAAATGCAACTAAATGTTTCTAATTAATGACACTATTTAATGATAAAATTATGAAGATTTTAAGATATTGATAATTATTTTTATATTGACATATTACCGTCATTCATTTTTATTTTGATATTGACATATTATCGTCATTCATTTATAACAGTAATATGGGTAGATTCCACAAAGTAAGGGTCCAAATGGTAAATTGAATTTTATACTGATGATGATTCTCAAGTCCGTAAAGTAATAAACAGTAATATGAAAAAATCCTGAAAAGGTCCATTTTTTATATCATGATGAAAAACCTTGGAGTGATTACGTCAGCACCAGTTTTTTAAATGAAACAACCCCTTTTTCAACTTGCCAATTTCCCTTGCTGCGTTGATTCCCAATATGTATCAAAGTTCATTCAATTTGGTACAGGGTGGACCAAAATGCAAAAGTGGTTTATGACAATTTATTAATTACAAAATAATTGATGTATCAATGCAACGAATGCTAAATTATTAAATGGAAATTCAGCGGAAATTCCACGTTGCCATGACAACCATTGTCAGACAACATTAAAATAATAAACGTGAAACGTCAAAGAAGAGTTTCTTAGAGGTCATGAATCGATTCGGAGATATAACAGAACGGGAAATTGACAAAAATGTATTACGTTACTGTTTCAATAAATAAATAATTTGTAAGTTAGAGACGTTACATTATCTATCTGAATATAGTGGAGACATACAGTAATTTGAATTTTGCTTCGAGAAATATTCTCCCTAAATACCGCTTGTGCTTAAAAATTAACCGGATAATTTCCATTCAAGCTTGTTGTTAATAATTCCACGAGTTCGAAGAACGAGACTTCATGGAAATTATCGGTAATTTTTAAGCACTCGTGGTATTACCCCCGATAATAAATTTTTCCACGATTATAAAGTATACTTTTCCGCACGCATTTTAGTTCAGAAAGTTCTACATTTCCGCACATACTACTTTACCGCAGGCATAACTATTGCGTTTTATAATAATATTTTCCGTTTTATTGAAATTTTGTTGATTATAACATTAATGATAGTCCAAGAGCTGGCACCAATTTTTGAGTAGGTATTTGATGCAAGCTGAATACTTGTCCTATACCTCTCCTATTAAACCCCAACACGAAATTGCAGACTTGGCTGGTGAGTAGCGGGGCTAAATCAACCCCTAAATTTAAGAAAATATTAATTTTTTTGCCAAAAATTGAGGTGATTTGAAATTTTTATATGTTGTAGTTTAATGTTCAAAGAGTTCAAAGAGTTGAGAAACATAAGCCGGGCGATTTAGTTAGGTTTTTAAACTTGCCAGACAAGTGCAAAAATATTTTGCGAAAAAAATATAAAAAATGTATTTGAGGCAAATTGAAATTTTAATAGGATATTAATTATTTATAATTAAAAAATAAGATTATAAAAAAGACAGATCATTTTGGTGGGACTTTCTTCCTACCAGGTGATTTAAAAAATTATGTATAGGTACGAGTGAGTAGCTCTATAGACAGGCTGAAGTGCGAGAGAGAGCGTTTATCGGCAGCTGTCTGCGTTCTCGCTCGCCTTTTCAATTTCGGAGTAAATAATAGAAAATTTCGTGAATTTGTGCTCCCCTGAGGTAAATAAAAAACAAATATTCAGGTAATCTCCTTAATGACCATATAGATATCAACTATTCTCCCTTATTAAACGTATTTACCTAGAAGATCAGGAGGGTTTGTTGTGAATGAATTTCCAGATAAACCTTATCAAATTTAAGAAACATTTTTGGCACTTTATTTCCAGTTAAATATTTTCTAAAACTTTTGTCAATGTCCTCAAAATTCCGTATGAATGCACTGTATAAATTAAAAATGTTTCATTATACCCTCACCCGTTTGATAAAGATACTGTGTTAGCGAAACACGTCACAAGTTTAATTTGAACATTCAAAAATAATAATAAAGATTTAAACAAATTAAATTGTTTTATTCCATCGTGTCAGTATGGATCTTCATCAAGTAAAAGCCTCATCTATTAAATTTTTTACATAATCTGACAACAAAACTTATATCAAAATACAAGGTGTATAAATAAAACCAATAATGAATTCAACAAGTACCTACCTAAAGTTACTATTAAATTATTGTAAAATATGTTTTCAATTTTCATTACAACTCTTCTAATATCCGATAAACACCTGTTAGTTTGGGGACTATTGCATTCCAATTCTCTATGTCCTTGTTGAAATAAACTATAAACATTAGGGCTTTTAACTTTATTCACAACAAAGTAACAATGAAGAAGTAATTGCTCCAGTGGATTTGGTTATGCTTTTGTTTGTTTGCTTTGGAACAACTAGGCGAAGGCACTTTCCTAGCTCTCAGATCATTAACTTCTAAATACAAAGTTGGAAAAGTCAGGATAAAAGTTAAAAACTTCGGAATTTGTCTTCAGCCTTTTATCATTGGGGCCGCTACTAACTTCCTCGCATTCTGTATTTTCCGCATTGGCATCATTTTTTCAACAAATTTATTTGTGTAAGTCGACACTTAGCATATGGTCCGTATATTGCCGAGAATTTTAGTGCAGTTATTAGAGGATTTCAGATTTCATGGAACCTGTTTCGTATAAACGGACCACTTGTCATTTGTAAATATCACCTTACCTCTGTTATTCGAGTAGTTACCAAACTTCCCAGAATAAAAGTACGGTTGCTCTGGTGACAGATAATTCATCGAAGTTTCAGGAAATTATCACCGCTTTTTCAGGAATTTAATATACAGATTGCGAAAATCCCTTTCGTACAATGCGACTTATACAAGTACGATAAGGAAAATATGAGCAGAACTACGTGAAAGAGAGAGACTTGTTACCCCCAGCGATCAGTCCCCTCTTCCAAAACAGTTGGGCGTGTGTTCATCGCCCCACTATTTCAACCGCTGTTGCCAGAAGCTCAAATTAATTTGTACAAATTATATTTTTGTCTCGTTATCGATAACTTTTTTTCGAGCTCATGCACTATTAGGTAAAATTAAACACTCTCATCCGGCAACAGTGTCCTTTACATAGAGAACTCACATTTAAACTTCCCAACTGTTTTGGTAGAGGGGACTGATCGCTGGGCTAACAAGTCTTCTCTCTCTTTCACGTAGTTTTGCTCATATTTTCCTTGTCGTACTTGTATAAGTCGCATTGTAAGAAAGGGATTTCCGCAATCTGTATATGGACCACTCAGTTACTAAAAGCCAAGATATATACGAACCATACTCTTAACTCACTCCTGACTTTCAAGGTCAAATAAAACCTCGTCGTTAGTGAAGTTATTATGAAAATTGATCTTCATGGTTCCCTTTCTTCTATGCAATTTTCACAGTTATTTTTCTTTGAAGGAAAAAATCTTCTAAAACACACACTTGCTTATTGTTTTGTGTTGGAGGATATTAAAATTAATAAACTGTAAGCGGACAAAGGCATGAGATGAGATAATAATTAATGATCAGTCACACAGTAGCCGTTGCGTTGCCGGGAAAATAAAAGTCCACACGTCCACAAAAAATATAATTCTGTTTGTTTTTGCTCTCTATATCATAAATTTTAGTTTATATTCAGGAGAGAAGTTAATTACATTTTGAATAGACTCGTTGTTTTTATAATAGCTGCCCATTCACATTATTGCACTTAGCGAAAAATAAGTAATGATGAATTTGGAAAGATTCAGTCATAAATGTTACAGTGTGTGAACATCGTATTGACACCGACTAAATTTGTTTTTAAAAGATATTACACATGAGGTACAAATCCCTGTTGGTGAGGTTATTCTTATTGGCACGTTGAATAGAACTGTTGCCTCATCAACCTGTAGAAGTGTCCAAGTGAAAAATAAGTACTAAAAGAAAAAATAAAAGAGATATGAAAGCAGAATTGATTGTTAATTGCTTTATTGTCATGTTCATATTCATTAATTGAAAATACTATTTACTTATTGATAGTTACAGAACCAAACATTACACTTTTCATTGTTCATTAGCTGACACTTCTTCTACAATTGTCACCATCTGGCCTCCAACCCAGGCCTTGCCAGCCACATAAATACTACTTCTTGACATCCCCTTTTTACAGCAAAATAAAAATAAATTATACAACATTCACTTAACATAGTAGTCCTCTAAATATGCAGGGGTTTTAACTTTGCGTCCAGACCTGGAAGTAAAGCATTTTTCAAGAGACTTGCCTTTATTGCTAAGTTCCGCATTAGAGTTATTTTCAGTGGATGAGTCTCTTGGTTCATCAGGAGTAGTAATTAATGATTTTTTACTCCTTGTTTCATAATCCAAATCTAGATTCAAGGGATTGTCCAAACTTTCTTCAGTTGAAGCTTTATATATATATTAAATCTGTTTATCTCTACCATATTACAGCTCTAGAGTTACAAAAATCTTTGCCATGTTTATATTTAATGACGATATCATACTGTTGCAAGTGCAACCTTAATCTTTGAAGTCTTAAAGGGGTTTCATTTGATGATTTTTTAAAAATTTGTTCCAAGGGCTTATGATCACGGTGTCGACATCGTCAAAACGAAGACATGTCAACAAAAACAAAAATCGGTCTTGTGACGTCTTCAGCCAAAATCTTTCAACACCAGTTTCATTTTTTCTGTCTCAGATTTCTCCTGTATTCAGACTGCTACTTTTGAGACATCCTGCCAAGTAAAGTAAGCCCAACAAAGCTTTTATTTCCAAAACATCTGTTTCTTTAGCTGCACGCGCTCTCCCGTAATTGATCCAGACTTTACGAATGTACTTATTAGTACTTTTGACGATAATGGCCAACATATCATTAGAAAAAAGGAGTTTCCAACATTCGAGCACGGTTTTTGCAGACTTGCCATATTTTCGTACACCAGGAAGACGACATACTATGTTAGACTGCCGTAAATGATGGAATTCTAGATTTTTTTCATCGTAACTTCGCTCATATTATTTCTTCTACATCACTATCTCTTTCAGGTTTTTCAACGTCACCACGTGTGTTCGTAACATCACTAAGTGCGTGCGTCGTTACAACATCGCTATCTCCTTCTTGTTCCGATTGTACATCAGTTATAGGAGCTGCTTCAAAATCTTCCTCGTTTTCAGATTCGTCATCGTCAAAAGGTTCTTCTTCGGACCCAACTTCTAATAATAATCGATTGAGGCGTGCGTTTTCATCTTCGTAAGACATTATCTAAATAAATTAATAAGAGCAACATTTTAACAACAGAAATCATTAGGAAATTTGTTTTATTTCACCTTATTTCCAAAAAAGGACCAAAATTTCTGAGAAATTTAGCCGCACAAATTTGAAATAAAAGTTACGTCAATGGTGGCGCCAAGTCTCACAGACTTCAAAGTTGATTTCTCAGAAATTATAGAAAGCACATTCGAATGGTTTTGATAGGTTCAAGGGAACAACGTAACTGAAAGGTACATGGCAGGACGGCTCCATATCTCCCTTCTTAATCAAATAGCATAAAGAGGGAAGAGCGCTGGGTCTGTGAAACTTGGCGCCAGTACTCCAGGGTTAAAACCTCGACCTCTTTCAACAAAAGTTTCATATTATTCATTTCTTCGAGGTTTGGGATCAGTTGCGATCGCTAAAAGTGAACAGGAAATTTAAAAATATTGTTAAATATCTGAAATAAATTGATATATTCCATTTTTTGTATTACCAATTTCATTTATTTCAATAGTTTATGTCGCTAATAACTCATGCGAATAAAACACTGCTTTTCCCTTTGAATAAGTTCTCTCAAGAAACACACAAATAATAAAGATTAAAAAGAAAATGTCTTCTCGTGTTCTTTGTGACAAACCAACTGACAAATTAGCAAAGGATTACCGAGGTTTAGCGAGGTCTTACAAGTCCAAGGAATTCAAGTAATGGATTTGTTTCTTATATCAGAGATTTATCCGATTAAAGGGTGACGGAATCCTTACTACTTCATACTACATAGTGAGGGTGTTATTAAAAATGAGAAAATTAGCTTTCTGGATATTATAACTTCTTATATTGAGGGTTTCATATAACAAAGTCACCTAAAAATTGATTTTGATAAATTTATTTGAGAAACTAATGCATATTAAAAAATACTAGCAATAAAACAGTTTGTTAATTTTATTATCAAGTGCTTTTTACGTATTTAGATTAAATAAGAATACCAACGTAGAAAACGATTTAACCAAATTCACCAGTTACCCCTTCCACGCTTAATGCTTGTGATGACAATAAAAAACGCGAGTTTATACTAAACTATTTATTACTGCAGGGTTATACAATGTACCAAGTTTGAAGTTTGTATTAAGCGGTTTTTTCGAGATATGTTTGAAAAACTGTCTCAACAGCGTCATCTTCAAAGGTCACTAGATGAACATAAAATCACATCTAGTATCTGTAGTTTGCGTTTGATATGAGAGTTTCTGGACACTCTGTATACTTCAGATTCTATTAAAAAAATAATATTCTTATTACTTCAAATATAAATTTTCGATTTCTCAATAGCTCAATTAGTTTTAATAAAAGACCCAATACAACTTGACCGAAGCAAACGATTTGAGAAAATTGATTTTTGTTAAACATATTTCATAACGATTGTTGAAAGGTACTTAATTTGGGTAATTTGTCATATGAAAGCAATTACCTAAGCTTTAGGAAACACATTTGATTGTTGTTATCAAACGAAGTAATCAGAAGGAAACACAAAGAAATGCCGTATACAAGGAAAGGTCATGAATTATTGTCCTTTCCAATCGGTTTGTTAATAGGTTTATGGTTTCAAAGTTACTTTAGCAGTCTCTTTCTTTAAACTTATACTGTTGGTAGACTTCTGAATTTATCTCAACATTTTCATCGATAAAGATAACCCTGGTTTTCCGCGATTTTGAAACACTCATCGGCACCAGGACTGACCTCGAAAAATTTGCTCTTGGAATTAAAAGCCTCTCCAATGGAACCTCTCGCTTTTTTGCAGCAGTTAAGTGAACCCTGTTATTTTGGGAATTTTTAGGTTGGCGTAAGAAAAATACTAAATTTTGGAAATATCTTCTCTGCTACGAAATTTTCTTAGAAACACCTTATGAACCTTCTTCTTTCATTTTCTACAGTTAATTTTTGGAAATGAAATTTTTCATATACCTCAAGGTTGAATCAGTTTTTAAAATTCTGTGGTTCACTTGATTGTTGTAATTCTTGGAATTTTTCTTGCACTTGTCACATCTGATGGATTATTATTTCCGACAATCTGCTGAATCCTTTGAATATTTTCTTGAGAACGTCCGATTCTTTTCCTATCACTAATCAACCTTCATCAAATTATGCCAGTTGTTTTGGCATTAATGTTGCCTATCTGGTAGAGGCCAACTAATTTATTAACATATTGTTATGCGTCTAGGAGAATATTCTTCGAATCAGTAGCAAATCGTGCTTCAACGAGAATATATAAATTTCCGTTCTAATTAAATTTAAGTTCGATTATAGAATAAACCACTTCCCTTCCACCCAATCCATCCCCAATCAGTGGTGAAACCTATGTTGGAATTTGGCTGAGACAGCGTAAAAAGGTAGGTTTTTTTTAGTTGCTAGTTTTTTCATAAATCGCAAATTTTTTTGGTCCTTCGAGCCGGAATTCAAATTTGTTTAAAATTATATCAATCTTCAAGGTAAGCTACTGATTTAAGAGTGGAGTAACAATTCTATAGACCTATAGACCTTAAAATACCTTAGTTGGCTGCTACTCAAAGTCGTATAAAATTTATCCATTCTTAGCTAAGACATTATATATATTTTATGTGTCTGTATACCGATTTTCGCATTAAAATATTATATCAATTTTGGTTTTTTCTTGAAATCAGGTAGAACTTGTTATTAGGAATAGGTAAACAAGTTTTTTGTAACCCCTAGAAATTTAAAATCGATTCGCCTCAAATTGATATTATTGTTTATTGAAAACTATAAATACATTTATTTATTTAACAAATATGCCTACTGATGAACTTAAATTAGATCGATTGATTGCGCAGCGGGAAATTCTTTTCGGTAAGAGTCAAAAGTGTTTTGATTCCGCGAAGGAACTCGATAGACACCCAAATTCTAGTAGTAAATTAAAAAACTTTTCTATCCGTTACACTACATTTTCACAGGTTGTGCAGGAATATCACGAAGTAGTCGAAGAAACTGTAACAATAAAACAAAAACTTAAATCTGATGAGCGTCCAAATTATAATAGTTTGAACGCTTTTGACGAGCTCTACTGTACGATTGAGTATATAGCTTTTAAATTTTTGTCTACACCGACTCAAAATCCTATAGTAACTTCTAATGCCGCCACAGATTCAAGGGTGCGTATGCCTAAACTTGAACTTATTAAATTTTCTGGAGAAGATCTTTCCGTTTGGCCTTTATTTTATGAAAAGTTTAAATATTTAGTACACTGTAAAGCGGAATTTTCTAAAGCAGAAAAATTGCTTTAGAAAATTCCGCTTTACAGTGTACTAAATATTTAAAGTTTCCAGTAAACGACAACAAGCATCATCCTATAGAAGACATCGTTTCTCAGGTTTTAGTTTTAAATTCTTTCTGGAAAAAATATTGGTTGGTCTAAAGTAGCGCCATTCGGTTTTGCAACGAGCTTCAATGCACTGATTTAATGAAATCGTCTTGAATCCGGTCCTGGTTGGAATAGATCTTTCTTATTTTTGAGTGATAACGAGAACATATTGGCTAATATCATTGCTATATTTACCACCATAGAGAGAGTATTATATTGTTTGTCTATGTTTACCACATTCCTGTTTTTAGCATAAGTCATTTTTGTCAGTTGTCATTGATTATTATTCTAGATTGTTAGCCATAGTTTAGTAACAATTAATCAAGTTACCACGTGTAATATATTTCTTTTGTTAATAAAGTGAAATTATTATTGATTGGAAGTTACTTATTACAAGGCCTTCATCCATCCCAACTTCTACAAATACACAACAAAATCCGTCACTAAACAAAAATATTATTAGGGTTCAAATTATGTTCAAAGTTAATTTGGCCAACAATGTACATAATTCTTTATAATGTGATAGAACTTGGTTAAGGGTATTGATCATCAAATAAAAAATTCAATTATTTCAACAAAAATTAGAAACTTTTCTAATTTTCCTGTAAACTTGATTTTCGTGAAACTTGACTCACTAAATAAAATATGCATTACATTCTGTAAATCATTTGTTTACCATGTCAAGCAGAAATGATATTTAGGCTCGTTGCCCTCATTAATTCTTATTTATTATGTATGAGGAAGAATTTCAACATCCCAATTTTCACGGATTACGTCAAAAGGTTCACCGTAAAAATTTAGTTATTTATCAAAGTTTAATACAGAAAAGGACCAAAGATAAATAGTAGAACAGAAGGGAAATTAAAGTAGAAAACATAAAAATAATTAAAATATATCCTAGAAATTATAGAAAATAATACAAAAAATTGCTAACTAAGGACGAAAAAGTTCGTCTTAAGCTTTTTTATTTTCACGGGTATCATACAGAGTGAGTTTTAAGTATGGAACGCCTCAATTATCTCGGAAACGGATTGCAAGATCTTTAAAGATTTTGGTTTGTAAGGATTTTGTGATGTGGCCGATATTATGGTGGTATTTACATTGTTGTCAGATCTTTCCTTTTTTCGGAATAATAATGAACTTCGTTATTTCAAATGGATTACCCTGTATATTTTTTGCCTTATGAGAACCTTGAGAAATACTAAATATTTTTCATGTAATGTTCCCTATACCTAAATGCTATAATGCCATAATGCCGGAGTTGTAGCTACATTTACATTATCTTCGCCGAAGTTAAAATAATAGATTTAGATGGGGCTATGACTGCTACTTAATAATAGTTATTTATTATACAAGGTAAAAAGTATTAGATTTTAGCTCGAGGTTATGTTGTCTCCCGGGAGACAAAAAACCGAGTGCTAAAATCTAATATTTTTCCCGTGTATAATACACTAATTTTTTTCTGTGACAGGAAAAACGACGATATAATATTGAAAAAAACATCACTTTTTATGAAATTACTTTTTTCCCGGGGAAAAAAGTAATTTAATATAAAGTGATATTTTGTTACTTGACAACAGTGATAAAATGTCAAACTTTTTTCCCGTCACAGAAAATATTAATATTGTTGGTTTTTATTGAAAGTCACAATGGATCGTATATCTGAAAAAAACGAACTATATCTACTACTTTCCTAGATTTTTTGCGACGCAGCTTGGAGCACGTGAAATGAAACAGTATTCCGTCTACAACTTTTTTAGATTTGATCGCACAAAAAATGTAGGTAATTTTCACTATTAATACCACTAGAGGTCAAATTATTTCCGGAAATTGATTAATATGACATACTGCAATATTTTGGAAACATTTTTTTGAAACCCTTAATTTTCGAAAAATTGAAAAAATGTTTATGCGACAAACATAATTAAAATAATAATTACGACTTCATAATATAGAAAAATATAGTATTCCGGTCCGTGTTTTCAGATTCAAAAATTCAAAATGGCGGCCTCACAAAATGTGAATATACATATTTTTTTCAACCTCGCCTCATTTAATGAATATTAACGCTATCGATACGTGATTTATTGCTATCGATATGTTATAGTTATTTCAACAATAGAAATAAATTTATTTTTTCTGAGTTTTACTGTAAATTTTTTTTTCTGTTTTTATTAAATTTTTAAAATTTGATTGATGGGTTCATTGATATTTTGAAAATGTTGGTATTATAAAACCAGGTATTTTGAAAAAAAAATTCACTCAGTTTGAGTTGGTAGAACACTCTAAAAGAATGAAATTCATTGCTGCCTGAGTCGGTGGTAAAATAACCAAATTGATACTAGCGATATTGTCGATATTTCTTGCGATGAGCACGACAGAGAAGATATAGAGCAACCTCGACTGAGACCGAAAAGTGCGAGAATAGTTAAGAGTTAATATTATATTCATGTATAAAAATATTGTAATTTAAATGTAAATAGCAGTAAACTTTGGAAGATTTGTAAATAATTGTGATATTTGTACAATATGCGCAATAAATTTACTCATAATAAACAAATGTGAAATCCATCAATCATATTTTTCAACGTCAAATTTAATAAAAACAAAAAAAATATTTTATCCGAAACTTTTTTTTTGCAATTCTCTTGTTATTTTTCATAAAACTACAACTTATTATCTATCGATTGCAACAAAAGCAAAAAAATATATATTATATATTGAAATTTTGTGTGCCACCATTTTGAATTTTTGAAATCTGAAAACTCCAACATTCTCAAGAGCCGGATTACTATATTTTCCTATATTATGTAGTCGTTATTTTAATTTTAATTATGTTTACCGCTTAAAAAGCCATTTTACAAAAATTTCAATTTCTGGAAAATTAAGGATTGAAAATTTTTTTTCCAAAATATTGCATTATGTCATCTTATAGGGTATAGAATTCCCTACAATTTTGATGCCTAAAATTTTTTTGTGCGATCCAATCTAAAAAAGTTATAAACGGAAAACTGCATTTCACAGGGTGCGTCGCAGATCATCTCAAAAATCTAGGAAGGTAGTCAATACTACTTTCGTTTAAAAAAATCAAATCTACTTAACCAAGCTTTTAAACTTCACGACAGCTTTCGGCCTAACTTCCCCTGACTAATAATTATTGTGAGCTCGGCTCAATTAAATTGAACATAGCGAATACTTACTGTAGGTATATAATGTAGTTGTTGTGAAACTGATGAAGATCTTACCTGAAACAAAATATATTTTGATAGAGACAGATATGATTACAACTTTTTTCTAAAAACAGTTATTTTAATGCCTAATTTAAAATAGCATCTTATCGAGTACACATACCATCCCATCCCATATAATAGTTAAAAGTATTAAGTATTACTCGAAGGAGACAAGAAGGTATTTATGTATTCCAAATAATCCCCAATGGAAAAATCATTATAATTGAAATTTCTGCAACCTAACTAAATATTACGTCAGTGTTTGACAAGTGTTTTGGAGCTAACATAATAAACAGGCAAGGTGTATTGTCTGCTTGCCTGCCCGGTGAGCATGCTGATGCAGTGATGCGAATGGAGAGGTAGTTTCTCTAGGATTTCCGCTCTACTATAATTGTAATAGCTTTTTCCATCATTTTCAGCACAAACCATGTTAGGCTAATTGGTCTGATGGATTTGGGGTTTGTTGTGTCCCTTTTTCCAGCTTTTGAATGAAGGATACCATTCCCCTTTTCCATGCTTCTGGTATATAACCCAGTTCTTAGCTGCTTCGACTGATCTTAACCAAATGTAGTAGAATTTCGTCTTGTCCTTGCTGGAGCAATGCTGGGAAAATTCCATCGGCTCCCGGTGCCTTGAAAGGTGTTAAGGTGTTCATAGCCCCTTTTAACCTTTCGTTACTACAAATGTGCTTTCTCTCGAAGGTCTGTTGTGACCGAGGGGATTATCTCCCCTATTTGGGCTACTCCCGGGAAAATGAGTTTCTAGTAAGAGTCTCATTCTTTCCTCCTCATTTTCGGTATATTTACCGTCTGGCTTCCTCAAAGCCAAATCTGTGTTGCCATGACATGAGATTAGGCAGTAAGAAACCAGGTCAACACAACACTTCCGATTAATATATTTTTCCACTTTTATAATGAAACTTATTTAAGCTTTCTATTGACAATGGACAACAGGCAACTGGCATGTTTCGATTGTTAATTGGAACCAATGAGAATAAGTATCACTATTGCTAAGTACTACTATTAACTATTTTTTAGACTTTTATTTTTCAAATAAGCTTCAAAAATTTACAGATATTTATATCTAGTTATTAAAATTGTTACAATTGAACATACAGATATTGTAACTAAGTTGGAAATTTTGGAACCGTTGGCGATACTCGACACAGAAAATTATAATTTTTGATTTATGAATTCTCTGATAAAATATAATTCGTGCAATAAAAATACACCTACATCTATCCCCTAACGAATTGACAAATTATTTTGTTGGAAGTTCTCTCACTTAGCAAACAATATATTATTTTATATTCGTAGTTCTAGTTTTAAATTCAATAAAGCAGTTTTAATTTTAATAGAAGAAATTAATTTTTGGATTTACTGGAAATAAAGTCTCTAAATTAACTTTTTCGACACGGAGCTGGTTGAATTGAAAGGACGTTGACGGTATATAATAGCATTCAATATTAATATTAATCAAAAAGTATTTTAAAACAGAAAATTTCGAAGTCAGTATTCTTTGTATTTGTATGTATCTATGGATTTTTCCTTTTTTGCCGCAGTTGAATAACCGCATCTAAAAACTTGAAGAGCTCACTTTATATTCATTGAATCTGTAATCACGTTTTGTATTTAAATTTAGGGCTTTTATTTTTGTGCGCTGAGATCGTTTTGAAAATAATTTGAAATTATTCTCAGACCTCATATAATTTTTTGTATTGTTAAAATTATATGTAAATTATAACCAGTAATACTGATAATTATTGATCAATAATTTGATCTAAGATGACCATGATCTACATCATGGGAGTATTAAAAATTACCTCACGAGTGAACATTTTTACTTTAAATAGTAAACAGTTTAGTTAGGCGCAAGATACAAGTCAAAATTTTATCATGCCACCAGTTACAGGTTAAGGTTATTTAGAAGCAGCTTACTTTGTGTTGAGTTCAGAAGTTCAATGCTGAGGCTGTGTAATCTTAGAGAAACACGAATAATGAAGCCTTATCTCAGAGTAATATATACTATTTTTTCTTTAAGCGTGAAGATAATTCAAGTTATATTGCATACTTGAGACAGGTTTGCAATAAAATTTTCAAGATAAAATTTTCAGATTAAATAAGAATTAAAATGACAATTCCTACATACTCAATTATAACGACCATAATAATTATTTATTCTTATTATTATTGTACTAGAACAATATACAAGATTATTGAACAATATATTTTGTCCACCACTATTAATTAATAAATGATTTTTTGCTCTCTTCTCTCCAATTTAGGAAGGAATTATAAGTTTTCATACATAATTTTTCTGGCAGTAAATTTAAGGATACTATTATTCTGCTTCTCAGATTTTTGGCGGGGTAACATTCATTCCAGTGTCTGATTCACTTTCCATATTATATTTTCTAGTAATTTCAATTTAAATTCAGTATAATAATTAAAATTCTTGTGATAAGCTATAAATTATTTAAAACGTCAGTTTCTTAGTTTTGACATCATCATACGCTCTATATAGAACAGCTCGATAAATTACTATACATATATGTCTCCGCAGCAGAATGGTTTAGAGGTCTGACTGCGTGAAATGAAGAATTGTAGGCATAGGGTTCGAATCCTGGTCACGATGATAATTTTTATTTATTATATTGTGACATTTGTATATAAATAACCTTCAATATAGGTCCTATTTATCCGTCATGTAACCTGTTCATTATTCACACCTATTGTTCACTGGTGAATAATGTACGTCATTATACTTGAAGAAGCATACGTAGAATGTAAACATTATCAAATAGTCGTGGACAAAACTCATTATTGAACTAGTAAAATAATAGGTTAATTTTACGGTCTGGAAACTTCAATAACAAAAACAAATATTTAAAATTCTAATATGATCCGTTATTTTATTTTTCTTCTCCTACTGTATAAAAACAATTTCAATACATTGTTCAACAACTGTTACCATGGTTGGCGCTATTCACCAACAGACATGCTTTGGAAAAATGAGGATAAGAGCATTTATTTTACGTAGTAATTAAGAAAACAAACAAAAACTAAATACAAGATGAAGTAAAATCGTTAAAGATAATTAAACCTAAAATTTAACTTTTAACATAACTGTGAATTTTCCTTGCCAAAGCTTTGGCGACCTATTTACCTAATGGTGTTATGTCTGTCATGGCCCAAGGCGACAATATGATGGATATTGCACCAAGCATAAAGTTGTGCATTTTGCCATAGAGAACTACCCTTTTTGTTTTTTCTTCGAACCCATTGAATTTAATTGTAATTAATTCTAGATTATTTATTTAATTATAGTTTCATGTGACAATTATCTGCCGAATAGTTATTTGCAAGTTCAAGTTCCAGATAAAACTATATTTGACGGATTTTTGCAAACTCAAGTAATGAATAGAACTTGTAGCGTTGGTATATTATTGTTATTGTCTACAACGCTCACTTATAATTTCCACAATTCAGCTTTTCGTGTCTGTTAAGCTTACAGTGCCCTGTTAACATACTGTAATGTTTTTGTTATTTATTTAAATAGTTTTTTCTACAACTGCTATGAAAAGTGACATATTTCTCATTCCTTACTTGATTTCAAAACCAAATATTGCTCATACTGTGAGAAATATTATTTCTCACGGCCCACGCCACATATATTTATAAGGAGAATCAAATAAAATCGACAAAAACTTAGTAGGCTACTGTCATCTTTAAATACCTACTTAGTTGTCACAAAACTGTCAGATTATACTAGAGAATATGTTAAAAATTTTAAAAAATGGTCAAAAATTTGGAAAAATGGTCAATAATTGTCAAAAACTGTCAAAGTTTTGAAAAAATGGTTAATAATTGCCAAATATTTTCAAAAATTGTCAAAAATTTGGAGAAAACTGTCAAAATTTTGAAAAAACGGTCAATAATTATAAAAGACTGTCAATAATTGTTAAAAATTGTCAAAGATTTGGAAAAATTGTCAAAATTGATCAATAATTGTCAAAAATGGTCAATAGTTGTTAAAATTTGAAAAAATGGTCAATTGTGAAAAATTGTCAAAATCTTCGAAAAATTGTCAAAAATGGTCAAAAATTGTTAAAATTTTGAAAAAATGGTCAATAATTATAAAAAACTGTCAAAATGGTCAATGATTGTCGGAGCCTGTCAAAAAAGCTTAAAAATTGTCAAAAATAATTGTTAAAATTTGGAAAAATGGTCAACATTTTTGAATTATTGTCAAAAATGATCAGTAATTGTCAAAACTGTCAAAATTGGTCAATAATTGTTAAAATTTGAAAAAATAGTCAAAATTTTTGAAAAATTGTCAAAACTGGTCAATAATTATCAGAAACTGTCAAAAATGGTCAATAAATAATTGAAATTTTGAAAAATGGTCAAAAATTGTCAAAATTTCGAAAAAATTGCCAACATTTTTGAGAAATGTTCAAAATTTCGAAAAAATTGCCAACATTTTTGAAAAATGTTCAAAATTTCGAAAAAATTGCCAACATTTTTGAAAAATGTTCAAAAATTGTCAAAAGTGGTCAATAATTGTCAGAACCTGTCAAAAATGGTCAAAAATTGTCAAAAATGGTCAAAAATTGTCAAAAACGGTCAATAATTGTTAAAATTTGAAAAATTGGTCAAAATTTTTGAAAAATTGTCAAAAATGATCAATAATTGTCAAAACTGATATATAATTGTCAAAAATGGTCAATAATTGTTAGAATTAAAAAAAATTGTCAAAAATTTTGAAAAAATGGTCAAAAATAGTTATTCTATTGTGCATAAGAAGCAAGCTTCTATCGGCGGTCCGATGACCGCTCACCTTTTGTTTTTGTTTTACTAACCATAAAAATAAATATTAAGTTACTTTACTTGTATTCTTTAAATTCGTGCAGTTGTAGAAAAAGTATAGTGTGCAACATGTGGGGAAAGTACTTTTCTCACTTGTTGCACAATATACTATTTTTTACTTGTGAAATAAAATTATACACACTACTATGGCTAATTACTGTTATTTATTTAAAGAATCACACACTGTATTAAACTTAATTTATATACACACTTTACTAAATGTTTACTAATTTATTTACACTCGGTATAATTTATTTTCACCACTTGAATATTACACTATTTATCTTCACTATTTCATTCACTGTCCGATTACTAAGAACTTCCGTAAACTGTCTGTGAACTAACTCTTTACTGTCCGTCTCACTAATTGTCAACTCACTCAAGAACCCGCGTATAGTCTTTATCGACTCTCGAAAATTCTAGTAGTTTCCGCGCTCGTCCTTTGCGTGAACAAAACGTCTTTTCGAGAATGTTCTCGAAAGGAGCGCAGCCACCAAAATTTACAGTCGAGGCAGGGCCGGCTTTGAGTTGGTGACTTTGCAACAATACCTATTACGGCTTTGATAGTTTTCCTATCTTTGCTTATTAGGTCTGCCGTAAAATTTGGCGAATGCCCTCTAATGAACTGTTTCGCCTGTCTCTGTCCTGGTGAAATAACTCACCATTCTAGAGATTTCTGTGCTATTAAAGTGATAAGTCGAAATGTTTCGAAATAGACTTCACTTGATATTTTACTCTTTCTTCAACGAATTGACAGTTCAATGATCGGACGCTGAATGAAACTACCTTGTTGTTTTAAATGCAAACGCCAATCAGGAGAACACGTAACCGAAAACCATGAGTTAGATCTCCTCAATATTTATTTGAAAAACCAATAACCAAGCTACAGGAGGAATATGGTGCTTGGTGGACAAATCTCTCTGGTATCCAGAGACAGGCTAGTCTGGCAATTACTAGTGCCATTGGAGACGGAGATCTTTCTGGAATTACCTTTTCCCCCTTTATATTTCTGGAAAAAGGGGCTAGTCGGACAATACATAGAATTGCGTATATTTCCAAATACACAAAACAGACTTATATGGAGCATCGTAGATTGCTGCTAGTGGACACTGAAAGTAGCAGTACTCTGGGCATGTCTTCTGACAATGCATCCAATACCTGACTTATACCGTCCTAATTACAAAAAAGAAACTACTGAGAGCAGATAGCAGATTGTACAGAAATGGCTCAAAAACATCCTCTGACTCTGGTGCAGGTAGAAACGGTCGCAGAACTAGGACAGAAATATCAACCTGCCTGATATCCTATGCCACTGTATTTTTCTACAACTGCTATGAAAAGTGACGTATTTCTTATACCTTACTTAATTTCAAAACCAAATATTGCTCATACTGTGAGAAATAATATTTCTCACGGCACTTTGCCCACACCACATATTTATATGGAGAATCAAATAAAATCGACAAAAACTTAGTAGGCTACTGTCACCTTTAAATACCTACTTAGTTGTCACAAAACTGTCAGATTATATTAGAAAATATGTTAAAAATTTTTAAAAATTGTCAAAAATTTTGAAATATGGTCAAAAATTGTCAAAAATTTTGAAATATGGTCAAAAATTGTCAAAAATTTGGAAAAATGGTTAATAATTGTCAAAAACTGTCAAAAACTATCAAAATTTTGAAAAAATGGTCAATAATTATAAAAGACTGTCAAAAATGGTCAATGATTGTTAAAAATTGTCAAAGATTTGGAAAAATGGTCAAAAATGGTCAATAACTGTCAGAATCTGTCAAAAATTGTCAAATATTTAAAAAAATGGTCAATGATTGTTAAAATTTTGAAAAATGATCAAAAACTGTCAAAATTTTTGAAAGTTGTCAAAAATGGTCAATAATTGTCAGAAACTGTCAAAAAGGTCAATAATTGTTAAAATTTTGAAAAATGGTCGAAAATTGTTAAAATTTTGAAAAATGGTCGAAAATTGTTAAAATTTTGAAAAAATTGTCAATAATTATAAAAAAATGTCAAAAATGGTCAATAATTGTAAATTGTCAAAATTTTTGGAAAATGGTCATAATTTTTGAAAAGTTGTCAAAAATGGTCAATAATTGTCAGAACCTGTCAAAAATGCTCAAAATTTGGCAAAAACGGTCAATAGTTGTTAAAATTTGGAAAAATGGTCTAAAATGGTCAAACTTTTTTAAAAATTGTCAAAATTTATCAATAATTGTTAAAATTTGAAAAAATGGTCAAAAATTTGTAAAAAATGGTCAATTGTCAAAAATTGTCAAAATTTTCAAAAAATTGTCAAAAATTGTCAAAATTTTGAAAAAATAGTCAATAATTATGAAAAACTGGCAAAATGGTCAATAATTGTTAAAAATTGTCAAAAATGGTCAATAATTGTCAGAACCTGTCAAAAATGCTCAAAAATTGTCTAAAATGGTCAAATTTTTTGAAAAATTGTCAAAAATGATCAATAATTGTCAAAACTGTCAAAATTGGTCTATAATTGTCAAAAATTTACGAAAAATGGTCAAAAATGTTCATTCTATTGTGCATAAGAAGCAAGCTTCTATCGGCGGTCCAACGACCGTTCATTTTTTCTTTGTGTTACTAACCATAAAATTAAATATTAAGTTACTTTACTTGTATTCTTTAAATTTGTGCAGTTGTAGAAAAAGTATAGTGTGCAACATGTGGGGAAAGTACTTTTCTCACGAGTGTGGAAGTTTGTGGCACGAGCCCAAAGGGCGAGTTCCGCAAACACTTTCCCCACTTGTTGCACAATATACTATTTTTTAAAAATTGAGAGTTTTATATAGCAGCTTAGAGTTTTAAAATTTCATTGACTATTTCACTAGAGTAAATTGATAACTGACAAAATTTGAAAGTTTTGAACTGGCAATTTTTTGTCTTGTCGCGGCAATTTTTTGACGTTTAATATATCAAATCTATGTGTATAAAATTCTATCACTCTGTGATAAAATTCAATATAAAATCTTTGTTAGTGGTTTCTAAGGAAACTAAGTTGTTTATTTATTTATTTAACTGTCTAAAAATTATTAAAACTGTTTCAAAAATTTAAATAAGTATTATTAACATGAATAATACAAGATTTGGAAATAATTCAATAAATGAAATAGAGAGTACAATTAAGCAAAGTATACCGCGAAATACAATGAAGACAAAAAAGTCTGCGTGGGAACAGTTTAGAATGTTTCTGGACGCACGTAATTATACGTTAGAAAAGGATACTTCTGAACAAGTTATAGCAAAAATTCTTGAAGATTATGATGCAAAACAATCCCCAAAATAATGCTACAACGTACAATTATAATAATTGTACTTTTTACATAAATAAGTAATTTTTTTTTCATAATCTTATTATTTTTTTGGCTTTGTATAATTGAAATTTGCAATAAATAAAACTTTTAAACATATGATTTTTTAGTTTTTCTCTCGTGAAATAGTCATGTCGAATACCACTCAATTAAAAATTTTGTAAGGTAAAATTTTTCTCTTGTCGTATTCAAGTTTGTTGCTTTTAGGTAATTTTGCTCATGACATTTAATCCAAAACCACTCGCCTGACGGCTCGTGGTTTTGTTAAAAATGTCATTCGCAAAATTGCCAAGCAACAAACTTTCATGACAATCGAAAAATTTTGCCGACACTCGCCACTCTCGTGGTATTATATATGACAAATCCATTTACTTATCTACTGATTGTTTCTTCAATAACCATCGCGTGCCCGTGTATGAAAATGAAAAAGTAGGTCGTTTCGTCATCACCTAGGGGACTAATAATTGAGAATGCCACGTTACTAAAGCTGGATGTCGAATCTAATGCCTATGACTTGCGCTATTGTGAACTACCTACTTTGTATGGTAATTTAATCACCATAATCACCCAGGGTATTTTTTCAACGGAATAACACCCCTGTTTCCTTGTTTTTCGTGATACGTATACATGGCCGGTAAACCATGCGAACATTAGTTGGTTGTTTTATTTTATTGAGGGAATATGATTGTCGGTAATTGATGTTGATAAATCATTCATCATGGTACTTTTTATAAAGCTGACAACACACATTATCTGGATTTAGATCTTTTGAATGAGTAAGCTTGTAGAAAAAAACACATTGTACATAAAAATATAACAGATTTTATCTAAAGGATAATTAAAAAAAAATGATTCACGAGGGGCTTCCAATAATATTCAGGATATAAAAGTTTTTTCAATATCAACTAGTTTTGTTTTTTTATATAATAGTAGCCTTCATGAAAATAATAACCTTTATTGCCCATCACTTATAAATCATTTTACAGAGCAAACGATAAAATTGAATTAATCAGTTAGTTAAATAAATAAAGAAATGAAAAAATAAATAAATCAAAGATTCAAAGAACAAAGAAGTACTTCAGTATTTGTCGCGAATTCTCTTTTATGTCTTCTATCGACTGAAAATGAGTTCCTGGAAGTCGTAGTTTGATAGAAGTCTGCTGAAGCCATATCAGGGAAATGCAGTGGGTATTCTATACGTTTTGTTGAGTTTTTGCCCAGAAAGTCGTTCATAATTATAGTCTTGTCAGATGGTGCGTTAACGTGGTACAAAATCCAAAATCAGAGGCTACCTTCCTCAGACTATTGTAGAGATAGGCCAAGCAATAGGTAAATTTTTGTAACAAAAATCCTGGTAGAAAACGGACTGTGCCATCATGTAAAGGACATTACGTAGTATGAACCTGATATATTTTCGACTCGCAAATAATGTTGTTCACGAAATTTAAAACGAGAAAAACCTCCTTTTTGAACTTGCTTCTTATTGCACGACATAGTGAAGGCTAGTGAACTCGTAAAACGTGTAACCGTTACGAAAAGTCCGTCACGCAACAGTGTTGCCATATTTCTGAAAAGGCTAGTGAACTCGTGAAACGTTTAATGTTACGAAAAAGCCAATAAGGGTTCATCACGCAACAGTGTTGCCAGGTTTCTGAATAATCCACTAATACAATGAAATTTTAATTGAAGCTTGCTTCTTATTGCACGAATAGGACTTTTGGGAAGGCTTGTGAACTCGTGAAACGTATGATGTTACGAAAAAGCGTTCGTCACGCGATAACTCATTCAAGCGACTGTGCGCAATCTCTCTTGCCGCACTGAGCTCGCACACCTATAGGTGTGAAAAATTGTCAAAAATGGTAAAAAATTGTCAAAATTTTGAAAAAATGGTTAATAATTGCCAAAAATTTGGAAAAATGATCAAAAACTGTCAAAATTTTGAAAAAATGGTTACTAATTGCCAAATATTTCCAAAAATTGTCAAAAACTGTCAAAAATGGCCAATAATTGTCAAAAGTTTTGAAAAATATTTAAAATTTTTGAAAAATTGTCAAAAATGGTCAATAATTGTCAAAACCAATCAAAATTCGTTAAAAATTGTCAAAAATGGTTCAAAAGGATCAATAATTGTTAAAATTTTGTAACATGTCTATCGACCTGTTTCGATTTTACAGAATAAATCCTTTTAATTAGCGCTCGTCGTCACTAGCCACATCCAATTATAGTTCTGTGATCCCAAACTCTTCTACCCTGACCGTAAGACAATTGACGTCTGCCAACGGACGCTTCCATTTTTTGCACAACGCCACGAGAAACACCACTTTCCGTTTTCGACCGCATACGGGGAAACATCATCTTTCGCTATCTTTCATATCTTAAGTACCTATCTTATGAATTTTGCTGTGGTAAGTTCAAAATCATAATTCATAAGCTTCTTCTAAAGTACTGTCTGATATAATTTTCGTATGCATTCTTTATTTTTTTACAGAGATAGACGAAATTAAATTCAACACGTGGTCATAAACTGTTCTTTTATACTAATATGGTAGTTTTAAGCCAAATATTCTTTTATAATTCACTGTTTTACTTTCATACAAACATTTTCAAGCTTTTTCAGTTGCGAAATGACTCTTTTAATTATAAAATAACACTTTTATAAACCGCTAACCTATAAAATATTCTTTCGCAACGCCAGTGCCGGTTCCATATATTTCCTAAGCACGATATTTTTTCATATATCTAAATAAATAACTTTTTGCTATGATTAGTTTCTTTCGGATCGTTGGTATATTTTTTTAATTTAGCCGATAATTGCTATTTTTACTGTTTTAACATGGAACATATAATGTTGGAAAGCTTTCAGTAAATTAAATAAATTTTTTGTCTTTCAAATAACTGCCTTCCTTTTCTTTAACCTGAAAAGCTGACCAACATAATGTGCCATTACATTCAAGTTCCTACATATCCCTGATCCACCTGTACTTCTAGGTAAGCACAGCCCCTAGGCTAGGATATAACCCAAGAATTTAACCCGAGAATATAACCCTAGGCTAGAATATAACGCCAAGGATATAAACCCAAGAATATAACCCTAGGCTAGAATATAACCCCAAGAATATAGCCTAGGATACAACCCGAGGATATAAAGCCAAGGATAGAACCCCAAAATACCGCCCTAGAACAGAACACATCAGTTCAGATCAAGACCTGACTTCTTCTCCAGGAAACCACTTCATCTAAGCTAAGTACATATAAAAGTACAAATTCCTCTATTCATTTCCTGTGGCAGAATAAATTTGTTTTAACTCTTTCATTTTTTTAAATCATCAACTATAAAAGTTGAGGGAGATATCGCCCGGGGTGATTTTTAGTAACTTTTTTATTATTAAATTATTTAAATTTTACAAGGCGTTTCTACCTTTTCCGCCTTAGTTTTTTGTAGTTTTTATCGTTAAAAAGGTAGTGGCGCCCTCAACTTTTACAACCCTTCTGTTATCCTTGTGTGACATAAACTTGGGGTCGAATCACCCTTGAGAGGAGTCTCTAGCCGGAGCCCTTCGAGCTGGTGCCCTTTGTGGGGTACAGACATTTACCGTTACAATTTTGAAAAATGGTCAAAAATTGTCAAAATTTTGAAAAAATGGTCAATAATTGCCAAATATGTTTAAATTTTTGAAAAATTGTCAAAAATGGTCAATAATTGTCAAAGACGGTCAATAATTGTTAAATTTTTTGAAAAATTGTCAAAAATTTTTAAATATGGTCAAAATTTGTCAAGAATTTGGGAAAATCGTCAAAAATTGTCACAAACTGTCAAAATTTTTTAAAATGGTTAATAATTGCCAAATATTTTCAAAAATTGTCAAAAATTGTCAAAATTTTGAAAAAATGGTCAATAATTATAAAAAACTGTCAAAAATGGTCAATAATTATTAAAAATTGTCAATAATTGTTAAAATTTGGAAAAATGGTCTAAAATGGTCAAATTTTTTGAAAAATTGTCAAAAATGATCAATAATTGTCAAAAATGGTCAATAATTATTAAAATTTGAAAAAATGATCAAAAATTGTCAAAATTTTGAAAAAATGGTCAATAATTGCCAAATTGTAAAAAAATTAGAAAAATGGTCAATAATTGTCAAAGACGGTCAATAATTGTCAAAATTCGTCAAAAATGGTCAAAAATGGTCAAAAATGGTCAAAAATGGTCAAAAATGGTCAAAAATGGTCAAAAATGGTCAAAAATTCTCAAATTTTTTGAAAAATTCACGAAAAATGGTCATTTTATTGTGCATAGGAAGCAAGCTTCTGTCGGCGGTCGGACGACCGCTCACCTTTTTTTTAGTTTTTTGTTAAAACACGAAAGCTTATTAAGTAATCGTAATGGTGTCAGAAGATGAATTATAGGTAATAAAAATACGAAGCTTCGTAGAAGACAAGTTCTTTGTATGCACTTTATGTGAGCGAAGAGCAGATACCATGTTGCAATTGCAATTGCGTTATAGCGTTAAGTGATAAATGTAGAAAGAGACGCAGCGCAATGTAAAATATTTTGCGTTAAGGAGATTCCAACGTAGCTCCCACTATACATTGAAATTGGTACTGTATTTTGGCGTCGCGGTGTTTAAACATCGAACTATTCATTGGTCTTGCCTCCACCTCGCCTCGGATCGACACGTTCGGAAGGCTCTACTGTTTTGTGAAATTTATTTCTTTTAAAAGTGGGCAGTTTTTTTAGTTCACTACATACAATATTTACAAATTTATATCGTTCGATATAAAGAAATATAAAACAAAGTTAGGAATAAAAAAGATAGATACAAGAAAATATTTAATATTATTAATGAACATACATCAAAAGTCTGAAGTACGTCACATGACCTAATTTTTTTCAAGTATTGAATATTAATTTAAAAATTCCAAAAAATTATGGTATGCTCTTGCAAAGGATAAGGTCCCGTTAAAAAAATTAAAGTTGATTTTTCAACAAGTTAGGCAATTGTCAATTAACAAAATTTTATCCGACATAACTTAAATATTGTAACGTTTATTCTAATTTATATTTACAATTAATTTATATTTACAGATTTATATGTAATTCAGTCATTATTTAATAATTTATGTAATACACTAAACACACTAATTATAATTTATATGAGAGTCACTTAATAAACACTTTATCGATGCGCGATTACTTTCCTTCGGTATCAACACTGACTGATTGACTAATTGACTGCAGCGATGCTTGTGGCCTATTTATACTCGTGCGCCGTAATTCTAGAAGTATCTCGGCGTTCTCGCGGGCGCATTGGATATTCTCGATATTCTAGCGGACGCACCCGGGTGTTCTGGATGTTTCTCGAAGTTTGGGCGGAGGAGCCATAGTCGTCTCATACGGGGATTTCACTGGGGGCACTAAGTGAGAATATTATTGCAGTAGCTCGCGTAACAATATTGTTGGGGAATGTTCTCAAATGAACTGTTTCGTCTGTATCTGTCCTGGTGAGATTACCCACCATTCTAGAGATTTCTTGTGGCCATATTTATTGTCGACTTTGCCACGCCGCAGAAGAGTTCCGGCATTGAAGAGCCTGAAGAACATGTAACATGACCTTGCAATGATCTCCAAGTGCGTTTAAGGCTATGCAATCCCATACTAGCTTAGAATTGACCTCTATGGAATCAAGTGCCTTCAGTGCAGCTTGGCTGTCGGTTGAGATGGCAACTGAACGGTATGTCCTTTCCTACCTTCTAATTTCTTCAACGCAGTGATGAATCGCCGTCACTTCCGCTTGGAAAGTTTTAACGCCCTTAGATAGGTTTATTTAAATAGCCATCCTTTGTTTTAGCCCTACAATTCCGGCTCCTACACCTACTTCTGTCTTGGAGCCGTCCGTATACCAGATTGACTGTATGCTATATATCGTGGCCATTGCGTCAATGGGTTGCCCCATTAAGACATCCGCTTCTAGCTGGCTTCGCCTTGTATAAAAATGTGTAGTGGAGGCAGATTCAGCAAGACTCCCATCGCACTTGTGGGAGTGGTTTTTATGGCTCCCGTGATACATAGACAAGTAAGCCTTTATGTGCTACTCAATAGCCTTACAGCTTCCACTTGCAGTGTCTTTTTCCACCACACTCGGCTATCATTGGTCTAACAAGCCTTGTGTATAGCCATTGGGTCATTTTTGGGGTAAGTCCCCAGTTTTTTCCACACATCCTTCTGCATCCGCCGAGGGCAATGGTAGCTTTATGTCTGGTCTTCTGAGGGTGAGTGTTCCATGAAAGCCTTTGATCAAAATGTACTCCTAGGTACTTTGTTTCTTTGGTAAATGGAATCACCTCTCCTTCTAGAACTAACTAACTAACTTGTAAGCACAAATACTAATACTAAATGGATACATTACATAGTTGCATTTTTCCCAATTCCTCCCTTAGCTTTGGATTCCAGACATGAATAGTTTATAGTTTCAAATAAACATACTTACAGTTGTGGCAGGCTTTACACTCAACTCCACTTAACATTAGAATAATAGTACATTACAACTTTAATATTTCACTTGAAGGAAAATGGGTTGGTTTGGGGAGGAAAAGAATGAAAGAATTTGGACAGGTTCGCCTTGTGCACGCATTCTTTTTTACTCCATTGGTTTTTCGGTTAACCGCCGAAAAGACCGTTCGTCGGGAATGATCGGGCGGCCACCGATTGGCATATACCTTTAGTGGAGGCATTAAGAGGATCGTCTCAATTTTCAAAATTAATAAGTAAAATATTACTACTGGTTGGAATTCATAGAATTGGGGTAAAGCAATGTATAAGCTTGATTTTAATGTTGGCTTCAGGCCATTGGAGGTAGGTGTACTCAATAAATTTGGTCAGTAATTAGAGGGTCCAAATAAATTAACAGAATAAGCTATCGAAATAAATCAGCGTATATAAGCTGTACCTAAGTTTTGAGAAAAGAATAAGATTTCTACACAAAGAAAGTACAACTAACAAACAAACCTGAAAAATAAATTGAACGGAAATATCTACATTCGTTGAAGCATTCGATTTGCAGTTTTCTTTACAAAAACGTGTTTTCTTATTTACTTTGAAAAATGTGAATGGAACTGCTACATCTCATGTTACGTACAATTTTCTAGTTTACCAACTAGCAACTTCAGAGACGAACTAAGCAATAACGATGAAGACGGTTTACAAATGAAAAACTAAAAAGAAATTGCTATTCTTTCTCTGCAAAGATTTTCGTTTCTAGACGATATTTAAATGTGTGCGTCGTGAAAAAGTGTACAAAGGAATGTCTTTCAACTAAAAATAGCTCGTGCTGATACTGCAAACTCACCATGGTATTTCTTTACACAGTAATGTAATTGGAATTTCAGAAAATAGTTTACCTTTAAAATAGGCATGATTACTTATTTTGAAAAACTGCTGCTCCACGATGTTTGCGTGCATAAGCTTTATCCAAAAAATTAGGTTTTAAAGGAGGAATTTACGTTTTTAACATACAATTCAAATTTCTTTGTAATCTATATAATTATCTGAAATCATTATCCTTAGTGACTGATATCATGCCTATTTTTTTTCAAAATATTATGATTGAAAAATACAGATTTCAGTCGTCTACAAAAAATCCTAAGCAATTTGGAAGATTCATGATCAAGAAATAATTAGTAGTTTCTATAACATTTAGTAGTATTTCATCCATCCTGTTAAACAAAATAAACTCATCTCAATATATTTAAAAACGGGTGTAATTTCATCGGTGACCAAACTAATGCGGATTTGATTATTAAATAAATAGGGTTACGAAGTCACCAACTCAAAGCCGGCCCTGTCACTCAACTATACATTTTGGCGAATGCGCTTTCTAGAACATTCCTTTTGTTTACGCATATGAGGACCGTGGAAAATTCAAGAATATTCTAGAATAGACTATATATACACGAGTTTTTGAGTCAGTCAACAGTTAGTACAAAGTTAGTCAACAGTTAGTAAAGAGTTCGTTCACAGACAATTTTCAGAAGTAATCAGACAGTGAATAAAATAGTGAAGAAAAATAGTGTAATATTCAAGTGGTAAAAATAGATTAGAACTATTATACTGAGTGTAAATAAATTAATATGGATATTAAGTAAAGTGTGTAGGTATATAAATTAAGTTTAATAAAGTGTGTGTTTCTATAAATAAATCAATAGTAATAAGCCATGGTAGTGTGTATAATTTTATCCCAACCGTAAAAATTATTCAAATAAATAAGAAAAACATTACAATAGATTTGTTCTCAGAATGATAGATCTGTCAGCAACCTATTAACACCAAATTATATCAAAGCGATTATCTATAAATGTATATACAATCAGCCGAAAACGTAATTAGTTTTCTGATAATTAGTTTTATTCCCATAATAATGATTGAATTTCTAATGAATTATTACGTTTTAAAACAGATCATTGGTTAATTTATCGATAAGGCCAAGGAAAATGATTGAAGCAAGTATACAGTATTGAGAAAATGGCCGCGTAAATTGAAAAACTGCAACTTTAAAAGCCAATAGCAAAGTAACATTATAACCTAATAAATAATCCGAAAAGAGTGAGTTTTGGTCAGATCACATGTTGAAAAGGTTTTTTGACGAAATTACATAATCATAAAATGAGTTTATCAACTACTTTGCCGAAATTACAAACACACTTAGAATTACTGTTAGTTTTGTTGTGATATATTTATATACAGGGTGTACCTACCAATATTACGACAAAGTTTGGTATACGGGTTATTTTAAGAGATATCAAAAAATGTTAAGAAAAATAGTAAAATTTTGAAATTATCTCGAACTATACAGAATGTTGCATAACTCCGTTACAAACCAAACATATGATTTTTTAAATAAGAACCCCTGTATATTATACCGAATTTGGATTGCTCACATTTTAAGCTTTTGATTTGAGGTTTTGCTACGTTATACAGAATCCTTTTACCCTAGAAAGATATCCTCTCGTAAATTTCACGAAACGAATTGTAAATTGTCCTCGTATTCTTAAAGCGCGCATGCCTGAGTCCCGGGCGCCTAAGTAGTTTCCTCATTGATGGTCAGTATCGTGCCTACAGTGTTAGAAATTGGTCACATATTTGGTAAGCTGTAAATCAGGGATAGAAATCGTCAATGACCAAGAAAGAGAATCTCCAGTACCAGAGGAACAATCCAGATGATCTCAGGTCTCACTGAAGGGCAAAAATGGACATCGTTGGTCAGCTGTAGCGGCAAGAACGACAAGAATACCAATGAAAAATAAAATACACGTAATTCAAGGCTCAAAAGGAATAGCTTTAGAGGCATCAGTTGATGCCTGTTGATGCTTTCTCTTTGCTTATATCCGATGCAATGATTGAAGAGATCAATATTCATACTAATACTGAAATACGTGCAAAGTCAAGTAACTATCCAAAAGAAAAGAAACTATTTCCTTGAAATCTGCTATGGAAACAAAAGCCCAAATTTGCAACGTTCCATTCGCTCTGCCATTGAGGATATTTTGAATGAAAAACCTGGTGTTGTAGAGGGTGATGATGGTCCTTCAAAAAAACAGTATTTCGAATTTGTCCTACCAGCAAAAGGCGGATGACAGCTAATTATTGCAAGGTCTGCCAACGGCCTTTTTGTTCGGAACATCGAGCCAAAATTTGTTCTATTTGTACCATGTAGAAACTTAAATAATTTCCTTTATTCTTAGTTTGTATTCAGTTTACCACAATAAAGCCTATTTTGAATAAATATGTATAATTTAAGAATCGTAATATTTACGAGAGGTTATTCTTAACGTTTTGAAAAACAGGGTTAGCTCTTTAGGGTTAAAAGATATGGACACTTTTATGTGAAAATCGTAGGTAGCTTACTATACGTTAAAGAAAAAAAATTATTTAGCCCAACAGAGTTTCGTTATATAATGCAATATCTCCGTATTCGATTAAAGTTTGATTATTTTCTCTTTTGTATACAGAGTGGTATTTTATAGCACAAATATAATTTTCGGTTATGTAACTTTAATTTATGTTGAGCATTCCCTACACCCAAAGTTCAAAAAACAGTTATTTTGTAATATTTATATGGCCTACTTCCTGTTTACCCGCTATAAAAGTGGCATGGTTTCAGAAAACAATAGAAATTATTGTTTGAATAGGACCCTGTATATTAAGCAATATTCTAAAAGGCACATATTTTTACTTTGTAACGGTACCTTAGAATTAGAAATCGGTAACTAACTAGAATATTGCAATAATTCATAAATCTTACTAATACATAATAATCAAAGACAAATCACAAAAATATTGCTTTTATTGACAATTCAAGCAAACTGTATTTAATCTTTCAAAAATTTAAAAAATAAAATAATTATTGATAACGGCAGCTGAAACGCTACTAAAAAATAAAAATATTCAAAAAACATTATGGCTCAATTCCCATCAAAAACAAACCAAATAATAAACGTACAGTAGATATTACGAGATAAGAGAGATCCATTTGTTGATAAATGTCACAAAAAAAATCAGCCCCTTGAAAAAATTAGTAGATATTTTTCAAATACATTGTTATACCTTATGTATAGAAAAAGGTTATGTATTTCTATAGTTTTTAAGCCTGAATCAATAAGGATATTTGGATTTGTATCTAAAATTCCGCTGTCTAGATCTTAAATAAAAAGGATCAGCATCGCAGCTGAAATTATTTTCAAATAAAGATTAATCTTCTTTTCTCTCAAGATGTAATAAACTTTTTAATTAAAAGTTAATAAACTATCTCTATAGCTTTATTACAATGGCAACACACACCGAAGATCAGTGATGTAATGACTAAAAGTGATACAGCTGACGAAAATTTCATTAAGATATTTTTCTAAAAAAAAAATCTATACAGAGCATTTCATCACTAATTGGAAATATTTCAAATGTAGAATCCTGAGTTCAAAATATTAATGTTATGAATGAAACTAACTGTTTCTAATTAATTCCACTATTTAATTAAAAAATTTATGAAAATTATTAAAGGATATTGATAATTATTTCGATATTGACATATCATCGTCAGAATGACAGAAGTTACATTTTATGTGATACCTACTTGATGTTTAATATTTTGGCTAGACCAAATAGTAAGTGACCTATCTTGTGATTGACTTAATATATATGAATAGAAAAAAGAAGAAGATATGATTTTACAAATATTAAAGCTTAGGTATTATTAGCCCTATGGCGTTGGTACCAAGGCAAATACGCATGCGCAAGTGGATTAAATTATGAAAATTAAATTGTGAAAATTCACCGCAAAATATTTATTGCCACCATTACAATTTCATGAAAAGATAAATTTATAAGGAACTACCAATCTAATATATATACATGATGGCGTAAAGTCTATTCAACCTCAAACCATTCTGCGGTTAGGGAAAATAATATAAAAATAAGTTAATAAATTAGGAAAACCCCGATACCGGGTTACCCTCAATATGGATTTCTTCAAGAAGTTGTGCAAAAGTAGCAGCAAACAGCAGAAGACATCACTATCTATCTACCAGGCAGATTCCACACATCCCGAAGGCACGTGTGTATCTGGAGGGTGGTAAGTATCCGCTGGCCCCACAGGTGAACCCTTTTCCAAAAATTTCCTCTTACTAGATGGCAACCAACAAATAATGAACCAACAACAACAACATGTGGCACACCTCCAATGCCAAAACTTCAACGTTGGCGGTTCCAATCGTTTTAGTGCAATATATCTCCTATAAGGGTTGGTGAAAACGGCTTCCAGAACAGGACAGAATTCTCCAACAATACGAACTCCTGTAGAACAAAATACTAATCCGTATATTCCACAACTAATTCAGAACGAGAACCCATAAATCCCAGCAGGGGATGACTACCCAATCATCAACAAAATTCAGATTCTCGTTCGATGCACCTTTGGAAACCAAGCCATCTAGTAGACGCACACACCGGAAAGAAAGGTGACTGACACTTCCTCCACTTCAGTACAGAATACTACCATAGAGACGCCTACCCGAAACATACATTCGAACTACACTACACCGAGCGTGTTCCGCACAGATCAAGTCATAAAGTGCTACACTTCCCTCTATGTAAGTCAATACGCATTCGCGAGTAACGCTCTAATAATTCCAAAAAACGGACATTTGTCTATGGACTCGTAAAGTCACAGACCAAACGCTCTATCTCTGCCGACAACATCGGCGCGACAAACTAAGTTGTCTGTGGACTCTTCAAGTCACAGAGCATTGCTAAACATCAATTACGACTACTCTCAGGCGTTACTACCTCACGGCATGACAAACGAACGCTTTTATCCAAGACGCGACTGTCACGGCCAATTGTCAATGTCATCCAACAAATAATTCCACTTTGTAAACAATGGACAGAAATAATAAAGTGTGCATTAAGGATTATTCAAATACATTTGAGCAATAATAGTACCACAATACCCCCCTGCCAACGTAAACAAAGAAAGATCAAACACTCGGATTTAACAGTATAAAATGTATCCAGTATGGGTTAAATACACTGTGGCTCAAGCGTTGCAAAGGATTTTTCAACAAACATTCGAGGACTTTTGACCATGACGAGTCAATAGCAAAAAAACAAAACTCAAACCCTAGATAAATAATCAACTTTTGTTCAAGATGAGACACAAAACACAATTATGAAGGGAATTCAAAAGAACGAATAATCCAAGTGACTTCTCTACTCATCGTCAGTTGTCCAATCATCTTAGTACCGTAATTAATAATGCAAAACGTAATTATCAAGAAACTATTTTGTCTAGCGCAGATAGTGAAAAGGTCTATAAGTACATCCGATCAAATTCAACATCAAAAGTATCTTCCATACCCCCTCTACCAAATGAAACTGGTGATAACTGTAGTAATAATGCAGAATCATTCTCTAAAAAATTGACGCAAAAATATCCAACTGTAAACAGAATAACTTTCCGATATACCTTTTGCTTTTCAGCATGTGGAAGATAAATGTGATCCGCTAAAAACCAACTCATCACCTGACCTGGACAATTTAATTAATATTTCCTTCAAGATTCACACACTACCACCGATATGGAAAACTGCCTCAGTTACTCTCATATTCAAAAAAGGCAACAAACTTGAGTTGTGAGCAGCAACAAATTATAGATTTATTTTTATTACGGAAAATCGGAGCGACAATGAACACTATCAAGTTTGGCCTAGTTGACAAAAATTGTATTTATATTATGTTTCAATTTTCTTCTGTAGCATCTTGCAGCAACAAATTAGCAACATATACTGTTTGGACCCTTACTTTGTGTAATCTACTCATATTACTTTTTTTAAATGAAACTAACTGTTTCTAATTAATTCCACTATTTAATGAAAAATTTGATGGAAATTCTAAAAAATTATTGATAATTATTTCAATATTTGCATATCTCGTCAGAATGACAGAAGTTACATTTTATGTGATGCCTACTTGATGTTTAATATTTTGGCTAGACCAAATAATGCCTAATAGGGTAGTTGGGGACAAAAACACGCAGTTTCGTTATCTCCTGTCGTCTTCAGAAATTATGATAGTTTAGAACTTTTCCAATGTTATTATGGGAGAGCCCATTTTAAGTATCGACAGAAGTTCTATAAGTTCACTAATAAATGAAAAACATGCGAGTGCGTATTCTTGCCCCAAAAGTGAAATGTATAAAACCCCAAATGAAAGAGATGGTAGACGTTTAAGAAAAACTAATCCTTATTGAAGAAAATCAAACGTAAAATACAAAACGTTAATCTAAAAGAGAACTGTATTTGGCGAGGTCGTCAGAGAATCCTACTGAATTTGAAAATCAGAAAGAACTATACTATATCCATCGAACAAACAGAGCGACCCAAACAACGATAGATGCGTGATCACCATGCGCCTTTGCATCTATTGGCTAAAATAAATATGCCTCCATGCGCTGGCCAATCGGATTTAACTGCAATCGGCCGGCGGAATTCATTGTCCATACAGAGTTGGAGAGATCACGTGCACTATGCATGATACTGTTTTGGAACACTCCGTTGCTTGGATGGACAGAGTATAGTTTCTATTGGCTTTGAAAGCTTTAAAACAATATCGTCCTTTCGAAAAAAGGCATCTTCCGTTGTCTCACGAAAACGAAATGTTGTGGGCAGTCGCTTAGAAAATACACCTTCATAACCGTCATCATTTACTTGGCGACAAATAATCTATATGATTTTTTTCCAAAAACCTTCACTACTACAAAGTCATGAGGTAAAATATTTGGTACAACATCAATGTCTTGCTCTTCATCGTTATCGGAAAAACAAATGTCACAAGAATCAATACTTTCATGATAGGACAGTGCTACTGATTCATCAGATTGATTCGTCGAAAACTTTCCTTTTGGCAGCACGAACTTCAGCATTTGGTTTCTTCAGTAATGCTTTCCTCTCCTTCTCTTTTTCTGCTTCCTTCTTTTCTTCTTGTTCTTGTAAAAGTCGCTCCTTATTAGGTGTCGATGTTAGTAGGGTTGACTTTAAACTTTTCCTGGTTCGTTTCCTTTTTATCTTAATTTTTGAAAAGGGAATAATGTCTGAGGCTGAAATTACTGACTGATCTGATGTTGATGACGGCTGGGACTCTATCGAGTCAGTAACAGTTTCTTTTTCAATATTTGAAGGACCAGGTACAGAAATTACTGACTGTTCCGATTTTGATTACGGCTGGGGCTCTAACGCATCAGTAACAGGTTCTTCTTCTTGCTGAAACTGGATGAAAACATGACCTTCATCTTGCTCTGTTAATTCCGTTGGCATAAAATCTACGTCCGAAAAAATATTTTTATCAAGTGGGTAGATTCCTAAAGACCGAAAGCCCTCTCTTGCTATATCTACAGTAGCAGTTTTTGCAATTGCTGTGAAAAAGAGACCAGCCACATGGTAAATGGAGAAAGCCTGTCCTGGATGGGAACTGGTCCAGCTGTCGGCGACGCTCTCATAATAAACTTTTAATCGTTTGAAAAGTGCCCGATCGAGTGGCTGGATCTTATGGCTGCTATGTAGTGGCAGACTTAATAAATGGATGAAATTATCTTTTGCAAATGCTACTGCTTGAAGACTTGTGTGTGATACATGATTATCTAGAATCAGGAGAACGGGGTTCTCCTCTGTTGGACTTGTATGTTTTTCAAAATGCTCCAGGTACTTGATGAAGGTGGGAGTAGTCATGTAACCACTATCAGTAACAGCCATGTCGCAGACAGTGGGCCCGTCTTTGATTAGAAGAAGATTCATCCGTTTTCGAGCAAATAAGAAAAATGGAGGGACATGGTGACCAGTTGCACTCATACAGCAAACAACCGTAATTGTTTGTCCTTGCTCGGCAGCCACTGCTTTTGCTACATCTCTCTTCCAAAATCGTTTCAAACTGGAGATTAGCGGCAAATTTAAATGAGATTCGTTCTTTTGCCCCGTGCGTGTTTTTGCCCCCAACTATCCTAATACCTAAGCTTCAATATTTGTAATAACATATCTTCTTCTTTTTTATATTCATTTATATTGAGTCAATCACAAGATAAGTCACTCACTATTTGGTCTAGCCAAAATATTAAACATCAAGTAGGCATCACATAAAATGTAACTTCTGTCATTCTGACGATGATATGCAAATATCGAAATAATTATCAATAATTTTTTAGAATTTTCATCAACTTTTTCATTAAATAGTGGAATTAATTATAAACAGTTAGTTTCATTTAAAATAGTAAATTAGCAGCAAATTCACTCGTCATTTTTTGATCGATCATCCGAAATTTAATTATTTCCACGCTATTTTAATATAAAGCTAGGATTATTGCCGATTTCTCGCGATTGGTTCGACCAAAACAATTGTTGTTTTAGCAACAAATTTTTAGTTTTTTAGCTAGTTTTTTAGACGTACATTTTGTCACCCTTAATAAATCCAATAAAGCTTTACAACTAAAGCCGGATTAAGACAAGAATGTTCCATGAGCACATTGAATGAAACTTTAGACCATTTATTTGTAATTTTTGGCCAAATCCAACTCTGTTTTGCAATGAAATGAAATTCTTTTCACAGGAACATCTCAATGACACCAGCGAAATTGTGAAATGGATATCACAGGAGTTTGATTACTTTGCAACCAGCAGTGAAAGACGTTATATTTATTTATAGGAATCACTCCAGTCCAACAGTAAAGCTGTATTTTCCCGGTAATATTTGATATAACAGAGAATCTTATTCTCGGTCTTATTAGTATAGTCGATGTTTTGTTAGTTATTGAATTTTCACTCTCAAAGGTCTAAAATAAGGTGAAAAGAAAGAAAAAGAAAAAAGCTTTATAATCAAAAAATTCAACCCATGAAGCTAGAACGATTATTGAAGTTAGGGGCTAGAGATGTACCACGGCTAACTGAAAATCTGACAACAAAAAGGTTGTCCTTTTTTGAGCACCCAGTTGTACAATCAAATTGAAGGTAGTGTTACCCCCCTTTCCCGTGGGTCACCTGACCTAAACGATTGCCGAAGGTAACAAGATTAAAAAGAGGGGATGGGATGGATGTAGGGCCACTATACCCCACAAGAAAAAGGAGATATATTTATTTGAATTAAATCCCGGACTTCTCGTTGCGTAGAGTGGGGGGGTAAAACTTATAGTTTTTGACTATATTTCACCTCTAGAAGTGGGCTAGACTGTGGTCGCAATGATCACCCTATTCCACTCAGCTGGATATCTGATTGGAAGGAGCAATTGAAATACTCAGTAGGCGGATTTGTGTAAAATTCTGTATACGATGTTTTATGAAAATGAAATGTACAATGAGAATGACACTGACAGCGCTTGGCTTGCCTTTTTTTCCAGTTTTATATACACTGTGTTCATTTGAAAAGGACCCACCCTTAATATTTCAAAAATGGGACATATTAGAAAGAAATGCCGAAACACGTCAACTTTTAACTTGAGGGGGACACTTTTTGGCGCTAATGTCATAAATGTCAGATTCACCCCCTCCCTACTGGAGACACCCCTTACATTTTTTCAAATGGCATTAGTTATCAAGTCACACCTCATTTAAAAGGTCTGGTAAATCTCTTTTCAATCATTTTGTTTTGCCTTTGATTCCAGCCTTCCATTGTTATTTAATCGTTGTTTAAAATTGGCTCTCTTTCAATTTTTCGTATGCCCCCGTATTGTGTTATGATAGAAAGACTCTTTGAAGAATAAAAAATTTACAAACAGTAAAAAGACAACGGTTAACAAGAAAAAACTGCTATTTAATCATGTATTCAAAGTGACCACCGTTAACATTCAGGCAGTAAAAGTTGAAAAAGAGCCAATTTTAAACAACGATTAAATACAAGATTTAAACCAACCATTCTGGTTTGCAACTAGAAGGGACAACATAACTTGTAGACCGGTTTTGGCGTATTGCGCCTCATCAGTAAAAGGTATATGGTATCGTCCGAGAGTTAATCCCGAACTGAATTTGTCTCCACAATCGCCAACTATACATACCTTCCAATGACGGAAATGTGTTAGTTGCGAAAGTAGCGACACCTTCACCTCCAAGTCACAAACCAAAATTCGAATGTGACAACAAGCCCCGTTAGCTTGAAACATATAGAATTATTATAAGCCGATACAGAAGAAGTAAAAGTATATACAGATGAAGAATAGTAGAATATGTACAAGGAGAATAAGGTCTGAAAAGAAAATATAGTTCAAAGACACTGCTGGTAAATAAGCCAGTGTCATAAAAAGAGGTTTTATTTACCCTAGATGGCATGTGACCTTTAGGTGAGTTTTGTTTGATCAGGAGCTATATCCATGAACTCATGAATCCTTACAACTGAATTGTAAAGGAAAATCCTGATTATTGTTATTATTCCTAGTTCACAAAAACCGCAGTATGCGAAAGATAACCAACCATGTGAACACAAAATATAACCAAAACAAAATGGAGGAGGTCAAAAGTCAATGGCCTGTCTCCACGGCCTTGAAAGGTCGTCAGAGGTCTTCTACCTTTTTAAGAAGGGGTCAAGGTCAGTGGTTAGCTGAATGCTTGAAGAATCAAGACACCTTTGGCTTTTGTTGAAGACTAAGAGACCCAAGGTTAACCTAAGAACCAGTTATCTAGTGTCAACAATAATGAACTCATTTATAATGTAAATAGTTTCAATAAGATATTATATTAAGGTAACAATTAAGTTCTTTATGCATCTAAGCCACAGTTGTTTATTACTATCTAATGTATAGCATATTTCAGGGTGAACCGTAACAGTAGGTAGATTTTATATTTCTCAGTAACTCTGATGATTCTTTCCAAATAGGTGAGACTTTCGGTAAGACCAACAATCAATAATTCATAGTGAAGGATAATAAGTGTTGCACTATTTTAAATTTCCAAAGGCACACATTTCGAAGTGTGGTACAGCTAAAATTTATACGAGTGTAGATGAAAATACAATTTTGGAATCTCAACTTTATCATAACCATGAACGTTAGAAACCCATTGCTAGACAAGCTATTAATAATAACGCTAAAAGAAAAGCTCTTGAGGATTGTACCGGGTGATTCAATAAGGGTAACGAGGTACCATATCTCGGAAACCGTATGTCCTAGTGTTCGCATTTCGAACTGTCAAGTTTCTAATATTAGTGTATAGTATATAGTATGTATAGTATATAGTTTCTTTCTATGACAGTACAGACTAACAGATGTATTATGATGTATGTACTTGGAACCTGAATAAAGATAGTTAAGTGTTGTTAGAACCCCGAGTTTCATTTGTGAACATATCAATTGGCGACGAAGTGGTAACTTAATGTTTTTATGTATTTTTGGTAGCGAAGTATTTGGTTGCTGAAACTAGATACTGTTACGTTACGTTGACAGGCCAGGTAATAATATTCATTTTCTTAAAATGGCCATGATTGGAAGTATAGAACCATTTAAAGGTCCAGCAGGAGAGTTAGAGTCATATTTAGAAAGAATAGATCATCTATTTGAAGTAAATGTGGTTACTGAAGATAGAATGAAGGTTTCAATGTTTATAACCTTGGCAGGCCCGGAAGTTTATCAGACTTTAAGAAATTTAGTTTCGCCGGAGAAAACAGGTGATCTATCCTTTGAGCAGATAATCACAAGGTTAAAAAATCACTATGCTCCACTGGTTTCTGAGATTTATGAACGATTTGTGTTCAATAAATGTAATCAGAAGATTGATCAGAATATTGCAGGATTTGCTGTAGAGCTACGTAAATTGGCTAGTTCGTGTACATTTGGGCAATTTCTGGATGATGCATTACGTGATAGGTTTGTGTGTGGAGTACGTCCTGAAAGTATCCAGAGGAAACTTTTATCGGAAGCTCAACTTACTTTCACGAAGGCCTGTAGTATCTATCGCCCAAGCAGCAGAAATAGCCGAAAAACAAGTTCATAATTTGACAGATGGTGGAGCTTCAGGACTTAATTATTTGAAAAATAAGTCAAATCAAGTTTGGGAACGTAGTGACCGAGGAAGTAACTGTAGCAAATGTGGCAGAATCCATATCAAAATAAGTGCCCAGCTGTTAAATGGAAGTGTTTTAAATGCAATAAGTTTGGCCATGCTAGAAATTTTTGTCCAACTAAAAATACAGTTGGATCATTGGAGAAGCAAACGTCAGATCAAAATGCAGTTTATCAAGAATAAGTCAACAGCGATTTGTTCAATTTGAGCTTAAACATGATGAAAGCTGTAAGTTCAAGTGTAAGGGCTAATGAGACTTCACCACATCAGTTGTCTTTAAAGGTAAATGGTAAAGATATTAAATTTGAAACTGACACAGGAGCATGTAAAACAGTGATGTCTGTAAGTCATTTCAAATAATTTATTAATGTAGCTCTGATACCTGTTAGTTTTAAGTTAAATGTAGTTTCAGGACAAAATATCAAAGCCCTGGGCGAATGCATAGTTGTAGTAGAATTTGCAGGCAACCATTGCCATTAACTGTTATAGATTCAAAAAAAGAGTTTGTGCCATTACTTGGCAGAAATTGGCTCCACATTTTGTTTCCCCATTGGCAGAATAAGTTCTCTATCGAGGGTCAAGATAATTATCTTGGTGTTGATGTAGTTGGAAATCTACAAAGTAAATATAAAAACGTGTTTGATCTTAATCTGTGTAGTCCTATAAAAAATTTGGAAGTTAAGTTTTGCATCAAAGACAAAGTTGTACCCGTTTTTGAGAGAGCTTATTCTATGCCATATGCGTTAAAACCCAAAGTGGAGGCTAAATTGAGACACATGTTGGAGGTACAAATTTTAAAGCCCGTTAGGTATAGTGAGTGGGCATCACCTATAGTAGTAGTTCCGAAGAAGTCAGGTGATGTTAGAGTTTGTTCTGATTTTAGAACCACTGTTAATAAAGTTATAAATATCGATCAATACCCCCTTCCCACTCCAGATGACATTTTTGCTGGCTTGGCAGGTGGTAGTATTTTCTCAGTTTTAGATCTGTCTGGGGCATACCAACAGCTTAAAGTTCATCCCGATTATCAAAAATATTTAACAATAAACACACATATGAGTTTGTTTAACTCGTATGGCATATCTTCAGCGCCAGCAATATTTCAATGGGTCATGGATCAAATTTTAGTGGGGATACCTAAAGTAAGTTGTTATCTGGATGATATTTTAAATTTTAATTGCCTCTAAGTCGATGGAGGAAGCAAAAAAAGCTCTAGATGAGGTTTTTTTCACGATTAAGTGACTACAATGTTAAGGTAAACTGGGAAAAATGTAACTTGTTTCGAAGTAAAGTGGAATATCTCGGACATTATATTGATAAGCAGGGTATTTATCCTAAGCAAGAAAAATTGAGAGCTATTCGTGATGCACCTGAACCTCAAAACATCACGCAGTTGCGGGGACTTTTAAATTATTATAGTAAGTTTTTACCTATGATTTCGTCTCAATTAAAGCCGTTATACAGATTGTTGGAAAAAAATGTAGAGTTCCAGTTTGATGACAATTGTCGTGAGGCTTTCAAGCTAAGTAAAGACTTGATGATGCAAAACCAACGCCTAGTACCTTATGATCCCATTAAGACCATTGTAATTTTGTGCGATGCTAGCTCTTATGGTGTCGGAGGTGTGTTGGCCCATCGGGAAAATGGAACAGAGAAACCGATAATATTTGCATCAGGAACATTGTCAAAAGCTGAACAAAATTATTCTCAATTAGAGCGAGAAGCATTGGCGATAATATTTTGTGTCAAGCGGTTCCATAAGTATATACCTATATGGGCGTTCTTTTATTTTGGTTTCAGACCATCAGCCTTTAAAGGTTATTTTTAATCCGAGTAAAAATATCTCAGTAATGTCTGCATCGAGAATTCTACGGTGAAATATTATTTTGTCAGCCTATGATTATAGCATTGAGTTTCGTAATGGGTCAAAATTGTTAGAGGCTCGGTTACCTCTACCAGATGCTACGGATATCGATTCTTCAATAAATTCTTTCAATATATTTGGTGACTTACCTATAACATTTGAAGATGTTGCCAAAGTTTCAAGTAGGGATTCTCTCTTTGTCAAAGTCATAGATTATGTGAAAACCGGTTGGCCTAGCAAGGTGTCTGATAATATAAAACCATACTATCTTAAAAGAAATGATCTAACAGTGGAAAAGAGGTGCCTTATGGTTGGGTCCCGAATAGTTATCCCGGAGGTGCTCCGCAGAGAATTGCTTGATTTAATTCATGAAGCTCATATTATTATAGGCATAGTAAGATCCAAAATGCTGGCTCGAACCACCTTGTGGTGGCCGAGTATGCAACAGGATATTGAGAAATCTTGTGTGGTGTGTCAATTAACTCAGTCTAATTCCGAAAAATATTTGTTGTCTTGGCCAAAGCCAACTAATGTCTTTGATAGGATTCACGTGGATTTTTTTAAGCGTAATAATAAGTGTCTTCTATTGATTGTAGATAGCAAATCCAAATGGCTTAATATACACGTTATGTATGTCTAGCGGGGGCAACTTAAATCAATTGATCGAAAAGTTAAAAATTACATTTTCCTATATGGTTAATGTAATAGTGAGTGATAATGGTCCGCCATTTAATGCGGAAGGGTTCACTATAGTTTATTTCAGAAAGGTATAGAGTAATAAAACCTCATTAGGTATGCAAAGGGAGCACAGAGTGACCCAACGAATATTTAAGCCACTTTCATAGTTTGGCATTGATTTCATTGTAAAATTCTTTCTTTTTATCAAGTGCAGGTAGTACCACCCGGGTTGGGGTCAATATATGGGTTTAACCTATTGTTATCCATTCACAAACACTGGAAATAGTGTGCCAAAGGCGTGCCGGTAGGATACTCGTAAAAAGGAAAGAATTTTATTTTAACAGAATAAAAATTAGGCATTATGTACAAAGTATTAGGTACATAGTATTAGGTACATAGTATTAGGTACATAGTATTAGGTACATAGTATTAGGTACATAGTATTAGGTACATAGTATTAGGTACATAGTATTAGGTACACTTATTTTTTATTGAACATTATACAAAAAATACATTATACAGAAATTAAATTATAAAAAATCATAATATTCTTCGTCATCTGAGGAACTGTCATCTATTTCAAGACCTACGCCTATGGCCGACACCGAAATTGAGCCGAACTGGAGGGAATTCCCCATTTTAGTACTCTATACCTTTCTGAAATAGACTATAAATTTGGCGAAGCCAATGGCATTTCAATTGTTAAGGTACCACCATACCACCCACAATCAAATGGGGCAGCTGAAAGTCATGTTAGGGTGGCTAAAGATGCGTTGGATAAGTTTGAAATGATGAAAAAGATAAAAGGGGATTTAGAAGGATTTTTTACTGAAAAGTGGCGCGTTTCTTTAACATTAGAGCAGCAAATTGTAAACCTGTTGTGTAGTTATAGGAATACCCCATGTGCTAGCACAGGCCTAAGCCCCAACGAATACATTTTTAAAGTTAAACCAAGAACTCGCTTAGATTTATTAAAACCAATTAAAATAGGAGATGATTTTACAAAAAAAATTAGTTATAATAAACCGCCTGTATTTTTGGTGGGGGAAAAAGTATTAGTTGGGAAGTTGGGTCCGTATTGTAATGATAAATGGAAGGAGGGGATTATTTCGGAACATATTAGCCCTGTGACTTATATGGTGGAAGTTGATGGAAAAACAGTGTATAAACACGTTAATAGTTTGAGAAAATTACAATTGCCTGAGCTTAGGTGTGAACAAGTCACACAACAGGAGTTTCCTGTTCTGCCACCAACTACTACAAGCATAAACACTAAGTTTCCAGTAACGCCAGTAACGCCTTCATCAGTTGTTCAGTATCCTTGTTCTTTTACAGAACCAGTTTCTGATTTCAGTAAGCCTATAGAAGGGCTCGAAAATAATGTAAATAAAGAAACAATTTTTAGTAGTATTAATAGTATTACTATTAATGTGTTCTTCTGTTACATGCCTTATATGTTGAAATCATTGTTGTCCATTGTTTGGACCCCGTATACAGTGAGAATTTACCATCAAAATTCCAAGTAAACAGTAACATGTTTTTTTTCTAAATAGTAACAAAGAGTCAACTGAACCACCAGTTTCGCCACCTTTGATCAAAGTCAGTCCGATTAGCGGTCTTCTGTTGTCTTTGGCGGTCCGTTACGCGAATGCACTAACTAAACAACCAAAAGGTCTTTGAACCGTTAATCAGCGGACGTATCGCATAATTATTAGCGCCATGGGGGCGAGCAGAACAGTCCGCAGGGGAGAAGAGAGACATACTCACGAGAGGTTGAGTCGCAGTCGCCTGGGTCACGCACCCGTCAAAACAACTGACGATCGAGTGAGATGGCGACACGGAAAATGGAGAAAGAAACAGTGGCGCAACCGAAGAAATAATTATATAATCAACAAACACGTTTTCATATTTAAAATTACATATTAGTGCGACATCAACAGATATGCATACAGGATTTCCCTTAACAGCATATACAAGAAGAATCTGTGTCAACATTTAAGGAAAACTCTTTTTTTTTTATAAATTCACTTTCATGGTGATACTGGGTGTTTTATTGGGAAAAGCCCAACTTCAACTGTAGATAAAAATCACTTTGGTGGTTTCAAACAACCTATATTTAATGTGTCTGCTACACTTTATAATCGAGATACAGGGTTTTATCAATTCATAACTTCCGAATTACCCTGTATATTAATTAAAAATTTGGTTCACGTAATAACCATTACCTGGCAATTCCAAAAAGATAATCCAGGTCCGGCTTGACAAAAAATGTCAAAACTCGTCTTTCCTAAAAAAACAACCTGTGTAAAGATTTTTTAAAATTGCTCTTTATCATTGGAATGGGCATAAAAAATTGAATCTACTTTTTTGCTTTTTAGTTTTCTTCAGATAAATCTATTATCAAAATTTTACCGTTAAATTTATAATTTATGAAAGTTTTAGGGGTTTTATAAAATGTTTTAGCTTGAAATGAACTCTACTTAATGTATCTTGAGGGGCAGATGTAAACTCGGCCGCTTAAGGATTTATAATCTTCTCAATTAAAAGACGCCCCAAAATACGGTATGTAATCTCGGCCGATCGTAAAACCAATGTTGCCACATTGTTTAAAATCCAAAAATTTATGGAAAATATATTTTATTTAAACAAGACAAAAAACGTAAGAAACTTTTCAAGAACAAGTTAATAATTAATTGTGAGGACAAGCAACATTACACGTTAACAAATCAATACTTGGGGCAAGTGAAATTCTGGCAAGTAATCTTCGTCAAATAAAGTGTCATGAAAACTTTCACTTTCCTGGAATTGAGGCGGCCGAGTTTACATACCTGAAATCAGGTACAAAATTTTGGCCGGCCGAGATTACATACTCATTAGTGAGCATTACCTGATAATCGGCCCAGTTTACAATCGCCGATCTTGAGAAGCAACCTAGAAATTCAATTGAGTTTTTATGTTTACCAGTATACACCACTAAGAAATGTGATTACAGGGCCGTACTTAGGACATACTCATTGAATATGTTTCGAATATTTAGAACACCCAGTATAAAGATATGTATGTATCTCGAAATTATACAATTAGATAAATATATAAACAGGGTGTTTTTTTTTAGAAAAGAAGAGTTTTGAAAATTTTTGTCAAGCCGGATCTGGATTTTCTTTTTGGTGATCCTTTGATGGAGTTTACAGGTAATGGTGTACCAAATTTCAGAATAAATTACAGGGTTATTCGAAATATATAAGGTCCGAGAGAAATATGTTAATTTGATAGAACACCATGTATCTCGGTTATGAAGTGTAGAAGGCACATTAAATATAGGCTTTTTTGGAAACACGAAAGTGATGTCCATCTACAGTTAAACACCCTGTATCGTACTTCGGCCGGGCACTGAGTTTCGGTAGACATATATCAACAAATATTTCGTGATTATTAAAAGCATCCCGTTCATCATCTTTTCTCAATCCTTTCATGCCTTTCATCCTTTATCAACTTTCAAAACATTTCAATCATCTTTAATATTCCTTTCATCTTACTTAAATTATCCTGTTATCAATCTTTCAATTCTTCAATTAGTCTAATATCATCTTTCAATCAACCTTTTAGGATATTATATCATCATTTTCTTAACCTTCAATAATTTTTTCAGTATATCCTTTTTTCATTTCTCCGTTTTCTCAACTTTCAATCGTCTTCCTAACATCATTTTATACTCCTTTTATCATCATTTTAACAGTTTTTTCTTATTCTTTTAATATTTTCTCCCTTTCAACCTTTCAACTTTTCATCTTACTTCAATCTTATTATCAATAATCATTTTATCAATCTTTCATTATCCTTCAATCACCCTAGTCGCAGGCCAAAAGCTACATTCAAACACTTACTCAATATGCCAAATTTTACCAACAAATTATAGTGAAAATAAATAAATATTAGGACTTACTCTTCATATTTGTGTTTATTTTCTATCATCCTTTTAGGAACTTATATTATCCTTTTATCAATCTTTTCTTATCTTTCAATCATTCTTAAGACATTTGATATTTCTTTTATTAACCTTTCATTATTCTTTTATACTTTTTCTTTTTATCATTTTTTCCTCCAATTATTTTTCCATTTTTTTTCTATTATCTTGTCGTCCTTCCATCCGTCTATCCTTCTATCCCTATATTTTTTATCCTTCCATCCATTTACTTTCTTATCTTCTAAGTTGTTATTATTTAACAAGCATATAATGATGGCTATTATTCACCGCACCGTCGTGCCTGTTTACCTGTTCATAAATGAGTTTATTTTTTTTCTCTTTATTACAATTTAGGAAGGAATTATAGGCTTTCACATATAATTTTTTCGACTTTTCTGGCAATGAATTTAAGGATACTATTTATTCTGCTTCTCTTATTTGTGGCGGGGTAACATTCATTTCAGTGTCTGATTCGCTTTCCATATTATATTTTCTAGTATTTCAATTAGATTTAGTATAATAATTGAAATTCTTGCAATCAGCTATAAATCATTTAAAACGCCACTTTCTTATTTCGACAGCATCATACGCTCCATATTCAACAGCTTGATCTCCGTAGTGGAATGGTTTAGAGGTCTGACTGCGTGAAATGAAGGGTTCGAATCCTGATCGCAGTGATAATTTTTATTTATTATATTGACATTTGTATATAAATAACCTTCAATATAGGTCCTATGTATTCGTGTCCTGATCATTATCCACGTCATTATACTTATTCAAGCACACGTAAAATGTAAACATTATCAAATAGTCGTGGACAAATTCTTTTTATTTATCGATCTATAAGAAAGTGTGAATTGCATTTCAAATTTGTATTCATTGTAAAACAAAAAAGGCGTCTATTTAAGGAAAGAGGTATAAAGAAAAATTACGTTACAGACTTTATCGTCTGTCCGCTTCTTTTATAACTTTTATGCATCAGTAATGTGCCATTAACGAAATTCTTTTTCTCTGAACCAAAGCGAACGCGTTCATAGTTAATCGTAATAAAAATTGATTTTCTCTAAAATCTACTAAAGGCTAGCGAATCCCTAGATCAGCTGTTTTTTCTTTTTCATTTTTCGTTAGAAAGTTTTGTCGAGTTCTGAAGTTGCTTGAGTAAGCAGAAGCGTTTCTTTATACCAGTAACTCGACAAACAAGAATATTCTTTATGTCACCTTAAATGTATTAATTTAACTTTATCCATTTTAAATTATAAAAAAATATTTAACCTACCTAGTGTGATTATCAAAATACTGAGCAACAATAATATTTGGGTTACTTCATCATATTTTTTTTATTAAATTAACATGCTCGGCTAGTGTGGTCATTTTTTTGATAAAGTTGAACATCCTTTAATAACTATAGGACGGTATTTGCTTAGAAATTCTTGTAAGTTTGAATTGAGGTGAAGTTGCTGTCTTTCTGATAGCTGTTGGGTGACATTCAGAGAGGATATGTTTGACTGTAATGTTGCATTGACAGTTTGACTGCTCGATGACATCAGATAACCGTGGGTATGTTTCGTAGTCTTCTGATCACTGCTAAATTTTGCCTGGAAAGTTCTGATGGTCCAGTGAGGTATGGGTGATTTATTGAAGGCTGGATATTGTTTGGGCATGAATTAATAGAATCCCAGTGCTGTTGCCAGAGAGTTTTGAATTTGTGTTTGATGACTTGCTTAAGATCCTTTGCCTTTTGTATAATGTTTTCAGTGTTGTTTGGTGTTGAGGTATCTTTAGCAAGTTCATTGCCCCAAATACCAATATAAGATGGTACCCAGATAATGGTAATTATGTTTTGAGATGTCATTGATTGGTGGATGTCGTGAGTATTTTGTACAAGAAGATATGTTTAATGGATTGAATTGATATGCAAGTGAATCAGTGCGTATAGGGGAGCGCCAGGAGAGTATGGACAATATTTGAATAAATAATTGTGGCGTGGACGTGGATAAGGAATAACTAAAATTTTTTAGCGAGGATAGTTGATACATGTCTCTTACATACACTTTTGGTTTTTTTTTGAAAAAATATGATGATGAGTATTATAGATACATATTTTTTTAATGTAATCTGTCCCAACCCTCCCCAACTGTGGGGAGGGTTGGGACAAGCAATTATTAAGAACAGAATATGTTATTTATATATTATATTATGCAAATCATTCATTTTTTCAAATAACACAAATGAAATTTTCAGTTAAAAATAAACATAAGCTGCACTCGGTAACATCAACATTAAAATATATCATGTCCAAATATCTGGCACTTCGGATGGATTTGGTAGTTTCAAAACAACTTTTTCATATGACACAAATGCTAGAGGCTCTTCACTAAATCTAAAGCCACTTGCTTTTTAAAAAATTTCACATTAAAGCCATCTTCAACGACCTCTTCTATTTTAGCTGCATAATGTCTAGCAGATTTTTTTCCAAACACCTTGTCCTCATCTTCTTTCGAATCTAACTCTGAAAATGAGTCTTTGTAAATAACTTCTTCCTCATTGGAAGAAGAAGATTCGCTCATACGTTTTTTCTTTACCTTCTCTATTTTATTTTGATCAATTTTTGGTGCGTTCTTCTTCATTTTTTTTCAATTTCAATTTTATCGCGTTCTGGAGTATCGGTTGCAATTATAGATGTCCTCTTCACTGGTCTTTTTCTAGTTGTCTTTCTTTCGGGAGCTTTTGGATACGGTCTTATTTTGGATGGACATAGAAACTTTTGCTCTTGTGAAGAGGGGCCGGGTTGCTGTGATAAATCTGGATTTTTATTTAAAACCTCATTGTAGGGGTCTTTTTATGTTGCTACCCTGTCTGTAACAAATGAGCAAATAAAGTCTTCCTCACTAAAAATATTTTTGTCGAATGGCCAAATTCCGGTACAACGAAATCCAGATTTTATATTGGAGGGAGTAGCAGACCGATCCCAGGCTTTCATGCAGATAGGTGCCAGATCATAAATAGATATTGTCTGTCGGATGAGCGAGCATCCAGTCATCTACTCCTTGGTTGAAACATCTTTTGAATGGGCCGAAAACTGTCCTATCTAATGGCTGTAACTTTCCTTTGCAGTAATCAATTGCAGGCACAGATAAATGGGATTCATGATTGTCCAGTATGAGAAGGACTTGACGTTCATTAGAACAACGAACATTAGCTGCAAAGTGTTCTAAAACCTGGTCATCCAACCAGACGAATGACCTAAGCCAGTTGCACCATACTCTTCTGGAACACCATTCAACATTCGATGATGATCCATACCCTCCCGCAACGTAGTTCGATTAATAAAAATACGTTTATGTTTTTACCCCTTTTTTAATTTGGCGGTAAATATGAATGTGTCCTATGCCTCCCGCTGTCCAAACCATCCCGGCGCTCCCCTACATAATTTATGTTTTTATGACTCAAGGATGTGTTTCAATACTCAATACAATTCTCCGGTGTGTAAACTACAAATCGAAGATATCATGGATGAACATATTAAAGTGCATCCAACTTCCGTTTAATTTTTGAAGGATCAGTGTACATTATCAAATCGTATTGATTTCTGAATATGATCTCTAAAAATGATTTTTCAATTAATTCATTTTTTTTGAAGTTATACTTCTAATACGACTTCCAACATGGTTGCGTTAAACGTTTATCGCAAGAAATAAAGATACACAAAGGTAGAAAGTAGGAGAGAGAAAGAGAGTGAGACCTTCGGTATTCGATAACAGATGGCAGTGTAAGTACTCTTTTTATTATTTAAAAAGTAATTTATTAAGAGATTGTAATTTTGAAATTTCCTTCACATGACCAAAATCTTCGGGATTTATCAAAAAAAGATAGTGTAAGTGAACTTTTTTTCTTAAATAAGGTAACTTTTAAAATTTAATTCACTAAAAAATTCCTTTTTTGGAATTTTCTTCATATGACCGAAACCTTTGGCGTTCAATGACAGATGGCAGTGTAAGTATTCTTTTCAAGGGATATTTCTAATGCGACTTCCAACAAGGTCGCGTTAAACGTTAAAGAGAGAAAGAAAGATACACAAAGGTGGAAAATAGGAGAGAGAAAGAGAGTGAGTCGGTAGATCCCAAGTGGAGTTGTTTTGTGAAATATCAACTTTAATTGGCATTGATTATAATTATAATTTATTCATTAAATAGTGGAATTAATTAGAAACAATTAGTTTCATTTATAATAGTAACCTTCTCTTTTTGTTTCTCAATACGAGCAGAGGTCATATGTTGAGGTTAAATAAGGTGGGACCTAATACAGAGCCTTGAGGTACTCCGTCGGTTTGGGTGTACGTTGAGGAAAAATACCGTTAATACTGACTCCAAAAGACCTAAACTGCAATGAATTTTAAAATGTTTCCATTCATATTATAAAGCATTAATTTATCGATTATTGCGAAGTCGTCGAATTCACTCTTTATATCAAATAGGGACAAGTATGATTTCTTGTTTTTTGTTTCTAACGTTGTAGCATTGTGAGTTCGAAGCATAACCAAATTATCTCAAGCTGAACGATTTCGTCGGAATCTTGATTGTTTTCTCGATAAAATCTTTTGTTTATCTGATCTGATAATTTTTTCCATAATTTTACACTTGGTGCAAGTCAGTGAAATGGGCCTAAAAGACTGGTGAGGTAGTTCTTGATCTATCCATATGCCAGTTCCTTTAAGTGCCTTGGTACTAATACTAATAGGTGAACAGAATATTAATACACACATCAAGATATATAACATGAAAGTAGAACAAGTTGAATAATTTAAAAAAATACCTGAGTAATGTTTGACGAAACGGGAAAACAATACGCTGAAATAATTGAACGAATTGCAAAAACAATGAAACTGTACTATGCTATAAACAAAAATTTTATTAATAAAAAAGAAACATCCAAACAAAGATAAAAGTATATAATACAGTATATAAAGCAGTACTAACTTATGGATGCGAATCTTGGACTCTCTCAACCAGACAAAAAAGAAAAATTTAAGGAGCAGAAATGAGGAATCTAAGAAGAGTGGTAGGAGTAAATAGAATGGACAAAATAAGGAATACAACAATAAGAGATGAACTGGCAGTATAACCAGTATTAAAATTCATACAACAACGACAACTCAGTTGGTTGGTGGGATCACATTCCACAGAATGGATAACAGGAGGCAGGTAAAACGGATATATAAGGCTAGAAAACAAATAAAGAAAAGAAGAGGGAGGCCAGACAGACATGGAACAAAATGGTTTGTAAAATATTACAAGAGAGAGGCAAATCCTGGGAAGATGCGAAAACATCAACAAAAGATAGAGGAGCATGGAAAAATTTCATATATGCAGAATGAAATGTAAACCCGACGACACCTTTAGGTACAAGGGTATATGATTATATGTATAGAGTGTAATATCACCGTACAGTAACTAAAATTTCCTTATCCCCGCCTATCGTCTGCTGAGTTCTGGCGAGTTTAAATCGAGAAAGTGGGAAGTACAGGGATTGCTTAACTCTTCAGTGGTGACTCTATGGTCTGAAGGACCGCAACGATTCAATTCGCTCTGTAGTGGTGGGGGAGCCGCGCACCCCTCCGAATATGTGCTTGTTGGGGTGTTAGCAGTGTTGGTACGGAGTAGTGCGTCAGTGTGCCTCACTACGTATGTCCCAAAAATTTAGCCAATTTTTCCTATGTTTAGTATATGGAAATTATTTTTTTTACTTTATTTCATTTAGATAAACGCTAATTTATTGGCAACTTATACCAATACTTATTCGTCAAAGATTAATATATTGTATTAATACATTTAATCAATTAATTTATACATTGTATACCATTTTTTCTAAACTTAAAGAGCAATAATGTTCAGTTTTGCTAAGTTAAATGTTTGTAATTATCTGTTGTTTCATTGAAACATGATATTCATAGTAAAGAGTGAAAATTCGTTAAAAAAATTAGATTCGGTCTATAAGGCCGGCGTCACCGTTTTCGTACTAACCAAGCACGTCACCACTAAGGGGTTTTAAAAGGTTCTGAGACAATAAGATGTAAGTAGAAGTAAAACAAGAAAATAAAGGAAAACGAAAAGGCCTAAATCAATAAAACCAGGTTAGTATCAACTTAGTAGTAGTGCACAACTATAGCTTACCACAGATAGTAGGTGGCATAAAAGAAGTAAATTTCGAATGCCAAATATTTTAGTTAAATCCAATATCCACCAAGGTGCTAATTGTCAATGGTTCCACAATTAAATTGGATTTTTATAAAATTTAACAATAATTGGATACTAAATCCGCGAAATGCGTCTCTCAGCAAGTTTTCTTGGCTTAGGAGAAGAAACGTAATTTTTTTGTGCCCAAAAATACCGCGGTTTGCCGGGTAAACCTAGTGCCAATTTCATATTTATATATTGAAGAATTTATATACTGAAGAGGTCAAGGTCGTCTGTCACTTTGTAATACCATTGCTGTAAGGTTGCCAGATCAGAAAAAATTGGAATCTCTGGATAAATTTTCAAAATATCGGGATTTTGGAGTTTTTATCGGGATAAGTAAAAAGCTAATTAACATTTTATTTTTTTACTTTAGAACTGAAATCGACTTATTTTTATGTTGCCACATATACTTAGAGTTTGATTTCACAGACTCTACTAGTTTCGTTCCTTGTGGTGTGCCTAAAAATGACTTAAAATTTAAGCAGTTATGATCAAAGTTTGATCGGATAACTAGATCGGCTTTAAGTAGGTCGAATGCCATGCGGTTTCGTTCTTTCTATATGGAAGCCTAAAGACTCTCTCACAGTGATCATTGGTTACAGGAATGGACAGAACAAATGACATCATTTTTTTTCCTACCGAAAAATATTCAGCATCCTCTAATTCAGTAACCACTAACCACTAAAAGTTTCAAAAAAAATCGGGATATTTTGTATTTTGTCGGTAGTCGGGATATCATATGAAAAGTCGGTATTATCCCGACGAATCCCGACCTTCTGGCAAGCCTACATTGTTGGCAGAAGATCTAACTATTCCAAGATTATATTTATTATTAAAGGATTTTTCTCTGTTATAATACGTGATACTAATATCGCTTTATTTTTCAGAAAATGGAACAGATAAAAAATGTGAAGACCAAAGGGTACCTTTGCATCATTCTGTTCAATTAAAATCAATATCCTTTTTACTTACTTCCTCGAGTAAAAAGGTAAGCGAATTTAAAACCGTAAGTATGTAACGGTAAATGGCTGTAACCTCAAAGGGCTCCGGCTAGAGACTCCTCTCAAGGGTGATTCGACCCCAAGTTTATGCTGCACAAGTGTTACAGGAAGCTTGTAAAAGTTGAGGGCGCCACTACCTTTTTGACGATAAAAAGTACTAAAAAAAAACTAAGGCGGAAAAGGTAGAAACGCCTTGTAAAATTTAAATAAAAGTTAATAATAAAAGTGACCCCGGGCGATATTTCCCTCAACTTTTATAGTTGAGGATTTATAATAAAATAAAAAAAGAATTAATAACAAATTTTTAATTTATTCTGCCACAGGAAATGAATAGAGGAATTTGTACTTTTATAGGTACTTAGCTTGTATGGAGTGGTTTCCTGAAGAAGATAGGTAGTCAGGTCTTGATCTGAACTGATGTATCCTGGTCTAGGGCGGTATTTCTATCTAGGTCTTGGGGTTATATCCTCGGGTGAATTATAAAAGAATATTTGGCTTAAAACTTCCATATTAGTATGAAAGAACAGTTTATGACCACGTGTTGAATCAGGTTTTCACACCGCAAATATCTAATCAGGCTCGGTAAGAAGATGAATTCATTTGGTGAAATATACTACTGTGAACCCACTCACTTTTAACCCAACCTAATTCACCCTTTTCGAATGGTATCAAAAATACAGAATGTTCCATTTTAAAAACAGGGGAAATTTGAAGTCACCATAAATTTATATTAAACTAATGACTGATCAAACCTTTTTTTTTTATTTTACGCTGACAGGATAAGTATTCTTTTGGAGCATTGAATTTATTCCAGAGTCCAAGTCTGCTTCTGTTTTTGTAACGCGTTTTCTTCCTCTTTCACTTACGTCGAGACTAAGTACCTGAACACGTCACAATTGACACCTCAAAAACTGCAGATTCAAGTTTTCTCTCGGGCGCCAGATTTTTATCGTGGTTGTCTCCACGGCCCCTCGACTCCAAAATTTCGAGAGTTCCGGATAACAACAGATGAAGGTATGGAAAATGCCAGGGGTCGGAGTGAAAAATAACTGTAGAGATCGAGTACCCTTTTTTATAGAGCTTTATTGCTCGACTGTTAGCACAAAATGATGAATGCATATGATAACTTCTGTTTTTCAGAAGTTCGGTAGATATCAATCGAGTCTTCAAAAACAACGATGAATGAGACTTTTATTTAAAAAAAAACGGTTGTATCAAATACCTTTCGATCCTCTCTTTCTCTCCTTCCACTGAATCGACTTTAGATTCATTAACGTCAGCCGTTACAAAAATAATATCACAATGAACTTCCGATCGATACGAAATTGCTGTTGCACACTGTGCAATTTGCTCCAAAACCTTTCGATAAGTGCTGACACAAACCACATCCTTCCCATAATTATTAAAATCAATCTAATAAAAAATTAATGCTAGTCGCATGTCCTTAAGAACGCTTTTTATGCTTTTGAGTTGAATTATTAAAAATATACCTACTGTCAGTGCTTTAGTAAAATATGAGATTTTAATTGCTGTGTTTACTTAACTATTGTTTATTTAGAGTTGACATTGAACTGAGTTATTACTTAGAGAATATTAGAGAATAGCAACCAACAAGTAGTGATTTGTATAAACCAACTGTTACTTGCATGGAAGTTATTAAATTTAATAATAATAATTACCTGAATGACTTTTTTACAGTACCAGATGCGACAGCAACATTCTGCAGGTATCTGTTTTTTTGATAAAACCTAATGCAATTAAGTGATTATTAGCATGTTTAGTCTGAAGATTTAAAAATAATCCACCAGAGGCCGCACTAGTGGGGTGCAATGGAGTTTGCAATAACGTTTTGGAAATATTTGTCTACGTTTATTTGTTACTTTCTGGAAGAGGTAAGGCGTTATTTGAAGTATAACTGCTAGTGGTACTCATAATGTTTGTCGCAATATTCATCCGGATACTCGCAGAATTTTCAACATATTCTTTCGCAACTCCCAGCCCCCAGAGTGGTTAGATCTCCCCCTGCATCTACCAATACAGAGTGAGTTTTAAGTATGGAACGCCTCAATTATCTCGGAAAGGGCTTTGCACGATGCTGCACAAAGTTTCTTTTCCATTCTCGGGCACCTTCCACGATGCTGCTTTTTGGGACACCACACAATGGTTCGGTTTCGACAAAAGAAGGAACTAGTTCTTTTGCGAGACTATCAGCAATCTCATTTCCGACAATTCCTTACTTTGTAGTGTTAAGCCAGTTGCTCGATGGATTGCAATTCCAGACTGTTTTAGACTCATCTGTAGACTCAGTTCAGAGCCTTCAAAGCAGCCTAAGACTTTAGACTACTTGGGTGAGTATCATATCACAGCTCGCAGGCATTATACCAATGATCATGAGGTATAATATAGATGTGCCGTCTTTCCGAGGTCCCGAGTCCATGGATGTTGGGTTCGATAAAGATCCCTGCCACTGGCTAAGACAATCAAAGATACCCCTGGAAAACTACAACCAGGTGAGAACAAATTAATACCAAAGCCAGAGTAAGACTTTACTGATAGTTTTGACAGTTGTCCTCACAGGACACTGCCACCTACGTGGATACCCCAAAAAGCTCACACTAGTGGCGAAATAAGAATGTAGTTTCTGTGAAATGAAAGAAGAAACTTAATTCACATACTTCCGGAATGCTAGGCTTTTTGGGGTGCTCATTCAAGCGGACATCCGTAGTCATAGTTTCTCAGGAGTACCTTAGATTGTCTTAGTCCTACTAGATCTTTCCAAATGTCTAGTCTTCTCCTATTTTTGATTTTACTTATTTCTTCCAATATTATATCGGTGTTGATACCGCAAAATGGCGAAAAATATGAACAGTATGCATATCTCTCAACTGTCAAACGGTAAACCAACAAGAAATATGTTTACTAGATGGCGTGTTCAATAGAATCGGTAACGTATCTCTCTATTGGTGAAAAAGAATACACAATAAAAATACCTCTAACGTAAAAGTGGAAGAGCATAAGCAGCATCTTGGGTACGGAGTAGCTTAGTAATTATAATGAGAAATCTGGACGAAAAACTTGCTTAAAATCCATCAGATGGAATTTATTTTTTTCTCTTTTTCCACTGAGCAATTAACCTACCAATTACTGAGTGATGAATCTTCAGGTTGTATTAACTGAACCAACTACGACCAACCACCAAAAAGTTCATAAATTTAACAATTACGCCTGTGCCGAACCTGTGTATTCGCCATCTAATAAATAAACAGTACACTTTCATATTAAAACCAACTGTCACTATTAATTTCAGTAAAATGGGCCCATTATTTGTAGAGAATATACAAAAAGAGAATAAATATATTTATTTCATTAGTATACTCCGCAAATTTATGCCTTGTTTAATATAATATTATGGAAGTACGCAGTGGAAATGAATTTAAATTTTTTTTTTATAATTTTTTAACAAATAATTCAATTGAATTGATTTTTTTCAAGTTTTTATTAATGTACCAAAACACTGTTGAATTTCAAACTAATAATAATATAAAAGTTAATAGACCGGGGAAGGAAGGGAAGGAACAAACATTAAATTGTTCCGAGAAGGAATATCGAAATTGGAATTTTCTACACTGATATCTTTCATTTTTGATCGCACAAAAAAATTGTGTACATCAACATTGTAAGAAATCTTCTGCCCTTAATTTTTCAAAAATTCTTAAACAATTTGAAATTTTGTTTATTTAAGCGCAAGTATAACCAAAATTACAAGATCAAGGTGATAATATAAGAAAAAAGGGAGGAAATATTTCTAAAAAAGTTGGTGTTCTTAAATTTTGAAAATTCAAAATGGCGGCCGCGAAAACTGACTTTATATATATTTTTTCCAATCGCTGTTCATTTGATGAACATTAACAATTTTAAGATGCGGTTTGTTGCAATCTACAAAGTAAGAGTTGTAGTTCAATAGGCCATATATGAGCAAAATTTTCGAAATTTTATTTACATGTTTTCTTAACACTTGAACCAAAAAAAAAATTTTTCATCACTTTTTTTCAATACTTATTGTTGAAAAATTAATTTCAGCTTCCGTTAAAAATAATAAAAGGATAGGCCTTCAAAAACCACTCATAAAAAAATTTATACGATCATTAGAAGCCGAGAAAACAAAAGTCAAAGTTTGCTAGTCACTCATAGTAAGGAATTATTAGTTCGTGATTGATTCGTTGGGTTATTTAACCCCTCCAAGACACATTATCTCTGCCGCGCTATAGTTTCGTTGAACGCGCTCGAATAATTGCCTCTTTTGTACACATGCAGTGGTACAACAAAAATGGAAAAATAAATTAATTTACAGATTGGATTCAATAAATTTTACTGTTGAGATAATTCCCCAAATGATCCGTACTGTACATATTAGAAAAGTAGTCCTTTTTGTTCAGTTGGACTTTTTGAAGTTGTTTCAGTTTGTCCAGTCTACGAAGAAATAAGTAATTTCATACTACTTACCAAATAAAAATTTGAAACAGCTTACCTGAAACAAAAGTAATTTGTTAAAAATGTATAGAGCAATAAAAATTTATTTAAAATTTCTAGTTACCTAATTATAAAAAAGTTTGCCGTCTCGGGACTCCCGGCAGATGTAAAGCATAATGATAATAATAATAATCATTATTATTATTATAATTGCCGCAATTAAAAAATAAATGGTTTAAATTTTTCATATAATTGAAAATATTGGTATTCATACACAAACGTGACAATATAACAAAAAAAATTCGAACCTTACGCCTACAATTTCTAATTTTCGCGGACATACCCATTAACCACTTTGCTATAAAGACATAATTTTTTATCAAACAAGCTGTTGTCTATAGAGCGTATGATGTATGTCAAATTAAATAAATGACTTTCAACGTAACGCAAAATAAAATAGTATATAGTGTAATTTACTATCCTATGGTTTGAATCGGTAGATTGTGTTTCATAAAGCAAAGCTTTTGCACCGATATTGAACCCTTACTTTGATATCTTTTATTATGGCGGTATCAATATTTATGACGCCGAAAAGCATTATCAATATAATACGATATCATAACAGTATAGTGAATACGAAATATTAGAATAACGTTACATTTGTTTGTAGAAGTGAAAAAGTAACAGTTCGTGAAATATCGCTCATCACTAGCATGATGGCATCAAACATCAGACAAAGTGACTTTCAAATATCTTATTTTCCTGAATAGACACAAAAGCGTCTCAAATGACTTTGAAAAATTAGTTGCTAATTAGTTGCTCCGAAGTCTATGTTTTTAAAAGTCACTTTTCTGTTATAATTTGATTGCTATGATCATTGTCTATGGAGCAACTAATTTTTGATGTGTTTTTGTATGATTTTACCGTATAATATTATTTGACAAGGCTAAGTTTTAACTTTAAAAAAAAGTTAGCATTGTCATCATTTTCTCGGTTGCTGTATGAGCAACAAATTCATGATTAGGGCAACTAAAGCACTAAATTCTTAGGTATTTTAGACCTGATACGGACCCGATATGGATGTGACATCTGACAGATCTGAAAGTAATTAAATTAGACAGATCTTTGAAGTTTCCTCGCACTTGAAATTTGTGCATATTTGATGATAAAATAGAAGGTTGGGAGTAGAAAAAATAGTGTATTCAACTCGCATTTAATGACTATTCATTACGACACTCGCCTGTGTAATTTTCACACTCGTGATTCAGTAGCCATCATAAAATACTCATTGCATAATATATCTAGATTTATATACCGGTCCCTCCTATCTAGAGTTTTATTTTTATTTTGAAGTGGTGAAGCTTTACGACAAGCAAACTTGCAGGGAAGATCATAACAATATGAATAAATTATAGCTAAAATATTTATATTTTTTGGAACGTTGATAAACTCGTTTGCTATTTCTTGGATTTTATAGTGCCTTTAAACATCTCATACAACTAACACGTAAGAACACTCTTAAGGTATAAATAAAATAGTCAAGTTGACGCCAGAAAGACAGCAAAACAATGGACTAAAAATTTAATTGTAGAAGTTTGCAGAAATTTCTCAAACTATTTGTGGAAAGTACTTCAAGATTTAAAAAGTTTATGGAACAGAATAGAGTTTATCTCTTACAACAAATTTTGAATTACCGTTCCCAACCGCAAAGTTTCTATTTTTAATTGGGTACAATCAATAGAAGTCTGTACTAAATTCATTTGTATTCATAATAAAACCGCAAATTGGAGCATTGTTTCTTCATAATAAGGAAGGATTGTTGCCATAATTGAGGGGGATAATTTAATAAAGTGTTTGAGACAAGAAACACGAACCAATGTATAAACTATTTATGAGCAATTTAATTATTGTTGCCTTATTCATACCATTAGTTCAATTAATTAGAAGTTAAACTAATTTATGTCAAAAAAAGACCATCCCAAAGAAGAAAAAAATATAAAGTAACTGTTATTTGGGCTTAATTATTGGTGCTATCAAGATTAAATATCCATCAGGATAATTGAGATATAAAGACAACGTGTAAAATTATTGCAAGCATGTATCTTTAAAGTGAATAATTAGAGAATAATAAACTGCATACAGAGCGACGTCAAGAAAATGGCTTCTATTTACACATTTTGCGTTTTATATTCTGCACAAAAGCTAAGTGGATTTACAAAAAAAGTTATTCCTTCAATTTGGTGAACCGTATAAAATCCTAAAATCCGTCAATCAGAAAATTCTACTTTTCCGCACGCTTCTACTTTACCGCACACCGTGCCAAAAGTATACTTTACCGCAAGCTAAATGCTGCTTTACCCACACGCATTGCACTTTATATTCTTTTATAAAAATTTTGTTGAAAACTGCGTTAACTATTCATGATCACATCAATAACCAGAAGGTAGCTAATAAAGTTGTTAGTTTGTATCTAGTTATTCTATGTCTAATTAAATGATATTTTTCACATTTTCCGCCCGCTTGTAAAAAAATTTTTGTTCCTAACACAGGCGTAGAGTGTATTTTCCGCACTTGAACGCTTGAACAGCAGTGGTGTGAGAAAAAGTATCACTATCCGTACTAGTTATGAGAATAACTATTTCAAAGAGAATTTCTGCTAATATTTTCCACAGCTGTTCTCTAGTTACTCTATCAAAAGACACGAACACTTTATTTTTTTTTCTTGTACTGCTTTTTCTGTTAACTGATTAATAGTTGCTCCTTCCACTTCTAAATCCACTCTGCGATTCCTCTAGTGTATCTTCTATTGTCGACCTGATTTTCTTCTCCAGTATTTCCTCCATGATTTTCATCGCGGTGATAATTATTGTTATTCCATGATCACATCGTCTTTCTTAAAAATTGGTACATTAGTGCTTACTACCAGTCCCTTGGTAGTGTTTCTTCTTCTACAATTTTATTGAAAATTTGCAAGATCATATCTTTTCCTTTTTGTTCAACGTTTTTAAACATTTCGAATGTAATGTCATATCCAGGTGCTTTTCCATTTTTAATTTCTGTTATTTTATATCTTCTTCACTTATTTTTATTTCTGTATCTTCCTGCATATTAATTTGGATTTGTTCCTTTCCTTCCTCTGTATCATTGAATAGTTCCTGATAATATTCTTTCTATATTTGCATGATTTCTTCTTCTGTTAATATTCTTTAATGCTTTATAATAGTATATTCTTCAACGAGTGTAGAATTATGGCTATTATTCACGCGGATGAAGTTTCCAAAACTCACTCGCTGCGCTCCCTCGTTTTGGAAACTTCATCCGCGTGAATAATAGCCATTCCACACAAATAAAAAGACTATACTTTCTCCACGACTATGCATTAAAAAATAGTATTTTCTGATTTGCTTTTCGATGTTTTCCATCCTTACATTTGTTAAATTTCCTTTATAAAATGCCATTTTCTTTTGTTTCACTTGGTTGAAAATTATTGTGAAATAGCTTATAGCAATTTAATAACAAAATAATGATTAAAATTGAGAAAACAAAATTTCCTCATTGCTTAATTTACGTTTTTACACGCTTTATATTAGTTTCCTTTGTATGTTTGTTTGTTTGTAACGCAACCTTTAAACTGGATTTTTACCCACTTTAAATGCTCAGATTATTTCGGAATTTTGGACACTTGTCAAGGATCGATGACAATACAATATAGTGGTAAAATAAAGGGTGTTCCAATTAAAAAAACGCATATCTTTGATCTGGCATCGAGTTTTCGAATACTAAAAAACACACTTTATAGTAAATCGAACTCAAAAGTAAAAAATAATTCTTAAATTAAGAATAAAATGATTAACGAGAAAATTAATGTAATTGTGGTAATAGCGTGGGGTCCTCTATATCAATTTTTATAATTTCTCACTATAGTTCTATCCGAAATGCAGAGTTAGTGTATAAATGAGGGGCCTAGTTCCAAAGTGTACAATCTCCAGTTTAAACATTTGTTCAGAAAACATGAAAAACCTGTCAGTTGAATCTAAAGGATTTTTTTTTGAAATTTGATTATTTTATTGGATATTTCACAAAATTGTGGGAAAAAAATGATTGTCTTTGCAAAAATATTTCCAAAAAAATTATGGAGATTGTACGTTATGAAATTAAGTGATGGAGATTGTTCACTTTGAAAGTGAAACAATATTTTTTAGTTCAAATAGATATTTGTATTTGGACTTAATTAAAATACGTTCAATCCATATTATTAATAAAAATTAGTATATTAGTAGTTTAAATCTTTAAAAATTTAAAAACTACGACTGGAACCTGGTACCTGGAATCTTACAAAAAGTTAGAGTGTCTGAGTAGAATCATCTACCTCTTTTGCTTCACATAGTACCATGTCCTCATTAGATTCAATTTGACGCTCTCCTTCCAGCACAAATTTATAAAATTTTAATCTAGGGTTGCATTTCCATCCTTCTCCATAATGTGAACACAGAAGATTATTGACATCAACTTTTTTATGTTCAGCTGTTTCATTATTCGTAATGATGATAGCCGGATCCATATTAAGGATGCTTTTTCCTCTTTTTGCAATTGATTTTGCCCCGCCCAGATCTACTCTAAAATTACTTTCTCCCCGGACTCGTACTATCCCATTTGAATTCTTCGTTAATATTATTCGCTTCATTTTGGAAAGAGCAAAATACCATTTACGTGGCAACTTTATGAATTTGCTTGTTTCTTCCTTCCAGTTTTTAACTTCAACATCTTTTCCTACCTTGAGCACAGTTGCGTACTTCGAGCAGATATTGATATATTCCTCTGGCTCTAGAATTACCTCCTTCTTGCGAATAACTCCTTCAATGTGACCAAACACTGTGTCTGGGGGTATAAATGAATGTCCACTTACCGGAAAAATCACTTCAATACTCGTTATTACGTTCTGTTTGGAAAGCCAGTTACATCAGTTACTAATAATTTATTTATAGAAACACTTTCCTACACACTGTATTAAATTTAATTTATATACACACCTTACTTAATATCTATTAATTATTTTACACTCGGTATAATAGTTCTAATTTATTTTTACCACTTGAACATTAAGCTATTTATATTGAACAATTCACTATTTCATTCACTATCTGATTACTAAAAACTTTCTGTGAACTAACTTTGTACTAACTCAAAAACTCGCGTATACCTAGTCTTTCTCAATTCTCGAAGGTTCTTGAATTTACCACGCTCCTCGTATGCGTAAACACTGACGTACCAGAAGACTCTAGAGAAGATCAGTTCGAGAACAGACGCTGCGCATTCGCCAAAATTTATAGTTTAGTGACAGGGCCGACTTTGAGTTGGTGACTTCGTAACAATATTGTCAGTACACTTTTCCGGGGGGTGAAAGTTTTGCTTGGGGAAATTTCCTTCTCTTCACTGAAAACCGAAACATTTTTTATACTTAATTGTCTGTAACTTTTGAAAGTTTTGCCGGCCCCAATTTTCCAGTTAAACATTTTTTTATATGCGCCCTACATCATAATTTTTAGTAGTCCAAGTCAGGTTTGGGATGACATTTGTGAACCAGTCTATTATTAAATGATTGACGGGTAGCGTTCGTCTAAAATGTTTGTCCAGTTACTAATGATAGTTCTGTGTTTGTTTTCTTTTATCAACTCGCATCAGTTTGTAAATGAAATTATTTTTGACACTAGGTGGAGTGATTAATTATTTAGGGATTCGAACATTGGTTTTTTGACAAACATACTCATTTGTAACATGCCAGTTACAATAGTTACTATTATTAAACCGACTAAAATTTAAAAAACGTTTTCCATTTATCATTTAGGTAGTAGTTTTCATTTTATATATAAATCCATAAATTTATTTTCTGATAGATGTCTAAAACAGTCAATGTTTGGGATATTTTAATAGTTTACAAATACAAAGACCGTAGAAATACCGTTTGCACTGAAATGTTATTTAAATAAATTGAGTTTACTTAAAAATTTAACTTTGTTTGCAAAATCGTCGGTAATATTTACCCTCTCGGTTTACGTTTGTTGAAAGATCTAAAATCTCCGGAGTTTCTCTCCAGAGGACTTAATATTTTAGTAAGAGAAAGTCTCCGACTTGGAATAATTTAAATTACATATTTCGGATACTCTAGAATTTTAACTGCAGGTTGGATAGAAAAAAATATTGAAGGAGTTTAATAAATATAAATTTCGACCATTACAAAAAAACTCGTTTTGTTAGTGTGGTAAAATATCCAGATTTTTTAACATAAATATTTCTCAGGAATATAATAATATAGACTCTGGTAATAGACGGACTGATAAAGAGAGTTGAAGGGGAATATCACAGTGTCACACAATTTAGTCAACCTATGTGAAAGAAATGTGCACTAAATGATGAAACACCTACTCTTGCAAGGACTCAGACTCAGAAACATGTTGTAGAGATAATAATACTACCATTACAACTACTCAAAATTTCCCCCCCGCATGAGAAGCACGCCAACAGCTGCACTAGAAGCCTTGTTTGGCCTTCCACCACTTCACTTGGGAACTCCCAAAACTGGGGTTATTTAGGCTGCAACAAAACACGTAGGCAACAAAACACTTAGATGAGGACAAAAATCCATTAAGAACATCGTATGTGAAGCCATTTTAGATATGAAAACAGACTATCCCGGTGCGAAATATGAGTTAGAGACACCTTACAGAAGAGACTGGCAAGACCAAAGCGAACTGAAGGTTCCTCGAGGTGAAACACAAGATGTTCCCTTTTACTTGGAAAACATCACCTCTGTATTTTAGGAGGAGATTTATGCTATCCTACAATGTGTCAGAAGGAACAAATGTGTTAATGTGTGCGAGTCTCCACACATTAACTGATAGCCAGGAAGCTCCTGCTGGTTTAAAAAGTCGCGATAACATTTAAACTGTTAGAGGAATGCCAGAAATGACTAAATAAACTGGCAGGCAGACCACACTAAAGTGAGATTATTCTTTTTGTTAATTATTTTGGGAAATTAAACCACAATCTTTTTTATATTTTTTTAATTCAACATTTCGGTAGCGTTCCAGCTACCGTTATTAAAAACATTAAGTATTAAACATTCTATCTGACACTAACAAAAAAATTCGACAACTAAAATGTGAAACAATAGTTATTTGTGTATTTAGAATGTAAAGTAACAGATTGCCGCTTGAGAAAGAATGTTGCCGCGAGTCGCGGCGGTGTTTCGAAAGCGGCAATTTTACATAACTTTTTCTACAGTCGCCTTTTTAATAATTAAAACAGTTTTTTATATTATCTTAGGTTATAATAGGAGTGCTAGAATAATCGTCATTTTCGCTATTCACCATGATTAACCTTAAAAAGATCTACTGACTAGGGATGTTAAAAAATAATCGATTTTTATACAAATCGATTATTATTTTCTTATAATCGATTTTTAGTTATCGATTTTTATTGTAGTATTAATCGATTTTATATATTACGTGTTTAGATCGATTTTCGGAAACGGCTCGTATTATTTATTGACTATTTTTCAAGATTTTGACAACTTTTGACGATTATTGACCATTTCTCAAAATTTTAACAACTATTGACCATTTTTCAAAATTTTAACAATTATTGACCATTTTGACTGTTTTTCAAAAAAAGTGACCATTTTTCCAAATTTTTGATAATTTTTGACCATTTTTTTTCAAAATGATGACAATTTTTAACCATTTTTGATAATAATTGTCCATATTTAACAATAATTGACAATTTTTAACCATTTTTGATAGTTTTTGACCATTTTTGACAATTTTAGACCATTTTTCAAAATTATTCACCATTTTTGATAATTATTGACTATTGTTGACAATTATGGACCGTTTTTCCAAATTTTTGACCATTTTTGACAATTATTGACCATTTTTGAACATATTTCAAAATTTTTGACAATTTTTCAAATTTTTTGGCAATTTTTCAAAAACTTTAACAGTTTTTTACAATTATCAACTATTTTTCAAAATTTTGACAATTTTTAACAATAATTGTCCATGTTTGACCATTTTTTATAGTTTTTTACTATTATTGGCCATTTTTGATAATTTTTCGAAATTATTGACCATTTTTGATAGTTTTTGACAATTGTCGACCATTTTTCAAAATTTTAACAATTTTTGACAATTATTGACCAATTTTGACAGTTTTTGACAATTTTCGACCATTTTTGATAGTTTTTGACAGTTATTGACCATTTTTCAAATTTTTTAAAAAAAATTTGACAATTGACGATTTTTGACAATTTTTCAAAACTATTGACCATTTTTGATAGTTTTTGACAATTATCGACCATTTTTCAAAATTTTACCAATTTTTGACAATTATTGACCAATTTTGACAATAATTGTGCATTTTCGACAGTTTTTGACAATTTTTGAAAATTATTGACCATTCTTAAATTTTTGACAATTGACCATTTTTAAATTTTTGACAATTGACCATTTTTAAATTTTTGACAATTGACCATTTTTGACAATTTTTCAAAATTTTTGACCATTTTTCAAAATTACTGACCATTTTTGATAGTTTTTGACAATTATCGACCATTTTTCGAAATTTTAACAATTTTTGACCAATTTTGACAATGATTGTCCATTTTTGTCAGTTTTTGACAATTTTTGACAATTTTTGACAATTTTTGACAATTTTTGACAATTTTTGACCATTTTTTACCATTTTTGACAGTTTCTGACCATTTTTGACAATTTTTCAAATTTTTTTTTAAATTTTTGACAGTTGACGATTTTTGACAAACTTTCCAAAATTTTTAACCATTTTTCAAAATTATTGACCATTTTTAATAGTTTTTGACAATTATCGACCATTTTTCAAAATTTTGCCAATTTTTAACATTTATTGACCAATTTTGACAATAATTGTGCATTTTTGACAATTTTCGACCATTTTTGAAAGTTTTTGACAATTATTGACCGTTTTTAAATTTTTGGCAATTGACCATTTTTAAATTTTTGACAATTGACCATTTTTGACAATTTTTAAAAATTTTTGACCATTTTTCAAAATTACTGACCATTTTTGATAGTTTTTGACAATTATCGACCATTTTTCAAAATTTTAACAATTTTTGACCAATTTTGACAGTTACTGACCATTTTTGACAATTTTTCAAATTTTTTACCATTTTTCAAATTTTTTTTTAAATTTTTGACAATTAACCATTTTTGACAATTTTTTAAAATTTTTGGCCATTTTTCAATATTTTTTTAAAGTTTTTGACAATTATCGACCATTTTTTACAATTATTGACCATTTTTGACAATTTTTGAAAATTTTTGACAACTTCTCAAATTTTTTAAAAATATTTTGACATTTATCGACCATTTTTCAAATTTTAACAATTATTGACAATTTTTGACAGTTTTTGACAGTTTTTGACAGTTTTTGACAGTTTTTGACAATTATTGGTTCCATCAATATTCACCAATTGAGTTAATTCGGAGGACGTGGTTTGATTAAATAGGCGAGCTGAAAAGATTCCTTTTTTGCCCTAGAGCGTAAAGTAACAATCCTCGGCATTTGTCGATTTTACGATTTCATTTGAATATAGTAATTAGTCATTTTACGCGCGATTGTAGAAAAAATATTTTTTGTATGACATTCTAACAATATTATAGTCTACTAGGAATGGGATCCAGTGAAGTGCACGCTTCAGGAACGGTTTGATTAAGGTTAGCGCTTTTTCTCTTATTTCGGAAATGTTGTTAATAAACGCGTTTGTTGTTACTTTTTTGTGATATGATTATTTTTGTTTCAATCGGAAACCGGGAGATGGGTGAAATTTAACTTGCAAAATTTGATTACTGTCAGTCACCGAGACAGGTGAAACTAAATAAAAGCTTGTACAACCGTAGTTTTTTTTAAATTTAGTTTCAATTGGTCATTATATTCGCGATAAAAGCTGCAGGTAGAATATCACTAATTCATTATCAATCGCCTATAAATAAATCAAAGGGAAATACTCCAACAAATTTACTTTCCACCGAGTTCAATCCAACTCTAAAGGGTCCTAATAATTCTTAAAAGAACACTAAAGAAAAAAGTACATGTTTAAAGAAACAACAGGAGAGAAAATTGAAATCTAACCCTCATCTAAATATTTTGTTACTTCAATCCGCCCACTTGTCATCCTTATTTCAGAAATATCACGATCCGGTATTCACTTAATTATTCTATGGACATAAGAACTAAAGTGTGCGCCTGAGTTAGTCGAACTTTTCATTGTATAAACTTTTAATGAGTTTCAATAGCGTAGGTCTTTATAGGTCTACGAATATATATCCCTAGTGATGATTAAATCAAAATATGCACCAATTAAACTGTTTTTTTTTGTTAATTATAAATTCCCTTCAGGAAAAATATATCCATTTTCCTTAATGGGCATCGTTAGAGTAATAATAAGTTACAGATACTAACTAATTGTCAACTGTCGACGGCACATAGAAGATCGGTGCAAGAAATGTGATCTGTGCAATAGTAGAAAAGGCCCTAAACCAAGAAGCAGATGGAAAATGGGACAATATATTTCCGGAGAGCCCTTTGAACTACTTGCAATTGATATTCTCGGTCCACTTCCTTTGACAGAAAGAGGAAACAAATACCTGATGGTTGTAATGGATTATTTTTACAAATGACCCGAAATAGCACCTCTTCCTAATCAAGAAGCGGCGACAGTAGCAGAGGCTTTTGTAACCAACGTTATTACGAGACACGGGATCCCTCTGGAGTTGCATTCTGATCAAGGACAAAATTGAATCCGAATAATGACAGGAATTGTTGAAAATATTAGACATTAAGAAAACACGCACTATGCCTCTCCATCAACAGTCCGATGGAATGGTAGAAAGAATTTTTTGCCTATACCTTTCAATGTTTGTCTCTGAAAATCAAAAAGACTGAGACACTAGTTCCTCTATCTCTGCTAGCCTATAGAAGTTCTGAATACGAATCAACCGGTTATAGTCCATCCATTCTAGTCACTGGCATATAAATGAAGCTTCCCCACGATCTTCTTTTCGGAAGACTTCCTCCTGGTGGAGTATATACATAGAAAGCTTGAAAGAAAAATTGGAAAAGGTCCACAATGTTGCTAGGGGACGTATGCAGCTCTGCAACGATACAAGCTTCTCGAAAGGTGACCCCGTATGGCTGTTCAATCCCAAGCGCAGAAAAGGTTTGTGCCAAAAACTGCAACGAAACTGGGAAGAACATCAACGACCTAGTCTACCGCATCCAATTGTCAGCGAGGAATAAGCCCAAGGTGATCCATATCGAGAGGTTCGATCCACTTTGTTGACTTCAACCAGACCCCTGGGCCCGTATTCTTGACTGATGGAGTGAAGCTTCCCGAGAGAACAGATATTTTGTCTTTGTCACTGCAGTGACAGAGTAACAAAACAGTAAGTTCTATCGGGAAGCTCCACTCCCTCAGTCAAAAATAAGGCCCCAGCAGTCAGATTATTCGGGACGATAACTAGAGAAGAGGGAGCAATGTTACGTCGGTCCTAGACTGAGGATATGTAAAGGTACATAAATAAAAAGAAGAAGACAAACATCTAGATTTGTCTAGAACTGTCATTTAAAAGTCTAGAAATGTCATCGAAAAATCGAGAACCGTCAGGAACGTGTGAAAAGTATAAAAAGCGGGAGAGTTGACATGAAGTAGCGATATTAGTGTGTTTGTTGATTCAACGTGGGCATTTGAAGCTACAAATCAAACATACATACATAATTCCAGATCATCAATTTGGCTTCAGAGAACAAGATTCAACATAGGATCACATATATTATTGAAAAAGCATTAGAACATGAAAAGGTTTGTTCTGCAGTCTTCCTCAATATGATACAGGTGTTGATAAGGTGTGGCATGAAGGGTTGAATTATAAATTAAGCTCTTACCCAAACAATTTTCTAAAATACTTTAAGAGAAATAGAGCCTAGAGATTAAAGCAGGAGACTAATTAGACTATTAGCAAATCTTCCAGAAATAACTAGCAACGACTTCTTCATCACGTTAACGTCAAGTCCATCCAGCTACTCGACAATATCAACCATACGAGAAGAGACAAGAGAATCAAATCTTACGAGCTTCTGTTAGATTGCTCTTAGATTCAGTTCAATTTAGGCCATAAAAAAGTTACCCATAGATCAGATTGATATTGATCAGATTTTAACCATAAACAACATCATTAGTGGTGTCTTCACAAACAAAAAAATTTTTCGATTTCACCCATGTTTTGATTTTGATTGACTAATTTGAACAAAAACGTTTATTGTGACTTAACTATAATAGTTTGACATATTATATTATACCATTTTGTGGGTATGATAATTGATATGAACCAGCTGTGCCATTATTTCATGAATCATGATCCCTTTCCGCAGCACACGCCAAATAATGACTTTCACAAGCAAATTTTTGTTACCGTAAGTTGCATTATTGTAATTTTCGAAGGAATCTCTCATGTTTTCGGAAATATTACTCCTTGATAATGTACTTTGTCCAAGACTATTTGTTTATGTTTACATTTTACGTGTGCTTTTTCAAGTATAGTGACGAACATTAATCAGCAGTGAATAGTAGGTGTGGATAATGAACAGTTCACATGACACAGATAAATAGGACCAATATTGAAAATTATTTATATACAATATTTATGTCACAATATAATATTTGAAATTTTTAGCCGCAACCAGGATTCGAACCCTATGCCTACAATTCTTCAAATCACGAAGTCAGACCTCTAAACATATATAATATTTTTTCAAGATGTTGTATGTTGTGTATAGAGCGTATGATGTTGTAAAAACTGAGAAACTGACGTTTCAAATAATGTATAGCTGATTGCAATAGTTTTAATTATTATACTGAATTTAAATTGTAATTACTAGAGAATATGGAATATGGAATACGAATCTAACACTGAGAAGAGAAGAGAAGCAGAATAAATAATATCCTTAAATTTATTGCCAGAAAAGTCGAAAAAAATTATATATGAAATTCCTTCCTAAATTGTAGAAAAGAGAAAACAAATAAATTCATTTATAAACAGATAATTAATAGTGGTGGACAAAATATAGTACTCTAGTCGCATATAATGGCTAATATTCACTTCGTGAATAATAGCCATCTTTATGATGATTGTTAAATAATATACTATTTTAATAGGTGCAAGTAATTTTAAAAGCAGTTAGTAGTTTTCGAGTTTATCCATTACAAAGAAACATAAAAACAATCAAATATTGTCTCTTTATAATATTAGCTTAGATTTAGATCTGTAAGAAAATAATTTAGATTTTTGTCTATCCGAATGAAAAACTTTAAACAATATATTTTGTGTATTTTTAATTGAATTATATCAATTATATCAATCATTTTCTAAAACTCGGTTCAAAATCCTACTCTGTTCTTGTCACCAACATGAATATGACTATATAGCAATGTAAATACCGAATCATTCTCCTGAATAGTTCCTGCTAATAATTCTATTTATGAATGATGTTGAATAGCTCGAATTATACAACTTTGGAAGTTTATTGTCGAGCGTATATAGGGTGTTAAACTGACACACAAGAGACTACGTGCTGGAATTAACTGCTTTTGTTACCTCTTGACATGTCAAGTGAGGTTAAACAATGGGTAACTGGCAGCTTGCTGGAACGAAATTGTTCAATATTATAATCATACTTATTAGTTTAAAATTATTTCGTTGTTGAAATTATGAAATAGATGAATTTATACAAATAAATTTAACTAAATATTCAATAATAACTTATAATCAGCCAAATATTATAGTTTTTGGCTTTTTAAATATGTGTTTACCCAAATTTTCTTCAAGGGTGAGTTTATGTTGGAGATTCGATATACAACAACATCGGCGATACTATCTAAGCTCTGATATTTGCTCGATTGTTCAGCGTATTTCAACGGGTAGTACCAATCTAAACATCTGCTTATAAAATAAATGAATAATTTTCTTATACGAACTAGTACCGCCGCTCTTATCGTTTATCGAAAAGCCAACAAAAACGCACCCGAATAAATAGAAATAAAAATTAAATAGCAGAAAATAGCCACAAGCTGTTCTGATTTTTTACTTAAAATTGTAACAGGGCTGTAGACATGTTTCGTCGTTTAAGATCGAAACACACCTATCAACACCTCATAGGAGCAGCGACTGATCATCACAAGCAGATTTTATTTCTTATGTGTATTTAAATGTAAACGCGCATACCTAACAGCATCAGCATAGCACCGACAAGGCACGTCAACGCCTCAACCCCAACACATTTCTCAGAGAGAATTTTTTGCGGACGGCGTGCCAATACAATATCTCTGACAATATAAAGTAAAGCCTATAGTCGGGTATCGCGGCGGTGCTGATCCCGTGTCGATGCGTTAAGTGAGCCCATACACAACCACTCGACGGTGATGATCAGTCGCTGTTCCTATGAGGTGCTGATAGGTGTGTTTCGACCTTTAATACCTCACATCCTTCATTCATTCGAGGTCTCACTAGCCATTTCCACATTTTACATTCCCCCATGCTAACCCCAAACACCTTTCGTTGCCGACTGTCTTACAGACTAGGTCTATTCTCAAACAGTGACATATTTTGTCGCATGCGAGATTGTACTTTTTTCCAATCAAGAATTGTACAATTTCGCATGCGACAAAAAATGTTACCGTTTGATAATAGACCCCCTGACCTATTACCAAATTATCTCTCATTTTAATGCTTAGATTTATCATTTATAATTAATTGCTGTGATTAGCACATCCCCTAGGACACCCTAGGATACTTATGAAGTTGTCCATCCCTAGGGCCACCCTAGACAACTCAAGGTTACCTAAACGGCACTTTTAAGTAAAATTTCAACAATATGGCACTGTTAAGTAAAAATTCAACCAAAAGGCACTGTTGAGTGAAATTCAAAGTTCAACTCTATGACATCCCTTGAACATCTATAGTAGCCGAAATTTTGAAGAAAGACATCTCTTCGAACCAGTCCACCCTTCGAGGAAGAAGAAATTGGAGGTAATGACCCAATAGTACAGGAATTACTTAGACCATTATCCTTAGGCAGCAGTTTGGCGAACGTGTACGGTTCATGTTAGTTTTGAAGCTTCGTATAGTCTGAACATATCCTCTGACATACCTATTGCAACTCATAAATCATTCATTCGTTTGAGTTGTGCTCAACAGCCCAGGCGCTTGAACTAAATCTTTATACCATTTCCCATGTTACCTACTTCCATTCCAGAAGCTCTGTGTCTTCTTCATAGGCCACTAGTGTGACCGTAGTTATTGTATTATTTCCTCTCCAAAGTGCTTCCGTCTGAGTACTTGTAATTTCTCACAAAAGCAGAGTATGTGAGTGGGTGTTTCATCATTTAGTTCGCATTTTCTGTACACATAGGTTCACTAACGTTTCTCATTTTGTGCAGATGTTTCCCCAGGGTACAGAGTCTAGTGATCAGGCCGGGTTCATCCATGCATGTTCATCCATGGGTTCATCCACTATTGTTCCAGTTGTATCAGTGTGGTCCTCCTCGAACATTATTCGGAGACCATATGCCTCCCGATTTCGGCCTAAGAATTGCCATCATCGCCTCCGCCCTTAAAAAATGTTCCAAAAGAGGAAGGACAATAAGGGCTTCCATTGATGCCGTCCCCGTGCTGTTCATTGCCATAGTAATGCCAAGAAGAGCTTGTTCTTTCGATTGTAGTTAATATATCAACTGCAGAAGACACTTCTGTCCTCCTCCACCAGACTATCGTTCCATAGGTGATCGTTGGACTTATCACAGTTGTGTGAAACTCGTTCCATAGGTGATCGTTGGACTTATCACAGTTGTGTGAAACCAGTAAACCACCTCGGATGGAATGCCCCAGGTTTTTTCCATAACTCTCCTGCATTTCTTAGTTGCCCTGGTGGTAACCTTTTCCAGGTGTTTCCTCCAATTCAGTTTGGAATCATCCAGATATTTCACTTCTTTAGGTATTTCTCGTTTTTCTCCGAAAACTGTACTCTACCTTGCTGGAGAACTCTTCTATTTGTACAAGCAACCAGTCTTCTACCAGTCTTCCTCAACTCGTAGTGCTTTTTGTAGCTGTCTCTGGGAATTTCTCATTGGTGACAATCACTATGTCGTCCGCAAAGCCCTGCGCCCATATGCCTTGATCATTTAACCTGCAGATCGAGTCATTCACAATTTGATTTCATAAAAGTTTGTAGCAAAAAAGAAACACTGTCACAACCTGTAAAAAAGTGCCATACATTTTATTTAACCCAATTTTATACATAATTGGTGTATTGATAAGTACCATCTTTGCCCATCACCATACAAAACTCACAATCGAAATGTCGAATGGGTTCCTTCTGGAGCTGGGTCTCCCCGCACGGCAGGCTCTGCGGAAGTCTTATCGCCGCCAATGGTAATGTTCCAATTCCATTTTCAGATAAACCGGAAATAAATTGATAAAAAAAATATTGCATCAGATACATCATGCGTCATTGTATTTTTAAAGATATTCAATTGATTCAATACTTTTGGACAACCTTGTATAAGGCTACACCTTTTACAATATCAGAAAAAACAGTATTGTCAAGACAAACAAACAGATATTTATAACAGATACAAAAATGGAAGTATGTTTAGCCATAAATATAGAGAAACTCATTGTTGCAAAACGTGAACAAGAAACAATGGCTATTTAATTTATAGACGAATATCAAAAATCTTGCTTTGTTCGAGTCGACAATTAGAGAGCAAGCAAATTTTATGTAATCCAATATTAGATAAATATTATTTCCTATAATGTATAGAAGCACGAAAATATTAGAAAACAATTTCTAAATCAATCTTGATTGTTAAATTTTTGAAAAGAAGCACTTAAATTATATATTTAGAATACTTTGAAATAAATCCAATTAAAAACTGGCATCCGAAGTACAGATATCCAAATTATATTCTATTACGACATGAAATATCCCTTATGTTTCAAAATCCAAATTATTCGATACCTAAATTGAATTTAAAGTAAAAGATTGTGCAAAGGAAACATCAATACTGTAAAGGGATTTTTGTCAAGAGATACAACCTTTGTTCCGTTTTGACGAGTTCGTCAGCTGACTATAAAGCATATAAAGCTAAACAAATGTACCAAAACAACACGGTCGGACTAAGATATATTTTGAAACGCCTCAGATTTAGTTATTTCCTCACAAAACCTTATTTTTCTATAACATGTATGTAGGCAGCATAATATGATTGCGTAGTGATAAAAAATGCAGAAACCACAAAATATCGCCTCTGTCCACAAGAAAAAGAATCGGCGTAGCACATTTGGTCTATTGTGTCGCTATTGAAAGAGTCAGACTACAGGTGTGTGGGTTTTTCATTCATTCATTCGTTTGTGTTTTGCTCAATAGCCCAGGCACTTGAACTGATTCTTTGTACCATTTCCCATGTTATCTACTTCCATTCCAAAATCTTCGTGTCTTCTATATAGGCCACTAGTTTGACTGGAAAGATTTTCAGTAGTTGTAATGGTTGTATTAATTCCTCTCCAAAGTGCTTCCGTCTAAGTACTTGTAAGTTCTCGCAGAAGCAGAGTATGTGAGAAGGTTCACATTTTCAGCACATAGGTTCACTAACTTTGTCCATTTTGTGCAGATGTTTCCTCAGAGTGCAGTGTCCAATCACCAGGTCGGTAGCTGTCTTCAAATGTTTCTTACCCAGTTTCAATAGCCTGGTTGAGAGAGGTGTGCGGGTTAATCTAAGTAGGATTTTGAAACAAAAGACAGTATTGTCACAGACCACTGGTACAAACCAACCTAAGCTAAACCAATAATAAGCTAAACCAATAATAAGGACACAAAATAAGCTAATGCAGTATAAAATCGACTCTGGGCATGACACGTTTTGCAAGTGTCATGCATATTGGGTTTTGTCTAAAGCAATGAAAAATTAAGTTAGGTACTCCTGACAATGCAAATGTAAGTAGTTCCTTTAGTCATATTCTTTGGAGGTTATTGAAAATACCAGCAGGCTTCAGTTTAGCCCTGTGATTATGTAGGTCTAGGCATTACGCAAATGAATGGAGATTTCTTCTACCATTCTACAGTATCTATATTCGTCCATCTCCACTAGTTTGAGCTTTTTGAGGTACCCATTAAGACTGCAATTTTAGACATTCGTTTGATCTCACCTGGTTATAGTTTCACAGAAGTATCTTTTATTTTCTCAAATCTACTAGATCTTTCCAATAGTACGATCTTTTCATTTTTTCTGTGCTACCTATACCTATATCTTCCAATATTACATTGGTACTGATACCAAAAAGGGTTCCGGTACCTCAAAGCACCTCTCTTTGATGGTTCATCCGCTGTTTCCTTTTCGTATATTCCTATTTAAACCAGTTTAGTTAAGCAGGTTTAACTATAAATGGTGCATCCGGAAAACCTGCATTTTGAAACTTTACTGATCCTAACTACCAGAACATGGATTATGTGGATAAGGAATAGGTATAGGAAGGAATTTTGAATAAGATCAGTCACTATATGTGTATATATGTATTTAAAAATTAGATTACTATATTGAACCTTGATCTAGAATACTATCTCAGTCTATCAAGTTTGTGTTATTTCATTTTAAAACAAAGATAGCACCAGCTGATAGCTCAGGCTGCATGCTTATTGCTCCTGAGCCGTGGAAATACGTCAACGACGATCCAGATTTGCTTAAAAGGAACATAACTGGTGTTGTTTGACACCTAAGACTTAGGCCAATCAAATTAGAATATTTATGAAAAGGGCCTATAAAGAGAATGTTCTTTAGCCTTGGTCGATGTACGACTGAGTTTCAAGCTTGCCGCTATAGCTTTTATTGATGAAAACATCAGAAGAGGATATACCGGACAAAAAATTGAAATATTCACTGACAGCCAGGCTCTGCTTAAGGCTATCATTAATCCAACAACTAGGTCTAGACTAGTGAAAAACTGCAAAAAATCCCTCAACACGTTGGCCAGAGACAACAAAGTGTCTCTAATATGGGTGCCGGCACATGAGGTGATTGCAGGTAATGAAATGGCAGAAAATGTGAACTTGATTATAAAACACCTACTCACATACTCTGCTTCTGTGAGGACTTACAAGAACTTAGACGGAAGCACTTTGGAGAGGAATTTATACAACCATCACAATTACTGAAATTCCCTCCAGTCAGTCTAGTGGCCTTTATAGAAGACACGAAGCTTCTGGAATGGAAGTAGATAACATGGGAAATAGTACAAAGATTCAGTTCCAGTGCCTGGACTGATGAGCACAACCCAAATACATGAATGAATGAATAAAAGATGTGACGGATGGAAAATGTCATCCCATTCAAAAGGGTTTAATTCTGCGTCAAATAAACGTCTGAAACTTCAAATTGGATTCAGTGATATAGCGGAAATCCTAGAGAATTTCTCAATTCGGGCAAACTTACGTTTTGCGACTTTTCAATGACTCATACCTTGAAGCAGATACTCCAATTAGCAAACCCATAGAATAAAACTTGTAGATAATTAAATTTTTTGCTATACAGACAATCCAATTTCCAAATTAATTAATTTTAAAAGGTTTTTTCATGCAGTTTTTTTCATATCTAGCTGCACTTGTTCCAACCCCAGTTGAGAGGATCCTTTGGTATAACATACCAGCTCTGGATTCGAAGGTAGACTCGAAATATGTTGCGCTAGATTGAAAGTTGAGAATATATTTTTTGTTCAAGGAAATCTCAATGGCCTCAGGTAAATAGAAGACGGTCAGGAAGAATTGACCTGCCGAAATAAGATCATCATCTGCTTGATAAAAAATCTTGACAGCCTCCTGGAAAGCGGTGTTGTTTTCGAGGAGTTCGACAAACTTCAACTTATTTTGTCGGAAGAATGTAGAAACCGTTGTATATAGGAACAGAAGGTTCTGTTTGACAGCAGAAGAAAAATTGAAATATCTGTGACAGTAGAGTGTTATGTTCTGAGAGGTCCTCTTTCCAGGTTTCATGACAAATGTTTGACAAATTCGGTGCTTTAGCTGTTAATAAGATCAATGGATTCGATTATGATGACTGTCGCTAAGTTCCTCTGCAACTTGAATAGCGGTGTTGACAATGGGGGTGTCAGCATTCTCAAAAGCTTGCCTCCTAACGTACTAATTTTATTACGTATAATCAAGATGGACCTTTTCAGTGAACACCATGTTTGTCGAAGAGAGCTTGCGAAGACGCTCAGTTGATTTGGTAATCTTCAGTGATAACTTTTATCCGGGAAACCGCCAAAAACAATGTTCGTAGTGGCTAAATGTAGTGACTACATTTGGAATTTGAGTTGTCTATGTAGTGCGAAATTTTATTCTCTACAACTTTTATTCTATGAGTTTTCCTCAATAAGACCTTCTTTTTCAAAGATATCTGGTCTTAGAAAGTCACAAAACGTAAGTTGGCACCGAAATTTTTCCAGTTTTAAACTCTAGGTTATACCACTGAACCGAATTTGAATGTTTATGTGTTCATTCAACGCAAAAATTTTACGGTTTTATTTATTAAAAATTATGCTCAAACTCAGATTACAGGCATTTAGGACCAACTTAAGTTATTAAAATAATTTACAGCTTACTGGAAATTAATCCTCAAACAAACAAATGAATATGGATTTTGATATTGGCTTCAGGCAATAATTTGTGTTTACTTTTCAAGTAGGTTTGTTGTTCGAAGGTTGAATCCATCTTCCAAATTAAGTGATTCACCAATAAAGACTACATCACTTTCTGAACATTTCAATTTATCTACTCAATAAGGGTAACCATAAGGGTGAGGAGGTACCATATCTCGGAAACCGTATGTCCTAGAGTTTGGGGAAAAAATTCTTATGAGGAAATCAGCCCTAAGAAAATGATTAAAAATGTTTTTTTCGCTAGGTGGTGCAATCTATCACTAACAAAATATAATTGGATTTTCTACAAAATATTACTCAATTTAGGTTGGTAAAAAATATCAACTTTAGAAAGTATTGTCCTTATTCTACAACTTTTGTTAAAGTCATTCTTCTGTATCACCTATTCTGAAGTGGTGGGGGAAGTGTTCTTTCGTTGACATGAAAAAGACTGTAACTTCCATATGCCTGAATCGATTTTCAAAAATATAGAACCCATGCATAAAGCATTAAAGGTAGAGTCCAGAAAAAAATAAAAACTCTTCCAATCTTTCAATCGGCAACAAGAGGGCGTTATGTAACACCTAGCTCTATTTATGATTTTTTCTGAAAAAAAAAACTAGCTTACAAAAAGGCAAATAAGATGACTTATTGACCTGTCAAAACCGCGAACTGACATCTCTTGTCATTCCAAAGATATTGGCATTTTTGGTAAGTGTTGATAATTGTTGGCACTCCCAGTAAGTTGTAAGAGAAATTATGTTGCTCAATTTTTTTTAAAATAACATAACAAGTAAAAACACACCACAAAAATATTTATCATCATTACATAAGTAATGAAACAAAACTAAGGAAGCTACTCATAACAGAAATTTACAAAACTCACCTACTTCCTAATTATTTTAAATACTCAAAATGGTTGCCATCATTTGCTATGCACAAATCCAGTCTTTTTATAGTGGACTTAACACTGGTCTCAATTCCAGCAAGGCAAATACTTCGAACTGCTTCTCGACTCCTATCTTTCATATTCTTATGTGGGGCCAGCAAGGTCACCAGACCTTATGGTTTTAGATTTTTACTTATGGGGTAGAATCAAAGATTCAGATTTTAAAACACGTCCAACTACAGAAAAACGATTTGTGGCAAGCATTTTGAGTATGTAAAATAATTAGGTAGTAGGTGTGTTTTGTAAATTTCTGTTATGGGAAGCTTCCTTAGTTTCATTTAATTACTTATGTAATGTTTATAAATATTTTTGTTGATACGTTTTTACTTGTTATTTCATATTCAAAACAATTTTACCAATATAATTTAATAATAATAATAATACATTTATTGCTTCTCAAACATAGAGTTTACTGCAAGGGTCTGGGATTAACAAAATTTCAGTGTAACAGAAAAAAAAACTATTCATTCAAAATGAAAGTACGTAATTTTAAGATACTCCAGTAATTATCTTGGAACTTTCATAACTTAAAATATTCAAAGTGGAAATTAGTGAATCAAAATTATCAAAACAATTGACTTTTGGCTTCATTACTGAATATATTGGACAAACAAATAACAAATGGTGGAGGGTTTTGTATATAAACCGTATATAAATCGTGCATAGTTCTTCTGGATTGATGCTATAGCTATTACCATTGAAAAAGAAAAACATTTTATGACTATTGGACAACCGTAATTGTGCAAGAGTGCGAGTGATCTGAATGGGTAGTTTAAGTAACAGGTATTGTTGTACTTTGCCAGTAATATTCAAGCTTGTATATAAGGTCATGAAAGAGCACCGCTGTGCCAAAATCCATACAGTTCAATTTAACGTATAAATTTTCAATAAGATTCTTTTTATTAATTCTCAGTGTCTTCACATCTAGGTTTTCCCAAATATTCAAATCTCCCGCAATTTCAAATAAACTACATGTTTGAGTGGCCCAATTAAAACGTTGTTCGGATGAAATAGCAAGTTGTCGCAAACGAGAAAAATAAAGCTGGGGAAATCGAGTACTTTCCATTAGCAGAATTTTTTCCAACCAATTGATTGCTAACTTGAATATATTATAGGAGAGTTTGGCCCTACCTGTTTCGAGTCTCACTATACAGTCTGGAGTATTTCTCGGTAGCAGCAATACCCGTTTACAGAAATTTGATTGAACTTTCTCAAGAAGATCTACGTATCGCAATCCCCAGACACCAACACAGCTAAACATGACACTTAGAGCAAGTGATTCAAATAATTTAATTCAAGGCACCATGTATTGACCTTAGCTTTAGACATAATAGGTATAATTGCTCCAACAGCTTGATTACCTTTACTAGCAGTTGCCACTGCCATTTTGCTGAAAACACAAGAAAACGTCAGGGTAATATCCAAATAAACATATTCGTTTGTCATAGGCACTTATTGATTGTTTAGATAAAAGGAATAGTTTGCCTGACGAAATCCTCCCCTAGAAAATTGCATAATTTTAGTTTTCGAAATATTAACTGTTAAATAATTCAATGAAGTGTACTCTTCCAAAATTTTGAGTTTTTTTGCTACGTCTATCTCAGAATAATTAATTACAAGGTCATCGGCATAAAGTAATGCTGGTTCCGCTCGTCGATATCTACACCTTTAGCCCCTTTATTAATGAAAAAATCTTCCAGCTCTGCTAAATACATTGCAAAAAGCAGTGGGTTCATAGGCTCTCCTTGTAGTACACCAGTGGTTACATCAAACGATTTAGAAAAACCATTTCCTTTAACTTTAAATGATGCATTATTATAAAGGTTTTTAATATATGGCAGTACTTTTGAAGATATACCCAAGTTAAATAGTTTAAGCCACAATATATTGTGATTAACTGAATCAAAAGCTCTTTTGAAATCAACAAAAACTGCAAAAACTTTCGTTTTCCTGAGTCTAATATGTATATGGATCTCAGAAATTAAGGTGAAAACAAGCCTCTGTAGTTTGCTGGATCTTCCTGTGCTTCACCTTTATGTAGCATTGTAAATAACGTAACAAACCAACTATCAGGAATAATTTTGTATTCAAAAATATCATTGAACAGTGACGTAAGAAAAATAACCCAATTATCAGGAAGGTTTTTAAAGAATTCATAAGGTATACCGTCACCGTGATTTATTATTTTTACATTTGTTGAGAATAATATAGATGTCTTGCGTGGTAATTGGTGCATCTGAAAAAGGGTGACGAGCATAAAAAAAAATAAAATCAGTGTCGATATGTATTCATGTAGCTTTGACCTAAGAGATCTTACGGTTAGCCAAAATTCTCTTGAATTATAAGCATTAGACAACGTACAGATAATGCCAGTTTCATAATCTATTTTCTTATTTTTAAGTATTTTTTTATACTCCTTTTTAATTGAGATGTAGACTGTTTTGATTGTTCTGAAAAATTGCACTTTCTACAATCCGATAAAGCAGTTCTGAGCTCTTCTTTACTTTTTAAACATTCCATATCAAACCAAGGTTCACTACACGTTTTATTATGATGATTAGTACTAAGTTTGCAGGCACGAACAAGCTCTAATTCTTCAGCAGTTTCACAAATTACTTTATAAACATTGTTATAGGATGCTTGTACGACCTGAATAAAAACAACTCTATTTGAAGTACACATTGAAAGTGTATAGTTAAGTGAGTCAGCCTCTCTCCACACAAACGAATTAAGTAAAGAGATTTCCCAGGGGTACACATTTATTTAAAATAAACAAATGTCATAAAGCACCAAATTCACTGGAAAATGGCCAGAAAGAAAATCATCCCCACCTACAAAAAAATTATCAACATCTGTAAGAAACGAATTATTTACCCACAAAAAATCAACCACACTCTTACCCTGTTTATTAACAAACGTAAATTTCGCTGGTCTATCCGACTTGGTTCTACCATTTAAAAGTGAAAATGAATTATTGCACATAAAATCAGAAAGAATACCACCCCGTGAGTGTATAACTGAATCCATACTTAATCGGTCTGCGAACAAGTTACAGTTTCCTCACGTAAAGTACCTACTATAGAGACGACAATTGAAATCACCACCAATTATTATTTTTGTTTCTGAGAATGATTCTACAATACCTGATAAAATTAACTGAAATGTTTCAAACATATAATCTAATTCCAAATTAGGATTAAAATAAATATTGCATATAATAAAGTTATGCTGCTCATATGATACGTGAGCAATATTCCACCAAAGGGAGTTGTATAAAACTTTAAATTTGAAGAAATTCCTATAAATAATACTGTAACGTTAATTTCGTTCACTTTACTTTCCTCTATTAAATTAATAAATTATCGTATGGGCGGCGAATAGCCAGTCCTTTCTCATACCCAACACCGAGAAATGTTTCAAGGCTGAATATATTTGCTGTGGACGAGAGTCGAAATCAACGTTTGTATGCTGGCCGATCGAGGTCCGTCTGTAGTGAAACTAGTCACTTCTATTTTGAGATTCCCACTTCGACCTCGTGTCTCTTCTTCTACCAATTATAATGTAAATATGAAGCAAGAATTCACTACTGAAATGTAAATTCCTTTCCTGGTCAAAGCGTATGAGCGTGACATGAACATGAGACGTAAGTCTGTTGTCTTTCACATGATTTCGTGTATTTAAACAAGTGGCAAAAGGGTTTCGTTCTTCTTTCCTGTGAACAAGTGCCGTTGAAGCCTTTCTGGCTTATCTTATCTTATCTCTAAGAAGTGCATTCATTTGAGTGCACTTTACCTGGGACAGGAACTTTACCTGAGACTTTACCTGAGACAGGAACTTTACCTGAGACACTACGTGGGTCAGGAATTTTTACCTGGAACAAGCAAGAACGTTAACTGAAACTAGAACTTCAAAAGGACACCATCTCTCCGCCATCACTTCAGGAAAGTACATCTGCTACATATAGTCAGCTCATCAACATTGAACAACAACCTACCCAGTCAATTTTTTTTTCTATTTAATTTTTTTGAACAAAGTCAATATACAACTTGTAAATTTAATAACGTTGTTCATATAGTTTTTTTTCCCTTCCAATCTTACAGGATTTGTCGCTATAATGCTGATGTGAATAACAAATAAGCTAGTATTATTCAGAATGGCGCCCACTTACCTTTCTTAACTTTCATAAATTACCTTTATCTAATTTCAGTACCTTAAATAAATTTCAAGTAGGATTACCCGAGAACCGGTAAGATTACTCTCTGAATTTGTACTAGTTTGGTCTCAGAATCTACACCTGAGGTGCTCTCTAAACTGAGTAGCCGTAACAATACATAAACCTCCGCTAGGCCTACCCAATGACTTTTGTTTTACAAAATGGAAAATACCATTTTATAATTATTAGTGTGCTGAAATATACTCACCACTGGATGAGATGTAAGCCAACTTTCAGAAATACACGAAACATCGAAGTCATAATGTTCACAAAGTAAATTTTCCAAATTTTTATAACCATGACAATTCCAAAACGTTAATTCAAGTTTTTTGACGTACCAAAATCAGTCTTCTTATGAAAATTTTGCTTGGGCGATATTTCTTTTCGATGAGCCATCTGGGATAATGCGCGGTTGAGAATTAACAAATTTAATTTTTACTCTTTCTCCGTCTGCTTTTCTTTTTTCTAACTCCTTATAAACATTGTTTATCTCACCTTTTTGCTTTTTTGTGTAATCATTTTTTATTTTTACGTTGGGAAAACTTTTTGATTTTAGTTCATTTTTATTTTTAAGAACTAAAAGAGCATAATTTTTGGATGAAAACTCGACTTTAATAGGACGTATATTACTACTAGAATTTATTTTCCCTAGCCGAAATAAGTTTCCATATTTGACTACATAAGGATCCATTATTTCACTTAATATATCTGTGACAATTTGTTTATCATTTATGTTTTCATTATACGTTCATGTATAATAATGTTTTTTTGTCTTTCAAAAATCTCTGAAAACATGTAGGGTTTTAGCAATATAATTTCTCTTACAACTTACTGGGTGAGCCAATAATCATGAACACTCACCAAAAAATGCCAATATCTTTGGAATGACAAGAGATATCAATTCTCGGTTTTGACAAGTCAATAAGTCTTGCCTTTTTTAAGCTAGATAGAGTTATAGCATTCCATTTGACATTTCTAAGAAAACATCATAAATAGAGCTAGGTGTTAACATAACGCCCTCTAGTTGCCGATTTAGAAATTAAAAGTTTTATTTTTTTCTGAAATCTTCCTTTATTGCACTATGCATGGAGTCTATATTTTTGAAAATCGATTCAGGCATATGATTTCATGTCAACGAAACAACACTTTCCCCACCAATTCAGAATAGGGGATACAGAAAAATTACTTCAACAAAAGTTGTAGAATAAGGACATTTTAGGACATACGGTTTCCGAGATATGTTTTTAAAATTGTGCGATAAACATATAATATTGTAAAATTTATACTCTCTACAACAAAATATAAAAAGATTCAACGTAGCCGGGGTAACAACCATAAAAGCCTTCATAATATATTTCGGTATATTTTAATTGTAGAAGAGATGTTAAAGAAGTGACTTTAATTAAATGTTGGACTGGTTAATGAAAAACATAATCAAAGGACTTGATTTTGTGGCTACAAAGTTACGTGTTACGTGTCAACGGCTTACTCCAGCTCTGAAGAAAACGAATGAAAACAAATAACACGTCGCTGAGTTTATCTTGCAGGAATGAACGATCTCATACATTATTCATATCCGTACACACGGCTTTTTTAAGGGAATAATAAATAAACAAAAAACGACCAGATGCATCTAGTTGGTTGTGCTCGTTTCTCATTTCGTTCTCTATTCTCTAGCTATCGTTCGCGCGTTAAAATCAACAACGTCATAGTGAATCGAGAATACATTTCAAACTTTATGATGCTATAATTTACCAATGACCACACAGGGTATTTTCCACTTTATGCTGTATATAAACAAACGCAGCATATTCGATGCCAATCATAAATAGCCAGTAAAAAAGGCATACGACTAGGTTTGTGGATAACTTATATCCCATATTGTAGCGAGGAAAATCGGTACAACGAAAAGATAAAACGAAATGTTGTAGACATGATAGCAAGCAGGGAAAAGTTTTATCAGCATTTAAAAAACAACATTAAACATTATTCATTCACCAAATTACGTACAATAATCTGCAACAGCCTGCTTTTTTACAAAATTTGAATAATTACATTTTTTCAATTCATTTTAATGGTTTCCATTGAAAAATATTAAGATTAAACTTTCACCAAGCAACTTGTTATATTTTAGAATTTTGAGTTGTTAGAAAAAATAATTTTACACAAATATTAATTTTACGTCCTGTTTTTGATGTGTAACATCTTTCCGATCGGTTCCTTGCAATTTGTGGCAGTAATTTCGGGAAATGGGACGGAAGTGTGTAACAGGAAGCCTGCAAAGCGCACGCTGTTTGATTTGACCAATGAGCGCGAGCGGTGGTAAATTTCGCCGTTATTATTTAGCTTTATTAAATTTAGAGGTTAAATTCTGTCACTGTTTATTGGAGAATATTCCGTAGTTTTTAAATGATGACCTCAAGCTTGATATGAACACGGATCGAAATGTTTCAACAACTAACAGTAGTATAGTTGACGTAAAACATATAGTGCAGAGATCTAATCGTATATCACCTTTAAGTTCTGTTGCGGAGCTAAACTCTGAAAGGTATTAATATTATTTTTGTCTACTTACCAAACATAATTCTATATTTTATTTGATGTTACGTAATTGTTGAAAGGGCGTTCGTTTTAAACGGGATACCAGACGTGAACTGAGCCCCGTTTTGTATCCCATTCGATTTTTTTATTTTATTGCTAATAAATATATCGGTATACTTACAATTTCCTCCGAAAAATACTACACTCTTTCTTGATGTCAGACTACCAACTAATGAGTCAACACGTGTGGCCATCGTAAAATCAACCCCTTTCAAAGATAACTAGTTATAGTTCAGTCAAATTGTTTGAAATTTATTTACTTAGGATATTCATTATTTGTTTTTTTTAAGTGAAATACAACATTTTATAGTTCTGTGATTTTGAAAACTTTGAAAACCGATCATAAACATATTTGAAAGTAGACGTTTTGTTTGGGATTTTTGTAAAAGTTTATTTCGGACACAATCCAATTAAAATTATAGATATATATTTAAAAAATGCAGTGCTAACTCTGTTAACAACATTTCTATGATACATTGGGACTCCTGCAAAATGTAATCTAACCTCATTGCAGAGAACTGCAGTTCAAAGTAGCCCTATAAAGAATATTAACAGTTAGTTTCATTTAAAATAATTTTATTAACTTTTTTGATACCTATTAAAAAGCAGTTTTTTCTGCTAGGCAGAGTTGAGTATTAAATGGAATTTCGATTTGTATTTGAATATCTAAAATAATGTATCCTGGACAAACAGAATTTTTATTTGAATAAGTAGGTAACTATATAGACTAAAAGATTACATCCTGTATTTTTTGTTATAGGCAAGCGGGACATCCCCAAAAAGTCGCTTAGAAATAGCAGTATGTGACCAAGTAGTACTAATCGCTAAAACCACTTTTATTTTATGTTTTAGAGGTCTCTGAATACGAATCTGAAATTATTTTTTATTACACACGATTTCTATTTTTTGTGCAATATAATATATATATAAATATATATAAATAGTTTAAAAAAATTGGCTTTTTATTTTTTTCAATTTCCATAAAAAATAAACGTTATTGTTAATTGAGGTCTTTCATTACTCGATTGTTTTAGAATAGATGACGTTAAAATCAGTATTTAACTTCGATCGTTCAGTAAATGACGAAGATAAATACTGATTGAAACGTCATCTATACTAAAACAATCGAGTAATGAAAGTCCTCAATTAACAATCACATAGTTACATTACTGTTAATAATCTATTTAATTATCATTATTAACTATTAACTAGTTATTAACAGGTTTAATCACCATTACCAACCAGTTCCCTTGCTGTAATTAACGGGTTTAATTGTGGTAAGTAAAATAGTTAATACTCCCAAAAATTTTGTTTTCTGGGGTAATCGACTTTTGGTCACTAGCGGTTACTGTTTCTAATAGATTATTAAAGTGTTTTAATTACCTTAAGTTGACGGACCTTAATAACGATAATTAATGCCCTTTTTATTGTCATTATTAAACATTTGTTGTGTCCTAATACGTATTAAAGTTTTTACCTACTACAACTAAATTCTTAATAATGCTGAATAAATTTTTCCTCGGTGTACCCTCCGCTCTCCTCCTAAATTGAACAAAAATAAAAAATGTATTTAATGAAAAATTGTTTTACACCTAGTTTTAATTAAAAACAATACAATTTTTATAAAAAAATTATTCTTCGTTATGAAAAATTATTCCAAATCATACCTGAAACCTTTTTTTCAAGATTTTATTTTAATGTTGCTCATTAGTTATACAAATAGAGATGTCAGATGTTACACATCATATGCGACTATTGTAAGGCACGCTCGATTTTTTTATTTCAGAATACAGTTGCTCTCCTGCATTATTCTAGCCAAAATGATTATGCAAAAGTGAGTTAATATAGATGCATAAAATCTGATTAAAATGAATTAATATTTAAAATGTAATAGTCATTACATTTAGGTGCCAAATTTCAAAATAATATACAGTGTAATTCGGAAGTTATGGGGTCCGGAAGAAATAAGCTAAATTGATAAAACACCCTCTATCTTGGTTATATAGTGTAGAAGACACATTAAATATAGGTTTTTTGGATAGGCAAATAGGCAAATAGGCAAATAGGCAAGATAGGCCTTTTCCTAATTAAACACCCTGTATAAAAAAAATAAAGAATGGTGGGGAATAGTATATTGTGCAACAAGTGGGGAAAGTTCAACTTTTCTCATGAGTGTGAAAGTGGAAGCAAACACACGAGTAAGAAAAGTCCTTTCCCCGCATGTTGCACACGATACTTTTTCTACAACTGCACAAATATTAAGAATACAAGTAGGTACTTCGCAACATTGAATACTGTGACCAAAGTGTAGACGCCTCCAATTTTTTTGACAACTATTCAAAATATACCAAAAGTACAAAAGTACACGAAAAAGATTTTATTTATTTTTTTTATATCTTCTCCACTACATATAAACTTTTCGTATGCCAATTCATACTTTTTTCTTGAAATTTCCGGCAACAAATCTAAAGTTACTCTTGCAGCTTTTTCCAATATCTCTGGCGGAGAATTATTAAAATCGTCACTACTATCAGTATCCATATTATTTATTATAAATAAGTCTTGTTAAACTTATATTTAAGCACGATTGAAACTACCTTTTAGAACTTAAAAACTTCTAATATAATCTGACAGTTTTGTGACAACTAAGTAGGAATTTAAAGATGACAGTAGCCTACTAAGTTTTTGTCGATATTATTTGCTTCTCCATATAAACGTATGTGGCGTGGGCAAAGTGCCGTGAGAAATGATATTTCTCACAGTATGAGCAATATTTGGTTTCGAAATTAAGTAAGGTAGAAAAACACTTATTCCAACGCACTGCAATAGATGGAGACTAGATTCGGAGAACGAACTCAAAATCGTCTATCTAAGCAGTTTGTTTTTTCACCGCGGCGTCGTTACTGCAGATCCCATACGATTTTAAGACCTTAACCGTAGTTTTCATATATGACAGTAATCAAATAGTAAACATTGAAGTATTCTGAAATTCCATGCCGAAGAGGAATGTTTGGCAAGACATATCATATTTACCACCAAACAATCACAATTTTCGATATTTTTGAAGGACAAAAACGGATTTCTTACCCACAAAATTTTCAATTTCTGTTTCTAACCTCACATTCTGTCAAATAAGCTAGCAACCAATAAAACACCATGATCTCAAAGTGTATGCAAGGTGTGATGCCTTTTGGCCCAATATAATAATATAATAATAAATATTTAAAATAAGAATTAAATTCCCTTGATCTTATTTCAACAAAACGTTCGAACATTTCATTATCATATAAATAAAGTAAGAAGGTTATTGTCAAGTTCAAGCGTGAGGAAACACTAAACAATTATATGTTTATTTGGTTTACTCGAACTTGACTGGATTATATAAATATACATTTAGTATTTATCATAGGGAGAAGTCGATGCAGAATGCTTGAAGATAACTATTATCTATAGTTGAATAGTCAGCTAGTAGTAATTAGTAACCATTACGCATAAGAATGCTATACGGCTAGGTACTTATGCATGGCATTAGTTTAGTAAGCAGTTTAATGTATTTAGTAAATAAAACAAACATATCCCAGTGCAAGAAGTAGTTGTTTCATTCTCTTGAGATGATCCTCCATGTGACCTGCAACACCACCTATTCAGAGGCCCTTCCACACCTATATCCTAACCAAGTATCCATCGGCGACACATATATTACAAAGGCTGTAATTGTTCTGGCCTCAGATGTTTTAGGTATGGGTTTTAAACTAGCGACCTCTACAATGACCAAAAATTGGATTACATGGAGTTCGATCTCCTCATATAGTATCCATGACACTGTATGTCGTCGAAGCTTCAGCTCATAGACGTAGGTTATATTTTCAAAAAGCGTATTACCAATAGATCGAAGATAATAGAATTGATACTATTATAGCGCCTCACTAAGTTTTGAAAATATTTTTCAAAAAACAATGACCGTTTTGATAAAGTCTGACTTTGACGTATAATAATGAAAAAAAATATATCTCTTTATTTTAGTGAAATTGAAAGAGCTCGATTAATAGCAAAAATGGAAGGAAGGATGGTCAGTTCTTGCGGTAGCAAATTTATATAATAGATATATTGAAACAATCTTCAGAAATAAGCAATTGAGGCTCGATGCCGATGATTTCTGACATTGATAAGTTCACCAGCAGATAGCAGCAGGTTTTACGCAAATAGGATGGCATTAACGTCGCTTTCTCATACAAGTACCCTTTTTGTAACACAGCTGTACACTAAGTTTTTTAGCAATTTTCTAACAGGCCTGGTCCTGGGCACTACTATTTCAGTAATCTGGGCATATAAGAATGGAAATTATTCAATTTTCTCTAAAAAAAATTACCTAAATTCAATATCAACTACTACACAATATTTAACGGACGTAACACTTTCTATTCGCCACAAGAAACTTGAACCGTGGAAAGGATGGAATGACGATCGTCCGCGCCATGTTGCTTCTGTGTACATTGAACCAATTTAATTACATAAGAAAAGACGCGAAATAGACATACGTCAGGGCCACGTTCTTGCCTGACGTTCGTTCTACGAGAATTGCGCCTTAAATTATTAATGCATATTGAGTGACTCACCACTTATTATGTTGATAGTGATAAGAAACATACCTGCAACAGAAATAAAGCATTACAATACCGTATATTCAAACACATAGTAAAAAAAAGTTAATAGCTTGATCAGCAAATCATCTACAATTATACAATCATAACTACGTTATTTGTACAAACTTTTTAAGCATTTTACAAAAAGCTGGCAGAATGGGAACCTACTTTTCGTTATGAATAAACCAATTCATACAAAATTCATTAAATGCTGGTAAAACAATAACAGAAGACTTTCTTTTGTGTGTAACAATTGATTGTAAACGAATATTATTTTTCTACAATCACTTCTGCGATATTGTAACACAAACCATTTTAATAAATCTTCAAAAGGGAGTTACCGGATTCGACGACCAATTCAATAATAAGATCGGACTCGACCAAGACATTAGAATCAGGGGATTAATGGATTTTGTCTCCACTTCTAAGAATACAAAGTGGATATTATTATATTTAAGGAATAAAAAATCATTGTGTGGTTTTATGAAACCACGATGCATGTGAAACTTTTTTCGGATTGTAGGCAATTAAGTGAAAATTTTCGGAAAATTTTTTTATTCAGGGTATTAAAATCGCGTTTTTAATCTTAACTTAATGATAATGGGCAATTAATAGTAAACAAGAGAGGAATCTGCTCCACTTACTGAATACTTTGAAGAAGTATTTAATCTTGAAATGAAAAATGATATAAATATACCATCCACGAGATATGCGGTTTTATCTAAATACATTGAAAAAATAAGGTGAAGGTTTACTTATTATCATTCCCTGCTTCCAATTATTCTGTTAATATTGAATGATCTCAATCTAAATAGAATAATTTTCAGAAAATTTTCAGTTAATTGGCTACAATCCGAAAAAAGTTTCATTTGCATCGTGGTTTCATAAAACGTCACATAATACAGACGCTAGCCATCGTTCTGTATATTTTTAAAGGTCCGATGTCCGATGTAACTCATTTGCAGAGTCAATTTTAAGGTTTACGAAACAAGATTTTTTAGGTTACCACCCTTGAAAATGGCCAGTTCTTTTTTAAGCTCTTTTACAAGGCAAATATAGGTCTAATTCGATCATTTTCCCCATTAACGGCAATTAAAATAAATTCTAGGTCAATGATCCAATATATTTCTCAGCGCGTAAATCCATTTATGGAAGGAAATCAACCACTGCGAAACATTGTCACGCAGGAGCAGACTCCAACGAATAAAACCAAAGCCCTTTTGAACATATTTGAAACTGGTTGTGAAGTATAAGGTCCGTTTCAATAGAGAATGCAACATGCGCGGAAGTGACGTCATAACTGAAGCCATGTTTGAAATTTAACGTTGGACCTTTAAATCATATATATACTATCTTCCGACACCGACACATTAGTTATGGCTTTGTATCATTTCAGGACTTATAAATCCGAAGGGATTCATGTAACTTATTTTGTTATTATTATTATTTTTTTTAATTTCGGATAAGGATCGTTTTAATATTTTAGCTACTTTGGTTTAGAGCAGGAGTAGGAGCAGCTAGGAAGGATCTTCCGTTGCATTTGATTGCTGAACGTCATGGTACAGAATTGTGTACTGTTCTTCCAGCTCTTCACCATTTGACTGGTGCAGATTAAACAAAGCAAAGTTGGAACGAAGCGTAGTGGTCTTGGTGCTAGCCCAGTGAAATTTCTCGGCAGTTTTGCTAAAGGTAAAAATGAATATTCTTGTTTGAAACACACTCAACTAGCATAACTTTTACAGGTACATCTGAAAAAGTAATCAAAGATTCAGTGCAGAGTGCAGAAGAGTATCTTATTCAGATGCTTCGCCCAGGTAACTCTTCAAAAACATTTGATGAGTTGATGTATTGGATGTATCACTATCTCTGTAACAGAGTTACCCCCTACAAGCGCATCAATAAGGGTACATATTTTGCGAGCTTTTTTTATTGCTTATGATCAAAACAACTGTTCGGAAGAAAAATCTACATCTTTGGATCCCCTTTTGTTCGGATACACGATGGAAAATGATAGTCTTATGCCGAAATCCGTGGACAATATTTTTCCTTCAGTCGAATAATGTTTTCATTTTAGTTCTAACTAGCTGATATTTTTTGTTACATACTAATATTTTGGACCACCCTGTATAATACCAATAATATAATTATTATAAATTTTATTCTTTCAAATATTTTATTTATATAATGTAGTAAAAGCTACTCCAATCAATGATTCTAGTTTATTTCTTATAATTTGATGTTCCCAATTAAGTACTAGAACGTACCGTATATAGCAAAACAACATCGTTTTTTGAAATAGTTTTCTAACAACGTACATTTTTATCAGCCCCCGTACCATACACTCCATCTACAAATAAAAAAAGTGACGTTTTATCAATAATTCTCCAATTTTTTCATTATTTCCAAATTTTGTTTAATTATCATATAATTCTGAATTATGTTGAAAATTTTAAGTCTCTAACCAATCGGAAAATAAGTTTAAAATCAAAGTTCCACCCGACATACATGAAAGCGAGTTAATAAAAATGTGTTAATAAAATACACAAATACCGCGAAGCACTTGCACGAATGAGTGAGAATATAAATACCTACTACACGGTCAGCTGATGCGAGCCATGGGCGTTGTTATATTGGCCTTGCGCCTTTCACTTTACCCCTACTCCGACATGCGACTTGCGATAGATGGACGAAAAAATTTGAGGCGATGTAATAAAAGTTTCCACTTTAATAATACATTACTTCATCTATAATAAGTGTTTTACATAATAAAAAGTTTCCAATTTTTGTAAAATTTCGTCAATACGAAAACAAATACAAAAAAAACAATTTCGAATGACTATTATTCCGACTGGCGATTGGTAAAGCGTCTGTTTTAGAACCATGGCGCCCAGAATCTTCTAATAAGGCAGCGTTTACGAATACGAGGAACATAGAAAATTCAGGAGCCCTGGAGTAATGAGAATTACTACAAATATACGCGAGTTTTTGGAAATGATGTGAAAGTGTTTACTAACCACACATTTAGTGAAATATCGAATTAAGATAAATAGTGGGATATTTAAGATGTATAAATAAATTAGAATTGTTATACCGGTTGTAAAAAATGAGTAGTTATATACAGTGTGTATCATCATACTGGTGCAAATAAATTAAATAGTAGTTAGTGTTTAGAAACTTGTGAGTAAATTAAAATCAGAACAAAAACATTACAATAATAATGTAACACCACAATGCATTTGAAGTGTACATTTTTAAGTTCAGGACCAACTTCAAAACCAGAAACAAGGTTCACTTTGTACAACTCAAAATAAAATTGAAATGGGGAGACAATAACCTTACCCTGGACAACAAAAAAAGGTGAAAAGATGACTGAGGCATCCAATAAAAAAAAAAGGTGAGCGGTCGTCGCACCGCCGACAGAAGCTTGCTTCTTATGCACAATAGAATGACCATTTTTCGTAAATTTTTGTCCATTTTTCAAAAATTTTGACAATTTTTGACAATTATTGACCATTTTTTTTAATTTTTGACAATTTTCACTAATTTTTCAAATTTTAACAATTATTTACCATTTTTGACAATTATTGATCAATTTCGACAGTTTTGACAATTATTTATCATTTTTGACGAATTTTCAAAAATTTTGACCATTTTAGACCATTTTTCCAAATTTTAACAATTATTGACCATTTTTGTCAATTTTTGAGCATTTTTGACAGGTTCTGACAATTATTGGCCATTTTTCAAAAAATTTGACAATTTTTAACAATTATTGACCATTTTTTTTTAATTTTTGACAATTTTGACTATTTTTTCAAATTTTAACAATTATTGACCATTTTTGACAATTATTGATCAATTTCGACAGTTTTGACAATTATTTATCATTTTTGACGAATTTTTCAAATTTTTGACCATTTTTTCAAATTTTAACAATTATTGACCATTTTTCAAAAATTTTGACAATTATTGACCATTTTTGACAGTTTTTTTATAATTATTGACCATTTCTTCAAAATTTTTACAATTTTTGACCATTTTTCAAAATTTTAACAATTATTGACAATTTTTGACAGTTTCTGACAATTATTGACCATTTTGCCAATTTTTCAAAAATTTTGACAATTTTCAACAATTATTGACCATTTTCGACATTTTTTTATAATTATTGACAATTTTTCACCATTTTTCAAAATTTTAAGAATTATTGACCATTTTTGACAGTTTCTGACAATTATTGACCATTTTTGACAACTTTCAATTATTTGGACAATTATTGTAAATTTTTCAAAATATTTAACAATTTTTGATCATTTTTCAAAATTTTAACAATTATTGACTATTTTTGACCATTTTTTTAAATATTTAACACTTTTTGACAATTTTTGACAGTTATTGACAATTTTTTCAAAATTTTGACAGTTTTTGACAATTTTGGAGAATTATTGACCATTTTTCCAAATTTTTAACAATTTTTGAAAATATTTGGCAATTATTAACCATTTTTTTTAAATTTTGACAGTTTTTGACAATTATTGACCATTTTTCCAAATTTTCGACAATTTTTGACCATATTTCAAAATTTATCACAATTTTTGAAAAATTTTAATATATTTGGCAATTAGAGAGAGAGACGCGCGATACTCTCTCTCTCTCTCTCTCTGTCTCTCTTCCGACCGTTTGGGAATTCCTCGTGCCGGCGTGTATGAGAGAGAGAGGCGTGCCGCTGTGTAGCCTACGAAAGAGAGAAGAAGAAGGCGGCTGAGGAAGAGAGGGGAGAGAGTTAGCGCAGCGGGCGGCCGAAAAAGAGACGAAGAATGAGTCATCGCGTGACGAACGCTTTTTCGTAACATCACACGTTTTACGAGTTCACTAGCCTTCCCAATAGTCCTATGTCGTGCAATAAGAAGCAAGCTTCAAAAATGTTGTCGATTTTAATTAGATCATCGAGGGCCTCTCGATTCCAAGAATTTAATTGGAAAAGTGATTGACCTGAAAAATTACCTCTATCTCTATATATACTGGTTTCCTATAAAGGAATTCTTAAAACTTTGGTTTCTAGAAATGTTATTCAAGAATCCTTGGTATGTTTTGAAGACGAAGTTCTTGATAAACTAATTAATGTCACCAGAGGCAGTTGAAAATCAGTTACGATTCGGAGATCAAGGTTTTCAAAAATGCAACTGTAAGAATATTAGGGAACAGTGCAACACAAAGTTCAATTTCTCATGGTTGTAACATGTCTATCGACCTGTTTCGATTTTACAGAATAAATCCTTTTAATTAGCGCTCGTCGTCACTAGCCGCTTCCAATTATAGTTCTGTGATCCCAAACTCTTCAACCCTGACCACCATAAGACAATTGACGTCTGCCAACGGACGCTTCCATTTTTTCCAACGCCACGTGAAACACCCCTTTCTGTTATCGACCGCCTACGGGGAAAGATCATCTTTCGCTATCTTTCATCTCTTAAGTACCTATCTTATGAATTTTGCTGTGGTAAGTTCCAAATCATAATTTATAATTAATAAGCTTCTTCTAAAGTACTGTCTGATATAATTTTCGTATGCATTCTTTATTTTATTACAGAGATAGACGAAATTAAATTCAACACGTGGTCATAAACTGTTCTTTTATACTAATATGGTAGTTTTGAAGCCAAATATTCTTTTATAATTCACTGTTTTACTTTTATACAAACATTTTCAAGCTTTTTCAGTTGCGAAATAGCTCTTTTAATTATAAAATAACATTTTTATAATCTGTTAACCTATAAAATATTCTTTCGTAACGCCAGTGCCGGTTTCATATATTTCCTAAGCACGATATTTTATCATATAACTAAATAAATAACTCTTTGCTATCATTAGTTTCTTTCGGATCATTAGTATATTTTTTTAATTTAGCCGATAATTGCTATTTTTACTGTTTTAACATGGGACATAATATTGTTGGAAAGCTAATCAATTTTTTTGACTTTCAAATAACTGCCTTCCTTTTCTTTAACCTGAAAAGCTGACCAACATAATGTGCCATTACATTCAAGTTCCTATAAATCCCTGATCCACCTGTACTTCTAGGTAAGCACAGCCCCAAGGATATAACCCGAGAATATAACCCCAAGAATATAGCCCCAAGGATATAACCCAAGGATATAACCCAAGAATATAACCCAAGAATATAGCCCCAAGGATATAACCTAAGATTATAACCCCAAGGATATAACCCAAGAATATAACCCCAAGGATAGAACCTCAGGATAAAGCCCTAGATCAAAATACCGCCCTAGAACAGAACACATCAGTTCAGATCAATACCTGCCTAACTACTTCAGGAAACCACTCCATACAAGCTAAGTACCTATAAAAGTACAAATTCCAGTGTTCATTTCCTGTGGCAGAATAAATTTGTGTTAATTCTATTTTTATTTTTTTTCTAAATCCTCAACTATAAGAGTTGAGGGAGATATCGCCCGGGGTCACTTTTATTATTAACTTTTATTTAAATTTTACAAGGCGTTTCTACCTTTTCCGCCTTAGTTTTTTCATTAGTATTTTTATCGTCAAAAAGGTAGTGGCGCCCTCAACTTTTACAACCTTCCTGTAACACTTGTGCAGCATAAACTTGGAGTCGAATCACCCTTGAGAGGAGTCTCTAGCCGGAGCCCTTCGAGCTGGTGCCCTTTGAGGTTACAGCCATTTACCGTTACATGGTTCTAAGGAATTAAGTCTGTGATAAGTTCAATGATATTATTTAATGTGGGGTGATGATTTGATTCAAATAGGAAGTGTTTTCCATATTTTGAGTTGTGGGGGTGTTTATTACTAAAGCAACTAAGATGTTAACTACATCTTATTTTTTTTTATTCGGTTATTTAACGTCGGTCTATTTCTGCGCAACTTAGGCTAATCACCGACGCCGGGAGCACTCTACCTCTAACCGGAAATTTTACCGAATCCACTAGTGTTCCAACCAGTTGTAGGGATCTTCATCGAGCCCAACATCGATGGACTCGGGACCTCGGTTTTACGACTCATCCGAAAGACGGCATATTTACATTATACCTCGTGCTCATTGGTATAATGCCTGCGAACTGTGATATGATAACGACCCTAGTAATCTGAGGTGTTTCGATGTAGGATGTACGGGCTCTACGATGGTGTTTCCCTAGTGGTCACCCATCCAAGTACTAACCTCACTCGATAATTATCGCATCAGAGGCGTTCCACCAAAGAGCTGGTTCGAAGCCGTACATCTTATTTAAATGTTTCTTTGTGTTTCATCGATATAAACTGTATTACAATTTTCCTGAATTGGTGTAGTCATCACAAAAAAAGCATTGATTTTCTGTTTTGCCGCCTTTTTATGGAGTGTCAAGTTCAGAAAAAACCAAAATGTTGCATGTATATGAAATGTATATGAAATATTAGGAAAAATGTTATGAAATATTGTTTTGGAAGTGTGCTCAGAAAAAAAATACAAGAAAGTAGGCGTAAATTAACAGTCCGATAAACTCGCTAACTGATCAACAGACTGGAATAACGTACCCGAGCTACTGAAGATTTTGATTTCGAAAAAGTTTTATTAAACTTTCTAAAAGTAGGATAAAATTTTAAACTAGACTATGATAAATTCACCATACTTACATAAAGCAAAAACATAATTAAGAAATCAACAAGACCATCATAAACAAAAATACGGACTGTGAAACGTTTTGAAGAGAATCTACATGAAAAATTAAATTACGTAGCCCAGAAATACTGGAAATAATAATTCACAATATTTTCGATAAAACCAACAAAATAGTGTCCATATTATAAAAGTAAGTTGAAACTTTTGGAACCGTTGCCGATACACTCAACTTCACCAACATTAATATTTCACACTATCAATAAGTGTAAACTGTGCTCAGTGTGGCATATTATGAAAGACTAAACGTCAAATAAAAAAAATAGATGCAGTAAACGACAAAGAAAAATTAAAACAAATAAACCAAACAATAAATACAAAAAAGAAAAAAAGATGCAGTGAATCTTTTCTAGATAATATCAAATAAAAAAAATTAATTTCATTTGGAAATAAAAAATTAATGAGATCACTCCATACTTGGAAAAATGCAGGAAGTGGAGGCTAAAGCTAGAAAACTAAATAATAGCTGAAGCATTCACATTCAACACAGAAGAAATGAGAGCAAACGTAAAACTCAAAAAACACCATGTCTTAATTTTAATGACCGACTTCTAAAAAAGAAGGAAAGTGATAATTAATTTTTTTTAAGTATGTTCGAGCATAACTTCTTTGTTTATACACCAGTTTCAATTTTTTTGCATAAAATCTAGTTTAACTCCAAGTTCCACTTTACTTCCATGGATTTCGAAGATACTCTACATTCAAATTCAAATAAGACAATAATGATAATTCGGTTCTGGTAGACTTCGCGACCCTCATAATTTTATGTTAATTTTAAATTTGTTTGATAGCTTACCTTAAATAAAGCGCATTGCGACAAAAATTCCACTGGATCATTCAGTAATTACTTTGAAAATCACGAATTAGTTTAAAAGATGGTACTTTTTCAAAATTATTTGCTATTTTACGATGAATATTTTCACTTTAAACTGTGAAGGTTATTATCTAAATCTGTTTCACAAAAAAAACGTAAGAAAACACTTAAATTTTGCCAATTTTCAGAAATATGTTTAAGCATCATTATTTTCATTTGTCATTTATAGGTTATAAAATTACACACTAAAATCTAACGTTTAGGTAGCTTAGGTTCACAAATTAGGACTGTTGTGTGATCAGGTGATAGTCTTAGCGGCGTTGTCAAATGGCGTTTATTTTGGGCGATTCCCATCTCGGCCAATCAGGCAGGTGTACTGAATAAAAACCGCCCAAGTCGGCCAGAGTCTAAAATTGACCTGTTTTGGAATGGCCCATCTCGGCCAACCTTTATTACAATAATACACTTCAATCAGATTGATTAGATTTTATTAATGTCTACATATAAATATAATAGCTAACTATATATATTACAACAATTTATACATATTTACATTAAGTTATATACATGATAATATTTTAACATAAGACAACTTATACTCTTCAATTTTTTTAGCAACAAAAATTTGTTTTTAGGTTAAGATAGGTTAGGTTAGGTGAGGTTAGGTTAGGTTTTAGTTTTATTTTTGTACTCTTCAATTTTTTTAGCAACAAAAATTTATTTTTAGGTTAGGTTAGGTTAGGTTTTTGTTTTATTTTTATACTCTTCAATCTTTTTAGCAACAAAAATTTGTTTTTAGGTTAGGTTGGGTTAGGTTAGGTTAGTTTCCTTTTTGTCTCCCCTGAAGCTAATTTCCGGTTTTGTTGTTTAAATTTAAAGTTATTTATCACTAAGAGTGGTTTTCCTTGTTTCTTTAAATTCTGGATGAACAAATGTTGCCATTTTCCGAAGTTAAATTTAAATTGTTTTTACACGCACTGGTCAAGATCAAAATAAAACTAAATAACTATTTTTGACAATTCAGGATATATGTATTACAACTGACCAGTGTTCATCACTCTGCCACCATTGATAAGAATTCTAAGAAATTTATTGCATAGATTAGGGGTTGAAATTTGTCGTGGGTTTCTACCTGAAAGTGGTTTAGGCCGAGATGGGTATTTCCTAAAGTCATTAAAAATTGATCTGTCAGATACCTTATTAAATCGGCCGAGATGAGCTACTACGCCCTTTATTTTCTTTTAGTTGAATTAATTTTGTATTGTAATATATAAAAATATAAACTTATTTGCACTCATAGTCATGAAAATTGAAATGATAAAAATCCTTAGAATATAATGTTTATCATAGATTTGCTTTATACCTTACATTAAATATAAGAGTTTATTTATAACAAACTTACTGATGGACCACATAGTTTTTTTCATATATATTATTACTTTAAAATAAATGAAATGATAGTTCGGAGCTTAACCTCTCTAGTTTATTACATTGTTGACTTTTATTTGGTTAATGTAAGTTAGGTTAGGTTTTGGTTCTAGTTACCCTTTGATCTGTGTCATTTGGTCGGGAAGCGATATGTGTTGGATTATGATGAAAACTATTGATTGTCATTTCTATTATTTATTGATGTTATTTCTATTGTTATTTACTATTTTCTTATTTGTTTTCTGTTTCTTATTTTCTGATATTGTTATAGATAGTTACACTTTGATCGGTGTCAGTTGGTCGGGAAGCGATGATGAATAGAATTATGAAAACTATTGTTATGATTATTAATTGTAAAAGATATGTTATTCCTAATTATGCTAATTCGACACTAAGAAATTCCATTATAATTTCACTACAAATATTTGTGACTGTTGGTCGGGTTATAACTGGTTCGATGGGTGGAAGGGTATATTCCCTTCCCCTTCTCGAAAAAATATCAAATATTCCACATGAAGTTCTCCAAAAAGGGGAAGGGAAGTCCCTTATATAATACAAATTATTTTTATGTCTACATATTTACATACCTGAATATCTATTCCCTTCCCCTTTTTGAAAATATTCATGTCGAATATAAAGTATTGAACTATGTAACTTAACTTATACATCGATAAGGTGTATGGAAGAATGCGAGCTTATCATTGTGTATCGATGATGACGAAAACCAGATTGTTCCTGGGGTAATATCTGGAGTTTCTCGATAAACCACCATTAGATGGGGAACTTTAGTGTGGATTTTTTTACCTTTGTCGAATTTTTTCCCATGTTTGTGAGGGGCTAGTATTATTGTCGAATGATCCAGGTGTTTTTTTGCTTTGTCTTACAACATTGGCTTTTGCTTCAAGTTTTTTATACTCAATTAGGTTTTCTGGAGTTTCGAGGTTACGATAGGAGTTGAGGACAAATTTGGATAGACGCACTGCTTATTCGCACTGAGGATTCCATCAAGGAACAATTTTATGTCTGGGGCTAAGGGCGGTATTCTATTTGGTTTGTTTTTAATAGGAATTTTGTTAATTTTTAATTTTCTACGTTATCAAGAATTATTTTATATTCAAATTATTTTCCTGTGACGTTACAAAAATTCGACAACTATACAGAAAATAAAGAGTTCGAAAAAGATTGGGGTTTGATTCCTCTACCATCTACCACAAGGAACGTATTTCCTATATGGAAAGTAGCAAAAGTAATCATGTCAAAATATATAGGCAAATTTTTAATATGTTTTCTACCAAAATAATAACGGATTACCAATTATATTTGTACTTATCTTATCCTTTCTATTATAGTTTTACTTGCCAGTGAATACCCTGTTGTACAGTACAAAGTATCTGTATTTAGCTTATGTTATGTCTTATATTATGGCAATCTTCAGCAATATATTTTAATGCAAAGATGATAAAACGATAAATTTTTACATTATAATTGAAAAGCGTAAACGAAAAACTACTAACAGAAAAGCGTATTTCGAACGTCTTTTTCTAATTTTTTTACACCATACACAAGTAATCATTTTTGTATAAAATACATTTGGGGTAAATTCTGTGGAGAAAACTCATTAAAATTACCATTGAAGAAAAATTTGTACAAATTAAGACTTCAACAAAGTTATGGAACAACTGGAATAGTGAAACTAGGCAATTAATATCATCAATCCCACTCAGGAACTTGATTCAAGTTTCACCATTATGAACAAAGGAATTATTATGACGATGAATTAAATGCTGAAAATGAGTTCTCAATTCTTCTTTTTCAATTCGGAGGGAATTATCTGATTAATATATTTTCCAGTTTAAATATTACAACCTTTGTTCATTGTGATACACAATCTATCAGTTTTATTCATAGTAAAAGGATATTTTCATAAAAAGTTAATACTAAGTTTACAGGAGTTTTTTCTTTTAACTATATTATGAAATTTAAATGTTTATAATTAAAATTGACGTGCCCGGCTACTATGGCCACTTGCACAAAACGATCACATTAATATATAAGGTCATATTATAATATAATAATGGTTTTGTTTATGTTTGACTATAAAGCTGTACATCTTTAAGGAATTTCAGTAAGCTGTTAATCTGGGTTATTTAGCATATATGTCATAGGCGTGATACTGTTGACTCCTGGCTGAGAATTGATGACATTCGATTAAAATGACTATTATTGTGAAATATGGTTGACAGCTTTGACAAAAGGATCGGTTGCTAGATGACATCAGGTAACCATGCGTTAGTTTAGAATGTCCAATGTGTAATCGCCTTATCATAGCTGGATCTCGCTTTGAAAGTCCTGCGAGGAGAGGGCTATTGTTTGAACGCTGTATCTCGTGTAAAAATAAAAATGAACGGTTTCTATCCGAGTGCGGTTGCTGTATAAATTATGTAAGCCCCCAAGTCCCTACATAGATGGATATTATCAGTAATATCGGTGGATGTTGAGGCAATTGTGACGAGATGATCTGCAAGTTCATTGCCTACTGTACCAATGTGTGACGGTAGCCAAATTATGGTACCGTCAACTTAGGTGAAGGTGGACAAATTTCAACGTTTTTTTGAGATAACATCGTTAGAAGCGCCTCAAAAATTTTGAAAAAATTTATGAAAATTGCCTTAGGTTTACCCCTTTATATGAGCTAAATACGAGTTTTGCAAAAATTATAGAATCGCTAATATTTTTTTTTAAGTAGTGTCCAACTCTACCCAGAAAAAGGGGTGAAGTTGGACATGGCTTCAAAACCAAGTAAAATCTACTTTTAATGAGAACTGGGTGTAGTTGTACAACTCTAATTTTTTTTTAAATTTGCACCCTTGCTGGGCCAATGAATAACGTTTGTAGGTAAAAAATAACAGTTTATTCCCTAAATCACAAAACATCAACTTAAACTAGTTTCTAGAAAAAAAATATAACGTAAAAAACAAAAAATATTTAACAAAATACCAGTAAAAAAATGAATAAAATAATTTCTGGAACAAAAAAAAGGGACACAATACCTAAAAAATATATAAAATCATTAACCTATGGTGTCATAAGTTAAATTATCTCGAAACTGAAAACGGTTTCGTCTTAATTCTACAGGCTGGGGTAAAACATGAATAACATCTTCCTTTGACACCATCGATTGGTCTTTAACATCTGGATAGACGAAAAAATGCCCCATTTTTTCTCCAAATTTTTTCCTAAGGAACTTAACTGTTAAAAACATCTCATCAATGTCTTCAACGTGGCCTACAAAATTTAGATTTCTTTTAGTTGATTCAAATTTCACAAGGACGTATTGGTTTTTTTCAAAATCTCCGATGCTAGTAGGAACTAATTCAGTCTTATCATTGGTTGGAGCAGGGTTGCTTGTACTTGGCTCAGCCTCGTCATAGTATAGTTCGTGTAATTCATCTTCTATTATTTCTATTTCAGATTGGTCCGACATATCTTCATTGTAGTTTTCTTCTTCGACTTCACTGTCATCTTCAATAATGGCCATTTTCTTACGTCTTGGCTTTCTCGTTTGAATCACAGGAGAAAGGGTCTCTTCATTGTCGCTTTCATGTTCGATGTCACTATTGTCTTCAGTAAATGTCATACTTCGGCCAGGTTGAATGGCCATTTTTTTACCTCCTGGCTTTCTTGTTCGAGTTGGAGGAGCAAGGTTCTCTTTAAAAAAGCTAACGAAACTGTCAGTCCAATGTTTCTCAACATTAACTTCTTGATAATCCGCCAGTTTTTTCAACACTCGCTGAGGATCATAAGGAACTATTCCACATGCTGCAAATCCTGATTTGACATTATTCGCAGATCGCATGTCAATTCTCTGAAAAGTCTGGGATAGCAAGTTTGGAAAATCGCACTTCTGAAAGAGTCCCCGATTTTTCATTTTCCACTGTCTTAAGACAAATCTCCACGCTTCCTTCATTGCTTCATTCATTCAATATGAAACTGATGTCATGTTCAAGACATTTGTTGATAACCGTTACGGATATGTGACTGGACAAATTGTCACCGATGATCACTTTTTTGCCTTGAAGCTTTGATGAGTATGGAAGAGCAATTTTATAGAACCAGTCTTCGAAACAAAACTGATCGAACCAACCACTTTTACTCCGGTTATAAGCCGTGCCAGGAGGACCGTTCTCTATCCATGTCGGATAAATATGTTGGGCCTTGTACACTACGTAAGGTGGAAGAACAAAGCCGGAAGCTGCTGCAGCAATCATAACCGAAATGCTTGTTTTTGAGCTATCCATAACGCGATCACATTGTTTTGCTCCTCTTTTGGCGAGAACTTTAAGTTTTCCTGGGTCGTGGAAAAATTGGTTTCGTCGTAGTTGACGATCTGTTCCGCAGGAACATTTTCTATAGATTTTTGCAATTCCGTAAAATATGCGGTCATAACAGCAGAGCTGACTTGGGCTCTAGCCCTTTTCATATTCTGGGATAGCCGAACAGATAATTCTCTGTGCCTGTTGAGGAAATTTTTTACCCATTCATCTCCAGGAACATTATCATGGAAAATTGTAATGGTTTTTCCCAGCCGATCCAGATATGATTTCACTGGAGTTTTCACGTCTTTTATGGTTAATGGAAAATTCCACTTAGCGGCACTCATTATCCCTTCTGCTAGATATGTCTCTTCATCGGAAGCTAGTACGGTTTGACCTCCATATTTCTTTTTGTTTTTTATTCCTTTAACGTGATTAAATAAAGTCGATTTCGGAATTGAATACTTTTCCGCAGCTTCCCTAAAGCTAAGTTTCTTTAATTTAACTTCTTCCTCCGCCTTCTTTATTGTAGAAAGCAAATAGTTACAGTTGGGTTTCTTGCCCACTTTTCTATTATATACACGCGGCATCTTGGTGTCCAACTGTACCCTGGAACAAGAAACTTTTTTTTATGTGACGCCACTGGACTCAATAACTTGTGGCAGATTAGTTTAAAATTTTATAGGTTAGTTACTTATACTGTAGTCTACATTGTGGCCAAAAATGGACATTCTAGGAACATCAGTATAATACATACAATAGTTATAAAAACCAAATTGCCAAAATAGCACTTTTTAAATCAATTGTTTACATCATTAAAAAATCAACTTACCGTTAAAAAACCGCGCCAAATGTAACACACTTTCTTACTACATTCACACTGATGAAATACTCACCGCCAAATTGGCCGAAGGTCGAATGTCAGTGGCGTCACGAATTTATTTGATCAGAAACTACGTCTTGTCCAACTTCACCCCGACTGTCCACCTTCACCTCAGTTGACGGTAACTGATATCTTTCGGGAAGTGATAAGCTGGTGGTAAGTATTGTCGTATCTAGTAAAGCGTGTTACCAACAGATATCAAAGAGTAAAATATTATTCTACGCTTTACAAACTAAGTTTTGCAAAATATTTTTCAAAAACAGTGACCGTTCAACTAAAAAGAAACAACTACTTCCTGAGCTACATGCCCCGACAGACATTGAATTACACTTCTAAGTCAAACGGGGTTGGTAAATCTACCAGATTTAAACCAACCATTCTGGTTTGTAACTTGAAGGGACATATGTTTCAAGCTAACGGGCTTGTTGTCAAATACGAATTTTGGTTTGTGATTTGGAGGTGAAGATGTCGTTATTGTCGCAACTTTTACATTTCCGTAACTGGTAGGTATGTATAGTTGTTGATTATAGAGACATATTCAGTCCGGGATTAACTCTCGGACGATAACATATACCTTGTACTGATGAGGCGCAAATACGCCGAAACCGGTCTATAAGTTATGTTGTCCCTTCAAGTTACAAACCAGAATGGTTGGTTTAAATCTTGTAGATTTACCAACCCCGTGTGACTTAGAAGTGTAATTGACTGTCTGTCGGGGCGTGTAGCTCGGGAAGTAGTTGTTTCTTCTTCGTTGAACGGTCACTGTTTTTGAAAAATATTTTTCAAAACTTTGTTGTAAAGCGTTTGAATTATATATTTATTCTTCGATATCTGTTGGTGGTAAGTAGTTTGGATATTTTGGGCAATTGGATGTTCGGTAAATACATTGTGGATAGTTTGGATTGAGGCTAGTGAGTCTGTGCATACAGCTACGTGCTTATGTGATGATGAGATGTGTTTGATGGCTTGAAGTTTCCTAAATAATTAGCCAGTATGAACGCTGCATAGGAGAGGGATAAGGGAAGAATTGATACGAGAATGGGACGTTGTAACAGAGCAGCCTTCTCATGTTTCATGAGGAATATCGTCACATGTTTGCCTAAACACAGTGAGACTCTTGTCTTTGGCTTGGCTGTATATATATATTCCTACTCCTACACCTTCTTCGTTTTTTCAGCCATTTTCGCATTGATTGAAGATCCTTCCTTCCATGCCTCTCTGCCTGTTTTGAAGTTTTTCCCGAAGCATTTGGGAATGGTAGAAAACTGTAGAGGGAATTAAAATCCGGGCCACCCTGAATATGTTACATTTCTGTTGTGGAATCTGTTATTTATTGATTTTATTTTATAATTTCTAATGGGCTGTTCCCTGTATTTTCAGTTTAGTACATAGTTGTATACTACAAAGTTTGGATTTAATGCATTTTTTAAATGAGCTCTATTTATTTTCTAACTAGATTATTTCAATTATTGTTCGTGTATTCGTAATCTGCCGTCTGGCGGATGTAATAAAAAATGCCATTTGTTGCAGACTTGAGCGTAGTTTCGTACGCTCGCTATATAAATATTGGCCATACGCGATGTTTTCGTCAAAATGAAATTCCCGTCGAAAAATAATATTTATGGAAGTAGCCTGGTCAGGCGTTACTCGCTGGCTAGATCACTCGTCCTTTACAAAAAACAAACCATTTTACTATTAGGGACTTTCAATATGAATGGTTACGGCCAGTCAGGTTAGCTGCAATCGATAATAAAATATCAAACGGGTCTGTTTAGCTACTATCGCAGATTTTTAGTTTAAAAAAATGTGTCAGTCAATATTTTCATCAATATTTTAACCAGCATCAATCAAAAAAATCACTAGGAACTGACTGTTGCATTAGAACAAAAGATTAATCAGAGAAGCACAAATCGTCACCTCGAAGTCAAAACCTCGTATCTCAAAATTCACAACTTTTCAGGAAACACAAAAAACCTAATATAATTTTCTGTTATAATAATTTTGATACAGGGTACTCTCATACTGAAGGCCTGGGTAAGAGTGGAATCCTGAATGAAGTAAATTTACATTTTTTCCTTTTTTTTTCTTTGTAACTGCAACAATGTGATATACGAGTTTTTCACTGTTAATTTTGGACTTCCCAGGTTTTCTCACTGCAAAGTGAACAAGAAAGATTGAATAAATTAATAAAAGAATAAACATTTTATTTTGGTAATAGATAGTTACAACAAACAATACACAAAATACAATAAAAATAATATTTTTTCAACATAGGTTGAACCTTGGTTGAACGCATGAAAAAATTTACAAAATAATTAATGAAGTGAGGAATCATAAAATCCATGATAATCTTGATGAATCACCTTTTTCAAGGACTGAAGATTATCGTATGTATCACCTTTGTGAGAGGCAATGCAGTTTTGTAAAGTTTATTTACAGTTCCTATATTATTTGACATTCTTTTGGGAAGGAGAGACCACTCATCATCAAACCTCAATGTTAATGTGTGTCAGCTGAATATTTGAGGACTACTAGGTCAGTTACAGAGAGATAGCTGGTCTTAACACCTGGACGTATGGTCGTGTTTTTTTTTTGTTCTTCATATTCTTCTCCCTTTCTTCTGCGTATTTGAGCACCATTCCTCTTCCAAGTAGCTGGATTTCCTTGTCACGTTTCTTTTTGAATTGATTATCTACAGGGCCCATTTTTATCTCCTAGTAGTTCTTCATCATAGTATGGATCCCGAATCTTGGAAAGGCTCGACATCGGTGTCCTCATTGGAATTATTATTATTATTTGTGACTAAAGTTTGGTCAACGCATATTGAAATGTTCTGTGATATTTGATCAAACTCTACAGCTGTAGACGGATATACATTACAAGATAGTTCAACGTGTGAAGAAAAATTCGTGCCACATCCAAATTTTTGGGAACTTTGTTCCGTCACTACAGCTGGTGGAAACGATCGGCTTTCACAAGAAAAATCCTGGGGGTTTTGTAGTGTCATAGCTTATATTTTACTAGCACGAGATGCTTTTAAACAATAGAAAAAGACTTTGAATTGGTTTATTAAACATTACGACATTTTGAAAAAAGACTCGTAAATTTATTTTTACAGTTGTGAAAACGCAAAACCTCGTATCTTGATTTTTAGACACTTGAGCTTTGTGTCATAGTCATAATAAATTGCAACTATTAACCCCTGATGCTTAAATAACTTAGCTTTAATAGAATTTATTGTTTGGACCCTTACTTTGTGGAATCTACTCATATTAATGTTATAAATGAAACTAAATGTTTCTAATTAATTCCACTATTTAATTAAAAAATTATGAACATTATTAAAGGATATTGATAATTATTTCGATATTGACATATATTATCATCGTCAGAATGACAGAAGTTACATTTTATGTGATACCTACTTGATGTTTAATATTTTGGCTAGACCAAATAGTAAGTGACCTATCTTGTGATTGACTTAATATATATGAATAGAAAAAAGAAGAAGATATGATTTTACAAATATTAAAGCTTAGGTATTATTAGCCCTATGGGGATATCCTGGATATCTTTTTCCCATTTAAGATCAGTATAACTGTGCAATGATATAGGAAACCAAGGAAAACTATATCTGCTGATCTTTACAATAGTTACTTAAGAAGACAATTTATTAGTGGAGAGCTCCCCAGATTAATCTGTTCATTGACAACTTCATATTGTGGGTCTCTTAAGTGTCTTCTTATTTCTAGTTCTTCAAGGAAATCTAGTTCTTGTTTCTTATCACAAATATGCAGTACTTCTAGTTCTGTGTTAGGTGTTAATGAATGTTTTGAGTCAAGAAGGTGTTTTGCGTATTGTGATTTATCTGGCTGTTTTAATCTGTATGCTCGTGAGTGTTGTTCATTGTATCTAATTTCAAAATTTCGAATTGTTTGACCAATATAGACAGCATTACATTCTGGACATTTAAGTTTATATATTCCAGACTTTTTTAATGGGGGTATTTTTGTTTTCACATTTAACAATTTTTTACTCACATTGTTTTCTGTTTTAAACGAAATTGCTGTATTTGTTGAACAAGATATTATCTTTGAAATATTATTAGAAATATTACCAGCATATGTGATGGTTTTGTAATTTTGTATTTCCCTAGTTTTTTCAGGAAATATTAATTGTAATGCCACTTTTTCCTCTTTTTTATTAATTTATTTATTTATTATATTTAATGGATAACCGTTGGATGTGGCTATTTGTTTAATTATATTAATTTCTCTATCAAAATTATATTTGTTCATAGGAACTGAAAATGCTCTATGTATCATTGAATTATATGCTGCTAATTTATGTGACATGGGATGATTGGAATTATATGGTATAGTCACATCAGTATGTGTTGGTTTCCTGTAAATTGAAAAATCAAGTATATTATTGACTCTTTGAATTTTAATATCAAGAAAATTGATTGAGTTATTTTCTTCAACTTCTAATGTAATTTTAATTTTTGGATGTAAATTATTAACATGATTGAACAATATATCTAATTGTCGTTCACTACCTACAAAACAAGCTAATATGTCATCTACATACCTATACCAAAATAATATTTATTTTTTTTGAAGAGGAGAGTAAAAAATGGTTTAAAATCTCCTTAGATATATACTTAAAAATTGTACATTCTGAACTCACATTCAAACTTCATCCAGTTGAATTTTTCTGTTTAGATGACAAAATCAGAGAAAGTGTCAGCATTATGAAGCACAAGAAGTACAAGAAACAAGAACGAAAACTACAACAACTTGAGTACATAAAACATAACACTCAATATACTGAACATCATAAAACTGTAAGTACTTACACACCAATACACTTTGCACCACGATTCGAAAACCTTTCAGACACTAACTTCACAAATAGTGAGATTAAATGAAGGCTTAAAATACAGCATACCACCAAAATTCACAAATAGTATTAAAGAAATTTTAGCCACAGAGTCAGAAATAGCTTTAAAATCTCAGTCAAATAGTTTTCTTTATGAAAAATTACAAATTGCTAATTTGATTAAAAATATGAAACCTTCAAAGGTTAAACGTCAAACAAAAAATGATATTTCAGCATTAAATTCAATTAAACAAAAAGTAGAAGATTATAACCTCACAATAACAAAATCTGACAGAATATAAATCTAAAGTTAATAATTTTATAGAATCTTGTGATGTAAAAATTCTAAGGGCTGACCCAACAAAAAAGTTTTCTAATAATGTTAGAGAGATTGACAATAGTTCAAATTATGTTTTCAAGGATTATGAGAAAAAATACATGATTAATAAAAATCCTCAGTCTCCACAATTATATGGAACTGTTAAATTACATAAAGTATCGAAACCAATTAAACCTGTAGTTTCTTACGTTAATACTCCTAATAATAAGTTAGCTAAAAAACTAAACAATATACTTAAAAGCTATGGAGGTTCAATCATATTAATAATTTACATCCAAAAATTAAATTTACATTAGAAGTTGAAGAAAATAACTCAATCAATTTTCTTGATCTAAAAATTCAAAGAGTCAATAATATACTTGATTTTTCAATTTACAGAAAACCAACACATACTGATGTGACTATACTATATAATTCCAATCATCCCATGTCACATAAATTAGCAGCATATCATTCAATGATACATAGAGCATTTCCAGTTCCTATGAACAAATATAATTTTGATAGAGAAATTAATATAATTAAACAAATAGCCACATCCAACGGTTATCCATTACATATAATAAATAAATTAATTAATAAAAAAGAGGAAAAAGTGGCATTACAATTAATATTTCCTGAAAAAACTAGGGAAATACAAAATTACAAAACCATCACATATGCTGGTAATATTTCTAATAATATTTCAAAGATAATATCTTGTTCAACAAATACAGCAATTTCTTTTAAAACAGAAAACAATGTGAGTAAAAAATTGTTAAATGTAAAAACAAAAATACCCCCATTAAAAAAGTCTGGAATATATAAACTTAAATGTCCAGAATGTAATGCTGTCTATATTGGTCAAACAATTCGAAATTTTGAAATTAGATACAATGAACACTCACGAGCATACAGATTAAAACAGCCGATAAATCACATTACGCAAAACATCTTCTTGACACAAAACATTCATTAACACCTAACACAGAACTAGAAGTACTGCATATTTGTGATAAGAAAGAAGAACTAGATTTCCTTGAAGAACTAGAAATAAGAAGACACTTAAGAGACCAACAATATGAAGTTGTCAATGAACAGATAAATCTAGGGAGCTCTCCACTAATAAATTGTCTTCTTAAGTAACTATTGTAAAGATCAGCAGATATAGTTTTCCCTGATCTTAAATCGGAAAAAGATATCCAGGATATCCCCATAGGGCTAATAATACCTAAGCTTTAATATTTGTAAAATCATATCTTCTTCTTTTTTCTAATCATATTAAGTCAATCACAAGATAGGTCACTTACTATTTGGTCTAGCCAAAATATTAAACATCAAGTAGGCATCACATAAATGTAACTTCCTTCATTCTGACGATGATATGTCAATATCGAAATAATTATCAATATCCTTTAATAATTTTCATAATTTTTTAATTAAACAGTGGAATTAATTAGAAACAATTAGTTTCATTTATAACATTAGCTTTAATAGCTGTTTTAAGTTTGTTCAAATAGTTACAACATTATGTGCCTTTTACTTAAAAAATATAGCTCTAACCTCACTCTTTGCTAGTTTGCAAATTTCTCATGCATCAAAATAAATAGAACAGATTTTTTTTACTTACCATAACTGATCAACTACCTATTTGAATCAGACACGGTATCGACACGGTTATTCAAACTGATTAACAATTTTAATTTCCTCAATATGAGAAACGAGGTTTCTATGCTTCATGCGAGATACGAGAATTTCAAACAAATTTGCGTAGCCGCATTCTAGCTAAATATCGAGATACAAGTATTTGCCACTTTTGCGGTATGACATTCTAGAACCTAAAAAACCCGTAACTCAAAACGAGCAAAATTTGAGATACGAGGTTTTGACTTCGAGGCGGCGAAATGACAATTCGGTATACTACGTGAGCAGTTACAGATACGTAAAATAGTATCGAAAGGCTTTAAAGTAAGAAGAAGTGTCAGAAGGAAAGACTAAGCATTAATACATTATTGTTCAATAATGTAGCACTGAAAATTACCATTACAAATATCAAGATAAACATAAATAAAATGACTTTCGACAAAAGTCATCAATACCATGACTACGCGAACGCTATATTGCTTGCTAAAAGACGCAATAAATAAGTTAATTGTATTAGTTAACTAAGCCTACAAATTTACTACAGCATAGTCAATATGTTAGATTTTAAATAAACACAGGTCATATCATAGACAAATTTTTTCTTTGGGTCATATCTTAGATAAAAAATGGATTTTTGTTTGTTCGTATTTTATGCGCAGCCGTACCGTTTATCCAGGGCCTATTTTACCACTAGGCCTACTAGGCCCGTGCCTAGGGCCCGAAACGGCGTGCATAAAATCATAAGAAATGCGATTTCGTAATATACAATAAGAGCCTTTTTTTATTTCACAATCTTAATTTACAAAGCGTAGCGGCACGAGCAATACAAGAGGCTATAAAAACATATCAAATAGGCCCGACACCTGATCCCCAGTTGAAGTCAAAGTTCGCCGCATCGGCGGTCGCCTTTTTATCCTTTTTATTGCACCCTCAAAGGTATTATTTTTCATCTTGATATTTTATTATGTACTCCTAACAAAAATTAAAACAGAGTCTTTAAGCCTATTGGTTACATTCCAATAAACGGAGCAAGACAGGGCTGGAAAATTTGATGATACCTAGTGCCTAACTCAGTTGAAAATAGGCTCTGCGTTCATCCGATTGTGATAAAACTTTGATAACTTATTGCTTGAACTTGACAGAGCAATTGTGATTATAATAGATCGGTATGAGATTTCCAAGTTTCTCGATTACGATTACTACGGGAGTAAGGGATTGCATTCTTTAAGATGACGCAAGTTATCTCAAGAATTTTTTGGACTTCCAAAAGGATGCCAAATGGCATGGGAGGTTTTGGAAGGGTAATGGGTGCTGTTTCCTCGGGTTTTGAGAAAGGAGTTTGCCTTTTCATGCATTTTGGATCGTAGGTAGCGTGGTCGCCACCACAATTCCTCCAACAAGGTTTTTTTGTCTTGTCACATTTATCGGATCTGTATTCGTGACTACCAAAGTTTGACAGGTGTAAAGCTTGGCTTTACAGTCAGTGGCGGAGTGGCCTATTGTTATAAATCGAGTACAATATTTTGGGACAAGTGAAAGTGGGTTTGCGTTGGATATTTCGCATCGGTGGTTTAGGCTGTCAAGGAAAATTTTTTTGGAGACTGCCTGGTGAAGTTGTGTTTAAGAGTCGGTGATGAAACTGTAAATTTTTTAATATGTAACTGTTGAGCCTAATTACATTTGTGTTTATACATACTCAGGATATGTAAATATTACCAGTAAGTGCATTACTTTTGAATAATAATAATAGTCATGATAAACTATTTTGAAATTATTGATCATAAAATATCTGCTAAGTTTTCCAATTTATATCATATTATATTAGTGTGAAGTGAATACAACAACTGCAGTCTCGATAATGCAATGTCTTAACCTGCGTCATATGAAACCCAACTCACTATTCAACGCATTTAGGGCCCATCTTATATTTCACTGTTATATAATATGAGAAACGCGGAGATAAAGGGAGTCCTGAGAAAATAATACGATTCTTTCGGTTTTCCATCTTATTGAAAAGTTGGACTTCCTTTCAAAATATTCCTAGGGGAATCGGAAAAAAATGACTCACATACATTTTCGCTAAACGTAGACCTATTTCGTGGATGAAATGCGGTACAATAATGTATCCTAACTATGTAAGGGTAAGTTGCTGAAAGAAATTAATACTTCGGAACCAACAAGAAAACGTCCCCAATTTTAATAGATCTAAAACAGAATATAAATTGTTAGTTGAGCATGTGCAGTGTACCTATCCAGATAGGTTTTCAGTATATTTACGGTCCCTTAGGTACGTAAATAACAAATTTGTATCTGTCGGAAAACCCATCGAACACTGTCGAATAAATTAATGTCACGTTACAAAAACTTAGTCTTAAAACCATGTTGGAAAAAATATAAATGCTTTAGTCTCGGAAACATGACAGGAACTGGTAGGTATAATACGGATGGATGCGTTTTCTTTTTACTGAAACTTCTCCTTTTAGTCAGTCTCTAAGTCAAATTTAATCTATTGATTAATTTATTACTAGGAATCTAAAATCATCCCGGGTCATAAAAACTGAGGTACTATAATAATTACTGTTTAAACAAAAACAAAGTTTTAAATATATTGACATCGTATGTTAATACCACCTACCAATTAGCTTGAGTTTTTACTTATTCAAAGTGGGCCACAGAAAACAGTCCACCCCGATATTTGGGAGTAAAATATTGCAAAAACAATATGATAATTAATTGTAATACTATAACGAAAATTAACTAGCTAATAACAATGTTAAACAAACTGACTTAGTATCAAATTACTAATTTTTTGCAATAACTGTTTTAATTTACTTTTGATGTGACAGAAAAAATGACACATTAGCAAACCGTAGGCGTTGCGTTTCATTAAAGATGGTATAAATATCGAAAAAAATCGTCGACGATCATTATGTCTGAATACTCCATCTAAATGCCTTACTAATGATGTGCCTCACATGGTATATTCCCTATTTAGAAATAAGGGGTTGGTGAAGTGGAAGGAAGGGGTTTGACAAATGACAGATACCTGTATCGTAAAAATGTATCCCCCTTATAGAACAAACATCGACGTGTTTCCTAATTTCCTTAAAATCTAAGGGATACTGCCAAATATCGGGGTGGACTGTTTTCTGTGGCCCACGCTGTATATTGAGTGATAGAAACGATATGGACACGTGGCTAGCGTCATTTTATATATTTTTGTCTACAAAGCTGAAGTAGAAGCTGTCTAAGTTCTTGGAGTGTCTGTGGGGGTGGTTCATGGAAATGCAAGGCTCTGTAGCTGGTCCCAAGCATGCTCGATGGGATTGAGGTCAAGCGATCGAGGGGACCATGCCAAATGTGGAATACCATGGAAGTCCAAAGCTTCTTCCACTACTCTTGCACGATGCGGTTGAGCATTATCGTCTAAAAAGAGGAAAGTTAGTCCAATAGCAGTATGAAACAAACGAATAACAGTCCTGTTCAATACTCCATTGATTTCCACTTATTGTGTTCTATTTTTTAGATAGCTTTCTATTATGCGATAATTTTCTCCACGCAGTCCATAAAATTTAATCTTTTCCAGTACACGCTTGTGATACACCGTATCAAAAGCTTTAGAGAGGTCGATAAAGATACAAATTTCAGGTGTATTCGTATCTAAAGGAAAGCGTGTATTGCATCCCCTGTCGATTTTTTCTCTCTAAACCCATATTTATTATCATTTAGTAGTTGAAATTTATTTAGAGATTTGTTTTTTTTCGTTATTAGTATGTTTTCATAAATTTTTGAAAAAACTGGCTACAGTGATATTGGTCTATAATTTTGGGTCAATGTCTCGTCGCCACTATATAGTGGCTTAAAAATTCCAAGTTTGTGGCATTCTGGGAAGCATTCGTCATTAAAACTTTTATTTATTAGATAAGTTAGCGGTTGTGAAATTTTATTACTTATTTCCTTAATGGTTTCATCTCTGATGTTATCCCAACCAGATGCTTCTTTAGATTTTAGTGTATATATTACATGTTTTACTTCGACTTCAGTTGTATGATGTATATACATAGTATTATCGAGTACCTATGTCTAAATGTTCTTCGAAGTCATCTGGAGGTAATAGATTCTTTGCCAAGTTCTGGCCCAATTCGGTATAGTAGTTATTGAAATTATTTGCAATGTCAATAGCATCTGTTAATTCTCGCCCATTTCTTGTTAATTTTTCGATTTTTGTTATAGGTTTTTTCTTTCCACAAATTTTGTTCTCACAGTCCCACAAAGCAGAAGAAGAGTTTTTATTTTTGTGTACTAGTATTTACATAATTCCTCTTATTTATGTTTATTAAGGATTTAACTTCACTTTTATATCTATTCTATCTTTCTTAAATTTCTTAATTTTCAGGTTTTTTTTTAAATTAATGTGTACAGATTATTTTTTCCCTTATGGAATTGGCTAGACCTTGAATTATCATCCATGGTTTACTTGTATGTATGTATATATGTATGAAAATTGGGGTGACAGTCATTGAGACCTAAAAGATCTATTGTGCCCCCTTACTTCTACTTAGTTCCTGAGGAAAGTCTCAAAGACTACTAGCTCCTTTAGTCCTATTTCCCACAGGAATTTTAGGATATCTGCAGGCTTTAACTTGGGTAAATGTCCCTCTTCTATCCAGTAATCTCCTAGGTGTTGTGCCCTATGATCCGAATTGCTGTGCAATCCGCAAGTATGTGGATGGAGGTTTCTTCTTCCATCCCACAGAATCTACAATCTTCTTCCTTCACTATTTTGAGCTTTCTCAGGTGCCCATTCAGGCGACAATGCCCGGTAGGATCCCTGTTAAATGTTACTTCGACTTATGCATTCATTTGATCTCCACAGGTTGTAGTCACCCAGAAGAATATTTGATTGTCTTGTCTTACTAGATCTTTCCAATAGTCAGATCTTCTCATTTTTTCGTCTTTGCCTATTTCTTCCAATATTACATTGGAGCTGATACCGCAAAAGGGTTCCGGCCCCCAAAATGGTGTTTCAGTCCCCCTCTCTGCTAGTTCATCTGCTATTTCATTTGCTTCTATTCCAGTGTGTCCTGGAATCCACAGTAAGGCGACTATATTGTTGTCGCCTAGTTCAATAAGTTTGCCTAGGCATTCCCACACCATTTTGGAACTGATTACACAAGAGCTCAGTGCTTTAATGGCTGCTTGACTATCCGACATTATGATAATCCTTTGCCTTCTATATCCTTTATCAACATTGAACTGGGCACACTTTCTTATGGCGTGAATTTCCGCTTGAAGGATACTCGGGGTTTTTCCCAAGCTTTCAGAGTGTTTGGTTCCTGGCCCGTACACTCCTATCCCAGTTCCTTCTATTGCTTTTGTGCCGTCTGTGTACCATTGAATGGCATTATTTCCAAGTTTGATAATGGTATTTGGTTTACTAATCAACTGTTTATTTTTTGAAGTGAAAACTTTTTTAGGCGCATTGAGCACTTTTTTGGGTGGAGAAAAAACATGGATATTTCGTCATTGTCACGCTTTTATGCAACACACAATACTTTTGGTTATGCAACACAATTAACAATGAGGCGTACATAGTGTTGCATAAATCATCGTCACGCTTTCCATGAGCTATATGTATGCTGTGTATATATGTGTACTTTTTTTGTGAAAAATTCCATTTACGATGGGCTTACGATAAAATTTTTAAAGGGGATTCATTTATGGGTGTTTTCACTTCTGTCGGCAGTTCCATGACTGGACGTTTTTTTTTAACTGTACATGTATTCCCATTTTTCATTCTGTAAATCGGGTTTTAGTTTAACATGATTTAAATAGCTTTTGTAGTTTAACTTTTGTTCATTCGGAGTTCCTTGGTCAGTATGTATTAAGTTAATCCTATTGGAAAGTGATCCGTTATATCGTTCACAAAAATAAAACTATGCTGTCCTTTTATACTTCTATTTGTTTTAGAGAAGAACTGATCTAAACATGTTTCACTAGCAGGACATTTGTAATTTTATTTATATACGATTCGAAATTGTAGGTGTATAGTTTTTATAATTCTCAACATGTTCCTCACTACTTAGCAAATCGATATTCATATCACCTATGTGTCTGGTGTTTCTTGTTTTTTTTCTAAATATCTCATCCAAGTTCCAAGTTGAACTGATCTGGCGTTGAAAATGAATTTGGTGACCTCTAAATTGCAGTTAAAAAAATGATATAATATTTTAAAGAAATATAAATTTCAGCTGCTTTCGTGCAACGATGAATGTGGTTTCGAATTTATAATTTAATGAAGATTTAATATAGATAATTTTACCATCATTTCCATTTATTATTCCATTATTTTATAGAATATCATGCCCATCCAGTGAGAATACATCTAAAGAATCAGTGAGTTGAAATGTTTCTGTTAAAACGATTAATATCAAACTCCAGTTTAAAACTGTTTAAAGATATACATAAACTATAAAAAAATTTACTGAGACTACGGATATTTAAATGAATTATATTAAATTTGCCAACCGTCTTTTCTAAATATGTATTGAATTCAGAGATATTTTTAATGTATAATTTTAAATTTATGGATTAGTTTTTTTCTTTTTTTTTTTTAATAAAAATCAATTATTTATTAGAGTTTGTAGAACCAAACTGTGTTCTGGCTTTAACACTGTTTTTTGTATGCTTCTGCCTTAAGAGTAGAGTAGAGTCTGTCTGCTTCGATTGAGTTTTCGAAATTTCTCCTTTCTTGGGTTTTTAGTTTAGTACTGGTTGATTTTGCAAGATCGGTGCTGAATTATTATTTGCAGTTACATAGTTTGACACCTTTGATATAACACCTATTTGCAGAACTTTTGACTATTTTTAAATGTCTTCTAAGTATTTCGTTTACTTCACGTAGAGATGTCGTTAAATCGTGTGAAATTATAATATTAGTACCCTTTAGTTTTCAACAATTTTTCAGAACTAGTAATTTTGTGATCGTCTATATAAATTCTACTTTAACCGGTGCTTGTGGTGAGTTATATCCAAGCTATGGGAGTTATTTATCTGATCAACTGTTAATTGTAAATCAAGGAGAGTGTTCAATTTATTGCATATTTTTGTAATTGATATATCCAGTAGTCTTGATGCCAAATATAATATTTTTTTTTATTTTGTCTCTATAGTAACTCTACTTTTTCTTGAAAAATTGGATTTTCCTTTTCTAATGTCTTGATCTTTTCTGTTAATTTCTATTCAATTTGTATCAAAATTCTTACTTCGTAGCTTCAACAAAATTTCTCAGCTTTTTAACCTCGTCTAAAAGTTTAGAGTTTGTGGGTTGTGATATTTTAAGTGTATGGTCACCTTTATTTCTCAAATAATATTGGATTTAAACGATGAAATAAAATAATTTAATTTGTTTAAATCTCCATTATATTTTGAACTGATGTTCAATTTAAAATTAGAGTCTCGTTTATCAAACTAATGAAGATATAATGAAAATCTTAACGACCAAATAGATATCAATCATTCTCCCTTATTAAACCTTTTTACCTAGAAGAAAATTCAGTTGTGATGGTTGTGAATAAATTTTTCAATACCTATGTTAATATTCGTAGAATTCTGTATTTAGGCACTTTTTGTACTTTATTTCCATTTAAACATATTATAATACTTTTGTCAATATCTTAGAATTCCGTATTAGGGCACTATATAAATTCAAAGTTTTTCATTATATCTTCACTAGTTTGATAAAGCTACTGTGTAGCGAAACGCATCACTAATTTTAAATTGAACAACAGTTCAAAATATAATTTAAACAAATTAAATTATTTTATTTCATCGTTTAGTATGGATCTTCATCAAGTAAAAGCCTCATCTATTCAATATTGGATTTATTAATAGAAATGATCAGCGACATGGAATAAAAACAGCAGGAAATTTTAAAAAATACGTTCTATGAACAAAAGGAGATTCAGAAATTTACGCGAATATGCAAAAACAGAAATGAAACATCAGTGACCGATTACATTCTTGTAGAAATTTAATAAACAGGAAATAATAGTGGGGACTAAAAATTGGTAGTGACTTCCTACTAGTAACGAAAATAAAAGAGCATAAATAATCTGGAGGAATATAAAAAAATTCGAATCAAGTCAAATAAGTTAACAGCGGAAAAATTCACTGAGTTCTAAAATTCAAGTCACTATCTAAAACTCTAGAAAATTACAATATGGACACAAGATACGGAATTATTTCAAAAACACAATATTCGAAACAGTTAAAGAAATATGTGATCTAGTAAAAAAAAGCAATTATAAGAAATAATCCGTGTGGTGTACAAAAGAAATAAAAACTAAAATAAAACTTGAAAAGAAGTCGTGGAAAAAGTACTTGAGTAACAGATGTACAAAAAATTATGAAATACTAAAGGGAAAGAAAAACTGAAAGAACTAGTTTTGCAGGATTGAAGGGAAAGATGGATGGAATTTGAAAAAAAATTATTTCACAAAACAATTAATGCCTTACGACAAGAGAAAAAACCAGACACAACAAGCATTAAAGACAAAACTGGAGAATTGCTAAGGAAAGATAACGAAATGATGTATAGATGGAGATAATACTACCTATTAAATGAACAACGAAACAACTAATAATTACCTGATAGGTGAAGAATAAACTCAAATGATTTTTTTTTAAATTTTGCATTGTCTCTAGATAAACTGTACCTAGATGAAAATACATTCGCTTATATTTATATTTTATTCTTCTGAAGAGACATTTTTTTCGGATGAGGATTTTATAAAAAAAATACCCGAACTTCTTAGCATCGAGAGTAGATAGAAAAATTCCTAGCAATAAATCAAAGAACTTGGAGATGATAGGTAAAAAATGCAAATGCCACAATAAATGTATTCATTAACTCAATAGATTCCATGAATATTCACAGTTATTTTCATTTGACTATTTCACTAGAGTGTTCACGCTTCAGAGCTAGAGTGCTTCAACTGGCAAAATACCTGCAGTTAGCTTGACCAAATTCACATGTGATTTTTACAACGACAAAATTTTAATTTTTTCAAGATGCGTTGATCAAAGCAAATTTTATTACCATGGTTCTGATATTTATTTAAAATGTCATTGTGTTATTTCTTGTTAGAAAACGTCAGATTATTTCAGTTCAAAAATGAGATTTGAAGAAATGGAAAAGGCAAAGTCGAAGAATATATCTCCCCCCTTGCAAAAAAAGGTGTTGGTGAGCAAGAAATGATCAGAAACAGGACATTCTCATGCTAACTCTTTGAAACCTTATTCGCAGTTGGACTCTGAACATCATTTAAAATTAAGTGAAAACTTAAGAGAAAAAGCAACAGATCAAGTAAATTTTCCTAGTACGAGTTCAAACATACCACAAGCACATGTTCTACAATCACGTCATAACGATAAAAATAATTCACAAACGTTTAATTATCTTAACTGTAACTTTTATATAAATAAATAATTATTTTTTTCTTTATGCTCCATTGTTAAATAAAAGTTCTCTAATTTTATTGTTTGTGTTTTTCTCGTGAAATAGTCATGACGAATACCACTCGAGAAAAAATTGTGTAGTCAAAATTGTTCTAAAGGTATTATTCAAGTTTATTACTTTTCGCCAATTTCGCTCATGAAATTGCCAAGCAACAAACTTTCATACCTTTCGAAAATTTTGCCCACAAATTTTTTTCTCTTGTGATATTATATATGATGATTTAATTTTTAATGAATTATTTTTCTAGAACGAACTCCTCATTAGAGAGAGTTTGCATATTTAAAACGAAGAATAACTACAAAGAGATTTTTTATTTTTATTTGCCATGAGATATTTGTTTTCACGTCAAAGCTTTTGTTAGGTAGTAAGTAAGCCGACACATTTAATTAAGAAAACAAACAAAAAAGATGTTTATCAACAAAAAGTTCCAATTAAACTTTTTATACACTGCGCATTGGTTGACACAACCACAATTCACGATGTTTTATTTATTAAGCTTTAGACACACGCGGCCACGATCACTACCAGGGTAGCGATATCATGAATTCCAGCACACATCAACGCGTTCACGGTAGCGTTTTTGTTCACGTTCACCGCATAAAGTACTGGTTACACCCCTCTCTAACCCCCGGACGCCGTCATATTAGTCACTTCCAGTCCAATGTCAATTGTCTTAACTCCCTATTTGCCAGGAGCAAAGTGCCCCTTTCCTTACTGACTGTCTCTTAGAGAAGACATCTAAAGAATAAACTCCATTTTACATGCATTTTTATGCTAATAGCTTTATAATTTGTTATTAATTACTTCATTTAAAGTAACCGTAGAGATGTTTTTTTGCATGTCATACTGCGTGTCTACGCCAGGAGGTCCAGTATGTGGGTATAATTCTGAATGCAAAACTGACCTGGAATTCACACCCACATGATAAAACCAATAAAGGGGAAATGGCCCTAATGGCTGCCAAACGGGCGATAGGAAACACATGGGGACTAAATCCACGAGTCGTACACTGGCTGTACATAACTGTGGTGAGACCCATGTTTACCTATGGAGCCCTAGTTTGGTGGCCAAAAACAGATCAGAGGATCGATGACTAACGAAATATTAAACCTCAGCATGGGCCAGATCAGGAAAGTGACGGGATTACTCACCGGTCACTGTACCCTAAGGATGCACATGCATACAATTGGCATATATAGGGAGGAACATATCTGTCGGTTGTGCATAGAAGAGGAGGTCTCACACATTATCTTCGTCACATAAACGGTACAACCAAGAGCACAAATAGCCTAAAGGCTGAGGTGCCGAGGTCTCGAAGCCTCTGACTGACCATTACTTACGGACCACCCCGTATAACATTGGGCAAAGACACCCAGTTTTTTCTCAATGGTTTAAGCTTAAAATTCACATTGGTGTTGTGACGTGATTCCTGAACATGCTTTCTCTAACGATATTTCAGTAATACAAAAAATGCTTGATAGATAACAAAATAATTATCACATCTCGACATTTTATTCTAACAATCTAGGTATTTTTAGTAGGTACATATTTTGCGTAATAGGTATAAATAAGCTAAAGCTGACTGCTCTGTAAATTCCGAGTACAACAGTGAAGGTTCAAAAGAATCCAAGGTGTTCGAACATCAAAAGGCGTAACCATAGCAACCGCGACGAGTTACTTGATACTCCACGATATTATGTGGCCAAGTAGCTCCTTATCAGTCGAGAGTAGTTTAGAATAATTATTCGAAGCTGCTTGTGGATTCATTCCTACACGGTTGATCGCAATAACGTTTGTTCCAACGATGTATGATGTGGAATATTTAATTTCCAGAAAATTGTTTATTTAAATCCAGATGGGCTGTAAACTCATTTGACCCCTACAAAACTCCAGGACCGGATGGCATATTCCCCAAGCTTCTGCAAGAGGGACTAGACATCATAATGGGTCCTTTAGTTCTGATACTTCGAAGCAGCCATGCTCTATGGTATATACCAACTGCATGGAGAGAGTCTAAGGTGGTGTTTATTCCTAAACCAGGAAAAGAAACGTACACCCAGGCTAAATCCTACCGATCAATCAGTCTGACATGGTGAAAACTATGGAAAAAGTATTACATATGTATTTACAAGAAGGAGCGCTTAAGAGCATCCCTCTACATAGACTACAATGGGCTTATCAAGCAGGGAAATCAGGTGAAGCTGCCCTGCATAATTTGGTCTCAGGTCTCGAAAGGAGCCTGAATCATAAGGAAGTAGCCCTTGCAGCATTTCTAGACATCGAAGGTGCTTTTGACAACACATCGATGTCATCAATTGACAGATCCCTTAAAAACAGAGGGATTAACAGTACCACATGCAAATGGATAGGATCCATGCTTGAGCATAGGAGGATAACAGCACATATGCATGATAAAACTTACTCCGTTAGGACAACTAAAGGATGTCCTCAAGGTGGAGTACTCTCACCACTTTTGTGGAACCTAGTTGTGGATGACTTGATCTGTAGGTTGAATGATCAAGGCATATGGACGCAGGGTTTTGCGGACGACATAGTGATTGTCACCAATGGGAAATTCCCGGAGGTGGTTATGAATGTCCTACAGGAAGCACTGCGAATTGTGGAGGAATGGTGCCTTACAGAGGACCTTTCAGTTAATCCAAAAAAAACCAAACTAGTTGCTTTCACGAATAGAAGAGTTCTCCCGCAGGGTAGAGTACTGTTGTTCGGAGAAGAACTAGAAATATCCAAAGAAGTCAAATATCTGGGAGTGACCCTTGATTCCAAACTGAATTGGAAGGCACACCTGGAAAAAATTACTACCAGGGCGACTAGGCTTTTCTGGCAATGCAGAAGAGTTATGGGCAAAACCTGGGGAATACGACCTGAGGTGGTTCACTGGCTCTACACAACTGTGATAAGGCCAACGATCACCTATGGAACAATACTCTGGTGGAGGAGGACAGAAGTGACCTCTGCAGCAATCCAAAGACAAGCTCTTCTTGGTATTACTGGGGCAATGAACAGCACGGGGACGGCATCAATAGAAGCCCTTATTGGACTTCCTCCTCTAGAACTTTTTATAAGGGCGGAGGCAATTCTTAGGCTAAAATCGGGAGACTTATGGTCGAGAAGGATACACTGATACAACTGGGACATTACTAGACGAACCTATATTTCACATGAGTTTTGATAGCATGACACCAGAGAATATATTCACTGAGCGAGTAAATATCATCATTCCATCTAGGGAACAGGTGATACACCCAGGTAATTCTGGAGAAATCATCTGGTTCACCGATGGCTCCAAAACAAACCATGGCACTGGGGCTGGTATAAAAGGACCTAGAAAGAGAATGTTCTTTAGCCTTGGTCGATATACGACTGTGTTTCAAGCAGAGACGATTGCCGCTATAGCCTGTATTGATGAAAACATCAGAAGAGGATATACCGGACAAAAAATTGAAATACTCACTGACAGCCAGGCTCTGCTTAAGGCAATCAGTAATCCAACAACTAAGTCTAGACTGGTGAAAAACTGCAAAGAATCCCTCAACAGGCTGGCAAGAGACAACAAAGTGTCTCTAATATGGGTGCCGGCACATGAGGGGATTGCAGGTAATGAAATGGCGGACCAGTTAGCTAAAGAAGGCTCTAAAGGAGACTTAATAGGTCCGGAACCGTTTTGTGGAATCACAAAAGATTGCATAAGAGGGGAAATCGGGAACTGGCTAGATAGGGAACACCAATTCAAATGGAGGGTGACACAAGGGCACCTTCATACCAAGAGTTTACTGAACAAGGTAGACAAGGAACTCTCAACCAGGCTACTGAAACTGGGTAAGAGACATTTCAAGACAGTTACCGACCTGGTGACTGGACACTGCACCTTGAGGAAACATCTGTACAATATGGACAAAGTTAGTGAACCTATGTGCAGAAAATGTGAACTTGATGATGAAACACCCACCCACATACTCTGCTCCTGTGAGGACTTACAAGAACTTAGACGGAAGCACTTTGGAGAGGAATTTATACAACCATCACAACTACTGAAAATCCCTCCAGTCAAACTAGTGGCCTTTATAGAAGACACGAAGCTTCTGGAATGGAAGTAGATAACATGGGAAATTGTACAAAGATTCAGTTCAAGTGCCTGGGCTGATGAGCACAACCCAAATATATGAATGAATGAATAGCTCATCAAGTGAATTGGTGACTCTTATCTTGTACACCGAATGTCAAAATGTGAGTACCTATAGTAAGTGTTATGGTTTTTGCTTCGTTATACACAGTGAGTTTCAAGTATGGAACGCCTCAATTATCTCGGAAACGGATTATTCTTTTTGTTAATTATTTTGGGAAATTAAACCACAATTCCCCTTATATTTTTTTAATCAATGCCTCGCCAGTGCTCCAGCCACGATATCAAGAACAATAAAGTCCTTAAAATTCTGGTCCCAATCTAACACTAACGAAAAAATAATAAATAATTCTCTACCCTATTTTATTGAAAAAGTATTATGATTTTTTAATGGAACATCAACAATTAATTGTTTATTCTGGGATGCCATTTTATGCGAGCTCAACCATACGTAATATTCAAGATTTGATGTATTCAGGGCAAACTATGTGTTAAATTGTTTAATATTCGCTTCACTGTGTGACGGCTGGTTCGGGGTCGATCTGGATATCTTATAGCAAATAAAACACATGTTCTAGTAACACTCACCTTGTATTAAGAGTAAATTTAGATAATCTTCATTGTTTAACTCCAAACGAGCCATTTCTATCATTGTACGATGCGATTGACTTCAAATAATGACAATGAATACTATTTAATTTTGACAGGTAAATACACAGCCTGCTAAAATAAAAAAATAAATAATAAGGCCTACGCCTATCTCAAAAACGCGTAAGATTGGGTAACCGGGAAGTGATCATAAACTGCCCTTATTATCGGCCTTAGAATTAGGTAGAAGAATAAAAATATGGTTGTATCATTAAAAAAATTGAGATATTTGACATTAGTGAAGTTGAACTTTTCATCACTTTTTTACGAACCCTGTATACAAAAAAGAAGTTTTCGACATGTCACCAATTACCTTGATCGTCTTACTAATCAACCCGACAAGATGTTTTTTATTTGGTATTGGGGATGTTCACACAAAATTTTCAATATGAAGGTCTGCACCTGTCAATGTTTTATTAAAAAAATTAATACCTCAATAAGTATGAATTTTAGATATATGATATTCTACACAAAGTAACATTAAAATTTAACGTAGAATCCGAAAAGTTAATAATAAACAGGGAGTTATAATTAAAATAAGAAAGTTGTCGATCACTTTTGGTGAACCGGAAGTGACATGTTTGTCAAAATATTTTCCATAACTTGTTCTCCATCTATGCCAATTTTTATAAGTAGTCTCCAATATATAGATAGTGGAAGCTCGTAGTGAAACAGCCTGTATTATTTAAAGTAATTAAAGTGTATTGTGCCGTGACATTAATTTACTGGTTCGTTATTGACTAAAACTGACAGCCGCTTGACGTGCTTTCAACAGTTCTGCGATGTAAATCGCTTTTAATGATGAGAGGTTATACGACGATAAAACAAGATCTTAAAGTCAACTGGTTTAACGATAATTTCCCAAATTATACTCCTACACGTTCATAAAACTGCACTTTAACGAAACTGGAAGCATACAAGATGTATTCCGAACTTGCAAACAACTAATTTTAAGATAGAATGCTGAGTTTTGTGAAACTTATATATTAATCGATCGTAGATAAGTCTTTTGCTCAGTCATTAATTTCCATTTGTCTTATAATGCGCCGTCCCAAGTATAAGAAGCCTATCTTCATTATTTCCTTCCAGAGTGATGACCGTTTTCGTTGTCCCACTATCATTCCTTCGACCAAATATAGTTTGGCAAGTCTATTTGAAGCTAAGCGGCATCGGTAAGGGGCGAGGAAGCATGGCCGATATCTGTCATAAACGTACCAATGGCTTACTACTTACTTACTTATAAACATTTACAATCACCTCTCTAGTTTGGCTATGAAGTGTCTTTCCACGAGTATATTGATTCATTTTTGGGAAATGAATAAACACTACACTATTCAAAATCACAAAGAAGTTTATTAATACAAAAGTTTAAGATGCCAAACAAAAATGGAAAATACAATGATAAACACTGTCAATGCCAACGCCACTGGATAGTCAATATCACTCAATAATCAAAGTGAGAGGGAAGAACACACACACACACGCGCTTGCCAATAGCAAGTGAGGTGATTTCATAGCAGCGGGTTGTTCGATAAATCTTCACCAATTGAGTTTGTTTGGAGTACGCGGTAATATGATTTTCGCATGACGTTTTTATCACTACATTCTCAACACTTTAGCTTTTTCATAGTTAAACGTGGCCATATCGAATGTTTTCGGTCGCATTCCTTTCACAGCTTCAGATAAGTTTGCCAAACTACAGTTAATCCTCTAAATTATTTTCATCATTCCTTCCGGTCGTCTAAAGGTCAAGCGCATTATTATTTATAGATTCAGATAAACTATTTCTGGATTCGCCAGGCGTCTCTTCCGGTCACCTCAATTTTCACATATCTATGCACTCAACTCTCATTTCAGAAATCAATTATTTGGCAAGTACGTCAAAAATTTTAAATCAAAATTATCACTGCACATCAACATAAGCACAACTGTACTAAAACTTGCCTGTAGCAAAGCCCTAACTAATAAATGAAGGCAAGGAACATAAAACAAAATTATTACCTATTAGAAGTGATGGTTAGTGGGGAAGAGGAAACTATATTATAGTCAGTCAACATTTCGGCTTATCTATTTGATATCAGAAATTCACTATACAGGGAGATTGTTGATACTTTCAACTGTGTCAGTCATGGTCTGAGGATGAGCTAATAAAAAAACCGAAACTTTGGCTAAAAAGACATAGTTTTCTTTGGATTAATATAACCTAATTCAACCAACCATAATTTCGAATACTTAGAAGTATGAATTATTAACGTCGTCATTTATTAATAATAATGTGAGAAATAGGCGACTGTCAACAGAAAAAGGTCAAGGTCGTTTCTTCTGCCCTATTTAGAAAGATCGAAGGTATGAACATTTCACTGTTATAAATTAAACTATCTGTTTCTAATTAATTCCACTATTTAATGAAAAAATTATGAAGATAGATCACTATATGGTCTGGCCAAAATATTAAACATCAGGTAGGCATCACATCAAATGTAACTTCTGTCATTCTAACGATGATATGCAAATATTGAAATAATTACCATTGCTTCCCTTCCCAATGGTTCCGCTGGTGGATTAGATGCTATTCGACCACAACACCTGAAAGATTTAACAACTGATGCACTAGGCCAGAATGCATCCAATCTAATTGCATCTTTATTATTGAATGGTAAAGTACCTTCAACAATATGCCCAATTTTATATGGTGCAAATTGATGTGCATTGAAAAAGAAGGATGGTGGTATACGACTGATTGCTGTAGGTTCAACAATAAGAAGATTAATATCTAAAATTGTATGTCGACGAATACCTACTGAGTTAGGATCAAAATGTAGACCTCATCAGCTTGGTTTTGGAACTAAAGGAGGAATGGAAGCAGCTATACATTCTGCAAGACGTTATTTACAACACCATCAATCCACAAATTACTTTTATCTACGACCACCATTAAAATGAAGCATTTACAAACTCATATAAATACGTGAAATTATATTTTATACATACGTCTGAAGCGTGCGAAAAAGAACAATGCTTTTTGAATGGAAGTTTCATTATAACACCCAAAAGAGTGCGAAAAAATACAATGCTTTTTAAATGGGATAATCATTATAACACTGTTTTTGATGTGAAACATAAAAATTGTCAAAAATGGTTTAATTTTTTGAAAAATTGTCAAAAATGGTCAATAATTGTCAAAGACGGTCAAAAATCGTCAAAAATTATCAAAAATTGTTAAAATTTTGAAAAATTGTCAAAAATCGTTAAATATCTGAAAAAATGTTCAATGATAATCAAAATTTTTGAAAAATTGTCAAAAATGGTCAATAATTGTTAAAATTTTGAAAAATTGTCAAAAATAGTAAATATTGTTAAAATTTTGGGAAAATGGTCAATAATTATAAAAAACTGTCAAAAATGGTCAATAATTGGTCAAAATTGTCAAAAATGGTCAATAATTGTCAGAACCTGTCAAAAATAGTCAATAATTGTAAAAATTTTGAAAAATGGTCAAAAATTGTTAAATATTTTGGAAAAATGTACAATAATTGTCAATAATTTTCAGAAACTGTCAAAGATGGTCAAAAATTGTTAAATATTTTGAAAAATGTACAATTGTCAAAATTTTTGAAAAATTGTCAAAAATGGTCAATAATTGTCAGAAACTGTCAAAAATGGTCAAAAATTGTTGAATATTTTGAAAAATGTACACTAATTGTCGAAATTTGTGAAAAATTGTCAAAAATTGTCAATAATTGTCAGAAACTGTCAAAAATGGTCAAAAATTGTCAAAATTAGTCAATAATTGTTTAAATTTGGAAAAATGGTCTAAAATGGTCATAATTTTTGAAAAATTGTCAAAAATGATCATTAATTGTCAAAAATGGTCAATAGTTGTTAAAATTTGCAAAAATGGTCAAAAATTGTAAAAATTGTAGAAATTTAAAAAAATGGTCAATAATTGTCAAAAATGGTCAATAGTAGTTACAATTTGAAAAAATGGTCAAAAATTGTCAAAATTTAAAAAAAATGGTCAATAATTGTAAAATTTAAAAAAAATGGTCAATAATTGTAAAATTTTTGAAAAATGGTCAAAAATTGTCAAAAACTTTAAAAATGAACATAGACCAACGTTTTTGTAATAGCAATGATTATGATCGTTACTATTCATTTGAATAACCTATAGCAGAAATTATAATTTTTGACTTACCTTAAACACACAGCTAATCTTTCTTTGGTACTAATCGCCCTTCGAAATTAATAGTCCAAGAAATATATCCTAAAATTGACCATTTCACATTGTTTGCATTGTAGTTGCTGATTTTGCGTGTGAATAAGGAAAAAGTGATGTAGAAAAATATTAACTCTCCCCGACCGATGTAGTCGTTGCGAAAAATTGTTTAACAAAGTAAAAAGGGATTTCTGTGAAAATAACGTTGTATATCTTTTTTCTCTTCAATTTGATAGGAAAAACGTTGTGAACATTTTTTTGCTCCCTAGGAGATCTACAAAACTAGATTTCGGACGTCAAAAAATATTAATTAGGTCCAACATTATGAGCAAAAAACCATTATTGAAAATATTATTAATAAAGGAAATATGGAATCTGTAACTTCATTAGTTTGCAAATTAGGACGATATAAACAAATTCATTTATTCTCGCTCTGTACCACATTGCACTTCAACCGCGATTTTGCTGTTTGATTTGTTGGTAGATTTCGCTGTGATAAGTCATGTGTCGTTATTATTTTTCAGAAATATGCAATTCCGAACCGTAGAAATCTTACCCCCCTTAAAAAAGCATAATACCAACTTTGTAATACCACCTCGTTTGCGATTATTAGTGACATTGAGATATTTAGCTACTGGTGATAGCCATCCATCACTTATGTATCTGTTTATGTTTATGTATCACTTTTTTTCGTTCTCGATGATATGCTGAACGCAAGTTTTTGATTTTGTTTTTTATCCTAGGTAACAGTAAAATTATATTTAATAGCCAACTCCTCTATCTTGTCATTTTTAATATTATTGTCTTTATATTCACTGATTTTATTATTCCACAATGCGGGTGAATTATGGTAATCTTCAATGAATGTTGTGGTTCTTTCATTATTCCAGTCCAAGACGCACACTCCCTATCCGATTTCTGTTAGATAGTGTCGACACTGTTTGACACCTTCAATCTTGTCGAGAGGTGACGCATGCGTGCCGACAACAACACTCGACACATAGCATGCCACAAATAGACATGTTGCCTAAAAAGTTCTCAGTGGAATCCCGCCTTTAAGTGTCACCCTATTGTGGTTTGCCAGGGTTAAGTAAGAGTTTTTGAAGGCAGTCCCAGATCAGTCTAGATCTAATCTTGGGATATGCTAAAGATTTCGGTGCTGTCTGACTATCTAAAAGTATAAGGATTTTTTGGCCTCTTTACTCCTTTAGATGTTCATTTGCAAACACTTGTCGATAGCGTGGATTTCCGCCTGGAATACAGATGCAAATTTCCCCAGCGATGCGTGGACATTGTACCTGGGTTTAGTACCGTGAACTCCAGATCCTGTTCCTATATCAATCTTAGACGTCTGTGTACCACACCAACGTTCCTTCCTGTCTGCATGCTTCCAGCCCATCCCAGTATGGTTGGTTAATTGTATTCTACTCCCACATTTAGTCCACACACCCAGTTATCCCTGTACCTTCGAGTAGTATGGTATGGTTGGTTGTCGTTAATTGTGGCCAACATGTTATCATTTCTCATTTCAAGAAGCGAGATTGTGATCAAATCTGTGATTCTGGAATGACTGTGGGTGTTGGTTACTTCATGCCAATTCCCATTACATTCCAGCCTGTATGCAGCCATTCTCGCTTCCGCCTCAACATGCAGAGCAAGAGGTGGATAATCCAGTATGGCTTCCATTGCCGCAGTCGGGCTGCTTATCATCGTACCCCTTATGCACAGACAGTCAAGTCTCTGAAGTTTTGATAGCTCTAGTTCGGCTTTCCTTTGATTGGCCACCAAATTAAGGCGCCATAGGTGGCCATGGGTCTCACCACATTTGTGTACTGCCAATGTACGATCCGTGGATTTATACCCGTGCGTCTCCTATTGACCGTTTGCCAGAAATTAGGGCAATTTTCTCTTTAGGCAATAGTTTACTTTTAAACCTATTTATAAGCACGCATGAATTGAATTGCAGATATTTTGAACGTGACATGACTGCGTAATAAAATGTGAGCTCACTTTCTCTCTTTCTATCTTTTTTTTCTCTTTCTCTCTCTCTCTCTTTCATTTTTATGTGTACAATCTTTTACTTCAGAAATTTTATACTTTCTCCTCCTTCTTTCGCAAAGTAAGACAAAAGCCGTCGAATTCATGTGAGAAAACTATTAAATCCCGGTTATAAGTTGAATAAATTTGTAGAAATAAAGACAATTCTTTTGCTTATTTCTGTCGAGCTTACATAATATATAACTTAAGTGTACTTCTATGGGATATTAGATATATTTTATTTGGTAAACTATACACAGGAATGATGTTGGCATCTATCCAGAATTGTATCCTAACTGGCAAAACGAAAACTTGAGTGAGGTCATGAGTACAAAACAAACAAAAAATAAATTTAGGAATATTCTAAATAGCAAGATAAACGGGGAAATAAGACGTGATAGGAATGAAAAATGAGAAATATTTATCTCGGTAACACTTTGCATGTGCAGATTTTCTTTGCAATCATTAGTATACTACGAAAATAGAATGATTTTGCTACTAGTCCAGGATCCAAGTAGCCCAATATGCTTTTGGTCACGAAACAAATAAAAATTCTTACCTTTTGTGGTTCGGAAAAATCTAATTTATTGGAATAGTAAAGAAAACCATGGTGACACAGACCATGGTATAAATATAGTATAAGGTGTGTTACCGCGCACGACCAATCAAAAAAACTTCCAAAACGCCGCCATATTGAAAAATCAGCCAATCAGAAAATAATGCGCGAAATCAAACGCTTAATATTAGGAAAGATTTTGCCTTTCAAATTTCATTTTTTACCGCAGAAAATTAAGTATATTAAGTTTTTCAGTTTCTTAATGAAATAAATGAATTATTCAACTACAAATTTTAATCACACTTTTGTGCAAATATGAAAATTACGATGCGAATGACTACAAATGCCCGTAACAAACAAATCAGTCGGCCAAAGAAGTTTTTCATACATATCTGCCAAACTGTATAATTTTTTGCCACAAATGTACAAATTATATATTTTTTCAATAAACAATGTAAACCTCTTCAAGAAAAGGATTAAACGTTTTATAATTGGTTTGGATATACACTATGTTCATTTGAAAAGGACCCACCTTTAATATTTCAAAAATGGGACATATTAGAAGGAAATGCCGAAACACGTCAACTTTTAACTTGAGGGGGACACTTTTTAGCGCTAATGTCATAAACGTCAGATTCACCCCCTCCCTACTGGAAATACCCCTTGAATTTTTTCAAATGGCATTAGGTATCAAGTCATACCTCATTTAAAAGGTCTGGTGAATCTCTATTCAATCATTTTCTTTTGCCTTTGATTCCAGCTTTCCATTGTTATTTAATCACTGTTTAAAATTGGCTCTCTTCCAACTTTTCGTATGTCCCCGTATTAGGTTAAGACCGAAAGACCCTTTAAAGAATAAAAAATTTACAAATAGTAAAAAGACAACTGCTATTTAATCATGTGTTCAAAGTGACCACCGTTACATTCAGGCAATAAAAGTTAAAAGAGAGTCATTTTTAAATAACGATTACATAACAATGGAAGGCAAAAGAAAATGATTGTATAGAGCTTCACCAGACCTTTTAAATGAGGTAGGTATGACTTGATACCTAATGCCATTTGAAAAAATTCAAGGGGTATCTCCAGAAGGGAGGGGATGAATCTGACGATTATGACATTAGCGCCAAAAAGTGTCCCCCTCAAGTTAAAATTTGCCGTGTTTCGGCATTTCTTTCTAATATGTCGCATTTCTGAAATATTAAGGGTGGGTCCTTTTCAAATGAACACAGTGTATGTGATATATATGTGAATAAGTTGATTGAGGGGTGAGCTCTGTACATTTCCCCAGACAACCTGTTGGTGCGGGTTCTCTTTTTTTTTAGTTTATTTATATATATCTATAGATAGAATGTGAAAGATAAAATTGTAGGAAATTTAATTTCTTCTATAAAGGTTCGATGTGTTGAATCCCTAAGATTGATATTTGTTGAGATATAAAGCGTTAACATTTTCGATTTATGAAATTTTTCAAAAATTTCGATTCTAACTTTTTATAAATGAAGATTTTCAATTGTTTATATCTCAACAAATATCAATGCTGCTGATTCAACTTAAAAACGTTTTTCAAAGTAAATTAAATTTCTTACGCGTTTGTCATTAACATTTTTTCCATAAATCATTTTTAAATAACTTTAATAAAAATAAGAATTTTTCAGAAAAATCTGATCAAGTGACCAGGTGTCGAGATATATGTACATATTTCTTTACACATTAAGTAGCTCTGCTGGCCAATTTCTTTTTAGTCTTCAACCATCTGGCGGTTCTAAAAGTGGATGGAGTAACGTGCTTTCATGGTTAGCCAGACGTCCATGATGTATCGTTCTTTTATGACGAAACTGACGTTTAAGTCTTTATGTAGGGTTAGGTTCGACACATACCATGGTGCATCAGCTATCATGCGAAGTATTTTGGACTGGCTTCTCTGTATAATGGCTATATTTGATTTGTTATCACAACCCCAGAGCTCGATACCATACATCCAGATTGGCTTGATCGTAGCTTTATAGAGTAGGAGCTTGTTTTCGAGAGTTAATTTAGATTTTCTACCAATTAGCCAGTATAGATCTTTTACTTTCAAGTCGATTTGTTTGCGTTTTTTAATGATATGGTCTTTCTATGTGAGCGTTGTGTCTAGGTGCATGCCTAAATATTTCGTGTTAGTAGCTTGTGGTATTTGTACGTTGTTCATATAAACAGGGGGGCACTGGTCTTTTCTTAGAGTGAAGGTCACTTGGGAGGATTTTGTTTCGTTTGTATTCATTTTCCATTTGCTCAGCCACGTTTGCATGTCATTTAAATGTGTCTGCAGAATACTGGAAGCTGCAACTGGACTTTCATTATTTACTAATATGACTGTGTCATCGGCGAAGGTGCCCATAATGGTTTCATTATTTGCTGGTAGATCTGCCGTGTATAATACATATAGTAATGGCCCCAAGACGCTGCCCTGTGGTACGCCTGCTTTTACTGGATGATTCATTAATTTTTGTTCTGAACTCTCTGTCGCTTAGGTAAGAATTTAACAGTTTGAAGTATGTGATTGGAAGACAGTTTTTGATTTTATATAATAGACCTTTGTGCCAGACCCTGTCGAATGCTTGACTAACGTCTAAAAACACTGATGTGCAGTATTTTTTTTCTTCTAGTGCTTGATTTATTGTGTGACTTATCCTGTGGATTTGTTGTATAATTGAATGTTCCTTTCTGAATCCAAACTGGTGTGAGGTATCCATTCCTCGGTGTTTGGGTCTGAGTTTATTCTTTGTAGTAGTAATGTTTCAAGGAGCTTTGGCAGAATTGGCAGTAAGCTTATTGGACGATATGAAGAGACAGTGTTTGAGTTTTTGCCTTGTTTTGGGATCATTATTATATCTGCAGTTTTCAGCAGTTTTGGCCAGTAATTAAGACGTAAAATATCATTGAATATGTGGGTGATAAGTATTATACCTTCCCTTGGTAACTCCTTTATCATTTTTGGGGTTGTTTTGTCTATGCCAGGAGCTTTTCTGGGATTTATACAACTGATTTCCTGTTGAACTTCGTTTGCCGTTAGAGGTTTAAATGCTGACACGTTTGGAGGAATTTCAGATAATTTTCTTTCTATTTCAGGATTAGGTACGTCGTTGTTGGGATTATACACTTTTGCAAAGTGTTCCGCAAATAGCACTGTTTTTTCTTTGTCCTAGTTCGTTACGAATAGGCGTTACATGAGTTTTGACTTTCCTAGAATTTTTGACCGGTTACCAGATCGAGTTGTCAAATCGGTTAAGATCAGTAATGTAATCCGTAAAAGATCTTTCTTTTGCTTTTATTTTTGTTTTCAGTTGGTTACTTATTCTGTTAAGTATTGTTTTATCTGATGGTGCATGAGTTCGATGCCATTTTGCCCTGGTTTTTCTTTTATCTGCTATCATTTTTTTTTAATTTCAACTGGAACATTGAACGTTTTACTTCCAGTAAGTGTTTCTGGTGTGGCATGCTGTACTGCCTCTTCAAGCGTACTGGCTAAAGTTGTTAATGCTTCATATATTTCCGTTGCCGTTTTTAGTCTTATTTGCAGTTTAATGTCTTCTTCTAACTTGGATTGATATTCAAACCAATTTGTTTTGCTGTTGTGAAGTCTTCGGTTTGGTTTTTTATGGATGATGAAGCAGATGACTGGTGCTATTATAGGAGAGTGGTCAGACGAGAGGTCTTAGTTTTTGATAAAACATTTGCTTTTGAGGTTCTCCGCATTTTCTTGTTGACAAATGCACCAAAAGGTCAAATTTACAGTAAAACTATTAAATCATTATTTTACGAGATATTTAAAAAAAAACAAAAAAATGTCATTTAGACAAATGCAGACAACTAATTTGCTGGGGTAATTTGTAATAGTCCACGGGCCCACATATAAGGGATTTCAGTGATTAATAACGGGCTGAAAGTTAATATACATCTTCGTTTTGACGAGACACCCAACTTTTATCATTGGGCCAAATTCCGATAGCGGGAGGAAAAAGCGCGATAGGGAGCGAAACACGTCGATTTGATGAGTGTCCCAAATTAAATAATAAATATTTCTAAAAATCAATACTTCGAGAAAATACGAAGGAAAACTGAGAAAAACTTGTGGCATACAAAGTGAGTGGTACCTTCCGAGTGACCCCCACCTCTAACATGTCAGAATGGTGTCTTGAAAAAATTTATTAATAACAAGTTGATATTTGGTATGGGGCTTGCAAAATATATATTTTTTATAAAAAATGCATTGGCATACAAATTTTTCGGTAATTTTTTAGAGACTTACACTCGAAAGTTGTCAAGATTATGTTAATCTTTTTTTTTTATTAATAACAACTTCTTTTTTTTAATTTTTTCTGTTAAGAATCAAATGTATAACATGTAACCATTGGCATACAAAAAAATGGAAGTGATTAATTACAAATGAACTTTTCGAAATTTTACACATGGGAACCGGTAAGGTAAAGTTTCAGCTCTTAAAATTGAAAAATGACCAAAATATGGATTTTCAAAAAAATTACCTTTATACAAATTACTGAAAAACATTTTTGTGTCCAAAACATATCAAAATTATATTAGGTAATGTCTTTTATATGATGCTCTTCGTTTTCTACCGGGATTTTTGACAAAAATAATTACCTATCGTAAAGAAGAAAAAAGTAGTTTAAAAAAAACATCCAACGAATGTATATACAGTGTGATTGATTAGTGAGATAAAGGTTAGGTACCTAGGTCTGTTATGATAAAAGATACTAAAAAAAGTTATACATAAAAATTGTAGGTTTAAGCTCTATATTTCTAAATTAGTTACAATGTTACAGGGTGTTCGATAACTCGGTGCCAGATCAAAGTTATGTTATTTTAAATGAAACACCCTATATTTTACTTCAAAACTGAAATCTGCTTCATTTGCCGCATTATAACAGTACGGGGTAATATGTTATACAGGGAATTTGAAAAGTTATATCCAATCTTCCGTCAAAATAGTAACAAGTTCAACCCTATGTAATTGGATAGGAGTAAAAGTGATCCATTTAAAATTACTGAGAAAATAATGTACTTGAGTTTTGACTCACCATGTATTTGATTTTATAAATATTTGCAAAATTATTCGTATTCGTAAATTTTGATAAAGCTTGGCTTCAATAGATTAGCTAGCCTAGCCTAGCCTTTGTCTGACTTATACGGAGAATTGTTATAAACCACTGCACACCCAGGCTAATAACTATGAAAAAGAACGGCCTTAATTTTCATAGACGTGACTTATGCAGTCCTGTAAGAAATAAGACTCGGGACGACAGCGACCTTGCGTGTGTTCTACTAAGAATAACGGTTTAAAGGGTAAACGCACGAATGCCGCCCCAGTTGGTATATTAAAATACAATGGGTGTTACATTTTTCGAAATGGAATCACGATAACGTCTTACTATAGGATTTATTTTTATACAAGCGTGATAATCTTTGCTAGTAACTTGTTTTTACACATTTCGTGCGATTGTCCTCGAATTTTTATTATTTGTTAGGGAGTTTCCTTTATGACATTATCGGTAATATCACGAAAATGCATTAGTTTAGGAAAATGTGCCTGTGCCGAGGAAATAGTGAAGTTTAAAATGATTATGATCGGACAATCCAACATTTTTTATTGCATTGACAAAGCACGAAACGTTAGTCCAACAAAAACATGATAGTTTTTTGTATAAGATAAATATTCTGATCATTGAAAAAGAGAAACCATCGGGACTCGAACCAATGAACTATAAATACGGATGGAAGGGGCATTTTGCGTATGAATTGATGTCAAGATGAGACAGACGATAAGGATAGCGCTAGTCAGGGCAGAAAACCTGTATTTAACATTAGAGGAAGTGTATTTATCGTGTTTGCTTTTAAATAATTTTGCTTCTGCTGAATTTTAAAATTAATAATAGTAGTTTTTGGCGATTATTATAAATATTTATAGACTTATAGCCTTTAAGAGATTTTTATTTTGTTTTATATTTGTCTGAAAATGGTTTAATCTTGCAGTGCAGTGAATTGTACTAATAGACGAACAAAAGGTATCAAAAATGAAGTTTCACAGGTTAGTTTAATCGTTTAATTCATTTTGGAGTGGTGAAAAAATCTGTAGTTTTAGGATTCCTTAAAGATCCCAACTTGAGGAAGTTAGTTAGAAGTGGTTACATGCAATAAGAAGAGTAGATTTTACTCCCAGAACGACATCGGCAATTTGTGCCTATAGATGATTATGAAGTAAATGTTCATGGAAATAAGGTATTGAAAAAGTCGGCTGATTTTCCTGTCCCTCTCAGCAAGGAACCTAAACAACGAAGGGTTTGAAAAAGAAAACATGAAGAAATAACCCTAAAAGAACCAGGTATTTTCATTTGAATATTCCTATTTACTTCTAAGTAATTTGAAGTGTTTATTATTCATTTTATTATTTTCAGATCAAACTTTGGATATCTGTGAGGTGGTAGAGAAACCTGAAAATCGTGAACTTATAGATTACGAAAATATGTTGGAAGCGCTGGTCCTTCAAATTTAACACACAATCATGAATCTATGGAATCATGTGAAACTGAAAATTTGTAATTTAAGGTAGTTTTAATAATAATATAGTTATTATCAAAATTTTCACTTCTACTAATTTGTTGAAATATTTATGTGTTTGCAGGACCTGTAGAGAACCTGTATATTTTGAGGATTTCAAGTTTGCTGATTTAAATAATATGCAGCGTAGGAAGAGGTTTTGGAAATATGCTCATGAAACTGTTCAAAAGTACAAGAAAGTGAACAAGTATAATCAAAGCAAAATAAGTAGACAAAAAAGGAATTAAAAGTCTAAATAGCCTATTGAATGAATTACTCAAACAGAAGAAAATATCAGCAGGCTACGTTCATGTATTTTGGCTAGAGGTGGTCATTTCCAGCATTTATTATGAATCGAATTACATTTTACATCTTTACTGTTTTCCACTCAATTTATTAAAATGATTATAAATTATGGTGTTTATTCTATTGACCTCCTGAATTTTGTCGCATGTATTTAGAAACACCCTGTATTTGTGATGTGGTAGAGTATATATAGCAGGTTTTATCAGCAAAAAACTTATCAAAACTCTTAATTGCAATGAATGTGCCCGTTCTTTAATAACTTCTAGTTCTACTTGCATGCTACTGAATAGAAAAAAATAGAGGGGGTCTTAGCAAGCCTACAAAAGATATAGTTAAGATTTGTATGGTTGCAGAAAGCGTAATTAAGTCTGAAAAAAACTTTTCTGCGCTGAATATAATGTTGAGACTGGTCTCTCTTGCAATGAGAAATTTGAACATCAGTGAATTGTTTTTATGTTTATCTCAGCATTGTGTAGATCAAGATCCACTTCATGGTCATATAATTCAATTGGTAAGATTAATAATGAAAAATTATTTTACAATTCGGCTTCACCACATAAATTCAATAAAAAACCAAATTCCTGATAGAATCGCACAAAAGCTTACTAAAGCTATTCATTTTAAAAACCAATACCCTCATAAGGAGAACTGTGTTGCTTTCTACACAAATCTGCTAAAAATATTTTGTAGGAATTTTGAGAAATAATTTTTTGTAACATAATATATATCTTCCAAAATCAGTATTTTTTTTGAAATTTAATATTATATAATAATTTTATCCTCTTTACCCATCCCTATTACTCCCTTTTATCTAATTACAATTGCTTAAATAAATTTTAAAATCAAAATTGCTATAAATCCGCTATACACCACCTTGAAATTTGTGGGCCTTTTGCCCTGACTAGCTCCATCTCTCTCTCGGACCTCCTTTTCTTATGTTGGGCGCTAAAACGTTTCATTGTTTAAATGGGAAGGGGCCATTCCATCCGTATTCATAGTTCATTGACTCGAACTCGGTTACAAAGCCCTTACGTAACCCTCTGCGCTACGGACGGTTCCTACCTATCGATGTTCGGGTCGGTATTATAAGCTACCATTAACCGCGACTGCGTTTTACATTCGGCCATCCTGCTTCGCTCCTCGTCCTCGAGATACCTAAAGTGCTGGACCTGACGTTTGTGCGTACACTTATCTCTCCTACTCGTTCGTGAGCCTGATGCCTTGCCTGCCTACGCCTATCTCGCTCTCCTGGTGAGCCTGACGCCTGCTCGCCTATTCCAGTCACCCCCTCTCACTATCACATCACATTATGGCCTCATATGGACATTTCGTAGATCAAATAAATCTCACTTCTGATATATATTATGAACTTTGAAAAAGCGAAACCATCGGAGAATCGAACCCGGGATCCCTCGGTTAGAAAACCCTTATGTAACCAGATTAGATAAGATTCCACGATTCGCATCCATACGTTAGTACTGGTCTATATATTGCTAAAACCCGTATATTGGATAATACTAGAATTACCCGGATAAGAACTATCCAAATAAAATGGATAAAGTCGGTAACGCGCATAAAAAGTTAGTCAGTTTATTTTGTTCATTGTTTTTAACCGCCAGGAGATGTTATAGTTGTAAGAAGGGCAAGGAAAATCGTTGAAAAAATGGCTTCTTCAATGATTTTCCTTGGCCTTTTCGATAAATTAATCAATGATCTGTTTTAACCAATACAACTTTTAATTAGTATCCTCTACGTGGTTTAGCCATTCCTCCTTGGCTACATTTGGAATTAACCGGATAATGCAAGAAATCATTGGATAATTCGCGACGTATCTGGTTATCATGGCATAGAATAGTTTTATTGTATTACTTATTCTTTCGTTGATTTCAGCTTCTTGTTTTCCAGATTGTTCAAGTTGCTACTCCAAAGTATTTGAATTCTTCCACTTGTTCAATTTTTACATTGTCTATTTTGATATCAGCTTTTGTATTCTGGACTTCTATTATCAATATTTTTGTTTTATTAGTATTTATTTTCATGCCTTCTTCTTCCATTGTTTTATAAGGTCGCTCGATACTTTTATTCTGGGTACTATGTCGAAAGCTTTTTCAGGATCTATGAACGCTAGATATAGTTTTTTATTTTGCAAAATTATTGTACATGCCGGTGCGGATGCAAAACAGGGTTTTGCTCTTGAAATGGATTTCTTATTTTCGTTAAAGTGGCATGATTATCACGATCCTATGAATACGGATATGTTTGTAAAATGGTTGAAAGAGAAACTTTTATCAGTTTTTCAACATTATTAATAGTATATTATGCAACTAGCTCAAAATGATGCAGCACTTGTTTTCTGCTCATGCAGCAAACTTTCATACATGTGTTTCATACTATATTTTTTCTACGACAACATATGGTTCACGTTTAATATACTAAGTATAAATATTGATAGAAAGGAATAGATAAATATATTTTTTCGTTGACCGTTTATTAATTTCGATATTAATGAATTATTTTATTTAAAAAAGGATGCGTTAATGGACGTCATTAACGCATTCTTTTTCATTAACGCACTCTTTTTCATTAACGCAATCTTTTTTGGTGATTTTGACGTTTTGATGACATTTTGATATATACCAATATCATTATGACATTCTACGTCATTGGTATGGAGTTGACATTATTATCTCCTGATAGTCTTTGTGGAAAAGTTAATTTTGTCACAAAAAAAGAGTTTACGGTCAATGAAAAAATATTGTAATCAACTCATTTGTTATTGGGCGATTGATAAACTCAACTATTAAAGGCACTCACTCGCTATCACTCGTTCGTGCTTTAAACAGTTTCGTCTATTAATCGCCTTCATTAACAAACTAGTTTAATAAATAACTATTAAAATATTCATATTTTTTTGCGACTACCGAACGTCAGTTTGGAATTACCTACTTTGATACGAACACGTGTTTTAGCTTTTGCAATTGATTTTGAACAAACTTTACCTTTTAAAATCAAAGAAGATAGATTTTAAGTCTAGAGTCAATAATTGCAGCCCCTACTGTCTTACAATTTTTATACTTTGTTGAAAACTAATTCATTTCACTCAAATTTCTTGTCTCTTATTGTTCAATACTAAAAAGAGAAAAACTGATCCATATTTTGTTGAGAGAGTATTGCGTAGTTAAATCTTTGTGCGAGAGAGTGTGAATCGGCAATTAGGCTGATATATAAGTCATGTTTTTCTTTTAGTTATAATTTGGACATATTTTCAATACTTAGTAATAAAAGACCTACTCTTTTTTTATATTCGTGAAATGATGTTTTGCAACCCATTTGAAGTTATTGGGTTTGCCCTAGTTTTATTTTATTTACCATTAATTTGATATATTTTTCACATAAATGGATTCTCAACGGAAACTAACGAATTGTGTTACCACCGTATTCCAATTGCGATCAATTCCAATGAAATATAATCGACAAATGTGTCATCCAGATAATAAATCATGCTTATCAAAGAAAAAATATCAAATTTCATTGTGAAAATTCGGAAGCTGACAACATTGACTTTGATATCGACTTCATTTTTTTAAGATTATACTACAAGGTTAATTTTCCCAACAAACCATTATTTACAATACTATCAATTAACAAATGTAAAAAGCGATGCTATTATTATGACATATTTACATTACATCTAATTATTCCTTCAAATTCACAAACAACCTGTACGAAATCTGGAATCTGTAACTTCATTAGTTTGCAAATTACGACGTTATAAACAAATTAATTTTCCTACGATCACTACCCAAAGTAGGCTTTTGCACACTCAAATCTAACCGCAAAGTTGATGTTTTCCGCGAGCTGTCATAATTTGACATTATTGGCGCTCTTAAGCAGAAAGTAACTTTGGCGCACGCCTAATTTTATTTATAGATAAAAGAGAGCTAGTAGTTATTTTAATATAAACTGTAGAATAAATAAATATTTTAGTTGATTTTCTAATATGTTAAAGCGTCCAACAGTATTTTCCGTAATAATTTAATGAGAAATAGGGAAATCTAAATAATATCTGACATTAATGTAATAAATATCTGACAATAATGTAATAGGTGTTGCCTACGTACATAGGTACACGAAACTGCAATCTGGAAACTGCTAAGCACAAACAATGGCAATAGGTAGGCAACACAACATACTTGCAAATAACTTACGGATTATAAGAATCAAGTATGTCTATGTCAAAGAAAGAACCTAGTGCATTGTCACTGAAATATTTTTTGAGATAGTTCTGTGCTGTGTAATTGTATTAATATTTCACTATAAGTCAGTAAGTACTTAAAAAAACAAGAAAAATGGATACAAGTGATACTGATTTTTCAAATACACCGCCAGATATTGTCGAGGCGGCCAAAAAAGTCACTTTAAATCTACTTCCGGAGAAATCCAAATTAAAGTACGAAAATGAATATAGTCTATTTATAAGTTGGTGCAGATCCAAAAAAATTAAAAGATATTCAGAAAATGTGTTATTAATATATTTTGGGGAAAAAGCAGCAACATTAAAGTCATCAATTTTATTTTGGTGTGATCGTAGAAAAAATCTTGTGTGTATTTCGAGCAGAAAGTCCTTTGGTAGTCTCGACAGATTGTCTCGTCTCTTCTCGACTGCCAAAGTACTACTTTCTGCTCTTGATACACAAATAGCTATTATTCTCGCCGAGTACGACATTGCACATTGTTGGTAGATTTCGCTGTGATAAGTGATAAGTTTTCTCTTAGAGAAAATATTTTAAACAGTAAAATATTCCTCTATATTACCTGTGTCATAATAAGTTTGTGCGTAGAACAGTTTAAAACTATCAGAAAGGGCCAGAGGCGCGCGCTTTAAAAAAAGAGTCCTTAGAAATAATTTGACACTTGGTGATTCAAAAATACTTTGTTCGAAGAAAAAATTTGCAGTGACACATGCTTCTAGCTGGAAAAGTACTTTTCCGGCTATCGTGGAAGTGAAGGTAAGTAATGAGTCTCTTCCCTACCGTTTTAAAGGTAAGAAATGTCTATATTACTAACCGATTGTGAATAAAATAGGTTTTTCCGAACAGGCAAGAATTTGAATGCTTCACAGTATTTATGCTTTCCATACCTTCGTGTTACTGCCTCCTCCATTTTAATGTGTTTTTTAAAACGTTTGAATTTATTTTCTGAGACAATCCAAATTTACTTTCATGTCATTTATTTAAGCAGTTAATTTATAACTTTCTAATCAAACCTCCAAACGCTTAATCTAATTTCAGTCATTTATACAGAATAATATAGACCAAACGAACTAAAGTTTGGATGTGAAACTATTAACCGCACCGCTTCATAGTAAAGTTATTCCTAATTTGTTAGTGCAATATTGCATTGTTAGGATTAATAGTATCTCGTCAACCGTCCTCAAATCTAAAGTGAAGGGAAATAAACAATTCTAGTAAGTTTGGTGTTTGCGGTGGTGGATTGTAGACATCGTCGAGCGAAGCTAGAGAACGATATTTAAATACTAAATTAAATTTTCATCAAACGGTCTTATTTCAATTAGGACTGATTAATTTTCGAAAACAAAGGAAATAAGGAATGGGATCCTTTAATATTGTTGACACCGTACATAAGTAATAAATAGTAGGTTCACTCGTCGTCGGCACTTTCATGTAGCGCTTATAAAGAAGTGCCGAAAAACGGACGCTGACAGACACGTACAGGGGTCACGCAATTTACTCACTTCATAGCTTACTGATTTACAGATGGAGTATTTGGTAAAGTGTCGATCATAACGTAAGTTGTTAGGAAACTATTTCAAAAAAAATGTAGTTCTGCTATGTACGGTACGTTCTAGTAATTAATTGGAACATCAAATAATAAGAAATAAACTAGAATCAATAGCTTTTACTACATTACATAAATAATTGTAATTCGTCAAAAATATACAAGTATATATAAATAGAAAAAACAAATCCACATGAATTGTATAGATATGAAATTTTAGAATACAATTTTTTATATATCAATATCACTATAATAAAATAAATATTTGTATGTGATAATTGATCTATTAGATAAGAAGTTTTTTGAAATTTTGTATTATGTAAATTTAAGACATTTTTTATTTTTTATATCGCGATTTGAGAATTTAATTGTGTATTATAAACGCTCTTTTATATAGAGAGATAATAAATAACTGGAAGGAAAATTTTTACAAGCTAACTTATTGAAGTTATCTACAAATATATGTTCAAGCTGGGTTACATAAACAACAAAATTCACGTTGAGCCTACCAAATGGAAATTTTTTATTACTAGATAGGCTTCTGTCTGAGAAATAATAGTCTGCTTGAGATATTTTGTTCGCAATACATATGTCGCAGGAATGTTACTTCATACATTTTTTTAATTAATAACAAAACTAATGCGTTGCAATCTGTACTGTACTAACTGGCCCAAAAAACTTTTAAAGACAGTCGTGATTTAAATTTCTCAGTGTAAATGTGCAGTCTTTTGATCCTAATATATCCCAGAGGGTTTTAACTGATTTAATCTTAAGTTGCCACCCAAATATAAATTGCATTGTTCTGCTTCCAATTTCGCATACCTGTGACAATCAACAAAACCTAAAGCCTGTTTCCAACGTTGACATCTAAAAAGATAATTGGTAATAATTTATTTCTAAACACAATAACATCTACTACACTGCTTTTTATAACAAAATTACTAATATACTTTGCTAAATAATATTGTAAACTTTACCTAGTTTCATCCTTTGGAAATATGAAGAAATATATTTGTTCCTCATCTCTACTCTTGCAACCGACCACACAACATATTCGCGACATTTTCTTTTTAATAACTATCCCATAATAATAATTAAATAGTTCACAGCAAAGACAGTCCAGCCTGTATAGTATCAACTCCGCTCGTATCTTCAAACTTCAAAATACACACGGTATCTGTCTGTCTATCGCTCGGTTGGAACTTAAAAATCCCGAAAACATAGTAGCGTTGGAGACCAAGTTAGATAGACATTGCGCTGGGAGGAGCTTAGAGTGACCCTACTATTCATTGTTTATGTACGGTGGTGTTAACGACGACGAATGTTGTGTTTATTTGTTTTCACTTGGTAACTGTTGGTATATTTTATTTTTTATGCAAATGGAATCATCCAAACTCCCCTACTAAGCAGTGACGGCTCGGCCTCCTCACCAATTTATCCAGCAAATAGCAATTACTGATCAATTATTGACAATTATTGATCAATTTTGTGAATTTTTAACAATTTTCCCAAAATTATTGACAATATTTGACCATTTTTCAAAATAATGACAATTTTTAACCATTTTTGGACAGTTTTTGACAATAAATGTCCATTTTTGACAGTTTTTAAGAATAATTGACAATTTTTAACAATTTTTCCAAATTTTTGACCATTTTTGACAATTATAGACCATTTTTCCAAATTTTTGACTATTTTTGACCATTTTTTCAAATTTTTCAAAAAACAACAATTTTTGACAACTATCAACTATTTTTCAGAATTTTGAGAATTTTTGAACATTTTTGACAATTTTTCAAATATTTAGACAGTTTTTAACGATTTTTGTCAATTATTGACCATTTTTCGTCAATTGTTGACCATTTTTGACAATCATTGATCAATTTTGAGAATTTTTGAACATTTTTGACAATGTTTAACCATTTTTGACCATTTTTCAAATATTTAGACAATTTTTGAAAATATTTGGCAATTATTAACCATTTTTTCAAAATTTTGAGAATTTTTGAACATTTCTGACCATTTTTCAAATATTTAGACAATTTTTGAACATTTCTGACAATTTTTCAAATGTTTAGACAATTTTTGAGAATATTTGTCAATTATTAACCATTTTTTCAAAATTTTGACAGTTTTTAACAATTATTATTCTTATTTCAAAATTTTTAATAATTTTTGACAATTATTGACCATTTTTCGAAATTTTTGACAGTTTGCCTAAACGTTTTGACAATTATTGACCATTTTTTCAAAATTATTGACCATTTTTGAGAATTACTGACCATTTTTGACAATTATTGATCAATTTTGAGAATTTTAGAACATTTTTGACAATTTTTCAAATATTTTGACAGTTTTTAACGATTTTTGACAATTATCGACCATTTTTCGAAATTTTTGACAATTTTTCTAAAAGTTTTGATAATTATTGACCTTTCTTGACAATTATTGATCGATTTTGAAAATTATTGATCATTTTTGACAATAATTGACCACTTTTGACAATTATTGATCAATTTTGAGAATTTTTGAACATTTTTCAAATATTTTGAAAGTGTTTAAGGATTTTTGACAATTATTGACCATTTTTGACAATTATTGACCAATTTTGAGAATCTTTGAACCTTTTTCAAATATTTTGACAGTTTTCAACGATTTTTGACAATTATTGATCAATTTTGAGAATTATTGATCATTTTTGACATTTATTGACCACTTTTGACAATTATTGATCAATTTTGAACATTTTTCAAATATTTTGACAGTTTTTAACGATTTTTCGAAACTTTTTACAATTTTTCTGAAAGTTTTGACAATGATTGACCATTTTTTGACAATTATTGACCATTTTTGGCAATTATTGATCAATTTTGAGAATTTTTGACCATTTTTAACAAGTTTTCAAATATTTCGACAGTTTTTAACGATTTTTAAAAAATGTTGACCATTTTTCAAAATTTCAACAATTATTGACCATTTTGACTGTTTTTCAAAATTGGTGACAAATTTTTAACCCTTTTTGGACAGTTTTTCACAATAAATGTCTATTTTTGACAGTTTTTAACAATAATTGACAGTTTCTAACAATTTATGATAATTTATGACCATTTTTTCAACATTTTTGACAATTGTTGACAATTATAGACCATTTTTCCAAATTTTTGACTATTTTTTCAAAATTTTTGACAATTTTTTCAGAAAACTTAACAATTTTTGACAATTATCAACTATTTTCCAGAATTTTGACAATAATTGTCCATTTTTGAAAGTTTTTGACAATTTTTCGAAAATTTTTACCATTTTTTCAAAATTTTAACATTTGACCATTTTTACAAAAATTGGACAATTTTTTACCATTTTTCAAAAAATTTGACAATTTTTTCAAAAATTTTACAATTTTTGACCATTTTTTCAAAATTTTCACAATTTTTCCAATATTTTGACAGTTTTTGAAAATATTTAACAATTATTAACTATTTTTTCAAAATTTTGACAGTTTTTAACAATTAATGTCCATATTTCAAAATTCTAATAATTTTCAACAATTATTGACCATTTTTGACAATCATTGACTAATTTTTAATAATTTTTGACATTTTTCTAGAAGTTTTGACAATTATTAACCATTTTTAACAAAAGTTTCCGACAATTTTTGATAATTATTGACCATATTTGACAATTTTCTAAAACTTTTGAGTTTTTGACAATTTTTCAAAAATTTTGACCATTTTTCAAAAATTTTGATAATTTTCAACAATTATTGACCATTTTTGACAGTTTTTTTATAATTATTGACCATTTTTCAAACATTTTGACAATTTTCAACAATTTTTATGTCCAGCCTCCTCTCTTAAAAAGTTCACGAGCCGCCACTGCTACTAAGTCTTGTATTTATTGAGATTTTTCCCCAGAAATCTGTTTTTTTTCCTTTCAGATCTTTTAAAATGTCTTTATAATAATTACGGTTTGTGAAAATTATTCGTTTATCCAACACAGGCTCAGAAATACCTACCTCTACACGCATCCCTTGAACCCCAAATTTCAATGCATTTCAATGCGGTTGAAAAGGTTAGGAAAGCCTTTAGTATTTCGCTCCTCGTTACAGGGGAGAATGAAATTCGGTCCTTTGTATCTTTGATATCTTTATTGTTATTACTTAACTTATATTCTTGTATATTTTCTATTGAGTATTTTCTTCCATCTCCGATATATGTAGTTATTTTTTGTATATTTTTCAATTTCATGACGTTGGGCATAACAATACCAGTTTTTCCAATTGATGAATATAGAAGGAAGCATAGTCACTAAATGGAGACATTTAAAAAAATACCCCAATAACAGATTGATTCATTGAAGAGACAGAAAAGAAAAAAATGCTATAGTGGTGATATTGTTGGTATCAGTTTGCGATATTTCCAACCAATTTTAAGCAATCGGCAATGGCCTCAATGGCTGCCAAATGAGCAGAGATGAGACATTTTGAAAATAACAGTATTTGAAATGCAAAATACCTTTTTCCTTTTTTTAGAAAAGCATTTTATGTTTTATTTGAAATACTTTTTAGGACATATTTTGTCAGTATGTTTATGTTTAATAAAATAAAAAATAATAACGAAAGTAACGAAACCAAATAAGTATTGTATCGTCGCTGACTTACTGTGTGTGTGTTTGTAGAAATATGTTAAGTAAATTCACTTTGATCACTAATAAAATAAACAAAGTTTAAAACTAAAGGTATTGTTGCGAGGACACCAACTCAAAGCCGGTCCTGTCCCTCGACTGTAAATTTTGGTGGTTGCGCCCCTTTCGAGAACATTCGCTTTGTTTGTGCATAGGACGAGCGCGGAAGGTACTGGAATTTTCTAGAATTGAGAAGGACTATATATAAGCGGGTTCTTGAGTGCGTGAACAATTAGTGAAACGAAGACAAAGAATTAGTTCACAGACAGTTTACCGAAGTTCTTAGTAATCGGACAGTGAATTAAATAGTGAAGATAAATAGTGTAATATTCAAGTGGTGAAAATAAATTAGAACTATTACACCGAGTGCAAATAAATTAGTAGACATTAAGTAAAGTGTGTACATAAATTAAGTTTAATACAGTGTGTGTTTCTTTAAATAAATAAATAGTAATTAGCCATGGTAGTGTGCATAATTTTATCCCACAATTAAAAACTATTTAAATAAATAACAAAAACATTACATTGGTGTCAGGTGTGGGGTAATATAAATAAATAATCACGTAAAAATGGCTAAGAGACTAAGTGAGCTGAAAGTGACGGAACTTAAAGCAGAATTGGAAAATCGGGAGTTGGAAACGTCCGGAAAGAAGAGTGAATTAGTTGAAAGATTGAAAATAGCATTGGAAGATGACGGCTTGGATCCGGAAACATTTCAATTTAACGACGAGGCTTCCACCGTAATCTCGTCAATTTCCGCTAATATTTCTGCTAATATGGACGAGAAGATTTCTGATATGAAAAACGATATTGTAACGTTTATTCTAATTTATATTTACAATTAATTTATATTTACAGATTTATATGTAATTCAGTCCTTATTTAATAATTTATGTAATACACTAAACACACTAATTATAATTTATATGAGAGTCACTTAATAAACACTTTATCGATGCGCGGTTACTTTCCTTCGGTATCAACACTGACTGATTGACTAATTGCCTGCAGCGAAGCTGGTGGCCTATTTATACTCGCACGCCGTAATTCTCGAAATTTCTCGCGGGTGCACTGGATATTTTCGACGTTCTGGCGGATCTCGCCGGGTGCGGTGGGTATTCTCGATGTTTCTCGAAAACTGGGCGGAGGAACCATAGTCGTCTCATATGGGGATTTCACTGGGGGCACTAAGTGAGCATATTAATGCAGTAGCTCGCGTAACATTGCCCCCTCCTTAAGAGACAGTTCCTCCTGGAACTAACTAGGAAACTGGAACGAGATGACTGTATCGGCAACTGGTCCCCTTGTTGCATTTTCCAGTTGTATGGAAGTAACATGCGACCGTCTTCTCCGTTGGCTGTGTCTCCCGAGCATGGCCGCAAACCAGTACCTGCACTTCGGTGTCTCGGAAGATTACTTCTACCATGTTACGGATTATCCGCCAATCTAAATGCCTACATTCAATCTTGGGCATGGCTAGCCTGTACACGTTCAATTCAAGCACATGCTCCCTCAGGCTTCGTAATGCTTCCCAGACATCCTCGTACGTTGGTCTTTCGTCGAAGGTGTTCCTCGTCACTAGGTGGAAATTGTAGCGGGAGCCATTTTGCAGCTTCAAAGCTTTACCTGGTACTGGTAACTGGTTTACCAAAGGTCGTGCGCCACTCTTCTTTATAAACAGAGATGCCAGTCCGCGCGCATCGGTTACGCTGGCAGGGATGTTTATTGCCAGTGAGTATTCCTCCGGAACGGTAAGCAGGTCTTGTCGTCTCTCAGTGGTGACGCCGAATCTTGCTTTTCCGGTACCACCATAAGCACCCATGAATTCTACAAAAGCAGGATCGGCTACTTCCTGAAGCTGGTTTACTTCCTCATCGTGGTCACCCTCGAATGGCGCTAATCGGTTACGGTGTACCACCTTTGGCTTTCCATTTGGGATCTTGCTGATACGATAGATGACATCGTTGATTCTTTTCTTTACGAGGTACGGACCGTCCCAAGCTTTCTGCAACTTTGGAGAAAAACCCTTTTGTCTTCTTGGGTTATGCAGCCAGACTTTGTCTCCTTCGTGGAAACCTCCTTCCGTAGCTTGCGTATCGTACCTTTTCTTCATCCTATCGCTAGCGATCTGAAGATTCGATCGAACCAGCTCGTGTACGTCATCCATTCTTTTTCTCAGCTGGGTCACGTAATCTTCACCAGCTATGTCTTCTCCGGGTCGGCATCCAAATTCAAGGTCGCAGGGTAATCTCATTTCGCGTCCGAACAGAACTCTTGCTGGTGTTTGGCCGGTGGACTCATTGATGGCGGATCTGTAGGCCATCGCGAATAGCGAGAGATATTGGTCCCAATCTCGCTGATGGTTAGATACTACTTTAGACAGGTATTTGCCAAGGGTTCTGTTCATTCGCTCTACCATTCCGTCCGACTGTGGGTGCAAAGCCGTAGTTCTTGTTTTCTTCATGCCGAGCTTTTCACAAACTTCCTGGAACAGCTGGCTTTCGAAGTTTCTGCCCTGGTCGCTGTGTATTTCCAGGGGCACTCCATATCGGCAAATGGACTCTTTCACAAGCACATCGGCAACCGTTGCGGCTTCTTGGTTTGGAATGGCATACGCTTCTACCCATTTTGTGAAGTAGTCCATCACCACCAAAATGTACCTGCTGCCATTTGCTGTCGGTGGAAACGGTCCGGCAATGTCCAGGGCAATGCGTTCAAAAGGGCTTCCGACATTGTACTGCTTCATAGGAGCCTTTCTTCTCCCGTGCGGTCCATTGGTCGTAGCACAGGTAGTGCACTTCTTACACCAGTCCTTCACATCTTCGGAACTGTGCATCCAATAAAACCGTTCTCGCACTTTCTGGAGGGTCTTCTTCACACCTAGATGTCCTCCTGACGGACTGTCGTGTAATTTCCGCAGTACTGCTGCTATCCTTGTTCTTGGAATCACCAACTGTCTTCTACTTTCGGAACCCTCATCGTTCTCGATTACTCGCTGTAGCAAACCGTTTTCCAAAACCAGCGAGTCCCACTGGGCCCAATACGATTTCATCGTAGGCGAGTACCTTGAAATCTCCTGCCAAGTAGGTCGACAGTTCTCCTTTTTCCAATGTCGGATTTTCTTCAAGTCGGGATCGTTTTCTTGTTCCTCTTCCAACTTTTCTGGTGTCCATTCGTCGGTGGTCACCGTGGTTCTTCGAATCGCAGCTTCCTTAGCTTCTGTTTTGCTGCAGTGAGAGCACTCTGCAGGGCATGGTCTTCTAGAGAGGGAGTCTGCATTTCTGTGGCTTATTCCGGCTCTATGCTCAATAGTGAAATTATATTCTTGGAGCCGCTCGATCCATCTAGCGATTTGACCTTCAGGGTTCTTGAATTGCATAAGCCACTTAAGTGCTGCATGATCGGTTCTGATCACAAATTTCTTCCCATACAGATACTGATAGAAGTGCTCCACGGACTTCACTACTGCTAGGAGCTCTCTTCTTGTGACGCAGTAGTTTTGTTCTGGTTTGGAAAGGACTTTACTAAAATATCCCAGAACTTTCTCTTGTCCTCCTTGAACCTGTGATAGCACTCCTCCAATTCCCACATTGCTAGCATCAGTATCTAGTATGAATTCTCCCTCTGGTAGTGGATAGCCGAGTATAGGTGCAGTAGTCAAGTGCTTCTTCAAGGTTTCGAACGAAGTTTGGCAATCTTCGTCCCAGCGAAACTCCCTTGCTTCCTCTGTAAGTCGTGTCAAGGGCTTAGCGATATCTGCAAACTTCTTTATAAATCGCCTGTAGTATGTACAGAGTCCAAGGAAGCTTCTAACTTGGTGCTTGTCGGTGGGTCTTGGCCACTTTCGTACGGCAGCAGCTTTTTCTTCGTCTACAGCTACACCATCCTTGCTGACTACATGGCCTAGGTAATTGACTTTGTTTTGAAATAGTTGACATTTCTTGGGGTTGAGCATCAGTTGGGCAGCTTGCAACCTTTTGAAGACACCTTCCAAATTCTCTCGATGTTCTTCGAATGTCCTTCCCAAGACTATGATGTCATCAAGGTACACTAAGCATGTCTTCCAGGACAACCCTCGCAATACGTTTTCCATCAGTCTTTCGAACGTTGCGGGCGCATTGCACAGCCCAAAGGGCATAACGGTGAAATGCCATAGACCAGATCCGGTGGTAAACGCTGTCTTTTCTCTATCGGCTGGATCCATTTCTACCTGCCAATATCCAGACTTCAGGTCCAAGGTAGAAAACAATTTGCTACCGGCCAGCGTATCCAGAGTGTCGTCGATTCTCGGCAGAGGATAGCTATCTTTCTTTGTAACATTGTTCTACTGCCGGTAGTCCACGCAAAACCTCGTGGTACCATCCTTCTTCTTTACCAGGACTACCGGAGAGACCCAAGGGCTGGTAGAAGGTTCTATTACCTTGTCCTTTTCCATCTCGCGAACAATTCTCTCCGCCTCCTCTCTTTTGGCCTGTGGTAGCCGTCGAGCCGATTGTCTTATCGGTTTAGCGTCGCCGGTGTCAATTTTGTGTTTGACAGCAGATGTTCTTCCTGTCTTTCCTCCTTTTGGTACAAAAAGAGATCGGTATTGTAACAAGAGTTCTCTGATCTTTCTCTTCTCTTGCAGGCTAAGGGATTGTCCAGCCACTGCTATCATTTGTTCAAATTTATTGTTGGCATCATTGGAGGTTGTTGTTTGATGAATTATTGACGCCGCTGGTACGCAAGTTCCAATTTTGGTATCCTTCTTCATAGTTATTGGATGGTCATTTACATTTATAATGCGTACAGGTATTTCTTCGGCAGCCATGACTAACCCTTTTCCAACCAGGATTCCTCGACCAACCTCTTCATCGTGATTCCATGGTTCCATCATGACCGGTGTTCCTTCTTCGACGGTTCCTTGTAGCCTTGCCACAGTGAAAAATTCACTCCTTGCGGGTACAACTGTATCCTCCTGTACGGCTACCTGAACAGTCTTATACTCGTGTGGGTGAAGGAATACCTCCTCAGAACCTACTCTAATCACTCGGTTCTTGAAATCTAGCTGGAAGCCATGTAGGTTCATAACGTCCATTCCGAGTATTATGTCCTCTTCGATATCAGCGACAACGACAGTGTGGGTGAACTTCTCTGCGCCAATTCCCAATTGCACCGGTAGTTCTCCATGGACATTGGCGCTTTCACCTGTGGCAGTCCTGAGTCGCAGTCTCGTCGGTAAAAGTCTTTTCCGGGTGTTGACAGTCTCGGGGCGAATAATAGTCCTCGTTGCTCCAGTGTCCACCAATAGTGTATACTTCCTTCCATTAACTTCACCATCCACGTATACACTATCATCGCGACATTTCAGAGAGGCTATTAGGATGAGAGGGTCTTTGGAAGGTCTTCGGGTCGAAGCTGCCCTCTGAAGGTCGACCCTTCCTAGTTTTCCTGCTGGGCATCTTTGTTTGTAGCAGTTCTCGGTCGCTTGCACGAACTGCGTACATGTCCTATTTCTCCACAATTCCAGCATCTCACAGCTTTCAGTTTTCCATTTGAGATGCTTTTCATCATGTTGACAATCTGGTCGAGCTTGTTCTCAACTTCTTCGTCTGCTACAGCCCTCACCTTGCCGTATACTCCGGAAGCCTGTGTAGCTGCTTCGTACTCCAAGGCTGCAGAGAGTACGTCGACCAGTGTCTTATGCCGAGCCAAGCGTAGAGTTCTCTGCATTTCATGGTCACGAACTCCGTCGATGAATGTCTGTACCCCTAAACATTCCATGACATTCTCCGGTGCCGATGGATAGGCAAACCGCACCAACCTCGCAATGTCTGCTTCGAATTCTTGCAGAGTTTCGTCGCGTTTTTGTTTGCGGTTTTTCAGCTGTGACTGGTACAGATGCTCCAGGTGTTCCAGGCCATATCTCATATTCAATCGCTTTTTGAGTTGTTCAAAATCTTCGGCCTCTTCCACTGGAATGGTCTGGAGGATATCCATAGCGTCTCCTCTAAGGGCAAGAGTTAAATTTAACGCTTTTTCCTTCTCACTCCAGTTGTTTGCCTTTGATGCCGCCTCGAATTGCTTAAGATAGTTCGGCCATGACGTTTTACCATCGAATGTTGGCAGTTTCACTCGGCTGTTAATATCGTTTTCCATTTTCGGTTTCAACTCTACTTTCTCTGCCAGTTCGTCGTTATTCGGGGCTTGGCTAGTTGTAATATCCGGTTTATTACTAGTCTTCCTTTCGATTTCTTTGATTTTTTGTTTCATTTCTTGCTCCATACTTTTAATCTTTTCTTCCACGGCAGAAATATCAGTCTTCATGGATGTCATTTCATTTTTCATGTCCGTCGAAATTTTATTTTCCATGTCCGACATTTTGTTTTCCATGTCCGACATTTTGTTTTCCATGTCCGACATTTTGTTTTCCATGTCCGCCGAAAGTTTACTTTCCATGGATGAAATTTTATTTTCCACGTCCGACAATTTGTTTTCCATGTCCGCCGAGAGTTTACTTTCCATGGCTGAAATTTCGTTTTTTATATCCGTCGAAATTTTATTTTCCATGTCCGACATTTTGTTTTCCATGGATGAAATTTCGTTTTTTATATCCGTCGAAATTTTATTTTCCATGTCCGACATTTTGTTTTCTATGGATGAAATTATAGAGGCGGACGCTTCGTCGGTGAATTCAAACGTTTCCGGGTCCAATCCATTGTTAATCATAGCTTTTTTTAGTCGTTCCACTAACACCGACTTGACCCCACTTGTATCCAGTTCGAAATCCTCCAACTCTCTTCGAAGCTCTGAAACTTTTAATTCACAAAGTTTCTTCGCCATCTTCCTGTATATTTATTTATTTTTTTTTAATCCTACACCTGACACCAATGTAACGTTTATTCTAATTTATATTTACAATTAATTTATATTTACAGATTTATATGTAATTCAGTCCTTATTTAATAATTTATGTAATACACTAAACACACTAATTATAATTTATATGAGAGTCACTTAATAAACACTTTATCAAGGCGCGATTACTTTCCTTCGGTATCAACACTGACTGATTGACTAATTGCCTGCAGCGAAGCTGGTGGCCTATTTATACTCGCACGCCGTAATTCTCGAAATTTCTCGCGGGTGCACTGGATATTTTCGACGTTCTGGCGGATCTCGCCGGGTGCGGTGGGTATTCTCGATGTTTCTCGAAAATTGGGCGGAGGAACCATAGTCGTCTCATATGGGGATTTCACTGGGGGCACTAAGTGAGCATATTAATGCAGTAGCTCGCGTAACAATATTTCTGCTGGATCATTTCCGACAACAGCAAACTCCTGGTTTCAAAAACCCTGGGAGTCGCTGACTAATGAAGTATTACACCTCAGCAGGGGCCAGATAAGGAAAGTGACGGGATTACTCACTGTATTCACTTTTATCCTAACCTAACCTAACTTAGTATTAACATTCAAGTAGTTTCTCAATATTAACTGGTTCAAAATATATACGTACAAAGGAAAAATTATTAAGAAGGCTTGATGATAGTGGGATAATGTAATCAGAAGACGATGTTCTATGATGAATACAAATTAAAAAATATCAACGTTACTAACTAATATTTTTTGGAGCTGGCAATATTGTCACAGACTGAAGGGTGTGTCCAAAGAAAAAACACTTTTTTCATTCACAATTATGTGTTATCAACCAACCAACCAACCAACCAACCTTATCAACAACAACTATTAAAACGAGCTTCACTTCCCAGTTAGCACAAGTCCGTCTTATGGACGTTTTAAAAACGTCCACTCTGGACATTCAGGACGTCTTAAACACGTCCATATTCGGACGACGGACGTTTTATGGACGTCTTGGGGACGTCCATTGTTACTAATCAGGATGTCTTGGGGACATCCATTATAGGTCCAGAATAGGACCTATTTGGGACCCAAAATGGACGTATTGGGGGCATCCAGAATATAATTATGTTTGACTTTTCTACGAAGTAAGACACTTATATATTATAATACTTATATTTAATATATTTATACAATACAATTATTATCAAATAATCAAATTTTTTTAAAACTCGACTGCTGGCGCTCTCTGGCTCGCTTGAGCCAGGATTGTATGGATACCTCCTTTTATTTTGTATCCTTGGCATTTTTGCCTTTTTCTGCTGCATCTACAAAAAAAATTTCATTCAATCAAATGCCAAACATGTCATTACTATGTTCTCTTTCAGTGAAAATTGCTTCAATTAATTATCATTTTCGCAGATATTCTAGTTTTCATGTTGCATTTCTTACAAATTTGAGGATTGGTTAAAGAGGGTGTGACAAAAGTATGGATTAAATTTGATAATTCTGAAACTATGAGGGTTCGCTAAAAATCCTCTCCCAGTTTTGGAAATATAGAAATTATTCGATACTTTTGCTTCACCCTGTGAATTTATGGTTTGAAGACGTTTACTCACCCTGGACAAGTATGGCCATCAAAAAATTGATGAATGGCTTCTTGCCTTTACGGCCCAACCAACTGAATCCACTTGCCTCTTCATTATTTATCAAAGACGTCATGGCACGTTTTACAAAATTGTAATTGCTGGCTCCTCCCAATTTTGCCAATTCAAGCACCTAAAACATAATACTATAGATAGTTTGTTGAAAAAAAAAAAAAGAATATATGTACTTACAGCTGCATCAAAATTCTCTTCTTTTTTCAAAACTTCTTCAAATTTTTCCAAATCCTCCACACACTTTATTGGAAAATTGATGTCAAAGTCTGTATACAGGGACTTTTTTCAAAAGTATCCCTTTCTCCCTTTTCATCAAATTTTTTCACCATGCCTGTAAAATATCTTAAATTAGAAAAAATGTACTGTTAATTTCATAAAAAAATATTACATCGTTTTGGAGGAGAAGGCAGAATGGATTCATCTGAACTGCAACTAGATGATAAAACTATCTGAATCCTCTTCCTTTTATTTTCATTTTCCATTTCAGATGCTAGATCACTGGTTTCTTCAGCATCCTTGGCGTTATTTTTGGCTTTCATATAATCATTTGAGAAGATTATTCAATATAATTTCTACACAATGTCCCAAAACACACTAAGTGGTTAGTTTGTCATAATTTACTTTTCAGGTCTGCCAAAAGTATTTCAGTTTTAGTTTTAGAAATATACTAGGCTTTTTGAAATATTTTATAGAATTTTAGGTGGGTATATTCTTGTGTTTCTAGTTTTGGAGAACTACCACAAAAATAATAAATTTCAGCTTACCAAATGTTGCATTTCTGAAAACTAACTTTATGAGTAGGCCAACATGTATTGAGAGGTTGACATTTCCTTATAGCCATCATCAACTTAGGAGGGGCCATCGAGGGCCAGTGACAGAAATCTCCCCGTATCCATATTGTGGGCACGAACACACGATATTTTTCAGTTTTTACACAAACAGCACGCTACGCTATACCGGCTTCTACTATACCATATAACTGCATATAACATATAATAATAATCTTCAACAATGGCCTCTTGCTACACAACGAGTACACACTGTTGTGTCAAGCGTGACAATTGACAACTGAATGCAGGTCACAGAACAGCACAGAACCATGGACAACATACTACACGTTCGCCGCATGCCACGCTACAGTTACGCGTGGGAAATTCAAATATTGAATTATACCCTTTGCAAAAATGACGGAATTTCTTCAGATTTTGTTTTTGTAGCATGAAAATTGGTAACACAATGAAAAACTGCACACATTGATCCACTAACAGTCAATTTGGAAGTACTTAAATGAAATTTATCAGTAGAAAAAGTTTGACCATTTAATATGTAAATTTCATTTTGGTACTTCCAAATTGAGGATCAAATTGTACAGTTGTTCATTGTGTGACCAATTGCTACAGAAACAAAATCTAAAGAAATCTCTTCTTTTTTGCACAAGGTATTATATTCATATATTTCGATAGATTACAAAAAACTGCAGTGCTCAATCCCTACCAAGTAGCGATTATGACTTGTCAAAAGCTTATGAAATTCTAAACTGAAAAATTAGATTATTTAATATTTACAAAACTACAACGTCCATATACTGAACGTTTTGGGGACATTTATTTTAGGACGTCTTAGGAACGTCCTTGAGTGGACATCCTTAAAACGTCTATAATAGGTCTTGGACGTTCGGACCAAAACTGGACATAAAATGGACGTCTTCGGAACGTCCAGTGCTGACTGGGTTTATAAACAATAAATCGTAAATAATTAAAGTGACAACAGCATATGACAGTTATTGTCACAGCCATTCTCGCAACGTGCCGTATTATAGTGACCACAGTGGACGAAAACTAAAGTGTTAGCGGACGAAAAGTACTTGACGTCAAAAATAGACGATTTTTCATCCGGAAATTAGTTCGTAAAATGTCATTACTTATTCTTTCAAACCTACTGCTGTACTGGGCCTTAGATGTTTTTTTGGATATTTTTATACAGGGTGTCCCACGACGTTTTGACAGTCCAAATTATTGAAAACTGTTCATATGACATGTATGGAATTTGGCAGATACAAACAGTCGAAACTGATGCTTATATTTATTATAAAATGACTTAGTGTAAATTGATTATCCGTGCATTATCTCAAAATATTTCACATTTACGTCCCCATATTATTCATAACCTGTTGATTATTATTCCTCTCTTAAACAGTCCTATTTAAAAAGCGTTTTTGGCTTATCCGGTTAGCAAAAGCTAACAAAAGTACACAATCTCATTGTGTAGATCACAACAGAACAGACTGAAGTAGTAGAAGATCGAGTAAACAACTTGAACGGAAACAAAAGCAGTGAGGTGTTGAAATTGATTATCAGTTCCATGACCATGTGCTCGAGCGATGTCGTTGGCATGTATTCGTTCGAAAACCCACGGAAAAGCTACCGTCCCAGCTATCGATCTTTAGCCGATACGATTACTCTTCACGACGCGCGTGATACAATGTTGCCAACTTATACATATTAACAAAACATATCAATATTGCGCGAGTTATAACCCTTTCTATATCTAGTTAGCTGTTCAATGAAAAAAAAAAAGAGAACACCCTTAAACGAAGGTACAATTCAAATAACAAGAGTATAAACTGTGGTCAAAATATGCCGTTGGCTTTTGATTGCAAAAAAAAACCCCAATTATCACTCAGGCCATAAAATACCACAAACTTATCATATGTTTTACGACAGGGCCGCTGTTAATTCTTTTTAATATCTATAAATTTTATACCTGTTAACTAGGTTTAACTTTTGTAACGTTATTTTTAGTTTTCTGTAGAGTTAACTTATGTTACATTTGTGTACATTTAAGTAAAGATGAAAATTTTGTAGGTTTGAATACCATCGGTATTCTTTCAACATTTCTGTTACATAATAAGCCTTACTCTATTTAATATCGAATCTCCTTTGGAGATTGACTTTTGTGAAATAAACATATCTTTTAAATCCCTATTGTCTGTAACAGGAGATCCTGTTTCTCTGCTCAAAATAATTCGTTTTCCTTATATATTACTTATTTAAGTACCTCTCGAGCCATCTAACGGCAATGCCTAGGAACGCATTTAACTATAAGGTCGACGCACGTTAGATTCCTTACTTATGTTCTCATATCTTTTCTGAGAGGGCATTGTTAAAGACTTAAAACATCCGAAAATGGTCAGAAATGATGTGCGCAGATAAGTTGGTTGAATAAGAAACCATTTTGGAGACAAGCCTGACCGGCGTTCTCTTGATTGTCTAAAAAGAAAGACAATTACAATGTGAGTTGTGTCGAAGCAAATTCTAAGTAAGTCAATACCTTTTCATACATTACTAATGATTGTCGTGTATATATCTTTGAAATGTTTGTGGGATGACTCTGTCATTCGAAATTTAATTGCTTTCACCGACAGCACTTGTTGCTTGTAGAAGCTTCTAAAAATTCCTGTGTCTTTTTAGATTGCAACAACTCTACATTCTACATTCTACATTCTACATTCTACATTCTATAATCAACCTGATTCAACTAGTAACTTGATTTGAAAATCAATTCAGTTCGATTATCTACTTCCGACACTACGTTATACTTGCTTTTACAAGTATGGATCATATTATGTCCCGTACTTTATTGACATAAAATTCGTTTCTCTTCTCCATTGGAGAATACGAAAACCATTTATAGATGCATAAGCCGATATATATTTCTAATATTTGATTAATCATACCATGGTAGAACCTTTAGCATTGAACTAATTTCCCTCGAAATCTTATTAATTTGTATACTTAATGTACGACGGCCAAGGGCCATATTTCTTTGATTCATCATATTGTTGTAGAACCTTTAGCATTGAACTGATTTCTCTAGGAACCTTATTAATTTGTATATTTAATGTACGACGGCCAAGGGCCATATATGTAAAATAGTAGGGACCAAGTCGACTTTAATTAGGATATTCTTCATTAGATTGTTAAGTTACTTTCCCGATTTTTATTTAATGATCATCTAAGTACCTATAAAGGACCATATACTCTGGTTTTCGTCATTTTATCAGGGTAAATTATATTATTTCATTTTACAAATGACGTGGCGCTCAAACAAGTTATATGCCAGACAAATTTTTATTATCTAAGTGTTATACAACATTTAGGCGAAAATTCACGACCCATTGTTTTACCTAGAGCTTAGTCGAAGGCATACCGTAAGTAACACTAGTAGAATTATCTTTTTTATCGCCAGAGCTTACCTAGAAGTTACATGTTTTGAAAAACTTTTTTTCCTAGAACCAATAGATTCGGAGAAAAAAATTAAATACAATATCCTGTGGGAATACCTTGTTTTTAATTATAGAAATAGTAATGAAATTGAAGTAGTTAAAAACTATCTCTGCAAACACATTAAAAATCGAAATGACAAAAAATATGTAATTGCACAACGTATACAGGCAGGATATCGAGCATACTATAAATACAAACCCCTAATGGAAATAGAATAGAATAGAAGGAATACTAGAAACTGAGAACATAGGAAGAATAATAAAAGAATCCAGAATAAGATGGCTTGAACATATCAAAAGTATGAAAGAAACAGACCAAAAGCTAGATGGATGGACCAAATAGAGAGAAACTTAGAAAAAATTAAAATTAAAAACTGGAGAAAAAAGACCCAGGACAAGAAGGAATGGAGGAAAAATGTGGAAATAGCAAAGAGACAGGACACGCTTTTAGTAGATTGGTGTCAAATTCTGTTGTTGGTAACAAATTAAAGTTCACTAGGAAGTTTTTAGTTTGCTATTTTTGCGTTAATTTGTATGTTTACTAGTTTCCTTTATTCAGTTCATAACATGTATACGCTGAAATGACCGTTATGCATTTTGTGTTTGGTCTCATCTTTCATTATTTGTAATGTTATAATAAGACATTCTGAATGGAATCAATCGCCATTCAGAAACAAGTACTAGAAATATCAACCACACATCTGTGTGGCTTAAAAGAGCAGCACTTGTACACCAACGTGTTCATCTTTTACCTCGAGATTTTCCTCAGCGTTTTCCTCGTATTTTGTGATTGGAAAACAATCGAACTACAACGAAATCCTCAATCTCAAAAAAAAACATATTGTTTACACATTTTTCAAGAGTACCCATAATAATCACATATGGGCAGATGAAAGCCCGGATAATATTATAGAGCACTGTTTTCATTTTCAAAATGTTTTTTCAGTTAATGTGTGGATTGGACTTATATGGGACTGCTCAATTGCTGCCTCGACCATTAAATTAAAATGCTAACACCAGTTTTCTCCAAAATGATCTCCCTGAACTACTTAAGGACTTCCCACTCAATAATAGATAAAAGCATGTGGTGCATTCACCATGGTGCTACAACACATTTCAGTCAGATTTCTAGGCAATACTTAAATGCAACTTCTTCCAACCGTTGGATTGGTCGAGGAGGGCTGCAACACAGACCTCCTAGATCTCCAGAATTGCACCTATGTAATTTCTGGCTAGGTGGTTAACCTAAGTCATTAGTTTACAACTGATACTTGATATCAACGATTTCAATAATTGTATTCAAATAGCGTGTGATACGATCAATGAGACGTAGACTTCGTTCATGTATTTTGGCAACATTTACTAAGAATCGTATTTTATTCTTGTATTTTCCATCTTTACTGTTTTCCATCCTCAATCCGTAGTTTATTATTTAATAAAGAATAAAACCATGATATTGTATTTCATTTTTTGTCTCCGAATCTGTTGGTTCTAGGAAAAAAGTTTTTCAAGACAATAGGGATTTTATATAATATTTTCATTTCACAAAACTCAATCTCGAAAAAGTTATTTGATATTAAATAAAGTAAGAGTTGATAATTTCACCGCCTTATAATGAAACAGGAATATTGAACTAATATCGACTCGTTTAAAAGTTACACCAAAAGTTTGCCCACGACTTATTTACATTTGGTATATTTGAATATCACATCTGTCAAAAAAATAGGCCTTAAAACTCACGCAATACAACTCGATGAAAAATAAATTTATGTTAACTTCTGAGAAAATATACATCAATGAAGACTTAACAAAAAATGAGATGAAAAAACAAAAACAAATAAGAGAATTTGGACAAACCGAGAAAAGAAATGGAAAAGATGTGAAAATAGAATACAATAAAGTGATTATAAACGGCGAGGAGTGGAGATGGAATAAGACTGAAAACAGGCTAGAAAAAAAGTAGTAAACGATATTGCAGAGGATAACACAAAACAACAGATAACGACCCGGCATGAAGAACGATTTACGCAGATAGCAGTTAAGAAAGAAGAAAAAAGTAAAAAAAAAATATATAAAAGACAAAAAAACTTATAGAAGAAATGGAAATAGGGAAATAAAAATATGCACATGGAACATTAGAACGATGCTAAGAACGGGGAAGATGCAAGAGGTGGGCTTAGAACTGAAAAAATACAAAACAGAAATTGCTGCAATACAAGAAATACGATGGAAAGGACAAGGAAGCATAGAAGATAAACATTTTAGTTTAAGATACTCAGGAAATGGAAAACAAGGACAACATGAGGTAGCATTCATGATCTTTGGCGATCTAAGACAAATAGTGTTGGAGTTCTCAACATATCTCTGTTAAATGTGTATGCTCCAACAGAAAATAGCAGTAAAGAAGACAAAGACGAACTGTATGAAAAATTGGAAGAAGAGTTAGAAAAAATACCTAGACAAGACACAATACTAATACTAGGAGATCTCAGTGCACAAATAAGGAGAGAGGAGTACATAAGCCATGTAGCAGGAAAAGAGACGATACACGAGAAAACGAACGACAACGGACAAAGGCGCATCGAGGGAAAACATGGTAATAAGCAGCACCAAATTCCGACACAGTAAAAATCATAAAATTACTTGGATATCATCAGACCAAAATGTGTATTCCCAAATAGACCACATACTGGTGAACAAAAGAAAACAGACATCAATAAAAGATATCGGAACATACAGAGGAGCGTGTGCAGACACCGATCATTTCTTGGTAATGGCTAAAATATAGCAAAAAATAAGAAAAGCAACTGATACAAAATAAAAAAACAAGAAATGGAACGTGGATAAGCTTAAAAATGAAAACATAAGAGAAGAATATACAATACAAATAGAGAACATTTTATATTATCACAAGACGAAAGTCAACAAGAAACAGAAAAGTCGGAATAGAGCAATAAAAAGAAATGTTTAGAAACAGCAGCGGAAGCACAGTTAGGTGAGAAGAAAAAGGGGAAAATTCAAGAGTGGTTTGACACGACATGCAATAGTGCGGTGGAGAGGAAAGCCAAAGCAAGATAAAAATGGATAAAAACTAATAATCTAGAGGACAGGCAAGAACACGAAAAGGAAAGAAAGGAAAGCAATAAAATAATTAGGAAGAGAAAACGAGAGTGGATAGATAAATCAGTGAAATTGAAACAGAATTGTCGAGGGGAAATACGAAAGGTTACTATAAAAAAATTAACGAAAACAACAAAACATATAAGGGCAAAACGAAAGGAATATAAAACAAGGAAGGAAGGCTGACGGAAGAAGAACACCAGTATAAACAAATATCGGTAAAGCACTTTAAGGAACTATTAACTGAACCATATCACTTGGAAGAAGAACTAATAGAAGATAACAACCAAGAGACAATAATAGAAGAACCAACAATTGAGGAAGTTAACGGAATAATAAATAAAAGCCGACGAAATGGAGCCCCTGGAAAGGATGGAATAAAAATAAGCGTAGAGCTAATTAAATATGGAGGGAATACATGAAATAATATATCATCTGTTTAAAAAAATATGGAACGAGGAAAGGATGCCGGAAGAATGGGAAATTGGACAAATTGTCACCCTACATAAAAAAGGAGACTACTATAGAGGAATCACATTATTAAACATTGCATATCAAATACTATCAACATTAATAATTAACAGAAGACTTGTAAGAATTACAAAGGAGGTGATAGGGCAGTACCTATGCAGCTTCACAAACGGCAGATGAACAACTAATGCTATACACACATTAAAACAAATAATGGAAAAAGCCTATGAACATAGATTAAACATAACAATCCTCTTCATAGATTTTCAACAAGCCTTCGAATCAATCAAAAGAAGTGAACTCATGACAGCATTAGAAAAACAAGGAGTAGACGCAAAACTAAGAAGGTAGATCAAAATGACAATGAATCATACAAGGGTTAGTATAATAACACAAAAAGGAGAAACAAATGATGAATTTAAGATTAATAAAGGGTAGCTTAAGGGTAGCTTAAGATCAAGTGGCAGCCAAATAATAGCCTATGCGGACGATATCGTGCTTGTAACCAAAAGAAGAAGTATCATGGAAAATATGCTGAAGGAGATAGTCACAGAGGGAAAAAATGGGGCTAAAAATTAATGAAAGTAAAACAAAACTAATGAGACTGGGGAACCTAAGCCAAAATGAAAAATCAAGGCTTATGAATTTGAAATAATTCAAAAATATAAATATTTGGGGGTCATGATCAGCAACACAGAAGATAGAAGCACTGAAATTGAATAAAAGATAATCGCTACAAATAGAGCCTACCACGCTAATAAGAAACTACTTAAAAGCAAAATGTTAACAAAAAAAAACAATTATATAAAACGATAATAATAAGGCCAATAATGATGTACTCGGCAGAAACAATGACGTTAACGAAGAAGGAAGAGGAAAAATTAAGAATAACTGAGAGGAAGATCGTGAGAACAATATTGGGGCCTGTAAAAATAAATTAGAATGAATATAGAATTGGAAGGAATCGTGAAATTTTGGACAAACAGAAAGGGGAAGACATTGTAAGAAGAATAAAAGTACAACGAGTTAAATGGCTAGGACGCGTATGGAGAGAGGGAGCTAAATCAGTAACCTACAATATCTTACAGTGGAACCCAGGAGGAAGGAAACGCTATAGACCCAGGTGAAAGTGGCAAAATGACGTAGAGGCGGACCTCAATAGAGCAGGAGTAGCAAACTGGAAAGAAAAAGCAAAAAATAGGAAATTATGGAGGGAATAAGTGAAAGAATTTAAAAGTACAACGGGGATTCATCCACCCTAATCAAGCGGATCTAGAAAGCATACGCGGCGTAATCCCACATGGGGTGTCAAGCCATTATATATATATATATATATATACATTTGAATAATCAAGAAAATCTAATATGTTTTAGCTATAAAATCGGTTTATAAAAGACAAACTATAATTTGAATCTTTACACCTGAAAGTTATCTAAAATTTGCGTTTGATTAAATTCGGAGCAAAACCCTCTTCAAAAAAATATTTAAAATCCAACAGCCCGTCTCGTTCATCTTTTGTTTTCTATACTCCATTGCCAAATCCCTTTCAACATTTTAGTCGCTGTATCACTCAGGAATATGCTTTTAAAATAATTACACCTCTAGCATCTTAGCACTTTCCGAAATGGAAAAATCAGTGCGATTTGAGAAACTCAAGTTGAAAGATTAACATTTTGAGTAACATGACTACATGAAAAGAATGGACCTGCAACCCTTTTTTTTTCTTTCAACAACTAGGAAGGTTGGTCGCACTGAAGTGATAAGTTGCTTATTGAAATCAATTATTTTGAATATACATTAAGTACTGCATAGGAGTAGCAGGATAGTAAGAGATATTTTACATTACAAGTTAGCATGGAGAAATCAATAAGAATTAGCGGTGACATTGGATAACACACATGAAGCAGATTGAAAAGGATTATCGTTTCACAGTCACACGATAAAAAAATATTGATAATAATTCTAAATACAACTACGTTTATTAAAAATTTGTTCATTTGCAGTTGTTAACTCACCAAACTATGAAGTTCAATGGAGCTTACCTGGAATAAAAAAAATGCGAATTAGTACAAAATTATGAATTTTCTCAAAATGGTTTTGAAATGATAAATAATATTCAAGTATGGCCGACATAGATGTTAAAATTATGAGACGCTAATAGAAAATTCACCGAATTCACATTATGAGAGCGATAAAACTTACATGACAGACTACTATATTAATTAGTCGAGTACTTAGATTGTTATGTTGATTAAGTGAACTGGCTAATATCTAATATTTTTAATAGATTAATTATTCAACGAACGTATATCATTCACGAGTAATATTAATCAGTCAATTGACGGTATACACACATGGAAAAAAGTTACGGATATTGAAAAATAGTTTTGTTGAGAACTCGGGTGAGAGGTTTGTTTACCGTATTTTGAAGATTTTGTGCTTGAGTTTTTATTCTTGAAAATCGTAGTTATCATCCGTTCTAATGTTGAGTAAACTGTTTTAGTAAATTTTAACATGGACCGAAGGCATTTGTCTGTTGCAAACGCTAACCTAACTATTGGTTTGTTGCAGGGTCCAAATGCATTCGGTGTGTCGAAAAGTGTGATTAGTATGCTTAATCGTAGATTTCGGGAAACAGGCGATGTTTCTGCAAGGCCTTGGGCTGGAAGACACGGAATTCCATTTGCAATGCAAAATTTTCGACAGACAAGAGTCTCACAAGTGACGATATTCCAGACAAAAGTTGCACCAATACATCACTGTGCATGAGTTATTGAGACGTCAGTTTGAGGAAAAGACCACTGCCATATACTCCGATAGCCAAGCGGCTATAAAAACAATCAGCTCCTTGCAAATTAATTCTAAATTCTACTAGAGTTGGGCAGTTGAAACAAAATATCCTTAGCCTGATTCCTAGGCCACTTAGATCACAGAGGGAATGATAGATTCACCAGCTCGAGAAGGAGCACGAAAAACAAATAACTACTTTAATTAAAAACACGCAGTCTCGAGGGTGGTGGAGCTAGGCACCGGGAATGAGACAGGCCAAAAAGTTCATAATAGAACCATCGCCAAAGTTCACGGATTACCTATTAAGTAAGCCAGAATAGGCGAACAACCAGGATCTCAGTTGGGCTCCTGACAAGGCACTCGACTCAACAAACACATGAACAACGTCGGATTGATAGACATAACCATATGTAGGTGTTGCCAAGAAGATGAGGAAATCTCAACACGCATACTGTATCTCTGAAAGGTCTAACTAGGCTAAGGTTTTCGACGATAGGGACGGAAAAACTACAACCTCTCCCAATATCCCTTTCATTATATGGAGGGCCAAGTAATAAGGACGGGTCTTGATAAAGGTCGTAATGGAGAGGCTCCTAGAAGCCCCATATTAATCTAATCCAGTGAATGCACGTGACCCACAAAACTGTCGTCCTTGTTAGAAGTTCAATATTGTAATGTTTTTGCTATTAATTTAAATAGTTTTTACTTGTGGGATAAAATTATACACACTACTATGGCTAATTACTATCTATTTATTTAAAGGAACACACACTGTATTAAACTTAATTTACATACACACTTCACTTCATGTCTACTAATTTATTTACACTCGATATAATATTTCTAATTTATTATTACCACTTGAATATTACACTATTTATCTTCACTATTTCATTCACTGTCCGATTACTGAGAACTTTTGTAAACTAACTCTTTACTGTCCGTTTCACTAATTGTCTCGAACTAACTGTTTCAATAATTATTCCCGCACTCAAAAACCCGCGTATATATAGTCCTTCTCAGCTCTATAAAATTCCAGTACCTTCCGCGCTCGTCCTATGCACAAACAAAGCGAATGTTCTCGAAAGGAGCACAGCCACCAAAATTTACAGTCGAGGGACAGGACCGGCTTTGAGTTGGTGACCTCGCAACAATATAGTAAATTGTGGTGCATCAACCAATCGTAATCTTATAGTCGTGTTTCACTAGAAACGACCAGAATGTGTGGTCCGATTGTCACCGATTTCAGTGACAGACAACAAAACTACAAAAAGTCTCTGCAAAATTGTTTATCTGGGTTTATTCAGTTTTTTTTTAATCCAAATTAGTATATATTTGATATATTCCATTAACTATTGATAATTTTAATTCAGTCTAATCGTAAAACTGGAAATCATTTCCAATTTAAGGTACTTGATAGTCGTTCATATAACTTTTGTCAAAAAACTAATTACAATACCCTGAATGATAATGGAAAATTATAAAAACGAATAAATGAAGAAATTCAAATACTGCTCGTCGTCACGAATGTGTAATTAATTTTAAAATGTGTATTGTCTACATTTTTGTATCGATAATTGGAAAAAAATGGATGAAGCCAGAAAATTTCTGGTCAAAATTGCTGAACTAAAAATAACTTCACATGTTATTTTACGCAAAATTTAATTAAAATTTCAAAGCCGGCACTGTTATCCACTATTGAAAACATAAAAAAGCTCTAACTTCTGTTGGCAACTAGAGTATTCAGCATGATTACCGACATTCCTGATAATAGCATTTCTACCCTCTATTATTAAATTTGTCCAGTGCAGAAATTGAACATTTTAATGGTAGCAAAGTCACGCAAGTTGAAATATTAGATTATTTTTGAAAAGATACATCTAAAACATACATTATTTAGTACATTTTAAAACAGCTTGGCTAACAGACCTTTTGTTGTGAAAGTTTTTGTTAAATCCAATTCAGTTCTTGTTTGAGATAATTCACTGCGATTATATGGTAAACATTTCTAAGTTTCTTGAAACTTATTATGTAGTTGTGAAATTATACTCTCGGATTTTTATATTCGTATTTAAAAATATAATAGTAATGTTGCGAGGTCACCAACTCAAAGCCGATCCTGTCTCTCGACTATAAATTTTGGCGAATGCGCTCCTTTCGAGAACATTCTGGAAGGCGCTTTGTTTACGCATAAGACGAGCGCGGAAAATACAAGAACTTTCCAGAATTGATCAAGACTATATATACGCGAGTTGACAGTTAGTGATTCGAAGACAAAGATAGTTCACAGACAGTTTACAGAATGAAATAGTGAAGATAAATAGTGTAATATTCATGTGGTAAAAATAAATTAGAACTATTATACCGAGTGTAAATAAATTAGTAGACATTAAGTGTATATTAATTAAGTTTGATAAATAAATAAATAGATAGTAATTAGCCATAGTGTGTATAATTTTATACCAGAAGTAAAAACTATTTAAATAAATAAGAAAAGCATTACAGTAATAAAAAACATTTTTTCTACGCCCTATTTTTAAAGTATCTTGTATTTCACCGGCTTGAATCACTTAAAATGGCTGTTTAGGATGAAAAACATGGAAAAGCGTTAAAAAGTGCCATTTCCCGCTTTCCATCAGCTGACACATTTGATTAGAGCAAATGTTTCACAGATTTACCGAAAAAGAAAAAAATTGTCACCTTTGACAGCACATGAACTGTAACTAGAAGAGTAAAGAGACTTATATTATCTGATCCCAACATAAATATTGTCAAAGTTAATTTATTTATTTTGTTGGAATCTACAGATGTTACCATGTCGTATTACTAAATAAGTAGTAATCATCCAATGAATTTTTTTATGGCTGCTCAATATATGTCCTTTAATACTTATATAATTGAGATAAATGTATAAAAGGCGATTTATTGATTCTTTGATAATATACATTTATATAATGAGTAAATGCTTATTTCCATTCGGATATTATTTTATACATTTTTCCATTAACTTAGTTATGTGCATATGATGGAATTTAAAGTATATTCTGTATAGTTCTTCCTATATTTATCAATATAAGTAATATATTATTACCTAAAACAGATGTCATTTATCAATTTACTAATATAATTTAAATATCCTAATGTCAACAGTATCATATTAACTAAGTAACCATAATCTAGTTGGTGTCACGACATATCGTAACGCGACAGTTCGTAACCCCACAAATCGTAACGGACAATTCGTAACACTGTCAATTCGTAACGGCGTAAGTTCGTAACTACAACTATTCGTAACGCCAATATTGAGTTATTTTGTCTATTCCTGTTAACGTGGAAAACAATTTTTATTACAGTTGCAATTGAAATTACGTTAATCATTAACGGACCAACATCAGGATAAACATTTTTAACTCATTTCATATTTTGTGGAAAAATAAATTTCGAAAATTATACCTCAAAAATATAATCTACCTGTAACAGAATAGTATATTGTGCAACAAGTGAGAAAAGTACTATCCCCACATGTTGCACACTATACTTTTTCTACAACTGCACAAATTTAAAGAATACAAGTAAAGTAACTTAATATGTATTTTTATGGTTAGTAAAACAAAAATAAACACTATAAAGTATCCCAACTCTATACTGTTAAATAATTTTATTTAAAATTATAGTTGATTAGTTGATGGTGAAATTTGTACAATTTTGAATGGTCAAACCCGGAACGTCATTTTAGAATTTAAAAACTTCTAATATAATCTGACAGTTTTGTGACAACTAAGTAGGTGTTTGAAGATGTATATATAAATGTATGTGGCGTGGGCAAAGTGCCGTGAGAAATGATATTTCTCACTGTATGAGCAATATTTGGTTTTGAAATTAAGTAAGGTATGAGAAATACGTCACTTTTCATAGCAGTTGTAGAAAAAATTTAATCTACCTTTAACAGGAAAGATAATTTAAGTTTTTCCCTTTTAATTTTGTTCAATTTCGCATATAAGTGTACCAAATACGATTACCAAAGATTTCCAACTTTCCAAGTAACCATTTTGAAAAGGAAAGTATGGAATTACCAATTATTATGATGCCTTGTGATTGGTTATAGCTAATAAGCGGAATGTCTTAAACATATAAATTGAGAAACATCACTTAGTGATTTTTTTACTTCTGTCTAGTGTTTTGAAGAATAATTGTAGGAAATTCAATATGGCGAATGAATTTAGTCTTAGTTCGTGTGGAAAACGTAGGCTTAAATACCAAAATTTTCTTATATACCAAAATTTCGAATTTGTTCAAAATCGGTTAACCGAATCAGGAGTTGTGCATTGAAAATGTCGAAACAGTTATAATTACAAGTGAAAAGCAATTGTGCAAACAAAAGGTGACGATATCATCAAATGCATATTGTACAACATTTCGCAGCAAATGCATAAAAGATGGTGAATGAGATGAAAGCAAATATGAAAAATCCTGGAGCCACACCTAAAATGATCTATAGTTAGGTTAGGTTAGGTTTGTGGTTAGTGGGTCTATAAGGCCCTCCACCGCGACTAGTAAGAGTCTATTGTGGCTCATACCTATTCAGATTTCTCCAAACAAATTCAGCTTCTTAACAAACGATTAGTTTGTTTGGTGAATGATATTTCAGGTTCGAGGGCGAACGGGAGGACAACGTAGGTCATGCCTGCTATAGTCTAACATGTGTTTGGAGACATTCTTCGAAGGATGTATAAAAGCCTTTGAATGAACCAATCCTGGTATATTATGCCAGAAGTCTAAAGCTCTTCTTGCTGTCCAGGTATTTAGTGTTTGTTTGGCAAAGCTCATCGCGATGCCAATTGAAGTTTCTGGTCCGAATTATCTATAGTACAAAACTTGAAACAAATGAGAGCGTTAAATTACTACTTCCAAAAAAGACTTCAATTTCAAGAACACTTCAGCGTGCATAACAGAGAGAAACAGATGTTGTACCTGCTACTCCCAACAATAGGAATTTTGTACTTCCTGAAAAATACAACAGCTTGCTATTACATGACAGTGGATCTGATGACCCTGATATATTGTAACGTTTATTCTAATTTATATTTACAATTAATTTATATTTACAGATTTATATGTAATTCAGTCCTTATTTAATAATTTATGTAATACACTAAACACACTAATTATAATTTATATGAGAGTCACTTAATAAACACTTATTCGAGGCGCGATTACTTTCCTTCGGTATCAACACTGACTGATTGACTAATTGCCTGCAGCGATGCTTGTGGCCTATTTATAGTCGCGAGCCGTAATTCTAGAAATCTTCGACGTTCTGGCGGGTTCACTGGATATTCTCGATGTTTCTCGAAAATTGGGCGGAGGAACCATAGTCGTCTCATACGGGGATTTCACTGGGGGCACTAAGTGAGCATATTAATGCAGTAGCTCGCGTAACATTGCCCCCTCCTTAAGAGACAGTTCCTCCTGGAACTAGCTAGGAAACTGGAACGAGATGACTGTATCGGCAACTGGTCCCCTTGTTGCATTTTCCAGTCGTATGGAAGTAACATGCGACCGTCTTCTCTGTTGGCTGTGTCTCCCGAGCATGGCCGCAAACCAGTACCTGCACTTCGGTGTCTCGGAAGATTACTTCTACCATGTTACGGATTATTCGCCAATCTAAATGCCTACATTCAATCTTGGGCATGGCTAGCCTATGCACGTTCAATTCAAGCACATGCTCCCTCAGGCTTCGTAATGCTTCCCAGACATCCTCGTACGTTGGTCTTTCGTCGAAGGTGTTCCTCGTCACTAGGTGGAAATTGTAGCGGGAGCCATTATGCAGCTTCAGAGCTTTACCTGGTACTGGTAACTGGTTTACCAAAGGTCGTGCGCCACTCTTCTTTATAAACAGAGATGCCAGTCCGCGCGCATCGGTTACGCTGGCAGGGATGTTTATTGCCAGTGAGTATTCCTCCGGAACGGTAAGCAGGTCTTGTCGTCTCTCAGTGGTGACGCCGAATCTCGCTTTTCCGGTACCACCATAAGCACCCATGAACTCTACAAAAGCAGGATCGGCTACTTCCTGAAGCTGGTTTACTTCCTCATCGTGGTCACCCTCGAATGGCGCTAATCGGTTACGGTGTACCACCTTTGGCTTTCCATTTGGGATCTTGCTGATACGATAGATGACATCGTTGATTCTTTTCTTTACGAGGTACGGACCGTCCCAAGCTCTCTGCAACTTTGGAGAAAAACCCTTTTGTCTTCTTGGGTTATGCAGCCAGACTTTGTCTCCTTCGTGGAAACCTCGTGGTACCATCCTTCTTCTTTACCAGGACTACCGGAGAGACCCAAGGGCTGGTAGAAGGTTCTATTACCTTATCCTTTTCCATCTCGCGAACAATTCTCTCCGCCTCCTCTCTTTTGGCCTGTGGTAGCCGTCGAGCCGATTGTCTTATCGGTTTAGCGTCGCCGGTGTCAATTTTGTGTTTGACAGCAGATGTTCTTCCTGTCTTTCCTCCTTTTGGTACAAAAAGAGATCGGTATTGTAACAAGAGTTCTCTGATCTTTCTCTTCTCTTGCAGGCTAAGGGATTGTCCAGCCACTGCTATCATTTGTTCAAATTTATTGTTGGCATCATTGGAGGTTGTTGTTTGATGAATTATCGACGCCACTGGTACGCAAGTTCCAATTTTGGTATCCTTCTTCATAGTTATTGGATGGTCATTTACATTTATAATGCGTACAGGTATTTCTTCGGCAGCCATGACTAACCCTTTTCCAACCAGGATTCCTCGACCAACCTCTTCATCGTGATTCCATGGTTCCATCATGACCGGTGTTCCTTCTTCGACGGTTCCTTGTAGCCTTGCCACAGTGAAAAATTCACTCCTTGCGGGTACAACTGTATCCTCCTGTACGGCTACCTGAACAGTCTTATACTCGTGTGGGTGAAGGAATACCTCCTCAGAACCTACTCTAATCACTCGGTTCTTGAAATCTAGCTGGAAGCCATGTAGGTCCATAACGTCCATTCCGAGTATTATGTCCTCTTCGATATCAGCGACAACGACAGTGTGGGTGAACTTCTCTGCGCCAATTCCCAATTGCACCGGTAGTTCTCCATGGACATTGGCGCTTTCACCTGTGGCAGTCCTGAGTCGCAGTCTCGTCGGTAAAAGTCTTTTCCGGGTGTTGACAGTCTCGGGGCGAATAATAGTCCTCGTTGCTCCAGTGTCCACCAATAGTGTATACTTCCTTCCATTAACTTCACCATCCACGTATACACTATCATCGCGGCATTTCAGAGAGGCTATTAGGATGAGAGGGTCTTTGGAAGGTCTTCGGGTCGAAGCTGCCCTCTGAAGGTCGACCCTTCCTAGTTTTCCTGCTGGGCATCTTTGTTTGTAGCAGTTCTCGGTCACTTGCACGAACTGCGTACATGTCCCATTTCTCCACAATTCCAGCATCTCACAGCTTTCAGTTTTCCATTTGAGATGCTTTTCATCATGTTGACAATCTGGTCGAGCTTGTTCTCAACTTCTTCGTCTGCTACAGCCCTCACCTTGCCGTATACTCCGGAAGCCTGTGTAGCTGCTTCGTACTCCAAGGCTGCAGAGAGTACGTCGATCAGTGTCTTATGCCGAGCCAAGCGTAGAGTTCTCTGCATTTCATGGTCACGAACTCCGTCGATGAATGTCTGTACCCCTAAACATTCCATGACATTCTCCGGTGCCGATGGATAGGCAAACCGCACCAACCTCGCAATGTCTGCTTCGAATTCCTGCAGAGTTTCGTCGCGTTTTTGTTTGCGGTTTTTCAGCTGCGACTGGTACAGATGCTCCAGGTGTTCCAGGCCATATCTCATATTCAATCGCTTTTTGAGTTGTTTAAAATCTTCGGCCTCTTCCACTGGAATGGTCTGGAGGATATCCATAGCGTCTCCTCTAAGGGCAAGGGTTAAATTTAACGCTTTTTCCTTCTCACTCCAGTTGTTTGCCTTTGATGCCGCCTCGAACTGCTTAAGATAGTTCGGCCATGACGTTTTACCGTCGAATGTTGGCAGTTTCACTCGGCTGTTAATATCGTTTTTCATTTTCGGTTTCAACTCTACTTTCTCTGCCAGTTCGTCGTTATTCGGGGCTTGCCTAGTTGTAATATCCGGTTTATTACTAGTCTTCCTTTCGATTTCTTTGATTTTGTGTTTCATTTCTTGCTCCATTCTTTGAATCTTTTCTTCCACGGCAGAAATATCAGTCTTCATGGATGTCATTTCATTCTTCATGTCCGTCGAAATTTTGTTTTCCATTTCCGACATTTTGTTTTCCATGTCCGACATTTTGTTTTCCATGTCCGACATTTTGTTTTCCATGTCCGCCAAAAGTTTACTTTCCATGGATGAAATTTCGTTTTTTATATCCGTCGAAATTTTATTTTCCATGTCCGACATTTTGTTTTCCATGTCCGCCGAAAGTTTACTTTCCATGGATGAAATTTCGTTTTTTATATCCGTCGAAATTTTATTTTCTATGTCCGACATTTTGTTTTCCATGGATGAAATTATAGAGGCGGACGCTTCGTCGGTGAATTCAAACGTTTCCGGGTCCAATCCATTGTTAATCATAGCTTTTTTTAGTCGTTCCACTAACACTGACTTGACCCCACTTGTGTCCAGTTCGTAATCCTCCAACTCTCTTCGAAGCTCTGAAACTTTTTATTCACAAAGTTTCTTCGCCATCTTCCTGTATATTTATTTATTTATTTATTTTTTTTACCCCACACCTGACACCAATGTAACGTTTATTCTAATTTATATTTACAATTAATTTATATTTACAGATTTATATGTAATTCAGTCCTTATTTAATAATTTATCTAATACACTTAGCACACTAATTATAATTTATATGAGAGTCACTTAATAAACACTTATTCGAGGCGCGATTACTTTCCTTCGGTATCAACACTGATTGATTGACTAATTCCCTGCAGCGATGCTTGTGGCCTATTTATACTCGTGCGCCGTAATTCTAGAAGTATCTCGGCGTTCTCGCGGGCGCATTGGATATTCTCGATATTCTGGCGGATGCACCCGGGTGTTCTGGATGTTTCTCGAAGTTTGGGCGGAGGAGCCATAGTCGTCTCATACGGGGATTTCACTGGGGGCACTAAGTGAGAATATTATTGCAGTAGCTCGCGTAACAATATTATAAATATTTGGGCATGAACAGTTATTATACTTGTTACTGACACATCAAAATTGTTTAGCCGATGGAACCTGCAAAGTTGTACCTGAAATATATATCCAACTTTAAACTTGATTGTATCGCATTTTCTTGTGTTTTTGCCAAACAAGACTGAAGAAACGTAACGAAGATCGTTACATATTATCTTAAAAATCCGACTACCAACTTTAAATTCCGATTCTTGCGTACTTAATTTTGAAAAGGCAGCAAACAATGCTTTTCAGGCCGAATTTCCTGGAATTGGAACAAAAGGATGTTTTTTTCCATTTAAATCAATCAGTGATACAAAAGCTAGGGGAAATTGGTTTAAAACGTGAATTTAATTCTAACGTTGGAAATTTTGCATTATGCGTTAAGATGCCAACTCCCTATAGAAGAAACAACTGCTACAGTCGCTACAGTCATCCAAGATTATGATGTTAAGCGGAGATTGACATTTCTAAGAAATATAGCGCACATGTTTTAATTTTCACCTTTATCGATGTTAGAATTATAAATTGTATTAATTATTATAATAAATACATTATTATCGAAATGGATTAAATTTTTTTCATTATTATTCAGACTTAGTTTCAGTACTTCAACGTGATATAGTGATATCACTATATAGATAAAGTGAATTCAGGATAAAAAATGAAAAAAAAGATATTCTTCAGTTGTCATATTAACAAAAATACAGAGTGGGCCACAGAAAACAGTCCACCCCTATATTTGGCAGTATTCCTTAGATTTTAAGGAAATTAGGAAACACGTCGATTTTAGCTCTAAGGGGGACACATTTTTACGATACAGGCATCTGTCATTTGTCAACCCCCTCCCTTCCACTTGACCATTCCCTTATTTTTAAATAGGGAATTTACCATGTGCGGCACATCATTAGAAAGGCATTTAGATGGAGTTTTCAGACATAATGATAGTCCACGATTTTTTTTGATATTTATACCATCTTTGTAAAAAAAGTCTTAACTCTTAAAAATGAAACGCAACGCCTATGGTTTGCTAATGTGTCATTTTTTCTGTAATTTCGAACAGCGACTCTACAATTGTATGGAAGTAGATGGACACCATTTTCAACATCTAATTCATTAATTCAATTTTATTATATCGTAACTTTTAACTTAGTTAACTTTCATTATAGTATTACACTTTATTATCATATTGTTTTTGCAATATTTGTTTTAATTTACTTTTGATGTGACAGAAAAAATGACACATTAGCAAACCATAGGCGTGGCGTTTCATTTTTGAGAGGTGTTGTAATTTAAATCAATCATTGTTGATTTGCCATTTATTGCAAATTTAGAAAACCAATTAATCAATATAATCGTTTCAATCCTATTGACCCTTTTGATATTTTGTAATGGGTAGTTAGTTATTTAGGTTAGAAATTATGCTTATTGTTAAATTGTAGGTTATTAACTTTAGTATGTATGTGTTTAGTTATAATATATTAGAAACTATAAAATATATCGACTAAGCAGTTTGATTATAATTTATTTATCGATATAGGTAACAATTGCAAAATAAGCAGACACGCGCTAGATGAAAAGAATGTGTAGGCTGGCAATTGTTGATTTGGGTTTTAGGTCAGGGAGTTCAAATTAAACATTTGTCGAAGAAAGATGTGTTTTATTTAAAGAACGTCAACCCTAATTAAAAGGAACCAAAACCGAATAATTTAACATTATTAGAATTTTGAGTGAATATCAATGTGTGCGAACTTTTAGAATTTCTAAAGATTTGTGCAGGTTTTTAATGAAGGAATTCATCTGAGATGGATTCATCAAACAAAAATATGTAGTGGAAACTCGTTGGAAACTGGAAACCTAACCTAACCATAATCTGACAAAAAACTACTAAATAATCTAGAAATTGCGATGTTGTCAAATTCATTTCACCACACGAATGAAAATGTTCGAACATCTCTTCGAAGAGAGGTCAAGAATACTATTTTCAGAAATTATTCGCAAATTGACCATTCGTAACCATGCGCATTCTTACAATTGCGAAGGATGTCAAGAAAAGCGACCCTGACGTCGTTTAGTTACGAAGTATCGCCGTTACGATTTATCCGTTACCATTTGTGGAGATACGAACTAATGCGTTACGATATGTCATGGATTTAATTTAGTTATAAACTAATACTAACAAAGAAGTACGTGTCATCCCAGAAGTATACTTTTGTGGAATTTTTCCATATTATAATTTAAACCTTTCATTTTTATAATCATTGTTATAACTTTGCTTTTTCAAGAAGGCAAGAAAAGCGCAGTCACACAAAACAACATTTGAATCACAAGATATATATATATATATATAATCGAAAACCTTAGTGTACCCGAAGGTGTTAAGGTGGTATAATTTAACTATATACAAATTTTGCCCACTCTTTCTTGTTTTGTGCTAATCTTCTCGCTACTGTCCAACTTTTGTTTCTCTTCTTTAAGTTTTCAGCTATGGCGTCATTCCAAGTTTTTTAGGTCTACCTCTGGTCCTCTTTTGAGACGCTTTTGCTTGCCATATTCTTTTGATTTGTCTGCTACTTTCCATTCTAACTAGGTGTCCGAACCATCGCAGTTGTTGTCTTGCTATGTGTGTTATTAATGGCTCGACTTCTAATTCTTGCCTCACTGCGTCGTTTCTTATTTTGTCTTTCCTAGTGATGTTTTTGACCGCTCTTAGGTATTTCATTTCGGCCGCTTGGAGCTTACTCTTTTGCTGTTTTGTGAGCGTCCAGCTTTCGCTTCCATAGGTCAATATCGGTCGGTATATTGTCTTATATACTGTCATTTTTGTCTTTTTGGATACTTCTCTTTTCCTAATAAGTGCGTTGTTTAAGGAGTTTGGTTGCACTTTCTCATCTGTCGTTTATTTCTGCTTCGTTTTTTCCATCATTTTGTAGCGTGACGCCCAAATATTTGAAATGGTCTGTTTGTTTTAGGACGTAGTCGTTTAATGTTACTGTTACTTTCTGCTCATTTTTCCCTAGTACCATTATTTCTGTTTTGTCTAAATTTATTTTTAGATTTCTTTTATCGAGTGCTATATTCCATGCTTCTAAGTTTTGTTGTAAGTCTTTCAAGTTTTTAGCACATATCATCAGATCGTCTGCGAATAAGGCACACTCTGATAGGTATATAGGTTCCATATTTCTGTATCCCACTTGTAGTTTTTTGGTGTTAAGTTTTACTTCTTTAATCACATCATCAAGTACTACGTTAAAGAGCGTTGGGCTAAGTACTCCTCCTTGTCTTAATCCTTCATGGGTGTTGAATTCTTCGGAGTGCTCATTGTTTGTTCTTATATAGTTTCTCGTGCATTTGTAGATACTTTCTATATTTTTCTTTAGTACAGTACTAACTCCTCTTTGTTTCAGGCTATTCCAAATTGTTTTCCTTGGCACACAATCGAATGCCTTTTGCAGGTCTATGAAGGCTACGTATATGTTGTGTAAATCACAAGTTATAGATCCTTAAACCAAAACGCCTACCGAGTAGTTCAATTACACCTTCCACCCATAGGTTGATTCACATTATTGACTGATAATAGGGATCACAAACTATCCCACCGTTAGAGGAGAGGTAAAAGGTCTAGGTTTTACCCACCCACATTCCGCGAACGAAAATATATTATGAAGTTCAACAATTTTTTATTTTGCCTTAAATATAAATTAGTAGACTTTTTTTATACCTACAAGATATAGTATGCGTTTTAAACAAATTACTTTTCAAATTCCACATCATCCTTCTCTAGAAATCGTATTAGTCGCGGTTAATGGTAACCCCGATCCGAACATCGATAGGTACGAACCGTCGTAGCGCTGGGCTTAGCGTGAGGGATTGGAACCGAGAGGTCCCGGGACGATTCCCCGATGGTTTCGCTTTTTCAATTTTCGGAATATGTAGCATCCTAAGAAAATACGATAATACAATTATCACCAAAGTATACGTATTTAAATAGTTTTATTTACTTTTTTTTCGAGTGTCTATTTTTAGAATCGAGAACAAGTGTCATGCCAGCCAGGGCGTCGCCTCCTGATGATCAACACACTTTATCTTTTATGGTTCTATTAAAAAGCGCGTAGCATTTACACACGAAAACGACCTTGGCCTTAACCATATTGCGCACTCCCGCGGTCAGGTATGCGGTGTTGCCGGTTCTACAAATATAATCTGTATAATAGGATTAATTTATGATTTCAGGAAGTTGAGATATTTATGTAACATCCATCTATCTGGCTTACGTAATTTGATGTAGGCGTTCGTTGCAAAATAATTTAAAATTGGCAGTTAGTAGGAATTTACGTGTTTTTATTTTTGACTAGAAAGTAGTTTTAACGAATGGTGATGTTTAATAAAAAGTTTTGGAAATATTGTTAATATAATGCGTTGTTATATGGAGGTGCCTGTTATTATGAGAATTAGAACTGTTTTGTATCAAATTGAATGTTTCAACTCTTACTACTGTAAGGAGGGAAAAAACTTGACTTGAGGAGAATGAGTGATTTGTAAAGATTGTTATATTTAATTAGAATTTAACTTTTAATTACTTACTGTGTACTTACATTATATTTTTTTATAATATAGATAATAAAACAAATCTAAATGTTGAAAATAACTATTTACAAGACACTGGACGTGATGCCTGGATTTAATTGAACAGTCCATGTGGACATGGTCCAAGTAGGTTCAACAACCGAGATGACGTACCTGGAATTAGATAGAAAAACACTCTGAGTATTCAATTTGCCATAAATAATAATTAATTATTTTTCTAACGATTAGTATAGTTGAAATCCCAAAAATTAATGAAAGTATTAATAATATACAAGGTGCATCTTATGTGTTTGAACCGTGATTATGCATATCAGTACTAAAATAAAGTTAAAATTTCACTTGATCAAAAATAAATGCCTAATAGTAAATATTTAGGGTTATTAGGAAAAGTGCAAGGGGCGCAAACTCTCCCCAGTGCATGTAAGGAATATGTGGCACAAACTCTCCACAAACAATATTATAACTACTGTAAGTGGCGCAAACTCTCCACAGTACAGCAAAATAATATTACACTGCAAGTGGCTCAAACTCTCCACAATACAGGGGGGTGGAAGGAGATATGGGTGACGTGAGAAGTCACCCAGTATCAGGAATGGACTAACCGCAAGTGGCGCAAACTCTCCACAATACAGTATAGGTACGTGAGTTAAACTGCAAGTGGCACAAACTCTCCACAGTACAGCTAAATAAGGTTACACTGCAAGTGGCTCAAGCTCTCTACAATACAGGGGGGGTGGAAGGAGATATGGGTGACGTGAGAAGTCACCCTGTATCAGGAATGGACAAACCGCAAGTGGCGCAAACTCTCCACAGTACAGTATAGGTATGTGAGTTAAACTGCAAGTGGCACAAACTCTCCACAGTACAGTAGGATTGGGTGAATAGGAAATGCAACAACAAATTAATGTTCTTAATAACGTTGAATATTAAAGAACTTTAAACAAAGTAATTATTAAAAATGGTTAGCAAATATATATATATATATACTCTATGTGATACAATAACTTTTAAAATCAAATATCAAATAACAGGCAGAAATGAATTACTCTGTGAGATAGACTCACCTATTTAACTCCTGATATGCACCACAATACACACTATATTTTAATACATTTATTTGGCTCAAGTGAACACTTTAGTTATTTTCTAGAAACTAAATCTCAAATCGTTCTTAAAATTTTCTTTCCCCTTTCGTGGCCTCGAAGACTACGTGATATTATTGTACTTTACTTATCTGTTTCAGACAATTGGTTGTTTTGTCGAGAAATGCATTTCTGAAATATTAGGGTGTACCCATGATTTAATTCATTTTACTTGGAACGAAAACTATTTTAAAAATAACAGGGTGAGAAAAAAAAATTTCTTACACTACGTAGAATCTTTCCATCATAATTATTAAATAAAATCAATAAATAACAAATTCCACAACAGAAATATAACAGATATTACTAGACCGATTTCACAAATAATATCATCGTCAGGAGTGAATTATAGAAACTGATATAAATAAACAAGTAATTAAGATACCTCATATCCCCTCGAGCGACGAAAAACTAAGAAGATCAACAAGAGAAAAGTGACCATCACTAACTCGAAGAAAAAGAAGACCACCAGAACTATTTCCTAAACCAAGAAAATAAGATGGACTAGCTCAGCAGATCGGCCTCATCGGAAGAGATGAGGGGAGGAGGAATGCTCTTCCCGGGATGCATCCTGGAAGGGGCGGGTTTGATACAGGTGTGTCTATACCTCATATTTTGATATGTAACCTAGGATATGTTATATTGAGATATCACTTATAGTATACATGTATATGCTATCTAAGAGACAATCTAACAATGGAGAATGTAGAGTACCTATCTGTTCATTTATAAAAGAATATTGAACATCTTTTTTATATATTTTTTTGTAATAATTCTAAGAAATTAAGTCTGTGGTAATTGTGACACCTATGTAAATGTTCGATGGTATTATTTAATGTGGGGTGATGATTTGATTCAATTAAGTGTTTTGCATTATTTGACTGGATGTTCATGTCTAAAGTAAATAAAATGTTCCTTATGAACCTTCGATAGTATGTGCAAAGTCCAAGAAGGTCCTAACTTGATGTTTCTTGGTAGATTGTGGCCATTGGAAGCAATTTTCTCTGGATCCACCGCCACTCCTTCATTGCTCACAATATGACACAGATAGTTGACTCGGTTTTGAATAACTGACATTTCTTCGGGATCAACATGAGCTGGGCAGCTTGAAGTCGTTTGAATACGTCTTCCAAGTTCTTCAAGTGCTCCTCAAATGTCTTCCCCAATACTACGATGTCGTCCAAATAGACCAGGCATGTTTTCCAAGATAGCCCTCTCAAGACATTTTCCATGAGTCTTTCAAATGTCGCGGACGCATTACAGAGTCCGAATGGCATGACGTTGAACTGCCATAATCCGGATCCGGTGGTAAAAGCAGTTTTCTCTTTGTCTTCTGGGTCCATTTCCATTTGCCAATAACCGGACTTTAGGTCGGTGGAAAACAGTTTGCTGCCGGCCAAAGTGTATAGCGTATCGTCAGTTCGAGGCAGAGGATAGCTTTCTTCGTCACGTTGTTTAGCTAACGATAGTCTACTCAGAATCTGGTAGTTCTATCCTTTTTCTTGACGAGCACAACTGGAGATACCCAAGGGCTAGTGGATGGTGAAATACAACCGTGTTATAATATATTGATGAATTAAAAATGAACTCAAATATAAACTTCAGCGAGTGGAAAATTATTTTTTTAAATATAAATTGAGTAGACAAAGAATAAAAATGGTTCATAATCTATCTCAACAAATATTACAAAGCAGTTTTTCATGCAAGGAGTAGGAAATACGGAATTTCTTTTTCTTTAAAAGTAGAATGTGTAGTGAAGTCATTTTGGCAATCAATAATATTAATAATTCCGAAAATGATTTCAATAAAAGAAATAATTTTAAATTATATTTGTTCTTGAAAATATTGACCGAGCATGAACTTGTTTGGTCAGCAAGATCGGTTCATGATTTTCATATTTAATATAAATTGAATTTACTGTTTGGACCCTTACTTTGTGGAATCTACTCATATTAATGTTATAAATGAAACTAACTGTTTCTAATTAAAACTAAACAATATACTTAATAGCTATGGAGGTATATCTAAATACTCAATTGAAAATTCAATAGAACTAATCAAAAAATTAAAAACATACAAATTACAAGATAACTCTAAACTTATTTCATTTGATGTTACCAATATGTTCTCTAAAATTCCTCCTAAAGAATGCATAACACTTGTTAAAAAATTACTAGAGGATAAAAATATCAATCCAGGAATAATATCAGATATACTTAATTTGTTTGATGTATGTATTAATCAGAATTAAGGTAAACGTACTAGTGTGCGTCCGAGTACTAGTTATTGACCTATTTTAAATATAAAAGCCGTTTTTAAGAATTCCGTAAGTAATAATTTCATAGGCAATACATGATGTGTCACCTACATGTTATTAGTTTAATTATAAAACATTACTACGGTGACTCCTACCATACCAGCCTTGTAACTTGCATGCCAAACAGTGTGCATCAACGTCCCGCTGGATTCAGTGCATTTTCGTTAGTTCTATGTTAAGCATTGGTACCAACATAAAGTGAGTATTTAATCGTTTCTTTTTTACCTAAAACCAAAATCCACGGCTTGTTTATTATTTTAGCATATGTAATTCACTAAAGATACTTGTTTTTACTACTAAATTTAGTTTTTTTTCATATTTTTATGTAGGTCAAACACTAGTGCCGCCTAATATACTTCAGATTCAATAATTGTCCGTTCGGTCAGATACTAATGATTTGACGATTGATCTAATTCTGTATAATACTCTATACATTTAAAAAAAATTAATTTTTGATTGTAGCCAATCTATTAATAACTTAACAAAGTAGATCTGGCTTAGTGTTTGACCAACACTTTTACTAACTGTTATATGTTTAAAAGGAAGGATAATACTAGGTCAAATATTAGATCAAAAATAGGTCAAACACTAACTCATATTGGTCAATAATGCAAGCAAGTACAATATGCACGTTGAATGTTGAAAATATTAGATAAATAACGTTAAATAATATTTTGTTTCATTGTTTCAAATTACAAAATGTTGATGTTTTTTTAATTTTAATGTTTGACCGACAATTAATATTTACAATTAAATGTGTCGAGTTGTTAACTAGGTGGGTCAAACACTAAATCAAATACCGGTCAATTATTAGATATAAAAAAAGATCTAGGGGATATATTTGCATTTGCATTAGAATTTGATATTTTGATTCGTACTTAAGTACTCACTTGAGTATATTTTTTTCAGAATGGCCCAAAAAAAAATTCCAGTATTCTAAGGAAGAATTGCGAAATGCACTGTTGGCTGTTGCCAAAGAAATGTCGTAATATAAAGCCGGTAAAATGTATAATATCCCTAAAACTACATTGATATACAAACACAAAGGCATAACTCCTTTAGAGTGAAAAATGGGACCATCGTCTATATTGTCTCATACGGAAGAAAATTTGTTACTAGAATGGTTGTTTCATATATCAAATCGAGGCTTCCAAGCAACGAAAGATTATTTACTAGATAGCGTCCAGCTTCTGATCAAAAACATGAAAAGGGAAAATCTCTTCGTAAATAATATGCCTGGTCGAACTTGGTACCAGCTCTTTTCCAACCGACACCCCGAAGTATCTCTTAGAATTTCTCAAAATCTAACCAAGGCTCGAGCTTCGGTAACAAAAACAAAGATAAGAATATGGTTTGAAAAAATTTACCAGTACCTGAAAACTGATGACCATCTTGATGTTCTAGATTTCCCCAATCGCGTATTCAATTGCGACGAGACTGCTTTTTTTCTAAGCCCTAAAGAAAATAGGGTACTCGTTAAAAAGCGTGAGAAGGCAGTCTATAATTTCATAAATAACGTCGAGAAGGAGTGTCTTACTAGTTTAATTGTATGCAATGCAGCAGGACAGCTACCTCCAACAATGGTAGTTTATAGCTTTAAAAGAGTACCCACAAAAGTTGTAAATACCTTTCCGAAATATTGGGCGATGGGTAGAACGGATAACGGCTGGATGACAGCAGAGGTTTTTTATGAATACATTGCAAATCAATTTTATCCTTGGCTACTCAACAATAAAGTGGATCTGCCCGTAATTATGTTCGTGGATGGGCATGCATCGCATATGTCGTTACCGCTAAGTGAATTCTGCTCCAAACATATGATAATTCTGGCATTCCTTTTTCCAAATTCTACTCACATTCTCCAGCCTTTGGATATGGCATTCTTCCACCCTCTAAAAAATCAGTGGAAGAAGACGGTGCATGACTGGAGAATACAAAATAATGGCGAACGTCTATCACGCGAACATTTTGCTTCTTTGTTGAAAGTAACTATGAATTCTATGGAAAATAGGCACTGTAACAAGATCCCCTTCTTATTAAACCAACGTGACAACTGCGCTTTTTGGGTTACCTACCCTTTGAACTGTCCGTTGCAGTAGTGTGCTAATTAGTTCTAAAGAGTGATTACGTTGTAACTCTTTTTTCATTTACCGGCTTTTCTCATTCCCGCTTTTTATTGTATGTCAATCGCCGTTATTTTACATTTTTATAACCATTTTGTATTTCTAAGTTTTTGTTAGTGAATAAATCGTTGATATTTATGGAATAATTTCCCAAAACCGATATCTAGTTGTCCACCTGTTACAGCACTCAATTTTGTCAAATGGTTTCAGAACCTGTGGATTGCAACCTTTCAATGCCGATAACATAAAATTTCAAAAAATACAAAACAATAAGTGTAGGTAGGTCTTAAGTATATTTATTTTACAGTTAGGTCATTCACTAGGGTTTCTTTAGGTCAAACACTAGTCTCGACTATTTTAATTTAGGTCAATTACTAATACATTGCAGTAATTTGTTATATTGTCGAAATTAACATGGTATACATAGCTTTTATTATTTTATCCCCTATGAATTAAATGCCAAATAATTAAGCAATAAATAAGTCCAAAAAAATACTATTCATACTTATTATAGATATTTTAAATCAATTTAAAGTTGGACGATTGTCGTTGTAGGTCAAGCACTAGCACTAACAGGTCAAGGACTAGTACATTTACCTTATTTTACTTTTGATAATAAGGTATATATTCAAAATGAAGGTTTACCAATGGGAAGCCCTATATTACCAATTTTAGCAAACATTTTTATGGACAGTTTAGAAAGAAAAATCTTTGAATGTAACATTTCAAAAAATATATTATTTTGGTATAGGTATGTAAATGACATATTAGCTTGTTTTGTAGGTAGTGAACGACAATTAGATATATTGTTCAATCATATTAATAATTTACATCCAAAAATTAAATTTACATTAGAAGTTGAAGAAAATAACTCGATCAATTTTCTTGATATTAAAATTCAAAGAGTCAATAATATACTTGATTTTTCAATTTGCAGAAAACCAACACATACTGATGTGACTATACCATATAGTTCCAATCATCCCATGTCACATAAATTAGCAGCTTATAATTCAATGATACATAGAGCATTTTCAGTACCTATGAACAAATATAATTTTGATAGAGAAATTAATATAATTAAACAAATAGCCACATCCAACGGTTATCCATTAAATATAATAAATAAATTAATTAATAAAAAAGAGGAAAAAGTGGCATTACAATTAATATTTCCTGAAAAAACTAGGGAAATACAAAATTACAAAACCATCACATATGCTGGTAATATTTCTAATAATATTTCAAAGATAATATCTTGTTCAACAAATACAGCAATTTCTTTTAAAACAGAAAACAATGTGAGTAAAAAATTGTTAAATGTAAAAACAAAAATACCCCCATTAAAAAAGTCTGGAATATATAAACTTAAATGTCCAGAATGTAATGCTGTCTATATTGGTCAAACAATTCGAAATTTTGAAATTAGATACAATGAACACTCACGAGCATACAGATTAAAACAGCCAGATAAATCACATTACGCAAAACACCTTCTTGACACAAAACATTCATTAACACCTAACACAGAACTAGAAGTACTGCATATTTGTGATTAGAAACAAGAACTAGATTTCCTTGAAGAACTAGAGATAAGAAGACACTTAAGAGATCCACAATATGAAGTTGTCAATGAACAGATAAATCTAGGGAGCTCTCCACTATGAAATTGTCTTCTTAAGTAACTATTGTAAAGGTCAGCAGATATAGTTTTCCTTGGTTTCCTATATCATTGCACAGTTATACTGATCTTAAATGGGAAAAAGATATCCAGGATATCCCCATAGGGCTAATAATACCTAAGCTTTAATATTTGTAAAATCATATCTTCTTCTTTTTTCTATTCATATGTATTAAGTCAATCACAAGATAGGTCACTTACTATTTGGACTAGCCAAAATATTAAACATCAAGTAGGTATCACATAAAATGTAACTTCTGTCATTCTGACGATGATATGTCAATATCGAAATAATTATCAATATCCTTTAATAATTTTCATAAATTTTTTAATTAAATAGTGGAATTAATTAGAAACAGCTAGTTTCATTTATAACATTAATATAAATTAGTTGAGAGAGAGAGTATGAGATCAGTAACGATAGTTCCCATAGTTGTAAGAGTAACACTGACAGTTCAGTTAATATCTAGTTTTAGGTGAATTATTAATTGAATGGTATTTAGTTAAAGCCCACTATCCATGTAAGTGATGATAAAATCCCAGTGAACCTACTTGAAGTTTCATTCTACCAGTCATAGAATAGAACGTTCCCCGGGGATCATTCCTCTATTCTACTCTACTGCTGTTCTCTTAAGATCATAATTACGTATTCTGGAACATCAAGGAGGGAGCATGAAACAAGAAACAAAGCGATGCCAACTTTCTTACCAATCATAAAACCGAACACAATGCGCGTATTTGAATCTGTCATGTGAATTTTCATCAGTTTTTAATTTGAAATTTTCGATCATTTACAAATACAAATATTTTTATATTATAATAAAACATAACTACCCAGTGTTGAAATTGTAATAATAATTGAGCCATAATATACCGATCGTCGAACATCTTCCATCATTTCTTCTCACAACAAAAATCTTCGAAGATTGTTATTTAATATTATTTTATTGAATATATTATATGAATTGAACATCAAAGAGTATAAAAAAGGGAGGTTAATGGTACACAACGTCAAATACATTCATAAAAATGTCAAATTATTCCGTCTTCCCTGGCTGATCCCTTCAATTTACCAAGTAGAAGCATGAGGGAGTCATCCTTTTATTGACGTTCGAAAGGAAGACGTTCAAGAATACCATTTATCCATTCTCCATAGAACCACGCCTCGTTTCTCTCGGTTCTTCTACTCCCCGGTTTTCAAGAATTGGGTCCCAGATGTTGTCCTGAATCTATGATATGGTATCTGAGTTCTCAAAATAATATTAGGCTAAGTGGGAACAAGTAAACCCATATCACAACTTGGTAAGAACGGAGAACATAAGTTGAAAATAATGGGAACCAAAGACAAAATAGAGAAAATCAAAACATGGGACGATACAAAAGTAACAGGATTTGGATAGGATCTAAGAATCTAACAAAAAACAAGAAACAATATGCAACATTCGAATGTAAATAAACAACTCAAGGGTGTGTAAGATTTGAATCATATTTTGATATAAACTACTAGAAACTTCTCACGCTCTTCTATTTTGATAGTTTACACATTTTTAACAGTATAACGATCAATTTAATATCAACGTGAGTCCAATACATTCCAACCAATTTATTTTTATAGTGTATCACACTGACTTCTATCTGGTTTTTATACTATTTATTTGGTCTTCTTATCAGGTCTGTCTCTTGTCAGATAAAAGCAATTGACTTCATTCGAGTGTAACGTAAATAGAATAAGTAAAAGAACCTCGTGACACGAGATCATTGCCAGACTTGAAGGCAACTTCAAATTCTACGCTGCTTGTTTTTAAATAGCTGGTTGTTCGCTGCTCGCGCGTTCTGGGAGTAATAGTTCGAGCTTTTAATACATACTAGACTGGTATTTTGGTGAAATTTATCTCAAAATGCGACCGAGAAAATATTCTTTTAATGAAAAAAGAGAGATCGTTATAAATAATTTGGGATTTCCCTACCGTTCTGGTTATTGTTTGAGAAAAACAAAAGGAATTTTCTAGATGAATTCACTGCTTTAAAGTTTCTAAATCTATATAAAAACTTTGCGAACTTTAATTGGCTCCTCATTCTCTTGATCCAGTCGACTACTATTACGAGGACCAGATGGAAAGTTTTTGGGAACTTCGTTATACACAATGGATTGGCTCGGTTTAAATCATAACGTTCTTCTCTTATTTTATAAAAAAAATTACCATTAACGATCTTAATATTTGACTTCCAGATATACAACTAGCTTTTAAAAAGATGCGGAATACGCATATATATTTTTTATTTCAAGGTGATCTTGCAAAAAAATTTAAACAAAACATAAAATGGTATTATAGATTATCCTAATGTTATAAATGAAACTAACTGTAGAGTAGATTCCACAAAGTAAGGGTCCAAACAGTAAATTCAATAGATTATCCTAATTCCCATAATTCCCATGTATAAAAAGGCTAAATTATAGAACTATAGAGGGTGTCCCATAGTTCTGACCTCGGACGATGGTGCAGTTATGGTGAAAATTTGTATATACGCCATGAGATTACTGAACAATATTAACCACTACTGAATAAGGTCCGCCATGATAATAAAGAGAACTGCTGAATAATGTATATTATATTATTGAGGAGTAGTGAACAAATAACTATTTAAAAACGAAATTCGATATAACAAATACATAATTTAGGTTTCTGTACTTAACCCATTATATCCCAATCCCACGACTATTTTTTTTGAAAAAAAAAATTTATAAAATTATTTATACAAATGATATTCTAACAAAATTTTCAGATGAGGCTCATTTGAAAAAAACAAAGGGTTAGGTATTAGATATATAGATGTACTCAAATGGGTACAATGGGAAGATATAAAGAATATTATTCATAGTGATATGCTCTCAAACAGTCTCTTTCAATACACAATGTTACTTCACATTTTAGGCAACGCCAATGGGCTCTTTGATGACAGTGAGTACATCGTAGTTGTTTTTTCAGTTTTTAGGGAAAATGTCCACAATTATGCCTTCTCACACAAGGCACGACTTCACCAGGAGGCCTTTGTTTGAATTCGATGTTTTTGAATGACATGATAAATAATGACGTACAATAGTTCTTTGAAACTCTAATAGCCCAACAGATTCTTCTTTGGACAATTGGAACAGTCTCCATGCATTTACAACTGCCTATTCATCATATTAGTGAAGAGTACCCACCACCACTTTTTTCCAAGCTGATTCTATAATTGAAGGGCTCGGCGGAAGAGGGTATTAAGCCACACCAAATTAGTTTGGAGTAATTTACATTTTAATATTTCATTTAAATCGTGAAATCACATTTACAAAGGAAACAATAAGTAAATTTTATCTCAGATTAAGAAAAAATAAATGAAAATATAACAAAAATGTGGCTTGTTACCATTTTACACTCAAATTTTTGTTAAATTTATTTGTAGACTTATCGAAATTCAAACATCATCTGAGACATCATCATTGTCATCGAAATGTTCTACATTGTCGTCTTCTATATGCCCATTGCCCAGTTGTACGTTTTCTACACCGAGTTCTCTATAAAATCCGTGGTAAGACTGGAAATATGTAAGGAAGAAGTGCTTTGAGATTTGCAAGTTTCTTTGGATTGATTGCTATGAAACATTATACTTTAAGGGAAGCTCGCTACACGTTGGAAATTTAGACGTTTGTATCCCTGTTTTTCCAATATTAACGGATTTAAACAGCCCATTCAAACAGTGTTTCACAAACATTGTATTAGGATGTTCTGCTTCAAAACGGCAACATCTAACTTGGCAAAAATTTAAACGTTCTTTGGTATCTGTCACATTTTTTTTGGTGATACAGTTTTGCAAATTAGCAAAACAATAAAAATCTTCCTGAGTCATCGGCACAACTTCAAAAGGATTTTTCTTTTTTGCATCTCTAACAGCTTCATACCACTGATCTGGACTGTAAACCTGCTTCAAATATTTCTTATGCTTTTCGATAGCTGCAAAATATCTATCTGGTAGTAAATTGGTATGGCCCGGTATGAGATATCGATGTTCGATGCTCTTAAACTTTTGTTCTCGTATCATCTTTTAACATTTAACTCCATTAAAATCTTGTTCTGGTCACATGTATCGCTTTTGGGAATCTTGAAGCCAATGTTATATTGGTTACAGAAAATTCGCCGGTAAGTGTCTTCTTTAACAGGTGCAGTACCATGATCTGTACACCATGGCATAAAGGGAAGCAACTGAAAGATCATGTTCAATGTACAGTCGATTAGGATTACATTTGCTACTATAATGGCTTGTATACTTAGGAATGGATTTTATATGGTCATGTACATTCTCAATCATTGCTTCAGGTAGTCGATTCTTCCGATTGAAGTGCTTTCCTCGCTGGTCACATTTTGGAATTGTATTTCCTTCGCGAATTTGCTTGCATATATTGTAAATACGTTTCTTACTGTTTTGTAGACCGTGTACTGACAAAAATTCTTCTTTGCATATTTTTTTGTCAACGCCTTCAACCTTTACTGAATACACAAAAGTGACTGCTCGAGAAGACCTTTGACGTTTTTTTTTTGGGATAATGTATTTTCTTAGGTAAACACTTTATAGTTCCGAACAAATAGGTATTCTGCTTGTCGTAAGAGTTCAAATTCCAGAAAGAGTGAAACATTTTTTCTCCATTGCCCAAAAGAGAAGCTCTGCACTTATTTTTGCAACGTCAGGGTGGACCCAAAATTCGTGCTTTTACTTTGTTTCCTTTCCAGTTTTCATATGAATCACCCAAATTTCTTTTCTTGTTAGCCTTTACTGGTTTTCTACTTTCAAGATTTTTTGACCGCCACCTGGACTGTACTTTCTTTTCCGGAGTTTCAATAGCCCCTCTAGATATATCTTGCTCCTGAAATTTTGAGGAAAATTATGTACGGAAGAAGGTAACAAGCCACAAAAACTTTAAAATACCCTCAGACTGCGCTGCTAAATATTGGTACATTCTTTTCAAAGATGGGTATTTTAGGTTTTTTTTTAAACAATTTCTACTAGTAATGGAAAATAGTACGTGAATAGTATAATAAAAAAAGAGATTTTACGATTAGGAGCTAAGCCACTGTTTACCAGAAATGGTGAAAAATTCTTGGCTTAAAAGGTAATAAGCCACATTACTTTTAAACTTACCAAAACTATACTCTGTCCATCCAAGCAACGGAGTGCTCCAAAACAGTATCATGCATAGTGCACGTGATCTCTCCAACTTTGTATGGACAATGAATTCCGCCGGCCGATTGCAGTTAAATCCTATTGGCCAGCGCATGGAGGCATATTTATTTTAGCCAATAGATGCAAATGCGCATGGTGATCACGCATCTATCGTTGTTTGGGTCGCTCTGTTTGTTCGATGGATATAGTATAGACTGTCTTCACTACTGTTACTATCAGTACTTAATTCCAAGTAATCTTTGTCTTTCAAACTATCATCCGAGTCAAAATCGGATTCGCTAGAACTAGATCTATCATCGTTTTCGAACACCTTACGCTTAGCGCGTGATACACTTGGCGCGGCCATGTTGATTTCTGTGTGGCTTGTTACCTTCTTGGGTCAGAGATACGCGTGAAACGGGAGTAGGTAAGAAAGCATTTATTGCACAGTATTGCCACTTCTTCTACAAAGTCGCTGAATAAAATTCTGTGGCTTGTTTCCCTTTTTATGTAACTATTTACATATTTAAAATGAAATCTTAGAAAATGTGGCTTGTTACCCTTTTCCGCTGAGCCCTTCAATTGTTAATTCCTTGATCGTGTAGATCAACACCGCCCATTGATCGATTGTAAGCTTATAACAGGGCTGGTTGTGGTACGTCTACTTTCGACTTTGCAATCGATGACCAACGTTTGACTGTAGCCATGGGTTCCAAAGAATCGAAATTGGTGCAGATGGTCACAACGTTGTTGTCCTTTCATCTGACAAATAATAATCCCACTGTTCTATCGTATCTATTGTCGTAGATTCCTCTTTCTTTTTTCATAAAATCTTTAGGAGGTAGCAATGGGCACTTTTTGATTCTGTTTGCTCGAACTGTTTCTGTTGCTCGTAGCCCTCTAGCTTTTAGCGATTTAAAAAAATCATAACTACTGAAGTAGTAGTCAAAATATAAGGTAATGTTCGAAGATAAAGCCAAATTATCTACGATATCTAAAACCACTATAGAACCTAATGGTAGTTGACGCTGTTGTGTACCAGCATTTTTAGCTCCACAATATGTGTCTAAAGAGTAACAGTAAACGGTTGAACTACACAGTAGACAATTTCTGTCGCCAAACCTTACTGGCTTTCCTTTAATAAATTGTTTGCTTGAATGTTTACCATTGATTCATCTACACACAAATCCTGATGGAAAACACCCCTAAGTCTAAGTTTTGCCATTTTGTCATTCACATCAAAGTTGTTATTATCGGCAAGATGTATATACCGTTTTATGTCTATTTCTTTACATAGCCTTAGCTCCATATGGAATTCCCAGATCCGCATCAAGACTCCAATAATGTATTTCACTAGGTAACTGGTAGTATTCACTTAGCAAAAGTATACCAATTAATATCTGTATGTCTGCTTTGGAGACAAACAAATTATGGTTATTTTTTTGGTCTGAGTAAAGATTAGTCTGGTGCACAACACATGGGCGTACCCAGCGAGGGGCAGGGGGGCAGCTGCCACCCCTGGAAGCAGAAAAATTAATCGTTATTAAATTTTCTTTGACCTTTTGAATTTGAGAATTGACTGTGGTGATGTGAAGCTGAAGAACCACTTGGATAGATGTCGAAAATATTCAAAATGAGATTATAAGTTTATGTGGTAAAGTTGTCAAAGGAAGATTGTAAACAAGCAAAAGTTTACGCTGTAATGGCCGATGAAACAGCAGATATCGCTGGAAAAGAACAGCTTTCTATCGGATTGCGGTTTTATGCATGATGAGAATCAAGAAAAATCAGAGAGGAATTTGTAGGATATGTTGAGCTGAAATCTGAAGATGCCCCTACAACCGCTAGCACAATTCAGAGTTTTTTAGTTGATCGGAATCTCTCAGCAGAGATTTGTGTTAGATTTGGATTTGACGGATATTCTAAGATGGCTGAAAAATAAGGTGATGTTCAGACCATTTTGAAGAAAAAGTGAAATAAATCTTTATTGTTTCATTGCTCAAGCCACAAACTATATCTTGTGGTCAATGATGCTAGCAAACTACCGGAAATAAGAAACTTAATTGTAACAATTAAGGATACAATATCCTTCTTTCGTGAGTCGCCAGCCCGCAGGACTTCGGCTCCTAATTTTTCAAGGGTCTTTGAGACCAGATGGTCTGAGAAATACAAGAGCATTAGAAAGTTTCCAGACAGCTTCCATGAAATCGTCAATGCGCTAGAACATCTCTCGATCGAAGCAAACTATGCTACAAGAAAATTTGCACTGTGTATTTACTAAAGCAATTTTCATCGTAGGTTTAGTCATTTTGCGATTTTGGAACCCGTTGTGAACGTTCTACAAGGTAAAAATATGGATTTGATTATGGTGAGGAAATACATTGGTGAAATCCTGTGAAGTATCATAAAGAAGGATCTACAAGAAATTGAACAAGTTTCTGATGAATTACTTAAAAAATCACATGATATCGCGGAGAAAATCGGCGTTGAGTTAAAAGTTCCACGAATTGTTCAAAAGCAAATACACAGAAGTAATCAGCCATCTAAGACTGCGATTGAATACTGGAGGCGATCGTTGATTATCCCTTATCTAGACTCTTTAACTTTATCATTGAATGTTAGATTCTCATACGAAAATACACCTGCTTTTGCCTTATCCCATTTTCATCCTTCATACATGCTAAAAATTACTACTTCAAAAGATTTGGAAAAAAATGGAAAATATTTCATGGAGTTTTATAAGTTGGGTGATATCTCTGCAGAATTAGATTATATGGTATAATCTGTGGAGAAATAAAAATTTAGCAGGAGACAAGTTAAAGGATATTGAAGTGGCTGCACTTTTGGAGGAGGCTAATATTTTTTCCCTGCAACAAAGCATGCACTCCTCATTTTAGGTACTTTCCCATCCACTACGGCTACCGTTGAACGATCTTTCAGTACTCTTCGAAGTGTATAAAGACCTGGCTGAGAAGTACAATGGGAGAGGACAGATTGACTGGGTTGAGTTTGATAAGTTTCCACAAGGATCATCAGGACTGGATTGAAACGAGAGTTTTGAACAAGTTTTCTACAAATCCAAAACAAATGAAAATAGTATAAGACATGTAACTAGAATAAATTTCTATTTCAAGCAAATAATTGTAATAACTTAGTTGATAAGCACCGCTATAATCACACATAATTTTCTTCAAATTTTGGTTTCATTTACCTTTTCCGTTATAAAATGACCTGAACGACCATGGTTTGCCCCCCCTAGTTTTGATCCTGGGTACGCCATTGACTCAACATGTCGGTAACCTTTTCTGATCATTAAATATTTCATTGGTGTCGCTTTGCAATTTACCTCTAATCATTTCGTAAACGTCAATTTTTAATCTTTGTTATTGTTTGTTTGTTTGGCGTAAACAATGTCGCTTGTGATTACGATTATGTACATTGCCATGTCTGTACAAACTTTAAACGTGTGGAAAACAAAGGGGGGGAGCGGAGGTAATTCCAAAAATGAATGATAATTAAAGGCAAATAATTTTGTTGATAAAATTTTCCTAGATAAGATGTCCGTTTTGTAATATAAATGAAGCATTTGTTCAGTTCAAGTTGTTTATCAAGTTTTTTCAAAAACAGTTCATCAGTTTTATATTTCATTTCCATTGGCAAATAAATACTTACTTTTGCATAACAATAAGATGAAATTTTTCAAGTTGGCGAAGGATACGGCAATTTCGTTTTGGACAAATAATCAACAACATTATGTGTTCAAAATGAAATTATGTGGCTTCAATATATTCGAATTGTTACGGGCGGGAACCTCTTTGATCTCATCTTGGAAGACCCACACAGACGACTAGAACCGCTGTTTGGAGCTGTTCCAATGAGATAAGAAGGATTGCTTGCATCGATATGTGGCAATGGATGAAACATCTATTCACTGCTACACACCGGAATCAAAAATAAGTTAGACAATTTGGTCATTTAAATAGACCACAAACTGAAAAGTCAGCTGGCAAGGTTATGGCGTCGGTATTTTGGGTATGGCGCATGGTGATTTGTTCAACTATGTTGAGAAAGACAAAATCTTCAATAGCAAATATTATAAGGCATAAAAGGCATAAAAGGAATAAAAAGGCAAAAGCACTGTTCCACCAAGACATTAGACCTTGTCACAATTAGATCAAAACGATGGTTACATTGAATGAACTAAGCTACGAATTGCTTCCTCACCTATCTTACTCTTCAGTTCTGGCCAGTGACCTCACAAACATCCAAAAAGTTCCTTTATGGTAACAACTTTGGCTCAAACGAAGAAGCTTTGAGAGAGAAGGCCAATATTTATACGAAAAATGCATCCTAATATTTAAAAGTATAATATTGATTCAATCACTTCGATTTTTTTGTGGTTGGAGTGTCTAAAACGAGAAGCAATACCTACTATAAATTCATGAAATGGAGAAAAAAACAAGATTAAAATGAAAAAAAAAATGTATAGTTGGGAGTGAGAAGAAATAAGAAAACAAAAAAACACGGCAAGATTGAAGTGGATAAATACAAACCAAGGATCGGACAGAAGATCATACGAGATAATCAGAAATAGGGCAAATGCAACATACAAAAATAAAAAAATGACTGGCTAAATGGAAAACTGAAAGAAATAGAGGAAGATAGGCGTAACAACAACCTAAAACAATTCTACAAAAAGATAAAAGCACCGACCAAATATCTCAATAAAACAAGGGGAATAAAAAATGAAAATGGCGTAACAGTATATGAAAGCACGGAAATGATAAAAATATGGGAAAAGTATTATAGCAGAATGCTTCATGAAGATGATGTTGAGGACGTCAGGGTAACAGAAGACTTAGTAGCAGATCCAGAAAACGAAATCAAGTTAAACTGCCACTCTGAAAAAGAAATAGTGACTGAAATAAAAAGAACTATCAACGGAAAAGCCACAGGAGAAGACAAAATAGCAGCGGAGATGTTGAAGTATGGCGCGGAACCGCTTCAGACGACAATATCCACAAAAAAGGAGATAAGGAAGTCTGCAAAAACTATAGACCAATAACTGTACTTAATACCACCCACAAAATACTTGCAAACATCATAAATTAAAAACTGAAGGCATACATAGAAAAAATAATAGGAGACTACCAAAACGGGTTTAGACAAGGAAAATCAACAGTAACGGCAATACACACCATCGAAAAAATCCTTGAAAAATCCCTAGAATACAATAATGCTCTACAAGTCATTTTTATAATGTTCAGGAACGCATTTGACACAATCATAAGACACAAGATTATATTAACACTACAAATACTAGGAATCCCAAAAAAGCTTAAGGAATTGGTGGAAATGACAAAACACTAAAGGGAAAGTAAAATTCCAAGGTGAAATTTCAGAATAATTTAAAATGAATAAAGGTGTTAAACAGGGAGAATCAATTTCTCCAACACTGTTTAACCTAGTACTTGAATCCATTTTAAGGAATGCAAACTTGAACGAGAAAAATATTATAGTGAACGAGACCCAGTTAATTGCTTATGCCGACGACCTCACCATAGTGACTAGAACAAAGAAAAGCCCAATAAAAGCAGTAGAGAAGCTAGACGCAGAGGCACAAAGATTCGAGGTACGAATACATGAAGACAAAACAAAATATATGCGAGTGGGGAAAGAAAAACAGAACAATGATAATCACTTAAGAATCAAAAATTACAAGTTTGGAATTGTATCAAGCTTCAATTATTTCAGAAACATATATAGGACAAACTTGTGAAGACAAGATAAAAGAAAGATGGAAGGAAACCAAATTCTTGGCATAAATAAGAAATTATTAAAATCTAAATCGATCAGCAAAAAAACAAAAATACAAATCTATAAGTCTTTGATTAGACCAGTCGAAACACTCGAAACAACAACTATAAACAAAAAAGAAGAAGAAGATATAAAAATAATAGAAAGGAAAATATTGAGAACAATACTTGGACCAGACATAACAAGAGATGGAGAAAGAAGATTAAAAAGAAACATAGAAATAGAAAAGGAAGCAGGTGGAGAAAATATAGTCCGATATATAAAAGCAAGGAGACTGGAATGGATGGGACACATTATGAGAAGAGCACCAACAGAAATATTAAAAAGAATAACAAGGGTTCCATTGAAGACGAGAACAAAAGGAAGACCACGAAGCAGATGGTGGGTTCAAGTAGAGGAAGATATAAAAGCATTGAAAATCAGAGACTGGAAAACAAAATGCAGAGACAGAAGAAAATTGAGAACTATAACAAATGAGGCCAGGACAGATATAGTCGCACTGATATAAGAGGAGTAATCCACCTCGTCAGTAGGATTAAACACAGCTCTATTGAGCTAGCAATAATCCCTCGGGATTGAACGGCCATGATGATGATGATGATTGTTGGGATATTTCATTTTTAAAAAACAAGGCTGTAGAAAAAGTTATGTAGGTACAGCATGTGCACAAAGTTACGTTTCCCATTCACTTGATTTGCAGCAAAAGGCTCTTGCCACAAACTTCTGCGCTCGCGGGAAAAGTAAAACATTGTGCACATTGTATTAATATAATGCGTATAAAGTCTTTGTCAAATATATTTTTTCAATATGTTATTAATAATAATGTTTATTCACGAAATATAAAACAGTACAGTGTGTAGATAAAAAATGGTAACAAACAAAACAAAAATCACTGAAATTGTAAGTAGCTGGACGCTTCTAACAGCTTGTACGTGATGTGCTTATAGATGGCTACATTTTTAGAACATATTTAGGATATTGAGGTCAGCATCTGCTTTTTTTTTCATCATCGGGTATTTTAGGACATCATCAGGTTTTTAAGTACAGCATCGGGTTTTTTTTCCATATTTTGCCTTTAGAATTTAGATGCAATAAGCTGTTAATGTACACTGTAAATAGTACTGGTCCTAGTACAGTACCTTGAGGTACACCAAAAGAAAAAAGTTTTAGCTTCCCTTATTACATCAGCAACCTGTACATATTATTGTAATCTGTCACCAATATGTTTTTGATAAACCTAACAATAGACCGTTTCATTCAAGGTTAAGTGCTATTAAATTTAACACCAGCTGATAAAATGAATTGAACAATATTATTTGTTAGAATGTAGACATAAAAAAATTCTTGGTAATAACCTATAAATAAAAGTACCACTCAAGATAAGATTAAATTCGGTTTTATTCGTTATATCTTGACCTCACACATTATTATATACGTTAGATTGTAGAACAAACATTGTGAATACATTAATCTTACTTCTAGGTCAACACTATTTCGATATTTACATAATTAACTGTCATAAACAATAATTTTCAATAATATTTACCTATTTAGACTGCAGTTTTTACTAAATTACTTAGTTTAATATTTTCTGAACATTTTCACTGCTAATACTAGAAGTACAATTTTCTTTATCTAGTTTTATTTAATTTTTGAAAAACTACAGGTGCGTATTAAATTGCACATTCATAATAAAGAGAAATCAGACGGAATACTCACTATCACTGCAATCGAAGACACAATCTTAGACGGCAGTGAAAACTAGAACGGCAAAGTACGGTAATACCAACGAGATATTTCCATTATTTAAATAATTGTTACTTATACCGTTTTTTCAAAAATTATCATTTTTAGCGTAGTGTTCGTCGCAACAGCGTATTCATTACAAATGTAATAATTGCATCATCAAACTGTCGAAATCAGGTTGTTCGTTTGATTTAGATCATTCGTTTGCTGCTGTCAATCATTGTGTTTTGTTACTCGAAAATATTGAAATTTGTAAATCGCATGTTATTAAAAAAATATACAAGGTGATTCATTAGTGCGATAAAGTCCAATATCTTGTAAAGCCAGCCTAATGGCTTATGTTTTAAAATTAGTCGCAATTGTACAGCGTGTTCCAGAACGCAATGACAGGTGAAAGGTACATTTTTTTAAATGGGACTCCCTGTATTTTACTTCAAATGTAGTCATATTGCTTATTTATGTCCATTGTAAACTTGGCCTCATTCGGTTGACAAGACATTTTAGCGGAAGTGAATAACGTCTTTGGGTACGCATTATGTTTTTTTGACGATAAATTAAATAAAGCTCAATCGTTATTTAACAAGTCTGTATAATTTATTACCGGCGTCCTGATCCCTACAAAAATTTAAATTCTACTTGTTTTCGCTTCGATGATATAAGGTTGTAATAGGTTATACTGTGCAATTAATAAGTTCTGACCACTTGTTTCTGAAAATCGTAATGAGTTCAACGCCTCGTCTACTTTAAATTGCACAATTTAAAATCAATCTTTCACAGTCATACGTCTGTGATGGTCGTCTTATATAATAATTCACAAGACTAGCTTCCATATCTAAGAAACCGTATAAATCATAGACAAAAAAAAAGAGACGGATTGAAGACTGACCCGCGCATCGAGTCGCTACCGTCGCGCGAACTACAAGATTGTTTTTCATAAGCAAAATAGAATAAAATAGTTTAAAATAATATAAATTGCATTACACATTAACATATCGCCTTTAATGTCGATAAATATTAGGGTGTGAATCTGGCTTGTGTTTGTCAAAGTCAAAGTGAAAGTGTCAAAAATTATAATTGCAAATGGCTAATTAATGGTGAGGCAAGGGTGAGTAGTATTTAGGATTAGTTTAGTTTTAAATCTATTTAGGGTTTTAGTTTTAATAAAGGAAATAAAAGTAAGTGAACCTTTAAAATGTCATCACCAGGTATAATTCGTCATAGTTGTATTGCAAAAAATTGTAATAATAAATATTTTTGGCCACTTCGCAATTTGGAGTGTAAGAATAAAACATTTTTCAAATTTCCATCTGATAATAATCAAAGGGAACAGTGGTACAAAATCTTAGAACATCCTTATACATACAAAGATCAAAAGTTGCGTGAAGATCATTTTGATGATAATGCATTCACAAGTTCATTACGAAAAAGACTTATTAAAGTTGCTTTACCTTTGCAACCCTTACATCATACACCACCAAATGTAGTTGAACATAATAATAATACCCAAGCTTTTGAAAATGCCGTATTGCCTGTAAAAAGAAAGCTTAGTTTTTCTAATATTGATGAACATGTGCCCAAAAAACAATGTTTGGAATTAAGTATTTTAAGTAAAATAAATGAAACTAGAGTCAGTAATCTATCTCCCAAGAAGAAGAAAATGTATTACATCAATAAAGATCAGAGAAATAGAATTTGTAAATTAAAAAAGGCACTCATCAGTAGTAATAACAAAATTAAAAAAGCTGTTAAATTATCTGAATCAAAGTTATTTCAAAATTTTAATTCAAAATTAGATCCAGCAGGCATGGATTTTTTAAAAAGTAGTACTTCTAACAGTAAGAAACATGAACCTTCTTGGTCAATAACAGATAAGGCCCTTTCATTAGCCATTTATAAAAAGGGAACACGAACATATAATTTTTTAAAACGTTTTATAGCTTTGCCCAGTAAATCTACTTTACAGTCATTTCTAAGATCAGTGCCATTTGAAACTGGAGTTAATAAAGGAATTTTTGATAGGCTTAAAGAAAGGGTTGTCAAAATGAAGCAAATAGATGAAAATTGTGTCTTGTTATTTGATGAAATAGCTTTAAAAGAACAATTGACTTTGGATGTGGCTAGCGACAAAGTTGTAGGATTTGTAGATCTTGGTAGCAATTTAGGCAGAAAGTTACAACCTGCCAATCATGCATTGGTGTTTGTAATTAATGGTTTGCATAAAGCTTGGAAGCAGCCAGTGGCTTATTATTTTACTAAGGATCAGGTTAAAACTGAAGATTTGAAATTGATTATTGTAGAGGTAATTTCAGCACTACAAGATGTAGGATTAAATGTAATGGCAACTGTTTGTGATCTATGGAATACAAATCGAGCAGCTCTGAGACAATTAAGTAGACATTGGAAAATTGAAAAACCTGGTCCTTATTTTTTTGTCAATGAAAAGAAAATAACTTTATATGATCCTCCTCATCTTTTGAAATGTACCAGAAATGCTTTATTTAATTATGATATTTATTTTGATAACCATAAATGTGCAAAGTTACAACATATTAAAAATGCTTTTTATATCGGTAAAACAAAAAAATTTCAGGCTTTGCACAAAATTAAAGAATCATTTTTTGATCTTCGTAGAAACAGTAAAATTAAAATGAAAGTTTCAGCTGCAAAAATGATGAGCCACACTATGGCTGCTGCCATTGAAAGTTTAATTGTTCCTGGTAAATTACCATCTGAGGCTATCTATATTGCTGAATTTATTGAGGACATTGATAAGTTATTTGACAGTTTTAATGGTGGGAAACCAACCTTCGATGCTGGTAAGGCTCTTAGACGGTGTGTTTCAAAAAAGTTGAACCATCTGCTTTTTTGGAATACTATGTTGCCAAAAATAAAATCTTGGCAGTTTTTACCGAAAAATGGGAAGGCTATGAAAACCAAAATGCCTTTTAAAACATCTTGGTTAACTACTATTAATGGTGTCAAATTGTTAACAAGAGAATGTTGGAAATTAGGATTCAAATTTATTAGAACGCGTTCTTTAAATCAGGACCCAGTTGAAAATATGTTTGGGACAATTCGGCAGTATGGTGCAGCCAATACCTCTCCAAATTGTTACCAATTTATATCAGCTTTAAAAACGTCAATTTTAAATAGTTTAGTTTCTTTCAAAAACTACAACACAAATTGTGAAGCAGATGACTGTACTTTATTAGATAACTTAAATTCTTTTTTAAATTTTCATAATGAACCAAAACCATTAAATTCTAATACAATTAATGAATTGGAAAATATTGAATTCCCATTTTTAGATTCAGAATTAAATGATTCAAATTTTGATACTCAGGCAATAAGCTATGTTTCTGGTTTTGTTGTTAAAAAAATTACAACTTTTAATTGCGAAGAATGTAGGGCTAATTTGCAGACAGATATTTTAGACGTTCACCATAGTTTCACTTCCTTCAAAGAAAATGATGATAAAACACGTCTGATTTATGTACAAAGGGAGGACATTAGATTTCTTTCAAGGCTGCATGACATTGTATACTATATTTTACCACTTTTAGGTCATGTAGAGAATATTATTGAAAAAACTGAACTCTTTGCAAAAGGTCATATTAATTTTGATTGGTTCACCTGTCAAGAACATAAATCATATGTATTTTCTCAGCTCATAAAAGTTTGCGTCCCCTTATTAATTAAAAAATATTATAATGATGGTAAGAGGACTAACAAACAACAATAATTCCTTTTTTTTTGTAAAAATGTACTGCGTTTAATTTTTTTTTGTTTCAGACCTGTTCTTGTCTTCAAGGATCATGAAAATCGAAAATCTAGATTTTTAACTCCTTTTTATTAAAATATTTGTTGTTTTTGTTGTTTTGTTTTAAAATAATGTGCAATTTGATGTGATATTGGATTAGCTTTCTTAAATATAATGTAATTTTAGTGAAAATATTGTGATACCAATTCAAATTTTCTAGTTAGGATAGAATATTTATGTTATACAGTTTTAACAGATAGATTATAAAATAAGCATTTAACTAATGTACAATTTATTGTAAGTGATCTGTGATAATTTAATCCAAAAATACAATAAGAATGTTAATGAAAGTTGATAATGTATATAGAATAATCGTACTAATTTAATAAACAAATATTTTAGTTAATTTTGTTATGTTATGTGCAGGTTAATAAAAATTTTAAATGTGTGTTGTTTTCTTATTTATCTAAATTATGTGTCTGAAAATTGTTTGTTAATTATAATTATTTCATTGCAAAAAATTTTTTGTAATGAAATTATTACATAATAAACAATTTTAAGACAAATTGTAAAATTTGCCTACCCATAATCCAAACTACCAGATTTAAATATCCCGCCTGTTAAAATTAGTTCCGACACCCCTTCCTGGTGCGCTGCGATCAACGCGATGCCAACGGTTACTACAGCAACGACAACTCTCATTATATATTATTTCTCTATGGTATAAATGGTGAGCCCAAATTCGAATACATAAGTTTCACAATTTTTTTAAATGGATCAACCTGTATTTTATATCAGTAAATGAAAGTTACTCTTCTATACTTTGAATTTTATCAAGTATTTCGTATATCCAAACTGAATTGTTTTTGTGATATTTCAATTTTATGATTTAAAAATCCAACAATACAAAATTTATTCATATCAATTAACTATATACTAAAATTTATAAAAAAATCGACAATAAAGTTATAAAAGTTGCTCAAAGTGATTTCCCTCTACTACATAGATATGCAGGATGCAGGTCTTCAAAAAATCAACTTAAAACTCTAAGCATTTGCTCAAACATTTTGGAATGCCTTCCTTAATCTATATTTCGTCTGGTGTAGTGACAGGGGCTTTGTACACCTGATTTTTAACATAACCCCAGAAGGAAAAAATCGACTTTATTTAACTCTGGTGATCTTGGTGTCCAGAGAACTTGGTCCTGCTCGTCCATTCCACCTTTCAGGAAACATGTTATTCAATTAACTGAATGAGCGCATTATGGCGAGTAGGTGCTCTGTCATGTAAATAGCACATTTGCTAGCAGTTCATTGTTGGTATTTCAGAGCCGGCTTACTACCTACCTAATTATAAAGAACGCTAATTTAACTACAGAAATCTGATCCTCATATACTTGTGGTACTGTTATCGACCTTTTAAAACCTTTTTTTTTAAATAACACACTGTCCTAACACGATAGTTGTTGTCAATTAATGCTTTTTATTGATTTTTCATTGGAAATTAAATTTGTTACCCTAAAATTGAAAAATTATAAAAACTATTCAGTTTTTTCAAGGGAAATACTTCATTAAATTTATAGTATGTATATCAAAGCAACTTTCATTAACATATATAAAATACAGGGTGATCCATTAAAAACAATTGTGAAACCGATGTATTCGAGTTTAGCTTCGCCCTGAAATCGATTTCTTAGATATTTAAGCAGGTCTAGTGAATTTTGATCCTAGACGACAATCACAGTCCTATGGCTATGAAAGATTTAAATGTACAGTTCAAAGTATGCGGGGCGATGAAATCATTGCGATTTCCAGGATCAAGTGGTCAGAACTTTTTAAATACACTGTATAACCTATTACAACCATATCATTGCAATAGTGAAGTCAAGCAAAATTCAAATTTGAAGTAAAATATGTACCTTTGATCTGGCACTGCGTTCTATACACATTGCGACTAATTTTTGATATACACTATGTTCATTTGAAAAGGACCCACCTTTAATATTTCAAAAATGGGACATATTAGAAGGGTATGCCGAAACACGTCAACTTTTAACTTGAGGGGGACACTTTTTGGCGCTAATGTCATAAACGTCAGATTCACCCCCTCTCTACTGGAGACATCCCTTAAATTTTTTCAAATGGCATTGGGTATCAAGTCACACATCATTTAAAAGGTCTGGTAAATCTCTATTCAATCATTTTGTTTTGCTTTTGATACCATTGTTATTAAATCGTTATTTAAAATTGGCTCTTTTTCAACTTTTATTGCCTGAATATTAACGGTGGTCACTTTGGCACATGATTAAATAGCAGTGTTTTCTAGTTAATAGTTGTCTTTTTACTATTTGTAATTTTTTTATTCTTTAAAGAGTCTTTCTATCATAACACAATACGGGGGCATACGAAAAATTGAAAGAGAGCCAATTTTAACCAACGATTAAATAACAATGGAAGGCTGGTATCAAAGGCAAAACAAAATGATTGAATAGAGATTTACCAGACCTTTTAAATGAGGTGTGACTTGATAACGAATGCCATTTGAAAAAATGTCTCTAGTAGAAAGGGGGTGAATCTGACGTTTATGACATTAGCGCCAAAAAGTGTCCTCCTCAAGTTAAAAGTTGACGTGTTTCGGCATTTCTTTCTAATATGTCCCATTTTTGAAATATTAAGGGTGGGTCCTTTTCAAATGAGCACTGTGTATAAGCCTTTAGTCTGGCTATAATCGGTCTAAATTTTATTTAACTATTATTGAGGATTTACAAGATATTGTACCCTGTATATCCAAAGAATCATTTTGTAATAAATTTCATACCAAATACAATTCGTTGAATAATTAAATATCAAATTCAAACTAACATCAGTCGAGCAAAAAAATTTTTATGTTGGCTAAATTGCGCGATGTTGCCGCGATTAAATTGGTTTTCATTGGTTTTTTCATTAAATAGTGGAATTAATTAAATTAATTAAATTAAACAGTTAGTTTAATTTAAAAAAGTGACATGAGTAGATTCCACAATTTAAGGGTCCAAACAGTTAAATAAAATTCAAAATGATCCCAGAATTTTTTTTCAAGATTGACAATCCTTAAAGAAACGATTGAATTTATGTCTTGGAACAAATAATGATTCTCATGTAGAACATGTTATAAAATTCAATAATTCTTGTTGTTTTAAAATAAAAAATTGATATTTCTCGGAAAAGGTGCATAATAGCGAATTCAAACACAAGCAAATTTTTTTTGGAAAATACCGTATAGTTTTTGAAATTAATGTAAAAGTTGACAAAAAATTTAACCAAAAGCCGTTGCCCTTCTCACGATGAAAGCTTGTGATGGCAATAAAAAACGCCGATTTGTTGTAAACAATTTATCACTGCGGTTTTTTGAAATTTGTTTAAAAAACTGACTTATGAGCGTCAATTTCAAAAAGCGCTAGCTCCCTTAGGAGAAACTTTTCTATAAAGGTAATTTAGGTTAGATGGAAATAAAATCACATCTAATATCAGTACACTGAACATATTTACACTACCACTACACCAATATTAACACTAAGTGTTAGTGTTGGTGTAGTGATAGTGTTAACTGCGTTCAGCCAACGGTTCCAAAATTCTCAACTTAGTCTAGTATCTAGAGATGCATCAAGTCAAACTAGTTTGATTTTACTCAACAAACTTGACTTGACTTGAAAATCAAACTTTTTAGGCAAAAAAGTTTGACTTGACTTGATTTCTGTATCTTTAGGTTTGACTTGAAATCAAACTTCTTCAAACAGTTTGAAGTTTGAATATCATATTGCGCAACGTGACTCTAATACTAGTTATAACGAAAGTACAATATCTGAAAATACTGCAACAATTGCAAAGGTTAAGATAATTTTAAAAAAAATTAAAAACTCCGAAATGTTAAGATTAAACTTCCCAAAATTTTGCGACTCATTAAATTTACACATGACCATTCCCAAACTGGAGGTAAAAACTAGATGGAACTCTACATTGGAAATGCTGTCCTGGGCGTTACAATTCAAACGTTCGATTAATATTCTTTGTGACAATACCGATACACTTAAATTTTCGAATATATGCTACAGAATGGAATGTTATTGAAAGAACATGTGAGTATTTTCAAAGTTTCAAGGAGAAGGAGAAGGAGAGAAATATTCTACCCTTCCTGTGGTGGTTATTGGGATCAATATGATACTCGATGAGCATGAACTAGATAATAAAGGAAATAGAGACGAACTTGATGCAAAAATCATTCTTGCCCTTCAGGCAGCTCGCGATAAAATTGTTAAGCATTACAGTAGGACTAACTGGATGTATTGTATCGTTTTGATTTTGGATCCTCGTCATAAAATTGAAACGTTATAATTTTCTTTATAAATTTCTTCAAATTTCTTGATGGCTTCATCTTTTAATGTTAACGACATGGGGACAATCTTTAAAAGATGAAGCCATCAAGAAATTTGAAGAAATTTATAAAGAAAATTATTATTCACCTTACACTGTCAAAGAGTCACCCCAAACCCAAACTGAATGTACAGTAAGTGTGTTCGAAAAAAAGTCTGATGAAGTTACCGATTTTGATTTAGACTTGTTTGGACTTTTCCAATCATCTCCAAAAATAAATATAGACGAAAATTCATGGAGATACGAAATCGACAAATACGCAGCTGAATCACGAGCTGACAGTATCGAGGACATAATAAAGTGGTGGAAACGCCACGAAACTGTATTTCCAACTTTATCAAAAATGGCAAGAGACTTTCTTGCCACCCCAGCAACATCAGCCTGCATAGAACGCTATTTTTCGAGAGCTTCTTTGGCAGTAACAAAAAAACGAAACCGATTAAATGACCAGTCTATTAGAACATTAATTAATGTGTTTAAATTCGTGGCTTCAACAAGAATCCATAACAAATATCACACAAGGATCGCAGGGAGAGGTCACTATCTATATATATTTATTGTTGCTTTCAATTAATTTGTAAGAACTTCACTTTTCACGAAGAATTTTGAGGTGACAAGTTGGAGTTCATTAAAAAAAATGTTTAAAATAATGTATTTTCTTTTTGTTTCAAATAAATGTATTTGTTGTACCTACTTTCTATATTTAACATAAATATTTCACCCATTTAAGGTATATCTACTAAATAAATTATTTTTCAAACTCTTTCAAACTAGTTTGACAAACAGTTTGAATTTTCAAACCTGTAACCATTGCCCAGTTTGATTTGACTTGAATTATTTGTCAGAGAGATTGACTTGAGTTTGACTTAATTTCAAGTCAAACTCAAGTCAATCTCAAACACTCAAGTCAAACTTGTGCAACTCTACTAGTATTAGTATCTGTAGTTTGCGTTTGACAGGAGAGTTTCGAGACACCCTGTATGTAATGAATTTCAAACCGTTGTATTATATTTGGTTATGTGGGTGTAGCAACCGTATAAATAGGAAGGAAAAACATATAAATATACTAAGGAACATCACAGTCATCTAGAGATATTTGAAATAAAACTCTAAATAGAAGGGATGATACGAGATAATATGAAGAAGAATGACTATATTTCCATCAACCACACACATTTATTGAAAAATTAAATAATTGTAGAGTACTTGTAATGTACATAACAAAATAATTTGTTTTGTGGATTGAAAAAGAAATTTTAAAATGACCATAAAGACACATCCCAGATTTATAGAGAATAGAAAATAAAACGTAATAAACTATTAAAGTAGATAGCAGTATTTGTAAACAAATACAGATTAAATAGCCACAACTTTATCGCAACATGATGCCAACTAAGAAATAATCATCTTTTAATAGAAAAACAAGACATTTTTAGGTTCTGCGTATTATGAATCAAACGAGCCATTGAAACAGTTACACGCATTAATATTGTAATTATTGCTGTAATGAAAGTTAAGTAGGCAATTTATCATTTCAAGATAAACTTACACATTTAAATACGTCATATTTTTACCTTTAAAATAATTAATTATTCAATTAACTAAACTAGGACAGATTCCTATAGTTTTTTAATCGGTTATAATGTGCATCAGTTTGCCAAGAAATTTTTGCAGTATAATTACTCGATGTAGTCGTCATTTTTCTGCATAAATTCGCCAGACGATGGCCAAAATGTCATCAAAGTAATAGTTCTCCATTACTTCATAATATGTAATTTTATAATAAATGTCTCATGAGAAGAATCGAATATGTAAATTTATCTGTTGTCCCTCTACCAAGTTTTAGTATTTTCGAGGATTCATTGCAGCTGAGAAAAGATAATATACCCACCAAATTGCAGTGTATCTTATTTTATTCTTCTATTGAATATCATCGCTGCAATTTTATCCTCTTTGCTCTTATGCTTTTATGCTCTTTTATCCTAGTTGACTTAGATGTGGCGCTTGTTAATAAAAATACAAAAACTTACAGCCTTATACAAAGTCGAAGCGTTAGTAGTTACCAATTACGAGAAGCCACAAATATGTTACTAAATGTATCGTATACATTGTCCGTACTTTAGTAACTAAGATAATGTTAGTAGTAAAATATGCATCGTAACTGCGTTAATTTCAATTTTGACGTGTTTGGGTTGTGCTCAACAGCCCAGGCACTTGAACTGATTCATTCATTCATTCGTTTGGGTTGTGTTCAACAGCCCAGGCACTTGAATTGAATCTTTGTACAATTTCCCATATTATCTACTTCCATTCCGGAAGCTTCGTGTCTTCTATATAGGCTACTAGTTTGACTGGAGGGATTTTCAATAGTTGTAATGGTTGTATCAATTCCTCTCCAACAATCCTTTGTGATTCCACAAAGTGGTTCCAGACCTATGAAATCTCCTTTCGAACCTTCTTTAGCTAACTGATCAACCAATTCATTACATGCAATCCCTTCATGTGCCGGCACCCATACTTTTGACTTTTGAACTTAATTTTAAATAACATAACCTAGTTCGTTTGGTTTTTGTGTATTTGTGCTGTTTGTTAATCGCTAAGATAGATAGACGTTAACAAAGAATTAGTTAAGGTGTAAGTAGCTGAAATGAAGATATATTGGAATTCAAATGTGTATTTGAAACGACAAAACCCTTTCGAAATTTTTGATGAGAAGAATTTTTATCAAAGATATCGAATGAAGAAAAAAACAGCAGAATTTATTATTCAATTAATTCTGGAGCTGATAGAAAATGTTGTTAATAATCCTGGCCTTCCTATATCTGTATAAGTCTTAAAAATTTGCCTGTTGAATATAATGAGTGAGAGAAAATCAAGGACCCAATGGAATGTGTATAAATTGTTAATTATAAAACGTTTACAAGGAAAATTGAGGTTACAAAAATCTATCTCATTATAAACAGTAATAGGTGTGATATGAATAATGTGTCCAAGTTGTGAAGTAAAATCCAGGATAATTGCAATCAACAAAGTAGAAAAATACAAAACAATTTCAGTAAACAAAAAATAAATCAGGTCGATTGGTCCGGTTGGCCTTACCACACAACGACCTATAAGATCTTTTGTGTATACCCTGGTTCAGCCTATTATCTATTTTGGAGCTAGGTCTGTAACCTGATCAGGCTCTGAGTAACCAGTTCCATAAGGGAGTTGACAGACACAATTGCAATTGCAGATAATGTGTTCCGCCGCCTCATCTGCATCATCGCAGAATCTGCATGTTCCACTATCCACTTTGCCAATCTCACAGATATGTTATCTGAGTGTCCAGTGAGAACTCCAGTGATTACTCTGGGATCAGATTTCTGAAGCTACAAGAGCAATTAAGCGTAATAACGTTTTTGCCTGTCTTTGGCCTGGAGTATTTCTCCAGTAGGCTGCTCTAAGTTCCTTCTCTCATTTTCGGACTTTTAAATATTAACGCCAATAGTCGATTTTTTGCTGGTTTAATTTGCTGTAGATCCGTCGATAGTGTAAGGAGGATAGTGAACTAGACTTACTAAAATTATAGTCCCCGTGTTCGCACAGGAATGGCTTGCTTGTACAGTTTATGGATAAGGCAATGTATAATGTCGAAAAAATTTAATAAATTACAAAATGATGAAGACCACATACAAAGGGTCAATTATTTGAGATCAGTACACGATTATCACCTTTAAATTATAGGTCCTATCATACCTTCAACATTTGTCAAATAAATATATAGAATATATGTTGACTTCATGACATTTGTGATCACTATTCTGGTAGATTGGTTGTTTGAAATCGGAAACAATATTTGCAATTATTTTACTTTGGTCCGTTTAGCGATCATTAAAGCACATTCTAAAAATACAACTATAATTGAATGTAGCACAAAATATAGGCGACCAAATATGTCACGTGTTTTCCCCGTCGACTTGTGACGTCGTCCGAAGGAAAACAACGGTTCCCTTGGGTCCATGATATATTGTTAGATGAAGATAAACAGCTTCCAGCTTTTTTAATCCTAACACAATTTAGTTTTAATCGTGCTCTAAAATCGCTCTCAGTTCGATTTTAACACTTACATAAAAAGTTAATCTTGATATTTTATACAGATTGATTCATTGGGAAATGCGCATACAGTAAAGGTAGATGGGGCACGCCGAGGTGATTCTAAATAATCGCCCTATATTCTGAGCTGATGTTTGGGTCCATTTACTGATCATATTAATCCCTAGAGGCATATTTTTGTACCAAGGAGTGCAGTAATCACCGGACTTGTACTCATTTTTAAATTAACTTTTTATAAAGTCTCGCGGGACGCATTGCTGGATTTTGCACATTTGTAATCAACCATTTGCTGTTCGCACATCGCTGACCACCTCCTTGGTGTTATATTCGATTCTACCGGTAGGCGCCCCCTTATTATCTAATTCTTCTTTAAAATATTCTAAAAAACAATATGCTGCTTCACATCCTCTCCAAGCAAGCTCTACAGTTGCGATATGGAAAATTTTCTTTTGGAGTCCTGTGGGTGTATCTTCATCCCATTGTGTACATATCGCTTGATGTTCTTCATGGGTCATCGGTACCGTACTGATTTTTCGTTTCTGTGTGTTACCTTGAAGCAACTTACGTTTTGTATCTCGTGCATTTCTTGCAGATTGAAAAATGATATCTTTGAATGGGTCGAAACTCCGTGAATATTCATTATGATATTTTTCTTGCAAAAATTTAGCATTCGTACTCCAGATCGTCTTTACGACACATTTCTTGTCATCAGAACCATCAATTGTTCTCATATTGAAGCCCCAGTCCTTTAATATAACAGTTAGTCTTTAGACAGGCGTTGCTTCTTCTAATTCGTATTTTCGTCATCGCAAAATCTAGTAAATTGCTTCCAAACGAACTCCCTCGATTTCTTCGTATTTTTCGGTACATTTCCATAATTTTTTTCATTGATTAATTCGATGGAATTTATACGAAATCTGCTCATTTTTAAATGCGTGCACGGCGGGGTTATTTATATTCGACGTTTAAATGTCACATACACAAATCTGAAAACACCGAACTTGACAGGCCAATCAGGATCAAGGGTCAAGTTTGGTGTTATCGATAATCCGAACTTGACTAGAGCTCCTGATTGGTTCATTTGACAAGAGCATGAAATAGTCAAAATACCTTGATTGAAAATCCTTCAGAGGCTGCAAATATGTTTGATGTAATTTTAAAAAATGCTCCATATGAAATAATTTCAAATATATCCTAAAGGCATAGATTTAGAGTATACTGATAAGTTAAAACTTAAACAAGACACTTTTCTTTTGTGCCCATACAATAAAGATGAATTATATGAACTGCTAATAATTAAGTTAAAAAATAAAAGATCTTATGGTTTTGATGATATACCACCTTTTTTTTGAAAAAAGTTCTGCCATTTATAATGTCTCCTCTAACATATTTAGTCAATGTTCCTTTCCAAATGGTGATTTTCCGGATTACATCAAAACTGGAAAGATTACTCCAATATATAAAATAGGTTAAAAGAACAGTACTTCAAACTATCGGCCAATTACTATCCCTTCAAAATTTTCAAAAATATATGAGTATAGATAGCTGAAGAGACTTAATAGCCACTTACAGTGTCATAATGTTATTGTAAGCAGCCAGCATGGTTTTCACGGCAAATAGTTCTATGATGTCTTTTTACCATTCCGTCGGACTGTGGGTGAAGTCGAGAGGTGTTTTCTTAATGTTTCCAGCAATTCCTGCCGTAATTCGGTTTCAAAATTTCGTTGGTAGCCTCTGCTACTGTCGTCGCTTCTTGATAAGAACCATTTGGAAAAATAATCAATTAAAACCATCAGTTATTTGTTTTCTCTTTCTGTCAAAGGAAGTGGGCAGAGAATACCAATTGCAAGTCGTTCAAAGGGCTCTTCGGAAAGATTACACAGGTCACATTTCTTGCACCAATCTTCTACGTATTGTCGACAGTTGACCCAATACCATCTTTCTCTAACTTGTGCCAGTGGTCTTTCATTACCAAAATGTCCTCCTTAGTGGCTGCTATGAAGTTCTTCTAACACACCTCTGATGTGTGATATTAGTAGTAATTGGTGAACTATACGTACTCCATGGGAGCTTTTCCATTTTCGATGCAATAGGCCATCATGAAGATACAGGGAATCCCAATGAGTACACTACCCTTTTATGCTTCCACTATATCTGGCTATATCGGCCAAGTCGGTCTGACTCCATTTTTAAGCTATTCACTTATAATTTTCAAGTCATTGTCTTTCTTTCGACTCTTTTCAAGGATTTCAAGGGGATTCTGATTATCTCAATTTTCTGGATTGATTGTGGTTATGACTAACTCCTTCCACTGGATTCTCCTTTTCTTCAAGCCTTTTACAGTACAGGCATTGTCGTTTTAAACTAGAGTATATAGTGGCGCCCTTTTCGGTGAACTATTACAAAGTTGTATTGCTGTAGTCTCTGAATCCACCTATCCACCTTGTCCTCCAGGCTTTGTAAAATTCATTAACCACTGCAAGGCGCTATGGTCACTTCTAATAACAAAATAAATAGCTGTTATTTTTTGACAGCACAAACAATACTTTTGGATTAATTGGTGCAACATTATTTTGTTCTTTATGTCATAACAATCGGGACCAAAATAAATGTCAACTAATTGAAAAAAAGGTCATTGAAAGTTGATATAAGTTCAATAAAATTATGCCCCTTTTATGGGTTTAGGCTGCAATTTATGTTACATTCAGATTTTGTTTTTACGCTTCCAAGATAATAAAAGCACCAGACGTTTTAAGAAGGAAATTACTTTTTAATTACTCATTCAATACCTCTATAAAACTTGGTGGAAACTTTAATGTTGGGATTATTTAAAATAACTACTATGAATCAATTTAGGTGATTAACCGTTTATGCACGCCGCTTATTAATTAATTTTAATTAAGTAATAGTTATTACCTATCGATTTAAAATTTAATGCTTCACCATATTAATTTTTTAATCATACGGACAAAGCTGGATTTACACTTGGGGCATTCGGGGCTAATGCGAGGGCGGCAAATTTGCTGGGGCGGCGAAATTTGGAACGTGAAAAAAACCTGTTAGCGTTATCGAAATTTCTTTAGAAAAGGTACATGTGTTAAAATTACAATAGATTATATATAACTTTATTCATGATTATAAACGTTGCAGTTTAATCAAGAATATCACAAAAAAAGTTCTAGAGTATCAGATTTTATATAAATTGTCAGCTGCTGATATAACACTTCACTATTTCTTATAATTTCTCATACTGCACGAAAAATGTATTTTTTTGGCAATTATTTTTTTATCTATTTAACTATTTGATGATTATTTATTATTCAACGCTTAGACTGTGAATATTTATTTTGCAAATCAAAAAGTCAGACGTGTTAAAAATATAGGCTTCATATTCCTTAGGAACATTTTTTTAGTAGTCAACATAGTTAGAATAATAAATTTTCTGTCATAAATGTGTCATTGTATTTATTAACAAATTTTACATCAAAACAATTTCGGTGATAGGGCGGCATTTTCTACGATACCCAGAGGCTGCCCAAGGTTAAATCCGCCCAACATACCGACCAAGAAATATTATTAAATATTTAGATTTGGTTGCTACATCCCAATCTAATTGTTTTTGTTTATCTTGACAAATAGTGTATTGTATGGTGTAATAAGTTATTTTTTTTGGAAATCATTTTGGATTTTTTATTTTTCTCCCCTAGTATTCTGCTTAAAAGTGAGTTTTTTATAACTCGTTACTTCCCTTCCGACCTAAATTTCTGGCTAGGTTAGGTTTGACATTTGTGAAGTTGAACTTTTCATCACTTTTTTACGGACCCTATATAGTTAAACCTGAGAGAAGTTTGACAACGTCGAAAAATTTAGGAACTTTTTTGTGTAAAAAACCTTCGTTGGTGGCCTGCAGCAGTTTAAATAAGTAGAATCAACAACTTTTTCTTGTCAGTCACTTCATCAAATCTAACTAATCTTTTATGAGACATTGTTACCCAAGAATCAAAAGGAACAGTTTAAAGTTAAACCTCCAATACTGAGTGTTTAAGTTTAAACTGACTTAACTTCCATACCAACTCAAAATTATAAACTAGTTTAACGCTTAAACGGGTTGAGTGTAAACGGCCATAAGTTAACATACGATAGTTAATTTTGGCATTTGATATTTGTTGACAGGCCCAACTATGTTGTTATATGAAACACTCAAAAGACAACCCTTGTATATGTGTAACGTTTTAAATTCAAATAGAAAACCCTGTATATTCTTGCAGATTTTGTTGTTTGTTGCAGATGATACTAAGTTTGTTCCAACTGGCATTTAGGAACCGTTCTGGAATCGTACCGAGTACTGTATAGTGCGCAAATTCGAATTAGGGATGGAAACATCAACTTTATCACCCCTTCCAGAAGGTACTGTTTTTGTACCGTCCCAAAAACGATACTATAATCAGTTGGAACGCGAAAGAAATACAGCACTTGTCCGAACGATACCTATACTCTGTCCATCCAAGCAACGGAGTGTTCCAAAACAGTATCATGCATAGTGCACGTGATATCTCCAACTCTGTATGGACAATGAATTCCGCCGGCCGATTGCAGTTAAATCCGATTGGCCAGCGCATGGAGGCATATTTATTTTAGCCAATAGATGCAAAGGCGCACGGTGATCACGCATCTATCGTTGTTTGGGTCGCTCTGTTTGTTCGATGGATATAGTATAAAACGGTTCTATCGCCAGTTGGAACGAGCCTATTATAAACAAGTTTACAGATTGTCTCCATCAACTAAAAGGAGTTAGGTCGGCTTTAACAAGGCGTTGTTCATAACTAAGTCGTATTCTACAGAGAGGAAGTCTTTTGGTTAATCTTACAGGTCCGAACATAGGTGGTGTATAACTTAAAAAATGTTTGGTTTCGATTGGCTCAACGGACATTTAAACTTATATAAGAAAGAAGAATTTTTAGACATATCAAGAAAAAAACCCTTTTTATAAACTAAAAGAAGAAACTCTAGATATTTTATACTACTTGGTTTGTCAATTCAATAAAGCGACCAGTTATTCTGCTCAAGTCACCATAATAATAAAATCACTAAAACATTCGTACGATACAATTTCGGTTCAACATTAAATCGAAAAAATATAAAAACACATTTTTCGAAGGGGTGAAAAAATTGATATGTCGACAGCTCGAAATATATTTTGTTTTGCTGTTTTTTCTTGTCTAGCGTTTTTTGTTGTTCCAAGTTTCGTCGTCTCTTGATTTCGCTATAGCTAATATTCCATTTTGCTGAAAAGCTGACACAGATGTGGATTGAAAGTCGAAACGTATATTCTTTGGAATGGCTGCTTATTTGTCTTCCAGTTTCAAGATTCGCAATGACAATTCGACAACCGAACGTTTGAACCGAAAATATATCGGTAAGAAAACAAGGGGAGCAAAATTGAATGGAGACAACGCTACAATTTAAATTTAAATTTTATGGTGATCAAATCGGAGAAAAAGAATGTAGAGGTAATAAATTTAATTTTTTGAGAATTTTTATCAAGCAAACATGGTATTTATTTATAAATACATAATTAAATCGGATTTTAAGTACTTTTTTCTTTGTTACTGTTTGTTTCGGAGAGTTTTTTCAATAATAATAAAATTTCGGTCTTCGACGATGACTATTTAATTCTTCACAATCAATTCTTATTTTATATTACAAAATACAGAAATAGTTATTCAATGTAACCATAAATTGGTCAAGTCTTGATATAAAGTAGAATTGATAGCACCCCAAATCTCTTACCGCACAGCCATTTCTTCAGGGCTTAGTGGGAAAAATCTGAACAATATGCTGGTAGTGGTTTTTAGCCAATTCAAGAATTTTTGCCATGGTGACTAAACACGTGGGCACCCCTACATTGTCTTGGCGATACAGAACACTTGTTTCGCCAAATATGCGGTCGTATCGCTTTCAACATTTTTTTTCAATTCAATTCAATATTACAATTACAATATTCACAAAATTTATATAATTTATAAATTTATATAATAATTACAAATTAAATGTACCTAATTGAGTTAACACTTTCTTGTACAAATACTTAAGTCTCAAATAAATTTTTTCCTATCTTTTTCATTGTCCTATGTACAGAAAACAAACATCGAATCTGTCCAAAAGGTAAATTATTTTGCAAAAAGTTAAGGTTATCCTTTCCTGTTAAATGGCCAGGTATTTGATTGCCGATATCCAGACATTTATGCTAAATATCTGCTGGTGCTTCGCCTTTTTTATGGCTTGCGGATTTTCGCAGCTTCATCGAAAAATAAAAGTTAAGAGAAAAAATTGGGATTTTTTTGCAGGGAAATCACCATCTAGCACTGTATGAACTTTTTGAAAGTGAATCAGATAGAAGTTTTCTTTATGAATATTATACCATATGGAGAATTTATAAATTGCAGGATACATAGCCGCGAGTATTCTACTACTAAACTCCGGATTATGTTCTTCGTCCAAAATATAATTTTCGTACACTCTGTAACATCCGGGTGCCTACCACCTCACCATAGATTAAATGCATATACTTCATAGGAATAATCAGCGATTTTGATGAAAAATAAGAATAATTTTTACCAAATTTACCGTTGTTCCTCCCACGTTGCACGCTTGTGATGGCGATAAAAATCGCTATTTTGTTGACGATAAAAAACACAGGTTTGTAGTGACCAATTTATCACGACAGGGTTATATAAAGTGCCAAGTTGGGAGTTTGTAGGTAGCAATTTTTTTGAGATATGCTTAAAAAAGTGATTTTCAAAGCCTTAGAAGGAGCTTTTGGATAAAGGTAAATTAAGTTAGATGGACATAAAATCACGTCTAGAAGTCTGAAGTTTGTTTCCGTCAGGACACCTTGTATAAATACATCTTTTTAAGTAATAAAACAAAATGAGGTGCAATATTCCAAAAGTTTTATTCTAAATCAGCATGATTTTGATAGATTTTGGTGTGCAAAGATTATGGCCGAAATTATGATGGTATTTGCATTGTTGTCAGATCTTTCCCTTTTTCGGAATAACAATGAACTTTGTTATTTCAAATAGATCACCCTGTATATTTTTTGCCTTTTGAAATCCTTAAGATATACTAATTATTTTTTCTACAGTCGCGCGTAAAATGACTAATTATTATATTCAAATGAAATCGTAAAGTCGACAAATGCCGAGGATTGTTACTTTACGCTCTAGCGCAAAAAAGGAATCTTTTTCGCTCGCTTATTTAATCAAACCACGCCCTCCGAATTAACTCAATTGGTGAATATTTAACAATTTATCAGATTAAAAATAAAATAAAATTATATGAAAATTGTAAAAATTTTGAAATATAAAAATGGTCAATAATTGTCAATTATTGTCAAAAACTGTTAAAAATGGACAATTTTTGTCAAAAACTATCAAAAATGGTCAAAAATCGTCAAAAACTGTCAAAAATGGACAATTATTGTTAAAAATTGTCAAAATTTTGAAAAATTGTTGATGATTGTCAAAAATTGTTAAAGTTTTTGAAAAATTGTCAAAAATTTTGAAATATAGTCAAAAATGGTCAATAATTGTCAAAAACTATCAAAAATGGTCAATAATTTTGAAAAATGGTCAAAAATTGTCGAAAATGCCCAATAATTGTCAAAAACTATCAAAAATGGTCAAACATTGTCAAAAACTTTCAAAAATGGACAATTATTGTTAAAAATTGTCAAAATTTTGAAAAATAGTTGATGATTGTCAAAAATTGTTAAAGTTTTTGAAAAATTGTCAAAAATTATGAAATATGGTCAATGATTGTCAAAAATGGTCAAAATTTTGGGAAAATGGTCCATACTTGTCAACAATTGTCAATAATTATCAAAAATGGTTAATAAATTTGAAAAATGGTCTAAGATTTTGAAAAATTGTCAAAAATGGTCAAAAACTATCAAAAATGGTTAAAAATTGTCAATTATTGTTAAAAATGGACAATTATTGTCAAAAATGGTTAAAAATTATCAAAAATTTGGAAAAATGGTAACTAATTTTGAAAAACAGTCAAAATGGTCAATAATTGTCAAAAATGGTCATGTTAAAATTTTGAAAAATGGTCAATAATTGTCAAAATTTAAAAAAATAGTAAATAAATAATACGAGCCGTTTCCGAAAATCGATTTAAACACGTAATTTATAAAATCGATTTACCAAAAATCGATTAATATTACTATAAAAATCGATAACTAAAAATCAATTATAAGAAAATAATAATCGATTTATATAAAAATCGATTATTTTTTAACATCCCTAGTCAGTAGATCTTTTTAAGGTTAATCATGATGAATAGCGAAAATGACGATTATTCTAGCAGTCCTATTATAACCTAAGATAATATAAAAAACTGTTTTAATTATTAAAATTGCGACTGTAGAAAAAATTATGTGTGTTTTTCAAGCGTAAAGTAAAATTGCCGCTTTCGAACATTCTTTCTCAAGCGGCAATCTGTTACTTTATGCTCTAAATACACAAATAACTATTTTCATTATACTTTACTGAAAGCCCTATCTTAACATGCCTATTTAGGGTACCGAAAATGACCTGTGCGCTAACATGAATTATTGTTCAGTTCCCTTAGCAACACTAAACAATTGTATTATGACCGCAGATGTCAGTGTTTTGAATTATAATATAGTAAATACTTACTAGTTTTTGTATTAAGGAAGGTATAATGAAAAGTATCGTTCATTACACATCCATAAATGCTTTTCCCGTGCTTCTGCGCACACGGGAAAAGTCTATTTTCTGGACTCGTAATGAAATATACTATTCATCATCTAATGTTCCCTATACCTTTATACCTTTACATTTACATTATCTCCGCCGAAGTTAAAATATTACATCATTTAGATTGCTACAATAACAACTTTGACGTTTCAATAAATTAGTATTGTTGGTGTTTATTGAAAGTCAGAATGGATCGAATATCTGAAAAAGAGCGTAGAAGTCAACAAGAATCGTGTAATATATTTAATAATTTATATCCTAACCGAAATCCCATAACAAGATACACTGTCAGTAAATTAGTGAAAAAGTTTAACGAAACTGGTTCAGTAAAAGATTTATCCAAATCAGAACGCAGAAAAACTGCATTAACTGCAAACAAATTTTAGATGTTTGTGTTCTGTTAGAAGACGATCCACACTTGAGTACTTGACAAATATCCAGGGAACTTGATATTTCGCAAACATTCGTAATTAATGAAATGAAAATGAATCCCATCCATAATTTTTCAAGTAATGTTTTTCGATGAGGCCACTTTTTTTATTATTGGAAACGTAAATTGGGCATAATTGTAGATACTGGACACGTAACAATTCTCGTTGGATGCCTGAATCCCACACCCAATATCTACAAAAACTGAATGTATGGGCTGGGATAATAGGCGACAAAATAATTGATCCCTTTTTCACTGAGGGAAACTTAAATGATCCGGCGTATTTATATTTATTGAAAAATTGTTTTCTCAACAGACGCGCGTAAAATGACTAATTACTATATTCAAATGAAATCGTAAAGTCGACAAATGCCGAGGATTGTTACTTTAGGCTCTAGCGCAAAAAAGGGATCTTTTTCGCTCGCTTATTTAATCAAACCACGCCCTCCGAATTAACTCAATTGGTGAAAATTTATCGAACCGCCCTTCTTACTTCTGACCTGACTTAAGCATCGATTAAATAAAAATTGATTTTTCTTGATTCAAAATTCATCGATTTGTCAAAAATCGATTTAAATAAAAAATAAATCGATTACTGCCAAAAAATCGATTTTTTTTGTATCATGCTTCTCATATTCCGATAATAAACCTAAGAGATTCATTCATTAACAATTTATCGGATTAAAAATCAAATAAAATTATATAAAAATTGTCAAAAAATTTGAAAAATGGTCAAAAATTTTAAAAAATGGTCAATTGTCAAAAATTTTGAAAAAAATTTATACAATGATCAATAATTGTCAAAAACTATCAAAAATTGTCAAAAACTGACAAAAATGGGCAATTATTGTAAAAATTGGTAAAATTGTTAAATTTTTGAAAAATGGTCGATAATTGTCAAAAATGGTCAATAATTTTGAAAAAGGGTCAAAAATGGCCAATAATTGTCAAAAACTATCAAAATGGACAATTCTTGTTAAAAATTGTCAAAATTTCGAAAAATAGTTGATAATTGTAAAAAATTGTTAAAGTTTTTGAAAAATTGTCAAAAATTTTGAAATATGGTCAAAAATGGTCAATAATTGTCAAAAATGGTCGAACATTTGGAAAAATGGTCAATAATTTTGAAAAATGGTCAAAAATTTGGAAAAATGGTCAATAATTGTTAAAATTTTAAAAAATGGTCAATAATTGTTAAAATTTTGAAAAATAGTCATAATACGAGCCGTTTCCGAAAATCGATTTAAACGCGTAATTTATAAAATCGATTTACTTAAAATCGATTATTACTATAAAAATCGATAACTAAAAATCGATTATAAGAAAATAATAATCGATTTATATAAAAATCGATTATTTTTTAACATCCCTAGTCGGTAGATCATGATGAATAGCGAAAATGTCGATTATTCTAGCACTCCTATTATAACCTAAGATAATATAAAAAATTATGTGTGTTTTTCGAGCGTAAAGTAAAATTGCCGCTTTCGAAAGATCGCCGCGCTCCGCTCATTCTTCCTCAAGCGGCAATCTGTTACTTTACGCTCTAAATACACAAATAACTATTATATCTGAGTTTAATGTAGAAATTTCATAATTCGAAACTTTCAGACAATAAAAGTATCCTAAACGACAATATTTGGCCGCAACAAGATAGTGCTCCACCTCACTATGCGCGTGTGGTGAGGCAATAAAATGTGTTTCCCAGAAGATGGATTGGAAAGCGTGGATTTATCGAATCACCCGACATGAATCGTTTAGACTATTTCCTATGGGGTCACTTGAAAAACATCGATTATAAAACAAAACCTGCCAATATTCAGGAATTAAAAGATCGGATTACCATAGAGATAAGAAGAATTGAGCAGTCAGGGATGTTGCAAAATTTTGAAAATCGCATGGCTTGTTGTATTGAAGTAAACGGACAACATTTTGAAAATCTACTGTAATCGCTTTTACTGTACCTAATTTTTCCACTACTCAAATGTGGAATATGAAACAAACGTTTAAAGATCAGTTGCCGTAGGTTTTCTGCGCCATGATTGGATAAATCGTTTCGTTAACCTTTTTACTAATTTACCTACAGTAAACCTTGTTATGATATTTCTATTAGGATATAAATTATTAAAGATTATTCAAATTAAACGAGTTTATTCAATCATCATCTAAATGTATTACTTTAACTTCGACGAAGATAATGTAAATGTAGCTATAACGCCAAAATTTGGTATTTAGGTATGGAGAACATTACATGAAAAATAATCAGTATTTCTTAAGAATCTTAAGGATTTCAAAAGGCAAAAAATATACAAGGTGAATAAATTCAGATAGTTATACTATTGTCGAGTTTTATTATACTTTATCCTTTTTGAGTTTGTTACGGGACAAAGAATTATTGGTGCCTCTCTTTCAAACATCCAAAAATAAACTCTGTACCTACCAACTGCTATTTTATTAAAAACAGATCCTGATTGTTTTAAGTAGGATTAATACAATTAAAGTCTCAGGAATCCTTTCACTTTTCTCAAGCGTCTCCCTGAAGGGCTCCTAAAAATAATAAATAAGTATTTACCACTTATTATTTACAACAAGTAGGAATAATAATAATCAAATATTTATATTCTAAAGTTACCGGAATCTTATTTAAACATAGGATGATCACCAGATCATAAAAGTTGCCTATTTAAAAATATCAAAGGCTTAAAGTTTATTTTGTTTACATGGTGTACAAAGTAGATGACAATCTTGTCATATCTGTCAATCTTAAAAATAAATCTTCTCAAAGTGATTTCAATCTTTCATCATAATGTCACTTTTCTATTCATAGATCTACTGATTAAAGATCATTGACCTTCCTTATCAATTAATAGTTTTCTTCTTTTAATTTCTGTTATCAGAGCTTATCTCTGGTGTTGAGTACTTTGGTAATAAAGTAAATGAAAAGAACATACCTTTTTTTCTAAGACCATCCATACATAGATAGGAGATGGGTTTCCTTTTTTCTTCCATATGAGGTTCGTGATAGACCACATGGTTTAGCAATTTTGCTGATTTTTTGAAATATATTTAAGTGAGCTTGGATTTCATTAGAGTGATCCTGTTGGAGCTCTACCATTTGTATAAGTGGATATTTATTTGGCTCAGCTTATATTCCTGTCTCCACATCCATAGGCGAAACCACTTTGAGGCCACACAACTTTTACGGTGAGTTTAATTTGTTAGTTTACTATACTCAACCCTCATAACATTTAATTATTATTACCAAATACTTACACAAGCTCCTTTTTTAGGTCTCTTTCTTTCTTCTTTCTTCTTTCTTCTCTTCTTTCTGCTTCGTATTTCTTTCTTTGGCTTTATTTTATGCATCGATATCTCCATTTCATTCCTGCATCGACATCATCTGCACCCCGTCATCACATCGGATACACCTGTATACACCTCTACCTCTAGGATATAGTCTGCCACCACCAGTTCTTTTGGAGGGACACACCACAGCACCCGATTGTAAACAGGTAACCTTCATACCTTACTTTTAACAAGGAATCCAGGGGTTTGAGTAGAAAACACATTTGACTGAAATAACAAATATATTTATGGAAAAGTATTGTAAGTAGAGTATTTTGTCATACCTACTGAGGAACTTAGTTTCCTGGTGTCTTTACCCTCTGTTGAGGACAACTTGTAGAGGTATTTAATAACAAATAGCACAATCACTAGAGTTTGTAAACCAACGTATGCATACAAAGGTAGTTCATTAATATAATTCTGTATCCAACCACCACTAAGGTAAGATTGGATAGTGTAAAACTTTTCATTATAGTTATAATTTTGTGCATGCCTTTTTGATAACCTAAAATAATTGTGGAAAGCTAACTTCACATAAATAGTGTCGTACAGCGGAAATCCTTCAGGGAGTTTTTGGCGTTACAATTAGTAGGCAAGGCCTTGTTTGTTTTCTGTACATTCCCAACTTTATTTTATTATATTAAACCAACATTACATCTGAATCGGTTTTTATTTCGAATCCCACCCTGAGATTAACAGGACCTTTTAATCAAGGTAACAAGTTTTACAAAGATTTGAAATAACAAAGTTCATTATTATTCCGAAAAAAGGAAGGATCTGACAACAATGTAAATACCACCATAATATCGTCCACATCACGAGATCCTTGCACACCAAAATCTATAAATATCGTGAGATCCGTTTCCGAGATAATTGCGGCGTTCCATACTTAAAACTCACTCTATATGTATAAATTAGATATAAAAACCACTACCATAAGGTAACCTACGGAATGGTCTATATTTTATTCAGAATCACACATAATATGTCTGGCTTACGGCAGTAACTATGCTGCTTTAATATATTTAGAAAGTTTGCAGTTCGAGGTCGCCCGCCTTGAGTATTTTTTATTGTAAATAGATTTCGTTTCAGTGATGGTGTTAATATGAGTAGTTTTTTCAACCATCATAAGAGTATCCTACTATTCCAATTTAACAATAAGAGCTTAAGTCCCTGAACTTAGAATTTCGTTGAAAAGTTCATACCATTGTAACCGCTTTTCACTATTTTCCGAAAATTTTGGACAAGTGAAAGCAAGCAACAGTGGCACAAAAGACTGAAATCCAAGGATCGCTTGTCCTAGAGTAAAAAGTTAATTTAAGAGACAAATATCTCCTTCAAATCTCAACTACCACCCTGTATACTTTTTGAAGGGGAAGGATCAGGCTTTCTGATTGTTGTAAAATGTATTAAAATATATTAGTCCGAAATAGGCGCATATTAATATGTATTTTTTTATTTCTTGAGTTAAAATGTATTACTTTATAATGGGACACGCTGTAAAAATACTGTGCTGAATAAAATTCAAAAATTTAAAAAGAATAGGTTTCCACATTTAAACAAACTGTTGACTTTTCTGATACGACCTCTGTTGTCCCATGACTTACATCTTTGATCTATCAACAAAAAATTATGCAAATAATAAGATCTTACAATCGGTATACAAGGTGATTCATTAAGAAAGACCAATTTGTTAACTGTAGATTCAAGAACCCAAACTTTTTTATTTCTTAAATTACAGTTTAACAGATAAATAAATGCTTTGATCACTGAAGAAAAAAAATGTAACTATCATCAATGCTAAATTGGAATATTAATTTTTACGTAGAAAATAATTCAAACACCTGTAATATTTGTATAAGACATAGGGGTCTATTATTTAACTCTTGTTTTATAATTCATCAGCTTCGAAAATTTATGTTTTCCCGTTAAAATTATTTATTTTAACAGGGTGATCCAAAATTAAGTCTGATTAAGCTTGGCAACGCATTTACACGTAGGTGAGCTGTGATTTACACTACTTCTAGTTCATTGGAGTGGTGTTGGCATAACATAACCTAAGTTCCAGTATTTGCGGTTTTCAAAGTGATTGTTTTTGACGACAAATTCGTGTTATACTTTGTTTAACCATCCTTTGCCGTTACGTCATACATTGTCACACTTTATCTTGCTCTCATGAAATGGATGAGACGGAATTATGACCTCATTAACGTATTTCTTGACTAATGTCGACGTAAATTTTATTTGTTACTTTTGACAGTTCAGTTGTCATATTTTGATTTGTTCAGTATTTTTGGTCATTTTCGCATTTTTCATTGTCAAAATGCCTTCCCGGTATAATGAGAAAGAGAAAAGTTCAATTTTTAAGTTGATTAATTACTTTTCAAGAGAAAGAGAAGCTGGAATGACGCTTTTGCCGTTAAATGCAGTCTACAACGTAAGTATCTACCTATGTTATGCAAAATGTAAGCGTTTATTGATTTGATTTTATTAAATTTTATAGCGTGTTGCTGATGCTCTAGAAATATCTATTAGAACCGTTCTATCTACTTTTAAATAACCTTTGGGTTCACCCCAAAAAATATAATCGTATAATACATTTTTAATATATATTATATAATTCGCCATTTAATCATTTAATCGGTAATCGGTAATTTTTTAAATTTAGTCAAAAATCATGCTCAGGGACGTTAAACATCCTCAAGCTAGAAATTTGAAACAAATCAGTTAAAAAAGACGGAGATTTCAAGTTAAAACAAAACTAAATTAAGTAAAAAGATACGCAACGCATAAAGCAAAATACAATTTTTGGCATTACCCATTTATTCATACAAATACACCTTAACATGCATCATTGAAAACAATTCTTAACATATGTCATTGATTATAATTTTGAGGTTAAGTGTAAAATAACATTCAACTAAATATAAGAGAAACGTAAAACAGCAGAATACGTCACCGATTATGACGTAACGGCAAAGAATGGTTAAACAAAGTCTAGTTTCTTATAAGTTATAATATCCAATACAGAACCACTGAAAAACAATAGTTATTTATGATACAAGTGCGTGAAATGATACTTTTGCGCACGAGTTGCGAAAATGAAAGGCACGAGCGTAGCTAGTGCCTTTTTTCACAACGAGCCATTTTTCCAAATTTTAACAATTAATGTCCATTTTTGACAATTATTGACCAATTTTGACAATTATTGATCATTTTTGACAAGTTTTCAAAAATTTCGACCATTTTAGACCATTTTTTCAAATTTTAACAATTATTGACCAATTTTGACAGTTTTGGGAATTATTGATCATTTTTGACAATTTTTCAAAAATTTTGACCATTTTAGACCATTTTTCCAAATTTTAACAATTATTGACCATTTTTGCCAGGTTCTGGCAATTATTGACAATTTTTCAAAAATTTCGAGAATTTTTAACAAGTATTGACCATTTTTCCAAATTTTAACAATTATTGACCATTTTTGACAGTTTCTTATAATTATTGACCATTTTTGACAACTTTCAAAAATTTTAACAATTATTGACTATTTTTTTAAATATTTAACAATTTCTGACAATTTTTGACCATTTTTGACAATTTTTCAAAAATTTCGAGAATTTTTAACAATTATTGATCATTTTTCCAAATTTTAACAATTATTGACCATTTTTGACAGTTTTTTATAATTATTGACCATTTTTTCAAAATTTTAACAATTATTGACCATTTTTGACAGTTTCTGATAATTATTGACCATTTTTGACAACTTTCAAAAATTTTAACAATGATTGACTATTTTTGACCATTTTTTAAAATATTTAACAATTTCTGACAATTTTTAACAATTTTTGACCATTTTTGACAATTTTTGACAGATTCTGACAATTATTGACCATTAACGTTTCACACTTCTTAATGACAGTACAAAATTATTACAATTACAGAACCTTCGACAGAAAACAAAACACAAAATTATCTAAGTTAACTTAATAAATATACAAATAAAAAAGAGTGTTATAATGATTATCCCATTTAAAAAGCATTGTACTTTTTCGCACTCTTTTGGGTGTTATAATGAAACTTCCATTTAGAAAGCATTGTTCTTTTTTGCACGCTTTAGACGTATGTATAAAACGTAATTTCACGTATTTATATGAGTTTGTAAATGATTAATTTTAATGGTAGTCGTAGATAAAAGTTATTTATAATGAATTTCCTGGAAGAGAATAAATTTTTTTTGGATGGAAATAATAAATTGTGGGATGTATTAAATCAAACTGGACTAAAACGAATCTACAACGGAAAGATGTAAATATATCAAATATCTATTTATATTGTATTTTGAAAGCCTGTTGAATAAATAATGGCAATAAGTACCATATCAGACATTTAGTTAAATGAAAACAAATGTGAGAAGGCTTGCCAGAGAGTTAAATTATTATCGACAGAAAGGGAGTGGCGGAGGTGCTGCTGTTAAGCTACTCAATGATTTTTAGGAGAGGCTTCTGGCTCTAATTTCAATGCTGAATATTGAAGCTGGCTGTCCTGAAAATGTTTCCATGGTAAATAGTGAGGAAGAAAATTATACCATATAAGCTCAGTGATATTCAATTAACTTACAAAGTACGATTTTAATCATATTGTTACGAAGTCACCAACTCAAAGCCGGCCCTGCCACTCAACTATAAATTTTGACGAATGCGAATTCTAGACTCTTCTGGTTACGCCAGTGTTTACGCATATGAGGAGCGTGGTAAATTCAAGAACCTTCGAGAATTGAGAAAGAATATATAGTTTTTGAGTGAGTTAACAGTAAGTAAACAAAGTTAGTTAATAGTACATTACAGAGGTAGTTCACAGACAGTTTACAGAAGTAATCGGACAGTGAATTATTCAAGATAAAGATAAATAGTGTAATATTCAAGTGGTAAAAATAAATTAGAACTATTATACCGAGTGTAAATAAATTCGTAGACATTAAGTGAAGTATGTATATAAATTAAGTTTAATACAGTGTGTGTTTCTATAATTAAATCAACAGTAATTGGACATAGTAGTGTGTTTAATTTTATCCTATCCGTAAAAACTATTTAAATAAATAAGAAAAACATTACAATATATTATATCCCAAGACCTATGAATTTAATTGATTAAACTGTCGAAATAGTTTGAGCATGATTTTGCTTGGAAAATAGTTGAGTGTACAATAAATTGATAAAAACCCAAGACAAGGGTAAATTTATAGATAAATGTTTTGAAATAATTTGGTGTTATTAAGTTGATAACAGATCTATCATTCTGAGAACAAATATATTTATTTCATAATCAAAACATTGTACTCGTACCTTAATTGCAATACTTTGTAATATGTTAAAAATAATGTCTGAATCTTCAATTAAGATGTAAGTACACAACATACGTGTTTTAATTGTATCGTAAAAATAACGAATTACCCAGATGACCTTGTTACGAGTAACATAATATTTATTGTGTTAGGTTCGATAAGCTATTTATAGTACAAATAGAAGTTTTATTGAATTACGTCAGAAACAGGTAGCTGTTTTATCGCGTGTAGATCTAAAAGTCAAGATGTATTTTTTTATGTTGAATTACTTTCGACAATATGTCTGAAAGTAGCGTGGGTTAACCTATTTATATAATAAAGATAGTGATGAGATGATTGATGCGTCGTCAGCAGGTTTTCATTTAATGTACAGGACCGCATTCAATACTCGCTTTTACATTAGTGAACTTTGTTTATTTAATAGATCAGGGTCTCCAAACAATTTTACATAAGGGCCCCAGCTAGGTAGTATCTGAAGACCAAGCGGGCCAACACACTGCCGAAAATACCGCCCTTTCCACGACAAAGATGCTGGGGGTTCTCCTTTGGATATTTTTTTAATGTAGGTGCAAAATATTGAGTTTTAGTAAAATTGAAAATAAAATTTTTGGGAGTTTTTTTATCTTTATATTTTTAATTGTTACCAACTTTTTCACTGTTAAAAGTTTATTAATGTGTAGAATACTAGGAAATATGAAACAAACTTTGTAAAGAAAATGTATTGATTCAAATATAACAAAATACAACACAACATAAACATTCTTAGTGAGAGGTATGAAGTTTTTTTTATCCACAATTTTTATCCACTCGGTTTCAAGTTGTGTTGTTCCAATAATAAGAAGTGGCTTTAATTATTCATCCATCAGTCATCCTTTATCTGTATTTGGACTTAACATATCTCATTTTTGAAAATGTTTGTTGACAAATGTAGGTAGAGCCAAATATTGTAAGCATCTCCCTTGCAAAGCTCTTTAATTTTTTTAAATCATGATTTAACGATCTGGAATAAAAGCACCCGTGCGGCCGTGTGCATTGTTTATAATTGGAATGTTTGAGCTAATGCTCACGGCTGCAAAAATTATTTATTTCATTATTTTTCTTGGTTCAAGTTTCAAAATCAAATTTTGCTTAAACAAAATAGTTTTTTTTACAGCATGATGGGCGGCCGGTCCAAAACCTTTGGTGGGCCGGAGTTTGGAGACCCCTGTAATAGATGATAACAATAAACGGGAACCGTTCAGTTGGGCCAAAATACCAGATATAATCCGTTGCTAAAGATGGGTCAATATAATCCTATAGGTCTGTTGGGCCAATTTCTGAACAGGTAAAAAATAATACAAATCCACTAAATAGTAATTTATTCCAAAGAAGTAGGTAAAAATTTGTTCGATAAACATACAAACAGTTACTCTTAAATTTTATAATTGTATCATTAATAAAAGCTTGCCTTTTTTGGTATACCTAACCTAACCTAACCTAACCCATTTGCGGTTCACACATCTCCAACGTATCTTACCGCACTTTAATGTATTTACTTTAGAAAATTTAAATTTATCAATAACCAATAACTTACCTTTCTCACTAAACATTAAATACTCTGGGAATGATTCCATCTTAATCAAAGACTGAATTAATGAAAACTGACTCTTAAACTAGAAATATTTATTGTTATCAGTTTGTTAAAACAGGTACCTATCCTACCTAACATTGAATTAAAAGATTTTTAAGGGTGCAGGTATACAGATACATTAAAACAAAAACGGAACATAGGGATTTTAAGCTTTGTATCAGAACTGCTTTTGAACTAGTCGACCAACATCCAGCTTCAACAGATTAAAAACACGATTATTACAGTCGTTTATTTGGACACCTATAACGTATCGTACAATTCCCACCACTCCGTATTCTCAACTGTGGGCGGTCCTTAATTAGCGTCAGACAGTCACTCGATCGGTGAGAGTGTTCAAGCCCATAACTTTGTTTCAATTTAAAGAATCCTATTTTGTTTTATTTACGAATTTATTTTTATTTTGCAAGCCGTTATGGCCAAAAGAAATCAAAACATATTATCTTAACTCGAAACATTAATTGTTAAAGAGAATTTAACAATTAATTTTCGATTTTAACAACATAATACGTAAGCATATTGTTTCCATATGTAGCATTTACTAACCCCATCAAATAATTATTCAATAGTAAATCGCAGTTCGCACTTCGGACACACCTCGCTAACAAATTCGGAAGGAGAAGGGGCGGGCTTTTTTACAGTGATTCTGAATCCAGCTGTCCAGATCAATACTTGATATTCATTGAAGTGAACTTATAGAAATGTTATGTTGGTGGACTATTTAGATCGGCGAATACACTAAACCCCTATGTTCCGTTTTTATTTGAATGTATCTGTATAGTTAATCTCTTGATTTCATATTCTAGGCCCAACTGAACGGTAGGATTAGGAACTACCTGATTTTTTGGCCCAACTGACATATTACCCAATAAACATCGCAACAAATTTAGCTACTTCTCCAAGAATATACTAATCACGAATAATAAAAGATTACATACCCAGGTGGAAAGAGTTACTTTTCTGGGAAGATCGCTTTAATAGCTCGACACAGAAAAGAAACTTTCCCAACGATGTTTGTTTCCTATTTTATTTACAACCATAATTATTTTTCATGAATACATAAATGAAGTAAACGTTAGAAGTTCGACTTAATTATAACCAGTTCAGGCTAATATCAAATTATTATTTGACACTTCGGTTTGACATACCTGTTGTTTAGCTTCGGCAGCACTTAATTGTTGATCTTCTGGTGAAGAAAATATCAATCAGTGGCTAAACAATGGATTTTGAATTTATATGTACACCTCACGAGTTAAGAGAATGTGTAGCAAAAGCTGAACAAAGCTTATTACCGGAAAAAAGTGAAACAATAATCAACTGACCATTGACATTGTCAGGCCTAAAGTCCGGGTCGAAAGTAAAAAGTAAATAATTGCATATTTTCCAGTCAAAAATGACGTCTATAGATATATGGTTGTAAATACAATAGTATTTCAGCCTTTCTCACGGGTGAAATGAGATTGTGCCTCTGCGCATCCTTAGAGGTAATTCTAGAACCTCCTCCACTACACCTACATATGTACGGAGGATCGCTCTACGGACCAGTCCAGGCTAAATCTTTGAAACCCGGCGATCTAACGAGATATCGTGAGATACTAACGGTTGGAGCAGTTCAATCCATGAAGATGCCCACGGACTTTATGTCTGCGAGACCGGATTTTGAACTCACGTTAGACGTTGTTATAAGAAGCGTGAGTTAACACAAAACCAAATCGCTCTCATATGGAAGCCAAAAAGCCGCATCGTGGAAGAAGTCCGAAAATTGGTGCAGCCTACTGGAGAAATACTTCAGGCAACTTATTATTACGACCATCACTACACAAATCTGATCTAAGACTAATCACAAGAATTATCACTGGTCACTGCTCACTCGGATACTATCTTTATAAGGTAGGCAAAATGGACAGTGGAACATGCAGATTCTGCGATGACATAGAAGAGATGGCGAAACACAACGTCTGTAATTGCAGAGCAATTTTCTCTTTAGACCCTGATCATGTTACAGACCTAGCTCCAAAACGGATAATATGCTTTCTCATAAGCCAAGATGCTCCTGTCTTGGATATGCAGACATCGAGAATTCAAACAGCCTTAAACGAAGTTGTTGATAATGGATGCATACAAGAGAGACAATGTTCGGAAACACAAATTATCAATTTCACTGAAAAGACGTCACTACAAGGCCTAGAGGAACACTCCCTTCAGAAAACCACACAGAAAGCTACCATTGCCCTTGGCAGATGCAGAAGAATGTGTGAAAAAAACTGGGGACTTACCCCAAAAAGTGTCACAATGGCTATACACAAGGGTTGTTAGACCAATGATAGCCTATGGATCAGTAGTGTGGTGTGCAAAGACACTGCGAGTGGGAGCTGTAAGGCTATTGAGTAGCTCCTGTGTATTACGGAAGCCATAAAAACCACTCGCACTAGACATTTTTATACAAGGCTAAGCCAGATCTGTAACGCACAGACTACTGCAATGTCAACAACACATAAGCCAAACGCACGGTGCTGACTATCGTGGAGCTAAAAGCGGATATCTTAATGGGGCAACCCATTAACGCAACGGCTACGTGATATAGCTTTAATAATAAGTTCCAAATAACTATACCAGGTAGGGAAGACTGGAAGAAAGGTGGACCCATCATAGAGATACTGCAGATAGAGGCAACAAGCCATAGGCCGCTGTGAAAGTGGGAATGTCCGCCTGAACTCCGGTGAGAGAAAAAGACAAACGTCAGAGGTTTTTCTGTCTTTGTCTCTCGTCTATAGTATAAGTACCATTAGAGAAAGACAGCCTGAACCTCTGATTTTCTATCTCTCTCTTATATGCTGACGGGTTCCGAGCTGGATTGTTGCCTCTATCTGTAGTATCTCTATGGTACCCATACAAGCTGAGGCGACCTGGTATACGGACGGCTCCAAGACAAAAGTAGGTGTAGGAGCCGGAGTTGTAGGGCTAAAACAAAGTAAAGGAAAGGACATACCGTTCAGTTGCCATCTTCACCGACAGTCAAGCTGCACTGAAGGCACTCGATTCCATAGAGGTCAATTCTAAGCTAGTATGGGATTGTATAAGTGCCTGAAACGCACTTGGACACCATTGCAAGGTTTTGGTAGCCTGGGTACCAGGGCACGAGGGTTATAAGGGCAACGAATTGGCGGATGAAACGGCCAGACAAGGCTCATCAATGCCATTCATGGCATTCGTGGCGATAAGAAGCCACCGGGAAGAAATTACATGAAAGATTCAGTTTCGAGGCTGATTGGCTACTTAAAAAGAGTCGAGCTGGAGAATGTAGTCCAGATTCAGAAGACCACAACAGATCTGAAAAGTTCGCTGTGGAATAGGCTGATTAGCCACCTCATCAAAGCTAATCTAATTTAAATTCAACAGCCTACGTTAAATTTTTACGAAGTGTTCACAGTTTTCTACCTTAGTTTTTTAATATTATGTAAATTAGCTTCCTTTTCGTTTATAAGCTTGATATTAATTTTTCCATTAACGATAACAGTGCAATATGTGATGATAAGGATTTCACTGCATCAAAAAATGAAAAAGCAGAAATTCCCGGCTGGGTGTTGGAGCTTAAAGAAAGTGATAAAAAAATCCATACTCTAATGATGTACTTGGAAATTTTCATTTACAAATTAATTGACAATACCGTTTTGTACGCATACTCTTGGACCATGTCAAAAATTAAGGAGAAGAAAGCGAAAGTGATCAATATCCCTACGAATATAATCAAAGCGTAAATAATGCTCGCCTCAGAAAAGTTAACAAGTGTGTTAAATCGTACGGGCATTGGGTGAGAATAATTACGACTCTAGAGGTTTTTTCTGTTCTTTTCGAAACGCCGACTGATTGCCGAGAGATTGAATACAAGACGTGGGGTGAATGTTTTGGCGAGATTTTCAGAAAATTGGGAAAATAATGAGTCCTTCAGTTCAGGAAAAATTTGAGGATTCGAAACAGGATTGACTGCTAGAGCGATTTTCGGATCAATTCGGTAAATAAACGAGATTGTGAAGTTTTTCTCAGTGAAGTTATTAGTGAATGTCAGAATAATAAAAAAATACACGTAAAATACTTATATAATTATTATTTATTATGTAACTATTAATTGCTTTATAATTTTGAAGTCGGTGCCGAGTGAATGTTTGACTTCACGTCGCGTTGCATAATTCGTTGGCACTCGGTAATTTTGAATGGAAACTCGTTGTTAAATATTTTGAGATATACTGGGTGTTCAGCCTAAGCGAGACATCATGAAGTTTACTTTTTTTTAATAGAACACCCTATATTTTTGTTCACCATCGAATTCAGCGTTAAATTCTGCATCTAGTACTATCTATTTTTTTCGCTGAAATGTCTGAATAGAGTAGAAGTTTCGTTTGGGGTTCGGAGTATTATTTTGAATAAGCATTAATTCAGGAGATTTCAATTAGCAAAAACTTCAAATTATGTTCTCTCTAAAATTGATTGTTTTGAAGAAAATTGCGTTTTTAGTTTATGATTTAAATATGTTCATGTTTTTAACAAGTTTGCTCTGAATGTGAAGTTCAAAATACTTCTATTTTCGTTAATTTGTGACAAAATCAAACCAAACCATCATTTTTTTCCTTTAAAAACTGTAATAAAATAAATTAGGTATCTACAAAAGTCAAAATAAACAAAAATAACTAACAACAAATAAGAAAGCACTGAAAACGTTAGATATAACTATTTTAAACGATGAAATAAAACAATTTAATTTGATAAAGCTACTGTGTAGCGAAACGCGTCACTAATTTAATTTGAACGTTAGTTCAAAATAAAATGAAGATTTAAACAAATTAAATTGTTTTATTTCATCGTTTAGTATGGATTTTTATCAAGTAAAAGCCTCATCTATTCAATTTATAACTATTTTATTAAATGTTCAAAATGACCATGCATGAAGAAAAGTTTTTAAGCTTAAATCAGCTATCAACCGCGACTTTAAACTAAGTTTAACTTAAGTTCCCAATCGGGAACTTAATATTAAGTGCTCCTTAGCTAGTTTAAGGAATACGTGGAAATTGGTATTTTTAAGATTACTTTATTTTTCAAGACTATCTTAAAATAAACGGTACAATCGGGCATAAGCCGCTTAGGCCAACTGCGTCAAAATAATTTTTGATACAAAAAATGATTTATAATTTCAGCTGATGTGTGTGGAAATATAAATACCAAACTGGCTATTTAAATATTTGTCAATAAATAAAAACGATTAATTTACATGAATAACATGTTACAAATTCGTGGATTATTATTGCATAGTTAAACTTTATGTCAGATTAACAATTTCGCGGTTATAATCTGATAAATATATCTCGATTCGCAAATTAAATTAAATATATATTCAATACGATACAAAATATGCTACCCAAAAATACTTTCCGTTATTATTGTTAGAGTAATTATCTCTATAATTATAACTATAATCCATGACATTGAAAGATGATTATTTATTTCATTACACTCGTAAAATTTTCTTTACCAATAACTCGAGGTTCGATCTTTGGTAGGGAATTTTTTGTTGTTTCTTACTCGAGCTTGGAGTTTCACTTATTCGATTCCATAAATTTATTTCCACCGAATTAAGATAGTTAAATCCAACATATAGGGCGAGTTGTACCAACAAGGTTTAAAACATAACTAATGGTTTAAGCAAAATGGGTGTTGTACCAGACTGGATCAGTGGGTACCTAACCAGAGTTTTGCCAACGGGTTTGTTAACCGCCCAAAAGTGAGTGGTTAAAATAATAATCCTAGTTTTATAACCTAAAAACTTTGTGTAGGGTGGATTCGGTAAATTTTTTATTTTTACCAAATTATAATAATGGAATATCCTGATTTTAGTGATGAAGAAGATTTTAATGAACTTGTAAATTTACACGTTCTTCTTTGGCCGTAAAGTTTTCTGACCTTTTTTTATTCTTATTCATTTTCAGTAAATAAAATAATATGCAAAAGCAAACAACACTTCAGGGACTGAGGGTTAGAATCGCATTAAAAATTCTTCTTTTATATTTTCTATTTGGCAAAACGTAAGTAATTTACCCCACAGTAGGTCATTGGTCTAACATTCATTGATACCAACCTTTCAAAATGATTGATTAACAAAACTGCACGAAAACACCATTGGTACAACACACACCGGTTTAACCTTTTGTTAAATATAACCCTATGGTTAAATAATCCAGGTTTAGCTGACTGTTGGTACAACTCGCCCATAAGATTATTTGATAATCCGCGAGCGCAGGCTGTCACTAGAGGGGGAAAATAGAACATCATGGCTGCCGATAGTGGTAATCTACAAATCAAAGGTAACAAACGAGTGTAATTTTAACTAATGTTTATCGTCATGGTGAATCGTACCGCAGTGCATTTTTTTAAATTTCGAGAGAATTCGTTAGATATAGATTATAATAGATTTTTATTGTATAATGAGACAAACCTTAAATAAATATTTGTTTTTATTGTACGGCACTATTAACCCATTTGTTACCAGAAATGTCAATGTTGGAATTTTTTTATGAAATTTTCAGTATTCTCTTAATTAACCTAATAAAATATCCTTGCAAAAAATAAAAAATTTCTGACAAACAGTTTACAGAAAAATTGCCGTGTGTTTGACCACACGCTGGTACTGATGGTAGGTCAGCGTTTTAAAATATTTTGTTAGGTACAAATTTTTTTTGCTTATTTTGGTTGTTTATGCTAGGTAATTATAACAGCAGGTAATGATTTAAGGTAGTTGCGGGTGAAACAAGGTAAAGGTAAATAAAAATATGACATCTTCCGACGCAAGAAAAAGTGACTTGGTTACCGCATTTTTGAAGTCAAGCTGTGGCATAGGTTGTTACAGGTCAAAAGTCATATACAAACACTTACTCAGTATGCCAAACTTTACCAACAAATTATAGTAAAAATAAATAAATATTAGGACTTACTCTTCATATTTGTGTTTATTTTGGATTTTAATAATACTACGTTTACTTAGCATTCGTAATTGACCTACATTTCCTCTTTTAAATTTTACATTTACAGAAGTTCATCTTCCAGACTTTCATATCCACTTCAATTCCCTAAAAATATAGGTACAAATAGAAAATGATTCTTAAGTAGTGGTTGCGAGCACTATCAGTTTCAGAATATAAGGTATTTAGTTGTAAAAATAAAATATATATCTCAAAGGTTCCAATGTTTACATTTGTATCATATAGGTTAAAATGACATATGTCAGACTAAGAAGATTAAATCAAATTAATTGATTGATAATTAGATGTGACTGATAATCAATCACTGATTAACAAAGTGGAAGTTGTAAAAATTCATGACATTCTTTATCCCTTTCCATCTTTGTAAATTCACATCATCATATCTTCTGAACTCTTAGAAGCTACTGGTAAAGGAAAAGAACTAACCATTCAAGACAGGTTGTGAACAAGGGAAAAGAGAGATCCTCTCATTTTGCTTTTTGGATGCTAACGAAGAGCACATAACGTTAATCTAACGGATTTTTTGTAATTTACAAAAAGTTTTAAAAGGAAAAGTTTCCAAGGTTCCTTAGAACTGGAAACTCAACCAGTGGGTTGGATTTATTCTTTTAAACGAATTGTAAATTTACCTCAACTTGTCTTGTTTTACTTAAAGGCCACCCACCATCCACGGTAAGTTTGTCGACCACTCACTTCGATGAGATTATATTCTGAATACTGGCTCAATATCATTTACTTACGTTTATTTCTATTTCAGGCCTTCATTTTCACCTTCATTTTCACCTTCATCTTCAGTTTCATTTTCACATTCACTCTCATTTGCCACTTCATTTTCCAATTGCAATTTCACTTCCATCTTTCGATTTCAACTTCATCTTTCAACTTTACTCCACGGACTTGAATTCTATCGGGGGATTCGACTGGTTCTCACCTCGTTGACGACCCCTAGATCATCGTAGGACAGCTGTTGCCCCGAAGACCACATGCGAGGACTACACTTATGGTAATCAACCCCTACACGTCCTAACCTTTGGCAAGTGGTTATTCCAGGTAACTTAGCTTTAAGTAAGTCCTAGGACTTCTCTCCGGCAACTTCATAATCTATCGAGAATAAATTTACCAGGATTTTAATTGTACATTCATACTTTTTTCGTAATATTTACCTTCAGTAATCTGTGTATATACGAGATATTAATTTGTAAAAGCCTGGGTATGCATACTTAGATTTATTTATATAATTTCATGTATATTTTAATTATTAAATTCAGCTAACCTTCTCTGAAATTTGCACGTGGCCATAATTTTAGACATACGTCACCCTTCAACTGTGATAGTTGAAGTTAAATTATATCGGTGGTTTTCACCATAGAGAAACCACGTTTTCCGGTAACTTCATTTCAGAGCCCCTTTTGTGAGTACCTAACTATACATACTTGTAATCTGTATGGCCTACCACCTGGGATGGTCAATCGCTAGTATTTATTTTATAAACCACATATCTACATAACGCGATAGTTTTATTTGTCCCCCTTAAGAACCCCTTCCTTAACCCTGATATATTGAAAGGGTGTTTGATATCTTTATTTCTACCCTTCAATTTCCTTAACATCCCTTTATAACAAGAGTGTTATAAGGTATCACGTTTTTCGAAGTTGTTAAGGTGGGTACAGACATATAACAAAACTTCGTATCGTAACTCCGCCGCGCACTATACAATACTCGAAATGAATCCAGTACGGATCATAATGCCGTCCAGACTTGTTACAAGACGGCGTTACGATACGAAGTTTTGTTATATGTCTGTATCCACCTTTACTAAGCAATGCAACTTCCATGCATTGACAACCGAACTGGATCAAAAGCGGCCACCACCACTTCTTGCAGCGAATGCCGATACGGTAATTGCCGACTCCATTGTCGTGTAAGTCTACGCTGCCCATATGCTTGTTGTACTTGTTGAAGGCGAGGGGCTGTTGAATAGCAACTTTTTTCTTCTTTGCTTTGCTGTAACGTTGCACTGTTGCCATCGGATCGATTGCATCGTAATTTGTTGCGATGGTAACTTCAGAGTTATCCATCCAACGAATAACCATCACGTCATTTACGTTGTCGTATGCATAGTCGATTTCGAGCTTTTTCAAGTCTTTCTTCCCAGGTGCGCAGAAGCCCATCTCTTTCAGCAAGCACATCAAGTAATGGTAAATTGTCAAAGTGTACCGAGTGTTGCACTGGATGCTCACAATGGCTCAAGAGTTCCATTACTACGGATGCACCGAGTCCCAAACTCTTATTGTAAATGCTGGATGCACCGGCATATGGGATTAACTGGAACATATAACCAGTGTGGGAACAGAGAGCCCACAATTTATACCCGAAACGAATCGGTTTTTCTCGTATGAACATTTTCGCTGAATGACGGCCGAAGTAGGGAACCATCGTCTCGTCAATCGATGAATGTTCCGCAAAAATACCAAACTGTGCGTAACGTTTGTTGAGCATGTCACCATCAGTTCAGTATAGTGGATAGAATGTCAGTGTAACGACAATAAAATAAAGCATTGTTGTCAGAATTATTTTCTAGAATTGTTAGGCTCACTATACAAATGTTCTCCTTACTTCAGTAAACTGTTAGTTCGTGCTGTTCTTAGAAAGCTAGTTTGGAAATATTTAAAAAAATATACATAATTGTAAGACAATTTTTTTTTCTCACCCTGTTATTCTTAAAATAGTTTTCGTTTCAAGTAAAATGAATTAAATCATGGGTATACCCTAATATTTCAGAGTATCAAAATGTCACGTAGTCTTCGAGGCCATGAAAGGGGAAAGAAAATTTTAAGAACGATTTGAGATTTAGTTTCTAGAAAATAACTAAAGTGTTCACTTGATCCAAATAAATCTATTAAAATATAGTGTGTATTGTGGTGCATATCAGGAGTTAAATAGGTGAGTCTATCTCACAGAGTAATTCAGTTTTGCCTGTTATTTGATATTTGAATTTAAAAGATATTTTATCACATAGAGTATATATATTTGCCAATTATTTTTAATAATAACTTTGTTTAAAGTTCTTTAATATTCAACGTTATTAAGAACATTAATTTGTTGTTGCATTTCCTATTCATCCAATCCTACTGTACTGTGGAGAGTTTGTGCCACTCGCAGTTTAACTCACATACCTATACTGTACTGTGGAGAGTTTGCGCCACTTGCGGTTTGTCCATTCCTGATACAGGGTGACTTCTCACGTCACCTATATCTCCTTCCACCCCCCTGTATTGTGGAGAGCTTGAGCCACTTGCAGTGTAACCTTATTTAGCTGTACTGTGGAGAGTTTGTGCCACTTGCAGTTTAACTCACATACCTATACTGTATTGTGGAGAGTTTGCGCCACTTGCGGTTTGTCCATTCCTGATACAGGGTGACTTCTCACGTCACCCATATCTCCTTCCACCTCCCTGTATTGTGGAGAGCTTGAGCCACTTGCAGTGTAACCTTATTTAGCTGTACTGTGGAGAGTTTGTGCCACTTGAAGTTTAACTCACATACCTATACTGTACTGTGGAGAGTTTGCGCCACTTGCGGTTTGTCCATTCCTAATACAGGGTGACTTCTCACGTCACCCATATCTCCTTCCTCCCCCCTGTATTGTGGAGAGCTTGAGCCACTTGCAGTGTAACCTTATTTAGCTGTACTGTGGAGAGTTTGTGCCACTTGAAGTTTAACTCACACCTATACTGTACTGTGGAGAGTTTGCGCCACTTGCGGTTTGTCCATTCCTAATACAGGGTGACTTCTCACGTCACCCATATCTCCTTCCACCCCTCTGTATTGTGGAGAGCTTCAGCCACTTGCAGTGTAACCTTATTTAGCTGTACTGTGGAGAGTTTGTGCCACTTGTAGTTTAACTAATATACCTATACTGTACTGTGGAGAGTTTGCGCCACTTGCGGTTTGTCCATTCCTGATACAGGGTGACTTCTCACGTCACCCATATCTCCTTCTTCCCCCCTGTATTGTGGAGAGCTTGAGCCACTTGCAGTGTAACCTTATTTAGCTGTACTGTGGAGAGTTTGCGCCACTTGCAGTGTATTATTATTTTGCTGTAATGTGGAGAGTTTGTGCCACTTGCAGTGTATTATTATTTTGCTGTACTGTGGAGAGTTTGTGCCACTTGCAGTGTAATATTATTTTGCTGTACTGTGGAGAGTATGTGCCACTTACAGTAGTTTTAATATTGTTTGTGGAGAGTTTGTGCCACATATTCCTTACATGCATTGGGGAGAGTTTGCGCCCCTTGCACCTTTCCTAATAACCCTAAATATTTACTATTAGGCATTTATTTTTGATTAAGTGAAGTTTTAACTTTACTTTAGTACTGATATGCATAATCACAGTTCAAACACATAAGATGCACCTTGTATATTATTAATACTTTTATTAATTTTGGGGATTTCAACTATACTAATCGTTAGTTAAATAATTAATCATTATTTATGGCAAATTGAATACTCAGCGTGTTTTTCTATCTAATTCCAGGTACGTCATCTCGGTTGTTCAACCTACTTGTACCATGTCCACATGGACTGTTCAATTAAATCCAGGCATCACGCCCAGTGTTTTGTAAATAGTTATTTTCAACATTTAGATTTGTTTTATTATCTATATTATAAACAATATAATGTAAGTACACAGTAAGTAATTAAAAGTTAAATTCTAATTAAATATATCAATCTTTACAAATCACTCATTCTCCTCAAGTCAAGTTTTTCCCTCCTTGCATAATATAAATTTATTAGTAAGCAATAAAATAAGTCGCTTAAAATTGCTGGAAAAAGAATAATTAATTGAAAACAACTTTATGTATGCTACTATATTTAAGAAAATTTTGAATAACTGGCAACATAGTAACATCCAGTTCAGTATTTGGCATAATATAACGAATTAACCGGACAGTTTTAACTCGGCCAACTGGAAAATGCAAGTGTTGAACATCTGGCCTGACCTGAGTTTCTAAACGTCCAGGGGTGTGCGTGAATAATTGTGTTGTAGAGAAATATTATCAGTAATTATTATTAGTAATTAATTAGAATGGCATTTTGGAGACCATTTGAAACGACAGTTCAAGATGATGTATAGCGGGAATCTAATAATTTGGCGCCACAGACGAATGAGTTAGCAATAAATGAAAGGGCCGAATTTCAGAACAAAGATTTACATGTTCAGTGTCAACGCGTTGTTTTAAATATAAATTATCGCGAGAATTCACGAATTAACGAAAATCGGGTTTACAACGATTTATAAAGTAATTAAATTAGGCACTGTTACGGATCATTCTTTAAAGCGAAAACGACCAAATCAAAAACTGAATAAGGTTGACAATGCTACGAAAAATGTAATTCAACGGATTGTTTACGGGTTTTACAAGGACAATATAGTACCAACTTTAGAACAGATTCGTGCTAAATTGCGGGGCAGACAATGTTTTCAGATTGTCTGGCTAAATGGGCATTATTTACAGAAAATTATATTACAAATTTTATGAGTTTTGTATGCAGGTTATTTAATCTACTATATTAATTTGAATGAAAAACATTATTTCACAATATTCGAATTTATAAAAAATTTATATGCTCGCCATTGGGCGGCACTTACCTTCGAAGGGATTAAAAATATGGGTCATTACATTATGCCGAGAAGAACTATACCTGTGTGTGGGTAAAGTGGTATTATTTCCTTATTTGGTCTTTCGCCAACATACGTAATGGCGAATATAATAATTTTCTTCTATTTTATTTCATTAATTTAACAAAAGTCTATTTATGGATATTTTTTAAACACCCCCTTTGTGAAGATGGGGGATTGCGAAAAGGTTCCAGAAATATTTTTTTTGTTTGCTAATAGGCCAAACCTTACTATAAACCCTCCATACATTTAATTATAAAAATTTATCTAATTTTCATATTTAGTCTAATTTGAGTAATGCTAAACGTGAACACACGCCGGTAAGAAATGGGTTAATGTTCTAAAGTATATCAATAGGTGTTTGCCAATATGAAAAAATTAACTTAAAATTGCTTTCTGTCTAGAATCTAGAAACTACTGTTACAACTTACTCTAAATCTGCATTTGCCTGAGACCTTACCTGAAACAATAAAATAGTAGTAGTAGTATTTATTAGCAACTCTCAGCTACATATAAATTACAATTTTAGAAAATATATTTTATTAAATAATAATTAAAGTTGCAAATATAATATGTTCTTATTTTACATAGCATTCATTCAAAGATCTTTAAATATATGCTAACATTTAATTTCTTTAATTTATCTTTTTTGCTGCTGCTGTTTTTGCTAATGGTACATAAATATTATGATTTCGTGTATTATATTTATCAATTTCAAATACAAATTTTATTTTATTAGCCATATATTTAGGTAGCATATATTATATAAATAAATTAGTACTAGTTGAGCTTATACAAATATAATAAAATGGGGAATAAGATAAAATAGTTCAAGAGATAAGAGATGAGAACATGAGTTTATACAGATATCTAAAATAAAACAGTAAAAATAAGAATTACCCTATCAAATCCGTACTTTTACGACAATGACGTTTTGAGTTCGATGGAAATTCTGTGTGAAGATTTATTCTGTGCATTAGTTCTTTCTTTCGCAGTACATTTCAGGCACCCCTTGTCGAAACTACATCTAGTTTTTATTTCAATGAAATTCTAAGAGAGCGTTCTTTTTAATTCGGCATTATTAAGAGTTTTCATTTTTTTGTTCTCCATATAGTGTTTGGTGATATCCCCAACGCCTCAGCAGTTGGTTCGATCGACGAATTATTTAAACTTTTTCAAAAAAAGCGTTGTCTTTTTGTATGAACTTCTTTCCTTCGTCGGTAATTCTTTTGACCATATTTATGTTTTTGTGTCCTGGTTGCAACTGCAATCTAGAGACAATGTTTTCGAATAATATGTTTTATCTTCTCTGATTGCAGCAAACTATTCAAATTTGCAAACTATATCAACAAAATAAATTCGGATAGAATGTTTGAGACATTTCAAAATTATTCTGACAATTTAAGTTTTAATGTCAATTAATATTAATTTACGACATGCCCAAATCTAGTCTGCAGTCTGTTTGAAATAGACAGAGAACCTAATTTAACATGCAGAACCAAACCAAAAAAAATGATTTACATTATAATTCAAATCTTTATTCTTTTATTTGCCTACCCAACCCTGTACAACGCCAATACAATAGAAATCCGATCTTCGGGTCGCTTGTAAATGCAGGTATAGCCGTACCTTTAGGTAGTGCTGTCAGTAGGTATGATATTAAATGAAAAACATGACATATAATACAATATCAATTAATTCAATTACAGTCAATTATAATAATATTTATAATAATCTATTATTTTTATATTATAATTTACTAGAACTATGGAACTTATTTACAAGGCGGGATTATTAATATTATTCGAACACGAAATATTAGTTATCGGAAAATGAAAAATCTGATCAATTTTCATTTGGTCCGAACTTTATAACTATTGGCTCTATGGTTTGTTCCATTATATTGTCTAATTTCCACATTTGCTTTGCTGTGCTGTGTTCTATGCATTTTTGCCATCTCTCTGCATTAACTTGTTCCAGAGCTTCATCAAAATGTGCACCGACATCTTTCATTTTATATGTGGTACTTTTCCTTGCCACCAATCCTTTCATTTGAGCCCATATTAATTCTAGAGGTAAGGAGGAAGTCGAAGTATTATAATATTCCGGTTTTTTGCAATTTCGTCAATAGTATATCTTGGAAACGTTGTTTATGTATATTTATAATTGCCATCAGTTCTTTTTTCAACATATCCTTTTTAAATGTAATTTTTTTATCTAAAAGTCACTGAACGATTTCCGCTTTTTTCCAATTTCTCACATCTCCTTGAATGATAAGGAGCATTATCCAAAACAATTACCGAGCCGGGCGGAATTAGCGTGTTATCACTCGTGAAAAATAGTCCTCAAAAACATCAGCATTCATATCTTCGTGATAGTCTCCGGTGTGAATTGACTCAAATGCTAACAAACCATCTTTCAAAAACCCATCTGTACTTCCAATAAGCGCAATTATCAGTCGTTTTCCATTTTCATTGCGAAAATCCCTATTGATCGCAAATAATTCCGTCTCCAAAATACAATTCCATTTTTTTCACTTAAAGCGATTTTCTGTTTACTTTTTCCCATCTAAAATTCATCTCTCGCAGAATTTTCCACAATTTATGTCTTTACAAGATTTTGAAAAATCTGGACTTTATTTCTTTTGCATATAGGAATAGAGCATTTCCAAATGACGTCATCCCGCGCCTAACCTTCAGAAAGATGGATGAAAATAGCATTTCTTTACTGATTTAAATATAAATCCAGAGCAAAAGTTAATTGGTTTTGGTAAATTTGTGTACTAGTGTGTATTAATTGGATACTATAATAATTAAAAAGTGTAAAAAAGCAATTGTTATGAGTTTTATCGTGTTGTATTATTCGTTTTGAGGTTATATTAGAATTTAATGTGAAGGTTGTCCGGTGACAGAAATTCGTCACGATGACGTACTTGGAAAAGGTCAACTAAATGTTGTTTGTTTTGATTGCCCAAAACAGTTTTTTAAATAATATTATTTATTTCTGTTGAAAAGCATCACAATATAAAACAGTTTTACACACATAATTCTGGCGCTTGTTTTGAGGTTCAGGGTCAGCAGGACGACCTTCACATGAAGCGAGAAAGTCTAGATCAAATTTTAAGGAAGGGTTTTATTGCCACTCAGATCCAAAATGCAATATAAGAAGTTTATTGACATCATTCACTTTCTTATTATTTACAGCAGTGATGTCTTTGACAATCACTGAAGAGTTGATGATGGACACCTTTTTTACCTTTCATAAGAGATTTTCACACAGCCGGGGTAATAAAACTCTTCTCCTTGGATAAGACGACATCTGACGTGAGTTTGTTGAATGCCTGAAGATGTATCTCTTACAGGATTTGAATTTAAATTTGAAATGTCATTGCGAAAGTGGCTTAAGATGGTTTGAAGCCTCTTGCTTCCAGTCTAAAATCTGTAGATCGATACCTGGTTGTCTATTTTTCGATTATTTTTTTCACTTGTCAAAATCTGACATTTTGGTGGTTTTAACCAATAGCAATACATTATTGTAGCCAATCATTCGGTATTATACTGATAAAACTGCTTCCTCATCGATAATACCTTGTTTACATTGAAACGTCAAAATTTTGGAAAAAATAATCTTCCCAAATACAACTCGTTCTTCAAATTGTATCTCATAATTTTTTATTTTCATCACTCAAACTTGTTTATTTGGCAAAAATATGAAAACAAACCGATTGATAAAATCACGAGTCCGTTAGGACGAGTGATTTTATCTTTTCTTTTCGTGGAAAAGAAAAAATTATCGATAAAATTTGAAGCACCCTTGATAATGTTTATGTAGCCCTGAGCATTCTCAAAAACTTCTAGTTTTTTAAACTCTCCGGGATTCGTACTTCTTTTCCTCGCTTTTTATGCAGATACTACAGAAGGTAATTGTTCCATCATAATGATATCACAATGGAATAACACTATTTTAATATTCATAGTCACTATTTACTAGGCTTTACAGCTAGCCAAAACAAACAAAACATAAGCGACGGCCTTAACTAACAAAAATAACATGTGGTGGTTTAATTTATCACACCAGACACATCGCGTCACGTGTTTGAAACAAGCTTTGTAATTCGTCGCTGTGGACTTTTAAGTGCGGTGGACTTTATTGTTTTTGCTTCAAAACTGTAATTTCCAGCGCTAAAATGTAGTGGATTTTATCTCTTTTGCCAGTTCTTGATTTGTTGCTTTGATACATTACTATTTGAACAATGTATTCCACGAAACGCTGCATTTTTCACAAAAATTGGATTTTACCCGTTTTGCTTTTAACCCCCTCTTTGAGTCAAAACCATTTTTCGTGAAAAGAACTTGACATGATTTTATGATATTGCTTAAATATAAAATTCAAAATTATTAAGATTTTTAGAATCACAAGCAGGTACGCCCTTGGAATGGTCATTTTAGAAGTGTTTATTGCTCTCTGGCTTTCTCAAATAGAGTATAGCTGCAGACGTCAAAATAAGTCGCCTCGGTGCTCACTCAAATGAAGTTATCAACCAAAATATACCCTTAACACAAAAAAATCAAAATAATATGTCAACAATTTATGACGTCCAGTGTGGAACGTAACTACTAATTACGTATTCAGAAAATAGCAATGAAAGACTAGCATTATTCATCCTGCAGGAATGGGCATTCAATATGCGGGAAATTAATGGTAGTGAGAGTATTATTAAAACTATAAACAATAACACTACTGCCAAGTTGGTACAAAAAAAATCTTTTTTTGAGTATCAGATAGATATTAGGTTTGTTTCAACCGCAATCCAAAATTGTCAGAAACGATCAGACAACAACTGGTCATAGCGAACAACGACTTTACTTTCGCGTAATTCCTATCACTGATCGCAATGGTCGACTATTCTCCGATCGTTACTTCTTCTTCTAATTACGCCCTCTCCTGCCGAAGGTTGGCGATCCAAATGGCAATTGTAGCTCTGGAAATTGCAGCACGAAGGATTACTGCAGACGAACCATCTCCTTAAATCTTTTAACCATGAGTTCTGACGTCTTCCTACTGATCTTTTCCCCTGAACTTTGCCCTCTATTATGATGCGTAATATTTCGTATTTATCACCTCTCATCGTATGACCCAGTTATTGCATTTTTCTTTCTTTCCTTGATGGTGTTCAGTAGTTCTTTTTGTTTGTGCATGCGTTGAAGTACCTCATCGTTGGTGATCCTTTGTATCCATGAAATTCGCAGCATCCGTGTATACCCATACATTTCGAAGGCTTCTATTCTCTTTTCAATCTGTGAATTTAGTGTCCAGTTCTCACATCCATAGAGTAGGACAGAGAAGTTAACTGACAGTTTCGTTACTGACAGTTTCTAATTGTGGTTGGAACTTACCTATTGACCCCTTCAAAGATATAATTTTCAAGGAGACGATGGAGGCTCGTAATAGTATATCTTGCAAGATGTATCCGAAAAAGGGTAGATGAGTTCTGTAGCGATTACTTCGGACGAATATAGAAATATGTGCTTACAAAGGGACGAAGACACGCCAGAAGGATTCCAAATTTTTTTTTAAAATGCCAGAAGTAGAAGGAAGCATTTTTTTCATGTTACATTTTTTAAGGAATAAACGCACAACAAAAGCTCAACCCAACAAGATGGTGATAAAAAGACTGTGCATATACTAAATGGCTAACTCGAAATATTAAAAATCCCGAAATGTGTCTTCTGAGATTATACAGGAAACTGATATCGAAAGGGGGAATTATTACAAATGACAAACTTTTTCTGAAGGTGTATAGTGTATAGTCTTGTTATAATTATGTTATGGAAAGGGATCTTGTTATGGGAATTCGGTTAGTATATAAATTATCAAAGATATTACACGTTTCTTGTTGACTTCTTTTTCTTAAGGATTTCAAACGGCAAAAAATATACAGGGTGATCCATTTGAGGTAGCAAAGTTCATTATTATTCCGAAAAAAGGAAAGATCTGACAATAATTTATGTAAATACCAGCATAATATCGGTCATATCACAAGATCCATGCACAACAAAATCTATAAAAATCGTGCGACCGTTTCCGAGATAATCGAGGCGTTCTATACTTAAAACTGACTCTGTATAAAAAATACATATTAGTCATTTCAGCATCGTTAATAACTGAACACAAACGAAAGCAGAATTAGTGCGACAACAAAATTGGAGTGATAAAAATTTCTTGTTTGTTTTTGCTTTGGATTTCAGGTTTGTTTCAGTCAGAGCTCGTTTATCACAAAAGAGTCAACACCCTGTACCTGATTAACGAAAATACTTATCACGCATGTTCACAGGAACTTTTCGTCTTAAAACGAATCGCCCACAACAATATTTCAGATTACTTTGGAAATACCCTGTATATAAAGGACTGGAGCGTAGTTTCAGTTGCGAACGCATTAAAACAATTTGTTAACAAAATAGTATTTTAACTATTTTTTCGTTGGCGGTTTATTAATTTCGATATTAATGAATTATTTTATTTAAAAAAGGATGCGTTAATGGACGTCATTAACGCACTCTTTTTCATTAACGCACTCTTTTTTCATTAACGCACTCTTTTTGTGATTTTGACGTTTTGATGACATTTTGATATAGACAATATACCAATATCATTATAACATTCTACGTTATTGGTATGGAGTTGACATTATTATCTCCTGATAGTCTTTGTGGAAAAGTGAATTTTGTCACAAAAAAAGAGTTTACGGTCAACGAAAAAATATTGTGATCAACTCATTTGTTAATGGGCGATTAATAAACTCAACTATTAAAGGCACTCACTCGCTATCGCTTGTTTCGTTTATTAATCGCCTTCATTAACAAACTAGTTTATTAAATAACTATTAGCAGTCATTTAATATCCTCAAACACATTAATAATCTGTTTATTTATTTGCAATTAAAATTAAGTAAAAATAAACAATATATTGGTAAACAGTGTTAATTAGAGCGAACCTTGAATATTGGATAACAGGAAGTGCATAAAAAAAACCAACCTTGTCAATAAGAAACAAACAGATACGTTTCCTGGAGGTTTTTAATTGTTTGTTAAAATAATACTTTGGCTAAATTATGGAACAAATTCAATATTTTGCAAATAATTTATTTTAGATAAAAATCCATAAATAGGTCGATTTTTAATTTTAAATGCCGACTTTTTTAATAACGTGCGAAAATGATGACGTCACCAGTTTTGACACGGTGACGTTACGACAGTCGTAATCGTTGATTTTTTTAAATGGAAATGTGTCTTTTAATAACGTATTCAGCAGTATCATACTTAACTGTCTAATACTTATACAGGGAAAATAAAAGTAATTTAATTTAATCAGAGAATAATTTTACAATAATCGAATTGCAATATTAAATTAATTAATACATAATACTTTTTAGCTCAATTGAATGCTCAAAATGCCATCCACCGGTCTCTTGACAATAATCAAATCGACGAACACATTCTTCTTGCAAATTACTTCCTGAGTAATTCTATTAACTTCGTCTCTAATTCGGTCTTGCAACTACTATAGATTTTGCGGTTTATCTACATAAACTTTTGATTTTAAATAACCCCATAGAGAAAAATCTAGAGGTATAAGATCTGAAGATCTTGGGGGCCACTCTATTGGTCCTCGTCTACCAATCCACCTCCCAGGAAAACACTGGTTTAAAAACTCGCGAACATCACATGCATAATGCGGGGGTGCACCATCTTGTTTTATCAGATACTACCATCTGGTAAATTAGGATTGTTGGCGTTTGGAAACATATTGGCAAGTACTGGTATAACTTCTGTTCGCAGAAATTGCAGATAATGTTAACCTCTAAGATTTTCTCTTCTCTTCAATACTTAATACAACATCAAGTTTCACGTTTTCTGATACCTTAACACATCCAGTTTCTCTAAATTTTTTCTCAATTTACTGACTGTTGATCGGCTGGGTACTTTGCACAAATCGTCTAACTAAGCAGTTTGTTTTTTTTTACCGCGGCGTCGCCTCTGCAAATCCAATACTATCTTTAGCTTTCATGAATGTCAGTAGTCAAATTTTAAGCATTACATATGATAGTGAATAGTAAAAACTCTAAGTAAGAACTAGAAAGATCAAAATTGTTCAAAATGTGGACAGGGTGTGCGTTGTTATATATTATTACAATAGTGGTTGGTAGTGCAGCTGATTTAAAACAAAGACGTGAAATGAATTTAAGAAAACCATAGTGTTTTCAGTTACCAGAGGTGATTCAAAATATTGAAAGATGTAACCGTACCCGTCGGTTGTTCGCGACTTGGGTGCTAGAGTGGCCACTCGAGACTCTTCTCAAGGGTGGTTCTACTACATGTTAGTGCTGCACTAGGTATGTCAGAGGTTGTCAGACTATAAGAAGCTTTAGGGCGCCACTACCTTTTAGACGTCGACGAAAGAACAAAATGAATTTAAAGAAAAAGAGAATTATGGCGAAAAAGGTAGAAACACCTTGTAGAAATTAAATTGATATACTTATTAAAAAAATTAAAAACTTACTTTAACCCGGACACGATCCCCTCCAGCTCTTATAGCCGGGTGGTTGAGAAATTAAAACATTAATTTTATTCTGCCAGGAACGGAACAAAGATGAAATGAAGCCTGTACTTTATCTGGTACTTATCTTAAGTATCTTCTCCGGAAAGGGTGTGCAGGACCTGGAGGTATCTCAGTAGTTTTCAGAGAGGTCCTTGAGGTATCTTGAAGGTGTCTTTGAACTAGCGATATCTTTGAGGTATCCTAGCAGCTAACGGTATCTTAGCAGTTAACGGTATCTTAGCTGTTGACGGTATCTTAGCTGTTAACGGTACTAACGGTATTCTAGCTGCTAACGGTATCCTAGCTGCTGTGCTTATCACAGCAATTTAGATAGGAAAGAAATAAAAGCGATAAAAATGGAGGTCTTTCCTCGAAGAAAAGGGGTTTCGTCAGTGGCCTTGTAAAAATGGAAGCGCCGTTGGCAGATGTCAATTGTCTTATGGTCAGGGTGGAAGATTGGGGTGGCTAATGAGACGACGAGCAGGAATTAGAGAAAGATTGGCGATATAAATTTAAAAGTAGAAACAGGTCGATAGACATGTTACAAAGATCACAAAAGTTTTCATTTCTGTTTCCTAACCTCACTTACTTCAAATACTGTCAAATGAGCTAGCACCCAATAAAACACCATGAACTCAAAATGTATACAAGACTTATGATTGACTGTTATTGTTCTGCAGTCAGATGTTTTTGGTATTGGAATACATGGAGTTCGATCTCCTCCATGGGGTAAACGATCAACCAACAATGACGCTGCTGAGATACAATAACACAGCAATAATCATCTAATGATTTCTTATTAGATTTTTAAAATTATCTAATACACTTGACTAGTTTTTCACACAAGCAACAAATTATCCTGTCAATAAAATCTTGTTTAATCATTTTCACAGTTCACACATCCATAGTTAACGAATAGACTACCAGATCCATAAAAGTACATTTTTCTAACTAGTGTAAAATCACATGAATTCGATAATGATTGTGTAAAAATCTTGAAGTTACGTAGTTGCTTTCATTTTTAAAAATTGTTCATTTCCATTTTCCTATAGAATCGATAAGGTAGGAACTCGTTAAATATTCAAAATACATACGCATTTAAAGTTTTTATGTGATCCGTAGTCTAGACACCTTGCACAACTCTAAACTCTCAGGATATTATATGAAAAATAATACTCGTCGAGATGTTACAATATTTAATGAAGGTCTATCTTTCGAAACGTAATTATAAACCTTTTTTCTTCGTTAAATCAAAAACAAAAATAACAGTGAAACACTGAACATTTTTTAGCATCCTAGTCTCATCAACTAGCTGGTTTATTTACAATTAAATGTTTTTTAGAAACCCTGATAACTAAATACATTTTTTTAATATGCAAAAAAAATTTGAATAGTTTAGCTGTGCCAAAACATTGCAATTCTTCAATTTGTCTTTATTAAAAAATATTTTATAGTCGTAGCGGAAAATTTTTTAACAAGGTAATAAGGGTGGGATTTCAGTGAAAATAACGTTTTAATGAATATCCTTTTTCCCCTCATTTTTACAGAAAAAACTTTCCATCCGTAAGAGATATGCAAGACTAGACTTTGCATATCAAAAAATATTGATTAGGTCCGAAGTAATGAGCAAAAAAACATTATTTAAAAAAATTAATAATAAACAAATGTGAAAAAGCGATGCTATTATTATGACGTCTTTACATTACATCTAATTATTCCTTCAAATTCACAAATAACGTGTACGAAATGTGGAATCCGTAACTCCATTAGTTTGCAAATTACGACGTTATAAACAAATTAATTGATTCTCGCCCTGTACGACATTGCGCTTCACTCGTACCTAATTATGCTGTTTGTTTTATTGGTAGATTTCGCTGTAATAAGTCATGTGTCGTTATTATTTTTCAGAAATATGCAATCCCGCAACCGCAGCAATGATTTATTTAAAACGATTTTAGTTGTAAAATGCAGCATACCGCATGTCCAATGATTTTTGCAATACATTATTAATAAGAACATTGATAAAGGATAAAAAAAGCTTCAATTTGAAAACAGAGTCGTCAAGATTCCTTGAAAAACAACGGAGTTACAAACCGTCAAAGCTGAATGTATCAATTTATCTTGAATAGTTCCCGAGAAAAGTACCAATGTTGCTGAGGGGTTCAGTTTGAAGGCACGGCGAGAAATTTTTTCGAGTCTCGATTAGCTTCCCCCACTCCATCACCACGAGCCAGATAGTAAAAATGATAGGCTGCCTGAACTTACGAACTTTAGTTAATTTTAAACAGTGAAACACCCTTGATTCTGAACAATAAACCTTCAAATTTGACGGCTTGTAACTACGTTATTTTTCAAGGAATTCAGACGAATCTTTTATCATATTAAATCTTTTTTTATGCTCTATAAATGTACGTAATAATTGTTGAAATATTATCATTTTCTAGGTTTTTCCTTCTAGTTTCCTAGTTGTTATGTACTTGTTTATAATATACAAATTGATACTTGTCATATATAATTTTAATAGTTGTCATTATTATAATTTTTCTTTAAACATAAAAGTCTTTTAATAGAGTATTTCTGTGTTATTGGGTTTGCTTCAACAGGTTATGGGCCCAGGAACGCAATAAATAAATATACCCCAATTTTTGTCGTCACAGATTTAGTTGACAAAATGGATTATACAAAAGTACAAATTGGACTTTTAGAAGGTAAATCAAATTGGTCTACGTGGAAATTTAAAATTTGCATATTACTAAGAGGTATTATTGGAGCTCTAGAAATTGTAGAAGGTACACTAAAAGAACCTACAACTTTAGCAGAAAATGCTACGGAGGCAGAAGGTATCAAGTACAAAAAAGAGTTGAAAGAGTACAGAAAAGTAGAAAGCAGTGCAATGATTATCCTAACAACCAATATGACCGAAGATACTTTAAAGAAAATTATGAGATTTTCAACAGCAAAAGAAATATGGCAAGAATTAAATAGACTATTTGATGGTGCAACAGAAGAAAAAGTTTATGATCTCTGTTTAGAATTCTTTAGCTTTGAAAAAGAACCAAATGACGATGTAGCTACACATATGTCTAAGCTTAAAAATCTTTGGAATGAAATGAAATTAGCAGTTCAAAAAGAAAATGCAATTGAACTACCAGAAGTGTTGCTAATTTGTAAAATTTTAGGAACATTACCAGACAATTATTTCTCATTTAGATCTAGTTGGATGTTAATATCCAAAAATAATAGAACAATAGACAACCTTACGAATCAATTGTGTGTTTATGAGAAAGCCTTGAATGAAAAAGATAAAAATAAGGCGAATCAAGAAGTTCTTTTTACTGGTACGTCTTCATATCCAAATAAAAATAAGTTCAAGAATTGGTATTGCAAATATTGTAAAGAAAAAGGTCATAAAGTTAAAATGTGTCCCAAATGGCGTGCTGATGGCAAACCCCCTAAGCCAAGTACTACAAATTCAAAAGCTAACGTCATTCTAGTCTGTTCAAATGAATGTTTTAATTCAGAAGAAGTGGTTCGTAACTGGTATGTAGATAATGGTGCTACAAATCACATTACATTTTGTCCAGAATTATTTGATACTTATGAACCTTTCACAACAGCTCATCAAGTGATAACTGCAAGTGGTGAATCAATTGAAGCCCTAGGAAGAGGAACAATAATTTTTGAAACATTGGTCAATAATAAAAAAAATAAACTAATTCTTAGTGATGTTTGGCTTGTACCAAAAATCAAGAAAAATTTGTTTTCCGTTCTCGCTGCTCAAGATAAAAAACCAAATAGTCAATTTATCTCCAGAGCCACAAAATGTTTTCTAAAAATTGATAATATAGTTGTTCTTGAAGGTTACAGAAGCCAAAATTCCGGATTATTTAAACTAAATATAAACTATTACGAAATTACCTGAATTGAATAACATATCAAATCAATCACAACTACAGTTATTTCACGAAAGACTAGGTCATCAAAACAAAAGACATGTGAAAAACTTAATAGAAAAAGAATTTGGAATCAAAGTATATCTCGATAGCGAAATATGTGAAGGATGTGTGTTTGGAAAAGCCAATCGAAGAAAATTTGGTACAAGAGAACATGCAACTCTACCTGGAGAACGTATTCATACGGATGTATGTGGTCCATTTTTAAATTCTATGTCAGGGTTTAGATACTACGTTTTATTTAAAGACGATTTTACTTGTTTTCGTGAAGTATTTTTTATCAAACATAAGTCAGAAGTTTCTTCTAAGCTGCAAGAAATGTTGCTTCAGATAAGAGCTGCAGGTCATACAGTGCAAGAACTGCTTTGTGACAATGGAGGAGAGTTTGATAATAAAGAAGTTAAAGAGATTTTAGCTAAGTATGGAGTAAAACAACGCTTTACTATGCCGTATACACCGCAACAAAATGGTTCTTCAGAAAGAGAAAATAGAACGCTGGTAGAAACAGCTAGAGCTCTTATGCACTCCCATGAAGAAATTCCTCAAGGATTGTGGGCTGAGATGATAAATACAGCTAAATATATTCTCAATCTCAGTGGTTCTTCTAGAATAGAAGGAAAATCACCAATACAATTATGGACTGGGAAGAAACCAAGCATTAAGCATCTTAGAATTATTGGAACTACATGCTCTGCTCATATACCTAAACAACAAAGAAAGAAAATGGATAAAAAGGCCATGAAAGGTATTTTAATTGGCTATGATGGTGTAGATGGGTATCGCATATGGCGTAGAGAAAATAATAAATTAATCAGGTCACGTGATGTAACTTTCCAAGAGAACATTCTCCAAATTAAAAGTAATTTATTATTTTCTCTACACCATATGCGATACCCATCTACACCATCATAGCCAATTAAAATACCTTTCATGGCCTTTTTGGTAGCAGAGCGTGGTTGAAGCAAACCCAATAACACAGAAATACTCTATTAAAAGACTTTTATGTTTAAAGAAAAATTATAATAATGACAACTATTAAAATTATATATGACAACTAGTAAACTAGAAGGAAAAACCTAGAAAATGATAATATTTCAACACTTTCCCTCATTAAGTGGTTTTTCTCTTCACTAAGTTAGTTTAATCCTATATTTGTACAAAGCTGTACTAATCTAGGTTTTGGAAGAGCTTTGGTCATCATATCAGCCAACTGATGCTCAGTATGTACTTTCTTAACGACAATTTCTCCTTCTGATACCAATTCCTGTACAAAAAAGTGCCTTGTTCGAATATGTTTGGTACGTCTATGGAATTCGGGATTTTGAGCTAACCTCAATGCTGGTTCATTGTCAATATGAAGTTCTGGTACAGCTGATAAGTTAGTTATTTCTGTCAAGAGACGTTTAATCCAAACTATTTCGCGAGCAGCCTCACTTGCAGCAACTATTTCTGATTCGGTTGTGGAAATTGCTACTGAAGTTTGTTTTTGGCTTAACCATGATACCGCACCTGCAGCATAAATACAAACAATTCCTGATGTTGATCTACCAGTGAGTGTATCACCACCATGATCAGCATCACTGTATATTCTTATGATTCCTTGCAGATGGTGTGGTTTATAAGTGATTCCATAATCCAATGTTCCTTGAAGGTATCTAAATATACGTTTCACCTTAATAACATCTTCTTTACTGGGATGTTCCAACGATCTAGAAACAACTCCTAGTGCATAAGATATATCTGGTCTCGTAGATACCATAAGGTACATTAATGAACCAACAGCTTCTCTATAAGGAAAATTTAGAGATTCATCTTGATCTTTCCCTGATTGAGAATAGTCCTTAATAATAGGTGTTGAAACTGGTCTGCAATTTTCCATGCCAAACTTTTCTAAAATTTTCTTAGTATAGGACTTTTGGTGTATTTTTATTGAACCATTGTCTTTGGTAGATATCTCTATACCTAGAAAATATAAAGCAGGCTTGAGGGTAATTTTGAATTCAGATTTCAGTTTTTCAACAAAATCTGCAGTATGCTCAGGATGATTAGAAGCTAACAGGCCATCATCTACATAAAGAGCAAGTAAAAGTTTGATTTTTCCATGTAGCTTTATAAAAAGACAAGGATCAGCTTCGCTCATTATAAATCCATATTCCTTTAGAAATTTAACAAAACGTTGATTCCAGCACCTAGGCGCCTGTTTTAACCCATATAGGCTCTTGTGTAATCTGCAAACCTTTTGAGAGTTATCATTGAATCCTTCAGGTTGACGCATGTATATTGTTTCATCTAGCTCTCCATAAAGAAAAGCAGTTGATACATCGAACTGAGTGAGTTTCAACTTTTCATTTGCTGCAACACTAAGTAAAAGTCTTATAGTGCTAGATCTCGCAACTGGACTAAATGTTTGATCATAATCTACGCCTTCTTTTTGAGCAAAACCTTTTATGACTAGTCGAGCTTTATACTTATCAATGGAGCCGTCGGGATTCGTCTTTACTTTATAAACCCATTTACATGGAAGTGGTTTAATTCCTTCCGGGAGTTCTTCCAAAGTCCACGTTTGGTTTTCTTGTAAAGATTCCATCTCTATCTGCATTGCCTTTTGCCATTCTTCCTTATCAGAGCTGTTTATAGCTTCTCTGTATGAAGATGGTTCTGAAGGTTCAGTTATATTTGCTAAATAAGTCATTACAAAGTCTTCAAAACGTGGTGGAGGTTTTATTAATGCTCTATTTCGTAGATTTCTTGTTTCATCTATTTGCGGTTCTGAATTTTCTATTTCACCATCATCATTATCTTCGTCTTGACTTATAAATTCTGTTTTCTTCAAGATTTCTTCTGTTTGAATATCATTATCCTTAACATCTCGATTTTCTTCATTTTTCTGTCGAACAAATTCTAATTTGACATTGGACATGCGGTATATTGAATTTTACAACGAAGGTCGTTTTAAATAATCATTCCCATGGTTGCGGAATTGCATATTTCTGAAAAATAATAACGACACATGACTTATCACATCGAAATCTACCAACAAAACAAACAGCATAATTACGAGTGATGTGCAATGTCGTACAGGGAGGGAATCAATTAATTTGTTTAACGTCGCAATTTGCAAACTAATGAAGTCACAGATTCCAGATTTCGTACAAGTTATTTGCAAATTCGACGGAATAATTAGATGTAATGTAAAGACGTCATAATAATATTTTCAATAATTATATTTTGCTCATAACTTCGGGGCTAATTAATATTTTTTGATGTGCAGATATCTCTTAAGGAGAAAAAAGTTTTAAACCTTTTTCCTGTCAAATAAAAGGAAAAAAAGTTATACACGAACAACGTTATTTTCATATATATAATATGAAAGTTTGTTGCTTGGCAATTTCGCGAATGATATTTGAGGCGAGTGATTTTATCAAATATTTAATGAGCGAAATTGCCGAAAAGCAACAAACTTGAATAAAACCTTTGAGAACAATTTTGTCTACACAATTTTTTCTGGGGTGGTATTAATAATTTTATCTATATGTTTTTAAGGCATTTGAATAATTATTCATTCCTGCAAATTATATATATATATATATATATATATATATATATATATATATATATATGGCTTAACACCTCATGTGAGGTTGCGCCGCTTTCGCTTTCTAAATCCGTTTATCGGGGTGGATCAGTCCCCATCCTCGGTTTATTATTGTATCCGTTCGCTTATTTGCCGCCATTTCTTCCGGTCTCTTGTTTCTTGCTTCCATCTTGTCACACCTGCCCTGATCAAGTCGTCCTCTACCTCTGCCAACCATTTAGATCTGGGTCTTCCACGTCTTCTCTTCCCTCCCGGCTGCCATTGTAGCATAGCCTTTGTTACTGCTTCCTTCCCTTGCCTCCATATATGTCCCAGCCATTTGACTCTTTGAGTTTTAATTTTCTTTATTATGTCTTCTCCGTTCAGTTCTTCTAATATTTCTTGGTTCGTTCTCCTTCTATATTCTTGTTCTCCTATCTTCACTGGACCCAGAATTGATCTTAATATCTTGCGTTCGTTTATCCTTAGTTTGTCTTCTTCTGTTTTCGTCATAGTTATAGTTTCTGCTGCGTACATTGTTATTGGCCTTATTATTGTATTGTATATGTTCAACTTTGTTTGCCTAGTCAATATTTTACTTTTTAACAAATTTTTGTTAGCTTGGTACGCTCGATTTGTTGCCATTATTTTTTCTTCGACCTCCGTTCTTCTTTCCCCTTTATTGTCTATCATTACACCCAGGTATTTGAAAAATTTGAAAAATAACTGAACTGAATTCAGAATATCAAAAAAATATAACATTTTCCAAATAAAATTAGCTTATCTTAACATATTTTATTATTTGCTTACTTGTTGTAAGTAAATCAAGTTATATGCCTTGAATTTACCTACCATCGTACTACTTTCTGTCATAAACTAATAATACAGTCACTTTGGCTAAAATAAGGGGTCAACCTCAATATGAAACGAAATAAGATGAATAAATGTTGTCTCAAAAGTCTCTTAAGATCACGTGTGAGCAATTCAAAGTCAAAAGTCGCAAATATCAGTTTTTTGAAATATCTCGCGATTAATGAAAGGAAGAACTGTGTCTTTTGCATAGACAAAAGTGATAAAAATTATATAGTCCAGGAAATACAATATCCTAAAAATAACCATTTCAAATTGTTTCTCTTGTGGTGAGTTTGCGTGTAAAGACGGCAAAAGTAATGTAGCCGAAAATTGTTAAACAAGGTAAGAAGGGTGGTATTCCACCAGAGTGTTTTTCACTGGCAAAATACCATAGCAACGGTATCTTTTCTACTGACAAAAAAATACCTGCAATTACCTTGAAAAAATACACGTGATTTTTACAGCGACAAAATTTTCATTTTTTCAAGGTGCGTAGATCAAAGCAAATTTTATTACCATGCTTCTGATATTTATTTAAAATGTCATTGTGTTATTTCTTGTTGAAAAACGTCAGATTAGTTCAGTTCAAAATTAAGTGTTTCTGAAGAAAAAAACAGATTTTAAAGACAATCCATTGCAGAAATTAAAAAGCAGTGTCCAAATACGTATGTCTCCAAAGCTTCCTGTTGACAACAGTTTTCGCAATTTTAATTGATAAGCGATTATAAGCTTGAAAAGCATACTCCAGCCGAAGAATTAGCAAACATTATGGAAGATTATGCTTACAATATGAAAAAAAACGGAAAGGACTACAAAGAGTTAAGTATCAAAAGCATGTGGAACACCACGTCGCAGATGCTACAAGAAAAGTACTATCAAGAATTTAATATAAAAATAGACCCATTTACCGATATTGTTTTTAAATCACCGTTTAGCAATGGACTCAAAACGGAAACAACATCAAGGTAACCAAGAGGAAAGAAAGGAAAGATCGAAAGACCTCACAACACAAGAATTATTGGAAATGATAAAAATTCATGACGGAGACACCCCAGAAGGCCTACAGGAAAAAGTAATTCACTTCTCCTCTTTTGAACTCTCCTGGCGAGAGCACGAAGCAGTGAACTGCAAAGTACATTATTTCCAACAAGAATTAGACCTAAAAGGAGAATTAGTATTAGTATTGTATATAATCCCATATTTTTACCACACAAGTAGGTAAAAAACCCTTGGCCAGTAGCAAATGGTTGGAAAGAAACAACACTAACAAAGATGTTTGTCCTACTCGCCTATTTTTAAAATTATTGGAAAAAACAAATACCAATCCAGAAATCACAAGTGTCAGGCTTTTTTGGCAGTCCATCCATATTGGAAAAAAGGAATTAGGTACAAAAACATGCCTATTAGAATCAACAGCATGTCAAAATGTACCAAACTCTCGGCAGAAAAAATTGGCGTAAATACCAAAAAATTTAAAGTAACAAACTATTCACATCGCTCTTCCACTATTTCTGATCTTGCAAAAAAGGTGTTGGTGAGCAAGAAATGATCAAATTAACAGGACATTCCCATGCCAATACTTTGAAACCTTATTTGCAGTTGGACTCTGAACATCATTTAAAATTAATTGAAAACTTAAGAGAAAAAGCACCAGATCAAGTAAATTTTCCTAGTACGAGTTCAAACATACCGCAAGTACAATCACATCATAACGATAAAAATAATGCAAATAGTAATGACAACGTTATGTCACTCAATTTTGATGACATAAGGAAGCTCATTATGGTAATTAGTCTCATAATGAATTCATTACGGTACTAAGGACCATAATGAAATTCTATATGAAAAACATTTGATTGTGAGATCAAAAAAGTTCATTCACAATGCAAAACAATGTACAAAACTATTTATTATAAATGGTAAAAGAGCAATTACTACAATTTGCAATATTAATTCCAATGGATTCTAGAGTTTTCACATCAGTAGTTGAGCTTTTTGGTAAACTTGTAATCCTGTTTGGTTGTTAGCACCAAAAATTGCTTCTAATATTTTTTTCTTTTGCTCTTTCGAATTTTCTATGTTACCTTCAGCAACAGTACCTATTGCTTTTCCATCCACCATGGCGTTTCACGGTACACAGATCAGCTCCAGAATCGGCTAAAAATGAAGCAGGCGATCGCCGAAAACAATGTCCGTTATATTCTTCAGGGTGAGGTAAATTAAAAAAAGTGGCAATAACTTTTGGCATTTTACCAAAGGTGTGTATTCCAACGGGTTGTTTCGTGCATTTCTTGTTTTTATAAGTGACAAAAAAACGTCGATGGTTTGTGTTGCAAGGTCGTATTTTCACATATTGTCTGACGTCAAGATCTACCATATTCAAACCTGGAAAATTCCCCGATGTTACAAAAAATTTCTTTGTTTTTGTATTCGGTAAAGTAATCCTAAAAACGGATCCTTCATCTATCACATTTTCAACAAGCATATTTGTCAGTTCCTCTCTTCTGCATGCTCCACTTAGTCCAATTATCATAGCAAGTTTTTAAAATAAATATGTATCATCTAATACTTCCTTTAAAAACTTTGTGACATCTTGTTTGGTGAAAATTTTGGATTTTTTAGCTCTGTAACCTTCTGATTTACGTTTTAGTAATGCAACCAGCTGTCGATATTAGTAAGTAGGTACTTACTAATATCGACGTTTTTTCTTGTTAATAAAATACTTCTTATCATCGAATAATACGACCAGATGGTTTTCTTTCCTTTCCTTTTCATGAGCGATATTCTTGATTTTCTTAGTAGAACACCATTCTTCGTATCGATTAAACGCTATTTTTATACACTCCGGCAAAAGGGAGTCCACGATATTTCGCGTTATTTCTTCCAAATCAGAAGGTAAACTACAAGTTTCAGAACCATTCAACGAAATGGCAAAGCACAGCTAATATTTTAAAACACAAAATATATGCTGCTTTAAAAATAGATGTCATTGTGACATGTCAAAAATGCAGTTTTTATTTTTTCGAAAATGTATTGATATAAATGCCATCAGATAAAATTTTGTATGGAATACGATTCATAAACAATCTTTATGGCACATGTCGCGCTATTTTCTAAACCCAAAAAAAACTTGACAAAAACGTATTTTTCCGAAAATGATGAACAACTCAACTAAATAAAGAAAATTCTACTATCTCTTGAAAATGAAAAACAAAAAAATGGATTTTTTTTGTTTTACTCCCAAATTTATTTAAAAAATGTTCAAGAAAAAATTGTGCACTTTTCAGTTATCTGCAACTTTTTCTGATACAATAAGTTATTGCGCTGGAAATCACAATTATTTTCCATCTCCACCTCCGGTAACATCCCCTCACGGCATTTGTCTAGTATTTGTGATCTCCCTCTATCTACCATTACCCGATGAGTTTAGCTTGTAAGGAATGCAGACATGAATTGACCACTTTTTGAGATAGTTTACCTGGACTAAGATAAATATACCCTCCTATATTTTATTTTTAGGTATTCTATACAACGGCTATAGCTATAGTCTATATCCACTCTACCGACAAAACTTTCCAATTCCAAAGCTTGTTATCCCTGGATTATAAGGGTTGTTTCATTGATTTCCTTTTAACATATCTCTTTAGGGGTCTGAAATATCCCAACCTGCAAGAGAATATGATAGGACGACGGACCAGTGATTGATGTTATGCAGGGAGTCACAAAGAAATGCATTTATGACTTCAATTCTGACGGTGGAAGATTGTGTTCAGTAAAATATAATAAATTATACAGAAAATCCATCTTTAGGAAAGGTAATATCCTAATATTTCACTGTTCCGAACGTAGTTGTTTTTCACCCAAAAAAAAAAGAAAAAGTAGCTGGAATCTGTTAATCTTTGATGTGAAAACATGGGATATTTTTATATTTTAAGTGAAAATGCCATCAGTCGAGTTTTTGGAATCGATTCAGAAAGAGTATAAGCAACAATAGTTACTTTATTTGTGTATGAAGTAACCTCTTTTGAAAAATATGCTAGTAATATTTCGATCCTTGCATTTTTATTAAAAATTAAAACAGACAGGATCGCCATAATCTTTGGTTCTGATATCATTAAAACTCAAATATCAAAATTAGGTACGAAATTGGTCACATAACATCCTGTCGTCCGATCTTAAGACTAAGAAATTGGTCACAAGAATAATTATTGATTTTAACATTCTTAGATCCAATAAAAACTTTGTTGATGCAACAATTTAGCCACCATAGACGAAGAAATATTTTTAGGTTTACAAAAAAATTAATATGATTGTAATTTTCGTGGGGATGTCATTTTTTTATACAATATCATCCCCAAAGTATACACCATATGAGAAACTTATTTATTAAGGGTTTTTTACAAAAAGTAACCCTTACTTTTAAAATTTCTGGAGATGTTATTTAGAAAAGTTGTTCAGCATTAAAAAATACATAGAGATCTGAAGTCATGTCAATTTAGAGTTTAGATTAGATTTGATGAGGTGTGCTAAAAAAGTTATTTGGGGTCAAAGGTCAAAATTTCAGGTTTTTTTGGATTTTTTTCGAAAACGGTAAGTTTTATCAAAAAAGTACTTCAGACTTGAAATTATCTACAAAAATGGTCTCTATGATTTTTTTTCCTAAGAATCACCATTTCTGAGATATCCAGATTCTAAGAATCACGTTCTACATGATACGCACATACAGATTGCGAAAATCCCTTTCTTACAATGCGACTTATACAAGTACGACAAGGAAAATATGAGCAAAACTACGTGAAAGAGAGAGAAGACTTGTTAGCCCAGCGATCAGTCCCCTCTACCAAAACAGTTGGGCGTGTGTTCATCGCCCCACTATTTCAACCGCTGTTGCCAGAAGCTCAGATTAATTTGTACAAATGATATTTTTGTCTCGTTATCGTTAACTTTTTTTCGAGCTCATGCACTATTAGGTAAAATTAAACACTTTCATCCGGCAACAGTGTCCTTTACTTAGAGAACTCACATTTAAACTTATGTGATCGATCTTTTCGCTACAAATCTTTCACTCGTTGGTAGCGCACGCCGTTGTATTTGAAAATAAAACATTTTGCAATGCCCACATTAAAATACGAAACCTGCGAAAAAGTGCAAATTATAAAATGGTAGTTAATTTGTTTATTGTGTCATTTGAAAATCGCCCAATTCCTTCACGAACAATAATTTTGAACATAGTTAATAATTTCGAGACAAAAATTAGGAATAATTTTTACAGATAAGTACATTTGGCAACACAAGAGTTAAAATAAATGGGAGGGGACTGAATACACGCCCAACTGTTTTGGTAGAGAGGACTGATCGCTGGGCTAACAAGTCTTCTCTCTCTTTCACGTAGTTTTGCTCATATTTTCCTTGTCGTACTTGTATAAGTTGCATTGTAAGAAAGGAATTTTCGCAATCTGTATTATCCAGAACTTAAAGTATTCCTCAAAAACGTCGGCAGTCATTTCTTCGTGGTAATCTAGTTGATTTAGATTCAAAACTCAATAACCCATCATTGACAATACTATTTTTATTGCCAATATGGTTTATAATAAGTCTGCGTGCTTTTCCAACGGTTGATACTACTTCGACGAACGCCTGGTGTGAACTTTTCACTGTCGTATCCACCCACGCTTTTGATAAGGTATGACCTTTTAATTGTTCTAGGATAATCCCTTCTCCAACATACAAAGTCTTCTCTATCAATTAGTAGTGACTTCCGATTATACTTCTCCCAGTGAAATCCAATATCTCGTAATAATTTCCATAACTTTTTTCTGCTTATTGATCATCATTTTGGTTAATTAATAAATATGATAATTTTGTCCAACATTGGAATTTCTTTATTAAAGTATAATGAGTGGATCTCATTTCATTCATATATTTGGGTTGTGCTCATCAACCCAGGCACTTGAACTTAATCTTTGTACCATTTCCCATGTTATCTACTTCAATTCCAGAAGCTTCGTGTCTTCTATAAAGGCCACTAGTTTGACTGATGTTTCCTCGGGGTGCAGTGTCCAGTCACCAGGTCGGTAACTGTCTTCAAATGACTCTTGCCCAGTTCCAGTAGCCTAGTTGAGAGTTCCTTGTCTACCTTGTTCAGTAAACTCTTTGTATGAAGGTGCCCTTGTGTCACCCTCCATTTGAATTGGTGTTCCCTATCTAGCCAGTTCCCGATTTCCCCTCTTATGCAATCTTTTGTGATTCCACAAAACAGTTCCGGACCTATGCAGTCTCCTTTAGAGCCTTCGTAAGCTAACTGGCCCGCCATTTCTTTACCTGCAATCCCCTCATGTGCCGGCACCCATATTCGAGACACTTTGTTGTCTCTTGCCAGCCAGTTGAGGGATTCTTTGCAGTTTTTCACCAGTCTAGACCTAGTTGTTGGATTACTGATAGCTTTAAGCAGAGCCTGGATGTCAGTGAATATTTCAATTTTTTGTCCGGTATATCCTCTTCTGATGTTTTCATCAATACAGGCTATAGCGGCAATTGTCTCTGCTTAAAACACAGTCGTATATCGACCAAGGCTGAAGAACATTATCTTTCTAGGTCCTTTTATACCAGCCCCAGCGCCATGGTTTGTTTTAGAGCCATTGGTGAACCAGATGATTTCTCAAGAATTACCTGGGTGCATCACCTGTTCCCTAGATGGGATGATGATATTCACTCGCTCAGTATTATTAGGAAACGGGATAAATAATATACACAGAGTCAAGTTAAGAACTAAACTTAGACTCAACTAAAAATATTCCAAAGGGCAATTAAGAATACATAATATTCACACAAAGGTTGTTCATAAAACTATTTTTGATGGACGATATTTTATCTTAACACATGTTTCTATTTTACCAATAGCTGACAGCACTTGAAGCCATAAACCTTTATATTTTATTCTTATTAGGGTGACAAGATTTTTTCCAGGTGTGCCTTCCAATTAGTTTGGAATCCAGGGTCACTCCCAGATATTTAACTTCTTTGGATATTTCTAGTTCTCCGAACAACAGTACTCTACCCTGCGTAAAAGCAACTAGTTTGGTTTTTTTTGGATTAACCGAGAGGTCCTCTTTAAGGCACCATTCCTCCACAATTCGCAGAGTGGATCTGTCTTCTAATAATATTTTTATGAAATTCTTCGATTTCCAAAGGTTTTCTACCCCCACTCTTCTTGGGAGAGCTAACAATTCCACATTTAATATTATAGTTTTTTCCCTGTAGGCAGCGCTACTAAAACTCTTAACTGGAATAAAGGTAACTTGTAGTCGACGTCATATTTAAGTAATAACAATAGGTACGTAGGTAGTAATTTCACAAATTAATCCCAAAATAGGGTCACTTACGTTTATGGGTCTTTAAAAGCGATTTAAGACATACATACAGACCACGGAGTTAAGGGAAATATATTTAGGTTGAAAAACATAGGTTATCTTATTCTAAATTTACACTAATTTTAAATTCAAAATTTGTTTGTACAATATTTCGTGTATTTACAATAATGTTTTCTTTTTAAAAAAAATCTTTCTGTATATGTAAAAATATCATCAGATTGAAAATTATTCGATGCCATTTACTTTTTCCAATTAGTTTAAATGTCCAATAAAATATAAAATTCGTACGGCAGAAAAGGAAAATGGATAAATGAAAAAAATATTTACGTTTCTACGTAAACAAACTTGACAATTACCGCTTACATCTGTAACACTATGTAAATATTGACTGTTTAAAATAAAAAACAACCATAAATAAAATAGGCTGAAAACAACACAGCAGTTTATATGAATTAGGTACTAGATCATGTAATCTTTGACTAGGTTCTGGAAAATATGAAACACAACAAATGTAGTAGTTAACTAAACACTATTTGGATTTTTGATCATAAATTTTAGCGAAAATTGTTAGGACAGATGTGGCAATCATAAATAACGTTTAAATATCCGTGATGGTGCTACAACCATATTTTTAAATTTAAAAATAATATATTGTGCTACAAATACACATTTTTTCGTATTCTTAATGAAATGTTTCCACAATAAAGAGACAATTTTAACAACAAATAAATTTATGAAGGCTGGGAGTAGTGCATTCTTTTTCCCAGATTATTTCAAACTAATATTACGTTAATTTAAGTATTTTTGTCTCATTTTTAATATTAATTTCACTTTTCACGACCCTATACCAATTTTTTCCGTTTATTTCTTAACCGACTTCTAAAAAAGGAGGAGGTCCTCAATTAGAAGTGCATACAGTGTTGAAAAGACAAATGGAATAAACTCATTATTTCGGCTACCTTACGTATTTATAGAAAATTAAATTCATATTAATAGATATTTTATTGTTCCTGTGACATACACCTCAAATATATTTGATATTGTGATATTAATAAAAGTGAAAAAATTTTCCCAGCATCATTTTTCTCTGTGCGCAAATCTCTCTCATATTGAAAAAAATTAAACAAAGGCATAGATATATTTAATTTTAGTGGCGATTTTTAACAAGAAAAAAACTACCAAAACACACACAAAATATGCGTAATATTATTTTCAACTAACCTTCGTCAAGTGTAGAAAACAACTGACTTATTCAGTGGTCCCTTGCAGGGCTCGCTTCTTGGAAATTTAACATAGACTGTGTGACTATTTTTTTTTGGTTTATAATTGAAACATGGCAACATTGACATTATCAAGTGAGTGAAATGTAGATGGCGGCATACAAATTACATTTTTTGGTTACCTACTTTTTTACCCCATATCTACTTTGGACACTACATTCTTCAACGTGAGAATGTGATTTCCACCTTCAACACCAAAAACTTAATATTTAATACTCATGTGTACAGAATATAAAAACCCAAAAAATATGAAAGTCAATAAATTAGATGTTCAAAATGCTCACCGCCAACGTCTTGGCAACATCCTAGTCCAAAATAAAAACGTCTTGTAACTTTATTCAACATATCATGAGAGACCAACCTAATCGCAAGCGTTATTCGTCCTCTTGAGAATATTTGAATCAAGAGGTTTAGTTTTGAACACAGCCTTCACATATCCTCATAAAAAGTCTGATAACGTAAGATCTAGTGATCGTGCTAGCCATTCTATCGATTCTGGCTTCTCTATCCACCGATTTGAAATCCGTCAAGGTACATATTGTGTTGGTGATGTGGTGGTGGTGCTCCTCTTGCTGGAACCATATCGTATTCGCTGGAGGTTTCCAGGATCAAGATATACATTTGCCAAAGGACTATGCTTCCATCTTAAGGAAAATAAAAGACCACTCAAATGCGGATATTTTGATACCAACTTATTCGTCTTGAAAAATAGAACATTTGATAACATTGCGCCAATGTTGTAATTTAATTAATAAACCCACAAAATCAGTTCATTTGTGAGAAATTTTCGATTCGATTACAAAATCTAACCATTCAATAGGACTCCACCTGCTGCGGTGAAACAGAGTCGGACTTGTGAATATAGTTGTACATACGATGAATACCAGTTTCGTTGAAACAAAATAATAGGATTATATTTTTCAGTTGTATAAAGATATGATAGATTGCAATCAAATTATGTCAAAAAGGTACATCTCTCAATTGACAATCTAACATCTTTACATAAGTTTGTCATTTTGTAATAGCAGTTTATTGTAACGTTTTCTATATTATAATAGGTACATTTAATAACACTGACCGACACGTATTTCGTAAACAATTCCGGTACAAACGAATTCTCGTCAGGATTCTTAATGACTATAAAATACACATGAGTTCCCGTCCGACACTTGCAGGTATCTTAATCCCGCACTCGAATTGCCGTCCAGTTTATTTAATCCGCTTACAGGTAAACTAAATAGTTTTGAAAATTCCAGTAAATCGTAATACCTATTCGTAATCCTGAATTCAAATGAAAAAGTTGAATAACCTATTGGGGTGGCTAGAGGGTCTGTCAGTACTAATTGCTATGAATATATTTTTCTATTATATTTTCTATTATATTAAGTTGTCATTTTCGAAACGGCAGTTTATTAATATACATATTTCCGAACGTTTGTTGTCGAACGCTATAGTGATACACAAAATGCTTGAAGTAATACTAAGTGAAAAGGGTAAACCCTTTCTGGTTAGGTTATATGTTAGGTTAGGTTAGGTTAGGTTAGGTTAGGTTAGGTTAGGTTAGGTTAGGTTAGGTTAGGTTAGGTTAGGTTAGGTTAGCTTCATTACATGTATGTATTTATGACTCAGTTCAGTAGTAGTACACAATAAAATTGTAGAATTAAAATTCCGTATTTTATTCCAATAATGATATCATATAAAATAATATCGTGTAAGAGTGCCAAACATAAGACATTTATAACTATTTCTTATTTCATACATCTGAAAACGGACCTCCCTTAAAACTTTTACTGTTCACTTATTACAATTTGCAATAAATACATAGCTAGATATCAGATGATTCAGAGAATTTACCGTAATTACCATAAACACCTTTTAGACAGGTCAGTTTTCACCCTGACGGGAACTCGAGTGACGGCTTAACGTATCCTAATTATGGAACAGGTAGACTGGTTGACTGTAGTTGACGCTGCTGATCGAACTATACCTAATCATGAAGAAATATAATGTTGCAAATTAGATTTCAGTTAACAGTGCTTTTTATGTCACGCATCAAAATATATATAACACTAAAACCGGCTTCGGCTATCAAAAAATACAAAAATTAAACAAAACCCGGCTTCGGCTATCAAAAAAATACAAAAATTAAACAAAACCCGGCTTCGGCCATCAAAAAAATTTAATAAAGCAAAAAGGCGACTTTAGCTACCAAAAAAATATAAAAACCGGCTTATGCCAATAAAAATTTTTTTTTCAGCTACACTTCGCGGATAGAAGGTAATGAGGTCCTCAGGCACTGCCTGTGGGGGGAAGGTGGAGCGCGTAAAAGGGGATACTCTAAGAATTATACATTATCTTTTAGTATCACCCTTTACGTCGGGTTCATTACCTACACACATTTCACAAGCATTTTTGTATTAACAGTTAATAGACATTTAACATCTTGCATTTAAAAAAATCTTTTCCGCATCCCTATCCTATTTTTTTTTAAAGAGTTACCGATGCCAACAAATACACTACAAAATACTACAAAGAAAAAACAAAATATAAAAATTAACTGATAAACTTAGGTCAGTTCAACCCTGTCTGGTTTTATTTATTCATTTCTTATCACCGCTGATATCCTTACTTCGTGGAATCTGTAATACATGTCTATTTACGTATTTTCTCTCTGTCTTACTCATACAATCTCCGTAAGCGATTTTAAAAATAATATCATTAATTGTGGGTTTATTAATTAAATTACAACATTGGCGCAATGTTATCAAATGTTCTATTTTTCAAGACGAATAAGTTGGTATCAAAATATCCGCATTTGAGTGGTCTTTTATTTTCCATAAGATGGAAGCATAGTCCTTTGGTACAATATTATTTTAAAGTAATGCTAAATAATTATCGCCATTCAAATTGCCCTCAACCAAAAATGGACCAATACCAATGATATGCTTACTTTCTTATTATCAATACCAAAACGAGATATAAGTTTTGAGAGTGTTGTATATAGTGAATTTGGATAATCAAATGATTTTATTTTGTTGTTGTTAATTTTTACAATAAATTTTAAAACGATAACATTTTTGAATAGAGAATGAGGAGACCTTTTAAACGATATATCACAAGCCCGTACATCTCATTTAAAAAAATTTTTTATTTAGAATAAAAATTATCAATTTTTGTAGAGATTTTTTGATTTAATTTGTTTATTAGTTCATATAAATCGTCTATTGTTTTACTATTATCCATTACAAATCAAATATCTGCCTATTTTATAATATTCAGCTATCTGTTTATAAGATTCTTATCAGTTCAGTTTTTGTAGATATTTGGGTTAATATTTTGTTGATAAATTTTCAATTTCATTTATTGCGGATTTATTATTATCTTCTCAGATCTTTTAGTTACTTCATCTGATTGGAAATAGTTTCCTGAATCTATTGATACAAATTTTGCACTTCATATGACTCAAAATACTGTTTATTTACAGAGCTACATTCACAAACGTTCATTCAAATCACTATGGAAAACTTTGTGAGCTTGGTTTTATAGTTTCTAGGGCATCAAATAACATCAAAGTTTTTTATTCTTTTTCACTTTTCAAGATTAAACGAACCTGTCGTGATTCGTGACGGATTGCACATATTATGTACTAATACAATAAATCGGTTAATGCACAAGCACTGGCCAACGGTACTCGCAATTTTAGCTGCAAAAATGTTGAGAACTGCTCAATTCGCGGTTACAGTGGCGTGCAGAATATATTATGATGATTTATAATTGGTACGTCCAATTGAAGGTGAATAACCTGAAATTAAAGAAAGTTTTGTTATAATAAAACAATTATTATTAGTGAGTAACAGAATATCTCAGCATTGATTAGTTTGAAACACCCTGTATAGAAAATAATTTAGAAAAAATCAAATAAACACATTATTTGTACATAGTGTAAAAATGTTGTAATCCAAACAGATTTATGTCATTAATTTAAAAATTCGTGAAGTGGCAGTGAATAATCGCGAATAGAATCAACCGATTAAAAAAAAGTGTAGTTCATAGAAGAAGTAATTTTAATAACATGTGAAAGTACCTTTAACATCAATAGAAATCAATATAAATAACTCTAAAACAATTTTATCAGAACGGCAAGTCGTCTGGTAAAAGATAAACAAAAAAAATTGAAGGTTGTTGATTTTGGAACGAGGAAGGGAAGCACGAGAATTTGGATGGTGAATATTAAAATTAAAAATTAAAAGAAAAAGTTAAGAAAATCACACCAAAGTGGCGAAAAAGTCAAGAAGTACTAACCTTGTAAGAAATAGCATTCATTTATTATCAACCAGAAAGCGGTAAGCTTAATTTCACATATTTAAACTATACCTAGTTGGAGACAGCGTCCCAGGTATCCAGAGAAATCCGATACAATTTAATCCTGAGAGAGTTTAATTCACTTTCTACAATAGTGTATATGACATCAGCAAGCAGTTTTGATGTTATTTTATATCCCACACAGCAGATGAGTGAATATCCATTCACAAGTTGTTCCTAAAAAAGAAATAACCTAGAAATATTTCACATTCTACGAACATTTATTTACCAATTGCGTATTTCTTATTTGATAATTAGTTAAGATTGTTAATATTAGTAGTTATAAATTAAAAAGGAAGCTTACCTTATTAAAATTAATAATCCAAAGCAATTCGATAATACTCCTTATAAACACATACACGTTTTCGACGTTGTCAGCCATTTCAAGTAGATGGAATAGTTTGCAGTATTTATGCGCATGGCACAGATCGAAAGCGACTCATTAGATTTATATTTGCTTACGGGGGGAAGGCGATAAGTAATTACTTTAAATTAGTGAACACCAGAGTAAATCACGTAAAAGGAAGAAAGAAAAAGAAGAGTGTTTAATTGCAGTGGAGCATTAAACAATTTTTAAAGAGGGTTATAAAGATTAAAACTTAAATTAAATACAATTTCATGTTTCTTTTGTAAAATTAAATAATTCAATAAATTAAAACTTTAAAAAAGGAACCAACTAAATTATTTTCTTAGTAACAGTATTAGAGGGAACCGCAAACTAAGGTATAGAGTCGAAACCCTTTCATTAAATAGCTAGCCGGATATACAAAAAAAAATATAAAGTAAGTATACAAGGGGTTTCATAAAATTAAAAAGGTGAACTAATAATAATTATAAAAAATTAATAATCAAACACAAAATTTTACACACCAGCACACAAAAATATAACAATTTATATAAATATTGAATCGAATTCATATTTCGGAGAGCCACCTTGATATTCAATGAGTAGGGGTATATTCGTGTAGAGGACACACTGTTTGGAGGGAATTTGCTTACGATGGGGAGCAAGGGTTGCAACGTCACCCCTAAAACTAAAATAAATTGTAACTTCCAAAGGAAACGAGAAGCCAAGATAATATTTGGAGGGTAGAAGCATAATAATGTTGAAAACGCACTGTTCAAATGAAATTTGCTTACGATGGGGAACAAGGGTTGAAAGGTCACCCCTAAAACTGATTATTATTCTTCTACTCACCAAATATTAACTTGGCTTCTCGTTTCCTTTAGAAGTTACAATTTATTTTAATTTTAGGGGTGATGTTGCAACCCTTCGTAAGAAAATTCCCTCAAAACAGTGTGTCCTCTACACCAATATACCAATATACTCATTGAATATCAAGGTGGCTCTTCGAAATATGAATTCGATTCAATATATATTCTGCACGCCACTGAAACCGCGAATTGAGCAGTTCTCAACATTTTTGCAGCTAAAATTGGCTGCTATCTTCACACCGATGAAAAAATGTGTCTGTTACCCCAGCTTTCCGCTGCATAGTATTGATAGCAGATAAAATAAGTTGAAAATGCATTTTTACATAATAAATAATTTGAATTCTTTTAAACCCGCATTCTTATTTTAAAAACAGGTTTTCAAATGTGTCAAATTTATTTTGAGAACCGAAATAACATATATGTTATTCGCAATAGCCGAAATCGTCAAAACTGGATATGACAATTTACCCACAATACGCGTAGAATTTTTTTTGCGAACAGTGAGTAATACTAATTAACCAGAACGCGTTGTGGGTAAATTATTATTGTAATGCCCAAAACGCGGGATAAATTTCGTCGAGGTTTTGTTTTGCTTTGTGGAACATTTCTATTACAAACATGGCGTTTTGGCTACTAAGTTTGAGCCGCAATGGCTTGCAGTTTCCGTGCTTTAAACGTCTGTCATGTTTTCGGTATCGCTTTTATCCTCATACTCAATCTCTACTTCTGACTCAGATTCTGAACTAGTAGAAGGTAGTTTTTTTTAAGATTATCTTTTTTTCCGATTCTTTTTTCCTGCCTTATTGTTCTTTCTGCCCTTTTCGTTATCAATATCTTCAATCAGCTTTGCATATTCTTGGCTAGTAAGTATTTGACTGCCGCTAAGTATTTTACGACGCTTTTGTACAGCAGAGGGTGTTTTATTGATTTTTTTTAACAGAATGGTTTCAAAGGAAGAATTTCTGTCTTCTGGTTCAAGTGGAGGTAGCGTAGGAACTACATTGTTATTGGATGCCAAAGTTGTGCTGGAATCATCAAAATCATCTGCTTGGAGTGCTGGGACATTGACAATTTGTTGTTGGGGTTCATTACTTTTCAATTTATCACACTGTATATCTAAAGGGTCCTTATTTTCTAGCCGTAGGGCTTCATATCGTTCTAGTTTTGTAGTATCTAGCTTTGCTATAGGATACTTCTCCCTTGAAAATGGAAATATTCATGTTGATGCAAAAGAAGAAACAATGTTCTTTTTCCATGTGTCAAATGTCCATCTAAAATAATCAAGACTGGTCTATCCCTTACAATTGTGCAAAACTTGGCAAACCATTCATTGAAAATAAGGGTTGTCATCCAACCTTTTACGGAAACAAACTAATTCGTTGTTACCTTTCCAGGAGCTCCACAGATTTTGGCCTTGAAATATTATTAATGGAGGTAAAGAACACCCGCTTGCTGATATACACACCATTACAGTCACGTTCTCCTCTCCGGATCCTTCAATATCCCTATGTACCTTTTGTCCTTTGGCAGCTATCCCTTTAATCCTTCTAGGATCCATGGAAAACAAGGTTCCAAACTTGTGACGATGTAATATTTAGGTTGTTTATGTATTTTTCAAGTTTATCATAAAACGAATAAATAATAAATTGATCACTAGTGGCTAAACGTCGTGACTTTTCAAGTTGCTCCATTTTTTTCTGACTAAGACGATTTCTTCTGCAAAAATCTCTAAACCAGTCATCGCCTGGGCGCCTATCTTTGACAGCCGAGTTAAGGTTATTTTCTTGCACGTATAAACATTTTTAACCTCTTGCTTAGTTAGTGCGAACCCCCACTGAGCCATTGTTATTAATTTTGAAGCTAAATCTTGTTCGACCTCTAAAGATAACTTTGTTTTTCGCCCTTGTTTTGTTGAATTCTTCTTATTCATATAGCGACTTAGTTTCGACTTATCGATATGGAAGGCATTGGCTGCAGCTCTTACAGAAAAACCCTCCAAGAAAAACGTGCTCACTCGAAAACTGATCAATTGGAGATGAAATGCAATTGCACACGTTGCAAGGGTAATAGCATCAGAGCGCGAAGCGACTTTAACCGAACCTCTCCGACCGACATACGAACTTGCACAACAAAAATTCAAAAGCCGGTTTTAAAAGATTTAAATCGCAAACGACGCGATAGATTTTGTAATTTTAATTTTGACGTCATTTGTTTCCCAAAAATGAAATAAATTGTAGAGATGATGTTTTTATAAGTATGTTGCTATATATTTATAACAAAGAAACAAGATTGGAAATAAACAATTAGCAATTTTATTTGAGCGTCTCATTTTTACCCCACTTGGCCCTATATAATAAACAATAATCCCTTAATTACAATTTTTTACTTTTTAGTTAACTGTGATTATTGAAGACGATGTTTTTAGTTATTTATTATTTCCTAATTAAAATTTAAGACACAACTTTTTGAGGTCACCCTATCTATGGTACTCTGTTATAGGACTAAGGTCCTATCGAGTTTACTAATCGGTAGAGACAGCTGAAGTTGACTTCCCCATTGCGTAGGCGTTTGACTAATTAAGCCAATAATCGCAGTTATTGCCTCAATTCGATTGCAGAGAAATCACAGAAGACCTGCGGAACCTGCAATTATTCACTCATTGAAGTTATAAGGCTGACAAATTGCTTTTCACGTTGTTTTGTAAGTCACACAGAACGTAATATCAAAGGGAAGAGAAGAAATATACGGTTTCTATTTATACATTTTGAAGATAGAGTGAACTCAGGCACTGTATCAAACTTGAAATGTGAATTGTAAGCAATTTTAAAACAGCATTAACAAACGATTGTTTCTATGAATTGTTATGACTTGGATAAGTCAGAAATACGATAGGGAACTTTCCAATTTTTTTATTCAATAATATCATATAGTTACGCAGTGAATGAGGACTTTTTTTTGGTAACGAACAACGAACTCAAACTCACTATATTCATATTTTCTATTTGTAATTTATTGATAGGTATTGTAACGAGTTATTTTTTTGCAAGTTTAATTTTTATTTTTTTCGTAATATATTTTATTTTACTACTAGGGTGTATATAACTCGTTACTTTACGACCCTTTCTACTACCGCATTGATTTATTTTTTTTGTTATTACCGTTGTATATTTTAGTGTAAGTCCGAGTTACGCAAATCCAAATTCTACCATACACAATTTATTCATTTCCGATATTTAAATTTTTCAATTGAAGGAACGCCCGGTATATACACCATTTTAATTAAAAACGAAGCCGTCCAGTATAGGTACAGTTTTTGTCGAGAGTAGATAAATTTCATGTTTAATTCCCTCACCACGGCGACGGCCGAAAAATGTAACTAAAAATTTTGGATATAAATTGGCTCTCAAAGCATCATTCGCTCTCAAGCAAATCATTTTTCGCTCTGAAAAATCATTCGCGCTGAGTCATTCCGTTCGTGTCTCTTTGCTCAACTTTCTTCCGATAACCGATAAACCGAAAAGTATTGTGAAAATTGAGTGTATTCCGATTGTGTGTGTAGGCCGTATTTTATAAGGTAAATCATTTTTACAAATAAACTGTGTATGCGAAACTTTCCGTATCGCCGCTTAATATTAAATTGTTAAATGTATGGTTTTGAAAATTTTCCGACCGGCTATTTTTTTTCTTATGTTGTTGAATTGAAATTGGTTTTTTTTTATTTGTTTCTTTTATACGGAAATAAAGATTTGTGAACTGTAATTTGATTTCGAATTTTATTTACAGCGTTTATTAAATATTAATTAACTGATATAAATTATTAGTGGATTCTCGAATTATTTTATGCTTTTGGTTCTAGATAGTTTTATATTAAAGTGATATCCAAGTGGATTATAATATTTTAATTTTATGCTAGTACAAATATTTTTACTCTGTGTGTCGATAGTTGGGTACCGTTTAACTCGTAGGAAAATATTTTTTTTTTGGAATAATTGTTACCGGCTTTAGTTAGATTCAAGGGTTAATCAGACTTGGAAGAGGCTTAGCCACAATTTGTTTGATTTCCCGGCAGATCTAATTCGTTCTTAAATTTAATTTTTTTCGGAATAATAGTTACCGGTTTCCTTTAGATTCAAGGGTTAATCAGACTTGGAAGAGGCTTAGCCACAATTTGTTTGATTTCCCGGCAGATCTAAATCGTTCTTTTCCCGTTTCGTAGAATCATTATTTATATTTTTTTTTCTTATTGTCGGAATAATAGTTGCCGGTTTCATTTGGATTCAAGGGTTAATCAGACTTGGAAGAGGCTTAGCCACAATTTGTCTGATTACCCGGCAGATCTAAATCGTGCATTAGGGACCCCGTTAAATCCGGTATTTGATAACCTGACCGTTATGTCCGTCCAAGTACCAAGTATATGGTAAATATAGCTTATTTTCTTTTCCCTGTTAATTTGTTTGTCACTAAAGAATTATTCGTAAAATAGACCACAGAGTATTAATACACTAAAAGTTTCTTTTTGATTATTTTGTTATATACCGACCTATTGTGTGGTGGTAGGTATACCCTAAACCGTAGATAGTATACAATTCTGCTGAACCCCTGTTTCCTTCATTAACCCGTGATTTATAAATCGGAGAATCCATATTTGATTGTACTTAGGTAAATAAAGTTAATTCAACAAGACCCCTGGAATTTTCCGTAACCTCCATCTGAGGCTATCTGGAACTCTTGACGCTAAGGGTCAAGGGGCCGTGGAGCAAACCACGTTAATAATCTGGCGCCCGAGATTTAAAACCCGAATTTTGCATCAAGGGTGTCCATAGTGACGTGTTCTTGTGGCAGGAGCCACGTGTAAGAAGGGAGGCACGTTACAGTATTAAGGTTTGTTGGTGGCTAAGTTGGAGGATTTGTCCCTTTTGGGGACGATTGGAGCATTGGAAGAAGCCGAAATTGATGGCAATAATCGTCGTATAGTATTTCAACATAGGGAAGTTTAAATTGCACTAACACTTTTCTCTGGACCTTGCTCATAGTTTTCTTAAGTGCACAATCCATGGTTAAACATATATTAAGTCTGATTGAGTATAAAATAAAGAAAAAAGTAAATAAAATTAATATCGTTCTACGTTTGGGAAATAAATTTCGGTTTATTTTGTAAGCAGGCTCTTGTTTTTTGACACATTTTACATTTGTTTCGGCACACGTACAAAAAAGTAGAAAATATGCTGAGAAAATTATCCGCCGGGATATTACCAAAAAAAAGAAGATACAAAAAGAAGAAAAGAGAAGTTCTCAAACTGTTTATTCGAATAAAACATCCGTATACGTAAATTGTTCCGCATACCATCCAAGAATTAAGATTAACGTTCGTATTCGAATCTGTCGTTCGAATTTAATTCGTATGCTACTGACATCCGTATATAAGTTCAGGAAAGTTTCTGGACACTGTATATACCCAACATACCTTACAGTGCAAATAAAAAGCTATTAATAACGTTTAATTCCGTTTATTTTATTTTAAAAATTACTTTCACTGTTACACACTCATAGGTCAATCGACCATGTCTATGCAATAACTATCCAACCATCTATTACAGAACACCCTGTAATCCCAGTCACACACATTCAACCTCGTTGCAATCAATACAAACTTTCCATTCTAATGAAATAATATTTGTAGACGGAGGCGTATAATAATATATTATAAGCAGACTAAAATACAATACAATGTTATGACCGAAATAGAACGCTGTTAGATATTGATGTAAAATTAACAAAATGATAAAAAAAGGTGGAAGTCACGGGACGCCCGGCAGATGTAAAACATAATAATATTAATAATACTAATAATATATAATCGGGACCCTATTTACCAAATAATTGGTGTCAGGGTATGATCCTTTAACTAAATGCTTATTAAGCTTTTCCAATTTTTTCGGTTTTTTGCTATTTTTTTTGTAACCCGCCATGTTTTCCCTTTATTTTTTAATATTTCTGATATTGTTTTATTCCATGATTGTCTTGGTCTTCATTTTCTTTTATTTTTAAATATTTTTGCTTCCCACATTCTTTTAGTCTGTCTTGTATTTTTCATTCTTTGTATGTGTCCCCACCATCCCAATTGTCTGTATTCTATAAATTCTAGTATTGATTATATTTTTAGATGACTTCTTATATCTGTGTTCCTAATTTTGCCTTTTTTTGTACCGCCCCGGACTTTTGTTAAGCATTTCATTTCAACTGCCTGTATTTTGCTCTTCTGTATTTGATTTAGCACCCACTTTTCACATCCATAAGTTAACATTGGCCTATATATTGCTTTAAATATTTTTAGCTTGGTATTTTTCGATATTCCTTCATTGTTTATGAATGTTTTGTTCATCGTATGGTAGAGTTTCATTGTTTTTTCTATTCTCTTATTAATTTCTGCTTCTTGTGTTCCTTGTTGATCAATTGTTATTCCCAAGTATTGAAATGTTCTCATTAGTTCTATGACTGGTCCTTTAATTTCCATACCCATTTTTTCTTGTCCTTCCCCTATAACCATAACTTTCGTTTTTTTTGTATTCATATAACCATAACCATATCCTTCAAGATACTATTCCATGTTTCTAGATCATATTCCAGATCTTCTTTAGTTTTCGCAAAAATAACTATATCGTCAGCAAATGCCCCTTCTGACTCATGAATTTTTTGTTTTTTTCATTACATTTCTTTATTATTTCGTCCATATAGGTAATGAATAAAGTTGGACTTAAACTTATATATTTAACATGATAAATCAATTAATATATAAAACTTTCAAACTGTTAAAAATCTACTTTGTACAACTCAATTCACCTCATCGTACGACATGGGCAACGCCCTCGCAAAATTTTGAATATCTCGTTAATTGAGATTGAAATTATTTAAATCGTCAATCGCTAATAGCAGGGGAAGAAACTTTATCAACAAGTCGTTAGGGTAAATGACAATCCCGAGCAATCAGCATCTTCAAGATATTTTCTTATCCTCTCTATAATATGAACTCTCTATTTTTGGACTGTCTTGTAAAATGAAATCTTCATAGTAAACTTTCTTTTATTAAAGATTATAATAATGTTGAGCAATATCATTGATTTTAATAGAGCGTTAGCAAATTAATTGCTTCTACCCTCACTGCGTGGAATATGTCCATAATTATCTAATCAAATCAATGGAATTTTTCTTACATTTGAATTTTTTAAATACGAGTCCAGTTTTTAAGACTATTTCATTAACTTTTATCGATAAAGTGAGGTAAGCAAATATTTTCCTACCTTGACATGCCGAAATCCATAGGTAGATAATAACTTACTAAAACTCATATTCATTACATAGATAGGGACCATTATACATAAAACATCTGCAGCATTTGTTTGTACTCTGGTTAATTTTAAAAGGGCATTTCCCAGCAGTAAAGTCGATTGTCTTTATACGTTATACAGGAAGATTCGTCATTTAATTTTAAGACGAAAAGCTCCTAAAAATTTGTTTGATAAGTTTTGTCTTTAATGAGATACAGAGTGTTGACTTTTTTGTAATAAACGAGTTCTGACTGTAAGTGAAATTTATTTTGACCATGATTTTTCCTTAATGAAGCTACTGGTTTCCAAAATTAATAAAAAAAACATGTTTATTCTTAGTGGCCTTTGGAATTTGGACAAACCTGAAATCCAATGCAAAAAGAAACAAGAAATTTTTATCATTCTAATTTTGTTGTAGCACTAGTTCTGCTTTCGTTTGTATTCAGTTTATAATGGTTAATATGCATTTTATACATTATACAATGCAATGCCTTAGCTTAGAGGCCAGATCAGGCTCTTCAAATTATTGACGACAACAAGTAAAAGAAAATTTATTGTATCCATAATCATGTCTAACGTATTCAGCATTTGCTACTTAATCCACTCCGTATGCAATATTTCCAATAAATTTTGAGAAAAATTTCAAACAATCCCAATTTTGCTACCATTGTTTTGTTTACAGATGAAGCCAACGTCTCAAGACATGACATCAGGAATAATAACCACATAATATGGGCTGATGTAAATCCACAGTTGTAGCACGGTTCCAACACTCCATTTCGGTTGATCTTCGGATAGGTATTATCGACGATTATTTATTATTGAAAGGTGATACATATCTTCATTTTCTAGAATATGAACTTCCAGTTATTTTGGAAGATACACCTCCACATTTTGCAGTAATCGTACCGGAGTTTTTAAATAACCCTTTTCCAGACCGTTGGATAGGACCACACCTATGAGCTCCAAGGTCACCTGAACACAATCCTTTGGATTTGTGTGTGTGGGGGGCTATGAGACGTTTCGCCCTCGCCGTATGCTCCGAGATGCTTCGCCCCCCGAAAAAAAAATACAATAATATTAAAAGACAGATAGTTTTGAAAATAACATACCAAAAATTTAAAATTCATAATTGTAAAATTTCGTAATAAGGGGTTTTTTGGGACGAGAAATCGACTGCCACAGGCCGTTTTTTTGATAAAATTCTTTAACGTATAAAAATTGTGAGGGCAAGGAACATTACACGTCAACAAATTAATACTTGGGGCAAGTGAAATTCTGGAAATATAATGGTTGAATTTGTTATTTCTTTAAGATTTAGTTTCACTATCTACCTGGCAATAAAAGTGTTATGTAATTTTAAAATGTACAGGTACATAAAATGAAATGTGCTATTTAACTTGGGGGCGAAACGGAGGGGGCGAAACCTCCCCATGCCGTGTGGGGATAATGAATTCCAAAATGGAATTGTAATTTTTAGATGCCAAACAAATTTGAAATTTTCATGTTTGTCGAATTGTCGTTCCAACTGGCGATAGAACCGTTCTAGGTACCATTCGCGCAAGTGCTGTAATTCTTTCACGTTCCAACTAATTATAGTATCGTTCTTGGGACGATACAAAAACTACCTTCTGGAAGGGGTGATAAAGTTGATGTGTCCATCCCTTATTCGAGTTTGTGCACTATTAAGTACTCGATACGATTCCAGAAGGATTCTACGGGCCTTATTTGATTAATAATAATGAAACAGCTCTAAGCCTGGGAAAATATCTCGGGGAGGTTCGGGAAAGGTCAAGTGAAAATTAGTGCAAGTTCTTCCTTTTATTGTGGTTTTATTTCCATAAAAGTGAAGCTATTACGGTAGTTCATCAAGCGCTAACTCTACGACAAGTTGAATTAAGATCTGATAATATACAAATACGTATTTATATTTACAAGTTCTGATGCAAGCCTACACTCAGCATGCACCTAACTATTAGACTGAAATATATTAAGAAAAGGTAAGACAATTTTATAGCATTCGACAACTATCAATATATAAAGCTTTTCCAGTAAACAATGTCTAGAAATTCAATTAAAATGCGTGCTTGATTAACTTAGAAACTATGGTTCTTATTGTTAATACTAATATGAAGTTTAAATATATATATAAAATTTTTATATTCAGCTTATCTGTTTGTTCCAGCTGCCTTCCTGTCTGGTCTCAGGAAGCTTATGTATTGGGTAAACCAGATGACAAATGTCAAATATTCCTTAGGAGCCTCTTCCCGAACTACTAGAATCCCTGGTAGGAGTAAAAACTATTGGAACCACCTTAATTAAACCTCGATAAGAAACTATGTAGATAAGAGCTTCGGATACTTTGGGTGTATACAAGAGAGATTAGTTCTAGATAGTACATAAAAAATTTAAGGGCCTAAAAAAAGTAATAGTGCCTCAGAAAATAAACCAGGTAAAAATAAATGTGCTTTACAAGTAAAAGTGTAGACAGAAGACTCACCTTGGATGGAAGGGGGCCCAAAAGTGACTTCAGTTGAAGTAATATTGGATACCTAACCTTTCGGTTTTGGAGAAAACTGGATCCGCAAAAAGTGCGATATATGTACCCAAATATTAACTAATTCCTCCTCAAACGAACAATATCTTTGAAAATCCGCCAAAATGCGTATTCACTAGCATGTGCTTTTCAAGCTCGAGAATTCTTTTTTTTTTCTTTATCACCGGATATTGCCGGGGAAAGTCTACTGTCAAACGGCAAATGATAAGATTGGTAATAATAGAATGAAATAGAATGAGTTGTCAAGTTAAGGATGGTTTTCTGTGAAATATTAACCGATTTAAATGAGGGTTAGGTTAATTGTTTTTTTTTTATTTAAGAAACAATGTCAAGTTTTGTTAATAACTCTTTATTCATTTGGAAAACTATGACGGAGATGAAAAGTCTCAATAAGGAAAGAAAATAATATAAATCATTCCCACAGTCATCCAGGGAATTTTAGAAGTGTATAGAAGAGATGTTATTTATTTTATTATTAGCATTAAAGTTACCAAATCTAATTTAGTTTGCTTTGATTAAAATACTGATGACAAGAACGAATAAAATCATTATTGACCAAAAAGGTAAGTTTTACTTTTATTCCGTAACAAGGGTTCCTAAATGCCAGTTGGAACAAACTTATTCATTCCAATACTGCACAAAATATTATACAAAACTATTCACTATATATGGTTATATAAATGGACACTTTATACCGCTAGTGTTCAGTTCAGTGAAAAACAAATCAAGAGAAACTTGGAGACTCTTTTTTGAAAAAGAAAATAATGCATTTGTTCTCTTAACAACTCAAGTGTAATTCCTGATTGATTTTGAAATTGTCACTCATAATGCAGTTCGTAAAGTGAGGGATAATGTTACAATTATTGGTTGCCGCTTCCCTTTTACTCAGTCTTGGTTGGGTAAAATACAAAAGTTGGGAAAAATTGAATAGATGAGGCTTTTACTTGGTGAAGATCCATACTAATGATGAAATAAAACAATTTAATTTGTTTAAATCTTCATTTTTATTTTGAACTAACGTTCAAATTAAAATTAGTGACGCGTTTCGCTACACAGTAGCTTTTTCAAACTAGTTTCAAACGTTAGTTTAAAATAAAAATGAAGATTTAAACAAACTAAATTGTTTTATTTCATCACAAAAGTTGGGGTTTAGTGGTGAATATAAATATAAAAATTGTGAAACTGGAAAGTGGCTTCGTTATTGTTTTGGTATGGTATTTTTAAATCCAAATCTAGTGAGCGATTTTTTTGTTTTCAAGTTAGTTGCGATAAGACCAAGTGACGATAAGTTAACAATTTTTTTTGATTATTTGGTTAATTATTTTATAACCGACGAAGTCATTTTTCCACCCCAAATTCGACCTGACGCCTAGTCGACTATAAATAAAACCACGAAAGCCTGCGAGTCCTTTCACTCTCATTTAAATAACTCTTTCCATAATTCACCAAATATTTCTTACTTCGTGGATGTTTTGTTAAAATTCCAAATAAAAGTGTACATGATATGTAAAAGTATAGCTACCTACTCCTTGTAAATCAAAAAACTCAGCCACCATTCGGAGACAAGATTTTTTGCAAAAATGATTGGAAGGATTTGGAACAATAAAAGATAACTATCCTCCATTTTGGGCAGATGCAAACTCTGCCGTTTAAGGATTTATAATCTTCTCAATAAAAAGACGCCCCAAAATACGGTATGTAATCTCGGCCGATCGTAGGTAGAACCTAGTATTAGAAATAATGTTATCCTGACAATCTGACAACATCGCAATTATAATTTGATTTTTAAAAACGATAATTAGTTAATTTTTAGAGAAGGGCAAGGAAAATGATCGAAGAAGGAAGACAGTGTTGAAAAAATTGCTGCGCAAATAGAAAAACTGCAGTAATGGCGAGTAAACTTCTTCAAATAAAGTGTCATGAAAACTTCCACTTTCCTGGAATTGGGGCGTCCGAATTTACATACCTGAAATCAGGTACAAAGTTTTGGCCGGCCGAGATTGCATAATCATTAGTGAGCATTACCTGATAATCGGCCCAGTTTACAATCGCCGTCCATTTTGTTATTAAACATTTTTGTAAACCTAAAATTATTACTTGGCCACCTATGATGGTGAACTTGTTACATCAACAAAGTTTATGGATCTAAGAGTTTTAAAATGATTAATTATCCTTGTGACGAATTTCGTAGTCATAACTACGCCAATGGTGTCACTGAGATTATGAGGGATTCGTCATATTTAGCCGATTTAGAGTTATGGCCTGTCTAAGAAATTGTGGGACATCTTCTAGAGAATATTGATGACTAACATTTTAAAACTTAAATTTTTGTATAACTTTAATTTGTTTTAGTACCTACGATTTATTGAATTCTATTATTTTATATAAAAGACACGCATCACATTTCAGTAGAATTTATTTCTCTTTTTTATGTGTAACTTTTTATTTATAAGACCTCTTTTCCATTATTTTTTATGTGCCAAGTAACAAAGTTATCCCGAATTTTTCTTATAAGATTACGTTTTATTACACGCATATGTATTCTTGTTTTTGAGCATTAGGGTTTTGAGAACCTACTCTATCTTATTCTTCAAATAAATTATTTGCAACGTTTTATAATCCCAAAGCAGTTTTTTAGGTTGAGGGTTGGAGGTGATGAAAGTTTTCGTTCCTACCAAAACGCATAATTGCATTCCAATGAATTGATTTAAACTGTGATAGTATTATGAATTCCACTAATAAAATACAGAAAGCGACCTTACTAAAATAGCAGCGATATCGGATAGGACGAAACGAGAAATGGCCTTCCAAGGTTCATTGACCAGTACATTAATTCAATGTTTAATTATTGTGCTTATTATTGTTTTATGCAAGTACAGATTGCGAAACGAATTTAAAATGAAATGCAGTGAATATGCAATATATTTATTACAGTGACTTTTAATAGATCGTTATAATTTTATATTTATAGAATATTCGTTATTGGCAAGTAGAGAACAAATATATTTATAAAAGAAGGCTTGTAGTTGAAACTTTGAATCTGAAATGTTTTGTTACTACCTTCCTGGTTTAACTGAAAATGTTTCTCAACATTTGGGCTAAATTGGAAAAACAAAGTTGTATTATAATCTACGTGTGCCATAAAAATTATAAATTAAAATTTAGTACTAGTATCTACAGTGTGGAAACCACTTATGGAATAAAATTCTTTATGTCATTATTTTGGAAAATTATAAAAAATGCCGAGACACGTCAACTTTTGAATTGAGTTGTGCGTTATGTAAACATAAATTTAAATGAACAGGGTGATTCACGCAAGTATGCCATAGTCGGTGTTGTTTTTTTTTTAATGAAACACCCTGTATATTTGCATATTTTTGAAATCCTCTTAATGAACCGATTCCAACAAACTGAATAATGTATGGTCAATTATGAATTATACAGGGTGAAATTTTAAAATTAATAATTTATTATACTTGAAATATTGGTACTTTTTTAAATTAACTAAATATGGATTTATCAAAAATCTAAACTAACTAATTATTAGACGTATTTGTATATTAAACAAAACCTGCTACGCCCATGAATTTTATCATAAATACCTAAAAATTGCCTAAAAACGCCAATAATTAGACAAAATCGGTAAATAATGTGGATTGTTTTCTATTCTGTCAGTTGTTGATGTGTTGACAGTTTATACTGAAAAAGTAAAATCTTTGTCAAACACTCTTTCCTTGTCGACATAACAATGAAATATTTAACTGAGACTCACCGAATCGAGATTTTAATGATGATCGGGTACGGGGATAACTGCAGAAGTCAAGTTGCAGTGGCAAACTTATTTAATCACAGGTATCCCGAATTGCCTAATATTTCACAAAGTACTGTGTCCAAAATTCATGCACAATTCAGAAAACTTGGACATGTCAAACCATTGAAAAGAAAACCACACTTCGTTGAAGATGATGTGAAAGTGGATATTTTGTTAAGTGTCGAAGAGAATCCAACTTCAAGTACACGTCAAATTGCCCGTGAAAATAATGTTAGTCATACAACTGTTCTAAGATGTCTTCATAAAGAAAAAAAAACTTCATCCCTACAAATTAACTTTTGTGCAGGAGTTAACAGAAGACGATCCAGATCGTAGAATGGATTTCTACGAAAGATTGATGAATAAGCTGAACAGAAATGAGATAGCTCTTGGTACCATTCTTTTTTCTGACGAATCAACATTCACATTGAATGGAGAGGTAAACCGACAGAACTGTAGATATTGGTCAGCAGAGAATCCTAATTGGATGCGTGAGACACATACTCAGTATATTTATAGATGGAAATTTGACAGCTGAAAAATATTTAAATATGCTTAGAAATGAAGTTATTCCTGCGTTGGCCAACTTATATCCCAACGCAATAGATCCTAGCTTACCGAATGGAAATGTTTGGTTCCAGCAAGACGGGGCAACACCCCATTATGCTTTAATGGTAAGAACTTATTTAGATGAAATCTTCCCCAATAAATGGATTGGACGAAGAGGTAATATTGAGTGGCCAGCTAGATCGCCAGACCTTACGCCGTTAGATTTTTTTCTGTGGGGTTGTCTCAAGAACAAAATATATGCAACACAACCAACTAGCATTGTAGACCTCCAAGACAGGATAACTACAGAAATACGGAATATTTCACCTCAAACTTTAAACAAAGTTAAGGAGGAGTTCTATAGGAGACTGTGCTATTGCCAACAACTAGGTGGAGAACATTTTGAGCATTTATTTTAATGTATTAAAATCAAATACATCAGGTATTTTATGTATGTGTTTAATAACTGTAAAAATAAATATTTCACCCTGTATAATTCATAATTGACCATACATTATTTAGTTTGTTGAAATCGGTTCATTAAGGGGATTTCAAAAATATGCAAATATACAGGGTTTTTCATTAAAAAAAAACAACACTGACTATGGCATACTTGCGTGAATCACCCTGTACATTTAAATTTATGTTTACATAACGCACAACTCAATTCAAAAGTTGACGAGTCTCGGCATTTTTTATAATTTTCTAAAATAATGACAAAGAATTTTATTCCATAAGTGGTTTCCACACTGTATATTATTCAACAAGCATATAATTATGGCTATTATTCACGAAGGTGCGTTTATATATAAACACCTCAGTGAATATTAGCCATTATATGCGAGTAGAATACTATATTTTGTCCACCACTATTAATTACCTGTTAAATGATTTTTTTGTTTTTTTCTCCAATTTAGGAAGGATTATAGGCTTTCATATATAATTTTTTTTGACTTTTCAGGCAATAAATTTAAGGATGCAATACTTCTCTTGCTCGTGCTAGTTTGAAATATGTATCAGTTTTGACAATTTGTACATAAATAATGATGAGGTTTACAATTTTTTGTTGTTCAATTTTAAAAACCTACAAGGTCACATCATTAGTACAGTACAATTTAATTTAGAAAAATAGAACTGATATTTTGTGATACATTTTGAAGTGGAAAAAATAAGTTTTATTTTGCTACGTCACTCGACCTAGGTTGTCATTTCAAAAAATTCAAGATGGCGGCCGTAAATTAAACGCTGACGTCAAAAACATTTGACATTTGCTTTAAAATATGCAGAATAAAGTCTCATTCATCGTCCTAGAATTTCATAACTTTCTACCTATACGTTTCAGAGACAATAGCTTGGTGCGAGACTTTTCAGCAACGCTGTATATATGTACACACCTTGCGTAGCTTATCTATAAATAATATTTTTCTACAAACGTCAAAAAATGACAAGGTTTGCGCATTGACAACAATATGCGAAGTGACACTTTTTTTCGGATTCTTACGTTACCATGACACCGTGCCCGAAGTACTTCGCGCACTATGGTGCGAAGTATTTCGCACAATGCATGTAAATTAATAAGACTTTTGTATTTCAATCTTTGAAAAAATGAAGCAAAACTCCAAATTATTATTTATTTTTAATTGAATAACAATTAAAAATACTTTTAAAATAATGATAGGATTTTACAATAACTTTAGTTATTATTTACAATATTAACAGTGAAAATTTGATTAGAAAAGACATTTTAAGCCAGCTCAACACTATTTTCTATAATAAATTAGGCATTTTACTTATTTATAATATTTTTAAAAGATAGATTTTGACGTTTGTAGAAAAAATATTGTTTGCATCTCGTGCGCGAACTACTTTGGTGGTCTCGTTAAGAAATTCAATTCTCGATCACCAAAGTAGCATTTCGCGCACTAGATACAAAAATAACTATTATCCGGATAACAAGCATTTCAATTTTATCGATTTTCAATTTGAATTCTTTATATTGTTTTTCATGTATCCATTAATAAAGTTTCGAGTATATATATATATATACACTGTGTTCATTTGAAAAGGACCCACCCTTAATATTTCAAAAAGGGACATATTAGAAAGAAATGCCGAAACACGTCAACTTTTAACTTGAGGGGGACACTTTTTGGCGCTAATGTCATAAACGTCAGATTCACCCCCTCCCTACTGGAGACACCCCTTTCATTTTTTCAAATGGCATTAGGTATCAAGTCACACCTCATTTAAAAGGTCTGGCAAATCTCTATTCAATCATTTTGTTTTGCCTTTAATACTAGCCTTCCATTGTTATTTAATCGTTGTTCAAAATTGGCTCTTTTTCAATTTTTCTTATGCCCCCGTAATGTGTTATGATAAAAAGACTCTTTAAAGAATAAAAAATTTACAAATAGTAAAAAGACAACTGTTAACAAGGAAAAACTGCTATTTAATCATGCGTTCAAAGTGACCACCGTTAACATTCAGGCAATAAAAGTTGAAAAAAAGCCAATTTTAAACAACGATTAAATAACAATGGAAGGCTCGTATAAAAGGCAAATAAAAATGATTGAATAGAGATTTACCAGGCCTTTTAAATGAGGTATGACTTGATACCTAATGCCATTTGAAAAAATGTAAGGGGTGTCTCCAGAAGGGAGGGGATGAATCGGGGGGGGGGGGGTGAAACGTTTATGACATTAGCGTCAAAAAGTGTCCCCCTCAAGTTAAAAGTTGACGTGTTTCGGCATTTCCTTCTAATATGTCCCATTTTTGAAATATTAAGGGTGGGTCCTTTTCAAATGAACACAGTGTATATATTTGGCACACCTTAACAGTCTATAAATAATCAAATCAATTTTGTGACGAGAAAAATCAAATATTTTTTAGATGATTGGTGAAAAAAATGCAAATACACCCTCATTTATTGGAGGGAAATTGCACCATCACATCGGTTAAGAAACGAAAAAGCCAGCCCAGCCCTCGTTTTTTATTAGCATTATTTTTCCTCAGAATAATGTCGCTAAAACGTAGGGGTTTCAAATCATTCGTGAAAAACTGTTCAAAAGCGTGCATTTTTTCATAATAAATCAACATTTCCAATCACGTATAACTGAAAAATAATGTTTGCTTAAAATTTCTTCCTTATCGATTTATTTTATATTCAATAATTCCCAATCATAAAGTGTATAAAATGGGACATTGCACTACTGGGTCACTTTTGCCGGACTCTGCATATTACAAGAGTAGTAATATCCTACATCCTTAAATTTCAACAAAAAGGATTATAAAAAATTATTAAGGTCACGTGTCGGCATCAAGTTATAATTCTTTCATTCGTTTTATATAATACTAAAGGACCCAACAGACGTTGTCCTGTCTTTACCGTAGTACCTATGTTTACTTTTTGATAAAAGGAACATCTTTCCCGAAAAATCGATTTTCTTCTAATTTTTTGACAGACTAGTTTTTTTCAAGAGTTTGACTCATTTTTTAAAATAGTTCTATCAAAAAACCTCTCTACGCAAAATTGTTTCCAGACTTTAAGAATGAGCTCGGTGTGAACCCTATTGCAGCGCCACACGATTGTTGGAAAGAAAACAGTCGTTCTCTGGATTTTCAAAGTATCACCACAACCTTTAGGTCTTTTGTGCTCTTGGTTGTACTTAAAGAAGCCAGTAGCACAGATTACTACAAGGTAATCTGTGCCAGTAGTCCTTATCAGACTCAACAGTCCTTTCACTAGGACCTTCTTGGAGAAATCTTCCCTTGGGAGCTCTAGCACTAGGAGTGTTTATCTCCAATGAGACAGTGCTTCATATTCGAAGATAATTTGTGACACATGCACAACCGAGAGATATGTTCATCCCTATATATGCCAATTATATGCATGTGTTTCCTTAGGGTACAGTGACCGGTGAGTAATCCCGACACTTTACTTATCTAGCCCCTGCTGAGGTTTAATACTTCATTAGTCAGCGACTACGAGGTTGTCTGCCATTTAATTGCTTACAATACCCGGGACCTACTTAATTGTCACCCTATTGTGGTTTGCCAGGGTTTGGAGTTTTTGAAGGCAGTCCCACACCAATCTAGATCTGATCTGGCGACATGCTAAAGATGTCAGTGCTGTCTAAATATCTGAGAATATAAGGATATTTTGTCCTCTATACCCATTTTCGATGTTCATTTGCAAACACGTGTCGATAGCGCAAATTTCCGCCTGGAATACGGATGCAAACTTCCCCAGCGGTGCGTGGTCATTGCACCTGGTTTTACCACCGTGATCGAGTTACCCAGCTTCCCCCTTAGCATGCAGAGCAAAAGAGGCGGAAGATTGACTACGGCTTCTATTGTTGTAGTCATATGCTGCTTTTCATCGCACCCATTTTGCACAGACAGACAAGCCTCTTAAAGTTTTGATAGCTCCAGTTCGGCTGTCCTTTGAACTGTTTTTGGCCACAAAACTAAGGCTCCATAGGTGGCCATGGATCTCATCACAGTTGTGTACAGCCAGTGTACGTTCCGTGGATCTTGATAGGTACTGTATCGATATTTTGTCAAACATAAATTAATTTACTGCATAATTTTTTTTCGTGAATTTTTTTTCATATTTTAATAAATAATCTGCTATTCGGAGACGAATCCAACAAATGAGAGATCATTAAAATATGTCCAGCCGTTCAGGTGTGAACACGGTTGCAGCGCCACGCAACTGTTGGGGTGAAAATGATTGATTTCTACCCGCTGAAGTGTCAGAGTAGTTTTTGTGTATTTCAGACTTATATAAATGTCATTCTAACAATAGAGGAGTTCAGTTTGAGATCAGTGTGGCCAACAAAAAGTGGTTTTTATGACAAGAATGACAGTTAATGTCTACCATTGAAAACATAAGATTTCTGCAGGTTTTTTATCATTGCGAACATCTATTATATTGCTTTATTAAAACAATGAATATACCCCCGAAGCTGATCAAGCTAAATCTTAGAATTTAAAATGACGTTTTTGCTGAACAATTCTAGGAACTTTTGGCAAGTCACCATTTAATTTCTGTCATTCTGTCACTAGTTATGTCAGTTGTCAGTTTTATTTGTTTTTGTTGATATTCGTTTAATCAAAGAATACACCACTTAACAAGAAGCGAAGCTTCCGATCATTTTTTGTATGCGCATGTCTGAAAATCGCCATTTTTATAATAAGATACTTGTCATACTTCACTTTGTCGACCAATTATATCGCCGATATTTAAAAATTTGATCATTTTCTCAGTGTATTTACTAAGTTACCTGTCAACGTCGGTCTCTCAAGGTCATAAATTTTGGTTACCAAAACATCAAAGAAAATGCGTCGGGCTTCGCTTCTTGTTAGTTGGTGTATTCTGTGGTTTAATCGTTTATGTATATTTTCCATTAGACTTTTGGAGTAGTTCTAATTAGTTGTATCTCTTTATTCTTCTGATTTCTTTTTCCTCTGACATCTAACATAATAGTGACATAATGACAGAAATGAAATGGTGACTTGCCAAAAGTTACTAGAACTATTGGCCACCGATGCGTTGAGAATTCAGCTAAAACTCTATCTTAAATTTTAAGATTTACGTTTCGAGGGTGTATTCATCGTTTTGATAAAGCAATAATAAAAAACCTGCACAAAAATCTTGTGTTTTGAATGGTGGACATTAAGTGTCATTCTTGTCATAAAAATCACTTTTTGTTGATCTTAGACTGAACTCCTCTAACAGATTATCTGACAGACACCGTTTAATTCGGCCAAAAAACGATATACAGACTACAGAGAGATTAAAAATATTAATTTACTGCCATTTTTTTAACAAAGTGAATTATTCCAAACAAAAAAATATTCTGTGAATTTTTTCGATATTTCAAGAGTGGAAAAGAATCCAACAAATAATAGATTGTTAAAATCTGTCCAGACGTTCTCGAGTTATATGGTGTAACTAACACTACTTTATTTTATATAATACTAGAATATCCGACAGACGTCGGGTGGAGTGTCAGAGTAGCTTTTGTTTATTTCAAACTTCTATAAATGCCATCCTTACAATTAGCTAATCTCCAAGTAATACCTATACAAAAATTTTAAATTCGCCGCCATTTTTTGTCCAAAGTAGAATTTTTTTAAATAATGTTTTTTCCGTGCAATTTTCCTAAAAAGGTATCCTATGTCCGTCTCCTGGTTCTTAGCTAACTCCCCACCAATTTTCAGCCAAATCGGTTCCGCCGTTCTTGAGTAATAAATAGTGTAACTAACACGACTTTCTTTTATATATATATAGATACAGATTTATGCTATAGTTCATATAATAGCCTTCTTGGTGTGCGTCATCGTTCTTGACGTATATCCGGGTTTCGGGTATGTCGATATTTTATTTGTTATTTTGACAAATGGCTAACCTTTAATTTGATAAATAAAATCATCAGGATCGTATTCAGCCAAATTCGAAAAGAATATGAAATTAATATATCAAAACACTGCAAAATAACACAAATTGTATATTTCATTTACATATTGAAATAATTTAATATTAGTAAATATAGTCCTGCAAAAGAATTATACAGCGTGTGTAATTAAGTCGGCACCATATGGGACCCTATTTTATTCTTAAGTTTTATGGAAAAAGTTATTCTTCACTTATAATTCTTAATGTTAGTGAATTTTATTGTTTTATTTGTTCAAATGAGGCCACTGTCTCATTGATGTTTTTACTGACCCATGCTTTTGATGTTCATTGAAATATGTACGGTTGTGTATTGAGAATTTAACAAAATAGATATTATTCTATAAGTTTAAAATCTTGGAAGCTACGATCACTTGCTCTGCCGTTGAATAGCTTCTTTCCAAACACTAACTATATTATAAAAATATATTTATAGAGTATTCTATCTTCAGTTACACGTTCAGCAGAAGACAAACATAAACAGAGTAAATAGTCAAGAAACCAACCAACTAATAAAAAATTAAAAAGAACAGGATTATGGGAGTTCAATTTTCGCAGTCCCAATCTGATTCACATTCCGAATCATTCAAGTCAACAATAATTACAGGCGAAATTTCACTAGCGTCAATAATTTTTGCCGTTTCCCAATATTCCTCAATAATGTTTTATGCCTAACATATTTTTTCCATTTTTCTGGTGTAACCTACAATAATATAATTAAAATAATAGGAAATTTTTGTTCTAACTGAATTTTGATTTTAGTTCGGGTTTTGGGATTTGTGTAGTGGCATATTTTTGTAATTTAAATAAATAAAATGCTAACAATAAGATTAATATTCACTTTTCATAAATAATAATTGACTGTAAACAACAAAGTACAGACCTGACGAGAACTGTCAGTGGGACATTAGAAAAAGACGTAAGACACATTGCCGCTACGAAAGGAACGTCTGCATAGTATTTTGAACGATGTAATTTCGCCCGATTGGTAGGTCGCGTTTGCGCGTAATCTAAACATCAACCAATCAAATTTGTGTAAGTCAACGATTAGGGTTAACGTTTGTACTACGTTTAAACGGTTCATTATTGTGATATTTTGATTAGGATTAATCACAGACCTGCCTTTTTTCCATTTCTTCCAACGTAATGTGTTAGAAGGACATTAAAAAATCAATGACGCACACCAAGAAGGCTATTATATGAACTTTATATAAAATTTCTTTATCAACCGGCTCTTGTATGTATGCCTTAATACATAAAATTATTATAGTCGATGCTCTAATTTGACTATGATCGTTCGTTGATAAGGCATTATTTACCCTAACCAAAGCGCAAAAAATATCAAATTTTCAATCAAATCAAAAATATTTCCTTTCCGCTTGAATATCGTATACAGTTAGTGCTTCAACCTTCTTATTTTTGCATATTTATAGAAAAAAGATTACAAAAATTAATGGAAAAAACTTATAAAGGTGAAGGTATTTGCAGTTTGTTATGTACAAATTTATATTCAAATTTAAAAGTTAGGTTCTGTTTTATAATATCTGACAATGACATAGCTCGTTTTATGAAAGCTCAACTAGCTCGGCTGACATGTCAAACTAACTTTTATGATTTTCACTGTGAATCTTCCAGCCAATTTAAGTGAGGACTATACTTTATACCTTTTTATCATAAAATTAGGTATCAGTCTTCATTTTTATTCCATCCAAATATTAAAATATAGTATGATAATTTACCGTACATTGGCGATTTTTTTTTTGTAAAACTAAAATAAATTTATTGTACTATTTGGCAAGGCTGCTTTGAATATGCTACTAAAAATCCGATACCAGAAAAGTTGCAGATGTGAGTACGTTGCCAAATGTAGTAAAATTTCTTGTTTATATAGTTTGGTGGAAATATAAATATATTGTGGTTTCAGATATTCTTGTGAACATATTACGCTAATAATAGCGGTTAAAACTGATAATAAGAAGCAGGCGAACGCATATAATGCACAAATATCTAATAATAGATCAGTAAAACTGAAAGCAGTTGCGCATCTTGGAATCGGGGAACTTTAGTACAAGATATTTTCGAGACACCCTAAAACTATATTATGTGTATACTAATTATAAATATCAATTAAACAAAAAAAAATTTCAAAAATAATAGTTCAATACTATTATAACGCTTTACAAAATTAGAAAAATAAATTTCTGTCATGATATTACCATTTTGATAAGATTCATGACATTGTCAGTTATGTTACAAAGTTGTCAATAATTTTATGTTAGTTGTTCTCTGTAGAATAAAGCCTTATTTTAAAGGTAATCCTTCGTAATTTACTACAATTTATTCTACAGAGAATTCTATAAAATGGATAAGCTACTTCGCCCCAATCGATTAGATATAGATGTTACACTTACAAACGCAGGTCAACTTTGGAATCATTGGTACAGATCGTTCGTGAATTTTCTGGAAGCGGCAGATGCGAAGGACAATAAGAAGAAGCTGAATCTACTAATAAACTACGTGAGCCCCGACGTTTTTGAGTCCATTAGTGAGAGTACAACGTATGAAGATGCCATAAAAATCCTTGAAAGCCTCTACGTAAAGCCCAAAAATGAAATATTTTCTCGACATTCTCTCTCATCAAGAAGACAGTTAGTAAGTAGGTGAGTCAATTGACCAATATTTACAAATTTTGAAGCAAATGAGCAAAGACTGCAACTTTAAAGCTGTTACGGCCGAACAGAATAGAGATGATTTCATTCGAGACTCGTTTAAGTTCACTACAAATTAGACAGCGGCTTCTAGAGCACTCTTCTTTGAGCTTAACTCAAGCGTTTAATACTGCGAGAGCGTTAGAATTAGCCAACAACATGCTGAATCATATTCATCAACTTTTGATTCAAGTTTTGCCGTTTTACAAAACGCAGAACCGTCACAAGATTCTGAAAATTCATCAACCAGGCCGTTAGCAGCTGCTGCATCTTTTCAGAAATGTTTCTTTTGTGGCAGAGATAGACACCTGCGCGAACACTGTCCTGCTAAAAATGAAATTTGCCATTCCTGCAATAAAAGAGGTCATTTTTCAACTATGTGTAGATCAAGTAACACCAGAAGAACTCAGAAAACATCTGCTACTATTCTGTCTACGATTTCTGCTGTTTCTCCTAGTTGTTTATCCAAATCTATTATTCAAATTAAAATAAACAACAATGACAGATGCACTAGTCGATACAGGGAGCTATATTTCAAGTAAAATTATTGCCAGTAGAAATATTTGTGTCATTCCATCAAGAATTAATGTTAAAATGGCTTCAACATCTCTCACGTCGCAAGTTCTTGGATATTTTATTGTACGCCTACAAATTTTGGATAACATTTATTCAAATGTTTAGCTTTTAGTCCTTGATGAACTCTGCACTGAAGCAATCATTGGTCATGATATTCTGAAACAACATTCCCGACTTGAGATTCTCTTTGGAGGTGACAAATCTACCCTATCAATATGCAATTTAGCAGTAGCAAATGTTGAACCATTCAGTTTATTTTCAAATTTAACGTTTAATTGCAAACCAATCGCAATAAAATCACGTCGATTTACAACTTCAGACCTCAACTTTATTGAACAAGAAATCAAACATCTTCTAAAAAGAAAAGATCATAGAACCCAGTATCTCCCCCTGGCAAGCTCAACCTCTGGTAACTTCAAGTGAAAACCACAAGAAACATATGTGTATTGACTATTCTCAAACCATAAATGAATATACATTATTGGAAGCATACCCATTGCCACGGATAGAAGACATTGTAAACCAAATTTCGAAATATTCCGTTTTTAGTACAATTGATCTCCGTAGTGCCTATTACCAAATTCCAATTAAAGATGAAGAAAAGATCTACACTGCATTTGAAGCTTGTGGAAACTTGTACCAATTTACTCGAATTCCGTTTGGTGTTACCAATGGAGTCGCTTGTTTCCAACGAACCGTCGAAAGCATCATCAAGAAAGAAAATCTTAAAAGCGTCTATACTTATCTGGATGACGTCACTGTTTGCGGTAACTCACAAGAAGAACATGATCAAAATTTCCAAAAATTTTTAGACGTCATCAAGAAGTACCGTTTAACAATTAATGATACAAAATCAAGATTTTCCCTCAAATCGATTTGCATTCTTGGGTATTTAATATGCAACAAAACTATGAAGCCGGACCCAGAACGACTTAAGCCTATCCTGAATTTACCAGTACCTGATGCTACAGCTTCTCTTCGAAGAATTCTAGGAATGTTTGCACACTACTCTAAATGGGTTCCTAAATTTTCCGAAAAAATTCAGCCGCTAGCACACAGCACAAGTTTTCCATTGTCTGAGAAAGCAATTTCGGCATTTAGACAGCTCAAACAAGACATAGCCAACTCTTCGATTTCTTCAATTGATGACGACGCTGTGTTAACTGTTGAAACCGAAGCCTCGGAGTTTGCAATAGCTGCTCAATTATCCCAATCAGCAAGACCAGTCTCATTTTTCTCAAGAACCTTGTCCTCTCAGGAACAAAAGCATTCGTCAGTTGAAAAAGAAGCGTACGCAATAGTAGAAGCACTGAAAAAGTGGCGACATTTTTTAATTGGCAGACATTTTCAGCTCATTACGGATCAGAAGTCAGTGGCATTTATGTTTAACAACAAGTCTTCGTCAAAAATCAAAAATGAGAAAATTCAACGTTGGCGTTTGGAATTGTCATGCTACAAGTATGATATCGTTTACAGGCCAGGAAGTCAAAATACGGTAGCTGATACATTTTCCCGTATTACTTCTGCAACTATGTCATCGGCTGATCAAAAGAAATTATTTGATTTACACCCTGGTATTACCCGGTTTTTCCATTGGATACGCTGCAAAAATCTGTGGAAGACGTTCGTCAAATTACCTCCTCATGTCCTGTTTGTGCTGAAATTAAACCAAAATTTCACAAAAATGAAGGAACGTTAATCAAAGCCACCTCACCATTTGAACGTCTTAATTTGGATTTTAAAGGTCCTTTGCCTTCATCTTCAAGAAATAAGTACTTACTAACCGTTTTTGATGAATTTTCCAGATTCCCATTCGCATTTCCATGTTCCGACATATCATCCTCTACAAGTATGCGTCAAATATTTTCTATATTTGGCATATGTTCATTCTGACCAAGGTACCTCTTTTATGTCTCGTGAACTTAAGTCATTTTTAGAGTCTCACGGTATTGCTTCAAGTCGCACGACTCCCTATAATCCTCAGGGTAATGGTCAGTGCGAACGATTCAATGGAATTATATGGCAAACCATCCAGTTGGCTTTAAAATCTCAAAATTTGAAAATCAACCAGTGGGAGCAGGTTCTAGTGGATTATCTTCACTCTATTACATCTCTTTTATGCACTGCTATCAACTCGACCCCACACGAACGCATGTTTAACTATGTGAGGCGCTCAACTTATGGATCATCGATTCCTACTTGGCTAGCTGCACCAGGACCAGTACTATTAAAGAGATTCGTCCGTTTGAATAAATACGAACCTTTAGTTGATGAAGTCCAAGTCCTAGAAGCCAACTCGGAATACGCCCATATCCGACTGGAAAATGGAGAAGAAAAGACAGTTTCCACTAGGCATTTAGCTCATCGAGGAGACACATCATTAACTTATTGCGATGAAAATTATGTCAGTCAAAATCAAGACCAAAGCATTCAAGAAAGTCAAGACCAAAGCATTCAAGAAAATCAAGACCATCTCATTCAAGACCACTCCATTCAAGACCAACACAATCAAGACGCAGTACTGAATATCGATAGGCCAGTTAGGACACGAAGGCGTCCTCAATATTTAGAAGTTTTCCTCGAGAAATAAGAAGGCGGGAAGAATGTCATGATATTACCATTTTGATAGGATTCATGACATTGTCAGTTATGTTACAAAGTTGTCAATAATTTTATGTTAGTTGTTCTCTGTAGAATAAAGCCTTATTTTAAAGGTAATCCTTCGTAATTCACTACAATTTCCAAAGAACTAGGAAGTAAATTTATTTTTTTAATTTTGTAAAGCGTTATAATAGTATTGAACTATTATTTTTTGACGTCTATAGATCACGCTTTACTAATATGATAATTATTCACAGGTAACCGTAATTAAGTAAATAATAAAAATTTTATTTCTACGAAAATTTTTAAGCATCAAACGTACAGGCTACAATATTTTGTTGCGCAGCATTATTTGATAAAAATTTTTTTTCCAACTTAAGGTTGTTGAATGTACAAAATCTCTGTCACAAAAAATGACGTATATAAAAACAAAAGATCAACAAATAATATCAGTTGTCTAAAAAATCTTCTTTTGAAGGTTATGTTGAGAATGATTCCAGCGTCGCCGTGGGAGTGGTGCTATTTGCACTCGTAATCGTCTTTGTCAATGCCAATTTCTTGGAGGAACAAGAAATTGGCCCTACTTGTGTTCTTCGACGTCGGAAACGCGTTCAACAGTGTCAGCAAACGGGCAGTGTTGAGCGCGTTGCTGAGGCTAAGAGTGGGGGAGGGTTTGGTTAACCTAGTGGAAGACTACCTGACGGGACGTGTGATAGTGGACACTAGAGGGAGGAGTTATGATACGGAGGCTGGAGTGCCCCAGGGCTCGGTTCTTGGACCGACGCTATGGAAGTGTGTGTTTGATGAGGTTTGTGGGATAGTATGTGAAGAGGGATGTGAGATTACAGTGTATGCGAACGATGTGTGTCTGGTATGTACGGCAAAAGGAGAGGCGGAGATAGAAAGAAAGGCGGAGAGAATGTGTAGGAAGATTGTGGAGAAGATAGAGCGGTGCGGACTAGAAGTGGCGGAAGATAAGACGGTGGGGTTGCTCGTGAAGGGACGGAGCAAGACAAGGGAAGTGGGGGTGATGGTGAAGGGAAGGAGAATTCGCATGGAGGAGTGTGTGAAATACCTAGGGGTGTGGTTGGATAGTCAGTTATCCTTCCGAACACACATGTTGAAGGCGGCAGAGAAGGGGAAAGTGAGGGCAGCATGGCTGGGGAGATTGATGAGTAATGTGAAGGGGCCGGGAGAGTGGAAGAGGTGGATCATTGGTAGGACGGTAGAGCAGAGTTTGCTGTACGGTGCGGAGGTGTGGGGTGAAAGAGCGGGAGTTAATGCGAGGGTTAGTCCACTCCTGCGGGTGCAGAGAGGTATATTGCTAATGGTAGTGCAGGGGTACAGGACAGTGGGTGGACTGGCAGCAGCGGTGCTGGCAAGGTCCTACCCATTGGACGTGTTGGCTAGAGCTAGGAATAAACGCTGGAGGGGTGCGACCAGAGAGAAAGTACAAGAATGGATGGAGGAGGAAATGGAGAGAAGGTGGGAGGAGTATGAGGGCGCGCTAAAAGGAGCGATTGGGAATAGGAGAGATTGGATGGATCGGAAATTCGGGGAGGTGAACTACTTCTTGACACAGGTGTACACTGGACATGGGTCGAGAGTAGGGTACCTCCACAAGATTGGAAAAAGAGAGACTGGAGTGTGCGAGAGGTGTGGAGTGGAGGATGATGTGGGGCATGTGTTCAGATGCTGGCGGAACGAGGAAGTGCTGAAGAAGTTGGAGAGGAAACTAGGGGAGGCGGTGTATTGGGAGAATATGGTGGAGATAATGTTGAGGGGGGAGGAGAAATGGATGGAGGTAAGTGGCGTAGTAGAGAGCATGGTCAGGGGGAGAGAACGACTCGATATGGCATGAGAGGTAGGAGTGGAAGTTAGGGAGAAGACGACGATGTGAGCGGAGAGTGTGCGAGTGACCGCCGCCCGTCTCGAAGTATGCTAGGGTGGTGATTCCGAGGCGGGGGTAACGGCGAGTTTGAGGTGGGTTTGGTTGGTAGGCATCTCCTTGGGGATGATTCCAACACTGTTTGGGTCCTGGGCCCATTCGAACATGAGTTTCCCATCTCGGCCCGAAAAAAAAAATCGTCTTTGTCAGGCATGTTTATTTCTGCAGTCTGGTGGGTCTAACAGGCGCCAGATTTTACTGGCTCTTGCTCCATCAATAATAGAAAAATAAGGATGTTATTTAAGCGAAGAAAAAAACTAAGATTGTAAATAAAATTAATAAGGTTGTGCTTAAAACTGTGCCGAGGATTTAAAATTAAATTGAACCCAATTTGGTAATAAAATTGTAAGAGAGAAATGCTAATAGTAGCATCTGTGAAATGAAATTGCAAAATTAACGTTATTCCGAGTGTAACGAGAAGGTAAGTACATGAAATCCAATTTGGTTAAGTAAGTTAGAACAATTGGGACAAAATCACCAGGGTGGCAAATTCCAAAAACTGTTTTATGACGAATATAACTAGCAGGTATTACTTTGATGATCAGCTTAAATGATCACTAAACTTGTGTTTAAACAATATTCACGTCGAAAGAGAGAATTAATTATTATTCTTGTAATTTTATTTTTAACCCGCTGAAAACAATCATTTCGGGAAAATTTTTGTGAGGTTTATAATTAATATTCAAATATAACTTAAATATATCGTTTTTCCCTTGTTCAATAGTGGAAGTATGTAAATAATGATAGGAAATTAAAAAACTCTAAGGAAAAATTGCAAATAAAAACGCTGAGAAGCAAAATATCGCTGTGACTATTTCTTTGTATTAAATTATCTAAAAATGCTTACATCAACAAATGAATAAGATGTAGGTATGAGAAGTCCGTCTTATTTTAATATTATCCTCTAAATCCCTGAAATAAAAATGTGTTATCTGTGATTTTAGTAATGTTCCCGGCAATGATGAGGTGTTCACGAAATGATGCGTGTGTTCACTAAATAACGATATACATACAATTTAGGTTTCTAAAATCATAAGCGAAATTACTGGATGCCCTATTTATTCATTTATTTGGCATAAGGTTTTTTCTTAACAAAATTATAACTTAAATCGCTTCTTTACAATCTTTTAATCGATGTACACAGCAAAGTACAAATTCTCTATGATGGTAATAATCAAACCATACAAACATGTCATAGTTCTATAGTAAATTTAAATTAAACTTGTAATCAAAAACAAGCTCTATCAGTAATATTAATTAAACACGAGAATATATATATTATATAAAAAGAAACGCATATTAGAATTTTTCGTAAACATCCATTTCGGTGTTAAAGTAATAATAATCTTGATTATTTTCTTTTTTTAAAAATGGCGTTGAAATAATACTAATTTTTTGGCACTATTACGCACCGAATTAAAGAAAGTGACTAGGATTTCTTCATCTATATCGACACCTTTTTTTTCTGATAGTACGCTCTATCTATTTAATGTATATCTCTCTTCCTATGTCATCTTATCCAAAAATTTCCCTTTTATGGCATTAGCTTTTTCTCGTTGCCGCAAGTGTGCTGAACGATTTTTTTAAGCTGCTTTTTCGGACGTTTTTTATTATTTTCATACTAATGAGACTCCATATTGTTAAAAAAATAAGAAGATTTCTTAAAAACTATATTCGCACTACATACACTAAATTAATTAAGCAATAGTTATAACAGATATTATTTTAATAATAGAATACTCATCTTGGGAACGGCATCATCATTTCGAGAAAGCTCCGTCAAGTCCGGAGATGTTCCCGAATTGACTTTTTCAAATAAACGTGCCCTTTTTAGACGGCAGTTATATTTGACGTCATGTTTGGTTTAGTAAATGTAAAATATGTAACGTGATTTTTAGTTATAAACACTATTTAAACGTATTTTTTCAATATTCCGAGTTAATAAACGCATTCCCGGTATGACGACCTATTAATGTACGCTTTGTAAAAATAATGAAACGAAAGGTATAGTTGACGTAAAACTTATTGTGCGAAGTTAAAGTTGTCGGCTTTTTGTTTGACTCTAATACGAGGATAATGATATAGTCAAATCAATATTATAATTTAAAATGCTTAGTTGACGATACATCATTTAATAGTATATTTTCAACTAATAATCGTTAAAATATATTTAATAATTTTTAATTATTAAATAAATTTATCGCCTGTCTAACGATTTTTTTAAACCCGCAATTATGGAGCGCCATCCTACTTTTTAAGATAAGCGTTAATGTATAGAACAAAATACATTTTTTAATAAATCTCTTTACCTAAACGATGACTCGAGCTTTCTTTTGATCTTTTCATGGTTTCTTTCAATCTAAAATCTATTTGTTTTTTCCTCTGCTATTTATAACCAGAATATCAAACATTGCTTTAAACAATATTAACCTATTTATATTTAAAAACATCTTAAACACAATATCAGACAATTAACACTACCTTATATCTCGTTTTATTAAGAAGAAGTAGAAATATAAATTTCAAATAATTTATTATTTTTTACATCTTTGACTGAACTATAAATAGTTATCTTTGAAAGGGGTTGATTTTACGATGGCCACACGTGTTGACTCATTAGTTGGTAGTCTGACATCAATAAAGAGTGTAGTGTTTTTCTGAGGAAATTGTAAGTATACCTACATATTTATTAACAATAAAATAAAAAATCGAATGGGATACAAAAAGGGCTCAGTTCACGTCTGGTATTCCGTTTAAACCGAACGCCCTCTCAACAATTACGTAACATCAAATACAATATAGAATTATGTTTGGTAAAATTGAATAGATGAGGCTTTTACTTGATGAAGATCCATACTAATGATGAAATAAAACATTTTAATTTGTTTAAATCTTCATTTTTATGAAGATTAGAATGAATGAAAATTTAGACAAATTAAATTGTTTTATTTCATCATATGTTTGGTAAGTAGAAAAAATTAATATTAATACCTTTCAGAGTTTAGCTCCGCAACATAACTCAAAGGGGATATACGATTAGATCTCTGCACTATAAGTCTTAAGTCAACTATACTTACCACTTATTGACAATTATTTTGGAGTAAAAATCTCTTGACAGCCACTTTGTTTACATCTTCCACTTCACTGTACCATAGACATCACTTGCGTCTAGCCTTACCGTTTAATTTTGTACCCCGCATGCACGCATGCGCATTTCATGATCAGTTTGCCTCCTAATTTATCGGGAAGGGCAAGGAAAATCAGTGTAAAAACTATACAGAAGGGACAGGGTGAATGGAATGGCTATCTCTATGAAACTTATTAGAAACAAAAACAAGTATTAGTTCCTAATTATTCTAACCTAAAAATTCAAAAGGACAAGACGAGGAAACTGATCATGGAATGCGCATGCGTGCATGCGGGCTACAAAATTAAACGGTGAGGCTAGACGCAAGTCATAGACATGTAAATGCTGCGTTCAAAATCCCAATTTTTCCGTGCAATCAAAACTGCGTTCCCTCAAATGACGCTTACATTATCGGACATAATATTTTGACTCAAATTTCTTTAATATCTTTTCTTTCTTTAATAATGCATCACAATTACCTGATATAAAGTAATACATAATAATAATAAAAAATAATCGTATAGAAAATGCTGCGACTCTCTCTCAGTTGCTCAACATACCTGAAAAATCCAAATAACGAAGGTTTCCTTCAACAAAAGTATTCTTACTAGTCTTCATGAATTGACAGTGCATGGAACAGATGTTATTTTTATCTGGGTACAAAGTCACAAAAGCATTCCAAGCAGTGAAAATGCTGATAAGGCAGCGAAAGAAGCAACTTTATTAGACATGATAAATGTAAACAGATATTCCCATCAACAAACAGAAAGAATCAGGTCAGAATTAGAATGTGAAGAATGTAGTTCACATATTCTTTTTTATTGTTGCGAGATCACCATCTCAAAGCCGGCCCTGTTTCTCGACTATAAATTTTGGCGAATGCGCCCCCCTTTTCGAGAACATTCTGGAAGACGCTTTGTTTACGCATACGACAAGCGTAGAAAACTGTATAATTTTCGAGAGTTGATAAACACTATATATACGCGGGTTTTTGAGTGAGTTGACAATTAGTGAAACGGACAGTAAAGAGTTAGTTCACAGAAGTTCTTAGTAATCGGACAGTGAATGAAATAGTGAAGATAAATAGTGTAATATTCAAGAGGTAAAAATAAATTAGAACTATTATACCGAGCGTAAATAAATTAGTAGACATTAAGTAGAGTGTGTATATAAATTAAGTTTAATACACACGTCCAATGGCCTTTGCAGCCGTCGCTCAATAATTGGAAAAAAAATTACCTGATATTTGATCAAGTTGATCAAGTTGAAACCGTTAAATTTATTTTATGAATATTTCCGGTGTTAGTTTCTAAAGGTTGCTACTCAGAACACGTTCCCGCAATGATTTTTTTCTACTACCTTGCGTAAAGTACGTACTTTAGACACACTTTCGAGTGCGTAAAACTTTACTTTACGCACTAGTGCGTAAAGAGTTTTTCTTTACGCACTAGTGCAAAAAATATTGTATGCAATTCGTGTGTAAAGTAACCCTTTTTTGACTCATGTGATCGTCGCATTCGCCTTTGGCGAACAATATTCACATTCATCAAAAAAGGGTTACTTTACACACTAGTTGCATAAATAACTATTATACTTATTTCTCCAAATAAAAATTAACATGTTTATCTTTTGAAAAATGAAATATTATTTATAATTAATATGAACACAATTAAGTATTTACAAATTATAATTTGTGAAAAAAAACTGAATTTAGGCATTTACTTGCTGACAAAGCAAATTTTCCGCCTTGGTGATTTTGACCCAATTAATTTTTGAATTAAGTAGATACCGTATGTATTATTCAAATATGTAATTTCTTTAGGTATATTGCATTACTTACATCTTTATATAGGTATAATAAATCATAGGAATATAAAACGATTATTATGATTGCCACATTCTATGGTTTTTGAACATCAATTATTAAATACTAGTCACGCAAGATTTCTTAATTATAGGAGGAACTAATTCATAACAAGACCTCGACATTAAAGAAGCACTTTCGATAATCAGATGAAATATTCAAAAGAATACGTCATATTTGGAATTGCTTTGATGATATTAATTTCATATTTTCTGAAGATGACATAAGTTGATTTAAAACGTTACTATACAAAAAGTTCGTCCATAACCTACAAAAACCACAAATTTTGAAAAAAAAAATTAATACGATCATTAGAAGTCGAGAAAACAAAAGTCAAAGTTTGCTAGGCACTCACAGAATATTATAAGGAATTTTAAGTTCGTGATTAATTCGTTAGAACTCCACCATGACGCCTAATCGCTGTCTCGATATGGTTTCTTTGCTCCCGGAATTAATTGCCCCTTTTGTACACATAAAGTGGTACAACGAAAAATTAATGTACAGATTGGTCCCAGCTTCCCCGGACTAACAGGCGTATATTCATGAAAAAGGGTATACTACTTATTCATACTATTCTAAATTGCTACAAATGTATTGCCTCATTATCCGTATTTACCAAATTTGTCAAACAAAAAACGCCAGAGCGATCAGAATCATATATTCCATTTATGTCTTTCCGTTTATTGTTTTGGTGAAAAATCAATAATCAACCATCTTATAAGTGATGATAATTTAATTATCTTCAAAAGCTTAACATGAAATCTAAAATTTACATTATGAGTTAACAATAACATAAAAAAAACAATGTCAGAACTTGAACTTGAAAATTAAATATGTAAAAATAATCCATCTAACTGGTTTTTTATGTAATAGATCGAAATTAATTATGTTGTGTCTATAATCGGAAAGTTTTATTTAAAATTAGAAACGCCGGAATATGTTTATAATAAAAAAACAATAAAGCTTTTATTAAAAATTAATTATTTTTTTACTAATCCACTTCAACTTTGAGACTGTAATAATGATCAAATATTTAGTTTTTTTAGACGAAAAAAAAATAAATTTGGTTTTTCCGATAGTCAATATGAATGATAAGGAATTAATTATATTGGTTTTTGAAAGAAACGCGTTAAGGAAGGGATAGTATTAGATATATGCCAACATGTCTCCGATTTAATTCTCAAATATTCAAAAAACTTTACACCGATGAAAAATAGTATGAAATTTACCTTTTTGTTCTACTCTTGAGCTACTCTCACCGCAGCCTAATTGTTTAACCTAGTGATTCTCAACCTGTGATCCCTGGATGCACCCGAATTGTTTCATGAAGCTACCCGAAAGATATTAAATAAGTAACAAAAATAAAGAGGAAGTAAAAACATTCTCAAATGAATTGTACTTTCAAAGGCTATAGTAAGGAAAATTGAAGTTACAAGATACGATCCGGTGAGGCCTTTAAATAAATGAGTAAAATCATCTGAAAATTTCTTGATAAATAAAAACAATACCTATTCAATAAATGTTGGATTTAGCGCACATAAAAAATATAATGTTATATATAAATAAAATTTAAAAAATGGACGAGCTTATACTACTTACAATAACTGAGTGATTATCTTCTATATGTTCCTTGTGGTATATTCATAATCTTTTTCTTTTGAAATAAAACCACAATCTTTTTTTATTCACAATCATCTTTATCAAAAATATGTGAATGGGCCTTGAAAATTTGAAATTTTTTGCAGTTTTTGTAACTTCAAAATATGAATAATTGTCTAGTTGTCGAATTTTTATGTAGTGTCAGGTAAGGACCAAAATTTAAAAAAAAATTAAATTATTTCTTGATAACGGTAGCTGGAACGCTACCGAAACGTTGATAGTAAAAATATAAAAAAATATTGTGGTTTGATTTCCCGAGAAAATAACGAAAAAAAAATAACCGAGTCATTATTGAGATTTATTGATTATGACTAGGCTGGCTGTCATTTTGTTGAATCGTTAAGGTATTTACCTGTAAATAAAAGAAAAACAATATGATGGAATAAAACAATTTAATTTGTTTAAATCTTCATTTTTATTTTGAACTGACGTTCAAATTAAATTAAACAATATCTGAGCTATACTATTAACGCCTTACAAAGTTTTGAAAATATTTTCAAAAACAATGAACGTTCACTTAGAAGAAACAACTACACTTTGGCAAATACAGGAATGAATGTGAAATAGCCACGCCCGTCAATGCGCGTTACTAGATGATGGTAGTAGGGATTAGTACGGTCCCTCAAGCAGGTATACTCGACTACTATTGTCAGTTCTATTGTGTCTGTTAGATAGATAGTTGATTGTTTACCGTACTAATTCACCAAGCGCATATTTACCCTCTTTGTCATCCGAATACTTTCTCATTTTAACTTTGTGCCTCTCGTACTTTCTCGACATTCACTCCTGTATTTGCCAAACTGTAAATCTCGGGCTATATGCCCCGACTGACATTGAATGACACTTCTAAGTTAAATGGGGTCGGTATGATCTACAAGATTTAACCAACCATTCTGGTTTACAATTAGGAGGGACAACATCACTTACAGACCGATTTCGGCGTATTTGCGCACATCACATTATGGCTTCATGTGGACATTTCGTAGATCAAATCCCACTTCTGATATATAAGCTAAATATTCTGAACATTGAAAGCGAAACCTTCGGGACTCGAGCTCGGAACCCCTCAGTTAGAAAGCCCTTTCGTAACCATCTGCGCTTCCGACGGTTCCTACCCATCAATATTCTGTTCGGTATTATCATTAACCGCGACTGCATCTTACAATATGTTTTGAATTTTATTATTATATATTTTGTGGTCTGCGATGATATATTTTGTGTTCTGCGATGATCTATTTTGTATTCTTCGATGATATATTTTGTATTCCGTGATGATATATTTTGAATTTTATGATTATATGTTTTATGTTCTGCGATGATCTATTTTGTATTCTTCGATGATCTATTTTGTATTCTTCGATGATATATTTTGTATTCCGTGATGATATATTTTGAATTTTATGATTATATGTTTTATGCTCTGCGATGATATATTTTGTATTCTGCGATGATATATTTTGTGTTCTGGGATGATCTATTTTGTATTCTTCGATGATATATTTTGTATTCTGTGATGATATATTTTGTATTCCGTGATGATATATTTTGAATTTTATGATTATATGTTTTATGTTCTGCGATGATCTATTTTGTATTCTTCGATGATATATTTTGTATTCTTCGCTGATATATTTTGTATTCCGTGATGATATATTTTGAATTTTATGATTATATGTTTTATGTTCTGCGATGATATATTTTGTATTCTGCGATGATATATTTTGTGTTCTGCGATGATCTATTTTGTATTCTTCGATGATATATTTTGTATTCTGTGATGATATATTTTGAATTTTATGATTATATGTTTTGTGTTTTGCGATGATATATTTTGTATTTTGCGATGATATACTTTGTGTTCTGCGATGAGATATGTTATATTTTATATATCTAGCGTATTATATTCATTATACGCTATTGTATTAGTTGTTTTGATTCGTTGATTTAATTAAGAGTTTTTTAGTAGTATATATTTGGGGTCTGAGGACAGACCTATTTTCAGGATGGCCGAATGTTATATTTCATATGTAACCGAGTTTTGTTTATCTCATCTCTCGTAACATATACACATGGCCAAGGTTTAAAGGCAGACAGGACAAGATAAAGGTTCTGAAAAGGGAATGAGTCGAAATGGGATCATTTTGAAATGTTTAGTCTATACATAGCTGTCGTATTGAAAAGAGTAAATTCAGATTGTTGTATTATTATTGAGTTTTATTATAACTTTATCCTTTTTGAGTCTTACATTCATTTTTCTTAATTAAAGTGAAATTTCATAAATTGGCTAAAAAAACTTTAGATAAATTTCCGAACACATCAGTGCCATTTGAGGTAATTATTTGCCTAAGCAGAACGCGGACATACATCAGACTGAGGGAGCTTAACCGAAAAATTAGTTTTAACAACTGCCAAAGAAAACTTTAAAAAAATAGCAAGTTCACAAACACCAAAAAATAAATGGTTTCTTTGGAGTTGTGTTGGTTAAATTCAAATTTTCATGAAGGTACCTACCTAAAGCTGAATAAAGTTAGTTAATTACCTTAGTATTCATTACAATTTGATTATTTTTATAATTTATGTTTTTGGTATCGTTTGCGCAAGTGCTGTATTTCTTTCATGTTCCAACTGATTAAAGTATCGTTCTTGGGACTGCTTGGGACGGTATAAAAACGTTTCATAAATTCCAGTTGGAACAAGGATACAAAGGAATACAATATTCTTTATGTACCTAGATATTGTCATTTATTTAATTATTCCTAAGAGTTAATTTTCAGGAATACCTCAGCTATGTTGTTAGTGTAAAAAAGTATCTTGTTTCATACGCTATATTATACCTTGTAGACGGCTCGCAGCCTTAAGAACGTGAGATAAACTCAATAACCGTCTTCTTATTGAATATTACGTTTGTAATATCCAATTTATTCTATATTTTCATGAATGTTGGGCTCGATAAAGATCCCTACCACTGGTTGGAACACTAGTGGATTCGGCAAAATTTCCGGTTAGGGGTAGAGTGCTCCCGGCGTCGGTGATTAGCCTAAGTTGCGCAGAAATAGACCGACGTTAAATAACCGAATAAAAAAAAAAAAAAAAAAAAAAAAAAAGCTCTACCGCAACGTGAGATAGCGCGTACCGTGTATGTGTATCGTGAGTGGGGCTGGTTACTGGTGCGCACTACTATTTGAATTAATTTTGAAAATTAGAAAAACAAATCAATGAAAAAATTTTTTTCTGAATATGTCAAGAGGATCTGAGGAGCCGCCACTGACAAAGTCGAAAAATAAAAATTGTGCTAAAATTAAAGGGGAGAAATACAAAAAAAACATTACCCTCCATTTGGTAAAAATTCATTCAATCCTTTCTTTGCAAGAAAATGTTGGTAATGTTAATGTTAAACAACAAACGAGATTCTTGTATGTATGTAAATTGGGGTGACATTCACTGAGACCTAAAAGATCTATTGTGCCCCCTTATTTCTACTTAGTTCCTGAGGAAAGTCTCAGAGACTAGTAGCTCTTTTAGTCCTATTTCCCAGAGGAATTCTAGGATATCTGCAGGCTTTAACTTAGGTAAATGTCCCTCTTCTATCCAGTAATCTCCAAGGTGTTGTGCCCTAGGATTCTGAATTGCTGTGCAGTTCGCAAGTATGTGGATGGAGGTTTCTTTTTCCATGCCACAGAATCTACATTCTTCTTTCTCCACTATTTTGAACTTTTTCAGGTGCCCATTTAGGCGACAATGTCCCGTAAGGATGCCTGTTAAAACTGTTAGTGCAGTTTTACTTTGACTTATGCATTCATTTAATCTCAACAGGTTGTAATCACCCAGAATCTTTGATTGTCTAAGTCCTACTAGATGTTTCCAATGGTCAGATCTTCTCTTTTCTTCGGCTCTGCCTATTTCTTCCAATATTACATTGGAGCCGATACCGCAAAAGGGTTCCGGCCCTCAAAAGGGTGTTCCAGTCCCCCTCTTTGCTAGTTGATCTGCTATTTCATTTCCTTCTATCCCAGTTTGTCCTGGAATCCACAGTAAGGTGACTATATTGTTCTCGCCTAGTTCATTTAGTTTGCCTAGGCATTCTCACACCATTTTGGAACTGATAACACATGAGCTCAGTGCTTTAATGGCTGCTTGACTATCCGACATTATGATAATCCTTTGCCTTCTATATCTTTTATCAATATTGAACTGGGCACACTTTCTTCCATAAACTGTTGATAAAAATATAATAGTATTTTATGCAACGATCATGTAATGATAGCCATTAAGACACGAGCACGTATATAATATGCGAGTGTATTAATGGCTATCATTACATGAAAGTTGCATACAATATTTTTTCTACTCCGATTAATAAGAATTATTTAATTAATAATTATCATTTATTATAAAAAACAAGAACAATGAAAGGAACTTTAACAAATAAATTTATTTGACAGCTGTCAAATTAAGTGTCACCTAATATAATTAATTTCAGAAATGTCAACCAGGTATCCATGGCTATATTAAATATTGTGCGAATGTCGCATTCCTATTGGCTTAAAAATCTGTATCATAATGAAAATTTGTATCATAATGAATATCATTATGATACAGATTTTAGTCTTTTAATAAGTATATTATAAAACAGGAGTAGAAAATAGTATATTATGCAACGATCATGTAATGATGGTTATTAATACACAAGCATTAACCGGGATACAAAACGAGCCGAAGGCGAGTTTCGTATGAATAATGCGAGTGTATTAATAACCATTACATGAGAGCTGCATACACTATTTTTTCTACGAACAAGAAATTTTATATGAATTTAACAACATTGCTTATTTTTACTTTAATACTTTTTTATACAAACAATAAGAAAGAAAATATGAAATAAAAATAAGTTCTTCGACTTAATTTTTATTCTTACAAAATAACCACTATAATAACTATGAACTTAATTTAACTATTAACAATCAATATAAGCGAATTCATATGTAACATTAAACAAGATAAATTATAAATCCTACGTTTTAAACACGTTTCAAACACAAAGGTATCTACCTTTTTGACTAACGCAAAAGATTGAAACTGTCATAAAACACGAATCTCTGAGAAACTGTCAAACATTTTACAGAAAATATTGGGTCTGCCTACTTGGTTATTTAAAAATCTAGATTTTCTATTGGTCAATTTTTCGGTTCCATAATGAAAATCAGTGTTATAATGAGTATCATTATGAAACTGAAAATTGGCATTTAATTAACAACTTATGGTATAGGAGTAGAAAAATAAGATAACAATACAATTTTTAATAATAGGTGCGTTCGAGTTGACGGTAAAGATGCTCCGCGCGCTCCACGTCTACTTTTGCGTTTTTTTACGCTCGGAGCGTGCTCGATCGCGTTCGTTTTGAAACAAAGAGAGTAGTTCGAGCGCGCTCGATGTACCCCAAGCTTGAAGGTGGTGCACAGCGAGTTTTTTTCCAGCTGTCACCTGTCATAACTATTTTTGAATTACTTTTGGGTTGTTTTTATTATTGAAGATAGAAAATATAACCGAATATGGCAGACAAATTTACGGGGGCGGAACTCGCGGCCTGTGGTGAGTGTGGCATCGAAGGAGCTCTGGAATGGGTTCAAAAGCATTTTTTGGAGCACTCTGCAACGGCGAAAGAAGATACTGAAAATGAAGGTATGTGAAATATTATGTTTTTAATACTTGCTGTTAGATCCCCTTTTTTAGCCATTAACTAAACATTTCATTTGTTTTACCTTCCATAATAATATATATATTATTCACCCCCAATCACTTTTCAGGTTTAACAGACGTTCTAGATGGCTCCTTGTCATCCTGCTTGGGGAATGATTCAGAGATGTTGCAAAATTGTGGTCATAAAGTTCTACAATTTTGAATAGATGAGGCTTTTACTTGATGAAGATCCATACTAATGATGAAATAAAACAATTTAATTTGTTTAAATCTTCATTTTATTTTTTATTTTGAACTAACGTTCAAATTAAAATTAGTCACGCGTTTCGCTACACAATAGCTTTATCACTAGTTTGATAGAATGGGGATTTAAACAAATTAAATTGTTTTATTTCATCATTCTACAATTTTTCTAATTTGGTTGGTTGAGAAAAATCATGCATTATTCCAAGGTACTATGAAAAAAATCGTTTGGAAAAGGATTGCCACAGAACTGAATGGCAAATAAAATGTTCACGGCAGAGCAGATAGACACTAAATGGAAAGGACTGAAGCGAACATACAAAAAAATCAAAGATCATAATGCAAAAACTGGAAAAAACAGGAAAAGTTGGCAGTTTTTCGATATAATGGATGATTTTTTAAACAGTCGACCAGAAATGGTAACACCAGCTACCTGCAGCTCAGAATCTGGTTTGCTTGTAAATAAAGAAAATGGTATTACATCGCAGACTATTTTTGCTATATCTTATATTTATAATGTTCTTTTTTTGTAGAAGCTGTAACTCCTACAAGCTCCCGAGCTTCTGAACAGGCATCAGCAAGTACAAGTAGAAAAAGGAAAATTGAAGACTCTTCTGATAAAAGAGATAAGGAAAAAATGAACAGGTTGGGTAGGTTCTTGGACCTATACCAACTTTCTGTTGAGCATCAAATCGGCAGAAAAATAGATTCTCAACATAGAGAAAACCAAGATGGGAAAGTCTGAAGTTCAGTGATAAAATACAATGTGACCCATTTGTTTGGAAGATACTATGAAGAAGTAAAGGAATAGGAATTTAATATTCTTATTAAATAATAAAAAAAATAAGTCTTAGACGTCTCACAAAAAAAAATCAGGGAGTCCTACAAACCAATGGTCATTGTATTATAAATAGTATTAATTTTTTTTAAGATTTACTCACCAAACAATCAAATATTTTGTTTTGAGATCTCATATATTTAGTTTTTAGTATATAAGGTGTTTTGAATATAAAAAAGAATCAAATATTTTGTTTTGAGAACTCAAATATTATAAGAGATATATATTTTGTTTTTTAGTAATTATATAAGGTGTTTTGAATATAAACAATAAATAAAATCAAAAAGGTTTCTTTGATTATTTGGTCTCAAGTATAAATAATTTGCGATTTCTCTCTTCCAATCACCACATTGCCTGGACGCATCAACATTTCCTCTTGAATGACTTCATTTAAATTGATTTCTAGTTCATCTTCATTATCTATGCATATATTATGTAAAATGCGGATTGCCATTATTATTTGGGGAATTATTTCAACTTGAGTAGCTTCTAAGCCTTCTAAATCTTCCTTTTAATAGGGCAAAAGTATGTTCGATAAAAAAACGAGCCTTTGCAAATATATTGTTGTAGTTTATCTGAACATTAGTAAGATATCCATTATCTTTGAAAGGTACGAGTAAGTTGCTTCTTAACGGATAAGCAGAATCCCCAATAAAATGCTCATCCTGGTGAATTTCTAAGGAACCAAGCAAGGTATCAAAATCTGACCGCCTCAATACACGAGCATCATGCATAGACCCAACCTCACCACAATAGCAATGGATAAAAATTTTTTTCCAGTTACATACTCACAGAGAATCACAGAATGATATAGCCCTTGCGGTTAATATAAGAAACTGGGTATCTCTGTGGAGCTTTTAGGGGGATATGTGAGCCATCAATTATTCTCAGAATTCCTACAAAAAATGTAAAATGACTATTAAAATATATCACATGCTCCTATTTATTACCTGGAAAGCGAATTTTATTTCTAAAAAAGTTAGTCGTATTGTTACAGTCATCCTCTTTAAGAGCTATAACTTTCTTACTTTCATTCAAAGCAAGTGAATCTCTACAAATTTTGTTGACACAATCCCAAGCAGTGGACCTGCTAACACCAAATCTATCGGCAACGCATCTAAAAAAATATGAGGACCAATAAAAGTATTGTCTTAGGGCCGGTTGTAGATGCGCAGTTCAACGAAGGTTTAAGTTGAACCTAGTTCAACTGTAAATTTGTCATAGCAAATGAGACAGTTGAACTTGGTTCAACTTGAACCTGCGTTGAACTGTAACCTGCGTTGAACTGTGCACAACCGGCCCTAAATACTTACTTATTTCTTTCTTTAGATATTAACATTTGTTTTTCCAATGTTAATTCGGGATTGCCAGATATTCTCATTCTCTTCCTATGAATGAACAACAGAATGTAAGTTTTCCATGAGTATCTCATAAGTAGTCTTTGTCAGTCGGAAATGCTGCTTGAATTGCTGAAAATTGTACCTTGGCAGTTTCTTCTACGAAAAATTGTATCTTTTCCAATCTCTGTATTCTTTCTTTATTTTCATCTTCATCATCGGAATCAAATACAAATAATTCGGCTACAAGTCGAATTTCCAAGTTGTTCAAATTTTATAGTAAGAATTATATGGGGTTTAATAATAATTATTATTACCTTATGATGTTAATAATTACTTATATTTCTCAAAAACAAATTCAAATCTGTCACAAAACACAAAACCAAAACAATTTTTAGGTTAGGTTAGCAAGCTGGTGACGTCGTCATTGGATTCAAACTCCACCGCGTTGGATTTCAAAAATGTGCTCGGAGCTCCTCTTTCATACTCGGTTCACTTCTCTACCCGCTCCGCCGATCGTCAACTTGAACGCACCTACTATAAACATTTTCAGGAGCATATATTTACATTGAAATATTTGAGATTGCAATAAAAAAATTCAATCAAGTAATCATTAAAATAAATTATCAGATAAATAAGTTAAACATAGCAACTTATGAGTAATTCTCTTAATCAAACCAAAGCTAAATGATGTAAAATAATTTTAATGTCCGAAAATGGTGCTAACAACATTTTCAAAAGTCACTATTTTACAATCTGGTTGATATTTCTATGAAATTATTTTCATATATAATATCACAAGAGAAAAAATTTTGTCCGCAAAATTTTCGAAAGGTATGAAAGTTTGTTGCTTGGCAATTTCGCGAAAGACATTTTTGACAAAATCACGAGCCGTGAGGTGAGGAAGATAACAATAACAAATAGACAAGTTCCTTATTCGATTTATTTGAATTTGAAACTTTTTGACGTGACATTCAATAATTCTGCAGTCCCGCATCCAAAACGCAACGTACTAAAAACGTTTTTTAAAATCATTTAAAACTTCAATAAATTTTCAAGGCTTTTATAGTAGTTTGTGCAACTAGTGTGGATATGATGAGCATATCGCACGACGCCGTAGGCGGAGTGCTCAATCGTCCGAGAGCGATATGGACAATCCACACGAGTCGAACAGTATATTTTTTCTACGACCCACTTAAGGAAAAATCTAGAAAATAAACATTTTATTAAACTATAATAAAACTTCAAATTAAAAATTTTTAATAATTTTACTATTATTATTATTTTATTATTATTTAGAAATAAAATTAAAATTTAAAAAAAATTTCCCAACGGGGAATCGAACTCTGATCTACCGTGCGAGAGCCTGGGATACTTACCACTGGACTACCGATGAATATACTAATCATCTATCTATAACGTCAAATGTTACGTAAAAACTGACGTTTGTCAGGAGTACCCTTAAATATTCAATTTATTCGGTTTCTATTCGTTATACGTCTCCTTTGCGGCAAAGCGAATATCTGGTGGAAAATTATTTATTGGTTCATCACTGGAATCACTCATTTTTACTAATATTTTTCTTAAAAACTATAGAAATATTTTGACAAGTTATTTTGACGTTTCTATGAAATTGAAAAAAGATTAGTTGGTGGGTACTAAACGCAAATGCTGATTGGTGGATTTCATATACGTTCTAGGATGTATATGAAATCATATCCGTTCAGTTAATCTGAATGGCCTACATTTACATTCTGTAAATTGTGCAGAAAATGGATAATATACATGTGGGTGTAGAAAAAATATATCTCCGTCTTGTATAATTCTCTTTCCATATAGATGATGGGACAAATTTATTAGAATGTAAAACGCTTCCACGAGTTTCTCAGAGGTAAAAACCGTAAAAAGGATATAAAGCATATAAAAGGTAAGGAAATAATTAAAGTCATACATCAATAATTATAACCACTACTGCAAAAGTCTGAGCTCTAATACAAAAGAAAAATGGCAGGATTGACCAAAGACAGTTAATTTTAAGTTATCTTTAAATTGATTAAGAACTTTAATTGGTTTAGCTATTATTCCTCCAATATTTTGACTACATCCTTCACGGTTTAATAGTTGTAGTTGCCGGCTACCATTCTTTCGTTTTTGAACAGCCGGCGCTGGCTATAGAGGCACCTACGGTCAATTATTTGAATGACAGTAAAACTAACCTAACGTCAGTCGTTAATTTTTGTGGTTATTTGATCATCTCATTGCTTACTACTTTTCGAAAAAAGCCATTGATTGTAGTAGTAACAGCACTGCAAGTTAGTACCATACCACTGTTAACTGTAATGGGGAAGACCACTAAGAGATGAAATCATTTCAAACATATTTCAATCAATGAATAATGACATTGTTTCAGTGTGCAGACAATATAATGTGTTAAAATCATATTAAAACATAAAAATAAAAAATGTTCGAAACAAGTGAACTACGACGTATTAGCCCCAAACATCATCTGTCTCTGTCTGTTTCTGGTATACGTATATCCTCTGTAGAAACTGTAGTGCAAGTGCAGTGTTGTCGAAGCTACTCATCATTGGCTTTTGTATATCTGAGCTGTTTTTTGCCCTTCAACGTATCAACTAATGATAAAAGTCATCAAGTAATTTCACAACACTGTTGGTGATGGAATATGACATTTGTTCACAGAAGCACTCCAAGCGTCTTTGTGTTGTATTTTAAATTTTATTCAAAAACTAAAAAACAGCAATCAAATACAATGAAGCACAACCTCAAATTTGATTGTCGGCTCAAGGTCGATAGGCGTGTAGGGGCTAGTACGTCACACTAGATGACACCAATGAGAGCAACCCATACAAACAGCTCGAAAGATTGTGTGTATGAAATGGAAAGTATGTAATTTATTAAATTATTAATATTATAAAACAAATAAAATTATATAATTACATCATATATTAGTTTTTAGGCATGGAGATCACGATTATACTGTTTCGCAATTTCGGATATATGCAACCTCAATACACAATGGAAATTGAATTTCTATTATGTTTTTCATAATTTTAAATCGGCAATTTCTATAGTTTTTCTTAATAGAAATACGTGTATTAAAATTATTAAATACATAATTCTTCGACAGAATAATTACGATTTCAAAAGTTTTCAATATATTTTTATTTTGCTTTTTTAATGATGTTATTAAATACCAAAACGGCACGCCATATCTTATGGCACCGGCGACGTAATAAACCCATTTAGAAAGTTTAATACCTACATGGTTTGTTTGTTTGTTTTTCAATTTTGAAAGAGAATTTCATTTCCTTTGTCTACAAACAGGTAAACAACAGTTTCGAACAATAGTTTCAAATCAGATGATGAAGATTGAATAACTGAAGTATTAACTTACATAGCTCGTTATTGTACTTCTATAGGTGAAGTAATTACGTTATAAACAATATATTTTCGTAAGTTGATAATGTTGTGTGTTTTAACGTTCAGGAACTACATAATGTTCTGCTTGCAGAATAGCAGCGGTTTCAGAAAGTTTAAAAGTTGTTGTTAAACTGGTTTAAATGTATCGGTATATATTTTGGTATTTGATGAAGACTACTCTGAAAGCCTGGATGCAAATATGTTGACTTGCTTAATATTTACGTTAAGCTGTTCCGAAGTATAAACAAAGTTAGTTGGTTGGATTAGTTTAGAATCACAAACATAAGCTTTTGATGTAGTGCTCAAACATATAAGTAAAACCCCATAAACATACTTAACTGGTATTGACTCTTCCTGTTTTATAACTCAAAATACAAAATATATGAAAAAAAGATCACACAAATTAAAACTTAATGACCACTTAAATGTTAAAATTGTTTTCTATAATTGTATATCGCGGGTAGACATAACAGACCTTCGATCTCAGCTATGGTTATACTATTTATTGAATTTCTAATGTGTTGTTTCATGTCTTGTCGCGTGAATGGTCGAGATAAAAGTCTAGACATGTTAAGCAAAGAGATCTAACTAGCCATGGAAATATACTTCCCCTTAGAATCCATTTATTTGGATATCTTAAATTCAAATAATACAGTTGATTAGGATCTTTTCTCAACAAAACTTTGCCAAATTTCATAACTTATATTCAGCAAATGATTGAATTGACTCTAAATTTTTGGACTATCTTAATAAAATTATCAGATGTTTCCTCTTCGCACCCGTAAAACTAAACATCACAAATCATGGCCTACTGAAGGAACACGTACTTCCAAGGGCGGATCCAGGATTTTTTTTTCTATGAGGGGAACAAATCAATAATAACTGTTGGAAATGGACTTGAAGTATCATACTTCAAGTTTATTTCTACAAGTTCAAGTATGTATAGGAAAGTGTCAAAACAATAGAAAAATTGAATGTTTAATTAAGAAGGTTTTCTTTTATGTTTCCTGGTAAAGATGTACAACACTTCATTGGCGTCCATTTTTGCAGTAACGTCTTGATGGATATGTATTAAAGCAAATCCATTCAAACGCTATTCTGTCATCCTGTTTGCTAAGATATCACTTTCATCGGCGTAAGGTGGAGAAGGATCGCTCGGCAGTGCTAGTCACTGGAAACGTGCACAGCAATTGACAAAGAGTTCTAATATTTGGCAGTACCGTTGCTCTTTTGTAGGCATCTGCTGGAGATACTGGGATATCTGTTGCCAAATTTTTAGCTCTCCCTTCAAAGCTAACAAACAAGAAAGGTCTTCTTTATGATTCAGCGCCTTGCAAGACATCCTCTACATCTTCGTCGCCATTAAATCTGTGTCTAAGCAGCTTGATTCTTCTACTGCATTAACAACTCACTAATCTCTGTACGAATCGCACCTTCGCTATGGTTTGCCTTTCTGGGATCTTGTAGTTTGCACCTCTTCGAATCTATTTTCAAAATACAACAAAGAGCTATTAGTTACATTTTTGGTTTAAGTAGTAGAACGCATGGCGAATTCTATTGTAAAAAATACAAAATTTCGACTCTTTCTAATCATTTTGGAATCCGTGTATTTGGTTCAAAAACACTTTCACAATTTAACTGAGAGACAAATGCATAGTAACCCTACAAGAAGGAAAATTTTTGATATTTATTTAACAATGCCCACCTCTGATCTGGTAAAAAAATTCCATCCCCTTCAATGCCAAAAAATTATTCAATAATCACATTTAAAACTGTCGGGACCAGTCGCACCGCGAACCTCGAACCATTATAGATTACAAGGGGGTCGATTGCCCTCTTTTGTATATCCTATATTTATATTTTAATCCAAAAGATCTGGGCTTCTGAGAAAACCTATTAGCTAGGTCCTAAGTAGACCTATTCCAGGTATTTAATGCGTTGTCAGACAATTACCTTGCAATTGCAGATTACGTTTTCCGGTATATCTTTCGCATCATCGCATAATCTGCATGTTCCACTGTCTACTTTAAATACCCATCTTACAGATGGTATCTAAGGGAGCAGCGTCCAGTGAGATTTCCTGTGATTATTCTGAGATCAGCTCCAAGAGCAATTTAGCGTAGTGAGCAGAAGATCGAAATAACGTTTTTGCCTGTATTTGATCTGGAGAATTTTTCCAGTAGGCTGCACTAAGTTCCTTATTCCATTTTCGAACTTCTTCCACGATGCGGTTTTTCAGGGATACCACAAAATGGTTCGATAAAAGGAGTGCAAGCTCCGTCTTTTGCGAGACCATCAACAATCTCATTCACGTCCTGGCTCCCATAACAAAGTTATTTTGTAGCTAGTTGCTTAATGGATTGTTTGCAGTTCCAGGCTGTTTTAGACTCATAAGCTGTAGATTTCAGAGCCTTCAAGGCAGCGTGACTATCAGGCGCTGCTGAGTAGAGGTGTTTTTGAGGCACTCTTGAGCACAAACATCTATTGCTAATAGTTTCGCTGAAAATATTGTTGAAGTGTTTCCCATGGATGTTGATATCCTAGTATTATCACCTGTAACCCCAATTCCTACTGGAGCTATTGCTTGGTGATCAAAAGCTTTACAGCAAACGGCCCAAGCAAAGCTCTCTGGCATACAGAGACAGGCTCGTCTGGCAATTACTGGTGCCGTCAGTACCACACCGTCAGCAGCCATGGAAATCCTTCTAGACCTACCTCCTCTCTATATATTTCTGGAAAAGGAGGCTAGATGGACAACATATAGAATTGCGCATATTTCTAAATGCACAAAACAGGCAAATACAGAGCAAAGCTGAATGCTAGTGGACAGTGAGAGTCACAGTATTCTGGGAATGACATAATGCCTCCAACAGTAAACTACGACCTGCCTTATACCGTCCTAATTCCAAATAGAGACGAATGGGAACTCCGTAAGGATGGACTATTAAGAACAGACAGCTGTTGGTACACAGATGGATCAAAAACTCCCTCAGGCTCTGGTGCAGGTGTATACGGGCGCAGACCTAGGACAGACATTTCAACCTCTCTAGGATCCTATGCAACTGTATTTGAGGCGGAAATTTACGCCATTGTTTTGAAAGCACTTAGCTCTTACCGTGTAACGTCGAAACTGGTTTTAGACTGCCAAAAAAGACTCTCCTCAATAGGAGAATTCAATAGAGTATCGCTGGACTGGATCCCTGGCCATTCTGGCATGGATGGCAATGAGAAGCAAGGGAGGGTGCCGCACGCGTTATCGGACCGGAACCTTCAATTGGCATCACAATAAGCTTTGCCAAACAAACACTAAATTGCTGGACAGCAAGAAGAGCTTTAGGCTTCTGGCATAATATACCAGGATTGGTTCAATCAAAGGCTTTTATACATCCTTCGAAGAATGTCTCCAAACAAATGTTAGACTATAGCAGGCATGACCTACGTTGTCTAATAGGCCTTTTAACAGGCCACTGTCATCTGAATCATCATATGCTAAGACTTGGACTTTCTGAAGATCCGACTTGTCGTCTTTGTCTGGAAGATGATGAAACAGCAGAGCATATAATTTGTGCCTGTCCCGCCGCGGCTCGAATCAGGTATCTGATGTTTGGCAGGGTCTCTCTCTCGCCTTCGAACCTGAAATATCATTCACCAAACACACTAATCGGCTTTGTTAAGAAGCTGAATTTGTTTGGTGATATCTGAACAGATATGAGCCACAATAGACTCTTGCGAGTCGCAGTGGAGTGCCTTATAGACCCACTCACCACAAATCTAACCTAACCTAACTAATTACTACTCCTTCGTTTGTTTTTGACTCATCAGTATAATAAGTGAGGGCCCCCTTCGTAATTAGAGCGATTTCGTTGACTCTTACTCACGCTCGTTGATAAACAACGTTTAACATGAGTTTGAAATCCTGTTTCGAAGATATAAAGTCCGTGGACATCTTCATGTATTGGGTTGCTCCAGCCCTTAGTATATGAAGATGGCCGGTTGGCTCTGTTAGAGAAAATTAGTGAAAAAAAGCCCTTAGTATTTCAAGATGTTCCTTTAGATCGCCGTTTTTCAAAGATTTAATCTAAGTTAGTCTATAGGCATTTTCCAGAGTGATCCTCGAATCATACCGGACCACCTAATTTACGCTGTCCGTGGTACGGCATGACAGATTCGTGTAACAGCTCCTTAACGGATATTACAAAGGTTTTCAGATATTTAGCCGAATGAATAAATGAATAACGGTATAGTCTTATGCTGATATCGAAAATTTAGGACATTTTGAACTTTAAATCTGATTGGTATTGTATGCGTTACGTTACGATTTTTTTTTGTTGAACATAAAATTCTATCGTGCAAATTGTTCATGTTGATGACCCGAGTTGCGAGTTCAAAATTATATAACGACGTTGGGAGCGCTTCGCGGGAATAACAACAGTCATGTCCGTGCATAATTTTGTGTGTAAATAAAGTCGGATTTTGAATAAATAACTAAATTGGATTGACATGAATTAATGTTTGCTTCTACAGTTAGGTAGAGCAATTTCGTGCGTAGGCGAAATTTATATTGGGATAATTCAGACAACCAATAACATTAATAATACCAATGTTTACCGTGGACAAATTACTTCTTATTTTTCAGTAGGTGTTATAGTCTGGAGATCAACAGCGAATTTCAAAGCTCAGGAGAATTGTGAAGCCTTTTGGCATAAAATAAAATGAGGAGTAAATTCCCTTGAAATTAATAAGTATCATCAATTAAATAAACGTAAAAGAATTTAAAACATAAGCGAGGATACGTTCAAGTTCATCACGTATGTTTACTATATTTAATTACATAACATTCAAAGGTAAAAGATAATATGAACTTGACACTAGATATAAATATACAACTAAGAAGCAGACGAGATTTATTCTGATATAATTAATTAAGTCATTCTAGTATAGTACCGTAATGTTAGTTTAGTTAATTATAATTATTATAATAGTTTTGATATTAAGGTATGATAATAAATATAACATCTCCCAGTGCATGAAGTAGTTGTTTTGATTAGGTCAGATCCAGAAGGACTCGGACGACCTCCATATAAAGTGGTCTTCCCAACATCACTACAGAATTAATAACTGGCAAGGACCACTGTAAAATGTATTCTCGGTTTCGATTGAAAGTAAAATTCAATAGGTATAAAGTAGAATTTTGAAATGGGGATGACGTTTAGGGGTTGGGCATGTTTTTTTTTAGATTTTCGGTCATTTCAGCGTTTGTATACATGTTATAAAATGAATGAATAAAACTAGTATACAGACAAATTAATGCAAAAATAGCAAACTACAAACTTCAATTTGTAACTAAAGTACGACCAGAAATATAAGAAGTTCATAAATCACCAACCATTTGAGTTATCACCAGGCGGTCGACTCTACGCAGAGTTTTAACTGCCCTAGCCATTATATTTTGTTTTACGATGATGATATTGGGTTAAGATAATTATTAAGAAAAATCACTTGATTATAATTGTGAATTGTTTATTTATTTATTTATTAAAAGGTGTTTACAAACAAAATTACACACGAAGATCAGTTTCACTTTCACTATCGTCATCCAAATTGATAATAAACTTTTCTTTGGGAATTTTTTCTATATCCATATATGACTTTTCCACCCTTTTATTATGGGTGTAACGGTTGAATTTGTCACTACGTCTATTGTATATATCAAGTATTTGTATATAGTAATTACCTGACCGATATTGTCTCTATGTTTCTAATATCATTTGATCACTACGAAAGTACTTCAGTAGTTAAATAATTTCTGTCAGCCCAGAGTTTTAGGGACTACTCTGCCATCATCCTTCCGGTGAAGTGGTGCAGGCTGTAACCAAACCTGTCTTCACATCAAGACAACAATTTTATATTTTGTCGCTAGGTAATGTAAATAATAAAACTAGCGCCTACCTGGTAAATGTCCGTATAGATAGATTCATGTTAGTTATTTCTTTTTGTTTGTTATATTATAATTCATAATTAAGGGTAGTAAGGGGTTTTCTCTCTTGTGGATTTTACTTTAGTTTTTAGTTACCGTGGGACTACTGATTTTGTTTCTGGCTTTGATTATATCACCTTTGGGGTGTAGCCACAGTAGTCCAAATACTTTGTCCGCTTCAGCTTGATAAACGCTAAAGTTTATTAGGGTTCAGTTATAAATTATTACTGACTCCTTGACTTGAAGTCTAAAACATTTAAAGTAGTAATTAGGTTTGATAAAACTTACTGATCTATATAGACATACTTTACTTTTGAGTTAAAGGTATATTTTCTTCATTTATCTACCATATTTTGGCTTGAGTAAAGACATACTAGTTAGAAATCTTCTATGTAAGATGGCATTCGAATATTTTCTGAACATCTACTTATAATATATTGGCTGTTATCGCCATGTGTTTTGTCTGTTAAATCCGAGTGTTTGATCTTGCTTTGTTTAATTTGACAGGAGGGTATTGTGGTACTATCTATTGCTCAAATTTATTTGAATGATTTATAATATATATTTTATTTTTTTTCTTTGTTATTGTTTACAAAGTCGAATTATTTATTGGATGACATTGACATTTGGCCTTGACAGCTGTCTTGGATAAAAGCGTTCGTTCGTCATGACTTACATAGAAGTGTAGCACTTTAAGACTTGATCTGTGCGGAACACGCTCGGTGTAGTGAGCAGTGTAGTTCGGATGTATGTTTCGGCTAGGTTTCTCTGTGGTAGTATTCTGTATTGAAGTTGAAGATGTGTCACTCACTTCTTCTTTCCGGTGTGTGCTCCTACTTGATAGATGGTTAGCAAAAGTGCTTCGAACGGGAATCTGAATTTTTTTAATGACTGGATAGTCATCCCCTGCTGGAATTTATAGGTTCTCGTTCTGAATGAGTTGTGGAATATACGGCTAGTATTTTGGTTCTACGGGAGTTCGTATTGTTGAAGAATTCCGTCCTGTTCTGGAAGCCGTTTTCACAAACCCTTATAGGGGATATATTGCACTAAAACGATTGAAATCGCCAAAGTTGAAGTTTTGAAATTGAAGGTGTGCCACATGCTGTTGTTGGTTCGTTATTTGTTGGTAGCCGACCAGTAAGAGGAAAATTTTGAGTATTGGACCCTTTTTGGAAAAGGGTTCACCTGTGGGGCCAGATTATACACACTTCACCTGTGGGGCCAGATTATACGCACTTCACCTGTGGGACCAGATTATACACACTTCTCACCTGTGGGGCCAGATTATACACACTTCACCTGTGGGGCCAGATACACACTTCACCTGTGGGGCCAGATACACACTTCGGGATGTTTGGAGTTTACCTGGTAGATCGATGGTGATGTCTTTTGCAGTTTGCTGCTACTTTTCAACAACTTCTTGAAGAAGACCACATTGGGGGTAACCTGGTATCGGGGTTTTTCTGAGTTATTTACTTATTTTTATTTTAGGCTTTACGCCAACATGTATATACATTAGCTAGGTAGTTCCTACTGATTTATTTTATTATGCAATTGTAATGGTGGAAATTAATATTTTGCGGTGAATTTTCACAATTTAATTTTCATAATTTTATCCACTTGCGCATGCGTCTCTGCCTTGGTACCAACGCCTTGACTACGGTGTCGCCTTATATGGAATTATTTTTTTATAAACTTTACACTACTTTTCAGGTAACATATAATTGAAAGTTTGTATTTAATCTGTATTGGTACACCCGAACAGCCATATTAATTTCACACTAAGTAGGTCAAATTAACTGGTATAGTTTGGAATTTTAGTGTTAATAGTTTGATTATTGGTGTGAAACAGATGTTCACACTATTTTTCTTTTTTTAAAGTGGGGGGGCTTTTACTAGGGTTTTCAGTAGTAGTAGTAGTTATTTGTAAAACACCCCTTAAGGGTATTAAATGTTTTTATTTTGGTTATTATAAGGAACATAAGCTAAGGTTTGCCTTTTCTTTTCATCCCTTGTTTTACTGGGTTATCGGGGGAAATTAGTCGTGCTAGGCCAAAGTGGAAAACTCAGTTGGTGCCCACACAAGTTGTCTACTATTTTGTCCGGAAGATCAATAAGAGGGATCCACCCCTACCTCCGTTCTGAGCGACGTCGAAGGCCTAAGGTTGTCACCGGAGCAACCGGAACTTATGTAACCAAGTAGACAAATTAATTTATAATATTGCACTTTTTTTTTTATTTAAATTTTATAACTTTATTCTTATTTGGGCTTGAGCTCAATTTTTAAGGTTGCATGGGAAACACACTTAGCCCAGCAGCTATCAGGAATGTTTGCTGTTTTTGTTTGAATAAGAGCTACTACAATTGAACTTAAGGCTGGAGAAGTATTATTTCTTCGAACTGCTGACTTAAGCTGATGCCATATATTTGATTGGGTTAAACATACAGTGATTAGAAGGAAGTCTGAGCACCGTATGTCCCAACCTTTCAGCCAATGAATCACAAAAATATTTCTTCTTTTTTTACTGTGGCCATGGCGATAATACTATTAGGTGTAATATTTGGTATGAGTTTATTTTGGAACCAGTCTTCAAATAATTTGGCTGTAGTACATTATGATAATCGACTAAAGAGTCCTTAATATTCTTTGCCGATAAAGACAACGCATTTTGTATGGTACCATTTTCGGTTCCTGTGTGAATTATCGCAATGCGTTTTCCTTTATTAGACGGCGCATTAGTCAGATGAGTCTACCCAACTTTTGTTTGGAATATCGTGTGTATCGAACCAAGTTTCATCCAAATATGTTCTACCATATTGTCTAAATTCGTTTATTGTCAATAAACATTCAAGTCTCCACTTTTTAAGGCGCACAGATTCCATTATGATTTTTCTGCTACTAATGAGTTTTTTAAATTTAAATCCGTTTTGTAAAAGAGACTTCCTTAAAGTCCATTTGCAACACTGGATACCAGTTTCATTTATTTTAAGCCATTACCAAAAATAATGGAGAGCCTTCTATTATTAATATGCCTAACTATTTCATGAGATATTTTAATCCGGACCTGGGAATCTTTTAAGAAAAAATAAATAAAAACTCAGCACCATTTAGGGGTGATATCTCGGAAGAAGTAGGGCTGAGGAAATTTTGTCACAATAAACATTCATCATAATTTTATCGGGGCAATCACCTCCTGAATTTTTTCGCATGAATTTAGAAACACCTTGTATATTTTGAACAGATATATTCAAACGTGACAATTGAACTTGCCGTTTATTTACGTAATCACATCGTATTAGCAAAACAAGCATGACATCCTATCCGCTCACGAGTATCAAACAGCTGTTAATCGCATTGTATACGTTCACGCCATCTTAAAACAGGCAGAGTCAAAACTATTTTACTATACATCATTTGTGCATTATTATATTATTATCTCCGTATTTGCCTAATTGATAAGAGAGTACCTACTTTAGAAACGAGTCGTATATAAGTCATCAAATTGCAAAAAAAAAGTTTATGATTCACATAAAACCTGATCACCAGATAAGTTTTATTGTAACGTGTAATGAATGATGCAATGACGGTACATTCTTACCTAAAAAATTCGGAGTGTTACAAATATATGATTCGACTTTTTACTTCATTCCTTTCAACCTTTTTTTTTGACTTCACAAATTTTTGCTCATATATTATGTCATTTTATAAAATGGAAATTTACACTAAAGTTGAAATTGTCATATAACATGTTGTCTGATACCTGAGACGCACAAGTTCGGTGATAATTCTTTGTCTGATACATTGGAACTGCCTAAATATGTCTTTGTTTAAAAGCACAAAAGGTAGAGGCAGGTTTTTAGTAACTCTCTCCAACTATTCCAACATATATAAAATATAATCGAGACTTGGCAACGTTGTGCTAAATCGAGCAAAAGTAAATTAAATTTTCTCCTACAATTTAACCTGATTCTAGGCATTGTTGGGAAATTTGCTAGAGAAGTGTGAACTTGACGTATTTAGTGCAGTGGGATAAAATTGTGCGTAAAAATTACCAAGTGTGAGTAGAAAAAATCTATAAAACTATGATTAAACATTGATATTTTAACGATAACAAGTAATTAAAAGAAGAAACCTTATCAAATATACTGCGGTGTTGCCAGATTTAAAATAAAGAAGGCTTGATAAGGAGAAAGCTTCCGAACCGTTGAAGTGGGCCTACAGGTAAAATGGAAAGCGACTACTCAACGGATGAGGGTAACAAAAGAAGAAGATCGGGAGTAAATGATGAAGATGATGAAACCTCTAGAAGAAATAAGAAGACATACAGAACACCTACGAAGACGGGAAAAGATAGCGATGGAAAACTGGATCAAATATTAGATTTAATGAGAGATATGAAATTGGAAATGCTTGATGTGAAAAATGCAGTCAAAGACATGAGAGCTGAGCAGAAGGAACTTAAAGAGGAAATTCAAATAGTAAGAGAAGAAAACAAAAGGCTTGCAAATGATTATGCAATAATAAAAAAGGAGAATGAAAAAATTACTAACGAACTCAACGATATTAAGAAACACGTGGAGTGGTTGGAAAAAGAAAAAAAAAAGAATAATGTGGTGCTTAATGGGCTAACAATACAAAGTTCAAACCAAGAGGAATTAAAAGTAGAAATTAGTAACTTTCTTGAAAGAAATCTAGAGGTGCAGACAAAGATAAAAGCAGTACGAAAACTTGGGAATAAAACGTGCCTAATAGAATGCAATGGCAATGAGGATAAAGAAAAAATAATGCGAAATAAACACAAACTAAAAGAAGTCAGAAATGAAAGATATTTTATAAGCCCGGACCTAAGCAAAAAAGAAAGAGAAATGGTAAGGAAAATCCGCGAGAGAGCAAAAATAGAAAAACAAGAGGGGAAGGAAATTAAAATTGGTTTCCGGAAGTTAACAATTAATGGCGAAGAATGGAAATGGAATAAGGAGAAGGAAGAGTTACAGAAGACAAAAAACTAAACAAGGAGAAGGTTAATGAGAAAAATATAACGAAGCAGGCAATTCACAAGGAAAAGACATGGAAACTCGGAACATGGAACATAAGAAGCATAAAGTGGCAAAGAAAAAGAACTAGAAGAGGAATTTGAAAAAATAGGACTGGATATTTTAGGCATAACAGAAACAAAAAAGAAAGGGAAAGGAACAATGGCACTAGATAACGGACACATATTAATATACAGTGGAGTCGAGCAGAATGAAAGAGCAGAAGCGGGGGTAGGATGCATAATAAAGAAAGAAATATTACACAAAATACAAAAATGGAATTTGGAAGGTGACTTTAATGGAAGAGTGGGAAGAGCTGATATACAATACAATAGGACAATAGGACGTTTCGGAGAAGACGTGAGGAACAACAATGGAAAAAGAATGATGGAATACTGCCAACTAAATAACCTAATTATAGCAAATACGTTCTACGAACATAAAGACATACACAAATTCACAAGGGTGGTAGAGAGCAGAAGAGAAAAATCTATCATATACTACATAGTTGTAAATAGAGAATGCCAAAAATACATTTTAGATGTGAGAGTTAAAAGAGGGCCAGAGATAGGAAGTGACCACTATCTGGTAGAGGCAAAGATCAAAGGAAGTACCCGCACTAATCCAACTCAAAAGAGGAGAGAAAAACTAGATCATGAAACAATAAAAGCGTATGAACTAAATAACCCAAGCATTGCAAAAAAAATATGAAATGGAAGTTAATAGGAAATTAGAAAGACAAATGGTAAATACTGAAGATATGAATGTAGAAGAATTGTGGCAAAAAATTAAAAATACGATACTAGAGGGGGCAAAAAATTCATGTGGCACATTGAAAACAAATAATCGGAAAAAACAAACAACATGGTGGACGACGGAAATTAAGAAGCAAATACAAGAAAAGAAAAGAGCTTGGAGAAAATTCTTGGCAAATAAAACGGGAAGTAATTATGACGAATACAAAAAACAAAGAAAAATGACCAAAATATCAGTGCAAAATGCAAAAAAGAAATCGTGGGAAGATTTTGGAAATAAAATGGAATGGAACAGTAAAAATAATCAAAAACTTTTTTACAAGGTATTAAAAAGCACCAGAACGGAAAAAACAACGATAACCTTAGGAATCAAGGACCCAATAGGAGTGATACTTACAAAAGAAGAAGCAATAATGGAACGATGGAAAGAGTACTTCAGTAATTTACTAAACACTAAAGAGAATAAAACACGATACCTTTTCAAGAAGAAGAAGAAGAAGAAATATCAAAAACAGAGCTAGAAGAGGCTTTAAAATTATTGAAAAACGGAAAAGCTCCAGGGCACGACAAGATAACGTCTGAAATGATCAAAAAAATAGGAGAACAAGGAAAGGAAATAATCAGAATACTATTCAATAAAATATGGAATAGATACCGAAGGATTGGGAAATGGGTGTAATATTACCAATTTTTAAGAAAGGAGATACCATGGTCTGTAACAATTATAGAGGAATAACATTACTAAGTACCGCATTAAAACTGTATGAGCAAATTTTAAACCGGAGATTGATAAAACAAGTAGAACAAACACTAACAGAATCGCAAAGTGGATTCCGGAAAGGACGTAGCGTCCAAGATCATATTTTTACATTGAAGCAAATAATTGAAAAGAAAACCGCTAATACACAAAACGTATATCTTGCCTTTTTGGACCTAGAGAAAGCATTTGACAGTGTACCTAGGCAGCAGATATGGGAAAGCCTTTATAAAAGAAATGTGAACGAAAAGCTGATAAGTAACATTAAAGCACTTTATAGAAGAACGGAAAATTATGTAATAAGTAAAAATATGAAATCGAATACATTCATAACACACGACGGACTGAGGCAAGAAGGTGGATTGAGCCCAATATTATTCATTATGTTTATGGATGACATCATAAAAGAGTGTAGCCAAAGTGTCGAAAAACTATATGTTGGCTATCACAATATGCAACGAATCCAAATAGCAGAGTGCGCATTTGCTGATGATATTGTCATAATGGCAAACACAAGAGATAGCCTGCAAAATAATGTCAATATATGGAATGAATCGATGTTGAAACATGGAATGAAAATCAACGTGCAAAAATCAAAAGTTATGGCGATTACAGAAGAACGACAGGAACTAAGCATATTTATCGATAATTCGGAAATAGAACAAGTGAATGATTTTCAATATTTAGGGGTCGTAATCGAAAATACTGGCAAGCAAGAATTAGAAATTAACAGGAGAATAGACAAAGCCATTAAATGCTATTATGCAATGAATAAGAATTTTATCAACAAAAACGAAGTTTCTAAGACAACTAAAACGAAAGTGTATCACTCCATATACAGACCAATACTCACGTACGGATGCGAGTCGTGGGTTTTAAACGACAGGCAGAAAAGTAAGATCCAAGCAGCAGAGATGAAATACCTAAGAAGAGTGAAAGGAATAACAAGAAGAGATCATATTAGAAATCAAACAATAAGAGAGGAATTAAAAGTAGAACCTCTACTGGAATTCATAAAAAAGAGGCAACTGGGTTGGTGGGGACACCTACAGAGAATGAAGGATACCAGAGTAGTCAAACAAGTATGGCAGGCAATACCACAGAACAAACGGAAAAGAGGAAGACCGAAAAACACCTGGGATAAAACAATTAAAAAAATCTTAAAAGAGAGAAATCTAGCGTGGAATGAAGCAAAAATAAAAGCCAAAAACAAGAAAGAATGGTGGAAATTCGTACATGGATAAAAAGAGATTACCTTCCTACACCATACTATATGGTAGAAGGATTTTTGATCATATATATATATATATATATATATAAAATATAATCAACAATCAAAACAAGTGAATACAAAAATAAATTATAGCTTCTGGTTTTATAGATGGTGCAATTTATTTTTCCGATAAATTTTGCTCAGCGATTCGGAGCCGACACTGTTAAGTACTAGTTTGCAAATAGGATGATTGCCATAACTGTTTCCAAGCAAATATTATAAGCGGCCTTGCCACAAAATACAATGTTCTCGCGGCAGCTACATAGACCAGTCGACAAATATTCGCAATAACCATAAACATTCTCTTTGCTGTGCCTCTCAGCGCTATTATTGCAGATTGAAATAAAAAAACTTAGAGATATCATTTGAAATAAATGCAGTTTGAACGCTACACATAATGGGAAAATGGAACTAGAGTGCTAGAGAAACTAAAATAAAGACATACAGGATGGGACAGCACATACGGATTATATTCTACAGCCAAAAAATATCTGCACAGCTATATGGATTTGTTTTGTTAAGAAGAACCCATTTTTTCATTACGTTTTAGTAGGGATCAGAAAAATAAATATATTCTACACAATATACCAACCAATGTTTGCAAAACATAAATAAAACAATAATAAGTAAATATGGAAAAAAGATAAGTGATTATGTCGATATAGTGTAGATTTTTAAATTTTTTTACTAAGCAAAATTGTCATAGTTTTTATATGTTTAAAAAATTCATTAGGCTAAGAAGATAGTTTTTAAATTAGTACGTGTTTTGTACTTCTCTAATTTTGGAATGACTGTGGGTGTTGGTTTCTTCGTGCCAATTCCCATTGCATTCCAGCCTGTATAAAGCGATTCTCACTGAAGTTTTGATAGCTCCAGTTCGGCTTTCCTTTGATCTGTTTTTGGCCACCAAACTAATGCTCCTTAGGTCACCAAAGGTCACACCACAGTCGTGTACAGCCAGTATAAGATCCGTGAGTTTCCTAACGCCCATTTGGCAGCCATAAGGGCAATTTTCCCTTGATTGGTTTTTTCAAGTAAGTGTGGATTTCAAGTTAGTTTTGCATCCAGAATTATAGCCAGATACTTGACCTCCTGGCTTAGACATAGCTGCACGTTGAAGAGGCTTGGCCGTTTTGGTCTCTCAAACTTCCTTTTTCTAGGAAATGAGCGCAGTTTTCGCAGGATTCACCCTTAGGCATTCCTTCCTACACCGTTTCCAGAGCTTGTTGCAAAAGCTCCAATATAACGTTAGGATGTTTCCCCATTACAAGTATTGTCAGATCATCTGCATACCCCTGGGTGTATAGCCCCTTTCGGTTCAATTCCGGCAAGAGTTCGTTCATGACGAGGTCCTACAGCGAAGGTGATTTGACTCCTCCCTGTGGGCATCTCTTCATTATCGAGACCTCCATGGAATCTCCAAATAAGGCTGTCATTGCTGTCCTGTTGCAAAGCATGTTTTTCGTCCACCGACATGTGGAGTACAGTAGCCAGAATAAAAAAAAGAGCACCAGATGTTAGCAACTGTATTGAGACTATAGGCTCTTTCTTTATATTACTTTGTGCACTGGTACAGCACCGAGGTAGTTGCACCTGTGCTCCTCTCAAATAAAACGTATTTTAGTGAACACTAACTTCACATGAGTAGTGAATTTTGAGATTTGACATTTGATTTTATTTCTGATATTCTGATGTTTATTTATTTTCATAGATTTATTGTCATAAATTAGTTAGTAACCCAATGGTTTGTATTCTTTAAATTTTATCTGGAATATTGGTTTGCGTGTTATAAAATTATAAAAAGGATAATCCGTCCATAACGATCCCCAATTTTTGTTGTGATGTCGGATTCTGAAGCTGAACTGGTAATAATGGTACGGATTCTAACATGTCACATAAATCAGTAGATTTAAATTTACATTTATATATTTTAGGCTTTGTGGGATGGACCATGTAATAATTTTTCTGATTTTGACTCTACCAGCTCATCGGACAGTCAGTTTACTGATTCTGATGAAAGCGGGCCGAGGAGGAAACATCCTAAAATAGAAAATTATGTGGAAAAAACTGTAGCAGAATATGATGACAATGAATTCAAATCCCATTTTCGCATATCTCGCAAAACAACTTATGGTATTATCAGTAGGTATACATAATACACTTCATGAGAAAATTATAGAAATCTTGAATTTTCATATATGTTTGAAGAATCACATTACAAACCTGTTTATTCTGCTGGAAGGCCCAATGTTTCTGGAGAGAAAACAGTATTACTATCTTTGTGGTACCTTGCCAATAGAAATGCATTCAGAGAAGTTTCAGATAGATTTGGAGTTGCCCTTAGCAGTGCTCACAACTGTCTGAACCGTTTTTAGGAATTTTTGGTATCAATAAAAGAGAAATATATCACTTGGCCCAACCAACAACAAAAACTGAAAATTTCACAGGCTTTTTCAAAAAGAAATGGTATTCCTGGTGCAATTGGTGCCATTGATGGCAGTCACATTGAAATTCCAAAACCTGAAGATAACCAGGATTCATATATCAATAGGAAAGGATATCATAGTTTGCTGATTCAAGGAGTTGTAGACCACAGCAAAAAATTCATTGATGTATTTTGTGGGGAACGTGGATTATTACATGATGCAAGATTGTTGAGAAGATTGGCACTTTATGCAAAAATCTTGGAAGACCCAGGCTTCATTGGTGACCATCTTTTATTAGGCGATTCAGCTTACCCAAATCTGGACTGGATTATGACACCCTTTCCTGACACTGGCTTTCTGACTGAAGAACAGAAGCTTTTTAATAAATATCTCTCATCAAAAAGAGTAGTTGTTGAGCATGCTTTTGGACTCCTCAAGGGACGTTTTCGCAGACTAAAGGGACTAGAGAACTTTAATATGAGATTATGTTCTCTTATAATTTTGGGATCATGTATCCTACACAATATCTGCCTAGAGACATCTATAAATTCATTAGAGGATATAAACCATAAAAAACAAAAAAAATTTAGTCTTACTGACTATATTCTCATAAAACTCCAAATAACATTCAGAATATCAAACAAGTTAAAAAAATGAATCTCGTGATAATTAGAAACTCAAAACATAAATAATAATCACAAATTGAGAGAGGTTCTTCTCATTTCAAGAAATATTTTCAATATCTATAATATTAAATGAAACTTCATAACAAGTCTATGTTCAATAACTGGGGAACTACTGATGCTGCTTGTTTTTTCAATATTCTTCTAATATTGTTAATTTCTTCATGTCAATTTCATTTCTTTCTATTTCTAGAGACATTTTGTCTTCATGTCTTTTCTGCCGCTTCAAGTGCTCTTCCCTCTTCAAATCTATATATTCTTTTTTTAACTGCTTTTCACTGAGCCTCTTCCTTTTTCTGTTTGAATTACAGTTTTCTTTTCCTGGAGTAATTTTCTCAGCTCTTGGAAGCTCTTCTTCCCTCAGAGCTCTTTTTTTGTTTAACTGTGACTCATCAAAGACTTCTGTATGTCCCTCAACAGCTTCTCCTTGATTCTCATCATTTCTCATGCTTTCTAAATCAGGTACTTCAATTTCTAGATCAATAACGTTGGAAGTATCTAAGCTATTAAGAGAGTGACTGCAACTATTTTTTGGTTGGTTGCCAACAATATCATCAATTATTTCATAAAATAAAAATCTAGAAGTTCCTTGTCCAGTTCTATTTTTTGTATCTTTAGCTTTAGTGTAGCTTCTCAACAAACCTTTCCACTTATTCTGTACAAGTTTTGAGTCTATAGTGAACCCAGCACTGATCAGATCATTTGTTATGTGTTCGAAAATATGTTTCCTTTTTCTTGGATCATTAAAATCCGAATAATAGGTTGCCATAGAATTTATGAGGTAGATCGTTTGATCATAACTCCAAAAGTTTGTGGATCTCGTGTTCTGAGTGGCTGAATGTGGTTGAACATTATCAGACATAGAATACTCATGATCTGAACAAGGATCAGGAGATGAGATTTGTTGACTAGTGGAAGGTTGGTCTTCACACTCTGATGATTCCTGATCTGTCGTACTTCTAGCATGTATTAGAAGTGAATTAGCAAATTGAGAATATAAAAAGAATAGGTATATTAAATTGAAGAGAATGCCAAAGATATGAAATTTTGGTCTTACCAACTATTGCCCTATTATAATCGTCATTACTAACAATTATTGTATAAATTTTATTGTTCAAAAAATCATTTAATTGGAGTTCTTTATTCGAAACGCTCATTATTTTGCTCGTTCTACAAACTACAAATATAAACAAAACACAACGCCATAACCAAAAAGTGCTTGTTGCACCAAGCTCGTTGATGGTGCATGAGGGGAAAGGGGAAGGTTGTTGGTGTTACACCGGGGCTTCATGAACGATCTAAAAAGAAAGGGTCTAATTCTATGTTTCATGATCCGGAGTAGCTCCGGTGTTCGTCCAAGCACCAAAAAGAAAGCATGCTATGTAGTGATTCCGAGGCGGGGGTAACGGCAAGTTTGAGGTGGGTTTGGTTGGTAGGCATCCCCTTGGGAATGAGTCCAACACTGTTTGGGTCCTGGACCCATTCGAACATGAGTTTCCCATCTCGGCCCGAAAAAAAAGAAAAAAAGCGGAGGTTGTCGTCAGGATGGAGTACTTTCCCCTCTTTTGTGGGACCTATTGCTGGACGAAATAAGTGGAGCAGGCGTTGAGGCTAAAGCCTTTGCTGACAACTTATTCATTCTAGCTAGAGGCAAATCTGAACCTGCTAAATCGGTACTCAGAAAGAACTAGACATTGTGTGCAGAAACTGTAACTGTACATTTCACGAGGAGAAGAAAACTAAATCTTGAAGAAACTGTACTTTACGGTAACAGCATTCATCACTGTGGCAACGGTTCACTAACGCTTATGAAAGATTTACAGCAAATCTTTTAATGGTATATATTTACAATATGCACGTACATAAATATGATTTTCAGAGTTAGTGTTGGATGAAATACTACAAAATCCATGTATTCAGTGTCGCATGATAGACGCATTAGGATAAAGTAGATAAAAGCAGAAATGTAAAATTAATTCAATACAGAATATTGCATTCAAAATATGAAAAATTTATCAGATAATATTTACCAAATCGACAAAAGGCAAAACCGAGTTTTACTTATAGGTTATAAATAGATACAGATATAGATTTATTTTTATTGAAAAAACACGTTTTAGTAACAAGGATCTTAGTTGTAGACAAGATTAGATATTATAGAGTACACTGAAAAACATCATGCTTTACCTAAATTTCAACAAAAATTCCCAATATTAAGAATTAATTGAATGTAAAAAAATCTGTTTTAATTCCTCATTATTTGGAAATATACAATTAAGGACAAGCATTTATGTTATTTTAATAGCAACGTAACAAATGAAATATATACAGTGTGTCTATGTAAGTTGGCTACATATGGAAAACTGTTTTATTAGTTTTATCAAAAAAATTTATTATGTATAAAAAGTTCTGTATGTTCTAACGCACAAAATTCAATATCTATCTGATAGTTGAAGTTTGAATTTTAGAACATGCAAAATTTTTTATAAAGAATACATTTTTTAAGACTAATAATTATAGCTACTTGTATTACTAGGGAGCCACTTTTCCTCCAGCAGTATGTAGTTTACTGCCCGAGGCGAAGCGAAGCAAATTGGCGAAAGCCGCAGGTCAATATCTTTTTCCTATCCCTAAGAAGCGTGTGAGTGATGGGATTTTTTGTCCACATTCAATTAGGGTGGTTAGTCTCAAGTGAAATAAACAAATTTAGTATAAATTTAGCCTATATGCCTGTCGTCATACTAATATTACCGTCCCCGCCGAAGGGCGTTATCTAAAAGGTAATATTTATCAATATTTGCTTTGACGTACCTACAATTAAAAATAATGAATTAAAGGTAGAATTCTGCCTAATTTTTTGCAATTAGATGAATTTTATTATAAATTTGAAGAAAAATGTCATTCATGGAAATGGCTTAAGAATATCCATATTCCATATTCAGATATATCCATAGGTAATGAATTGGCAGTTGAAATTACATTAGTGTGACAAGATTTTAAATTGCTTCAGATATAATAATGTAAGGCAATAAGGCAGTAACAGCCTTTACTTGATTTCAACTGCCAATTCACTACCTACTGAAAGTGTTGAGATATACCGAATATGGATATTCTTAAGCAATTTCCATAAAATACATTTTTCTTAAAGTTTACAATAAAAATGATCTGATTGAAATTATTCAGAATCCTACCTTTAATTTATTTATTTTAATTATGGGTAAGCCATCAAAAAATTTATATAATTTTAATACTTTCATAGGAACATTTAGATAATTTTTTTGAACCAGTTACAAATTGTTAGAGAATACTCAATTTTATTATTATCAATGATAACTATTTTCGGAACAAACATTTATTAATTCTCCGGAAAGCTAATTTATAAAAATCAATCTTAAATTATTTGTAATATTAAAAAAATTAACACCGTCTTTACTGGTAATGGAATTTCTAGAGAAGAGAGCACCAGTGAATAAATATTCGTGGTGTTTATATTGGCAAAACTCAATACTCATCGTTCATTAATTATAATTTGATCATTTTTGTTTATTTATCAATTAAACAGAAATTCCAGGAATAAATAAATCGAAAGATACTGCAAAAATTTTAATATTATTAATGAAAAAGTATGATTTTTGGAGTTGGTAGATATAAATTCCAGATCAAAAAATGTAAATATTAAAAAGAAAAAAAATTAAAATAGTGTTTGATATCAGGTATAATTTATTTTATTATTATATTATTATTTTTTGCAGTAATTATTTCACAAATATATTCCAGATTGTCCTAAACCTATTCCTCAACAAATTATAATTTGGTGAAACACCCAATTACCAATTTAAATCAATTGTACACAGGAATTTATTCAAACAACTAGATTTTAACAATTTATGAACAAGAAAAAAAATATTAAACGTAATCTTTTATTAAGTTCCCATCAAATACTTATGTTGTTTTGACATCTAATCAGTTCAGAATTCAGTGTTGTTTTAATAATGTATGTTGTCTAGTTTAGAAATATCGATCGACTTCAACCGACCGAACTATTCTATTTTATTTGTTAAATTCGACGTCTGCCGAATGCAGCTATTACGTCACATTGGAAAAATTGGACTGACACCGAGTTAGCTTTTGTTTGTTTTGAGATTGTGTTAATTGCTTGTCTGTATTTATACTTTATATATCATATAGTGTGACTTTTACAGCACTTCAAGTCGTTAATCATTTTTTTTTCAGTTTTACAAATTTTCCTCATCAATTCCTATCCTGGTCATGGCAATTTTTGCGATAAATGTTCATTCATTCATATATTTGGGTTGTGCTCATCAGCCCAGGCACTTGAACTGAATCTTTGTACCATTTCCCATGTTATCTACTTCCATTCCAGAAGCTTCTTGTCTTCTATAAAGGCCACTAGTTTAACTGGAGGGATTTTCAGTAGTTGTGATGGTTGTATTAATTCCTCTCCAAAGTGCTTCCGCAGAAGCAGAAGCAGAGTAGGTGAGTAGGTGTTTCATCATCAAGTTAACATTTTCTCCTCATAGGTTCATTTTGTACAGATATTTCCTCAAGGTGCAGTGTCCAGTCACCAGGTCGGTAACTGTCTTCAAATTACTCTTGCTCAGTTTCAGTAGCCTGGTTGAGAGTTCCTTGTCACCTTGTTCAGTAAACTCTTTGTATGAAGGTGCCCTTGTGTCACCCTCCATTTGAATTGGTGGTCCCTATCTAGCCAGTTCCCGATTTCCCCTCTTATGCAATCTTTTGTGATTCCACAAAAGGGTTCCGGACCTATGAAGTCTCCTTTAGAGCCTTCTTTAGCTAACTGGTCCACCATTTCATTACCTGCAATCCCCTCATATGCCAGCACCCATATTCGAGTCACTTTGTTGTCTCTTGCCAGCCTGATGAGGGATTGTTTGCAGTTTTTCACCAGTCTAGATCTAGTTGTTGGATTACTGATAGCCTTAAGCAGAGCCTGGCTGTCAGTGAATATTTTAACTATTTGTCCGGTATATCCTCTTCTGATGTTTTCATCAATACAGGCTATAGCGGCAATCGTCTATGCTTGAAACACAGTCGTATATCGACCAAGGCTAAAGAACATTCTCTTTCTAAGTCCTTTTATACCAGCCCCAGTGCCATGGTTAGTTTTGGAGCCATCGGTGGACCAGATGATTTCTCCAGAATTACCTGGGTGCATCACCTGTTCCCTAGATGGGATGATGATATTCACTCGCTCAGTGAATATATTCTCTGGTATCATGTGAAATATGGGTTCGTCTAGTAATGTCCTAGTTCTATCAGTGTGTCCTTCTCGAACATTGTTCGCCGATTTCATCCTAAGAATTGCCATCATTGCCTCCGCCCTTATAAAAAGTTCTAGAGGAGGAAGTCCAATAAGGGCTTCCATTGATGCCGTCCCCATGCTGTTCATTGCCCCGGTAATACCAAGAAGGGTTTGTCTTTGGATTGCAGTTAATATATTAACTGCAGAGGACACTTCTGTCCTCCTCCACCAGACTATTGTTCCATAGGTGATCGTTGGTCTTATCACAGTTATGTAGAGCCTGTGAACCACCTCAGGTCGTATTCCCCAGGTTTTTCCCATGGCTCTTCTGTATTGCCAGAAAAGCCTAGTCGCCCAGGTAGTAATTTTTTGCAGGTGTGCCTTCCAATTCAGTTTGGAATCAAGGGTCACTCCCAGATATTCAACTTCTTTGGATATTTCTAGTTCTTCACGAACAACAGTAGGTACTCTACCCTGCGGGAGAACTCTTCTATTCGTAAAAGCAACTAGTTTGGTTTTTTCTTGGATTAACTGAAACGTCCTCTTTCAGACACCATTCCTCCACAATTCGCAGTGCTTCCTGTAGGATATTCATAACCACCTCTGGGAATTTCCGATTGGTGACAATCACTATGTCGTCCGCAACGCCCTGCATCCATATGCCTTGATCATTCAACCTACAGATCAAGTCATCCACAACTAGGTTCCACAAAATTGGTGAAAGTACTCCACATTGAAGATATCCTTTAGTTGTCCTAACGGTGTATGTTTTATCATGCATATGTGCTGATATTCTCCTATGCTCGAGCATGGATCCTATCCTTTTGCATGTGGTACTGTTAATCCCTCTTTTTTCAAGGGATCTGATAATTGATAATATCGATGTGTTATCAAAAGCACCTTCGATGTCTGTTCATTTATGACAATATTTCATCTGTCATTTTGTTTCTATTTATATCTTCATTGAGAAAGGGCCTAACTCTAACTGTAGATGGACATCACTTTGGTGGTTCCAAAAAGCCTGTATTTAATGTGTCTTCCACACTTTATATCCGAGATACAGGGTGTAATAACCATTACCTGGAATTAATGGTTATTACTTATACCAAATTTCAAAATAATATACAGGGTAACTCGTTAAGAGGTGCGAAAAAAAGGCCAAATTGGTAAAACAGCTCGGTTATCAAAGGTAGAAGACACATTGAATATAGTTTTTTTGGACCACCAAAGTGATGTATATCTACAGTTGAAGTTATGCCTTTTCCCAACGAAACACCCTGTATACATATATATTTATTTCTAACAGTCACGCTTCCCTGTATATCCAGTATTGGATTATCTCTGTGGATACGTGATCTTTTAAAGTATTAGGCAGGAACTTCGCCAAAAGCTATTTTCGATGGCAGTGACTCCTGGTTTAATGTTTCTGTTTATTGTCCATATTCGTAACAGCTCATAACTAGTGTTTTCCAGAGGGATTTTCACCATGACCGTTAGTGATGTGGAAATAAGTAATAAAATATTTATCGAATCCGAAATATCCGTATGAACAGTATAGCTTTAGTTATAAACGATATTTATAATTTTTCGCTCACTCAATTAAACTATGTTTTGTCATCCATATTAGAATGCATTAATCAAGTTCACATATCGAATTATAGAACACTGGTAGGCTTCGTACGCGAAGCTTGTTACTCACATTAACAAATGTCTAGGATCGCCACTTTGTAATTGTTTTGCCGTCACATCTTATATATAAAAATTTTCGTTTGTTTTTTGTTCCTATTTTATGCACTGCATTCGATTGCGATAAAAATTTTACAACTTATTGCTTGCACCTGCGGAAATTCAAGAATATACCACATGATACCTCCAGCTTAAACCATTATTGAATAAATAAACATTTAAAATGATGGTTATGCTATTCACTTGCCTTTTGATAAAAAGTCAGTCGAAAAATTTATTCGTACGACCGTGATAAATGGATATTTACAGATAAATTGACTCCCTTTAAAATTTTCTAGTACGCCCATGATATAAAAATTTTTACAAAAGATTTTATCCTTTATAAAAATTGTATCGTACTCCTATGGTAGATGGAAATTTCTGTGGATAAATTAACACACTTGAGAAATTCCATCGAATGTCCATGAAATTGAAATTTTTACAAACGAATTAATCCCTTATAAAAATTTCATCGCACGCCTATTATAGAAGGACATTTTTACAAACCCAATATACAAATTTTATCGTAGTCACATGGTATATGGAAATTTTTGCAAATAAGTTCATATCCTTCAAAAATTTCATTGTACGCTCATGATATAGAAATTTTACAAATGAATTAATCCCTTATAAATATTTTATGGTACGCCTATGATGGAGGGACATTTTCGGGGGTAATATCCCCAGTGCATTTAATTTTTCCGGAAAAATTCGGAAAACGAGTTTCTTAGTAATTTTTTTAACAAATAGCATGAGCGAGAGTGGTTTTAAAAATCCGAGTCGAAGACGAGGATTTTTCCACTTTCGCGAATGCTATTTGTTAAAACAGATTACTTAGAAACGAGGGTTCCAATTTTTCCACAGGAAAAATTAAATGCACGAGGGATATTTGGTAAGAATATTTCCTGAGTTAAATAAACATTTTATTTTAATACAACATTTTTAGAAACCATCAAGTTTGTTTTTACAAGGCAAACTTGCATGAAATTTTTCCGGAAAAACTGCTGATAGCTAAGTTGACAGTTATTAAGTAATTTTTCCACTTAAAATTTATATTTTACATACCAATTCTTGATAGCGATTGGTCAAAATTAATAGGAAGCAAATAATCACAGTAAATTGCCATAAATAAAATTTAAATCTCAATAATGCCTTAAAAACTGAGCCATAGCAACGCGTGTGACGTTTCTAAGAAAGATTCAATATTATTTTTTGACAAAACAAACAATAATTCTATGATATTTGACAATTATTATAGTAATTCTATGACAGATGTCGTTGCAAATGTCTTCTTTCAGAACCGGCAAAGTTTTTAAAGATCATTCTTTCTATCATCCTCAATAAATTTATATGATAATCGGAACAGTGAACGGCAAACTGCACCATGTTGTCAGCTGATCACGGACAACCTTCAGAAAGATGGATGGAAATAGCATTTTTTACTGATTTAAATATAAATCGAGAACAACAGTTAATTGGTTTTGATAACTTTGTGTACTAGTGTCTATTAGTTGGATACTATGATAATTTAAAAGTGTAAAAAATCAATTGTTATGAGTTTTATCGTTTTGTATTATTCCGTTTGAGGTTATATTAGAATTTAGTTTGAAGGTTGTCCGATGACAGAAATTCGTCACGATGACGTACTTGGAAAAGGTCAACGTTAGTGAGACCACTAACTTTTTTCTTTTCGTCAATAAATAGTCATCCAAACAGGATATTGTAATTCAACAAAGAATATAATTATTATTATTATCGATGCCGATTAAATAAGTTATATGTAATGTGCAATTTTGCACAGAAAACAGTAATTTTTCTATTTAGGTATTCAGTCAAAAAATTTGCCGCGAATAAAATCTAACCTCAATAATACATGGGTTTTAGCTAGTTATTCTATAACATTAACTATTAAAGAATAGTTTGTTCAAAAACAAGACTGTCAATGTCAATTTAGGTCGGTGGACATCATTGTACTCGTATAATGTTAAAAATTAAATAAAGGCTTAACTAAGTCATATAATAAGGAATGAAAGACATTATAAAATCATAAAAAATGAGTTATATATAATACTATTATTTATTTCCCAATAAAACCTGTTGAACAACACCAAACTCCGAGATTTAATCAAAGTCTACGGATATTCAAGACCATCTGTTGCTTTTATTTTTGTCAGATTTCGCTTTGGATATTTGTCCGACTACTTTCTTGTTGGACATGTCAGTGGATAGCAAAGAGTTTAAACCGAGACAAACGTACGGGAAAACTTCGCCTATTTAAAATGCATATACAGATACATTCAAACACAAACGGAACATAGGGATTTAATGTATTCTCCGATCTAAATAATCCACCAATAAAACATTTCTATAAGTTCACTTCAATGAATATCAAGTATTGATCTGGACAGCTGGATTCAGAACCAATGTATGAAACCCCGCCCCTTCTCCTTCCAAAATTTGTTAGTTATGTGCGAGTTGTGCGAACTGCGATTTAGTATTGAATAATTATTTGGTGGGGGGGTAGTAAACGTCGCTACATATTGAAACAATATGCTTACGTTTTATGTTGTTAAAATCGAAAATTAATTGTCAAATTCTCTTTAACAATTAATGTTTCGAGTTAAGATAATATGTTTTGATTTCTTTTGGCAATAACGGCTTTCAAAATAAAAATAAATTCGTAAATAAAACAAAATAGGATTCTTTAAATTGAAACAAAGCAACGCCGACAGTTGAGAATACGGAGTGGTGGGAATTGTACGATATGTTATAGGTGTCCAAATAAACGATTGCAATAATCGTGTTTTTAATCTGTTGAAGCTGGATGTTGGTCGACTAGTTCAAAAGCAGTTCTGATACAATGCTTAAAATCCCTATGTTTCGTTTTGTTTGAATGTATCTGTATATTTATGGCTGGTTATTTTTTTGCATAACCAATGTGTAAATTATACTCTCGGCAAAACCAAACCAACCATTTTGGTGAGTGTTTTAATTGTTTTGTAAACGAATTGATCCATATCTGATACCATAATACAGGGGTGATCGGTTGAAAGTTCACCCTTATAATTTGTAGTTTTTATTTAGCTAGGTATATTTGGCAAATTCATAATAATGTTTATTTTTTTCAACGATTAAAATTGGAAATGTCGTTTATTTTAGATCCAACACCAGTAGTTAGGGTATATGTCAATAAGGTCTTACACGTCCAAACACAAAGGGTTATCCTATTTTTAGTTGTAGTTTTAGTAAAAAATGTCATTATTGATAAAACGTTTTGCTTGTTCTGAAACCCAATTAAATAAAATTCCAAGTTTTTCAAAACCTGCTACATCAAAGATTTTAAATGGAATTGAACAAAAGATAATTTATCTTACAGAACTCAATCACAATTATATTAGGTAAATACTCAATGTGACAGCAATAATTTTGACACTTGCTCAAGTTTTGACACTACAATGACAATCAACTGCGTCAAGGCTAATGTTATTATTGCTAATCAGTGTGAGAATATTATTCTATCACAAGAGAGAGAATTCCAGCATTCTGTAATCAAATTTGATTTCAGAATTGGCAAATTCTGTGATGATCGCGGAGAAAAATATATCTTCAACATATAGTTGTTTATCACATTCGACTTTGCTGATAGGAGGATGGCTGGATGAATCTTTTTCTGAACAATTAATAGGACGGTATGGACCGATATTTTTTCGCCCCGATCACCCGATTGAACAATTTTAGATTTTTTTCAAAACAGAAAGTTAACGAAACAAATTTAAACCATAGCATTGAAGATCTGATACAAGCAATAATTAATAAAATCATCCCAGATATGCTAAGAAACACTTATAAACAATTTAGAAATAGAGTGTAGAAATGTTTTGAAGTTGGTAGAGGCTACGTCGAATAATTATTAAATTTAGTGAATTATTGAAGTAAACGTTACTCACTATACTTTATTTGAAAAAGGCAGAGAGAAATTAACCCTTGTAAAAATGGCGTACCTGCTGGTGATTCTAAAAATCGCAATAATTGAGAATTTTATATTCTATAGCTATTTGTGTATTAAGAGCGCAAAATGATGTATTGTCGATTGAAAGAGACAGGCAATCTCTTGAAATCGACAATGAATTTGCGCTCGAATTACACACAAGATTTTTTCTACAATCGAGGAGTTCACATATTTTCAAAAATTTATTTAATTTGCTGAATGAAAATTAAAAGTACAGTTTTTACAGTTTTTTATGACAATTCCAGACGATGAAGAAATTCTAGATGAGTTTGAAATTGTTTGTATGTTCCGCCATTGTTACTGATTCAACAATTTGCACTATAGATAATGTAGATTTTCTGTGCCGTTTCCATTTTATTATTAATGCTTTGATTTACGCTTCGGGGGTGTATTCATTGTTTTAATAAAGCAATATAGATGTTCGTTATGTTAAAAAACCTGCAAAAATCTTATGTTTATATATGTTTATATTGTCATTCTTGTCATAAAAACCACTTTTTGTTGGTCACACTTACCTTAAACTATTGGGAGAGCGAACGTTTTTTTTATTTGGTCGCTTATAAGCGACAAAGTGAAATTCCTCGAAAAAGATTTCGTATGCGATGTCAAATACGAGCGCACATGCCTACTTTGAATATCGATTGTAGACAAAAAATTATATTCTATATCCTAAAATCATGTGAAGTTTTTTTCACGAAAAATGGTTCTGACTCAATAATAGCTTATTTGGATTTCGCCATTATTTCTGAAATTGGAAGAGATAAATTGTGGAAAATTCTGCGAGAGATGAATTTGAGATGGGAAAAAGTAAACAGAAAATCGCTTTTAATCGAAAAAGATGAAATTGTATGTTGGAGACGGAATTATTTGCGATCAATAAGGAATTTTCGCAATGAAAATGGAAAACGAAAACGACTGATAATTACGCATATTGGAATTACAGATGGGTTTTTGAAAGATGGTTTGTTAGCATTTGAGTCAATTCACACATAGACTATCACGAAGATATGAATGCTGATGTTATTGAGGACTATTTCATAAATGATAACTAATTCCGCCCAGCTCGGTAATTGTTTTGGACAACGCTCCTTATCATTCAAGGAGATGTGAGAAATTGGAAAAAAGCGGAAATCATTCAGCGACTTTTAGATAAAAAAATTACATTTAAAGAGGATATGTTAAAAAAAACTGATGGCAATTATAAATTTACGTAAACATCGTTTTCCTAGATATACTGTTGACGAAATGGCAAAAAAACGTAATATTTTAATACTTCGACTTCCTCCTTACCATTGCGAGCTAAAACCTCTAGAATTAATATGAAAGGATTGGTGGCAAGGAAAAATACCACATATAAAATTAAAGATGTCGGTGCACATTTTGAAGAAGCTCTGGAACAAGTTAATGTAGAGAGATGGCAAAAATGCATAGAACACAGCACAGCAAATGTGGAAATTAGACAATTTAATGGAACAAACCATAGAGCCAATATTTATGAAGTTCGGGCCAGATGAAAAGTCATCAGATTTTTCATTTTCCGAAAATTAATATTTCGTGATCGAATAATATTAATAATCCGTGTTGCAAATAAGTTCTATAGTTCTAGTAAATCATAATGTAAAAATAATTTATTATTATAAATATTCTTATAATTGATTCTGTAATGAACGTATTATTAATTGATATTGTATTATATGACTAGTCTTTGTAGTAATCATGTTTTTCATTTAATATCATACCTACTGACAGACCTACCTGAAGGTACGGCTATGTCTGCAATTACAAGCGACCCGAAGATCGGATTTCTATTTTATACCGACGTTGCACAGGGTTGGGTAGGCAAATAAAAGAATAAAGATTTGAATTATAATATAAATCATTTTAAAATTCTGGAGTTTTACTTGTCCACCCGATAAGGGTTTTGCATGTTAAATTAGGTTTTATTACTCTCTGTCTATTTCAAACAAACAAGTAGATTATTATTACATTTTCGAACTTAATACAAAAATTGATCGTATATTCCATAAAATTTACTATAAAACGAAGCAGGTTTTGAAAAACTTGAATTTTATTCCATTTCATAGGGTTTCCGAACAAACAAAAGTTTTTATCAAAAATGACATTTTTCACTAAAACTATAAACAAAAATGTTTCTTTTCTTGGGCACCCCATCCGTGGACACTCTGTATATATTGTCCCAATATATTTTTTCTAATATGAGAGGTAAGAACGTGAAAGAATTGTATCTTTCTGATAAAGAAAAACTTCTTTCAACTGCTGTCAATCATTTTCAAATAGACTATACTTAAGATTAAGAAAAAATGTCTTGTCAAAAACAAAAGTTTAGGAAATGAAATACTTTTACGTAATATTATTAAAAGTTCCATAAAACACTTCTACTTTTCCTTATTTAAACACGGTCAATATATACTAAGATAAAGTTCTGCTTCGATCGTGGCAAAATCAACAAGTAGTATTTCACCTTGACTAGAAGTTAATCTCGCTTGGGTGGGTATGAAAAAATGTTGACATTTCACTAAATTGGGATACAGATAAATGAGAACTGCAAACTTACCTATTTTTTTCCAGTTCGTTATGCGATGTCCTGTAAAATAAAAAGAAATAGGTTAATCATAAAGATAAAATGAATGCTGTAACGGATATTTACAATACCTGCGCACTATGCAGATTGTGATTAAAAATAGTTATTTATTATACATGGGAAAAATTTATAGATTTTTGCTCGAGGTTGCGTTTGCCGCAAAGCGAAGGGTGACTAAAACACCGAAAGAATAAATTAATAATCTATTACAATTTGTTAAAATCAGAAAATCTATATAGTTGTAACTTAACGTTAGGAAGTATACTGGGTGTTAATGAGTCATGTGCCACACCTGTAACTTCTAAATGGGCAGATAGTTAAATATTGTTCAAATTTTGATTGGGGCAAATTTTAAATCATTTCACATGTAAGATCTATATGGCGGGCTTCCGGTTTAACCGTAAATTGTGTAAAAATTAATATACCGGTAGAACATGACAGGCTTCATTATTTCGGATGGACGCTGTTTTCATCATCGAGTTTTATGTAAAAAACTAGAAGAATAAGACTTTTTCCCAAGGCACAAGCTGGATAATCGACGACATAGTTAAAATTCACAATCTTTGAATTTTCACGAAACTAGAACAATTAACTTATTGATGCCGAGTACTTGGATGCATTCCTTGGGTACTACTTTACCACCCGAAAACAACATAACATACAAATCCTAGTGATAGTGATAGTGAGGATTGATTAGCAAGGGTTTAAAATTGATAAAAGTTGAAAAAAAAACAATTAACTTATGTATGCCGAAGACAGTTTATATTTTGTTATCTTAGTAGAAGTTACAAAAAATAGTGGCATACATTTGGCGGCGTTTAAAATTTTCAAAGTATGATGTAAAAGTGATAATTAAGAATAATTAACTTATGCTTGAAACTTTTTGTACAGTGAAAGATTTCTATTGTAATGCTAACTACAAGATTGGCTTCCAATTCCTAATTCCTATTAATTGTTATAAACTACTGTTAATGAATAAAAATATTGAGTATTCTCGAACAATTGACTTATGTATGCCATTAAGTATTAATAATCAACTAAATATTTCCATGTACTTTTTATCGTGACATACAATTTAATGCGCTAGTAATAAATAAATATTAAGTATTACTACTTAGGTTGTCATGGAATTTGTTTGACGTTTATAAGTTGAATTAGCAAATTGGCAAGCCCTAAAGCCAAAATGTATATGCCGAAAAAATGTTGGCTAGTCTTGATTACGAACTCGGAACACGTGTATATCTATGTATTTTTAGTTACATTACCATTATAAATCGTAAATGTATGCCACTTATTTTTTGTTTTTTTTAATATAAAATTAATAGAAAAATAATGGCATCCACCAGTTTATTGTTCAAAAAAAATTAATAAACTTTAACTTTTTAACCGTGGCAGCCACTAATTTAAATCCAAAATATAACATTGAATAAATATCAGGGGTTCTCGTTGAAAAAATCATGTTTGGTTTGTAATGGAGTTATGCAACACTTTGTTCGGTTCGAGATAATTTCAAAATATGGACCTTAAAAAAGACATCTACTATTTTTCTTAATAACATTTTTTATATCTCTCAAAATAACCCATATACCGAACTTTGTCGTAAAATTTGTACACCCTGTATAAGAATGAACTGCGTGGTCAAAGGCTCCACTCCCCAGTAGATGCAGTCAAGGCATTCAAAAACTGTATTTTGAATGTTCCAACAAGAGAGTGGAATAACTGCTTCCAGAATTATTTCTAGTGGATGCAAAAATTAATTTCTCTTCTGTTTCTGTCTAACTCTATATGCAAAATATAGAAGACAACCCTCGTATAGGTACTTTAACTAACTGTAGGTTGAATTTATATTAAACTGCTATATAAAAACGTAGTAGTTTTGTCCTATTTTTACTTTGGTCAAGAAGATTAGAAAAAAATACGCGTATAGCAGCATCTACAACTTCAAACATATATGCCCATTTTTGTTATTATTATAAAATTTACATTCGAAACTCGTTTTTTATGGTCTCTCCCACTACATCTATTCCTGTTTTGTAAATGTATCTACTAGCGCGAATCGCTTAGTTTTAACTTGTTACTTGAACCTACATATTGTAACAGTTTTTTGAAAAGCAGTCAGAAAATATTCACCTCTAATATTTATATAATGTTTATAATTTCTCATTAAATAACCATTTAGAAAGTTCCTGAAAAGCGTATTTATACGTCATTTTAATCCATATGCGGAAAAAGGTGGCCAGTATTTTTCATAGGAATAATATAAATAATATAGGCAACGGTTTCCTCGTTCTTTCACTTACTTTAATTGAACTCGTAACATATAACACAGGTATAAATGTCATATTATTATTTAAATTATTTAAATTTGGTTATCGTTATTGTTGTTGTGTAAAAAGGGTAAAATAATTTCAGTGTGTAAAAGCCAAACGGAATAAATTCATTATTTCGGTTACTGTACATATTTCTAAAGAATCCCGAAAAACGTCAAATTTAAATTATAAATTGACATTCTTCAACGTGAAAATGCGATCCCTACCCTCAACCCCCTTCGAATGATAGGTACAGCCCCCAATTTTTTAATTTAGAAGTATAGGCTTGTCATATATCGTTTGAAAGGTCTCTTCATTCTCTATCAAAAATGTTATCGTTTTCAAGTTTATTGCAACAATTAAGTGGTTACCGAAATTAGCTATAATATACTCAAAACTTATTACAATATATCCAAAACTTATTCCCCGTTTAGGTCTTGATAATAAGAAAGTAAGCAAAAACAATGTGCTTTTTAGATGGTATCCATTAAAAATAGTTTAAAGAGTTTCCGCGGCAACATTAGTTGGTTTGAAACGCATTAGCAAATTGTTTTTCCTCCTACCTATATAGAAAGTATACACTTTCCTCCCTCATATCAGGAAGGAAACTCATACTTCCTAGGGAGGAAAGTACTTTTCCTCCCTCTTATTTTATCTATGGTGTAGATGATGAAACTTGTAAATCTATTATATTCAAATTGTTTCTGTAATTTCTATAACATCTTGTATATCCTGTATTCTGGTGAAAATCAATACGTTTTTGACAATTATCGACCATTTTACAAAATTTTAGCAATTTTTGACAATTATTGACCAATTTTGACAATAATTGTCCATTTTTGACAGTTTTTAAAAATAATTGACAATTTTTAAACATTTTTGACAATTTTTCGAAATTTTAGACTATTTTTCAAAATTATTGACCATTTTGATAATTATTAACAATTGTTGACAATTATGGACCATTTTTCCAAATTTTTGACCATTTTTGACAATTATTGACCATTTTTGGCCATATTTCAAAAACTAATCATTTTTGACAATTATCAACTATTTTCAAAATTTTGACAACTTTTAACAATAATTGTCCTTTTTTGACAATTTTTCAAATTTTTTTGACTATTTTTGATACTTTTTGACAATTTTTCAAAATTTTTGAAACTTTTTCAAAATTATTGACCATTTTTGATAGTTTTTGACAATTATCGACCATTTTTCAAAATTTTAACAATTATTGACCAATTTTGACAATAATTGTCCATTTTTGACAATTTTTCAAAATTTTAGACTATTTTTCAAAATTATTGACAATTGTTGACAATTATGGACCATTTTTCCAAATTTTCGACCATTTTTGACAATTATCAACTATTTTTCAAAATTTTAACAATTTCTGACAATTATTGACCAATTTTGACAATAATTGTCCATTTTTGACAGTTTTTAAAAATAATTGACAATTTTTAACCATTTTTGACAATTTTTCAAAATTTTAGACTATTTTTCAAAATTATTGACCATTTTTGATAATTATTGACAATTATGGACCATTTTTCCAAATTTTTGACCATTTTTGACAATTATTGACCATTTTTGGCCATACTTCAAAAACTAATCATTTTTGACAATTATCAACTATTTTCCAAAATTTTGACAATTTTTAACAATAATTGTCCTTTTTTGACAATTTTTGATAGTTTTTGACAATTTTTCAAAATTTTTGATACTTTTTCAAAATTATTGGCCATTTTTGATAGTTTTTGACAATTATCGACCATTTTTCAAAATTTTAACAATTATTGACCAATTTTGACAATAATTGTCCATTTTTGACAGTTTTTAAAAATAATTGACAATTTTTAACCATTTTTGACAATTTTTCAAAATTTTAGACTATTTTTCAAAATTTTTGAAACTTTTTCAAAATTATTGGCCATTTTTGAAAGTTTTTGACAATTATCGACCATTTTTCAAAAGTTTAACAATTATTGACCAATTTTGACAATAATTGTCCATTTTTGACAGTTTTTAAAAATAATTGACAATTTTTAACCATTTTTGACAATTTTTCAAAATTTTAGACTATTTTTCAAAATTATTGACAATTGTTGACAATTATGGACCATTTTTCCAAATTTTTGACCATTTTTGACAATTATTGACCATTTTTGGCCATATTTCAAAAACTAATAATTTTTGACAATTATCAACTGATTTTCAAAATTTTGACAATTTTTAACAATAATTTTCCTTTTTTGACAATTTTTCAAAAATTTTTGACCATTTTTGATAGTTTTTGACAATTATCGACCATTTTTCAAAATTTTAGAAAATTTTGACAATTATTGACCAATTTCGACAATAATTGTCCATTTTTGACAATATTTGAAAATTTTTGACCATTTTTCAAAAAAAATTTAAAATTTTTGACAATTGACCATTTTTCAAAATGTTTTGACAATTATCGACCATTTTTTGACAATTATTGACCATTTTTGACAGTTTTTGACAAAAATTGTCCATTTTTAACAGTTTTTGACAAAAATTGTCCATTTTTAACAGTTTTTGACAATAATTGACACTTTTTGACAATTATTAACCATTTTTGTCCATATTTCAAAGTTTTTGACAATTTTCATATAATTTTATCTAATTTTTAATTTGATAAATTGTTAATTATTCACCAATTGAGTTAATTCGGAGGGCGTGGTTTGATTAAACAAGCGAGCGAAAAAGATTCCATTTTTGCGCTAGAGCGTAAAGTAACAATCCTCGGCATTTGTCGACTTTACGATTTCATTTGAATATAGTAATTAGTCATTTTACGCGCGACTGTAGAAAAAAGTATTTAAAAAACGTTGAAAACCTCGACAATGACAGTACCACTGTTAGTTGTTAAAACATCCCGATCCGTGTTCATTTCGAGCTTGAGTTCTTCATTTAAAAAAATACGAAATCTTCTCCAATAAACAGTGACAGAAATTAACCTCAAAATTTAATAAAGCTAAATAATGAAATATTTATTCGAATAATTATTAATTATTCATTATTACTCACTTGCATTTTTTATGAATGATCGGCACTTTTTTCAAACACTTATTAGCAACAGTAAATAAAATTATTAAAATAGTTTACGCATATAAATTTAGTTGATATAACTACAAACATTTTGTAGCTCAAGTGCATACACTTTTGGCTGACAACACCGACCTCTCGGTAAATTCATTGCTACCATCTGACGGCGAAATTTACCACCGCTCGCGCTCATTGGTCAAATCAAACAGCGCGCGCTTCACTGGCTTCCTGTTACACATTTCCGTCCCATTTCACGAAATAACTGCCACAAATTGCAGGGAACCGGGCGGAAAGATGTTACACATCAATAATTGTAAAATATATTATATGAGTTGGGTAAATATTGCTCTTAACAAAAAACTAGAGTGCGGCGATTCGGATACGTTCAAGTTTTGTTTAAATTTGCTTAAAACTAGGTTGTTCCTTTATTCGCTATAATATTTTAAATATTGCTATTCAACTTTTGCTATCCTCAATTTAATGATACGAAGGCCATGCATACATTTTAATCAACGTCCAATACAATGTGTTATAATATTGATATCTAAATTACATACTTAAATTTTGTTTGTCCCAAAGTCAAGGTCAATACATTTACCTTAACAGAAAACATTTCTGTAATGTTCGATAAGTTAATATTTTGCATGTGATAAGATAAGGTAGATTTTTTATTATTATCAATCAATTAATTACGTAAAAAACAGTTTTATGAAATAACCGATGTTTGAAATACAAACGGATAACAGATATAAGAAAGCCCTAAATACGAATAAACAATGATTTTTTTATGGGTTGACTACTGAAGGAAGGTTAGGTAATCCAAGATTATTTTTGTTTATAAATAATATTTAGCATTCCTAGGTAATCTAAGTACTAAGGGTAATCAAATACTCTTTATGTAATTATATGTATTCTTGAGGTAGTCTCAGATAATCTTATAATGTTTGAAGGATCCTTTCACAATTTACAATAATATACATTTGCGTCGATTTTTGGAGTTCGCGCTTCGGGTACGGTGCGGCCATGTGTGTCAAGACCTTTATAAGCAATTGTAGGTTTTGTGTATAATGTGAAAATTTAATTATATTTGGGTTGATTAATAAAGAATCTACTTATCGCTACTACATGTACTGTTTACAATGCAGTTCAAGGTCTTCGCATCAGGAAACTACTAAAAGACCGGTTTGCACATTAATTTATATTAACATGGTAAATATAAAATTGATAATTCCGTTATTTTGGGTGTTACGGTCATTTTTATTGCACTATGCAATACGGTAATTAGTATTTTACTGACTAATTGCATTTAGATTAAAATTGTCGAGAACATTTTTAATCCTTGCGGTGTTGCCGCTTTGAGATAAAATTCTTAAAGAATGTAGAGGTAATGGATTTTGAGATGAGCCCTGCGTGATTCCGTCGCAGTATACCAGATTGCGTTCGAAAAAAATGTTACTAACCATCCTAATAAGTTCAGCTCTTCAATTTCATTCTTTGACTGTCCTCCGTTCAGGTTGTTTCGACTCCGAATCTTTTAATAGTGCAGTACATTTTGTTTCCTTTTTAGTTCCTTGTAGTTTAGTTAAGATTTTTGTAGACAATAATTTGTGAAAATATTTTGTTTAGTGAATTAATTTACTTGACAGTAAGGTATGTATTAATTTATTTTATTACATGTTTAAAATTAAAAGTTTGATTTTTGGCATGTTATTACCTAATCAAAAAGAATGTTATTTTTACATGGGACATTAGGCAGAAAATTGTTTTAATTGATGCATATGTTTATATTCATATATCTTTATTTTGTGTATTAATTTTTAAAATCTTTTGTTCTAGAATAAACCAGGAAACATGAGTGGTTCCAAAAAAGTTATACATAGTCAAGGTCGACAAATAATATACAGTGTATATAAATTTATGAAGGCAGAAAAAGAACAGAAAGACCTAGATGCCCCTCTGTTCAATTTGAATGAAAGAGTAGCTAAAGCTTGTGATGTTTCTAAGGCCACAGTGAAACGTATTGTGAGCGAAGCTAATAAAAAATCGCCTGGTGAACGCTTCAAATCACCTAGGAGAAGCGTCAACAAACCTTCAACTTCCAAAGGATCCGTTAATGGATTTGAGGAAGAAATAATTCGAAGAATTATTTATTCTTATAGTGCTATTCATAAAAGAAGGCCTACCATGAAAAGAATTTTTGAAGAAGTGAGAAATGAAGAAGGGGTGAACTTTACTGGTAAAATTGATAGTTTCAGAAAATTGGTTAAAAGAATGGGATTTAGATGGAGAAAAACTGAAGATAAAAGGAAAGTTTTAATGGAGACATATGACATTAAAGCTAAAAGAACTGAATACTTAAGAAAGTTAAAACAATACAAAGAAGATGGACGGCCGATTGTATACTGAGATGAAGCCTATATCCACAGTTCACATACCGTACCAAAAGCATGGGACGATGGTACAAAGGAGTGTTTAAAATCACCCGTAGCTAAAGGTAAACGGCTAATTATTTTACATGCTGGAGGTGAAGCAGGATTCGTGCCCGAGGCACTTACAATTTTTAAATCGGGAATGAAAACCGGAGACTATCATGATGAAATGAATAATACAAATTTTGTCAAATGGTTAAAAAAAAAATTCATTCCTAATGCACCGAAAAAATGCTTCTTAATATTAGACAATGCCTCATATCATAACACACTCCTAGAACCCATTTCAAATTTTTCATGGAAAAAAGATGCAATGCTGAAGTGGCTTGCTGAAAGAAATATATTCTTTCCTGAAAAATCAACTAAATCAGAACTATTCACAATTATAAAAATCCACAGGCCAGTTTCTAAAAGATATGTAATAGACCAAATTCTATCAAAACATGACATTTTAACATTGCGTCTACCACCCTATCATCCAGAGCTAAACCCAATAGAAAAAATTTGGGCATTGGTGAAGAACGAAGTAGCTGCCTGCAACATAACTTTTAAAATGGATGATGTAAGGAAGTTAACGGAGAAAAAATTTAGTGAGGTAACGGTAGAAAACTGGAAAAACATTTGCGCCAATGTAATAAAAGTTGAAAAGGACTATATGGAAAGAGAACATGTCATGGATCAAGTGGCGGATTTAATAATAAACGTAGGAGAGGATAGCCACAGTGAAAGTGAATTTTCGGATGATGAAGACGATGACGACATATAAATTTATATAGTTGATAATAAATGCTTATAGTTAAGAGCTTTTCATATAATTTTCCCAGTTATATTACATAGGGTTTTTCTAATTTTGATTTTATTATTAAGATCAGGTAAAACATGGTATTATTTCTTTAAGGGGCTAGGGCTCCTAAGTGGTATTTAATAGCTTGTAATCCATAAGATGTCTAGGTCATTAAAATATCAATTAAATGATTACTTTGTAATTATATATCATTAGTTTAACACTCTGTATTGCTTTGATTTTATTTATCTCTAGACATTAACGCAATTTTTATGACCTATAATAAATGTAATTCCGTTGAGTATGTATCATGTTTTAAATTATATTTTACAATAAAATTATAATGTTATTTTCAACATACTTCGCCTGGGCTATAAGAATACAATCAACCGAAGCGGACTTTTTCAGTTTTCACTTTACGAATTTATTGCATTGTTGCCTTTTATATCTACGCAACTATTTACAAGGTTAGGGCTCATCTCAAAATCCATTACCTCACTGGCTTCCTGTTACACACTTCCGTCCCATTCCACGAAATCACTGCCACAAATTGCAGGAAACCGAGCGGAAAGATGTTTCACATCAAAAATGTATAAGTAGTGGTGTTTACAATACATTTTTTTACAGATAAGCAACAGTTCTACAGTTGTGAAACTACCAGTGTCGTATCATTTGACATATAAATACTAGTTACCCATTCTAATAAGAATACAAGAAGTTCTGTATGGTATTGTTGTTGTTGTTAATTTGGGTTCCTCGAGATGCAAATCAACTTCAGCGATGGAAAAATGTCATTGGAAGAGAGAATATTCCGAAGGAAGCTAGACTATGTTATAGCCGTTTCATTTTAAGATATATAATACCTCTTCAATTCGTCAGAAACTATGGAAAAAAATTTTGAACGAAAATATTGAAAATTTTTGGAATTTTGACGTTTTTTCGGTAAAAAACACTTTTTGGGGAGTGGAAAAAGACATTATTGCGATTTCCGGCCTAAGTTGAGGTTCTAGAAAAAAAAGTTAATCATAAAAATTGTAAATCTTGGGAAAATCTACAACTTTTTCATCAGTGACTTTTTCACATAACCTCAAAATTAGCTCGAAAAACGCAAAAAACTGCATTTTTATATTTTTATTTTTAGTTTCTGCAAAAATTGTTCGATTTCGATGAAAATTTGGTAGAAGGTAGCTTCCATAGTCACAAACTATGGAAAAAAATTTCAAATAAAAATTTTGAATTTTTTCCGAATTTTGACGTTTTTTCGGGAAAAAACAATTTTTTGGGGGGTGGAAAAGACATTATTGCGATTTCCGGCCAAAGTTGTGTTCCTAGAATAAAAAGTTGATTATAAAAATTGTAAATCTTGGGAAAATCTACAACTTTTTCATCAGTGACTTTTTCACATAACCTCAAAATTAGCTCGAAAAACGCAAAAAACTGCATTTTTCGTTTGTTATTTTTAGTTTCGTTAAAAAATGTTGGATTTTGAAGAAAATTTGGTAGAAGGTAGTTTTCATAGTCAGAAACCATGAAAAAAGTTTCAAATTAAAATATTGGAAATTATTCGATTCATAACGTTTTTTCGGTAAAACACTTTTTTTGGGGGGTGGAAAAAGACATTATTGCAATTTCCGGCCAAAGTTGAGGTTCAGGAAATAAAAAATTGATTATAAAAGTTGTAGATCTTGAGAAAATCTACAACTTTTTCACACTTCAAAATTAACTCGAAAAACGCAAAAAACTGCATCTTTCGTTTTTTATTTTTAGTTTCGTCAAATATTGTTCGATTTTGATGAAAATTTGGTAAAAAATAGCTTTGATAGTAACAAACTATGGAAAAAAATTTCAAATTAAAATATTGGAAATTATTCGAGTTATAACGTTTTTTTGGTAAAAAACACTTTTTTGGGGTGGTGGAAAAAGACAAGCTTGGCCTCGCCAGGGTTGCCAGTTCGATATTTATTTCATCAGTAAATACCTTGTAAAAAATTCAGTAGATTTATTTTATGCTATACAAATTTAAGGAAAGGATAATTAAATAAATCTATTTCCAACAAAATAGTGACGGGGGGGTCGCAAGACTTTTTACTCAACTTTTTGGTATTTTCTTGGGTCGCCACATAAAAATGGTTGAGAAACGATGGATTAACTAAAAGAATATTGGGAGCGAAAATTAAAAAGAATAAAAAGAGAGGTATACACAGGACCCCTTGGGATGAGACAATAGGGGGAATATTTCAGTGGAAAGGTAAAACTTAATAATTTTAAAACGTGAACGAAAAAATATATTCAGCATTCAATAACACGAAATAATCACCAAAAACAAAATTCTCTATGTTTAGATTAACATCACTAAGATGACCATAATATATAAGGTTCTAAGAAGCGAGCCCTGCAAGGGACCACTGAATAAGTCAGTTGTTTTCTACACGACGAAGGTGTTTCGAATCGTTTTGGAAATAAAGTTGAGTTTACTCACAGTCTGTGAGTCACAGAGCTATTCAATTTTACTTATTTGGTTATATTTCTATTTTATGTTCTAGCTGATTACCTTATTATTCTAACGATAATGTTCATATAAATTAATGATAATAGAAATGACAATAACGTCAAGTAATTCAAGTGCTTAAGTCTGTTATTCTCAAACTCGTATTTTGCGCTATTGCGGAGTGCTTGAGCCGCTTAGCGTGTACTGCGAATAATATGAACTGGCGGAGTGCTTGAGCCGTACAGTTGAATCACAAATCCGGTATCACTGAAGCAGAATGCTTGAGCCACGTTATGCGACCGCCGACCATTGCGATGTCATTGTTTTAAATCCTTTATGAGGGAGTATTCTGACCTGCTTAGCACTTGTGGGTGACAGACACAGTGCATTCTTGTTTAAATTAAATTGCATTATCAATAATTAATTATTATATCTTTTAATTCAGTACAATTTCATTACTTACAACTGATTTAATAAATAAATACAAACTAAAGGGACTTTGAATGATCAGGTTGATATTTTATTTTCAGGTATGTCACTCATCTCCAGGCACAACAATAGTTTACTTTATAAGTTGTTTTCTGATTTTTAAATAAACTAATTATAGTAAGTACGATCACATAATTATTCTAGAATTTATTTATATTGGTAAATCCTGTTTATCTTGTTTTAAATCGACCATAAAATCAAAGATATCTGTGACACCTCTATTTTGTTTACCTTTTTTTTTTTAATATAAAAGTAATTAAAGTATATAAAATAAAAATTAGGCTCACATTTAACCCTCCGTGACTAACATGTGATCTCTGAGACCTGCTACTTCTATTCTCATCAGTATAATTCTACAGGGCAAACGTACGTTTTTGGGCGCATGAGTAGTTTCTTTTCTCGGCATCTTACGATAAGTGTCAAAGTGACAGATGTGTAGCGCGTATCGTTACTCAGTTATTACAACTTTCGGCCTTGTGGACCGATGTTGGTTTGAATGTTAGTAAGAATTTGTGAAATTTATGGAATCACCGAAGAAAGTGAAGCACCAAAAGAAGTTTTATATGATCGTTGTAATTATTGTTCAACTAAAAAGAGCTGAAAAACAAAGTATAGCTGCCATTTTTGCAATAAATTTATGTGTCTAGAACATTTGATCTCACTGTGCCTAGAATGTAGTGCAAAAATGGACACCTAATTTATCCTGATTTTTACAAATTATAAGAGCATGTATGTTTATAATACAAGGCTCTATACTTTTATTATACGTTTGTATAATTACCTATTATTTTTCAATTATTTCAGACTTTTTTTTAAATTTTAATTTCGAGATTTTTTAGAATTTATTGTGGCAGACGTTTTATATGCTTGCCTCTTTTGTAAGACTGAAGTTATAATAAAATTTGAAAATATCATAAGAATCAAATAAAAAAAGAACAATATGCACATTGTACCTATATATATATTTTTTGACGGTTTTTTGAATATTGTGGTCTCTGAGACCGATGTTAGTCGCAGAGGGTTAATCAACTGTAAAATTGGAATTTTAGTGTTGATTTAGTTCATTTATTAAAATTAGCTCAAACCAAAAATGTATGGCTTATGGCCACGAATACGGCCTTGTGACGTAATTCATATCTATTGGCTAAACAATATTAGACTACAACGGTGCAGTGATGGAATCTAGCAATGCAGTATTGTCAACGTGACATTTACATTATTTAAATTACTGTTACTTGTTCCTTTTTAAGTAATCGTCGTGTTTAACATATAGTTTGCAATATTTATGGTATAATTTTATCAGTTACATTAAGTGCTTGGGTTTTTTATTATAAATTGATTGTTTTTTGTATTTAATAAACATTTAAAATATTGTAATTGGTGTTGTGGAACTCTTGCGATTCAATAACGTTAGCTTGCGAATTAAAATGATAGTGCACAGCATCAGAGATACGTAAGAAACAAGATGCGCACGTCAATGCTATAATTGGGAAATATATTCCATCATGGAGTGACATTTTTTTCAACTGAAACCATTTTCAAAAAAATTTTTGTTTTTTCAAAAAGCATCCCCAAACACAAAATCACAAAAAAATGTCTGCGGAAATGCATCATTTTTCCGACTGAAACCAGTTACATAAAAACTTTTTATGCTTTATATTTTATAAAAATGTCTCCTATTTAATTTGTTAACGTTTTATTAATATAGAAACCTTAAAATATAAACAATGTAAAAGTTGAGTTTAATCCTCTTCCCGACCTTTAACACAGATCAATGAATAATAGCTATTCTTATCAGCTTTATATCGCTTCAAAAATCTCAACAGACAGACCCGTACTATGATTCCTGGCCTTGGCCCTCCAATTTTCGGCAAAGATGCCTGCATTGAAGTAAAAGCACTGGTAACCATCTCCCGACAATACTTTATCCGAGCAGCTATTATTGTTGCCATTGATAAAGTCCCTTCTGAACTACTCCAACACAAATTCGTTCATATGATTCTCCGTGAGCAAATCCAAAAAGAGCTCTGCATATAACCGTCCTACTAAAACTCTTTTTCTGGTGAAAGATGACTTTTTTCAAACCAGGTGTAACGTTAATTTCGTTCACTTTACTTTCCTCTATTAAATTAATAAATTATCGTATGAGCGGCGAATAGCCAGTCCTTTCTCATACCCAACACCGAGAAATGTTTCAAGGCTGAATATATTTGCTGTGGACGAGAGTCGAAATCAACGTTTCTATACGGGCCGACCAAGACCGTCTGTAGTGAAAATAGTCACTTCTATTTTGAGATTCCCACTTCGACCTCGTATCTCTTCTTCTACCACTTATTAATTAAATATGAATCAAGAATTCACTACTGAAATGTAAATTCCTTTCCTGGTCAAAGCGTATGAGCGTGACATGAACATGAGACGTAAATCTGTTATCTTTCACATGATTTCGTGTATTTAAACAAGTGGCAAAAGGGTTTCATTCTTCTTTCTTGTGAACCTGTGCCATTGAAGCTTTCTAGCTTATCGTATCTTATCTCTAAGAAGTGCATTCATCTGAGTGCACTTTTTTTACCTGGCCCAAACCTTTACCTGGGACACTTTACCTGGACCAGCACTTTACCTGGACCCAGAAACTTCACCTGGACCCAGAAACCTGAAACCAGAACTTTACATGGAATTTCAACAAGGACTCCATCTGTCAAGGTCTTTATCTGGAACCAGGACTCTATCACTCTAGGAAAGTAACATCTATATATTTCATCGCTTCTTCAACTCTTCAACATAGAACAACCCAATGAAAACCTAGTCATTTTTTTTCCTGTTTATTGTTTTTTTTTATAAAAGGTGAATATACAACTTGTGAATTTAATAACGTTGTTCATGAAGTTTATTTTCCCTTCCAATATTCCAGTATTTGTCGCTATAATGTTGATGTGAGTAACAAATAAACTAGTATTATTCAGGGTGGCGCCCACTTACCTTTCTTGACTTTCATAATTTTTCTTTTATTAATTTCAGTAACTTGATTAATAATTAACTTCCTTCAATACCTTAATTAGAATAAATTTCAAGTAGGATTACCCGAGAACCGGTAAGACTACTCTCTGAATTTTTACTAGTTTCGTCTCAGAATCTACACCTGAGGTGCTCTCTAAACTGAGTAGCCGTTACAAATTGTCGCCCAACATTGTTGGAGGCCTTGCAAATTGGCATTACCTTATCGTTACGTAATACAGGTTTCCTTTGAAACAAAAAAAAAGGTCGGCATTTTTGTCGATTAGAACACCTATACATTCCCAAATATGTTTCAGAAAAATAATAATGCGAAAATATATCCAAATTACTTGTATGTCCTCTACATTTTGTCCTACAGTAAGGCGGTCGAGGTATTAAACCTTCATTTTTTGCAAATTCATAAGCTTCCTGCCTACTTTTAGGTAGACTTTGCTCAATTATAAAAAAATAAGACATCCCATGCAGGAGTTCCCCAGAGTTGACAAAGGGGCCGAGCCTGGACCAGTACTGGGAAGACTAGCTTTGGCGTACCTGTATAGGGCCATGCAAGGGCCAGGTCGCTTAACCCAGCCTTAGCCATGTCTATGATAATCCAAGCTTGGGCCAAGGCTGTTTGACCTAGCCTTGGTCATGCCATTGATTACCCATGCTTGGGTCAGGGCTGGATAAACCAGCCTTGGGCATGCCCATGATAACCCAAGCTCGGGCCAGGATCAAATGAAAAAATCGCTCTGATAACAGCAGTGAGTAGAAACAAACAACAAATAGAAATAAGTTAAATATATGAAAGAAATTTTTGGGGTGGCCCGTTTTCCCTGACGCGCAGTGTAGTAAATAAAGGAATATTTTTTACATAGCTGATTTCAGCTAAACGAAAGTTGATCAACCAAAAAAGAAGAATATTTCTTCACGCGCTTTTTTAGGTTATCTATTGTTTTCATTCCATTCATTTTGTCCAGTGTTGCCAGAGATGTTGAAATTGTACCAGATGTGATACAAATTACTCTGGTAAAGTATACAGGTACAACTTCGTGTTATTCTGGTACATCATAATGAAATCCTTGAGTAGAAAATAATAATATTATGAATAATAAATTATTTTGCTGATCTGGTACATTTTTTTGAGTATTCTGGTACATACTTTTATTTTGCAACACTGATCTTGTTTTTATTCATTGTTTTTGTGCATATTGTGATTTCATTATCAATTTGTTATTCAGGAATACAGTGACAATGTCAGAATCGGGAAATAAGTGTTAATACATAAACTGTAAAGGACACGTCGCCAAAAGTTCAATCCAAATGATACTATGTCGATTTGTTGAAGTTATCTTCACAAATTAGATTTTATGGTTTCATTGAGAGGAACTGTCTACTTCTCTTTTATTCGTTCCAAAATGGAATACAGTTCAATTATTTGGTATCCATTCTATGATAATCATATAACCAGAACAGAATCTTTACAAAGGAAGTTACTAAAATATTTAGATTTTGAAGGGAGCGGATTTTATCCATCAAGAGGAGTTGATTACCAATCTCTCTTGCACAAATTTAATTTTGGAAGTCTAGGTTTTCGTAGAGTGCTGTCATCTTTATCTCTTTTATATAAGATTTTTCATGGTCTAATTATATATCCAGAGATTCTAAGAAAGATCAGTCATAATGTGCAATACTAGACAACATTTACTTTTTTATTGTGAAGGATCTAATGCTAATGTAAAGTAAACAAACCCACGTGACTAATATAGATAATGTCACGAAAGTACGGACGACTATGTCACCTTATTTGTTGACGTTCAGCTAACGAGTCTAGGGATGGGCGTTTTTACAACAACGATTTTGACATCCGATGCCGGCATCTCATTATTGTTATTGTAAAAACGACTATCTCTTCTACGTAGATTATTAAATTTGAGCGTGTGTGTGTTTAGGATAGAAGGTTTGTCGACTATGCCTTCTGTCCGTACGCTGACGTCACGCGACATTTTTGGGGGCTAGACGAAATATAAAATTAAAGATGAAATTTAACAAAAATGTGAAGATTCCTCATTAACGCAGATTATCCAGATGTGTACAGTATGTTATATTGTGCTTTACTGATTTAACACTCGCACTGATCACAGAGATGCCGGTTTTGGAGTTTTTTCGTTGTGAAAATTTCTGAGGTTAAAATGACCAATACGTGGTCTATTAAAAGGATTTTTGGTTCAATTAAATTTAAAGAGAAATTCGAAACCACTCTTTGTAAATAACTTATAAATAAAGACATCTAGACTGTTGTTATCTAAAGTTTGACACCTATTGAAGTAAGATCGAGTCCACAAGCTTTAATTTGTTTCGTTTAACTTTTCTTTTAAAACAATATAAGCCGCTTCTACTCGTCTACGAAAAAAAAAAAATTTTTTTACAATGGACTATACTGTTACAGCCATAAGCTGCATTTCAAACGTTGTCAAGATGGCTGGGCTTCTGCCAATATTACAGCCACATAATAGTCAGGGAGCCAGTTGCATTTTTGGGCACTCATTTCTGTATAGCTAGTTCTCGTTTGTTTGGGTAGGTCTTAGCCTAGTAGTAAACGGAATGACCTTCAGTCGGTAACTTCACCTTACAAGTATTCAAGGCACGCCGATCTAGGTGCAATAAATTTATGAAGCGATAAGCGCAAAGTAATCACATAAGTTGCCGTTGAACTTTATCAATTATTTATGAGTAACTTCGCTAAAATAGCGAAAATAAAGAAGCAATCACGGAATTTAGTAGTTTATTACGTATTTAGCAGATAAAAATGTTCAGCTGATAGTTTAATCCTAGAAAATCACTAACTTGATACGATAAACGCGGGTCGCACATCTAAGCTTCGAGCATTCGAATCAATTTTTTCAAAATAACTTTGTAAAAATAATAATCTTAAAGCTAAAGCATATGTATTTTATAATTTATGACGTATGTGCCCCGAAAAAACTATTCAGCTGGTAATTTCTCGTTGAAGTCTTTCAGTCGAAAAAAAAAGGACAACGCCAATTTGCGTATGGGCGCGTACAGACATCGTCCGTGATCCCATCAGCTGAAAGACTTTGCAGCACTAAACTTTCAGGTGAATGATTCTAATTGTTGCATATGCCTATAAACTATCGTATATATCAATTTTAGCTGTGTAGAATTGACTTGAAAAAAAAATAAATGTTGGAGACAACCCCCAACACACCTTTTGAATTTGCCACCCTATTTTAATTGTACGAGGTTGGCACTGTCAGCTTCCTTTTCCCTTCAATTTTCAATGGCGAATAAGTGAACACGCCAGTTTGTTATGTGTAACATTTTATTAAAATCATAATAATTTCAAAGGCCCTGATATTGTATCATCCTTTAAAGAAGGCTCTGGCTTATTGCCATCCGTCAGTGTATATTGTGTACATAAAAAGGTGTAAATATATTGTAAATAGTAAGTAGTGTTGTGCTTTCAAGAAGACCCAGTAGAAACCTTTAACATACAGTCCACTAACTTTATGGTTTAATCATGTACCTATTTCTTCAATTCCCAATTAATGAAAGACGGACAACGTTTATTTTTACTTTCTTATTGATTTGATTCATATGAATACGTATTAGTTAGCCACCGTACATAGAAATTGAATAGTAGGCTCTAAGCTCCTCCCAGCACAATACCTATCTCACTCGGTCTCCGATGCTACTCTTTTTCGGGACCTTGAAGCTCCCAATCGAGCGATATTCAGATACCGTGTGTCTTTTGTAGTTTAAAGGAACGAGCGAGGAGTTAATAGTATACAGACTGGAGTGTCTTTGCTACGAAAAGTGATCTTTTTAAAAACGTATCATTTACGCAACCTTGTAAAAATTTTCTATTAAGTTATTTCTTATCTCTCTAAACAAGAGTGCGTTTATATTACACAATTAAATTCGCAAATCGCGACATAAAAATTAAAAAATCTCATAAACCTAATACAAAGAACAAATGTGTATATGATAGTACAAGAAGTACTAACAATGACCAGAGGGTGTAATGGTGAAAGAATAAGCCGAAGAAGTGCAATAGGTATCAACAATGACTAGATGGTGTACAAAAAGTATCAACAATGACCAGAGGTTGTACAAGAAGAGTCAACAATGACCAGAAGGTGTACAAGAAGTGAAAAGAAGAAGAAGAGATGAAAAGATAATTAACATTGTTGATTCTTCTTGTACACCTTCTGGTCATTGTTGTTGATACTTCATGCAATTCACACACTTTTGATACAGCCTGTATATTTGCCATACATATTGATTATCTCTAAATCTCTTCTTCTTGTCTCCTCTTGTACACCTTCTGGTCCTTGTTGATTCTTCTTGAACACCCTCTGGTCATTGTTGGTACTTCTTGTACACCCACTAGTCATTGTTAATTCCTATTGCACTTCTTCGGCTTATTATTTCAACATTACACCATCTGTTCATTGTTAGTACTTCTTGTACTACCATATACACACTTCTTCGGCTACGGCCATCCACTTTGGAGACCCTGATGGACAAGTTACCAAAGTGTCCCAGAACCGGCATAGCTATTCTTCTATTCAGCATTGTTTTGATAGGCAAATCTAATTCTAAAGTATCTTATTACGACAATCTGGTATAATTTTTAACGATTTTAAATAGTTGTTCATATTTTTTATTTTTATATAGTAAGGTATACATGTGCTTTATTTCATCCTATTTGGATATCTTTGTACATTTTAGACGAATTTAAAATATTTTATCTACATAACGTAGTAAAAGCCATTCTAATAAATTATTAGTTTTTTAAATGAAACTAAGTGTTTCTAATTAATTCCACTATTTAATGAAAAAATTATTAAAAATCTAAGATATTGATAATTATTTCGATATTGACATATCATCGTCAGAATGACAGAAGTTACATTTTATGTGAAAAATAGTAAGTGTCCTATCTTGTGATTGACTTAATATATATGAATAGAAAAAAGAAGAAGATATGATTTTACAAATATTAAAGCTTAGGTATTATTAGCCCTATGGGGATATCCTGATGGATATATTTTTTCCCATTTAAGATCAGTATAACTGTGCAATTATACAGGAAACCAAGGAAAACTATATCTGCTGATCTTTACAATTGTTACTTAAGAAGACAATTTATTAGAGGAGAACTCGCTAGATTTATCTGTTCATTGACGTTTTCATATTGTGGGTCTCTTAAGTGTCTTCTTATTTCTAGTTCTTCAAGGAAATCTAGTTCTTGTTTCTTATCACAAATATGCAGTAGGTACTTCTAGTTCTGTGTTAGGTGTTGATGAGTGTTTGGTGTCAAGAAGACGTTTTGCGTAATGTGATATATCTGGCTGTTTTAATCTGTATGCTCGTGAGTGTTCATTGTACCTAATTTCAAAATTTCGAATTGTTTGACCAATATAGACAGCTTTACATTCTGGACATTTAAGTTTATATATTCCAGACTTTTTTAATGGGGGTATTTTTGTTTTCACATTTAACAATTTTTTACTCACATTGTTTTCTGTTTTAAAAGAAATTGCTGTATTTGTTGAACAAGATATTATCTTTGAAATATTATTAGAAATATTATTATATTTAATGGATAACCGTTGGATGTGGCTATTTGTTTAATTATATTAATTTCTCTATCAAAATTATATTTGTTCATAGGAACTGAAAATGCTCAATGTATCATTGAATTATACGCTGCTAATTTATGTGACATGGGATGATTGGAATTATATGGTATAGTCACATCAGTATGTGTTGGTTTTCTGTAAATTGAAAAATCAAGTATATTATTGACTCTTTGAATTTTAATATCAAGAAAATTGATTGAGTTATTTTCTTCAACTTCTAATGTAAATTTAATTTTTGGATGTAAATTATTAATATGATTGAACAATATATCTAATTGTCGTTCACTTCCTACAAAACAAGCTAATATGTCATCTACATACCTATACCAAAATAATATATTTTTTGTAATGTTACATTCAGAGATTTTTCTTTCTAAACTGTCCATAAAAATGTTTGCTAAAATTGGTGATATGGGGCTTCCCATTGGTAAACCTTCATTTTGAATATATACCTTATTATCAAAAGTAAAATAATTCTGATTAATACATACATCAAACAAATTAAGTATTTCTGATATTATTCCTGGATTGATATGTTTATCCTCTAGTAATTTTTTAACAAGTGTTATGCACTCTTTTGAGGAATTTTAGAGAACATATTGGTAACATCAAATGAAATAAGTTTAGAGTTATCTTGTAATTTGTATGTTTTTAATTTTTTGATTAGTTCTATTGAATTTTCAATTGAGTATTTAGATATACCTCCATAGCTATTAAGTATATTGTTTAGTTTTTTAGCTAACTTATTATTAGGAGTATTAACGTAAGAAACTACAGGTCTAATTGGTTTCGATACTTTATGTAATTTAACAGTTCCATATAATTGTGGAGACTGAGGATTTTTATTAATCATGTATTTTTTCTCATAATCCTTGAAAACATAATTTGAACTATTGTCAATCTCTCTAACATTATTAGAAAACTTTTTTGTTGGGTCAGCCCTTAGAATTTTTACATCACAAGATTCTATAAAATTATTAACTTTAGATTTATATTCTTCGGATTTTAAAATGACAGTGGCATTTCCCTTGTCATATTTTGTTATTGTGAGGTTATAATCTTCTACTTTCTGTTTAATTGAATGTAATGCTGAAATATCATTTTTTGTTTGACGTTTAACCTTTGGAGGTTTCATATCGTCACCCTAATTATCAAACCTCGTAACTCCAAAATCACAAAATTTACAGGAAACACAAAAAACATTCCAAAAAATTCAGATAAGTTGCGAGGTATTCTATAGGGCACGCGGATGTATATGGAGTTAAGAGGTTTTCTCTTCTTTCCATATTATTAAAATAAAGTAATGTGAAGTTAAATGGTTTTCTCCATCATAGGTAGTTTTTTTTCTCTCACAGATGGCACCGAAATCTCATTTTTGACCAAAATTGGAGTTACGAGGTTTGATAATTAGGGTGACGATATTTTTAATCAAATTACCAATTTGTAACTTTTCATAAAGAAAACTATTTGGCTGAGATTTTAAAGCTATTTCTGTCTATGTTGCTAAAATCCCTTTAATACTATTTGTGAATTTTGGTGGTATGCTGTATTTTATTTCTAATAAATAATTCTAGTTTATTTCTTTACATCTGATGTTCCCAATTAAATACTGGAACACCGTACATAGCACAACAATATCGTTTTTGGGAATACTTTTCTAACAACGTACGTTTTTATCAGGCCCCATTACTAAACACTTCATCTATAAATCAAGAAGCTATGAAGGTATTAAATCGCGCGACCCCTGTATATACGATGCACGTGTCTTTTAACGGCCTTCTTTATAAGCGCTACATGAAAGTGCCGACGACGAGTGAACCTACTATTCATTGTTCATGTACGGTGGTATAGCTACTCTGTTTTGTCAGATAACTGTTAATACAAATTATATTGTATATTATGAATTTATTGTAGATGACGCAAATTTTCTACTACCTATGATTTAGCCATAGTAACATAATTATATCTTATCATTATCTTGCATGTAATAGCAATTGAATCTATTTAGATGATTAAAAAATATATCCATGGGTATATAATTAGTAAAATTATGCAGCCTTCGTCTATTCTAGAAAAACTACAATTTGCTTTAAAATGCTTAGAGCACACGCACATACAGGGGGTTTCTAAATTCAGGAGGTAATTGCTCGTATAAAATGATAATGGGACTCTCCTATGAGAAAGTTTCCTCAGTCCACCCCATCCGATATATCACCATTAGAAGTTTTTGCCTAAAACCAATAGATTTGGTGAAAAATAATAAAATCCAACCTTGTTTTAATTACAGTGCACTAGTAGGCTGGTATCACTTTGGCAATCCATTCGTGTCTTCTTAATGTTTATTCAAGTTTTAGTAGGCCGATGTCAAATTCTGTAGCTGGTATACTATATTTCTTTTTCCGTAGGAGCAAAATGCCTCATTATTTATTCAAAATTACTATAAATATAGAGTGACCCTTTCTTTTTTTCTATGTGGAATAAAACGATAAAATAGATTCGTAAAATTCGGCACAATGGTTAAGGATTCATTATTATGATAAGCCGGTGGCCAGTGTCGTGCAGTCAGTTTGAAGGTTTTGCCGAGTAGTGATGGGTCTTACAGTTTTTTTTATCATGTTAAATAATTTACGTTTAGTACTATAGTCCTTGCTTTAAAATCTAAAACACCTTTACACACCTCGGGGCTAAATTTTGACGACATTCTGACTACAAAAGCAGAACAAATACTGAAAAATATATCTTATTTTCAGGATATATATTATATACCAAAAGACAACTACCTAATTATTTTAAGGATTGCACAATTCAAGTACTTATCTACATTTATAGCTATCTGGAATACTTTGTGAGCGCATAGTTGTCAAAACTTTCATTGTTTAGCAGTACCTAGAATATCTAGTTAATACCCATTTTCAGTAACGGATTATTAGGTATTTTGGCCCAATTGAATGGTCTCCGTAAAATCCTATCTTAAAAATGTAATAATTACTTGCTAATAATATGATACTTGCCTAACTTTTAACTATTAAATAAACCCGACAAATGAAACCATTCAGGTCTTTACCGAAAAATGTAACGCCGATGGTTTATTGCCGCTTTATGGCTATAGACCCTTTCTTGTGCTCCTAGGTAATAGGAAATCTAGTATAGTTACAAATAGAAGTTTACTAGAAGTTTGTAGTTCGCTATTTTTGTGTTTATATGTCTGTATACTAGTTTTATTTATTCATTTTATAACATGTATACAAATGCCGAAATGACCGATGTGCATTTTGTGTATGATTTGGCAATTGCTAATGCCCTAGAAGCTAGACGTCTTTATGCTCAAAAATATCCGCAACGAGTGATGCCTTATCATTCTTCATTCACCAACGCTTATGGGATACTGGAAGTTTACAAAGAAATTCAAACAACACTTGTTGTTCCCGGACAGTTAGAAATTTAAGGGTAGAACAAGATATTCTGGATCCATCGACACAACACTTTTGTCAAACACTAGAAACTAATGGTATAAAATATCCGGACAAAGGAGTTCACACAATACAGAAAATCAATTGCAGAAGCAACTAACACGTGTGCCGACTTTTTCTTTTGATCTGCATATACGGCAAATATACATAATCAAAGGAAAAAGTCGGCACACGTGTTCGTCGCTCCCGCAATCTATTTTGGATAAACTTTAAATGTATTTATATATATATATATATATATATATATGTATTCTATTGTTATTATAGATAAATCAGAGTGGATTAGAAAACACCTGAAGTGTTTGTGACCATGACATTTATTTGGGCCAACGGTATACAACTTTTCGCAAATTTGCATTTTTAACGAGGGTGTCTAGATGACAGTCAAAAAAGGTCAGAGTTTAATTTGATCATTTAAATATCCAAATTCATAATATCTAATAAAATCAATTATTAGATTAAGAACGGTTAGGTTAACTGTATTTAAAATATGTGTTTGCTTACAGGAAGTGCATAGTTTAACGAAATAAGTGCTTTAATTAAGGAATTCGCTTTAATACAATTAAACAAATAGCCACATTACATGATTGTAATAAATAAATTAATTAATAAAAAAGAGAAAAAAGTGGCAACTAATATTTCCTGAAAAAAACTAAAGAAATACAAAATTACATTACCCTCACATATGCTGGTAATAATTCTAATATATTTCAAAGATAATATCTATAGTAACAAATACAACAATTTCTTTTAAAACAGAAAGCAATAAAAGTTAAAAATTGTTAAATGTAAAAACAAAAAAGTCTGGGATATACAGGGATATACAGGGTGTATCGTAAATAAGTTCCGTAAATTAGAGGCATGATAGATCGTTAGAAAATATTTGAAATACCCTAATAAAACTTTTCTCTAGCCTTCTTAGTTTGTGAGATACAAGTTGTTGAAGGATGCAGAAGAAATACACATTTTATTGCATATCTTCTCGGGAGATGAAAGTATAAATTTGAAATTTTTTGTAGTTTATTGTCTCTTCAAAACACATCAACAATATTAATTCTGTCAAATTCTAATGAGCCAGTGGCGTGGTACGAGGGGTTCGTAAACTTTTATTGTACCGTATTTTTGAAACACCTATATTTAAAGCTGAAGACTTTTGTCTGCAATTCTTTATTAAATTTCCTACATAAAAGGTACTCTTTGTTGAACTCGATACAACACTCCATTTTCAAGATTTTTAGCTTTTTATTGCAGTAAGACATTTTTTTATGTTGTATGTAAATTTTGTTTAAACAATAAATTTGGTCTGACGAAAACCCGCCCGTCGTGAAAGTTATAAATCATCAGCACAGGTTTAAAATTAACGTTTCGGCTGGAATAATTGGGGACCAGTTTAACGGGCCTTTTATTCCACCGGAATATTTAAATGGACCTAGATATGTAAATTTTCTTAGGAATAATTTAATAGATCTTCTTGATGATGTAGGTACCTTATCAACGTAGACTGTCAATGTGGTTTATGCACGATGGGGCCTCGCCACATTTTACACTGCGAGCTAGGGAATTGCTACATGAAAACTTTACGGGTAAATGGATAGGCCGTGGAGTAGCTGCTCCGGTCAAATGGCCAGCACGGTCTCCTGAATGTAATCCAATGGATTATTCCGTGTGGGGAATATTTAAACAAACAGTATATTCTTCACCAGTCAATACGGTGGGTGAACTCAGAGAAAGAATAGAAACGGCTTGCAGTGAGTTGTCTCTTAATGGATTTTTGCTGAGGAAGATAACCAACCAAATGAAAAAACGTATGCAAAAATGAAGGACGTCAGTTTGAACATTTGATGAGATTGCAACGTTTGTTAATGTAGTTAACTACTATACATACAAAATAGTTTCAATAATAAGTTATTCATGAGGTTATTTCAAATTACTCTTTTTAATTGAAGAACTATGAATTACAAACCCAAAAAAAAATTTGTCTTTAAACTATTTGGAAATGATCTGCAAGTAGATACTTACTACAAATTTATTAAAAAAAAATACAACTTAAAAAATCGTCTTACTGCAATAAAAAGTTGAAAATCTTGAAAATGGAGTGTTGTATCGAGTTCAACAAAGAGTACCTTTTATGTAGGAAATTTAATAAAGAATTGCAGACAAATGTCTTAAGCTCTAAATACAGGGTGTTTCAAAAATATGGTACAATAAATCTTTACGAACCCCTCCTACCACGCCACTGGCTCATTAGAATTTGACAGAATTAATACTGTTGATGTGTTTTGAAGAGACAATAAACTACAAAAAATTTCAAATTTATACTTTCATCTCCCGAGAAGATATGCAATAAAATGTGTATTTCTTCTGCATCCTTCAACAACTTGTATCTCACAAACTAAGAAGGCTAGAGAAAAGTTGTGTTTGGGTATTTTAAATATTTTTTAACGATCGATCATGCCTCTAATTTACGGTACTTATTTACGGTTCACCCTGTATAAACTTAAATTTCCAGAATGTAATGAAATGATGTCTTTATTGGCCAAACAATTAGAAATTTTGAAATTAGACACAATGAACACTTACGAGTATACAGATTAAAACAGCCAGATAAATCACATTACACAAAACATCTACTTGACACCAAACATTCATTAACACCTAACACAGAACTCGAAATACTACATATTTGTGATAAGAAACAAGAACTAGATTTCCTTGAAGAATTAGAAATGAGAAGACACTTAAGAGACCCACAATATGAAGTCGTCAATGAATAGATAAATCTCTCTACAGTATTAAACTGTAACAATTGTTAAGATCAGCAGATATAGTTTTCCTTGGTTTCCTGTATAATTGCACAGTTATACTGATCTTAAAGGGAAAAAATATATCCATCAGGATATCCCCATATGGCTAATAATACCTAAGCTTCAATATTTGTAATATCATATCTTCTTCTTTTTTCTATTCATATATATTAAGTCAATCACAGGATACGTCACTATTAGGTCTAACCACAATATTAAACATCAGGTAGGCATCACATCAAATGTAACTTCTGTCATTCTGACGATGATATGTCAATATCAAAATAATGATCAATATCTTAGAATTTTCCTAATTCTTCGATTAAATAATAGAATTAATTAGAAATAGTTAGTTTCATTTATAACAGTAATTTAGAGTAGATTCCACAAAGTAAGGGTCCAAACAGTATATTTAATCTAATCTAATTATGCTATCAATATTGTTTGCATCGGTCACGTTAGTAGAATCTTCATTGTAATAATTGATGACAGCATTTATTTCTCGGCTAGCTATAGCACTGTGTAGTTCACAAGATATTATCATCTCTACCAAAACAATCTTCAAGGGGAGGGTTATTTAAAATTGTTTTCTTCATACCTCGGTCGAAAGTACTGCTAGCAGCAGGGACGAAAGTTTAACATTTACTCCCTATGAGAAGTAGGTACACGCTCGCCCTGTATAACGGCGGGAATTTCTCATGCGTATTTATACTCGTAACGACCAGAAGCACTCGCTTCGCTCGTGCCGCAAATGTTGGGGTATGGTATGCATCAAAAACATTTAAAGTTCAAAAAAAGTAATATTAATAACGTACTTTCGACCTGTTCGGCCCTTGTGGTGTAATATACTATTCCAAATCGTCTTCTATACTTACAGTAGTAAGTAGTAGGAATTAGAGAATAAAAATTAATAGTAATTCCCAAATTGGACATTGGTGTACAAAATTTGGACTAGCGGTTTACCCCTCGCGCATACCTGACGTCCTTGCACCAACTTTGCATGTGCAGTACATTCCCAATATAGGATCAGCTTTTTCTTCAAATAGTGGTAATAAATAATAAATAAAGAGGGAGTGTTTAACGGCTTGGGGGAATCGTGAATATATACACCCCACAAAAATTATCGCATCACTGGTATTTTAGGATATTTTTAATACTTAATTTTAGTTTTTTGGCACAATCTGTATATGTATCAACTTAATAGATATTTCTGGTTTCTTATCATGGGCAAAAAATTATCACTATTTCTTGAAAATTTTTTTGGAAGCAAAAATGCTCGAGTAAATAATTTCTGTCTTGGAGAATTCATTGAGATCGAGAACTTTCTAAGCAAATTGTGTTATTGTATAGTGAAAATTTAAATTTATTTTGTTAATAATGGATGTGCCTCAACGTTTAACAAGACATGTGACGAATGAAGAAGCCGCTAGAATCATCGCGCTCATACAAGATGGCCGCAGTCAAAGATACGTCGCCGGGGTAATTGGAGTTCAACAAAGCACCATATCCAGAGTTGTTATTCGCTACCAAGAAACAGGGCAGCTAACCAGAAGACCCGTACAAGGCCGCGGAAGGGTAATTTCGGTAGTAGATGATCGTTATTTGAGGTTAACGGTGTTAAGAATAAGGCATACCACCGCTCGAAGGCTGCAAACAGATCTGTTGGCTGCTCGTAATGTCCGAATAAGCCTACAAACAGTTCGAAATAGGCTGAGAGAAGCAGGTATACGAGCCAGAGTGCCAGCTAGAGGTCCACGTCTTACCAGAGAACATCGAGTAGCAAGATTGGAATTTGCTCGAGAACACGCAAATTGGAATATTCAAGATTGGTCCAATATTTTATTCACGGATGAATCAAGATTTTGTCTGTATTCATCAGATAGGCGTGTACCAGTATATAGGCGACGTGGTGAACGGCACGATCAGGTTAATTTTTGTCAAACTGAAAGCTTTGGTGGTGGCTCTATCATGGTTTGGGGAGGAATTTATTTCGAGGGTCGCACGGAGTTAGTACCAGTGAATGATGGAAGACTAAATGCTGACAGGTACATAACCAATATCCTAGAACCCCATGTAGTGCCCTATATGCCTCATATCGGTGACAACTCTGTGCTAATGCACGATAATGCTCGTCCACACGCTGCTAGAGTGGTTCGGCAGTACTTAGAAGAGGTCGAGATACCCACCCTGAATTGGCCTGCACGTAGCCCGGACCTTAACCCAATAGAGCATGTCTGGGACCATCTAGGATGGCAAATTCAGCAACATCCGGCACCAATAAGAACACTAGATGATCTTCAAAATGTTCTTTTCAACTTCTGGGAAAACATGCCGCAAGGATACGTTCAGAACCTGTTTAGAAGCCTTCCAAGACAAATGGAAGCTGTAATTAGAGCGAGGGGCGGCAACACACGCTATTAGAAATTCATTGGCTGGTTTTAGTTTACGCACCTTTCATTTTTTTGTATAGATGTTTTCTATGTTTTGGTAAATCAAACTTTTTGTCCTCTGTAGATTAAACTGATATAAAATAAATGTTGCAAAAGGCGTATCTATTGGTGTTTTAATTCGTAATAATAATAAAATTCGAAAAACAGGCAACGCATTTAAAATATTTAAAAAATAATGAGTGATGCGATAATTTTTGTGGGGTGTATATTTTGGCCCTAATTAAACCTGGTTCAAATTCTTGAAGTTGTCATAAATGTTCATTATTTCCACCTCTTAGATGTATCTTGAATGTAGGACGGCGAAAGTTTGACTTGATATGTGCCAAAAGTTTTCGTTTTAATGAATCTATTATCAAAACAGGAAATCATATGTAATTTTTTTCTAAATCAACCCATGGGTCTCCATCACTTCTTAATTAAAGATTATATCTCTCAATTATTGTCTGGAGTTTATTTTTGCCTTACCGAACTATATCAAACATCCTTTCTGCCAATTCATCGTTAGCATCCTGCATATTTATGTATTCTCTCCCGGAAAGCACTTATTACGACACAGTCAATTTTTAGAAACGCGGAAAAATGGGCAATAAATATAGCCCGTTCAGTACAAAAACCGTTGCACGTCATCAGAGTGTCGAAAAAGAGACGTTCGTTTATATCATGTCATTCGATTGCTGCTGTCAATCCTCTGTCAATCACTATGTTAAGCCTCTCTAAACTCATTAAATATTGAAATTTGTAGGTCGCATTGTATTAAAGAATATAAATATATGTTTAAAGAAAGGTTTAGTAATTAATTTCATATCAAATACAGCTCGTAGGTTAATTAAATATTAAACTCAGACTAACGTCAGTCTTAATAAAAACTTTTTATGTTGGCAAAAATGCGCGCTATTGCCGCGATTAAAATGGTTTATTTCTGGTTCAGTTGACGTCTTGACATTTTTGGGGTTATGTTGTGACAAAAACTGCAAAGAACTGTGAGTAATTTTTCACAAGCAGTAATGAGTTATCAAAGTTAAAGTCACATCCAAAAAAACGTATAAATGAAACTTAATAATACTGCAATAGTTGATGCATTTACTCCTGATACTATTTACAACGTTTATGAAGCAAGTATGTATAAGTTCAATATTATACCCAATCAACTGTATTTATTATATTCTGTTACATTATTCTTAATACTTGGCAATTATACATGGACATTTTTTTACAGATAATCATGTCACTTTAGGAATGTTACTGCAGTAATTGAAGGAAGAACAATCATTATTCAATGTAGAATGTTCCTGAGTAGTTTACTAAAATATGATACACATCCACAAAGAGGACTTATGGAACTTTCAACAAAAATAAACCACTGTATACATTTGTTTTTATTAATGAATCCTGAATTTTCCAAAATGGTGCTGTAGGCTGTTCATGTCAAAAGGTATGTTACAATGATTATGTAAAATTTTAGAATGCAAAATTGTTTTTATTCTAGATATTTTGTATTACATGCTGAGAATGAAAATGGTTATATTGATGGAGCAGAAAGTATATTTTTATATGAATCTCAGTTGAGTTATTATCATGGGAAAATGAATGAAGAACATGTTTTTAAATGGTTTGAAAACCAATTACTTACTATTGAATCTTTCTGGACTTATAATAAATTATGGACAATGCTTTTCGATAATATTAGGTTAATGACACAATATAGAATTCAATCAACATATGTTGAAGCTGAGCTTATTTATATTACAGCCTAGTAAGTAGATACAAACTGTATTTGAACAGTGATATAGCAAATTATATGTTAGAATTCAGAAGACTACACAACTAGTTTAATACATTCAAAATTCTTACTTCAAATTATACCTAATAGACAATAAATGCTGTTTTACTTTTATTTTTACAAAAATAATAATATAGGTATATTTGAAAAGAAAAGAATAGAATTGGTTATTTGAATACTGCCCTTTCAATAAATGTTTTTTTCAGAAACAAACCCCCCAACAAAATACATTGTGGATATGATAGAACAGTATAGTCACAAAGTATTACCTACCATCTTTTTAAAAATCCTATTGAGTTAATACTGGCTACTGCCAAGCAAGCCGATAGATGCATTCCAGAAGTTGCAGGTTGGAATTGTCCGTGAACCTCTCAAATTTGAAAGATTTCTATTTGACAATTATTGTTCTACCTTATTTAAAAAAATAGTATTACAAACTTTTCGGTGTAGTAACTAATTTATAAATTTGCAATGTTTCTTTTTAATAAAACAATTCCATAAAAATTGGGGTGGCATTATTTATTATTTTATTTTAATCATGATATACAAAATAATTAATTCAAGCAGCATTTTCTTAAGGTAAATGTGTATATCACAAAGTTTTATAAAAACTACAAAGAATTAATTTAATAGTTTTTATTGAATTGAAAGGTCTCATTCGATCAATCATTTATTAGCAATACTTTCAGTTGCGGTAGATGCTGGAGAGCTAAAACAAAATGGTAAATATAAATTTGGATTGATTAGAAGATGATGGAGTGATAAATAATTCACCAATATACTGATAATTATAATATGTATTGATTTCAGTGCTACGATTTAGTCAATCATTTGCATATACCTTCACTCGGAGAATAGAATGGATTTGATCTCCTTTTCTGAGCTGTGGTGGTGCTTGCTGCACAATTTTCTTTTGCTATGATCATATATCTCAGGATGATTTTCCTTGTTGAGAATGACCTACACACTAAAGCTTCACATCCCGGCTTTTCTAAAAAAAATTTCAAGATTTATTTCAACAAAATATAAAATAAAATTGCCTACCTTTAAAAAGGATGTAGATCCAGGTTATCAGAACTTTTTTATTTATAATTTGTCTGTAAACCTTACATCAATCTTTCATATTGTAGTGACAACATTTTAGAAGCCAACATGTTCTTAGGTAATTGTAACCTAAAAATTATATTAGATAATATTTTTTCCTTGATACTATATATACATGCATTTTAAATACTAGAATAGTTCCATAACTTCTAACTAATTAAGTGTGTGGTATAAACATACAAATAAAAGTGTTAACTATTCCATACATACCTTTTTAGTGCTAAAAATAATTCCATAGTTTTTAAATTAAGAATTTCTTAGTGCTGTACGGTTAACATACAAAGTAAAGTTTTATATGTAACATCTCTGTATGTAACTGAAATAAGTCGAAGTTTCTTTGCACGCAATAACCATCAATAACTAAACCTAACCTAGAATATTTGATAAACTTCATTTGACATATACTAGATTCTCATATTATTTCAAGGGTTTGGCAACATAGTACAGTTATGACAGATGTGACGTGCAACGGTTTTAATACTGAACGGGCTATATAAGAGTTTTATGGTGTATCATATAAATTCTTTTGGACCCACTTTCTGGTTTATTAATATTTTGTTTAATTTGTATACCCTCCCATGTGCGAAATTTATTTTGTAACCCCGTGAGCGACTGAACACGCACGCTCGCTGGGCGCGAGCTGAGAGCCCATTTTCGCGGTACGGCTCAATCTCCTCGTCCTTAGTACTAATTTAGACTCCGTGCAACAAGCACGTATTTATTTTCTATGCTATATTTGGTAGCAAAATTAATAGAATCATATATTATGTGCTTAGTTTAAATACTACATTCTTAACGTATTCCTTCAGCAAGATAATATTGTGTTGAATAAATATTCTACCTTTTGTGAGAATATGTTGAACATTATTTACCATTCAAAAACACCAGCTACTTATCGAAGGAAAAATTATTAAGTAGGTTTAAACGGGTAAAAAGGATCACCCTCACCATCAACTTTATAACATCTACAAGTACACATGGTCGATTCGATTTTATTCAACATCGATGAAGTTATTTGGGTAAAATAATAAATAATAAGTTTCAAAAGACTTCCACCTGTAAGTACAATTTACTTATTTTATTATCAATGTGCTAAATTTAAAGCACAACTTTCAACGTTTATCTGATGAAACAATTATTGCCCGCAGTCCAAAGCTAAACCACGAGGTCAAGTTGTTTCCACTATTTCCAGGCGCCATCGGTGCGGCGACAGACACCTTGAAGCTCAAAGCGTTTTGGTTTTTTTTTACAGTTGTTGTTGTTGCTAGGGTTGCGCGATACACTAGAAAGTATCGATATTAGGTATCGACACGGATCGGAACGTAAAGTATCGATACAGTAGAATATCGAATATTAATTTATCGATACTCGAAGTATCGATACGTTAACGATCCGAGATTTTGCTAATTTTGACGTTTTTTCGGTAAAAAACACCTTTTTGGGGGGTGGAAAAAGACATTATTGCGATTTCCGGCCAAAGTTAAGGTTCTAGAATAAATAGTTGATTATAAAAGTTGGATCTTGGGAAAATCTACAGCTTTTACACCAGTGACTTTTTCACATAACCTCAAAATTAGCTCGAAAAACGCAAAAAACTGCATTTTTCGTTTTTTATTTTTGGTTTCGTTAAAAGATGTTCGATTTTGATGAAAAGGTAGCATTGATAGTCACAAACCATGAAAAAAAATTTCAAATTAAAATATTGGAAATTTTTCGAGTTATAACGTTTTTTCGGTAAAAAACACTTTTTTGGGTGGTGGAAAAAGACATTATTGGGATTTCCGTCCAAAGTTGAGCTCCTAGAATAAAAAGTTGAATATAAAAGTTGTAGATCTTGAGAAAATATACAACTTTTTCATTAGTGACTTTTCCACATAACCTCAAAATTAGCTCGAAAAACGCAAAAAACTGCGTTTTTCGTGTTTTATTTTTAGGTTCGTTAAAAAATGTTCGATTTTGATGAAAATTTAGTAGAAGGTAGCTTTGATAGTCACAAACCATGAAAAAAAATTTCAAATTAAAATGTTGGAAATTTTTCGAGTTATAACGTTTTTTCGGTAAAACACACTTTTTGGGGGGGTGGAAAAAGACATTATTACGATTTCCGGCCAAAGTTGAGTTTCTAGAATAAAAAGTTGAATATAAAAGTTGTAGATCTTGAGAAAATCTACAACTTTTTCATTAATGAATTTTCCACATAACCTCAAAATTAGCTCGAAAAACGCAAAAAACTGCGTTTTTCGTTTTTTATTTTTAGGTTCGTTAAAAATGTTCGATTTTGATGAAAATTTGGTAAAAGGTAGTTTTCATAGTCACAAACCACGAAAAAAAATTTCAATTAAAATATTGGAAATTTTTCGAATTTTGACGTTTTTTCGGTAAAATACACTTTTTTGGGGGGGGTAAAAAAAGACATTATTGCGATTTCCGGCAAAAGTCTGCACATTTTTCGTTTTTTATTTTTAGTTTCGTTAAAAAAAGCACGACACCATTTCACAACGTGATTAAAAAATCACGATATCGCTCATCACTATATATAACGCCACTTATCGCTACCACTAAAAATCCCGTATCGCAACGTATCGATACACTACAATTTCATCGATACTTGGAATGAATCGAAAAGCATAGTATCGATGCAAAATATCGAGTATCGGAAGTAAAAGTATCGATACACTGGAATATCGGATAGTATCGCGCATCCCTAGTTGTTGCCGATTTGTTTGTCTGTTGGTTGAAGGAAAGCGGTAAACTTACATTGGTTTCATGAAATTTTTTATTTGATTTAGTTTTGAAAGTATTCAATTAATAATAAGTTGTTCACAATCAATTTCTAATATTACACGCTGTGTAATATTTACTACACTGTAAAAATTAGTAGTCAAGGCGGCGTCTTGACAAAAGTCATCTTATGGTATTTCCATTGCACCCTGCGCAAAATATACATTTTTTAGTTGCACTTTGTGTGACATTTACAAAGCTACACTGTAAAAACTACTGACAAAACTATTTTATTGTACTTTACTCAACTGAATTTCAGCTTGATCGGCGTAGGTCATATACAAGGCATACTCTTGAGTTTCCCAACATTTTAAAAATTACTTGTATTTTTAAATGTTTTCTTTGCATTGCAAACATTTTCAAATTTAATTCAAATCATTCAATTTTTTTTGAATTCGTTTTCTTGGTGGTAAAAATGGCTTCTAACGATGAAACAGCTCCAGAAAAAACTTCATCCATTAGGTACTGATAATAAAAATACTGTAACGTTTATTCTAATTTATATTTACAATTAATTTATATTTACAGATTTATATGTAATTCAGTCCTTATTTAATAATTTATCTAATACACTAAACACACTAATTATAATTTATATGAGAGTCACTTAATAAACACTTTATCGAGGCGCGATTACTTTCCTTCGGTATCAACACTGACTGATTGACTAAATTGCCTGCAGCGATGCTCGTGGCCTATTTATACTCGCGCGCCGTAATGCTAGAATTATCTCTACGTTCTGGCGGATGCACTGGGTATTCTCGATGTTTCGTATTTTGGATGGTTCTCGAAAATTGGGCGGAGGAGCCATAGTCGTCGGGGATTTCACTGGGGGCACTAAGTGAGCATATTAATGCAGTAGCTCGCGTAACAATACTATATGAGAGACAAATTATTCGAAGCTCGCGCGTTCACTGCGGACATCGCCAAAATGTATCGCTGTGTTATGATACAAGAAAACCAAAAGCGTATGCTTGAAATTCTATGGCGAGCCAGTTCGTCTGAAAAACTGCAGCATTTTCAATTGGATACTGTAACTTATGGTACTGCAAGCTCGAGTTTGCACGAGGTGCTAAAGGAGGATCGGGAGAAGGAGATTATAGAGAAATTGTTCACAGGGGGCGAAAGAAGAGTGAGGGGCAGAATTCGAGAAATCCAGGATACTAGGGGGGTAGGGAAAATGAGGGGGATGCTGAAGAAGTTGGAGAGTAAACTAGGAGAACATGGTGGAGATAATGTTGAGGGGGGAGGAGGAGTAGATGGAGGTGATTGGAGTAGTAGAGAGTATGCTTATGGGGAGAGAAGGACTCGATATGGCATGACAGGTAGGAGTGACAGTAGGGAGAAGACGACGGTGTGAGCGGAGAATGTGCGAGGGATCGCCGCCCGTCTCGAAGTATGCTAGGGAAGTGATTACGAGGCGGGGATAACGGCGAGTTTGAGGTGGGGTTGGTTGGTAGGCATCCCCTTGGGGATGAGTCCAACACTGTTTGGGTCCTGGTCCCATTCCAACATGAGTTTCCCATCACGGACCGAAAAAAAAAGCGCGAGTTTTCTTGCAATAAGATGTCTCTACAATAAGCAGCAATTGAATACAAAGAAATATATCCCAAGGCCTATGAAATAATCACATCATATTTTTATGTTGACGATCTACTTGCTAGAGCAGGCTCTGTCCAAGAAGCAAACTTCGTCATAGAACAAATTATTCAAATCCTTAAGGTGGCTGGCTTCAATCTGCGCAAGTGGATGTCAAGCAATAACGAAATTTTGACTAACATATCAAACAACGAGGATAGTTCTCCTCAAAAAATTATCTCTGACGACAAAACCATTGAAACGCTCGGATTAGTCTGGAATTCGGTAAACGATAACTTTCAAAACACAGTTAACGTTCCACGACAAAAATCTGTTACTAAAAGATCCATATTGGATAGTATGGCTTCAATCTTTGACCCCTTGGGTTTAATTAGTCCTTGTACAATAAAAGCAAAAATAATAATACAAAAATTATGGCAATTGAATCTAGATTGGGACGAAAGCGTTCCGCAAGAGATTCATAATGTTTGGATCACTCATTGTGATCAATTTCACATTCTAAACGACATCATCATACCCAGACACATCCTTATTGACAAACGTTCATATCTGGAGTTTCATGGATTCAGTGACGCACCTGAAAAGGCATATGCTGTTATATTCGTTCCATTGATGCTTCAGGTAAAACTCATGTATCTCTTGTTTGTGCAAAATCCAGAGTTGTACCTTTGAAATCATTGTCTTTGCCACGTTTAGAGCTTTCCGCAGCTCTACTATTGGTTGGGTTAACCAAAAAAAAAACTCTCAGTTCTTTGAAACTTAGTTTCAATAATGTCCATTACTGGGCAGACTCCACAATTGTTCCGTCAGAAAACAATCCTGCCGACATCGTCTCTAGAAGCTCAGACCCTATAAAACTAAAAAATGGCCATCTACCATTGCATTTTGCAAATTAGTACAATCCAAGCATTTTTCTGACGAAATTAAATACCTCAAGGTTTCTAAAACTTTGCATCATAGTAATCGCATTATCAATTTAAATCCATTTCTTGATGACGATGGGGTAATTCGAGTTGGTGGTCGCTTGAAGTTCAGTAATTGCTCTTTTAATCAGAAGCACCTAATTCTTTTACCAAGTCAATCACATTTCACCAACCTCATAATTCAGTACGAGCATATCCGCCAATAGCACGCCAGTGCACAAACTACTCTTTCAGCAGTACGTTTGAAATTCTGGCCCAAAAATGGTCGTTACATTACGCAGCGTTTAATTCGCACTTGTATAACCAGCTTTAAGACAAGGCCTGTGGCACACTCTTATCAAATGGGTGATTTGCCAAAATCGCGAGTACAACCCCAACGCCTGTTTTCTGTTGTTGGCATTGATTTTGCTAGTCCGTTTTTGGTCAAGGACGGCAAAACTAGAAACAGAATTATAGTGAAATGTTATTTGTGCGTTTTTGTTCGTTTCAAGACCATTTAGAATTAGTATCTGACTTATCTTCCGACTCATTTTTAAATTGTCTCATAAGATTTGTTTCTCGCCGAGGCATCTGTGCCGACATCTATTGTGACAACGGCACCAATTTCGTTGGTGCCTTTAATGAATTAAACGAAATAATTCGCCAGTTGCAAAATAATAATAATTTTAGCGAATATTCAAGTACTAACCAAATTAATTGGCGTTTTTCTTCTCCATATGGCCCCAACTTCAGTGGTCTATGGGAGGCATGTGTTATATCTGCCAAATTTCACCTGAAAAGAATAGTTGGGAATGCTCATCTGAAATATGAGGCTCTGTCTATGATTTTTACTCAGATCGAGGCCATCCTCAATTCAAGACCTTGACCCCATTATCAAATGACACTAATGATTTGTGTGCATTGACACCTTCTCATTTTTTAATCTGTGAGGTACTAACTTCGCTACCTCAAACCTATTTGCCTGTAGACAAACTGAATAATTATCAGCTACTTCAACAGCAGACACAACACTTCTGGCAGCGATGGTCCAATCAGTATCTTATACGTTACAAACTCGCTCCAAATGGAATAAACATTATCTTAATTTAAGTGTCGGTTCGCTAGTAGTGATAAAAGACGACAATTTAGCGCCTCTATTTTGGAAAATGTACCCGGTATTTCCTGGTACAGACGGTATAGTTCGCGTTGTGAATATTCGAACAAATAGAGGCGTTTTAAAGCAACCGGTAACCAAAATATGTATGTTACCAATTTATTAGTTTTAGGCTACTTCCTTGTATCTCTCTAAGTTCTCAATGTTTGTTTAACAATTGTTCAATGTCATTCTTATGTTTTCATGCCCTGTATTTGTTTTGAAGGTTATCCCTTCAAGGAGGCGGCATGCTTAGACCTCTAAACTCTTTATTAATATTTTATGTAATTTGTATACCCGCTTATGTGCGAAATTTATTTTGTAATCCCGTGAGTGATTGAATACGTACGGTCGCTGGCGTGAGCTTGAGTGCCCATTTTGGCTCAATCTCCTCAGTACTAATTGAGACTCCGTGCAACAAGCATGTATTTAATATCTATGCTATATTTGGTAGCAAAATTAATAATATCATAAATATATTATGTGGTTAGATCAGGGTTTCCCAAACTGTGGGTCGCGAGCGAATATTGAGTGGGCCCTGCCCTGTAGAACGATATATTAGCGTACGAAAGTATGCGCCCAAGTAAGTTTGCACGTCATATAGAAACAAAGCATTCTCATTGTATAAACAAGCCAGTAGATTTTTTTCAAAAAAAATTGTTGGAAATGACGTCTTCAAAAAACATTGTTTCTCATTTCATCAATATCAATGAAAATGCTGTATATGCATCGTACCTCATTAGTTTGAGGATCGCTAGAGCAGGTAAGGCTCATACCATTGGTGGTGATTTAGTATTACCATCGATTAAAGATGCAATTGGAGCGATGTTTGGAGAAAAATAAGTAAAATAAATCGAGCGCATACCACCATCAAATAATACTGTTGCGCGAAGAATTGACGAAATGGCTAAATGGACAGAAGATGATTTAATCCGGAAAATAATTGGTAGTAAATATTATGCTCTGCAACTAGATGAGTCTACCGACGTGCATGGCCTATCTCAATTAATTGGTTTTGTTCGCTATACAGATTGCGAAAAATCTTATCTCGACATACGATTTACACAAGTACGACCAGGATAATATGAACAACACTACTTGAAAGAGAGAGAGGAATTGTTCGCACACGCCCATCTAGATGAGCTCGCTTATTTCAAAAGCTGTGTGAAGAAATGGGTACTCTTCATACATGACTCCTTTTGCATACGGAAGTACTGACACGATTAGTGGAACTACGCAATGAAGTTATAATTCACTTGGAAGGAAAAACTGAATATATTGAACAATGGACGAAGTATTCACTCTCAAGCTCACATATGCAGCCGATATTTTTTCGAAGTTAAATGAACTCAATATGTATTTGCAACGGATCAGACATTTTTACAGTTCACGATAAAATTCGCGCGTTCATGAAAAAGCTTTTGCTGTGGAAGAGTTGTATTGAGGATGGGAAGTATGATTGTTTTGAAACATTTGAAACTTTTATTGTTGAAAACCAAGTGCAGCCAAAGATGAACGTAGTATCTGCAATTTCCACTCATTTATCATTGTCAAAAAAAACTTTGACGACTATTTCGGTGAGGAGATGAAAAAGCTCGACTTGTTGAATTTGATTTGTAACCTATTTCAAGACCACCTACCAACTGGTATGACAACAAAAGCAAGTGAAGAACTAATTGATTTATCAGAAGATTCGTCATTTAAAATTGTTTCAATCGTAAGCAATTAACGAAATTCTGGTTCTCGGTTGCTGGTAACTAATCATGTCTGTTTGATGAAGCTATGAAAGTGCTCCTCCCTTTTGCTACCTCATACTTATGTGAGGCCGGATTTTCTGATATGGTGAACATTAAAACTAAATACCGAAATAAATTGGACTTATCAAACTCACTGCGATTAAAAGTAACTCGAGTTGAAGTTGGTGTCAAAACTATGATGGCCAAACATAGGAAACAATTTCATCCTTCCCATTGAAATAACTTTTTTGATGTAGATATTTAATTGAGTAATAAAAAATTGTATTAAAACTTTGTTTGTTATTTGAAAAGTCCTTTATTCATATTGGTACGGTTAAATTTCATAGAGGTGGGTCCCGAGTTTGTAAACTTGTATTTGATGGGTCGTGGCCTAGACAACTTTGGGAACCACTGGGTTAGATTAAATATTACATTCTTAACCAATGTATTCCTTCAGCAAGTTAATATTGTGTTGAATAAATCTGACTAATTGGTTAAGTTTTAAGTTCGGTTTTAACGTTAGCCTTCACGTGACATTTTATTTCATAAAAGCCCAAAAAAGCGACATAATTTCTAATGTCAGTACATAAAAAGTCACGACTTTGTGTCACGTGAAAACGAATCTTAGGGCGTAACCAATCGGTCAAATTTGATCTAATGGTAACCACAATTTATAAAAGAGGCTCTTAGATTTATTCATGAACATCCCAGAAAATAACACGTGATCTGTTACGGTTAACAAGACCTTAATAAGTGAATAAAAACACAAGCACTTATGTAACTATCCTTTTGCAAACGACTTAATTTATTTAGCTTCTAAAATTGGTTGAATAATTAAAAAATATGTCCACAATCTAAGCTATTAATTCGAGAACCATAAATCATCATCCATCCTTACGTTCCGGAATCAGTAATGAATCTATAAAAATGTACGTTTATGTTAAAGTGAACGTGAACTAAAAGGTGAACGTACACCATTGAGTGCATAGAGAGCGAAAAAAAGCATGTACAAATGGTAATAAAACTTGGTTTATACGTTTAATCTATTTGGGGCAGGTACTACACGTCTTATAAATTCAATTCAAGTACACTACAAAATTCGAGTAATCATCGTACCTATTACAAATAAATTATAAATTTTAATCCAATTTTAAATTTGCGGACATTCCTGATTTTTATCTTTTTTTTTTAATCCTCGTCACAGATTTTTCATATATTATACAATTATTGATAACTAGTGTCATTAATTTTAATTTTAGAGGTGTTTTTGTATAACTACCATTCAATACTTCTATGAACCACTGAAACATTTTATGAAGTAATATAAATTTAGAAATTATAATTATGCATTTGCTTCATTAAAATGTAAATAAAAAATATTATCTTTAATACATTTCCATAAATAAACAATATATATACTATATACTAAAAGAAAACGCTTTTGTGTAATTGAAACAAAAATACGTGTATCTCATTACAGATAATTCACTGCACGTTACTCGTTTAAGATAAATTTGCATACGGAAAAAAACGCCTGACCAACGAACTAAAAAAAAGAAAGGTTAGTTTTATGTGTGACATCGGAAAGCATGTATCATCAAGTATTGTAAGTCGTGCCCTGTCGACTAGCGAGTATTGAGAGAGAGAACAAAGAAACACAAGTTACGTAGTAAATTGCATTCACATTCACTAGCTCACCTGTTTCCCTGTGATTTTTTCGCTTTTGGCCGTTTGATAACACTCCTGAGATCATCTGGAAAACGCAAAGTTGAAGCATATCCGTGCTCTGCTTCTATAACAAAAAATTAGCTATTTTACTACATTACCATCAAAAACAGCTGATCGAGTATATAAAAATAGAGCATAAAGAGTAAAAGTTGAGAAGTTTTTACGGAGTGCACGTACCCCTTTCTCGTCTAGCAATGTATTCAGCAGCTTCTAGAAGAGTTTCAATGGAGTTCATATTATTAAATAATTAGTTATACTAAGATAAAGCCGCAAACTCTCGACCGTAATGTAACAGTAGCAATAGAGCACCACCACGCACACGTTCACCCACTCCGCGTCGAATGTAAACTGACGGTATATTGCTGGCACTCGGCACTCGATTTATCGATATCGCGCGCGGTTGCTGCCTCGAAGTTGTTCGGCTCTTCGTTATATCGCGCACCGCGAGTTTCATGTCAATGTTGCCAATTCAAATTTGAAAACTTCCCCTTTTTGTATACAATATATCTTCTGATTCAATCTGCCAATTGTACTTCAAAAATAATTATAATGTTTGTTTATGTATTACTTATATTACAACAATTTTCGCAACAACAAAAAAATTTTTTTTTCGAGCATGATTTGACTTTTTAAATCCAATTTATCCTTCAAAAAAATTAATTTCTACCCAGTTTTAGGATTGTGTTCTTCAGGGTTATGGGTTACATGGTTAACCCTTAAATTGGCAAGATACGATTTTGGTGCGAAAAAGATTATTTGAGGTATTAAATAGAAACTGTAACATGTCTATCGACCTGTTTCGATTTTACAGAATAAATCCTTTTAATTAGCGCTCGTCGTCACTAGCCACATCCAATTATAGTTCTGTGATCCCAAACTCTTCTACCCTGACCGTAATACAATTGACGTCTGCCAACGGACGCTTCCATTTTTTGCACAACGCCACGTGAAACACCCCTTTTTGTTATCGACCGCCTAAGAGGGCAGATCATCTTTCGCTATCTTTCATATCTCAAGTATCTATCTTAGGAATTTTGCTGTGGTAAGTTCAAAATCATAATTCATAATTAATAAGCTTCTTCTAAAGTACTGTCTGATATAATTTTCGTATGCATTCTTTATTTTTTTACAGAGATAGACGAAATTAAATTCAACACGTGGTCATAAACTGTTCTTTTATACTAATATGGTAGTTTTAAGCCAAATATTCTTTTATAATTCACTGTTTTACTTTCATACAAACATTTTCAAGCTTTTTCAGTTGCGAAATAACTCTTTTAATTATAAAATAACACTTTTATAAACCGCTAACCTATAAAAGATTCTTTCGCAACGCCAGTGCCGGTTCCATATATTTCCTAAGCACGATATTTTTTCATATAACTAAATAAATAACTTTTTGCTATGATTAGTTTCTTTCGGATCATTGGTATATTTTTTTAATTTAGCCGATAATTGCTATTTTTACTGTTTTAACATGGAACATATAATGTTGGAAAGCTTTCAGTAAATTAAATAAATTTTTTGTCTTTCAAATAACTGCCTTCCTTTTCTTTAACCTGAAAAGCTGACCAACATAATGTGCCATTACATTCAAGTTCCTACATATCCCTGATCCACTTGTACTTCTAGGTAAGCACAGCCCCTAGGCTAGGATACAACCCGAGGATATAACCCTAGGCGAGAATATAACCCTAGGCTAGAATATAACGCCGAGGATATAAACCGGAGAATATAACCCCAAGAATATAGCCAAGGATACAGCCCTAGCTCAAAATACCGTCCTAGAACAGAACTCATCAGTTCAGATCAAGACCTGACTTCTTCTTCAGGAAACAACTCCATATAAGCTAAGTACCTATAAAAGTACAAATTCCTGTTCATTTCCTGTGGCAGAATAAATTGTAAATTTGTGTTAATTCTATTTTTATTTTTTTTCTAAATCCTCAACTATAAAAGTTGAGGAATATATCGCCCGGGGTAATTTTTAGTAACTTTTTTATTTTTTAACTTTCATTTAAATTTTACAAGGCGTTTCTACCTTTTCCGCCTTAGTTTTCTTAGACATTTTTATCGTTAAAAAGGTAGTGGCGCCCTCAATTTTTACAACCCTTCTGTTATCTTTGTGTGACATAAACTTGGGGTCGAATCACCCTTGAGAGGAGTCTCTAGCCGGAGCCCTTCGAGCTGGTGCCCTGTGAGGTACAGCATTTACCGTTACAAATTGGCGCCCAACTAAAAACAGGCATTTACCGTTACAAATTGGCGCCTTTACCGTTACAAAACAATGGATCTCTTAGAACCCATTTTGCTACATTTTTTGAAAAAAGTATTACATAGTTACTAAAAATGAATTGTATCCTATGAGATACGCTGCCAATTTGACAGAACAACGTTTTATTTATTATGCATCCTATAAAATACATTGCCAAGTTAATAAAACACAATGGATAAAAGCAAGTTTTTTTATTTAAAAAAAAGAATACATGTAAATTATAAAAAAAAGTACAAAAAGAATAAAAGCCAACTTAAAAAAGTTAAACATTGTGGTGGAATAGATAAAAACAATTTCTGTCTTTTACTAGACAAAGTCTTAAATTACATTTGGAGCATATCCAATGAGTTTCACCCTGTTTGCAGTATCTGCACCTTCCTTTACTACCAAACGTGGGGAAATGATCAACTTTATCATATCGAATTTCATCTGCAGGTCTGAACACCACAGGACGTTTAATTTTTTTGTTTTCTTTTGAATCTTGTAAATAACCGCGTTTCTTTGAATGTCTATCCTTCATCTTCAGTACTTGTAACAGTGGCGGCTCCTCCATTAGGTCATTGGGTCAATGACCTCCCATTAAAAAATAATTAAATAAGCATTTAAAAAAATAAAATATACCTACCTACTATACATAAAAATTTACCTAAAACGTTATAAGACCCCCGTGTAAACGTTTTTCAAGACCCCCGTGTAAACGTATTCCGCGAAGTACTCGGTCAAAGAATACACAACAACAAGAAGTGAAGCCCGGCGAAAATCCTTTGATGTTTGAGGGGCAAAAATAAATAACCTTGAAGGTGACAGCTAACTTTGGCATACACTGAGAACCATAATAAATGCTTACAGCTTACTCGAATCACACTGAGAAAAAGTATTTCAGCATAAAGTGTGTTTTATCAAATGTATTAATATAGGTATATTTTTCCATCAGTAACTATTTCTGCACTTTTCGTGACATTGTAGACGTGAAATAGATCATTTAAGACAATAATTTCAACCTACATGCAAACTCCATTCTAATTTGGGTCTGTAAAGACCATAAGCAAGAGGCCTAAATGTGATCGCATGACACATGATGACTAATTTAAAACATGGCGTCTGTGAACTCGTTTTTATCCGAAGTTTCGCTTCTTGTTAGTTGGGTATTCTTTGACTCGGTGAAAACCAAAATTGATAAGCGGGCTGGGGTCCACGGATGACCTCAAAGCGTTATATGGGAACGGAATTTGCCGAGCGCTGACGATCTTCGCGGCGTGAGAGAAACACGCCCGAAGGTTACATGTGTTGGGTCAAAAGCCCGGTTTGATATTGACTATGAATCGACTTACGTCGGCTGATTATTATACGCTTAGAAAAGAGATGAGCAGAGGGGTTGGCAGTAGGGATGGCGATCTGAAATCGATTAATCGAAGAATCGATTCATCGGACCAAATAAATCGATTTTTTAAATCGATATATTGTAATGAATCGATTCAGTGAATAGATATTTCACCCTGGAAAATCGACATTCGATTTTTTCTGGTATGGTTTTGGGAACTATAAGCTATATTATCTATTTTCTTAACTTTTTAAAGTAGCAAATACATTTAGAAAATAAATGTCCTCTTTTATATCTGATCTGATACTTTGATATGGTAATAAAAATAATCGTTATTATCGAATTCCCTGAACTAAAAAATCCCTGATTTTACTGATAAGAGATCCCAGAGATTGTTTATTATGGTATTTTTCTTGTTTTTCATAAAATGGATTTATATTTACATAGTAAATACAAACTTGAAAATAATCGATTTTTTGGAAATCGATCTTTTAGACCTCGATTTTTTTATGAATCGATTCATCAGGTTACGATTCGAATCGATTTAAAAATCGATCTTTTTTGGAAAGAATCGCCATCCCTAGTTGGCAGGCCGCGCTATATTTTGATTTAAAGGAGAGCATTTGAATCGAGAGTTTTAACGTAATAAGATGTTAATGTTTTTTTGATCACTTTTTTAAGGGTGTTTTTACACTTGTGTTTTAATTATTTGGTGTTATTTTATTCTACGCCTTTTATCATGTCTGTGGTGCAAATGGTTCAAAATTTGAGAACTAAAAGTGAACTAAATTTTGAAAAACTATTAAAACTAAAAGAAAGTGGTCGTCCTCTTCCAGAATTAAAAATTAAACAGACTAGCAAGGACAAGAACAAAGAAGTTCATCGCAATTTTCGCAGGTCTATGTATGATTTGTCTGATTGGATTTGCGGATGTGAAGTAAGTGATGCATTTTACTGTTTCGTTTGTCTGCTTTTTTTCTAATAATTCTCTATGGTGTAAAAACGGTGTCCAAGACTTAAAACATTTAAAAGAGAAAATAAAAAAACATAGTTTATCGGCAGACCACATAAAATGTGCCGTGAGTTTTGCTACAATCGGTACTGTGGATATTCGTTCTCAATTAGACAATGCTTATAAACAATCCGTAAGAGTTTTTAATGAAAATTTGTCGAAAAACAGATATATTATAAATAAAATAATTGACTGTGTGAAATTTTGTGGGGCGTTTGAACTTGCTTTGCGAGGGCATGACAAGACAGAATCTTCTATAAACCCGGAACCCCGCTACGGCGGATAGGCCTCCGGAGGGCTGGTCAGTGTCGTTCCGTATTTTAAGATCTTGCTCACATCACCTATGACCCCCCTATCAAATTAACCACGAGCCGCCACTGACTTGTGCTATTTCATACCTAAAGTCTTTTAATGCTAACTGATTACCTTGTTCATGAAGCAAGGTTCTATCACGCCTGTACAACAACCAAGCATTATTTAGAGCAATATCTAACATCTGGGCGAAGACGTGTTTTTAAAGGGATCCTATACAAACTCACCAACATGTCCATAGTATCTACCCCACCCATGTGTGAGTTATAATGCTTGACAACATTAGGACAAACAATGTCCGATTTCTTTTTCTGTACTTTATCGTACCTTTTGATAGTCGATATGGGTTCAGAAGACATGTAAGAACTTAGTAAGGTAACTGCCTTATTATCGTACCACTTAACACAACTAAGTTTATGGGTGTTATCGGTTCTGCAACAAAACGATCCTCTTCCCTTTTTCTTGAGGTCTTTATCACTTTCTAAAATACAGTTTTGTAACCGATTTTGTCTAATTGTTCCTAAAGAGAGTATACCATATTCATACCGAAGGAAATAAATTAAGTCAAATGAAGTAAAGTAGTTATCGAAGTAAAGAACACTCAAAGCTGGCTTTTTCATCGATTTACTCAAGGCGACAACAACCTTTCCTCCCATTCCATTGTTCTTCTTGTGCACTGAATTTATAGTTTTCTAATGTTTTATCTCCACCATATACAATAAAATCATACACAAATCCTGTTATTCCTGCTCTTACAAAAATTTTAAACCCCCATTTTTTTGGTTTAGATTTGATATACTGCCTTCTGAACCCTGCCTTTTTTCCTTTATAAGGTACCATCATCTCGTCTACACTTTGACGTATTTCTTCTTCAATATTGTGACAGTTTCTCCTAATAATCTCCAATGCAGGTCTAATCCGAAAGTAGGGGTCATCATTAATGTTACTGTTATTTGCAAAATGCAAGGATTTTCTTATTTGCTGAAATCGTTTTAACGACATGGTATCTGCAATTTCTGAATATCGAAGTTTTTGACTCCAGTAGTCAGTATAGGCAGGTAAGTCCACAATGCCCATTATAATTAAAATTGAAATAAAATCTCTAATATCCTGCTCTATAACATTAACTGATTTGCCAGTCTGTTGAACTGCGTATAAATTAGTATTCTCAACGATTCAATGAAATAAATCAGGCGAGAAAAAAATGAGAAAATATTCAATGGGGGACTTAAGTTTTTCAGGAATGGAGAAATTATTAGATGGAATCTCTACAAGAAACTCAAATTTATTCGTGTTCCATTGATACTTCAAACCATTTTTCCTTTTGGTCATTTTATTCTTTTTTGCAGGTGCTGACACCCCTTCTAAAACATTTAACTTTTTTTCTTCGCATTCAATCGCCGAGTAAGAAGTTTGTGGTGTTTGTTCGTTTCTAAGCTTCGATCTTGTTTTTATTGGTGTAAAAACAGATTTAGGGGTTTCCATAATCGGTATTCTCTCAGAAAATTGGTTTGAAACTGGAAAATCATTTTCTGAAGCAGTATCAGTATTAGACAACTCGTCAAACACTGCAGCAACGTCGGGTGGAAGACTAGGTGCTTCAGAACTATCATAATCAGAGTTACTGCAGTTGTTTTCCCCGTCATATAACTCTTTTTCCATATCATCATCACTTGAACTGTCTATATCAGAAGTTGATGGTGGCAGTAAAGCCATAATTTTTTTGGACCTTGACGACATACGTGTTCCAAACTGAAAGAAAAAAATTAAATGTATCCTAAATTTATTACTTTATACCTTTCTACTGAATTAAACACCGTTTTATTTTAGTTATTGCCATTGTAGACTATAATAGGATACAGAACAATTCAATCTAATGTTACTTAATTATTGGTATTGTAGACTACAGGATACAAAACAATTTAAGCTTATTTTTCTTAGTTATTGGCATTGTAGACTGGGGGATACAAAACAATAAAAACCCATTTCTTATAACTCCTTGCGATGAATCTTCTAAGATACATTCAAATTATTGTAACGATTATAAGAAAAAGTGGTTAGTTTCTGGAATTTTGTATACATAAATAGTTGAAATCATCCCTTTAGACTTGCATTCAGGTATTTTTTTGGAATGTAGACCCTTAGTTTAAATAATACAAGTGAATAATTACCTCAATATCAGCAGTCACATGCTTTTTTGACGCCATCTTGACATTTTATGTTCTAATTGCTCACAAAAGCGAGAGATGGCACTACCAAGATGATTTGCAAGGTTAAATACTACTATTAGAACGTTCTGCAATGACTTGTTTGGGTGTGAGTTGAAGTTTGTAGTTTTGGTAGCTTTTGAAAATGTATGTATCTTAGAGGATACTCTGCCAATTTAAGGGTTAATATACGTATTTATATGTTATAATTATTATTTTGACAAAAAAAACTAAAATTACTTTACTCTTTCAGGTACCTATAGGATAGTGATGAAATAAAACAAATTAATTTGTTTAAATCTTCATTATTTATTTTGAACTGACTAGTTTGAAAAAGCTACTGTGTAGCGAAACGCGTCACTAATTTTAATTTGAACGTCAGTTCAAAATAAATAATGAAGATTCAAACAAATTAATTTGTTTTATTTCATCAGTAGTATGGATCTTCATCAAGTAAAAGCCTCATCTATTCAACCTATAGGATACTCTACAATTCATTGAAAAAACATATAAGTAAATGCAATTTCATTAGGAAGAAACTAATGTGGACACTGTAAAAAAACGGCTATACCGGTAATGAACACCAGCTGTGTTAATTTAAATATAACACCCTGTATGTGAAATGGAATGAAATCTTATTGTGGATGACTTGATCTGCAAGTTAAATGATCAAAGCATATGGACGCAGTGCTTTGCGGACGACATAGTGATTGTTACCAATGGGAAATTCCCAGAGATAGAAGAAGCATTACGAATTGTGGGGGACTGGTACCTTAAAGACGACCTTTAAGTTAATCCAAAAAACCGAAACTGGTTGCTTTTACGAATGGAGTTCTCCCGCAAGGTAGAGTACAGCTCTTCGGAGAAAACCTAGAAATATACAAAGAAATTAAATATCTGGGAGTTTTCCTTGATTCCAAACTGATTTGCAGGAAACAACTGGAAGAAAATACAACCAGGGCAACTAGGCTTTTCTGGCAATGCAAAAGAGTTATGGGCAAAACCTGGGGAATACGACCCGAGGTAGTTCACTGACTTTACACAACTGTGATAAGGCCAACGATCACCTATGGAGAGATAGTCTGGTGGAAGAGGGTAGAAGACAACCCCTCCTTGGTATTACCGGGTCAATGAACAGCACGGGGACTGCATCAATGGAAGCCCTTATCGGCCTTCCTCTTGGAATGAAAATTCTTAGGCTGAAATAGGGAGGCATATGATGTCCGAACAATGTTCGAGAAGGACACGCTGTTACAACTGGGATACCAGATGAACCCATATTTCACATGAGTTAGGGCAGCATGACACCGGAGATGTTCGCTGAGCGAGTGAACATCATCATCCCTTCTAGGGAACAGGTGATGCACCCAGATAATTCTGGAGAAATCATCTGGTCCACCGATGGTTCCAAAACAAACCATGGCACTGGGGCTGGCATAAACGGACCTACAAAGAGAATTATTATATTTCATATTCTAGCCTATTATATTTATGAGACAAGACCCATTAACAAACATGTCACCTTACTTTATTAGACAAGGCCCATTAACAAATCACTTGCTTGTGAACCAAGTATTGTTTATAGTTTATCACATCTCTCGTAACACATGCAGGCGGTCGGGATTAGAAGGGCAGATGGGACAGGTTAGGGGTCCTGAAAAGTGAAGTGGCCTGTTTGGAAATGGGATGATTGGAAATCAGTCTATCTATAAACCGTGAGATTGAAGAGAATAAATTCAGATAGATATATGATTATCGAGTTTTATTTAATTGAGTCCTCTTTGAATCTTACAGAATGTTCATTAGCATTGGTCGATATACGATTGTGTGCCGCTATAGCGTGTATTGATGAAAACATCAGGAGAGGATATACTGGACAAAAAATTATAATATTCACTGCTTGAAGCTATCAGCAATCCAACAACTAGGACTCAACTGGTAAAAAACTGTAAAGAATCCCTTAAAATGCTGGCAAGACTGACACAGTGTCTCTAGTGTGGGTGTCGGCACATGAGGGGATTGCAGGTAATGGAATGGCGGACCAGTTAGCTAAAGAAGGTTCTATAGGAGACTTCATAGATCTCATCAACCGTTTTGTGGAATCACGAAGGATTGCTTGAGAGAGGAAATCGTGATCTGGCTAGATGAGGAGCACCATTTCAAATGGAGGTTGACACATGGTCATACAAAGAGTTTACTGAACAAGGTAGACAAGGAACTCACCCAAGCTATTGAAACTGGGTAAGATACAACAAAAGACACTTACCGACCTGGTCTCCTGGTCACCGGACACTGTACCCTGACGGAAATGTGAACTAAATGATGAAACACCTACTCACATACTCAGCTTCTGTGAGAGCTTACAAGGACTCAGACGACATTTTAATGCGTTTAACTACAGACTGCAGATTTGTATGAATAATTAGGTATAAAAATAACTGTTTTTTCTTTAATCCCGAAAGAAACAATTAATTCAAAAGCACCAGAAAAACTTATAAATATTAAGACGATGATCGAATAAATGTCAAACTAAACTGAGAAATTTTACCAATTATTCAGATGTTTTGCCAACCCGTAAACTGTAAATTGCCCTGTCCATTAAGTATAAATTGTATTTACAGTTGGCAAATTTATATTTATTCTGTTAAGCAGGAAAGTAACTAAAAATTACGTCATCATCTTTTTATCGTAAATAAACCATAGTTAACATTATAATTTTCCAGAGACGTAGTTAGTTTATACATTTGAATTTGACGATAGTTTGCTAAAACCACAATCATATGCAATTATAAAAAACTATAAGCCCAGGATCAAACGTTAGTGTATCGACGAATTAATTAATCCCATCGAATTAGTCTGGAGTTCGATAAAACATAACGTAGTTGAAAAAATTTGAGCATATGCTTTAAATTTTGATTTTTTTTTGGTATGTAATTTGGATTAAGTTGAACTTTTTATTATTATCTTGAAGTACAATGATTTAATTTTGGAATTCAACTTTGTTTCGAAAAACATTAACATTAAATTTATTTTAATAAATTTCTATGATGAAATATTATTTTAGATAATCAAAAAGCATTAACAGTACCTTTTACAGTTTTTTTTTCATTTTGTCACTTATCAGTAGCGGCGCGATAAACATATAAATAACGTGGTGATATTATACAAGTATATACAAGTTTCATCCTTAAATAAGTTTTTGCTTTATTACAAATTATAAATATCCACGCCCATGGTCGATTTTTTTCTGTAGATCGGTTATTAGTGTGGGGGACGATAGTAACGTATATTTACTTAAATAGTTAAAAATGCCGTAAACTGCTTCGATTTCACGATCACGTCGTTGTAATAATATTTTCAAATTGTATACTTAAAAAATGATTTAAGCTAAAAAATTGAAATAAAACAACTCAAGTTGTTGAAAAAAAGTGCTTCCATATTGGTAATCTTTTCTTCGACTATACTGATTGACGTCTTCCTCTGTTAAATGACCTGTAATTTCGTTCTCTAATCATTTCCCATTATTGTGATATTCGTTCGGTATTTCTAGACAATACATTTTATGGGAGTTTGTTGTTAGTAGATAAATGTATTAATACAACAATTTAAACTCTTGTTAAGCAGTAAAGGACTAGCAAACAAATTCTTAAGATTTTCTAAAGAAAAAAATTATTCCTCTGAGCGGAAACATCGATGCAATCCATATATCTTGTTCGCAGTTTAAAAAGAGCTGTATAACTTGCTGGTTTGGACATATTGAGTGCAAGATAGAAGGTTTTCCCTTCCAGAACATGATTGCTTGACTCTTCAAACAATTAACCTTCTAGTACTAGTAGATTACCTTAGCAATAGGTTTTTGAGCAGCAGTGAGAATATTTATTTCCTCTGATAGCCAGGCTGCTTTTAAGGCCCTGAAGTCTATAACTCATGAGTTTAAAACAGTCTGGAACTGCAAACAATCCCTGAAGCTACTGACCAGACAAGTAACAAGTAACTTTGTGCCAGTGCATAAAGGAATTGCCGATGGTCTCGCAAAAGAACGAGCTTGTAGTCGTTTTGTCGGACCCAAACCATTTTGTGGTATCCCAAAAATCCCTATCGTGGAAGAAGGCCGACAAAGGAAAAATGAACTTAGTGCAGCTTACTGGAGAAATGCTCCAGTTGAAAGACTGGCAAAAATGCTATTTCTTGTGTTCACTACGCTATATTGCTCTTGGAGCTTCAGAAATTCGATCTCAGACACCATGTCTTTAAGATGAACAAAGTCGATAGTGGAACATGCAGATTCTGCGATGATGCTGATGAACGGAACACATTATCTGCAATTGTAGGGTAATTGTCCGCCAACGCCTTAAATACCTGGAACAGGTCTACTTATTGCCTGATCATGTTACAGGCCTAGCTCCAAAACGGATAATAGGTTTTCTCAGAAGCCTAAATCTTTTGGACTAAAACACAACCAGGCCAGTCGACCCTAATCTAATCTAATAAAATCTAGATTATTTAAAGCCAAAATTAAAATTCAGTACCCGCACAGATGTCATATTATCGTATTATTTGAAGTAATAATCATTGAATTACTTTAAATTTTTATGGTTCCTCTATATATTGTTACGTGTGACGAAACTTCCTATCTTTGACCCTTCTTAAACAACTCCAATACCCTCTGTATACTAAATCCATATTATCCACTCCCGTTGACCATTCCCATATTTCTCAGAAATTTTGTACTCGGGGCGTACAACTTCCACTACCCACGTACATTCGCTCATGATAACTAAAATGAATACAGCACCCGAATATGTAGTACAAACTCCCAAATTGAAAACTGCTGAAAATTATTTTCAAGTTTCCTACTCCACCGCTAGAGGGCGTAGTTCACAATAATATCACAAAATCATCATTTTTCCATAATAAATGTGCCGTTACAGTACCACAAAATTTAAATATTCGTAATCATTAGATCATTTAGAAGAATTTAAAAAAAATGGTAAAAACCTCATCTCAATAACTATTTTCTAAGCGAAGATACGAGAAAAAATAGGAATAAATTGAAAACTTTACATAATATAGGCGTCCAGATGTCATAAATTGTTGACAACTTAAATATAAAATTAATGGAGAGTAAATTTATGAACCTGTAACGGTTAGTAATTTAAAAATACGTAATGCCTTACACAAATAGCGAAGCTTATGATATGTTGAAAGTGTATTTTGAATGTTTTGAGAATGCTCCGTTTGCAGCAAGAGAATATGCAATAAGATATCCCTTGAGACTACATTTTTGCAGAAGAGCATTTAAAAATTTGGCTAAACGCTTAAAACAAACCGGATCTGTTCAACCTAAAAGAAATTCTACACGACGGCGAAGAAACAATTCAGAAATAGATGAAATATTTTATTGCCGCAGATCCATTTGTTAGTGTAAGAAAACTAGCTTGCGAGTTAGGAATTTCTAGGTATTGTTTTCACTATATATTGAAAAGAAATCGTTTTCATGCGCATCGTGTATCTCTTCATCGAGGATTAAAGGCTACAAATTACGATAAAAGACTGGATCATTGTAATTGGCTTAAGGATTTGCTGAATGAAAATCCAAATTTTTTATCAAATATAATGAAGCTACATTTTCTATTAGTGGATCTGTAAATAGACATAATACACACTATTGGTCTGATCATAATCCACACTGGATGCAACAATATTTTAACCAGGGTCGCTGGTCAGTTAACATATGGAGTGGGATTCTAGATGGTAAAATTATAGGCCCTTTTGTTTTTGATGAACATTTAAAAGGCGAGCGTTACTTAAGATTGTTAAGAGATGAATTGCCTATATTATTAGAAGATGTTCCTTTAGCAGAACGGAAAAATATGTGGATACAACAAGATAACTGTCCACCCCTCTTTACAGAAGAAATGTTGCATTTTTTAAACCAACAATGTTAGTATAGGTGGATAGGAAGAGGTAGCATATTCCCGTGGCCGCCAAGATCTCCCGACCTCACTGTGTTAGATTTTTATCTATGGGATCGAATTAAATCAAATAGAGCAGATCTGATTCAACGAATTCAACGAAATAGAAGCTGCTGTATTTTCTACCACGCAGAGATTAAATATCTGCATCGAAAAAGATGGGAAGCATTTCGATCAGTATCTTTAGTTTACTTTACTAGGTCAATCTAGTTTATGTTTGCTGTTTTTGTTACGTAATTGATTGTAGGTTATTGTTACAATGATACTGAGTTTGTCAAAATCCTATTTTTATGTACACCTATTTTTTTCTCGTATCTTCGATTAGAAAATAGATATTTAGCGACCGTTAAAACCACTGGAATGAAACGATGATATAATATTTTATTAGGCATTGAATTATCTTCCAAATGATACTAAGTTTGTCAAAATCCATAAAGCGGAACAAAAGTTATAAACAGTTTTACTGAGTCAGCTTTCCCACTCACCCCTATACCAGTTATTTTACAAGATCGAGGAAAAAGTACTTTTTCCGCAGTTTCTCGTATGCGAGTTTCTGATTCCGATTTTTTTCTCTAAGCTGTACGATAAATAGTTTCTGAGATACAGCGGGTTGCCTTTTTTAATCAGACACCCGGTACATTTATTTTGTGAGAATAATAATTAATTAATTACTTGAACCGACGCCACGGCCTCTAATAATTTATTCGTCTGACGAATGTTTGTCGGTCGGGCGGAGTCATAATCTCCCCAGGCTCATTTTAGTACTTACATCTAAGTAATTGGCGACCACTGTATCTAATCTTATTTTTTTCATAAAATAAATTATTCTTTTCTCGTTTAGTTTGATATGTTTATTATCGGGTTACATTGCTCTCGTTCGTATCTGAAACTGCAGAAATGAATCATAAATTGTTATTGCTCAAATAAAATTTTTATGGATATTATTTTTAAAAAGTCGCTGATAACCATATTTTAAATCGAAACGATAAGTAAACTCCAAAGTAAGGCTCTCGGTCCATTTGTTTGGTTTACAACAGAATTACGACAGGACCGTATTTAAAAATGGTTGTGATATATCGCCGAATTTGGATTTTAACGATTAACTCATAGTTGCAATAAAAGAGGCAGGTCCGTTTAAAAAAAAGAAATGCTATGAAATGACGAGAGAACAAGAAACGTCGTGTCGAAGATCTATTGGTACCTATACGGCTAAAGTACATTTGTCATTAAATAAAACTTTTCTTCTCCATTCTTTGATATTTTTTTATTTAAAAATGGTATGCTCAAAAAACCAAAATCATCATTTTTAGTTTACCCTGTATAACTCAAGAATGGAGAGATTACCTGTAAAATTTTTTCAACAAATATAATGTTCTCCATACTACTTACCTTTGGTCCATTTAATCGTCTTTGTGTCTATTATAGTTTAGAATATAGCAATGTTACCATATGATAGAAGAAACAGCCTGGATAATGCTGAAAATTTTTTTGCTTTGTATGCTGCTACTGACTATTTTCCAAAAATGCAAAAAAAATTGCGTAGTTACCAATATCAGTATCATTTTTTATCTTCAAAGTTTGTTTCAACATTGAATATTTCGACCAGCATTGGAGATTTAGGGCGCTTCGAATTGTCTCCTAACACCCAACCCAACTTTTATTTAAAAAAAATAGTTTTGTTAGTATACATCAAATAAATAGTTGTAATAAAGAAGGTTGTAAATTTCTGTGAGGAAATTATGTTATATACTACATAAATGTTTATTTAACTAGACTATATAGAAAAAAATGTTTTATTGCTTTCCCCGCAGATGTCTGTTTTATTAGACTGATACATCTTTTATCATAAATGCCCAACTTAAAATCCACTGATCCTGTTATATATATATATATATATATATATATATATATATATATATATATACAGAGAACGGCTAAATTATGGAATATAATCATTATTTCGAGAACCGTCGAGTTTTAAGGGAAATCCCGAAACAGGTCGATTTTTGTTGTAAAATACCCATGTTATTACGTACATGGAGTAGGGATGACGTCACCGGTGTAGGTGTAGTGACGTAATCGTTAATTTTTTTGAATAGAAATCGGTATAATGTGACACATGTTTCGGGATTTATCTTAAAACTCGACGGTTCTTGAAATAATGATAGTATTCCATAATTTAGCCGTTCACTGTATTCAGATACATTCAAACAAAAACGGAACATAGGGATTTTAAGCATTGTATCAGAACTGCTTTTGAACTAGTCGACCAACATCCAGCTTCAACAGATTAAAAACACGATTATTGCAATCGTTTATTTGGACACCTATAACATATCGTACAATTCCCACCACTCCGTGGGCGGTCCTTAATTAGCGTCAGACAGTTAGTCAGTCAGTCGATCGGTGAGAGTGCTCAAGCCCACAACTTTGTTTCAATTTAAAGAATCCTATTTTGTTTTATTTACGTATTTATTTTGGAAGCCGTTATGGCCAGAAGAAATCAAAACATATTATCTTAACTCGAAACATTAATTGTTAAAGAGAATTTAACAATTAATTTTCGATTTTAACAATATTAAACGTAAGCATATTGTTTCGATATGTAGCAACGTTTACTATACCCCATCAAATAATTATTCAATACTAAATCGCAGTTCGCACTTCGCACACACCTCGCACATAATTTTGGAAGGAGAAGGGGCGGGCTTTTTACAGTGATTCTGAATCCAGCTGTCCAGATCAATACTTGATATTCATTGAAGTGAACTTATAGAAATGTTTTGTTGGTGGACTATTTAGATCGGCGAATACACTAAAACCCTATGTTCCGTTTTTATTTGAATGTATCTGTATATATATATATACAGTGTGGAAACCACTTATGGAATAAAATTCTTTATGTCATTATTTTAGAAAATTATAAAAAATGCCGAGACACGTCAACTTTTGAATTGAGTTGTGCGTTATGTAAACTTAAATTTAAATGTACAGGATGATTCACGCAAGTATGCCATAGTCGGTGTTGTTTTTTTTTAATGAAACACCCTGTATATTTGCATATTTTTGAAATTCTCTTAATGAACCGATTCCAACAAACTGAATAATGTATGGACAATTATGAATTATACAGGGTGAAATTTTAAAATTAATAATTTATTACACTTGAAATATTGGTACTTTTTTAAATTAGCTAAATATGGATTTATCAAAAATCTAAACTAACTAATTATTAGACGTATTTGTATATTAAACAAAACCTGCTACGCCCATGAATTTTATCATAAATACCTAAAAATTGCCTAAAAACGCCAATAATTAGACAAAATCGGTAAATAATGTGGATTGTTTTCTATTCTGTCAGTTGTTGATGTGTTGACAGTTTATACTGAAAAAGTAAAATCTTTGTCAAACACTCTTTCCTTGTCGACATAACAATGAAATATTTAACTAAGACTCACCGAATCGAGATTTTAATGATGATCGGGTACGGGGATAACTGCAGAAGTCAAGTTGAAGTGGCAAACTTATTTAATCACAGGTATCCCGAATTGCCTAATATTTCACAAAGTACTGTGTCTAAAATTCATGCACAATTCAGAGAACTTGGACATGTCAAACCATTGAAAAGAAAACCACACTTCGTTGAAGATGATGTGAAAGTGGATATTTTGTTAAGTGTCGAAGAGAATCCAACTTCAAGTACACGTCAAATTGCCCGTGAAAATAATGTTAGTCATACAACTGTTCTAAGATGTCTTCATAAAGAAAAACTTCATCCCTACAAATTAACTTTTGTGCAGGAGTTAACAGAAGACGATCCAGATCGTAGAATGGATTTCTGCGAAAGATTGATGAATAAGCTGAACAGAAATGAGATAGCTCTTGGTGCCATTCTTTTTTCTGACGAATCAACATTCACATTGAATGGAGAGGTAAACCGACAGAACTGTAGATATTGGTCATCAGAGAATCCTAATTGGATGCGTGAGACACATACTCAGTACCCTCAAAAGGTGAACGTTTGGGCCGGTATCATAGGCGACCATATTATTGGTCCTATATTTATAGATGGAAATTTGACAGCTGAAAAATATTTAAATATGCTTAGAAATGAAGTTATTCCTGCGTTGGCAAACTTATATCCCAACGCAATAGATCCTAGCTTACCGAATAAAAATGTTTGGTTCCAGCAAGACGGGGCAACACACCATTATGCTTTAATGGTAAGAACTTATTTAGATGAAATCTTCCACAATAAATGGATTGGACGAAGAGGTACTATTGAGTGGCCAGCTAGATCGCCAGACCTTACGCCGTTAGATTTTTTTCTGTGGGTTTATCTCAAGAACAAAGTATATGCAACACAACCAACTAGCATTGTAGACCTCAAAGACAGGATAACTACAGAAATACGGAATATTTCACCTCAAACTTTAAACAAAGTTAAGGAGGAGTTCTATAGGAGACTGTGCTATTGCCAACAACTAGGTGGAGAACATTTTGAGCATTTATTTTAATGTATTAAAATCAAATACATCAGGTATTTTATGTATGTGTTTAATAACTGTAAAAATAAAAATTTCACCCTGTATAATTCATAATTGACCATACATTATTTAGTTTGTTGAAATCGGTTCATTAAGGGGATTTCAAAAATATGCAAATATACAGGGTGTTTCATTAAAAAAAAACAACACCGACTATGGCATACTTGCGTGAATCACCCTGTACATTTAAATTTATGTTTACATAACGCACAACTCAATTCAAAAGTTGACGTGTCTCGGCATTTTTTATAATTTTCTAAAATAATGACATAAAGAATTTTATTCCATAAGTGATTTCCACACTGTATAAGGCAAAAGTGATTAACTGATGTACCAATGCACAGGCCAAACCCTTAAGGCTAGAAAATTTAAATTTCGCACGCGTAGGTATTCCTCATATGACGAAGGCGTCCACTAAGAAAGGATTTTTCAAAATTCAACTGTATGAAACTTTTTATTCCTTGGACATATTTGCATGAAATTTCGTATGAATTGAGTACGGCAAAAATAATGAGTTACGTATTTCAGCGTTTTCTAAAATTCAACCCCTAAGAGGACAAAATAGGGGATGGAAGTTTAAAATAAACGCACAGGCCAAACCCTTAGGGCTAGAAACTTAAAATTTCGCACACGTATTCCTCTTATGAGGAATAAGGAAGGATTTTTCAAAATTCAAAAAATTTGTTTTGTATTTTACCTTCTGGGTGAAAAGAAAAGTAATCTATACATATAAAATGCTTTGTCCTGAATGACTGACTGACGGATCAACGCACAACCTAAACCGCTGATCGTAGAGACCTGAAACTTGGAGGGTGTGGGCTTTGTATGACGAAGGCATTTGATAAGAAAGGATTTTCCGAAATTTTACCCCTAAGGGGGTGAAAAACGGGGGCAAAGTTTGTATGTGACAACGTGATTCCTTGGTCCAATCTAAAGTATATCCATCGAAGTATGATCACCATGTTCCTTTGCATCTATTAGCTAAAATAAATATGCCTCCCTACGCTGGCCAATCGGCCGGCAGAATTCACTGTCTCTGTACAAGCTGCCTCGTCTGAGAGATCACGTGCACTATGCATGATACTGTTTTGGAACACTCCGTTGCTTGGATGGACAGAGTATACTTCAAATTTTGCATAAACATTCTTTAACAGAATTGATGGAAGACCTGTTTCGTATTTTATTGAAACTCATCGCCTAGCTGGGTTAAAAAGGGGGTTTGATGAGGATTTGCATCGAAGTTTGACACGTTTGAAAACTCAATCCGATTTTATTCAAACAACGTTGAACTCTCTTAAAAGCTTGGTGCAATGCAATACTCTTTAAAATTGGAATGTTAAATATAAAAGAATATTTAAATCGGAATCTCAATTTTATCTGTTCTTGGATATTTGAATGACAAACTTACCTTAACATTTTAACATAATAATGTATATGTTATAACAAAATTAATAACGTAAAAAACTAATTAAAAATCCCATCACAAACATTTTCGACTTCTACGCAGACGAAGTCGCGGGCAAAAGCTAGTAAATAAATAAAACACAAGAAAGTTGTATGAAAAAATTAGTTATGTTTATTCATTTCAGATGTGATTCACAGTATAACTCACAACTAAACAGAAATAAGGTTATAATCGTATACGAAGTTTGATATTCGAATGGTGCATACCCACTCGAGTCACCTCGAGTCATGCGAAACAAATCGTGCACGAAGCCTTCGAAAGTGATTCAAAAATACGGATAGCCGATTTTCGTGTGAAATGCATTCAATTTCGTACACGAATTGTACTCGAGTGATCTCGAAAATACATCCCCAGATCTGCGAAGCAATCGTATTCGTATTTTGTGTTTCCTGTGCAAGCTGAAAGGTTTTATACAACTTTAAATAGGAACAGTTTAATTTTAACATTTCAATTATTATAATCGTGTTTTAATTTCTTGAAAAATTCAAAAAGGATTATGATTAACGCGAGTATACAGTGTGTCCATAGATTATGGAATAAATTCGATGTTTCCTTAACGAAAAGCCTTTTTTTAAAATCCGAAACGTGTCCAATTTTTAATTTCAAATTTAAATCACAATTTCATTAAACAGGGTGATACACATTAATGTGATGACGTCTTCGTCAATTTTTTTAAATGTAAAATCAAATATATTGTTCTCTTTTCTGAATGTCCTTGAAGAGCTGATTTCAAAAATTCTACATACATAAGGTTTTAAGTGATTATTAACAGAGTGCTAAAAATATCATTTTTTCAGCTTTAGTCAACTTCACAGATGAGTACTCAATTTATCTACATAAAAACAATGCTTCCGTTACAAGGTATTCTCTAGAAAATAAGCATATCTTGCATTGCGTTCTCAGTATCTGCAAAAGTTAAATGTTTGGGCCAGGATTTTAGGTAAACATATCATCGGCCCATTTTTAATTATTAAACGGTTTTACTTAGCTTGACCTGTTTGTTGTTTGGGTCTAATTTAGTAATTGAAATTTTACCCCCTTCCCGTTGACAGATTGATCTGAAATTTGGTATACACCTTTAGATCTGATGCAATATAATTATCTATATTCAGGATCATTGTAAATACAAAATGGCGGATTACATTTTTTTCTTCAACTCCATCAAATGAAAGGTGTTGGCTGGTAGAATACAGTACCTCACACACAAACCAAATTCAAAATGGCCGCAACCATAAAGAGGTGAATTTCATATTTGTTGTATGCGCTCACGGCGATATCTGCTACTATTACCGAAATTGTTTGATATCAGTTCCGTCGAACCCAAAGTACCAAACAGAGGTACCGTTATTTCGGATCGACTTTGGAAGAGACGGCGTACACCTCATTCAGCCTAAAGCCATACACTTTCCAGCAAATTTCAATTATGGGACTGCTGAAAGAAGAATGTTGCCCTTAATTTTGTCATGGGCATCGACTATTCACTAAATTCAAGGCAGCACTGTAGACCACGCAGTTGTGTATTTAGGCTCGAAATTGTTTGAGGAAGGACAAGCATACGTTGCTCTGAGTCGAATGAAGTCTTTAGAAGAATTAAGTATTGAGGAGTTAGATTGCAACAAATTATCTGGAAAGAAACCTTGTAATAATGAGGCACTAAATGAATTAAATAGAATGAGCAATATTAGGTAACGAAATAAAAACTCAAAACTTCAAAATAAAATAAGTAAACAAAATATTTAAGTTAAACGGTTTTATTGAAAATAAAGATAATAATGATGTGGATAATGTACTAACCGCTAAAAAAGAATTCGATAAGTCTTAGGTACCAGTCAACACACCACTCTCTCGTCATCAATCTAGGGCATTGATCAGAAAAATAAAATAAAATCGTGGGGCCTATCGTAACCTGAGTAAATATATAAATAGCATTTAAAATTGTATGAGCGGCTGACTGTTGATAAAAATTTCACGCGCCTCACGATTTAGCGTTTAGTACATTATTATCTTTATTTCCAATAAAACCGTTTAACTTACTTAAAATTACTTATTTTATTTATTAATGTTAACCTAAACGGTTGTAAATATTTGTAACTTTTGCTGAATGAAATAATTCCTGTTACCTTTCAGGAGACTTGGTTTCAACAGGGCGGTTGTTTATACACCGTGTCCCAATAAGTTATCGTTTACAGGTAATATCTCGCTTAATTTAAAAGATAATCCAATACTGTGAAAACTGTCAAGAATGGAATCAAAATTCCTTCCTAATGACGAATCAGAAACTTTATTTCACTTAACAGTCCTTTGGCAGCCACCCCTCACTCTCTATTTTCAAATGGCACCCCCTGTATATGTTCGTTGAAATTTGCTTGTCACTCTATTTGGAATACAACAATGTAACATACTTGTTGGTTTTTTATTATTAGCACCAAAAAAATTAACAATTAACAAGAGATATTGCCTGTAAACGATAACTTGGGATACGCTGTATATACGATCTGTAATATTTACGAGCCCAAACTGTGGCTATGGTAATTCTCTCTCAAATGTTCTGTATTTTTGTTCAGATTTATTCAAAAACCTTGAAGCATATGCAATTAGTCTGTCCTCGCCAATTGGTCTTTGTGATAAAATGCTATGCGTTCGAAGCGTTTGTTTTTAAAGCAAATGGTTTTGAAAAGTCCAGCAAATGGTGTCGGAATATCCAGATATTGAAGTATCGGTGAATTAATTTAAAGGATTTTGCAAGTTTTGCAGGATCAGATTAAAATTTTTGATCATGTTTGACTCTGGTATTGTTTTTTAAGCTTATTAAACGAGTGTGTATGAAGTATTTACGAAGCTAACGAGGGATTATTATCTAATGGACGTAACTATACACCGTTTACACTTAAACTCGTTTACGAAAATTTATTTAAAAAAATCAACAATAAAGTTATAAAATATCCTCAAGTGACCACCCTCTACATCGATGCAGGCTTGAAGACGGTCTTCAAAAGATCGACTTAAATCTCTAAGCATTTGTTCATTAACATTTTAAAAGCCTATCTTTAATATCGTCTGGTGTTGTGACAGGTACTTTGTACACCTGATCTTTAACATAAGTAATCCTAGAAAAAAAATTCGACTCCATTGGATTCTTGAGATTTCGGCGTCCAGAGAGCTGGTCCTACTCATCCAATCCACCTTTCAGGAAATATATCATTCAATTGACTGAATGAGCGCATTATGGCGAACAGGAGCTCCGTCATGTAAGATACCACATTTGTTGACAAATTAATAAGCAAAACTTGAATGTTTGTTGATATTTCATAACCAAGTTGGCGAAAACCGCATGACAATATCTTTGTCCTATCCCAAGATATTTTAAGAAGCACGTGAATGGTGGGAATTTTTTTCTAAATCCAAATAGACTGGTCAGCAGCCTCAAAGGAATAATACAAATTTAGTCTTATTAGAAAGACCTTACATTGTATTGGCCTATCTGCAGTAATTAAAAATGTCGTCATACTAATATTACCGCCTCCGTTAGAGGGCGATATCTATATAAAAGGTAATCCTTATCAATTTTTCGTTTGGCGTACCATCAATTAAAAATAATGAACTGAAAGTAGAAATATAGGTACCTATGTAATTTCAAGTTGTACTTTTACATGGAAAATAGGTTATCTAAACAATGGAATAACCAAAATAAAGTATTTTGTTATGCCTGAGTAAAAAAATACCATCTAAAGCGCACCTTATTCTCCCTAGTGAGGATTAGGAAGGAATGTACTTTCAAGTATGTTATAAATAATGAAACTTGTATATCTATTATTATATTCAAATTGTTACCGTAATTTCTAGAACATCTTGTATTTCCGGTGTTCTGGAAACATTAAACATGAATAAATATTTAAATAAAAATTTCAACTTCAGAATTCTTAATACTTTTTTGACTTAAGAATAAAACTATCATAGTATGTTGTTGCTCCACTGACAGTTAACATTGTCACATACTTTTAGAGGACCCATAAATTTTATAATTAGAAATAATCAAAATAAAACAGTAGGTAGTTAAAAATTTCTTTATTTCAATAAAATCAATATTCAAATATTTTAAATAATAGGTTGAACAAAAGAACAAATAATTTGCGGTAGAAAATACCCAAAAACAATATTTTTGTTCATTTTAAAATTATTTCATAAATTGAAAATACTAAAATAGTTGAACTAAGGAAACTGCATCCATCACTCAGCGAATTCAATTATTGAGTGAGCGATAGGAACGTATTGAAACCATGATCTGTGATTGAAACCACTACTCTGGTGCGACAGTTGCGAACCGTGGCACTTGTCGGAAGTCGCACGAACAACCGCCGTGCGGAACTATAAAATTACAACACTTTTGCCTAATTTTGAGTTAGAATAACTCTTCTAATTTTTAACCGATTAAAATGATTTTTTTGGTACATTCTAGGAAATTTATTGAAATTATCACAAGCATTTTGAATTTTTGCAAAAATAAATTTCACAATTTATTATACCGGGTGGAATGAAACAATATTTATTTACCGTAAATTCTAAGCACCCTGTGGGGTAAACTGAAGGATACAAATTTTTTATTTGCAAATGATTAGAAAGACTAATTAATTCGTGATATTTTGTTTTTTCATTCATTCCAATATCTTTCTCCTTACAAAAGATAAAAATTTTCAAAGCAAACTACAATTTGTGTAATAAAATTATCGCAACACTTAAAATTTTGCTGATTTTTTACGATAAGACAAAAACGAATAGAGATATTCGGTTTTCACTAAAATATAAGAAATTTAAAGCTGCCTCAAAATATGTTACTAAAATAGTAACGTTTAATTTAATTTTTTTAATAAAATCGTAAAAATAAGTTATCGCTACATAAAGCGACCTCTAGTTTATCTGTTTCAAAGTAATCGATAAGGTATATGAACGGTCTTCAAAATCCACTCAACTCTCTTTCACATGAGTCCAGAATCAGTCGAATAGGTTGAATAGTTAACAAAATATTAAAATTTAAACACTGAAAAATAGTTGGTCTTCCTTCTCGCTTGTTATTACAGATACAAAGAAATATGTCACTATAGAAAATTATCTGGTATTAAACAGGCTTTCAAATTCTGACAAAGTAATACCTCATTCTGCAATTTTCTGAGATAATAATTTTAGATTTGAACATAGCAGTAACGCCCCCTAGTGGTGAAATTTTGGGGTTGAAAATAATTTCCAGCAATTTCTCTTGGCCACTTTTAATATCAATATTTTTCCCCACAACCTGGGACAAATACTTTCCGAGATACAGCCGGTTACCTCGCTTGATGGGCCACCCTGTACATGACGAAGCTCCTGCTCATCATAACGCTCTCATTCATAGTCAATTGAATGATGTTTCCTAAACGGTGGATTGGACGAGCAGGACCAGTTTTCTGGACACCCAGATCACCAGAGTTAAATAAAGTTGATTTTTTCTTCAGAGGCTATGCTAAAGATCAGGGGTACAAAGTACACCAGACGATAGGAAAAATAGAATAAGGAAGGCTTTTCAAAATGTTAATGCGCAAATGCTTTTAGATGTAAGTCGATCTTATGAAGACCACCTTCAAGCCTGCATCGATGTAGAAGGTAGTCACTTTAAGTATCTCTTATAACTCTATTGTTGATTTTTCTCATAAATTCCAGTACATTTGTAATTGATGAGAATAAGCAAGCAAACGATCACAGTCTTTTTGTCAAAGTAATGGGACTAGTTGATGATCTTTAGGTGAACTCAGCCTTTTGAAGACAATGCAGGAGACCAATTGAAAGTTGGTTAAACAAATCCTGTCATTTAATCATTGTGGAAGGGCACTTTGGTAACTCCATCCAATCGTTTAAGACACCACACATAACAAGGAGTACAAAACCTCAATCAGCAACAAAAAACAGTGACATTGATTGGATTTGAACCGACGACCCTTTAATACGTATGTTAGATACAAAAGTTTTCCGTCGAATGTACAAGGTGTCTACTTTTTTCTCAATCTTTAAAAACTAAAAAATTTGTATTGTATTCGTTCCAAAGGTAAATATTGTATCAGGTAATTAAATGTCATTGTTGGGTGTTTTAGTGCAATGGAACCATGCATATGGCTACTACAGTGAAGGTCGTCGGTTCAAATCCCATTGTTACTGTTTTCGTTGTATTTTTTTGGATATTTCAACACTAATAATTATCATAGTTTTGAAAAATAATACAACAAAAACAATGTGTAAGTAAAAAACCAGAAGTATTTTATTAGAGAAGTCAACATTACAAAAATAACTTTTCAATATGTCTGTATGTTTGGTTGCAGATACCAAAATCGTTAATAAAAAATTGTTCATAAATAGGGGTTTATTAATGAATGGTTTCATCATGTCGAATAGTCAAGCAGCCATTAAAGAACTAAGTTCTTGCATAATCAGTTCTGAAATGGTATGGAAAACTCAATGAAATAGGCGAGAACAGCATCGTCACCTTACTGTGGATTCCAGAACACATTAGAATAGGAGGAAATAAAATAGCATATGAACTAGCAAAGAGAGTGGCTGAAACACCCTTATGGGGGAGCCAGAACCCTTTTGCGGTATCAGTTCCATTGTAATATTGGAAAAAATAGGCTACGACGAAAAGAGGAGAAAGATCTAGTAGGGCTTAAACAATCAAAGATACTCCTGGGAGACTACATTCAGGTGAAAACAAATGAATGCCTAAGCCGGAGTAAAACTGCACTAATAGTTTTAACAGGTGTCCCGATGGGCACCTTAAAAAGCTCAAAATAGTGGAGCAAAAAAATGTACATTCTGTGGAATGGAAGAAGAAAACTCCACATACTTGCGGAATATATAGCAATTCAAAATACTCGGCACAACACCTAGGAGAATTCTGGATAGAAGAGACACTGACCTAAACTAAAGCCTGCAGACACCATAAAATTCCTCCGGGAAGTAGGTCTAAAGGAGCTACTAGTAGATTTTCCTCAGGAACTAGGTAGAAGAATGGGGGCACAATAGATATTTTAGATCTCAGTGAATATCACCCCAATACACATGAATGTTTTGTGTACATTAATATAGCTAAAAAATACACTGTCAACGAAAAATAACTGTTTCATAAGTGACTATTATAAGCTGTGAGCAGAATTTTGTTCCACAGAAACAAAAAAAGATGTCATTCATTGTTCGTGTATTTTACTGGAAAGCAGAAGCTGTATACTTGCATTTTGTATACCATGAGAAACTTGAGACTGGTTCAAAACAGTTCTTTTCAAGTTTTTTAAGAAATATCGATATATAATTCTAATATATATGTTCTGTTTTGCACCTTATATTGTTTGAATAAACTTTACCCAAGTATACAATTTTTTTTACTTTTAATTCTAGTAGATTTTTAATAAGTTCATTTTGTTTCACTTTCCTCTATAATTTATTCTTACATCTCGGTGATTGGCTGAATGTTCAATAAATGCAACACATTATGAAACACACACTGTAAGGCCTTTAACAGGCATATTCTTGCATGAATGATGGAATACATATGCTCCTTTGGGTTCTGAAAATTAAAACGCAAACAAATTAATATATTTATTTCAAGTTTATCGGTGTGAAGATTTCAATAATTCCGAATGTGTTATACTTTATTTCATTCACTCCCGTTATGAAAAGCAAGGAGTTTCAGGCTTTCTTAACCACAAATTTCAAGAATTTATGAGTAAACTGCGGAGAACTGTCAAAAATTAATTTACGATCAATCTGGTAGTCATAGCCATGGTGTAAATTATACTATATTTACACCATGGTCATAGCCATATTGGATGTTGCATTCCTATTGGATGTAAACTTGTATCTTAATGATAAATCTAGATAGTATAGTTCCCGCGAATCTAATGATTTGGAATTAAAGTATTGAAGTAGAAAAGGTTTTTTAATGGTACAAATTAGATTTTTGATCTCCGTTTAATGGTGTTTATAAAAAAAAACTTAACTGATAAACTTAAGGAAATACGACTGTTTTATAAATCAGTGCGAAAATTCTAAGTCTAAGTTAGGGTTAGGACTACGGCTAAGTTAAGACTAAGTTTTTTTTATAAACGCACCATAATGCAGTTCTAGTAGCTTATACAGCTCACAGATTAGTTTTCAATGCACATGATACAAAATTATGAATGGTACAAGTAACACAATAGAATATTATGCAATGAGTATTATTAAAACACGAGTATGAAAATTCCAATACAAGCCACAGGCGAGTGTCGTAATGTCTATGAGTGTCTTAATAACCCTGAACATTGTTTACACTACCACTACACCAACACTAACACTTTACACGATAACCAAGTTATCTTCTTCAGAGACTGAAGGTAAACTCAGTTTACCTTCAGTCTCTGAAGAAGATAACTTGGTTATCGAAACGCGCGTAAGATAGTGTAAAGTGTTAGTGTTGGTGTAGTGGTAGTGTAAACAGTGTTCAGTGTCAAGTATCGCCAACGGTTCCAGAATTCCCAACTTAGTCTTAATAACCGTTAAATGCGAGTTGAATAAACCATTTCTTCTACTGCCATACTTTAATGTTATCATTACATATGCAAAAATTTCAAGAATGTGTAAACTAAACTGTCAAATTTAATCAATTTAATATCTGTGAGATAGGTAGTCGTAGCCATATCGGATATTGACAGAAAATTGAGATGATGCATTCCTATTGGATGTAAATATATCTTAATGAAAAACCTGTATCTTAAGAGATATAATTAATAATAATAATAATTTTATTGCTTCTGTTACAATGTTACATCAAGGTACAAATATAATTCTATAAAAAAAAAGTTTTCAAATGAAAAAGGTTAAGTGAATCTTAAATACTACAAACAAAACATTATTCATTTAAGACAAAATAGCGTAATTTCAATATATTCTGCAATTTTCCTATCTTCAAAAATTGTGATATCATTTAAGTCATGCAGGAGTGAGTTCACATTTTCAAGGTAAGAGATATTTTGTTTCATTGTTGTGTAAATCGGTCAATCAAACAGTATGTGGAAAATATATAATTAAAGTAGGTACAGTTACTGCATATCTAATGATAAAATGAAAGTATGGGAGTAGAAAAAAAAGTTCTAAGATGGAACGTCTGAATTGTTTTTGCCCAGTTGGTCCTGTGAGTTAGAAGTTTTATATGAAAATCTGTAGTTTCATTAAAGAAATAGACAATTGACATTTTCACCGATGAACATTTTACCACTTTTTTACAAACGCTGTATACAGAAAATAATTGAAGGGAGCAATGAGAAGTTCAAGTTCAAGATTTACTTCTGTTATTTTTTTATTGAAAAAATGTATAACTCGAAAAGTATAGATTTTAGATAAAGTGAACATAAAATTTGGTGTAGAATTCGAAAATGTAATTTTAATAACAAACATCTATTTTTGTCATAATCGATTTCTCCAAGTCTGTCATAATAATAGTAAATTATTCAACAAGCATATAATGATGGCTATTATTCACGATGGCGTTTTTATTTCGGGAGCGCAGGCGTGATATAAACTTAAGTTAAGTACAAGCGGAGCAATGTGATTTTTTTTCATATGTTCCCACTCTCGCCCACCTCTTATTTGAGTAGATATATTTAAACTTGTAATATCAAATTTTTCGAAGGGCTGTTTTTTTCATGCTCCATGCCTAATTAATTTACATCGTCATCATTAAATAATATACTATATTTTTTCCATAATTTGTGAAGTGTTTACAGTAGACAGATAGTTTGGGCACTTTGTAATACGCATTTATTAAATTAATATAATTTTTAAAAGTTCCAACAATTTTAATTAAAAAATGGTGCAAAATGAGAAAAATGACTACATTTGTTTGAAAAAATAATGAATGTTTTCTTACCGTTAATATCCGTACCCTTCTATAATAAACACTAAAAACTGAAGATAGGTTTGACAAAAAAGATATCAGATATTGAGGATTTATTATTCCCTTTTCAACATCTTTAATACAGCTTTTTATAACTAAGGGAAACTGAATAATATATACGTAGAATAATTCCCATTCTTCCTAGAATAAAAATAGGCAAGATTACAAAATTAAAACATTATTTTGAAACTAACTAAATAACTACTCACTGGTTGTTTAAGTAGAGAAAAATCAATGTTATCACAATCTGGAAGATCAGGGTACTCTTTCAGAGAAACCTTTTTATCAAATTCCTTAAATAATGCAGACAATCTTGCACAATTATAAAATATAAAGGAAGCACCTGGAAAATATAAAATATGTTAGAATAGCTATATTTTTATTGTATTGTTACATTACAAAATATTAATTTATTACCATATTCCCACATAACCATTTTGATGAATATTCAATTACTTAATTCAATACATCCATTTGAATTTACTGTTTGGACCCTTACGTTGTCGAATCTACTCATATTAATGTTATAAATAAAACTAAATGTTTAGTTAGTTTCATTTATAACATCAATACATCCATAGTTGTCTAACCAGTGTTGAATACAATTCATAAAGTACTAGTAGGTATAAGTGCTTTATAGACATCCACATAAAAAATAATTTACAGAAATTATTTATTGAGAGGGAATTAGTAAGAAATAATACTGAAGAATTATCAAAAATTCAAAAGGATATATTATTGAGTATTGTCTTTGCTATGAATTAGAAATATCCAAAAGCATATAAAATAAACAATGTATCACCTATTTACTCAATTACAGTTACCTGTAAATAATTGTCATATTAGTACAGCGTGATCTATAGACGTCAAAAAATAATAGTTCAATACTATTAAACGCTTATGCTCTCAGAGCTTCTGGACGAATGGCTTCTACCTTGTGCTGCTGAGGCGCAAATACGGAGAAACGGGTCTACAAGGATGTTATTCCTTCCAATCGCAAACCAGAATGGTTGGTTCTATCTTAACAGATATACCAACCCCGTTTACTTTAGAAGTGGAATTCAATGTCTGTTGAGGCATATAGCCCGAGAAGTAGTTGTTGCTTCTTAGTGGACGGTTAATAGTATTGAACTAAGTATTATTTTTTGACGTCAATGTATCACCTATTTTTGAAAGTATTTGTAACTAGCATTTGTTTTGAAGAAATATTCATGGGCTGGGCATAAAACTAAGTGTTAGAGTTAAACCACTTTTTTAAATTAATAAAATGTTTGAAAAAAAAAGTATGTGTAAGTTTGTTAGTTTGTATTGTTTATTTAATACCTAGACTTAATAAGTCAAGAAATGATGACATTTAAAGTCGGAGTTTGAGCTCAACAGTTATACATTTAAATAAACAAGTTATTTCTCGAGAAACTCAAGTTGGAATACATTGAATACTGTACATTTCACATGTGTATATTTCATTCCAGTTACTGTAATTCTATTAAAAAAGACATACCTCAATATATATACTAATGCAAAATAGCCAAAGGTTTAATAATTCTTAGGGATAGTAAAAGTTCTGTAGATAGATTAAAATATTTGGAGTATACTTCAAGTCTTAATCACATTGAAGTAGATTTTAAAGGCGCATTTAGAAATGAACAAACAAAATAAAACATTTATAGTGGCATGGATAAAAAGACACTTTGGAATTGAAGGCAATATCACAGATGCAAAATTGGCATTAACTACAGGAAAAACGATAAATAAAAATTACATCCCCTATACTGATTTGTACCCAACATTCAAATAGGAGTTGAAAGAAAAATGACAAGAAATGCACAAAATATGTTCAACAGTTAGCTACATCAAGAATTTTTTTTCGTTATTTTATGGGAAATAAAACCACAATATTTTTTTATATCCTTACTTTCAACGTTTCAGTAGCGATCCCGCTACCGCTTTCAAGAAAAATTAAGTTTTTCACAAATTTTTGTCCCTACCCGATACTTTCAAAAAAAAGTTTGAATATGCCACAAGGAACATACAGAAAATGTCTACTTCAAGAAGTTGGTTTAGTGCAGTTAACAAAAGACATTTTATTGTAACAATCAACAGAATAAGATTATGGCATGCTCATACACCTAAATATCAACATAAAGTAGGTGTCACACATAGTCCTAATTGTGTATGAGATGTGAAGTAACTTTAACCGTGACATACATACTGGCATTTGATCAGATGTGAAATAAAATTGTAAGGAATATTGCAATGGGTCAAATTGTGTCAACAAAAAAATTTATATTTTGTGAAAAAAGAATTATAATAAGCAGGACAGCTACAAACAAACACTTACAACTAACCTATTAATGAATAATAAAATAAGTAGATACTTAGTAGGTCAAAATTCCATGGCATTTGGAAAAACATATTTTTAAAGCAAACACATTTCTTTTAGTAAATGACCAAAGTTTCAATCTCTACCAAAAATCGTGACTCATGTGTCAGTTCTTAGTAGCCAATTAAAGGAACCTAACTTACAGCGAACGGGCTCAGTACTGCTGTACTAATATACATCTATAGTAAAATTAATACCTATTTAGAGGTACCAGCCGTTTTAGTAACTTAACGTATGCGGCTTCTTGAACCATCTGACATTAACATGAATTCAAAATTTGACGTAACTTCAAAAACGTGACATCTAATAAATTAGTTACGACGTTCATTTTTGTTGGTAATTTTTTGTTTCAACCGATTTATTAATAATAAATAAGGATGGTCTTATTCTAAATGGGTATAAAATTTACTATACTTGGTGATAATGTAGAATAACTGCTTTTCTTAGCGAATAATTATATCTATTACCAATCTAGTAATAAAATTTCATTTTTTTTAAATAACTTTTTTTAATCAAGTACTTGATTGTCATACAATAATAATTGCAATCTTTGTTGAGACTGATCATTAGATAATTCTCTAGTGCTAAACAGAAAATCTCAATATGTACCTAATATATTAATCTTAAAAATATTGTGAACACAATTAAAATACTCAAACATCACTGTATACCTTACATTATCTAGGTGTTTTTTCTTTTGAAGAAGTTCCCTTAAGTCATTGGGTGTGTTCAAATGAACTAACTCAACAGGGAGTTGCTATTTTAGCAGTTGTGCCAAAAATGGCAGTATATTTATTTTGTAGTCTTTGATGCTGTCATTCAATAATAAAATCACTACTCTACACTTCAACTGTATACAGTAAAATGTGAAACAATTACCTTTGTTGGCAGACTGTAAATCATAAGGAGTAATTTTTATAGATTTTTGAGGCTTGTTGGTCAACATTTCTATAGTTACTGATCCTATGCCTATATTGTTAAAATAGTTCTCCCAACCAGCATTTGGTTTTACTTGAATCCCATACTTATGTTGTGCCATCATTCTCATATCTGCTGCTCTCTTTCTATAAATTATTCATATAACATAAAATACTTTAGAAAATTACTATACTCACTGATATAAATCATGAGCCGTATATGTACTTTTTATACATTTTTCATTAAGTACTGGACCACATAATATTGTTATATGTTCACTTTTTATTGGATTTAACACTAAATATACATTACAGATATTAGATCCTGGTTTAGACATATTATGTTTTATCAAATTTGTACCAACATCTTTCAGTAATTTTAATCTCAACTTAGTTAAATCTAGTTGATCTACATTAATATTTTCTACGTTATCAAAAATGTTAATATTCACAATGTTTTTAATAATATCACTGAAACCGTATGTATTCTTATGTTCCAAGACATTTTTAATAACACTATTAAACAGTTCGGAAGTTTTATTAAAAAAGAGGTGAGCATCATTATTTTTAAATTTAATTTGGCTTATTTGAATTTTCCAGTTGTGGCTCGCCGTAATTAATGTTTCTACTAAAGTTTCTTTGTCACTTTCTGGGTGTTTATAATTTAATATACTAGTTACTTCATCTTTATCAACATTTTTAGTATCAATTAAACTATACCAGTTGCTAATATTGATTGGGAAACTAATATCTCCAAGTTCATCCAATTTCTTGGTATGTTTTCTTATAATGTTATGATCGTATTTTTTGCCATTTATTAAAAACTCTTGCAAACTCAATACAAAGTTCTCTAGGATAAACATTGTTCATCATATATTTGTATGTTCGTTCATAACCATGTTTATAACCTCATTGACATCTTCTTCTTCTTTCTCCTTTATTGGGTAATATCCCAGAGGATAATTTGCCCAGAATACACAGGGGAGCCTCATTGACATATATGTCAATATGTATAACCTAGCAATCTTCTTCTTTTCCTTTATTGGGTGATATCCTGAAGGATAATTTGCCCAAACCTAGATTAAATTTGATGAGGTGGCTAATCGGCCTATCCCACTGCGACCTTTTCAGATTTATTGTGGCATAGACAAGGAAAAATATTGAAGAAAGCCATGGTGTAAATATAGTATTTACACCATGGAAGAAGCCATTTTTTCAACATTGTATAGCTTATTATCTCGAGAAACGGAGAAACATAAGTTTTAGGTATAGTAACTTGTTGTGAAAAGTGTATTTCAGTAAGCAATTCAAAAAGTTCAAAATAACGAAGTTGATTGCAATTTCCGGTATAACCGGAAGTCACCAAAAATAAGTCGAGCGTAATTTCTTTCATTCGATAGATCAATGTCGGAAACCACTTATTACAAATTTTCAGATTGTCATTCTGATCGGTTTTGCCATAATGCCTAATGTGCCTTTGAACAAAATCACCCTGTATAAAACAGTTTAAATAATATATTTTTTCTACTACCGTGCGTAAAGTACGTACTTTAGACACAGTTTTGAGTGCGTAAAACTTTACTTTACGCACTAGTGCGTAAAGAAAAAGTTCCAATTTGTATGTATAGTTATACCTAGTCTTATAAAAATATAGGTAGGTGTATTAAAAACGCATACTAAATCTGAGTTTTTTTTTAAATCAGAGGTTTAAACATACATAATTCAGTAAAGTACATCTAATGATTATTAGTAAATAATTATTGGGTATTGGAAAATAATAGAATAGAGGGTGCATAGGTGCACCTATAAGTTGGCTGTGAGTGACTGACATTTCTTCATGCATTGAATCTGACATTTAAAATGTAAATTGAGATCTTCCGACTATACCTAGGGTAAGCAAAAGTATTTATATTTAAGTATATTGAACATTTTTAGGAAACTATGATGTTATTTTAGATTCTTTTTTTAGAAAACTTGTTTTTGATAAAATTTTCGGTAGTATAAAAAATATTGTATGCAATTATCGTGTGTAAAGGCCTTTTTCGCAACTCATGTGATTGTCGTACATTCGTCGAAAAAAGGCTACTTTACACACTAGTTACATAAATAACTATTGTAAAAGTTACAAAAACTGATTTTCTCTTTTAGTATATAGATAAATTAGCCAAATCCATTCTAGGTACTGCGAAAAAAAACTACTGCCCATGTACATTGTAGAGTTGGAATAGAAAGAAAATGAGAAGATACGGAAAAGATTCAACACATCCAACACGTGGAGGTAGTATGGGAAGAACGAAGAGGAAATGGACCGACGCAATGCTGCAACTGCCAGGGATTCCCCCACAGAAAAACGATATGCCGAGTAAACACCAAGTGACCACACCATTCCAACGAGTGCCCATTACCGAGAGACAAACCTAGTCACCTCTGCGCGAACTGCCTGGGAGACCAGCGAGCTACAAAGGATGCCTACAAACATTCATGAGGTGACAAGACAAGACTGTAAGCTCAGTTAATGGCATAAAGCCACCATGTGTAGAGAACTCAAGAAAACAAGTGTACCCACCTAGGCGAAAATCCGGCACATCCACAGGAAGATGAGTCGTGATTTCAACTAGGGTCGGCTTTAATAAGTGGAACCACTCTATAAGGTGATATGGATGGATGAATATATCTATTACATAAACTATTAAATTATTCAATTAAACAAATAACTTTTATTTTTCTCTCGTATACTATACCCAAGAAAACGAGTTCATTATCTTTACTACTTTCAGGAGAAGAATATATTCATCGTCCATTATTTTAATATTTGAAACAGAGAACAAAATAAATTTGAAATATTTTAGTTTGATTATGTTTGTTTACAGACATGTGCCACGGTCATACAAAAACTATATAGTAAATTACAACAATTCTTTGACTAGATAAGAGAAAGGACAGACTTTTTAACGTCATTAACACGCTAGCGAATATTTATTGACAACCATTTCGTTACTGTGGATTTACTTTAAATTTATGACTGTAAACCGTTACAGTTTTTTAAAGCGAGAAGTATGGTTAACTGTTATAAATTTCGCGGTACCAATCGTAGCGATAAAAAGATGAATTTGTTACATTTGAAAAAGAAACGGTGGCAGTTCACTTCAAATGCATGCGTATTGTTACCAGTCCTCCAGGAGGTGGCAGTTCACTTCAAATGCATGCATATATATTGTCACCAGTCCTCCAGGAGGACTCCTCCCTCTTATCTAGTCAAAGCAATAATTGCAATAAAGGGAAGGTCTTCGACTGAAAGTTCCTGCTCAAGTCTATCAATTGTTTTGACAGTTTATAAACTGATTCATGGATAGTTTGCAATTTGTTGGAACAGCGAACTTTTTGTTAGTATCTCGGTTTGAATTAAGTTGGATTTTATTATTGCGTTGAGGACGGATCACAAACTAGAGTTCATTGGTGTGTTGGAACAAACCTATTATCATTATTTTTCGTTTGCTGTCTCTCTTCTTCGTTTGCGAAGTCAGAAGCAAGATTTACCAAGCTATAGATTGAGGAAGGAAATTTCCAAAATAACAATTCCATTTAAAATACTGTTATTTGTTTGTTCAATTTTAATTAACATCCTTCATAAAATGATAAAAATAATCTTTGTATTTAAAAATTAGTCATGTATATAATAATCACAGTAGGTACAGGAGGAAAATGTGTGTGAAAGAATATTACAACTCCAAATTATACTGTCTTAATTGAGACAATTAAATGAAAAAAATATACAAATAAATAATAAATTTGTTAAAATGTCCACAACAACTAACACAACATTAGGAATCATCAAATGTCATTCTTCCTATTCCGTGATTTTTAATATAGCGTCTATACTGCTTATATTTATTACTTTCAGCCATCTGCCTTTTAGTGTTTTCTTCTTCCAGTTTATACCATTCATTAAAATTTTCTTGAATCCATAACTCTCGATCCAACAACTCCTGTTTTTTATCATCTTCTTGGCTATTGAACTGATGTTCACTCATCTTCATGAACTTCCTTATAATATAGAATTTCTCTTCATCGGTGTATGCTTGTTTCAGTACTGTGTGCCTCCAGAACCATGATAAATACCAATAAATGTACTTGATAACTGTGCATGGAAACATAATTAACTGAATCCAAAGAATATCCAATATGGTTGGCTTTGCATAAGCTCCTTTTATATCCATTTTATTTTCTATTACTTTTCTAATGATTCCTTCTGTTTCTTCTTTTGATTCTTTTTTACTTTTTCGTGCTTTTTTATCCATTAATAAAAGTCCATCTGCTTTAGCAATTTCTAAAGCCTTATTTCTATATTTTGGCACTGTCATGAAGTACTTAATTGCAGTATCATATCTTTGCCATCCACTGTAATACTGTATTGCTGATATTATCGAAATTGTTACTATTAAAACTATTCTAACATCTACCTTGGGTGCTACTCTTCTTCGATAGTACCTGAAACAATTTAAATTATTGAATAATTAAGCCTACAGTGTATATTATATTTATTATTTTCGTGCCACACCCTGTATTCTCTTGTTCTGTAAGTACCATATTTTTTATATGTTTGTTATAATAATGGATGTATTTAGTTATTTGTAACAGATTTAAATAATCATTCTGTTTCTCTCTTCTTTATAATTAGTTTAGAGCAGGGTATGTAATAAATAAATAAATACCATAATAATAATGTTAAACAAGATTTCTTGGATTAAAATTACAACAATTACACAAGTGTACAAATTGTATTTTTGATATTTTACTTCTAAAAACTGCTTGTTTCACATTGTAATATTTGGTTGTTGATATATCCAAACAAATTAAATTAGCCCAGTGGATTTTATAATCTTATAAAAAAAATTAATGGTATTTATTTATTTTTACAGAACAGTATAATAAACAGCTCAGGCATGTCAAATTCCTTTTTAAGATGCACATCACTGATCAAATTATAATGTCACCAGTCCTTTTTTAAATGGCTGTAACCCCTACTATTTAAAAGAGCACATTTTTTATTTAATTATATAACAGTATTTTTGAGAAATATGTTACAGCATCCATACAAACTATTAAATCAAATGTTCAAAGAGCATGCAATTTGCCAATTTACAATAAGCAAATCAATATTACAAATAATATAATATAATATTCATGAAATGGGCTCCATACATGCATATTCTAGATTGGAACTTACAAAGCTGCAAGAGCTATAAAGCCAAACTAGCTATTAGTAGATACAATAATAATTGTATTAATATGCCTGAAAAATTAATGAGTAGAATAGATGGATAAAGTGAGCACAACCATTCAAGTACAATCAATTCTAAAGGTATTGATAATTTTGTGCAAATTATGTGCACTAATCATGATTTGTGTGCACTTATCTTGAACTCACAATAGATTTTCTAGGTTTCAATGAATGTCATCCCAGTATACATACATACCTTAAATTAAAGGTAGCACAACTTTTTTTAATGAGCATCCAATTTCAATGAAACCATTGCTGTTATTTTGTGCAACTTAAGTGCACTAATTACGATTTTTGAGCACATATAATTTTTGTTTTCTTAAAAGCTGTGCTACCTTAAGCTCAAGCTAGCAGAACTTGATGAGTATATGACTTCAATGAAAGCATTGCTTTTTTGTGCAAATTATGGGCACTAATCATGACTTTTATTTATGCACTTATATTTTTTTTATTTAAACTCAAGCTAGCTCAACTTTTTTCATTATCATCCAATTTCAATTATGGGCAATTTATGTGTTCTCATCATGACTTATGTGCACTTATGTATATTTTTTATTAAAAGTTGTGCTACCTCAATTTTATTTATATCATTGGTATCATTTTTGCAATTCTTATCATCGCAAGGTTTGTCCATATTTTTGACTCATTAATGAATTTCCTCATCTCCTCATGATCTCCTAACTGTTCGATAAGCTAACACTAATATTTTCATATTCATTTTTTGAAAAAAAAACCTTTGTCCAACCTACAATTTTCCGAATAATAATAACAATTTCAAATTGATAATAAAAAACCACCTATCTTCTTTCTACAAAACTGCACTTTCCCTATCTTTTGATTTTCAATAATTGAAACTTTTAGGCATTATTTATTTACTTAATTAGCTATTTCTGGTTATTTTGGTATTGAAAAAAATATGTTGTATATATCTTCAAATTCATTCAGAAATGCTCTAATCTAGTATTGGCATATAATATATTGAAATCTCTAGGAGTTTATAAAGAACAATTTAAATATTGTCAATAATTTTCACCTTCAATAAATAGAAGAAAAAAACTTGAAATTGTAATTACCACAGAATTTGCACAAAATAACAGCAATAGTTTCATTGAAACGGGGTAATAATTAAAAGATTTGTGCTAGCTCGAGTTTAATGTAGCACAATCTTTGATAAGAAAATATATATGCTCAAAAGTCACGATTAGTGCACATAAATTTCACAAAATTATTGATACCATTTGAATTGATTGGGCTTTGGTTGTTTTCACTTTATCCATCTGAATTAAATGTGGATGTCTAGCTTCAGAATTGGGATGTTGTTTATTTAATACCTAAATAAACTTAAATCAGTCAGTTGTAATACCAAAAAACATTTGGCTGGATTTACTTAGAAATTACCAAATTTAAATTTTTCTCATACAATATGTATGTAACATATTTTATATGCTCTTTTCTTCTTGTTGACTTTCTATAATATGTAAAAAATGTGTAGCCAGTGTTATGAGAAACAGGAACATACAGACACCAACTGTATATATTTTAAATAGTACCAGTACCTATTTCTTGAGTTCCTTTGCTCAAGCAGAAAATAACCAAATAAAATTATTTAAACTATTATTAACCTTTCATCTGTGAAGTAAGTAATAAGATTATATAAGAATTATTGAAGTATGAAAATCTGTTAAATAACTTTTCCCTATTTAACCAATTAATGTAAGAAAAAGTGTAATAAATCAAAGATTTTCAGTATTGGTTAATATACCTACCTTTTAATTTATGAAAAGGAAAATTATTAAGAAATTTAGAATATTACCTATAATAATGAGCGTAATACTCATCGGGATTATCCAACATATAATCATAATCTGTACGAGCTTCTTCATCTTTAAGGATTTCATAGGCATTTGCTATTATTTTGAAACGTTCCTCTGCCTTTTCCTTGGCTTCTGGATCCCTATGAAGATCCGGATGATACAGTTTTGCAAGTTTTCGGTAATTTTTAGATATTTCACTTTTAGTTGCCTCTCTTGTGATTTCCAGTACATCGTAGCAATTTTCTTTTCCACAGTATATTCCTTCCAATAATTGAGCACTCGTTGAAACTATAACTAATACTAAAAATGATACTACCGCTATTATTCTTTGCAACATGCTTAATTTTAAAAGTTTATGTAAAAAATTATTTGAAATGTAACAGCCACGTTCAAATTTTAGATCAATTTGTTATCTACTTGACAACTAGTACACTTAACCTTTAAATTACTGTGCGCTCTGCTTCTTTTTGAATTTCGTAGGTTGAGAGCATATAACCTACTGGTGAGAATCGAATTTTAAAATGAAGTAAACGAATAAACTATTACAATGTTACACTTGGTGAACAATTTATATAAATATTTCGAATTGATATTATGCAATAAAACTTTTATCCACTACTATTTTATAGTATATGATTCTGATTATATCATAAGACTTCACAGATTATCTATAAAAAAGAGCTCTTTCAAAACTTTTAATTTTATTAAGAGACCAGTTTTTAAAAATAAGAAGATTTTGACTTTAGACTCGGATCAATTTTGGTTACAGAAAATATTGACTACAAACACAAACTACTACCATACAAACAGTTATCTAAGCATTTTTTGATAAGATAATGGATAGATATTCAAATGAAGATCAAGAGAATAATTATAGCATAATGAGGCGGAACCCACAACAAAGGAAAGCTGTTTATCGAAGTCTTTTAACCAAAATCGAACGAATTGGTAAGCTGCAGGATCTTTTAAAAACATGTACACATTATTCAAATTTGTAAAGTTCGAGGTAAAATTAGCAACTATAGACCTGTAATAAAATAACTATTTGATGATATGAGTGAAACTGGATGATGTGCTCTAAAATGGGAGTAACTATAGTTCTTTAAACTGAAATTGGAGGACAGTCATTTTTGTGTAATTCGAAAACTTCCCAATATATCTTCTGTATGTTCCTTCTGGTATATTCATTATTATTTTGGTTGCTTAATAATAATAATAATAATTCAACTGACAAAATTCTTAAAGACAACAATACTGTAGAGGTTTATCAGAAAAATAATTAAGAAAATTGGTAATCAATCCAATATTTGAACTAGTTTTAAATCTACCAATATTTACTTAATTACACCTGTAAATAATTGTCATATTAGTAAAGCGTGATCTATAGACGTCAAAAAATAATAGTTCAATACTATTAAACGCTTTACAAAATTAGAAAAATAAATTTCCAAAAAACAGACCGTTCACTAAGAAGCAACAACTACTTCTCGGGCTATATGCCCCGACAGACATTGAATTACACTTCTAAAGTAAACGGGGTTGGTATATCTGTTAAGATAGAACCAACCATTCTGGTTTGCGATTGGAAGGAATAACATCACTTGAAAACCGGTTTCGGCGTATTTGCGCCTCATCAGCACAAGGTAGATGCTATACATCCAGAAGCTCTGAGAGCATAATCCTGGACTGGAGACTACGTTGATACCTCAGCAATTCATTAATAATACATTAAATATGCCCGAAACCGGTCTACAAGTGATGTTATTCCTTCTAATCGCAAACCAGAATGGTTGGTTCTATCTTAGCAGATATACCAACCCAATTTACTTTAGAAGTGTAATTCAATGTCTGACGGGGCATATAGCCCGAGAAGTAGTTGTTGCTTCTTAGTGGACGGTCTGCTCTTTGGAAATTTATTTTTCTAATTTTGTAAAGCGTTTAATAGTATTGAACTATTATTTTTTGACGTCAATGTATCACCTATTTTTGAAAGTATTTGTAACTAGCATTTGGTTTGAAGAAATATTCATGGGCTGGGCATAAAACTAAGTGTTAGAGTTAAACCACTTTTTTAAATTAATAAGATGTTTGAAAAAAAAAGTATGTGTAAGTTTGTTAGTTTGTATTGTTTATTTAATACCTAGACTTAATAAGTCAAGAAATGATGACATTTAAAGTCGGAGTTTGAGCTCAACAGTTATACATTTAAATAAACAAGTTATTTCTCGAGAAACTCAAGCTGGAATACATTGAATACTGTACATTTCACATGTGTATATTTCATTCCAGTTACTGTAATTATTTTAAAAAATACATACCTCAATATATATACTAATACAAAATAGTGCTTATGAGGCACAAATACGCCGAAACCGGTCTACAAGTGATGTTTTTCCTTCTAATCACAAACCAGAATGGTTGGTTCTATCTTAACAGATATACCAACCCCGTTTACTTTAGAAGTGTAATTCAATGTCGGTCGGGGCATATAGCCCAAGAAGTAGTTGTTGCTTCTTAGTGAACGGTCTGTTCTTTGGAAATTTATTTTTCTAATTTTGTAAAGCGTTTAATAGTATCGAACTATTATTTTTTGACGTCTATAAATCTAGCAATACTTTAGGATCTATTCTGACAAACACTAAACCTAAAAATGAAGAACAATCTTAAAAACTGCATAGGTATATCAAATATCCTGTGAATGCGACAAATTTTATTTAGGTAAAACATCTAAACCATTAAAAATCGGAATAAGTGAACACAAAAAGTAAAGAGTTTCATAAGTCGGGTATTTGCAAACATGCTTAGGAATAGGGCATTATATCCAATAGGATTCAGCAAACATAATATTGAGAAACCAATAGTAAAACACAAAAAAATAAAGAAAGCGCCTCGATACAACTAAATGCAAAGAAATATGTAGCTAACATTTCAGTACAAAGCATTCAAATTTGGTTGCCACTGTTAAAAAAAGAAATTTCAAATAATGAAATTCGTTATCAGGATGTATGTATGTATGTAAATTGGGGTGACATTCACATCTACTTTTATAATCCCAGATTAAAACTGAATACTCCTAATTAATAGATTCCAAAAATAACTAGTTCAAAAAAAATAGTGCCCTCTGGCGTGCATGTTAATCATTAGGTTATGTCGAAATTATTATTCTTCGTTGGCGGAAAAGAGCTGTTCCAAGAAGACTAAGTATGCAAAAATCGGTTTAGTAGGACTGAGTTATGGGCAACTTTTGTTTTCCCTCAGCTGTACTATAAACGGTTTCTGATATATGGGCGAGAGCCATCCTTATTGGGACACCTGGTACAAAAATGGAGAAAGTCAAATTTATTATAAAATTGCATTTGGCTATTTATTTTGCAACACTCTTTTGAAAAACAAAAATCAATACTAGGTTATTAACATACAAAAAACTAATGATGAGGTATGGATCATTCCAAGACATTTGTTGATTTGCAAAAAAAATTGATTGAATACAAGTTTGGCCATTTTAATGCAATACATCTTAACCATTTCTAAATAACTTATTATTTGATTACTTCAATTGTAACACATTTTTAGTTGATTTAATTATTCTTTATTTTCATAATTTTAGAAGAAACAGACGATGTTAGTCTTAATGCAGTGAACGAGATAGGAGATGTGTTAAGAGAGGCAAATGCTTTGGATACAGAATGGAATATTGATGAAAGAGTAGAGCATGCAGAAGAAACATATTTAGATTGTTTAGTTTTGTCTTCAGCTAGTACTGTCCTAAAGAAATGCATACATGCTGTTGATGTTTTTACTTCTACATATGATTCATCAGAATATTCCAACCATATAGTAAGTATATTCAGAATATTATTATATGAAAAGCAAGGTATAATTGGTAATACGTATGTTACAAAAATTATACCCAACGGTGTGTAGTTTACCTCGACCACCAAGATAACTACGTTGTAACTTCAGTCATTTTTGACATTAATTTACAAGTGCCAACCCATCTTTCAGTATAGGGGTCAAATACATCATGTACAGTCTTCCATTTCAGTAGCTCATATATTTACATTTTAATCATGTATTCTAAAAGTAAACCAAATAAGCAACAGACTGGCAAAAACCGCATGTCGATATATTTTTCCTATCCCAAGGTATCTTGAGAAACCTGTAAATTTTAAGCATTTTTATTTAAATATTATATTTTCTGGCTCTACTGAACGGAACTTTATCATTGTGGACTCCTTTAAATGAACTTTCCTCATCCTATCGATAATGATTTTAATTATATCAATATTACTGATACAGCCACCGGTAAATGGTGTTGAGGAAGTATAAGTAGAAATGGAATAGATGAGGCTCTTACTTGATGAAGATCCATACTAAATGATGAAATAAAACAATTTAATTTGTTTAAATCTCCATTTTATTTTGAACTGATGTTCAATTTAAAATTAGTGACGCGTTTCGCTACACAGTAGCTTTATCAAACTACAAATCTATACAGATTTGGTAACTTTTTTAGGGACTTGAAATGCATGGGCATCGCTGTGCCGATATAACACGCTCCCATCTCTAAGTTTCGTCAAGGCATATCGATGCGAACGAAACGAAAAGGAATCGGAACAACACAGTGTTGCCACATACTCATTTATGCTCGAGCGAGATTTGGTGCTGAAGCGAAATTTTTTTAAGCAGTTTTTTTAAATAAATCTATGAAACATAATAAAAAAGGAGAATGTTTGAAAAAACTCTTAATTATTTTGCCTTTTGTGCTCAAATCAACTAATCGCAATAATGACATGAATAAGAGAGGGGATACGTTTAAGGGAGGAGATAGGTACTAGAAGTGGTGTCACCTATTCGATAATTCGTTCAGAACGAATAGTCCTTTGCTCCTTCATCCACAATTTCAAATTCCAACAGACCTTCCCTCTTCTCTATCGCCTTTCGTTTAACAATAGCCGTTTTTTAGCGAGTTACTCTTTATAAAAAGTTAAAACCGTTCAAATTTTTGCCCCAAACGGTAACCTTATAAAATGTTAAATCAGTGACCACGGTAATAACTTTAGTTACCCTGGTCAAGAGATAGGTAACTGGCAGTGGTTCTAGCCCCCTCTTTTGTTTTGAAACAAATGTGAGGTGATGTTGATTTAAGTATAGCTTGGCAAACTTATCTGAAGCTATGAAAGGAATGCAGCCGAAAACATTCGATGTTTCACATTGTGGGGACCAGAACCCTTTTGCGGTATCAGGCCACGCCGAAAAATAAGATCTGACCATTGTACCAATCTAGGCTAAGACAATCAAAGATACTCCTGGGAAGCTATAACCAGGTGAAACAAATGAATTTCCATGATAATTTAGAATTTAGAGCCCTTAATCACTTCACCATAAATATGAACAGACTTTACCATCTAAACATTTCCAGATTCTTTTAAACAATATAAATCAGATTTTTCTCAAATTAAAGTTTGGTTTGTATTGATTTTCTACTACACCTTTAAAATTAGTTGTATTTTTCTAATTCCAGATTAATAGTATTAAAGAGGACGAAGAACTTAGACCTTCGGATTTACTAAAACTGCTTGACAGTGCTAGAAATATAATTCCAAAAGTACCTGACTATACATACGTATACGGAACGTATGATTTAGATAAATTACCTGAACCAAAACAAAAAAAAGAAAGATTAAAGACTGTTAAAGAAAAATTACAAAAGAAAGAACCGGAGAAAGTGACAAATCTGAATAAAGAAGAAGAAGCGATAGAAGACATTGTAAAAGTGTTGTATGAAGTCTTAACATTCAAGTACATTGAGAATAATGAACAACCCATACACTATTATGATTACATTGTTGATACAGATGATTTTGCCACTACTGTGGAAAATATGTTTTATTTTTCATTCTTAGTGAGAGATGGAAGGGCGAGTATAGATTTAGGTAAGTTTCTAAGGTATTAATAAAAAAGCAAGTATTGAATATTTTTCTGTATCGCCTATTCTGAAGTGGTGGGGGAAGTGTTCTTTCGTTGACATGAAAAAGACTGTAACTTCTCTCTATTGCGCACTAGGGAGGCATGGCTATATTTAAAATCTCATATCTTCCTACATTTGAGCTGTACTCACCGTGAGAAAAGTATTTTTTCCAAATATTGGCTTAAAATATACTATTCCATTACAAAAAATATATTCTTCAATATTTACACATATCTTCAATTAACCTGTTTCCTATAAAGATTTAAAAATAATCCGCTAGAGGCCGCACTAGTGGGGGGTACATATGTTTTGATTTTCCATTTGACAGCAACGTTAAACGTACCCAATAAAAATTCTTACTTTTTGTCATTGGCGGGAAAAAAATGCATTTTTGAAAACCTCGAAAAAGAATTCTTATTGGGTACGTTTAACGTTGCTGTCAAATAGAAAATCCAAACATATGTACCCCACACTAGTGCGGCCTTTAGTGGATTATTTTTAAATCTTTAGAGGAAACAGGCTAATTTTGCCGAAATAGGAACCACCTATATTTTTTATATAAAACACTTAATTTATATTTTAGATAGTAGAAGTGAACCAGTTATTAAACCAGTGAAAAAGAGAGTTTTAAAGGAATTTAGGGACGGCGGAGGAGTTAATCCTCAAATTATAAGCCAGATAACTATGGTCCAGTACAGCGTAAGTATTTTATTTTATATTGAAAAGGGGAAAATTGATTACATGAAAGACTAATTAAATTACCAAAAACATATTTTTGACAGCAATATTAACTCCATAAGAGTATTTCATTGTAAAACGATATTGATTTACAATTTTTGATTTAAAAAAAACTAATTTTTTCGACATGGAAGTTGTCCCACGACGTTTTGTCACTCCAAGTGATTGTTCACACGACAACAAACATGAAATTTAGCAGCTATAAACAGTTTGAACTGATGAATATATTCTATAATTTTACTCCAGTCGATGAATTTGAATGATTTGTGAAACCGGTAGAGTAATATGTGTAATATATCTGTTGTGGAATTTGTTATTTATTAATTTTATTGGATAATTTCAGAAAATAATAAATTATAAAATTTTGTAATAATAGGTATAGTTTGAAATGTCTCATAGTAAATGCCGATTCATACAGTCCTCAGAAGCAAACAAGAGCCCCGGAAAATATGCGAACTAAAACAAAGGTCATCGCAACTAGCCAATCAGGAGCCAATGTTAACGATTGTACATTAGTAATTGTTAACATAATCGAAATAATATGACCGAGTGATTTCATCAATATACATCAATTTTAGTGTCTGTATCAGTGTTGTCATTCTGAGGATAATTATCCGATTTTTAGACAATTTCGCTAACCGAATAGTTTTTCAGAAATGATAATATATAAAACAGCTATTGTTTTTGGGAATTTTCAATATTGACTAGGGTCGCAGACTTTTATTTAGACAACACTGTGACCTTTTGGTAATTTTGACAAATTCTGATAATTTGAATTGTAAGTTCGGATAATATTTATTTTTACATCGGCAACACTGGATTGCATTCTATTTGATATTTGATGTCAGCTGTTATTTTATAATCTGCTTCTATATTTTTATACGTTATTATTTGCTTCATAAATTACAGGACAATCAGTCTTTATTAAGACTAATTTGATAATTAACTTAACATAGTAAGGTAAGTACTATAATTATAATTAATAAACATAACCTAGAACAACACACAATAGCCAGTCATTTAATATTCATCAGGCCTAATAATGTTTGTTTTTCTTTCAGTTCAATTTTCCTCAACAAAATGTACACAAAATAAAGGAAAATAATCCACAGTGAAGCTCGCAATATTATTAAAAACGTTGTGGAATTTTTTGATAGACAGAAAGCTGCTGGTGTGTGGTCATTCCCTTTGGACAAAGCCACAGAATTAGCTGCAGCAGCAGCAGGAAAATCAGTTACCTCCATAAATCATATCAGAAAGGAGAAATCACTGTTGCAAGAAGGTGTTCTACTGGGGTCTCCCTAAAAAAAACAAAAAAGTGGTGGTACCAACAAAATAGAATTGGATGATTGTGACTTGGGTATTTTGAAAAGAACCGTACATGAATGCTATACGGTTGATAAACAAGTTCCAACAATAAATATTCTGGTAAATAAAATGAAAAATAAAATAGATTACTCTGGCGGTCCAGACACCTTAAGAAAGCATTTAAAAAATATTGGATTTCAGTATAAAAAATGCCACAATAAAAGGAAATTGTTGATGGAACGTAATGATATTGTAGCTTGGCGGGCTCGTTATTTAAGAAGGTTGAGGGATAACGATGATCTGGGTCACAACAAGAAGCCAATAACTTATTTGGATGAAACTTATATCCATCCATCATATGGTGTTAGTAAATGCTGGCAATCGGAAGATGAACCTGGTGTGTATACATCCAACAGAGCTGGTCACCGGTACATAATAGTACACGCTGGTGGACGTTATGGGTTTGTGAAGAATGGACTACTAATTTTCAAGTCAAAAAGCAAATCAGGAGATTATCACGATGACATGAACCATACAAATTTTATGAACTGGTTAGAAACACAACTAATACCAAACTTACCTCCTAATGGTATTGTGATTGTGGACAATGTCCCTTACCACAGTGTTCAAATTAATAAGCCACCAACCCAATCAACTCGGAAGCATATTATTAGAGAATGGCTTGAAGCAAATGGCATCTCAACAACAAATGATATGCTTAAAGCAGAACTTCTGGATCTCGTCAAACATTTCAACCATTCTAAAACATACTATGTGGATGAGTTGTTGAAAAAACATGGACATACTGTGGTACGGTTGCCGCCATATCACTGCGACCTCAATCTGATTGAGCTAATATGGAGTAGCGTAAAACATAAAGTGGCAATGAAAAATGTTTCTCAAGGTGCTGCTCAAATAGAACAATTAGTTCGAGCAGCCTTTGATGAAGTTGGTTCTGCGGAATGGAACAAACACTGCGACCATGTGGACCATATAGCTGAGGAAATGTGGAGGAATGATGGACTATTAGAGAATGTGGTGGAAAATATGTGTTTCACTGTCAACACTGGTTCATCAGATGAAAGTGGGAGTGATGAATATGAAAGTAAGAGTGTTGAATATGAAAGTGGAAGTGATGACTGATGAATAATAAAGTGAATAACATTTTTGTAAATTACAGTGTTTTATTTTGTTCATCTTTAATATCTTGTGCATAACACATAAATTCATTACATGAACATATCATATAAGACATTCATGGTTCATTATTAGCTAAATAAATAATTTTAATGTAATACATGATGAATTTTGCTTGCAATCTAATGTCTTTTCAAATATAATGTATAATACTTTCAATTAATGAAGTCATCTACAATTTTTTTCAATTGGAACCCCTGTAATAATATTTGATTATAAGTTTGTATTAAATTAAAAAAATGATAAATTGTTTTAGTTGTGAACCCAACTGAATAAGTAATATAATTTACAAAAAATATAACTAGGTTTTACACATCAATTTTGTGATTAATTTCATTTTTTTTGACTTAACTTGGAATGTAATTTGTTACATATGCTAATGAAATATCTATAGTAAAATTAATACCTATTTAGAGGTACCAGCCGTTTTAGTAACTTAACGTATGCGGCTTCTTGAACCATCTGAACCCGCATGAAAAAAATTAGGTTATGACCTTTGTCATGTCAAATGCTTGACATATTTCTTATTGCATTGGCGTAGTGACTTGAAATTTCATATTATCAGTGGCGGTTTGTAATAATACAAATTAATTTTATGAAATTCATAAAATTCTAAAGATGTTGACATAATAAAAGAATATAAAAGAAGCGCACTAATTTTAAAAACATTGTTTTATTAACTAAATACATAGTTTTTTTAAAAAAATATGGCAATTCAGAGTTCGATTAAGTAAAAATTCTAGATTTTAAAAAAATGACAACGTGATCTTCAAGGCAAAGTTCAATTAGTTTCTAAATCAGAATAACTTTCGGAAAGTGATAGTTCATCATCGGATTCATTGGATACAGAGATCACCATAGGTTCGATGTTTAGTAGGTCCAGTTTGTTTTCTACTTCCCATGCTTCAGAAATAATTTTCTCTGTATGATTTATGTAATTCTGCCAGTGTTGCTCCGGTACATTTTTTACAACGTCATTCCATACTTTTAAGACTTCAGTAGGTGACCTTGCAGTTTTCGTAATAGCTTTTAGTTTCTGACCATACCATTTCGATGGCATTAAAATGGCAATGATAGGGTGGTAGCCTGAGAACACAATGACCATGCTCGGCAGCGTATTTGTCTAAATGATAATTTTTTTCTGGCAAAACTTGCTTTTCAATTATATTCCAAACAGCATCCTTTAAAATGTGATCTGGAAAAGGAATATTCTTTTTTTGAGCCATTCTAACATGCGTGTTTTACTCCAACTTTTTCTTGGGATTTCTTCACCCAGGCGACTGTGATACGTTGCGTTATCCATTATAATTAACGATGGTTCTTCCAAGTTTACAATTAGTTGCTGTTTAAATCAATTTTCAAAATTTTCGGTGTTCATGTTATCATGGTAATCGCCTGTTTTTTTATTGCATTTAAAAATAAGCGATGCATTTGCCACAAAACCTTTTTTATTACCGGCATGAACAATTACATATCGTGTCCCACTTCCAGTTATTTTTAAATCACTGTGTTTAGTACCATCTTGCTACATTCTTCTGTCCCCGCTTTTACTAAAAACCCGTCTCATCCAGAAAAACAGGTGTAAAGAGCTTTTCGCTTTTAGCAGCATGGTATTTGTTCAAAAATAATATTCTTTTTAATCTGACTGCAGGCATTTCCAATAAATGTTTTCTTCCATCCTGTTTTTTGAAATGAAAACCCATTTTTTTAATTCCCAAATATAACGAACCTTTGGAAATCTTAGTTTCTGGAGACTCTTCGATAAATTGCCGTAAAATAGTTTCTTCTGTGAATTTATCCTTTCGCGCATACATTTTATAAATTACTTCCCTCAAACAATGCAGGGTATTTTTTGTAATTCGGGTTTTGCTCCGGGAAACGCTTGCAGACATATTTCTTCTAAATTCGAAATCTGTAGCTCTGTTTGGTTTTTCAAGATTATATAATGTGCTTTCTGGAACTTTTAGTGCTTCGGACGCTTTTTGAATTGCCTTAAATCGAGATCCTAAATCGTTTTGAAAATAGTTTACTACATTAAGCATAAGTTTTTTGGATTCATCAGAATATCGCATTTTTATATCTTATTTTGCGTTATGACATGAAATATGAAATCAAAATTTGACGTAACTTCAAAAACGTGACATCTAATAAATTAGTTACGACGTTCATTTTTGTTGGTAATTTTTTGTTTCAACCGATTTATTAATATTATTCTAAATGGGTATAAAATTTACAAATCACACAAAATTATTGCCATACAGTCTTGTTTATAACAACCAAATATATAAGACTTAGCTAATTGGTAGTGGTGAAGTGTATATTCCAATATTAACACTGTTATGCACTTTAACTTTCGGCTGTTGTTTAGAGAAATGAACACTGGAAAAAATGACAAATCTAAATATACGAAATTGGAATTAAACACAAAGTTAACAAATGGCTGAATTCGACGGTTCTACTCAAAAAGATCCTGATGTGTAAGCAGATAGATGTAGGAATAGGCTACATAACCAGTTCATATTTTGTTGCTTCCAATATAAACTTGACCCTTTTTTTACGACAATACTAAAGTCATGAAATTTTAAAATATACATTTAGAAAAGATGGTAGTTTTATTTTTGATGCAATACATATTTTTTTATTAATATTTAGGGTTAACTTTTTAGCAAGTTTGATTTTGTGTACATATCTTTTGACAGTTGACACTTAAAGTATCGATATTTGATCATCGATTCAAAATATCGATTGTTATGACAAGAATACAACTACAGCGACATGGACACGCCCACCCAGGGCTCTTGTTTGGTTCTGTTAACTGTATACTTGACTGCAGTATTATTCTATGCTTGACTGGCCCCTCTCCGTTGCCGGAAAGCACAGTGCTTGCCATTATGTCCTAAATTAAAATCAGTGAAATGCGCTTAGGCATTAATAAATGGTCGACGGTCTTGAGACCTAATGACTGAAAGTTGAATAATTTTTCTTCTTTCTCCTTTTTTGGGTAATATGCCAGAATCATTTTTGTTGTTTCTATTTATACGTTGTATCCGAAAATATTTAATTATTATAATTATTCTTCTTTTATTGTTTTTAGAAAATTAAGAAACCTGGATTCCTACAACAACATAAAAAGAATAACTCATCGTAGAGGAGAAAATGCTATTTTATATATAAATATTGTTTTTATACGAATACCATTGTTAAAAATAAAGTTTGTTTTTATTCAGGTAGTACACTTCAATAATTTAACGCAACATGTGGAAACGACCCGTCCTATAATGATTAATACATTTTTAAAATTACTGGATATCTTATGATTCCCAAAATTATATTTTAGAAGCAACGAAAAAATGTAGACGCTGCTTAAATGTATTGCCAATTTAGGTTTCGGAATGCTCGATGAAATAAAACAATTTGATTTTTTTAAATTCCGACTATGTTTGAACCGAGGCGTTTCACTAGCACAGTAGCTTTGTCAAACGAATGAGGGTATCATGAAAACTTTCAATTTATACAGAGCATAAAATACGAAAATTTCAAGTAGTTATATTTTCACAAAAGAATTAGAAGGGGTTGTTAGGAAATCCACACCCAACAATCACTCCAAAAATATCTAAATAAATAAATTTAGCAAGGTAGAATATCATAATGGTATATTTTTTTAAAAGCTGATAATATAATAAATCGTACTTTACCAATTTTAATCTGCTAAAGCACTACAGAGTGATCGAATATTTCTACTTGCTTGTCGATTACCTATCCTATCTTTTACGTGTAAAATGAAACCCACTGAACTAACGTTAAAAGTCCTCAACCTATAAACAGTTTTTGACCGCTCGAGAACAGTAGATATATATCGGGATGGGTTCTTCAACAGAAAAGTTATGGGGATAAGCATAGCAAGTTACTTTCATGCTCCCCGGGCGAATGAAGGTGTCACTTCCCGTTATAGCTCAACATCGATTTGGCCAACTATAGTTCCGTTTTTTGAATGTAACTAAATAGTGTACGTTCGTCGACAAAAAAAATAAATGGATTTAAAAAAGAAAAAAAATCTCTTATTCAAAGGCATACATCACATAGTTTCCCTATGATACTGACTCTAAGTCCACTACGTTAGAGCAACCTCGAGCCAGTACCTGTGAATAGAGAAACTCGCCTATCCATAAAAATCGGTTGCATATCATTAAAAATAGATTACATTTTAGAGTACTGTATAAATACACATCTCATGATGTAATTTACTAAATTAAATAAATCATACAATTCGATTAGTATAGGGAAGATGAGCGTAACCCGACAGCCTTGTCCTTGTAGTTCGTGAAATCTTACCATATTACCCAAACACTCTTTTAAGTTATTACAAAAATTATCAAGTTTCAGCAAAATTTTAATGGGGAAATTATGGAAATCAAAAATATTTTAAAATTTAAAACTGTTAGAATGAGGAGCTTGTCTTAAAAATGAAACTGAAATGTATATTGTTGAACTCCAATCCGGTGCATCAGTATCCAGATTTAAATTATTAAACAAAGGAATATTTATAAACAATTTAATTTAGAGTAATCTAAGTATATATTTAATTTTGGAAAAACTTGTTAACCAAATTACCTTAAGTTAGCGAGTAGTCCAAGTAAACTGGGTACAAGAAGTGTTTTTAGTGAAATATTAAAATTTTTAAAGAAATTAGAGATTAAAAATATTAAAATTAGTTTGTACTGGTGAGTTTTTGAAAATATAAAAATTAGTTTGAAGTGACTACGTTAGAAAAAAGATTCTGCAAAACTACAAGTCGATCTTTATTGTCCCAAGGAAATTTCTGTGATCAAATATTCTACTGTATATACAGGCATTCAACAATTTGAAAATTTGTGTAACCTCAAAAAAATGTCTGACTTGAAAAAGTTAAATTTATTATAAACAGTAAAATGTGAAGAATTGGAAACACCCGAAATAATAAATTGTTGTCAATACTTTTGAGTTGTCTGGAAGATCTCGTTGTAGCCAGTGCGTTCTGGGATTGTCTTAATATTTCAAAAATAATAATTTTCGAAATTTTTTGTAAATATGCTAGATTAAATGGATGTTTTAAATTTGGAAAAAAATTTGGGTCTCTTAAAATATTTCTGATTTCGAGTCGAGTTGTGAAAAAAATTAATTTTTTAAGCAATTTTTTCCATTTATTTATTCATTTTTTCATTTAAAATATTCTAGAAATAAATGTCTTAAATTAGGGAAAAAATTTGAGGTGTCTTAAAATATTCTATAAATTAAATTTTTTAAGCGATTTTTCTTCGCAGATTATAGAGCTGATAAAATTTATTTCTTATATTTTTTTATTATTCTTGGTTTAATAGATTTATGTTTAAATTAAAAAATATTAAATTATGTAAAATGGTTGACCTATTGACACCCAGAACCTTGCACCAGAAATCCTTTGTTTTTCTCTTCCTAAGTTATCCTTTCTGATGAGTTGTCTGGAGCAATCTGTTCTACCTAGGAAAGTCTAATATTTCAAAAATTATAATTTTCCCAACAAAATGGTTAATATAATGTTGCGAGGTCACCAACTCAAAGCCGGTCCTGTCCCCCAATTATAAATTTTGGTGGCTGCGCTCCCCTTGCGTTAAAATGCACTCGAACATTCTGGACCGGTTTCGTTCGCGCGTAGCCCGAGCGCCAAAGGCACTAGAGTGTTCCAGAACCGATAAGGACTATACGCGGGTTTTCGAGTGCGTAGCAGTTAGTTAGTTAGCTAGTTCGAAACAATTAGTGAAACAGTACAGTACAGTTCGGAAGAATTAGTGAATTAAATAGTGCAGATAAATAGGGTAATATCCAAGTGGGGAAAATAAATTAGAACTAATATACCGAGTGTAAATAAATTAGTAGACATGTGTGTATAATTTTACACCACAAGTAAAAACTAGAAGTACTGCATATTTGTGATAAGAAACATGAACTAGATTTCCTTGAAGAACTAGAAATAAGAAGACACTTAAGAGACCCACAATATGAAGTTGTCAATGAACAGATAAATCTAGGGAGCTCTCTACTAATAAATTGTCTTCTTAAGTAACAATTGTAAAGATCAGCAGATATAGTTTTCCTTGGTTTCCTATATCATTGCACAGTTATACTGATCTTAAATGGGAAAAATATATCCAGGATATCCCCATAGGACTAATAATACCTAAGCTTTAATATTTGTAAAATCATATCTTCTTTTTTCTATTCATATATATTAATTCAATCACAAGATAGGTCACTTACTATTTGGTCTAGCCAAAATATTAAACATCAAGTAGGTATCACATAAAATGTAACTTCTGTCATTCTGACGATGATATGTCAATATCGAAATAATTATCAATATCCTTTAATAATTTTCATAAATTTTGTAATTAAATAGTGAAATTAATTAGAAACAGTTAGTTTCATTTATAACATTAATATGAGTAGATTCCACAAAGTAAGCGCCCAAACAGTAAATTTAAATAAGAAAAACATTACAATAATATGCCTGACTAAATAAATGTTTCAAAAAATTTGAGATTTTTTAATATATCCCTGAATCTGAGCTCAGCTATAGAAAAAATTAATTTCTTGACCAATATTTCTTTTTATATTATACAGTTGATAAAATTTATATTTTGGATTTAATAATGTTTCAAATTAAGGAGAAAAATTAAATTTTTAAACGATTTTTCTTTTTCTATTATTCAGTAAATAATTGTATAGTATTTGTATTTTTTTAAATTATTCTTGTTTTAATAACTCTAATTGAATTAAAAAGGATTAAACTGTGTTAACTACTTAAATTATTGACCGATTTGCTCACAGATGCTGAAAAAAATTCTCCTGAAAAAGAAGAAACACAAACAAAATGCACATAAAAATATCCTCTTGCTGGGGTGTTTCCAATATTTAATATATTTATAAAAGTATTAAAAGTGAATCCAAAGTTTATACTATTATTATTTCCACACCTTTAGGTATATCGCATTTCTTGAGCTGAAACGAGAGCGGTAAAATCTGTAAAAAAAAAGAAAACGATATTAATTCAATATCGTTTGATTATAAACAGTAGAGAAAAATATTTAAAATATCTCGAAGTATTAACATTTATTCAACGCTGAAAATGGGTCTCCGCGTGTCACTTTGGGTATGCGTGCGTATTGTGAATTTTTAAGGTGAGTAAAATTTTGGTACTTATTATTATGAAATTAAAAACAAATAAGTAGGAAAATTATTAGAGTTCTAAAATATGTTGGGGAAAATGCGGTAATACAACCTGCAAACACGTGTGAATCAAATTATAATCGGCACTCTAATGAATTAACTAATGAAATCTCCGACTCCGAATTGTATTACCTATAAGTATTAAAATTCATGTTTATGTTTGTTGCAGATGATACTGCTGTAGAGGCCAACAGAAAATGCAGATCTAGTGCCTCTATTTAACATAGCAGACATAGAAGAACTGGAAAACATCTACAAACTGCTTTCAATCTAGATGCGTAAGTGATATTATTATATTCTTATAAAATTACTACACAAGACTATTTAATGAGAAATCTAATAAATAAAATTTTCTGTAGGTTATTTACCTAAGCCATGAGGGACGATTGGATTACACAGAAAGTGTTGGGAGAACTTTGAAAAAAATCTTTAAAGGGGAGGTAGCCATGATGTACAGCTTTCAAGGACATAAAGGGAAAAACTCATTTAATAAAACTCAAATATGCATTGCCATAATAAGTGAGTATTATGTTTTGTTGACAGTTTTGTGTAGAAATAAATTAAATTGTTGAACAAGTTTAGCAAAAATGATAAAGCACTATTGTTGCAGTAAGTAATTGAATAATATATAAAGCTTTATTATAAATAGAATTAACTCACAGAGTATAATATATAGAGGGGCAATTTTAAAGCTCTTAACAGAATAGTATTCTTTTATAATGTACTACGTTGATTTGAGTTACATAAAAGTGATAACTCTCTTAAAATAATACTTCTGTAATTGCTTGTTTTTTACATAAAACTATATAATTTATTTCCAGGAAGTGTATAGGTTCACACACCGTGTGCCGTGAACAGTACACACACCGTGTGCCGTGAACGGTACACGGTACACGAATAAAATGATGTTCAGTGTTTGTTTTCGTTTTATGTATCTTAGCTCTTACTATTTCAAGAAGGGCAAGGAAAAATAACCATTCCATTAACCTTTCCCCTTGAAGGTTCATATTAAGGTGGAGGGTTATTTTTCCTTGCCCTTCTTGCCCTGTGCCGTGTACCGTTCACGGCACACGGTGTGTGTACCTATACACTTCCTTATTTCCATGTACAACAAGATTTAGTAAAAAATAATTCAATGTCAAACTAATGAAAGCTCCTCAACCTTATAAAAATTGAAAGATCAAGATGAATAGATATTTATGTATGCAAACAGGGCACAATAGATCTTTTAGGTCTCAGTGAATGCTACTCCAATATTCGTTGGCAAACAGGGTTGATATATCAAGTCAAAATTTGAAATACTATACATCTGTTGTGTATTAAATAATAGAATATTATGGACTTTTCTACTTCCAATTTTATTGATATTGCAAAAATATTGGTAAAATTTTCAAATTTTAACTTTATACAGATTACTCATACTTTATTATTGATATTGGATTGGAAATAATACTTATTCCAAACACAAAAACTATAACAACTTTTTTTTAGAATCTGTCTTAAAACAACACTGAAACTACTTCCAAGGATGTTGAAGTGGCAATTAGCAAATGGTTAGCTAAAGCCAAAGAACATATGAAAAAATTCCCAACTGAAGATAACGATGTATTGGAAATAAATAATTAATTAATATTTGGTTTTTATATATCCTTTCATATAATTTCCCTTAATAGTTGAGTTTAATTTACATGAAATATTCATGTAGTGTGAAATGTACATTCTTCAAATATCGTCAGGAGGACATTGAAAGAATATCTGGAATATACTTACAATATTCCCTTGGTGTTGTCCCTTTAACGTGCCAATCTGAATATTCATGGACCATTCAAGGAACATCTGCAATATTCATGGTATATTCGCTTGGAATGATCCCCGAATGTGCCAGTTTGAATATCCTTGGAATATTCCAGTAATATCGGGAATATGCGTCGTATATTCCTTGAAAATATCCTTCGAATGCATCTTGTGGAATATCTATATGATATTCATAGAATATCTAGGATATTCATGGAATATTCTCACAGGATATCCATCGAATATTGTGGAGACTGAACAAAGTGTTAACCCTAGGAATATTCTATGAAGAATAAATATATCTCTTGGACATTCACTGAATATACCATTATTCTTGCGGAACATTCTATGAATATCCTATGAATCAAATTTTGCTATCTGGGAACGTGGGTCATGCCTACTATAGTCTAACATTTTTTTGGAGACATTCTTCGAAGGATGTATGAAAGCCTTTGAATGAACCAATCCTGGTAAATTATGCCAGAAGTCTAAAGCTCTTCTTGCCGTCCAGGTATTCAGTGTTTGTTTGGCAAAACTTATTGCGATGCCAATTATTGGTTCTGGTCCGATAGAAACACGTACGGCACCCTCCCTTGCAAGAGAGTCTGCCTTCTCGTTTCCTTCCATGCCAGAATGGCCAGGGATCCAGACCAGAAATACTTTATTGAGTTCTCCGATTAAGGAGAGTCTTCTTTGGCAGTCTAAAACCAATTTCGACGTTACACGGTGAGAGCTAACTGCTTTCAAAGCCGCTTGGCTGTCCGAGAAAATTTTTATTGTTCTATGTATGAGATTGGCTTGCTCCAATCTCTCCACACATGAAACAATGGCGTAAATTTCCGCCTGGAATACGGTTGCATGGGATCCTAGAGAGGTTGAGATTTCTGTCCTAGGTATGCGCCCGTATACACATGCACCAGAGCCTGAGGGTGTTTTTGAACCGTCTGTGTACCAACAGCTGTCTGCTCTTAATAGTTCATCCTTACGGAGGACCCATTCATCTCTATTTGGAATTAGGACGGTATAAGGCAGGTCGTAGTTTACTGTTGGAGGCATTATGTCAGAGGTCATTCCCAGAATACTGTGACTTTCAGTGTCCACTAGCATTCTGCTTCGTTCTGTATAAGCCTGATTTGTGCATTTAGAAATATGCACAATTCTGTAAGTTGTCCATCTAAACTCTCTTTCCAAAAATATATGGAGAGGAGGTAGGTCCAGAAGAATTTCCATGGCTGCTGACGGTGTGGAGCTGATAGCACCAGTGATTGCCAGGCAAGCCTGTCTCTGTAAACCAGAGAGCTTTGCTTGGGCCGTTCCCTGTAAAGCTTTTGGCCACCAGGCAATAGCTCCATATGTGATCATTGGTCTAACGATCATCACATATATCCAATAGATTTGTTTGGGTCCCAAGCCCCAAGATTTTCCACAGATCCTACGACATGTCCACAAGGACAGTCTGGCCTTATGGATAACTTTTTCCAAGTAAGTTTCATATCTAGGATAATCCCCAAATATTTTACTTCCGCTGCAAATGGAATAACCTCACCATTGTAGGAAAGTGGTGGAATATCCTCCAACTTTCTTTTCCTAGTGAAGGGAACTATTACAGTTTTACCAGGGTTAACAGACATCTGTTCCCTCTGACACCAACTGTGGACATCGTCCAACGTCTTTTGGAGGGTATTATATGCTACCCTTCCTGACTTGGTCCTTGCCAAGATGACAAGGTCGTCTGCATACGCTTGCAGTTCTACCCCTCTTCTTTCGAGAGCGCTAATCAAGTTATCCATCAAGAGTGACCATAGTAGGGGAGATAGTACTCCGCCTTGTGGGCAGCCCCTGGAAACCTTAAAGCTAATGGTCTCGTCCTGAAGAGATGTAGTGGCTGTCCTATTAGTGAGCATGGCATATATCCAACCGGTAATGGTTGGTTTGATGCCCTTTTCAGTTAAAGCTGAACCAATGGAGGTCGGTAGTGCATGTTCTAGGTATAACCTGATATTTGATCACAAAAAAGATTCATACCAATGAAAAAAGTATTTATGCAAAAAACAACACATAAATAATTTACCTTCAAACAACCAAACTTAAATTAAACAATCTTAATTACATTACATTAAATAATTCTCATATTATGTGTAAAAAGGAATTAGTATAAAACTATTAACAACCCTACATTTTGTTTTATTGGTGACTTTTCCTGTCTATCTTCTTCCCCAATATCAATTTTGAGTGGATCGCCAAAATTATTAAGTACAAAAAATAGCGAAACCAGAATAAAATGTATATCATAAAATATATAAAATATTTTCGAAAAAAATACAGCGGTTTATGCAAGATGTTGCCGATATTATTCGATGGTTTGAGAACATCCAACATTCTTACCACATATGCAAAGCTTTTCCAATTCTAATTACTGTTTGTTTACAATTATACCTACTTCCTAGGTGATAGAGGTGTCCGAGGTAGGTGACAGGTGTTGTAGGGTCTTGATGGTTGGTTGCAGGTCTAATAATTAGAGAAACCTTTACAAAACACCTACTCTAATGTTATTATAATTTTAAATATTACATTATAGAATAATGGAAGAAGAAAGGACAGATTAAACCATAAAATATATTAAGTACACAGTGGTACTAACCAGTAACAAATGACTGTAAAATTTGTGAAAACAATGTATATAACAGTTGGTTATAAAGTGCGGTCCCTAGTTTTAAACTTTGAAAAAACAATGTCTTACAAGAAATAAATGTTATCTACCTATATTATGAAAGTTGTGATTCTCTAAATATTAATTAAAATCATATTAGTTGAACACCATAACTTTACTTATTATCCAAATGTCAGACCATAGTTAATAAATCTATTAGTCTTACCATTGTATAAGTCTACTTAAACAATGGTCTTACTAAAAACTAAATCTACCTTCATAATTACAAAAAAAATGGTTTTAAATAAATTATTAAAAATGGAAAAACAGGCACATAAGTTTATGTTAAACAACAAAATTTTTAATAGAAAATCAGTAGCATTGACTTTTTAGGTAAATATTCAGAAGTAGGGAAAAAATGTTTTTTTTTGTGATTAACATCTTGCGCCACCTTAATATTGCTTCCTCTCATGTTCTTTATTCATAAAAAAACGTTAAAAAAATTACTATAGCAGGAGCCCCACCTCCGAATAATTGCCACCTTTTAAATTAGATATACCTAAACTAAAAAATTAACTATTCTACAGATTTTACAAGAAAACTAATATTTAAAGTAGGTGCTTACATATACTTGCTATTTGTATTTAACAACTTTTAGGGAGAAAAATTAATCATGGATTTGTAATATCCAATATAATACAAATAATATTCACACAATTCAGTATTTTATTATTAGCCAATTCAAATTTCATTTGATATAGTAACTAAAGTTAGGTATAGGGATTCCTATACTGAAACTCATTCAAGTATAAATATTTTATTCAATTATTCTGCACATAAAAATACACTGTAGATATTATATAGGCTTTATTTTAAAATGTAAGCCAATCAAAGAAAATACCAGACACTTTAAATCTTGAACCAAGTAGTAGAAACATCTTAATCCTTCTGGATCCTTGGACTGACTAACATCCACTAGAGAGCCAGTTTTTGAGGTAGTAAACGAAATGTGCTCATCTTTAATGACGATCTCAAGTTCTTGTCTTCCTATACGATCTGGAGGAGGCCACAAAGAATCGTCTTCCTGCATTATTTCTGAATCGATTATAATCCTCTTTAGCTCTTCCATCACGCACTGATGTACATAAACTTCTTTTCTGATCATGGTATCGTTTTTATAATTTGAATTGTTGGCATACCGAAGTTTACCATCAGGCCGAAATTCAAATTCAAGAAACTCATGACCAAATTTACCCTTATGGCCTACATAATATCGAATATAAAAATCAGCCATTCTTATAACTTATGTTTAGGTTTTAAGACTAAGAAAATAAAAAAATTAATCTAATATTATACTTTCTATTAGAATTAGATAAAGTTAACTGTAAACAGAAAATGAACATGAAGCTTGGTGTAAAATTGACATTTGACACCATGGAGGCTATACATTTGACACATTAAAAAAGACGCCATGCTGCATTATCCACTATGCGCTCTAAGATGCGTTCGAAAATGTAACTGCTGTTTTCTACCCATGGTGTAAATATGGTTAGAGGTGGCCATGGCTCCAGCCACAAAAATAGTGGGTAGTTCTGTGATTCTAGCAGCATTTTAACACTGACCCATGTCACACATGAAAACAGCTAGAATCAGAACTATCACCACAGAATCAGAATCAATGCACAAATCCATTGCCTAGAGCAAGACGTGGGATCAAAGACAATATACACTAATTCTAATGTCGAAATCAACAGTTGAAAGCGATAGTACACGGAATCCCAGTCCTGTAATCTGTATATGCTAGGCAAGTTATCCTCTGGGATATTACCCGATAGAAGAAAGAAGAAGAAAAATAATGCACATAACCTCAATAAAATATGTTGCCATTAAAATTCAAAACTACTTGTTTTGTCAGAAAGTACAAATAAACTAAACTTAGTTGTGCACGAAACATTTACTTTTTCAAATTTCTTATGTCTAGTGGTGCAATAATAATAATAAAATTCTTAAAATTGTTGGCTAATGTTGAGTGACATTTCAAACTAATCTGAAGCTAAAACGCTTCAGTTCATTCACCGTCTGTATTAATTTCCATTCTTAGATAATTATACTATGGATCTAAATATAGAAGACTTAAAAAACCTTACAAAGAAAAAAATTATATTTGGAGAAGAACTTCTTGAGTCTATTGAGATATTTAAACAAATAGAGGGTTCGCAAAAGTTGACTCGTAAAATTAACCAGGAATTGAAATTTTTAAGGAAGGTAATCCGAACAATCATTTTTGTATAATACTTATTATGGTACTTAATTGTTAAGAACACAAACTTTTAGATTTCACAAAAAAATAATTGTACTCAATTATTCAGAATACCCTCAGGATCACTGAATGTAATTCCATTGTTGTAGCAAATTTCTTGTTACTTTGCATTGGCATTTAAAGTGAAGTTTTTGAACTTATGTGGCCATTTATCTCTTCAATCATTTTCCTTGTCCTCCAGAAATTAACCAAGGATCATTTTTAAAGGGTACTGTTATAATGGCAATGTTGTGAGATTGTCAGCATAATCCTATTTCTAATTAAAGCTCTCTTCGTATTTTGAGATTATGCTACTCTTTTTTTTATTAAATAACAAAATTTAATACGAAATAACAAGTTGCGTTTTTGTGCTCTGACTGAATTATGTGAAAAATGCATTCTACAGTCATTTTAAAAACATTTCTGCAAATATTGGCTCAAAATATGAGAAGGTTGTGTTCTTAACAATTACCCTTATAAAGGCCGTATGACATTATGTAGTTTCTGATATCGTTTTCTGTATAGTTTTCAATGTTGACAAAAACTGTATAGTGTCATACGAGCATGTAGTTTTCGATATCGAATACTGTACATAAATACCATTTCCTATCATATTTCTGTACAGTTTCTGCTCAATAGGTCAAATATCGTATCGGTGTCAGTATGGTGCCGTGTTTATGTTTAGCCTAACTTAACAACTCATTCCTTGTTTAGATGAAAATATTTTATTCGGTTTCCTGTTATTATGGACTTGAACGTAATGGCTGTCTGTGCAGCGGCAGCAGTTGGATATACAATAATTATGTTCCAAACTGTTTGCCAAGACAATTCTCGGAAAAAGCCAAAGCGAAAATTCAAAGAATAACAAGTTGTTCGACTTCGAACGTGTTAAATTTGTTCGACTTCGAATGTGTTATATTTGTTAAACAATGAGCTTCTACAAGAAGATCCATTACCATATAAAAACTTTTTAAGGATGTCCCAGATACCATTTGATTATTTATATAATTTGGTGAAACAGGATATTGAGAAATCCGATACTCATTTTCGGGAAGCTTTACTTTCATCCAAGGTATAGTTTTACTTTCAAAATGGAAACGAAATCAACAAAATAGATTAACAAAAATACTCAATGGTAAGTTATGTCAATTGACAATGACTTTTGGCAGCCCTATACCACCAATCAGAGGCGTTGTTTTTGTAAATTTCAATATCGAAAACTACATAAGTACAGTTTTTGTCAACATTGACAACTGTACAGAAAATGATATCGAAAACTACATAATGTCATACGACTTTTACTGTTGAGCTTTGATCATTTGGAGTATTTCCTATATTCAGGAGTGCATTTAGAAAATGCCAATAAAATAAGCAGTTTCTTAACAGATTTTTGTAGTGATTAACAAGTAACATCTACAAGAGTACACCCTGTGTCACTTTTCTTGTGTTTAAAAATGTTATAACCAGATGATAAATTTTATTAGTGATTTATTTATACTGTGAGTTCACTTTACCAGATTTCTAAATGCATTCCAGAAATTCTTGCTGTGTCTATGATTAACCTTTTACCTTATTTTTTAGGCACTTAAAAATAATTCTTTAAAAAAAGAGCATCTGCAGTGTTCAAATCTTACCCATTTCTCTGCTCTTATAAATACACTAAGGAATGTAGAAAAATGTCAAAGTGTAAATAAAGTCTTTGTACTTGATGGCAGAAAAATTACAGTTGATATTATAAGTGATGGTGGTCTAACATGGACAAAAGTAATTGCAAGAAATCCTAAATCTGTTAGTCAAATATGTTTGGGAAATGCAAGCTATGGAGTAAGAAGTATTATTGATCAAGCAGATGAATATGTTAAATGTGCTAAACTTTATCCTTGTTTGTTCCAGACACCAAAGGTAATACATTTCTGTTGCAAATATTATGTTATCAATTTTACAGGCTTTCATATTTATTTTTGCTAAATAATCAATGAAATGAGTAGGAGGTATGGCAGATGAGATGGAAAATTTTACTGACCATAGGAAAAAACTACTTTGAACATAAATATGTTTTATTTAATCTTTGACTAGGCATGTGGCATTAACACACAACAATGGACATAGGTCTAGTGGGTGACAACTGTCACCAAACATATTTTTCAGTTGATGCTTGCAATAAATATATTTAATACAAAATGGAAACTTGTATAAAGGCAAAGTGCATTTATGAATATAATATTCGCCTAAGCGCTTTCGCCGGTTTAAGGCGTCTTCAGAGGCTCTACAATTTTTTTGAAAAGAAAAAATTGTAAAAAATTTATTTGAAGAAAGAGCTCTAAAAAAAAATTATTTTTTATATTTACTTGTCCCAAAAAGTGAAAATCAAGAATGTCATCTCTAATATTGTGTTTATTAATATGATTATTGTTACCACATTGTTTATATTGTTTTTACGTTCCATAAAGACACTCGCCGATAATTCAACGGCAAACAAATGGCACTGGTGTCTTAACAACATGTCTGTATAGAGTGTATAGCAACGATACCATAACTTACACATTCTTCCGATTTCTTTCGAACAAATGGCAATTGTTACTGTGGTAAAAAGTAAAATCATGCGGCCAAAAACATTCGATATTGCCACGTTTAACTATAAAAAACCTAAAGTGCTGAGTATTATCTTGATTATCAACAATATATTAATAATGATTATACGTTAGTGCTTTTATGTGTTTGTTTCATTGGATTTTGTCTATTAACGCCGTGCTAATATCTTATTACCGCGTAATCCGAACGAACTCTATTGGTGAAGATCGGCCCGTTGCAATGCAACCACCTGACTTGCTATTGGCAAGCGCGTGTGTGTGTTCTTCCTTATCACTTCGGCTATTGACTGATATTGATTATCGGCCTTGTTGCCTCACCCCTTACCGACAACAGATAGGCTTGCCAAACTATATCTTAATGATTTGTGGTTAGATTTGGTTCAAACAAACGGCACTGGAGGTGTAGATTAACGACAAAAATGAAAATTTCCTTTGACCAAGCAGAACTGGTGAGAGACCAAAGATTAAAATTATATGAAATAACTAGCTTACAGTGATGCCACAATTATTCATGATGATAGTTTTTTAGACAAAACGTTCACAATTAATAAAATGATGTATCCAGGGTTGAGAGAGTTGTTTAAACAATGAATAAAAAATATTGGTCGTCCGTATTCACACAAAAAAGCTATGGGTGGTCCAGTAAGGAAGAAACGTTAAAGACAAATTTAGGTAACGGAAATTTAAGTCAAATTAAAATCCAATTAAAAAGTGAGAGAAACATTTTTTACTATTTCCCAAAATAAAGGACGTAAGTAAGAATGAAAAACAAAAATTGGCAAATTTATATTTTTGCAAATATTTTTGGAACTACCCCTGCTGATGAGAATTTTCAAACGTCACTAAATTACTCTTGAAAATACTCGACTTTTATTTTCAACCGATTATATAACTAAGGATGCAAATAACAAAATAGTGTTTTGTTATGGAGGTGGTCACATTAGGTGCGTTCTTTTTTACTCAGATTTCAGCTCACTTCAGTTAATGTGATCTCAGATAAAGTGATGCGACTAAGCACCAAAAAGAACTACGCGCGATCTGCCGACGGATCAAAATACAATTTAAAAAAAGATTTAAAATATAAGACAGATTCGTATCAGCATCTAATGAAGTTATTCTTTCCATAATCCCATAGATAAAATTAACTCAAAAACAAAGAAAATTAGATTATGTTGTTTAAAACCCAAACAAATCAAATTTACTGTTTGGACCAAATATTTCTTCATCCCCTCCACTTTATTTCCGACTCAAGTCTAACTGATACCCCCTCATAGCACATGCAGCATCGGTGAAGGAGGAGGAAAAATTTCAGCTCACTTTGAAGTGAGTAAATAAAAAAGAACACACTCATTGCCGATGTAAGCTGAGATTAACTGAGATCTCAGTCGGAAAAAAAGCACCCAGTAATGACAGTACGTCCGACGACAATTAACTAAAAGAAATACAGTTAATTACATTGATTTTTGAAAGAAACGCGTTGTTGAAGGGATAATATTAGATATGTACCAAAATGTCTCCAATTTCGTTAGGCTGTTCTAACAACCGATGAAAAATAGTATGAAATTCGCCATATTGGTCTTCTTTCTTTGTAAACGGGGCTTAATCCAGAAATATTTTTCGCTTATAGGGTATAAAATTCCCTGCAATTTTGATATCCACAATTTTTTTGGGCGATCAAATCTAAAAAAGTTATAGACGGAAAAATGTTGCATTTCACATGCTCCAAGCTGTACTTGCAAGCTTCAGCGGGATCATCTCAAGAATTTAGGAAAGTTATCCAAAATTTTCCATTCAATATTCTTACTTTCCCGGACTATTACTGCAACTTCCCTGTTGAGATAAATTGTACTTTTGTGGTCTGAGTTTGAGTTTTATTGGACCTTTTTTCCAGTAGAGATGATTTTTCCCAGTCTCGCAACTTTTAAGTGGGCTGAGAAAAATCTCCTTTCTACCTTGGTGTATAATAATAGGTATACATATATTACACTGTTAGTGGTGATTTTTATGGTATTTATAATTTTATGGTTTTGGTACTAATATGAAATAAATAATTTAATTTTTTGTGTTTCATAAGTTTTAATTGCATTTTCTATTTGTAGATAGTTTTTGTCTTTACAAATGGAATTGGTAGTCACATTGCAGCTAAATTAGAGTCACGAGGTGTTTTTGTCCATGGTGAAAGAGTTAGTGATTACCCTCTAGATTCAGATAGTGATTCAAATGAAGAAGATCCAAATATGAGGATACTAAATGTTTCTGATCTATCTACCAAAGATGTAGCCAACATAAATAAATTGAATCTTGATGTTTCTGCTATGTTAGCTTACTGCAGCTCACTTACAAATGGAAGTGCCAAGTTATATGACTTTAATGTACCAGTTTTAAAACAACACGCTGAATGGGAAAGGTTAAAACCACAAAAACCCATACTTGATAGTTTTTTAAAAGATAAAAAACTATATTGTTGTCAAACTGCAAAAGATAACTTTGTTAATATCGTTGAAACAGTTGGAGGTCCATCAGAACAAATTCGAGCTGAAGAACTATTAAGTAGGTTAACAGTTTTACCTGATGATGCAGATTATACTGTGACAAATGACGATGAAGACTTTAAAGATATATTTGATAAGGTGCAATATTCTGACGAGAAAATATTGAAAGTTGGAGGAAAAATTAAGAAGAGATCCTTAATTATTTTCACATTTGGAGATAGAATAAAAGCAGTTACAGTTACAGCGAATGATGGATTCGTTAGAGCAGCAAAACAACAGGTAGTTAATCAAATTTAGTTAGTCAAAAGTGTTAGATAATTTTTATTTAAGGAACTATGATTTTTAACATGTCTCACAGTTTCTAGATAAACAATCCGTATACTAGGGTGCTTTTTTAGGACTTATTTTTTTTTGCTCCCCACTCAAAATCTTGTTGAAAATGACCAAAAAAGAAATTTCCTAAAAATTTGAGCTCTTAATATGAACTCTAAGTACTCGCCCAAAGCGTAAAAAGATTTCCCACTTAAAATCTGCACTCATCTGCATCACTCAATCAGATTTCGCTGAAAAATTCTCATTTTTTAAAGTTATTTTAAAAATGACTGGATTTATGGAAAATATGTTAATAAAAAAACTTGTAGGAAATTTAATTTCATTTAAAAAAGGTTCAATATAGAGGGGTTAAAAATAATGGTACAATCCTTGAGGATGTTTTCATATTTGTTCACAGAACTATACAGGAGCAATAAATTGGAAAATAATAGAGTGACTATAAATAATGATAGAAGTTCATATACTATAAAATGAATGCCTTATTCCCCTCGTTTACGAACTATAGACCTCTAAAGTTAGATATTAAAATTTGTTCTTATTTATAAAAAATTATTGGAAATTAATCAAAATTCAACCATTTATAAATACCATCAATGTACACTTATTTGCGTTATAAAGAGAAACACTATCCTTGTAAACCCAGGTACGCACTAAGTTCAATGATTGATGATGCAATTGTTTTTATATTTGGTTTTTTTTTACTTCTGAATGCCACACCTGAAATCTTCAAATGTTTTTAAAGAAAAAGAATCTTCTTGTAAAAATTAACTAGCTTTAGTCTACTAATACATCTTAATTTAACAAAAGTAAAAATACGAAAAAAACAATAAAAAACCGTAAAAATAAGTACCTACAAATTCTAACAAAGCTACAGAATTCCGCGAATTATTTTTGTACCAATTTAATAAAAAAAAGTCATTATTCTAAGTAGGCGGCTGTCAAGTCACTCAATTTATGTAAATATTAGTTGTCATTCTACACTTGTTAAAATGTGAAACGAAAAATAATATTATTATTATTTTTAGTACCTCTAGTTCTTGGTAAGAAAGTCCTGGGACACCCTGTATACACAGTCTCTTTCTCTGACCGTGAGCAAGTTAAGTTTAGAGAAAAAAAAGTTTATTGAATAATGGTCGTGTTCATCCCAACGTAGCGCTACCGGAGCGTCCTGCTGAACGCAACTGATTGATGTGAGCGGTGTGGTATCAGTCGCCTTTTTTCCCATCGGAATAGAAATTCGCTACGCTACCGATGAGTGATGCATCAACTGTAATTTATGACAAATATGTTAACAACTATATAAATAATGACATAACATATTTTTGTTTGAATATATTTTCGACATTCGTATCTTGAAAAAGAATGAACACCACTAGGAACTAAACTAAATTGAAATCGAAGATGAATGAATAATTATTGCAGTCATAATATCAAATTATATTAGGTTATGTTGTTTATCAAAATAGCAAATTCAGCAGAATTAAAAAATTATGGATTACTCTAAAAAGCGCAACCTGATCAACTTTGTTGGGATGAACGCGACCAACGTTTTTGAAAATCAATATTTTAAAGCATGGGGCGCTATGTCTGTGTCAGCACCGGCCGGTGAACGACCTTAAACCGGCACTGTACATAACTGTATAATTTTTTAAAAGATATTTCATTGATGCTAAATTTATTTTTAGGGTATAAATTTTGTAGTATTCATTCACGAATCTAGAGCTTTAACAGAACAAAAAGAAAAAGCGAAAGCGATACTAATTGAAAAATGAAGCTAGCCCATATGACTTATTGTAATTTGCTGTGAAACTCCTTGCATGTGATTTATATAATTTATTGATATTCATTTAATTTTAATGTATTTATACTCTACATTTTACCTTAAATAAATAATTCATTTGTAAAAAGTGAAAATATAGTTTGAATTTTGTACTTTCCAGTTTATTCATGGTCTACTAACATAAAAGATAGGGAAATTATGTTTAAGGCTTATGTTAAGCCGTCCGGGTCTGTGGTTCTCGTCACTTCCCTTTTGGATCTGTTTTCTGGTTGGAGTCTTTGGACGAATCTGATCATCCTTCCAAGCTACGCCTCACCTGCGTAAGGTACAAGACCAAATTATCAACTATTATTACAGAAACAACGGCGTGTCTCCCATGAATCAGTAGCTAGCACGGTTTTATGCCTGCGCTAGGCATTTGATAACCACTGCTGACTTCTGAAGTTTGTTGTTTCTTTGTATTTATAGGTTAACCGTTCACATTTGACGCGGGGGAAAGCTAACTGTCACTCGATAAAAAGACAAATCTGAAAAGTCACCAATAAGCTAATAGATTTTCTCCGCATTCCCATGTACGCAATACGTTAAGCGCTTCTTTATAAGTAATGCTTAAGCTGCAGCAGGGCAACAAGCGAGACAATTGAGTGCTTCTAAAGTTAAGCACAACTTACGAAGAGCGTGCTTGAATTTCAAACGGGCATTAGCTTCATTATCTAAGCTATGACAATAATTCCGTTTTTTTCTAACGGTGTGTTTGAGGAGCACGCTATTTGTGCTATCCGGTACATTACATTACATGGTTTTATGTTCGAAGTTTTAGTTTTAAATTCATTTTCAATTTTTACTTGCATGACAAGTTGCCACTAATGACAGTCGCCCTGAGGATAAACAATTATTTGGATAGATTTGTAATTTGGTTGTTTTGTATTGATTGAATGATCATTTTTGTTATAAACAGTCATATATGGCTTTTGAAATACCTAAGCAATTAAAACAATGTCGAAGAAAGCACTAAATCAAAATTAAATGAACTCAAACACGATCAAAATAACTATTAAGAACCACGTGTTGTGCAAAGTAGGGTTGGCGATCTGAAATCGATTAATCGAATAATCGATTCCTCGGACCGAATAAATCGATATGTTGTATTGAATCGATTCAGTGAATCGATATTTCACCCTTGAAAATCGACTTTCGATTTTTTTTTGTATTTTTGGTAGAGCGGCTTTTTTTTCAATTGCCCCAGCAACATCGCAAGTAGTGATGAGAACGGAACCGCTCGGATCCCAGTAGACTCGACAGACACTGTTGCCTTTTTTTTTCAAAAAAGCTTATAGGGAACTCTATAAGTAGGGATGTTTTAAAAATTAAACGATTTTTATATAAATCGATTATTATTTTGTTATAATCGATTTTTCGAGTAATATTAATCGATTTTGTATAAATTACGTGTGTTTAAGGAGTGGATTTTCTGAAACGGCTCTCGTATTATTTATTGACTATTTTTCAAAATTTTGACAACTTTTGACGATTATTGACCATTTTTTAACAATTATTGACAGTTTTTGACAAAAATCGTCCATTTTTAACAATTGACACTTATTGACCAACTTTGACAGTTTTTCAACAATTACTGATTATTTTTAAAAAATTATTGACCAATTTTGACAGTTTTGCAACAATTACTGACCATTTTTCAAAATTTTAACAGTTATTGGTCATTTTTCAAATTTTTTTAAAAATTTTCGATAATTATCGACCACTTTTCAAATTTTTTGACAATTATTGACAATTTTCAGCAGTTTTTGACAACAATTGACAATTATTGACCATTTTTTAACAATTATTGACAGTTTTTGGCAAAAATTGTCCATTTTTAACAGTTTTTTACCATTATTGACCAATTTTGACAGTTTTTCAACAATTACTGTACATTTTTTTTTAATTATTGACCAATTTTGACAGTTTTGCAGTAATAACTGATCATTTTTTTAAAATTATTGACCTTTTTTTTAATTATTGACCAATTTTGACTGTTTTGCAACAATTATTGACCATTTTTCCAAATTTTTTAACAATTATTGATCATTTTTAAAAAATTATTGACCATTTTTTACAAGTATTGACCAATTTTGACAGTTTTTCAATAATTATTGACCATTTTTTACCATTACTGACCAATTTTGACAGTTTTGCAACAATTACTGACCATTTTTCCAAATTTTTCAACAATTATTGATCATTTTTTAAAAATTATTGACCATTTTTCAACAATTATTGACTAATTTTGACAGTTTTGCAACAATTACTGACCATTTTTCAAAGTTTTTCAACAATTATTGATCATTTTTTAAAAATTATTGACCATTTTTCAACAATTATTGACCAATTTTGACAGTTTTTCAACAATTATTGACCATTTTTCCAAATTTTTTGACCATTTTTGAAAATTTTTGGTCATTTTTCAAAATTTTAACAATTATTGACAATTTTCAACAGTTTTTGACAATTATTGACCATATTTCAAAAATTTTGACAATTTTCATATAATTTTATTTGATTTTTTTTCAATCCAATAAATATCGTTAACGAATAAATCTCTTAGGTATATTATCGAGATATATACGAAAAGCATGTCCATTTTTAAAACAATCCAAAAAAATCAACGATCTTTTCGCAGAAATCGATTTATTTTTTATTAAAATCGATTTTTTCGACAAACCCATTAATTTTGAATAAAGAAAAATAGATTTTTATTTTATCGATTATTCTTTTCCATTAATCTCACACATTCCTAATCCGATACTTTGTGATAATAATATGGTAATAAAAAAATAATTGATATTATTATCGAATTCCCTGAACATAAAAAAATCCCCAATTTTACAGATAAGAGATCCCGGAGAGAGATTGTTTATTTAGGGGTACCTTTTTTGTTTTCCAATAAAAAAGATCGATTTATATTTACATTGTAAAAAATACAAACTCGAAAAAAATCGATTTTTTTTTAAATCGATCTTTTAGACCTCGATCTTTTTATGTATCGATTCATCAGGTTACGATTCGAATCGATTTAAAAACCGATCTTTTTTAGAAAGAATCGCCATCCCTAGTGCAAAGAACGCTCGTTTATCATCAGATTCATCAGGGCGACCGTCACGTTGACTTGCCCTACACGCATGCGGAATGTGCCGAGCCTGAACTACGGACTGGAAAGTTGAACGGTACGACTAGATACCAGTGGCGTTGCTGTAGATGGACATTCAATGTTGAGCATTTTGCCGTACAATGCGCTATTTATTATTAAAAAACAACCACTTCGGTACATGAGAAATGTATATGTATACAGCAATGGGACAAGGCAAGTATTTTCTGGGGCCGTTCGGCAATGTTACTCCATTGACTTCGAACACTCCTCCCTTCTTTAAACCGTTCGGTTATTACAGAACGAGTAAAAGGACGAGAGCTTATTTTCCCGACTCGGCACCACCCACTATTTAGAAGCTCTCGTAATTTATCGAGAAGGGCAAAGAAAATGATTGAAGAAGGTATAGTGTTGAGAAAAATGGCCGCGTAAGCTGCAGTTGTATAGCTTCTTCAATCATTTTCCTTGCCCTTCTCGACATATTAACCAATGATCTGTTTTAACCAAGAAAAAATAAGGTTATTATTTTGAAGAAATTGACAGAAATTCTGAATAGTGGGGCGTGCCGAGTCGAGAAAATAAGCTCTCGTGAAAAAGGATCGTTCGTTTTCTGTGGAGTGGTGTGAAAACTGAAAAGAGCTGCTCCAATTGTACCACCTCGGCGAGGTAGTGAATATGCACATTTCGATTACCGGCCAAAAACTAAAATTCTTATGTATTTTAGGTTACATAGTTTACAATTGCGAAGTAATAATTATTTATATTTTATAAAAATAGTAAAAAAATTACCACAAAAATATTACACCGAATGACATTTGTTTGAATTTGACTTTTGATAGATGTCGTTTGACAGTTCGGTAACAAATGATAATTTTACTCATGTTACTCTTCGAGAAAGCTGCTTCTGATCCACTCCTTTCACTCTCCATTTCAGAGTTCATTGCCGAACGGCCCTTCTGTCAGTTTTCAGATATGTGTCACATGTCACTTAAACTCTTACTTTTGACATATGTCAGTATCATATGATTTGTTGGGGTGTAGGTGAGTGGTGTTTAAAGTTTATTCAAAAATGATCTTTTTTATATCATTCGGGTTTTTGCTTATTTCTACAGGTGAGTAAGAAATTGAATCACGGAATATTTGGTCATTATTTATTGAATATTTTTCGTTAGTCATGTTCCGTTTATTGATATATATGATTTATTGTAGCTTATGGGGCTGGAGAATTCTCAGTTATCCACCATGCACCTAGTCTTTTTTTCAACGGCCATGAAACTTTAAGAGAGAGTACTCTTAAAGAAGTATATGCAGCTTCACTTGGCTTTTCTACTGAGCACTTTTCTAGCTGGAGGGGCATGTACTTGTTGGATCCTTTTGGTGTAGCTCAAGCTATAGTTACAGTTTATGTTGATGGCGTATCTGATATCGATCAGCAAAAAGGGCATCGTTTCTCACTCAAGACTGACATAGGAGAATCTAAGATTTTTGAAAATCTTGAAAGACGAATTAATGAACATTATCCTAAAGAGGAAACTAATGCAGTTAGGATTCAGCTTTCCAATGGATTAGAAGATGTAAGTTGAAATGAAAGGAGATTAATTTTATAATGTCATGTGATGCAATTATTTACCTATTATTTTTACAATTGCATTATCGTTTCAAATGATATTAACCTTGGGAAAACAGGCAACATAATTCATACATTCAGTTGGTACTACAATCAAGGATATTTTTATCCCTCTTCCCTGTATATACCTACCTACCTGGTTCATATGCCAACTAAAGTTTGTCAGTAAAACCAATAAACTCAAGCTAGGAGTTAAAATTCATAATGCACTTTAAAAATTAAAATAGGAACTTATTTCTGTTTTTTACTGAAAAAACATTGAAGGAATTGAATGGTGTGTAACAGAAATGAGATTCGATAAACCTAACCTAATAATCAAATCTCTCCTTAAAAAAGAATTGATCAACATAAGAAGAAAAGGTATTATATTTCTGTTTTCTTTATTAAGATAAAATACCAAGAATTGGAGTTAATTGGAAACTGTAGCTAATAAAAATACAATTTGTGTTATAAAATAAATCAATAATAGGTAGTAATAGGTTTGTTTGTTGAAAAGTAAGAGGAATGTGCATTTAAAAATATCCATATTAAATGTTTTTATAAAGTTTTGATTTTAAATGTGTTGAAATAAAACTATAAACACAAATATTGGGGCGTCGACCCAGCTTTGTAGTGGAACGCTTCGGATAGGATAATTATAACTATAACTTATAATTATAACCACGCTCGACCTTGCTTGGTTACCAAGCAAGGTCGAGCGAGGTTAGTACTTGGACTAATATCTTTATTTATTTTAAGATTCGCAGATATTCAGTTTTTGATGATATTGGATCAAACAATATAGAGCAGGTCAATCACAAAGCTTTGAAACTAGGTTCAGAAGAGGATAGGAAATTCCTTAAAGAAATGACATTGTTGAATGCCATTGCTGAAAAAGTACGTATAAAGTAAAATGGGTAAATTTAATAAAATATTAGCCTTTTGGTTTAGAATTAATTGGGGGTCACAGAACTGATCATTTGAAGTCTGTACCATAGAAAAGTATTCTATCATCAGTATGCTGACAGATATTAGCTATATGATTTGTTGCAACATCTTATTAAAACCAATCTGTGAGCACCTCCAGATTTTGTACATGGTAGAACTTTATATATCTTGGTTAAAAGTGAGTCGATTTTGATAATAGTCATCAACGAAATGTCCAATATTACCAAACAGTAAGTCAAATCCTGTGTATTGGACAATATCAGCAGTTGGAGGTGAAGATGTCACTATGGTCAACTTTAACATTTCTTAGAGCTCTCGGACGATAACATATACCTTGTACTGATTTTATTCACGTCCGATTTAAACAAAATCACGTGAAAAGTTAAATTGAACAGGGCCATATTTTGTTTTACGGTATTACAAAAAAATAAGGTAGGTATTACATGCAGCAAAAGTCATGCTGCACAAACCAGTAAACTATTTGGATAAAACGTCGTTTGTAATTTGTTGCAAACATGTTTTGATTTCCACCATTATTCCATGTCTATTTAACAGAATATAAATTTGGTTTCGAAAACGATATCAAAGATTACAAAAAAAATATAAGATAGTTCACTCGAAGGCGGTCTGATTCTTCTTAGTCTTTTAAGCGATCTCCGCAATCATAAATCATATTTACGGCTCGCTTTTGTTGTCAATAACGAGACCGCTAGGTACCAGGGCATTAGAAAAGTATATTTTATTCCAACCTATACAGGGGTAACTTGAGAAATATATATTCAAAGTATAGGATGATTTATTAAAGGTTTTTTTATATATTTTTAAATGTTATTTATTTCGAAAAATGTTCAGGATATGAATTTGAAAAGGAAAGTTTAGCTATAAGTAAAAAATACATCAAAATTTTTAAAATGAATCAATTGACAGTTTTTATCCAACATTTTAGTAATTTTGTGATACTTATTGATGATCTAGCGGTTATTTATACAAAAATTCAATTAAATATACTTATTGGACACCAGAATAATAGGGCCACTAAAACAATTTTGATCTTTAAATTAGACACCACATATTTTTTGGATTCACAAGGTAAAAACAGTAAAAACATATTATGCAGCTGCAGGATATATTTATCAATAAATTTTAAAAAAAATTCAAAATACTAAGTTTGGAGTTTGGTTTATAAGATGTCTTTCAAATCTCATTATAAATTTGAGAGTAAAATATATACGGACTCTGGTATAGAGACTTACATAATACGTGATAGGAAATTGATTGCGTGGATGATCGAAAGATAATTTTGTAAATTCGTTCATAAGGAACTGACCAATTCCCCTTTGGTTAGCAATAGAATTAAATTTTTCGACAAATATATTTTCCATCGCATTCTCAACAATGTCCCTTGATGGTATACATAAGCCACTAAATTCAGCTTTCTTTGTCATGTAAGCTTTTAGTCTACAGAAAAAGGTTTCTTTATTAACTGCTTCTCTATATTTTTATCATCGTTTACTTTATAAGTACTTGAAACCAATATTGCATTCACAGTTGTGGGAAAGTGATAAGTGAATTATTATTTACACAACTAAGACTATTAACAAATATTACAAAATATTAATTTTATAAGTTTTGCTATTGAAGAGAAAAATATTAATATTATTTTTTGTTTATTTTAATAGGTAATTAATAAATTTAAAAAATATATACAACATAAACATTAAACACGAACAAAGAATTATAAACACCTTTCTAAAATACCAGCGCCCGACGGGCGACGACCCATATAATATGCAAAATTAAATGCAAGTAAGGATTTAGCGACATGATGTGGCATGGCACCAACCGCTAAGTCACCAGACAGTAACCAGCGGTATGAATGCTTTATTCGATAAATTCGTACAAGTGAAATATCTTTATTTTTTTTCTAATATTTGGCGATATAGCTCTGTTTCTTTCTCATTTTACTGTAAAAGTAATTAAATAAGATGAAATAAACTTTAAAATAGCTTTTATATGATGAAATTGCCTATTTTTAACCTATGTTTGCAAGTCAATTAACTGATGATCAAATTTGTTACAATATAATCCATATTTTCTATCTAAGGATAAAAATTCTTACCCCCTTGGAGGAAAATTTATTTTGGATTTTTATTTTAGATCGAAACCGGGAAAATTACAAAAGATTACGTTCCTGACGTTTTTTGGTTTGAAGTATCTGCTCTTCATGCACTTAAAGATTTATATGGAGAAAACTCAACCCAAGTACTAGAAGCTAAACAACTCCTTAACGAAGCAATTTCGAGATTGAACACTGCTTTTGTCAAATTATATGATGGATATGTTCTCGTTACTGTTATAACTAGCGATGCTAGTCACACAAGAAGGGGTCGAAGTATTCTTGAAACTGAATCATCAACATCAAGTAGTGATGTAAGTTTATTGTATGTCCTAAAAGTTTTGGCACAAAATAATTAATCGGATTTTTTTTAATGAAGAAATTTACTAACAAGTTATCATAAATTACAACTCAATACTTATACTATACTATCGAATTATGTGGAGTGGCCCATTCTGCTCTACCAGACGCAAATTTCTTCGAATGTCTCTCATGACATCCTGGACAGAATAAAGATTAATTTCTCTCAGTTTTTCGTAAATTCGTCGTCTCAATTGTTCTTCATCTTGCGCTTCCCAGCCTCCATGATAAACCTTCCTAGACAGTTTTGGGTATCTCTTGAGTAATGGCATGATGCTAGGTCTGGCCAAAACATGATACCGTCGTTAGCATGATGTTCGTGGACAAACTGAAGTAATTTGTAAAGGCAGTTATCAATATAGCTCTATTCAAAGCTTCACCTCTCACTCTTCCCACAAAAGGTCGGGATACATCCCTGTTAGAAATTGCGCATCAGACAAGGATTTTATCTGCAAATTATCTTGCAACATTGTCAGTGCAATCCTCTACGTTGTCCGTATAAAATCCATCGTTTCCTTCATTTCACAATTACTCAAATTGAATTACTTTTCGTCATCTAAAATAATGATCTTTTCATTGACAATATGTACCCGCCTCAGTTGACGACAGCATCTTGGTATACGAAGGAGTTGCGCTTGAGAGTATTTGGGGCACTTACGTCTCTCTCGATATTTTAGACCATTCCGCCTCAATTCCAACGATATCGTACTCTTATAAGATCTGTATTGACGAGCCAGTCTCCTCGTTGACATTCCAACCTGGTTTTTTGCTCTTCTCGCCAATCTCTCCGACCTCTGTGCAGTAAATGCACGTGGTCTTCCACTTCTTGGGAGATTCAGACATGGTATTCCCTACTCGCACTCCGCTATTGTTCTATAAATGGTTCTGCGTGAAATTTTTTCATTCTGGAACATTCGACAGATCTCAGCTTTGGGTATCCGCCCAACCAACTTGTAGATACTTGTTCTTATTTCTAATTTATTCATCTTAAAGTGAAAACTTCAAAATAAATAAATCTCAACTGACAGTAATCAAAGTAAACAAACTTTTGTTTTTGTTGAAATTAAAGCCAATGAATTTTGTGCCAAAACTTTTAGGACATACGTTAGGTAGTGCTGATTTAAAAAAGTTATTACTAAATACCAAAAAATCAAAACCGGCTAAAATAATTTTTCTAATGAATTAAAATGTTTTTTTCCAGAAGAGTAAGGTACATTGCTTCAAGCCATTTCTTTTTTATGTACAGTGGTTTAAATTGATACCAGCAAAATTAATTCAGTTTAAATTATCTCTATAAAAAATCATAAAATCTTATACATTTCTCCTCGTAAATTGACATTAAACATTTGGAAGTGAAGTATGTTAAAACTGGTAGAAATACTAAAGTTGTTGGAAATGGCCGTGAACGTCATAAAAATCTAGTGGTTTGTGTTGTACCAATTGCGGATGATTGATTGATTTATACATATATGATTATTACTAAGTTGGGAATTCAGGAACCGTTGGCGATACTTGACACTGAATACTGTTTACACTACCACTACACCAATACTAACACTTTACAGTATCTTACGCGCGTTTCGATAACCAAGTTATCTTCTTCAGAGACTGAAGGTTGAAGTGTTGGTGTAGTGGTAGTGTAAACAGTGTTCAGTGTGATATATGATTATATCACTGGTCTTTTTTTCAGAAAACTGAATACAACTTGGCCAGCTACTACAACACGGATTACCCCGTTATTTTTAACATTATTCTTTGGTTTGGGATAGTTATGTTATTTTCCCTCATCGCTATATGCATGGCTATTGGCAACATGGATCCGGGCCGCGATTCCATCATTTACCGTATGACAAGCACCAGAATGAAGAAAGATAATTAAATGTATTTAATTTTATTGTTTCAAAGTTCAGTTAGGAACAAAGTAGTTCTCAGTTATTTAAGTCATTAATTTATAAAATAATAGTTTTTACATTGAGTCCGAAAGATTGCATTAGGTTTTTAACTGAACACTGGAAAATCCATTTTCAATGTAAATTTTTTCGTTGATTGTATTGTATTATGTAAGTGAAAGCAAACTAAAGCGATTTAAAAGAATATTGATAAACGTAATGATCCTCTGACATTCGTATAGAAACGAAATTTTTTGATTTGTTATTAGCTGTGTTCCTATGAACCATATAACGTCTTTAAGTATATAATATTATGCAAAAATAGTACATCATTTTTTCTCCATACCCTTATTGTTATATTGTGTATTTTGTTATGTACATACATAAAAAATTATTAATTTACATTTTTAGCTTAAAGATGAAAGGTTGTTTTAAGAAGACACATTCCCTTGTAAATAAAAAAAATCACAAACAAATTTTTTTTTGATTTTTTTCCTAACAAGATCCGTCGATCATAAATGTACTATGCTCTGTTAAAATTTCATTTACGCTTCGTCAAAACAATATCCGCAACTGCTCTAGAAACTGACGTTTCACGTTCGTATTGGTGGATTGGTTACACTCAACACCCAACATTTTTATCCACCTATACGAATGCAAAACTTCTGTCGGTGGAGCTGTTGTAAGGTGGGGATATTGTTTTGACGCCGACGTAAATGATATTTGAACAGAGTATAGATAAGTAAAGGTCGAGATACACAATCGCACCGTGCCGATCTGGGGGTTGACTGAGGCTCGGCGCGTCCATTTAAGGTCCACACCTATCTGTAGCTCGTCAGTGCCAACCTTGTAGTTTTCCTACTTGCCTTAGGCTGTGCTGACAGTAGCTCCAGTTTCTGCAGATTGTTTTCTCGTCCGTCTACTGCCCAATACGCTTGTTGGTGTCATGCGCTCAGAGTGTACTAGTTTTCGACTGATTGCGAGAAAAACTGACAGAAATATACAATTCTTTCAGCAATGGATTTCAATTCGCAACAGTTTTTGTTGGAAACTAGTCCCCTACCAAAAGAATTATTATTTGAAAACGGTAAGTATTTTTGGATTAACCCCCATTTTCCAAGAAAGAAGTCCAATATGGCGAATGTCAAACTATTTTTCTTCGGTTGTAAGAACAGCCTGTAAAGTCTTTAAATATTTTAGAATTAAATCGACATTTTGGTATACATGTCGTAGGCATAATGTGAATTTAGGCTTTTTATAAACTGCCTAGGCATTTTACAAAAAGCCGGCAAAACGCGATCATAAAATGCATTTTTCGTTATGCCGACACCAATTCAGGCAAATTGATAAAATGCCGGCAAAACAAGAACAGAAGAATGTATATCATATTGTGACTGATTATTTTTAGGCATTTTACAATTTGCCAAAATTGGTGCCGTCAAAACGTGAATAGATATGAACAAGTCGACTTTTTTCGATTGAATGGTACATTAGATATTAGGAATTGTCCGTTTGCAGTTTGCTATCAGCCAGCGGTCGGTAAAAACGCACATTGTGTTATAATTTAATATTTCGCGTAACCTTTATTTTGTTGTTTATCTATTTTGATGTGTTCAAAAATATCAAAATGAGCGAAAACAACGAAGAAGTGCAAATCGAGAATGAGAAACGAGATTTAGAAGTCATGAAAGCGCAATTTAATGAACAGCTACAAAAGTTTTATAGTGAAAGAGTGGAAAAAGATGTTATTAAAAAATCTTGGACGGCTAATGGGGTTAAAGAAGTTATTACAGACATTAAACATGGTAAATTAGCTGACTTAACAGGTAACAAAATAATAATAAGCAGTATCATTTAATGAGAAAATATGATATTTTGTCTATCGGTACTGATGAACATTTAGTCGTAAAACGAAGTTCTCTTGATCAACCTATTGTTTACATAATTCCCATAGAACAGTATTTTGATGTGTTGCTAGAATCTCACAGGTCATGGTGGCAGGGATAAAATGCTATTTGCATTAAAAAATAAATATAACATTCCTAGAAGAGCAGTATAAACTTTCATTTCACTATGTAAGGAATGTCAACTTAAGAAATCGCAACCTCATAAGGGATTGGTTCTGCGACCAATCCTTTCTAAAGATTTTAATGTTCGCGGCCAAGTAGATTTGATAGATCTCCAATCTGCTCCCGACGGTAACTATAAATGGCTTCTTAACAGTCAAGACCATGCCACCAAATTTTTGAATCTTCGCTCTTTATGTACCAAACGTGCTGCAGAGGTAGCTATAGAATTACTGAAAATATTTTTGGAGTTTGGAGCACCGCACATATTGCAAAGTGACAATGAGCGGGAATTTACTGCTTCGGTAATAGTAGAAATTGTTGGCTACTGGCCTGATTGCAAAATTGTTCATGGTAGGCCACGTCACCCTCAAAGCCAGGGTAGCGTAGAAAGAAGTAATCAAGATGTTGAAAACATGCTTCGCTCCTGGATGTCCGATCACTCCTCCACAAATTGGTCCATTGGGATGCTATTTTGTACAATGGCAGAAAAATTCATAAAAACATCGCATTATTGGAAGAACTCCGTACCGTGCATTGTTTGGAGCTAATCCTAAACTTGGATTAAAATCGACAAACCTTCCAGATTCTGTAATTAAAGAACTTCGGACAGAAGAGGAACTTGAAGATATAATGAATCCTTCACGAACCAACAACACTGAACGGGAAATACCAGAAGATAATCTTGATTCGAACTCAGAGGGTAGCATTCAACTGGACAATATGGAAGAAAATGCGACTGAGATTTTAAGTGATAGAATTGTATATTGTTGTGCGCGTAGTGAAAAAATCACAGAAAAATCTAAATTCACTTGTGAGATATGTAATGCCACAATGCATTCAGATTGTACAATTTTAAGTTCAGGACCATCCTCAAAACTAGATACAAAGATTTGTTCACTTTGTGCAACCCAAAATAAAATTGAAATTGAGAGACAACAATCGTACTCTGGTCAAAAAAGAGCAGCTGAAAAGATGACTGAGGCTTCCAACAAAAAATTTAAGTCGATTGCAATCGGGTCATATGTTTATTTAACAGTTCCTAAGGTAGATCGAGGTCCTCTCGATTCCAAGAATATCATTGGAAAAGTGATTGACCTGAAAAATAGCCTCTACAAAGTAGACCTCCAAAGGAATTCTTAAAACTTTATTTTCTAGAAATGATATTCAAGAATCCTCAGTAGGTTTTGGAGAAGAAGTTCCTGATCGAATAATGACCCTCAAAGAGGCAGTTGCATATCAGTCACGATTCGGAGGTCAAGGCTTTCAAAAATGTAGCTGTAAGGCTAGTAGTAAACAGTGCAATACAAAAAAATGTGCTTGCTTTAAAAATAACAATGGAAGTTTGACATGCAATAATTTGTTTTCAATTTTTAGTTATAGTTTTATATTAGTATTAGCGTAGGTACATTCTTACCTACCTAAATTTTAAGAATATTTCATTCATTTCATAGGATTTGTTTTTTATTTGCAGTTTCATATTTGTGTTAGGTAGTTTCTCAAGTTGTATATTTTTATATCATGAAGTGTTAACTGTTAACTGTTTATTTGTTTTCTTAATAAAAAGATTTACAGTAACTGTATTATTTATATTTAGTAGTGTTTTCGACTTTATTTTCACGTTTTGACGGCACCGATTTTGGCAAATTGTAAAATGCCTAGAAATAATCAGTCACAACATGATATACATTCTTCTGTTCTTGTTTTGCCGGCATTTTATCAATTTGCCTGAATTGGTGTCAGCATAACGAAAAATGCATTTTATGATCGCGTTTTGCCGGTTTTTTGTAAAATGCCTAGGCAGTTTATAAAAAGCCTAAATTTACATTATGCCTACGACATACATATATCTAATACTGTACCTGCTCCAGCCTCGGGCCGGGCCCCTACTAAATAACATTGACACCGTCGCAGGCGATCAGTCAACTCGGTTACAGGTCGGTGTAAAGAATAGTAAGCTCGACCGGTACCCTTTTTTAAGCCCAGTTCACATTGGTCAAGTATAAGATAGAGTGAAAGGAAAGGGCAAGTAAAAAAAAGCATATCAACTCGACTGTTGTTAAACAGTTGGTCGAGTGAAAGGTCAATGAACAGGCTAGTCGAGTAATAGAGCATATTGGCCCTCTTCCCCATCAGCATCACGCTCGTCTATTAACTGGTCCAATTTAAACATCTTAAAATCTGACAGTGACAATTAAGAGCGTCGAGTACTAACCCGAACTACTGGTCCCAGATAGATTATATTTAATGAGGGGGCTAATTGGCATATTCCACTGAGACCTTTTCAGATCTATTGTGGTCCTATGAATTTATATTACAATCCCCAACCCGACCCTTTTTAAGTAGCCAATCAGCCTCGAGATTGAACCTTCCATGAAATTTGTTGCCGGTGTCTTCTCATCGCTTAGTATAAGAAACCGCACATTCGACTGGCAGTCGCACCGGCATGCTCTGCAGTTTCCTCCTCTAGGTGGCTGAATTTGCACATGGCTGTCTGTCAACCCCAGTATCTTTGCATGCCTGTTCAGCCATGGACGTATCTTATATTATACGTCCATGTGTTCAGCTTACAGTGCCCAGTTAACATTCCTATAATAGTACGGCTTTGACAGTTTTCCTATCTTTGCTTATTAGGTCTGCTCTGACCACATTAGATTTCCCACAATTCTAGAGATTTCTATGCTACCCACTTTTTATTGTCTATTTTACGATGATGCAGAAGGGAATGAACTGCATTGATGAGCCTTGTTTCATCCGCCAGTTCGTTGCCCTTATGACACCCTCGTGTCCTGCTACCCAGTCTACCATAACCTTGAAATGGTCTGCAAGTGCGTTTAGGTACCTATTTAATCCCATACTAGCTTAGAGTTGACCTCTAAGGAATCGAGTGCCGTCAGTGCAGCTTGGCTGTCTCTGTGAAGATGGCAACTGAACCTATTCCGTGCCTTTTAATTTCTTCAGCGCAGTGGTGAATCGCCGTCCCTTCCGGTTTGGAAGTTGTGACGTCCTTAGATAGGCTTATTGTTTTAGCCATTGCATTCCGGCTCCTATACCTACCTCTGCCTTTTAGCCGTCCGAATACCAGGTTGTCTCAGCCTGAATGAGTACACTTTTCTTACAGTCTTCCCTAATGGTATAGCAATTTGGATCTTAGTAATTATTAAAGCTATATCTTGTGGTCGTTGCGTCAATGGGTTACCATTTTAAGTCATCCTCTTTTAGCTCCTCGATAGTCAGCACTATGCGTTTGGCTTATGTGTTGTCGACTTTGAATTAGTCTATGCATTACAGATTTGACTTGTATAAAAATTTGTAGTGGTGGTAGATGCAGCATTACTGGCCCACCTACTCTACTAATGTAAACTAGGCATAATCACTCGGTACGAGCTCGCATCGGACCGTACTCGGTATAGCATAAATAGCCCTTAGTTCCTTCATTTTGTCACTCACACACACTCACCGATCATCAAAATTATAAGGTAGTTCTAGCAGACAAACAATTTCAAATTTTAAACACAATAGTTATTGTTTACCCTATAAAGCAAGGAAAGCATTATCAAAATGTCAATACCGTTTTCTAAACATATATATTCAATCTTGAAGTGAAATTTGCTTACATTTCTACAGAAACACCATGTTATGGAAGTGAAACCGCAGTCTGACGAAGTTTGACTTTGACCGACTAGCACTACCTACTCTCAAACAAGTTGTCGAATATCCAGCAGAATACCATGCCCCTTCACACTATGGCTATGGACAGAAAGAAAGCGGGTTACCTGCTCTGATCGGCACCTATATTTACTTATGGTTGATAAACATAAGCGCACAGAGACAAAATAGGCTGAAGCTCGTCGGCGCATGTAGCAAGCCGCAGGCAGTTTACCGGAATGAGCGAGCCGATGATGGATACGGAAGCATTAATTTCTGCTGTTTTTAAGCAAATCCCTGTATGGGACAAACATCGTAAAGACAGAAATATAGTGGAAAAATGATTCATTCGCATATAACGATAAAAGCGTTCAAGTCTTTAAACAACTTATGATATTCTCCAAATTGTGTTCTATTTTGATATAGAAATGAGATAAATACCTCTTTTCGGCCTTTTTAATTTTAAAAACGGATTGTTTAACAAAATTTGTTCGTCCGATGAAGAAGACACTTTTGCACTACTTTTAACCTTCAACTAAGTAAAATAAATCTACGAAAACAGAAGCCGATTCCGATTACCCGCTTCCTTTTTTTGTGCAAGCCTGCCTCTAACGGCGCCGGTAACCAGCAAGCAGGTAGGTAACCCGCTTTCTTTCTGTCCCTAAACTAAGGTAGAAATTAAACACTAATTAAAGCAATATTAAGTTGTTTATTATTTAAAATTCTATAAAAATAAGTTAAATAAATTGTTTTTATAAAATAAGCCCCAAAAAAGTATTATATTACATTCAAAATTATACATGGAAGAACATTCATGGCCGAATGCACCGTTGATAGTACTAAACCCGTTTAACTAAACTGGTTTAAATAGTTAAACGCCCTTAATGTTGCCTTGGTATGCACCGATCGAAGTTTAGTTAAACCTGAAATAAGTTTGACAACGTCGAAAAATGCAGGGAGTTTTTTTCGTGAAAAAGTTTGTCGACGTTATTTGAATTTTGAGTACTTTCGTTTACAGTTACGGGAGTGACGGTTATTTTTGAATTCCGAATTACATGTTCATTGATAAAAAATGCAACAGTTTAAATAATTAGAATCATCAACTTTTTCTTGACAGTCACCTCATCAAATCTAATTTACCTTTTATGAGACATTGACATAAGTTACCCAAATGCCAAAAAGAACAGTTTAAAGTTAAACCTCCAATATTGGGCGTTTAAGTTTAAAATGGTTTAACTTCCATAGAATCGATGGTGCATACCAACTCAGAATTATAAACTAGTTTAATGATTAAACGAGTTCAAGAGTAAACGGTGCATACGGCCATAGTAATAATTATAAGAACATACAATATATAATATTAAAAAAAGCAACGTCCACAAATCTGTTTTGCTAATCGATCAGAAGTATTCATATGTCAAAATTTTAGGCACATTTTAGATATTATACTAAATTATTCGATACAATTGTTTCACAAAAATATAACTCGATCAATGTAAGCGTTAATATACGGAGTTATCTATATCCATGTACTAGTATCACATGAAATATAATTTTTTTTATAAAATACCATAATCAATTAAAGAGACCAATACATAAATATATTTTGTTACCTATAAATTTATCTATCCCATATGTCAAATTAAAAATTATTTTGATAAACAAATTCCCAACCAACGATAATAGCTCATGATATACTTAAGTGTTAAAAGAAATTTTTTATTTTGTGAGTGAAGTTTGCGAATCTAGCACACATACATTTTATAAAAATGTTTGTGTAGCTGTTCCATTTTGATATCAATGTTAAAAGTTGTATTATTTTTATTAAGAGATATTGAATTATAAAATTAAAGCATGGTAGTAGAAAAAAATATATCATGTAGGTACTTTTAGTAAATTGTAATAATAAATGACATACAAGACAATCAGATATTATACTTATTAGGAAACTAGTAAGCTAATATGTCTATTCAGCATTTTATATTGGAAGCTACAATATATTAAGAAGGCACACGATCTCACTACAATAATCAACACTTTATTTTGGTGCATGTTATGTACTTATTTATACAAGTATTTATGCATTAAACTATTTTGTTATGTTTTTTTACGTATACTTTATATAGGAAGTCAAACCGAAGCAAAACAAGGTTTTTAGTAGAAAAGTGAGTTATCTCTTTCTATAGTCAAAGGATGGGGTACCTCTACTTCAAACCATTTAATTAAAATAGAGTTACATATCCTTTTTTTTAAGTACACAAATTCTCTCAAATAATGCACAAAAATATATTAACTGCATTGCTTTGCATGCTATCGGGTTTTAAGCTTGATCTTATTATCGAAGTTGTTCACTTAGATGTAAAAACAGAGATTGGACTGTTTGTATGATTAGTTTCGCTTCATACTGACCATTTTTGAATGACTTTTTTATTGAAATAATGTTGTTTATTTACAATTTGTCTATATAATATGTTGTTTTACTACAGAATTGTACACGACATACATGACAGATGATAATACGTCTCTTTACGCCATTTGTTGAATGTTCATATTTGCTCTAATAATAGTTTGATGAGATTCACAAAACTAGTCACTATGTCGGTGCAAGTTTTTTGTCGTCTTATTTATTGTATACTCTCAGTTTTCGACACCTAACGCTGGAGTAAATACAAAATAGCAAAAAATTATACTATTAGATTGTTGGAAAATGTGGGAAAATGATCTTACCGAAGGTGAGCTATTGAAAACTAGACGAACGAAATAAACGAACGTTTCCTAATGAAAGTCTCTGAAGAAGATAATTTGGTTATAGAAACGCTCGTAACGTACACACACTACACACTACAGTACGTTAGCGTAAACTGAGTTCAGTGTCGAGTATCGCGAACGGTTCCAAAATTCCCAACTTAATTAAAACAACGTTGAAAAAAGCACTAAAGCAAAACCAAATGTACTCAAACACGATTAAAATAACTATTAAGAACCACCTGTGCTGTGGAAAGAACGCTTTGTTTATCCTCAGCGCGAATGTCAAAGTAATTTGTGACGTCTCATGGACCTGCCCTATGTTGTGTAGAATGTAGTTTCGCGGGGTAATGAGTCCTATTTAAGAGATATGTGGTTGTAACTATGTTTTTTTGGAAGGATTTTTTTGATTATTCCACAAACATTTTTCTGCATTAATTAATCAATTATTATTTATGCAAAAGTTGTGGGTTTTAAAGTCAAAAGGTCAACTAATCGGATACTTTTGGATTTTTTTATATTTCTCGAAAATATTTTCAAGGGATTAAAGCAGATACCAGCAGTATGTCGTATAACATATAAGAGACACTAGGAAATATGACCTTGTGGAAGCACTAATTCATATTTATAGTTACTATATATTTACAAAATGCATAATTATTGAAAACATAAATGAATATGTGCAAACTTTATAAATATTACCACTAAAATCAAATAAAGCTTTCTACAAAACACTCTTTATATAATTTTAAAACAAAACCTAAACTTAATGATTGTACTATACACAATTCTTTCAGTCTCAAGCTTATGAGACTGATTATAATTTAACTAAAAAAAGGAATAAACTATGTTTAAATAAGTTTACACATCAACAAAATCAAGTCTGGCATTGTTGGAATAAGCTTTCAATTTTTTTTGTTAAGTTTATTCTGACTGTAAGGATTATCATACTTAACAATAAATTAGTATAAAGAATCATTTTTTTGTTAATACTAATTTCTAAATATGGTTATATACATGTTATTTCAACATTAAATTGTATTAAAAACAAAAAACTGCCAACAATTATAAAATAATATTACGTTTGGACACATGAAGTTCACTATCAAAATCCGAAAATTCGTTTCCAATATTACCTTACCAGGAATTTTAATTTGACCATAAGTGATCCTAAAACATTTGGAGCTCCGTAAAATTTTTACCTGTTAGATAAGGAAAGGGGATAAAGAAATAGTAGCATGATGAATGAGTTCCGTCAAGGAGTAGGTAGAAATCCTGATTCTAGTAAAGGAGATTTTTTATTATAACCCTTTTAGATTCTGCGAACTTCTGAGAAAATGAACAAGAAAGTGGACAACAAGAGTATGGAAGTGTGAAACTTAACACACCAGTTGATTTTAATAACAGTACAGTCAACACTCTAATTTGGTTATTGACACACAATTGATTGCTTACGATGGGAATCTTTATAAGAACAAAGTCAACTCGTCTGGCAAGCATCGGTGGTAAAAAACAGCAGACTGTCTCTGACGTGCGCTACCATTCTGCTATCTTGTCTTAACAGATGACTAGTCGTTGAAGAGGTGGTCTACATAGGTTTATCGGCGAGGAAAGAAAATAGTCTCGTGGTTGACGCATTTAACCAATTAAGCTTCTCGTTCTACCTAACTACCTGTACAAAAGTAAACATAATTCGAAGATTATTGCCAAACAAGTGTTAGACTATAATAAGCATTACCTCCTACGTCTAACATGCCTTCTATCAGGACATTGTCGTCTGAATCATCATATAAAGCGAGTTCTTAAATTCATCAGCATTTTAGGGTCTGAATATATGCGCTTTATGTCAGTGACGTCAATCGATGAACTCGATCGATTATAGATTAGAAACGAGCTAGTTATTTTGTTGACAGCTGGAATTAACTTGGTTAATAGTTGGGTCAAAATTTTCAAATTTTGATTTCTCAAACACATCGGCTGCTACTGCTTGAAGAATTTGTTGTATTAATTAATTAATTGCCTCCATCTCGACTTAACACTGCACAAATCACACAAATAATACTCTATTCTAACCTAAAAATGTTAAATCCATCGGAAACATCAGCATTTAAGTTCGATGGAACTGATGACTAGTTCGATTAATTTACACTGAAATTACGAACGCATTAGCTGAATTTGTACGATGAACCATCGGCAATTTATGAACGGTTTTATGGAATTGTTCTTTATGCATTCTCAATTGCTGAATTTAGGAACTCGGCTATAGCAAGACTTGGACTGTCGGAAGATACGACGTGCCGTCTTTGCTAGAATATAATGAAACAGTAGAGCATGTGCTTTTAGCTTGCCCCGCCGCGGTTCGAATCTGGTTTCTGAAGTTTGACAGAGTCTCTCTCTCTCGCCCTCGCACCTGCAACATCCTTCATCAAAGGAACTAATCGGTTTTGTTAAAAAGCTGAATTTGTTTGGTGAAATAGTGATAGGTGTGAGCCCCAATAGAATCTTGTGAGTCGTAATGGAGGGCCAAATAGACCCACTAACCTCAAACGCAGCCTGTCTAAATGTGCACAAAGAATCATCTCTACCTGAACTGAAGCCTGCGAATATTCTCAAATTCGATATCTACAATATATCTGCATTTTAAAACAGTCTCACGAGATTAGTAACGGAATCCCAGGAAAGTGGTAATTAAATTAAAATAAAAACGAATTAAGGGATGTTGATCTTGATACTATAACAATGTTTTATTTCCGGTTAATTCAAAGACATCTTGAATAATTATTAGTATAATAATTTACATTTATTAATTTTCCTGGAAAATGAAGAACAAATACAATAACATTTTTAATTCACTAATGTACCACTATCATAATATGGCAGTAATAAACTTATTTAATAAAAGTTAATAAATAAGATAAAAAGAATTCCTAAAAACTAGTATCCAGTATCACTGGTTGTTAGTTTCTTTGTAACCAACGACTTGTTTTCAGACTTAATTGCAAAATAAAATTATCTGGCATTGTCATGTGCGTTAGTGAGGTCGAAACACCTCTTCAATGAAATATTGTCATCTGTTAACAGTTGTTAGTATATTATGACCGACACTTCGCTTAAAAAAAGTAAGTATTGGTGGGTAAGTTCAAAGATAAAAATTAACTGATAAAATTGATGGTAATTACTACTTAAAAATCTCACCTAAGCCATACACTTTTCGTTTTTCATAAATATATAAAGAATTCAGTTTTCACTTTCACAATCAAATAATTTGATTTTTCAAAATTCCTTTTTTACGTTCCATTGAAAAAGTAACTGACTTTTTCCACTGAAATATTTAAGGCATTGGAATTACTTGGCAAAATTATTATTTAAAATATAAAAGAGCCAATTTGTTTTAAACACACTGTATAACAAAATTTAAATCTAAAACGGCTAATGTGACCAAATATTTAAGCGGGAGCTCGGGAAGTTATCAAATAAGATATAAATATAAGCGTAAAGATTAGAAAAAGGCTGGTTTATTTCATTTAAAACTTATTTGTAATAGAAAAAGAATATTTATTAGGAAGCATCCTTTGGGAAGCTCGCATCTGTATTCCAGGTGGAAATCCATGCCATTCTTACGTGTCTGCTAATGAGCATTGAAAGGAGAGGAAAACAAAAAATATTTGTCTGCCTTACCGGCAGGACGGAAAGTATTGTTTAGCAGCCCAAGGGCGGAAAATTCTTAACGCCACGGTTTTTAAAGTTTTTCATCATCTGTCAATTAAACGTCAGTGAATGTCAAAGTTTTTGGTTAGATTTTCCTATTTTTTGGTTTATTCGATAGGCGAAAAACAGTTGTGTGTCACACATGCAGGAAACGCTTTAGCAGCCCTTAACTATCAACTGCCCTCGCTTCGCTACGCACGCTCGTGCATCTAAGAGTCTCGGGCTGCTAAAACTCATTTTCTACCCTTGTGACACAATATACTATTTACTCTCTGACACTTAGGCAACACTGAAATCCTTAGTATGTCGCCAAATCATTTCTAGACTACAAAAACTCTTATTCCTGGCTAACCACATCATGGTAGCACTTAAGTAGGTTCCACGGAGCACAGAGGTATAGCAATCAATGAAATGGCAGATACCATTGCAAAGATACGGAATTATATCAAAAACTACAGTAAAGAGGTGTATATCTCGGAGGATTAAAACAAAACATCAGACTCCTGGTTAAAAAACCTTTGGGAGTAGCTGACCAACGAAATACTAAATCTAAGAAAAGGTCAAATAAAGAAAGTGACAAGAAATCACATGCATACCATGGGTATATATAGGGAGGAGCCTATTTGTCGGTTGTGCATGGAAGAAGAAGAAACAGCTTCACACAGTATCTTCAAATGCGCAACACTGACTTATTGGAGATATATTCCTGCTACTATAGCGCCCAAGGGAGGATTTCTTCAAGAAGGATCTAGTGAAAAGACTGTTAAGCTTGATAAGGACAACTAGTTTCATCACATAAACGGTACAACCAAGAGCTCAAGTTAAAAGGCTGAGGTGCTGAATAATCGAAACAGGGACTGGATGAGCTGAAGTAATTAATCAATTTATTAGTAAGTAAAGTACCTAATTATAAAAATATTGATCTAGTTCCATTTCTTTCTCTAAAGCTGTTCAAGATTTAAACATTGTTCACAATATTGACATATAAATATATTTAGTACGTTTAAGAGAGTTAATTTAAAACTATCCAAGAAATATTTTTTTTTTTCAATACATTTATGGCGGTTATTTCAAGCAAATTAATTAAAGTCATACTTTTTGTTATTTTACAACAGTTAATAAAAATTACTATAAATTCAAATCATGGCGAATATCCTCAATTTTTATACCATTAAGGTGGCACAGGGGTACCTGGTTTCCTTGGAGTAGCCTCGTGTTGTCGTCTCAAACGTTTGCGCAGCTCGTTAGGGAATTTTTCATAGCATCTCTTACAAACCGGTTTCAAATCGTACTCGTAAAACTTCGTCTTCTGATTCATTTTTTGGTCACAAACAGAACAAGCGAAATGGTGAACACACCATGCTTTGTTCATTGCGGTAAACACTAAAATAGAAAAAATTATTTAAATTTAATAAATAAGGAGTAAAACCAAATCTACTACATAAAATATTGGTAAAGATGTTTCGTCTGGGTACATTGTTCAGCCGTTTGGGCGCTTGATGGCTTGTATAGGCATTGCGCGATTGTAAGCCGCAATAGATGAAATATCGGTTAAAGGGAGAAAGTTTCGAACTTGACTAAAAATTGGATTGTTTAAAGAAATTGAAAATATTCAGATCACTTCCCGAGATATTCTAAAGTGGCCAGTTTCTTTTTTTAAATCTGTCGTGGTTATTAAAATAAAATATTGGAAATTTTTTTTTATAAACTTGACTACTTGACTAAAGTACAAGTGATAATTTGAAATTTTAGGAATTAAATAAGACTTTTTAAATAAAATGAATGAACTAAACATGTGTTAAAAATCGAATCGAATGAAATTACATTTACCAACAATGGAATATTTAATCCAAGAAAGATTTGTATGCCAATGCGAACTCCATTCAATTAGGCCGAAACTAAGTTTATTAAAATAAGGCTAACAACTTTTTTGAAACGAATATGGCCATTTTTGGATTTTGTCGAATATCTCAGTAATATTTGATGGTTTTACATACTTCCAAGTTGCGGTGGATCGTATTGTAATGCGATCTAGCGGCACGTGTCGAAAGTAGGTCTGAGGTAGAAAAATAGGTAACCAAAAGTGTATTTAGTGTGCCGCTATCTACATTTCACCCACTTAATAATGTCAATGTTGCCAATGTTTCAATTATAAACTAGACATTTCATTGTTCCTGTGAGAAACCAAGAAATATATATTTGTGATATTGATATAAGTGAAAAAATTGTGTATTAAGGTGTGTCTGTCTTGGTTTTCCAAAGGAAAAATGAAATATTATCTAGTTTATAATTGAAACATGACAAAATTGACAATATTAAGTGAGTGAAATGTAGATGGCGGCACTCTAATTACACTTTCTGTCTACCTACTTTTCTACCTCATACCTACTTTCGATCCACTGCAACTTGGAGGTATGTAAAATTATCAATTTCTTTGAACTATCTAATTTTCATTCAAAATTCGAAACTTTACCACATTTAACCGATATTGAATCAATTGCGTTTTACAAGATCTCTAAGTATACTTCAATTAAATCCTGTCCACTCTGTATTCAACCACAACAATCCATATTTTGTATACAGATCAATGTGTGGAGTAGACTATAATAGTTAGTTGGAAATGGAAAAATAAAGGGAATTAAATATTAGGACACGATAGGTCACAAATATAGTATTAGGATGCATGAGGAGATCAATACTACAAAAAACACTCAAATAATATGGAGTAGATAGCTGGGCAATTTCAGATTTCCATCAACCTAGTATTCAATGAAAAGTGTCATGAATCATCAAGATTAACAGTAAGGATTTGCCATCCTATCAACGGAGAAGCCTGTTACAGGTAGGTATTAAGAAATTACAATAATAATATATCAGCACATTAGCAAGGTTTGAAAAAAAATTGATAAAATTAAATTTGTTTAATAGCAACTCCGGTATGTTTATGCATTCATTCCTCCAGAATCGACAACTTCTGTGTGTAATAGACTGTTATATATGTCAAGCTCATACAGATTATATATTTCATAAACTGATGTCCTTGCTTATATATACATAAAATGAAAAAAAACTGAATAAAAAAAATAATAAGAGGCCATTGTAATAGAAAAATAGGTAAAACAAGACAAGTAGATAGATCATTGTAATTAAGGACACAAAAGTATATTAATGATATGCATCTAAAATAAACGAAGATTTAACCAGTTGACAGTAAGATATATTTTATCGACTATACATTAACTGTAATGAAAGATGGTTTTATGGGCAAGACATTTTCAAGATTATTTACTACTAACAACTGGATGTCAAATTGTTCATAAATGTTGCAGTTACGACCGTATCAAATATAGGTATCAAAATTTTATAATAAAATATCAATACATCCTCCTAATAATCATTGTCTGCTACATGATTACATAAAATTTTCAGTTTTCTTGAGTAATTTAAAAATTAATGTATCTACAGATTACTTACCATCTCCAGCAATGACTTGATTACAAACAAAACACAGATTTCCAAATAATTGGTGATAATGTGTTTCGCAATACGCCAAACCTTTCTTCTCATAATGACGATGGCCAAAGAACGGCTTTTCACACTTAGCACAAGCAAAATGCTGTAAAAATATGAGATTAAAATTATAACTGTTGAACTCATATTGACGTGATTAAAATATATCTATACAGGGTGTCTAGAAACTACTAAATACCAAAACGGAAGCTAGTAAATGAGGTTAAAATAACGTTAGAACATCAAATATGTTTTTGTAACACGAGCCTCCGTTTCGGAGTTATAGGCCTCTAAACTTTCGAAATAATAACGTGTGTTTATACATAATTTCTATACTATACATTGGAACACTATAAAATTTTAGTTATTGATTACCTACATCCATGTGCTCGGTTTGACGGTAAAAATGAATCTAGATTACCAACAGAAATCCAGGGGCGGATTGTGCCTAGTGGTTAATAATCCGTAATTTTTACAGGGACAACCTGTACAATTACTAAATAAAAAAACATACTTTTGTTGGTCGATAAAATCTACGGTTTCGAAGAAGTTTTAATTTTTAGATCGGAGTGTGTGTGGAGGAATCCTATTCTCGATATTCTGTAAAAATGCACATTTTGGAGAAAACTGTTATTAATTGTCACTAATTATTGAAAATCCTTCAAAGTAGAATTAAAACAACCCAATTATCAATGAATAGTGACAATTAATGACAGTTTTCTCCAAAATGTGTATTTTTAAAGGAATATGGCGAATGGGGTTTTTCTACAAACACTCCGATCTAAAAATTAAACTTTCTTCGAAACCGTACATTTTATCGACCACCCTTAGGCACAATCTGCCCGTGGATTTCTGTGGGTAATGCAGATTCGTTTATACTGTCAAACATACTACATGTTCAAATGTATAGCTTATAAATTATATATAAACATAAGCTTTTATTTCGAAACTTTAGATGTCTATAACACCGAAACGAAGGCTCGTATAACAAAAATTTAGTATTATTTTGAACTCATCTACTAGTTCCCGAATTTTTGGTATTTAGTTCCTAGGCAACCTGTATACATATTTTGGGAAAGGCAGAAGTGGAAGTTTATAAATTAGTGCTATTTTATCATTAATAGCAAATACATTTTACCAAACTATTAAAATAACTTCTGCTTACCTCAACATGCCAATGTTTTCCAAGAGCAGTAACTACACGTTCCTCAATAGGTCTCCTACAAGCACCGCAAATAGGTATACCCATTTTATCATGACATCTCAAACAATAGAGTTCATTCATTTCGTTTTTAGCAAAACCAGAACGATTTCTGACCTGAAATGAGTCGATGTAGTATCCTTATAAAACTTTAAATAAGTAAAAACAAACCTCTCTAGCACTACTATCTAGTTCCACACCACAAGCAGAACAATTGAAGTGATACGCATGGTATACTTCTCCTCTAAACTTCAAGGGTTGATCGTCAATCATTGCACTAAAAAAACATTATAATATGTATAAAAATAACAATTAAAGCATACATATTCCTTTTATAAGTAGATTGTGAGAAACCAAAAACTTTGTGATCGGGCGAGTTGACAGTGACATTTTTATTACATTCAAAGTTTGATGATGATTCAAGATTGAGACATTTATGGAAGGAATAGTTTCACCATTGAGTGATAAATATAAGAAGATACGCAAAATGTGCCACAAAATGATGTTGGCCGCCACTCGCATTCTCGCATTTTCTCTAGGAATTTAGTAGTCTTATACTGACCTTACTAGAGTTAAGAACTGCGAACGGAATTTCTAGCTCTGGACTCTCTCGAGTGTATTGTAGACGATTATTTTTCATTAGCCAAGTGTGTAGTTAATCTATGCAATAAACGATTTTGTTTGTGTTACGTAGGGAAACTGTTATTATTTTTAAATATAAACCCCAAAAGCCATATGTGTTTTATCACCAATGTGAACAAAACTCAAAAAAAATAAACATTCAAGTTTTTTTTTTAAATTTCTTACTAAAAATGAAAATATCCTAAATGAGTGGAAAAAAATTGTGGTAATATGACTATTTGGAATTTATAAAAATACGAATTTGCAAATAAAGTTTTGTGTGAAAAACATTTTAGTTCTGACTTATTATTGTACAACAAAAACGAAAGATTCTAAGGAAAAATGCTGTACCAAAAAGTTAAAGTGAAGGTATGTTTTTTATAACTTCAAGTGTTTTATTCGAATATAGTACACTTCTTATTACTGATAATAATGTTCATACTTTGTAATGTTCACCTTTATTTTCATTCATAAAAATGGAAAATTTAAGAACATTTAAAATAAGTAGATCCCTATACAACAGCAGTGTTTCTTAACCTGTGGTCCGCGGACCCCTGGGGATCAGCGAGTATGTGTATGGGGGTCCGCCGTCTTATCTATGGACGTTTGAATTAATAAATAAATGCCAGCAAGTCTCGCCAGCAAGAAATATCAGAAGAAGCACTGAAACATTTACTGCTTTTCTCATCCACATACTACTGTGAAAAGGCATTATCTGCTCTTGCATACATCAAAAACAAATACAGAAACTGATTACAATTGAAATCCGATTTGAGATTACAACTAAGTAAAAACATCAACCCAAATATTACGATTTAGTTGCAAAAAACCAGCACCAACCTTCACATCAATACAGTATTTTTAATTTTTAGAAACACCAAAAAACAAAATCCACCACTTACTCAAACATACTAAGTCAACAACCTGTCTATAAGTTCCCCACAAAAAAACAAGCAATAATTTTCCAGTCCATTGATGGAGTTAAAAATCCACGACTACATCGTTGCAGTAGGCTCCCTTCTAACTACTTGGTCAATGAAGAACTAGTCGACATTTTTATAAATCAAACCAAAAAAATAATACTGAACAACCAAGAAGATTAATTACCCCTGCACAAAGACTTTCACTATCATGTGTCTCATATTATTCCACATTTGGTAATTGAAAACCACTTAAAGTCAATACATATTGCACCTGTATCTAGACTATTCTTTCTGCGGGTTGGCATGCCAGAGGATGAATAGAAACATATTGTATTAAGCTTTAGAAGACAAATTTATATCTCCCCTCCCACTAAGACCACCCCAGAATTAATCCTTATAAACTAAGACAATACACACCATATAGAATATTCCTATAATTGGACAATCTAAACTGCCCGCATTGTAATCAAACGGGTCACAGTTCAGTTGAATGCTCTCTTGCACCCCAATCATCCAATAATATTGAAACAATGGAAACCACTGAAATTACTTCGAAACCCTCAGTCCAACCTACTACAAATAGTATTTCTGGAAATATTTCAGGTGCAACAGAATCATTTAATGTCCTAAACAATCAAACATCCAACATTCCCGTAGATCATCACACCACAGACAAACCTAATCCTTCCTCTAAAAAAATTGTGGTAGCAGAAATCGAACACATACCACCTCAAAAAATGAATAAAACGTCTCTTTCTATTTCAACTCCACCCACCCCCGACTCACCAAATAACCTAGAATCAAATATTTTCCCCAAGCCATGCCAAAAAAGAAAAAAAATCGTACAAACAAACATACGAATTAACCTTAATATTATGATCTCTTGAACCTGCCAAGTAATTGTTTGAATCCGATAATTGCATACTCAATATAACCGAAACTGCTGATCTTCTGGAAAATGCTAAAGGTGCACAAAACGTTATTGCAATAGCTAAAAATTACACTGATGAGGTCGAAGGTTTAATAGCATTTCTTAACAAATTATATTCTTTCATTAAAGAAAAAACCCTTAAATCAAGAATAACTCGCGTGAGGAAAACACTGCTACTTGAAGGTTATTCAGATGACAGTGACACTCAAACTGACGACTACGATTCAACCCAACCACTTTCAGAAAGCAAACTTAAATGGCAACCAATAATTCCTTAAGTTCATTCTTCAATGCAATTCAAACGGGTACTTCACCCGATTGGATATGCTTAAGATACTTATCCAGGAGAACTCCCCATCTATAATTGCCCTCCAAGAAACTCGTTTTAATCAAACTAAACCACTAAATACAAACCTAGAAGCAATTGCAATCAGATTGCTATATAAAACAAAAATCAATATATGTAATATTTTGTAATTTTACTGTTATTCTTTACTATTCCTTTGTAACCACTGAACTGCCAATAACCCTAGTGGTTGACGCAGTTGACGTGTTAAATAAAAAAAATCAATAAATAACAATTTCCACAACAGAAATATAACATATATTACTCGACCAGTTTCACAAATAACATTTGCATCGTCTGGAATAAGTTCACTGTAGAAAATAATAAGTATTTTCCACTCAACGGTTAAATAAAATTATTAATTAAAATCAATAAATAACACATTCCTCAACAAAATTATAACATATATTACTTGACCGGTTTCACCAATAACATTTGCATCGTCAGGAGGAAATTTACTTTATTATTTTGTACACCACGATTTAACTCGCCCTGATTTAGCCTAGTTCACAAGTTCAAATCCGTGATAAGGCTCTTAAAAATATGAGCGACAGCTCATTGGATTCGGAATGATGTATAGAAAAATGTATTCGAAAGATTTTCCAGCACGAAAAAAATTGCAACAGTTATTAACAAATTAAGAAAAAAAAATGCAATATCATATCATCTATCAATATTTAAGATATTTTGTTAGTTTAAAAAAATTGTAATAAACAAAATATTAAAATTTTTCAAACTCTCATGACGTGGTCTTGTTAAGTATGTATATAAGAAGGGCTCCTGGAAGCGAAACATTTTTAGCCCATTTATTTAAACATTTTTTGCTGTCTTTAATGAAAACGGAAGGCGGATAAAATTTTGTTAATTGACAATTGTCCAACTTTAAATTTTTTTTTCAACGGATCCTTATTCTTAGAAGATGCAAGAGCATACCACAATTTTTTGGAATTTTAAAATTAATATTCAATACTTGAAAAAAAATTGTTTATGTGACGCACTCTCTTCAATTTTGATGTAGGTATGTTCATTAATAAAATTAAATATTTTTATGTAAGTACTTATCTATCTTTTTTATTCCTAACTTTGTTTCATATTTCTTTATATCGAACGATATAAATTTGTAAATATTGTAAGTAGTAAACTTAAAAAAAAATGCCCGCTTTTAATTAAAATAAATAAATTTCACAAAACAACAGTAGAGCCGTTCGAAACCAGCGATACGTGTCGATCCGAGGAGAGGTGGGGACAAGAGCAATGAATAGTGGGGGTTACGCTGGAATCTCCATAAGTCATAAAATTTTACATTGCGTTGCGTCTCTTCTTATATGTATCACTGAACGGTTCCACGAAACGTGATTGAAAATTAACTTCCCACAAAGTAAATACTGAATTACAGATCATGAAAATATGGATTGGTCAGTGAAAATAGTGACAGTATAATACAAATACTTACTGGCACTTATGGCAAATATATTTTCCCAATCCTCTAGCCTTAACTTTTGTGTTACAATCATGACACAAAGCTCTACCTCCATTTTTAATGAAACCGGTATCAGCGAGTTCTTTGGAACACATTTCGCATCTGAAACACGCTGGATGCCAACTTGAATTCATTGCTTTAATAACCTAAAAAATAAAATAAAATAGTTAAATATCATATAAATTAATTACGGGCTGTGGGGTGATGTTAAAGCAGAAAACAATCCCTCGAATATACCCTTCATGAGCTGTTTTGAGAGCTGAATTTGTGAGATAGAGGTCTAGATAAACTTACCCCTTCACAGATTATCAACTTCCTTGTGCAGAAGAATTATTGAGGCACAATAGAAACTATTGTCTCAGTGCACGGTTCTGAACAGACCACTCACAGAAACAAAATTTAAAAGCATTTACATAGATTAATGGGGCATTGCAGTAATCACAACATCAAAGAATGATTGTTGTAGTAATAATTTTTGAAATAAACATTTTTACAAGTTTACTTACCCTTCCGATTATGAATTCTCCACATTTGTTACAGCATGGAGCAAAAAGAACTTGAAAATCGTGCTCGCAGTATTTTCGGCCGTCAAATTCGTAAAACACTCCATCTCTGAATTCACGGAAACATTGTGCACATCTAAAAAGTATATAATTATATTAACTTCAATTGTTAAAATATTTATTTTAAAAAATGCTTACACAAAACAATGCTGATGCCACAATTGTCCAGTGGAGTTGACAATTTTTTCTTCAGGTTCAAAGCCGTCTCCACATTTAGAACATACCATATTTTCTCTAGACATATTCGTAAGTCTGTAAAAATAACAAACAATTAAATTATTGATGATAGCAGTTTTATTTTTATTTACAAAGATTAACCTCAACCAAAATAAAAACATAGTTTGGCAATATAAAATACTGGCTATATTAAGGAAATATTAAATATTTTTCAACACCATTCATTCCTCTTTTAATCCTATTGTCTTGTTCTAATCTTTCAAATCCTTCCTTAAATTTCTGTAATTCTCCTTTCATGTTTATTTTGCTTATGGAAAATGTTAAAATTCTAGAGTCATGGAATATACTTTAAAATACACAGGCTGTTTCACGACGAGCTTACACTATCCATAATTGGAGACTTCTAATACGATTTATATAAAAATTGGCATAGATGGAGAATAAGTCACTTCCGGTTATACCGAAAGTGAACGACAACTTTGCTATTTTAAATGTAACACCCTGTATATTATCAACTTTTCGGATTCTACATTAAATTTTAATATCACTTTATACCCTATATCTAAAATTAATCGAGATATTAATTTTTTTAATAAAAAATTGACAGGTGGTGCAGACCTACATATCGATAATTCCGTGTGAACATCCCCAATACCAAATAAAAAACATCTTGTCGGTTTGATTGGTAGGACGATCAAAGTAATTGGTGACATGTCGAAAACTTCTTTTTTGTATACAGGGTTCGTAAAAAAGTGATGAAAAGTTCAACTTCACAAATGTCAAATATCTCAATTTTTTTAAATTAAACAACCATATTTTTATTCTTTCACTTAATTCTAATGCCAAAAATAAGGACAGTTTATGCTCCCTGTACCCAGTCTTAATCGTTTTTGAGATATTAACATGTAAATATTTTCGAAATTTGAAAAAAAGATCCTTAAAGAGGAGGAAATTTAGTAAAAAAAAGTTCCAACTCCCGGAACTGTACATCCATTATTTATAATTTTAATTTAACGCTGAAAATAGCCCTCCGCGCGCCATTGTTAGGTTGCGCGCACGGCCTCGAAAGCGAGTATGTCAATCGAAAAAAATTTTTTTAAGTACTTAAAGTTAATTGAAAAATCTAAAAAAATTATAGTAAAATCTAAACACTTTAAAGAATTGATAGGCGTAGGCCGTGTTATCTATTCTTTTAGAAGGTTGTAAAGCACCTCAATCGTTAATTTCCAAGGTAACAGAACCATCGACTTCCAAGGCAACAGAACCGTCGACTTCCAAGGCAACTCAATCCCAATTCCAAACTGTCATTTTTTAACAAATACTTTTACAATTAACTTAGGTAGACTTTTGCATGCCTTGAAATGTATGTGAAAAACCGAATGGGGCCAATAACGACGAAACACAATGCAACGAACGAGAATCAAAGTCTAACTTCTAAACTCTGCATTTTCCGAAATTTTTATGTGGATTTTCGGAATATACGGGGTCGAATTAGTAGATTTCCATACCCAAATATAAGTTAAGTCAAACCGCATAAAAGACTAATTCGGAAATTGTAATTATAAATAGTAGAGTGCCAAAAATACCACTATTTATAGAAAATTTCATGCAAAATCGATTGAAACGAACGAGAATCACCAATGCAGGGAATAATGACATAATCAAATTTTATAATACAAATGTATCCGAAGAAGTTACATACAATTTTAATTTACACGAAAATACCACGGGTAGGAACGCCAATAGATGTTTCACATCAAAAATATTTAAATAAAAACGTGAAAATAACAATTTTATTTTACAGTTATAACCAAAGTTATTTTCACTAAAACAGGTCGAACACTGTTTTTTTTTCATTATTCAAGTGTATTATAATTGTAGGTATAAAGTGTCTAAATAAAATTTTGAAATATTCCACCGATTTTGGTAAACGTCATTGAATTACAAAAAAAAATTCCAACCGCAACTCTCAATGGTAAGAAATATTTCAAATTCAAAACTCAAATCAGTAAAAACACGAGGATTGCTCAAAAAACAACAATTTAATATTGGAAATGCCACTTCAAAAATACCGCACACTGCAGTGTTAGTCCTAGCCACCGCGGCGCTAATTGTCTAGCGAGTGGCGTCGCGTGATAATGATTTAAAGTAATTAGAGCAAACTATTAATTCAAATAGTAGATAGTATAAGTTAACACGTTATGAGTTAAATAAACGTTACCTTTTTGGCTTTTCCAAAACAAATGATTTATTTGAAGGCACTCGCGGACTGCTAGGTCCTAATGAAATATCGTCGTAACTGTCATATTTGTGATACGATGAATTTAATTCTTCTCTAGAATTGGCTCTTCTTTGTAACAATGAACTTTGAGAAATTGCTCCAATATTTGGAATTATTGGCGAATGATCTTTCAAATTTTTCATTTTAATCACTTTTCGTTTCACTTCCAGTCATAAAAACCGAACTATACATGAAATTCGCACCGTTGTACTTTGCTATTAAACCTTATCTCAAAACTCAAACAGTATTTTTTTATCTTGTTTACCTAAGTATTATTTCAATGGTATTCCAATTTTATTAATTGAACAGTGGTATGTGTACGGTTTAAGTCACGATTTCTCTTTATTAAAAATTATGCGATCATCATACGGAAAAAAGCACGACTGGTAATAAATTTGCATCAACTATGTTTTTGTTTTGTTGTTAAAATTGTAGACCAACGTATTGGTTAAATTAAAACTTTCAATTAATATTTCCTCTACGAACAAAGGTACGTATTTTTGTTTATTTTTATAACGAAACGTAAGTTTTTACGTAACAGCTATTGATATTTGTTATTTAATTTAGTTTAAGTGCCAAGTGGTTAAGTTGCTAATTGAATTTTGTTTCATGTTCGAAGGGTCAACGTATATTTACACAACTGTTAATAGCAATAGAAATTACTCATTATTTTTCATACAAAATTACTAGAAGTTAGTCAAAAATTATTGGGAGTTGGAATTATTACCATTAGATTAAAAAGAAAACACATATAAACCCAGAATCGGGTTATCCTTTTCGGGTGTTTGATGGCCTCAAAATATCCATTATTTAGTTACCATAAGTCAAACAATCCAGAAATACATAGGAGTTGCAAACAACAATGGAAAGCTATAAAGGAGGTTTAATAGACTTTGTTTATAAAAAAAAGATTTCGCGAAAGCGCGCTTTTTCAGATTTTCGTGTTTTTCTCGCTTTCATTGGTCCTAGAAAAAAAGTTTGAGACAAAAAATGTTAGTCGAAAAATTATACATCGATATGTACTTGAAAATGTTGGTTATTTTTTATAATAGGCAAAAGTAAAACGATGTAATTTTTTTGTTTGGCTATAACTTTTGAAATAATTGTTATATTCATGAAAATTTGTAGAAAAAGTGTGTATTAGTGTTCTTAAAAAGTAGCCGGGAACCAGACCTCGGTATAGCAGACGATTACGTCAAAATGACGGAAAACCGACCAAAATACGATGGACTCTTACAGCTGGAATCGGAGTGATAAATTCATTCCGTCAGCGCCATTTGGAAGGTTTTAGTCCAAGATCCCATTAGACATTACTTATTTTTAAATGAGTAGATTAATCAGTGGCTGATTTACTACCAGGCTGAGTAGGCTGGATTCTAGGGCGGCAAATATGGAATCAACATTTTTTATGTCTCACAAATATAAAAAATCATATTTGTATACCTAAATGTTATTAGGTCCACACAAACAATTCAATATGTAGGGGAGCGTGGGGCACGGATGATTTTATAAATATGTTTTTGCTACTCCCATGCTTTAATTCCATCATTAGAAATGTAGGAACTGTACTCGTATCCATTACGACATTCACCAATTTTGATAAACCGGAATCTCGATCATTGAAAATATCTTCGTTGCTGCGGAAGCAGAATTTGCAAAACGTTTAAGTTAACTTATATTTAGCAGTTCGCATGGATCTATGTTCATCAGCAACAGCAGTTGAGAAAAGCTTTCTTTGCTGGAAACGAGTGAGAAATTGTCTAAGATCTACCTTAAGCCAAGAAATCCAAAACGCCTTAGCTTTGTTATACAAAAAATGTACAAAATGGTATTGTGAAACTTTCATACTTGCTGTGATGGAATGTGATCGACATTATCAGCCAGATTCTTACTAGACTTTAAGTAAGTAATTTATTTAACTACGTTTACCGAATATAGTATATTCTGTAAATAGTATTAAGTCATACCTTACCTCACCTTATCTACATGAGTGAGAATTAGCTCAGAACCCAGCCTATTTCTGGTGCAGTTCTAACTACTTAAATAGTTGGGATTTAAAAATAACCTAAAAACTGGCATCGACCCCTCCCTAGGTCACCACCATACTAATTACTGGAAAAAAGTGTTGTAATTGGGACGATAGTACACAAACCATGAAGTTACAATTTCATTGACAACAAAATTTGTTATTGATATGATTGTCAACTAGGGTATTGAATTGTAGAGGTCGGTAAGGGCAGCCAAATTTGAATAGCCAACTGGCGGCAAATGTGTAAATCCGCCACTGAGATTAAACATTTGGTTCTGAGTAGTGTCTCATGTACTTAGAACGCCTGCGCTCTTACAGAGTTGGATCTGTGACAGATTTACCGGTACCAGGTGAGAAAAGTGGGTAAAAATAAGAATTACTTTACTTAAATTTAAATGGCTGATTTTTATATATATTTGATCAAATATCTCTCTAAAGTAGTATCCAGTATCGCCAGACGCTTTCCACCGACCATAACGTCAGTCAGACGCTTTAAAGCTCAGAAAAAATTGATGAACTTTACTTATATTTAAATGCTTAATTTTTATATATGTTATTCGGACAACTATTACAAAGTTATATTTCATCAGCCAAACAAATTGTAATGACCAAATATTCTCCCAGAGCTGAACATTCTACTGAAATTTTAGCTACACATTTCTCTGTATTTAGTTGTATTAAAGCACTTTTCTTAAATTGTCATTGTTTAATATTGGGTTCTTTTAATATTATGTTTGCTGAATCCCATTGAATATAATGCCCCTTTTCTCGAGAATATTTGCAAATAACTGGATAGATAGATAGATATTTATCAACAATAATATAAAATTGTTAGTAAGCATAAATATAATATAGTATTGATTAGAACGACACATGACTAGACATTTTAGAAATATAATCAAAACTTGAACTCTACTGAGGTCAGTTAGGCTGACTGAAGTCTAAATTGATCAAGCTGAAGCTCAACTTGGGTGTTATCATCTACAGAGGACCCAATGAGTCCTCTGATAAGAAATAAACCCATTTAAAAAAACATTGTGGTTTAATTCCCATTCAAAATAATCCAAAAACTGATTTATTAAATAATAATTTCTAGATGCAATATTTAAAGATTACCACAACGTTCACAGAATACAGAAATATAAGTTCCACACATTTCAAGATGTTTGAATACAATTTGATTTTCAAAATCTAAATAAGAAACTCCCCTCGTAATTTTTCAAGATAATTGATTATCTACGTGCGTAGGATTAATATCTAATTGAGATCATCATTGATATTATCATCAAGAAATACATTAATCAATTTATTTTCATAAAAACGACTAGGTTCGAATTATTCTGGTACAACATAGAAGGTCATCCAAATAAGGACGTTTACATTTGAACTCATTTAAAATAACCAAATTATTGATTTTAAATGAACAAATGATCAATTTACTAGTAAGGACTGTTGAGTGCAAATAAACCAAATGTATACATATACATAATTACTGAATTAATTATATCCATTTATATTCACTACCAAATAAAAATTTCACCTTGAATGTGAGTATACATGAAATAAATGACGTCGGAAGAGAAGGCCTAATCGAAATTCAGAGGTTAAATATGTATTCATATTACTACAATTTTTATTACATATGTTTTAAATTAATGTCTGTTAACCTTCTATAAAATCATTATTCTTCAATTCTCCAGAATTATTTGATCAAATATGAAAAATCTGGTAGGTTTTCTTACATTTTCATAATATTAGGATTTAACACAGACGCGATTACAAACATAAGCAAAAGCCAAAAAATTGTTGTTTATATAAAGTAATATTTTTTAAAAAATCATCAGAACTCATGGCCTTGGAAAAGTTATATAAAAAAGTGTGTTTGAAAATGTGGGAATGTGTAGGATTTCTGAAAGTATACCAAGGGAAGGGATGCCAAATGACTATAAGTAGAAGACATGAGATTTTAGAAAAAAACAACCATTTTGGAATAACCGGAAATAGAGGTGTCGTCATTCCTAAAAATTGTTGTTTTTGTTGTATTTAGAAGGAGGTAGGCACTAATAAAAAAAAGTGATTTACTTTGTATAATGAAATATAATATAAATATAAAATGTAACAAAATAATATTGAAATGAAATAATATAAATCAAATAAAAATTTATTGAAATATAATACAAATGAAAAAAAAACTAAAATAATAATTTGGTAAAACAGCCAATGTTTTTTTATAAAAAAATTTAGTCGAAAATCCGAATCAAATTTTATATTTCTGTAATACCCTGGAGAATTTATCTTTTTTAATCCCTATCAATTTTAAAATTGTGGCATTGTCCAAGGTTGGAAACCAAACTTTTAGTGAGTAATACACCTTCTATATGAATACGTTTCAAGACGATTTATTAACGGAGTTTTGTTCAAAGGAAACTATGACACTGATTATCAAATAGAAAAGGCATTATGTACTGGGGGGAATTCATATAAATACTAGTAGAGCAGAGCATAGTGGCGCATTCGTGTGCAAAATTGTTTTAATTCATAATTTTTTTTAAATGTCCGTGTGGCTCTCCTGATTATAAAAGTGTAAGATGACACTTGATATATGTTGTCGTTATTGTTTAAACAACGAAAAATTAAAAATGCTGCAAAAAAAAGGTTTTTTGCAATTTTTTTTTATATTCTTTAGACTATTTTGAATCAAAAAAGTCCTTACACTTGTTACCTTATCTTCAACCCATGAATTTTTGAAAATTAAAAATAGTCGAAAATCGTGATTTTCTTGAATTAAATAGTACACCTGAAAAATAATATTCTGTGGTTTCTATTTTACAATCAAATATTTAAACTATAATAAACAATATGGCGTTATGGCGTAATCAGATTTCAAATATTTTATTAATTATTATGTTTATTATTATTATTATTCATAACAATATATGCTCTTTACGCGCATGCACTTCAAGGAGAGTAGTATTGCCATCTCACTCCTAGTTCTATGTATGACATTAGTAAGAGAGAGGCAGATGGTGCGCTTTAACAATTTTTTGCTGCTTTTTAGCAGAAAATCGATGAATAGTTATTTTTCTCCAAATGACATTAAAAGTGGCTTTTTAATGATATTTAAAAAAAAATTATGAATTAAAACAATTATGTAAACGAATGCGCCATTATGCCCTGCACTATAGTGAGATGAGATATAACTAGGTATTAACAAACCCTTGTGAATACGGGCGGATGTAATTTCGGCCGGAAAAAGGGCAGGTACTAAAAGCCGGTAGGTAAATTCGGCCGGAGGTTTTAAGTTGCTTCCTTATCTCATAGGTATTTTCGGCCGCAAAAAATTCGGAGTGCGATTTCGGAATTGGGTCCCATGTACCTACTATTTGTTTAATTTGACCAACCTAACAAAACCTAACCCCAGTTAGATTCGAGAGCGGACCGAATTACGAAATCAAGTGATATTGGAAAATGGTTGCGTTATTTCAAATAAATGACAACTGTATATGTAGGTAATAACGGGCACGAGTTGGGAAACGCCGGCCGAAATTACCCCTGTCATAAATGGTACCCCTTGATTTATGCAGGTAGGCCAAGGGATTACCGGCCGAAATTACGCCCGCCGGTGAATACAAGACTCATATACAAATGTAATTGAGAGATATGGTCTAATGAAAGAACTTCTTAAATTATATCAGTGATGGCTCATATAATCCCTGAAAAGAACTATATAAACAATATCTGTGTGTTTTTGATGATTGAACAGGACTTTAACTTATACCAGCAAGATAAATTACAGATCTACAGATTTTGTTTGCCAATGCATTAGCTTTAACTGTAAAATACTAAACAGTTACTTTCCCACACTATTCAATTGCATATATATTCAATATTATAATGTGTGTTGCTTTATACAGATTGCGAAAAATCTTAGCTCGACATACAATTTACACAAGTACGACAAGGATAATATGAACAACACTACTTGAAAGAGAGAGAATAATTGTTCGCACAAGCCCACAGATGGACTCTTTCAAGTAGTGTTGTTCATATTATCCTTGTCGTACTTGTGTAAATCGTATGTTGAGCTAATATTTATCACAATCTGTATATTAACATTTTGTACCTTGTTTTGCAATCTGGCTAAATTTTTTTAAGAATTAGATAAATATTACATACACAAGAATATATAATTTACAAAAATAAAATTTACTTTGTGAAGAGCATCTGCATAATGAAATTTGATTCATTTTCATCATATGCACAAAATATGTATGCAGAGCTAGCCAGATTGTGCTATTAGTAAAATACAATGGAACAATTAACCCACTTTATGAAGATACATTAAACTAGCTATTGTTATTTTATGGCCGATTTTACAACGCCAGTATAATTACTACTTACTTCAATATTTTATTTACATAGATTTATACAGAGAATAACTGGTTGTCAGCTCTACAATGGATCTTTCTGATAGATACAGTTATTCTGAGATTATCTCCCTGGTAGTTCCAATCAACCAATGTTTTTACATTGGATGCTTAATAACTCAATTATCCTGGTTTGTTTGGATAAATTAGCGAGTGGAAGAGAATTCACCAAATTCAGACTTTTTTTATTTTGCTATCAAAAATATGGATAAAAAGTGTAACAGTTTCACATCAAATATGCAATACAACTTGAGATATATATACAAAAATATGAAATCCATAACAAAATTTAAAAAAAATAATAAATATGCTAACTATACTAATACATAAATAATAAAAAAAAATGTCCATCGATATGTCCTTAAAGTGGACAATAGATAAAACTATAGGAGCATATCTATGAGAAATAATGCATTATTTATTGTATTTCATAATTAATTTTTAATATACAAATACATAATAATATTTTCACAGAACTTTTCAAAGCCAAATAACCAATTTCAAGAAAAAATAGATTTTAGCATTTTGATTTAGAGACGTTGATAAAGGGTTGTGTAGGATCAATTTAAAGTAATGAATAGAACTTTTTAGATGTTGTGTTGATTTCACAGTGAAACTTTTGCAGAAAAAGGTCATAATGAAATATGCCACTAACGTTTTTGGTTTATGCAGTTTATTCAAATAACTATTATGATGCATTAAACTGATCATTATTTCACTTAGAACCTAAGTATTTGAAACATTGTAAATAAACATTTCTAATTAGCTGGTTACTATAGGTATGCAACATTTTTAACGCAGGCAAGTTTTGCATAAGAGAAACAAACTCAACAAATGCACAATTTTGTACATACAAAAAAAAATAAGCAATAAAAAATCTACTGGGTTAGATAGAGTTATTAGGAATTGTTAAATTATTAAAAACTACAGTCCTCCACAAATACCACAGAGTTAAGTTTTTTAAAGTTTACATTAGAAGCTATTTTCAAGCTTACCCAGGCATAGGGGTCGGCGACATTTTAAAATTCTTCAAACCAAATAAACTGAAAATGAAAGCAATACAACATTACCTCTTATCTTCCTACAAATACTTTCAACTAAAATTACCAGCTTTGATTAAAGCATACTCTTTAAATAGTTTATTTATATAAAAGCACATCCTTATACTTCAAATTACATTTATTGTATGCAGTAATTGGTCACAAAAGAAAACAAATAAAAGGTTAAGAATACAAAGGTTTAAAAAGGCATGCCTTTTACTCACCAATAGTAAAATTTGCCAAATTTTTAATCAAAATAAAGTTGCGAAATATCACACACCCAATTATTGTGGTCAGTGCCAGCTGTCAATGTCAGTGTCAGATTAAAATGGTAAGGACAACCGACAACGTATTCTTTTCATATTTGTGATCCATACGCCCCAAATAGCTGCTCTCTGTTATTGTCCACAATGAAGAAAAGGATGACTACTACAACTGATCAGATTAAATTGACCTGAATATTATGCAATTTCAACCAATCACATTAAATATGCCCATTTTCAGAAGGGAATGAGAAATGAAATCGTGGGTTATTATGTCGTAATTTTGTAATTTAATAAAAAGGTATTGTGTCCACAAAAATAGTGCCAACTTGAATATCAAATAAATATAGTTTAAAAAAACTAAAAAACACGCTTTCGGACTGAAAAGTTCAAAATAATTTTTAAAATAAGCTTAAAGCAATAATGAACGAAAAATACTAGTATTTTTGTGAAAAAAGCATTGGGCGCTCGATATACGAAAAATATGGCACAAAACGCCCACGCTTTTCTCACAAAATAACACTAGTATTTTTCGTTCATTATTGCTTTAAGCTTTATTTTAAAAATTATTTTGAACTTTTTAGTCCGATATTATTTAAAAGCGTGTTTTTTAGTTTCTTAAAATATATTTATTTTTTACTTTTTAGTTCGATTTACTATATTGTATATTTAACTACTACATTGTGTTGTCATCGGTCCTTGATAAGTATGCACAATTTCGAATTAATCTGAGCCCTTAAGAAGGGTAAAAATCGAGTTCAAAGGTTGCGTTACAAACAAACAAACATACATACATACAAGTGAACCTTATATAAAAAGTGTAAAAAAAATTTTTTTTAGCCGTGAACGGGATTAGAACCCACAAACGGTGAATCCGACGTCAACGAAGACCCGCGCCTTAGCCCGCTCGGCCAACGAACGTACTTAAAATTTTTGGATATACTAACAGTAATAAAGCCACATGCTAGGAGAGTTACAAACAAACTCACATACAGGTGAAGCTAAATAAAATCGTATAATAAAAATATATTATATTTTTATTTCAACCTTTCGGTAGCGTTCCAGCTACTGTTATAACAATATTTAAAATTTTTAAAAAAATTGTCCATATCTGACAATAAATTTTGAAGTTTTAAATTAAAATTAAAAAACATATATATAGGTACACCTCAATCTCTGTACCTATATAAAATGATTTATATAAAATATCTATTTAACTATTTTTTACTTCTTAAGAGGGCCCTCCTCGCAGGTGTATAAACCTTAAAACTTACACAAAACTTGTTACTTATCTAGTAATTTTTTGGTTCAAAATATTTACGATAGATGTCGCTAGTAGTACCGAATCGGCTTTTATTTATGCAACTTATTTTCTCTCTCTCTTTTTGTATTTCCATTCTTGGCCGTATAGGTATAAAGTATTTATCTTTGCTCTTCACCAGAGACAACACGGGGAGACGTGTAACTCAATGTATTATTTTAGTTCGGCAAAACTTATCTGGGCGATTGTAATGAAAGACTTTTCGTAGGTGGCGCTTTTATCGATCTTCTGTAATCGAAAGTGGCCTCTTTCTGTTAGGCATATACGGTCAGGTGAAATACATCATGAAATTGCGGGAAATTCAAAATAATGCAAACGCGGGAGATTTAAATATCCTTAAATTCCCTGGCCTGGTTTAAAAGTATCTATTCACAAATCTAGTGTTTTCAATTACAGTATTATGTGCATTTTGATCTCGTAGAGGATGCTATTATCCCAAAATGTCGAGCTAGAAACACACATCTGTAAAGAAACACTAAATTTGATTATAGCCAGCACCTGTATCATCAAAAAATAAAGTAATAACCTGTGATTTTGAAATAAATAAATACTTCACACTTGAAACAAACTTTATTTGAAAATTTACGTACACAGAGGACACAAGAGTAGAAGTTTCAATAATTTATATAAACAAAAATATAGATAAACGTTTAATTTTGTAAGTTTTTGGTCAGGATTGAACTACAAATTCTGTTTAAAACGATTACCCTCCAGTTTATTGCAAAATTTAAACCAATTTTAGAGAATCAAAATACAGAAAAATCACAACTCACCTTTCACATTACAAAACAACCTTTTAAAGAATAGTGGCTTATATTTCGAAAATAATTAAAACCATTAATGATTATATTTATTATATAGTAACATAGTATTATATATAAATTGAACCCAGTAAAACCTCTTCTGAAAAAAATGGTAGAAATAAGTGTAAAAAGGGGAGACACATTTACATTATAAAGAAAAATTTCAAGGTGGTCTCATAGAAAATATTGAAGATTAAGGTTAAAAATCTTATTTTATATTCTGAAATTCTTTAATTTTTATTTGTGTATTTTAATTTTCAATAAAAATTTCCTTTATCTTAGATATTTACATTTTTTTACCTAGGTTTGGTCCTGTCATGCCATCTTCTGCACTTGTTATGTCTTTTAAATATGACATGCGACTTTTTTTGTTAGTAATATTTGAATTTCTAAAGGTAAATTGCCGTATGTCGCTGACATGCGGCTTTTCTACTAGAACTATTTAAATTTCGTTAGTCAAAATGCCGTATGTAACAGTTTTCTTACACAAATAATATAAATTCTATTAAATGTTTACAGATTTATAAAAATCTTCATCATTAGAACAATAAATAAATTATCCTCCAACTATTAGCGAAATAATCATAAATTTATCTCTACTCATATAAAAAATGTAAGTCAAATAAGAACTCTTGAAATGTGGAACATATTTAAATGCGATTTTCTCAAAACTAGGATTTTTACAAACGGCTTTTTTCCGAAGTAGGGCAGAATACATTTTAGATATGGGTAAACTTCTGCAGTTTTTTATTTTTTGTAAGTGGTTTACTTTCTTTCATTTTCAAAACTTTTCTTTTACACCACCAAGGTATACCAATTTTCCATATTCCTTTTATAATGGCATTTTTCACTAGGTCCATATGAAGTGGACATTGTATAAAAGAAAAGTCTAAATTGTGTTTTAAATAGTTTTCAACTTCCTTTGAAATATTTGGAATACTACAATGAGATTCCAGAAAATCTTCCAACAAAGTTATACCAGTGCCTACTGCAATCACTGGTTGTTCCGCAGGATAAATTAAGCGCTCTTGGTTGCCATCCCATTCCTTAAAACTTATAAATAAGTTGTGAGGTTCATCGGAGTTGGACAATAGAAATTTTTTGCAAATGGCGCAATCAATTACCCTTAAAATATATTTTATAATAAAGCCTCCAACATAAGCAACTGACATAGTTGCTACAGTTCCAGAAGTGACTGCATTAGCTATGTCAGTTGTCAAATTGTCAACATTTATATTGTGAAGGTTACTAGTCATACTAGGTTCACTGGAAGATTTTTTGGAATCTTGATCAGTTGCCAAAAAAGTATTTAGGTTAGAAAGTAAAACCCCATCATCTTCCTCACAATTTTTCCCTGATCCTAAATATATAAGTCCATTTAAAATTTGAGTTTTTAAACTCCCCACAAACTGGATAGTCGTGGGATTATCGTTATTGCCTAAACCAGATCTAATACCTCCAAATAGATTTTCTATTGCATCTTGGTTAAGGGTTCTGGGTTTAAGCGAATCAAATTTTTCTTCGTAGTGAAGGAACTTCCACAATTCTTTTGCTGCACGTATTGTGGTCAACCAACCAATCTGAGATGGTGGTTTGTTTTTAAGTAGACCTTTTTTTGTATATCTTACAAATCGCCACCTTCTGACCATTTCAAACGCCTTATCCCAATATGCCAGGTGGGGGGAATCTTTGGTGATTTTGCACTTTACCTCTTTTCCACTAGGTGGAAACTTTGAACTACCATTGAAACTATCAAATAATTCATCCACCTGCTGGACAAACGTAGCGGTGGCAATTGACCTTTGTTCCAATTCACCTAGAATATAAAGTGAAAAGTTTAATATAGTTGGGGCAAAATAAAAACGGTTGTGCTTCATCCATAACAACTTGGTAAAATTTTTGGAATTCTTATGGATGGCATGTAACGGTTTTATTTGGTATGAACCATATTTATTTTGGTTATGTAGGGTTTACTACTACAACTAAGCCACAAACCTAACATATATTTTTTGATAATAAAATCACACATATTTTTACATTATAAACTTGTTCTAGATGAACTGACTAACGATTATCACACATGGTGTATATAAATATAAAATTATTATTTATTATTTTATTTATATATATAAATTTATTTAACCATTTTGAATACTTTAAATTGTATTCAAAATGGTTAAATAAATTTATCTATCTATAGACATCAATAAAATGGACTATAAAATAAGATATGCTTACCTCTGGAAAGCAATGTGTACAAATATGCAGAGACAGTTCTGCTGAGAATCTGTGCAGCTAAATTGACTTTCATTGAATATTTCATTTTAGGGTCCATATGATGATTTTTGATTTTATGCATGGCCCTAAAAATTAATGGAGATTTGGAATCAACCTCATATGCTTTTCTAATGTCATTAAATCTTGCTTGCATTACAGCATTCTGATATGTGGGAACCTGAACATCAACATTATGTTTTCTAAATAATGATGCTGTGCATTTTAAAAGGTGAGGTGGGTCATAAATTGTAAAAATTTTCTGGTCTCCAATCAATATGTATGGAGTGATTACTGACGAACCCAGTTGTTTTAATGCCTTAATATTTGTGGTACCACAATCGTTTATTGTAGCAACAACAGTTAGTTTTGCAATATCTCGACAAGCCTCAATCACCTCCACAATAATTTTTGCCAATTTGGTTCCAGTAACTGCCCCATTGGAAAAATAATATGCAACAGGTTGCTTCCAAGTATTTTTAAGGCCTTTAACCATAAATACCAAGGCCTTGTTGGCCACTGCTTTAGAACCTTCTCCTATGTCATCAAAGCCTCTTATTTTATCAGCATATGCATCATACTGAATATGCTCTTTTATATCCATTTCATCCATCACCATTACACAAAATCGATCATCATCCTCTTTAATGGACTTATTAATGTGCTGCAGTATGTGGACATTAATTCCACTATCAAATGGTACGTGTCTAAGAAGGTCCAATAGAGTTTTCTTTGAAGGTAGAGCAACAATTTTCCTCAGTAAGCTGTAACACTTCGGACCTCTCTTCAATAAAGCCAGAGCCAAAACTTTTTCCTCTATTGTCCACCGTCTCCCTTTAGGGACTTTTTTAGAGCATCGAACTTGAGATACTAAAAAGGTGGCCACTGTCGATGGTAAGTCCTGAAACAACTCTTTAACTACACTAGAATCAGTAAGTTTTAAGAGTTCCTTTAGATCATGGCCTCTACTTTTTGATATTTTTTTTAAACGCCTAATATGGGCCTCTTTGCTCTCAATCAGCTTGATCAGTTTTTGTTTACGAGGACTCGCAGAAAATCTGGAGATATCTGGAATTCTTCTAAACACAGATTTTTTGGCTTTAGGAGTCACAGCAGATACCTCTTTACTGGGACCTGCTTCAACTTGCAACTGATCCTCTTTCTCGTCTGAAAAAAACATATCTTTTTAACTTTCATTTCATAGTAATTAAATTTAAAAGAAAGCCACAGAATTTAAATGAACTGTTAGGAAGCAAAAAGTTTACTACTGGGCAGACCTTGTTTTATGTTTTAGTTTTAATCAAGGTGATGTTTCTACTGTTACTTTGTGGAATATATATATATATATAAGCAAACGATTTTGTTTGACATCATTTTGACATTTACTTTTTAAAAAAATTAAAATCAAAATTATTATTATTAGATGTATTTACCATTTGAAACAACTTGTAATACAATCTCGAATGCTGTCCTTGAGAATGGAAATAAAGATATTCCGAAAGCTTGGAAAATAGTGTAAAGAGTACTCATTTTACAATTTTGCCGCTTCCCCAATATTCCTGTCCTTGTATATATATATATATATATAATGAAATAAACAAATGTTTCAGAAACAATTCTACTATATTTAATGTATATTTTTTTGTTTTACGTCTTTCAAACAATTTCTTTTTCAATAGTGATCATGCAAATTATATAGGAATATGTGTATGATCTGTGTATTTTTTAATGTTGTTTTGTTGATTCAAATAACACTATTATATTCAGTTAAAAATTATAAGTTCTCTTCATATCATATTAGCCAGTATTTAGATTTGATACATATAAATATTTTAATATAAAAATTGATGTTGTTAGCTTTTGATTTTGCAATTTCATCAACTTACGTCTGTTTATCTGTTCCTCTTCTAAATCTAGACCAATACGATTTGCTTCTACCACAGTGAACTTAATTGGTACTGCATGTGGTTGTAACTTCCAGGTATTGATATCACTATAATCTTTTTTTTCAAAATGATTACTACATATTCTATAATTCCTCATTTCCATGTTAGGATAACTAACACCAAGACTTTCAAACCAGATTTTGCACCTGAAAACATATAAAACATTATTTTCCAATACAATAGATGTTAACATATAAATTTTCACTCATAACTTTTACCAGCTAGTTAATATTTATATACACTATTACAACCTTCTCGCAGAAAGAATATAGGTACACAGTTTTAGAGTGTTTATAACTAGATATCTTATATTCATGTTATTTGTTTTGTTTACCAATTAGGATATAATTTGTATATTTCTACGATCATTTTGATTACAAAACATAATTTCAGTTTTATTAATTGTGAAGGACTCTTAGTACTTATTTACTTACTTGGCTATATTTTTGGGAAAGTAATGCATTTTCAGAACGTCCTGTTCATTGTTTCCACAAATTAAGCAGATCGCACCCATTGTTAGTTTTTCACTATTCACGCAAGTAGAAGTAAAGAATAATGAATAAACTTAAGCGTAAGGCTATAAACAAAACTCGAAAGCACTGATCAAAATATCAAAACACAGCAATGCAGCAAATACACGATGCACAAAGATAATAATGGAGGTTAGTGTGCTGTTCCGGTTTCCGGTCTATTCCTCTTCTGTGTGAAATGTACAATTTCGTACCCTGTTGCTTAGTTATTCAGCCAGTTCTCACGTTTTAGATTCATTTTTCAAATTATAGATATCGATATTCTTGAAAAAACTAATTTTTTATCGACTTATGTACATATTACGGTCATTTTAGCAATACACTTTCATAAATAATAAGAAATTAATTTTGTCAAAACTGCAATCAAAATTGCAACACCGTAGCAATATCAGCGCCCTCTACGTTGGCCTTTCATCTTACAGACAAAGAGAAACTTATCCCAAAGAATATATGACAAACAAGGACAATGTATTCCACTTATTAACTGTACTACCGAACTAATATGCCCATTGAAGTTAAACGTCTCCCCGTGTTGTCTCTGTCTTCACGATTCAAACAAACTTCTCTCCGGATCAGCTGTTTCGATGTTTTGGTAAACAAACACAATTTCTGCCAGCAAATATTTTTATTTTCAATCGCAATAGGTAAATTATGATTTTATTTATCTGCTATTTTTCCTCAACAGCTAGTATGTTTATTTTACCTATAGGTATTCTCTTTTATTCTTTAATTTTTTTCTGTACTTTTATAGGTTAATTTTGAAATTAAAATAATATTCCAATCATTATCGTCGTTTCTCTATATTTTCAAGTTTTATATATCGAGATTTATAATTTCCATTTATTGAGAAGTAGGTAAGTAGGTACCTAATGATAAAATACAAAGCAAACCAAGCCGACCTAACAAAAATCCATTGGAATTATCTGAATGAAAAAACACTGCAAAAAGCTAATCTTGTGAATATTTTCACGTGATAGGTTACCTATAGATATAATATATACAACATAACTTACAACCCATTATTAATTATTACGGACCATTTTTCATTTTTTTTTAAATAATTTATTGAATACGAAATAAACTAGGTATAATATATACATTAGATAACAAAATTTAAATTAGATGTGATTTTTGCTCAAGAGTCTCAAGTAGGTAGGTAGGTACATTTATTTTGGACAATTTCAAAAATTATAAAGAAAAGATGTTTAGAATTGAAAATAACTTCCAAATATTTAACACATTGTTTTACATCAAAAATTTTTTTATGTCACAGAAAATGTCGAAAACATTATTTTTTTGGTCTAAACAAACAATATTGAATACCTATTTGAGAGTTATTTTTAATTCTAAACATCTTTTCGTTTTTAAAAGATTACTTATTTTGAAATATGTTTATACAAAAAGGAACTGAATTTGACCGAGCTTTTCGCTAAAACATTTTATAAACTTCAGTTTTTTTACCCATTCTACGGACCTACCCTCATTCCAAAAATAATTGAAACCACATAACTAGTACCTACTGATAAGATAAGAAAACAGATTGAAGGGAAAAATAAATAAAGCTCAAATATTTCAACCACAGATCACCTACCAAGTCTATGACGAAGAAGCGCTATTGCCATTTCTAGAGTAGGTAGACGAAATTAATTTTTTAGTCTTCCTTTGTTTTACAATATTTTTCAAATCAACAACTAACACTATTACTAAGACATCCTTTAATAATAATTATTTGGGTTCTTATTTTCTTTCATTGTTTTAAATGCTTATATAATCAATTAAATTGTAAGGTAATTTCGACTAGGTAGGTATATTGACAAGACAAAGTTACCTACAAAAAACATTTATGCTTCGAAATTTTTTAAAATGTAATGTTACCTACCTCATTCATTAATTTTATTCAACAATTATTATTACCTATGGCAAGCTAAAAACTAGATAACCATCCTCATCTCTATTTGTCGTCATAATGGAGAGAATTATTAAATTGTAAGGATTTCTAGGGATAATTTTTACATTTGGCATCGAAGCTTTAGAATCCAAAAGAGCCAAGTAAAATCGTAAAATACAGAATGCTGCATTCACAACCGATGTTGCCATGTTATACGAAAATCCTCGAACAAGGAGAAAATTTTTGTATTAGTGTATTAGTGTCATAAGGCAAATTGTGATTAATTTTTGGGTTTCCAAAATAGAAATTTATCAGGTAAGTATGTGCTTATATTTTGTTATTGTTTCATTTCAGATAATTGTAGGTTTTTCATTATTATTTTCTCGTTACAATAACTAGGTAAGTAAATTCAACATTATTTTTATAGTTGTGGCAACTATGTAAATCCTAAACATTTACGTTTATTGTGCAAAAAACCATGGTTAAATAAGTACTTAACCATGCAAAAAACGAACAAATTCGACTGGGTAGGGGCAGCGTGTGTTTTTAGCCAGGGGCAATCGGGCAATTAAATATAACCAGAATATAACCAAAGAATACACCAAAATAACTAATAGTCACCACACAACGGGATTGTGTTGTGCTAATAGTAGCAGATGTTACTTTGTTGTGTATGTCTGCGATAATATAGATCTATATATACAGGAAATTGAGATAGATAGAAAAATATGGGCCGAAAAAATGAGTCTGAAACTGAAGCAATTCTATACAGAATGTATAGCTCCTGAAATAATCAGAAATCAAATAGGAAAAGGACAGAAATGCATTGACCCCCCTTATATCAAGCAAGCAATATCAGAATATGAGAAAAAGAAGTCTGGCAAGACAGAATCCAGAAAATTAGGGCAAATATATGGATGCCGCTGATACTAATGCGTAAGTAAAAACACTAATAAGACTTGTTTACAAAAATCTAATTTCTTTTCATTTTCAGAACTGACAAGTGACAGGTCCAAATAATTTTCATATAGCAGTGTTCGCTATAACTATTCAGTGAGTTAAAAAATGTCAAAACCTATTTAGAAGAAACATCTAATCTTTATATTTCATTTACAGTTCTGATTATGTAATTAAAACGAAGCCTGATGTAACTGCCCAAACAGGTCCAAATAATATTCCATACAGCAGTGTTCGCTATAACTATTCAGTAAGTAAAAAAAATGTCAAAACCTATTTAGAAGAAATGTCTAATCTTTATATTTCATTTACAGTTCTGATTATATGATTAAAACGAAGCCTGATGTAACTGCCTGCACAGGTCCAAATAATATTCCATATAGCAGTGTTCGCTATAACTATTCGGTAAGTAAAAAAATGTCAACACCTACTTAGAAGAAACATCTAATCTTTATATTTCATTTACAGTTCTGATTATGTAATTAAAACGAAGCCTGATGTAACTTCCCGCACAGGTCCAAATAATAATCCATATAGCAGTGTTCGCTATAACTATTCAGTAAGTAAAAAAATGTCAACACCTATTTAGAAGAAACATCTAATTTTTTTTATTTCATTTACAGTTCTGATAAAATGGACTGTTTAAAACTTTTGCTGAAATGAGTTTGAAATAATTTTGTTAGTAAAAATATTTATTTAGAGTATTTAGAATTAAATTGTTTTTTTTTCAGTCTTTATAACTATATGTCTCTGCTATATGGATCAAGACTTCAGTATGTCGATGGGTGTCACCACCCCTTTGTGAGTGTAGAATCGTAAAAAATGGATAATTTTATAAACTTTTTATTTTATTTTTGTTCTGAGGACTGAGGAGAAATGGTAGAGAAAAATGGAAGATGAACTTCAGTTGCTATGTACTAATAAATATGATGACAAATACATTAAACATAATGTAATAATAATTTCATTTTTTTTTATAGAATATTTTTGATTTGTTTCTTTTCAATAAAAACATACATACACCTATTTTTGCTGTGATTTTTTTTGAATAATTAATAAGGATCATTGAAAAAGAAGACATGTATGTTTATTGCTATAATAAACATTTTTATAGTTTACCTAATTAATTAGCATTTCTTTCTGTATTATAATTAATATAAAAACTGCCTACTTACTCTGTACTTCAAATTTGTAATACTACAATTAAACAAAAAGATTGCCTAAATAATTTGTTTTTGTTTTCAATAAAAGAAGACATTTTTGGTATAATTTACTTGAATAATTAGGATTAAGAAGAGTCAATGGAAAAACAGGCATGTCCGTTCATTACAAACTGGAGGAAAACTGCAAAAAGTATTTATAATAACATTTCAATACAACCTGGAAAAATTGAAGATCAAAAATATATAACATTTTTATTCCTGTGTTTCGAAAATAAAAGATTACAACAGTATAGAATAGAATACGAAATGTCTATTTTGGTCAATTAGTAGAAGTCATTTATTACTAATATTAGCAATGTAGTTTTTCTCACTAACTCGGGTGGCCAATGTATGTATGCTGATGAAGTCTATGGTTGTGTACAGGTCCCCGGAGGAACCAAAAGGCCCCGATATGGGGATCAATAAATATAGGGCACTTTTTTGTGGGATCACTAGCAGTAGCTAAAAATATTTGTGGTTTATTTCACACCTATAGGCACTAAACACGTTACTTGTGATGGAGCACATGTGGAGTAAATATAAAGAGCATTTACGAAGCACACATTTACTTTTTCAGCATGAAGATTATTTTATTATAACCACTTACATATACTGACAAGCTATGCTATAAACATAAACAATAATAAATAATTTGAAATATTTTTACACAAAACCATCATCATCTGTCATTGAAGTTCCATACAGCGCCATCCATCAAGACGGTGGAACGTCTGAACTAATGTTCGTTTCGAAAATTTTGTATGCAACAAATCTCAAAAAATACAATGATTTGAGATTTCATATTTTCAGAATTCTCTAGGCTTTCTTTTGGGGATCAGATCTTGGCGTTCAAATTGGTGACCACAAATTGTCAAAACTGTCAAAAACATACCATCACATAATGGCTAATATATTTTTTATAACAATATAAAACTTAACCAAAATACCTGATCCCCAAGACAAAGGTCCAAGTTATATTGTGTTAAAATTTCAACACTTAATTTTACTGCGTTCTTTAGATTTGTTGTTTACAAAATGACCTAAATTTTGTTGCAAGTCAGGGGTGCCAACTGTTTTGAGCTGTCTAATTTAGGAGCGCGCTCTTAATAAATCATGTGTTGGGTTTTTATTAAATTTGTAGAGATGCCTGTATAAAAGTGGACGTTTTCATGTAGGGTTGGCGATTCTTTCCAAAAAAGATCGATTTTTAAATCGATTCGAATCGTAACCTGATGAATCGATTCATAAAAAAATCGAGGTCGAAAAGATCGATTTCTAAAAAATCGATTTTTTTCAAGTTTGTACTTACAATGTAAATATAAATCCATTTTATGAAAAACAAGAAAGATACCATAATAAATAATCTCTTATCAGTAAAATCAGGGATTTTTTAGTTCAGTGAATTCGATAATAACAATTATTTTTATTACCATATCAAAGAATCAGATTAGATATAAAAGAAGACATTCATTTTCTAAATGTATTTTTTACATTAAAAAGTTAATAAAATAGATAATATAGCTTATAGTTCCCAAAACCAAACCAGAAAAAATCGAATGTCGATTTTAAAGGGTGAAATATCGATCCACTGAATCGATTCAGAACAACATATCGATTTAAAAAATCGATATATTTGGCCCGAAGAATCGATTCTTCGATTAATCGATTTCAGATCGCCATCCCTATTTTCATGGTTTTTTTAATATACCTACAGTTTCCTGATGAGTAAAACAACTTTTTTGATTCATATAAAAAATGTTATAATTTTTTGCTTGTTCTGAATCCTCCCCATTTTAATTTATTTTTTTAATCAGGCTGTTGAAGTTATAAAAAGCTCTTTTTGTTGAAAGGGGCTCAATATTTGACAACAATGTTAACTATTCAACAAAGAGTAAGTGTGGATTTATGCAGCAACATTTAACATTCATCATTTAACAATTAACATTTATCATTTATAAGTTAAACTACTCATTTCACTATGACTCCATTTATGCAGACAATTAACAATTATCATTTATCATTTAACAATTACGAAGTTGGCCAACTTTTAACTTTCTTAAATTAAATGTACCGAATTTTCATCTAGTGCGCAACTAGTACGCAGATCCTGAAGTTAACCTCACTGTTTTCATAGAAAAGCGGTTTACTTAGGGTTATGTTGTGTGTTTGTTTACTAAAAATGGATGATGCCACTCTTATCATGATTAAAATAGTACAGGTTAGTCCAGTAGCGCTTGACCTTGGAACCAAAATAAAAATCTGTTGCGCAGGGAGCTAAAGGCGGCCATTTTGCTATACATTTATGTGTGTGTCGTGTCGTGTATGTGTATATAAACAAACAGCCGGTTGTAAATATGTGAATTTTAATATATAATGAATAAAATGTGCAAAATTTAATTTTTTATTATAATTTACTCTACCCAGGGCCTTAATTAATTAATATTTTTTAAATAAAGTATAAATTTCTAAAGAAAGAAAAAAAAGTGAAATAAAAATTATTATGGGTAAGTGCAGTATAAAGTGTTGCAGAAATAGAAATGATAACAGGTTAGGCACAACAAAAAGCGCAAAATATTTTTATTTTCCATCAAGAACTAAAAATAAAGAAACATTTGATAAGTGGCTGGAAATTTGTCACATGGATGAAAGTAAATATAAAACATCAGGTATTTATGTGAATAATTTTGATGTTATCTATTAAAAGTCAACTTTTTTTTTCCTTTTAAAATTGTTACTCGAGCACCATTCTATAAATTAAAAATTATTTAACAACAATTTTTATTATTCCAGCCTTCGTATGTGAAGATCATTTTGTTCAATCAGACTACAAGCCTAAGCCTAAGTATTTACAAAATTGTCCAGGTTATAGCTACTCACCTAAAAGGCGTAGGATTAAGGATGATGCCATACCATCAAAGAATCTCCAAAACGTTGAACAATTTAATAGGTACATAAAGCTTATATTTTTATACATTTTTGGCACATATGTTTTCTAAAGTAATCTATAAATTAAGTATTTTATTTTATTTTTTTAGTTCTAATGAACTACAAGCTGTTCAACTCGATGATGTTCTAGAATCAGTTAATCAAGATGAAGAGTCTGTTAGTCTAATACAAAGAGAAAGGTAAAATATAATCTTAAATATAATAAGTTAATTTTTTGTAGTAATTTATAACTTAATTATTTTTCTTTTAGTTCTAAAGAAGTACAAGATGTTGAAGTCGATGGTACATTACAAGTTGAGAGGTAAATATAATCTTAAGTATAATAACTAAATTTTTTATTGTACCTAATTTATAACTATATAATTTTATTTTTAGTTCCCAAGAAGTACAAGCTGTTCAATTTGCTGAAATTTCAGCACAACTTCAGGAGTCTCTTGGTCCATTACAAGTAGAAAGGTAAAATATAATTTTGAATATTTTTGAAATTAAATATTTACATTCAAATTTTTTTATATTTTTTAGTATTGATGGAGATATTTTACTTATCAGTCCAAAATATTTACAATTAAAAAATCCACAACATATTGACGACTCACAATTGGGGCACCAAAATCTTCCCTTAAGGGAAAATCAAAAAGAAAAATTGAAAAGAAAAAGGTAATTTTTTTTACATATTATGCATTCCCTTACATAAAAAAGTGCATATACACTGTAAAAAAACTAATGCAAATACAATAAGTTTTTTAATTCACACACAAGATTGTATTTTCATTACTTTTTTTTAATTTAATTTATGTTAAAAACAGGGTTACAAATATAAAAAAAACCTTAATTTAATAAGATTTAGATAATAATTGTCAAAATATTTTCATATTTTTAATCAAAATATTATTATATTAAGATATTTTGTTTGTGTTTCTTGATTTTTGAAGTTTTTATACAATTATTTAAAATTCAGGCCGATAACCAACAATAAACTAATTAAAAAACAAATATTTGCAAATTCATTTACCATTTTATTCAATTTTCATCTCTCTGATCGTTAAACCAGCACTTTTATTTTGTTAATTAAAAATTAATCAAGTCGGTAGCAGGGGTAAAAAAAAATTAATTCTACTTTAAAAATGTTTGAATTTTCATAATTTATAATTTTTATTCGATTCTGTCATCATTTTATATAACACTCAAATGTCCTTAAAAAAAGTTTTAATTTATTTCCCTTCCAGGGACCTTAAATTTTAAATAAAGAGGAAATTGAAATAATTATTTCTTTTTTTTGCAGCTCTGAAGATCTTGAAGAAATTATTGAAATTCAAGAATTGAAAAATAAAATTTTAAAAATTGAAGACGAAGGAAATAAAATGAAAATGAAATATAATAAATTATTAAAGAAGCATAGTGATTTATGTAATACAAATGAGAAAAGAGGGCTGAAAACAAAGAATTCGCAAGTTCGTATTAATACTTTAGAAGTTCAAATTAATACATTGAAAAAAGACGTAAAAAATCTACAAAAAAAAGATGCCCTGTATGATAAAATGGAAGCTGCTTTAAAGAGCGTATTTACCAATAAACAAATTCACAAAATAATGAATCCAAATTTAAAGCATGTTCATTGGGATACAGAAAGTATTTCTCGAGCAATATCACTTTCCAGCTTTAGTGGATCAGCTTATAGATATATGCAAAGTATAAATTACCCTTTACCGAGTAGATCATCTATAAGAAGATGGGGTTCAGTAATGCAAGTGCAAGAAGGTGTTCTTCAAGATGTTATTTATATGATGCAAGGTAAGGGACAAGAATTAGAGCAGCATCAAAAGTTGGTAGTTTTGAGCTTTGATGAGGTTTATTTAGATCATAGAATGGACATTTGTAAAAGAAGAGAACAAGTAATTGGGCCACATAAAACAGCACAAGTTTGTTTTGCAAGAGGGCTCTTTGACAATTGGAAACAACCGATTTTTTATAAATTTGATCAAAATTTAACTAAGGAAATTTTAGACGAGATAATAAAGAAATTATACAGAATTGGTTATATCGTAGTTGCAGTAGTAACAGATTTAGGTGGTAACAATCCTCAAGCATTTAAGAAGTATAATATAGGAATTGGTTCAAAAGAAAATTGTTTTTTCATACATCCATGCAATGAAAAATTAAAAATTTTTGTATTTGCTGATGTGCCCCACTTATTCAAATTATTCAGGAACCATCTTCTAGATGAAGGTTATAAAATTCATGAAAAACTTGAAGATGGTACAGTTATAACTAAACATGTGAATAAAAAAATTTTAGAAGAACTCCTGTCCATTGAGCAAGATAGTGAATTAAAAATAGCTTTTAAATTAAAAAAAGAACAAATTGATGTTCGTGGAAGTAAGAGAATGAAAGTGTCTCCAGCAACAAAATTAGTATCCAAAAGTACTGCAAGAGCCATGAGATGGTACGGAATGGAAAATTTATTAGATTATGAAGATTGGGCTTTATCGGCAGATGTTTTCGAGTTGATGGATCAATGGTTTGATATTTTTGACAGTAAAAAAGTTTATGGGCATTCTTTGGGGCAAGAACCATATGGAGAAGAAAAAGTAATTGAACAAGATGAAATATTGGCCAAAGTAACAGACCTCATGTTAAAGATACAATTTGGTAAACAAGAGGCTCTAAGACCGTTTCAAAAAGGAATCATATTAAATAATAATTCACTGCCAGAGCTTCTGATATACTTACAAAAAACTTACACTTGTGAAAACTTTCAACCATCATATATTTTGACAAACAGATTAAATCAAGATGTTTTGGAGAATTTTTTTGCAATTATTCGAGCCATGGGTAGAACTCATGATCATCCGTCAGCATTAGAATTTGAGTACCGCTTAAGATCTTATATTTTGGGAAAGCATGCTGCAGTTATTTTGTCTCGACATAAGAACTGTGAAGATGATAACGATAAAAACCTTGTTGATTTCAGTGGAGAAAAAAAAAGAATTGCTACAAATAAGATTTTAATTTCTAAGGATGAAGAAACTTGCAGATTAATTAATGAACGTGAAGAAGAAGATGATAAAGTTGACGTGTCCAATTCAAACAAATATGCAAATTTATCAAGTTCTTTTAATGAAATGCAAGAGACCACATTTTGCAATCACTAAACCATGGATAATTAAACATTCTGTTTAATGATCAAAGTTGCCAACATTTCTAACCAGTAGATATATTTTAGCTATAAACATTCTATCTCAAAAATATGCCTTGAATGTATATAATTAGAGACAGTCAATGTTCTTCATATTTGCCAACAAAAGTTAGACGTTTATATAATGTACTAAGTACTGCATGTACCTACCTGTGCATTATCATATTGTAAACCTAAAGCTTTGTTTTCCAATTGTATCATCTTAGTCTCTGCTATTGGTTCTAGTTTGGTCCTTAGGTAATCAGGTACCAAGTCATGGGCAAAAGTCGTAACTCTATGCTCTGTAATTTGTGCCAATTGTTCATCTCTCTCAGGTGATAACATCAGCGGCAACACAGTAAGATTCCTTAACACAGGACATTTATCCTGACTCATTACTTTTGAAAGAGAAGTTAGCTTAAATATAGTTGTAAGTGAATTAATTGTTAAATAGTTTTATACATGTATTACTTACTTGACCTGATATTAAAGCATAATTATCTAAAAATGTTGGCCAATTAATTGTTTCATATTCATTTTCTATTTTAAAAATCATGGATGCTATTGATTGTTTTAAATCATTTACTCTTTGAATAATAGAATCTAATGCAGATTCTAGCTGCTTTTCCTCTCTTTGTTGCATATTAGGACTTTATCTCAACTAATACAATACAATCAAAATAATTATGAAGACAGAATGATGGTAAGAAGTGATATTTGTCTAACTAACTTATCTTTTAGTAATCTGTGTATTGGTTGTCTCTGGTGTAACTAACTTATTGTTTACATTAGCATGTGTTACATGTTTAAAAATGTTTATAATTTACAACTTTATTTTTCGTAAACAAGTTGGTTGACGTTTATATTTATCTTCACCTTCAGTTTCAGTAGGGGCATAGATAAAGGTAAAGGATGCGTTAGTTTAGGTTGAATCAGAGATAAGATACACAGGTAGATCGGCCACTGTATATAAAAAAGTGGCCACGCGCACCGAAACTAGTGACATCTATATTTGGAGGCGGAACTACCATCATTTCTAAAGGTTCAGATCCATGCTAGGGGTTCAGATCTATGCTAAGGGTTCAGAGCCATGCTAAAGGTTCAGATCCAGGCTAACCCTCTAATTTGAAAAAAGCGGGAAATTCAAAAATAAATTTAGGTGGAAAATTTAAATAGTTGTATTCGTAATAATTCTGTAGTAGAGAGGTGATCAGCTGAAACACATAGTTATTTTAGTAGTATTATTGTCTTCACATTACACTCTTTATTTTGCTATTATAGTAAAATAGAACCAGTGTAATGTAAAGACAATAACTCTACTAGTATAACTTGTAGTTACAACTGATTACCTCTCTACTACAGAATTATTACGAATACAACTATTTAAATTTCCCACCTACATTTATTTAGTTAAAAGTAGGTAAAAAAATTCAAATGCGAAATGAGCATCAATCTAGTTTTTATATTTCCACTTGGTATAGGACATTCAATGTTTACATAAATACAATTACGAACTTTTTAAAAATCTAAGAAAAAAACAATTTAAAAAGCAGGTAATTTCACTTGATATAATAAATGAAAAATGGGAAACAATTACATAACACACTTTATTTAATAGACTTGGATAAATATCCGCTTTGGACGCGATTTCTGGGCTTTCTTGGCAGCTGCCTTCCACTGGCTTAGTTTTCTTTATAAAATTCTTACATCTGGAGAATTGAAATGTTTCCTATTGCCCTTAATCCATGAGCTAAAAAAAAGTCAACTATTGTTATCCTCATTCAAGTTGTATGCAGTGAACTTATAAGTTATATACACAAAAGCAAGGTATTGCTGTGAACAATTTTTTCTGTAATTTAGGTTGATTTCCTTCAAAAATATAGTTTTTGACATCACTTATTGTACTTACAGTTATAATATTCAAGGTATGACTAGCATATGCAATAATGAGTTATTTAACTTAAACAATCTTACCAGTTGCAGTTAAAACTCCTTTATATCTGCCCAGATGCCAAGAAACGGATGGTGCTTGTATGAAACTTGATGTGGACGGTAATTGTGAAAAACTTGATGTGGATGAACTGCAAGCTGAAAATTACATAAGAATTTTTTACAATTGAGTTTTCAACATAACCACAAGTAGGTCACCATAAGCTATACTGCCTGAAGGTGTTTTAAAAATACTTACCAGTATACTTAATCAAACTCATGTAGTAAACGCTTCCTTGTATAAGTCTTGACTGGTCGTTGTACTTTTCCTACTGGACTATTACTACTTTTTGTGGTGGAAGCACTTAGAATAGAAATGGATTCTAAAAAAGGTTTTTTTAAATTAATATCAATAAAACATAAGTTGTTGCTTTCGAAAGACTAGGCATTATACAGTTACAAATGATTTAATACTGGATATAAAAAAATATTGCAAAATATTTATAGATACCTTTTAGCTTCTCGGGAGTTGAAAATGATTGTTGTTGCTCTGGTACCCAAAAATGATCGCCTTCACACTTCTCTTGTATCCTAAAAAACATTAATCCTAATTCAACATATATTTATACACTATAATCATAATTTGTATATAGTTACAATCAACTGTCTAATGTAGTACTAATAACTACTATTTCAGTACACATATAGATGAGATAAGTTCTTACCATGCAAATGTAGTGAGGGATTTCTTCAATCTGCCACAATCTTCAAAATGAATGTAACAACTTTTATAAGATTTGTAAGACTCAAAAGCCAACTTAGAATTATTAATTTTCTCATTCCAAACGGCGTTAACCTCTTGGTTAGCAGGTAGGTATTCTATGCCTATAAAAAAATACTTAGGTTAATACTTAGTTATAATACTTCTCATTTTTATTTCAAGGAAATCGTCGACTTTGTATAAACCACAATTAATACATCTAGCAATTCCAAATATTAAGTCTAACTATCTTAACTAGTATTTGAATTAATTTTATAAAAAAAAATTTCTTCAACTGATAAATATTGGTAGAAATTAACATGTATTGTTAATAATTAGTACTAACCTTCTCAATGCATCCAGGAACAAAGCAAATTCTCATCATAGGAACTCATCTTTAAATACTTTAGGAATATAAATGAGAAAATAAAAGCACAAACAACGACGAAAGAACGAACTGGCACGCCCTTTATTTACGAAGAATAATAATAAACAATATGGCTGCTAGCTCCATGCGTGATTGCTGAACCTAATTTAATTTTTGACTCCGAAACTTGATTTGCTTAATTTCACCTTAGGCTCCATCTATCAGCTCTATTTGAAATCTTTAACGTTTAGTTCCGCCTCCAAATAAAGATGTCAGTAAAAATCGTACCAATTTTGAATTAATTTCACCCACCCGAGTGCCCGGGGCCTGGGTTGAATTACAATAGAATAGATAGGCAACTCAGTATTCAAGTTTTGTTCTCTGTTTACCGCGCCCTCTGACGAGTGGAGTCAGAAACATAGCAAAGGCGGGAAGCACACATTTAAAATTTAAATTTTAGTAGCGACGCAAGAAGATTGTTTATGATTTTATGAAAGAAAAAACTTTTATACTACATAAATTTATTTATAAGTTAGTAAATAACATTATTACTATAATATATAGGTACATTTTTTAATTACCGCAAATTTTTCATATCTTTTTAGTAATTTTTTTATGAAGATGGTATCTTTTTGTAGCTCCAATTTTGATTGGATCCTTGGTTACAACATTTTCAGCTTTGTGTTTCAATATCTTATTAACATTTTTTGACCATACCAAAATGTGAAAATGACATATTCTATTGATAATATTATTAAATATATCATGCTGATCACAAGTAAAGGGATTTATAATGTTTTGTGACAAAATTATGGTTAATATTGTTTTAATGTTTTCTTTTTCGCTAATTTGGGGTAAAATATGTGAAAGTATATAAATAGCTTCACCATATAAAAATTGAAATTTTTTAGATGGAAACACCAAATGGCGTCTTTGAAATTGACGACTGTCAATTATAAATCTATCTTTGGAATTAAGATCTTCTTTATCCCCCAATAAGTCAGTCATAAATGACTGACATGTTTTTTTTTTGTTTTTTAAATGACTGACATGTTGGATTAATATTTCTCACATCATGACTTCTTATTCCACCAAAATAATTTTCCAGTGGGTCCTGATTGAAATTTCTTATGGACAGAAATTTAAAACCTTCATTTTTTAATTTTGGCCAGAGGTACCTAAATCCTCTTAACGTATGTATCCAGTTGTTAACTGAAGGTGGTACATATTTTGATTTGTTGATTTTAACAAACTTAACAGATCTAAAAGTTTTTATAGCTTCTTTCCAAAAGTCCATATGGGGTGAATATTCATCAACAGCACAACGAAGGTTATTTTCTTCATTTGAATTATTAATTCTGGCACCATTAACACTGTCAAAACATTTATTCATGAATAAAATAAATTCTGCTGTTTCCCTTGCTTCAGGAGGCATCTCTGCGTCATGAGCTGTAATTAAAAACAAAATCCATGATTTAACGTTTAGTTCCGCCTCCAAATAAAGATGTCAGTAAAAATCGTACCAATTTTGAATAAATTTCGTCCACCCGAATGCCCAGGAGGGCCTGTTAACGAGCAAAGCGAGTGCGTCACCTGGATTCTCGTTGGTTGTCTCTGACATTTGTAAACATTGAAATGAAAGTGTATGAAGATAACAATGGAAAAATGCCCCATTTAAACTGATTTTTTAAGTTTATATACTCACAATGGAAGTCAAACAAGAACCAGATGATTATTTCATTAAAAAGCAAACAACTGAAATGGAAGAACATTTAATTATTAGAGAAACGTCAAATAATGTAAAAGACAATAACCAAATAATTACCTCAATAAAAAACGAATTAGTTTCACTGAAACAGGAAAACGATGGACTAGAAACTCACCTTATTTTTCACAAAGAAAAAACGAAACTTGAGGAAAACATTGCCTGGGATATCGAAATTAAAAAAGAGTCGAGTGAAGAGATACCTACCAATAATGTTCTAAAAAAGTTCATTCAGAAAATAAATAGTGCATGTCTCATTAAACAAAAAACAAATGTTGAATCAAATACTGGAATCACTCTTGAACATTGTAGTACTTCAGTTAAAAGAGAATGCGATATTTTTCATAAGATTTATCCATGTAACGCTAAAAACCAATTGAAATATTCAAAGAATAAAAGAAGCAAGCAAGCTAAATTGAGAGGCAAGTAAAATTTATTTGTCACTTATTTATTGGGTAATAAATATTTGTTGTCACTTTCCTTGTGTATGTGAAGCTGGCAGTCAGAGAACAATATACCAGTGTGAAACATATACAGGGTGATTGATTAGTGTGATGAGACTGGCTCTTCATTACTTCCGTAATAACACAGAAACATCCTTCTGGGACTATAGAAACATACTAACTGTTTTAATGTATGTAAGTATTAATATTATAAATATAAATTAAACACTTGAAACTTGTAACAAACATGTGCTTTATTCTACTCTACATTGATAATCAACTGACAACCAGTGTTGTTGGGCACATTCATCTAAAACATCCACTCGGTCTCTCGAAAAAGTCCGATTTTGTCCGATATGGTCCGCTAACAAACTAACTAAGTTTGGCGGTAAATTTGAAGTTTATACATATACTATGTATAAAAATTAAGTATTCAAAAAAGTTTTAGGAGATATTGGTTAATAAAATACTACATAAAAATAAGAAAATTTATTTAAAAATTTAAAAAAATACTTATTAATATTAAGTTCAACGACTTTTATAACAAAATAACGAATAAATACCTCTGATACTTATTCCTATGCAAATGGCAAATAGGAACTTTATAATATAATAAAAATAAAAACAAGTCTTAAACATTGCACAAGGAACGATCAAGTAAAATCGTTTTAAAATCAGGTAATAATGTAAAACTAAAAATAAAATATTTTTGGTTTCCTTTTGGTCACTGAATCTTTTTTTTCCAAATTTTACTTTCCAACATGTTTTTGAATGGTGAGAATGAAATTAATCCGCCGCAGCCCTCAATACCTTCTTTGGTTGCTAAAATAGCACGAATGGTTTCAGAGTTCAAAAGATTTCTCTTATCAGTTTTTATATTAAAAACGTCGCTAAAAATTCTTTCAACACTAGCATTTGAAAAAGGAAGAAGTAAAGAAAATACCTTCTTCATATTTGGAAAAATAAGTGTATTGGCAGCATTTTTAATACTAAATATTTTAGCCCAGTAAACGTCCTGGCCACCCCTGAATACTTTTTCAGTATTGTGTGGTGTGTTTGCATGAGCGCGTGTATGGGTGAGTAAAAAGAAAACCCTCTAAAAATATTCATGAGAAGTAATCATAAATATCATGTTGGGTTCATGACAGAAAGTCCGAAAAAGATCCGCAAAGTTTAAAGATCCGCCAAATGTCCGCCATCATAAAAAAAGTCCGAAAATCGGACTTTCGTCCGCCAATTAACAACACTGCTGACAACTGCCCAGAAGTATGACATATGACATGGACGATGTGATACATTATGTTCTATTCATAGACTTATAAGTCTATGGTTCTATTGATGTTAAGCCACATTCACATGTCTACATCAACAGCATCATACTACATATTAAACACCTTCCCCTTTAAGATGAACTATCCGATTCATAAGAAGTATACATGTTGTGATAATTTGGTGGCTTGATTGTGCGACCATAACGGGAGCGAGTTGTAACCATATGTTTATTGGGGGTACTGTTTTGATTACACTTATTCATCATACTACGAGAACTATCAACAGGAGTACTTTGAATGTTCGAGTTATCTGGAGAGTCCACACTAGGGGTATTATGGTTGGTACGAGTTGCTATCGAACTTGATGAATTACTGGAGGAGCTACGACGAGAATTAGGTTGATTGATTTGGTTGGACAAATTGATATCCGGAAGTAATTCAGGTTCAAAGATACATTTATGATCAGAATTTGTTTTTGATAGTTTTATCTGCGAAGTATTACGACGCACGATTTTATTATTGCTCTCTTTTTTCACCCAGTAAGACCTCGGTTCGGAAGCTTTCTCTATTACAATAGCTTTACACCAAGTACGCTCATTCTTACATTTTATTACTATTTTATCGCCTTTTATGAACTCTTGGTGCTTCCTACGAACTAACTTATCATACTTAGCTTTGACAATTTCTTTTTGTGAGGTTAGTTTGTTGTAAATATGAGTTTGAACTTTTGGTTCTAAGGTCTTCATAGTTACTGGTATTTGGGATTTTAGATTCCTGCTTTGTAAAATCTGGGCAGGGGATGCATTAAGATTGATGATCGGGGAATTGTTGTATTCTAGAATATATTCTCTAAAATCTATTTTATCTTCATTGCATTTCCTTAAAATTTGTTTGCTGATACTGACTGTTTTTTCCGCCATACCATTACTTTGATGGTAGTGCGGACTGCATGTCTTTATTGTGATTTCTTTTTCTTTATAATACTTTAGACAGAGGTTTGATATGAAGGGGAGATTATCTGCAATAATATACTGTGGATACCCAAAACGCGTAAAAACATCTTGAAAAGCATCGAGAATAGTCTCCGAAGTTTTGTCTTTCAATAGAATTAATTCTAACCAATGTGAGAAGTGGTCTATAATAACCAAGTAACTATGATTACCAAATTCTAATATGTCAGTACCAATTTTATTAAATCTAAGTTTTGGTGTAGAGTGTGGCAACATTGGTTCCCTGAAGTTGGCAGGCATGTATTTTTCACAAATTCGACATTTCTTAATAAAAGAAGTTATATCTGTGGACAAGTTTGGCCAATAGAACAACTTATGGGCCTTATTTATTGTTTTACTGATTCCAATATGTCCTTTATGAAGTAATTTAATCATTTCCAATCTAAGAGTATGAGGTACAATTATTTTATCTTCTAAGAAAATGATTCCCGCCTCGACATAAATTGATTCTTTCAATGGGATATATGGTTTACAGTTTGGGGGTATTAAACTATCTTTTGGCCAACCATTATAATAGTAATCATAAATTTTTGATAATGTTTCGTCTTTACTTGTTTCAAGCCTGAATTGGTCTTTTTTTTGAATCACTCATAGTAGGTAAATGTCTTGTCACCAAATGCACCATCTCAAACATGTCAGGGTCTGGCTTGTTGTCTCCCTTTAATTTAAATCAGAAGGATCTAAACAAAGACGTATTTTGCCATTAGATTTTTCGACAATAACAATTCTGTTGACACTAGCCATGGGTGACATTTCTCCAACCTTAACAATGGCTTTTCGAGCAATTAACCTGTCCAGTTCACTTTTAAGCTCATTACGAATGGCAATGGGTACTTTTGTAGGAGGTCTACTTACTGGTTCAAAGTTTTCTTTGACAGTAATATTGTGTTTGCCTGGGAACCTACCAAACCCATTGAAAATTTCAGAGTTTTCTTGTATAATTTTTTCTTTATGTTTCAAACTATTTGTATTTACATTTATATTATTAATTCTTTTAATGAGATTTAAATTAGTACATGCCTGGCCACTCAAGAGAACCTGTTTTACCCCATCTACTATAACAAAATCTTCATACATATTTCTGCCTTTATATTTACAATGTAAATTGCTAATGCCAATAGTTTTGGCTTCTGAGCCCTCAAAACCCTTGAGAACATACCCTGTTGTACGAACTTTAAATTTCTTATTTATTAGTTCAAAGATATTTAGGGGCATGACACTTACATCTGCGCCTGTGTCAAGCCTAACTTTAAATTTTTTATTTTCAATAAGTATAACTTCTTCCCAAAAACTTACCCTGCTGTTTTCAGACTTTTTTGTAGTTACATTTCTAACAAATAATTCATCTTCACTTGAGTCACTGTTTACTTGCCCAACATTACTAATGTTCTTAACTTTGCAGGCTGCTGCAAAGTGGTTTTCAGTACCGCACTTTTTACATTTCTTCCCATAGGCAGGACACTGACGGGGGCCATGGGTTTTTTGACATCTTCTACATTTGAAAGTGTCTTTGTTCTCCACTTCATTCTGTTTTTTCTCTCTTGGTTGATACACATTCCTATTTTGTCTCTCAAACTTTCTTTTTACTATACTTATTTCAGCAGTATTTTCTTGAAACAACAGACTCTGGTGTTTACTCTGTTCGCTTGTTCTGCAAAAGTGTATTGCTTTATCCAGGGTTAACTCGTCAACACGTAGTAATGCCTCCCTTGTAGTTGGATCCCTTATACCAATAACTATTTTATCCCGTAAGGCTTTTTCCTCATTGGACTGCACAGGGTTGATCTCATTAAAGTTGCAACTTTTAATAAGGTGCTTGCAGTCGGTTAGGAAGTGTTCAAAGCTTTCACCTTCTTTTTGTGCCCTCTTAAAAAAGGTATACCTCTCAAAACATTCATTAATTCGAGGATTTACATACTGTTCAATTAGTTGTAGGGCACGTGTATACTTATTGGGATCATTTTCAGGTATTTCAAAGGTTGTCATTATTCGGGCTGATTCTGTTCCAATTATGTTTCTTAGAATTGATAATTTTACTTCATCTGCAGACTCGTTCTGTCCTGTTGCGATTAAATAGTCTAGAAACGAAGTCCTCCAAAACTTCCATTCAGCAGAAGCGTTCTGCCCTTGTATGTTAAAATCTGGCGGCAATTTTACCGGGCCGGCCATGGCCATCATAACCTTGATGCTCTTGAGGTATACTTGCTTTTAACTTAAGCTTGGAGACTACTTTCTGGTGGTGATTTTCACTGAATTTTGCTTTTTATGACTGTGCCATGTTTTAATGTATGTAAGTATTAATATTATAAATATAAATTAAACACTTGAAACTTGTAAAGCCCGTTTGTAATTATCAATGATTTAGTACAAGTTTTAGTCAATTTTTTAGGATCCTAAATAATTGATAAATACATACACATTTTTTATCAATTTTTTGGTCAATTTTCAAATCATCAAAACTTGTCCTATTTCTGTTCAATTTTAATTGACGTGATATATTCATAGAACCGGTCCTATTTTCTATCAATTAATTGACAGCTTAGGGCAAAAAATAGGGTAATATTTACTTTAACGTTGCTTATTTTTGCAGTTTCAAAGAGATTGGTGTCACTGATTCTGCAACATAACCTCTATAGTCTCTTACAGTATTTATCTATGTCTATTCGTTTATTTATTTCCTCACCATATTTTATAAAAAGTGAAAAGTTCGAAATAAATTTAGCATTATTGCATGAAAAATGTCGTGGTCACATGATCAAGTAGTTTCACTGATCGAACTTTATAGAGAAAGGCCATGCCTTTATAAAGTCAAAAGTGCACAATATAAAAATAAGCACGGGTGAGAAGCTAGCTCCTAGCTCCAAAAGTAAATCTGCGACAATTGACTGAGCCGGCAACAGCGCACCAAGATGGTGATAAACGAATCACCGTTGCTTTGGCTCGACCAGTCTAATATACGGGGGGAGGTTGAAATATGGTATAAAAATTTGGTTGAGAAAGAACCGAGTTACTTGTAATAATATAAAAGTCTATCATATTCCAAATTCAAAATTCGCTGATAAACGCTACAGAGGTCGAAAAAATTGAAAACTAAGAATTTTTTTAAAAAATTTACAACTTTCTTTTTATTACTGTATTACCATATATCGATGTTTCGCGTTTAAATTTTCTACAAAGGTTGATAATATAATAAATAGTCTTTCATATTCCATATTCAAAATTCACTGACAAACGTTACGAGGGTGAGAAAAAAAAATAAAAATAAGTTTTCTTGAAACAAATTTTTTACATTATTTTCTCTCCTGTATCTACATATATCGATGTCCGTTGAAAAAAAAATAGAAATAGATTGATAAATCGATAGTCCTTAGCATGTCGTCTTCAAAAATCACTGACAAACGTTCCAAGGGTGAGAAAAAAAATTAAAATCAGTTTTCTTGAAAAAATTTTTTTACTTTATTTTCTCTCCTGTATCTACATATATAGATGTCCGTTGAAAAAAAAATAGAAATAGATTGATAAATCGACAGTCTTTAGCATGTCGTCTTCAAAAATCACTGACAAACGTTCCAAGGGTGAGAAAAAAAATAAAAATCAGTTTTCTTGAAAAAATTTTTTTACCTTATTTTCTCTCCTGTATCTACATATATCGATGTCCGTTGAAAAAAAAAATAGAAATAGATTGATAAATCGATAGTCTTTAGCGTGTCGTCTTCAAAAATTACTGACAAACGTTCCAAGGGTGAGAAAAAAAATAAAAATCAGTTTTCTTGAAAAAATTTTTTTACTTTATTTTCTCTCCTTTATCTACATATATCGATGTCCGTTGAAAAAAAAAAATAGAAATAGATTGATAAATCGATAGTCTTTAGCATGTCATATTCAAAAATCACTGACAAACGTTCCAAGGGTGAGAAAAAAAATAAAAATAAGTTTTCTTGAAACAAATTTTTTACATTATTTTCTCTCCTGTATCTACATATATCGATGTCCGTTGAAAAAAAAAATAGAAATAGATTGATAAATCGATAGTCCTTAGCATGTCGTCTTCAAAAATCACTGACAAACGTTCCAAGGGTGAGAAAAAAAATAAAAATCAGTTTTCTTGAAAAAATTTTTTTACTTTATTTTCTCTCCTGTATCTACATATATCGATGTCCGTTGAAAAAAAAAATAGAAATAGATTGATAAATCGATAGTCTTTAGCGTGTCGTCTTCAAAAATTACTGACAAACGTTCCAAGGGTGAGAAAAAAAATAAAAATCAGTTTTCTTGAAAAAATTTTTTTACTTTATTTTCTCTCCTTTATCTACATATATCGATGTCCGTTGAAAAAAAAAAATAGAAATAGATTGATAAATCGATAGTCTTTAGCATGTCATATTCAAAAATCACTGACAAACGTTCCAAGGGTGAGAAAAAAATAAAAATCAGTTTTCTTGAAAACATTTTTTTACTTTATTTTCTCTCCTTTATCTACATATATCGATGTCCGTTGAAAAAAAAAAATAGAAATAGATTGATAAATCGATAGTCTTTAGCATGTCATATTCAAAAATCACTGACAAACGTTCCAAGGGTGAGAAAAAAAATAAAAATAAGTTTTCTTGAAACAAATTTTTTACATTATTTTCTCTCCTGTATCTACATATATCGATGTCCGTTGAAAAAAAAAATAGAAATAGATTGATAAATCGATAGTCCTTAGCATGTCGTCTTCAAAAATCACTGACAAACGTTCCAAGGGTGAGAAAAAAATAAAAATCAGTTTTCTTGAAAACATTTTTTTACTTTATTTTCTCTCCTTTATCTACATATATCGATGTCCGTTGAAAAAAAAAATAGAAATAGATTGATAAATCGATAGTCTTTAGCGTGTCGTCTTCAAAAATTACTGACAAACGTTCCAAGGGTGAGAAAAAAAATAAAAATCAGTTTTCTTGAAAAAATTTTTTTACTTTATTTTCTCTCCTTTATCTACATATATCGATGTCCGTTGAAAAAAAAAAATAGAAATAGATTGATAAATCGATAGTCTTTAGCATGTCATATTCAAAAATCACTGACAAACGTTCCAAGGGTGAGAAAAAAATAAAAATCAGTTTTCTTGAAAACATTTTTTTACTTTATTTTCTCTCCTTTATCTACATATATCGATGTCCGTTGAAAAAAAAAATAGAAATAGATTGATAAATCGATAGTCTTTAGCATGTCATATTCAAAAATCACTGACAAACGTTCCAAGGGTGAGAAAAAAAATAAAAATCAGTTTTCTTGAAACAAATTTTTTACATTATTTTCTCTCCTGTATCTACATATATCGATGTCCGTTGAAAAAAAAAATAGAAATAGATTGATAAATCGATAGTCTTTAGCATGTCATATTCAAAAATCACTGACAAACGTTCCAAGGGTGAGAAAAAAAATTAAAATCAGTTTTCTTGAAAAAATTTTTTTACTTTATTTTCTCTCCTGTATCTACATATATCGATGTCCGTTGAAAAAAAAAATAGAAATAGATTGATAATACGATAATAAAATCTACGTGCACCGTTGGAATTTTGTTTTGTACGAATTTATCCCTGAAAATAATTACGACGAGACATATCTTTAAAGACACATCATGTTTTCATTGAAATAAAGACTTTTACATTTCGAATGCACGTGTAGATATTAAATTAAAATTGAAAAATAAAAAGATTGTAGACAATCTAAAAACTCAAATCTCGTAACAGTTTGGTCACAGAATAACCTTCTGACACGGAAGGGATGTTTATTTTAAACGATTCCTTCTCAATAGCCCTACTCCTAACGCCGCCCATGGCAAAAGGAATGTAAACTTGTCGAAGAGTGCATGGAAAAAACAAAACAAACCCTCCGTTCCCCGCACAGACGTCTGATATTTTTTTGTTTATCGGTACTGTGGCGCCGAAAGGCGGCTCTGTTACTCCTTGTAGTGTGCGGAAGGGAAAAACAACGACCCCCCGTCATAGTATATAAACAAAAGAATAGTAGGTTCACTCTAACCTTCCTTATCTCTGGTTCACTCCCGTCGGCTGTTTCATGTAGCGCTGCTAAAGACTTGCCGAAAAACGATCGTAAAAGCACACGTGTGTCGTATAAACAGGGGTCGCGCGAATTACTATCTTCATAGCTTGTTGATTTATAAATGGAGTGTTTGGTACGGGGGCTGATAAAAATGTACGTTAGGCTAGATAACTTATTTCAAAAAACAATGTTGTTTTGCTATGTATTTAATTGTATTTAATTATAAGAAATAAACTAGAATCATTCATAAGAATAGCTTTTAATACATTATATAAATAAAATAATTCGTCAAAAATGTACAAATCTAATATATCTTATAATATAAAAATAGAAAACATAAACAACTATTTAAAGTCATTAAAAATTATACCAGATTCTACATACTTTAGAATTGGTTTTGCATATAAAAACAATGTTGAATAATTGTATTTAGTAAAAAAATGAAATCCTAAACCAAACTTATAAAATAAGGCAAAACAAAAGGTACCTAATAATTACAAATTTTGTAATATTTGTAATTTAGTATTAGGTTTATAGGATTTTTTAATTTTTATGTCGCGATTTGCGAATTTAATTGTATAATATAAACGCACTCTTGTATACAGGGATAAGAAATAACTTAAAGGAAAATTTTCACAAGGATGCGTAAATGATACGTTTTTAAAAAGATCTTTCAATGTCGCTCCGATACAATTATTACATGCTAACTTATTGAAGTTAGCTACAAATATATTTTCAAGTTGGGTAACATACTCAACAAAATTCAGACTAGGTACATTGAGCCCACCAAATGGAAAATTTGTATTGTTTACATAGGCTTTTGTCTGAGAAAAAATAGTTGATTCTTTGGTTAACGTATTTTGTTCATTAAAAGCAATACATATGTCGCAGGAATGTTGCTGCATACATTTTTTTAATAAATAACCAGTAACGTAAACTAACGCGTTGCCATCTGTACTGTTTAGATTCCTGTAATCCGTTGTAAAAACTTTTAAAGGATTTGATGGTTCTATTGACGGTAAAATAAGATCTTTACAGTTTTCTGCCAAGTCCGGAGTAATATTCAACAACAATTCATTAATGTCATTAATGCAGTTGGCGCCGTCAACATGGTCAAAGTACTTCAGAGTAAACAATTTTTTGAATGCTCTAGAAAACTGTATAGGCTTAGGGTTTCTTGAATTACCACAACAGTTTCTTACTTGCCCAAAAAAGTTTTCAAGACAGTCTTGGTTCAAATTCCTTGTCAGTAAAAATGTGTAGCCCTTTGATTTTAATATACCCCAAAGGGCTTTAACTGATTGTATTGTAAGTTGCCAACCAAATATAAATTTCATTTTATTAGTAAAATTTTTTCCTTCACTGTTAACCACACGCAAATTTTTCAGTAAAGTTTCAAATTCTTCCAATAGCTGAAACTGTTGTTGGGTACCCATAAATGCATTGAAATTATTCAAATGGCACGAATTTAATAAATCAAAAACATCATTCATTGTTTTAATGAATTTAGCAGTTATCTTGGCATCTGCAGGCAAAACTTTAAAATCAACATATGTGTTAAGGGCAACGGCAACAGAATGACTAAAAATCTGAGAAGCATATTTTACTTTCATTTTCTGAAAATTATTTGGAAACATATGCTCGTCAGTTAATTTTGGACAGAGTCTAAATTCCTTTTTTTTCATAATTGTAAAATGTATCCAAATACATCTTATTGGTGGTTCCTTCTGGTAACTCAAACCAGTAAGAAAAAAAATTGTTCCTAGTAGATTTAAGTAAGTGTGGCACATCAAAAAAGTAAACAAGTTTGATATTATCTACGTAAAAAAAAACATTGCCTGTGCTCAATTTAAGGCAGCTTTTAACTAATTTTTGGAAGTTAGAACCCTGATCAGACACTACACCTAGCACATTTAGACCGATATCACGTAATTTTCTAACTGTTTTATACAAAATGTCTTTTATTTCATTTGAAGGCGCCGTTGATTTGTAAAAGAAGTAGGCAAGCGGTTGTTTCCAGCTGCTTGATACACCCCGTGCCATAACAACTAATGCACTCGTTGCTGGTTCGGATTCGTTTTCTGATGAAAGTGATTCTTGGAAGCCTACTATTTTATCCTTTGACAAATCATAAAATAAATGAGTTTTCAATGACATCTCATCGAGGCAAATAATGCAATCTTTTTCTTTATCACTTAATAGTCGAGACCTAAGATCAATAAGGCGAAAAATAAATTCGTTAAAGCCTGGGTTTACTGCCCAACGACGGGTAAAGCGGTTAAGCGTGCTTTTGGAAGGTAACCGGTACAAAGTAGAAAATTTTTTGTATGCTTTAGGTCCTAAAAAGTAAACGCTCAAAGCAAACTTCTTAAAATCGTCTGTGTACCTACAACCTTTAGGTGATTTATTTAATAAACTTATCTGAGACTTCAGAAGTTTGCAGGCCTCTTCTGAGTAATTATTTTCCAAATATTTGGAAATATCTTCAAACGATATTCCAGTTTCCAACTGTCTTGAACATTGAGCAGCCACAGTAGATTTTTTCAAACACTTTATCTCCTCTCTCAACACTTTTTTTCGAGGAGTATTGACCGTAAGCGTCATTGACGTCTGTAAATATTTATCTAAAACAAATAAAAAATTCTATAAATGATGAAAGTTTCACCACCACTTTTAAATGAGTAAGTATTAACCACGAAATTACAATAGACATAAAAATAAAAAAACATTTAATTAAAAAACAACATAAATACCTCTGGTAACCGCAGAAGCTTGAGTAGAAACATCGTTTCCACTTTTAACATTTTCTGAAAAAAATTCGCCTTCTGTTTGAACATAAACATCCTGATTTCTCATATCGTCTAAAAAACAAATACCTTTGCTATAAAATACCTAACCTACATAATATGTTTATTATATCCAAAACACACCATCGTTCAGTAAAATAATAAATACATACCTTCATTGGGCAGCATTGTGTTAAAATCGGTTTGAACTGCAACTTCTTTTAAAATTTTACCGTCATCTAAAAAATTTGCAAATTATTTGAAATACCTACTATAAATATACAAAACAAAATCCAATTATCAAAAGTATTGTTTAGGTGCCAAAAATTTTGGGAACTTACTATTTTTTAGCAACTTCAAGGACGGAACTGCATCATATTGCAGATTTGTCCTGCTATTACTGCGCATATAATTTTCTTGGGAAAAGTGTATCGCAAACTCTTAATTTTTTGTTGCATTGTTCAGCCTCTAAATTGGCATACCTGTGACAATCAACAAAACCTAAGGCCTGTTTCCAACGTTGACATCTAAAAAGATTTTTTGGTAATATTTTATTTTGAAACACAAAACATCTACTACACTGCTTTTTATAACAAAATGACTAATATCCTTTGCTAAATAATATTGTAAACTTTACCTAGTTTCATCCTTGGGAAATCTGAAGGAAGATATTTTTACCCCATCTCTACTCATACAACCGTCCACACAACACACTCGTGGCATTTTCTTTTTAATAAAAAATATACCGTAATAATAATTAAATAATTCACTGCAAAGACAGTCCAACCGGTATACTAATAACTGTGCTCGTACCTTCAAACTACAAAAGACACACGGTATCTGTCTATCGCTCGATTCGGAGTTTCAGGATACCAGAAAAGACGGAGACGGAGACCGAGTGAGATAGGCATCGAGTTGGGAGGAGCTTAGAGTGAACCTACTATTCTTTTGTTTATTGTTTATATACTATGCCGGTGGTGTGAGACCGCAACGGATTTACCTACATGTGCCATTTACCTAAGGAGATTTTTCCGAATCCTAGTCCTGATTGGCTGATATGAATTGAACAGGTGATGCCATGAAAATAGAAAAGCATCGAATAAAATTTTTTTAATCAATGAAAAAAGGCAATACTAACAGTGGTTATGGTAACAATATTTATGGACCAGTTTTATCACAAAACTATAAAAACTACCTTCAAAGAGTACAAAACGCCCATGTCAGATTAGTATGTGGCATAGAAGTCTTAATTCAAAGTAGGGATGGCGATTCTTTCCAAAAAAGATCGATTTTTAAATCGATTCGAATCGTAACCTGATGAATCGATTCATAAAAAAATCGAGGTCTAAAAGATCGATTTTTAAAAAATCGATTTTTTTCAAGTTTGTATTTACAATGTAAATATAAATCCATTTTATGAAATACAAGAAATATACCATAATAAACAATCTCTGGGATCTCTTATCAGTGAAATCAGGGATTTTTTAGTTCAGGGAATTCGATAATAACAATTATCTTTATTACCATATCAAAGTATCAGATCAGTTATAAAAGAAGACATTTATTTTCTAAATGTATTTGTTACATTAAAAAGTTAAGAAAATAGATAATATAGCTTATACCTAGTTCCCAAAACCAAACCAGAAAAAATCGTATGTAGATTTTCAAGGGTGAAATATCGATTCACTGAATCGATTCGGTACAACATATCGATTTAAAAAATCGATTTATTTGGTCCGAGGAATCGATTCTTCGATTAATCGATTTCAGATCGCCATCCCTAATTCAAAGTTACATCATTGTATCTTTATACAATGGTTACATTATCAGAATTTACTGTTTGGGCCCCTACTTTGTGGAATCTACTCATACCTATTACTTTTATAAATTATCCTAACTGTTTATAATTAATTTCACCATTTATTGAAAGAACCAATGAAAACTTTAAAATATCATTTATAATAGTGAAATTAATTATAAACAGTTAGTTTAATTTAAAAAGTTTACATTATTACCTACATATTAAATATAGTCTGACCAGCCCTGTACACTTTTGAGTCCGCCTTCTCAAAGAGAATAGATACCCTTATACATATCAGAGACAACCCTCTCTGCACATGCCACATATTCGACAATTAATAGGTTTTTAGAAATTGTTCAGTGTGTATGTGTCCGGCTAATTTGTGGTTTATGTGGACAATTATCAGGCATATCTAAAAATTGATATATGTAGATACAGGAGAGAAAAAAAAATTTTTTTCCAAGAAAACTGATTTTTATTTTTTTTCTCACCCTTGGAACGTTTGTCAGTGATTTTTGAATATGACATGCTAAAGACTATCGATTTATCACTCTATTTCTATTTTTTTTTTCAACGGACATCGATATATGTAGATACAGGAGAGAAAATAAAGTAAAAAATTTTTTTCAAGAAAACTGATTTTTATTTTTTTTCTCACCCTTGGAACGTTTGTCAGTGATTTTTGAATATGACATGCTAAAGACTATCGATTTATCACTCTATTTCTATTTTTTTTTTCAACGGACATCGATATATGTAGATACAGGAGAGAAAATAAAGTAAAAAATTTTTTTCAAGAAAACTGATTTTTATTTTTTTTTTCACCCTTGGAACGTTTGTCAGTGATTTTTGAATATGACATGCTAAAGAATATCGATTTATCAATCTATTTCTATTTTATTTTTCAACGGACATCGATATATGTAGATACAGGAGAGAAAATAATGTAAAAAATTTGTTTCAAGAAAACTTATTTTTATTTTTTTTCTCACCCTTGGAACGTTTGTCAGTGATTTTTGAAGACGACACGCTAAAGACTATCGATTTATCAATCTATTTCTATTTTTTTTTTCAACGGACATCGATATATGTAGATAAAGGAGAGAAAATAAAGTAAAAAAATTTTTTCAAGAAAACTGATTTTTATTTTTTTTCTCACCCTTGGAACGTTTGTCAGTGATTTTTGAAGACGACACGCTAAAGACTATCGATTTATCAATCTATTTCTATTTTTTTTTTCAACGGACATCGATATATGTACCTTGTAACCCATACCATTTTTTGGGGTCACTGGAGTTTTTTCTGTATTCCCTTGCTCTAGTTACGTTTGTTCGTAATTTTCCCTTTGAATAAAGCAGAGAAAAGTTAATTCATATGCAAAATATCAAACCATAGGTTCGATAACGTATGCCCCTCGTAAATACGTTCAACTCTCAGCGGTCGAGCGGTGTTGCCAGATCAATTTTACTCGTTTGGTAGCTTCTCGTCGATAAAATAAGCATATGCGTGCTTCTGCTTATGAAAGCATTTTAAATGGATTAAAAACTATACGACCAGGGACAAGTATACAGGAAATAAAGGCAAAAGTAAACGGTCTCAGGACGAATTTCTTGACAGAATACAGAAAACATGAAATCAATGAAAAGTGGTTCTGGTCAAGATTCGGTAAGTAAGCTTTGTTTTTTTCAATACTTTACTAATTTTTTTATCAATTTTAAGATATATACACCTTCCTTATGGTACTACGATAATATGTATTTTATTCTGGAACATGTTACTTCAAGGAATACCATAGATTCCATTGAAGAAACACTTTATCCGAATTCTATCACAGATGAAGATAATGTAACTGAAGAACAAACCGAAGTCACAGAATATGTTACTGTAAGTGATAAAATTTTTATAGGTCCTATACATGCGAGCAGTTAGATGAAGTCTGTCAAAATAATATAATAAATATGTTGTTTAGATCCAGATATGGAATTTCTATAAAGTAAAAATTTTGAGCTTTCAGCCGTAGGGGAAATGCAAAGAACAAGCAAAAAAATGACTCAGTGAACTGCTTCTCACATACATATTTTCTCTAAAGTTTTCTTTTTTATTAAACTTTTTTCATAGACAAAGTATTTTTGAATTAATTTAATATCTTGTATTATAGGATGAAGAGAGTAATCAGTTTTATACTACCATAGATGAAAATGGTAGTGAAAACATTACTATCGAAATAGAAAATGTTAATTCAACTGAAGCAAATAATACTCCACAAAGTATATCTCGTTTGTCTCGTACTTCCTCAAAAAAGAGAAAGCAAAGTGACGATGAACCATTACTTAGAGCTGCTAGTAATGCAATGAATAATATTGTAACAGCATTAGATATAAAGAAACAGAGTATGACGAAAGAGAAAGAAGCTGATGATGTACAAATTTTTGGAGATTTCGTTGTGAGTCGGTTAAGAAGGATTCACAGAGAAGATGTGCGAAATGAAGTGGAAGAAAAAATTACAAATCTTTTATTTCAAGCTTACAGAAATGATAAAATATAAAGCAATATTGGGTTGAAGATGAAAAAAAAAAAAGAAAATCAAATGGATGTAGACAATGTTTCAATGTAACATTATATTATTTACTTTATTCCATATTTACTCTAAAAAATATCATTTTTTAGTGTTACTGATGAACAATAATATCATTAACACTAAAAAATATATTTGGTTGGAGTAAATGTGGAATAATCTTAGTAATTTTGTACTATGTATGATGAATGAAATAAAAAAGAATACAAACATGGTTTTTCGTATTCTTTGTAGAGTTAGGAATTAAAATTTCTCACTGCTTGATCTTGCCAGGATACTGCTCCAGCTTGTGAACAGAAATATTCCTTGAACTCGTCTCGAATGTTTCTTGCTTCAGCCATTGATTTATTGCCACTTTGTCGTCCGATATTCTGTAAGGTTCTCAATGGATTATTCATTGTACTTATATCTGTGTATAAACTACCATTTTCAGTGGCAAGATAATTATGTAGAACCACACAGGCAAGGGTTATAATTTCAACTTTTGGTGCTCGAAGATTTATAGGGTCAAGTAACACTCTAAATCGATTGGCCAAAATACCAAAGGCATTTTCTATTACTCTTCTTGCCCTTGAGAGACGGTAGTTGAATATTCTTTCACCATGTTCCAGTCCTCTTTGGGGATATGGTTTAATTATTATATCTTTATGAGGAAACGCATCATCAGCAACTATGACATATGGAACTGCTTTATCCCTACCTGGCAACTTCTCAGCAGGTGGAAAATTTAAAGTATTTTTGCTGAGAGTCGTTGCAAAAGTTGATTCTCGAAATACTCCGCCATCACTAATTCTCCCATTACATCCTACGTTGACATAATTAAATTTATAATTAGCATCTGCTATTCCTAATAAAACAATGCTGTGAGCTCCTTTATAATTATAGTAGTATGATCCATCCGATCTTGGTGGTCTAAAAGCTATATGTTTACCATCCAAGGCTCCCAGACAATGTGGAAACTGCCACAAAACAAAAAATTCTTGTACTATACCCATCCATTTTTCTGCAGAGTTAGGAGTCTAGAATAAAAATCATATACATTTTAAATTTTATTGTGAAAATAGGTACTTACTTTGAGATAGTCATCTTTAAGTCGTCGATATAAAGATTCACAAACAACAGGAATAAATCTAGAAATACTACTTTCATGAACTCTTGTTGCATACATAAGTGATCGAAAAGATTCTCCGGTTGCTAAGAATCGTAAAGTAATTTGGAGCCTGCCAAAATAAATATATGTAAATATATAATTATAAGGTAAAGTATGTACATTAAAAGCGACTTCTATATACCAACCTGCTGCTTGCAGAAATAGTTTCCTGCATCAGAGTTTCCTCTTTTTCAATGTCATTTTTAACCAAGCAAAGCAAATAATTAAATTGTTCCTCTGATACACGTAAAAAATTTTTATAAGAATCTGCATCTTCTACTGCCAGTTCTTCATTCAGCATTTTAAGTGTTCCTAAGCCTTTTTCGCTCCTTCTTTTTAACCATGGTTTCCTTACCACTCTCTTGTTTATAGCTTTTCTCTTTCTTGCAACATTAATTATTACTAAATTAATAACAGCTGCTGCTGCTGTTAATAACAAAAATTCAACATCCATATTAAGAACTGTAGACTGTGTACCTAACCCTTGTATCTGACCTAACTAATACTACATTTAAAAGTTTCCGCCAATTGCAGTGCGCATGATCACATCCTAAATAAATTATTAAAACTTTGAGTGTTGCATACATTTGATTTTATAGTTTCAATGTTTAGTGTCCTAAATTTAGGATCCTAAAAAATTGACTAAAACTTGTACTAAATCATTGATAATTACAAACGGGCTTTAAACACTAACAACATCCCCATTTCCCTCAAACCATCCCTAGGATGTTTCTGGCAACAGCCATGTCATCATTTTCAACGTTCTACAAACATCCCAGTAGGATGTTTCTAAGATGACATAGGATGTACTAGGTACATTCGGGGTACTTTGTTTAGAACATTTCAGAAACGTTTCTAAAAATACACTGGAAATCACTAGGTGCAAATAAAAAAATTAAATATTTCTTAAAACAAGATATTTATTATTACAAACCTTTCTAACAATATTCTCCATAAACCACATGTAACATTTTCTACTAGGTATAGGGAAATGTTACATAGGGTAATAGGTTTGCATATATATTGTAAGTTAATTTACTTATGTTTCAGTTCTGTCCTCAATTGTCTTTCTTTTTCTCTTCTCGGCCAATCGCCAATTTTCAGTTTGATTTCCTTTCTGGCTATACCATGTGCCTTTTGTCCAGCTTCTAAAAAAAATATTATTTTTCCTAACTATAGAAACATCCCACCTAGGTGGGAAACATTGGGACACTAGTAGTACTTTAATGGTATGTCCCAGGTAAATACTGTGTTATCAGGGTTTATTTTGTTTGCTTAACAAATTTAAAATTTTTATTTTTTCTTAATTTACAGGACCACCATTAAATGAAAAATGTGTTATGCAAATGGGTTTAGCCAGTGGAATTATTGTCTGTACAATTTGTGGAAATTTATACACAAAACAATTAGAATATTCTCATCACTTTTCAGTAAATCATAGTTTAAAACGTAAGAAGGTATATAGGACTCGGTCTAATAAAAAAGAAATCAACATTAATTTGAGAAATGTAGAACCTGAAATCAGTATAGATGAAGATCTGCAGGAAAAGTGGAATCATACAGATCAGAATTCGTCATTGAAATGTGACTATTGTTCAAAATATTTTTCTCAGAAAAATCATTTAAATCTACATGTATGCAACCACAGAAAAGAAAAACCTTTCAAATGTGGAATTTGCTTTAGCTCCTTTTCAAGGAAATGCTTCTTAGGTAGTCATTTGCGGCATTTGTTTTAAAACATTTTTAGGAAAAAGTGATTTATGCAGTCATTCACCCTGCGGCACAGGAGAAAAACCATACAAATGTGACTATTGTTTTAAATCATTTCCACGGAAATGTCATTTAAGTAGACATTTGCGATACCACATAGGAGAAAAAACATTTAAATGTGACATTTGTTTTAAATCGTTTTTACTACAAAGTCACCTAAGTAGACACTTGCTCTGTCACACAGGAGAAAAACAATTCAAATGTGACAAATGTTCAAAATCGTTTTTACAAAAAAGTCATTTAAGCAGACATTTGCTGTGTCACTCAGGAAAAAAACCATACAAATGTGACATATGTTTGAAATCGTTTTTCCAAAAAACTCATCTAAATAGGCATTTGCTGTGCCACACAGGAGAAAAACCATACAAATATGACTATTGCTGTAAAACTTTTTCACAGAAAGGTCATTTAAGTACACATTTGTGGTACCATACCGGCGAAAAACCATGTCCGGCGAAAAACCATACAAATGTGATATTTGTGTAAAATCATTTTCACAAAAAAGTAATTTAAAGTCACATTTGCTCTGCCACACAGGAGAAAAACCATACCAATGTGAGTATTGCTTAAAATCTTTTTCACAGAAAGGTCATTTAAGTACACATTTGTGGTACCATACCGGCGAAAAACCATGTCCGGCGAAAAACCATACAAATGTGATATTTGTGTAAAATCATTTTCACAAAAAAGTAATTTAAAGTCATATTTGCTCTGCCACACAGGAGAAAAACCATACCAATGTGAGTATTGCTTAAAATCTTTTTCACAAAAAAGCAGTTTAAAAAAACATTCGAATAATATTATTACTTGTACCTTCAGCTCCGGCTCTAGCCTTTAACCAGGATATAGAGCGAGATTGTCTTTCAGTGCCCTTTGATCGAGGCTCTCACACTGTATTTCAAAATAATATGTTTAATAAATAATAATTTTAGCTCCTAGAGCAGTGATGCCAATTCGAGGAATTTTTGGAAGGGATATTTAAGTATTTTCGAGGTTTTTTTGTACTGTTTCATAATAGTATATTGTGTCACAAGGGAAGAAAATGAAACTGATAGCTAAGGGATGCTAAAGCGTTTTCTGCATATGTGACATAATAGTAGTTTGTACAACAAGTGCGCAATAAAACGTCACTTTTCCCACAAAGCACGAGCCGTAAGGAAGTGGGAAAAGTGCTTTGCGTACAAGTTGTACATAATATTTTTTCTACAACCACATTTATTAATGGAAGGAAAACAGTAATTTATATAGGTACTTTCTTTAAACTTAGTACGTTAATTTTTTTATAATTATAATAATTTAAAATAAATAATCAAATAAATAGTTTACTTATTTTTGGTTTAAATTTAAAATTTGTACTCCCAGAAATTCACAATAATAAATTGTCAAAAAAAGTTGACAGGTCATATATAGGTAAATGTGTTTGACATTTCGGTGCGGAAAAGTGCCATAGCGTGTGCGTGTACTTTTCGCATTACTTTTCCAACAGTTATCAAATAAATTCAGAAAAGGCCTGCTTTGCTTATAAAAATTTGTGTAGAAAAGCGTGTTATGCATAGTGGTTGTAGGAAAACTATTTTTCTAAATGTTTTTAAAACATTGGATGTTAAATGTAGATTTTCGCCTACCAAATGAACAAAAATATTGGAAAATATAACAAAAAATTTTTCCTTCTACCCCTATAGAAAGTACACACTCTCCTCCCTCATATCCCCAGTGCTTGTTTGCAAAACTATTTTATAGTTTGCAATATTTTTTTGTATTCATTGAGAAAAAATTATATCTCTAGTTAGTAGGTTATTTGTTTGGTATATGGTACATTTGAAATACATTTTTTAATATAACCATAACAATATATATTTTTTTAAATATCTCAATATATTTATTTGATAAAGCTATTTGTATTACTAGGGATGAAAGTGTCACTTTTCCTCCCCCAGGACCTAGTTTAGTACCCGATGCGAAGCGTTAATATTTTCGAATATATTAAAATTATAATATCGTTTAATTTAATAGATATCGAAGAATATATTATTCTAACGCTTTACAACAAAGTTTTGAAAAGTATTTTTCAAAAACAGTGACCGTTCAACTAAGAAGAAACAACTACGCCCTGGGCTATATAACCAACCATTCTGGTTCGCAATTAGAAGGGATAACATTAACTAGCAGAACGGTTTCGGCGCCTCATCAGTACCGTTACTGGAAGACATGTATTGATTGAGATTTTAGTGTCAAATTCAGTCCGGGATTATGCTCTTAGAGCTCTCGGACGGAGAACATATATAATCAGTACTGATGAGGCGCAAATTCGCCGAAACCGGTCTGTAAGTTATGTTGTCCCTTCTAATTGCAAACCAGAATGGTTGGTTAAATCTTGTTGATCATACCGACCCCGTTTGACTTAGAAGTATAATTCAATGTCTGTCGGGGCATATAGTCCTGGAAGTAGTTGTTTCTTCTTGGTTGAACGGTCATATTTTTCAAAACTTTGTTGTAATGCGTTAGAATAATATATTTATTCTTCGATATTCGATATCTATTGGTAACACGCTTTAATACGACAATTTTGCAGGAAACTGTAATAATAGTTTAATTTAAATTTATTTCTCAATGGATGACAGTAATAAACGTGTGTAAACTTTAGGAATGTTGCGAAGAAACCACCTAATGGTCTGTGGAAGAAACAGTTGCTCTAAAATAACGAGTGGGTTATCCTGTGATCTGGTCTACGACATCGCATTCTGTTGCGCAATACTGCGAGACAATGATTCACGCGGTGCGCACCAGTTGTATTCTGTCCTGAAGGAAATGTGGAGCTTGCAATGTTGTAGTCGGTGTGTTTCAAGCTAAATAATTGAGGTTGTTTTTAATAAAAGTTGTGCAGTTTTGTTTAAGGAAGTTATCAATTCTAGAGAAAGTTAAATATTGCCAAAAGCAAGGACTTTTCCCACACAAGAGTAACAACGGGTAAATTATCCCTCAGGATATAGCCCAAAAAAGAAGAAGATGAGTGAATAGGGGATTTTCCAATTTTTTTATTCAATAATCTAATCTGAAAATCCTAACCCTCGAGTCTTTTTTTAAATCAATATTAACGTGGAAAACATAATTTAAAGATGCGTGTTATTTAAAATCATTTGAAACGACCTCCATAGCGCGCCAAAGAGCGAGTGACGTAGAAGAGTAGTATGGACAGCTGTGTGTAACCTCTGCATCGATCAGCGGCCACAACAAAGATGCCAATTCGAGGGATTTTCGGGGATTCTTAGGGGCAATTTTTGGAAGGATTTTCTAAACTGTATTACAAAATTATAGACATTTTTATCTATCACCAATGATTTAATGTGTTTTATTCGGAATGATTTACATCAAAATAATAAAACCTGTCTCAATTATCCTGTGGCACAAAATATATTGAAACTACACACATATTTTAAATTTTTTATATTTATGAGAAGTTTCTTTATATATTCAATTACTTTTTTACTACAGCGTAATATACATATACAGTGTGTAAAAGCCAAACGAAATAAATTCATTATTTCGGTTACTTATATTTATGAAAAATCCCGAAGCACGTCAAATTTAAATTATAAATTGACATTCTTTAACGCGAAAATGCAATCCCTACCTTCAAACCCCTTCGAATGACAGGTACAACCCCCAATCTTTTAAATGGGAAGTATAGGCTTGTGATATATCGTTTGGAAGGTCTCTTCATTCTCGATTCAAAAATGTCATCGTTTTCAAGTTTATCGCATCAATTAAGATAGAATAAAATAAAATCATGTGGTTACCGAAATTTGCTACAATACAATCAAAAACTAAAATGTAATGCAAAACAAAATAAAATGTAAAACACTAAAATTAACTATGAATGTCAATGAACTAGATGTTCAAAATGTTCACCGCAAACATCTTAATCTTAAATAAAACTGTCTTCAAACATTATTTAACATATCATGCGTGATCGACCTAATCGCAAGCGTTATTCGTTCTTTTAAGTCATTTAGATCAATAGGTTTAGTTTTGTATAGAATGCTCTTCACTTATCTCCGTAAAAAGAAATCTAATGGTGTAAGATCAGGTGATCGCGCTGGCCATTCTATCGATCCTCGCCTCTCTATCCACTGATATTGCATCGAGGTACTGCCGGACATTGCGTTGGTAATGTGGTGGTGCTCCATCCTGCTGAAACTATATCGTATTCACTGGAACTTGAGGGTCCCCTGGATCAGGATATAAATTTGCCAAACTTGGAACGACATCATTTTGAAGTAGTGCCAAATAAACAAAGGGGTAGGTATGGAAATATTTTGCGAATCAAATTGCTTTTTTCTAACTCCCTTAATCCTTGGCAATATCGACTCAAAATTAGGGCTGGGCGATTATCAAAAAACATAATCGATTATCGATTATATAAAATAATCGATTAATCTAAAATAATCGAATAATCGAAAATAATCGATTAATCGAAAAAAATGACTCCATTTGAAGGCGAAATAATGATTTTATCACAAAACTGATTGTGCCAGTCGATTTTTTGGCCAAAAAAACCCCCCTTTACGAATTTTTAGCATCTTTTATAATTTTTTTGTCGAAAATTTAGAACAAAGGGGGTAGCTATGGAAATATTTTGCGATACAAATTGATTTTTTCTAACTCCCATAATCCTTGGAAATATGGACTCAAAATTCAATAAAATATGTAAAATTGTCCCCTCTATCGATTGGTGAAGACTAGAACGTTCTATCTTTCCTATTAGTCGAGTTATGAGTATTTTTTGTTTTGAAAAGTGGATTTTCGAAAATTTCATGACTCTATTTGAAGGCGAAATAATGATTTTATCACAAAACTGATTGTGCCAGTCAATTTTTTGGCCAAAAAACCCCTCTTTACGAATTTTTAGCATTTTTTATAATTTTTTTGTCGAAAATTTAGAACAAACGGGGTAGCTATGGAAATATTTTGCGATACAAATTGATTTTTTCTAACTCCCATAATCCTTGGAAATATGGACTCAAAATTCACTAAAATATGTAAAATTGTCCCCTCTATCGATTGGTGAAGACTAGAACGTTCTATCTTTCCTATTAGTCGAGTTATGAGTATTTTTTGTTTTGAAAAGTGGATTTTCGAAAATTTCATGACTCTATTTGAAGGCGAAATAATGATTTTATCACAAAACTGATTGTGCCAGTCGATTTTTTGGCCAAAAAACCCCCCTTTACGAATTTTTAGCATTTTTTATAATTTTTTTGTCGAAAATTTAGAACAAAGGGGGTAGCTATGGAAATATTTTGCGAATCAAATTGCTTTTTTCTAACTCCCTTAATCCTTGGCAATATCGACTCAAAATTCACTAAAATATGTAAAATTGTCCCCTCTATCGATTGGTGAAGACTAGAACGTTCTATCTTTCCTATTTGTCGAGTTATGAGTATTTTTTGTTTTGAAAAGTGGATTTTCGAAAATTTCATGACTCTATTTGAAGGCGAAATAATGATTTTATCACAAAACTGATTGTGCCAGTCGATTTTTTGGCCAAAAAACCCCTCTTTACGAATTTTTAGCATTTTTTATAATTTGTTTGTCGAAAATTTAGAACAGCTATGGAAATATTTTGCGATACAAATTGATTTTTTCTAACTCCCATAATCCTTGGAAATATGGACTCAAAATTCACTAAAATATGTAAAATTGTCCCCTCTATCGATTGGTGAAGACTAGAACGTTCTATCTTTCCTATTTGTCGAGATATGAGTATTTTTTGTTTTGAAAAGTGGATTTTCGAAAATTTCATGACTCTATTTGAAGGCGAAATAATGATTTTATCACAAAACTGATTGTGCCAGTCAATTTTTTGGCCAAAAAACCCCTCTTTACGAATTTTAAGCATTTTTTATTTTTTTTTGTCGAAAATTTAGAACAAAGGGAAATATTTTGAGAAACAAATGGCTTTTTTCTAACTCCCTTAATCCTTGGCAATATCGACTCAAAATTCACTAAAATATGTAAAATTGTCCCCTCTATCGATTGGTGAAGACTAGAACGTTCTGTCTTTCCTATTAGTCGAGTTATGAGTATTTTTTGTTTTGAAAAGTGGATTTTCGAAAATTTCATGACTCCATTTGAAGGCGAAATAATTATTTTATCACAAAACTGATTGTGCCAGTCGATTTTTTGGCCAAAAAAACCCCTCTTTACGACTTTTTAGCATTTTTTATAATTTTTTTGTCGAAAATTTAGAACAAAGGGGTAGGTATGGAAATATTTTGCGATACAAATTGATTTTTTCTAACTCCCATAATCCTTGGAAATATGGACTCAAAATTCACTAAAATATGTAAAATTGTCCCCTCTATCGATTGGTGAAGACTAGAACGTTCTATCGTTCCTATTAGTCGAGTTATGAGTATTTTTTGTTTTGAAAAGTGGATTTTCGAAAATTTCATGACTCCATTTGAAGGCGAAATAATTATTTTATCACAAAACTGATTGTGCCAGTCGATTTTTTGGCCAAAAAAACCCCTCTTTACGACTTTTTAGCATTTTTTATAATTTTTTTGTCGAAAATTTAGAACAAAGGGGTAGGTATGGAAATATTTTGCGATACAAATTGATTTTTTCTAACTCCCATAATCCTTGGAAATATGGACTCAAAATTCACTAAAGTATGTAAAATTGTCCCCTCTATCGATTGGTGAAGACTAGAACGTTCTATCTTTCCTATTTGTCGAGTTATGAGTATTTTTTGTTTTGAAAAGTGGATTTTCGAAAATTTCATGACTCTATTTGAAGGCGAAATAATGATTTAATCACAAAACTGATTGTGCCAGTCGATTTTTTGGCCAAAAAAACCCCCCTTTACGAATTTTTAGCATCTTTTATAATTTTTTTGTCGAAAATTTAGAACAAAGGGGGTAGCTATGGAAATATTTTGCGATACAAATTGATTTTTTCTAACTCCCATAATCCTTGGAAATATGGACTCAAAATTTACTAAAATATGTAAAATTGTCCCCTCTATCGATTGGTGAAGACTAGAACGTTCTATCTTTCCTATTTGTCGAGATATGAGTATTTTTTGTTTTGAAAAGTGGATTTTCGAAAATTTCATGACTCTATTTGAAGGCGAAATAATGATTTTATCAAAAAACTGATTATGCCAGTCGATTTTCCGGCCCAAAAAACCCCTCTTCAAGAATTTTTAGCATTTTTTATAATTTTTTTGTCGAAAATTTAGAACAAAGGGGGTAGCTATGGAAATATTTTGCGATACAAATTGATTTTTTCTAACTCCCATAATCCTTGGAAATATGGACTCAAAATTCAGTAAAATACGTAAAATTGTCCCCTCTATCGATTGGTGAAGACTAGAACGTTCTATCTTTCCTATTAGTCGAGTTATGAGTATTTTTTGTTTTGAAAAGTGGATTTTCGAAAATTTCATGACTCTATTTGAAGGCGAAATAATGATTTTATCACAAAACTGATTGTGCCAGTTAATTTTTTGGCCAAAAAACCCCTCTTTACGAATTTTTAGCATTTTTTATAATTTTGTTGTCGAAAATTTAGAACAAAGGGGGTAGCTATGGAAATATTTTGCGATACAAATTGATTTTTTCTAACTCCCATAATCCTTGGAAATATGGACTCAAAATTCACTAAAATATGTAAAATTGTCCCCTCTATCCATTGGTGAAGACTAGAACGTTCTATCTTTCCTATTTGTCGAGATATGAGTATTTTTTGTTTTGAAAAGTGGATTTTCGAAAATTTCATGACTCCATTTGAAGGCGAAATAATGATTTTATCACAAAACTGATTGTGCCAGTCGATTTTTTGGCCAATAAACCCCTCTTTACGAATTTTTAGCATTTTTTATAATTTTTTTGTCGAAAATTTAGAACAAAGGGGGTAGCTATGGAAATATTTTGCGAATCAAATTGCTTCTTTCTAACTCCCTTAATCCTTGGCAATATCGACTCAAAATTCACTAAAGTATGTAAAATTGTCCCCTCTATCGATTGGTGAAGACTAGAACGTTCTATCTTTCCTATTTGTCGAGTTATGAGTATTTTTTGTTTTGAAAAGTGGATTTTCGAAAATTTCATGACTCTATTTGAAGGCGAAATAATGATTTAATCACAAAACTGATTGTGCCAGTCGATTTTTTGGCCAAAAAAACCCCCCTTTACGAATTTTTAGCATCTTTTATAATTTTTTTGTCGAAAATTTAGAACAAAGGGGGTAGCTATGGAAATATTTTGCGATACAAATTGATTTTTTCTAACTCCCATAATCCTTGGAAATATGGACTCAAAATTCACTAAAATATGTAAAATTGTCCCCTCTATCGATTGGTGAAGACTAGAACGTTCTATCTTTCCTATTAGTCGAGTTATGAGTATTTTTTGTTTTGAAAAGTGGATTTTCGAAAATTTCATGACTCCATTTGAAGGCGAAATAATGATTTTATCACAAAACTGATTGTGCCAGTCGATTTTTTTGCCAAAACAACCCCTCTTTACGAATTTTAAGCATTTTTTATTTTTTTTTGTCGAAAATTTAGAACAAAGGGAAATATTTTGAGAAACAAATGGCTTTTTTCTAACTCCCTTAATCCTTGGCAATATCGACTCAAAATTAGGGCTGGGCGATTATCAAAAAACATAATCGATTATCGATTATATAAAATAATCGATTAATCTAAAATAATCGAATAATCGAAAATAATCGATTAATCGAAAATAATCGATTAATCGAAAATATTCGATTAAACGAAAAAAATCGATTACTCGAAAAAAACCGATTAATAGAAAAAAATCGATTAATCGAAAAAAATCGATTAATAGAAAAAAATCGATTAATAGAAAAAAATCGATTAATCGAAAAAAATCGATTAATCGAAAAAAATCGATTAATCGGAAATAATCGATTAATTGAAAATAATCGATTGATCTAAAATAATCGATTAATTGAAAATAATCGATTAATCGAAAATAATCGATTTATCGAAAATAATCGATTAATCGAAAATAATCAATTTTCGATGATTCGAAAATTTATTATTTTTCATTATTCTTGATAACGGCAGCTGGACCGCTACCGAAACTTTAAAAATAGAGTTTCAACAAACATCGTGATCAACAACTATTATATTTAACTAATTTTTTCCCTAACTCACGCCTTTAAAAAGATTGACAATTTGGAACTTACGAAAATATTTTGAAGTTTAAGACTTAAAAAAATTGTCAAGATTTGCCAGTCGATTTTCCGGTCCAAAAAACCCCTCTACGATTTTTAGCATTTTTTAAAATTTTTTGTCGAAAATTTAGAACAAAGGGGTAGGTATGGAAATATTTTGCGAATCAAATTGCTTTTTTCTAACTCCCTTAATCCTTGGCAATATCGACTCAAAATTCACTAACATATGTAAAATTGTCCCCTCTATCGATTGGTGAAGACTAGAACGTTCTATCTTTCCTATTAGTCGAGTTATTAGTATTTTTTTTTTGAAAAGTGGATTTTCGAAAATTTCATGACTCTATTTGAAGGCGAAATAATGATTTTATCAAAAAACTGATTATGCCAGTCGATTTTCCGGCCCAAAAAACCCCTCTTTACGAATTTTTTGCATTTTTTAAAATTTTTTGTCGAAAATTTAGAACAAAGGGGGTAGCTATGGAAATATTTTGCGATACAAATTGATTTTTTCTAACTATCATAATCCTTGGAAATATGGACTCAAAATTCACTAAAATATGTAAAATTTTCCCCTCTATCGATTGGTGAAGACTAGAACGTTCTATCTTTCCTATTAGTCGAGTTATGAGTATTTTTTGTTTTGAAAAGTGGATTTTCGAAAATTTCATGACTCCATTTGAAGGCGAAATAATGATTTTATCACAAAACTGATTGTGCCAGTCGATTTTTTGGCCAATAAACCCCTCTTTACGAATTTTTAGCATTTTTTATAATTTTTTTGTCGAAAATTTAGAGCAAAGGGGGTAGCTATGGAAATATTTTGCGATACAAATTGATTTTTTCTAACTCCCATAATCCTTGGAAATATGGACTCAAAATTCACTAAAATATGTAAAATTGTCCCCTCTATCGATTGGTGAAGACTAGAACGTTCTATCTTTCCTATTAGTCGAGTTATGAGTATTTTTTGTTTTGAAAAGTGGATTTTCGAAAATTTCATGGCTCTATTTGAAGGCGAAATAATGATTTTATCACAAAACTGATTGTGCCAGTCAATTTTTTGGCCAAAAAACCCCTCTTTACGAATTTTTAGCATTTTTTATAATTTTTTTGTCGAAAATTTAGAACAAAGGGGGTAGCTATGGAAATATTTTGCGATACAAATTGATTTTTTCTAACTCCCATTATCCTTGGAAATATGGACTCAAAATTCACTAAAATATGTAAAATTGTCCCCTCTATCGATTGGTGAAGACTAGAACGTTCTATCTTTCCTATTAGTCGAGTTATGAGTATTTTTTGTTTTGAAAAGTGGATTTTCGAAAATTTCATGACTCTATTTGAAGGCGAAATAATGATTTTATCAAAAAACTGATTATGCCAGTCGATTTTCCGGCCCAAAATCCCCTCTTTACGAATTTTTAGCATTTTTTATAATTTTTTTGTCGAAAATTTAGAACAAAGGGGGTAGCTATGGAAATATTTTGCGATACAAATTGATTTTTTCTAACTCCCATAATCCTTGGAAATATGGACTCAAAATTCACTAAAATATGTAAAATTGTCCCCTCTATCGATTGGTGAAGACTAGAACGTTCTATCTTTCCTATTAGTCGAGTTATGAGTATTTTTTGTTTTGAAAAGTGGATTTTCGAAAATTTCATGGCTCTATTTGAAGGAGAAATAATGATTTTATCACAAAACTGATTGTGCCAGTCAATTTTTTGGCCAAAAAACCCCTCTTTACGAATTTTTAGCATTTTTTATAATTTTTTTGTCGAAAATTTAGAACAAAGGGGGTAGCTATGGAAATATTTTGCGATACAAATTGATTTTTTCTAACTCCCATTATCCTTGGAAATATGGACTCAAAATTCACTAAAATATGTAAAATTGTCCCCTCTATCGATTGGTGAAGACTAGAACGTTCTATCTTTCCTATTAGTCGAGTTATGAGTATTTTTTGTTTTGAAAAGTGGATTTTCGAAAATTTCATGACTCTATTTGAAGGCGAAATAATGATTTTATCACAAAACTGATTGTGCCAGTCGATTTTTTGGCCAAAAAACCCCTCTTTACGACTTTTTAGCATTTTTTATAATTTTTTTGTCGAAAATTTAGAACAAAGGGGTAGGTATGGAAATATTTTGCGAATCAAATTGCTTTTTTCTAACTCCCTTAATCCTTGGCAATATTGACTCAAAATTAGGGCTGGGCGATTATCAAAAAACATAATCGATTATCGATTATATAAAATAATCGATTAATCTAAAATAATCGAATAATCGAAAATAATCGAATAATCGAAAATAATCGATTAATCGAAAAAATCGATTAATCGAAAAAAATCGATTAATCGAAAAAAATCGATTAATCGGAAAAAATCGATTAATCGAAAATAATCGATTAATTGAAAATAATCGATTGATCTAAAATAATCGATTAATTGAAAATAATCGATTAATCGAAAATAATCGATTTATCGAAAATAATCGATTAATCGAAAATAATCAATTTTCGATGATTCGAAAATTTATTATTTTTCATTATTCTTGATAACGGCAGCTGGACCGCTACCGAAACTTTAAAAATAGAGTTTCAACAAACATCGTGATCAAGAACTATTATATTTAACTAATTTTTTCCCTAACTCACGCCTTTAAAAAGATTGACAATTTGGAACTTACGAAAATATTTTGAAGTTTAAGACTTAAAAAAATTGTCAAGATTTGCCAGTCGATTTTCCGGTCCAAAAAACCCCTCTACGAATTTTTAGCATTTTTTAAAATTTTTTGTCGAAAATTTAGAACAAAGGGGTAGCTATGGAAATATTTTGCGATACAAATTGATTTTTTCTAACTATCATAATCCTTGGAAATATGGACTCAAAATTCACTAAAATATGTAAAATTGTCCCCTCTATCGATTGGTGAAGACTAGAACGTTCTATCTTTCCTATTAGTCGAGTTATGAGTATTTTTTGTTTTGAAAAGTGGATTTTCGAAAATTTCATGACTCCATTTGAAGGCGAAATAATGATTTTATCACAAAACTGATTGTGCCAGTCGATTTTTTGGCCAAAAAACCCCCCTTTACGAATTTTTAGCATCTTTTATTTTTTTTTGTCGAAAATTTAGAACAAAGGGAAATATTTTGAGAAACAAATGGCTTTTTTCTAACTCCCTTAATCCTTGGCAATATCGACTCAAAATTAGGGCTGGGCGATTATCAAAAAACATAATCGATTATCGATTATATAAAATAATCGATTAATCTAAAATAATCGAATAATCGAAAATAATCGATTAATCGAAAATAATCGATTAATCGAAAATAATCGATTAATCGAAAATAATCGATTAATCGAAAAAAATCGATTAATCGAAAAAAACCGATTAATAGAAAAAAATCGATCAATAGAAAAAAATCGATTAATCGAAAAAAATCGATTAATCGAAAAAAATCGATTAATTGAAAAAAATCGATTAATCGAAAAAAATCGATTAATCGAAAAAAATCGATTAATCGAAAAAAATCGATTAATCGGAAAAAATCGATTAATCGAAAATAATCGATTGATCTAAAATAATCGATTAATTGAAAATAATCGATTAATCGTAAATAATCGATTAATCGAAAATAATCGATTTATCGAAAATAATCGATTTATCGAAAATAATCGATTAATCGAAAATAATCAATTTTCGATGATTCGAAAATTTATTATTTTTCATTATTCTTGATAACGGCAGCTGGACCGCTACCGAAACTTTAAAAATAGAGTTTCAACAAACATCGTGATCAAGAACTATTATATTTAACTAATTTTTTCCCTAACTCACACCTTTAAAAAGAATGACCATTTGGAACTTACGAAAATATTTTGAAGTTTGAGACTTGAAAAAATTGTCAAGATTTGCCAGTCGATTTTCCGGTCCAAAAAACCCCTCTACGAATTTTTAGCATTTTTTAAAATTTTTTGTCGAAAATTTAGAACAAAGGGGTAGGTATGGAAATATTTTGCGAATCAAATTGCTTTTTTCTAACTCCCTTAATCCTTGGCAATATCGACTCAAAATTCACTAACATATGTAAAATTGTCCCCTCTATCGATTGGTGAAGACTAGAACGTTCTATCTTTCCTATTAGTCGAGTTATTAGTATTTTTTTTTGAAAAGTGGATTTTCGAAAATTTCATGACTCTATTTGAAGGCGAAATAATGATTTTATCAAAAAACTGATTATGCCAGTCGATTTTCCGGCCCAAAAAACCCCTCTTTACGAATTTTTTGCATTTTTTAAAATTTTTTGTCGAAAATTTAGAACAAAGGGGGTAGCTATGGAAATATTTTGCGATACAAATTGATTTTTTCTAACTATCATAATCCTTGGAAATATGGACTCAAAATTCACTAAAATATGTAAAAGTGTCCCCTCTATCGATTGGTGAAGACTAGAACGTTCTATCTTTCCTATTAGTCGAGTTATGAGTATTTTTTGTTTTGAAAAGTGGATTTTCGAAAATTTCATGACTCCATTTGAAGGCGAAATAATGATTTTATCAAAAAACTGATTGTGCCAGTCGATTTTTTGGCCAAAAAAACCCCCCTTTACGAATTTTTAGCATCTTTTATAATTTTTTTGTCGAAAATTTAGAACAAAGGGGGTAGCTATGGAAATATTTTGCGATACAAATTGATTTTTTCTAACTCCCATAATCCTTGGAAATATGGACTCAAAATTCACTAAAATATGTAAAATTGTCCCCTCTATCGATTGGTGAAGACTAGAACGTTCTATCTTTCCTATTTGTCGAGATATGAGTATTTTTTGTTTTGAAAAGTGGATTTTCGAAAATTTCATGACTCTATTTGAAGGCGAAATAATGATTTTATCACAAAACTGATTGTGCCAGTCAATTTTTTGGCCAAAAAACCCCTCTTTACGAATTTTTAGCATTTTTTATAATTTTTTTGTCGAAAATTTAGAACAAAGGGGGTAGCTATGGAAATATTTTGCGATACAAATTGATTTTTTCTAACTCCCATAATCCTTGGAAATATGGACTCAAAATTCACTAAAATATGTAAAATTGTCCCCTCTATCGATTGGTGAAGACTAGAACGTTCTATCTTTCCTATTTGTCGAGATATGAGTATTTTTTGTTTTGAAAAGTGGATTTTCGAAAATTTCATGACTCTATTTGAAGGCGAAATAATGATTTTATCACAAAACTGATTGTGCCAGTCAATTTTTTGGCCAAAAAACCCCTCTTTACGAATTTTTAGCATTTTTTATAATTTTTTTGTCGAAAATTTAGAACAAAGGGGGTAGCTATGGAAATATTTTGCGATACAAATTGATTTTTTCTAACTCCCATAATCCTTGGAAATATGGACTCAAAATTCACTAAAATATGTAAAATTGTCCCCTCTATCGATTGGTGAAGACTAGAACGTTCTATCTTTCCTATTAGTCGAGTTATGAGTATTTTTTGTTTTGAAAAGTGGATTTTCGAAAATTTCATGACTCCATTTGAAGGCGAAATAATGATTTTATCACAAAACTGATTGTGCCAGTCGATTTTTTGGCCAATAAACCCCTCTTTACGAATTTTTAGCATTTTTTATAATTTTTTTGTCGAAAATTTAGAACAAAGGGGGTAGCTATGGAAATATTTTGCGATACAAATTGATTTTTTCTAACTCCCATAATCCTTGGAAATATGGACTCAAAATTCACTAAAATATGTAAAATTGTCCCCTCTATCGATTGGTGAAGACTAGAACGTTCTATCTTTCCTATTTGTCGAGATATGAGTATTTTTTGTTTTGAAAAGTGGATTTTCGAAAATTTCATGACTCTATTTGAAGGCGAAATAATGATTTTATTATAAAACTGATTATGCCAGTCGATTTTCCGGCCCAAAAAACCCCTCTTTACGAATTTTTAGCATTTTTTATAATTTTTTTTAGAACAAAGGGGTAGGTATGGAAATATTTTGCGAATCAAATTGCTTTTTTCTAACTCCCTTAATCCTTGGCAATATCGACTCAAAATTAGGGCTGGGCGAATATCAAAAAACATAATCGATTATCGATTATATAAAATAATCGATTAATCTAAAATAATCGAATAATCGAAAATAATCGATTAATCGAAAATAATCGATTAATCGAAAAAAATCGATTAATCGAAAAAAATCAATTTTCGATGATTCGAAAATTTATTATTTTTCATTATTCTTGATAACGGCAGCTGGACCGCTACCGAAACTTTAAAAATAGAGTTTCAACAAACATCGTGATCAAGAACTATTATATTTAACTAATTTTTTCCCTAACTCACGCCTTTAAAAAGATTGACAATTTGGAACTTACGAAAATATTTTGAAGTTTAAGACTTAAAAAAATTGTCAAGATTTGCCAGTCGATTTTCCGGTCCAAAAAACCCCTCTATGAATTTTTAGCATTTTTTAAAATTTTTTGTCGAAAATTTAGAACAAAGGGGTAGGTATGGAAATATTTTGCGAATCAAATTGCTTTTTTCTAACTCCCTTAATCCTTGGCAATATCGACTCAAAATTCACTAACATATGTAAAATTGTCCCCTCTATCGATTGGTGAAGACTAGAACGTTCTATCTTTCCTATTTGTCGAGATATGAGTATTTTTTGTTTTGAAAAGTGGATTTTCGAAAATTTCATGACTCTATTTGAAGGCGAAATAATGATTTTATCACAAAACTGATTGTGCCAGTCAATTTTTTGGCCAAAAAACCCCTCTTTACGAATTTTTAGCATTTTTTATAATTTTTTTGTCGAAAATTTAGAACAAAGGGGGTAGCTATGGAAATATTTTGCGATACAAATTGATTTTTTCTAACTCCCATAATCCTTGGAAATATGGACTCAAAATTCACTAAAATATGTAAAATTGTACCCTCTATCGATTGGTGAAGACTAGAACGTTCTATCTTTCCTATTAGTCGAGTTATGAGTATTTTTTGTTTTGAAAAGTGGATTTTCGAAAATTTCATGACTCTATTTGAAAGCGAAATAATGATTTTATCACAAAACTGATTGTGCCAGTCGATTTTTTGGCCAAAAAACCCCTCTTTACGAATTTTTAGCATTTTTTATAATTTTTTTGTCGAAAATTTAGAACAAAGGGGGTAGCTATGGAAATATTTTGCGAATCAAATTGCTTTTTTCTAACTCCCTTAATCCTTGGCAATATCGACTCAAAATTCACTAAAATATGTAAAATTGTCCCCTCTATCTATTGGTGAAGACTAGAACGTTCTATCTTTCCTATTTGTCGAGTTATGAGTATTTTTTGTTTTGAAAAGTGGATTTTCGAAAATTTCATGACTCTATTTGAAGGCGAAATAATGATTTTATCACAAAACTGATTGTGCCAGTCGATTTTTTGGCCAAAAAAACCCCCCTTTACGAATTTTTAGCATTTTTTATAATTTTTTTGTCGAAAATTTAGAACAAAGGGCTATGGAAATATTTTGCGATACAAATTGATTTTTTCTAACTCCCATAATCCTTGGAAATATGGACTCATTATTCACTAAAATATGTAAAATTGTCCCCTCTATCGATTGGTGAAGACTAGAACGTTCTATCTTTCCTATTAGTCGAGTTATTAGTATTTTTTTTTTGAAAAGTGGATTTTCGAAAATTTCATGACCCCATTTGAAGGCGAAATAATGATTTTATCACAAAACTGATGGTGCCAGTCAATTTTTTGGCCAAAAAACCCCTCTTTACGAATTTTTAGCATTTTTTATAATTTTTTTGTCGAAAATTTAGAACAAAGGGGGTAGCTATGGAAATATTTTGCGATACAAATTGATTTTTTCTAACTCCCATAATCCTTGGAAATATGGACTCAAAATTCACTTAAATATGTAAAATTGTCCCCTCTATCGATTGGTGAAGACTAGAACGTTCTATCTTTCCTATTAGTCGAGTTATGAGTATTTTTTGTTTTGAAAAGTGGATTTTCGAAAATTTCATGACTCCATTTGAAGGCGAAATAATGATTTTATCACAAAACTGATTGTGCCAGTCGATTTTTTGGCCAATAAACCCCTCTTTACGAATTTTTAGCATTTTTTATAATTTTTTTGTCGAAAATTTAGAACAAAGGGGGTAGCTATGGAAATATTTTGCGATACAAATTGATTTTTTCTAACTCCCATAATCCTTGGAAATATGGACTCAAAATTCACTTAAATATGTAAAATTGTCCCCTCTATCGATTGGTGAAGACTAGAACGTTCTATCTTTCCTATTAGTCGAGTTATGAGTATTTTTTGTTTTGAAAAGTGGATTTTCGAAAATTTCATGACTCCATTTGAAGGCGAAATAATGATTTTATCACAAAACTGATTGTGCCAGTCGATTTTTTGGCCAAAAAAACCCCTCTTTACGAATTTTAAGCATTTTTTATTTTTTTTTTGTCGAAAATTTAGAACAAAGGGAAATATTTTGAGAAACAAATGGCTTATTTCTAACTCCCTTAATCCTTGGCAATATCGACTCAAAATTCACTAAAATATGTAAAATTGTCCCCTCTATCGATTGGTGAAGACTAGAACGTTCTATCTTTCCTATTAGTCGAGTTATGAGTATTTTTTGTTTTGAAAAGTGGATTTTCGAAAATTTCATGACTCTATTTGAAGGCGAAATAATGATTTTATCACAAAACTGATTGTGCCAGTCGATTTTCCGGCCCAAAAAACCCCTCTTTACGAATTTTTAGCATTTTTTATAATTTTTTTTGTCGAAAATTTAGAACAAAGGGGGTAGCTATGGAAATATTTTGCGATACAAATTGATTTTTTCTAACTCCCATAATCCTTGGAAATATGGACTCAAAATTCACTAAAATATGTAAAATTGTCCCCTCTATCGATTGGTGAAGACTAGAACGTTCTATCTTTCCTATTAGTCGAGTTATGAGTATTTTTTGTTTTGTAAAGTGGATTTTCGAAAATTTCATGACTCCATTTGAAGGCGAAATAATGATTTTATCACAAAACTGATTGTGCCAGTCGATTTTTTGGCCAATAAACCCCTCTTTACGAATTTTTAGCATTTTTTATAATTTTTTTGTCGAAAATTTAGAACAAAGGGGGTAGCTATGGAAATATTTGGCGAATCAAATTGCTTTTTTCTAACTCCCTTAATCCTTGGCAATATCGACTCAAAATTCACTAAAATATGTAAAATTGTCCCCTCTATCGATTGGTGAAGACTAGAACGTTCTATCTTTCCTATTAGTCGAGTTATGAGTATTTTTTGTTTTGAAAAGTGGATTTTCGAAAATTTCATGACTCTATTTGAAGGCGAAATAATGATTTTATCACAAAACTGATTGTGCCAGTCGATTTTTTGGCCAAAAAACCCCCCTTTACGAATTTTTAGCATTTTTTATAATTTTTTTGTCGAAAATTTAGAACAAAGGGGGTAGCTATGGAAATATTTTGCGAATCAAATTGCTTTTTTCTAACTCCCTTAATCCTTGGCAATATCGACTCAAAATTCACTAAAATATGTAAAATTGTCCCCTCTATCGATTGGTGAAGACTAGAACGTTCTATCTTTCCTATTTGTCGAGTTATGAGTATTTTTTGTTTTGAAAAGTGGATTTTCGAAAATTTCATGACTCTATTTGAAGGCGAAATAATGATTTTATCACAAAACTGATTGTGCCAGTCGATTTTTTGGCCAAAAAACCCCTCTTTACGAATTTTTAGCATTTTTTATAATTTGTTTGTCGAAAATTTAGAACAAAGGGGGTAGCTATGGAAATATTTTGCGATACAAATTGATTTTTTCTAACTCCCATAATCCTTGGAAATATGGACTCAAAATTCACTAAAATATGTAAAATTGTCCCCTCTATCGATTGGTGAAGACTAGAACGTTCTATCTTTCCTATTAGTCGAGTTATGAGTATTTTTTGTTTTGAAAAGTGGATTTTCGAAAATTTCATGACTCTATTTGAAGGCGAAATAATGATTTTATCACAGAACTCATTGTGCCAGTCGATTTTTTGGCCAAAAAAACCCCTCTTTACGACTTTTTAGCATTTTTTATAATTTTTTTGTCGAAAATTTAGAACAAAGGGGTAGGTATGGAAATATTTTGCGAATCAAATTGCTTTTTTCTAACTCCCTTAATCCTTGGCAATATCGACTCAAAATTAGGGCTGGGCGATTATCAAAAAACATAATCGATTATCGATTATATAAAATAATCGATTAATCTAAAATAATCGAATAATCGAAAATAATCGATTAATCGAAAATAATCGATTAATTGAAAATAATCGATTGATCTAAAATAATCGATTAATTGAAAATAATCGATTTATCGAAAATAATCGATTAATCGAAAATAATCAATTTTCGATTATTCGAAAATTTATTATTTTTCATTATTCTTGATAACGGCAGCTGGACCGCTACCGAAACTTTAAAAATAGAGTTTCAACAAACATCGTGATCAAGAACTATTATATTTAACTAATTTTTTCCCTAACTCACACCTTTAAAAAGAATGACCATTTGGAACTTACGAAAATATTTTGAAGTTTGAGACTTGAAAAAATTGTCAAGATTTGCCAGTCGATTTTCCGGTCCAAAAAACCCCTCTACGAATTTTTAGCATTTTTTAAAATTTTTTGTCGAAAATTTAGAACAAAGGGGTAGGTATGGAAATATTTTGCGAATCAAATTGCTTTTTTCTAACTCCCTTAATCCTTGGCAATATCGACTCAAAATTCACTAACATATGTAAAATTGTCCCCTCTATCGATTGGTGAAGACTAGAACGTTCTATCTTTCCTATTAGTCGAGTTATTAGTATTTTTTTTTTTGAAAAGTGGATTTTCGAAAATTTCATGACTCTATTTGAAGGCGAAATAATGATTTTATCACAAAACTGATTGTGCCAGTCGATTTTTTGGCCAAAAAAACCCCTCTTTACGAATTTTAAGCATTTTTTATTTTTTTTTGTCGAAAATTTAGAACAAAGGGAAATATTTTGAGAAACAAATGGCTTATTTCTAACTCCCTTAATCCTTGGCAATATCGACTCAAAATTCACTAAAATATGTAAAATTGTCCCCTCTATCGATTGGTGAAGACTAGAACGTTCTATCTTTCCTATTAGTCGAGTTATGAGTATTTTTTGTTTTGAAAAGTGGATTTTCGAAAATTTCATGACTCCATTTGAAGGCGAAATAATGATTTTATCACAAAACTGATTGTGCCAGTCGATTTTTTGGCCAAAAAAACCCCTCTTTACGAATTTTAGGCATTTTTTATTTTTTTTTGTCGAAAATTTAGAACAAAGGGAAATATTTTGAGAAACAAATGGCTTATTTCTAACTCCCTTAATCCTTGGCAATATCGACTCAAAATTCACTAAACCCCTCTTTACGACTTTTTAGCATTTTTTATAATTTTTTTGTCGAAAATTTAGAACAAAGGGGTAGGTATGGAAATATTTTGCGAATCAAATTGCTTTTTTCTAACTCCCTTAATCCTTGGCCCAAAAAACCCCTCTTTACGAATTTTTAGCATTTTTTATAATTTTTTTGTCGAAAATTTAGAACAAAGGGGGTAGCTATGGAAATATTTTGCGATACAAATTGATTTTTTCTAACTCCCATAATCCTTGGAAATATGGACTCAAAATTCACTAAAATATGTAAAATTGTCCCCTCTATCGATTGGTGAAGACTAGAACGTTCTATCTTTCCTATTAGTCGAGTTATGAGTATTTTTTGTTTTGAAAAGTGGATTTTCGAAAATTTCATGACTCTATTTGAAGGCGAAATAATGATTTTATCACAAAACTGATTGTGCCAGTCAATTGTTTGGCCAAAAAACCCCTCTTTACGAATTTTTAGCATTTTTTATCATTTTTTTGTCGAAAATTTAGAACAAAGGGGGTAGCTATGGAAATATTTTGCGATACAAATTGATTTTTTCTAACTCCCATAATCCTTGGAAATATGGACTCAAAATTCACTAAAATATGTAAAATTGTCCCCTCTATCGATTGGTGAAGACTAGAACGTTCTATCTTTCTTTGTCGAGATATGAGTATTTTTTGTTTTGAAAAGTGGATTTTCGAAAATTTCATGACTCCATTTGAAGGCGAAATAATGATTTTATCACAAAATCGATTTTCCGGCCCAAAAAACCCCTCTTTACGAATTTTTAGCATTTTTTATAATTTTTTTGTCGAAAATTTAGAACAAAGGGGGTAGCTATGGAAATATTTTGCGATACAAATTGATTTTTTCTAACTCCCATAATCCTTGGAAATATGGACTCAAAATTCACTAAAATATGTAAAATTGTCCCCTCTATCGATTGGTGAAGACTAGAACGTTCTATCTTTCCTATTAGTCGAGTTATGATTATTTTTTGTTTTGAAAAGTGGATTTTCGAAAATTTCATGACTCCATTTGAAGGCGAAATAATGATTTTATCACAAAACTGATTGTGCCAGTCGATTTTTTGGCCAAAAAAACCCCTCTTTACGAATTTTAAGCATTTTTTATTTTTTTTTGTCGAAAATTTAGAACAAAGGGAAATATTTTGAGAAACAAATGGCTTTTTTCTAACTCCCTTAATCCTTGGCAATATCGACTCAAAATTAGGGCTGGGCGATTATCAAAAAACATAATCCATTATCGATTATATAAAATAATCGAATAATCGAAAATAATCGATTAATCGAAAATAATCGATTAATTGAATAATCGAAAATAATCGATTAATCGAATAATCGAAAATAATCGATTAATCGAAAATAATCGATTAATCGAAAAAAATCGATTTATAGAAAAAAATCGATTAATCGAAAAAAATCGAATAATCGAAAAAAATCGGTTAATCGAAAAAAATCGATTAATCGAAAAAAATCGATTAATCGAAAATAATCGATTGATCTAAAATAATCGATTACTTGAAAATAATCGATTAATCGAAAATAATCGATTAATCGAAAATAATCGATTTATCGAAAATAATCGATTAATCGAAAATAATCAATTTTCGATGATTCGAAAATTTATTATTTTTCATTATTCTTGATAACGGCAGCTGGACCGCTACCGAAACTTTAAAAATAGAGTTTCAACAAACATCGTGATCAAGAACTATTATATTTAACTAATTTTTTCCCTAACTCACGCCTTTAAAAAGATTGACAATTTGGAACTTACGAAAATATTTTGAAGTTTAAGACTTAAAAAAATTGTCAAGATTTGCCAGTCGATTTTCCGGTCCAAAAAACCCCTCTACGAATTTTTAGCATTTTTTAAAATTTTTTGTCGAAAATTTAGAACAAAGGGGTAGGTATGGAAATATTTTGCGAATCAAATTGCTTTTTTCTAACTCCCTTAATCCTTGGCAATATCGACTCAAAATTCATTAACATATGTAAAATTGTCCCCTCTATCGATTGGTGAAGACTAGAACGTTCTATCTTTCCTATTAGTCGAGTTATTAGTATTTTTTTTTTGAAAAGTGGATTTTCGAAAATTTCATGAATCTATTTGAAGGCGAAATAATGATTTTATCAAAAAACTGATTATGCCAGTCGATTTTCCGGCCCAAAAAACCCCTCTTTACGAATTTTTTGCATTTTTTTAAATTTTTTGTCGAAAATTTAGAACAAAGGGGGTAGCTATGGAAATATTTTGCGATACAAATTGATTTTTTCTAACTATCATAATCCTTGGAAATATGGAGTCAAAATTCACTAAAATATGTAAAATTGTCCCCTCTATCGATTGGTGAAGACTAGAACGTTCTATCTTTCCTATTAGTCGAGTTATGAGTATTTTTTGTTTTGAAAAGTGGATTTTCGAAAATTTCATGACTCCATTTGAAGGCGAAATAATGATTTTATCACAAAACTGATTGTGCCAGTCGATTTTTTGGCCAAAAAACCCCTCTTTACGAATTTTTAGCATTTTTTATAATTTTTTTGTCGAAAATTTAGAACAAAGGGGGTAGCTATGGAAATATTTTGCAATACAAATTGATTTTTTCTAACTCCCATAATCCTTGGAAATATGGACTCAAAATTCACTAAAATATGTAAAATTGTCCCCTCTATCGATTGGTGAAGACTAGAACGTTCTATCTTTCCTATTAGTCGAGTTATGATTATTTTTTGTTTTGAAAAGTGGATTTTCGAAAATTTCATGACTCCATTTGAAGGCGAAATAATGATTTTATCACAAAACTGATTGTGCCAGTCGATTTTTTGGCCAAAAAAACCCCCCTTTACGAATTTTTAGCATCTTTTATAATTTTTTTGTCGAAAATTTAGAACAAAGGGGGTAGGTGGAAATATTTTGCGATACAAATTGATTTTTTCTAACTCCCATAATCCTTGGAAATATGGACTCAAAATTCACTAAAATATGTAAAATTGTCCCCTCTATCGATTGGTGAAGACTAGAACGTTCTATCTTTCCTATTAGTCGAGTTATGAGTATTTTTTGTTTTGAAAAGTGGATTTTCGAAAATTTCATGACCCCATTTGAAGGCGAAATAATGATTTTATCACAAAACTGATGGTGCCAGTCAATTTTTTGGCCAAAAAACCCCTCTTTACGAATTTTTAGCATTTTTTATAATTTTTTTGTCGAAAATTTAGAACAAACGGGGTAGCTATGGAAATATTTTGCGATACAAATTGATTTTTTCTAACTCCCATAATCCTTGGAAATATGGACTCAAAATTCACTAAAATATGTAAAATTGTCCCCTCTATCGATTGGTGAAGACTAGAACGTTCTATCTTTCCTATTAGTCGAGTTATGAGTATTTTTTGTTTTGAAAAGTGGATTTTCGAAAATTTCATGACTCTATTTGAAGGCGAAATAATGATTTTATCAAAAAACTGATTGTGACAGTCGATTTTTTGGCCAAAAAACCCCTCTTTACGAATTTTTAGCATTTTTTATAATTTTTTTGTCGAAAATTTAGAACAAAGGGGGTAGCTATGGAAATATTTTGCGAATCAAATTGCTTTTTTCTAACTCCCTTAATCCTTGGCAATATCGACTCAAAATTCACTAAAATATGTAAAATTGTCTCCTCTATCGATTGAAGAAGACTAGAACGTTCTATCTTTCCTATTAGTCGAGTTATGAGTATTTTTTGTTTTGAAAAGTGGATTTTCGAAAATTTCATGACTCTATTTGAAGGCGAAATAATGATTTTATCAAAAAACTGATTGTGCCAGTCGATTTTCCGGCCCAAAAAACCCCTCTTTACGAATTTTAAGCATTTTTTATTTTTTTTTGTCGAAAATTTAGAACAAAGGGGTAGGTATGGAAATATTTTGCGAATCAAATTGCTTTTTTCTAACTCCCTTAATCCTTGGCAATATCGACTCAAAATTCACTAAAATATGTAAAATTGTCTCCTCTATCGATTGGTGAAGACTAGAACGTTCTATCTTTCCTATTTGTCGAGTTATGAGTATTTTTTGTTTTGAAAAGTGGATTTTCGAAAATTTCATGACTCTATTTGAAGGCGAAATAATGATTTTATCAAAAAACTGATTGTGCCAGTCGATTTTTTGGCCAAAAAACCCCTCTTTACGAATTTTTAGCATTTTTTATAATTTTTTTGTCGAAAATTTAGAACAAATTGATTTTTTCTAACTCCCATAATCCTTGGAAATATGGACTCAAAATTCACTGAAATATGTAAAATTGTCCCCTCTATCGATTGGTGAAGACTAGAACGTTCTATCTTTCCTATTAGTCGAGTTATGAGTAATTTTTGTTTTGAAAAGTGGATTTTCGAAAATTTCATGACTCTGTTTGAAGGCGAAATAATGATTTTATCAAAAAACTGATTATGCCAGTCGATTTTCCGGCCCAAAAAACCCCTCTTTACGAATTTTAAGCATTTTGTAACATGTCTATCGACCTGTTTCGATTTTACAGAATAAATCCTTTTAATCAGCGCTCGTCGTCACTAGCCACATCCAATTATAGTTCTGTGATCCTATACTCATCAACCCCGACCGTTAGACAATTGACGTCTGCCAACGGACGCTTCCATTTTTTGCACAACGCCACGTTAAACACCCCTTTTTGTTAACGACCGCCTAAGAGGGCACATCATCTTTCGCTATCTTTCATATCTTAAGTACCTATCTTAGGAATTTTGCTGTGGTAAGTTCAAAATCATAATTCATAATTAATAAGCTTCTTCTAAAGTACTGTCTGATATAATTTTCGTATGCATTCTTTATTTTTTTTACAGAGATAGACGAAATTAAATTCAACACGTGGTCATAAACTGTTCTTTTATACTAATATGGTAGTTTTAAACCAAATATTCTTTTATAATTCACTGTTTACTTTTATACAAATATTTTCAAGCTTTTTCAGTTGCGAAATAACTCTTTTAATTATAAAATAACACTTTTATAAACCGCTAACCTATAAAATATTCTTTCGTAACGCCAGTGCCGGTTTCATATATTTCCTAGGCACGATATTTTTTCATATAACTAAATAAATAACTTTTTGCTATTATTAGTTTCTTTCGGATCATTAGTATATTTTTTTAATTTAGTCGATAATTGCTATTTTTTCTGTTTTAACATGGAACATATAATGTTGGAAAGCTTTCAGTAAATTAAATCAATTTTTTGACTTTCAAATAACTGCCTTCCATTTCTTTAACCTGAAAAGCTGACCAACATAATGTGCCATTACATTCAAGTTCCTACATATCCCTGATCCTTTTGTACTTCTAGGTAAGCACAGCCCCTAGGCTAGGATATAACTCAAGAATACAACCCTAGGCTAGGATATAACTCAAGAATACAACCCTAGGCTAGGATATAACCCAAGAATTTAACGCCGAGAATATAACCCTAGGCTAGAATATAACGCCGAGGATATAAACCGAAGAATTTAACCGGAGAATATAACCCCAAGAATATAGCCAAGGATAGAACCCCCAAACTACCGCCCTAGAACAGAACTCATCAGTTCGGATCAAGACCTGACTTCTTCTCCAGGAAACCACTTCATCTAAGCTAAGTACCTATAAAAGTACAAATTCCTCTATTAAATTCCGTTATTCATTTCCTGTGGCAGAATAAATTAAAATTTTGTTTTTAATTCTTTTTTTTTATTAAAATCCTCAACTATAAAAGTTGAGGGAGATATCGCCCGGGGTAATTTTTAGTAACTTTTTTATTTTCTAACTTTCATTTAAATTTTACAAGGCGTTTCTACCTTTTCCGCCTTAGTTTTTTGTAGTTTTCATCGTTAAAAAGGTAGTGGCGCCCTCAATTTTTACAACCCTTCTGTTATCCTTGTGTGACATAAACTTGGGGTCGAATCACCCTTGAGAGGAGTCTCTAGCCGGAGCCCTTCGACACTACAGATCACCTACCTATAGATAGGCATCTGACCCGTGGCGCTTCATGTGGCGAATTAATTGTACGGGTGGCGCCACCTTGAGAGCCTGAGCAGTAGCTCTAGCACCTTTGACATGGTTGTGATCTTCGCTAACAGCAGAAAAAGAAGATTCCTGTAATTTTACAGTTTTTGGCGGCATATTCAAAATTACTGTAATTTTACTTTTATTGCAAAATGGCATTTATGGTCCACTTTTTGATATTTCATTTAAATCAACTCAACATTTGATTGATATTACAATAATAACAATCAAATAGTCAAGTTAAATTAAATGAAATATCAAAAAATGGACCATATAATGCCTGAAGTGGAAAAAATAAAGCAATAATCATCAAGTTTATATATTTTATTCAATATAAAAAAGTACACAATAAATAAAACGTTTTTTAAAATCTTTGAATGACAAACAGCAAGAACAATAAATGTTAGGAGCTTAACAACAAAGCAATAAACTGAGTAAATAACTTTGAAAAATCTCAGCATGCGATGTAAGGTAAAACGATTTTTTAAAGTAAGAAGTCTTAATAAGTTAACAATTATTAACAGTGATCAACGACGCAAAGTAGAACAAATAGTGAAACAGTGACCCTCTCACCCTTAGTATTGAAAAACAGAAAAAGAAGCATATTCTGGAATGCACAAATAATTAAATATAATATAGTGAAGTTAAAAAGACACAAACATTTAATAAAAATCAATAATCATTAAAATAAATACTAAAATAAAAAGCGTGGAGATGGTAGAATTGTTTTCAAACAAATAACTTTTAGTAATACAAAAATATGAGAAGATAATTACAAAATGGGCTAAAAAGGAAAATTAAACTAAAAATACCAACAAAATAATGAATATACAAGGAACATAAAAAAGAAACTGACATGTGTTTTGTATGATGTTGATAAAAGACCAATCATCAAGCTGATCTATTTCAAAATAACTCATAATGATCTCTTTTCCGGTCTCTTACGGCGTTTAAGATATTTATTATGGGCCAATTGAAATGGACCATCTCTGTTAATCACTCTCATGTCATTACCTTTCAAAACCCCTTTAAGATTTTTTATGAGGGTCACTGTCTTATGAAAATCTTTGCTGCACTGGCTTCTGCAAATAAAGATAGTAATATGAGGAAACTGACAAATGTATTTCAAAAATATTTATAAAGAATAACATTTTTTCATACAAATCAAAAAATAGCTTATATTAAAAAAACATGAAGCACATTTCTACAGTTTGCTAATAACACTGTTAACTAAAATGTGTACATCATTTAAAAAACTTAGTTTACAAGATTATGACTATCATTACTTCTATATAATTTATTAGGTAGCTACATTTGGATATTTTTAATTAGCTCAAACACACAATACATATGATTGTAAACATTTAAATATTTGTTTCTCGAATCTGCTTACCTTCGAAAAATGCTTGGACCTTTCTTCGGTAAAACCTTTTTGTGTCCCTTTCAGTACCTGTAGACAATTTATTCATTTACTAATATAATACTATAAAATATGTAATTTAGTTAGTTTTTTATGGGAATTAAACAAACCAAATAATATAACAAAAGGAACATACAGAAGATATACTATTTTATACATACCATCATTTGATAATTGCTCGATACTCTCCAATTCATCCACCTCTAACTCCTTACTCGTGGATTGAATAGCTATAACATAAAAATTAGGAGTTAAATAAACCAAATAATATAACAAAAGGAACAGACAGATGACATTTTATTTTATCTTATACATACCATTATCTGATAATGGCTTAATGCCCTTCAATCCTTCCTCCTCAAACCCCTCGCTCGTGGATGGAATAGCTATAACATAAAAATTAGGTGTTTATTTTTTCTTAGGTACACTGTACGATTGCCAAAATTATAGCTAATGAGTTGCATAAAACTCACCATTAATTAATTTCCGTATATAAGTTTTTGTTGGTGTTTACACCTTCCCAACTGGCGAATAAGTTGCTGATGTGGAGGGCATTTCCATCATATCTACAGAATCTTTATATATAAGTAAATTTTTTTCAAACTCTAGAAAATAAATATCTTTAATTTTCTCGGGAGTTGTTTCCTGTGAGGGCACCATAGTGGGGAACAAAAAATCGGAATCCCCTTTGGATTGTAATCTAAAAAACATAATCACATTTAATAACATTCAATAAATATATGTACAGGTAGGTGATCTGTGGCCAAGGCAATGGTGATAAACGGACATCTTGGTGCGCTGTTGCCGGCTCAGTCAATTGTCGCAGATTTACTTTTGGAGCTAGGAGCTAGGAGCTAGCTTCTCACCCGTAATTATTTAGGCAATCTTTTTGTTCAATTGTAGTAGGTATTACAAATTTGAAGTACAGAGTAAGTAGGCAGTTTTTATATTAATTATAATACAGAAAGAAATGCTAATTAATTAGGTAAACTATAAAAATGTTTATTATAGCAATAAACAGACATGTGTGCTTTTTCAATGATCCTTATTAATTATTCAAAAAAAATCACAGCAAAAATAGGTGTATGTATGTTTTTATTGAAAAGAAACGAATCAAAAATATTCTATAAAAATTAATAAAATTATCATTACTATACTATACTATACTCACAAAGGGGTGGTGACCCCATCGACATACTGAAGTCTTGATACACATACTTATAAAGACTGAAAAAAAAAACATTTTCAATTTTAAATACTCCAAATAAAATTTGTACTAACAAAATTATTTCAAACTCATTTCAGCAAAAGTTTTAAACAATCCATTTTATCAGAACTGTAAATGAAATAAAAAAATTAGATGTTTCTTCTAAATAGGTGTTGAAATTTTTTTACTTACTGAATAGTTATAGCGAACACTGCTATATGGAATATTATTTGAACCTGTGCGGGCAGTTACATCAGGCTTCGTTTTAATTACATAATCAGAACTGTAAATTAAATATAAAGATTAGATGTTTCTTCTAAATAGGTTATGACATTTTTTTACTTACTGAATAGTTATAGCGAACACTGCTATATGGAATATTATTTGAACCTGTGCGGGCAGTTACACCAGGCTTCGTTTTAATTACATAATCAGAACTGTAAATGAAATATAAAGATTAGATGCTTCTTCTAAGTAGGTGTTGACATTTTTTTACTTACTGAATAGTTATAGCGAACACTGCTATATAGAATATTATTTGGACCTGTGCGGGCAGTTACATCAGGCTTCGTTTTAATTACATAATCAGAACTGTAAATTAAATATAAAGATTAGATGTTTCTTCTAAATAGGTTATGACATTTTTTTACTTACTGAATAGTTATAGCGAACACTGCTATATGGAATATTATTTGAACCTGTGCGGGCAGTTACATCAGGCTTCGTTTTAATTACATAATCAGAACTGTAAATTAAATATAAAGATTAGATGTTTCTTCTAAATAGGTTATGACATTTTTTTACTTACTGAATAGTTATAGCGAACACTGCTATATGGAATATTATTTGAACCTGTGCGGGCAGTTACACCAGGCTTCGTTTTAATTACATAATCAGAACTGTAAATGAAATATAAAGATTAGATGCTTCTTCTAAGTAGGTGTTGACATTTTTTTACTTACTGAATAGTTATAGCGAACACTGCTATATAGAATATTATTTGGACCTGTGCGGGCAGTTACATCAGGCTTCGTTTTAATTACATAATCAGAACTGTAAATTAAATATAAAGATTAGATGTTTCTTCTAAATAGGTTATGACATTTTTTTACTTACTGAATAGTTATAGCGAACACTGCTATATGGAATATTATTTGAACCTGTGCGGGCAGTTACATCAGGCTTCGTTTTAATTACATAATCAGAACTGTAAATGAAATATAAAGATTAGATGTTTCTTCTAAATAGGTGTTGACATTTTTTTACTTACTGAATAGTTATAGCGAACACTGCTATATGAAAATTATTTGGACCTGTGTCACTTGTCCGTTCTGAAAATGAAAAGAAATTAGATTTTTGTAAACAAGTCTTGTTAGTGTTTTTACTTACGCATTAGTATCGGCATCCATATCTTTGCCCTAATTATCTGGATTCTGTCTTGCCAGACTTCTTTTTCTCATATTCTGATATTGATTGCTTGATATAAGGGGGGTCAATGCATTTCTGACCTTTTCCTATTTGATTTCTGATTATTTCAGGAGCTACACATTCTGTATAGAATTGCTTCAGTTTCAGACGCATTTTTTCGGCCCATATTTTTCTATCTATCTCAATTTCCTTTATATAAAGATCTATATATTATCGCAGACATACACAACAAAGTAACATCTGCTACTATTAGCACAACACAACCCCGTTGTGTTGTGACTTTGTAGTTATTTTGGTGTATTCTTTGGTTATATTCAATTGCCCCTGGATCTAAAAACACACGCTGCCCCTACCCAGTCGAATTTGTTCGTTTTTTGCACAATAAACGTAAATGTTTAGGATTTACATAGTTGCCACAACTATAAAAATAATGTTGAATTTACTTACCTAGTTATTGTAACGAGAAAATAATAATGAAAAACCTACAATTATCTGAAATGAAACAATAACAAAATATAAGCACATACTTACCTGATATATTTCTATTTTGGAAACCCAAAAATTAATCACAATTTGCATTATGACTAATACACAAATACACTCTAGGTACGAAGTCGAATATCGAATTTTGAAAACACAAGATACCTAACATACAGGTAAAATGGTTACTATATAGATATTGCAAGTACGTAAAAATATACCTAATATCTTATGACGTGCAGACGTGCATAGATTTTTTTGTTAAAAAAATGTTTCTCCTTGTTTGAGGATTTTCGTATAATGGCAACATCGGTTGTGAATGCAGCATTCTGTATTTTACGATTTTACTTGGCTCTTTTGGATTCTAAAGCTTCGATGCCAAATGTAAAAATTATCCCTAGAAATCATTACAATTTAATAATCCTCTCCATTATGACGATAAAAAGAGATGAGGATGGTTATCTAGTTTTTAGCTTGCCATAGGTAATAATAATTGTTGAATAAAATTAATGAATGAGGTAGGTAACATTACATTTTAAAAAATTTCTAAGCATAAATGTTTTGTAGGTAACTTTGTCTTGTCAATATACCTAGTCGAAATTACCTTGCAAATTAATTGATTATATAAGCATTTAAAACAATGAAAGAAAATAAGAACCCAAATAATAATTATTAAAGGATGTCTTAGTAATAGTGTTAGTTGTTGATTAGAAAAATATTGTAAAACAAAGGAAGACTAAAAAATTAATTTCGTCTACCTACTCTAGAAATGGCAATAGCGCTTCTTCGACTTGGTAGAGTTGAAATATCTGAGCTTTATTTATGTTTCCCTTCAATCTGTTTTCTTATCTTATCAGTAGGTACAAAGTTATGTGGCTTCAAATATTTTTGAAATGAGGGTAGGTCCGTAAAATGGGTAAAAAAACTGAAGTTTCTAAAATGTTTTAGCGAAAAGCTCGGTCAAATTCAGTTCCTTTTTGTATAAATATATTTTAAAATAAGTAATCTTTTAAAAACGAAAAGATGTTTAGAATTAAAAATAACTTTCAAATAGGTATTCAATATTGTTTATTTAGATCAAAAAAATAATTTTTTCGACATTTTCTCTGAAATAAAAAAATTTTTGATATAAAACAATGTGTTAAATATTTGGAAGTTATTTTTAATTCTAAACATCTTTTCTTTATAATCTTTGAAATTGTCCAAAATAAATTTACCTACCTATACCTACTTGAGACTCTTGAGCAAAAATACATCTAATTTAAATTTTGATATCTAATGTATATATTATACCTACCTAGTTTATTTCGTATTCAATAAATTATTTAAAATAAATGAAAAATGGTCCGTAATAATTAATAATGGGTTGTAAGTTGTGTTGTATATATTATATCTATAGGTAACCTATCACGTGAAAATATTCACAAGATTAGCTTTTTGCAGTGTTTTTTCTGTATAGCCTCCATGGTTTTTTCATTCAGATAATTCCAACCCAAGCAGCAAGGGTTAGTCGAATGTACGTCGAATGTATGTCATCACCCGACGTAGAAATACGTCGAAACAACGGTCGATCCGACGTGAATTGGACGACACAGTGTCATAGTCGAAAAGACGTCGACCTGGGAAGTTCAATCGACGTACAACGACGACGTACTGTATACGTTCAGAATTGGACAGGTATACAGTTTGTTTCGAGCAACAGTTTGCAATCGTTGCCAACTGAACGACGCACATGCATTTGGCAACAGTTGCAAACTGCTGTTCGCACAAACCTATAATGAAATTTTTGGTGATTAAATAAAAAAATCAAAATGACCTGTCAAAACTGTTTTTTTTTATTATATATAAATACAAAACAAATATATTTCATTTTTAAGACTTTCAATTGTATTTTTTAGCTCCTTAGCCACCCTCCTAAACATCTGGCGTTCACCTACAGTTTCTTTATAAAATTTTGGCATATTATTTTTACATAAAATAAATAAACTAACCAAAATTAAAACAATCCTAAATTATTCACTTTTCTTATTACGATTGGGAGCATGTTTCAGCCAACGCTTGATAGCATTCTCCTGAGTTGTAAAGTTGGCTCCTTGTTTCACCGCATCTATAATAGAAATGACATTCAGTGTATGACAATAAATACACACCCTTTTTCTGATTCTACTTTACAATCCATAAATGTGAGTAAAATCTTAGCACCAACATGTTCAACATATATTAAAAGTACAAATCTTACCTAGTACCACCTTGTTTAGGCGTAGTTGATTGAAGGGTCTCTTATTGGATTCTTCATTCTGTCAGTTGTTACCAAAATAATTAAAAAATTCCGCAATACCATCTGTCAGGGATCTTAAAATTCTGTTATTCTTTTGGGTAACTTCTTTTGAATTTGAAATTGAGGCACAGTATGATTTCTAAAAAATTAGAAAAAAAACATAAATCTCCTTATCCTTAGGTTTGACCAATTTCTTTTAATCTATACATAGAAAGTGTAAGAGGCAATGAATTTCCGTTAAACAAAAAACATCAACAAAAACTAAATTTTGCTTGCATAATTTCAAGATATCAATATAACACTTACAAAATGGTTGAAGTTCTCTTCATGTGTCAAGTATGCTTCTAGTTCTTCCAGATCTTCCAAGGATTCTACTGGTAATTTGATTTTTAGATCTTCAGGCAAATCTGCATTTTGAATTGGAATGTTTGATTTCTGTAAAATGTCAAAAATTTTTCTATTCTGTTCCTTAATTATGAGGATATTGTTGAGTAGAACCTTTAATCCTAGAAACAATAATGCATATTTACAACACACTGATAACAATTCAGGAGCTTTTCCATTATTTTTTTTTGCAATTATTAATTGATATGAGACTAAGTTTTGGTTCCTTCAAATCTCAAAATGCATGCTAACATTATGTATATGGTTGGTTTAAAGCACACATGTACGTCCATTAAAAATTTTACTTTTGAAGAGCTGTGTAAAAATTAACTGATTTGTTACACTATTGGAAGCTTTCAGCCATGATAAAATAGATGATAAGTGGAGCTTATTCCAAAATTCATGTCAATTCTAAATGTGGAACTACAACATGTGTGCTTTAAACCAACAATGTTTTTTTGTAAATCACCTTCACATGAAACAACTTACCATTTTTATCCTGAAGAATGTTGTCAAAATGTACAAACTCATTCAGAGTTGGTGTTTGCTCTGCAGTTGCTCCTTTAGATCCAAAAGATGTCGAAGCTTTTGGTGTAGATATCTGACACAATATATTACTTCTTGTGTAGATATGTTATTCAGTAATTTTGAGCCATATTCCCCTAAGCTGGACTTATCTGTCCTAGATTCCAATTCTTGAGACGATCCTACAATTTTATTCATTACTCCCTCAATTATTTAATTATGTATTAATATCTTTGGAAATTTCACAAGCAAACAAAATAAATCAGTGTTTTTATTCAAAACAATACTATTACTGTAAATCTTTGAAGGATATACCTCTTGGTTTTGATGGAGTATTAATCTTCACAGGTGGAGGCCATGGTAAAATTTGCTTAGACTTTTTGCCTTGTTTCCTAAATAATGAAATTTGTTCGTCACTATCACTCTCATCAGAACTAAATTTTCTTTTCAGTATTCTTCTTCTAGGTCTGACATCAGGATTCTCATCAAGATCTGTTTGGAGAACAGATGTTATTTCTGCTCTTTTTAATTTTCTCGTAGCTGTTTCGAAATCATCTAAAAATGTACAGCAAAAATTTGTGTTTTAATGAGCTATACTATTAGTATTACCTGTTGAGTAGAAAATTCTCTGCACCTCATATAATTTCCAGTTCTCATCATTTATTTCTGGTTCAAGTTTCCTCAGAACTTTATTAAATTGTTGGTTATCTTTTATGGGTGGCCAATACACTTCAGTTTTTCTAGGAGTTAACCAAGCAGTATTAACTATAGAAAGTCCACCACCATCTACTCCTTGTTTGAATTCTATTACAGAATACATTATGTAAGTATCTAAAAAATCTGTATTTCAGTTTTTCTCTACTACTTTCTTTTACCTTGTTATTAAATTAAATAAACAAGAAATATGAGACTATTAAAAAAATTACAGGTAAATTCAATTATTTGAAGACAAAAATGTGTCACTTTCTCTAACTAAATTCTTGGATGCATCTTAAGGTGGATTCATGCAACATCACTTTATTTAACTTATCTTAATTTAACTTATGATTTTCACTTAAGAAAGCTGACCTAGTTCATGCATCATAACTTTAGCTATTACTTAGTAGCCAAGGCGCATGCGCAAAAGATCCTAATTATTATGTTTTGAGAATGACAGGCCCGGATTGTTTGTGTTCTGTAATGAATGGGAATGTTGAGGAAAAAAAAATTATTACTATCTGCTTCTGCATTGGTCATCCCTAAAAGGAGGATACGCATATTTGGGGTGAAGCCTTTTTTCAAAAGGAGGCCTTTATTCGGACAATATGAGAAAATGTTTGTCTATTTCATCAGTCATCGGCATTTATGTCTGGTGTTCTATGACCCTGTTTCCGCACATGCGCATACGCAAAATTACTGAAGAATCTTAAGTGAAAAGATAAAATTTGTCGAACTTCTTAAGATAAATTAAGTAATTGTTTGAATGCTTGTGTTATTTGTGGATACTTCATCTTATTAAGATAAGTTAAGTTAAATTAAGTGATGTTGCATGAATCCACCTTTACTGTAGAAAGTTTTCGTTTATCCAACATAACCTCCAGAGTGGCAAACTACGTAGGAAAAAGTATTATATACTTTTTAGGCTATATTTCGGTTCCAAAAATTGTACTTTCCCATCCCATATAGATAAAAGGTACTTACCTGTACCGGGCATCTATCGACAAACATGCGAAAAGACAACTTGTTGCTGTGATCAGATTCCAAAATTATTCAAAACACAACACACCTCCGCTAGTGGAGCAAGTAAGGTCGTAGTTCGTAATTATGCAAAGGAAGCCCAAGATACAAAGGAATAAAACCATAGGTAACATAACATTAATTAATTACAACCCAGAAGCACCTTAGAAGAGACCATTTTATGCAGAGATAAGGATGATTTTGTGTGACGTTGATGTCAAATGTCAGTCTCTGGGACTGACTTATTCTCTAACCAATCACACAATAGTATTCGTATAGGGAAGCAAATTACTAATTTGTGATTGGTTAAAAAACTGAACTGGACATTACAGAACGTTTTGCGCGAATTTTGAATGTATTTTATGAAACAATTTTTGAAAATCGACGGGTGAAACTTGCAATTCAAATCTCTTGCGGATTTTACATACAACTGCATATTTATTAACAAAAAGATTTTTGTCATTCGTTTTATACAATGAACTATTTATTAATAATACGGTTATATTCACTTGAATAAGTCTATATTGATTAAAATAGGACTGTTTGGCTTTGTATGGAACTTATTCGTACAAATAAGTATGTATAGTAAAATTAATACCTATTTAGAGGTACCAGCCGTTTTAGTAACTTAACGTATGCGGCTTCTTGAACCATCTGAACCCGCATGAAAAAAATTAGGTTATGACCTTTGTCACGTCAAATGCTTGACATATTTCTTATTGCATTGGCGTAGTGACCTGAAATTTCATATTATCAGTGGCGGTTTGTAATAATACAAATTAATTTTATGAAATTCATAAAATTCTAAAGATGTTGACATAATAAAAGAATATAAAAGAAGCGCACTAATTTTAAAAACATTGTTTTATTAACTAGAAACATAGTTTTTTTAAAAAAATATGGCAATTCAGAGTTCGATTAAGTACAAATTCTAGATTTTAAAAAAATTACAACGTGATCTTCAAGGCAAAGTTTAATTAGTTTCTAAATCAGAATAACTTTCGGAAAGTGATAGTTCATCATCGGATTCATTGAATACAGAGATCACCATAGGTTCGATGTTTAGTAGGTCCAGTTTGTTTTCTACTTCCCATGCATCAGAAACAATTTTCTCTGTATGATTTATGTAATTCTGCCAGTGTTGCTCCGGTACATTTTTTACAACGTCATTCCATACTTTTAAGACTTCAGTAGGTGACCTTGCAGTTTTCGTAATAGCTTGGTCATAATGCCTTTTAGTTTCTGACCATACCATTTCGATGGCATTAAAATGGCAATGATAGGGTGGTAGCCTGAAAACACAATGACCATGCTCGGCAGCGTATTTGTCTAAATGATAATTTTTTTCTGGCAAAACTTGCTTTTCAATTATATTCCAAACAGCATCCTTTAAAATGTGATCTGGAAAAGGAATATTCTTTTTTTTGAGCCATTCTAACATGCGTGTTTTACTCCAACTTTTTCTTGGGATTTCTTCATCCAGGCGACTGTGATACGTTGCGTTATCCATTATAATTAACGATGGTTCTTCCAAGTTTACAATTAGTTGCTGTTTTTTATTATTACCGGCATGAACAATTACATATCGTGTCCCACTTCCAGTTATTTTTAAATCACTGTGTTTAGTACCATCTTGCCACATTCTTCTGTCCCCGCTTTTACTAAAAACCCATGTCTCATCCAGAAAAACAGGTGTAAAGAGCTTTTCGCTTTTAGCAGCATGGTATTTGTTCAAAAATAATATTCTTTTTAATCTGACCGCAGGCATTTCCAATAAATGTTTTCTTCCATCCTGTTTTTTGAAATGAAAACCCATTTTTTTAATTCCCAAATATAACGAACCTTTGGAAATCTTAGTTTCTGGAGACTCTTCGATAAATTGCCGTAAAATAGTTTCTACTGTGATTTTATCCTTTCGCGCATACATTTTATAAATTACTTCCCTCAAACAATGCAGGGTATTTTTTGTAATTCGGGTTTTGCTCCGGGAAACGCTTGCAGACATATTTCTTCTAAATTCGAAATCTGTAGCTCTGTTTGGTTTTTCAAGATTATATAATGTGCTTTCTGGAACTTTTAGTGCTTCGGACGCTTTTTGAATTGCCTTAAATCGAGATCCTAAATCGTTTTGAAAATAGTTTACTACATTAAGCATAAGTTTTTTGGATTCATCAGAATATCGCATTTTTATATCTTATATTGCGTTATGACATTAACATGAAATCAAAATTTGACGTAACTTCAAAAACGTGACATCTAATAAATTAGTTACGACGTTCATTTTTGTTGGTAATTTTTTGTTTCAACCGATTTATTAATAATAAATAAGGATGGTCTTATTCTAAATGGGTATAAAATTTACTATACATATGTAGGTATTAAAAATTCTAGTTTCTGCTTTAGGGACCAAGTAGTCTGAAGACTGAAAATACACATTTGACAAAAAACTGGTCGCAGTAAATCTGCCATTTGACTCGTAAACCTCACTTCCGTCCGATGAATTACTGCAGAGCAGGAAATTTACAGATTATCTTTGGGATGAGCCAATTCATACCATTCTGCATTGTGACAAAAACTCGGAAATAGATCATTTATTCATTCTTAGTGTCATCTGACATAACCTCTCAGCCAACTCATTGGAATGTGTCTGAGGAACCGCCGCTTCCGGATCATAGGTACATCGAAATGGAAATCTCCAAAGCTGTACCTACTACTTATATATAAGTTTCCTGAGATATGACCAAGAGCCATCCTTATTAGAACACGGTACACTAATATTTTTGATTAGGTACACAAGATTTTTCTACTAAAATCATCATCTAAAACTTTACAGTCCTCTTTATTCTCCGCCATCTTATCACCAATGGGGCCTTAAGTAAGGTTCGAAATAAAAGTTCGAAATGTTATGTAATTGTATTAAAGAAATTGATAACAAATGTTAATATTAGAACTAAAATGACTAGGATCAACTTTTGCTAATAAGTATCTTGCGCATCTTTTTTGTTTTCAAATTTATTCCAATCAGAAACAATACAATTACAAAAATATAATTTCAAGGTACAAAAACGTCTACAAACACAATAAATAAAATACTTTATCACTATTATAAGTACGACCCATACAACAGTTAAAAAAGATAATTGTCTGCTATGTTGTTAGCAACAATCAGTTTGAAAATATTGGAAATGTAATGGTTATTTTGAAAAATCATTAGTCATCTAAGTCCCAAGTTCAAAAATAAATAAATACATTTTACGTCAAATATTTGTAGTACTGCTTTTAAATCATCTCATCATCTGGTATTAACATTAATAATTGTGAAAATAGCACATTTAATTTCAACATTGTTAATGTTGCAAGTGAGTCTGACTAGTTTATAATTACTATTATTTTGTTTGTTCTGTATTTTCAATTTAAATAATTCTATCTTCTAGTGAATTGTGTTTTAATAAAATGATTAAAAACTATATACCTATCTTTAATTGTGAGATCGTAGAAAAAATCTTGTATGTAATTCTAGCAGAAAACTTTAGATATATTGCCGTGCTCCGCTAATTCGTCGCATGGCAACTTTTTACCATAAACGGCAAAGTAGCAGTTTCCGTTCTATAGATACTAACATCAAATATCTTATTTTAGGAAGCAGTTTTCACGTATAGACTGTTTCAGATTAACCGTTTTGTTGAGTACTTCATGTTCACCCAGCTAATTCTCCCTTGACTTAAGCTGTGTAGTTCAAGTCTCCATCCTTTGCCAAGATCCGCCCAATGGCCCACTTTTTGTTCGGGCTTTGGTAGCTTCGTTCAGCAGCAATTTCTCCTGGTGAAAATGCTTTGGTAGTGAATAATGTTTCACCTTTTTTCGGTAACGGCTTTGATAGGGTCAGGTCTCAGTATGTCCAGTTTGGATCTTATTTCCCTGCTTAAGAACAGCAAGGCTATGCTGTTGTGTTGTGCCCGGATAAGATTGTAAACATCGAAGAGCTTGTTTGAAAGTAACAACATGTTTCAACCCATTTAGGATGAGCATCCACCACAAGGAAGAATGTTGATCCCGTAAAAGGTCCTGCATGGTCGATGTAAATTCTTTCCCACGGTCTTGAAGGATATTCCCAGTAATGGTTGCGAGTTTTAGGTGGGTTAGTTGCAGTTGGAATACCATTTGAACCATTTTTTTAATTCCATAAAGTGATTCATTTAATTGGTATTTCGATTATTGGAATATTAAAATGGCACAGCCGACGGAAGAACAACTCAATACCCTAGCGGTACAAATCGCATCGCTTCAAGAAATTGTGAGCAGCCTCTGACGTCGTAACCAAACAAGCAGAAATGCAAGCACAACATCAAGCAGCATTCAAGACCATCGACGATTCTTCAGGCAGTTCGTGCGGAAATGCAGCTAATCCAGGAATATCTTTTGAAAATCGCGAAGATCGCCTCAGGACCATTAGAGATAAACACGCACTGGTTGAAGATGGTCGGTGAGTTGAGCTGGGGGGACTGGTCTGACGATGAGTTATTTCTTTGTGATCTGTGAGGTAAAAGTTGAGTTGAAATTGGCGTTGGGGCTGTAGGCGGAGTTTCCTCGAGGGATCCTCCCCGTAACAACCAAATTACAGGGTGAACATACCGAATTTTATTAAATAAACCCGTATTTTTTTAGATCCTCTTTACTTGTTTGAATCACCCAACAACTTTTCAACGGCTTATTTCTGATTAAAATGAGATATTGTTTGATCAATGCCAAAAAGACATGCTTTAGTCTTGCGGAAACAAATTTAATTTGCACAGAACTCTTCTGGAATACTTATTTTATACTGCGCAGACTTAATATAATGTTTTTTCAAGTCATATTTTATATCGAAACGCTATGCGAGATCTAAAGTAATAGGCTCTCGGTACATTTGCACAAAATTAAAACAGGTTCACAAAAAAACCATTTAAAAATTGTTTTCATTGATGTTATAAGTTATTTGAAGTAAAACGCCATAAAGATTTTAAGTGTGATATATCTCTGAATTTAGATTTTAAAGATTGACTAATAATTGTAATAAAAGAGGCAGGTCCGTATTTAAAAAAAAAATTCATGTTAGTCCCGAGAAGACACGAAATGTCGTATCGAAGATTTATTGATACATGGCTACAGTGAATTTGTGATCAAATAAAACTTTCCTTTTTCATTTTTTCAATTAAAATTTTTTTATTTCAAAAAACCAAAATTATCATTTTTAGTTTTCCCTGTATAACACGAGAATGAAGAGTCTTCCTGTATTTTTTTTCAACAAATATAATGTTCCCCATAATAGTTACCTTTTGGTCCATTTAATCGTCTACATAAATCTATTACGGATTAGAAAATAGTAGTCACCATATGAAAAAAAAAACCTGTATATGGGGAACGAACTCCTTGTATTTTTTTGTTGACAAAATGGGAGGGCTCCAGTGGTTATTAGATACCAAAAATCTGACAGTCTCCATGTAACGTGGATTTATGAATGTTAATGTAGATTGATTTCAGCATAGTTGAAAAATAATACCTTGCACATTAAACCAGCTTTATTGTTGTAACCTGATCGGCGCTAACATTCAAACAGACAAAATCACAAAAAACTGAAATTTTCGAAATTAAATCCGTATTAACTGCTGAAGTAAATTACTTGGCAATATTCCTTCCACCTTTTCATATAAATAATATATTGGCATCGACATCCAGCTGACAACAGATTTGGCAAAAACACCCATTAAATCTGGATACTGATGAGTCAAAAGAGCTAAAAGTGCGGTGAAAGAGCATAATCCTGCCGTAAAAATAATAAAAAAAGGTAATTCTTTTTTGGGGTAAACAGAAACTTCGTGAAAAGCTGGGAGTAGCTCTCGGTCAGCACACTCTGTGCAAGTGGGATAAGGATAAAACAAGTGTCCTCTTTCTAGAGGATAAGGGAGCATTCTAAAAGTCCCTTCCCATGTGCAGTGAAGGAGATTCAAAGCTCCTTCTACTGCTTTCCAATGGGATAAGTGAAAAAATGCATACGCTAGTGCCTCAGAATCGCCGCGTTTTAAAACGTGTTCTGGTGGCAAAATTAAAGGTTTCATTTCTAACAAATACTTAGGAACGTGGGGATTAAATTCCACTGCTCGATGTATGGCTTCAACGGCGGCCATTTCGGCTGTGTTTAATCCTCTTTTACTTGCGACATCTGGTGAAAATTTGTCTGCTACTATTCGTGCTTTTAATAGTGCAGCTGTATAACAAATTGTTGCAGATTTCGGTAATGATATGTCATCGTATCTTGCTAAAACAGCTTGAACGTCCGCGTATGCTTGCATTTCTAATAATGCCTCTATCAAATTTTCGTGGATATTAAGAACATTCATTATTGGAGGAACTTCTTTTGTTAAGTCGCGGAACATTTTGACCGCCTCTTTAAGTTTACCCAATTTTCTGGCACACATTGCCAAGCGACGTTTTATGTAAATTAAAACATTTGTATCTCGCCTATGTTGAGCTTCCATTAAGGTACCTTGATGCTGAAAACAAACTAAATATCATTAAACTATTTAAACAAAAAACTAATATTATTATTATTTATTTTTTTCAAGAAGTTCTGGGGAGATTGAAATAATTGGTTTTGAATGATCTCTATATCAGAATTTTTTTTTGTATCGTTCCTAATAACATAAAATCAGAAGGTATCAATATGAACAAGTTTTATTCTTCAATTTGGGGAGACACTACACGAATATTGGTAAGTAAACAAAAATATATAAAACTGAGTTACATTAGATGAGTTTTTAACTTCAAACAATAGTAATAATCATCCAATAAGTTTGGGGGTGAAATCTTGGAAGGGGTGGGCTGAGGAAATTGATAAAATGAGTGTGTGAAAAAAGTACAGATCATTCATAAAAAATGCAAATGAGTATTAATGAATAATTAATAATTATTTGAATAAATATTTCATTATTTACATATAGTGTGATACTGCGAAGACCTGACTAGGCTAAGGTTTTCGACAATAGAGGAGGAAAAACCCCAACCCTCTCAATATATGGAGGACCTAAGGTCAACCTATGGTCAAGTAATAAGAGTCTAGTAATAAGAACGGGTCTAGACAAAGAACTCTAGTATAGCAAGAGGGCGTACAGAAGCACATAAGCCCCTTATTAATCTTAATCTAATCCTAACCTATTACTTGTGTTTACATTTTGAATGTAATGGGATCTCTACTCTATTTGCTTTTGAATATGTGCTTCAAGTTGCACTAACCACTCTTTTCTAATATTATATTAGAATAATTGATTGTTAAAAAGTCTTCAATGTCTTCGTCGCCTGAAATTGTACGAAATAGATTAGATTGGGAAGAAAGTACATAGTGATAATTCCTCAGAATCCGAAAAGTTAAATCACATGAGGCTCAGTCAAAATTTTAGATTACAATTAGACGAATTTACACGTTGGAATGATGAAGAATTTAGTTTAAGATTTTGCCTAGCTAAGAAACAGTTGGAATGTTACCTCCATATTCATATTTTTCTTTAAAAAAAAATTAAATCAATACAAGACAGATACTACTGAAGTCTCAGTCTGAATACCTCTATAGACTTTTTAATAATCGAAATTACACTGGAAGATTTATTAACCTACTTGTAATGCTTGTGATTTTCTGTAGTTAGTTTCAGCAACTTTCAGAGCTTGTTTTAATATTTTCTCTGCTTCAGTAATAGTCGTAGCTTCTTCCTCGGCAAGTAAAATGTAAGCTGGAGCACATTCGGCATTCTTTTCCAGTGCATTATGGGCTGCTTTTAAACGAACTGTAGGATTACGCTCTCTCCAAGCTGTTTGCATTATTTCATACTCTGCTTTACCTAAAAAAATTAGATAATTAAAAACACATAAAGCAAAAGTAGTTCCGTAATTTGATGGATCAAAAAATGTAAGTTAGGGGTTGTTGCACTAACATACTAGTTAACTAGGTTTAAGTAATCCAGGTTTATAATCTTAAACGTGTTTAAATTTACGTAGACTTGAAGGATTAAAAAAATATTCCAAAAATATTATTAAAACAGTGGCGTAGATTGTATGTGAAAATTTATGGCTACCTGGTAATAGAGGAAAACTACATTTTACCACTATTCAAAGTATCCTAATATATGTATACTGTATGGCAAGTATGAACAAAAAATATGAAGGTGCCAGAGCAACGAGCTAAAATCACTGGAAAGAACTGTAATGATCGAAGTTTTGATTCACGTGTTGACACATTGCGATGGATTATCGTTAATTTCTAGGCGGTGTTCTTACAGATTTCTGACTACGAAGGCATTGTTTGTTTGTCAAACTTCTTGTTTCAAATCGTTGCAGCCACGATTTTACAAGATTAGCCGATGGGATATTTGCTATGCAGCGAATGTTATCCGCCTTGAAATATATGCGCGTAGGCGCATCGGACCACTATTCCATCCATGGTGACTAAAATCCGCATTCGACTGCTCCATAATCGCCGCGACATGTGCTTCTTAGCCTGTACAGGGTCGGCACAGAGCGTATACGAAAACTGAAATACTCACTGAGACACTTTTTACTATGTTTTCAGATTAATAGTTATCCAAGTTTATGATAATCTGTTATAATGTCCCCATCTATCCATCCGCCACGAAAATTCACGCCATAAGAAAGTGTGTTCAATATTGATAAAAGATATAGAAGACAAAGGATTGTCATCATGTCAAATATTTGAGCATCCATTAAAGCACTGAGTTGTTTGTGTAATCAGTTCTAAAATGGTATGGGATGTCTAGAAAAACAACATTGTCACTCTACTGCGGGTTCCAAGACACAGTGGAATAGATGAAAATGAAATAACAAAGAGAGGGACTGAAACACTATTTTACGAACCTGAACCAATTGTGGTATTGGAAGAAGTGGGTAACACTGAAAAAAAGAAACCATTGGACCCTAGGAAATATCTAGTAGGGCTGAGATAATCAAAAATACTCCAGGGGATTCATATATCATATAGTTTACGATAGTAAAATGTGTGTTCTGCTGTGTACTTGTTTTGTTGCCGTAAGATCTTTGTGCTATTTTGCAATTTAGATCTTCAGATAAAACCCAATAAACTAATTTTTTACCGACACCCTTATCGAATGGAAAACAATAACTAAACGGGATGCTGCCTCATTTGGGTAACTAGAATTTCTTAATATTATTGCTGTTTACAGATTAACATATTAACAATGGAATAATATCTTAATTTTCATGCTAGTAAATATCTGTTCCAAATTTACTTTAAAATTATTTTGAAAAAATATATATACTAAAATTTTTATAGTGTGGGTTATGTGCTAATAAAGAAAATATGGAGGTGTGGTTATTACCAACACCACTAATTAAAAAAAATCAAATGACTATTTCAAAGGAATACCTCCTTATCCTGTACCGATATACTGTCTGACATCACAAGCAATAGCTGAGTGTTTACAGCCGCTTAAAATAATATGAATTTTTGCTATTTAAAATGTTTGTAAAGTTCCCTATTAACCTCCTCATCAAATCTAAGTGAGCTTTACTGGAGTTGAACTATCAGAAAATAAAGTAAGAGAAATGATTATTAACCTTTAAACTAACTAGTGTGGCTATATATTCAGTCTTCATGTCATTATCTATTCATTGTTATATTAAATACTCGTTAAGTGAATATTTACTTATTTTGAAACAGGTAAAATGACCAAATTATGATTTATAAAATATGTTTTGAATAATCCATTTTAGTCATTTAACTAAAAGTATGAACAGACTTTACACATAATATATCACACATGTCTAGATGCATATGCATAGAAAAAAATACAATTTTTTAGTCTCCTTATTTCTTTGAAAAAAAGGTTATTTACCTGATTTAATATTCTCAGATAAAACGGTACAGATCCTTTTGTATTGCATATTTTCTTCAATAAATGTTTAACTTAGTATATATTTGAATTCAAAAAAAGAAAAATCAGTGGTTCATATTAATATTATGAATAATTGAAAAATTCTTTAAAAAATGTAGAAAGGGGGCCCTAGAAATTCTTCCCTTCTTTTGATGAAAAAAAAATATATATATATATATTAATTTCATGAGTAAATTTTTAGATAATCAATTTGATAAATAGGCAGAATAGAATACAATAAACTTTCTTGTTCCTATTTGTCATTAGATTACAACTGACCTTTTTAATCTCTTGATTAATTTATTATCATTAGGTCACAGTTTAACTTATGATTTGTATTTTAAAATCAAAATGTTTCTGCTATATTAATATTTAATAAAATTTGATTGACATTTTTTTTAAGTTTCATTACTTTAAAATATATATAGAAACTTATCTAAATTTGACTGCGTATTTTTGAGGTGTTTGCTATTGTACATACCTGCATCAGCTTCACATGTAAAAAAAGTTTGGTGGTCTTGAGCAGATAAATTCATATCGTAATAGGTTAAGGGCTCTTTATTTGTTGCCCAATAAAATCTCTGGTATTCAGCTCCTCTGTACAAATTTAATGGATTTCTCCACACTTTACACTCTGGTACTTGTGGTTGAACATTTGTTGTGTTACCATTATTTGGATTACTATTATCTAATAAAAAATTATGTTTGTTAAAATATTATTACAATATATGAAAAATGATAAAAAAGTTGAATATACTATTTTTACGAAAAGGCTCAAAATTCAGTGGATATTATTTCTGAATTCTGTTAGTGAATGTATAAATTACATTAACCAACAATGAACTAATTGGTAATAATAGTTCGGGCTAAATATGTAAGTAAGTCCAAGCGTAAAACAATATATTTTGTCTTAAAAAGGATATAGCGAAATTAAAATTATTCCAGCAAGCTTGATTAAATCGCAGTTCATTTCACTGTTGGTTTTAAAGTATAAATATTTTCAGTTGAACCACTCAGATAAAGATAGGTATTCAGGATTTTATGCTAGAAAGGTTAAATTTATATAGAAAATTACCATAGTCACCACTTATCCAGGGGCTAATATGGTTTATAGACACTTGTTCAATGAATGAAGTACCGTATTTTCGAAAGTACCACCATTCGAATATCAAAATGAGCCCGGAGATGAGAGATGAAGTACCAGTAAGTGCAACGTAGAACTTCGGTGTTAAAGTGCTTAAAAACATTGTAGAATCCCACATTTTACAAATCTAGGGTAATTATTACTCCTTGCAAATGTTACCATTCATCAATATTGTTTGATTTATGTTATTTATTTAGAATATGTAGCAATTTGTAACTTATGCTACAGTTCGTATGTTGTATTTCCCCAATTTGACAATTTAAATGTCAAAGTTAACATATTTGTTAATACCACCACAGATCACCTACTACCAAAGATCCACTTCCATAACAAAACTGACAGCAGTAGATATCTAGGACTTTTCACACCCAAAATGTTTGAAATACTTTTACGAAAGACTTGAAGGTCTCTAATCATTGCTATGAACTCATTTAGGACAAGTTCTTTTTTTGTTTTTCCTATATTAGGATACTGAAATTTGAAATTATAAAACAACTTTGGATTTTGGGATTACAACTTTCTCTATTGAGATTTTGAACGAATGAAAGGAGATGTCCACATCACTAGTTAGGTTATGTCAAAAAACGTCATCTTTTTATCATCAAAAATCCACATAATCTTTTTCATGTAGACTGCAGTTATTACAGTTTATCGTTTTAAAATTATGATTATCAAGAGAATTTGAAACATAATTTAACAGTTATAGGGAGATTATAAGAAAGTATAAAAATGAGGTGTTGGGTATTTATATTAATTTTAGGACTCTTTCAATTTTGTATAGCGACAGAACTAACTTTCGAATTGCCTGATAGTGCCAAAGAATGTTTTCATGAAGAAATAAAGGCGAACACAAGTTGTACATTAGAATATCAGGTAAAAAATAGTTTAACTTTATGCCGACGCAAATCGTATCTGAATATTTTATAATTCATTAAACTAATTGTATAATTATTAATATTCAGTTATTTCCAGCAATGTGACAAAGAGATGCTTTACTTCGAGATTTTGAAAACTATGTTTTACATCTACAAACAAATTTTATCTGACATGTTTGTAATTTTAGGTTGTAACTGGAGGCCAGTATGATGTAGATGTATCTTTAGAAGATCCCAAAGGGACTGTATTGTATAAGCAAGTTAGGATGCAATTTGATTCACATATATTTGTTGCTCAGGTGCATGGTATATATAAAGTATGCTTCAGTAATGAATTTTCTACATTCTCACATAAACTTGTGTACATGGATTTCCAAGTGGGAGATGAACAACCTTTGCCAGGTATTGGTGAACATGCCACTGTATTAACACAGGTAATGTATTTAATATTATTGATAGCATTTGCATATTTTGGGTTACTACCTATATTGTATTATTTTTTTTACTTACACAAATAAACGAAAACATATTTTTAAAATGTGTGAAAGTATTATCATAGGATATCAGCTAAGACTGTCCTATGAATTTAACTATGCAAATTTTAAGAACTATCCTAATATATGTGTTCTTTTTTCAAAACTGATTCAAGTTGTAAGAGTTTTGTTATCATATTAGGCATATAATATTTCAAACATTTCATATATTTTGCAAATAGTGAAAAATTACTTTGCTTTACTATGTGTTAATTATAAATACGAGTAGTTGGATGTTTATAGTTTTTGCCATGTTTAAATTATGAACTGTATTGGTACAAAGTATATACTAAAAAACAATAATATTTTATTTTGCATTGGTAGTAGCTATTTTGATTAAAATGTTTATACTTCTTTTTATAGATGGAGTCATCAACTCAAGAAATTCACAAAGCTTTGAACACAATATTGGACTATCAAACACATCATAGGCTAAGAGAAGCACAAGGTAGAAAAAGAGCAGAAGAACTGAATGAAAGAGTCCTGTGGTGGTCAATTATGGAAACTTTAGCAGTTTTAACCATTGCCTTTGGACAAGTTTTTGTTCTAAAGAACTTTTTCACAGAGAAAAAACCTTATACACCATATAAATAACTTTTGACAACAGGCAGGCAATGGATTGTACTTTATTCTTCATAAATTTATTTTCCAATAGCATAAGATACCAGGTACCTTGAATTGCATATTTTCTGATGGCAAATTCAAGAATGAATTTATTGACTTTGGATTAAAAATAATTACTTACACAGCTAGTAGATTTTTTTGTTTTAATTGTTAAATGGAATTGAATAACATTTGCAACGTTGAAGACCTCAATTAAGTGAGACAATTTAAAATTAATTGCAAAAATTACTAAAAGTTCATGGGAACTGAGTTTCACTTTTGTTTTTTTGGCAAATCACATCCAAATTCTTTGTAAACTATTGTAGAAATTCTTTTATTTACAACCATATATGTAAAGATGTCCTTTTTGACTGGTTTCAAAGTTGGAAAGTATACAATAGGTATGATAACTGCTCCATTTATCCAAAATAAAAGTTAGTTCTGCAAAAATAATGGTTTTAAAGGGGAGTCTATGACATCATGCTTTCGTAAAAGCTTCAAACAGCTTTCAAGTTTATTTTGACATATAATTTGAATTTTTTTGTGCGATAGTAGTGAATTCTAATGCGAATCGATGGTGACAACGTAAGAATACATCGATAAAAACTCCCGAACAAGATATTTGACAACATTCCAATGAAAAAAAAACAGTTGAAAATGTGTGGCTAAATCTTGCAAGAGATACTTAGCAACTTTATCTTATGTATTGAGCTTTAGATTATGTCTCAACTACTAATATATACAATACTTACTTTTAGAAGTTCAGCTGAACAATAGTAATTGCCGGAGGACAAAAATACTCCTAACATCGACAAGTCAATTCTTAGCAAATTTGAACTATTTGCCTTGATAAAACCTTGGTACATAGCTAACATTTATTTGTCGTAATTTTGGTAATACAAAACTATAACGAGGAAATATCACACAAACGATACAAAACCAGCAAATTCAATGGAAATTCTAACGATATACAAAATGTCGGTGTTTGAGCTAAGATAGCGGATTGTTATGTTTTGTATTTATATTTTTACTAAAATAAATATAATCGCACAAGTAATATAAAAACAAGTGATTTATTTAGAATCTCCGTATCCTATTTTAACTATTTCAGTGATTTTTAGTTACTGTCATCATGCTTATTGTAGGTCGTACTATTATTATTATTTGATTGATTATTTCGCTTGACATTTGATAAGCCTTACTGCTTTTCTTTTTCGGGTAATAAGCTTTGTTCAGCTTTTGCTTATATCTGGGGAGGTTTACAAATAAATTCTAAATCTATTGATTCATCACTGGATGATATTTTTAGACCAATTATCAATATTTAAGTGCTGCCAAAGTTGAAAAAACCGGTAACTCTTCCGTGCTGAAGTGTCAAATAATAATTTGTAACTGTAAGTGCGGTTAGCCTATTTTTGAACTGGATATGACTAATTCAAAATTATAATATTTGCTAAATTTATGTATTTATAAAAATAAATTATGGTTGTAAATAAAATAGTGTACAAACCTTGGTGAAAAGTTTCTTTTCTGTGTCGAGCTACAACAGCGCTTTGCTCTTCACAGAAAATATACTCTTTCCTCATGGGTATGTAATCTACTGTTAAAACATTAAAACAGTACAAAGTTTTGTAGTAGATCTCTTAATTCATAGCTCACAATGATATCTTTATGTATGCAACTAGATAATTGTACAAATTATTTTTCAAAAAAATAAACCAATATGTCACTAACAACTGGGTAGACTTTAGATTATTTCAATTACCGTTACTAAATAAAGACATCTTGATAGCAATGGATGGGTAATTTCAATAAAAATAAAATACTTTTGTAAAAATAACATTGGTAGATATTTATTATGACTATTGTACGAATTTTCACGTTTTTTACAACAAACAACAGAGTTTATATTTATAATCTCTTGAATTGTATAGTGAAGAAATTTTAAAACATATATCTCTCATTAAAGCGTATTGAATAGTTTTGTTTGATTGAATTTACAGGTGCTGAGACCATTAAAATAAGTAAATAATGCTGGTGTGAAAATTAGATTATTTTTATTTTATAATAATTTAGGAAATTAACACAAACTTTGTGTTGTTCATCATCTTCAATCATTAAACAGACTAAAAGTATAACCCTCAATACTGACGACACTCTTTGTTTGATACCAATATATAATTTCAGAACTGTTCGGAATTTGCTGCCTACCTGAGAAACAATGTAGATATTGTAAACCCAACTTTGGTATTTTCTTTTACACACGTCTCACCGAATCACCATTTTATAAATACAATTTAAACGAATAAACAAAGTTTCCTTAATTGAATCACATTCAAATTTCTTCACAAAACTAAAACTATTTTGATAAAAACTGTAAAATATTTGGTACAAAAACAAAACAAACACCTGTTAGCCTACATAGGCATTCGATATAAGCGGTATACTGTCAAAGATTAAATTAATTGCTTTTTATACATTTATAAATCATATAATTAGTGGCTAGGGTCGAATCCCGCAAAACTACCTGGAACTACCAGAAAAATGGATTATCGTATCATTAGCAAGTGGGACTCGAATATTCCGTAATTTATCAAGAAGGGCAAGGAAAATGATTGAAGAAGGTATAGTGTTGAAAAAATGGCCGCGTAAGTAATAAGCTCTCGTAAAAACTGTCCTTTAGCTGTTAGCCATATACTAATCCTCCCGCGACCTTTTGCGAAACTCGACCTAGGATTTTGCGGAATTCGGCACATCCCTAATTAGTTAGTATTAAAGTATATATTAAGGAACCACTAAAAAATTGAAGTCATTGGATGATTATTACTTTTAAATAATATGACGAGCATCTGTAGAGGCCAAACAAAATAAATTGGGAGCTCAATGTTAGACTCAGATAATTTGTGGGTTTACACTTCTAGTAGGTTCTTTGTTTGGAGACTATTATGATCTGTTACTTTCAATAGACTGAGGTGAGGTTAAAATTCCTATATGCTTATAATTATTGTACATATTGCAACTGATAGACAATTAATTTAGAGCCATAAAGTTTATAAAAATCATAAGAAAATTCTTAGATATATACTCTAAAGGTTTCACATGTATTTTTTCGCCTACATTACCGGAAAACCAATCATATGAACACCAAATATAGGGCGGAAAGTATTGTTCAGCAGCCCAAGGGCGGAAAATTCAGAACGCCACGATTTTTGAAATTTTTCACTATCTGTCACTTGATTACTTTGACGTTTCACGGAAATTTTTTAATTAAACGTCAGTGTATATTTTTTGTTATATTTTCCTATTTTTTGGTTTATTCGGTAGGCGAAAAACAGTTGTGTGTTATACATGCAGGAATCGCTTTAGCAGCCCTTAACTATCAGCTGCCCTCGCTCGTGCATCTAATAGTCTCCAGCTGCTAAAGCTCATTTTCCCCTTGTGACACAATATACTATTGAAGATATAAATACTTGTAATGGGCTGCTTTTACCCACCTTGGATTTATGTAAATAATTCATACTAGTTAATCTATTGTTGCTTGTATAATAAAAAGGTGATATTTAGTATTAGTTTCTGGTTTCTAGTATAAACATGTCTTTGTTGTACAAAAATGGCAGGGGTATAAGGGCTGTATATCAACTTTCAACTTAATTCCTATGGTTAACAAAAAATTAGATTTATTTTATTTTAAGATTGATCTTTTATTATTACCTCAAGTGCAAAACAAGAAAAGTTCGTAGCTAATAAATGTTTAATAAAATGTATAAATAAAGATATTTAACTATTTATACCTACACCTTACACATATTTATAACAGACAGTTATAGGATTATAAGAACTTCTTGAAGAGAACTGCAATCTTTATTATACAGAGTGAGTTTCAAGAATGGAAAGCCTCAATTATCTCGGAAACGGATCGCACGATTTTTGAAGATTTTGGTGTGCAAGAGGATCTTGTGATATGGCCGATATTATGATGGTATTTACATTGTTGTCAGATCTTTCCGGAATAATGAACATTGTTATTTCAAATAGATTACCCTGTATATTTTTTGCCTTTCGAAATCCTTAAGAAATACTGAATATTTTTCATGTAATGTTTCCTATACCTAAATGCCATAATTTCGGAGTTATAGCTACATTTACATTATCTCCGCCGAAGTTAAAATCAATACATTTAGATAGCTATATCTCTGTGGTAATCCTACCTTTTAATCCCTGAATATTGGCAGGTTTTGTTTTATAAACGATGTTTTTTAAGTGACCCCACAGGAAATAGTCTAAAGAATTCATGTCGGGTGATCACGGGGGCCATTCGATAAAACCACGACTTCCAATCCATCTTCTGGGAAATACATTATTTAGGTATTGCCTCACCACACGCGCATTTTGGGGTGGCTGCCAAATATTGTCGATTGGGATATAGTTGTCTGAAAGTTTCGAATAATGAAATTTGTACATTAAAGTGTAATTGAAAATACTTACTTGGATTTGGAAATAACCGAGCCAACTCAGGTATAATACTATTTTCCGATAAATCTAAATACGCCGGACCATTTAAGTTTCCCTCAATGAAAAAGGGACCAATTATGTTGTCGCCTATTATTCGAGTCATACATTCAGTTTTTGTTGATATTGGGTATGAGATTCACGCATCCAACGAGGATGGAGAATAACTTTTTCCCTAAAGTTAAAAATAAAAATTTTTTCCACGCCATTCCAACTTAAGTAGACACACTGTATATGAAATGGCACTGGTGTTGTCAATTTGAACCAAAAGGTTTGTATTTGACATTTCATTAGCAAAGCTCTATGGGTTCTTAAGAAAAGAAATGTTAGGGAGAAGATTTCAGGTCAAGTTTAAAAATATTTCAAAGTTGAGACTTGAGGAAATTTTAGAAATGTTAAAAACTTATCCCCAAATGTGTATTCAACATTTATTTGTAGAAGACCAGATCTCTTCAAATTCCGAGAATAATCATAAAAGTTCAAAAGAATACAAGGTGTTCACAACATCAAAACGTCAGATGCAATATTATCCCAATACATTTTATTCATTTATTCTAAACTCATCGCTGATTCATTTGAATCGTTCATAAAAGTTGCATGTAATGACGTTTGTTCCAACACAATTTCACGTTATGAAAGCTTTTAAGAATACGTAAATATCAAAATTGTTAGTACCTATAAGCCATTTTGAAGATTTTTTACGGGTTTGAAAAATAATCGCTTGAAATGAATGTGTGGTATTCTAGGTGTATATATTATTATTTTAGCTAATTTTTAAGTACTATAATTATTATATTTGTAAGCTGTAAATTTATCGTTTTTTTAAACAATGCTGCAAGAATAATTCAGTATGTTCAATATAGGGTTTTCACTTTTTATTTATGTTTTGGTTATAATTGGTTTCAGGAACATTCAATAAAAATATTCGATCCACATTTTGTTTTAATTGATTGACATAAAAATTATAAATATATTTTTCTCCGATTGACATTAAACGTCAGTTTTAGTGACATTTATCGATCATAGAAGTAACACTTTTACTTGCTCAAATTGATCTCATCATAATTAACTATATGAGATGCAGGAATATCTTTCAAAGTTTCTTCGATTTTATCAAAATACTCGGTAATTATATCAGGAGACACTCGAGCTATTGAACGTTTGATATTTTGACAAAGTCGTACAGCTAAATTTTCTTTATGTCGTCTCATGAAACCAGTAGCAAATTCCTTACCAGGTAGGTTATCTTTGAATTTCAACACGGTTCTGCCTTGTCTGTCTAAATATCCCTTTATTATTAATCTTAAGCCGTCTTGGATATCCCCATTCCGCACATACCTGTAGTTTTTCCACCAATAATGATTCTTCATTTTGACTCGGAACAGTCTGCCCACCTTGCGTTTTGAACTGGCGATTTTTTATTCGACGTTGCAACACTGTATATGGTATTCTGCACTCGGACGCAGCTTTTCTGATACTCATTCCACCAACCACTGCATCCTTCGCCTTCAGAATGACCTCGTCGTCATATTTTCGGTACCACTTTCTATGCGGATCGGGCTTGTAGACACGCGGCATGTGATCCTTTTCACCCCACCTATGTCGACAACAGGTGTTTTGTTTATTGACAGGGCTGTAAAAAAAACTTACTATTTTTTTGTTCTGTTGATAAAATTTCTTATAGTACTTGATATCGATAACTTATACAGGGTGTTTCATAGTTAAACCACCATAGGTTAACTGCAAGTAGAGGACACTTTGGTGGTTCCAAATAGCCTTGGTTAATTGGTCTAACATAATTGTTAACAGAGATACAGGGTGTTTTATTCATTTAGTCCAATGCTTTTGAAGGCCATATTTTTAGAACCACCCTATATATTTCTTCCATTTTTGGTAAGGATTTATTGCATTGATAACACAATAAGATAGTGTAATAAAAATAATTATAATCCAGGTCTGGTTGGAGAAAAATTTGCAAAATTCGATAATCTCCAAAACAACACCCTGTATATCAGAATGTTTAAAATCCAATAGATTATTCGAAGAGAACAGAAAAAATAGAGCGGCACCAAAATATTTTGATATGGTAAAGTAAAGATATTAAATTTTATTTAATAGATATTAGGAGTCGATTAAAAATTTCCCTTTTGTTCATTACATTAATATGTTATACTAAATTAGTCTCCTCCAGTGCTATAATTTCATTTTGTTCCAGATATGGTTGACAACAACCCAACAATCAGTACAAGAAGGATTGGCCACGCATTAAATGTACCCCATACTACCGCTTGGAGGAGATTAAAAAATTTAGCTTCTACCCTTATCATGTTCAACAGGTTCAAAGACTAGAACCACGTGATTTGGAACCGCGATTAGACTTTAGTCGGTGGATACTTAGAAGGAGAAGAATAGTTAGCAGGTGCCTATTCACTGATGAGGCCACATTTACTAGGGATGGGGTTTACAATCTACGAAATTCCCATGTTTGGGATTATGAAAATCCTTTTGCTACAAGACAAACACATTCGCAGTATAGTTTTTCGGTTAACGTTTGGTGTGGAGTTTTAGATAATCACCTTATTGGACCATATGTCCTATCCCGTACATTAACAGGGGACGAATATTTTGCTTTTTTGCAAAATATGTTACCAGTGCTATTAGAAAATGAGGAAATTGGAGGAATGTATTTCCAGCACGATGGTGCATCGCCTCACTTTAGGGTAATTGTGCGAACTTTTCTAGACGAGAATTTTAGAAACATGTGGATAGGGAAAGGCGGGCCCAATAATTGGCCTTGCCGGTCGCCGGATTTCAACTCAGTGGACTAACATATTTGGGGATATCTGAATGCCAAAGTATACTCTACTGAGATAAACAGCTTAGAAGATCTTATTCAAAGAATTGATGAAGCTTGCGAGGAAATCAGGGCAAATGCATTAATGATAAGACAAGCAACACAAAACATCTTAAAAAGAGTTCGTAAATGCATAGAACAAAATGGTGGACATTTCGAACAATTATTAAAATAATTTGACATTCCGTGTAACTCAATTTTTTCAGTTCTTTTGGAATAAACTATTGATTTATAAAAATCTTGATAAATTATTTTTTTTTCTTAACCCGAACCTGGATTATAACTGTTTTTGTTACATGATAAGATTTTGATGCTTATGTAACTTAGACCTACCAAAAATGAAATAAATCTATTCGGTGGTTCTAAAGTTATTACGTACGAAAATGTCAATGATACATTTAAATAACTTTGACATTAAAAGTTAAGCAGTAAAACGGGATGTGCACTTCGAAAAATATTTTGGTGCCGCTCTATTTTTTCTGTTCTCTTCGAATAATCTATTGGATTTTAAAAATTCTGATATACAGGGTGTTGTTTTGGAGATTATCGAATTTTGCAAATTTTTCTCAAACTAGACCTGGATTATAATTATTTTTATTACACTATCTTATTGTGTTATCAATGCAATATATCCTTACCAAAAATGAAAGAAATATATAGGGTGGTTCTAAAGTTATGGCCTTCAAAAGCATTGGACTAAATGAATAAAATACCCTGTATCTGTTAATAATTATGTTAGACCAATTAACCAAGGCTATTTGGAACCACCAAAGTGTCCCCTACTTGCAGTTAACCTATGGTGGTTTAACTATGAAACACCCTGTATATCATTACTCACCTTTTTTTCGATTAGAGAACTTCACAACCTGTCAACTTTGTGAGGCCACGATTTAGGCGCCAAATTTGGTCTTGTAAGTTAGGAACTATCATATCTTCGATGTCTAATAGCAAAGTTTAGTTGAAATCCGAGATGAATAGCTCATGTTTGTAGTTTCATCATATTTTTTTTATTTCTAATGAACTTTCGACCCATTTCACCCCATCGATCCTATTCGCCACGTTTTACGGTATCTCTCCAAATCTTGATTGATTGATTTTCACAGTGAAAAAAATGAAACTTCAAATATTTAAAAAATCATTTTATTTCATATTTAAAATTTGTCAAATTAAGTGATACTCTGTAAATAAAACATTTATTTTTATAATCAGTGAAGAAAGTTCAGATCTACTGATGTGAAGGATACTTATAATAATCAGCCTTTATCACCTACCTAGATCACCAATTAAATAATTATAAATAAAAAATGATTATAAAGCAACAAAGCAGACAATTTACAAATAAAAAATACTGCCAAATAAAATAGAAGCTGCCAAAAATGTCGATTATAGTTGTAAACATTCGATATTACATCTTAACAGATTTATGATGCTACAAATGTCAGGATTTATGTTTAGTTATTACAGTTCAACTAAATTAATTTTAGGTTTCACACGAGTGTTTGATGGTACAGAATCAACTCGTCATTTATTAAGGAGCTATCCTAGTGCTTTTTTTGCTTGCTCATACCGTTTAGAATAACGTATAAAAATGTCAAGACCGAACTTGGTGTATTTCTGATTAGCTTTTATAATGATAAAATATCACTTTATCGTGTAAAAATTGGTACTTTAAACGAGTTTTTTTCTCGTAAAAAGTTTATTTTATTTTTCAAGTACAATTAAATAATGCAACTAGATATAGGATGATCCATTAAAAAAAGATAATTTTGATACGCCACTCATTTTTAGAGCACCCTGTATGTTCAGAAATATTTTCATAATGTGCACTCGGTAACTATTATAGCTCAGACAAAATTTGAAAATTATATATCTCACCACAAGGATGTAATACTCGGATGTCAGAAGTTTGCGAAACCCGGTCTAATTTTTTTAATAATAAATGTCTACATTTGCAAATTTTGAAAACAATTGGTAGAATACTTTTTTTTCAAAAATACCTAAATTTTCAAGTTTGACACCCGGATAGCCTCTTAAATTTCCCAAAATATCAGTTGGCTCTACAAATAACCAAATACGCATTGATTGATTTTGGTTGAATCCATTTTAAACAGATGATATTTAGTTCAACATATTCTCCGGGATTCCTCGCAACAAGTCATCGGGAGCCCAAGATTATTTGTTGGTCAGAAATGGCAGTCTCCTCTGCGAGCTTTGATTGCAACAAATAAAATATGTAGGATTGAAGGTTCAACTTCTTTACAACAGTAATAATTGTCGTGCCCAACAGCCTTATTATTAAACCGGTGCTTCAACCACTCGGACTACTTTATAGATATAAGAAATTGTGTACACAAAATTATAACAATAAATTCTCCATTATAATTATTGATATATCAATGATTTTATTGCAGAAGCAAAAAATCTAAAATTGACAACTATGTACTTTAAAAATCGTTGCAATGGCAATAGTTACTGTCAAAGTTTCACTACAAAACTAAATATATTAGAAATAATTGGTGCCAAATATGTAACCATGAAATTATTGTAAAACTTTGTCGTCCTTTATGATACTACAGTTGAATTAGCTTCAATATTATTCTTTCCATAAACAATGATCCCATCTATTATATAAAATTGACAACAATAAATAAATTATAATATTGGTTATATGACTTTAGATTCAATGTAATGTCACAAATTTTTAAATTCAGATCTATCAGAATCAAATAACAATATTTCACCAGAAAAATAGTCACTTTTGTATCGAAACGCCAAATAAATAAAACGTCAGATGCATCGGTCAAATATAATATCTCATTATTTTAGTTGTGTCTCTGTTTAATTTATTAAATAATTATATGTACGCGGGAAATCATCTTTCTAAATATAACACGACCTTGATTAATAATCTGCTATTTTTGTTGTTGCCAATTTTCTCGAATATTTAACAATTGGATTCGACATAAAATTGGCATTAATAATCAATTGATTAAAGTCAAAATTATGTCTCATCAAATTGATAACTAAAATAGGATCGGAATTTAGATCCAACAAAAATAGCTCGTCATAACATGATTTAAAAAATGAATTATCAGTCTAAAAATAAATTACATTGATCTTTGATAGTAATACCTATAATACAATTCTAATCAACTAAATTTTTTCCCAATTTTCATTCTGTATAAACTAAAAGACAATATTTGAATCAGATTTTTTTTTCATAACATGGGTAATGTTTTGGTTTTATAAGTTAACCAAAGAAACATCCAGGAAAATGTATCTGAAAATTGTATAATTTAATACACCACCTAATAAACTGCTCCATATTTTTGGTGAACATAAAACTTAACAAAGAAAAATTGGTGGTAAAATTAATCACAAGATAGATTTATCAATATATTTCAAATAATTGTAAGAAACAAGAAATTAAGTAATTAAAATTCAATATACCAGGTGGCCAATATTTTAACGTATCTATCTCGTAAACCAATAAAGTTATAAAATCGGTTAAATGGGAAAAATTTGCAAATTTCTGTTTTGCATCTGCACTTCCTTTATTTTGGAAAATAATAAAAAATGTTTTTCACTCTTTTGAATTGGTTTTTACTTTGACTTAATTTTCCGTAATCCTGTGTCTTACCTTCAACTTCTTGTGTGTAAATACGGACATGTTTTTAATTCATTTTTTAAACAATTCACTTAACTATGGATATACAACCATGTAAAATACATGATTAATTGTCTAAGAAATCGCCATCACGAATATTTGAATTACGATTCTGGAAAATTTTAAAACACTTTTCCATTTCGTTTTTGATTGGTTTTCCTTCAATAGTATATTGTGCCACAAGGGCAGAAAATGAGTTTCTCCACGATCATCACAGAATTTGCCAATTCTGAAATCAAATTTGATTACAGAATGCTGGAATTCTCTCTCTTGAGAATGAAGAAATATTCTGCAACACCTCTGCCCCCATGCAATTTAAATTTATTTACATTCTCTCTCTTGTGATAGAATAATATTCTCATACTGGTTAGCAATAATAGCATTAGCCTTGACGCAGTTGATTGTCATCGTAGTGGCAAAACTTGAGTAAGTGTCAAAATTATTGTCACATTGAGTGTTTACCTAATATAATTGTGATTGAGTTCTGTAATATAAATTATCTTTTGTTCATATCCATTTCAAATCTTTGATCGTGGATAAAGTATAGTCTGCTACTCAGTTAGAATGAAAATTCGTGATGCTCGTGGTTTCTCACGCTCGAAACTTTCCACTCGCATCGAATTTTCATTCTAACCTTGTTACAGAATATACTATTTGTTCATTTCCATTTAAAATATTTGATCGTGGAGAAAGTATAGTCTGCTACTCGGTTAGAATGAAAATTCGGGATGCACGTGGTTCCTCACGCTCACCTTCGGCTCGCGCTCGGAACTTTCCATCGCATCGAATTTTCATTCTAACCTTGTTACTATTCCTGCATGTGTGACATACAACTGTTTTTTGCCTATCGAACAAACAAAAAACTTTGATTTACAATGACGTTTAATCAAAATTTATGTCAAACGTCAAAGTACTCGAGTGAAAAAAAACCGTGGCGTTAAGAATTTTCTGCCCTCGGACTGCTAAACAATAATTTCCGCCCTATTTTTGATGTTCATATGATTGGTTTTTGCAGGCGAAAAAATAATTTGTAAATTCTTTAAAAAATTAAAGTATATCCAAAATCCGACAGGTCTATTTAAATCATTATGAAATAAATGATAAAGAAAAACCAATAAATAAACAAACTGAAAAGGTATTGCACAATATTACCCTTCTTAGTTTTACAGGACCATAATTAAAATATTCATGATTTTTTAAACAAAACGTTGACATTTTACATGTGGTTAATTGCGTTATTTAAACAATGAATAAAAATGCAGGTCCGTATTTACACAAAAAAGTTGAAAGTGGCCCAGTTGGGGAGAAAATATTTCACATATTGAATTTAGTAAAGCGTTGTCTGCAGGTATTGTTTTGTTTAAGTTTGTAACATTCACTTGTATTTTCATGTTGTCAAATAAGACAGTTATATAGTTGTCATTTTTACATTAAAAGATCATTCCAGTACCAGTTTTTTCATTTTCATATAATCACAATAATCCAAAAGGTTATGGGCCCAGATTACGTGAAATTGTAAAGGAAGATTAACTGCAGTAAATATCGTTATTTATTTTGTGCAAGAATTATTTGTGAACTCAAAAAAAGAAAATTGGAAAGCAATTTATTTTTTGAAGTTTTGAAACCGATAATTATTAAAAGACAAAATAAATGGAAGGCGATCGCGTTAATATTGAAAAGCTGGAAAGCGGCAGCAACTGGCTAACATGGAAGTTTCAAATGCGTCAGATTTTAGAAGCTAACGATCTTTTTGACTACGTCGATGGAACAAACGTCAAACCGACATCTGAATGTACAAATTATGCGAAGGAAATTGTGACTTGGAAGAAGGCGGATGCTATGGCCAGACCAGCAATTTCCACGACTTGTATGAAACAGATTATGAATTGTGAAACAGCTCAAGAGATGTGGGAGACGCTCAAAAGTACGTATGAGCAAACATCAAAGGCAAATATTTTATTTTTACAACAAAAATATTATGGCTACACAAAACAACCGGAAGATGACATTGCGACATTTTTATCAAAATTAATGGAAATAGTGCAGCAATTACGTGATCAAAAAGAAATTATTTCTGAGTCCATGGTAATTTCGAAGATTTTAATGTCACTACCGTCCGAGTTTAATCATTTCCATAGTGCATGGGAATCTGCAAACGCAGACAGTCAAACTTTGGCAAATTTGCGGGCTCGTTTGATGGCAGAAGAACTTCGTTTGAAGTCGCAGGGTCAAGTTCAAGAAGTAGAGGCGCTAATGGCTAAGAGAATCTTCTCGAAGAAACAAATCAATAATTACAAGAAAGGAAATTCATCGAATAATAACAAAGCGACAGATAAAAATGACAAACCGAAAGGCAAATGCTTCAAATGTGGAAAAAAGGGCCACTGGAAAAGGGAATGCTCGGAAAAGAAGACTAACTTCAACGGGAGAAAAGAAGAAAATTCAAATGATGCTTTTATTTGTTACAAAACAACAAATAGAGACCAAGATACTTGGATTTTGGACTCAGGTGCAACTGATCACATGAGTCATCGCCGAGAATGGTTCGAAAACTATACGGAAATAGCTGAACCAATTACGGTTGGTAATGGTGACAAGATAATGGCTCTGGGCAAAGGCGATATCAACATTTTTGCTTTTAATGGAGATGAATGGATTCGCAAACGAGTCATGGGAGTCTTGTTCGTGCCGGAACTTAAGAAAAATTTGTTTTCATCGGGAAAGGTGTTAGATCGCGGGCATCAATTGAACATGAACAACGAAGGTTGCAAATTGCTGAAAGAAGAAAACATTGTTGCAGTGGGAGTTCGCAGAAAAGGTTTGTTCCAAATGTTGTTCAGAACAATACAACCATCAAAGATTGAAACTACAGCGAGTGTAGCAATCAAAAACGCTACACTTCGTTCATGGCACGAACGTCTAGGACATCAGAATTCGACACATGTGAAGAAGTTTCTACTAAGTCGGGGTATAGATTTCATTGATGAGGAATTTGCATGTGAAGCTTGTGTCTATGGAAAGCATCATCGAAGCAGTTTCAAGAGTCGCGAAGAAAAGTCAAAGATGTGTGGCGAAATCATTCATACTGACGTGTGTGGTCCGTTTCAGACGAATTCAATTGGTGGATCCAGATATTTTTTGTTGCTCAAAGATGATTATTCTCATTTTCGTTTCGTATATTTCATGAAACAAAAATCAGAAGTAGCGAGTATTATCGAGAAATGTGTTAAACTGATTCAGAAGAAGCATGGTCACAGTGTTCGCAATATCAGATCTGACAACGGCACAGAGTTTGTCAATGAAAAGCTGAAAGTTTTCTTTGAAGCAGCTGGAATTCATCATCAACGAACTGTGCCATATACACCAGAGCAGAATGGTTGTGCAGAAAGGGAAATACGAACTATCGTTGAATCAGCAAGGACAATGCTTGAGGCAAAGAAGATTGATAGGAAATTCTGGGCGGAAGCAGTAAATACAGCAGTTCATGTGCTAAATCAAACTGGAACAAGCACAGTTGACAACAAATCACCGTATGAATTATGGCATAACAAGGAGGCGAAGCTAGACCATTTACGGATTTTTGGTTCGGAAGTATTTATTCACATTCCAAAAGAAAAACGTCAGAAGCTCGACGCGAAGGCAGAAAAATGTATGTTTGTTGGTTATGACAATAATTCAAAGGGATATCGAGTTTGGAATTCGAAAACTAGTAAAATCGAGATCTCACGAGACGTCGTTTTTTTGTTAGAAAATTCAACTCGATATTTGTGTTGAAGAAAATGCTAGTGTAGTCAGTAAGAATGAAAATAACGAAAACGAAGACAATTATGGTATTGACAAAGGTGCAGAAAATGAAAATGACGAAGATAAGGACACAAATGAATGTGCGTCACTAGATCAACAGAAAAATCGTGGTATGACCTGCGATCTTGATAGCAGAAATATTGTCAATAGGCGTCTACGTGATCGTAACACATTAACACATCTGGTAACTGGTGAACATTCTGCAATGTTGGCAGTCAGTGATGAGCCAAGAACGTATGAGCAGGCAATTCAGTCGATTGATTACAAGCAGTGGGAGCGAGCAATGGATGAAGAGTACGATTCACTTATGAAAAATCATACTTGGATTTTGGTCGATGCGCCAGTTGATCAAAAAGTGATTGACAATCGCTGGGTCTACAAGGTCAAAGAAAATCCGGATGGGAGTGTTAATCGGTATAAGGCACGATTGGTAGTACGAGGCTTTACACAAGAGTACGGAATCGATTACCAGGAAACATTTAGTCCAGTGGTGAAGTTTACATCAATCAGAGCGATCCTAGCATTGGCTACGGCAAAGCGTATGACACTAAAACAGTTTGATGTGAAAACGGCTTTTCTAAATGGCGATTTAGAAGAAAATGTTTATATGAGCCAGCCAATTGGATATAATGACAACAGTGGCCGAGTGTGTAAACTATACAAAAGTTTATATGGTTTGAAGCAGGCTTCGCGCTGTTGGAATAAGAAGCTTACTTCTTTCCTTAACAGTTTTGGTTTCAAAGAGAGTGGATCCGATCCATGCGTTTTTGTTAGCAACGGAAAAGATGGAATGTTAATTTTGGCAATTTACGTTGACGATGGATTGATTGCAGCAGAAAACAAGAAGCCATTAAGCCGGTCATTAGACACTTACAGAGAGAATTTGAGATCAAAATTTTTGAGCTGAAATGTTTTTTGGGACTCGAAATTGATCAGCTTTTGGATGGATCGATTCATGTTCATCAACAAGGATATGCAAGAAAGGTTCTTGATCGTTTTGATATGACATATTGTAAGACAGTGACAACTCCATTAGCTAGTTCACAAAACCTCGGAGATTTTGAAGCTGATAAAAAAATCGATTTTCCTTATCGAGAGGCAGTCGGGAGCTTGATGTATCTGGCCGTTGCAACCAGACCAGATATTAGTTTCGCAGTTGGAAGTGTCAGTCGATATTTGGAAAAACCAGCTACTGCACATGTGAATGCAGTAAAACACATTATGAAATATATCAAAGGTACGATGAACAAAGGAATACGTTTCGTAAGCGGAAACAATTTAGACTTTTGCGGGTATAGTGATGCCGACTATGCTGGAGACACGCAAACACGAAGATCAACATCAGGTTATGTTTTCATGCTTGGAGGAAGTGTAATTAGCTGGGGATCAGAACGACAAAATCCGTCGCACTATCCACAACAGAATCCGAGTATGTGGCAGCGTCACAAGCTATAAAAGAACTTGTCTGGTTGAAGAATCTCTTATGTGATCTTCGGCAAGTTAAATTGGATGTACCAGTTTTATTTATGGATAATCAAAGCGCAATACGACTTGTGAAGAATCCAGAGTTTCATAAGAGAACTAAGCATATTGACGTACGTTACCATTTTATCCGAGAGAAATTCAAAGATGAATTTTTTGAATTACAATATGTTCAAACAGATGACCAGGCAGCCGATATCATGACAAAGGCATTATCAAAATTGAAACATCAACATTTTTGTCAAATGTTGAATGTATTGTCAAAGTGAATGTTGACATTGACTTGTAACAAAAAGTGGGAGTATTGAATTTAGTAAAGCGTTGTCTGCAGGTATTGTTTTGTTTAAGTTTGTAACATTCACTTGTATTTTCATGTTGTCAAATAAGACAGTTATATAGTTGTCATTTTTACATTAAAAGATCATTCCAGTACTAGTTTTTCATTTTCTATAATCACAATAATCCAAAACTTACGCCAGTAAAATTGACGTCAGACATTATTTATTTTTTCGTTTTTGTATCAATATATCAATATAGTAATGACTTCTTCAACAGTAAATCTATTATCAAAACGTGGAATTTGACATTAATGGCAAATATCAAGTCACCTGCCACTGACTTCAGTTTTCATTGGTGGAGCTGCGAAACATGAATAACAAGATATAAAATTCTATTGGAAGCAACAACGAAAAACGTGGAAACGACGAACAATACAACAGTTTGTTTATAACATAATGTATGTGATATCAATGCTTTATTTTCGATCATTGGGAAGGACGAACAATAGAGTTTATAAATCCAGCTAAATGGTGTACGAGTCACAAGTAAGGATCATTGAAATAGTAGGCCACTATGTATATCATAGAAGCCATTTTTGCTAAACGGAGAAATCAAATTAATAACGTTGTTATTTAGTACATTTTCAATTTTTAGTTTCATAGGATAATTTTAAAAATGTTGATAAATGCATTTTCTGTATTGTTTTATAATTAAGTTTAATTTATTATTTATCTATCACATCAATTTTTGTGATACATTTGTACTATTAGGTGTAGTGATGTAACGGAGGTAAGATTTTGCCGAAGGCCGAAGTCAGTAACTTCGGCAATATTTAGCCGGAGTTACTGCCGGAGGTCAGCCGGAGGTTGTCAATTGTCAAAAAATCACAAAACATGCGCAAAACAAACTTGCATCTTGCATCCCTGTGAATAACATAACCTTAAAAGTTCAAATTAATATTGTTTGTTTGAAACTTCGGTGTTGTTAGCTTATTAGATTAGTACATTTTTTACATAAAAAACTATAACATAACAATACTAAAAATTAGTAAAAATAGTGATTAAAAATGTTGAAACGCTCGAAACAAAAACATAGTGTGATCTGGAAACATTTCAAAATCAGTGAAAGTGATAAAACTAAAGCAGAGTGCAATTATTGCAAAAAGTTAATTTCAAGAGGTGGTAGTGGCAAAGCAGCTTCTACTACACCTCTTTTTGGACATTTAAAAAGCATTCATCAAGAGGAATTTAATAATCTAACTTATCTAACTGAAGAAAAAGACAAAGTTAAAGAAACTGAAAACAATGAACAAAAAGGAAGCAAAATTCAATTATCATTAGAAAAAGTAATAGATAAAAAAAATATGGGACATTATGGACAGTCGTGCAGTTAAAGTTCATTATAAAATAGCTGAAATGATATGTTTAGATAATCAACCCTACTCAATTGTTACTAATGAGGGTTTAACAAGACTAATGTCTCATGCTTTACCACAGTATAACCTTCCTTCAAGAATTTATTTTTCCAACAACATAATTCCCGATATTTATGGCCGCTTGAGAAATAAAATAAGTGTACTGTTAGAAAAAGCTGAGCACATTTCATTAACCTCGGATATTTGGACTTGCCAAGAAAACAATGAAAGCTTTATAAGTTTGACTGGTCACTGGATAGATCCAATTTCCTTCATAAAATACAATGCTGTTTTGAATTGCGAACATTTTTCTGGATCCCACACAGGAGTAAATATTTGTGCCAAATTTGAAAATTTGCTAGGATCATGGAATTTAACAAAGTCTCAGATACATCTTATAATTAGAGATGGGGGATCCAATATGGTTAAAGGTTGCAATGAATTAGGAGTTGAAAATTTTTCATGTTTTATACATTCCTTACAATTAGTGGTTATATCATCCTTAAAATCGCAAAGAGCAGTCATTGACACGTTGGCAGTGGCTAGAAAAATTGTGGGTCATTTTTGACATTCGTCTTTAGCCTGTGACAAACTTAAACAAATTCAAAATGACCTTAACCTACCAAATAAAAAATTAATTCAAGACGTCCAAACCAGATGGAATTCATCATTCTATATGCTAGAGCGCCTTTATGAACAAAAAAGATGCTTATCAATTTATGCTAATGAAAATAACATTGGTAATTTGACCAAAACACAATGGGATTTAATTGGTTCTCTGCTAACTTTGTTAGCACCATTCGAGGAACTTACAAGACAGCTTAGCAGTACAGACTCATATTTATCTGATGTGATTCCTTCTATTGTAATGCTCAATAAATATTTATCAAAAGTTCACCCATTTGGTCTGGGCACTTTACTACAAACTTCAGTGGAAGAAATTCACAAAAGGTTTGGAGAATACGAGAAAAACGAAAACTGTTCGTTGGCAACAATTTTAGATCCGCGCTACAAAGTGGCCTTTTTTTCTACTGCAGATAGTGCTGATGATGAAAGAGGTGAAAATGTTAAACGGTTGTTATTAGTGGAGGCACTTAAACTTCAACAAGATGAAATATCTAATAATGATGGATATTCAAGTGAATCTTCCAGTAACAGCCTCAGCATTGGGGATTCTCCCCCTTCTTCAAAGCGGAAACGTGATTCAATTTTTGACTGTTACAAAGAAATTGCCCAATCTGCATCGAATATCAAAATCAAAACCAATATAAGCGCAGCCACACCTAGGTTAAAGAAAAACAAGGATCTGTCAAAGCAAATTTCTGCCTATCTATTACTCCCACTCAATGATAGACAATCGAATCCCATTTCATTTTGGAAAGATAACCAACATGCTTTTCCTGATTTGGTGAAATTGGCAATAAAATATTTATCCTCTCCACCTAGCAGTATTTACTCAGAACGAAGTTTTTCGGAAGCGGGAAACATATATGAAGATAAACGTAATAGACTTACTCCACGAAATGCTGAGAAATTATTGTTTATTCACCATAATCTTCCCCGTCTAAATTTTGAGTACTAGAGAATATACCTATTTTAGTTTTGTCATTTTTTGAATCAGATTTAAAATAAAACGTTTTTTTTTTACATTTTTTCTTATTTTTTATTCAAGTTTAAAAAATAATTCCTCCGGCCTATCTCCGGTGCCAATAATGCCGAAGTCGGGAACTCCGGCTTCAGGCCGGATGTGGCCGGAGTCAGTAGGTGAGCCGGACCTCCATTACATCACTAATTAGGTGTTTAAATATTGTTTACAAGTAGACTACTTGTCAAACACTAACAATATTTGAAGAAATCCAAAATTATTAGGTGAGTATAAAACAATAAACAATTGAATGCTTTAAAAACAATTCCTTGTTTTATTTGAAAAAGTCACTGGCAGTATAAACATTTGTGAATATTCAAAAATAATTGCATCTGCTTAGAAATTATTTAAAAAAATGGAACCCACACAGCGGGTCAGAACATTTCATTATTTCATAAAATAAATAAAAAGCTTTAATAAGTAAATTAAATTTGTCAAGTATGAAAGTCACTGGATAAAAATTAAATACGACATATTTTAAAAGTCCCCTTGAATGATTTAGTTTAAATTTAACAGTAGATTTATCTTATTGTTCCTTGTATATAATGTGACTACATCTTCAATATGTCAAAAAGTTTAAATTTGGCAATCTATACATAATGTGCACAATGTAATTTAAAGTTTCCTAGCATCGGAGCTCAATAAAATAATTCTATTCATAATATCCCAACAAAATAATCGTTTATTTTTCAATTTTCACGACTATCAGATATTAAATACTGAATTTAACTGTCATCTAATCTCACTACTTGCTCTTGTCTGTTCACGAATATAATTATTAATTTAATATCCACATTTATCCATAGTTTCCTTAATTTTCACCCTTCTTCCTCATTCCCTACTATGTTTTCTTAAATTTGACTTTGGGTAACAAATAGTTGATCACGTCATAGAAGTTTAAATAATTTCAATACTTTGTTTATAAAAACAAGAGGAGAGGCGAAAAAGAACGAATTGCTACCGTTATACATAGAAATAACGATAAAAAACATAATAAGAGCACAGAGGGTCAGATGGTTGGGTAATATTAGCAGAATGTCAGAAGGCAGATGGGTTAAGAGAGTTCTAATGGGTGGAACAGGTAGCAAAAGGAGAAGGGGCAGACCTACAACAAACTGACTAAACGCAGTAAAAGATGATCTGAAAAAAGTAGGAGTACAAAACTGGCAAAGCGAAGCATTAAATCGAAGAAAATGGAAACAGTGAACAAAATCGAAGCCAAGGGCCACTAAGGGCCTTTAGAGCTTGATAGAGCAATAATCACATTATTAAGCGAGTGAAATGTAGATAGCGGCGCAGAAATTACAGTTTCTGGTTACCGACTTTTTAACCTCATACCTAATTTCGACACGCGCCGCTAAATCACACCACAATAAGATACACCGCAATAAGGAGGAATGTAAAACCATCAATTGAAGACATATTTTCAAAATCGTCCGGCCGTCACCGGACGGTTCAGTGATGGAGAAGTGAGCGACAACCTTTTTTTATATTTAGTGGAAGTTATAATATATTTTGTTATACTTACATAATTGGCAATCATTGAGCATCACAAAATGTTATTAGGTGATTAGTGACATGATCAGCATTTCTTTTAATAGGAAATTCGGTAAATTTTACACTGTTTGCAATTGCAACCAAATAAACAAAGAACATTGATATTCTACATACATAGATGACCTAATAAACCTATTGGACAAGTACTTTGAAATCTATTAATTTGTAATTCAATAAACTTTAAACACGCTTTAAACAAAAATTAATATACCAAGCATGACTTGGTACCTCCCAAATATAAACAAAACTTTTCAATGTTTTGAATTGTTGCCAAATTAAATCAACATTTCTTGCAGTGGAGTTTTTTTTAGATAATATTTGTTTCCAACTGCTAAGTTTAATAGATGATGTACCATTTAAAATAAATTAATAATTTGTCAAAAATTGATAAAATCATAATATGAAAAATAACATTTTTGAAATAAACTATAAAAAGGAACTACGTCAGTGGTACCGAAATAAAAAAAATGTATATTTACTTTTATCTTTTTGTAGTTTAAATCGAATATCTTTGTTTTAACCGGTAGATCATTTATTAGGCAACAATATCGACAAAAAAAATATATTGTTTAAGGCATACATTCCATAATGGCTATTTTGTCAAATTTGAAATTAAGCCATGAAGGAGCACAAAAGTGCGAATCCAAATTATCGTCTTCGGAGAATAACTGCCTTTTTGAATGGTGTTTTTTGTCTGGGCGTTTTTTGATATGCCTTACATCATCTGAATCTGATCTATTGTGCATGGATTTGGTCCTGAAAAAAATATCAATAATAAGGTTATTCAACTCTAATAATAGTGTATTAAACAAAAATTGTATGAATTTACTGTTTGGACCCTCACTTTGTGGAATCTACTCATATTACTTTTTTAAATGAAAATAAGTGTTTCTAATTAATTCCACTATAAAATGAAAAAAAAAATTCATTCATTTTATTAAATAGTGGAATTAATTAGAAACACTCAGTTTCGTTTAAAAAAGTAATAAAAATTGTATGGTTAATAGGGCATGTCCACCAACTAACGAGTTGAGTCATTTGGATTGATTTTATATTGATAATTTGGTTGTTTTGTATTGATTTAATGATCCTTTTTATTATAGTCAGATATAGCTTTTAAAATACCTAAGCAATTAAAACAATGTCGAAGAAAGCACCAGCTCAAAATTAAATTAACTCAAACATGATCAAAATACCTATTAAGAACCACGTGTTGTGCAAAGAACGCCTGTTTATCATCAGATTCATCAGGGCGACTGTCAATCATGTCTTATTCGTTCAAATCCAATTCAAACTTCACTGCTATTTGAGCAAGAAGCCGCGTTTATGGACCAGAGATATCATGACATTGAATTGCCAAAATATTCGGTACCTGGACGATGTCTCTTCTTAATTTTCTTGTTCTAGGGCAGGGGCTCCCAAACTTTTTCAGTTCACGGCGCACTTACAGGTTTAGTATTTTGTGTCGGCACTCGTAACTAGTCGAAGCGGTACAATGATAATAGGTAGATAGGGACAACAATTCAAACATCCAGATAAAGCTGAGCTTTTATATTTATATTGACACACAATAATAGATTTATTACATAAGAATAATAAGGAACAAAATACAATAGCAACTTAGTCAATGTGACGTGTGAGCTTGGCGATCTCCACACATTTTTTCAAAGCGTGGGATAAGGCTTAACACCGCTACTTTCATTTCTTGCTCCACATTGATCTTTGATCGATATTTGCTCTTGATTACAGCTACAGCTGAAAATCCGGCTTTGCGTAAATAAGGGAATAAGAATTCTTAAAGCTTTTGAACTTAAAGCTAGATATTCATTTTGGACCGATATCCCAAACTCCAACAAATATGAACACGTGAATCTTCTTTTAAGGATGCTGTCGCAGGAGAGTTCAATGAGACTCTCTTCTTCTTGCGAAGTGAATTCTGGTGGAGCTTGTGCATGGGAAGGATTTTGGATCCACGCAAATTTTTCGACATCGTCTTCGGCAAAGTATTTCGAAAACCATTCAGTTGAACTTCGAAATGTGTTCTGTGAAATGGTAGATCAAGTCTTGTTGCAATTGTTTCAGCTTACTGTGGAGCATACTTTCGGACGATAGACTTTTCAAACAAAGCACACACTGTGGTCTTTCTTCATTGTTTACTTCTATTGAAGTAAAGACAAAGTACAAATACCTATCATCGTATTTGCAATATTTCCGCTTCTTTGCTGCCCCGCCACTTGTAAATGCTTGATCACTGTCACTTGAAGTACCGACTTGCTTATTTATTAAAAATCTATCCACTTTGCGTCCGATTTTTGACGTATTTTCAGTAGATTTGTTGTGTTGCTTTGTTTAGAATATAAATGTCACAGAGTTTAAGAAAAAAGTTGAACAAATATTATGGTAATTAGAACAGTCGTTTGACCTTGGGGAAAAAGACATGTAGTCTGCTTTTGCAGAATTGCATCAAAATCAAATGCTATTACGGCTAATTGACGCCACTAAAGGGGTCCGTGACGCCACTAAGGAGGGGTGCGTGACACCACTAAGGAGAGGAAGCGTGTCGCCACTAAGGAGGGGATGCGTGACGTCACGTTCAAAGCGCGCGCATGCTTTCCGCACTTTCGATTTTTTTTTATAGAAATCCTGAAAAAATAAAAAAATACGGGGAATTTTTTTTATAAAATACTTGAAATTAAAGCAATAAAAAAAATTACTGAAAAGGCCCATTAAAATATCAAATGTCTTACCTATTCCGCGAAAACACCAATTCATTTTCAGAAAAACTTGCAGACTTATGCCTAAGCCTGGGTTGATTTGTACTACCGTTAAGATTACACAGTTGTTTCAGTCTTTTCACGAATGGCAAAACCATGAAAAATGCATTAGCATTTACACCTATTTTTGTTTTTGGGGTGGAATCCTTTTTGCTGGTTGGTAGGTCGGCAACAGCAAACCAGGAGCATGCCTTAATTTCACATCTAGTTTTTGGACAGAATTTTGTTGTCATTGGAATATTTTTGACTACATATAACCTAAAATATACAATTTTTGTTAATTACTCTAATATTGGTTAAGTGTTTTCTTTAATCACAAAGGTACATACTATAAAACCAGGTCCAATATTCAAATTTAAAATTAGTGAATTTTTAATTAAAGGGATGGTAAAGATTGGTAGATGACAGAGTTAAACTAACTTAGAAAAAATATAAAGTGGCAAAGTATTATAAAGGGGAATGAAAAAAGTTGATAAGTGGAATAAAGAAAAATGACACATAAGTATAAGATGAGATTTTATGAGGTGACTAATCGGCCTATTCCACTGCGACCTTTTCAGATCTATTGTGGTCCTCTGAATCTAGATTACACTCTCCAGCCCGACTCTTTTTAAGAAGCCAATCAGCCTCGAGAATGAATCTTTCATGTAATTTCTTGCCGGTGGCTTCTCATCGCCTAATACAAGAAACCGCACATTCGCCAGGCAATCGCACTGGCATAGGATGTGCTCTGCAGTTTCCTCCTCTAGGTGACAGAATCTGCACATAGCTTCGTCTGTCAACCCCATTAGCTCTGCGTGCCTGTTAAGCTTACAGTGCCCTGTCAACACACCCACTACGGCTTTGACAGTTTTCCTATCTTTGCTCATTAGGTCTGCCATAAAAGTTAGCGAAAGTCCTCTAATGAACTGTTTCGCCTGTCTCTGTCCTGGTGAGATTACCCTCCATTCAAGAGATTTCTGTCCCACCCACTTCCTTGTGGCCATATTTATTGTCGCCTTTGTGACGCCACAGAAGGGTTCCGGTCCAATGAATGGCATTGATGAGCCTTGTCTGGCCGTTTCATCCGCCAATTCGTTGCCCTGGTACCCAGGCTACCATGACCTTGCAATGGTCACCAAGTGCGTTTAAGGCACCTATGCAATTGATCTCTATGGAATCAAGTGCCTTCAGTGCCTGCCTTTTAATTTCTTCAACGCAGTGGTGAATCGCCATCACTTCCGCTTGGAAAGTTGTGACGTCCACATATAGGCTTATAGGAATTGATATGGTAAATGAATTCAAATATCTCGGAGTTATTATAGATCGACAGCTTAAATTTAAAATCAAATGGATGATTTGATTTTTAAGAAAATTTTGAAATTCATATTCGATTTTTATTAGTTTTAAAAACTAATATTTAAAAAAATAAAATGCCAGTAGTGAAGTAGTGAAAAAAATGCTATATGAGCCACGGTAGAAAAGTGTATTAATGTCTCGGATCCATTAAAGACCTCGAAGCTTCGCTTCTCGGTATTTAATGGACCTCGACAATAATACCTCACTTTTTTACTTTTGCGCATAATTACCATTATATTAGGACCGTCAACAACAAGCATGCTCAGAATTCAATATTGTTTAAAGGTTTACAGCAATTTAATAACTTTCCAGAAGAAATAAAGAAATTAGCAACAATTAATGAATTCAAATGTAAACTAAAACAATATTTGTTATTTGTAAGCAAGTAATTTGGGTATATTAGGGTATTTGTTATTATTATTTTGTGTGTTGTTTATTCTATTTACATATATTATATTGTGAAATTGTATTGACTGTGTATTAGTTGTTTTTTAACTAAATAAAGCATTTATATTAATAAACAGACAAAGAAGATAAATAGATCAATTATAGGAGAATTAATCTGATAGGACAAGTAATATTTCTTTACTTTTCTGTATCTAAAAGCAGCTTTATTGAGTTGAAAATGTCGTATAAACTAATTAGAGTTACTTAAGGCATATCTCGTAATATAGGTAAACAGTACTAGATCAAACGAATTCAAAATAATGAATATATTACTAAAAATTATAAAAGTTTGATCTGTTCCATTCTATAAATACTTTGCATTCATTTTTTTATACTCTACATAGATCTGTTTTATAGTATTTAAAGAAACATGCCCCAAATACTTGGTGAATAAACATTTGCTCCTTGAAGTATCCTGTTAAGTAATATTTGTAAGAAAGTATCAAATGAATTTATTAGATGTTTCATATTACACACCTAACTAGCTGATCATTTATTGTAGATTCAAAATACTCCTCGGGATTTATATGATTGCCGATATCGAAACCTGTTTCTTCAAATACTTCTCTAACGGCACAATGAGCAGGGTCCTCCTCTTCATTCACTTTGCCCTTTGGAAAACTCCAAGAGGATTTTGCCCAGTAACTTTGGACTAGAAGAACATGTGATAAATTTTCAGAAAGAATTATGGCCCCATAGGTTGGTACACTTTGTTTATACTCTTTCCATTCTTCTAAGATATCATTTAGTTTGTGGCTTTGGGTTTTTAAGTAGGGTATGTGCTAAATAAAAAAAGTTTGATTAAAGATTATTTCACTTCATTTAGAAAATTTTTAAACAAGGCTGTTATAATATTATATATTTCAAATTACATGGATCATTTGATGAGTCTTACAATGGCTAATCTATTGATCAGATATGAAATAGATTTTGGTTGTATTAAATACAACTAATCAAAGTGGTATGTACCTAAATCATTTTTTGTTACCAATAACTATTTCTTTTTGTAGAGAAATTACAATATGATTGAATTTCTTCATGAACAGAGCTGTTGTAATTAAGTAATTGATACAACAATAACTCTGTGGAATACTAAAGGGGTGTTAGATGCTCTAAAATTTCTATTTTTTTCTTATCTCCATCTGAAGTTTTAACACATTCCAACAAAGTCCACATTTACTTTAGAATAATTATAATATGAATAAATACTTCAATGCATTTTCAATAAAAAAAAACTCGTTAGTCTGGGATGGGCGGACCTCTGTGAATGTCGTAGGGAGACATTAAACAGATATTTTCGCCTGACGATTTTAATTTGTGATTAGAATGATCTCTGTTGCAATATATTAAAAGATAAAACAGAGGTGAGAAAATTTGAGGGCATCTCATACTTCTTAGACAACGACCCTCTGACAATTTACAGTGACCTTCGAACTAGTAGGTAGCATTCAAATTTTCAGCCGGAGGTACAAATATTTTTTGAACCATTTTTTTCCATTTTTGATTTGTCTGATGTGTCTTGCAGTGGCCTTGGGAAACATACTAGTACTCTTCTGGATGGAACAAGCGACTTGTCAAATGTAAATAACCATTACTTTTCATAACTTTATTTGAAATTTAATATAATAATTAAATGGATTAGGCATCATTACACTAGTTTGGTATATTTTTCAATACAAAAAATGTTTCTTTATCAAAATACAGTTTTTATTGTGGGTGTAATCAGTGATGATAACAAATAGATAATGATGTTTACTGCAAATTAGCAATTATAACTGTAATTAATATTTTCAACAAAACTGATATAATATAAAGGTACTTATTATTGAAGATCCAATCAACCAAAATTTTATAATTATAGGTACAGGCTTAATCATTATAGATTGACCCCCCTTTGTCTCAGTAGTTATTTGTGATACAAAAAAAAGGTTCATACAAAAGTTCAAAGCTGTCGACTGAAGTTTCTAGAATAATAGTAAAAAATTACACAGTGTCATAGAAATGTGAGACAAAACGGCAACCCCTTGTTAATGAGACACCCTATATATTATCATATTTACAAATAGTGTTCATTCGGCTCTTTTCAAAAATATATATAGGGAAATTAAATTTCTAATTTAAAAAAATATTCACATTTTATAGCTATCAAACTGGAACCATATTTTTTTAATATAAATAATCGGAGAGCATTGCCTTCATGATATAATATGTTCGCGTTCTTCTAGAAAATCAATATAATGGAGAATTTGAAGATATGGTGAAGCAACAAGTGTCTAAGCCTTCGCACATTGAACAGACTAGTTGAATAACCCGCTATTCTGACAGCACACTTTGTTTGTACCCAGCATCTAAATTGATTATTTCATTCCAAAACAAGAATAGCAATACACACAGAAAAGGTCACAACCTCCAACAGTGCAGCGAGGTGTGAGGAAGGGTTGAAATTGACTGAATACTCATATTAAAATTAAGTATTAATAGAAATAGTTATCTTAAATTTATTTGTTACTGGAGGAATAAATTTTAGATTGGATACAGGCTCTGCTCCTGCTCTAAGACATTTTTTTTTCACCTGGCTCAACCATTATACCACTTGAAATGGAATGACTAGAACATAGTCTAGCTTCCTTTGGAATTTTCTCTTTCCGAATTATATTTTTACATCACTGAAGTTGATTTGCATCTAGAGGAACCCAAATATTCACTTAAATTAATACCAACAATGCAACAATAACATACAGAACTTATGGTATTCTTATTAGAATGGGTAAATAGTATTTATATATCAAATGGTATGACACTGGTAGTATCAGAACTTGTTGCTTATCTGTGAAACGATGTACTGAAAACTCCATTATTTATACATTTTTTTTGTATACTACACAACAATTCACCATTTTGTAAATATAATTCAATGAATAAATAAAGTATTAATAATTGATTTATATTCAAATTTCTTCACATTATCTACCACACTGGAACGTACCAGCCATAAAAGATTTGGTCAAATTCAAAACAAAGATCTATCAACAAATGTAAGCATTCAATATAAGCGGTGCTGTTACTTTTCCTAAGAAATCTGAATTACAGAAACCTTCAGATTGAAGTTCCTGTGTATAAACATTCACTCATGTTTAAATGAAGTTTTGTATATTATCAAAGATTGAATAAATCACTTTTTATACATTTATCTCAATTATATAATAAGCATTAAAGGACATTAAAGACATGACATTAAAGGACACAAGAAAATTGAAGTCACTGGATGATTATTCCTTCTAAATAATAGAACATGGCAACATCTGTGGATTTTAACAAAATAAATGAATAAACTGACATTATTTATGATGGCTGATAATACATCTGTTTACTCTTCTAGTATGTTCATTATTCTGAGATCAAAACCCTCATCAAAACCATTCAGGAGGAGTTGCATATTACATACATATACACAGAAGAATTATACAATAAATATGTTTAAGATCACCAAATTTTCATTTTTCTATACTATCATTGAGTTTAGGCCATAAGTATTATATTTTTTTTCAAATAGCTACCGAGATAAAGGAGGGGGTCAATATATACTCAATAATCCTGTACAATTATCATTTATCATAAAGCTTAAACTTTACGATTAGACAGACATGAGTTAAATAATAAATTATGTATTTAACTAACCTGAAAAACATGAGCAGCAAATTCGTATATGCTGCATGCTTTTAACCTATTATCATTGCCAACATAAAAATCCAAATAGAACCAATGAGCTAATTCAATTTGAAAACATATCCTTATTAAATTCTGCTTAGCAGATTCTGGCACGCAGATAATAAACCTCCTGAAAAGAATAAATTCATATTTATTTTATACTATGGTACTTCTAGTAACACTATTTGTTTATGACAAGCATAATTAAGCCTATGTTTAACATTTTTGTTCAAGTATTAAATGAATAAATTGGTGAGGGTTACTTATTCATCTGAATCATTAGTAGAAAGTTTGTTGTTTTCATTATTCTAGTTTATTTTTGCTGTTTTGTATATTTTATTATGCTAAAACAGTGTTGAAGAATATAACCCTATTCAAATTTGTGCAGAAATTAAGAGAGAACATAATCTGGTTTATCTTCCAGATTTACATTATCTAGTTATGACATTGTTTAGTAGTAGTAATGTTTCATTTTCTGGGAGTTTTTTATTCCAATAAAACTATATATTTTTATTTGATATTCCAGCAGTTTAGTCATCTGTCCAAAATACTAATTCAAAAAATATTTGGATTCCTATTTACGTAATGGATAATTTTTCAAATAAACTGTTTTTGTAAATCTTCAAGATTTTGAACAGAAAGTATTTGTTTGGTCTGAATTGATGATTTTTCAGAGTAGGTATTCTGAGCTTTCGAAAAGCTTTTTCTTTATTTGTGTGTACTTTTAGTTCTAAAAATGTACTAAAAGCTGCCGTTAATGCATGTTTATGCCTTCAACAGGTAATTTATTCTGGCTCATATTTTACTTTATCTGATATTAATTATTGTCTAATTTAAATTCTGCTCTAACCCTAAAAATAATTTTGGAGGACTTGATATTTCTGTAATAGGTAAATGATAATTTGAATGGTGCTGAAACGGCCACAAGCTATTATACAAATTTTCTATAATTTTACACCAAACTCTTCACTCTAGATTATCAATTTAATTGGTACTTAAAATAAATATTGCTTATTTAACACATTAAAAAATTATATAAAAATAGATAAGTCCAGAGGTTTTTAAGGCTATTTATATTTTATTTACTTAATGTGCGTAAAAAAAACTATCAGTTTAGCTATTTATGTTTTACAGCAATCTGTAGTTATTCTGTACTGGCTGACCTACCTTACATGTAGATTAAGTCTATAAATAGAAAAAGCTTTCTTTAGATTTAATACAAAAAGTTGATAGAATACAATGTATTTCATTACAATACTTTGTTCATATTTAATCCAAGTTCAATTCTAACTGATTATACTAAAACAAAACAAGCAATAACTTACGTTAAAAGGTCATTTAGAATATCAATAGGAATAGAATGTTTTACTGTTCTTGTCTCGACGTTTTCTGTTTCACCCATTATACTATTATCACAATATTAAAATCATCAACTGAAACTCGAAAAAACACAAAATATTACGTGAAATATATAAGAAAATGTTTTTGCGTTTTGCTTTTTTCATTCCTGATCGACATTTTAGTTTATTATGATGAGATAGATAGATATGGTACGGAACTTTAAAAACATAGAACATAGAATGGGAAATTGTCAATTGTCACTTGTCAAGCTCTTGTACGCTACGTTGCACCGTTGCACGGCCAGAAAATTGACAGCTGATAAGCTTAGGCAATGCTATTATAGAACAATAATTCTTGTTTCTATCAAAAAAATAGTATGCAACGTAGTTTTACAATAAAACTGGTATAATAAGTGCAATATTTTTACTGTTTTAATTAAGAATGTGGTCAATATTATTTTTCATACCGCTCCGGTCCACGTAAATCTAGTCATATTATATTTAAAATGAACAATGATGATTGGATTGGTAGTCAGAGACGTAGAGAGAAACAAGAAGTAAGCAAAATAAAAAATTGGTGAGTTGAGTGTGGAAGCTGTGGAGAGAAATACGTGTATCTTTTACAAATATGGCTGCCAATTTAACACCCGAACAAGAAAATGTAAGTTTATATTTGCTTATTAATCGTAGTTAACAGCATTTTTATTATCTAGAGATATAATTACAAAATACGTTTTATTTCGTACATTGCAGTTAGACATTCCTAATCTTATTTGAAATACAATTTATTTTGTAATGTAAACATACATAAATAATTTAGTTTAGTTTTTTTAATGTTTTCTCTGTAGGAACTATCCACACACATGTTAATTTGCTTATAGAATAAATGTTTATAATAAAAACAAGTAGGCTTTGTGATATTGAATGTTTACAGACATGTTGACATTTATGAAAACATTTATTGTTATTATGTACAGTTCCTTACAATTACCTTCCTATTTTAATAAATTTTAATTAACGTTACATTTTGTAACATTTTTAAGCAATATATACATCACTTGATAGTTATCAGAAATGTTTTGGGCAATTGTTTTTATTTATTCTTCAGGTAGGTATTGTTCCATTTAAAGGAGTATTAAAAAATAACAAATTTGTATTATTCAAGAATTATGTAAATAGGTCCTAACTAATTTCTTAAGGAACCTTATTCATTATGATATTTTAAAACAGTAATTTTGGAATGGTCAACATCCCACTCAACATTTACAATTATGCTAGATAGACAGGATATACTTACCTATTTATTGAAATATGAGAAATATACATAATATAAAACATATATACAATATAAAACTCTATTAAAGGAGGTACACACGTTTTTATATATTTTTAGTACAAAAAAACAAAAATTTATTACTGTAATGTGTAGTAAGTTTTACTGGAAAATGACACTTGTGCTATCAAGTTGGGTTCCAGGATGGACTTATTAAAACAGGATTCTAATGTGCATTGGTTAACATTGGTGAATATAATTTTTTTGTCATATTGTTTTATTATAATAAATATCGGTTTTTAAAGTACTAAACTTTTTATTAAAATATTCATTAATTGATTATGACAAGTAATGTCAAGTACATACAAATATTAATGACTCTTACAACTATAATAAAGTACATATTATTATACGATATATATACAGGATGATTTGCTAAATAATAATAAAACACCTATTAAACAAATATACAGAGCGTCCAGAAACTCTCCTGCCAAACGCAAACTACAGATAGGTACTAGATGTGATCTTCTGTCCATCTAAACCTAATTTACGTTTATCCAAAAGTTTCTCTTAAGGAAGCGTCCTTTGAAAAAGTCAGCCTTTTAAACATATCTCAAAAAAACAGCTACCTACAAACTTCAAACTTAGTACACTGTATAACCCTGCAGTGATAAATCGTTCACAAGTATTCAACATATCATTATTTGATTACTAAAAATGATCTTTACAGTAAAGAATATTTCAGGATATTTCATTGACTCTACATCTGGCGTTAAGGATTTAGTAATAAAATTTTATAAATCCCTCATTATTGTATACAGTAAACAGTAACAGGTACTAAAACATAAAGTTATTTTGTAAAAAAAATCACTAAATTTTTCAAAAACAAGTTTAACTTTTATTTATTAATTGGAATTGAACAAATTAAACTGTTAAAATATACAGGCTGGCCCACCGTATACGCTTTGATTGATTTCATCTAATTGGCAGATATCAAAAAATGTTTAAAATAAAAAAAATTTAGTTTATTAATGGCCACATTTTATAAATATTTTGTACTATACAGGGTATCTGAAAAACAGTGGAAGTTATCAAATTTACATTTGAGTAGTACATGAATGACTGTAAATAAAACAAAAAAGCTGGCAGTAAATAGAGAAGAAAAAAAAATACATTACCTACTTACAATTAATGAACTAATTCTATATTATTTACAACTAACTAAATCTAGTTCAGTATCACTATCGTCTTCTTTTAAATTAATAACTAAGGGTGCTACAGTGACATTAGCATTTCGATAGACCTTCAACCTTAATATTATGCTGAATCAAATTTTTCCAGCTATCAATAGGAATATTACTTGTCACATTTCTAATTAACTGTATAACACTTGAGTTTAATGTGGGTGAAACGTTTTCAGATCTAACTCTGGATTTTAGCTGATGCCACATGTGTTTTATAGGGTTAAGCAGGGTTCAGACCAAGTTCGCGAGCTTTTCTCGAACAGTTCCTGAACATTTTCCGAGCTTGGTATGTACGCGAGTTTGCGAACAGTTCTAGAACAGCTCGGCGGTTCGTTGTGGGTTCTGAGTCCAGTCGGTAAAATCAAAGGGTTCGTTCGTGAACAGGTGGCGAGCTTAGTATGTATGTGGATGTTAACTATTTCTTGAATGCTTTTAAAATTATTTTTAATATCTGGAACAGTCCAGCGAACTCAACGAACTGTACACGGGTGGGAGGGATTAAAAGAAATTCTTCTGTTGTGGACGTATGTGTTCGCGAGCAGCTCGCGAACTTTGTATTTTGGTCTGTACGAGCCTTTAAATATGCAATAATATGGGGATGCCGTAATACTGTGGTGGCCCATATTTTTAACGATAGTATCACAAACGTATTCTTTCCGATATTTTCCGGTATATTCGGCAATAAATAATTTTCAAACCAATTGTGATGCCTTTTGGCCCAATATAATAATATAATAATAAATATTTAAAATAAGAATTAAATTCCCTTGATCTTATTTCAACAAAACGTTCGAACATTTCATTATTATATAAATATAAATTAAGAAGGTTATTTAATAGAAAGTCAAGTTCAAGCGTGAAGTAAGTCAAAACAATAATATGTTTATTTTTCTTATTTGAACTTGATTGGTTATAAAAATATGCATTCAATATTTATCATAGGAGAAGTTGATTTGGCGTAAGTCATGAAGAACATTCTATATAGTCGAATGGTCAGAGATCAGTAATCTTTAACCATTAAGTATAAGTATGCTATACGGCTAGGTACTTATGTATTTCATTAGCAATAGTAAATAGTGTAATGTATTATAGTAAATAAATCAAACATATCCCAGTGTTAGAAGTAGTTGTTTCATTCCCTGGAGATGATCCTCCAAGCGACCCGCAACACCACCGATTCAGAGGCCTTTCCGCACCTTTAGTCTACCAACATATCCAGTGGAGACGCATCCATTACACAATCTTCGAAGAGTTTTGCTGTTGTATCTTGTATCTTGGTGATACTCTAAACTTGAATATTTACTATTTGCTGACAACAATAAAGAGTTTGGAACCCAACCTGCTTCAGATCCAGCATGTATTATTGTTATTCTTTGTCCTTTATTTGATGGAGCCTTTGTTTTGCATTTTCCCAATGCATCCACAAAACCCTTCGTTTGAGTATCATGGTTGTCATACCATGTCTCGCCGAGGTAGATAATTGTACGATTTTCACATCTATATTTTTAAATATCTTGTAAGTAATCATTGTAAGTGAATTCTAACATAATATATTTAACACTCAGTATAATAATTCCAAGGCTTAATTATTAATTGATTAGTAAACATCACCTTGAGTTATTACAAAAAACTAAGTAGACGTGCCGAGGGAGACTATAAATAAATATTTGTTAGAATTCACGAGGTTCCTTTTAAACATAAACTTGAGAGTCAACCTCTGCGCTAATTGTGGCAAGTCGTTATGTTTTGGGATACTACTTAAATTATGTGTATGTAGATAATCCCAGTAAACAATAAAGTTATTTATATTATAATGGTTTTATATTGGAAGTAGCTTATCCTATAACCAGAACTCATTACATGGCGATCGTGAGAGGACACGAACCGAAATCTTCGGATTCGGAGTCCGAAGCCTTATCCATCAGGCCTACGCCACATTCGTAAACGATTAACTCCATTATCGCTTGCCTCTTATTGATGGTACAATATTTAAAACCCATTTGAGAAATAGCTCTCCACAAACTTGTTCGGCTACAAACAATTCCCGTTTCGTCTTTAATTAATCGCTTTTTTATACAATCAAGGGTTTGTATCATTTGTTCTTGGTATAGGACATATATCGTTCTTCGGATTATATCATTTTGCATTTGGTTAACACATTTGGTTTTATTAACGTCACTTCGTTTTTTTCGTTTATGTATTGGCTTATTGTTCCTGCACACCATTAAAGTCATTTTTGCTCTCTCCTTTTCGTGTTTGTTCCACAGGAGTTTTCCCCTGGCCGTTACGACAATATCATCGGCATATCCTTGGCAGGATATTCCGAGGTCAGTCGAACCACACAGGAGTTCGTCAACCGCTCCATATTAATGGGGATGCTACTTCTCCCTGTGGACATCCCCTGGTTGTACAGATGGAGACAATGTCTTTACTCGCCCTCGTCTCTGCTGCTCTATTGGTGAGCAGTTCTAACATCCATTTGGATGTTGTGATGTCTACTCCTCTTCTATTTAATGATATTGTGACATCCTAATGCATGCTGATGCGGGTGGAGAGGTAATCTCTAGGATTTTCGTTCTAATATAGATGTCAATAGCTTTTTCCATCGTTTTGAGCACAAACGATGTTAGACTAATTGGTCTGGAGGATTTGGGGTTTGTTGTGTCCCTTTTCCCAGCTTTTGGAATGAAGGTTACTATTGACCTTCTCCATGCTTCTGGTATATAACCCAGTTCTAAGCTGCTTCGACTAATTCTAAACAAATGTGGTAGAATTTCGTCTTGTCCTTGTTGGAACAATGCTGGCAAAATCCCATCGGCTCCTGGTGCTTTGAAAGCTAAAAATGTGATCATAACCCATTTTAGCCTTTCGTTACTTCAAATGCGCCCAGCCAGTGTATTGTTTTCTCTTGAAGGTCTGTTATGACAGGATTAGCTCCCCTATTCGGGTTACTCCCAGGAAAGTGAGTTTCTAGTATCCTCCTCCTTTTCGGTATATTTACCGTCTGGCTTCCTCAAAGCCATAACTGTGTTGACTCTACTTTTCGCCATGACTTTGTAATCTATTGCCGCAGCAGGTGTAGGGTTTATGTCTTCACAGAATTTCCTGAAGATATTTCTCTTAGCTTTTCTAATTTCCTTGTAGTAGGTTTTTCGCACCTCAGTGTATTTCCGCCAGTCTCTAGTGAGGTCCCGGGTTTGAGCTCTTAATTCTGACAGATGTTTATTCCACCAGGGTGCAACCTTACTGCTTCGTTGTTCTTGAAGAGGGCAGCTTGATTTAAATGCATCGATCATTGCCCTATTCAGGTCCTCAAGATCATTTTCCAGGTCAAGATGGTGTTTAGCACTTCCTCTTCTCTGGATATGTGCTAGGTTCCCTTTCGGACAGGTGTTATAGTTATCCCAATCTGTTTTCCTTGGTTTTCTTCAGAGAATCACCTCAGATTTGCCTAGTTCTAACTTAAATGTTATAATACTATGATCGAAGAGAGATGGTTCGCCCGATATTCTCCAGTTTTATTAAGGATATATTCTAAAAGTTGCTCACCTTTCTGATTGGTATCGTTGCTGCCCCAAACAGTATTGTGTGCATTTGCATCACATACTAATAGTAGAGGTAGTTTCTTCTCTTCACAGTGCTCCACCAGCCTTTGAGGTTTGCATTCCACGTGAGTCTCCTGTCAAGGATGACTCCTAGGTACTTGACCTCTTCTGAAAAAGAGAGGGTTATTCCATTCATGCTCGGAGGCTGTATTTTTAATTTCCTTCTGTTAGTGAATGAAGTAAGTGTCGTTTTTTTAGGATTAGCCCTTCTTTTGAAAACCAAGTGGCTATAACTAAATCGTCAGCATAGACCAAAGCACGAAATCGTTCTCTTCGATCTTCTGAATCAGGAAAAAGCGTCTAGCACAAATGCAGTTTATATATTTATATAATACGAGGGTTGTCTTTTATAATTTGCCTATAGAGCTAGAAAAAAACAGTAAATAACACTATTATTTTTCAAAGTATTCTCTACTAAGAGAAATGCATTTTTGCATCATTTGGAAGCAGTTATTCCACTCGCTTGTTGGTACATTCAAAATAAAGTTTTTGAAGGCGTTGACTGCATCTTCTGGGGATTGGAACCTTTGACCACGCAGTTCATTCTTAATATTTGGAAAAGTAAAAAAGTCGTTAGGACTTCGGTCGGGACTGTATGGAGGATGGTCCAACAATTCTATGTTTTCTTACTATAAAAACTGCGAGCTGTGTGGGAACTTGTATTGTCTTGGTGAAGGATCAATTGTCGTTGGGGGATGGTTTTTCGGAACTCAGCAATTACTTCCGGCAAAAAAATCGATATGTACCAATCAATAGTAACAGTTCTTTGATCTTGCAGAGGAATTGTTGCTACATAACCCGCTTCTGAGTCAAATGTCGCCACCATCTTGTTGGAAACGCTTCGAGAACGGATAACTTTCGTCGGTTTTGGTTCATCTTGGAACACCCAAACAGCCAACTGACGTTTATTTTTGTGTTCATAAGAGTAAATCCAGGATTCACCACCACTGACAATACTGTACTTATATATTTTTTGAGTTTCCTGCGTTGAACCGGTTTAGAGTTTTTTGACACAAATTGTCTCTAATTGCTTTCTGTTCTTCTTCCGTCAACAGATCCGGTATATAAATTATAGTGCCAATCGGTCTGTCTTTGTCTAAAGATCGCGCATCTCCTTGCTAAATAATTTAAATTTTTATTTCTCCTACAAATTTCGTAATAAATGTTGATATCCATGAAAATTGAAGTGTCCATCATAAAAGCAAGGATAACCCGAGAATATTGTTACATACTGTACGGAAAGGAATACAGACTCATGAATATGAAAACGTTTAATAATAGATCTATGCCTGTCATTTCCCCAGTATAAAGTCACGTCTTTGCATTTGAATAATTATGAACGGTCTTAAGAAAAAATTCCAGTGCCTCACATGAATAGCAAAGAACGAGTTGAAAGCGGCGGGATCATTATGCATAAGTATGACCTAAATCTAAACTATTTTTTGAAGTTGGTTTGTGTGGAAGATGATTACTTGCGGTTGTGCCAAACGATTCATGAAATATTAAAAAAATTCTGATAGTGTAGATGTCTTCGGGATATAAAAAGTTTTCTTTTGAGAAAAAAACCATTTCATGGAAAATGAAGGTTCTCATATGGCTAAATAATTGAAAGATGGCTGGGTTATAGGGACGTATCATGCAGCTATGACGATTAACAAGTTGATTATTCCAAGCTTTATCATTACATACAATGCTTTATACTACCTCAACAACAAGGATTCATCGCAAGAAAATCTATTAATACGAATCTGTTAACATTCAGTAATACAGTTTTTGGTTAACCGTAGAAAGTAAATTACAACTTGATATTGCGTATACTGATTTAAAATTATTGAAAAATTATTTAGAAAACAGATTATTTATGGTTGGTAATACTTGGGGAACATTTCATGCTAATTCTGGTGTCTCTCAAGGATAAAGTTTGGGACCTCTTTTGTTCACTATTGGTGTTACTTAGAATTAATATCAGTGGGACTGGGGTAGCGCATTTTCACATGCGTATTTTGTTTGAAAAGTGATACTCTTTCATCATACTATCCTGCAGCATGTCCCAGCATTTCTGATTTCTAAAAAGCGAGGAAGTGTTTTTTTAATGATTCCCCCTCTATCTAGTCTTATCTTGTTCTTTCAGCAACACTTTCCACCACCATATTATGTAGTGGTGTGAAGTAGAGAATCACTTCCATGGACGCTGTGGGCATGTTTTCATTGCTCCAGTAATGCATATATAGGCTAAACTTTGAATTCTGGAGAGGTTATCTTTAGTCGTCAATAGACCATTCCAAAACACCTGTCTTCGACAGGACGGCCATATTATATTGTTCTAGATGACAATGGAGTTGAAGCTTGTGTATTTTGACATGTGCTGTAAGTCAGTTGTTTGTCAGACAGACTTTGTTGAACAATGTCATTGTAATATTTACTTTATTTAAATAAAAGAAACTTTACAAATAACACATGGCGCAGTCAGTAAACTGTCTCTCAATTGAATTAAATAATAATTAAAATGTCAGACGACGAAAAAAGCAATCAACAGAGGAGTTATGTGATTCTAACGAAAATCAAGTGCAACAGTTTCAGGTGCAAACCCTTATTTTTAAATATAATATTGCAACTATTTTCCATTTTCTTCTTTCGAATCTCTTATATCTTGATGCTGCAGAGGCATCTGGTACTAGTGGTGTGGTGCCCATATTTTGTGTAGGAATCCAGTCAGGATGCACGTTTTCCTCTAAGGCACTAACTAGCCTTCGATAAAATGTCGAGAATACACACGCCAAGTTTTAAGCTGTGTACTTAACATTGAACAGAATATGGTTTTGGTAATGCTGTATTAGCTCTATAGGGTATACTTCGTCCCAAGATATTTCGTTTTGACTTATGCCAACATGATTGATTAAAGACCATAACCCACAGCAGGTAGTCGTTAATCCGATAACAATAGCACAGTATCGTACTCGTATCTTCGAAAAGATAATGCTTAATAGTATGATCATTTTACAACTGAAATGTTTGGCTGGTAAAATAATATTTGAGACTAATATTTTTAATTTATTTAATTATTCTAGTATTCATTTGATATTCGTGGCGTATGGATGTATGAGAGCTCCGTTATCAAGTGCGACGCGATCAAAAAGTGATTAACGACAAAATATATGTTAAGTTCTGTTATCATTTTATTATAAAAGGAGAAGAACAAAAACGATACTTAACAAATTAGTGATTTAAAATCAATTAACATGAGCTATTTACCTGTTTCAATTGGGCCGGGATTTATTTACTGTCCACCGCAAATTGGAAATAACATCATACAGGGTGTACCAACATATAATGGACAAATAATACAAGGTGTGAATGTTCTACCAACAACTGGAAACAATTACTATGTGCAACAAAGCCATGAACAACATCTAACAAACATGTCAGCCTAAGCCTCACAAGGGGGAATTGATACACAACAGTATTATAGAATGTCCTCAACCTAAGAAGATAATCTAACTGAAACCGAAAAAAATTGAAACTCGTGGCAAACAGTTAAAATAATGAAGAAAAGAAAACTACCGGCTAGAAACAACTCCAATAACATTACATTGACCAACAAATACAGCCAACTGACGCAAGAAGAACCGGAACCAGCAGAAACATCCAACAATTCAACAGAAAACATACCAAAACCGCCTCCAATTTTCGTACACCGAGTAATAAATTACCAACAAATGCATGGTTAATCAATTGTGCGATATAGTAGAAAGAGAACAGTACGTCACAAAAGCACTCGCCGATAATACAATAAAAATCAACTGTCAAGAACCGGAAACATACAGGAAACTAGTACACTATATGAAAGACAACAATATCATATTCCACACATACCAATTGAAGGATGAACGAGCGTTTCGAGTGATGATCACTGAACATCTGCACTTCTCTACGAATACAAAAGAAATTGAACAGGAATTAGAAAAGGTAGGCCATAAAATTAGGAACATACTAAACGCCAAAAGTAGAGTAACAAAAGAGCCACTTAACATATTCTTTGTAGACTTAGAGCCTGCCCCTAATAATAAAGTTATTTATAGAATAAGAGGAATTCAAATTAATTCAGTAGAAAACTAAACGGTATTTTACAATGCTTACGTTGTCAACAATATGGACATACGAAATCTTATTGCAACAGACCTTATCTGTGCGTCAAATGTGGAGGATCCCATAGCACGTCTAGCTAAAAAAAGTAAAGATACCCCAGCCAAATGTGCATTATGTGGTGTGCACATACATGCGAATTCTATCATAAATTGTTCAAAAAAAAACAAACAACGCCAACAATAGACTAAATATACAATCAAACAATACAACTGTCACCAATAGTTCAAAGAGATTACATCATACACTCAACAAAATATCAGCTACTCAAATAAAACAAAAGGACCAAACATGCAAGATAATACATCCGCACAGAACATGGGAGATATGTCCACTATCCTTAACAGGTTCTTAGATGAATTTAAGTCAATGTTCCAGCAGTTAGTCCAACAAAATAGTATGGTTCTAAACATGCTCATAAGTAAGATTCACTAGATTTCTTAACGTAGCATTGTGGAATGCCAATGGCCTTCAACAACACAAAAATGAAGTTGAAGTTTTTCTCCATAATAATTCAATAGACATTATGCTAATAAGTGAAACTAATTTTACAGATAGATCATATTTTAGAATACCAAATTATCAGACTAAATACGAAACCACGTATTTACAAAGTACCGTCATAAAGGTCAAAATGTTGCCATATGAACTTACAGTGGCTGCAGTTTACTGCCCTCCCAGGCACAACATCAAAAAGGAGCATTTTAAAGATTTCTTTAAAACGTTAGGACCGAAATTCATATCAGGTGGAGATTACAATAGCAAACATACGCTCTGGGGATCCCGACTAGTAACTACAAAAGGTAGGGAACTTGCTAGTCTTATGCATTTACATTTATCAACCGGAACTCCCACCTACTGGCCAACTGACCCTAATAAAATACCAGATTTATTAGACTTTTTCGTTACCAACGGTATCTCATCAGTTTATTTGGACGCAATACCAAGTTTCGACTTATCCTCTGATCACTCACCAATCATAGCCACTATTAGCAGCTGTGCTATTCACAAAAAACAAGTCAGTAGACTACACAATAGAAAAACCAATTGGAATGAATACAGGAATAAAATCCAGAGTGAATTAAACTTGAATATTAGCATTAAAAACAAAAACGAAATAGAAAATGCAATTTCACTCCTAAGCGTCACTCTGGAAAGGGCAGCTCAACAGGCCACCCCTTCTAGTAATACCCAGAATAAACCTTTTTATGTTTCCTCAGATGTAAAGAGATCAATGGCAGAAAAGAGAAAGGCCAAGGCGACGTGGCATCGAACTCAGTCACTTGCCGATAAAAACATGAATCGATTAACAAACCAATTGAAACAAAAATTGAAAGAAGTTAAAGACAGATCATTCTATGACTACATTACTAATCTGAACAGATACGACAGTTCGATATGGAAACCCATCAAACACTAAAAAACCCTAAGACTCCCATACCTCCTATCAGAAACGATACAGTACCTGTTCAAGGGTGGGCCAGAAGTGATGAAGAGAAGGCCAATAGAATAGAATATCTCGCAGAAGTATTCACCCCTAACGATGACGTACCAGACAACGAACTTATCCAGTATTCCCAACAACATAGAGGAAGTAAAACGCTTTACTCCAACAGAAATTCAAAATCAAATAAGGTTACTGAATGTTCGAAAAGCTTCAGGTTTAGATGGAATAACTCCAAAAATACTTGAAGAAATTTCTAGACAAGGACTAGTACTACTTACATATATTTTCAATGCCATCCTTAGATATAAATTTTGGCCCAGGCAACTTAAAATAGCAGAAATAATGTTTTGATAGCTAAACCAGGAAAGGATCCCCACAAAGTATCATCATACCGTCCCATAAGTCTGTTATCAATTATTTCGAAACTTATGGAAAACCTTTTACTTCAAAGAATAATCTCAGAACCCAACACAGAAGAATGGATACCCTCACACCAATTTGGATTTCGCGAGAATCACTCTACTATCCAACAAATATATACAATTAGCAACAAAATAAACCAGTCACTAGAACTCAAGAAATACTGCACATCAGTATTCCTTAATGTTAGCCAAGCGTTCGATAAGATATGGCACACAGGTCTACTATATAAGATCAAAAAACTACTACCCATCAAGTATTTTACAATATTGAAATCTTACTTAGAAGATGGAGAATTCAGAACAAGGGTTAACGAAAGCGTTTCTGGCACTCTTCCGATAAAAGCGGGAGTACCTCAAGGCAGTGTACTTGGCCCACTACTATATGTATTATACACGGCGGATATACCAACCAACGAAAACACTACAATAGGTACCTTTGCTGATGATACAGTTATACTTTCAGAGAATGAATATCCGAACATAGCAGGCAGTAACCTACAGAATCACCTTCAACGGATACCAAAATTGAAAAATAAAAATAAATGGAACTAAATCCACATAAATAAATTTCACCTTAAGAAAAGAGTCGTGTCCCTGAGTCTATCTCAATGGAATTCAAATCCCTCAGTCTACAAGTACAAAATACTTAGGAATTCATTTGGATCATAAGATGAATTGGAAAGAGCACATAAGCAAAAAAAGAAAACAGGTAGATTTAAAAGTTAAAGAAATGCGGTGGCTAATTGGAAGAGAATCGAAGTTATCACTAGAAAACAAAGTTCTGCTCTATAAAACATTAAACCAATATGGATGTACGGCATAGAACTTTGGGGTTGTGCTAGCAAGTGTAATTTGGCAATAATCCAGAGAAGTCAGTCAAAAATTCTAAGAATGATCACTAATGCTCCCTGGTATGTGTCGAATCAAACTCTTCATGAAGACCTCAATCGTCATGGATGTCATCAAAGATAAAAGCAAACAACACCACACCAATCTTCAAAATCATACAAACACACTCCTGCATCCACTACTAGAACAACAAATCCATAGAAGACTCAAGAGGAACTGGCCTATTGATTTGAAGAACTATTAAACGTGCCTTCCATGTCATGGAAGAAATAGAAAAACTAGTTCTTATGTCATCACATTAGCTCAAACAATGTATAGTTGTGATTGCTAATAAAGTTCAATAAAAAAAAGATATATTTCCGAATTTTTATTGTTCAAGTTAGAAGTAGATATTTTTGGTTGACCACCTTAACTATAAATATTTTAATCTGATTGTGTAAATATAAAAAGAGCTTTTCATTGCTTGTTTTCCTTTGTCTGACCTGTACTGCACCTACCTACTTTATTTCCAATGCTCTTTTTATATTTACATATAATGGGAATAAAATATTTAGAAATAAAATAGAAAGTGGGGAAAATGTTTTCAAAATGTGGCTATTATTAAACTACATTAAACATTTTTTGATAACATCTGCCAATTAGATGAATTAAATCAAAGCGTATACGGTGGGCCACCCTGTATGTTTCAACAGTTTAATTTGTTCAATTCCAATTAATAAATAAAACTTAAATTTGTTTTTAAAAAACTTATAAATAAATTTAATTTATGATTTAGTATCTAAATTTTACCGACAACGGATCTGTTACTGTTTACTGTACAATGAGGGATTTATAAAGTTTTATTATTAAATCCTTAAGGCCAGATGCCGAGTCAACGAAATATTGTGAAACGTTCTTTGTAAGAAGATATAAAGAGGTAAAGCCGAACCGAACATATTAAATTCTACTTGCAAATTGAAAAAATTCAATGATATTAATTGTTCAAGCAAGATCCAATTTCCGTAAGAGCTGTGCAGAATCATTTGAACAACAACATTTTAAAATAAAGATTGGATAGTACTTTTAAATGGCGTACCACAAGTCCCTATTTCTTTTTTAAAAATTGCTGTTATAAATGGCACTTGAGACGGTTTTAGTTTTTTCATTTTTTTTAAATATAAATAATTGATATACATTGATTTTATTCCATTTGAACGGTTCACACTGTATATTATAATTATTTATAGAAAACACAAATACTTCAATTCCTTTTAATATAACAATAATAAAGTACAATCGAGCATTGATTTGGCGCCCGAAAGTTAATAAAGAGAGCTGTTGTTTATCAATTTGTTATTTTTAGCAACTAACAGACCTCCAGGAAGACTGACTGCGTTAATTTAGCAATATTTAAGTAGAAATTGATTTTGCAGACACCTGTGCTTCGTTACGGCTCGAATGATTTGACGCAGTATCAATTCTCAGTATCCATAGTTATTTTAATAAAAGCATTTAGTGTTAGACAGGTGTTGATTATTTAATACATTCTACAGGGCGTGTAAAATGGTAGTTATCCTTAGAAATAATTAAATGATCATGAGTGTATAAAATAAAGGTATGCTAAATTATTATTATTACTCTTGAATTTACTGTTTAGACCCTTACTTTGTGGAATCTACTCATATTACTTTTTTAAATGAAACTAACTGTTTATAATAAACATCGAAATAATCATGGAGGCTATACAAGGAGATCGAACTCATACGGGAAAATTGACAAAACCTGTCCTCAAAATCGTCGATCTAAGCAGTTTGTTTTTTCACCGCGGCGTCGCGCATTGTACCTAAGATACCATATTAAAACTGTCACGACAATAACCTTACTTTTTATATTTTACCAATTTGACAGTAGGCAAATAGTAAACATTACTTGTGAATTATAAAAACTAGAAAATTAAAATTGTTAAAAATTGATAATGTTGTTGAAATAGTGGTCGGTAGTGCAGATTATTTAAAAGGAAGACGTGAATTGAATTTAATTTAAGTAAACCAGAGTTTTTTCAGTTACCAAAAATAATAAGAAATATTCAAAGATAAAAATAAAGTAGGAAAGGAAATATTTATTATGATAGACTTAAATTATATACCTTACTTGTGAGAAGTCTAGAAAAAGCACAATTGCACACAAAATACTTTACTTTTGCTGATGACATTATTATGTTCTATACAAGTACAATTTAAGAGAACTGGAAGAAAAAAGGTGAACAAAGATTTGAAGAAAAACCAGAGATGGTTGATAAGGAATAAGCTGTAATACTAATTTGAAAATATTACTGGCATGTTCTTTATACAAAAAAATATGAATTCAGTTGATATTCAGATAATAACAGGAAATGAAAATATAAATAAGGTGAGAACATACATTGAAGCAAATATATACATCAAATAGAATAAAATTTATGTTTGCCAATTATTGGTGCACTTTACCAATGTAAGGATTACTAAAACCATAAGACATTGAAACTAATCTGTGACACTTATTTCTTACCAATCTTCAGCTACCTAATTCCAGTGTGGCAGACTTGTGGGAAAACATTCATAGATAAAAACAGAGGATTCAAAATAGTGTAGTGAATGTTTTGTGCAAGTTCAGTTACAGAACGTCCACAGTTATATATTTTGTGTACATACTTATGTACGGTATCCGCCAAAATAAACAGTACCGAAACAGAAAGTGCTGTGGAGTTGTTTATGTAATATGGATTTGTCATATTTGACTTAATTGTCATTAGTTGATATATTGATAGTACGCTGCAGTTACATTTGATTTAAAAATGGTTCTAACAACGGAAGAAAAAGTATTTTTGGTAGAGCATTATTTTCGTTCATACGGAAAATAGAATAATTTCTCGGGGAACAGACTTCGAATATCCTTCTCATTCACTGATCTGACGCCACCTGACGCATACATTTGGGGCATAATGAATGACAAAATATTTCACTCGGAAAATCCGCCGGCGAATATTGCCGAACTACGGGTAAGAATACAAAATATTTTTCGGCAGTTACATCAACCACTTTTTATAAATATGTTTATTGACTTACAAAATCGATATGAAGCTTGTTTGCGTCGAAATGGTGAACATTTTGAACACTTACATTACAGAAATTAAAAATTAATTTTTATTTTTATTTTCGGTACTGTTTATTTTGGCGGATACTGTATGTTACCTACTAATTGTGACTTTCCACTGTGTTTGCTTCATTAGGAAATAAACTTTTGTAAATTGCAATTTTTGTATTTTTAAAATAAAGTACTTAAAAAAATTATTTTCATGTATGATATGGAATTATTTAAATATATTTTATATTGAAAATCTGTGCATGAACTAATGTCATGCACACATTGATTGAAAATATATTGTATTTTTCATTGTTATTGAATAGATTGAAGATTATGCATTGAGTTTTAAGACTTTGGGCTTCATCCTACACATGTTAAACCATTTCAGTATTCTGTTATAAGTTTTTGTAGCTTATTTACTGTTATTTTGAGATTATTATGACTGATCAAAGCGATGTCATCTATATACTGCAATATGTATGCAAATTTAAATGTTCTGTTGCTAAATCATAGTTGTAACAAGATAGATAGATTGTAGAACAAATAGGACAGTGAGGAACACTGGATGGAGAAGTCCTTAAATGTTTGGAATAAAACTGTAATTCACTTTTAGTTGTGGTGTTCTATCACTAAGGTAGTTTTCAAGATTAAAAGCAAGTATTTAGAACACATCATTTCATATAGTTTGTAGAATATACCACAGTTCCAAACACCATCAAACGCTTCAGTAATGCCTAGAAAAATATCAGCACTATGTTTTCATCATAGACTAGAGGTTTGTATATTTGATGTCAGGTTCAATAGTGTGCATAGTTGAGCATCTGGTATCAAGATATAGATGTGTTTTCTGGCATCCTTCAGTTAAATTTTTTTGCAAGAGTACTCGTAATCCTATAAAGCCTATTGGTAAATTGAGCAGTAAATATGAAGTATTCTAATTACCTTATTTTAACTTATTACTCATAATACCTAAGCTGGATAAGTATAATAGGCAATAGGATAGGTAGGTATCAAGTTAGAGACAAAATACTGATTGTATCTTTGAACAATGTTTAATGATCGAAGGATTGTACACTTTATATTCAGGTAAAAGAAGTTACTTCTCGTGCAACTCTCTGTATATTCAATATTTTCATAATTTCTTCTTGTAAAGGCTTGACCAGTTCGGAAGCAATAATCTTTTCCTTCATTTCATGGAAAATGACCTAAAATATTAGATATTATTAATTCTGTAATTGTTTTATTATTTCTTATTAATAGGACCAAATTTGTGTGTTATTAGAGCTTATGACTACTGGCTATTTATCTATACATACTTTCTATGTTTTCAAACTGTATTTCTTCTAGTTGCAATTCTCAATTATTCGAAGGCCATTTAATATAGTACATTTGAAGTGGCACATTTTCTCCAAGCATTTCAAGGGATTTTTCCTTTTTTCTTCCTCCGTTTTTTTATATTTTTGTGTAGCTAATATTTTTTTACTATTCAGGAATGCAGATTCTGAAAAACTTTATACATATTGTAAACATATCTCTTTATTCATCTTCAATTTATTTTTTATCATTAGGCAATCCAACTTGTGAACTTGGTTCTAGCATATACTTACTTGCACCTAGAGTGTTTTCTTTATTCTTCAAATTTCTCTTTTAAAGACATACTCATTCTAACTGTGCTGGACCTTTAAGAGTGTTCTAAAATTCCATACTGAAGAGAAGACATGATAGTAGATATTCATATTTTTTATCACCGAAAAACATAAATAAATTCAGCAGCACAGAGTGGAACTGATTATTTTACCACCAAACGATTACAATTTTCGATATTTTTGAAAACGAGAACAAAATACGGATTTCTTATTCACAATATTTTCCATTTCTGTGGCCTAACCTCACTTACCTCACACGTGAACAGCGAACTGTCAAAGAAGCTAGCAACCAATAAAACATCATGAACTCGAGTTTTATGATTGGCTGCCGTCAGATTTTTTGGTATCGCAACTTATGTGGTGCCCTCTATAATGACCAGAAACTGGAATACATGGAGTTCGATCTCCTTGTATAGCCTCCATGGAAATAATCATCAGTTATGATATCACGTGAGCTTCGATCCAGTGCTGAGTAATTACATGTACTTTAAAAATAATTACAATTACAAAGTACTTTTTCAAAAAAGGAATTAATTACAATTACAAAGTACATGTCTTAAAAATAGGAATTATCAATTACTTTGCGGATAAATCAACAAATTATGACAGAATAGGGGAGCCAGCCGATACGAATAACATTTTTTAATATGTAATTCAAACTGTTAAACTAACAGCCAATTGCAGCGACTTTCTTAAGGATTCCTTAAAGTTAAAGATTTGTTAAGGGTAGTTTGTATAAAGCTTACTTGAAGTTAAATTCGGTTTGAGATGACACATGACAAATTTTGAATGGCGTAGATACAGTCTAAACACCATTTAGCAATTAGGGTTTGTTGCCCGAAACATTAGACTGCACCTATAGTTATAGATCGGAAATTGACATGTATCACCTAAAACTGAGATTAACTTTAAGTAAGCTTTATACAACTTAAGGTCTCCTTAACTTATGGGAAAAGACAAAATCCTTAATAAGTAACAAGTAATATAAAAACGTTTAGATATATTATATATTAGGTATAATCATATCATACAAATCGGGCAACATCAGACTAGGGTTCGGTTCGAACAGAAAATTTCTTGTTTTTGTACCACGTGCATCTCGTAAACAAGCATTTAAAAGTAATTGTAATTAAAAAATGTAATTGTACTTGTAATTGGAAATAATAATTGTAATTGGAAAAGTAATTGTACTTATGAGAAGTAATTGTACTTATGAGAAGTAATTGTATTTAGATAATTCAATTAATATAATAACAAAGTACAATTCCTCCACAGATTTTGCTGCAATTACAATTCCAAATTACTTTAAGAAAAAAAATACTTAAGTACAATGGGGTGTTAAACTTAACAAAAATATGATGTTTTCTCAATGTTAATAGTTAGTAGTGGACAAAATCATAATGGGGAAACAATTATTTTTAATATTTTTATTCTCACCAGGTTTTTATGTCGATTTGAAAATTCAACTTTTGGATGATTTAAATAGTTCGCCATTTATGCTGTGACCTACATTACCTAAAAGAGAAGTTAGCTACATAAAGGTTGACATAGGACCACAATTCTGTCGTCTTCTTTTTTAAAATCGTGATGAAGTATAGGTTAATAATAATAATAATAAGATTATTGCTTATAGAGAACAATGATCACAGCAAGGTTAGTGTGTGATAATACACAAAAAAAAATATTCTCAAGTTTACAAGACAGTTGGTAACAAAAAAAAATACATTATTCATCTAGTATAAATGACCTTAATTTGAGTATATTCCAAAGGTAGCAGCATATAGTTTTTCCCTCAGATAGATTTACATTTTGTAGAGCGTTTACTAATGTTTCCAAATTTTGCAGACAGGATGTATTTTGTTTCATGACTGTATATATCGGACACTCAAACAAAATATGAAAAATAGTTTCCTTCTCGTCCATATTACAAACAGGAAATGTTAGAGTAGGATCTATACTGAAGGTTATGCCGTTTGATGTAAACTTCATTTTAAATTGATTAACCATACGGAGTTGAGCCAAAGTACGAGTGATCCGGATTGGTGACTTCAACAATGGATAATTGCTTGGTTCACATGTTGTGGTGAAAGCTTTATATAGAGCCATGAAAGGGCAGGTACGCTGACGATTTAGCAATATCGGATTGATGCAGGAAGGTATAATATTTAGAAAACAGTAGTTTTTTTTGTGTTGTTAGATGGCGATAAGTTAAATTATTCCATAACTGCAATGACTCAATGTCAACAAAAAATTGTTTGATCAGAGATGCCCAATTATACTTTGTGGTAACGGAATTCATAATTCATAGTTGTTGTTCAAAACAAAGTCTGGGATAGCGAAATTTTTCCATCTGAAGAATCTTTTGTAACCAATTTATTGTCATTTTAAAAACATTGTAAGACAACTTAACTCTTCCTGTTTCTATCCGAATGATAGAGACAGGGGCATTAAAAGCAACTACGAGGATTAGTTTTAGGAAATGTATTTGCATCTTTCTAGTGCATTTAAATAACGAGGACCCCAAACAGAGACACTGTTAAACATAACGCTCAACGCTAGAGATTAAAACAATTTGATTCTAGGGTACCACATGTCAATTTTTGCCTTACACATCACAGGAATGATAGCGCCAACGGCTTGTTTACCTTTTTTTGCACTTACAGTTGACATTTCGTTGAATAAGCCGGAGGAAGTAAACGTTACTCCTGAATATGTATATGCATTACTCAATTCTATGGTCTCGTTGTTGAAATAAAATTTATAGTTTGGTTTTTGGAAACTGTTGATGTACTCAATTCTACTAGTCACCAAAACATGCCTAATTATTTATTATGTTGGTATTAGCCAATCTGTGTGACAGTTAAAAATTCCGTTTGTAATGGCGCCAACTTGTTGTAGTACTATATAAAGTTATACTAATAAAGCCATTTTTGAGTTCGATTGTGCTAATTACTGTTACCATACCGTTATTTCCACTGGCAAATCAACAGGTTATGGGCCCAGAGTTCTAGTATAACAGCGGTAATAATAATTATAGTGGAAGCAATTCTAAAAAGTTAAAAGTGGTAGAAGTGCTAAAATGGCGTCGTCTGATTGTAACCACCTAAATGTGAAACAATTTGATGGACGCGGCTATTCAACCTGGGAATATCGCATCAAATTGATTCTAGAGCAAAAAGAGGTGTTGGACGTAGTGGAAAACGATCTTCCTGAGGATACTGTACAATTAGCTGAATTCAAGAAACGTGATATCAGAGCCCGAAATCTGATTGTTCAATGTCTGGATGATAAAATTGTCGAAATGGTAAGACAGATGATTGAGACATTGAAATCTACATACCTCAAAACTGGTATGGCAACACAAATTCAACTACAGAAAAAGTTTAGAAGTCTGCAGTTTGATGGAAAAGGAAAAATAAATGAATATTTATTAGAGTTCGAGAAAACGATAACAGATCTCAGGAATGCAGGTGGATAAAATAATGAACCAGAAACTATAACACAACTTTTATCTGGAATGCCTGATTCATCTCGACCTGTAGTGACCGCATTAGATGTCCTTTTTCTTCCATTTTTCTTACAGATAATAAATTATAGGTCAGGTTGTTACAAATTAAAAATGCTTTTATTTTTTTATAATATTAAAACGTCAAGCTTGTATAAACTGTAAACAAAAAACTTCAAATTCGAATGGCCCTTTTGTAACTGGCTATTAGTTCATAAAACATCTGAATCAGAAAGTGGCTACTCTTTAAGTGCGTGACGTATCTGTAGTGAAAGTTGCAAACATTTAGGAATTCTTAATTTCCAGTTATCTCCTAAAATATTCGGTTTGAAAGCCGAGTATCGGTTTAACACCCCATTGACTATCCTAGACAATGATAAAAGTAAAATAAGAAGATAAAAATATATTGTTCTGGAATTCGGAGAGAACTAACATCTTAGTAATTATTATTAGATTTGTCTATAATATCTCTGTACTGTTATCTCTCAAGTAAGAGTTTAATTCAGAGTGTAGAACAGTACTGTAAAAAAGACTTAGATACAACATTTCTATTAGCTACGGTAAAAGTCGAGGTAAAAGTGGAGTTCAAAATCTAGCAATAACACAAAATATCATATTTGTTTTGTTACCTAATATACATAACCAAAGCTGAAATTAAATACCCATCTATAACCAAATATAAGCAATAATTTTGTCCCTATCGACTGGAAGTTGTTCCCTTTATCGGTAGAAAATATAATCAACCGGTTAAAATATTCACAACCGATGGAAAATATTCCCCGCCGGCGGAGGAATTCACAGACAAAACTAGAAAATGCGACCCCCTGAAAGCTGGATGTTCTCTACCGGCTGCACTAAGCCAGAGTTTATCTTTACTCTAGCAAAGTGCAGATATATCTATACATTTACAAACAGGATAAAATAAATGCAAACTTAGCAATTATAAAGAAGACATGTTTAATATCAATAAAATATTAACATATACATTTTTTTATAAAAGCCGAAAAATTGAAACAAGAATTACAACAAAGATATTTTTACATACAATATTTTATAATTAAAATATTATCACCACTACTTTACCACCCCCTACAATACATGCACATTTTAAACCCATGCAGCTAAGAAAAAATCATGCAAAGAAAACTTTACCAAATATTAAGTAGGTAATGAAAATTCTGTAGCTCCAAACTGCAGTCACTTTTGTAACCTTAAAAATCCTTTCCTAATAAGAATTCTAAAACAGAAAACAAAATTAATAAGAAAAAAAACTATAAGATAGGCCTATCAACAAGCTTAAATATATGCATATATTCCAAATGAATCCATCCCTAAAAAAATTCCTGAAACAGAAAATCAAACAAAATTAAAAAAATGTTGAAAAAATTTGATGACATCTTGAAGCCTGTAAGAGAGTGTTAGTGTGCTGAAAAGGAAGCGCTGATAAAAAATCGCCAAGTATTGCCGTTTTGCATGTAAAGCCTATACATAGTTATAAGAAAGTAAATTAAGCAGATTATTGAAGGGTAGCTATTAACTAACAATGACATGAAATTTATTACCCGATTTTCGTAGTTTTAGAGCTGGTAGGCTATGGTCCGTACCCATTTAAAATCTTTATCCTATACTTTATCGAATGATAATTCATTTTGTTTGTCATTTTACCTTGTTTCAGAATAGAAGGATAAGTAAGTTGGGTGAGTTTCAAATGAAAGGTAGGTAGGTAGTAATTACTTAAACGTCTGTATAAATGTCCTTGGCGGTTATTTTTAAACTTAGTAACTATTGATACTTCTTGTTGTGTTCGTGTGTTATAGAGCTTATTGTGGTCGATCGTGTGATAGTTATGGAAAATATGGAGCTTAGTGTATATCAGCCAATTACCCCGTCGAAAAGTAGAAAACACCTTTCACTTGATGCCAAGGAAATTATTTACAACGTTTATTCAACTCTTATGGAACGTGGTAATGTCAGTAAGCAGGCAGCAATAGAAGAAGCGACGGCACTGACGAGAACTCCAGCATCAACTGTATGGAGAATTGTGAATAATCCAATTTCAACGAGAAAAAAGAGAAAAGATGCTGGAACTTTCGCGAAGATCGATGGAGGTGACCAAGACGTAATCCGACGTAAAATCTACACGATGTATGAGGAACAAAGTGTGCCGACATTAGATAATTTGATGAACAGGCTAGAAAAAGATGAAACTGGAATACAATGCCGCAGAACAACGCTATGGAAGCGCCTTCAACAAATGGGTTTTAGATTCAAGAAAATAGACAAAAAGTAAGTTTTAATGGAGTCCAGTAGAATTCAAGGATGGCGACTGGACTACTTACAAAAAATCAGGTTGTTCAGAGAACAGCAGAGGCCGATTATCTATTTGGATGAAACCTGGTTCGACACATACGATACTCCAGCAAAAGGATGGATTGACTTTAGTGGTAAATGTAAAACGAAGGCACCATCAAACAAAGGTAAAAGAATAACAATTTTGCATGCTGGATTCAAAGACAGATGGATTCCCAATGCACTTTCATTATCGGCGAAGAATATAAAAGATTCTTCATTGGATTATCATGAGGACACTAGTGCTGATTTGTTTGAGGATTGGTTTAAAAATAGACTCATTCCAAATATACCATCGAATAGCGTTATTGTCATAGACGACGCAAGCTACCATAGCAGGCAGTTGATTAAAACTCTTTCCTCAAATGATACAAAGCTGACTATTCAAAACTACATGTACGACAATTATATTTATTTCAACGAAGATTGCAACAAACAGCAGTTATTAGAAGTTCTGAAAAGTTTGAATATCAAAAAGGAATACGTTTGTGATAATTATGCGCAGGATTTGGGACATACAGTTTTAAGGCTTCCACTTTACCATTGCATCTTTAATCCTATTGAACATATGTGGAATCAATTGAAATCTGCTATTCGTCGAAATAATCTTTGCCCCACTATTAATACCACTGTACTAAAACTAATAGAAACCGAAGTTTTCAATATCCCTGTAGAAAGTTGGGCAAACTCCGTGTTTCATATTGAAAAAGTGGAAAAATCATATATCCATATTGCAAATAATATAGAATTAATCATAAGAACCGATGACGACAGCGATAGTTATTTAGATATATTAAGTGAATGAACATTATTTAATATTTTAATTGTATATTGTATATTATATATTATAATGTTCATTAAGTGTCACTATGAAAATAAAATATATTTACACTAACCAAAATAATCAATATTCTGACAAAAAAATACTACGCATACTTTGTGCAAGCGACTAAGTACGGACCTGGTCGGTCATATTTCAATTTCATCTTTTCAAGGGGTACTTCCTAATAGGATTCAGTCAGTCACTTTCTTATATCTATGAACAGGCTTTACCAACTTAGAAATCTACGATATTTTGATGGCCCTTACTGGGCAACTATTCCCCCTTCTTGTCAACCCATACCCATTCGACAAACAGGTATAAGAGGTTTAATTTTATTTGTAGTATTTAGATTTTCACCAATTTATATTTTTTACTCCTTTTTGTATTTGTCTTTCTTTTTTCATAAAAATAATAACATTTTATTGGAATGTTATTACCTAATTATTAATTCAGCTTTTTATTCCGATTTCTTCAACGAAGATTTCAATCTGGTTTTTGTCATTAATTTTAACACAAAAATGTTAGCAAATTATGTGCCACTCGATTAAAGATTCTAGAAGGGGTAGTCACCCCTTTTAGGGGGATGACCGTACAACCATAAGTTAACTATCAAAAGTTGTCCCCCTCGAAAACAAAATCAACGTGTCTCGGGGTTTGCCGCAAAAACCTCCCCCGCCAACAATATTTGAGGTGGACTGTTTCTAATGCGCCACCCTGTATACACATGGCTAAGGGTCGAGGAGATCTGAAAACGAAAGTGTTCTCGAATATGCAGTCGATGTGTAACCGTGACGTTGAAGAGAATAAATTCAGATAGTTGTATTATTATCGAGTTTTATTATACTTTATCCTTTTTGAGTCTTACAACATGTAGATTTGTTTTATTCTATTTATATATATATATATATTTGTTATTATCTAATCGTTTATTTATGTGATGTAGTCAAAGATATACTAAGCAATGATTCTAGTTTATTTCTTATAAGTTGAAGACTAGAAGTTACCGTACACAGCAAAACATGAGAGAATCTACTATTCATTGTTTGTGTACGGTGACCGAAATTTTTATCGAGCTGTTCACGTGTGTTTATTGTTTATTTTGTTTGCATTTTATATATGAATATAATAAAAGTTCAATTTAAAAATACGCATTCCATAAAGTAAAGATTGAAACGGTTACTATAATATTTAGATAACATTGAATTAAGCAGCGTCAATATTGTTCTTTGTGTATAGACATCTTGAAAATTTCTATAAAATTTTTTGGATAATTTTGTTGATAAATAATATTGTTACGCGAGCTACTGCATTAATATGCTCACTTAGTGCCCCCAGTGAACTCCCCGTATGAGACGACTATGGTTCCTCCGCCCAATTTTCGAGAAACATCGAGAATACCCACCGCACCCGGTGCATCCGCCGGAATACGAAACATCGAGAATATCCAGTGAACCCGCCAGAACGTCGAAGATTTCTAGAATTACGGCTCGCGACTATAAATAGGCCACAAGCATCGCTGCAGGCAATTAGTCAATCAGTCAGTGTTGATACCGAAGGAAAGTAATCGCGCCTCGAATAAGTGTTTATTAAGTGACTCTCATATAAATTATAATTAGTGTGTTTAGTGTATGACATAAATTATTAAATAAGGACTGAATTACATATAAATCCGTAAATATAAATTAATTGTAAATATAAATTAGAATAAACGTTACAATATATTATAATATTATTATTCTTTAATATTTAACAGTTTATCATTTTATCCCCTCAAATTTTTATATTAACTAAAGGTGTTGTGGTACATTTAACGTTAAAGCTGTAAATAGAAATTTCCGGTTATTTTAAAAACTTCCGCTGCTGTCTATACTACATTTTAACTGTCGTATGGTCGTCTATGTGTATATACAGGGTGACCCATTAGAGTGTGGAAGTGCAATAACTTACTTAGGATGAAAAATATTGAGAAATGTTTCAAATAAAAGTTGTTGTATTTGCGCCGATACATATTTCTAAAATATTTTGAGATATACTGGGTGTTCTGCCTAAGCGAAACAACATAAAGTGTACTTTTTTTTAATAGGACACCCTATATTTTTGTTTACCATCGAATTCAGCGTCAAATTCTGTATCTAGTGCTATCTTTTCTTTTCCCATAAATTGCGACGTTGCCAAGTCGGAGCGAAAAATATGAAGATTTCATGAAAATTGGTGCACTATAAACGTTATCAGTGATAAGCAGCTATACTTATTTGGTAGGTACGAAGGTAAAGGATGGCTGAAATGTCTGAACAGAGTAGAAACTTCGTTTGGGGTTCGGGGTATTTTTTGGATAAGCATTAATTCAGGAGATTTCAATTAGCAAAAACTTCATTTTTTTAAAATGAAATACCCAGTATATTATTTTACCATCTTGTAAAACTATCCCTTTAAATTATGTCTGTATGATGTACTCTCTAAAATTGTTTGTTTTGAAGAAAATTGTATTTTTAGTTTTTGATTTAAAAATATTCATGATTTTAACAAGTTTGCTCTGAATGTGAAGTTTAAAATACTTCTATTTTCCTCAATTTTATGTGACAAAATCAAACCAGTCATTTTTTACATTTAAAAACTGTAATAAAATAAATTTGGTATCTACAAAACTAAAAATAAACAAAAATAACTAACAACAAATAAAAACATTAGATAACCAGTTTATTAAATGTTCAAAATGACCTCCATATAATAAAGTATGCGATCTTCAAAAGCTCTACTAGCACGATGTAACATATCGACATCAACAGTTCGGAAAACGCCTCTCTATTCTTCATGTCTTCCTTAGTAGTCGCGGGCATTTTGTATACTTGTTCTTTGACGTATCCCGGCCAAAAAAATCCATTTTTGTAAGTTCTGGATAACGAGGTGACCATTTATGGAGTCCTCCTCTACCTATCCATCGTCCGGGAAATTCATTATTTAAATGTGCATTGATCAGTTGGGTATTGTAACGTTTATTCTAATTTATATTTACAATTAATTTATATTTACAGATTTATATGTAATTCAGTCCTTATTTAATAATTTATGTAATACACTAAACACACTAATTATAAACACTTTATCGATGCGCGATTACTTTCCTTCGGTATCAACACTGACTGATTGACTAATTGCCTGCAGCGAAGCTGGTGGCCTATTTATACTCGCACGCCGTAATTCTCGAAATTTCTCGCGGGTGCACTGGATATTTTCGACGTTCTGGCGGATCTCGCCGGGTGCGGTGGGTATTCTCGATGTTTCTCGAAAATTGGGCGGAGGAACCATAGTCGTCTCATATGGGGATTTCACTGGGGGCACTAAGTGAGCATATTAATGCAGTAGCTCGCGTAACAGTATGTTGAACTGGTGTCCCGTCATGTAGGTACCACATTCGCCGCCTAGCATGAGCAGGGCAAACCATGAAGTAGTTGGGGTAATTCGTTTTGTAAGAAATTTGAATAAACATTAACAGTTTCGCAACTAAAACAGCATTGAAAAAATCTCTGTTTTGCTCAATTTGTTGTTGAGCCCACTCACGGAAGTTTAACCCCTTCTCATAATCATCATCCAATAGTTCCTGCTTTCGCTGTATATAGTATATAGTAAGGATGCATTTTGTTCTTAGACAGAATTTTTTGTTTTTTGGACTACAGTACGACTTATGCGGGTTTTTCGTCATTTCCCGTGTCGAGATATGAGGATCTTCCGTTACTTTTAACATTACGGTCATCTCGTAGTCCTCTGACATGGCAGTCTTCAACCTTTCGCGTTTTTCGTAAATTAAATTGCCAGTTCTGGTAAATCGTTGAAGCACATTTTCCAATGTCTCTTTTCTTTGCTGTCTTCAATCTGGAAATATCTGTTGATAAATCCTTTGTGTGAGTAAACACTTTTATCACTGGCACCCAGTACAAAAATCGTATCTCTTAATTTTTCTATCGGAAAATTCATGATTTTAATTCCTTACTCGTTCTTAATATTTACACATTAACGAAAATAGTAGTGAAGTATTTTAAACTTCACATTCAGAGTAAACTTGTTAAAAACATGAATATTTTTAAGTCATAAACTAAAAATGCAATTTTCTACAAAACTATCAATTTCAGAGAAACATTATTTGGACATAATTTGAAGGGATAAAAAATTTTCATAAGATCGTAAAATAATATACTGGGTGTTCCATTTAAAAAAATGAAATTTTTGCTAATTGAAATGTCCTGAATTAATGCTTATCCAAAAAATACCCCGAACCCCAAACGAAACTTCTACTCTGTTCAGACATTTCAGCCATCTTTTACCTTCGTACACCTACCAAATAAGTTTAGTTGCTTATCACTGATAACGTTTACTGGGCAGCATTTATAGTGCACCTATTTTCGTCAAATCTTCATATTTTTCGCCCCAACTTGGCAACGTCGCAATTTTTGGGAAGAGAAAAGATAGCACTAGATGCAGAATTTTATGCTGAATTCGATGGTAAACAAAAATATAGGGTGTCCTATTATAAAAAAGTAAACTTTATGTTGTTTCGCTTAGGCAGAACACCCAGTATATCTCAAAATATTGCGGCGCAAATACAACAACTTTTATTTGAAAAATGTCTTTGTATTTTTCATCCTAACTAAGTCATTGCACCTCCACACACTAATGGGCCACCCTGTATATATAGAGCATTTCAATGAAATCTATCCACCCCACATTATTCTGAAGGCGTCACTTTTATGAAAAAATGAAAAAACACGTCAAAAATCATATAAAGGGGGACGTCTTTTTGCTCATATTTAGACGTTATAACTTTAACCCCCTCCCCCCTATGGTCACAACTCACAATTTTTTTAAATGGAACACCCTAAACATTATTGCATTGTTGGATTCTCCTCTACAAGATGATAACAAAAATGTATAATGCATAAGTGAAAAGTCAATCAGTTGGGATTTACGGATAATTCCAATTTACTAATAGTATCATTTTAATTCGTAACAAATCAGCCAAACAATACTAAATTATTTTATAAGGTGCTCAAATTCACTTCCATTGGTTTCCATACAATGATACAATCGAGCCTCAAATGAGTTTCGGACATTATGTAACATTTCCGGGGTTATTTGTCGACATTCTTGAATAATTCGCTGACATAAATCATCTATAGATGCTGGCTGAGTGGCATAATTTTTGGTTTTCAGATATCCCCATAAAAAAGTCTAGGTGGATTAAATCGGGTGACCTAGATGGCCATTCCAACATTGGGCCTCGTCTATCTAACTGATTCGTTTAAAAACTATTGACAACCAACGTCAAAGTACAACATGAACTTAGGTGTCAGTTCTACCAACACCGCAAAAATGTCAGTTACGTGACCAGCAACTAACTATCGCGCGACAACTCAACCCATGGTTGAGTTATTGCGTCTGATAGTCAGGTTGCTTTAAAGGCTCTGAAGTCTATAACTTATGAGTCAAAAACAGTCTGAAACTGCGAACAATCATTTAAGAAACTGGCTAGACACAACAAATACCTTTGTTATGGGTGCCAGGGCATAAATGAATTATCGGAATTGAGATTGCTGTTGGTTTTGCAAAAGAATGAGTTTGAACTCCTTTTATCGAAATCGAACCATTTTGTGGTATCCCAAAAAGCCGCATCGTGGAAGAAAACGGAACTTATTGCAGTCTACTGGAGAAATACTCCAGTCCAAAGACAGAAAAAAAAGGTTATTACGACCTTCAGCTCACTACGCTAAATTGCTTTTGGAGCTTCAGAAATCTGATCAAAGAGTAATCACAGGAACTCTCACGACACCATTCACTCAGATACCATCTCTGTTAGATAGGCAAAGTCGACAGTGGAACATGCATATTCTGCGATGATGCAAATGATTTGCGGTACACATTATCTGCAATTACGTGGTAATTGTTTGCCAACGCCTTAAATACCTGGAACAGTTTTTTTAGAGCCTGATCAGGTCACAGACCCAGCTCCAAAACGGGTAATAGGTTTTCTCAGAACCCTACATCTTTTGGACTAAAATATAGATGTAGGGTCTTATGCTCTAATTAAAACACTTCTTATATTATACCAGTGAGGGCTCGTCATCTCTGAATAGAACCATTGTAGAGTTAAATGCAATAAATTTTATTAACTAATAACTTGTGATAAAGACTATAATAAAATTTAAAATTATTTTACGATATCTACATTTTTATATTATTACCAAATAATTTTTATTTTATTTAGTGATTTCAAATTTTTATATCTAGCTAGTTTATACATTGTGACGTGGCAAATAAGTCATCCTGTCTAAAGTTTGTATTCCCATGATTTTTTTTCCATTTTGATCAATTTTAAACATTTTATAATTGATTGTAAAATATTTTTTTAAGCACCGACAAGCCATTGGTTGTTCAACTGAAATCGTAAGAATCTGATTCCGAGTGGGTCGGAATTTTCTAAGATGATTGGTATAGTTTTTATGATCTCAGTTGGACAACCAAAAATATTTCAAAGAACTGCTTGTCGGCGACCAAAAGTATGTAACGGTAAAGGCGCCAATTTGTAACGGTAAATGCTGTACCTCACAGGGCACCAGCTCGAAGGGCTCCGGCTAGAGACTCCTCTCAAGGGTGATTCGTCCCCAAGTTTATGCTGCACAAGGATAGCAGAAGGGTTGTAAAAGTTGAGGGCGCCACTACCTTTTTGACGATAAAAACTACAAAAAACTAAGGCGGAAAAGGTAGAAACGCCTTGTAAAATTTAAATAAAAGTTAATAATTAAAAAAAAGTCACTAAAAGTTACCCCGGGCGGATCTCCCTCAACTTTTATAGTTGAGGATTTTAATAAAAAAAGAATTGAAAACAAATTTTTAATTTATTCTGCCACAGGAAATGAATAACGGAATTTAATAGAGGAATTTGTACTTTTATAGGTACTTAGCTTAGATGAAGTGGTTTCCTGGAGAAGAAGTCAGGTCTTGATCTGAACTGATGTGTTCTGTTCTAGGGCGGTATTTTGGGGTTCTATCTTTGGCTTTATATCCTCGGGTTGTATCCTAGCCTAGGGTTATATTCTTGGGTTTATATCCTCGGCGTTATATTCTAGGGTTATATCCTAGCCTAGGATTATATTCTTGGCTTATATTCTCGCCTAGGGTTATATTCTTGGCTTATATTCTCGCCTAGGGTTATATTCTTGGCTTATATTCTCGCCTAGGGTTATATTCTTGGCTTATATTCTCGCCTAGGGGCTGTGCTTACCTAGAAGTACAAGTGGATCAGGGATATGTAGGAACTTGAATGTAATGGCACATTATGTTGGTCAGCTTTTCAGGTTAAAGAAAAGGAAGGCAGTTATTTGAAAGTCAAAAAATTGATTTAATTTACTGAAAGCTTTCCAACATTATATGTTCCATGTTAAAACAGTAAAAATAGCAATTATCGGCTAAATTAAAAAAATATACTAATGATCCGAAAGAAACTAATAATAGCAAAAAGTTATTTATTTAGTTATATGAAAAAATATCGTGCTTAGGAAATATATGAAACCGGCACTGGCGTTACGAAAGAATATTTTATAGGTTAACGGTTTATAAAAGTGTTATTTTATAATTAAAAGAGTTATTTCGCAACTGAAAAAGCTTGAAAATGTTTGTATAAAAGTAAAACAGTGAATTATAAAAGAATATTTGGTTTAAAACTACCATATTAGTATAAAAGAACAGTTTATGACCACGTGTTGAATTTAATTTCGTCTATCTCTGTAAAAAAATAAAGAATGCATACGAAAATTATATCAGACAGTACTTTAGAAGAAGCTTATTAATTATAAATTATGATTTTGAACTTACCACAGCAAAATTCATAAGATAGGTACTTAAGATATGAAAGTTAGCGAAATATGATCTGCCCTCTTAGGCGGTCGATAACAAAAAGGGGTGTTTCACGTGGCGTTGTGCAAAAAATGGAAGCGTCCGTTGGCAGACGTCAATTGTATTACGGTCAGGGTAGAAGAGTTTGGGATCACAGAACTATAATTGGATGTGGCTAGTGACGACGAGCGCTAATTAAAAGGATTTATTCTGTAAAATCGAAACAGGTCGATAGACATGTTACAAGTAACTTATTGAAACTTTTTTTGGTTGCCAAACTGCGATAGTATTAACATTTTTGTAAATATTCTTCTTTTATATCATAATAATTTGGTTTGATGTCTCTCAGTTATCAAGCAAATCGTTTGACTTGGAAAATTTAAACCGGCGACTGATTGAATTAAGAAGTAGGGGAGAGTAGTAGTGAAATTTGGTTTGGGGTTCCAGGTTAACGTACCGGCGTTAAAACGGATCAGATGGGTTGATGCATTTATTTTAAATTGTCGGAAGCGTTTCCCCTTTACATAAAATTGTGTTTAATCGATTTAATTTTTAACGAACTAATTTGGATTAATTTAAATTGAGAGGCTAATTAAATTTATAGGGGAAGTGTGAAAGATTTCTATGTAATAAGAAAATAATGTGTTACGGATTAAAAGGAGTAGCTTACCTTAGCATGATGGGTCATGCAATATTTACTAAAATATTGAAGTGAAACAAATGAATTTACTATAATACTTTTTTCTTAAAATTTGGTTTACAAACTAACCCTTCTTCAACTTGAATTTTCATCACTGAATGTAGATCCTACAAAAGGAAAAGTATTATTAAGAATATTAACTTTCAAAAGCTGTAAACAAATCGGTTAATTCATGACAAAAATCTAAGGTTAGATTTCTTCCTCTTTATTCTTCTTCTTGATTTTATTGTTAATTTATAAACAAACATTTGTTCAAATAAACTTCCAAGGTTACAATCGTACTTACAAAAAAAAGGTATATTTTTTTGGTTTTCTTCTAGAATAACGTGGCACTTGCTGAAACTTGAAAATTTGAGAGATATTTAAGATATTTTTATGTACTTTTGTACCACTGAATAAGAACCATATATGTGAATATATGCGAATATATGCATCTTTAATATCCTCTGAAATTTATTTATTGACATAAACTTTGGTTAACCCAAAGCTACTTTAAGGTCACATGTCAACTTAGGTAAGTTTAAAAATAAATGAGACATATCCTTCACTTTATACTTTTCCAATACAGTGTAATAAAATAAGGTAAATGTTTGTCTTCCAGGCCTTTTTCTCTATCTGTTTTTCTATTCCCTACTTCACTTTTATTCTCGTTTTATTACGTTGGATATTTCTTGACCATTGGGGCTATACATTGGGACAACACCTCTTTCCTGCTCCTCCGTATGTCTTCTAGTTAATGGTACTGTCTGAGACAAAGAAGTAAAGGGGCCCTTGAGCATTGTTGATCTATTATTACTATTTTTAAAGGTAGATTCTATTATTTAATTGTATCATCATTTATATAAAACATCATAATATAAATATATTGTACTGACATTGAGATGATCATAAATGAAATCAAATGGTTACTTTTAGAAATTATTATATCATATGTACATGAGAGTCTTATGTTAGGTCCATCATTTTTAACAATAACGTTAAAATGATTAAATTAGATACTTACTGTTAGATATTTTTATGTACCCTGTATAAATTAACTGATAAAGTTGATATTGGAAAATGTCAGTACAAGAACATTGGTAGTTATGGACATTTTTATTTGATTAAATAATATGAACTGTCAGTAACTGGATTTCAACAAAAATTAGTAATTTCTATAATAAATAAAGAAGAAATAAAAGGATGTTCGTTAGCAACGGGAAGGAAATTTGTGAGGTGATCGGTAACTAAGGGAGAGACGAAAAAAAGTAATTTACGTTAGAAGTTTAAATGTACGAAGACTTTAAAAAAAACTGATAAAAGAAAGAAATAGTGAGTTAGAAATATCTTACATAACTTACCTTCGATTTGAATCCAGTAAAGGTTGTTCAAGCTCAAGATCAAGAGAGATCATACAGCAATAAACGATGGTAATATAAATCATTTTATACTAAAACTTGTACCTAACAGCTGCTTGTAAACAAGTACCGAGGTCCGAGACGTTTACCAGTAATCTTTCCTTTGCGCAAGGCAGAATTTCTTCGCTTCCGAAAACAAGCCGTTTTCTATCTAAATAATACAGCAACCGGCAGTATTTCAACAAGATATTAAGAGATTTATTTTGTGTGCGGAATTGTGTTAATTTTATTTTTAATATAGGTTGTAATAGGCTAGGAGACCATCCACGGATTGCAATCTGGAGATAGTTGTTTAATTAATATTAATTTAATTTTGACGTTAAAGGTTATTATATTTCAAATTTCACTCCTTAAATTTAGACAACACACTTTACCCAAGATATACCCTGAGATACTGAGACATGCATATGATATAATATTAAATTTCAAATATTTCAGACTAATAAATACAACTTAAATATAAAATTTGTTTGATTTGAGGTTCTGGTTGATACTGATATATGTGGTATATAATACTATTCAATAAAATAAAATCACCACACATTGAATTATTGTATACCATAACAATATATTTGAAAAAGAACCTGCACTGTTTGCTTTCGAAAGACACTCCGAGCCCACTGCTATACAGATACATTTAAATAAACACGGAACATAGGGGTTTAGTGTATTGTCCGATCTAAATAGTCCACCAACAAAACATCTCTATAAGTTCACTTCAATGAATATCAAGTATTGATCTGGACAGCTGGATTTAGAATCACTGTAGAAAAGCCCGCCCCTTCACCTACCAAAATTTGTTAGTTATGTGCGAGGTGTGTCCGAAGTGCGACCTGCGATTTAGTATTGAATAATTATTTGATGGGGTTAGTAAACATTTTTTGGCCATAACGGCTTGCAAAATAAAAATAAATTCGTAAATAAAACAAAATAGGATTCTTTAAATTGAAACAAAATTATGGGCTTGAACACACACCGATCGACTGACTATCTGACGCTTATTAAGGACCGCCCACAGTTGAGAATAGGGAGTGGTGGGAATTGTGCGATATGCTGTAGGTGTCCAAATAAACGATTGTAATAATCGTGTTTTTAATCTGTTGAAGCTGGATGTTGGTCGACTAGTTCAAAAGCAGTTCTGATACAATGCTTAAAATCCCTATGTTCCGTTTTTGTTTGAATGTATCTGTATAGACCCTTTCTAACATCACGGACACGGAGAAGACGAGAAAAAAAGTAACAAATGTAAAGCCAGGTCTGAGTAAATTGACTGGTTCAACTTTAGCAGTGAATTAAACAGATTTTCCTTCTCAATCTTCCTCATTTTAAGGATAAACTTAAATATTGTTGCGTGGTCACCAACTCAAAGCCGGTCCTGCTCCTCGATTATAAATTTTGGTGAATGCGCTTTCTAGAAGCTTCTGGTCTATTGCAGTATTTACGCATATGAGGAGCGTCATAAAATACTAGAACTTTCCAGAACCGCTAAGGACTATATATACGCGGGTTCTCGAGTGCGTAAACAGTACAGTACAGTTAGTTCGGAAGAATTAGTGAATTAAATAGTGCAGATAAATAGGGTAATATCTAAGTGGTGGAAATAAATTAGAACTAATATACCGAGTGTAAATAAATTAGTAGACGTTGAGTATAGTGTGTATATAAATTAAGTGTTTCTTTAAATAAATAGATAGTAATTAGCCATAGTGTGTATGATTTTATCCCACAAGTAAAAACTGTTTAAATAAATAATAAAAACATTACAATATTTATGTTTTGTTGTTGACTGCTAATACAATTAATATAAGTTTTGGCCTGATTGTACTCTTTTTGTGAGAAAGTCAAAACATTTCTTGGTTGGATTTTACGGTTTCTCTGTACTCTTTTTGGATTTTAATCAGTAAGACTTGAAAAATTAACAGCCTTATTAATAATAAAATTTAGAATATCCTAACATTAAAATTCTAACTTTAAAACTAAATTAGTAAAAAGCATATTAATAATAGTATATTACCTACCTAGGCCAGTAAAGTAAGAAATGTCTCAGATCACATGTGATCTGAGGCTTTCTTATTTACTGGCCGAAGTTTGTATACTATTTTTCTGTCCTCCGGCTGGAAAGTACAACTTTCGGGCCGCCGCGCTAAACGAAGTTGCCGCTTTCCGGCTCCGTCGAACAGAAAAATAGCATACACACCAAGGCCAGTAAAGTAAGAAATGTCTCAGATAGGGGTGTCCACTTTGAAAAACCATGTTTTTTTTTCGATTCGATAAATCGGAACTGTACATCGGGTAATTTTTCTGAAGGTAAGTTCATATAACAACGAAACACGAATTCTAACGCCATTGGTCAGATCAATTGGTGGGAAAGTTGACAGGTACATAGTTCAGGAATTCGTGAAATTTAAAATCTGGGTGGCGGGAAACTTGACTCCATTTCAAGATTTTACGATATTCGTGAGGAATTTATGCTAATTTGGCACTTTTGACAGTTTGCATATTAGTTTTTAGGTGAAGATACACTCATTTTAATTAATTTAGTAGTTTTCCGTATACATAATCTTTGGTTTATATTAGAATAATTTAAAATTAATAATTTTGGTTTTTCAAAAACACAAACAGAAAAAATAAACTCCACAGTCTTAACCATTAACCTAACTTGAAAAATTTAAAAATCCCCAAAACGTCTACGAATTTGGTTTTTGCATAAAATGGTAACTTTTTACTTTATGAAAAAACATCGATACATCGAGTATATCGATAGCTTTTCATAACATCGGATCGATTCGATGTATCGCATTGTAAACATCGATGTACATCGAATATCCCTTATTTCTTACTTTACTGGCCTTGGTGTGTATTCTATTTTTCTGTTCGACGGAGCCGGAAAGCGGCAACTTCGTTTAGCGCAGCGGCCTGAAAGTTAACGCTTTCCAGCCGGAGGACAGAAAATACATTTAACATCATTTTAACATTATAATAATACTAAATCCTTAGTAATAAGTTTGGGTATGTTTTACACCATCGTTTCTCAAGTGGGGGGTCGATTTTGTTTTTTAAGGGGGGTCGCAGTCTGTTAAAAACTACATATAGGTACAAAAGATTTGTTTATTAAAGGAATAAATTTTAGTGTGAGTGAGATAAGATATTTGTGGTAAGCAGCGTCTGATTGTAGCTCTAGTCGCCGACGTTGCCAAATTTCAAGAAAGAGACATATAAAAAATGTGGAGAATAAAATGAGGTTAAGTGTTTTTTTTTCGTTTTATATATCTTAGCTCTTACTTTTTCAAGAAGGGCAAGGAAAAATAACCATTCCATACACCCTTCACGTTAATGAACCTTCAAGGGTAAAGGTTAATGGAATGCTTATTTTTCCTTGCCCTTCTTGAAAAAGTAAGAGCCGCGAGCTGCGAGGAGCTAAGATATATAGAAAACGAAAAAAAAACACTTGACATCATTTTATTCTCCACATTTTTTAAATGTCACTTTCTTGAAATTTGGCAACGTCTGCGACTAGAGCTACAATTAGATGCTCCTGTTGTGGTATGTATAGTTTGGCAAGTCTATCTGAAGCTACGCGGCATCGGTAAAGGGTGAGGTAACATGGCCGATAGCTGTCATAAACGTACCAATGGAGTACGGTACCTATTTTATAAAAGTATTGAAAATAATAATTATTATTATATAATAATTATATATAAAAACTGATTTATGCTTTGCTTTAAAAGTAAGGTATTTTCCAAACACGGTAGGTATTTGTTAAAAACAAATAATATTAAAAATCGTACTTGAATTCAATATGGATACGAAATAATAAGATACCAAGTAAAACTGAAAATACGAAGGTAAATACTGACAATTATTTAAACGCCACTGGATAATCAATGTCAGTCAATTGTCGAAGTGACAGGGAAGAACACACGCACGCGCTTGCCAATAGGAAGTCAGGTGGTTACTTAGCAACGGAATTTCGTTAAATATTCACCAATAGAGTTAGTTCGGGGGGCGTGGTAATTATGATTTTCGCACGACGTTGCCGGCTTGAAGGAAACCCATAACATATTTGGAAAAGTGTTCATCTTTTAATATTCAGAAATTGAAAAAATAATGTTAATAGACAAAATCCAATGAAACAAGCACATTAAAGAACTAACGTTTCATCATTATTGACATATTACTGTTAATAATAAAAAGTCCAATTTCTAATTATTTTCACTACACACTTAGCACTTTAGCTTTTTCATAGTTAAACGTGGCAATATCGAATGTTTTTGACCGCATTCCTTTCATAGCTTCAGTTATGTTTGCCAAACTATACTTGCTTCCCTGGCCTATACTACTTCCCTAAAAATGAAAATAACAATCAGCTCGGCCACGCCAGGGTTGCCAGTTCGATTTTTATTTCATCAGTCAAAAATTCAGTAGATTTATTTTATGACGTCTAAGACGTCAAAAAATATGGATTTTCATACAAAAAAAAAAAATCTATTTCCAACAAAATAGTGACGGGGTCGCAAGATTTTTTACTTAGCTTTTTGGCTTTTTCGTGGGCCGCGACATTAAAATGGCTGAGAAACCATGTTTTACACCATGCTTAAGTTAACCTAACTTTTTTGGTCAAATGTTAGTAGAATTAATGGTCACTTTGTGATTATAATAGAACAATTTTCATACAGGAAAGTTGTACTTAATTATATACAAAAAAATTCAGACTAGACACTTTTACCATTCCTTACATATTTAAACAAATTAAAAAATTATTTGTAGATGTAGATTCTGAACATGAAGAATTGCTAGAAAATTCCAGACATGATGAGGAAAGAAATCTTTTAGGGCCGCTTTTCGACAGCAGAAAATATAGAGATATTTTAGAAATCACCAACGATCTTTTTTTTCGTAAAGTTGTACTAAAGTTGAATAAAAAAATTCATTAATACATTTTTATTATTTTCATGAAAATTAACAATATTAAAGAAAGTCTAGAGTTGTACATATTTACAAATACATTTTCATGTTCAATGGATCAATATAAAAATTGTTTGTTATATTATTTTGTATTATTTTTGCATTTTTCTAAATTTATATTATTTTGTATTATTTTTGCATTTTTCTAAATTTATATTTTATGAACTAAATTTTTATTGCTCATTGACAAAAAATGTAAGTTTTAAAACACTAGTAGAAATAAAAGTTTTTATATTGACCCACTGAATATAAAAAGTTTAGCCTTTTTTGCAGCGCTATGTACGTCCTGCAGTTATTCAAGGGTATTCGCGAGACAAAAATCTCCATAAATAAAATTAAGGGTTAGAATCAACAGAACACGACAGAACACCAAACACATTTTACAAAGAAAAATATGAGTGAATATAGCCGTTTACGTACTTTACGCCCTTGGAATGGTCATTTTACAAAGGTTTATTGCTCTATGCCTTTTTCAAACAGAGTATAAACATTGATATAATTTCTTAAATTTCGTGCTAGTACGTCGATTCTTAATTTTTCATAAAAAATTTCATTATACACGGTGATACACATTAATGTGATAACGTCATTATCAATTTTTTTTAAATTTAACACCCTATACGTTTTTCTATTTTCTAAATTTCCTTGAAATGCTGGTATCATAACCACTACATAGACATGTACTTGAGTGGTCAAAAATTCTTCCTTATTTCGATTGAACAGGAAAAGAAAAGTCGAGATAGGGACGTAAAAAAAACGACCCAAAGTTGAAAAATGTGATTTTCAACACCCAGTAACTCTGTAAATATTCATCAGCTCATTTCCAACCTATACATCCTCACTGTACGAGTATAATGAGTTTAAATAATTCCATTCATTAAAACAGCAGGAAATCTGAAGAAGATTACCTCGTCCGCTTCAGCTTGCATAGAGAATTTCACAACAAAACGCAAACAATTTCATTAATATGGTCAATGACATTGCAGATTATTGAGTTGCACAAGAAAACTTTTCAGTCAGTTTGCCAATACAAATACAATTAAAAGAAGACTCATCGTCATGATAACAGCAAGGTAAACTTTTAGTATTTCAAAATATCTACCGCATTTCTTAATCAATGGAATAATGTTCATCTTTTCATTTACTAGTTCTTATTCCGGTTAGTAGACATTTATACTAGTTTCATCGCCAACTTGGCACCCAAATCCAATCCACGTAGTTGATTCCTGTCTTCTGGTTCTAAAATTAATCTCATCTTCTATATATACAGGGTGAGTAACGAGGAACTGTACATACTTCTACCATATAGTATTTACCATACTGGAGCACAGTGTGTGTCGTTTCTGATTATTTTAAAGATTTCTTTTTAATAACTAAGCGTTATTATACAGTAAGATATTTCATTATTGCCAATTTTCAATTCGACTCTAAAATGAATCCTTAATTGGAAATGTGAGGTAAGTGAAACAAAAAATTCAAATACCCAGGTCTGACTGTCTATTTATGCCCTCCGAAAATATTATATGAGATTTTAGAAAAATCATATGCAGAGTGAAGTGTTGAATATGAAGCAGTCTCACAAATTTTCACGAAGACGGTCCTGAATTTTTTTAATTCTGAATATGTCAGTTAGTTGCCAGACACCAATACACACTTTCACCAAAAAATGAGACAAATCGACTTAATCATTGAAAAGATATGACGAAACATTGTTTTGGTAAAGATCCATATATATTAATAATCAAAACAAGAAGACATTTTTTAATGGTTATTTGATAATCCTCTAACGTGCCTCTACTTATGGTAAAACTATGTACAGTTCCTCGTAACTCACCCTGAATAAAAGGCAAAAGTGATTGACTGAAGTATCAACGCACAGGCCAAACCCTTAAGGCTAGAAAATCGATATTTCGCACACGTATTCCTCATATGAAGAAGGCATCCACTAAGGAAGGATTTTTTAAAATTCAACCCTCTAGGGGATAGGAGTTTCTATGAAACTTTTTAGTCCTTGCATATTTGCATGAAATTTCGTATGAATTGAGTACGGCAAAAATAATGAGTTACCTATTGCAGCGTTTTCTAAAATTCAACCCCTTAGAGGGTAAAATAGGGGATGAAAGTTTTAAATGAACGCACAGACCAAATCTTTGGGGCTATAAACTTTTCGCCTACGTATTCCTCTTATGACGTAGACATCCACTAAGGAAGGATTTTTCAAAATTACAACCATTAGGTATGATAATACCTACTGGGTCTAAAAAAAAGTAATCTATACATATAAAATGCTGTTTCAGATTTAGCTCTAAATGTAGAATCTTTCACAGTTGAAGAATGTCTTCAGGTGGACCTGTAGGAAGGACAAGAAAATCTTCTTTTGCTTTTGAATTTTTTATATATTTATATTTTTTGAATGTTTTTATTGCACTTTCATGAACACACACTGTGATGAGGCTATTCTTTCCATTCATAATTGATATATTGATTTTATGAATCTTGATAATAAAACTCTTTTATTTTTATATGTACCTACCATTAATCATACATTTATTTTACAGAACATATAAATTTTTAATTATGATATTGTATACCTATATAACGAGCACATCTCCTTTTAGTTTGAAATAGTCCTCTTCATATTTGTTTTATAAGTGATTATAGTCAGTTATAGGAGATGATGAAAACTGAGCTAATCACAATTTGTGTTTCACCATGACTATTTTGAATTTGTCTTTCTTGAAACAAAAATTGGTGTTGGTCCTGACCATATAATTAGAATTATTTAAGAAAAGTACTTTCTTTATTGGTGTCAATACTTGTAACTCTTTGATGTGCTGAGAATGGTCTCAATTACTACTGCACACTGACACATTAACCCCTTCTGAATTCTCTGTGGATTTCATTTACTCTTCATCACCTTTTTCGTGACATTGTCTGTAACAACATAAATAATCAGTAATATAATGGTATTAAAGAAACCTTTAACCAATCATAGCACCAGCTTATTTTTTCCTTGAAATTTTCTAAAACCAAGTAACCTAATGTAAATGAACAAACCCTCCATTTACATAACCTAAAATAAATTACTTAGCCGTCCCTACTCTAAAAACTTTTGACCCGTTAACTATACTAGCGCCACCAATTTAACACTTTTCGACGGACACTTTTTATATACAGAGTTTGTGTTTCTTATATCTGGTCTCCATGGTTCGTAGATTAAACATAAGAAAAACACAAGTTTCGTTAATCCGGTTTTCAGTTCCAACGATTTGTAAAAAAATCAATAAATAAAGAAGATTGTATTGTCTGTTTGTAAATACAAATATTATTTTTCTTATCTTTTATTATTTATATTTTGAAATAAGTTGAACTTTGTCTGAGGGTCTTGAATAAATCTTATAAAATTTATTTTTTGTTTCAGGCCACAAAAGACTTTCTCGAAAAAGTAAACGCTAAATATCGTCGGAAAATCGGTCCTATTTCGTGGTCTACGGCTGTGCGATTTTTGTTCGCGCGTAAATTTGACGTTCTCAGAGCTCTCGCGCTATTCGATCAACATGAAATGACAAGACAACGTGAAGGCCTAACTAATTTTGACCCCAAGAGTGAACCCCTCAAGTCTGAATTGCTCACAGGAAAATTTACAGTATTGGTAAGTATTACCAGAAAATTTATATATCTATAAGATTAGCATAGATCTTAAAAAAATTATCGACCAAGTTAAAACATAGTGCCGCAACCAATCACATAAAACTAATGGTAATTTTTTAATCAGGGTGGGACAAAATCTGATTTTTATTAAAAAAAAATCACGATTTATTTGATTTTTTTAAATTTGAACATTTTGATTCTTTGAAATTATTGTTCATTATTTTAATGTATAAGTCTAAAAATTATAATACAAAAAGCATAGAAAAAGGAGGAAAACTCGTGTTTTTGTTTAAATTTGTATAACGAAAATGAATAGACTGAAAATATACAGTAATAAAATTTAGGTGTTACGTTTAGTTTAAAAATTTGGAATTATGTACTTGTTTTTTGTTGTTTTTGCTAAAAGCAGATACTTCTTTTGATTTTTGAGAAAACTTTTATATTATGTTGTTATCTAGTTCTGAATAAAAAAATGATGATTTTAATCTTACTTTCCTATGTTTTGAAAAATACCTCACCTTTAAAGCAAAGCATAAATCAGTTTCTATATAGATATAATTATTATATAATAATAATAATTATTTTTAATACTTTTATAAAATAGGTACCGTACGCCAATGATACGTTTATGTTAGATATAGGCCGTTTCCTCGCCCCTTACCGATGCCGCGTAGCTTCAGATAGACTTGCCAAACTATAGATGTGGTTTTATCATCATCACCATCGCTACTCAACAATCTATTTGATAAAATCGATTGGACATTGTTTTCAATATTGCTAGATTGGCCAGCTGCTGGCGATGCCAATCTGGCCCGTTTTTCTGCAGGAACGTCAATATTTTCAGCTTCATTTGCAGACTTATCACCATCATCAAGTAAATTCATCAATTTGGTTTGAACTTTTTCCTTAGTCACTTGATTGAAAAATTTCGTTTTAAAAAGATGATCTACGTAGCTATTACAAAAAAGTTGTCAAAATGAAGGTCTCCAAAACTTAAATTCAATTGGTCGTTGATACATTTTATTATAATTTTAAATTGTTCGTATCTACGCACGCGCTATGCTGATCACGGTATCCGCCGCCACTCGACCTCCGATTTAAAAGTATCGAAGCGGAGTAGTATCAATCGGAAGTTCCAACTTTCCGGAATCGGAGTCGAATCTTCGTAACATCCCTAGTCTGTACATAGACACTTTAGCGAAAAAATCATCCTCAGCTTGTTTTGCCATTAAATCTAAATCTAAACTGAAATGTTTTCATTTATGTTGGTTGCGGTGAAAGAGCAATCGAAATCTCAGAAGTATTGAGAGATTTTCCAGAATTAACAGTTGAAATTGATGGACAACCCGAACCTATTATGAAGAGAACTTCGTTGGTCTCTAAACATTTCGTTGGGCAGCAAAGCAATATATTCCTACAAATCAATTTTCAACAACATCTAATAAATTCACACAAAACCATAATGAGAATATACAGTTGATCCGGTGAATCTTTTCCCATGCATCATCATTCATATACAAACGCAATAAATCAATACATTAAGTAACACGTAGGTCGTAGATTGATGGTTTTGAAAGGAATTTAAATCCCTAAAAAATTTCTTCAAGTAAGTTTTTTTTTGTCCACATATAATTTTGCAAATTCAAGTTGAAGGGCAAATTTTGAGGAGCGAAAATTGCAGTTTTAGGATTTGAATGGTCATATCTCATGATAGACAGATCGTATAAAAAAAATGGGAAATATTCGTGAAAATGTTGGGAAACATGTGTGTAATAATGTTTTTTACTGCCATGAATATATTCGCTTAATTTTCCGAAAAACCGGAAAACTTTTTGAAAAAGTAGTGCGTTTTAAGACGTTAAAAATTGTCTGGTTCAAAAAGTATAAAAAATAGAAGCACCAAAATTTTTAGGCATGCTAAGGAATATATGTTTCAACATCTATTACTTGGATTTTAAGTTCCAAATTTTCCTTCTACTTTTAATACCACCATTATTGTCCATCCACAAAAAAAAATTTTATTTCGCTATGACTTTTTTTTGGAAAATCCTATTAACTTTTAATTAGCCTCAAATTTAAGCCGATTTCAAGATGAATAAATAAGGTTATGAGAAATTTTTGCCTACAATTTGCGGTTTTTGAGAAAATTTGGAGAAAAGATGTAAAATTGAGGCACTGTAAATTATAGCGCCATCTTGTACGCGCTGTATCTACTTTTGCAACAGTCGCAAAAAAAAAAAAAAATATTTTCACGTTTTTATTAGTTTTTATTCAAGACATCAAACTTCTCTCTATGTACTTTAATTTTTGAATTATTAAAGAAAAACCAATATAGAACGCGAATTTTTGGGGTGAAAATGCCGATTTTTAATTCGCTGTAACTCCGAGGGAAAATATTTTCATAAAAAGTTATAAGGAAGCTTTTTTCTTCAAATTGTATACCAAACACGTTTTCGTTTTTTTTTTTTTCATTTCCGTTTAAGCCACGCGGGGGGGGTTGCGACCCCGCGGGGGGGTGGTTCCCTACCTTAAACATTAGCCACAAATGATCTAAATATACTAAAAAATAAATCTACCAAAAAAAAATTTTTTAAATACTGCCCTTGAAGCTTCCCAGGGGTCTTGCTTCAAATGCCATACTAAAAAAGAAAACGTTCACAGAATTATGGAAAAGGGAATGGGAATGTCGCACTATAACAACTCAGAGGAATAAATATCCAGATACTGTCGGAGGCATTGACAATCTCACAGAAAAGAAATTATACTATTATCATTTAAGATTAGATATATAGATAAACAATCAAAGGGATTCAAACATTGAACCAAATGTACCCAATCCAATCATATGTCATTATTTGGTCACCGATATAAACGATAATAAAAACGGTTCAATTATTATTGAATTTATAAATACAAAAGAAGATGAATTACTAAATTTAAATGAGGGTGAATTGCTAAATTTAAATGACGGCGAAACAATTTTAAAACAAAGTGTTAATCAAGTAGAAAAAAATAGTGATTCTAATGAATCTGAACATATTTTGAAGAAAATTAAAATTAAAAAAACTATTAACAAAAGAGGACATCTTAAAAGTTGCGGAACAACAGCAATTGTCTTCAAGAAGAAAAGAAAAATTGTATAAAAAAATATATTTATATGTATGTTATTAATATTAAATTATACAGGGTGTTTCATAGTTAAACCACCATAGGTTAACTGCAAGTAGAGGACACTTTGGTGGTTCCAAATAGCCTTGGTTAATTGGTCTAACATAATTGTTAACAGAGATACAGGGTGTTTTATTCATTTAGTCCAATGCTTTTGAAGGCCATATTTATATATATTTCACCCTATATATTTCTTCCATTTTTGGTAAGGATATATTGCATTGATAACACAATAAGATAGTGTAATAAAAATAATTATAATCCAGGTCTGGTTTGAGAAAAATTTGCAAAATTCGATAATCTCCAAAACAACACCCTGTATATCAGAATTTTTAAAATCCAATAGATTATTCGAAGAGAACAGAAAAAATAGAGCGGCACCAAAATCTTTTTCGAAGTGCACATCCCGTTTTACTGCTTAACTTTTAATGTCAAAGTTATTTAAATGTATCATTGACATTTTCGTACGTAATAACTTTACAACCACCCTATAGATTTCTTTCATTTTTTGGTAGGTGTAAGTTACATAAGCATCAGAATCTTGTCATCTAACAAAAACAGTTATAATCCAGGTTCGGGTTAAGAAAAAAAATATTTTATCAAGATTTTTATAAATCAATAGTTTATTCCAAAAGGACAGAAAAAATTGAGTTACACGGAAATGTTTTTCGAAGTGGACACTTACTAAAATATTCAAGTCAAAATCATTAACAATTATCAAGTAGGTCTAATATTCTAAAGGAACAGAAAAATGATCAAATAGGCGTAAACTGTTGAAGTACGGAAAACTTTGGCAGTTCGTTTTGTTATTGGTAGTTAATCGTTTGTTGTTAGTAAATGTCGCACGAAATAATTTAGATCATTTTGAATAATAATTAATTATGCCTCATAAATTTACAAATGTAGAATATGCAGACATACTATTTGTGTATGGCTTTTGTAACGAAAATGGTAGAGAAGCAGTAAGGGAATATGAAAGACGCTTTCCTAATCGTCGCACTCCTCATTACCAGACATTTTCGAGAGTATTTTATTACAGTCGGCAACATGGTAGATTTCCTACAGCGACAACCAATGATTATGGTGAAAGACAACACTTGAATGTTGAAGATGATATACTAGGTAAAGTAAAGATATTAAATTTTATTTAATAGATATTAAGAGTCGATTAAAAATTTCCCTTTTGTTTATTACATTAATATGTTATACTAAATTAGTCTCCTCCAGTGCCATAATTTCATTTTGTTCCAGATATGGTTGACAACAACCCAACAATCAGTACAAGAAGGATTGGCCACGCATTAAATGTACCCCATACTACCGCTTGGAGGAGATTAAAAAATTTAGCTTTTACCCTTATCATGTTCAACAGGTTCAAAGACTAGAACCACGTGATTTGGAACCGCGATTAGACTTTAGTCGGTGGATACTTAGAAGGAGAAGAATAGTTAGCAGGTGCCTATTCACTGATGAGGCCACATTTACAAGGGATGGGGTTTACAATCTACGAAATTCCCATGTTTGGGATTATGAAAATCCTTTTGCTACAAGACAAACACATTCGCAGTATAGGTTTTCGGTTAACGTTTGGTGTGGAGTTTTAGATAATCACCTTATTCGACCATATGTCCTACCCCGTACATTAACAGGGGACGACTATTTTGCTTTTTTGCAAAATATGTTACCAGTGCTATTAGAAAATGAGGAAATTGGAGGAATGTATTTCCAGCACGATGGTGCATCGCCTCACTTTAGGGTAATTGTGCGAACTTTTCTAGACGAGAATTTTAGAAACATGTGGATAGGGAAAGGCGGGCCCAATAATTGGCCTTGCCGGTCGCCGGATTTTAACCCAGTGGACTATCATATTTGGGGATATCTGAATGCCAAAGTATACTCTACTGAGATAAACAGCTTAGAAGATCTTATTCAAAGAATTGATGATGCTTGCGAGGAAATCAGGGCAAATGCATTAATGATAAGACAAGCAACACAAAACATCTTAAAAAGAGTTCGTAAATGCCTAGAACAAAATGGTGGACATTTCGAACAATTATTAAAATAATTTGACATTCCGTGTAACTCAATTTTTTCTGTTCTTTTGGAATAAACTATTGATTTATAAAAATCTTGATGAATTATTTTTTTTTCTTATCCCGAACCTGGATTATAACTGTTTTTGTTACATGATAAGATTTTGATGCTTATGTAACTTAGACCTACCAAAAATGAAATAAATCTATTCGGTGGTTCTAAAGTTATTACGTACGAAAATGTCAATGATACATTTAAATAACTTTGACATTAAAAGTTAAGCAGTAAAACGGGATGTGCACTTCGAAAAATATTTTGGTGCCGCTCTATTTTTTCTGTTTTCTTCGAATAATCTATTGGATTTTAAAAATTCTGATATACAGGGTGTTGTTTTGGAGATTATCGAATTTTGCAAATTTTTCTCCAACTAGACCTGGATTATAATTATTTTTATTACACTATCTTATTGTGTTATCAATGCAATATATCCTTACCAAAAATGAAAGAAATATATAGGGTGGTTCTAAAGTTATGGCCTTCAAAAGCATTGGACTAAATGAATAAAACACCCTGTATCTCTGTTAATAATTATGTTAGACCAATTAACCAAGGCTATTTGGAACCACCAAAGTGTCCCCTACTTGCAGTTAACCTATGGTGGTTTAACTATGAAACACCCTGTATAACTGATTAATAAATGGAATATACATATATGAACGCCTTTAGTTAAGCGGTGCCTTTATTTATGTTCTATACTCTATAACGGATTAGGTAAAGCCAGGGCGTCGCCAGTCCCTGCGCCGGGACTAGAGTCACTGCCAATATAATAACAACTTGAGTCGTAGAAAAAAATTGTGTATACCTCGGGTGGATTATTCTTATCGCCCGAGGACAAAATTTGAGCACGACGAAACTTTTCTGTATTTGTATTATTTATAATGCAAATTAAATCCTCAATTGAATTATCTACAGCTTAATTAACAAAGTTCAAGTAGTTTTTAACTAATTTCCAAAATCTCACTTTACTAAACTTTTGCCTCGTAATAGTTAGTCTCCAAGTTGGTTTTTAGTAAAAGAATGGCTCATTAAAGTTTTTAAATGAATTGAAAATTCTTTCAAAACAGGATTATTAATTAACTAAAGATATCAAATTGTACGTTTCATATTTATATCTATCAACCACAATTCCCACTGACCGAAAAGGAAATTGTATGTATCTCTCATTTTATGCTTTCCTGTTACAACAAAGCGAGCGTTGAATCAATTTTATTATCCGCCACATATTTGTTTATTTGCATATACACCAATGCTAAATGTAACTGACCAATATTACGTTGCTTTTTTCTACTGCATAAATAAGATATATTATACGGATTTTTCAAAAATTCCAACTCCAATACGTTGCAATCTAATCTTCAAATTAACATCCTGTAGTACTATTTCCACTGGAGTATGGAGGGTAGAAGGAAATAGAACCATCTTGTATGAGGGACAAGTTGAAAAAGTGTCCACCTGTAAACAGCAAATTATAATTCGAAGATTCACCGAAATGGCGCTCGTGTAGCTAATGGAAATGATGTGAATTTATCGGTCAAATGTCATTTAGTAAATATAACCTATGAAACTCCTGAGATAACGTCGATAGTCGATAGTGATTTGATTTTTATAAATTTTTTTTAATATATTTTTGTTATTTTAATTATTTTATTGTTGTTCATACAAGGAGAAAAAAATTATAACTTTCTTTCCTTTTTTAATTTTGTATCTTACTCTAATAATTCATGGCGCTGTTTTTAAAATCTTTCCACTTTTTCCTCCTTTTCGATGGACACTTTTTAATATATTCAGATGGTCCTCCTTCTTTCTACCCTCCATACACTGGAGAAATGTTTGTATTGTTACAAGCCAATTGTCAAAAAATGATAATGTCCTCAAAGTCCTTATAATAATTAAAGACTCTTTAGCTCACTAGAATCCCTCCAAAAAAATCTATTATACACATCCTGTTGCCATCGGATTTAAGAAGGAGCTCTGTGAACTGCAACAATTCCAAATAGATGTTAAATTCATGTAGATCCCATTCCACGCTGGAATTCGGGCAATTAAGAGGCATATTAACGTGCAAAAGAAGTAGCAGAAAATGTGACTATAGTTAACGCGATGTCTGTCCATCAGTAACTTAAGCTTATCGCAAAAGAAAAAGTGTTTGATGCGTGGCAAAATCGATAGTGTGAATCGAAAATAAAAAAATAAAGTCAAGCCTGATGTAAAACCCTGGAATATAATACCAATTAAGAGCTCCAATCAAGTACTAACACGATTAAGGATACGATACGATTCTATATTTTGCATACATAACTAGAAAAAAACAGTAGATAATTTTTAAACACTTTTGTTTTTCAAAGTATTCTTCACGAAGAGAAATGCATTTTTAGATCCTTTGGAACCAATTCTGGAAGCAGTTATTCCACTTGCTGGTTGGTACATTCAAAATAGAGTTTTTGAAGGCGTTGACTGCATCTTCTGGGGACTGGAACCTTATTTTTTGGAAAAGTCGTTAGGACTTAGGTCGAGACTGTATGGAGGTTGGTCCAACAATTCGATGTTTTCTTGCTTTAAAAACCGCGAGCTGTGTGGGAACTTGCATTGTCTTGGTGAAGGATCATTCGTCGTTGGGGAATGGTTTTTCGAAACTCAGCAATTACTTCCGGCAAACAAATCGATATGTACCAATCAGCAGTAATAGTTCTTTGATCTTGCAGAGGAATTGTTGCTACATGATCCGCTTCCGAGACAAATGTCGCCACCATTTTGTTGGAAACGCTTCGAGAACGGATAACTTTCGTCGGTTTCTGGTTCATCTTGGAACACCCAAACAGCCGACTTACGTTTATTTTCGGGTTCATAAGAGTAAATCCAGGATTCATCAACACTGACAATACTGAATATATTTTTTCAGTTTTCTGCGTTAAACCTGGTTTTTGATGTGCTCAATGATGCTCCAATATCACGATATGTGACATGTCGATCTTCTTCGATAAGCTTACTTACAGCATCGACGTTTTCCTGGGTTGACTGCCGTTGTTGGTGGACCTGTTCTTGGATTGTCTCTAAGATTAATCCATCCACGTTTAAATTATCCATACCAAGGTGAAATAGTCGACTGATGCGGTGCTGCATCGCCAAAAACTGAAACCAACTTCGCAAGGTATTTTTGTTGAGACAACTGTCTTCGAAAATTGTAAAAAATTATTGAGCGAAAATTTTCTCGGCTTAATTCCATTTTTCGGCTGACTTATAAACTTTAAAAATTCAGTTCAGGTACAGCTTCAAACGAATCGGTCTGAAACTTTGGCGTTAATATAACCAAACATGACAGTTAATTTTGACATTTGATATTTGTTGACAGCACACAATCGGCAGTAGATCAAAATGACATAGTTGATGCGACAGTAGAAATGAAGGATGAGGGAAGTGCATAGATCAAAATATGCACAGACAGCCAGGCGTCGTTGAAGGCTCTTGTGAACCCAAAAGTGACATTAAGATTGGTATGGAAATGCCGAGAAGAACTCTAGAGTCCTCTCAGAACGCAACAAAATAAGTTTGGTTTGGGTTCCGGAACACTGTAACATCGAGGGCAATAAAAAAGCTGATGAACTAGCAAGGGATGGTTCATCAAATCCATATATTGGCCCAGAACCCACATTCGAGGTTACCAAATCTACCATCCGAAAATGCATACGAGTCTGGGTCAAACGAAAATAAAGGGAGGTGGAATGAAGCCCCTCTCATGCACCAAGGGAAAACATTTATTGAAAAACCTTCAGAGCATAGAGCTGAAGAACAACTCAAGATGAGTAGGAATCAAATCAGAGCAATAACGGGTCTTCTCACAGATCACAAACCTACACAAAATCGGGCTATACAACGGAGAACTTTTGTGCAGACAATGTGGTGAAGGAACAGAAACGGCCAAATATATACTGTCAGAATGCGAAGCGAAGAATCGGACAGCCTAGGCTAACTCCCGAAGAATACAATAGACAACCGGTGAAGAGCTTGTAAAGACTGGTACAAGGAACTAGAGTAAAGGAATGGGTGTTGTGAAGCTAAACCCGGAAGACACAAAAAGCCTAAAATGCCGGGGTGTAGCTGCAGCATCCGAGAGAAAAAAAAAAGGAACTACTGAAGAAGGGATTGAAGAACTAGTTAGCGCAGTTCCACATTGGGAGCGCTCTTTCGAAAAGATCATTAGCGAACTACACGAGACTACTCTATTCTCAATATAGTTTCCATAATTATAAATGATATTTTAGAGTTTCCATTGGTTTTTTCATTAAATAGTGGAATTAATTATAAACAGTTAGTTTGATTTAAAAAAGTAATGTGAGTAGATTCCACAAAGTAAGGGTCTAAACAGTAAATTCAATTAGTTTCCTCAGCCTACTACTGGGTTGTTAAATTGGTTTTTTTTTTCATTCTTGGCCATTTAGTTCATATGTCTTGCGGTCAAAACTTGGTTATTTTCGAGTATCGGCAATATAAGGAAAACTTTTGAAGGTAGGAACAAGGCTTTTGTTTTTTTATTCTTCATCGATGAAGTACGATAAAGTAAACTGAGAGGGAGAAAAGTTGGAAGTTTAATTTTTATAGCAGGCGGTATTAGATGAGGGTCCGTTAAAAATTAACTCAAATACCAATAAAAATCTAGTTGCCCTAACTAGATTTTAAAAATTAACTAAAAATACCAATAAAAATCTAGCTGCCCCTAACTAAAATTTAAAAATTAACTCAAATATCAATAAAAATCTAACCTAGTCTGTCCTCTAACTAAATTTTAAAAATTAACTCAAATACCAATAAAAATCTAGTTGCCCTAACTAAATTTTAAAAATTAACTGAAAATACCAATAAAAATCTAGCTACCCCTAACTAAATTTTAAAAATTAACTCAAATACCAATAACAATCTAACCTAGTCTGTCCTCTAACTAAATTTTAAAAATTAACTCAAATAACAATAAAAATCTAACCCAGTCTGTCCTCTAACTAAATTTTAAAAATTAACTCAAATACCAATAAAAATCTAGTTGCCCTAACTAAATTTTAAAAATTAACTGAAAATACCAATAAAAATCTAGCTACCCCTAACTAAATTTTAAAAATTAACTCAAATACCAATAACAATCTAACCTAGTATGTCCTCTAACTAAATTTTAAAAATTAACTCAAATAACAATAAAAATCTAACTCAGTCTGTCCTCTAACTAAATTTTAAAAATCAACTCAAAATACCAATAAAAATCTAACCCAGTCTGTCCTCTAACTAAATTTTAAAAAACTCAAAATACCAATAAAAATCTAGCTACCCCTAACTAAATTTTAAAAATTAACTCAAATACCAATAAAAATCTAACCTAGTCTGTCCTCTAACTAAATTTAAAAAAACTCAAAATACCAATAAAAATCTAGCTACCCCTAACTAAATTTTAAAAATTAACTCAAATACCAATAACAATCTAACCTAGTATGTCCTCTAACTAAATTTTAAAAATTAACTCAAATAACAATAAAAATCTAACCCAGTCTGTCCTCTAACTAAATTTTAAAAATTAACTCAAAATACCAATAAAAATCTAACCCAGTCTGTCCTCTAACTAAATTTTAAAAAACTCAAAATACCAATAAAAATCTAGCTACCCCTAACTAAATTTTAAAAATTAACTCAAATACCAATAAAAATCTAACCTAGTCTGTCCTCTAACTAAATTTTAAAAATTAACTCAAATAACAATAAAAATCTAACCCAGTCTATCCTCTAACTAAATTTTAAAAATTAACTCAAAATACCAAAAAAAATCTAGTTAACCCTAACTAAATTTTAAAAATTAACTCAAATATCAATAAAAATCTAACCTAGTCTGTCCTCTAACTAAATTTTAAAAATTAACTCAAATACCAATAAAAATCTAGTTGCCCTAACTAAATTTTAAAAATTAACTGAAAATACCAATAAAAATCTAGCTACCCCTAACTAAATTTTAAAAATTAACTAAAATACCAATAACAATCTAACCTAGTCTGTCCTCTAACTAAATTTTAAAAATTAACTCAAATACCAATAACAATCTAACCTAGTCTGTCCTCTAACTAAATTTTAAAAATTAACTCAAATACCAATAAAAATCTAACCCAGTCTGTCCTCTAACTAAATTTTAAAAAACTCAAAATACCAATAAAAATCTAGCTACCCCTAACTAAATTTTAAAAATTAACTCAAATACCAATAAAAATCTAACCTAGTCTGTCCTCTAACTAAATTTTAAAAAACTCAAAATACCAATAAAAATCTAGCTACCCCTAACTAAATTTTAAAAATTAACTCAAATACCAATAAAAATCTAACCTAGTCTGTCCTCTAACTAAATTTAAAAAGCTCAAAATACCAATAAAAATCTAGCTACCCCTAACTAAATTTTAAAAATTAACTCAAATACCAATAACAATCTAACCTAGTATGTCCTCTAACTAAATTTTAAAAATTAACTCAAATAACAATAAAAATCTAACCCAGTCTGTCCTCTAACTAAATTTTAAAAATTAACTCAAAATACCAATAAAAATCTAACCCAGTCTGTCCTCTAACTAAATTTTAAAAAACTCAAAATACCAATAAAAATCTAGCTACCCCTAACTAAATTTTAAAAATTAACTCAAATACCAATAAAAATCTAACCTAGTCTGTCCTCTAACTAAATTTTAAAAATTAACTCAAATAACAATAAAAATCTAACCCAGTCTATCCTCTAACTAAATTTTAAAAATTAACTCAAAATACCAAAAAAAATCTAGTTAACCCTAACTAAATTTTAAAAATTAACTCAAATATCAATAAAAATCTAACCTAGTCTGTCCTCTAACTAAATTTTAAAAATTAACTCAAATACCAATAAAAATCTAGTTGCCCTAACTAAATTTTAAAAATTAACTGAAAATACCAATAAAAATCTAGCTACCCCTAACTAAATTTTAAAAATTAACTAAAATACCAATAACAATCTAACCTAGTCTGTCCTCTAACTAAATTTTAAAAATTAACTCAAATACCAATAACAATCTAACCTAGTCTGTCCTCTAACTAAATTTTAAAAATTAACTCAAATACCAATAAAAATCTAACCCAGTCTGTCCTCTAACTAAATTTTAAAAAACTCAAAATACCAATAAAAATCTAGCTACCCCTAACTAAATTTTAAAAATTAACTCAAATACCAATAAAAATCTAACCTAGTCTGTCCTCTAACTAAATTTTAAAAATTAACTCAAATAACAATAAAAATCTAACCCAGTCTATCCTCTAACTAAATTTTAAAAATTAACTCAAAATACCAAAAAAAAATCTAGTTAACCCTAACTAAATTTTAAAAATTAACTCAAATATCAATAAAAATCTAACCTAGTCTGTCCTCTAACTAAATTTTAAAAATTAACTCAAATACCAATAAAAATCTAGTTGCCCTAACTAAATTTTAAAAATTAACTGAAAATACCAATAAAAATCTAGCTACCCCTAACTAAATTTTAAAAATTAACTCAAATACCAATAACAATCTAACCTAGTCTGTCCTCTAACTAAATTTTAAAAATTAACTCAAATAACAATAAAAATCTAACCTAGTCTGTCCTCTAACTAAATTTTAAAAATTAACTCAAATACCAATAAAAATCTAGTTGCCCTAACTAAATTTTAAAAATTAACTGAAAATACCAATAAAAATCTAGCTACCCCTAACTAAATTTTAAAAATTAACTCAAATACCAATAACAATCTAACCTAGTATGTCCTCTAACTAAATTTTAAAAATTAACTCAAATAACAATAAAAATCTAACCCAGTCTGTCCTCTAACTAAATTTTAAAAATCAACTCAAAATACCAATAAAAATCTAACCCAGTCTGTCCTCTAACTAAATTTTAAAAAACTCAAAATACCAATAAAAATCTAGCTACCCCTAACTAAATTTTAAAAATTAACTCAAATACCAATAAAAATCTAACCTAGTCTGTCCTCTAACTAAATTTTAAAAATTAACTGAAAATACCAATAAAAATCTAGCTACCCCTAACTAAATTTTAAAAATTAACTCAAATACCAATAACAATCTAACCTAGTATGTCCTCTAACTAAATTTTAAAAATTAACTCAAATAACAATAAAAATCTAACCCAGTCTGTCCTCTAACTAAATTTTAAAAATTAACTCAAAATACCAATAAAAATCTAACCCAGTCTGTCCTCTAACTAAATTTTAAAAAACTCAAAATACCAATAAAAATCTAGCTACCCCTAACTAAATTTTAAAAATTAACTCAAATACCAATAAAAATCTAACCTAGTCTGTCCTCTAACTAAATTTTAAAAATTAACTCAAATAACAATAAAAATCTAACCCAGTCTGTCCTCTAACTAAATTTTAAAAATTAACTCAAAATACCAAAAAGAATCTAGTTAACCTTAACTAAATTTTAAAAATTAACCCAAATATCAATAAAAATCTAACCTAGTCTGTCCTCTAACTAAATTTTTAAAATTAACTCAAAATACCAATCAAAATCTAGCTACCCCTAACTAAATTTTAAAAATAAACTCAAATACCAATAAAAATCTAACCCATTCTGTCCTCCAACTAAATTTTAAAAATTAACTCAAATACCAATAAAAATCTAGCTACCCCTAACTTAATTTTTAAAATTTATAAATTTAATTTTATATAAAAATTCAATCAAACCCCATAATTAAATCTTAAAAAAATAGATTTGATTTTATATAAAAAGTCAATCCAATTACAAAATTTAATTTTAAAAAAATTAATTTTTTTGTTACGAAAAAAGTTATTTTTTACCCTCTAATAAAACTTTTCGAAGGAATTTTATTTTAAAACTAAATAAAAACTCAATCTAAGCCAAATTTCAACTTTTTAAATAGAGTTATAGGCAATGAAAAACATCAAAATGGGCGGATTTTTACCAAAATTAAATTTAGGCGCCGATCAGCGCCGGTAACCAGCGAGCAGGTAACCCGCTTTCTTTCTGTCCATAGGTACCCCTTCGATAGAGGAATTTAGAAAAATAGTCTGAATTGATTTTCAGGAATGCTTTACAGTATACCTAAAAGAAACTTATTGATTTTATCAAAAATATGTGTTTACGATTGAATTGAAAATTTTGATTTTTTTTGCAGCCAAAGCGAGACTCCGCTGATGCCGCCATAGCTGTGTTCACTGCTCATAAGCATTCACCCTCAAACAGTACGCACCAAATAACTTTACAGGGTGTTGTTTACCAACTGGATTGTGCCTTGCAAAACCCAATAACCCAAAAGGCTGGTATAGTTTTCATATACGACATGTCGAATTCTAAGTACTCAAACTTCGATTATGATTTATCACAGAAAATTCTAACTCTTTTAAAGGTAAGCGAACAATATTCTGTTTTTCATCATTCATTACTTTATTCATATATACTGATATTTATGTATTTTTTTTATTATAAATGTACTAGAGGACCCGACAGACGTCCTGCCCTAATCTTGTATTGCCAATAACATAATATATGCAAATTTGGTCTATTTTTATTTTGATCAAAAAATATCGTAATGGTACGTATTTGAAGTCTAAAAATTCGATAATCATGTTAATTTATTGATAATATCTTTCTTGAAAAATTGATTTTCCTCCTATAATTGTCATTCTGTTTGTATCGATGTTTTGTCAAACATATAGTTCATAGTCGAGCGTAGCGAGGCTAGTAATTCATCTTAGGCAATCAATCTACTTTACTGCCGAGCTGAACATATAATTTTTTCTCCGATTGTTTATAATGATATATGTATAAAATGAATTTGAAAATTATTACAATTCCCACAATCTTTTCATTTTTCCTCTGTAGTGATAAATTAAAACAAAATTTTATAGAAATGGCAATTGTTGGAGTGGCTGGTTGCTATGGAAATGTATATGTAAATATCGGTATATTTATATTATGGACAGTGATAGCGACTTAGAAATACTTACTCCTCCAGAAATAAGGAAGGTGGCAAAAAATATTGAGTTAAATTTGTTGCCGCAGAAGTCTCGGATGAAATATGAAGGAAATGTCAAATGTTTTATTCCCATTGAGAATAATCATTTTGCTGCTTAGGTAGGAAAAGTAATACTTTGCTGATTGATATGCGTCTGCAAAATTAATATTTGCTGTCAATCGGAGAAAAAATTAATTTTCTTTCAGTGAATTTTTCCGTTATTTTAATCTTCGGCTATTCGGGGCGGAGTGAAACCCACAAATGAAAATAATTAAAATCGGTCCAGCCGTTCTTGAGTTATAAATAGTGTATTAATGTTATTAATTCCACTATTTAATGAAAAAATTATGAAAGGATATAGATAATTATTTAGATATTGACATATCATCGGCAGAATGACAGATGTTACATTTGACTTTATTTTATATATTTAGATTAAAATACGTCAAATTTTTAATTCTATTGTACGTTTTCCGAACAAAAATTTAGCAATACAGGGTGATTCACGAAAATATAGAACAATGGGTACTATTTATTTTCGAAATTTCTTTGATAGGATGATTTCAACGAACTATATAGACGGGTAGCCCATGACTCATCTAGGCTTCATTATTTCGAATGGATGCTGTTTTCACCATCGAGTTTCATGTGAAAAACAATTAGGATAAGGCTATTCCCCAAGACCCAGACTGGATAATCGACACAACGGTGGACATTGGAAATCTTTTAAAATTTTCACGAAACTAGATCAATTAACTTATGGATGCCATGTACTTGGATGCATTCCTTGGGTACTACTTTATCATAAAAAAAAACGTGGCATACAAATCCAAGTGATACTAAGAGTTGATAGTAAGGGTTAAAAATTGATAAAACGGTGAAAAAAAAAACAATTAACTTATGTATGCCGAAGAGAGTTTAGATTTTTTTATCTTAGTAGATGTTAAAAATATTATCAGCACACATTTTGCGGCGGTACTTTCATTTGTTAATAATTTTGCAAATATGATGTAAAAGTTATAATTAAGAACAATTAACTTACGGATGCCGTTTGATATATAAGTAAACATTATCGAATACTCTTATAAACAACTTCCGCTGTAAACGGAAGTAACGAATAGATGGCAATATTTTCATTAAATAGCTCACTCTTCAAAACCCCTTCATTCCAATTTTCATGATTCAGTTACCTTTAGTTCTCGAGATATTTCTAATTGACCGTTTACCTGCCGCACCCTGTATTCAGGGTATTGATTTTTGAAAATTTTTGTCAAGACGGACCTGGATTATCTTTTTGGTGATACTTTAATGGAATTTCCAAGTAATGGTTATTACGTGTACCAAATTTCAAAATAATATACAGGGTAATTCGGAAGTTATGAGGTCCGAAAAAAAAGGTTAAATTGGTAAAACACATTAAATATAGGTTTTTTGTAACCCCCAAAGTGATGTCCAACTACAGTTAAAGACAGGCCCTTTTCCAATGAAACACCCTGTATAAAATACTTTGCATTCATTAAACAGATGGATGACGATCGTTTCTAATTCGGATCCTCCACTAACGTGTTCGTCACTTCTGCAATTGATTTTGGACAAACTTTAACATGATACGTCCTACCCAGCTTCTTGAACCCAATACCCGAATGAAAATGTTAGCTAAACATTTAAAATTAAAAATCGCGAAATTCAATATCTTCCTTTCTGGAGTTCCTAAGTAGTCAAATATATTTATTGTTTTCAAAGTAGTATTCTCTTGTTCTCTTTTTCATAATATTGGTAATAATTATTCTCCTTATAAGGAAATTTTACGATTTTATTTATACAAAATACGGACGAATCTGATTCGCGTAATTAATTATCAATAAATTACATGTCACTAATTAATTAATGACTTTATATGTACAGTTAAAACTTAACAAGAAAAATGTAGTCGTTTTTTGATTGTTTGAACGTGAACAAATTAATCCATTAGGTGTGTAAGAATCCTTTCTGACAGCCTTAGGTCAGTATGAGTCAGTCAATGACCGAAGCCGTTCAATCATTCCAATTGAATAATGAGAAAACACATAATGTACATTTGAAAAGTAATTCCCAGATATATTGGATATTTTCAGTGTCGAAAAATCTCATATTTTAATTAAATTCTAATTTTATTGAATTGTAATTAAATTCAATTAAAATCACTTAATATGGTCGTGATTTCTGATTTTTCAAGTACTTAGATCCTCTTTATATGTTACAGACAAAGTCCGTTATGCAGTCATACCTAGGTTTGCCTAGCACGTTGAGTACCACTAATGCTTAAGCCAGTTCCTTACGGATGTACCGCAATGGGTAACTTTGGAACGGATTGACATAATTAGATGAAACTTTGACAGAAATGGTTAATATAATGTCTACATATGACCTTGAGCCATTATATTGGCCACTGGTACATTTTAATGAATATAATTTATAATGTACCAATGGCCACTATCATGCCATGATGCAAAAAAATGAAAAATACCCTTTTTTGTGAAAACCAATGTAAATTCTACTTACCCTGGTTTATTCCCATCATCCATAATAGTTTTTCAATGCAATTTCTCACTTGCAATTGACAAATACCGGTTTATCTTGAACAGGACACTCGTGCATTTTTTATTGAGCTTACTTAATAATTTTATGGTGGTTTGATTTCCCAAAATAAATAACAAAAAGAATAAACTAAAGATGTTTAAGTTGTATTTATAGAACGGTGAGGCACTATAAAACAAGCCGAAGACAATTCCAAAGTAGTAATCGATTACGTTGACCATGTTCTGCTCTGTTCTTTGTATCATGATATTTACCTATATTAAATTCTATAAACGAACGTTATCTATCCATTCTAATACGTGGAATTAAATAAATACTACAACTTGTCGTTTATAAAATGAATTTTGTTTCCATATGTGAAGTAGAAAAAAAAATCACTGGAGTGAATGTAGAGGAACTGTGCATAATACTCCTACAGTTTATCTTAAGCCAGCGTTATATATAAAAAAAATTCATGCGCTGTAGAAGTATGTACAGAGTGTCCCAAATAGGATGGTTTTGCAGGGTATTACCAAAATTGAAGGAGTGTAACGTTAATTTCGTTCACTTTACTTTCCTCCAGTTAATTAATAATAAATTATCGTATGGGCGGCGAATAGCCAGTCCTTTCTCATACCCAACACCGAGAAATGTTTCAAGGCTGAATATATTTACTGTCGACGAGAGTCGAAATCAACGTTTCTATACGGGCCGATCGAGTCCCGTCTGTCGTGAAAATGGCCACTGCTATTTTGATATTCCCACTTCGAACTCGCTCTTATCTCTTCTTCTACCAATTATTAATTAAATATGAATCAAGAATTCACTACTGAAATGTACATTCCTTTCCTGGTCAAAGCGTATGAGCGTGACATGAACATGAGACGTAAGTCTGTTATCTTTCACATAATTTCGTGTATTTAAACAGTGGCAAAAGGGTTTCATTCTTCTTTCCTGTGAACATGTGCCATTGAAGCAAAAATTTCTATTATCGTATCTTATCTTTAAAAAGTGCATTCATGTGAATGCATTTTACCTGGACCCGAAACTTTACCTGGGATATTTTACATGGGACTTTAGAACTTTACCTGTTACCTGTACTTCAACGAGGACTCCATCTCTATCACTCCAGGAAAGTACCACCTAGAGATTTTTCAACTCTTCAACAACCGTCAATAGAAACTAGTAATTTTTTTCCCTTTGCTTAATTGTTTGATTTCAAAGTCAATATACAACTTGTAAATTTAATAACGTTGTTCATAAAGTTTATTTTCCCTTCCAATCTTAAAGGATTTGTCGTTATAATGCTGATATGAGTAACAAATAAGCTAGTATTATTCAGGGTGGCGCTCACTTACCTTTCTTAAATAATTTTTCTTTTATTAATTTCAGTAACTTGATTAATAATTAACTTATCTTAATTAAAATAAATTTCAAGTAGAATTGCCCGAGAACCGGTAAGACTACTCTCTGAATTTGTACTAGTTTGGTCTCAGAATCTACACCTGAGGTGCTCTCTAAAGTGAGTAGCCGTTGCAAATTGTCGCCCAACCTTGTTGGAGGCGTTGCAAATTGGCATTACCTTATCGATACGTAACAGGAGATAGAAAAAAAACTCAAGATATCTTATTTTATTGTTAAACAAGCCATGGTTCAATCAGATCTTCAGTAAGTTATTGAATTTTCAAGATGTAGGGCGATTTTCCATAATTATCCCAAACTGCTATCTCAAATATCTTCTTTATCTTAATAGTTGTGAGAAAAGTGCAAGAAATCTTTTGATAGAATAACGAGGAGAGTTCAGTGCAATAGCCAATTAATTTTTAGGGTGTTCATGTTAGTAGATATAGACTTTGTAACGTGCTTTCTTCCTAAACGTGGTTCCTACCACACGAACACGTCACTATGGACACCTTTGATGCAAAATTTTCGTTTCAAATCTCGGGCGCCAGATTTTTAACGTGGTTTGCTCCACGGCCCCTTGACCCCTAGCGTCAAGAGTTCCAGATAGCCTCAGATGGAAGTTACGGAAAGTTCCAGGGGTCTTGTTGAATTCACTTTATTTACCTAATTACAACTCGGACGGGCCAAATATGGATCCTCCAATTTATAAGTTACGGGTTAATGAAGGAAACAGGGATTCAGCCGAATTGTATATTACCTACGGTTTGGTGTATACGAGCACAAAATAAGTCGGTAGGTATACCACAAAATAATCAGAAAGAACCTTTAGTCTATTAATACTCTGTGGTCTATTTTACTGAATATTTCACTCGAAACATGTTGTATCAATGCAACGAATGCTAAATTATTAAATGGAAATTATTTAAGATGAAAAACTACCAACATAGAAGTAGGTACTTACATTAAAATGGTCTTCACAAACAAAAGCAGTAGTATTTGTCGAAATATCGTCTTTGTTTCGACGCATAGCTTGCAATCACAATGCCCTTCTCTTAAGTGCATTTTTGCTTGCGCCACCAGGTAAAGTAACAAATATTTTGTCTGGAGTTTTAATAGACGTTGATTTACACTCTGGAACAATGCAATACTTGGAATACAAAGTTTGTTTTTTCGGCTTTATCCATTTTTAAAGCTTTCAGAAACAAATTAGGTCACAAAAACTCAGAGCGTGGCACACGAATAAGAACGTAAACAAATGGAGTGACGTCAACGGATGGGGTAGCCTTCTTTATGACGTAAAGCGCGTTTTGGCGGACTTTCAAATTTTATTATTTTTAAAGTCGTTTTAAAAGTAAAGTTTATATTTTTTTGAAAAAATAGGCCTGCAAGGTGTTAGGAGACCTGATAAAGCGTCAATTCGCACCAATAGCAAAATTTATGCTTGTACCCTATTGAACAAATACAGGTGCAGACCTTCATATTGAAAATTGTGTGTGAACACAACCCCAATACCAGATACCAGTAGGACGATCAAGGTAATTGATGACATGTCGAAAACTTCTTTTTTGTATACAGGGTTCGTGTGATAAAAAGGCTAACTATATGCTTGGAGGTATGTATGTGGAATTACATTTAAAAAACACGACCTAACTGTAATAAACAACAATACGGCAAAAATAAATAAAATTTCAATTTTATTATCATTATTATCAATAACGGGCTTCACTTTCTCTCAACTTTTGCTGGAAAACAACCAAATTGTGTTAAATTGTTTAAAATTCTCTTCACTGTGTGACGGCTGGGTAGGGATCGATCTGGATATCTTGTAGCAAATAAAACACATGTTAGTAACAGTCTATAAGTATAAATTTTAGATATAGGGTATTCTACACAAAGTGACATTCAAATTTAATGTAGAATCCGAAAAGTTAATAATATACAGAGAGTTGCATTTAAAATAAGAAAGTTGTGACATGTATGTCAAAATATTTTCCATAAATTAGCCATAACTTGTTCTCCATCTATGCCAATTTTTATAGAAATCGTGCGAGTAGTCTCCAATATGTAGATAGTATAAGCTAACGAACTCTTCACATTGTGGTGTAGAGAACAAGAGAACTTTGTAAAATATAATAATTTAAAATAATTTAATCAGACAATTATAGTTTAAAATTTATTGCTGTCTAGCAGTTTTTATTTAAACTATTAGGTTTCTAATTGGTCCTTCAAATATCATCACTATTAATACAATATCTTTGTCGGGTATATTGTGCGATTCTCGTCAATAGCTCTTTCCATATTCCTTTCGCTTTTTATCCTTTTTTTCTCTGAGAATACTAATGTGAATATGTAAACTACTTTTTAACGCATCCGGAACTCGTGCATTTACAAACAACAATAGTGGTAAAGTCCCATTATTTTCTTTTCTCTTTGTTGGAATTTTCCTACACATTTAGGTACGAATTGTTCATATTTTGCATTTATCGTGTTTTCAGGTATTTCGTCATCTACACTAATATTATAAAGAGAAAATTTTTGTTAACTGATTTTGAAAAAAAAATTAGATCTTACCAACATTACAATCATGTAATCCAAGGTATCAATCATTATTTTCCTACAAAAGTCATTATTTGGCGTGTGTTGCGAAAACGATCTTCTATATCAGCGATTCTCTAAGTGTGTTCCGTGGAACCCTAGGGTTCCGTGACACCCCCGTAGGGGTTCCGCAAGAATTCAGAAACCAACTCAAGCATCTTTGAGAATGTTCGATCGCGCCTCAACACTCATATCGACGATTAGCGTTCGGAGCGATAAGTACCTACCTACTTACAAGCTAGAAATAGGGTTGCGCGATACACTAGAAAGTATCGATATTAGGTATCGATACGGATCGGAACGTAAAGTATCGATACAGTAGAATATCGAATATTAATTTATCGATACTCGAAGTATCGATACGTTAACGATCCGAGATTTTGCTAATTTTGACGTTTTTTCGGTAAAAAAACACCTTTTTGGGGGGTGGAAAAAGACATTATTACAACTTTTTCATCAGTGACTTTTTCACATAACCTCAAAATTAGCTCAAAAAACGCAAAAAACCTAATTTTTTATTTTTGGTTTCGTTAAAAAATGTTCGATTTTGATGAAAATTTAGTAGAAGGTAGCTTTCTTAGTCACAAACCATGAAAAAAAATTTCAAATTGAAATATTGGAAATTTTTCGAGTTATAACGTTTTTTCGGTAAAACACTTTTTTTGGGGGGTGGAAAAAGACATTATTGCGATTTCCGGCCAAAGTTGAGTTCCTAGAATAAAAAGTTGATCATAAAAGTTGTAGATCTTGGGAAAATCTACAACTTTTACATCAATGACTTTTCCACATAACCTCAAAATTAGCTCGAAAAACGCAAAAAACTGCATTTTTCGTTTTTTATTTTTGGTTTCGTTAAAAAATGTTCGATTTTGATGAAAATTTAGTAGAAGGTAGCTTTGATAGTCACAAACCATCAAAAAAATTTCAAATTAAAATATTGGAAATTTTTCGAGTTATGACGTTTTTTCGGTAAAACACACTTTTTTTTGGGGGGTGGAAAAAGACATTATTGCGATTTCCGGCCAAAGTTTAGTTCCTAGAATAAAAAGTTGTTTATAAAAGTTGTAGATCTTGGGAAAATCTACAACTATTACATCAATGACTTTTTCACATAACCTCAAAATTAGCTGGAAAAACGCAAAAAACTGCATTTTTGGTTTTTTATTTTTGGTTTCGTTAAAAAATGTTCGATTTTGATGAAAATTTAGTAGAAGGTAACTTTCATAGTCACAAACCATGAAAAAAAATTTCAAATTGAAATATTGGAAATTTTTCGAGTTATAAACGTTTTTTCGGTAAAACACACTTTTTTTTGGGGGGTGGAAAAAGACATTATTGCGATTTCCGGCCAAAGTTTAGTTCCTAGAATAAAAAGTTGTTTATAAAAGTTGTAGATCTTGGGAAAATCTACAACTATTACATCAATGACTTTTTCACATAACCTCAAAATTAGCTGGAAAAACGCAAAAAACTGCATTTTTGGTTTTTTATTTTTGGTTTCGTTAAAAAATGTTCGATTTTGATGAAAATTTAGTAGAAGGTAACTTTCATAGTCATAAACCATGAAAAAAAATTTCAAATTGAAATATTGGAAATTTTTCGAGTTATAACGTTTTTTCGGTAAAACACACTTTTTTTGGGGGGTGGAAAAAGACATTATTGCGATTTCCGGCCAAAGTTTAGTTCCTAGAATAAAAAGTTGTTTATAAAAGTTGTAGATCTTGGGAAAATCTACAACTATTACATCAATGACTTTTTCACATAACCTCAAAATTAGCTGGAAAAACGCAAAAAACTGCATTTTTGGTTTTTTATTTTTGGTTTCGTTAAAAAATGTTCGATTTTGATGAAAATTTAGTAGAAGGTAACTTTCATAGTCATAAACCATGAAAAAAAATTTCAAATTGAAATATTGGAAATTTTTCGAGTTATAACGTTTTTTCGGTAAAACACACTTTTTTTGGGGGGTGGAAAAAGACATTATTGCGATTTCCGGCCAAAGTTTAGTTCCTAGAATAAAAAGTTGTTTATAAAAGTTGTAGATCTTGGGAAAATCTACAACTATTACATCAATGACTTTTTCACATAACCTCAAAATTAGCTGGAAAAACGCAAAAAACTGCATTTTTGGTTTTTTATTTTTGGTTTCGTTAAAAAATGTTCGATTTTGATGAAAATTTAGTAGAAGGTAACTTTCATAGTCACAAATCATGAAAAAAAATTTCAAATTGAAATATTGGAAATTTTTCGAGTTATAACGTTTTTTCGGTAAAACACACTTTTTTTGGGGGGGGTGGAAAAAGACATTATTGCGATTTCCGGCCAAAGTTTAGTTCCTAGAATAAAAAGTTGTAGATCTTGGGAAAATCTACAACTATTACATCAATGACTTTTCCACATAACTTCAAAATTAGCTCGAAAAACGCAAAAAACTGCATTTTTCGTTTTTTATTTTTGGTTTCGTTAAAAAATGTTCGATTTTGATGAAAATTTAGTAGAAGGTAGCTTTCTTAGTCACAAACCATGAAAAAAAATTTCAAATTGAAATATTGGAAATTTTTCGAGTTATAACGTTTTTTCGGTAAAACACACTTTTTTTTGGGGGGTGGAAAAAGACATTATTGCGATTTCCGGCCAAAGTTTAGTTCCTAGAATAAAAAGTTGTTTATAAAAGTTGTAGATCTTGGGAAAATCTACAACTATTACATCAATGACTTTTCCACATAACTTCAAAATTAGCTCGAAAAACGCAAAAAACTGCATTTTTCGTTTTTTATTTTTGGTTTCGTTAAAAAATGTTCGATTCTGATGAAAATTTAGTAGATGGTAGCTTTCTTAGTCACAAACCATGAAAAAAAATTTCAAATTGAAATATTGGAAATTTTTCGAGTTATAACGTTTTTTCGGTAAAACACACTTTTTTTTGGGGGGTGGAAAAAGACATTATTGCGATTTCCGGCCAAAGTTGAGTTCCTAGAATAAAAAGTTGTTTATAAAAGTTGTAGATCTTGGGAAAATCTACAACTATTACATCAATGACTTTTCCACATAACTTCAAAATTAGCTCGAAAATCGCAAAAAACTGCATTTTTCGTTTTTTATTTTTGGTTTCGTTAAAAAATGTTCGATTCTGATGAAAATTTAGTAGATGGTAGCTTTCTTAGTCACAAACCATGAAAAAAAATTTCAAATTGAAATATTGGAAATTTTTCGAGTTATAACGTTTTTTCGGTAAAACACACTTTTTTTTGGGGGGTGAAAAAAGACATTATTGCGATTTCCGGCCAAAGTTGAGTTCCTAGAATAAAAAGTTGTTTATAAAAGTTGTAGATCTTGGGAAAATCTACAACTATTACATCAATGACTTTTCCACATAACTTCAAAATTAGCTCGAAAATCGCAAAAAACTGCATTTTTCGTTTTTTATTTTTGGTTTCGTTAAAAAATGTTCGATTTTGATGAAAATTTAGTAGAAGGTAGCTTTCTTAGTCACAAACCATCAAAAAAATTTCAAATTAAAATATTGGAAATTTTTCGAGTTATGACGTTTTTTCGATAAAACACACTTTTTTGGGGGGTGGAAAAAGACATTATTGCGATTTCCGGCCAAAGTTTAGTTCCTAGAATAAAAAGTTGTTTATAAAAGTTGTAGATCTTGGGAAAATCTACAACTATTACATCAATGACTTTTCCACATAACTTCAAAATTAGCCGTTGTATCCTGCATAGACAAGCACTTGCGATAACTGCCTTCAAAAGAAATTTAGATTTTTGGATTATTTGCGTTGGTAAGAGAGAAATAGAAAGCTTTACGCCACTCAGTGAGTTTGTTAGCGATAACGACTCAGAAATGTTTCAAGATGATGTATTTGAAGAATTGGTCCAATATCTCACTTCGATGCGCGCATCTTTTGAAAAGTATTTTCCCGAAGAACAGAAAACAAAAGGAAATCTGAATTCATGGATTCATAATCCTTTTTTACCCAACTTGCAAAATCCTGAAAGTATGTCAAACGGGATATATGAATCTCTTTTAGAAATGTCGTCAGATACAATTATGGAGTCACTGTTCAAAAGGACGCCTCTCAACGATTTTTGGTGCAGAATTCGTGATGAATATCCAATGGTTGCCAAAATGGCTCTGAATATTCTTGTCCCGTTCCCAACAACTTATTTGTGCGAAACAGGATTCTCAACCTATGCAGCCACGAAAACAAAATACCGCAATAGAATGGACGCCGAACCTGATATGAGACTTCAGCTGTCTTCTAACAAACCTGACGATGAAAAATGAAAATACTATCGCTTGAATTGTTGCACTCGAGGCACATTATTGAACATTTTAACCCACTTTTCTTGCCTAGTGATGCCCACGAGACTAGGCGAGACGAAACATTGAAAAATTTCGTCTTGTCTCGCAAGAAAAGTGAAATGTCTCGCGCGAGAGTCGCAAAAGTCTCGCAAAAAATTGGCATCATATACAATTTTATTTATCATTTGCGTTTGGTATTAGGGAGTAAAAATGGGATAGATTTTTTCCAAAAGGATATTTTTCTTCTATAATATTTAGCTTTAGCATCCCCATATTTTCAACGATTTGAAAATACACAAAAATTCAATTATTATGAATTCATCAAAATTTAAATAAACATTGAACACGTCAAGAAATACTTAATAATAAATTAATTTTTTTTTATTTTTAAAATTAGTTGAAATTATGGATTAAAGGGTTTTTGGGGATGCCGAATGTAAATAATACATATAAATAAAATCTAAAATAACCCCTGTATATTTTTGGAGAAAAGTCGAACCTCTTTTACCTCCTCTTTTAACAGCGCACGCCAATTTTAAATTAAAATCTTTAATGTGTCAAATGATTCATTATCCTAACATACCTAACATAACATAAGTGAGGTGTTTGGGTGGATTAATGAAAAGCGTAGATCAGAATCAGAAAATGTTTATTGAAATAGGTAACCCTAATATATACATAAATTTTACATCTAAAAAAACATTAAAAATTATTAATTATGAATACGTTTCATTATTTTCTTTTTAAAAATTCTTAATGACGAACTAGATTTTATACACATTGGTAATTTATTATAATGATCAAAGCATTTAAAAAACAAGGAATTCATGGACATACGTTTATTTGTTCTAACTATATGTAAGTTATTGTTATTTCTGGTAGAGTAGGTATGAATATTATTGTTAAAAGTAATGTATTCTTGAAAGTAAGGTGGTGCTAAATTATTCAATATTTTATATACATTGTCAAATAATGCAATCTCTGGTAAACTGAACTCCATTGCAGCGAATTGAGCATAATAGATACAGAAGTATGATTGCCACATTTTAAGATGATCCTCATACCACGATTTTGCAGTTTTTGTAACTGAGCAGTTTGGTTTAGGTTAAAAAGGAATATAACTGATGAACAATAGTCGAAATGTGGTTGAATAATTGAACGATAAACTGTGATTTTAGTTTCAGCTGATAGGTTTCTTGATATTCTTGCAAAAAAGTAAAGTTTTTTGATATCTTTTTTAAAACATAATTAAAATTATCACCAAATAATAAGAAATTATCCAAGTTGAAAACCAAGGTATTTAGTTGATGTTACAATATCAATGTTCTCATCATTAATTGTAATATTAATTTCATTGAAATCTATGTTGTTATATTTATATTTAGTAGTTATTATCATAGCTTTTGCTTTTAATACGTTAAGTTTAAGTTTATTATACATTAAGTAATTATTGACAGAATTAAGAGACAGATTCATGCTTTGTACGGCATTTTCCAAATTATTATCAACACAGGCCATTAGGGAGTCATCTGCAAATACATTAACAAAATCACAATCAACAAATAGGTTCAAATCATTTATATATAAAATAAATAAAAGTGGTCCTAGGACGCTGCCTTGGGGTACACCAATGTTAATACCGTTTTCAGCGGATATATTATGAATTTTTACTCTTTGTTTTCTTCCAAATAAATAATTAGTAAACCAATTCAAGACGCAACCATTAATGCCATATCCAGTAAGTTTCGTTAAAAGTATGTTACGATCAACTGTTTCAGCTCTCTTTAAATCTAGAAAAATTGCTACTACGTAATTATTATTGTCTATCTCTGTTTTAAATTTATATAAAGAAAGTTGCAAAGCTGCTTCACAAGAGTACTTTTTGCGGAATCCAGATTGGTTACTGAATAAAATATAATGTTTTTCAATGTGTTCAAGAGTTTGTTCATATACAACTAATTCAAGCACTTTTTCGATAGGTGGTGAAATATTAATAGGTCGGAATTCAGAAGCAGTTATTGTATTATTGATTTTAGGAATGGGAACTATTGTACTTACTTTTAATGAATCTGGCACCATTGCAGTTTGAAGAAAAGTATTAATTAGATTTAAGATAACATGACCACACGTTTTAAAAACTTCTTTTAGCATTTTGGCATTAAGTATTTCATAAACACTGCATTTATTGTCCAACGATGCAATTTGAATAACATCATGCTCAATTTGCCGTTCATTATTTAAATTAAATTCAATAAAATTTGGAAAATTTTTACAGTCAGTATTCATTAACTTTTTAAGAGTCTTCCACATTAATCGAGAATTGTTTTTATACATGTCAAATTTATTAAAATAATATTGTTCTTTTTTTGTTTTTAGTATATTTACAACCTCATTTCTCAATTTTTTAAATGCTTCCCATTTTACATCTTTATCAGCACCAACAGCGGTCTGAAATACTTTATACATTTTATCCCTATCCTTTGAATGTCATTATATTTTATACTGACAAACTTGTATAGGCGCTACATTATTTATTGCCGTTTGGCAATTCTTATAAATTTCTTCATATATAATATTTACATCAACAAAATTCAAGTTCCAATTACATGATAATAAGTCGAGTTTTATTTTATCTAAGTTAGTTTCACTAAAGTTTCTATACATTTTAGTGATTGTATTTATGTCTTTGTTATTATTACTAAGATTAACAGATATTATAGAGTGGTCACTAATTTTGGGAGTATGATGAACTGTAGCATTAACAAAATTATTATTAACCAATACATACATAGTCTATCAGTGTTTCACTATTATTTGTAATTCGTGTAGGCACAGTGATTAATATTGATCGATTCCATATTGTAAAAACAAATTTTACGAGTCATTTTTATAGTCAACGTTAAAATCACCAATCAATAAACAGCGCTGATTATTAGCAAAAATATTATCACATATATTTTCCAAACTATCCAAAAATGCAGCATCTAAACTTGATGGCGAATGATAGAGACAGCAGATTAACCACTGATAACTACCAAGATCGATTTTTATTACTTTGCACCAATAATTTGGCTCAAGCACAAAAGTCTTAGCAACAGAATACTTTGAATTATCTTTCACATAAATTATGGCACCTCCTGTGCTTCGGTTTGAGGAGTTACATCTGATCAGATTATAACCATCGATTTTAATATAGATACCTATAACCATCTGACTTGGTAAGCTTACTGAACAATATCTTCCTTTTGAATGTATTATTCAGCCGGTTCCGATATTTTCTTATGATTAAAGAAGCCCGGGAAAAAGCCTTTCTGTCGGAACAGATGTAGCTTGGAGAAAATCCTTCGCCGTCGCCCTCAAAACCGGAAACTGAGAATCATGGTCCTTCCACCATCGTAGTATATTGTTAAAACTCCTCAATCATTCCTGAGTTAAGCGATGATGACGTCTCATGATATAGAGCATGGAGGCTATACAAGGAGATCGAACTCATACGGGAAAATTGACAAAACTTGTCCTCAAAATCGTCGATCTAAGCAGTTTGTTTTTTCACCGCGGCGTCGCGCATTGTACCTAAGATACCATATTAAAACTGTCACGACAATAACCTTACTTTTTATATTTTACCAATTCGACAGTAGGCAAATAGTAAACATTACTTGTGAATTATAAAAGCTAGAAAATTAAAATTGTTAAAAATTGATAATGTTGTTGAAATTTATTGCAATAGTGGTTGGTAGTGCAGATTATTTAAAAGGAAGAAGTGAATTGAATTTAATTTAAGTAAACCAGAGTTTTTTCAGTTACCAAAAATAATAAGAAATATTCAAAGATAAAAATAAAGTAGGAAAGGAAATATTTATTATGATAGACTTAAATTATATACCTTACTTGTGAGAAGTCTAGAAAAAGCATAATTGCACACAAAATACTTTACTTTTGCTGATGACATTATTATGTTCTATACAAGTACAATTTAAGAGAACTGGAAGAAAAAAGGTGAACAAAGATTTTAAGAAAAACCAGAGATGGTTGATAAGGAATAAGCTGTAATACTAATTTGAAAATATTACTGGCATGTTCTTTATACAAAAAAATATGAATTCAGTTGATATTCAGATAAAAATAGGAAATGAAAATATAAATAAGGTGAGAGCATACATTTGAAGGAAATATATACATCAAATAGAATAAAATTTATGTTTGCCAATTATTGGTGCACTTTACCAATGTAGGGATTACTAAAACCATAAGACATTGAAACTAATCGGTGACACTTATTTCTTACCAATCTTCAGCTAACTAATTCCAGTGTGGCACACTTGTAGTATAACATTCATAGATAAAACACAGAGGATTCAAAATAGTGCAGAGAATGTTTTGTGCAAGTTCAGTTACAGAACGTCCGCAGTTATATATTTTGTGTACTTACTTATGTATTTTACTAATTGTGACTTTCCACTGTGTTTGCTTCATTAGGAAATAAACTTTTGTAAATTGCAATTTTTGTATTTTTAAAATAAAGTACTTAAAAAAATTATTTTCATGTATGATACGGAATTATTTAAATATATTTTATATTGAAAATGTGTGCATGAACTAATGTAATTAGTAAGTTGTGCCTATTGATTGAAAATATATTGTATTTTTCATTGTTATTGAACAGATTGAAGATTATGCATTGAGTTTTAAGACTTTGGGCTTCATCCTACACATGTTAAACCATTTCAGTATTCTGTTATAAGTTTTTGTAGCTTATTTACTGTTATTTTGAGATTATTATGACTGATCAAAGCGATGTCATCTATATACTGCAATATGTATGTAAATTTTAATGTTTTGTTGCTAAATCATAGTTGTAACAAGATAGATAGATTGTAGAGGAATACTGGAGAAGTCCTTAAATGTTTTGAATAAAACTGTAATTCACTTTTACTTGTGGTGTTCTATCACTAAGGTAGTTTTCAAAATTAAAAGCAAGTATTTAGAACACATCATTTCATATAGTTTGTAGAACATACCACAGTTCCAAACACCATCAAACGCTTCAGTAATGCCTAGAAAAACAGCAGCACTATGTTTTCATCATAAACTAGAGGTTTGTACTCGCATATTTGATGTCAGGTTCGATGATGTGCATAGTTGAGCATCTGGTATGATATAGATGTATTTTCTGATATCCTTCAGTTAAATTTTTTTGCAAGAGTACTCGTAATCCTATAAAGCCTATTGGTAAATTGAGCAGTAAATATGAAATATTCTAATTACCTTATTTTAACTTCAACAGTTCACTTATTACTCATAATACCTAAGCTGGATAAGTATAACAGGCAATAGGATAGGTAGGTATCAAGTTAGAGACAAAATACTGATTGTATCTTTGAAAAATGTTTAGTGATCGAAGGATTGTACATTTTATATTTAGGTAAAAGAAGTTACATAGTGTGTAATAAATTACTTCTCGTGCAACTCTCTGTATATTCAATATTTTCATAATTTCTTCTTGTAAAGGCTTGACCAGTTCGGAAGCAATCATCTTTTCGTTCATTTCTAGAAAATAACCTAAAATATTAGATATTATTAATTCTGTAATTGTTTTATTACTGTCACTGTTTTTTAAAATTTTTCACCTTCAAATTTTGAGGAATACATTTTGTATATATTTTCAATTTTTTCTAGGGTGGTTTTCTTCAACTCTTTATCCCTTGTAGTAGCGTCAAAAGTTTCTAATGATTGCCGGGGATTTAAAATTAAGACTACGGCAGATATCCATTTTGTTTTTTGGTAGTGTCGCTTCTCCGAGGCAATGTTATTGTAAATACAGACTGTTCGCCATTTGGCATTTTTATATGCGATACTTCGAGACTTTTGCGAGATTCGAGACGAGACTTTTGAAAGTCTCGTCTTGTCTCGCCAGGAAAATTTAAAGTAAAGTCTCGTCTCTCGCAAACAAAAATATCATGGGCATCACTAACTTGCCACACGCGCCACTGCAGCCTTCATTTACATCTGTAGGGGATACGCTTTAGGAGTTTTGGTGCAGCGGGAAGTTTAAAAGTAGTGACAGGAGATGGTCCATAACTAGTATTTTCCCAGCCCGATTTTTGTGGTTCTAAATAATGGAACAGCAATGCATATTTACTTTGTGCATGCCTCGCTGGTATCTGATGTTTGGCAGTGTCTCTGTCTCTCGCCATCAGACCTGAAATATCATTCACCAAATAAACCAATCGGCTTTGTTATTAAGAAGCTGAATTTGTTTGGTGAAATGAATAGGTCATCTTATTCTTCTGCTCTTTGTTATTTAACGTCGATCTATTTCTGCAACTGAGGCCGGGAGCACACTACTCCTAACCGGAAATTTTGCCGAATCCACTAGTGTTCCAACCAGTGGTAGGGATCTTTATCGAGCCCAACATCCATGGACTCGGGACCTCGGTTTTACGTCTCATCCGAAAGACGACATATCTTCATTATACCTCGAGCTCACTGGTTTAGTGCCCGCGAGCTGTGATATGCAACTCACCCTAGTAGTCTAAAGTGTTTCGCTGCAGGCTGTAAGGCCTCTACGACGGTGCTCCCCCAGTGGTCACTCATCCAAGTACTAACCGCGTCATTTCCAGATAGTTTTTCTCTAAAATTCACAAAATAACGACTTTTTTTTCTAAAACGTTAAAGGAAAACATGAAACAAGTCTGTGTCCAGAACTACCATGAATTTTCCAATATAAAATTATATATTTCGGTGTACGGTACTTTTTTTATCAAACATTTATGAAACTCAGTCAAAGGTAAAGGAAGTTATGCGGAATGTAATGTTGTTTGGTGTAGGAAATTCTGATCTATTCCGAGTGCTTTGATTACTTGTTCGATTAATCCAAACTATTCCGCAATAGTTGTCAGTGTACTATTAATGAAATATTCCTGTCTTGCATTACCTATTTTCGTTATATAATTTATCAGTCTATGATGGTTTTCAATAAAAATAGTAATTACCAATCTGCTGTTGTAATTACTATCATCCAATAAGAATAGTTGTTGGTTAATTCAGTTGTGCGTTTTTGAGGAAAGAAAGTACAGTTACATAAAAATCAAATGAATTAATGATAGTTTTTAAATAGTAACTTCTGGGCTGGCAACTAAAATTTTATTTGCATCACGTATCAAAAGTAAGTGACTATGCAACGGGATTTCTTGTAATTTTGTAATTTATTCGATATTTTACGTCAAACCGTATTTCCTAGTTACCAATCAATTTTCGATGGATTGCTAGCATACTAGAATTTTATTTAGAATAGCTACTTGTGGAACCAGTTGGGAAAGCACTATTTTTCGTAACTAGCTGAAAAAGGGAGAGAGTTACGAAAAATACTGTTTCCCAACAATATTTTTTCCAATTTTGAAGATAATGTGATTCTTCTTAATTTAAGTTAAAAATATAAAAAACAGGTCTACTATAATTATTTACTTGCTTTCCGAAAAAGTGACTATTCCCATCACAAATGCGAAAATATGTCGAAAATTTTCTATTACCACTGGTGATTTTGATGGTATAAAGTAGAAGTGAAATAATAAATAAATACATCTTGCTAAGGCAATCAAATGTTAAGCATGACAGGTGTTTTGTCAAATATTTGGAAAAAATCTAGTTTAGTGAACCAACGCGGATTTTGATGAAATATTTTTTTAAATCAATTCGAGGTCTCTGAACACGAAAATGAAAAAAAAGATGTGTTCAGGTCAGTACTGCACTGGTTTTATTGTCATATTATAACTGCTTTATAAACATCCATTATAACTGCTACACAATGTTAGATACACTATAATTGCATTTTACGATATTGCTTTCACTCACACATTAAAAAAACACCTATATTGATATAAATTTCTTGGAAAGTCCTATATATTTTGACGTTTTCATGTAATATGACTGACATATAAGTTTTGGTCTGTTTCCTCTTAGTCGTCAAAATTGGACCTAATAGCATATTCAGCCATTATATATTTAGCCACTTGAATTAGTTGCTGAATATTTTCAATATCATGATCGTGACATAGAAGATATAAACAAGATGAACATACACCTATTTTTCCGATAGCTGGCGCTGTATTACAGTTGAACTATTTTTTTTTCAAATTTTGAGAGAAGATGATTTTAGAAAGATGGTTAGTTTTGAGATAAGTTTGGTTGATATTTATCATTTATATGGAGGACAATGAACCATTCAATTTGATCATTGAGGATGTTGAACAATTTTTTTCTTAGAATAGCACACATCAACTAATTCATTGAAAAAAATGACCACCTCAGTTGTTCGGCCTCTATAAACACTGCTGACAAAGTAATTCCAATTAAAATTGTAATTCCAATTAAAATTTTGAACATAGGTACTGCTAATATTATAAGACTTTGGTTATCAGAAACTGTTTCCCCTTTTTATAAAATTTGAAAATTCTAATAATATCGCTTCCCGATTAACTAACACAGATCAAAGTGAAATCGCAATCGCTTCTTATCAGCTTGATACATCTTCCCTTTTTCCCCTTCTTTTATTTTTCCTATATTTTTCGAACCTGATCCAAATTTTCTAATTCAGAGATCTAAATAGGATTGGGTTTCCGTTTGAAATAATGAAGTAGATTGATTATCGCCAGCGCGCCGGTTACCGTCGACCCTTCGCGCATTTTTCACAGTATGTTGATAGCTGTTCATTCAATTTTTTCATAACTGATTTCAGCTAAACGAAAGTTGAGCCAAATTTTCCAATTCATTCCGATTCTCCACAATTACAGATATTCAGCAACTTTTTTTCAAGTAACTACCTAATGATGGCTGAATATGCTAGTAGGTTCAAGTTTTACGACTAAGAGGAAACAGACGAAACTTATTATATGTCAGTCATATTACATGGAAACGTCAAAAGATATAATAATTGTGGAATTAAAAAAGAATTTACAAGAAATGTATATCGATATCAGTGTTTTTTTATTGTGTGTGTGAGAGGAATATCGTAAAAAGCAATTATAGTGTATCTAACATTGTGTAGCAGATATAATGGAACATTATAAAGCAGTTATAATATGACAATAAAACCAGTGCAGTGCTGATCTGAACACATCTTCAAAAATTCATAAATCGTTTTTGGTAAGAGAGCGCATTTTTTTTTAATTTTCGTGTTCAGCGACCTCGAATTAATAAAAAAAAATATTTCATCAAAATCCGCGTTGGTTCACTAAACTAGGCTTTTACCAAATATTTAATTGGAAAATGTTCAGCAGGTAGGTAACCTTCGGAAATTTGCCAAAAATAATGGCCCAGTTTTTTAATTTGTCAAACTCTTCTGGCAGAGTCTTTGCTGAGATTCCAACATCCTTGGAGACTTCCATGGAAAATACGAAAATTAATGCTACGTAGCAAACTACGTTGTCAGCTGGGGTCATTATCACCAATTGTTAAAATTGTGTTATTACTATTTATAAATAGTTTTTTCCATTCATATTATTTAATAAAAAGAATATAATAATAATAATAGAGAAGTGCTTCAAGTAGTTTAGCCTTTAACTTATTACAAATTTTATTTGAAATTTTTGCAACTAACGGAAATTTACTTTATTCACAAACGGTTAATAATATAGACATTTCTTACCTTTACAACGATAGGGAAGTGACTCATTACTTACCTTCACTTCCACGCTAGCCGGAAATAGTATATTGTGCAACAAGGGGGGAAAGTTCAACTTGCGTGTGGAAGTTTGCATACAAACGAGTGAGAAAAGTACTTTCCCCACATGTTGCACACTATACTTTTTCTGCAACTGCACAAATTTAAAGAATACAAGTAAAGTAACTTAATATTTATTGTTATGGTTAGTAAAACAAAAATAACACTAAAGTATCCCATCTCTATACTGTTAAATAATTTTATTTAAAATTATAGTTGATGGTGAAATTTGTACAATTTTGTATGGTCAAATCCGGAACGTCATTTCTTTTCACTAAATTCTCCGTTTTGTGACAACTAAGTAAGTATTTAAAGATGACAGAAGTTTTTGTCCATTTTATTTGATTCTCCATATAAATGTATGTGGCGTGGGCAAATTTCCGCAAGAAATAATATTTCTCACAGTATGAGCAATATTTGGTTTTGAAATTAAGTAAGGTATGAGAAATAAGTCACTTTTCATAGCAGTTGTAGAAAAAGTACTTTTCCTATGACCACCATCCAAAACAATATTTTGCACATTGCTTATAATATAATACGCAAAATTAACAATTTCTCGTAGCAATAAAAGTTGTGGGAAAAGTGGCTAAGGCATAGCCAAAGTGACATAAAGCATAGCCAAAGTGACATTAGGCATACCCAAAATAAATACCTACAGCAAATTGTCATTCTGCTTATCTGTAGTTTGTGGTATCTCTAAATAATAAACCCACAAAACAGTCAGACTTCTAATTCTCTACGCGCCTCGGTAATGATCTACATCCCCTCTAGGTAGTAATATACTATTTCATAACCAGTTACGAAAAATTTTACTTTTCGCAACTGGTTATGAAAAGTGAGACATTTGATGTCGTAAACGAGTTTTGAAAAGTGTCATTTTAATTGTCAAAATTAAATAAAAAAAATCAATATTCAGCGAATCCAAAAAATTCTAAGAATTTCGTTTTTACTGAAGTATTCTGAATAGTTCACCTACTAAAAGGGCATATCAGTTTAAATTTAGCTAAAATATATTTCATTTGCAACGAGCTTAAATGAACCTGAAAATCTATTCCTTATCTAATATCTGCGTCTCATGGTTGGTTTATTATTCCTGTAAAAAGAACATAAATAGCCGTAAACACAAAAAAGTAATGTTGATTTTAAAAATGTGGTTCTTTATTCCGGGCCACAGTGTAGAGTATAACTTCATTAAAAGTTGGGAAAATTTCATTTTTCAACATTTCACTCTCCACTCTCGAAATCAATTTTAAAAAAGTTAATTTTACGATAAATTTCGAAATTATGAAAATTTGTAAATAATTACCGAATGTTAGTCATGTTTTAATATTCAGATAATTTCTCAAACTAAAATCGCTAGAAGTAGCTCTAGAAAAATTCATGTAAAAACTAAATAATTTTCAACTTTTTGGATACATTAGCAACCCTTGAAATGTTTCAACATTCTCAAGCGTTCGCATAAAGATTTAACAAACTATATTTGAAAAGGTTTAAAGGAAACAACGTATAAGACACGTGTATCGTTCGTATATACAGGGGTCGCGCGAATTACTACCTTCATAGCTTGTTCATTTATAGATCAATTAATCATAGGCTCCTGGTAATACTTGCTATTCGCGTGAACAATTTTTAATCGTGTTTTCCGATACTTTTGACTATGGAAATCTACTATTTCTACAAATCATTTTCCAAACTATGCATTTTCGGAAATTTTTATACAAATTTTCGGATTCTACGGGGTCGAATTAGTAAATTTCCTTACTCATTGGAAAAATCTACTAATTCGACACCGTAAAATCCGAAAATGCGGCAAAATATGCTCGGTCTTGGTCAAAAAATCGTAGAGTCCATAATAGTTGTAATTTTCTGCTGAAATTTGAAATACATCTCTCAGATAGTGGATGAATATGGGAAAAAATCAGCAACACCGTATCTATGATATTTTTTATACAGGGTGATCCGAAAGTGCAAAGTTCAAATTTTCCAAAAAATAATTTTCCGCTTTTTTTATTAAATATCGCAGAATTTCGAAAATAATCATACATAGAGAATTTCATGCTGAATCGAATGAAATTGACTAGAGTACTCTACGATGTATGGTTTTACGTATCGGAAATCATGACGTTTCGATTTTTTAATTTTGAAATTCGAAAAATTTTAAACTTTTGTGATGAAAACATCATTCTTGTTTTCCAAAGTATGTTATAGAATCTGGTATAATTTTTAACGATTTTGAATAGTTGTTCATGTTTTCTAATTTTATATTGTAAGATATACAAGTAGAACAAATTGACCTTTACCCTGACGTCATACCTACAAACCTCGCGAAATAAATTAATGAATCAAAAATGGCTAATGTTACTTTGTCGTGTGCCTTGTATTTTCACTGTTTGTTTATCTTGACTGGAGAAAAAGATGAGGCATACAAAAAGTTTGTGTTTACTACTGTTCATTGTTAGTGACGTCAGGGTAAAGGTCAATTTGTTCTACTTGTTTTATTTCTACCGCTCAATTGGAGCTTCAAGATACCGAAAAAGAGTAGCGGAGAACAAGTGAAGAAAACTTCTTATTTCAGTTATGAGATTGCGATCTGCGTCATTTTGGAAGTTGGTAGTTCTGATTATTGACACAATTTGCATTTAGAATAGCTTTTATTTGTAAAAATTTTCACGACAATAAAGCTTCTCTTTCTCTCTCCCTTTCTCTCTCTCTTTCTCTCCCTCTCTCTACGGCAACAGAGAGACGATGTACCTAAAATTTCAAACGTTCCCACGCAAGTGAATTTACTTGTCGTTAGTTAGTGTACGGTGACTATACTAACTAACAATATTATATTATATTGTTAATTTAATATATTATATTATCGTAGACGATATACAATAATTATTGAATTATGCCAATGCAACACAAAAGTCTAGGGTAGATTGTAGAATTCTGCTACTGAATAATAAGGTCTTTCAAGAAGAAATGCCTTTGTAAATCTTCAGAACTTATTAAATGTATTTGTCACTTTTAATTATTGTAAAGGTAGCTGATTGAATAATTTTTTGGCATTGAAGGTGATGGAATTTTCTACCAGATCAGAGGTGGGCATTGTTAAATAAATATCGAAAATGTTTCTTCTAGTAGGGTATCTATGAATTGGTATCTCAGTTAAATTGTGAAAGTGTTTTCGAACCAAACACACGGATTCCAAAATGTCTAGAGCGGAAAGAGTTAGAATTTAGTTTTTTTTTAAATAGAATTTGCAATGCATCCTACTACTTAAACCATAAATGTAACAAATAGATCTTTTTGTAGTTTGAAGATAGATTCGTAGAGCCCCAGAAAGGCAAACCATAGCGAAGGTGCAATTCGAACAAAGAGTAGTAAGTTTTTTAAAGCAGTAGAAGAATCAAGCTGTTTAGACACAGATTTATTGGCAAAACAAGCAGAGGATAATTTTTTCGCTAAAGTGTCTACATGTACAGACCTTTTAAGGGCACCGTCAATATGGAGACCAAGAAACTTAATCGAATTTGAAGATCTTTTTAAGTTATTGTTAAGTTTGAGACTCCTTTGTAAAATAAAACTAAAGTTTTCTCAATGTTAAAACAAAGCCTGTTCGAGTTAGACCAGGACTTAATAGTAAAGAGATCTTTGCCTATGGTTGAATGTAAAGTTGGTATATCTGAACTACTCCAGGTTACACTAGTATCATCAGCAAATAAAGTGAATTTACCATTAATTTGTAAGTCCGTGACATTGTTAATGAATACCAAAAAAAGAATTGGACGAGACCTACGCGAGAACCTACTATTTATTCATTGTCTATGTACGGTGGTATAGTCCTTTTTATCACACGATAAGCGCAGGAGCAGCCGCCGTTTAGAAATAGCTGTAAATCAAATAAATATCTTCTGTATGTTTCTTGTGGTATAGTCAGATAGTCGTGTCAACTGATTTATTTTTTAGGATATCTAAAATTAGGTTTTTATAATCACGCCATGGTAAATTTTGTTTTATTGTCAAATTTTTTTTGAAGATATATTTTAGTTGGAAAAAAGTATTTTAGTTTCCATCATAAAAGTGAAGAGTTATTACATGGTTGACAGTGACCGCACAAACGACATTAAAATGGTTCCTGAAATTCATGGTATCTTGTTAGATGTTGATTTTATTCGCTCCAGTAATGCGAATTGTACCTGTTAAACATTCCGTTTTTAGTAATTTTAGTTTCGTCACACTATATGATTTCAAAGAGTAGTTATATTCTTAATATTTAACTGTTACATATGTAATAAATTTTATTCTTTTATTATATTCGGTTTATTATCATCTTTAAAATATATATTGATATGGAAAGTGAAATCATACAACACATACACCAAACAAGGGTTATTTCAGTATAAAATCTAAATAAAATATAAACAAATCACCTGACAAATATTTACAACCCAAACTTTAAACGGAAATCTTTATAACTTTTCTCTAATTTATTGAAATCCTATCACATAGTTTCAGAATTTTCAAAAGCTTTGCAAAAGTTTCTTGGCTCATCATAAATCTAAAAAGAAAGAACCTGAAAATTAAAAAATATTAGTTAGGTTATAAAATCTGACACTGGTAAAAATAGAAAAATGAACATATCTAACAAAGTGTGAATCTAGATTTGTCAACTCGAACGGAAGAAAGGAGATGACAACTGAAATTAAAACAGATGTCAAAGAATTTTAAAATTTTTTAACTAAAAGATAAAAACAATAATAAATTATTTGGAGACATTAAAAATAAACTTTCTTATCAGAAAAAGATCAAATTATAAAACAATCATGTCAAATAACAGAAATCAAAAATTATTAAATGAATTTGATTGGTCAGCAAATATAGAAAAACTTAAAAATAAAGAGACATATGGATTTTGAAAAGATAGAAAAATTTGATATTGGTTGCTATTGATTAGAAAACGGTTAGTTACAAAAAATATACAGAATTGAGGAGGATAAGCTTTTTCATGTTAAAAATTTATTTAAAATTAGACTACGTTGTGTTAAAAGTGAAACTAAAAGTGAATTTGTGTTTCTAACCTTTCCTTAACAAGTTCCTGTTAAAAACAGAGGTTAAATAATCTCTGTAAATATAAAATTCCTTAAACAAACCATGAGTGATGTATGATATCACTAATATTTAAATTAAAATTCATATTAATTGGCGCCCAAATAAATATATTACAATAAATAAATTAAAACACATATTATCAATATAAATTAAAAAATTCATATCAATATATATATATGGTACATATTATATTATCATAATTATCAACAATATACAGAAGTAGCTAAGGGAGATTATAACTCCGCCCAACCGAGAACCATTCGTCAGACGATTTATATTTTATATTTCCAATTACTTTCTCTATAAATTCCGTAATATTTTTATTTAAAAAAAATGAAAATGAAAAATATCCCCGGCATTCAACCCGAGCCTCCCTACCAAAAGTGGTTGCAGTCCAAAGTCTTATCTCTGCCAATTCCTCATTAATTTATTTTAGCTATTAACACGAAGAGTGTATAATTATAATGAATTAATCATTAATCCTGAAAATTCTGGTCAGGGCATTGAAATAAATATTAAAATATTGTATTGTCATCGGTCCTTGATAAGTAAGCAAAATTTAAATTTATTGCCAACGAAAATTAAGTTTGAAGATTCCGTTACATTTGTACATACATTCAGGTGAAGCTAATAAAACCATGATGAATACTATATTATACGCATCGAACTCACAAGAAGCTTTGGTTATATTAATTTAAATTTATTTGAATATAATACCCAATACGTAATTAAATTTTTGTTGAAATTTCTCCATTTATAACAAATTTAAAGAGTCCGAGAATCTGGCACAATAATTTGTATTATTCTAATCTTATGTAACTGTACAATGTATAATCTTAAATTAGTTTTATAACATAATTTATAAATATATATATATAGTATCATTTTTTAATCCCAACTTCATTAATTTAAATTGATGAAATTTCATTATTACTAACTATATTGAAACATAATTATAGTCAATTCAATTTTAGAAAGTTTACTTATTATAAAAATTTTGTGTGTGTCTGCAATACTTTTCAGAAGAACTGTACCTTTATTGACTCATCCTATTATTGGAATATTTATAAAAATAATTTATTTGTTATAAGAAAAGCGAGGGTAAGTTTATAAAACATGTGCAATTCCTATATTCGGCGAACGGAAGAAATGAAAATATTAAGAACTAACAAGGGAGTCAGCCTCGAAGATAGAATAAGAAGTCAAGATATTAGAGAAGAATTAGGAGTACAGGTTGTGGTCACACGCCAGCGATTTTGGAAAGTCATCATGTTGAATGAAGAATGGATACCAGAACAGAAACGGATAGTAGGAGAGAAGGCACCAATTTCTGAGTAGGTATTTGAGGCAAGCTGAAGACTTCCTATATCTCTCTTATTATACACCAACACGGATTACATATTTTTGGCAAAAAAAATATTTTTAAAAATCTAGGGGTTGACTTAGCCCCGCTATTTACCAGTCTGGTCTGCAATTCCTTGTTGAGGTATAATAGAAGAGGTATAGGACAAGTTTTCAGCTTGCCTCAAATACCTACTCAAAAATTGGTGCCAGCTCCTGGACTAGGACGAAGTGGGCTAGAACTCAGAAGCCGAATCAGCGGATACCAGTATGTATGTATGTAATCTGGGATGACATTTACTGAGACCCAAAATATCGATTGTGTTCCTTTTCTCTACATAGTCTCAGAAACTAGTTTCCTTTAGACCTATTTCCTGATGGAATTTTAGGACATCCACTGGCTTCTATAGAGTAAGCTCCTAGGTGACTTAGAATTCCGCAAATATGTATTTCTTCTTTCATTTCTCATAATTTACTCCAGTAGTTTGAACTTTCCGAGGTGCCCATTCAGGCGAAAGTTTCCCAGGAGTATCTTAGATTGTCTTAGCTCTACCAGTTCGGTCCCCAAAAGTGAGTTTCAGTTCCATTTTTTGCTATAGTATATCTGCTATTTTATTTCCTTCTACTCCAGTGTGTCTTGGAACCCATAGTAATTTGACGATGCTGCTGTCGTCTAGTTCATTGAATTTTCCTAGTCATTTCCATACCATTTTAGAACTGATGAGACAAGAACTCAGTGCTTTAATAGCTGCTTGACTATTCGACATAATGATAATCCTTGCCTTCTATATTTTTTTTCAACATTGAACTGGGCATATTTTCCTATTGCGTGAATAGACCGTTTTAACGGAAGACATCTTGTGGTAGCGGCGACCGTTGTCCACCTATAGATTTATATAGTAATTAATAGAAGCTAACTGTAATTCTAAAAGGAGACTGTAACTTAGATCTTGGGCAAATGTATCTAAGATTACGACAACGGTATATTTCTTCGCTTTTTTAGGGACTCGACGAGAGAACGAGGACACATATAGGTCTCGTATAGTGAACGAGTAAACACTGACACTTTTAACGTAATTTTGTAAATCTACCAGTTCTGTGGGTACAGTTTCCTTTTAAAATTACTGTTAGCTTCTATTAATTACTATATAAATCTATAGGTGGACAACGGTCGCCGCTACCACAAGATGTCTTTCGTTAAAACGGTCTATTTCCGCTAGAAAAATACTTGGGGCTTTTCCCAAGCTTTCGGAGGCTCATGGCCCGTACACTCCTATCCCAATCCCTTCTATTACTTTTGAGCCCTCTGTATACCATTGAATGGTATGCCACACTTATGCAGTAAAAACTATCCTGTGGCCACTGAAATAAAACAAAACAAAAGTTGAAAATTTTGTTACACTTGTGTTTCACGTGTAGTATTTCTAGTTTGCTGCGACATTCCGCACAAGATAATAGAGTAGAGCGTTTCTGTTGAGATTCCTGGAACCTTTTCGGTACAATCATTACCGCTTAAAATGGAGGTCAATATTGTATATACATATACACAAAAGTGTATTTTACTTTACCCCACGAACTTTCCAAACTGAAATTCAATAAGTAAACCAATTTGCTGTGTCACCAATTCCTCATAAGTATGATTAATGCGTCATTGTTTATTTCATTGGAATTTAATGAAACAATTCCATTTTTTATAGTCCACGGTTGTAAAAGATATAGAAACGGTTACGTTTTTGTATGAGATCCCGATGGAGAAAGTTCCGATTTTTTAATATTTTTGTATGTAGAAGGATGTAATCTTCTATAATTTGTGTTTTATCGAATAAAGGCACTATTGAGTTTCTCCTGTAAAAAGAGAATAGTATATTCTGTAACAAGGTTAGAATGAAAATTCGATGCGAGTGGAGCGAGCGCGAGCCGAAGGCGAGCGTGAGGAACCACGAGCATCACGAATTTTCATTCTAACCGAGTAGCAGACTATACTTTCTCCACGATCAAAGATTTTAAATATATATTTTTAAGAGGAAATGAACAAAAGTTAATTTATATTACAGAACTGAATCACAATTATTATATTAGGTAAACACTCAATAATCCAAGAAACATTCTACTTTGTATTAATTGTTATATTTGTACAGTTCTCGAAATAAAAAACCGGTGCATTATTGGGGGTATTTTCAACAATTGTGTGGTTATGTTAGGTTACGGTTACGTGACAGCAGTAATTTTGACACTTTTGACACTACAATGACAATCAACTGCGTCAAGGCTAATGTTATTATTGCTAACCAGTGTGAGAATATTATTCAATCACTAGAGAGAGAATGTAAATACATTTAAATTGCATGGGGGCAGAGGTGTTGCAGAATATTTCTTCATTCTCAAGAGAGAGAATTCCAGCATTCTGTAATCAAATTTGATTTCAGAATTGTCAAATTCTGTGATGATCGTGGAGAAAAATAAAATTATGACATTATTATTTTTCACTGTAATCAATTCGTAACTATGTCATTTCTATCAACACTCGCCATGATAGAGCGGGTGACTAAAAACCTTTAAGAACAAGGTTTAGGCAGATCTAGTTTTTTGGACTTTCTTTTATCAATTCACATTCTAATTCTGAATTATTTATACATCTTATTTTATCATTCTTCTTGTTTTATTATTTTTTGTTTTCAACCAACATACTGATTCAAGGTGGGAAACGGTTTTTTTTGTTAAATTTTTCGCAAATCTCGCAAGGTTTTTTTCCTACTATTATTATTCTTCTTTTTCACTGTTTTTCTCTTCGTCAAATGTTCTAGACTTCTCAATTCATTGAATAGATCTTCTGTATTAAAGACTTTTTCTATCGATCCTGTCTATTATCAAGTCTGGTAAACCCACTGCAATTAGATCTATCAAGGTGCGATTATCCATTGATTTATTGCATTCCAATAAAACTCTCTCTTTTTTTAGTGCATAATCTAATAATGCACCATTCATGTACTTAAATGTAATTGCATATTTGACTGGCGACCATCCTGCATATGTTTCACAGTTTCTTTCCAGTTTGTCCAATTGGAGACTATTGTAAATGTTATAGGCATTGAACTATACCAATCTAAGCAGGAGTTTCCTAAAAATAATTTGAAAATTTCAATTTTCTCTGTATCTTTCTGTATTTCCAATCTTTCACATTCTTGTTCAAAATGGCATCATCCGCACTTTTGCCACTAAAATTTTCTATAACAAACTTTTCCGCTAATATCTTTAAGTTTTTTGGTTTCTTCATTCCATTATCTTCCTTCGCGATTGCATTCAGGATTTAGTAAAAGTCTAGTTTATTGAACCAACGCGGATTTTGATGAAAATTTTTTTTTAATTAATTCGAGGTCGCTGAACACGAAAATGAAAGAAAAAATTGGCGCTCTCTTACCAAAAACGAGCTATGAATTTTTGAAGATGTGTTCAGATCAGTGCTGCACTGGTTTTATTGTCATTTTATAACTGTGTGCTATTCGGGGGTAATATCCCTAGTGCATTTAATTTTTCCGGAAAAACGAGTTTCTAAGTAATTTGTTTTAACAAATAGCATGAGCGAGAGTGTTTTCAAAAATCCGAGTCGAAGTCGAGGATTTTTCCACTTTCGCGAATGCTATTTGTTAAAACAGATTACTTAAAAACGAGTGTTCCAATTTTTCCACAGGAATAATTAGATGCACGAGGGATATTTGGTAAGATTATTTCCTGAGTTAAATAAACATTGTCAACTTGTCAAACTTGCATGAAATTTTTGCATGATTTTTTTTCCGGAAAAACTGCTGACAGCTAAGTTGACAGTTGTTAAGTAATTTTTCCACTTAAAATTTATATTTGACATACCAATTCTTGATAGCGATTGGTCAAAATTAATAGGAAGGAAATAATCAGAGAAAAAAAATTGTTCAACATCCTCAATGATCCAATTGAGTGGTTCATTATCCTCCATGTAAATGTTAAATATCAACCAAACTTATCTCAAAACTAAACATCTTTCTAAAATCATCTTATCTCAAAATTTGAAAAAAAAATGTTTCAACTGTAATACAGCGCCAGCTATCGGAAAAATAGGTGTATGTTCATCTTGTTTATATCTTCTATGTCACGATCATGACATCGAAAATATTCAGCAACTAATTCAAGTGGCTAAATATATAATGGCTGAATATGCTATTATCAGTACTTCTCAACGAATATTAAATTTTCTTTTTTCATATTAAAGGTCTTTCCGCCCTCTATTAGAGTATGAAATTATATACGGAAAAAAGTTTTTTAATATAGGTATGACTTATCCTATTTTACATCTAAGGCCCTTTTAAATAATCGCTGCCATTGTTACAAAATAACTTTTTCTTGAAAAATAATTATATGTTGTGATTCTACCGATAAAAATGATTTTCGTATCGTTGAACGTCGCTCAAGCTAGTGTAGATCGATAATTAGTTAATTTGTTAATAACGCTGTAACTTGTTAACTATTTCATTTACAGATTCCAGCTTTGGTGCATAATGTCTGTGAGTAAGGACGAATGATTTCTCGAAACGTCGAAACACGGCAGTGATAGGAGCTTGTTTTAAAATTGTTTTTTTAACATTGCATAAACAATTATTTTTTATCGATAACTTTGGACCTAATTAATATTTTTTTTTTCATACAAAGCCTAGTTGCCTAGTGTAGGACTTTTGAAGGCGAATAAGAAAGTATTTAACTTTTATTTTTTAAATCCGAGGGAAAAAATATAAAAGAAAATCGTAAAATATCCATAAAATGACGGTTTTAATTGACTGTTAAACTATGTGATTTGACGCTTCGGAAGCATAATATCGTTTTGTACATCGTTTATACTACCTGTATACAAAAATCAGCCGTTCGAAATCGTAAAACTCGAAATGGTCATTTTCGGTCTATATGCTCATGGCTGATGGACCTATATTTCCTGGCTTAAATAGAATCCGTTCAAATATAGCAAACTCTTATGGAACTAAAGGTTAGTCTATATTAATAGAATACATACCATACACCGACGATAATTCCTTCCTGTTTGGGATGTTACCAAATGAATCATCTTTACTATTTTTAGACGACATCAAGACGCTTATTGTTTATGTAAACGATAAAAAAATAACAAATCCAGCCTTGCTTTATTTAGTACAGTATCATTTCCTTTTTAATTGTTCCTGTAGAATAATTAATCTTTGTAGAAATTTACTAATTACGTTTTTTTTTCTGCTTAAACAATTTACCCTAAGTGTTATTTTTACACGGAAATTCCAAACAACTCCCACAATTCTGGTGTTTTCCCGAAAGTAATTTAATCATTTAATTTCTAGTAAGAAATTTTTTTTTAAATATATATATTCATTCTCGGAAATTATTCTACAGGTAAAACTGGATTTGGATTCGTTTTCTTTCTTCATTGTGTCACCCAACATTAGATCATATTTCCAGAAAAACAACAAATAGCACTATGATTAACTTGGGTTACTATTAAGGAATTTCGCACCCATATTTTTATTTTCTTTGAACATTTTTGTCTTGAAACCATCAACTTTATAATTATACTTACATGGTGATTTTTTTCGATGGCACATTAGACATTCTGGCTAAACCGATCAGAATAAATATCTGAAAATTTGTAATAAGGCGTTTCCGACATTGATCTATTGAACGAAAATACGATCGACTTTCGGTGACTTCCGGTTGTACCGGAAGTTGCAGTCAACTTCGTTATTTTAAATGAAACACCCGGTATATTTTCAACTTTTTTGAATTACTGACTTTTGAATTACAAACAACTTTTTATAACAAGATACTATACCTAAGTCTTATGGTTGTCGAGATAATAATTATTTAAGATTAAGATGATTCAATGATATCCTGGGAAAAGATTTTCAATTTGTTATACAGGGCGAAATAAAATTAACGTCAATTAGGGATAATGAAAAATCGCAATAACTATATTTTTTTAAATGGCACATATATTTTTTTACACCCTATACGGTTCTATAGTAGATTTAGAATAACAGTTTTCGACACTTTTTTGGTTTGCTTCGCTACACCCTTAAATTGTTGAACAATAATCCTTCAACTTTGACGGTTTGTAGTTCCGTTGTTTTTCAAGGCTAATTTTTTAGATTAAAGCTTTTTTCATGCTCTACCAATGTACGTAAGAACATATGGCAAAAGTCATTGGAGATGCGGTCTATTATATTTTACAACCAAGGTCGTTTTAAATAATTTATTTCCAAGGCTGCGGAATTGCATAATTCTGAAAAATAATAACGACACATGACTTATCACAGCGAAATCAACCAACAAAACCAACCAAATTACGGATGATGCGAAATGTCGTACAGGGCTAGAATGTCACAGAGGTCGCCAGTTCAAATATCACCGTTTTCGTTTTTCTTAAATTTTTTTTTGGACGTTTTAACATTAATTAGAGATTAATGTGTAATTGTGGAATAATATGATAAAAACGATAGGTTAGTCAAAAGCTAGAAGTATTCTATATTAGAACTCAGTTTTACGGCTGTTTAAAAATAGTAGTTTGTACAAGTGCGCAAAGTGCTTGGCGTACAATATTTTTTCTACAATCACATTTATTACTGAAAGAAAAACAGTAATTGATATAGGTATTTTATTTAAACTTTGAACAGAAAAAACTTACAAAATTAAAATTAAAAATTGGTTAAATGTACAGTTAATAGTGAAATTTGAACAATTTTGAATTGTTACGCCTGGTGTATCTTTTTTGGATAATAAGTTTTTATTAATTGCAATATTAGTGTTTGTCAGCGAAGGTTCATAATTCCTAAAATAATGCTTAATAGGTTAATTTTTTTATAATTAATAAATTAAAATAAATCATCAAATAAATAGTTTACTTACTTTTGGTTTAAATTGAAAATTTGTACACCTAGAAATTCACTATAATAAATATGTTGAATTGTCAAAAAAAGTTGACAGGTTATAGATAGCTGTGTTTGACATTTCGGTGCGGAAAAGTGCCATAGCGTGTACTTTTCGCATTACTTTTCCCACGGTTATCAAAGAAATTAAGAAAAGGCCTGCTTTGCGTATAAAAATTTGTATAGAAAAGCGTATTTACTTCATTACAGTTACCTGTAAATAATTGTCATATTAGTAAAGCGTGATCTATAGACGTCAAAAAATAATAGTTCAATACTATTAAACGCTTTACAAAATTAGAAAAATAAATTTCCAAAGAGCAGACCGTCCACTAAGAAGCAACTTTATCTGTCTCTTATCTATCTATCTATATATTTATCTATTTATGTCTGTCGGGCTTTATGCCCCGACAGACATTGAATTACACTTCTAAAGTAAACGGGGTTGGTATATCTGTTAAGATAGAACCAACCATTCTGGTAGTAGTAGTAGTCTCTAGTCCAGGATTATGCTCTCTGAGCTTCTGGACGAATAGCATCTACCTTGTACTGATGAGGCGCAAAAAACGCCGAAACCGGTCTACAAGTGATGTTATTCCTTCTAATCGCAAACCAGAATGGTTGGTTCTATCTTAACAGATATACCAACCCCGTTTACTTTAGAAGTGTAATTCAATGTCTGTCGGGGCATATGGCCCGAGAAGTAGTTGTTACTTCTTAGTGGACGTTCTGCTCTTTGGAAATTTATTTTTCTAATTTTGTAAAGCGTTTAATAGTATTGAACTATTATTTTTCGACGTCTAGAAAAGCGTGGTTGTAGGAAATAGTATATTGTGCAACGAGTGGGGAAAGTTCAACTTTTCTCACGAGTGTGGAAGTTTGTGGCCCGCGCCCAAAGGGAGAGTGCCGCAAACACACGAGTGAGAAAAGTACTTTCCCCACATGTTGCACACTATACTTTTTCTGCAACTGCACAAATCTAAAGAATACAAGTAAAGTAACTTAATATTCATTTTTATGGTTAGTGAAACAAAAAGAAAAGGTGAGCGGTCGCCGGACCGCAGATAGAAGCTTGCTTCTTATGCACAATAGAATGACCATTTTTCGTATATTTCTAACCATTTTTCAAAATTTTTGACAATTATTGACCATTTTCCAAAAATTTTGACAATTTTGTTAAATTTTAACAATTATTGACCATTTTTGACAATTATAGACCAATTATGACAGTTTTGACAATTATTGAACATTTTTGACAATTTTTCAAAAATGTTGTCCATTTTAGACCATTTTTCCAAATTTTAACAATTATTGACCATTTTTGACAGGTTCTGACAATTTTTGACAGGTTCTGACAATTATTGACCATTTTGGACAGTTTTTTATGATTATTGACCATTTTTTCAAAATTTTAACAATTTTTGACAATTTTTTCAAATTCTAACAATTATTGACCAATTTTGACAGTTTTGACAGTTTTTGAGCATTTTTTACAGGTTCTGACAATTATTGACCATTTTTGACAATTTTTCAAAAATTTTTACACTTTTTAACAATTATTGACCATTTTGAAAGTTTTTTATAATTATTGACCATTTTTGACAATTTTTCGAAAATTTTGACAATTTTTCGAAAATTTTGACAATTTTTGACAATTGGCCATTTTTTCAAAAATTTTGACCATATTTTCAAATTTTCACAATTATTAACCATTTTTGACAATTATTGATCAATTTTGACAATTTTTCAAAATTTTTAACCATTTTAGACCATTTTTCCAAATTTTAACAATTATTGACCATTTTTGCCAATTTTTGAGCATTTTTGACAGGATCTTACAATTATTGACCATTTTTGACAACTTTTCAAAAATTTTGACAATTTATTATTATTTCTCACATTATGAGCAATATTTGGTTTTGAAATCAAGTAAGGTATGAGAAATACGTCACTTTTCATAGCAGTTGTAGAAAAAATAGCATTGTATGTTTGCGGTAGGGATGAGATCATATTTTTTTCTACAACTGCTATGAAAAGTGACGTATTTCTCATACCTTACTTAATTTCAAAACCAAATATTGCTCATACTGTGAGAAATATTATTTCTCACGGCAATGCGCCCACACCACATACATTTATATGGAGAATCAAATAAAATGTACAAAAACTTAGTAGGCTTCTGTCATTTTTAAATACCTACTTAGTTGTCACAAAACTGTCAGATTAATTAATATAACGGAGAATTTAGTGAAATGAAATGATGTTCCGGATTTGACCATACAAAATTGTACAAATTTCACCATCAACTATAATTTTAAATAAAATTATTTAACAGTATAGAGATGGGATACTTTATAGTGTTTATTTTTGTTTTACTAACCATAAAAATAAATATTAAGTTACTTTACTTGTATTCTTTAAATTTGTGCAGTTGTAGAAAAAGTATAGTGTGCAACATGTGGGGAAAGTACTTTTCTCCCCTGTTGCACAATATACTATTCTACATCATTTGTGCCGTATTTACACGCAAAAAAATGGCATACAACTACGGCTATAATCTGAACATAAATTATTTGCAGAGCCGCTTTTTCTCAATTATCGGGTACATGCAAGCAAGGTAGTCGCGGACAACAGCTAACAATGTACACCGTGGCCAGAAATAAAAATTACTTCTTTGTTTTTAGGATGATTTATTTTTTTTTCACGGGAATAATATCAATTTATCCTCAATAAGGCGCCAAAATTGAATGAGGTATATATTTACGGGACCGGACTAATAATATTTTTTAACGGTGCATTTAAGCTCGTTGCAAATGAAATCTGCTTTAGCTAAATTTGAATATATATACATACCTGTCAAAATAATAACCCCCATTTTTGCTTCGGGTAATAACACAAACACATCCTTCGTTCATTAAACAGACCATATGAATAACCCGATATACTGACAACACACTTTATTTGTAACCAACATCTAAATCGATTCTTTCATTCCAAAATAAGGATAGCAATACACAAAGTGAAGGTTACAGATTCCAACAACAGTGCCGTGGTGTGTGAGGAAGGGGTTACACAAACTGAATAATCATATTAAAAGTTTCGAGTAATAATAGAAATCCTTATCTTAGATTTATGTATTATTCGAGGAATGAATTTTAGTTGCCGTCGATCAGATTGGATACAGGCTCTGCTCTAAGACATTTTTTTCACCTGATCCAACCATTATATCACTTGAACTGAAAAGACTAGAATATAGTCTAACTTCTTCCTTCGGAATATTCTCTTTCCCAATTATATTTTTTCATCACTGAAGTTGATTTGCATCTCGAGGAGCCCAAATTTTACTTAAATTAACACCCCAAATACCATACAGAACTTATTGTATTCTCATTAGAATGTAGACTGTATAACAAAATAAATAAATAAACTTTGACATTATTTATGTTGGCATCAAATAATACGTCTTTTTACTCTTATAGTATGTTCATTGTTCGGAGAACTCAACAATACATGATAGGAGTTTTATCAGAAAGTTTCAACGTAAGCAAGAATAATTACTTAGTGTCTCTTAATTAATAACATTGTAACGTTTATTCTAATTTATATTTACAATTAATTTATATTTACAGATTTATATGTAATACGGTCCTTATTTAATAATTTATGTAATACACTTAGCACACTAATTATAATTTATATGAGAGTCACTTAATAAACACTTTATCGATGCGCGATTACTTTCCTTCGGTATCAACACTGACTGATTGACTAATTGACTGCAGCGTTGCTTGTGGCCTATTTATACTCGTGCGCCGTAATTCTAGAAGTATCTCGGCGTTCTCGCGGGCGCATTGGATATTCTCGATGTTTCGTATTCTGGATGCTTCTCGAAAATTGGGCGGAGGAGCCATAGTCGTCTCATACGGGGATTTCACTGGGGGCACTAAGTGAGAATATTATTGCAGTAGCTCGCGTAACAACATCTTAATCATACGATCTTCACGCTGAATAATATCGTGTGGTAAAACTAGGTACTTCTGTTTTATGAATTCCTTCTTATATTTCCAAAAACAATCCACATTGGCATAAATCAGGATATCTTTCAACAAATTTATGTTATAATTCCAACATAATTCACTAAATACATGTAACATAAAGACACTAGTAGAATATATAAATATCCGGGTAAATGTAAACTCCCATTACTACTATTTTACGAGCTGTGTATTTTACTACTTAAGACACGCGAGATACCAACCCAACCACTCCCGGGAAAATTCCTGGTAAAATTATTTCTGGAAATAGTAATAGGCCAAGTGCATTATGCATAAAATATTCCCTTTCGAGTCAAAATTTTTTTTTATTTAACATATAATAGTTTTTCTACAGTCGCGCGTAAAATGACTAATTACTATATTCAAATGAAATCGTAAAGTCGACAAATGCCGAGGATAGTTACTTTACGCTCTAGCGCAAAAAAGGAATCGTTTTCGCTCGCTTATTTAATCAAACCACGCCCTCCGAATTAACTCAATTGGTGAATACTTAACAGTTTATTAGATTAAAAATCAAATAAAATTATATGAAAATTGTCAATTATTGTCAAAAATGGTCAAAAACTGTCAAAAATTGTCAATAATTATTAAAATTTTGAAAATGGTTGGTAAATGTCGAAAATTTTAAAAACATTTTGAAAAATGGTCAAAAATTTTCAAATATGGTCAATAATTGTTAAAATTTTTTTTAAAAATTTGAAAAATGATCAAACATTTTTAAAAATGGTCAATTGTCAAATTTTTTTAAAAAAAATTGAAAAATGGTCAATAATTGTCAAAAACTATCAAAAACTGTCAAAAATGGACAATTATTGTCAAAATTGGTCAATAATTATCAAAAATTGTTAAAATTTTGAAAAATGGTCGATAATTGTCAAAAACTATCAGAAATGGTCAATAATTTTGAAAAATGGTCAAAAATGACCAATAATTTTCAAAAATGGTGAAAAATTGTCAAAAATGGACAATTATTGTTAAACAATGTCAACATTTTGAAAAATGGTAAAAAATGGCCAATAATTGTCAAAAACTATCAAAAATGGTGAAAAATTGTCAAAAATGGACAATTATTGTTAAAGATTGTCAAAATTTTGAAAAATAGTTGATAATGGTCCAAAATGGTCAAAAATTCGGAAAAATGGTCCATAATTGTCAATAATTATCAAAAATGGTTTAAAATTTTCAAAAATGGTCAAAAACTATCAAAAATGGTTAAAAATTGTCATTTATTTTTAAAAACTATCAAAAATGGACAATTATTGTCAAAATTGGTCATTAATTGTCAAAAATTGTTGAAATTTTGAAAAATGGTCGATAATTGTCAAGAACTATCAAAAATGGTCAATAATTTTGAAAAATTCTTGAAATTTTTGAAAAATTGCCAATAATGGCCAATAATTGTCAAAAACTATCAAAAATGATCAAAATGGCAAATGGCAAAATTTTGAAAAATAGTTGACAATTGTCAGTTTTTGAAAAATTGACAAAAATTTTCAAATATGGTCAAAAATGGACAATAATTGTCAAAAATGGTCAAAAATTTGGAAAAATGGTCCTTTATTGTCAACAATTATTGTCAATAATTAACAGAAATGAAAAATTGTCAAAAATGGTCAAAAACTATCAAAAATGGTTAAAAATTGTCAATTATTGTTAAAAACTGTTAAAAATGGACAATTATTGTGAAAAACTGTCAAAAATGGATAAAAATTGTTATCATTTTGAAATATGGTCAAAAATTATCAAAAATTTGGAAAAATGGTCACTAATTTTAAAAATGATCAATAATTGTTAAAATTTTGAAAAATGATCAATAATTGTTAAAATTTTGAAAAATGGACAATAATTGTCAAAATTTTGAGAATTCGTCAATAATCGTCAAAAATTGTCAATATTGTGAAATTAGTCAATAAATAATACGAGCCGTTTCCGAAAATCGATTAATATTACTATAAAAATCGATAACTAAAAATCGATTATAAGAAAATAATAATCGATTCATATAAAAATCGATTCTTTTTTAACATCCCTAGTCAGTAGATCTTTTTAGGATTAATCATGATGAATAGCGAAAATGACGATTATTCTAGCACTCCTATTATAACCTAAGATAATATAAAAAACTGTTTTAATTATTAAAAGTGCGACTATAGAAAAATTTCCAAATTTCCGAAACGTATTGCATTTTTGAAATAACAAAGCGTCGACAAAAAAATGTAATATGCACCTCGGCGAAGAACTGTCTACTGTCTTGCCTGCTTGCTTACCTCGGCTATCAATTAGCAGGCTCGACTATAATAGACAGTTTTTCGTCATTGGCACATAAATAACTATTTTACTAGTCCAGAGGGTCTCGAGAAGGTTGGTCATAAATTGTACCTATTGCTCCTATTCTGGGATTCTGGATGCTTGTCTCAATACAAGCAACAGTTCTTGGCAAAACAAACAGAGTAAATAAATAATTTGTTCAAAGCACAATGTTATTGAATTACAAAAGGCCATCACTAATACCAATTATAAAAATTTATTGAATACAAAAAATTAAAATTCTTATTTAAAAAATCAAGCGAATAAATATAACGAAATTAAAAACAAATCATATCAAAAATATTACAAACAATGAGCTAAGCACGAAGATTTCTTGAAAATGAATCAGTAACAACCATTTAAATACTGAAAATGTCACGTTATGTTTCGTCAATACATGAATATACAGGGTGCGTCGAAGTATTATAGAATATACCAAAAAAAGTTACAGGATGTTGAGTATCACAAGGGTGGACCAAAAAATTTCTTCTTAATGGGATAATCTATATATTATTTCAAATTTAGATTAACCTCATCTCCCCCGTGCTTCCAATATACGGTTTAATTATGCTATAAAGAGTATTTCAAAAGTTATGGTTAGTTGTATAAGAGAATCATACCGATTACAATTCAGCCAATTTTTTCAAATGATTATACTTAGTAGAAAAATGTGAGCTTTTATAATCTACATATTCCGAAAATTGAAAAAGCGAAAAAATCGGAGAATCGAATCGGATCGGTATTATAAGTTACCATTAACCGCGAATGCGTCTTACATTCGGCCATCCTGCTCCGCTCCTCGTCCTCGAGGTACCTAGAGTGCTGGACCTGACGTTTTGTGCGTACACCTATCTCACCTTCGCGTTCGTGAGCCTGATGTCTTGCCTGCCTACGCCTATCTCGCTCTCCTGGCGAGCCTGTCGCCTGCTCGCCCATTCCAGTCACCCCCTCTCACTATCACATCACATTATGGCCTCATGTGGACATTTCGTAGATCTCATCCCACTTCTGATATATAAGTTACATATTCCGAAAATTGAAAAAGCGAAACCATCGTAGAATCGAACCCGGGACCCCTGGGTTACAAGCCCTCACGCTAAGCCCAGCGCTACAACGGTTTCTACCTATCGATGTTCGGATCGGTATTAACCGCGACTGCGTCTTACACTTTCATGATCAGAATTGTGATTAGTAATCTATGTTGGATTTCCAGACCATGGTCTATTAGACGTTTTGGTTGCGATTACGGCAGCCATTATCAATGAAGGAAGACCTTTGAGATGACACTGACGTAATGTTGACTTCTAGATTTCTTGGAATTGGTCTTATCTTACTGGTTTTTAAGACACCATGCCAAATTTTGTTGACGTTTAATCCTTCTTCTTTTTTATTAAAGTCGTTTTTGTGTTTCTGTATTTCTATTTTCTATGGCTTCACGATGTAATCTTCAACATATAGTGTTAACCGAATGTTATGCTTTCTCCATCCGCTGATTTGTCGGTTTGTCCTAAACGGAAAGAAAAAAACATTTCAGTTACTTATCTCGTTGTTTATAATATATGGCAACATACATGCAATGCGGTTGGATCAGAATTTACGAGAATCATGGCCTGGAAATGTTTTATTGAGTGAAACAGAGTTACATATATATAATGAGAAGTGATAACATTCTGGCCGTAATTACCGACACCCAACCATACAATATCCACTTGAGTTGGGAATTCTGGAACCGTTGGCGATACTCGATACTGTTTACACTACCACTACACCAACAATTTACACTACCTTACGCGCGTTTCGATAACCAAGTTATCTTCTTCACAGACTGAAGGTAAACAGTTTACAATACAATATCCAGCTAAACTGGAATGGGTTGGAAACATGCAGTTAGCATGGAACGTTGGTGTGGTACACTGACGGATCTAAAACTGATAAAGGAACAGGAGCGGTGCTAAACACAGGTCCAATGTCTACGTACTTTGGGAAAGTTTTTATCCGTATTCCACTTGTTTGCAATTGAACATTGAAAAGGGTATAGAGGACAAAAGCTCCTTATATTCTCCCATAGTCAGGCAGCACTGAAATGCTTAGCATGTCCCCAGACTGGTCTGGTACTGCTTAAAAACTCTCAACCTTGACAAACCACAGTAGGGTGACATTTAGTGGGTCCCGGGTCACGAGGGTGTTGTAGGTATTCAACTACGTTCCAAATCAGGAACACATCAAACCCTTGGTAAAAAAAAAACACTGACTAACGAAATATATTGAACCTCAGCAGGGTCCAAATAACGAAAGTGACGGGATTACTCACCGGTCATTGTACCTTAACGAAACACACATGTATACAATTGGAAGCATATAAAGGATCAGTCGGTTGTGTATTATGAAAGAGGAGAAAACAGCTTCACACATTATCTTCATATGTGAAGCACTGACTAATTGGAGATATAAACTCCTGGCGTCTAAGGCATTTAATGAAAAGACTCTTCACATAAACGGTACAACCAAAAGCACAAAAAGCTTCAAGGCTGAGGTGCCGAATACTCGAAGCCTCTGGTTGGTGGAACCGAACTTATCAACCTACATCACAAATAATATGAATTGTAGAATGTATTCGTAAAACAGTAAATGTTTAGCGTACGCTTATAAAAAAGTAATAAATTACTGCTTCGCTTCGTCCACAAGGTAAGGAAACAGTCAGTATCGCACTCAAAGCCTCATCAAAAGAGCTACCGCATGATTTTATTCTGTAGAATTTACGTTTACATATTTTTTATTTTCAATAACAAAATCCCATTCACTTGGAATTGTCTTCGGGAAGTAATTCTTGAACTAACGACTTTACTTTAGTGAAGGTTTGAAAAACTTTCCAATTAAACAGTTACCATTTTCATAATTTTGTTCGGTTGCTAGGTCAACAATTTCTATACGTTCTCCTCTTCATTGGGTATCTTTTGGACGTTCACTTCTACCACTCATTTTAGTCTGTAGAGTGGCAGTTTCATTGTAAATGTAGTTTCTTAACAAATTATTGACTGGTCTACATTGTTTTACTAGATGGATGTCCCAACCTATCATATTGGGATTAATCAAGAATACGTTTACCCCGTTCAAGGTTTCTAGGAAACTCCGCCTGATAGTTTTAAAGTTAAAGGTCGTGTTACTAATTTTATTTTCTTCGAAATTATCTAATGTATTTTTGTTATCATGATGATGGGTATATTTATTCTTTCCTTGTTTATTGGAAACATATTCAGTTATATGGAAATAGTCGAATTCTATTGAATTGTTGTTCTGCGAAGATATCACGTCGCGTTTGATTCACACTTTTGTCGAAATTATTTAACGAAGTTATTTTGATTATACAGGGTGATTGATTAGTACTAGGTCTGTTATCATAAAAGATACAAAGAAAAGTTATGTATGAAAATTGCAGATAACTTTAAGCTTCATCGTTAAAAATTAGTTACAATGTTACAGAGTGTTCTATAAGTCGGTGCCAGATCAAAGTTATGATTTTTTAAATGGAACACTCTATATTTTACTGTAACACTGAAATCCGCTTAACTTCCCAACAAAGATATCTGTTATACAGAGTATTTGAAAAGTTATTACCAATTTTACGTAAAAATCGTAACAAGTCCAACGCCCTGGATAATTGGATAGGAACAAGTGAATAATAATCTGAAGACTTGGGTGTTATATTAGACTCAGCGTTTCCAGACGTCCCGATTTTTTAATCAAATTTGAATGTCCCGCACGGGACATGCTCTACTACGTGCTTTATTTTGTAACGGTAAATGCTGTACCTCACAGGGCACCAGCTCGAAGGGCTCCGGCTAGAGACTCCTCTCAAGGGTGATTCGACCCCAAGTTTATGTCACACAGGGACAACAGAAGGGTTGTAAAAATTGAGGGCGCCACTACCTTTTTGACGATAAAAATACTAAGAAAACTAAGGCGGAAAAGGTAGAGACGCCTTGTAAAATTTAAATTTAAGTTAATAAAGAAAAGTGACCCCGGGCGGTATCTCCCTAAACTTTTATAGTTGAGGATTTCTAATAAAAAAAGAATTAAAAACAAATTTACAATTTATTCTGCCACAGGAAATGAACAGGAATTTGTACTTTTATAGGTACTTAGCTCTTAGATGAAGTGGTTTCCTGGAGAAGAAGTCAGGTTTTGAACTGAACTGTTGTGTTCTGTTCTAAGGCGGTATTTTGGGGTTCTATCCTCGGGTTGTATTCTAGGCTATATTCTTAGGGTTATATTCTAGCCTAGGGTTATATTCTTGGCTTATATTCTCGCCTAGGGTTATATTCTTGGCTTATATTCTCGCATAGGGTTATATTCTTGGCTTATATTCTCGCCTAGGGGCTGTGCTTACCTAGAAGTACAGGTGGATCAGGGATATGTAGGAACTTGAATGTAATGGCACATTATGTTGGTCAGCTTTTCAGGTTAAAGAAAAGGAAGGCAGTTATTTGAAAGTCAAAAAAATTGATTTAATTTACTGAAAGCTTTCCAACATTATATGTCCCATGTTAAAACAGTAAAAACAGCAATTATCGGCTAAATTAAAAAAATATACCAATGATCCGAAAGAAACTAATCACAGCAAAAAGTTATTTATTTAGTTATATGAAAAAATATCGTGCTTAGGAAATATATGGAACCGGCACTGGCGTTGCGAATGAATATTTTATAGGTTAGCGGTTTATAAAAGTGTTATTTTATAATTAAAAGAGTTATTTCGCAACTGAAAAAGCTTGAAAATGTTTGTATGAAAGTAAAACAGTGAATTATAAAAGAATATTTGGCTTAAAACTACCATATTAGTATAAAAGAACAGTTTATGACCACGTGTTGAATTTAATTTCGTCTATCTCTGTAAAAAAATAAAGAATGCATACGAAAATTATATCAGACAGTACTTTAGAAGAAGCTTATTAATTATGAATTATGATTTTGAACTTACCACAGCAAAATTCCTAAGATAGATACTTGAGATACTTGAGATATGAAAGATAGCGAAAGATGATCTGCCCTCTTAGGCGGTCGATAACAAAAAGGGGTGTTTCACGTGGCGTTGTGCAAAAAATGGAAGCGTCCGTTGGCAGACGTCAATTGTCTTACGGTCAGGGTAGAAGAGTTTGGGATCACAGAACTATAATGGAATGTGGCTAGTGACGACGAGCGCTAATTAAAAGGATTTATTCTGTAAAATCGAAACAGGTCGATAGACATGTTACAATTTTATTGAAGGAAGAAAACCAGAAGTGGAGCACGAGCAAAATGTTCGGCCTAACTCAGTTGGGGCGTAGGTACGTGTAAAATTTTTATTTAATGGGCGCCACTGGTCTAAGCCAGGGAACCTCTAGCTGTTATCAGGTCTGGTTTTTCCTAGCAACTGAACAGAAAAAAAATAAAAAAATAAATGAAACTCAATTGTAACCGCAACCCTTATAATGGTCTAATAATAATTAGTAATGCCTTAAAATGCTTAATACATTATTATTATTATTATTATTATTACTTAGTGATGAGGGCAAAGGAGCTGGCTCCTATTGTGCCCAAAAAAAAAGATACATTCCATAAGAAATACCTACTATTAGTAAATAAACAAATAAGAAAAAAGAAAAAAAATATATAGAAATTACGATTAAGCTCTAAATGTTATTAAGTAAGTTACACTGATCTAATTTATTCTTGAATATATTGACACTTGTTGCTGAGACAATTTCACTGTCTAAATCATTCCAAATATTGAAAATTCTGTTCGGTAAAAAGTTTTGTCTCGATCTAACCGTAAAATTTTCTTTTTTTAACTTTAGCTGGTGTCCTCTAAGTCTCGTGTCCGTATTTAGGGTGAAAACTGTATTTAGATCACCAAAATTATAATCAAGAATTCTAAAGGCTACAATAAGATCGCCTCGTAACCGTCGTAGCTCAAACGTGGTGAGATTTGCCATGGATAATCTTTCTTCGTATGAAGGTCTTACACGTCCTAAAGCAACTCTGGTAGCTTTCCGTTGTACACTTTCCAGTAACGTTTTATCACGAATTAAGTCCGGATACCAGACTGGACCGGCGTATTCAAGGATATGTCTTACGTAAGTAGCATACAATTTGCAGAAACTTCGAAAGGATACTTTTGAGAAGCATTTACTAATAAGATAAAGTCTAGTATTCGCACGTTTGGATACTGAGAGCACATGATCGGACCACGATAGTTCACTATTCACGATAACACCAAGATCGTTATGAGAGGTCACTGTAATCAAAATGTGGGTTACTTTTACCGACGTGAAGCACTACACATTTTTCAGTGTTTAATGGAATTAACCATTGATGTATTGACATTAGGTCATTTTGGATAGATTGATGATTTGTGATGGGATTGTCATATATTTTTGAGTCGTCGGCATATTGTGATATTTTGCTGAAAACGTGGAACGGTGAATCGCTAGTGTACACTGTAAATAAAAGTGGGCCCAAAACTGAACCCTGCGGAACTCCACTTTTAACTGGTCTTTCATGAGAAAAGGAGTCACCAACTCGAACCTTGTAGAAAAGTTTTCAATCCATAGTTGTAAGTTTCCTCTAATACCGAGATGTTCTAACTTGTACAGGAGTATTTGCTTGGGAACACGGTCGAAAGCCTTAGAGAAATCTAAATACACTATATCGATAGGTTTTCGATTATTCAAGAATGATGTCCAGTCATTAACACAATGAAGTAAGTTGGTAAGTGTTGATCGCCCTGGAATAAATCCATGTTGTTGTTTTGGAATAATATGTTGTTCGAGGAGAAAATCCATCATAGTCTCGGAAATAATGGATTCCATTACTTTACTGACGACGGGCAATAAACTTATTGGGCGATAATTGTTGCTATCCAGCTTATTGCCCTTCTTAAAAATGGGGGTGACAGAAGCTAGTTTCCAACTAGAAGGCAGAGAGCTGTTTGTGGAGGAAGATTGCATTATTAAGCGTAGCGGAGTAGCAAGTGCGTCGCATAGATAAATACTATATACGGGGAAGAATGGACTCTCCTGTCCTCAAGTCCGAACCCACAAAGTTTTGTCGAGTGTTGCGCCATCTATTATGGTGGAAGGTTAGTATTCACTTACGGGGAAAAAATAAAGGAGGAGACCTGCATGATCAGGCACAGTTTACTAGTTACTACTAGATGGCAAACCAAGCAAATATTGGCGGGTTTTTTAAATTATGCCTATATTGTTATTTCTTAAATAAACCAATAAAACCAGTCGCACAAAGTTTAAACACTTTTTGAAGCAACCCGTTATTTTATTTTGGCTCAAAAGTAGAATAGGTTGTTTCAAAAAGCCGTTTAAACTTTGTGCGACTGTTTTTATTAACCAGGACATTTTATTGAAAGACTTATTTCAACAAATATTTTGAAAAAATTTATTATACATTTTTTTTATAAAATAATACAGGTGATTTTCCTTATTTTCTAATTAAACTTAAAAGTTACACATTAGATCTAAATAATAAAAACTATGAAATAAATTGCTTATATTATGGGTTTATTTTACAGCTTACCTCGACAAGAAAAAGCAAATACGTTTATTATCAACAACTTTCCATAACTTTTGTCATTATTTGTTATTTTTTCAAAGACCTCTACAGATCTTGCTTTCCCCAAGCTTCACCACCTGAAAATAAAAATAGAATTGAATAGATGAGGCTTTTACTTGATAAAGATCCATACTAATGATGGAATAAAACAATTTAATTTGTTTAAATCTTCATTTTTATGTTTGAAAAAGCTACTGTGTAGCGAAACGCGTCACTAATTTTAATTTGAACGTTAGTTCAAAATAAAAATGAAGATTTAAACAAATTAAATTGTTTTATTTCATCATTAATAAAAATAGAATTCTTAATTGACCAAAACCTTATTTTATAATTTTTACATAAACAGCTTTATTAAAAACTTTCAAAATGTAAACAGAACCAAAAAGTGTCAGCAATCAATCAGCTGTCAGGAATATCTTCTTTTTTAAGCCTTCCTAAGAATCTTCATAAATTTTTTTTTTCGGGTCGAGATGGGAAACTCATGTTCGAATGGGTCTAGGACCCAAACAGTGTTGGACTCATCCCCAAGGGGATGCCTACTAACCAAACCCACCTCAAACTTTAAAAAAGTTTATTTCAAACCAATGTCCGCTTAACTAAGAAGCAGCAACTACTTTCCGAGCTATATGCCCCGACAAACATCATATTGCACGGAAAGTAGTTGTTTCTTCTTAGTTAATCAGTGCTTGGTTTGAAATAATCTTATCCAAAACATGTGAGGTGTCTAAACAGTATTACCTGAGCATGATTCGCTATCTCTGGTGTTTGCTTAAATTCTAGGTTTTCAAAGCTAATAACATTTCCCTCATACCAATTTGGGTGCAGATTTGGTTGTATGCTTATTTCATCAAACATTATAATACAATGTTTATCTAGTTGCTTTTTAAAGTTTTTTGTTTCAGCTTTGAGAACTGCAAAAACTTCGTCATGTATACCAGGTTGAATTGGAATTCTATTAAGGAGTTTCATGTCTGTTTTCCTTGATGGCAATGCAAATAGCTTAGACAAGAATCTGTACCCAGATCCACTTTTTTTGTATAAAGCTAATGCCAATACCTTGTCTTCGAGTGTGTACCTTCTTCCTTTTTGTTTTTTATCAACATTTTCAATTTGACTTTCAAAAAATTGTTTGCGAATGCGATCCATACTGGATACACAGTTTTCAAAAAGTTCAGATTTTTTAAAGGTTTCAGCAGCATACAACCTTTTTTTCAGCAACAGATGACTTCTTCTAAACTCGGTTGCCCTTTTTTTAAATTGGGTGGCTCTTCGATAGAGACGTCTGGCTTTTGGTGTTAGGTCTTTAACCCTTGAGACATTCACCTCAGCAAGTAAATCAGATCTTTATAAAGTAAGAAAAAATATCATTAGCAATTAATAATATCAATATGCAATATACATTGCATATAGATTTAGCATTTTTCAATGTTAAATTTTCAACCCTATTTTAGACAATATTCTAATAGAAGTATACAGTCAAAACTTGACATAAGTAAATAATATAAAAATTTATAAATGGATTTTTAAGCAATAATTTTTCATGTCTATAATGCCTATAATATCTACCATTTCTGTGAAAATTTCTTTGTTAAACACCTATATTAATAAATCAATTAATTAATCACTTACTTCTTTTTGGAGTAACAGCAGTAGTCAAGTCTGCTAGTGCAACATCTGTAGAATCTCGAGCAGTATATGTTGTAAAATTCAGCTCGGGTTCAACTGAATAGCTACAACTAGCCTCATTAACAGCACAGAATTCTAGTGCTTTTTTAGCTTCCAGTTTTGCAAACTGATCATTTAAAGCTTCCTGTAACTTCAAAGTCTTAGGACTCTCAGTTACAGATTCAGCACCAATGTGTGGTACAGCCAAAGAGGTTGATGGTTGAGCTTCAATTATTGAGGAAGGAACATATCATCAGTTACTGTTTCTAAAGATTCTAGTAAATATAAACAATTGAATAAATGTAAGCTAATCAGTTGTTAGTTTTTTTTTCTTTAATTATTATGTATTAACCTGGTAAATTGACTGATGGGCAAACTCCTCTTTTCAGAATTATATTTGGACCAAAATCTTCGGGTAAAAAGTGTAAGGCACACACTCTACAATTGTCATAAATGTTTTTGGATGTCATTTTCTCCTTCAACCTTTTATTTCCACATAAATTTACCCATTTATCAAAAAATGTTTTACTATTCTTGGTAGGATTGGGAAAACGATGCTTACAGTAGATGCTTTTATAGCAACCACTAACACAGCATGCGAGTGAAGGCATGACTCAAATATGCTAGCTGGATACTCTGGAACAAAAATTATTTAAGTTGTACAGTATTTCTAAGATGTCTTTGACAATGCTCCACCAGATATGAAATGGTTCAAAATAAATTTAAGTAAACTTTGGAAGATATAAGCAAAAATGTTTATGTAGCTTCATTACTTTCAATTTTTGGCAAGTTGACTTAAATCCACTTGATACTTTTTATATTTATGAAGACTTGTAAATGAACCACACAAATAATTATAAGAATAAACAGAATAAACATAGTTTAAACCTGATCACTTTCAAATATATCTCTCTTGAAATAAATTTTTATATATTTGGATAGTTCAAATTATTTACAATTCCCGTAAGTACCCTCATGTTGGATTACTCTTCCTTATTATTCATGTTAATACTTACCCCAAAAAATGCAAATATAAAACTAGGAAATAGTCTTTAAATTTAAAATTATGAAAAACACAAAGCACAAAACAAAACATTCACTGAACAATGGCGAATTCCGGCAGGAATAACATGAATAAGATGCTATGGAATATAAAAACTATTTTTAGCATAAACATCCAAACAGCTTGGTTTGATTAATTCACAGATGACGGTATTACAACAATCTGTAAAATAAAGTTTATTAGTGACCTTCCAGGCGGATAGATGGCGTTAAAAATGCAGTCCAATAGTGGTAAAAAGAGATCGCAGGGTATGGACGCTCCTGACTCTGTTGAACGTAGATAAGTTTTAATAATTTTCAGTTTGAAGCTTCGCTCACAGGTTGCGCAATAAATTCTCAAAAGCTATGCTAACATTGGGAAACGCTCCTTGCAGGTCATGCTTGCACAGATGTTGTAACAGTTCGAAGGCACTTGATTTTTCATTAATTTCATGTACTCTTTAAATATTGGCAAAAACCAACTGCATTCAAGTCTTTTGAATATTTTAAAGCTAGATCGGTTCCATTTTTTTGCAGATCTTCTGTGGACATATTTAAAAAGGCGTGGCCACTGAGGAAGGCGAAATTTCATGTAGACTGTTTGCACTCTCTACTCTTGTCTCAATTTATGTTAGAATTTTGTCAAACACTACTTTTATATCTTTGAAAAATAGCCTAGTCGGATTCTAGCATTCTTGTTTCGTCTTCACAGATTTCGTCGTGTTGCTTTTTCTTTTTAGAAATTCGTTTGTTTTCAAGAACCGGCTCAATTTCCAACTTTTCTGATACAGGTGTAGCTTCTTCGATCCAATATTCTACTGATTTTTCTCTCATTTCTTGCAAGATCCTAACAAGACCTTGCATTATCGCACACGCAATCAACCACATAAACAAACAGTGTTTGTCACTTGACGTTCGATTGTTCGAATTTGTTCGGCTCGGCTCGGCTCGGCTCGTATAGATGTGACGGAGACTTCCCGTAGAATAAATTTTGACGATGTTGCCAGTATTATTTGGAGCAATGGCCACATAAAAATGGGTCCAAAACAAGAAAAGAAGAATAATAATGTCTACAACCACTAATAATAGTTGCGCTTTTGATTTGTTTTGGTTATATTTTGGTTTTGGATTTATAATAATTTGTTGTCGATATTTCAGTCTGCAATATAAAAGTATAAAACTCAGAAAAGTAAATTATATAGTGTTATTCTTTCACTGTTTTTAAATTCAAAATACCCTGTGTAAGGAGGGAAAAACTTGACTTGAGGAGAATGAGTGAAGATTGATATATTTAATTAGAATTTAACTTTTAATTACTTACTGTGTACTTACATTATATTTTTTTTTTATAATATAGATAATAAAACAAATCTAAATGTTGAAAATAACTATTTACAAGACACTGGACGTGAAGCCTGGATTTAATTGAACAGTCCATGTGGACATGGTCCAAGTAGGTTGAACAACCGAGATGACGTACCTGGAATTAGATAGAAAAACACTGAGTATTTAATTTGCCATAAATAATAATTAATTATTTAACTAACGATTAGTGTAGTTGAAATCCCCAAAATTAATGAAAGTATTAATAATATACAAGGTGCATCTTATGTGTTTGAACCGTGATTATGCATATCAGTACTAAAGTAAAGTTAAAACTTCACTTGATCAAAAATAAATGTCTAATAGTAAATATTTAGGGTTATTAGGAAAGGTGCAAGGGGCGCAAACTCTCCCCAATGCATGTGAGGAATATGTGGCACAAACTCTCCACAAACAATATTATAACTACTGTAAGTGACACAAACTCTCTACAGTACAGCAAAATAATATTACACTGCAAGTGGCACAAACTCTCCACAGTACAGCAAAATAATAATACAATGCAAGTGGCACAAACTCTCCACAGTACAGCAAAATAATAATACACTGCAAGTGGCACAAACTGTCCACAGTACCGCTAAATAAGGTTACACTGCAAGTGGCTCAAGCTCTCCACAATACAGGGGGGTGGAAGGAGATATAGGTGACGTGAGAAGTCACCCTGTATCAGGAATGGACAAACCGCAAGTGGCGCAAACTCTCCACAGTACAGTATAGGTATGTGAGATAAACTGCAAGTGGTACAAACTCTCCACAGTACAGCTAAATAAGGTTACACTGCAAGTGGCTCAAGCTCTCCACAATACAGGGGGGGTGGAAGGAGATATAGGTGACGTGAGAAGTCACCCTGTATCAGGAATGGACAAACCGCAAGTGGCGCAAACTCTCCACAGTACAGTATAGGTATGTGAGATAAACTGCAAGTGGCACAAACTCTCCACAGTACAGCTAAATAAGGTTACACTGCAAGTGGCTCAAGCTCTCCACAATACAGGGGGGGTGGAAGGAGATATAGGTGACGTGAGAAGTCACCCTGTATCAGGAATGGACAAACCGCAAGTGGCGCAAACTCTCCACAGTACAGTATAGGTATGTGAGATAAACTGCAAGTGGCACAAACTCTCCACAGTACAGCTAAATAAGGTTACACTGCAAGTGGCTCAAGCTCTCCACAATACAGGGGGGGTGGAAGGAGATATAGGTGACGTGAGAAGTCACCCTGTATCAGGAATGGACAAACCGCAAGTGGCGCAAACTCTCCACATTACAGTATAGGTATGTGAGATGAACTGAAAGTGGCACAAACTCTCCACAGTACAGCTAAATAAGGTTACACTGCAAGTGGCTCAAGCTCTCCACATTACAGGGGGTTGGAAGGAGATATAGGTGACGTGAGAAGTCACCCTGTATCAGGAATGGACAAACCGCAAGTGGCGCAAACTCTCCACAGTACAGTATAGGTATGTGAGATAAACTGCAAGTGGCACAAACTCTCCACAGTACAGCTAAATAAGGTTACACTGCAAGTGGCTCAAGCTCTCCACAATACAGGGGGGGTGGAAGGAGATATAGGTGACGTGAGAAGTCACCCTGTATCAGGAATGGACAAACCGCAAGTGGCGCAAACTCTCCACATTACAGTATAGGTATGTGAGATGAACTGAAAGTGGCACAAACTCTCCACAGTACAGCTAAATAAGGTTACACTGCAAGTGGCTCAAGCTCTCCACATTACAGGGGGTTGGAAGGAGATATAGGTGACGTGAGAAGTCACCCTGTATCAGGAATGGACAAACCGCAAGTGGCGCAAACTCTCCACAGTACAGTATAGGTATGTGAGATAAACTGCAAGTGGCACAAACTCTCCACAGTACAGTAGGATTGGATGAATAGGAAATGCAACAACAAATTAATGTTCTTAATAACGTTGAATATTAAAGAACTTTAAACAAAGTTATTATTAAAAATAATTAGCAAATATATATACTCTATGTGATAAAATATCTTTTAAATTCAAATATCAAATAACAGGCAAAACTGAATTACTCTGTGAGATAGACTCACCTATTTAACTCCTGATATGCACCACAATACACACTATATTTTAATAGATTTATTTGGCTCAAGTGAACACTTTCGTTATTTTCTAGAAACTAAAACTCAAATCGTTCTTAATATTTTCTTTCCCCTTTCGTGGCCTCGAAGACTACGTGACATTATTGTACTTTACTTATCTGTTTCAGACAATTGGTTGTTTGGTCGAGAAATGCATTTCTGAAATATTTATTTCATTTTACTTGATACGAAAACTATTTTAAGAATAACAGGGTGAGAAAAAAAAATTGTCTTACACCTGTGCATTTTTGAATACTCGTCAAAAAATGTTCTTTCTTTACTCATTTAGCATAGAGTGTTAGGAATAATGCCTTCTTGAATATTTAACTGGTCAGAGATAAATAATAGTGGACTGTAAAACACTGATTTATTAATTTTAAGTTATAAAAATAGCATAGGTGTTTGCGCTTGGGCTTACAACACAGAACTCAACTGGTTACTGTCTTTGCGACGTTGCCGCTACTCGTGTTTATTCCCTAACATGGAGAAACAAAAACTTTCCCCAATTAATTTTGAACAAGTAAATATTCGTCTATATCGTAAATTTTATAGGCTTTTAATTCAATCTCTCATTGAATTTATAACCAAGTAACTTTAAAACTGAAAAAAACCAAAATCTTCCAAACAAACCAAAATGACCAAAACAAATAAAATTTGCAGAGAAGACAGAAAACAGCTGACTGTTCTCTTAAATTTCCTTTGCTCTACTGCTTCAAAGCGAGGGAACATGGTTCTCTTAAAAATCCAGGGAGGGAGCTGGTCCTTTTTGTCGAGAATAAGACACCATCAAGTTTTAATAGAACCACGCCCATTTTTCTCTCGGGGAGCGATGTTCCCTGGCCCGAGAATTCGCCCCCTGGCAGAAAGATCACGCACACTACGCACGCATTCAAAAAAAATTTACTTGATCTGTTAAGATGCGTTCATAAATTACTTAGTATGTGTTCAAAAACTAACTGGGCGTCTGGAAATACAAAAGTTTGTTTTTCAAACATATCATATTAAGATTCGATTACTTGATAAAAACCTATGAGATTGTAGGAAAAGATGCTTCACTTGTTCGATTTTTCTAATTCTTGTCTCAAGGATTTGGCGCCCCCATGAAACTGCCTGGGGGCAAGTGCCCCGGTCTGCCCCCCCTTAGATCCGGGGTTGAATACGAGTATGTAATAGCTTCGTTCCAACTGGCGTTAGAACCGTTTTTGGTTTCGTTCGCGCAAGTGCTGTCACTGCTTTCACGTTCCAACTAGGGATGGCGATCTGAAATCGATTAATCGAATAATCGATTCCTCGGACCGAATAAATCGATTTTTTAAATCGATATGTTGAATTGAATCGATATTTCACCCTTGAAAATCGACTTTCGATTTTTTTTTTGTGTTTTTGGTAGGGCGGTTTTTTTTTTCAATTGCCCCGGCAACATCGCAAGTAGTGATGAGAGCGGAACCGCTCGGATCCCAGTAGACTCGACAGACACTGTTAATTTTTTTTTCAAAAAAGCTTATAGGGAACTCTATAAGTAGGGATGTTTGAAAAATTAAACGATTTTTATATAAATCGATTATTATTTTGTTATAATCGATTTTTAATTATCGATTTTTCGAGTAATATTAATCGATTTTGTATAAATTAGGTGTGTTTAAGGAGTGGATTTTCTGAAACGGCTCTCGTATTATTTATTGACTATTTTTCAAAATTTTGACACCTTTTGACGATTATTGACCATTTCTCAAAATTATTGACTATTTTTTAACAATTACTGACAGTTTTTGACAAAAATTGTCCATGTTTAACAGGTTTTGACCATTATTGACCAAATTTGACAGTTTTTCAACAATTACTGATCATTTTTTTAAAATTATTGACCAATTTTGACAGTTTTTCCACAATTATTGACCATTTTTCCAAACTTCTTGACAATTTTTGCCCATTTTTTTGAAATTATTGACCATTTTTTACAATTATTGGCCAATTTTGACAATTTTTCAACAATTATTGACCATTTTTTACAATTATTGACAGTTTTTCAACAATTATTGACCATTTTCGACGATTTTGTAACAATTATTGACCATTTTTCAAAATTTTAACAATTATTGACAATTTTCAACAGTTTTTGGCAATAATTGACAATGAATGACCATTTTTCAAATTTTTTAAAAAATTTTCGATAATTATCGACCACTTTTCAAAATTTTTGACAATTATTGACAATTTTCAGAAGTTTTTGACAATTATTGACCATTTTTTAATAATTATTGACAGTTTTTGACAAAAATCGTCCATTTTTAACAATTAATTGACAATTATTGACCTATTTTGACAGTTTTTCAACAATTACTGATCATTTTTTTAAAATTATTGACCAATTTTGACAGTTTTGCAACAATTACTGATCATTTTTTTAAAATTATTGACCATTTTTTTAACAATTATTGACCAATTTTGACAGTTTTGCAACAATTATTGACCATTTTTCCAAATTTTTTAACAATTTTTGATCATTTTTTTTAAATTATTGACCATTTTTTACAATTATTGACCAATTTTGACAGTTTTGCAACAATTACTGAGCATTCTTCCAAATTTTTCAACAATTATTGATCATTTTTTAAAAATTATTGACCATTTTTTAACAATCATTGACCAATTTCGACAGTTTTTCAACAATTATTGTCCAATTTTCCAAATTTTTTGACCATTTTTGAAAATTTTTGGCCGTTTTTCAAAATTTTAACAATTATTGACAATTTTCAAAAGTTTTTGATAATAATTGACAATTATTGACCATATTTCAAAATTTTTGACAATTTTCATATAATTTTATTTGATTTTTTTCAATCCAATAAATATCGTTAACGAAATCTCTTAGGTTTATTATCGGAATATATACGAAAAGCATGTCCATTTTTAAAACAATCCAAAAAAAATAAACGATCTTTTCGCAGAAATCGATTAATTTTTTATTAAAATCGATTTTTTCGACAAACCCATTAATTTTGAATAAAGAAAAATCGATTTTTATTGTATCGATGATTCTTTTCCATTAATCTCACACATTTCTAATCCGATACTTTGTGATAATAATATGGTAATAAAAAAATAATTGTTATTATTATCGAATTCCCTGAACTTGAAAAAAATCCCCAATTTTACTGATAAGAGATCCCGGAGAGAGATTGTTTATTTAGGGGTACCTTTCTTGTTGTTTTTCAATAAAAAAGATCGATTTATATTTACATTGTAAAAAATACAAACTTGAAAAATATCGATTTTTTCAAAATCGATCTTTTAGACCTCGATTTTTTTATGTATCGATTCATCAAGTTACGATTCGAATCGATTTAAAAATCGATCTTTTTTAGAAAGAATCGCCATCCCTAGTTCCAACTGATTAAAGTATCGTTCTTGGGACTGCTTGGGACGGTATACAAACTGTACCTTCTGGAAGGGATGATAAAGTTGATGTGCCCATCCCAAATTCGAGTTTGCGCACTATACAGTACTCGAAACGATTCCAGTACGGTTCATAAATGCAGGTTGGAACAAACCTAATAGTCCCGAGTTTTTCTCTAAAATATATTTATGTTCCTCCTCGTCTTACTAGGCAGGTGCAAACCTTTCATGTTTCTTTTCATAGGTACAACTATGCAATTAATAGTTTTCTCCCTAGGACACTTAGATTAGCTAACTCTATTGAGGACATTTCAATTTTCAATGTGTTTTATGTTATAAAAACAATTGGAGCTTGAACTTTGATATTACAAATTTTTGATTGTCGATTGATGTCGTAGTGTTATCACTCTTCTTACTTTTTTTTACTTTGTAAGCTTTACTGTATTTTCGGTTTTTGTTTTTATTATTTTATGCATAATTTAATACCTATCTGATCTAGTCATTTTTTCTTGTTTTATATGTTTTTGTTTTTAGAACACTGTATTTTTTATGTGGATTGGGCATGCCCGTGAATAAATAAATAAATAAAAAACTATTTATTCCATTTATACTGTCCGCAGTGTATAAGACCAACCAAAAAAAAATATAATTAAAACACATTATCTACATCCTTTAAAATAACTAAGTCTCTATTTGTTCATTTTACCGACGAAGCTTTCCCAGAAATGAATCATTCCACGAATCCTAGTCGGAATTTGATGCAGTAATAAAATCATGCTGATTGTTGATAGACTTCGTGAAGTGAGTGGGACATTCGTTTATTAAAAATACAGCGGAAAAACATTAGTTATGTTCGAAAATTTGTATGGCAGTTTTCCAGCTTTTCCTTGAAATATCAATTAGGTAAGAGTACCTACTGTGACAAACATTTTTCAATTCAAAGAGGTTAAAATTTGTGTGATTTAATTGATTGATGCATATTTCATGAGCTGAAGACATAAAAAATTCTTATTTTGGTTTTTATAACTTAGTTCGATTTTTGAATTTTATGGCACATGAAAAATGATCTAGCTTTGTTGACATTATTTTTTGGCATTCTACTCAAAGCTACTTACTGACTAGGGAGTCTTTTTAATGCTAGATTTTCGGAGAAACGCGTCTCCAATATATCAGGACACAAACATCAAATTTTTCCGAGATAGTATATTATGTCCCTAATCGAAAACATATCGACCTCCAATAATTTTCCTAAATTCTCGAAGAAATTCCTTTAATGTTGGGGTTTAAAGGTGTGGATAGGCCTCTTAATTGGTAGTGTTGCTGGTCAATCGGAGGGTCATCTTAATGGAATAAAACAACTACTTCTGGCACTGGGATAAGTTCTATTTATTAAATTACTGTACTACGATACATTACACTACTTAAGATGACTAAGTATCTATATATAAGTACCTAGCCGTATAGCATACTTATAGTTAAGGATTACTGATGATTAATTCATCTTCGATTGATTATTGGTGACTGACCACTGATCGATCTATTATTGATTGATTGATGCATGTATATTTATACATCGGTTCAAGTTCACCGTAAGTAAATAGTAATGTATGGATAATCCGAACAGAAAGTTGGCAGACCCCTTTCGGATTACCAGAACTTCCGGATTATAGAATTCATAATAAGTGATATCTATAATCCGAACTAGTTCCGTTTATAAATACCTTTCTTAACCATACAAAAAATACATTTCCACTTGCATAAAACGAAAATCATGTTTTCGGTAGGAGCATTCGCAGTTACTGATTAGTTCGGATTACGGAATTCGGGTGTTCATATTATGGATATCATTTTACGCAATTGGGGCGTTCGGATTATAGAGTAGTTCGGATTATAGGGGACTCGGACTATCCATACATACCTGTATTGAATATTACATGTTTATGTTTATTTCACGTGCTGAACTTCGTACCTGTCGACCTTCCTATTCATATTTATGTAATATTTCAACGTTCTAATGATTTATTGAAATTAGTTTCAAGGGAATTTATTTCTTATTTAAATGTTATTGTTATATTATTATATTAGGCCAAAAGGCATCACATTCCGCTGGAGCTCCCAAGCACAGCGTAGAGCACTCAAAATTGGAGTCTTTTATAATAATAATAATAACGTTTATTTAGATTCAGTTCACAAAACATAACTGAAAACTAATACATAAACTGAATAAACAGTGAAACCACAGAAGCATCAGATGTTGCTTGTATGTAGTAAAAAGAATATGATTTATGAATGTAGACAAAATTTTTTTTAAATTAATATATAAAATTTATAAAATTTGAATCGAGAAATATAATATAAAATACCAAAAAAATAAATATAAATATGGTAGTAATTACAGGGTGTTTCTAAATTCATGCGACAAAATTCAGGAGGTGATGTGTCTTTCCAATAACAAAATTTCCTCAGTCTCCCCTTTCCGAGATATCACCCTTAAAAGGTGGTGACTAAAATTGAGTTTTTATTTATTTTTTCTAAAATTTCAGTAAAACTAGAAACTTGAAATTCTGTAATTTTCGTGCACTCGCAAAGGACTAACCACGGGTATTTTTTCAATATTCATGTTACATTATACGGGGGTGAAATTAGCAACCCTTACTTTATTTCATATCAAAACTTTTTTTCGAGATGAAATTTTATGAAATGAAATTTAACTTAAAATCCTTGTTTTATTTATAGATTTTATTTGTTCTCAAATTTTTTTCCCAAAACCAATAGCTGCAGAGAAAAAAAGTAAACACCATAATTTATAATGTTTTTAATAAATTGAGTGGAAAACAGTAAAGATGTAAAATGTAATACGATTCATAATAAATGCTGGAAATGTCCACCTCTAGCCAAAATACATGAACGTACCCTACGTGTCATGGATTGCCGTACAAGTTCAAAGATTTGAGGTGTAATTCTTCACGATATTTGAATACGATTCTTCAAATCGTTGATATCAACTATGGGTGTCGTGTAGACTAATGATTTAAGGAAACCCCATAAACAGAAATCACAACTTTTAGATTTAGATTTAACTCTGGAGATCGAGGAGGCCAATGTTGGGGCCCTCCTCGACCAATCCAACGGTTGGGTTATGTTGCATCTAAATGTTATGATATGAAATAAAGTGTGTGTGAATTTCAAGTTTCTAGCTTTACTGAAATTTTACAAAAAAAAAATAAAAACTCAATTTTAGTCACCACCTTTTAAGGGTGATATCTCGGAAAGGGGTGGGCTGAGGAAATTTCGTTATAGGAAAGACCCATCTTAATTTCATACGAGCAATCACCTCCTGAATTTTGTCGCATGAATTTAGAAACACCCTGTATATAAAAAGCATTCAAACAAAATACAAATATATACATGAAAGGAAGTAGTTAAAATACTCAATATATAAAATCACTTAAAAATAAAATTATTTTTTTACATTGGATTAAGGATCAATATTTTGGAAATAATAATAACTCCATTCGCAGCATGCATAACGAGTACCTACTTCTTTCATTCTGGATACTTAATTCAATTACAATTATAAAATATGAGTACTGATAATATATAAATAAGAGATATAAAATTGATTTGGAAATTATTGAAAATTAAAGTTATACATAATTTAAAAAAATGATTGTACATATATACATTTCAGAATTGAAGTGAACAATATAGAAGAGGTACCTCTTTTCTCATCTACTCAAATAAACGTAAAAGTTCAAGTCTCTGACTTTGGAGGATATGTTGTTTCAACTCTTTTTTGAAGCGATTATGCTGAAATATCCTTCAATTTTGCTTGTACAAAAAATTGTAGCTATCAAAATTGTACGGAATCTTATGCCCTATAACATGATAAAAGTAGATTTAAAAAAAAATTAAACCTCACACGACCTTGTCGCCTAATCGCTGCCGCGCTGTAGTTACGTTGCGCGTCCTGGAATAATTGCCCCTTTTGTACAGATGCAGTGGTACAACAAAAATTTATTTATTTAATAGATACACTGTTCTACGGGAAAAACCCAATTACAGAGCAGGGAAAACGAAATATTCAAAATAAAATACATTTATTATAAACTAAAAAAAATATGATTATTTAAGGAAATATGACTTAATATATGACACAGAACAAGAAAGTAGATCGAATTCACAAATGATCGCGTTAATTAAATTACAAATGGAATAAAGCGGAGAATTCTTCTGAATGTTGGTTCGACTTACATTTAAATAAAAAGTAATAGGATTTCTAGACTCTATTCCAGGTACACAATAATTAAATATCCCTAGTAAAATTGGGCAGTCAATTATATTATATAATCTTATATACAAGAGTTACACCAAAAAAAAAGGTGAGCGGTCGTCGGACCGCCGACAGAAGCTTGCTTCTTATGCACAATAGTATGACCATGTTTCGTGAATTTTTCACCATTTTTCAATAATTTTGACAATTTTTGACGAATTTTGACAATTATTGACCGTCTCTGACAATTATTGACCATTTTTGACAATTTTTCAAAATTTTTAACATATTTGGTAATTATTGAACATTTTTTGAAAATTTTGACAATTTTTTCCAATTTTAATAATTATTGACCATTTTTGACAATTTTTGGGCATTTTTGACAGGTTCTGACAATTATTGACCATTTTTGACAATTTTTCAAAAATTTTGACAATGTTTAATAATTATTGACCATTTTTTCAAAATTTTGACAATTTTTGACCATTTTTGACAATTTTTCGAAAAATTTGACCATTTTTCAAAAATTTTGACAATTATTGACCATTTTTCCAAATTTTGACAGTTTTTGACGATTTTTCCAAATTCTTGACAATTTTTGATCATATTTAAAAATTTTGGACAATTTTTCAAAAAATTTAACATATTTGGCAATTATTGACCATTTTTTCAAAATTTTGACAATTTTTTCCATTTTTCAAAATTTTAACAATTATTGATCCTTTTGGACCATTTTTGACAATTTTTGACGAATTTTGATTGGTTTTGACTATTATTGACCGTCTTTGACAATTATTGACCATTTTTGACAATTTTTGACCATATTTAAAAATTTTTGACAATTTTTCAAAAATTTTAACATATTTGGCAACTATTAACCATTTTTTCAAAATTTTGACAATTTTTGACAATTTTTCACACCTATAGGTGTGCGAGCTCAGTGCGGCAAAAGAGATTGCGCAAAGTCGCTTGAATGAGTTATCACGTGACGAAACGCTTTTTCGTAACATCACACGTTTCACGAGTTCTCTAGTCTTCCCAAAAGTCCTATTTCGTGCAATAAGAAGAGCTTCAATTTAAATTTCATTGGATTAGTGGATTATTCAGAAATCTGGCAACACTGTTGCGTGACGAACCCTTATTCGCTTTTTCGTAACATTACACGTTTCATGAGTTCACTAGCCTTTTTCAGAAATATGGCAACACTGTTGCGTACGGACTTTTCGTAACGGTTACACGTTTTACGAGTTTACTAGCCCTCTCAAAAGTCCTATGTCGTGCAATAAGAAGCAAGCTTCAATAATCGCGTCTATGTTCCAATCTTACTAAACCATGCCTCTCTAACAAGACCCTTGGAATATGTTTCAGTCTGAAAACTGCATTGATCAAATTAGTGAGTTTCACAATGCCTTTTCTTGGTAGTTGTTTTAATATTGCTCCTGTGATTAGATCGTATCCAGGCGCTTTTTTTTGGATTCGGGTTTGTTTTTATTTCATCGGCTACTTCTTGGGAGTGACCAATTTCATATCTTTTTCTCCAAAGTTCATTAGGTTGGAATATCTGGTGATCTGCTTCCTTGCCTTTCTTTTTTCTGTAACTAATTCACATATTTCTCTTAGGTAAGAATGTATATTTATATATCCAGTCAAGTTCCAGTGAAACAGATAAACATATAATTGTTTTGTCTTACTTCACGCTTTGAACTTGTCTTTCTATTCAGTAACCTTCTTAATTTATATTTATATAATAATGAAATGTTCGAACGTTTTGTTGAAATAAGATCAAAGGAATTTAATTCTCATTTTAAATATTTATTATTATATTATTATATTGGGCCAAAAGTCATCACAATAGTGTGGTAAGGTTTCTTTGATTACTACTGCACTTCCTCCACGAGCTGCATCGTGTGGATGGATATTATGATAAATTACATATCCTCTTATTTTTATATACATTTGTGTAGTTAGATGAGTCTCGGGTAGGATATGAGGATTAGAAATGAGATCCAGGCAGAAAAATGCTCCACTTGATCACTCAAGTAAATGATGAACAATATCAACATTTTTGATAAAAAATCCAATATCAGCACGCTACTGCTACTGGGGGCCATATATAAAAAATCGCTGTTGAATTTTTAGACACTCAATCAACTTTTATTATGTCGTTGCTTTTATGCACTAATCATAGTGAGATTATGAACAATATACTAATGTTTGTATTTTATTTTTCAGGTAAGTTCGAACTAAAATGTTTGAAGGTGAGTCGATGTTATTTCACAATTTTAAATTATAAATTTTATCATGGAATGAAAATAATTAGTGAGGAATTTACCAAATTTTGGGTTGTTTATAAAATGCAAGATAATCATTAACTTTTTGGAACTTTAGTTTCTTACGTTAGGTTGGAGCTGGGGGATCGCGCAGCGAAAAGTCTGACCGTTATGTTATGTTATGTTTTTGTCAAATGAAGTTTCATTCAGAGTAAAATAAATTCTTATATTAATATGGGTATATTTATTTATTGATTCAATCAATCAATTAAAAAAATATATAAAAATATTAAAAAGATCATACAACATTAAAAGGAACTAAAGTTCCTACCGTGTGTCCCGCGACACGTTCTACTTTTTTTTTAAAGCTCCAGTCTTATCGATAAATGATAGATTTTACATGAGACTTGAGACTAATTTAAAATGTGGTTACAGTTTTTGAATGTGTGCGTAATAAAAAAACTGTAATTAATAGTTATTTAACCAACTAGTGTATTAATGAGGGCCATTAACAATCGAGATAATTTAACGCACTCGCTCTGCTCGTGCGTTAATGTTCGAAATTGTTAATTGCCCTTTTAATACTCGTGTTAGTTACAAAGCTTTTCCGTCGACTGTATCAGTTGTATTCGTTTTTCTCAATATTTAAAAACTAAAAATATTTATTTGTTTCATAGGTAAGTACTGTCAAAAATAAATGATGACATTGAAATGTCACAGAGATGGTCGCTGGTTGAAATGTCACTGTTTTCGTTTTTCTTAAATTCTTTTTTGGATGTCTTAACACTAATAATTATTATAATTTTGTAGAATAATAAAATAAAACGATAGGTGAGTCAAAAACTAGAAGTATTCTTTACTAGGATTCATTTTTTGAAGACGTTGTTGTATGTTTGGTTGCCTACACCACAGGTAACTGTCAATATAAGTATAATGTATAAGATATGCGTTGGGTTGCCTGCAGAAAATCGTTGATTAATGTAGGTGAATCATGCATTAATGTATTAATGCATTAATGTATGATTTTGTCTAATTTTGAGAACGTTAATAGCATATTATGTTAATACACGGTCGACGGAAAAATCAGTTAATAATAATAAACTTTTTTTTCAACTATTAAACATCTACATACTTGATTATAGTTGATTACTATAAAGAAACATCAGCTTTTACGATATGGTAATTTAAAAATATACTTTTTTTTGTAAAAATATCTTCATTTTTACAATATGTGAAAGATACTTTTACCTGGTATCATTTCAAAGCTTAAATTACTATATTTTTATAATTATGAATATTTTGTTGTTTAAGTTTATACAATTTATTGCAACAAATATAATATTTTTAATAATTAGAACCAAACAAATAACTTACTAACTAAAATCAATACAAAAGGATACAAGCTAAAAAAATAGTCCCAAACAAAAAAAACACTCCCACACCAAAATTTCTACCGTCTTTCTTTTTCTAATAGTTATTCTTATAAATTATTGACTTTTCCAAGTGAAGTATATTCAGATCAGATTTTTTATTTTATAAAGAATTCTTTTTATTTTTAATTTTGGGCCCAACGAAATTTATTAAAATTTCCCCACTTTTATGGGATCCCGTATGTTATTATTGTTTCTTTTTTTTCTAATTGCTCTTCAAATCTAACTCCAAATTCAAATTCTGCTTTTCAAAATGATTTTTTTCTATATCTTCCTGTCAGCTTTATTTTTCACCTTCTTTCAAAAATTGACAACTGTCCGAACTGCCGTTTGAATTTTTGATTTTTGTTTAATTTATAACATAAAAATTTTAACTCAATATTTTACATAAGTACCTACATGATTACAATACAATATTTTTTTCTGTAACGACCATAGGTAACATTACAATTTATACGTTTCCAGTCATAATAAATTGTGATAATAGTAGCTGTATTCACGCAACTTTGAAGCTAGTCACGAACGCACGCAGCTATACTATACTAAAAAGTAAAGCGTAGTTTATACGAGATAGTAAATTTCGATAGCACTCCTGAGAGTTACTTGCGCTACGTTTTACATTTACTCAAACTTTAAAAACAATTTCTCGTGGCAAATGCTCTCTAGACACATTGGTACGAGATCTGGATGCAGATATCTGTTTTTTGATAAAACATAATGAATGCAATGCATCCGTGTTACCTTTGAAAAAATGGCTGCCAATTTTTCATTAAAACAAATTAATATCTCGGAATAGATACATTTTGGGTATAGAGCAGAAAGTGTCATTTAAATAGAGTACACGCATATTTCATATTTTGCTTAGATATTAATTTGTAATAGTAAAGTTGATATCAAAAATAACTAATAATAGGAAATAAACCAGTTTCCATTGGAAATTACTTCCAAATTTTAAAATAAAATTCAAATTTTAATGCACCTTCCGACTACCACCCGAGGATTTCCGAACGCTACCGATGATACGTGTGATGTCATACCATTTGTTTACTTTTGTCAATATGGCCGGTATTGCATTACGTTCTGTGTAGTTTTGTGTTTATATTGTATTTTAATTAACTATTAATTGCTTCATCGACGTAAAAATATCATTTATATGTTTGTTTGAGACCATTACGTGTTTGTGTGTGCTTTTTTTATTTCTAAAAGTCAACGTAAAGTGGAAAGTGGACATAAATATTTGATATTTCCGAGGATATTTTAAAACTTTTAGAAGAAAATATTTTATTTACTAGTTCAGTGTTCAGTGACGATTCTTTCATATTTTGTGAGTAAAGATATGGCTAGCGAAGGTTTTGTAAAAGCACAAACTGATAACTTTCCCAAAGTAGACTCATTTATGCTGCTTGAATTTATGAAGTCAAACAGCTGCTTTAATGCAGAGGAAATGAGAGGAGTTAAAGCATTATCGTAAGTACGATTTAAACTATGTATTATATATAATATATACCAACCATATTTCGATACCATGTTGGCCTGAGTTGGTAAGAAAATAATGTTTTTATGGTTGATTCCTAGACATATAGGTACATAACCTCAAACTATTTAAGAAGAAAAATTATCAACATAGAAGTAGGTACTTACATTAAAATGGTCTTTACAAACAAAAGCAGTAGTATTTGTCGAAATATCGTCTTTGTTTCGACGCATAGCTTGCAACCACAATGCCCTTCTCTTAAGTGCATTTTTGCTTGCGCCACCAGGTAAAGTAACATATATTTTGTCTGGAGTTTTAATAGACGTTGATTTACACTCTGGAACAATGCAATACTTGGAATACAAAGTTTTTTTTTTCGGCTTTATCCATTTTTAAAGCTTTCAGAAACAAATTAGGTCACAAAAACTCAGAGCGTGATACACGAATAAGAACGTAAACAAATGGAGTGACGTCAACGGACGGGGCAGCCATCTTTATGACGTAAAGCGCGTTTTGGCGGACTTTCAAATTTTATGATTTTTAAAGTCGTTTTCAAAGAAAAGTTTATATTTTTTTGAAAAAATAGGCATGCAAGGTGTTAGGAGACCTGATAAAGCGTCAATACCCACCAATAGCAAAATTTATGCTTGTACCTATTCAACGTAGAATCCGAAGAATTGATAACATACAGGGGTTTCTGTTTAAATTAACAAACTGCTGTTCACTAATTATTTCCTTCAAATTACATAATTCATTTAAGAAACACAAAGATGCATTAAATTAAAGGTAATCGCGGTTATTTAGTGCAAGAAATGAGCAATTTGAAAAAAAGGTAAATTTTTTTTGTTTAAGGATTTTATTTAGCAAATGATGCTACAATATAACATAATAACAATATAACGATATACCTAACAATATAACAATTTAACAATATAACAATACAACAATACAACAATACAACAATACAACAATATAACAATACAACAATATAACAGTAATTAATTAAGAAATTGTTTGTCAAATAAATAATTTTTTAGTTTTAAATTTTCTCAAGTTTCTTTCATTTTTTATTGAAAATTTCAAAATGTTGAATTCAATTATTCCTTTATTAAATATAGATTTGTACGCTACTGATTTTAATGAATTATTTATGTGAAAATTATTTTTGCCACGTGTATAATGATCATGAAATTCAAAATTTATCGAAATGTAATTTTTCAAATGGTCAAGAAGTAAATTGTTTTGAATTTTATATAAAAAAATGTAAACATAATAAAAAATAAGGTTTTTTACATTTAACCACTTTAATTTTTTTAACATAAATTCAATTTTTGTATATTTATTTGCATTCAAAATTATTCTCATTGCCTTATTCTGTAAAACTTGTAATTTTTCAAAATGTTCTTCATTTGCTGTAAATAGAATGGTCGAGCAGTACAAAAAATGTGGTAAAATTATTGTATTAAAAATACACTTTTTAGAGAAAAAACTCAAGTGTTGACTTATCCTTTTTAAATAGTTGATTTTTTTAGATATTTTTAAAATTATATAATCATAATAATTTTGAAATTTCAATTTGCTATCAATAAATATTCCTAAATACTTAAATGAATCTACAAATTCTAAATCAATATTATTTATGTTTACAGTATATAAATTATCATAAATTTTTGAATCTATAAGCATGCATTTTGTATTTACTTAATTACAGTTACCTGTAAATAATTGTCATATCAGTAAAGCGTGATCTATAGACGTCAAAAAATAATAGTTCAATACTATTAAACGCTTTACGAAATTAGAAAAATTAATTTCCAAAGAGCTTCTGGTCGAATAGCATCTACCTTGTGCTGATGACTCGCAAAAACGCCGAAACCGGTCCACAAGTGATGTTATTCCTTCTAATCGCAAACCAGAATGGTTGGTTCTATCTTAACAGATATACCAACCCCGTTTACTTTAGAAGTGTAATTCAATGTCTGTCGGGGCATATAGCCCGAGAAGTAGTTGTTGCTTCTTAGTGGACGGTCTGCTCTTTGGAAATTAATTTTTCTAATTTTGTAAAGCGTTTAATAGTATTGAACTATTATTTTTTGACGTCTATGCATTTTGTTTTATCAACATTTAATTTTAGTCTATTTATATTCAACCATTTTATTTCAATATTGAGTTCCATATTTATGTAATTAATAGCTTCTGATATTGATTTACATTTTATGTATATTAAAGTGTCATCTGAATTTTACATTTTTTCAGAACTTTGGGGAAATCATTTATATATAAAATAAACAGTAAAGGTCCCAACTTACTACCTTGTGGCAGGCCAATATTAATACATTTTTTTGATGGAAAATTATTTAAAATTTTAGTTTTTTGTGTTCTATTATCTAAGTAACTTTTAAGAAAATTTAAAACTGTTCCTTTTATCCCATATTTTTGAAGTTTTTGTAAAAGTCTGTTTCTATCAATTGTTTCGAACGCTCTTTTAAAATCCAGAAAAACTGCAACTACAATTTCATTATCATCAAAACATCTTCTCCAACTTTCGGTAACATATTGAATTGCAATTTCTGTTGAAAAATTTCTTCTAAATCCTGCTTGTCATTTTACTAAAATTTTGTTTTCTTCAATAAAATCTATTAGCTGTTCATAAACCATTTCCTCAATTAATTTTTCTATATCCCACAATACATTTACAGGTCGCATTTCATCAAACTTTTTATTATTCTTAATTTTGGGTACTGGAGTTATGTAAGAACATTTTAGACTCTCTGGCATTTCTCCATTTTTTAGACAAGTGTTAATTAAATTTAAAATTTGGTATCCCGTAGCATCAAAAGTTTCTTTTAAAACTGTCTTATTTAGTATTTCACTAGAGTTGTTAAATTTTAATTTAGATATTTTATGTTTTAATTGATTTAGTGTTATTTCTTCAAAGTTTGTCAACAAGTTTTCTAATTCTACCATATCAAAATCTTATTCTGTTGCATTTGGAATTGATTTATTTATCTTCTCAATACTATCGATATAATAATCATTCATTCGTTCAGCTATTACTATTGGATCTGTTTCTTTCTTATCTTCAAATATTATTTCCGATACTCCAGATGAAACTTTCAAATGAACCAAAGTTTTTAACGTTTTCCACATTCTTTTACTATCTCCTTTATTTTTATCAATTTCATTTTCATAATAATTTCTTTTTTCTTTTCTAATAATATCCACACATCATTTGTTAAACAATATTTTCGATATAATTTATCTCGGTTATTTTTTATTTCAATGACATTTTTTTTTAAAACCAAGGCGTATTGTTATTTCTTAGGTTTATCGTTTTCAGTTCCTTAACTTTTTCTAATGATTCTTCAAAAATTTTAAAAATATCATCAAATAGTAAGTCAACATTATGTAAATCATATTTCCAGTCACAAGAAATTAACATTGTTTTGTATTTCCACTTGATTTTTGTATATTTCACAATTTTGATCATATGGGCTGTGATTAATGAAATATCCTATTTTAAATTGATTTCATTACAGTTCGGGCAAATTATGTTTTCAGAAGTAGTCGTACACATTTTTGATTGATGCAAATATCCACATTTCATACAAATTTGATCTTTAGTACATTGTTTAGCTGAATGGTTATATCCTGAACATTTATAACATCGGTGAATATCAAAATATTCAAATATTGGACAGATTGCAAAATTAATAAACAGCATACCTTTATCCATAATATTCTTAAAATTCTCACCATCAATTTCAATAATTGCCATATATTTTGTTTTTCATAACAAGTAAGTAAAAACATAAATAGAAATTTTCGATTCTACAAGCAAAACCTTGCAAAAGTACGAATCATGATGCATAACAAACAACAAGAGATTTCAACGAGGACGAATCTTTCCGGTTAGTGACTCAAAATATCCGCATCAACAAAGTGATTTACATAGTAATATATCTAAATCGAAGACAGTAAGCGCCAATAATTAAATGTACAGTAATAAATTGTTTCCAAACATAATATACAAATCAGGTCGGCCACTGACCGTGGTTTTACTTGAATTAATTTTTAGTTTTTGGTCGCTTGTTGTTGAATTTGGATGTGGATACGTTTATTTTAGCTGTCTCATAATAATATTTACAACAAACTGATTTATCTTGATTTAATTAATGAATCCGTGGTATCCTTAGAAATATATTTTGCAGGAAGAACTAATAATTATATTCAAATAAAACTTATTGTTACGCGAGCTACTGCATTAATATGCTCACTTAGTGCCCCCAGTGAAATCCCCATATGAGACGACTATGGCTCCTCCGCCCAATTTTCGAGAAACATCGAGAATACCCACCGCACCCGGTGCATCCGCCAGAACGTCGAGAAATTTCGAGAATTACGGCGCGCGAGTATAAATAGGCCACCAGCATCGCTGCAGGCAATTAGTCAATCAGTCAGTGTTGATACCGAAGGAAAGTAATCGCGCCTCGATAAAGTGTTTATTAAGTGACTCTCATATAAATTATAATTAGTGTGTTTAGTGTATTAGATAAATTATTAAATAAGGACTGAATTACATATAAATCTGTAAATATAAATTAATTGTAAATATAAATTAGAATAAACGTTACATTATTTTGCATTTAAACTGGAAAATAATAGCTTTAATGTATACGCTTGAAACAACGAGATGAAAATCGGTGATGGTTAACCTGCTTTCACTTTGTATATACGCTTAGTAGTCGAATGTCTGAAGATACCTATCATTTCGTAGAAATGAAATTTAGAAAAATAAACAAGGTCTTTAATCGTTAATAGTGCGTACAATACCAGAAACTCACTCTGCTGCTACCGTTTTCCAGAAAAAATGCTTTAATTTTCTGTCCCAACACTGTTTTATTTGGTGTGATGTCAACAAACGTTATTTTCGGTAAAGGGACTTTTCAGCCACCCTGTATTATCATGCACTACAAGCAGCAATGAAAATTATGTTTCCATAAATTTCTCGATGTCGTAGGCGTAAGAACGAACATCTGTAACATAAATTTAAGATATGAATTTTGTATGCAACATACAAAACTATCAATTATTTTAATATAAGCCTTGTTTTTGAACAAATATGTCTATTATGTGGGTGAATTACTTGTAATTTTTTAATAAATAAATCAAGGTTTTAAAAGAAAATATTAATTTTACCTCGCTGTCCCAAGGTTGATAATATATTATGACATTATGCGTTATTAATGTTTAAGTGCTCAAAAACAAAGTAATATAAAGATATTAACGTAATATTAATTGAAAAGTTTGTAATATTTTTCTTATTTTATTTAAAAAGTTTTTACGGGTGGGATAAAAATTATACACACTACTTTGACCAATAACTATTGATTCATTTATAGAAACATTAAACCTAATTTTTCTACTCCTATATCTAGATACAATAAGTTGTTAATTAAATGCCAATTTTCAGTTTCATAATGATACTCATTATAACACTGGTTTTCATTATGAAACTGAAAAATTGACCTATATAAATCTAGATTTTTAAATAGCCAAGTAGGCAGACCCAATATTGTCTGTAGAAAGTTTGACACTTTGTGACGTGTTTTATGACAGTTTCAATCTTTTGCGTTAGTCAAAAAGATGGATACCTTCAACTTTTTAAAAGAAATGTCGAGCGACATTGAGTTATCATACACACCACCTAAAATCGCTGAAAAGGCGAAAAATGTATCCAATAGTTTATTACCTGCAAAATCAAAAAAGGTATATGATAAATTTTATGTATAAATAAAATTTCTTGTTCGTAGAAAAAATATTGTATGCAACTCTTATGTAATGGTTATTAATACATGATCGTTGCATAATATACTATTATATACACACTTTACTTAATGTCTATTAATTTATTTACACTCGGTATAATAGTTCTAATTTATTTTTACCACTTGAATATTACACTATTTATCTCAATCAGTTCACTGTCCGGTTACTAAAAGCTTTCTCTAAACTGTCTGTGAACTAACTCTGTAATAACTGTTAACTAACTTTGTACTAACTTTTTTTCCAAGTATTGCCTTTATATATCCCAACACCTTCCAGAAACTTCGGCTTCTCGAATTAATATAAGCCGGTTCCCAAAAACAAAACAGTAGAAGCTTCTAGAATGCGCATTCGCCAAAATTTATAGTTTAGTCACAGGACCGGCTTGTGACAATATTTGTTTTTAAATTAGCATTGTATATGGTGTCATTTAGAATTATGCTCTGATATATAATTATAAATGCTTTTAATAATATTGAAAGTTGAATAATTGAAATGGTCACAATATTTTAATGACTTGAATTTCGATTATATTAATACGGGATATTTCAAACTAAATCGACCACTTTTGACCCCGACACTTTTGGATTTGGCTGAATGTTTTTCATTCCTACGAAAAACGGTTGTCAAAATTTGGTTACCAAACCCAAAAAAAAAGTTATGAGTTTTTCAAAAAAATGGATTTTTTATTATCAAATAGCTAAACTTTTTCAAAAATTGACCTACCGGGACTGCATTGTATTGAAAATTTTCATTTTTAAATGTACTTTTCAGATAAAAATACAAAAAAAATTCCAGGAATAATTCAAGCTTACGTGGTATTCGGTAAGAAAATCTCACACCATAATTTGGATAAAATCAAAATCAAGTGTATGGAAACAGTTTGTAGAATTTTGTGACGAAATGCTGTAAAATTCTTATAGAAATTTTGCATTATTCACAGGTATATCTAGATTATTTAATGGTTGTAGATCATATATTATGTTTACCTTTTCAACTGTCAAAAAATTTCCACTTAAATATCGTGGCGCCTCGAAAAAATTTCCGGAAATTTTTTTAGTTGCCATGGTAACTAGTCAAAATTAAGGCATCTTATTGGTTAAAGAGTAGAGGTGTGAAATTTTTACTTATAATATCACAAGAGCTTAAAAAATTTCCGGATTTAATTTGACCTCGTTTCGTATTCATTAAGAAAATTCCACGCCAAATTGTGTTTGAAATAATTAAAATTTATTTTTCGATTTCCAACAACGTCAATTTTCGCCAGGAGATTAAGCAGTTGACACCCGCGAATAATAGGAAATCGACACTGAAATGAATGTTACCCCGCCAGAAATAAAAGAAGCAGAATAAATATTATCATTAAATTTATTGACAGAGAAATCGAAATCCCTTCCTAAAGGACTATGCTTCCAGCTTATGGAAAATAAAAGACCACTCAAATGCGGATATTTTGATACCAACTTATTCGTCTTGAAAAATAGAACATTTGATAACATTGCGCCAATGTTGTAATTTAATTAATAAACCCACAATTAATGATATTATTTTTAAAATCGCTTACGGAGATTGTATGAGTAAGACAGAGAGAAAATACGTAAATAGACATGTATTACAGATTCCACGAAGTAAGGATATCAGCGGTGATAAGAAATGAATAAATAAAACCAGACAGGGTTGAACTGACCTAATTTTATCAGTTAATTTTTATATTTTGTTTTTTCTTTGTAGTATTTTGTAGTGTATTTGTTGGCATCGGTAACTCTTTAAAAAAAATAGGATAGGGATGCGGAAAAGATTTTTTTATATGCTAGATGTTAAATGTCTATTAACTGTTAATACAAAAATGCTTGTGAAATGTGTGTAGGTAATGAACCCGACGTAAAGGGTGATACTAAAAGATAATGTATAATTCTTAGAGTATCCCCTTTAACGCGCTCCACCTTCCCCCCACAGGCAGTGCCTGAGGACCTCATTACCTTCTATCCGCGAAGTGTAGTTGGAAAAAAAATTTTATTGGCCTAAGCCGGTTTTTATATTTTTTTGGTAGCTAAAGACGCCTTTTTGCTTTATTAAATTTTTTTGATGGCCGAAGCCGGGTTTTGTTTAATTTTTGTATTTTTTTGATAGCCGAAGCCGGGTTTTGTTTAATTTTTGTATTTTTTTGATAGCCGAAGCCGGTTTTTGTGTTATATATATTTTGATGGCGATGAGTGTTTTCCCTTGCGTGACATAAAAAGCACTGTTAACTGAAATCTAATTTGCATCATTATATTTCTTCATGATTAGGTATAGTTCGATCAGCAGCGTCAACTACAGTCAACCAGTCTACCTGTTCCATAATTAGGATACGTTAAGCCGTCACTCGAGTTCCCGTCAGGGTGAAAACTGACCTGTCTAAAAGGTGTTTATGGTAATTACGGTAAATTCTCTGAATCATCTGATATCTAGCCATGTATTTATTGCAAATTGTAATAAGTGAACAGTAAAAGTTTTAAGGGAGGTCCGTTTTCAGATGTATGAAATAAGAAATAGTTATAAATGTCTTATGTTTGGCACTATTAAACGATATTATTTTATATGATATCATTATTGGAATAAAATACGGAATTTTAATTCTACAATTTTATTGCGTACTACTACTGAACTGAGTCATAAATACATACACGTAAAGAAGCTAACCTAACCTAACATATAACCTAACCAGGGTTTACCCTTTTCACTTAGTATTACTTCAAGCATTTTGTGTATCACTATAGCGTACGACAACAAACGTTCGGAAATATGTATATTAATAAACAGCCGTTTCGAAAATTACAACTTAATATAATAGAAAAATATATTCATAGCAATTAGTACTGACAGACCCCCTAGCCACCCCAATAGGTTATTCAACTTTTTCATTAGAATTCAGGATTACGAATAGGTATTACGATTTACTGGAATTTTCAAAACTATTTAGTTTACCTGTAAGCGGATTAAATAAACTGGACGGCAATTCGAGTGCGGGATTAAGATACCTGCAAGTGTCGGACGGGAACTCATGTGTATTTTATAGTCATTAAGAATCCTGACGGGAATTCGTTTGAACCGGAATTGTTTACGAAATACGTGTCGGTCAGTGTTATTAAATGTACCTATTATAATTTTACTATTATAATATAGAAAACGTTATAATAAACTGCTATTACAAAATGACAAACTTATGTAAAGATGTTAGATTGTCAATTGAGAGATGTATCTTTTTTACATAATTTGATTGCAATCTATCATATCTTTATACAACTGAAAAATATAATCCTATTATTTTGTTTCAATGAAACTGGTATTCATCGTATGTACAACTATATTCACAAGTCCGACTCTGTTTCACCGCAGCAGGTGGAGTCCTATTGAATGGTTAGATTTTGTAATCGAATCGAAAATTTCTCACAAATGAACTGATTTTGTGGGTTTATTAATTAAATTACAACATTGGCGCAATGTTATCAAATGTTCTATTTTTCAAGACGAATAAGTTGGTATCAAAATATCCGCATTTGAGTGGTCTTTTATTTTCCATAAGATGGAAGCATAGTCCTTTGAGAAAAACAAATAAAATAAATTCATTTATAAACAGATAATTAGTAGTCGTAGACAAAATATAGTATTCTACTCGCATATAATGGCTATTATTCACTTAGATGAATCACCATCATGAATAATAGTCATCATTATATGCTTGTTAAATAATATATACTATTGTTTTCCTCGAATTCATTACACTTCTACGCTTCTAAACGTCAATTTAAAAATATTAGGTTAGAATCGGCTATTTTGGTTTTGGTTTATCAATAGAAAGTTCTAAAATTTTGACTACTGAGCATTATAAAAAAAAATATATTAACAGATAACATTTTGCAGCTACCTGGTAATCTTAACCTACATATTAAAACAAATGAACCTGAGGTCGCTTATCGCGTTTCGCATAGACAATGTGGCATCAACAACGCGTTCTGATTTAGTCCCCGGAAATTCAGTCACCTTCATTTATTTCTTTATAGTGTTTTATTATTAAAAATAAATTATTTAGCAGTCTTTGTTTACAAAGCGTTACGGAGAGGTAGTCGATTCGAAACAGAAAGTTGGTTTGGGAAGAAGCGATTCAGCAGATTGTATTTCAGTTGAATTTTCACTTTCGGCGAGAAAAAATCTTATTTGACCAGTTTAGTGTTGGTTAATATTGAGAGTGTTATTTATAAAGGATTTTACTTTTATCCATTTCCGTGCATGTAAGTAAATTATATATTATTTTTAGTTAAATATACATATCGACGAAATTACAGTTGGTTATGATGTTTAGAATGAAAATATTATTTATATAATTATGGTCACTCACTTTTCTTATTAACGCCAATATTAGAGAATAAAAAATATAAACTTTATTGGATTATTTCTCAATTACAATTATGTCTAAAATACATCAATCTGACAACATTAATAATAGTAAATAAACTGTAACTAGTCATCAAAAAAAGAAAATCAGCTCACTTAAAATAATTATTCTGGATTTCTTACATCTTCCCACGTTGAGTTAATATTATATTTGAATAAAAACAAAATAGATATAATTTTTTTTCTTCATCAATAACTCAAAATTATTCATTTACTCCAAATCTTTTAGGCGTTTTTACTTGTCTTCCGTATCTTGTTACTACAACCGCTTCATTTACTGAACTGTTTTCTTCAACTTGATTTTCCTCAGTTGATACTAGTTTTTCCATTTTTTCTTGTAAATTAAATTCGTTGTACTGGTCGAATAAGTTCTCCATTCATGGTTTTTAATCTGACGACTCGTATTTCACCATCTTTACCAGGCATTATTTGAATGATTTTAGCTAAAGGCCAATCTAAACGCTTTTGATTATCATTTCCGACAAGAACAATTTCACCCGATTGAACTTTCGATGTATGACTTAAACTTGGTTGTTTTCTTGATTATTGTCCAAGATATTCACTCCGGAACCGTCGACGCAAATCATTTCGCAGATTTTGTCGATATTTAAACCTCTTCCTTAAATCCAGTCTAAATCAGGTACTTCTACATTTTTTGTTTCCATTAAGAACATCGCTGGTGATAACGGTCTTGGTTCATTAATATTATCTTAATGATATCTTATAGGTCTCGAATTAATTATTGCTTCATAATCACATAAAGTAGTACACATCTCTTCATAGGTTAAACTTGATCTCTTGAGCACTTTACTAAGTAATTCTTTCATCACACGTATTAATCTTTCCCACCATCCACCCCACCATGCTGATGATGGAGGATTGAAGCACCATTCTATCTTCTCAACACTATATTTCTTGATTTTATTCTAATTAACCTTGTTTAAATAATTTTTTGTACTTATTAAATTATGGCAGGTCTACCTCGACGTGCAATAAAACGTCTTAATCCTTCTAAAAATGCATCTGTGGACAGGTTCCAAATGCTCGATAAACAGCACAAGTAAATAGACATATCCAACCTTTTTGATTTTCTTTCAAATAAACTGGACCAGCAAAATCAACACCTGATATTTCATATGGCACTGCATCTTTCACCCTGTTTTTAGGTAATGCTGTAGGTTTTGTATCAACATGTGAAGCCTTGAATCTTTTACAAATAATATAAGTATTCTAACGAATTTTTTACCTTGAAGTATCCAAAATTTCTCTCTGATTTCATTCAATACCGTTTGCACACCTGCATGTTGTAGTTTCTCATGATGATGTTTTATCAAGTTTGAAATTACAAAATGTTTTGGACTCAATATTATCGGCTCACGAAAATTAATATCATCGTCTCGATTAGTAATTAATCTTTTTATTCTCAATAAACCATTCCATCTGAAATATTTAATTCGAGGATCTTGTTCTCCAGAAAAACATTCGTTTTGTACAAGTCGTAGTACAATCTTTTCAGCATCACCATACTCTTTTGCTTTCTTGATTTAACAGTAACTTGAGCATTTACTTAATTACAGTTACCTGTAAATAATTGTCATATAAGTAAAGCGTGATCTAAAGACGTCAAAAAATAATAGTTCAATACTATTAAACGCTTTACAAAATTAGAAAAATTAATTTCCAAAGAACAGACCATACCTTCCATTGTTATTTAATCGTTGTTTAAAATTGGCTCTTTTTCAACTTTTCGTATGCTCCCGTATTGTGTTATGATAGAAAGACTCTTTAAAGAATAAAAAATTTACAAATAGTAAAAAGACAACTGTTAACAAGGAAAAACTGCTATTTAATCATGCGTTCAAAGTGACCACCGTTAACATTCAGGCAATAAAAGTTGAAAAAGAGCCAATTTTAAACAACGATTAAATAACAATGGAAGGCTGGTATCAAAGGCAAAACAAAATGATTGAATAGAGATTTACCAGACCTTTTAAATGAAGTATGACTTGATACCTAATAAGGGGTGTCTCCAGTAGGGAGGGGGTGAATCTGACGTTTATGACATTAGCTCCAAAAAGTGTCCCCCTTAAGTTAAATGTTGACGTGTTTCGGCATTTCTTTCTAATATGTCCCATTTTTGAAATATTAAGGGTGGGTCCTTTTCAAATGAACACAGTGTATATGATCGCTGTGACCCACTATCCATCATTGCTCGTACAATTCGTTCTTTAGTACCATTTCTTAATATTACACGTACGGTTTGAAGATAAACGATATATTAGCCAAGCTAGCTTCTTCATTGTATTTATTTGAATTTTCTATAATTGTTTCTCTCGTTGGTTTTTTCTGATGACATATTATATTGTCCCCTGAAACCACGCCATTTTGGTATAGGTATGTAGATGACATATTAGCTTGTTTTGTAGGTAGTGAACGACAATTAGATATATTGTTCAATCATGTTGATAATTTACATCCAAAAATTAAATTTACATTAGAAGTTGAAGAAAATAACTCAATCAATTTTCTCGATATTAAAATTCAAAGAGTCAATAATATACTTGATTTTTCAATTTACAGAAAACCAACACATACTGATGTGACTATACCATATAGTTCCAATCATCCCATGTCACATAAATTAGCAGTATACAATTCAATGATACATAGAACATTTTCAGTTCCTATGAACAAATATAATTTTGATAGAGAAATTAATATAATTAAACAAATAGCCACATCCAACGGTTATCGATTACATACAGGGTGTCCAAAAACTCTCCTGCCAAACGGAAACTACAGTTACTAGAGGTGATTTTAAGTCGATTTAGCTCAAATTACCTTAATCCGAAAATGCTTCCTAAGGGAGCTACAACCCTTTGAAGAAGACGTCCTCATATGAGTTTTCTTCAAATTAATCAAAAATACCGTTACTTAAAATATTCAAACTTGGTATAATCAATAAACAGTTACAAACCAGTCGTTCGCTGTAAATAAATTTTTTTCAGATCCATCACAAGCGTGTCAGTCGGGGGGAACAAACAGGTATTTTCATTAAAAAAATTTCATTTTCAAGTTTTTTATGTACCCGACACCGAATTTGGAAAATTCAAGATAATTTTCATAAAAAATGTTCCCTTCTTTCAAATCGATATCATGAACCAATTTTATAATCCAACATGATTTTATGTAGGAAACACAAAAAGTTTAAATTTATTTTTTTTTAAACAGAAAACAATGAGAGTAAAAAATTGGTAAATGTAAAAACAAAAATACCCCCATTAAAAAAGTCTGGAATATATAAACTTAAATGTCCAGAATGTAATGCTGTCTATATTGGTCAAACAATTCGAAATTTTGAAATTAGATACAATGAACACTCACGAGCATACAGATTAAAACAGCCAGATAAATCACATTACGCAAAACATCTTCTTGACACAAAACATTCATTAACACCTAACACAGAACTAGAAGTACTGCATATTTGTGATAAGAAACAAGAACTAGATTTCCTTGAAGAACTAGAAATAAGAAGACACTTAAGAGACCCACAATATGAAGTCAATGAACAGATAAATCTAGGGAGCTCTCCACTAATAAATTGTCTTCTTAAGTAACTATTGTAAAGATCAGCAGATATAGTTTTCCTTGGTTTCCTATATCATTGCACAGTTATACTGATCTTAAATGGGAAAAAGATATCCAGGATATCCCCATAGGGCTAATAATACCTAAGCTTTAATATTTGTAAAATCGTATCTTCTTCTTTTTTCTATTCATATATATTAAGTCAATCACAAAATAGGTCACTTACTATTTGGTCTAGCCAAAATATTAAACATCAAGTAGGTATCTCATAAAATGTAACTTCTGTCATTCTGACGATGATATGTCAATATCGAAATAATTATCAATATCCTTTAATAATTTTCATAATTTTTTAATTAAATAGTGGAATTAATTAGAAACAGTTAGTTTCATTTATAACATTAATTATTCACCATTTTTGTCAATTATTGATCAATTTTGACAGTTTTGACAATGCTTGATCATTTTTGACAATTTTTCAAATATGTTGACCATTTTAGACCATTTTTCCAAATTTTAACTATTATTGACCATTTTTTACAATTTTTTAGCTTTTTGACAGGTTCTGACAATTATTGACCATTTTTGACAATTTTTCAAAAATTTTGACAATTATTGACCATTTTTTCAAAATTTTTGACCATTTTTTTCAAATTTTAACAATTATTGACCATTTTTGACAATTATTGACCAATTTTAACAGCTTTGACAATTACTATTTTTTACTCTATTTTTTACAATTTTCCAAAAATTTTGACTATTTTTCAGAAATTTCGACAATTTTAAACAATTATTTTTGACAGTCTTTTATAATTATTGACCATTTTTTCAAAATTTTAACAATTTTTGACCATTTTTCAATATTTTAACAATTTTTGACTTTTTTTCAAAATTTTAACAATTTTTGACAGTTTTTGACAATTACTGACCATTTTTGATAATTTTTCAAATTTTTTTGACAATTATTGACCATTTTTTCAAAATTTTTACAAATATTGACCATTTTTGACAATTATCGAATTTTTGAAAATATTTGGCAATTATTAACCATTTTTTCAATATTTTGACAGTTTTTGACAATTTTTGACTAGCCTTCCCAAAAGTCCTATTTCGTGCAATAAGAAGCAATCTTCAAAAATACTCACAAATATCACAACATCGATGAAGATGAAAGTTTAGATTTCGACGAAATATAATGTTCAAGATACATCATTAAACACTAATTACTTCATTTTCAACAATAAACATATTATTTTTAATTACAAACATTTTATTTTTAACTACAAACATTTCATTTTTAAAAATGAAAACTTTTTTTAAAAATTTTCCATTTTCACCCTCCAGTACTTTTAGTATGTTGTTAAGGACACCTTCCCCTACATTTTATTTACGATATTTGGTATTTTTTGGTCTTCGTTGCCTGGACTAAAAGATATTTTTTCACAAAACTATTCATAAGGCGAGTGCTTTTATTTTAGACTTAAAGATAGGAAAGCAATCGACATGCAAGTAGAAATATTTGTACACCGTTTGCCTTAGCAGATTAAAATTTGGTTACCAATGTTGAAAAGAGAAATTTCCAATAATCAATTACCTACTTTGTCAGTATAGTATTATAAGTTTTTATCCAGGTTTTCTTATGAATTATTGTTGGAATTGTTGTTAACACAAAACTGATTAACACATATATTTTAAAACAAAAATAATCATACTCACAAAAAAGTAACAACAAAGGCGTTTTATTAACAACATTTTCAAAATAGGCAAAAAAGCGCTATCCTTAAAAATCCGTTCCTGGAGCTTCACTAAATCCGATTCCTAGTATAGTATAACTAAAGTCAGTGTAATGGCATGAAAATAAAGCAATGTTGTCAGATATATTTTCTAGAATTGATAGGGCTCTCTATACAAATGTTTTCCTTACTTCAGCAAACTGTTAGTTCGTGATGTTCTTAGAAAGCTAGTTTGGAAATATTAAGAAAAATATACATACTATAAATTTATTAGTAAGCATTAAAATAAGTCGCTTACAATTGCTAGAAAAAGAAAAATTAATTAAAACCACTTTATGTATGTTACTATATTTAAAAAAAATTTTAAAAGCCGGCAACGTAGCAACGGTGCAATGGGAATGGAATAATCCAACTCCAGTATTTGGCATAATATAACGAAGTAGCCGGTCAATTATTAATGCGTTCAACTGTGTCAAAAAAAAATTTTACGTCTTTACGGAACTTCATCCAGGGGTGTTGTTGGTTCTCAGTTGTAGGAAAGTGTAGTTAATCTAGGGTAGAAAAGTATTATTAATATGATATCTATTTGTTGGTTTAGTAAAGTTAGTTGATTAAGTGGAGTGAGTGAATTGTTATTAATATAATATTTATTTGTTCGTAGATGTTAGGGTAAGTTTTACAAATATAATTTGTTAGTATTTAATTAGAATGGCATTTTGGAGACCATTTGAAACAACAGTTCAATCTAATAATTTGGCGCCACAGACAAATGACTTAGCAATAAATGATACTGATGATAGGGCCGAATTTCAAAACAAAGATTTACATGTTCAGTGTCAACGCGTTGTTTTAAATATGTGCGCGTGTTTGAAAAAAGAAAATTCTGAAATTTCCGATAATGCGGTAATCGCGAGACTTCACGAATTAACGAAAATCGGGTTTACAACGATTTATAAAGTAATTAAATTAGGCACTGTTGCGGATCATTCTTTAAAGCGAAAACGACCAAATCAAAAACTGAATAAGGTTGACAATGCCTCGAATGCTACAGTATTCGCCAACTAACTTGATGTCCCAGAAATTACCAACTAAGAGAGACAGAGTAATAGTGCCCTGCCTACTCGGCCGCTATTGGTGGTAAAATTTTGACAAACGCCAATTGCATCGAACCTTATCAGGTGTTAAGATTTTCAGTAGCGTAGCGTCACACAGTTATTGTTTCTGCTTTTTACAATAAAGTGTTTGTAAAAATGTCAGCCGTTAATGAAGAAAATCGTAAATGTACTGAAGGACAAACTCGTCAAGTGATATTTAGAGTGTTTAATTATTTTAAGACATTAAAAAGTGATGAAGATGAAGATACCATAACAATAGAAGACTCATATTTTTATAGAGAACTTCAAACAGATATGTTTTATGACGTCAACCCTCTTGTGATTACTCTAGATGAAAGTGATTCCAGTAGCGGCAGTGAGTTAGATTCTTCGTAAAGATAAAAACTGTTTATACCTATTATTAGAAATATACCTAGCTTAAATAATTTCCCATTATCTTGTGTTTCTTTTATTCTCATTACTACCTGGAAGAAATTATTTAGTTTCTAACAAATTTTAATTATAGTCCGTCCGGAAATATAAGATCCTTTACTTTATAATCTTCAATTAGATAAATAACATGTTATTGTAATGGGTACCTTATTGTTAAAATATTATTTATGTACTCAGAATTCAGGTATAATGCAGATCCGTTTCGATTAAAATCAATATTCCAATAATTATAACAAAGAATTAAATATTATTTATTAAGTTAGGATCATATATTTCCGGACGGACTTTACTTTACTAATTGTACAAGTTGTGTTAATTTGTAACAGAAAGCGTATCCTCAGAACTTGCACGGCACTGTTTACAGTTATCGGATGGGCGGCGTCAATAGTTCCCTAGAAAGCATTTAGGACATCAAGTTAGTTGGCTAATACTGTATGTTATTCAACGGATTGTTTACGGGTTTTAAAGGGCAATATAGTACCAACTTTGGAACTGATTCGTGCTAAATTGCGGGATATTCCTGAATATAATTATCAATGTTTGAAAACACTGCGCGCGGTTTTGTTAAATTGAGGATTTAAATATAAGAAGTTGGATAATCTAATTCAGATTGTCTCAATAAATAAGAATTATTTACAGAAAATTATATTACAAATTTTGTGAGTTTTGTACGCACGTTAATTTTAATTAATGAAAAACATTATTTCACAATATTCGAATTGATAAAAAATTTATATGCACGCCATTGGGCGGCATTTGCCATCAATGGAATTAAAAATATGGGTCATTACATTAGGATTAATTATACTATAAGCTATGGTACAGAATGTTATTACAATAGTTATTTTCCTAACTAGTGCGGAAAGTGATACTTTTCCACACGCTACCGCAGAGTTAGGACATGCGTTTGAGTGCAGAAAAGGCTTTTCGCATGTGTTGGGAACAACATTTTTCCTAGGAGCGGACGGAAAACGGAAAAAATATCATTTAGTTAGATATAGAATAACTAGATACAAACTAGCAAGTTTATTAGTTACCTTCTGGTTATTGTTGTTATCATTGATAGTTATGAACAAAATTTCAATGAAATAATATAAAATGCAATAGTTAATACCTTGCCTGCAGAAAAGTTACTTTTGTAAAGTAGAAGCGTCCGGAAAAGTAGAACTTTCTGAACTAAAATGCGTGCGCACGTTCGTAGAAAAGAAAATATTTTTTGATTGTAATTTTTATTAAAAATATCTACTGTGAATGGACCTTAAAAATTTGACAAAAAAATGTTGCAGTCTCAAACTTCAAAATATCATTGAAGTCTAATTGTAGAATTTTTTCCTAAATGTAAGATAGGGAGGGACAATGTTTTTAAAAAAATTAATTATCCTTGATAGCGGTCGGACGGTAATTTCCCAAAAATAACAATAATGAATTTATCACAAGGAACATACAGAAGATAGCTCATTTAAAAATAAACTATATAAACAAAAATAACGTAGAACCAATCGTCTATTTTAGAACTATGTTAATAGCGACATTTTCAGGCATGACCATTGATGATTAATAATGAAATATCAATTTGTCAAACCCACATAATTACTAAACTAATAAAAAAAGTAAAGTATCATTTAAACCAACAATCCATGTCAATTCACTGCCTCAAAAAGATTTTTAGATTAAATTATAAAAAGAACAAAAAACGATAGTAGGTTGAGGTTACCAAATAAAATTGTATTGAGAATAATTTGGAAACCTATTAAAAAATGTGGCAAATTTACAATTTAAATTAACTTGAGTCTTAAAACAAAGCTGAGAGTTTTTTTTTTCAATTCTCGACATAAATATTCATCTTAGTAAAGTTATATTATGTAAAATTATACCACCGAGGAGAAAAGTAATTATAATAATTGAAAAGATACAGACAAAACCAGTCTACCATTTCCCACTACTATTAAATAAACTTCACCGTACAAGACAAGACAAGCAAGAAGCGACCCATTAATTTCATTTCGTTTTAATTAGTGCTTATAAACAATAGATAAAACTTCAGTTTTGTGATTTTGTGTGTTGAAGTGTGTATTGATTAACAACAATTCCAATGATATACCCAAAGGAAACCTGGATAAAAAATTATCAGACTATCTTGATAACGCATCATGTAATTGATTATTGGAAATTTCTCTTTCTAACATTGGTAACCAAATTTGACTACATTCGGCTGAAATACTAGCTACACATTTATCCGCATTTAGTTGTGTTAAAGCACTTTCTTTAATTTTTCGTCTTTTACTATTGGGCTCTTTCAATGTTATGTGCGCCGTGCGCCGAATCCCATTGAATATGATGCCCCTCTTCCCAAGCATGTTAGCAAATACCTGACTTAAAGAACTCCCTATCTTTAATATATTAAACCTAAAAATAATCAGACTATTATACAAAAAAAAATTATTAATCAAGATGTAAACGATGAACCATTGAGTGACCACCATAGAGATACTACAGATAGAGGCAACAAGCCATAGGCCGCTGTGTAAGTGGGAATGTCCTTCAGAACCCCGGTGAGAGAGGAAGAGACAGACGATCAGCGGTTTTTCTGTCTTTGTCTGTGTCTACAGCTTGCACGCCATAAGAGAAAGACAGCATGAACCTCTGACTTTCTATCTTTCTCTCACATGCTGACGGGTTTCGAGCTGGCTTGTTGCCTCTATCTGTAGTTTCTCTATGGTGACCACCAGGCTACTCACACCATTAAAATATTTGTGATTTTTTGTGGTAATTAGTTTTTATATTATTTGATTTTCATTCAATTAAAGATCTTTTATAGTACTGATTTTAAAATTATCATAACTAACTATCAAACATAACTATATATTTTTGGAATAATCTTCTTCTCTTCTCCTTCTACCTTTTCAGGAGTCGGACGAGAATTCCGGTTCCTCTTTTTTCCAATGCTTCCACTCTTTCCTGTCTTTTGCTAATATTTTCATTTCATCTAGAGTTTTTCCTTTCTTATCCCCCTATCTCATTTAATTAGGTATATCCACTTTCTTCTTGGTCTACCTCTACCCCTTCTTCTGTGGATAGTACTTCCCGCTTTCATCATTTTTCTTGTAATTCTGTCTGTTTTCATTCTGAAAATATATCCATACCAATTTAATTGTTTTCTCCTTATTTTTCTTATTATTTGTTCTTGTTTTGTTATTTGTCTTATCTCTTCATTCCTATATTTGTCCCACTTTGTTTTCCCTGCTATTCTTCTTAGGTGCTTCATCCCAATTGTGTTAATCTTCTTTCTGTATATCCCAGTATTGTCTTATTTAGTGTGTAGTACAGTCTCTTTGATTTATTTTTCCTATTTGTTATTTCTGTCTTCCCATCTTCTATCAATATAGTTCCCAGATATTCATACGTCGTTAGATACTCTTTCCAGTGTCTCGTCTTTGCATTTTATTTCATTAGTAATTTGATACTGTTGTTTACAATTTATGATAATCACTTTAGTTTTATTAGTATTCCCCTTCCATTTTCATGTTTTCTATTTCGTCGGTCCATATATTCACTAGCTTCTGCATCTTATTTCTGTTATTTGCTATCAATTCCACATCATTTTTACTGGTTTCAGATTTGTGTAGCCAATTATCGTGTTCAACTGCTCAGTTTTGTTTTTTATTCGTTTCGTTATTTGATCCATAATTAATATAAATATTAGTGGACTTAAGCCACTCTTTCTACATTAAAATCTCTTCTGGTGTCATTCCTGCTATTTGTAAACAAAATTCATGTCCTCCAATAAACGGTAAAGGGTAGATTATGTAAAATTGTGAGACACGGTATAGGTTCTTTCAGTTTTTCTTTTTTAAAAATTGTAACGTTGATTTAAAAAAATGTTAAAAAACGACATGTCGTAAATAATGAAGTTGCAATTTGAGTTGTTAATTATTGTCAAAATAGTTTTGATTGAATATTTTACTTAATTTTAGTGTGGACTTTGGTATTTAAAAAAATTGTTGGTCGAAAGTTTCAATGACACGTTAAAATATTTCATATTAAACGTTGCTTACAATTATAATAAATATAAAACCATTATTAAAGTAACAGGAGAAATATTTTAACAGATGAGTGCAGAGGCGTTGAATATTTCCAAGAAAAGTGAATATAAACCAACGATTTTTGATGATGATTATGTCAAAACTATGTCTTTATGAGTCAGTTAATTTAAAACAAAATACTAAAAATAACGAATAGCTCAGTAAGTATATACCAAAAAGATTTTGACGTATAACTCGCCGAGTATAAGTTGGAACTTGGGATATGCGCGAACAAAAAAAGTAACAGACACTGCTTGAATAAAGATAGATATTATTATGGAATAATAATTTTGGTGTTTGTTAATATGAATTATTTGTTTAAGTTGTTTGATTTATGTAAAATATTTTGTTATGATAGTTGTCTACGTGTTGGGTTCGTTTTATTTGTCGAATAGAATTCTATACTTTTGCCACAGCTTCTCAAAAAGAGATTCGACTACTTACCTCAAGGTCGTGTTTCAAGGATACTATAGATGTCGGTTCGTAGATGGCGTTCTAATCTAATTATTTAATTTATGTTTACTTGTACATAAGAAATGAAATAGTGATATACTCTGATTCTGATTTAATAATCAATTTAAAAAAAATTAATATGGAATTAAACAATGAAATGAATTATTACAAGCAACAGTATAACATAACAATTTGTCATGTTGATAATAATAAAACTGTGAAATACTCTTACCACTAATATTCGCACCACTTCGAATTACGGAACGTAAAATGTTCGCTCCGTTTAAACAGCTGATCAATTTTCCTCACAGAAATGTGAGGTCGTAACCTAAATCGAATATTAATACCACTTACTTTAGTATCATGCGAATATTAGAAAATTTGATATAAATTTATTAATAATAATGAATACAACCTATAATTAAATGCCTTATTTATACACTCTTAATACTTTCAATGCGTTAGTGAAGCAAATAAATTGTTGTAAATAAGAACCGTAACAGTTTTTATTTCCTTTCAGCTCCTGGCCACAGCATTTAACTCCTCTAAATATTTATTAATTAATCAATATGATATATAGCTCGAACAAAATTTACTGGATCGCAAATTCAATATATTAATAAATTGGTTATCTCACCATATGCATGAATAGGTTGTCCTAATGTGGACAGATATACCACAACTCGCTCGTTGACCTCGATCTGGTACTTGATACACAACTCTTTCCTTCTGTTTTTTCTTCCAAGAAAGAAATTTACACCAAGCCGGAATTAATTATCTGACCCTTCCTGCCTTCCCAGTCAACAACTCCCTCTTTTCTCGTTTTTTTACCAGAAAAAAAGTACACGAAAAAATTATTTGACGCACCTCTCGCGTCCACGGTACACAACCACTCCCTAGTTTCCCCTTAGCAACCTCTTTTTAATTATTATTATTATTTTTTTTAATTTCCACTTCCTTTTCAAAACATCTTACCAACCAATATTTAATATTTCGGGTAAGTACTTAAATTTTTACTTAGACATTTTCTTGACATATTTCTATAAAATATTTATTTATAATATTACTATCTAAAATTCACAAATTGAATAAAATCAGAGTATTATTACCACTGGTTCATAACTTTATAACCTTTAATATTCATAATTCCATGATTTACAATAGTGACATACAAACATTACTTTCTGATCGTCTACCCTATTGAGATTATATTAAAAAAAATTATTATAATGAATCAAGCTTTAGATATGAAATATTAACATCCGTCCTTACACAAAATATGTATCATGTATCAGAATTGTTAAAAAATAATTTGAATTTGTTCTAACAAACGTGATCTTAAATTCAATTTGATACGATCGTACCACGATTCCATAAATCCATAACAATATATTGAGCGGACTACTCTCGTACGACCCTCGCACTTTGCTTCAACATAGTCGTAGGTACATGCCGGCTACTGGAGTCTCAAAAAATACTTTTTAATTTTATTACTGAAAAGTGTTAATACTGTAACTGCAAGAAATATATTTTTAGCTATGAGAAATATTTATAATAATATTTAATTCTTTGTTATAATTATTGGTATATTACCTGAATTGTGTGTTCATAAATAATCACTTAACACTAAGGTGTTTACAAATATTTATTTGTCTTAATAGGAGATTACAAAGTTAGGATCTTATATTTCCGGACGGACTTTACTTAAATATTTGTATATAAGATATTAAAGCTTACAATAAATTACTAAATAAAATGAAAATTAAAAATTCCTAAAAGATCAAAACAAAGGATTATTCACTAAGATAGTTAGTTAAGTTCCTTCGATGTCTTCATAATTTAAAATTCTGGTTAAACTACCATCTTAAGCATGACTGTCTTCAGAAAAATCAAAATCACCTCACTATAATCATCTTCTATGACGATGATAAACTCATCTATGACTTGATCTAGTAGAGGTTCGTTTTCCATGTATTCCTTTTCAAATTTTTGTGCATGGTCACACCTTGATTTCCACATTCCCACTGAAAAATTCTTAAAGAATTCGTCGCAATAGCCAGCAACTTTGTTAAAATTGAAACATACGTTTTTTTCAGCAACATAGTGTTTCATTGTACTCCAGACTAATTTGATAGGATTTAATTCGGGGTGAATGGAGGCAATGGTAGAACATCAAACCCATGCGACATTATTAATTCATTGTATTTGGGTTTATAAGTTTTCATAATTGCATATAATTGTGGTTTTAGCAAATTGTCGTCAATCCATTACAACAACACTTCCCATGGACAAATTTGGTAATAGGTGTTCTTTTAGCCATTTTTGAAAATTTTCAAAGTTCATCTCGTCATGATAGTCTCCAGATTTAATAGTCGATTTCCAACGGACATATGCATCTGGAACAAAGCCTTTTTCGCCGCATGCATTTATTATTAACATACAAGGTCCTTTGCTCGTAGGTTTCATGAGCCCTAAAGTGCTACTGTTGCTCTTCACTCGTTAAGTCCTCTTCAACACTTATTCTGCTTCTATGTTTATTTTTTATGTACAAGAGTTCAGAAAATCCACTCTCACACAAGTAACTCGTAACAAATGGCATCAAAAATAGCAGAGCTTGCCCGAAGATCAAAGGGTACTCGGTTTTACATCCGATCCAGAAGTTAATTAAAGATTTCTCTTTAAAATTATCTTCCATGCTATTCTGTAAGATCGATAAAACTTTCTTTTAGTTCCAATTCATTTGGTGAGGTTCCCGAAAAAGGATTTCTGATCCAGTCCACTTTTGAATAATCTTCAGAGAAATATTTCTTGAAGCTTTTTGAGGCCTTCCAAATGAACAATGATATCTGCAACCACATTTGGCATTGGAGATATTTCATTTTCTTCAAAAAATGATGATAGAGTGGGAAATGCAGATAAATTCTCCTCCTGTATTTGTGAACAAAACAGGACAAACTTTCTATTGAAGGAGTTTATTTTGTCACTGGCTGTGAAGGCTGTTGTGTTTGGTCCCTGAAGTCTCAAGTTCAGTGTGTTGAGTTTGTCAAAAATGTCGAATAGATAAGCCAATCTTGATAACCATTCTTCATCAGCAAACCATTTTTTTATGTCATGATTTTTTTCACTTAAAAACATAAAAACTTCTGATCTCAGTTCAAAGAGACGGTTCAAAAATTTTTCCCGAGATAACCACCTCACTTATGTATGGAGTAAATTCTTGAATTTGCCACCCATTTCTTCACACATCAAGGAGAATAATCTTGTGTTTAGAGCCCTAGCCTTTATGAAGTTAATAACTTTCACCATGGGGGAAGAGGGATAAGACAGCTCTCGTCGCCCCGCCCCCGACGCCGTCACTCCACCACTTCTGCAGACAGAAGCTATTAATAGCATGTTGCTCACATCGCTCACGCGTACCACCTGAAACGTTCACGCGTACCACCGGTTGGGAACCCCTGATATAGAGTATTGTTGCAACTATCCTACAGCTAGATATTACTGACAAAGAGCTGGAGATCTTCAAGCTGCAATTTAATGATGAAAACACAGTAGACCAAGCGTTAGAAAAAGTTGGCAAGAAGAAACGACGTCTTCTGTCTCTGAAAGATATTACTATTATTTGAGACACAGTTTTTTTCTATTGGAGACACAAAAAACAACCAGCAACAAAGATAAAAGTAAATTCTAAAATAATAGAAGAAAGTGGAATTGCTGCATGCAAAATTATTAAAACAAGAAAAAGGAAGTGGTTGAAGAATACCAGACGATTACAGATAAAGTATGTTTATAAAAATTATTGACCATATTGCGTTAAGAGCAAAATCTAGGACTAGACTTTGTTTTACTTATATTGAAAAATAAGTACCTACGCTTCATTGATAATCTCAATTACCGTTGCATTTTAAAAAACCGTTCCAAATGTCTAATGCTGTATCATAATGAACCATTTAATTTACTGCTTCGGTAACCTTATAACTGTTGGAACTTTACGTAAAAATATAATCAGATACAAGTCATGCTTATTTCATAATATTTATGTAAATAAATTCTTCGTACTAAACTATATGACGTTGATAAAGATGATTCAAAATATACAGATGATTTATAGAAAGGTTTATAGGTCGGTAATGGACTGCTGCTAGTAGAAGCAAAATTTTATTAGGAATTTAACAACCAGAGAATACTGATTACCTACCATATCCAGAGATCAGAAAACCTGGGACATGCCACAGGATGGAATGATGTAGAAGCATAAGGTTTTAAAGACATTTAAGACATAATATAATAACAAAAAGAAAAGGGATCACATCATTACTAGACCATTCAATGCTATGCAGATGGGATAGGAGTATACGGGCCAGGGCCAATCTCTCTGAAAGCATCATCTTTCAAGCGCAATTTCATGCCATAGGAAAGTGTGCCTAGTCCAGTATTGAAAAAAAGTTAAAGAAGACAAAGGATTATTATCATATCGGAGCAGTCATTAAAGCACTGAGCTATTGAGTAATCAGTTCCAAAATGCTAAAGGACCGCCATCAAAATTTTTAAAAGTGGTTTGATTTTAATGATTTTTTGTCAATTATTCTATTATAGCAATACTGTGATTGAAATTTTGATATGAAGTTAAATTTGAAAATATACGAGCTGCATAAATGTGAAGACGTTTTTTACCTGAAATTTGAAAGGTCCTGTACCAAGTACCAAAATGTATCACCTTCTTTTATGAACATTTTGGTTTTTCATTACGTTATTAAAGAAGATTCATTGTTTTCAGCCAACGATATAAAAATAAATAAAAGTAATATTGAAACGTTCGTGGCATCGAATTAATAAGGTTAGTAATAAAAGGTTGAGGAATTCCTCTTGTAGTGATACTCCAAGATCTTGGAGGCTGTCGGGTAAAGTGGGTTGACGACGAATGCGTCTCCGCAGTTGGTCGCAGAGATGCTATTATAGGATTGCTATCATAACTGCAAGCTGGCCAAACAATTCGTTCAACACCCATTTCTTCCAAATATTTGTCAACTATTCGTGCGACGTGCAGTCGTTCATTATCATGCATAGATGCATAGAGGATATCTTAGATCAATGAGCATTTAGAACTCCGTTTTCAACAAAGATTAATTACCACTGCGTTGAAAGGGTTACCTTTAAAAACGTGTAACTTTTTTTATAAAGGTGAAATTACACGATTCAACCAAATTGAATCACTTTAGAGCAGAAATGAAAGAAATGCTGTTTACACGGTATCTGGAAAGTGAACTGTTCAACATATATTCTTCGATAGATGTCGTTGAATGAGGGAGTGCGATTAGGGGTTGCATTAGTATGTGATCATTTAATAAAAGAATTCTTGAAAAAGAAGCTAAGGAAACGCCGTCGTTGGTGGGTGCGATCATGGGTATTAAAAAGACAAGCCTTAGGAGCTTCAAACCGTCTATTGAAAGAATTGGCAGAAGAGGATCCAGATGCATACCTCAATCATCTTCGCATGGATGAAGCAAAATTTGATGAACTTCTTACAATGGTTACACCGTTAATTCAGAAAGAAAATACTATGATGAGGGATGCTTTGCCCGCAAGAGTGAAATTTCAAATCGTTCTCAGACATCTTGCTACTGGGGATTGTTTTGGATCATTAGAAGCAGTATACAGAGTACCGAGATGCTCAATATCGCTCTTCCAAGCAAGTCTGAAGTATTATTTTCTTGGGTTTTGGGCAGTATCTCGCTAATTTGTTGTGTGTTTATGGGTGTTTGGATCTCAGGCTGTACCTCATGATGATCATAAGTTTGAATAGGTGCCAATTGGATCTGAGAAATGGACGAAGGATATTGCTCATGTTGGATAAGTATCTGGAGACATTACATAGGTATAAGAACTATATGACAACGATGATGAACGCGTAGAATCATGAGGGGATGTATTAATGGACTGCAGACTTTCCTGCACCGTGACTTCTTGTAATTTCTGTTGGCAGTGTGCTCTTCCTTCCATTTGAAAACCATTACGTAGGTATGTATCGTCCAAATACGTCCTTCCTCGACACTGCGGCGCGCACGATAGGGATGGCGATCTGAAATCGATTAATCGAATAATCGATTCCTCGGACCGAATATATCGATTTTTTAAATCAATATGATGTATTGAATCGATTCAGTGAATCGATATTTCACCCTTGAAAATCGACTTTCGATTTTTTTTTGTGTTTTTGGTAGAGCGGCTTTTTTTTTCAATTGCCCCGGCAACATCGCAAGTAGTGATGAGAGTGGAACCGCTCGGATCCCAGTAGACTCGACAGACACTGTTCCTTTTTTTTTAAAAAAAGCTTATAGGGAACTCTATAAGTAGGGATGTTTGAAAAATTAAACGATTTTTATATAAATCGATTATTATTTTGTTATAATCGATTTTTAATTATCGATTTTTCGAGTAATATTAATCGATTTTGTATAAATTATGTGTGTTTAAGGAGTGGATTTTCGAAAACGGCTCTCGTATTATTTATTGACTATTTTTCAAAATTTTGACACCTTTTGACGATTATTGACCATTTTTTAACAATTATTGACAGTTTTTGGCAAAAATCGTCCATTTTTAACAATTATTGACCAATTTTGACAGCTTTTCAACAATTATTGACCATTTTTCCAAACTTTTTGACCATTTTTTTTTGAAATTATTGACCATTTTTTACAATTATTGACCAATTTTGACAGTTTTTCAACAATTAGTGAGCTTTTTTTTTAAATATTGACCATTTTTTACAATTATTGACCAATTTTGACAGTTTTGCAACAATTACTGACCATTTTTCAAAATTTTAACAATTATTGACAATTTTCTACAGTTTTTGACAATAATTGGCAATTATTGATCATTTTTCAATTTTTTTTTTAATTTTCGATAATTATCGACCACTTTTCAAAATTTTTGACAATTATTGACAATTTTCAGCAGTTTTAGACAATAATTGACAATTAATAACCATTTTTTAACAATAATTGACAGTTTTTGACAAAAATTGTCCATTTTTAACAGTTTTTGACAATTATTGACCAATTTTGACAGTTTTTCAAGAATTACTGATCTTTTTTTCTAATCATTGTCTATTTTTTTTAACAATTATTGACCAATTTTGACAGTTTTGCAACAAGTATTGACCATTATTCCAAATTTTTTAACAATTATTGATCATTTTTTTTAAATTATTTGGCCATTTTTTACAATTATTGACCAATTTTGACAGTTTTTCAATAATTATTGATCATTTCTTACAATTATTGACCAATTTTGACAGTTTTGCAACAATTACTGACCATTTTTTCAAATGTTTCAACAATATATATTTTTTTTTAATTATTGACCATTTTTCCAAATTTTTTGACCATTTTTGAAAATTTTAACAATTATTGACAATTTTCAACAGTTTTTAACAATTATTGACCATATTTCAAAATTTTTGACAATTTTCATATAATTTTATTTGATTTTTTTTCAATCAGATAAATATCGTAAACGAATAAATCCCTTAGGTTTATTATCGGAATATATACGAAAAGCATGTCCATTTTTAAAACAATCCAAAAAAAATCAACGATCTTTTAGCAGAAATCGATTTATTTTTTATTAAAATCGATTTTTTCGACAAACCCATTAATTTTGAATAAAAAAAATTTTTATTTTAACGATGATTCTTTTCCATTAATCTAACACATTCCTAATCCGATACTTTGTGATAATAATATGGTAATAAAAAAATAATTGTAATTATTATCGAATTCCCTGAACTTAAAAAAAATCCCCAATTTTACCGATAAGAGATCCCGGAGAGAGATTGTTTATTTAGGGGTACCTTTCTTGTTGTTTTTCAATGAAAAAGATCGATTTATATTTACATTGTAAAAAGCACAAACTTGAAAAAAATCGATTTTTTTGAAATCGATCTTTTAGACCTCGATTTTTTTATATATCGATTCATCAGGTTACGATTTGAATCGATTTAAAAATCGATATTTTTTAGAAAGAATCGCCATCCCTAGCGCACGACTCACTGTAAAAGTGAATCGTTCAATTCTTGTGTTTACACATTCATTTCTCGTTCAACTGCGTTGAGGATTGAACGTTAAGAGTGAAAATATTGAGCATGTTCAATTCTTTCAACGCCATTGAACGACAACATTTGGATGGATCAATTTGATGTTTACATGAATCAATTTGGTTGCTTCATCCAAATTTAAAGACAAAAGTGAACCGTGTAATTTTGTCTTAACAGAGATAATAACGTAAATCAAAAACCAAAATGTTCATAAAGCATGGTACTACATTTTAGCACCAGTTGACAACCCCTATTATAGTTGCTGAACCTATCCTACAAGGTGTTTCAAATTTCGGGTAGTTCCTTAACAAAATCATAAAAATAAAATGTTTGGGGCCAGTTTTTTTGACGGTCACTGTAAAATCGTTTAAAATCCGTGTCAAGTTTGAGACACGCTCAGATGTTAATATGAACTAAAAGAAATTTCTTCATTAATATTACGTACATTCACACTTGCTTCTTGAAGTTGGATAATCAGGAAATAACATTTAATTTATCTTTCGGCACCACACCCTTTTGACAAAATTAACAAAAAAATAAACAGCCTTTGTGTAAGTAATTTATCGTCGTCAATTAAGCAATAACCAAATAGCGCACAGGAAGTTCTATAACATCGAAAAAAAATTGCAATCTATTTCTATATACCGGGTGGCGCAAACTTCTGTCATCGTTGTGGGTAAGTTTCAGATTTTTTGTGAGCTATTACAGTTACTGAATGCACATTTTGAAAATATTTCTGGATATACAGGGTGTTCTAATAATGAGTTGACAAAACAAAGACTACAAAGAGGACTGGAAACTAACGAAAGAGATATTCAGACCCCATCTTATCGGCGGGCTATAAACTCATTTGATCCCTACAAAACCAGATGGTGTATTCCTTCAAGAGGGAATAGACATCATAATGGGACCTAGTTCTGATACTACGCAGCAAAATAAACTAGACTAAATCCTATCGACTTATAAGTCTGGCTTAAGAGCATCCATCTACTCGAACAACAATGGACTTATCAAGCAGGGAAATCAGGTGAAGCTGCCCTACATAATTTGAAGTCTGAATCAAAACGAAGTAATCCTTGCAGCATTTCTAGACATCGAAGGTGCTTTTGACAACACATTAATGTCATCAATAAACAAATCCCTTCGGAAAGGTGAAATAAACAACACCACGTAGATGGATAGGATCCATGCTTGAGCATAGGAGAATAACGGCAAATATGCATGACAAAACTTGCACCTAAAGAGTATCCTCAAGGTTGAGTACTTACTCCACTTCTATGGAATCTAATTGTGGATGACTTGATCTGCAGGTTAAATGATCAAGGCATATGGGCGTAGGACTTTGCGGTCGACATAGTGATGTGATTGTCTTCAAAGGGAAATTTTCCGATACTTTTATGAATGTCTCACAACAAGCACTACGAATCGTTAAAAAAACCTTCCTGCTTTTACGAATCGAAGTGTTATCCCGCAAGATAGAGTACAACTGTTTGGGGAAAAATTAGAAATATCCAAAGAAGTTAAATATCTGGGAGTAACACCTGATTCCAAACTGAATTCGAGGAACCTGGAAAAAATTACTACCAGGGCAACTAGGCTTTTCTGGCAATGCAGAAGAATGTTGGGCAAAAGCTGCGAAATACGACCCGAGGTGGAATACTGGCTTTACACAACTGTGATAAGAGCAACAATCACCTATGGAACGATTGTCTGGTGGGGAAGGATATAATTGTCTCCTGCGGTAAATATATTAAACGCAATCCAAAGACAAGTTCTCCTTGGTATTACCGGGGACATCAATGAAAACCCTTATTGGCCTCCAGAACTAGAAACTAGTTTGGCGATTTTCAGACTAAAATGGGGATGCATATGGAGCCCGAACAATGTTCGAAGACACACTGATACAACTGGAACAATACGAAATGAACCTATACTTCAAATGAGCTTGTGTAACTTGACACCAGAGAAAATATTCACTGATCGAGTGAATATCATCATCCCCTCTAGGAAACAGGTGATTTAAATACGAGGCATCATCTAATTCACTGATGGTTCTGAAACAAACCATGCTACTGGGGCTGGTATAACCGGATATAGAAAGAAAATGTTCTTCAGCCTTGGTCGATATACGTCTGTTGTTCGAACAGCAAACTCAAGACCTCATCGCATCGTTTGATTGGGAACACTTTGGCCATCCTCCATATAGTCCAGATCTAGCATCCAGTGACGACCATCTGTTTTTGAATTTGAAAAAACATCTCGGAGGTCAGCGTGATAATGACGACGATAGCATCAAAACGACCATTACCGAATTCTATGACGAAGGAATACAAAAGCTTGTTCGATATGATAAATGACTTACTAATGGCGGCATTTACGTAGAAATAGTTATTTATGTGCCAATGACGAAAAACTGTCTATTATAGTCAAGTCTGCAAATTGATAGCCATGGCGCAACCGAGGCTAGCAAGCAGGCGAGGCAATAGACAGTTATTCGTCGAGGTGCATATTACGTTTTTTGGTCGATATTTTCAAAAAATTACTAATTTCCGGTTGAAAAAGAAAAATCGACTATTTCTGAAGGCATGGTATTTTTCGTCCGCTGTGCAAAAGATAAGTTTCATCTATCATCTATCTATCCATTCTTGATTATTATGGACACTAATATCCACGCCACGGTCTTACTCAATCCAGCGGATCTCGTAAATAATTAATTTGACAACAGCAATGGCAGTTGTTGTCACAGCCATTCTAGCAACGTGCCGTACCACAGCGGTCGAAAACTACTTGACGTCAAAAATAGACGATTTTTCATCCGGAAATAAGTACGTAAAATGTCATTTTTTGTAAAGGTCGACGAAAAATGAATTAAAGTATAGTTTGGCAAGTCTATCTGAAGCTACGGGGCATCGGTAAAGGGCGAGGAAACATGGCCGATATCTGTCATAAACGTACCAATAGCGTACGGTACCTATTTTATAAAAGTATTAAAAATAATAATTATTATTATATAATAATTATATATAGAAACTGATTTATGCTTTGCTTTAAAGGTAAGGTATTTTTGAAAACACGGTACCTATTTGTTAAAAACAAATAATGTTAAAAATCGTACTTGAATTCAATATGGATACGAAATAATAAGATACCAAGTAAAACTTAAAATACGAAGGTAAATACTGACATTATAAACGCCACTGGATAATCAATGTCAATCAATTGTCGAAGTGGGAAGGATGAACACACGCACGCGCTTGCCAATAGGAAGTCAGGTGGTTACTTAGCAACGGTGGTTCGATATATATTCACCAATTGAGTTAGTAGGAGGGCGTGGTAATTATGATTTTCGCACGACGTTGCCGGCTTGAAGGAAACCCATAACATATTTGGAAAAGTGTTCATCTTTTAATATCCAGAAATTGAAAAAATAATGTTAATAGAAAAAAATTCAATGAAACAAGCACATTAAAGAACTAATGTTTAATCATAATTGACATATTGTTAATAATAAAAAGTCCATTTTCTAATTATTATTATCACTACATACTTAACACTTTAGCTTTTTCATAGTTAAACGTGGCAATATCGAATGTTTTCGACCGCATTCCTTTCACAGCTTCAGTTATGTTTGCCAAACTATACAGGTTTTCATGTAAAAATAAAATTTTTAAATAATATTTTTGCAATATTTTGAAACGGTTCTTATTTTAAAAACATGCCTCAGAAAAGTTGAATCATATTTCTTTAATTTCAATAAATTTAAGATTTTCGATGTTTTTTGTATAAGTATGATTTTTTTAAGAAGTTTCACTTCTTTCACGCGCAATTTTTTTTTATATTTCCTGTTTTTAGTAATTAGTTATGATAATTATTCATCAGTTTTTGTTCACGATTCGCTATCATGACTATGCTTTAAAATGTTATTTTTCTACTTTTTTTTATTAAAACATTTTCATCCTAACTCATTTGTACCGGGTGATTCAATAAGGGTAACGAGGTACCATACTCGGAAACCGTATGTCCTAGAGTTTGTGGAAAAAAATTCTTATGAGAATATCGGCCCTAAAAAAGATTTAAAATGCTTTTTTGAGTCCATAGTTTTTCGCTAGGTGCCGCAATCTATCACTTACAAAATATAATTGGATTTTTTACAAAATATTCCTTAATTTAGGTTGGTCAAAAATATCAACTTTAGAAACTACTGTCCTTATTTGTCTTAACCGATTGATTTTCAAAAATATATACTCCATGCATAGAGCATAAAAGAAATATAGAATTTTCAGAATGACGCCCAATTGATAATAGTTTGGTTTTGGTGTACAAGTAAATTGATCTACATAGGTTAGCTTGGCTTTGGTGTACCAGTGAATCAATCTATATAGGTGAATTTGGCTTAAGTATATGCACAGGTCAGCTTGGTTTTGGTATATATAGGCTAGCTGAGTTTTGGTAGAGGTAATGGATTTTGAGATGAGCCCTGCGTGATTCCGTCGCAGTATACCAGATTGCGTTCGAAAAAAATGTTACTAACCATCCTAATAAGTTCAGCGCTTCAATTTCATTCTTTGACTGTCCTCCGTTCAGGTTGTTTCGACTCCGAATCTTTTAATAGTGCAGTACATTTTGTTTCCTTTTTAGTTCCTTGTAGTTTAGTTGAGATTTTTGTAGACAATAATTTGTGAAAATATTTTGTTTAGTGAATTAATTTACATGACAGTAAAGTATGTATTAATTTATTTTATTACATGTTTAAAATTAAAAGTTTGATTTTTGGCATGTTATTATCTAATCAAAAAGAATGTTATTTTTACATGGGACATTACGCAGAAAATTTTTTTAATTGATGCATATGTAAAACTTGAAACTATAGTTTATATTCATATATCTTTATTTTGTGTATTAATTTTTAAAATATTTTGTTCTAGAATAAACCTGGAAACATGAGTGGTTCCAAAAAAGTTATACATAGTCAAGGTCGACAAATAATATACAGTGTATATAAATTTATGAAGGCAGAAAAAGAACAGAAAGACCTAGATGTCCCTCTGTTCAATTTGAATGAAAGAGTAGCTAAAGCTTGTGATGTTTCTAAGGCCACAGTGAAACGTATTGTGAGCGAAGCTAATAAAAAATCGCCTGGTGAACGCTTCAAATCACCTAGGAGAAGCGTCAACAAACCTTCAACTTCCAAAGGATCCGTTAATGGATTTGAGGAAGAAATAATTCGAAGAATTATTTATTCTTATAGTGCTATTCATAAAAGAAGGCCTACCATGAAAAGAATTTTTGAAGAAGTGAGAAATGAAGAAGGGGTGAACTTTACTGGTAAAATTGATAGTTTCAGAAAATTGGTTAAAAGAATGGGATTTAGATGGAGAAAAAGTGAAGATAAAAGGAAAGTTTTAATGGAGACATATGACATTAAAGCTAAAAGAACTGAATACTTAAGAAAGTTAAAACAATACAAAGAAGATGGACGGCCGATTGTATACTGTGATGAAACCTATATCCATATTCACCATTGGTGAAGAACGAAGTAGCTGCCTGCAACATAACTTTTAAAATGGATGATGTATGGAAGTTAAAGGAGAAAAAATTTAGTGAGGTAACGGTAGAAAACTGGAAAAACATTTGCGCCAATGAAATAAAAGTTGAAAAGGACTATATGGAAAGAGAACATGTCATGGATCAAGTGGCGGATTTAATAATAAACGTAGGAGAGGATAGCAACAGTGAAAGTGAATTTTCGGATGATGAAGACGATGACGACATATAAATTTATATAGTTGAATAAATGCTTATAGTTAAGAGCTTTTCATATAATTTTCCCAGTTATATTACATAGGGTTTTTCTAATTTTGATTTTATTATTAAGATCAGGTAAAACATGGTATTATTTCTTTAAGGGGCTAGGGCTCCTAAGTGGTATTTAATAGCTTGTAATCCATAAGCTGTCTAGGTCATTAAAATATCAATTAACTGATAACTTTGTAATTATATATCATTAGTTTAACACTCTGTATTGCTTTGATTTTATTTATCTCTAGACATTAACGCAATTTTTATGACCTATAATAAATGTAATTCCGTTGAGTATGTATCATGTTTTAAACTATATTTTACAATAAAATTATAATGTTATTTTCAACATACTTCGCCTGGGCTATAAGAATACAATCAACCGAAGCGGACTTTTTCAGTTTTCACTTTACGAATTTATTGCATTGTTGCCTTTTATATCTACGCAACTATTTACAAGGTTAGGGCTCATCTCAAAATCCATTACCTCTATCTACATAGGTCATTCTGGCTTTGGTATATACATAGGTTAGCTTGGCTTTGTTCTCTAAAAGTCCTCCAAAAGAGTGCATAACACAATTACTAGACGATATACTTAATTTGTTTGATGTATGTATTAATCAGAATTATTTTACTTTTGATAATAAGGTATATATTCAAAATGAAGGTTTACCTATGGGAAGCCCTATATCACTAATTTTGGCAAACATTTTTATGGACAGTTAAGAAAGAAAAATCTTTGAATGTAACTTTTCAAAAAATATATTATTTTGGTATAGGTATGTAGATGACATATTAGCTTGTTTCGTAGGTAGAAAACGACAATTAAATTTATTGTTCAATCATATTAATAATTTACATCCAAAAATTAAATTTACATTAGAAGTTGAAGAAAATAACTAAATCAATTTTCTTGATCTAAAAATTCAAAGAGTCAATAATAGTCAATTTACAGAAAACCAACACATAATGATGTGACTATACCATAAAATTCCAATCATCCCATGTCATATAAATTAGCAGCATATAATTCAATGATACATAGAGCATTTTCAGTTCCTATGAACAAATATAATTTTGATAGAGAAATTAATATAATTAAACAAATAGCCACATCCAACGGTTATCCATTACATATAATAAATAAATTAATTAATAAAAAAGAGGAAAAAGTGGCGTTACAATTAATATTTCCCGAAAAAAGTAGGAAAATACAAATTTACAAAACTATCACATATGCTGGTAATATTTCTAATAATATTTCAAAGATAATATCTTGTTCAACAAATACAGCAATTTCTTTTAAAACAGAAAACAATGTGAGTAAAAAATTGTTAAATGTAAAAACAAAAATACCCCCATTAAAAAAGTCTGGAATATATAAACTTAAATGTCCAGAATGTAATGCTGTCTATATTGGTCAAACAATTCGAAATTTTGAAATTAGATACAATGAACACTTACGTCATTCTGATTAAAACATCTACTTGACACCAAACATTCATTAACATCTAACTCAGAACTAGAAGTACTGCATATTTGTGATAAGAAACAAGAACTAGATTTCCTTGAAGAATTGGAAATTAGAAGAACTTAAGAGACTCACAATATGAAGTTGTCAATGAACAGATAAATCTAGGGAACTCTACAGTATTAAATTGTCTTCTCAAGTAACAATAATTGTAAAGATCAGCAAATATAGTTTTCCTTGGTTTCCTATATCATAGCAAACAGTTTTACTGCTCTTAAATGGGAAAAAGATATCCAGGATATTTACATAGGGCTAATAATACCTAAGCATTAATATTTGCAATATCATATCTTCTTCTTTTTTCTATTCATATATATTAAGTCAATCACAATATAGGTCACTCAATATTTGGTCTAGCCAAAATATTAAACGTAGGCATCACATAAAATGTAACTTCTGTCATTCTGACGATGATATGTCAATATCGAAATAATTATCAAAGGTAATACCACGAGTGCTTCAAATTTTATCGATAATTTTTTCTTTTCCACGAAAACTTGTTTATTTGGCAAAAATATGAAAACAAACCGATTGATAAAATCACGAGTCCGTTAGGACGAGTGATTTTATCTAAATTCGGTTTGTTTGAATGTTTTTGCCTCAAATAAACAAGTTTGAGTGATGAAAATAAAAAATTATGTGATAAAATTTGAAGAACGAGTTGTATTTGGGAAGATTATTTTTTTCAACAAATTAAAAGGATTTTGCTTTATTTTTGTATTAAATGTTCAATATTCTCTTGGGTGATGGCACTGAATCGGTTTGTGTCCATTTTTCAATAAGCTTCGAAGCACTTTTAATTGTCAATAATGACAAATTCAAAGTAAAATTTTGACGTTTCAATGTAAACAAGGTATTATCGATGAGGAAGCAGTTTTATCAGTATAATACCGAATGATTGGCTAGAATAATGTATTGCTATTGGTTAAAACCACCAAAATGTCAAGAGTTTGACAAGTGAAAAAAATAATCAATAATTTTTTAAAATTTTCATCAACTTTTTCATTAAATAGTGGAATTAATTCTTTGTATGAAAAATCTATCTAAAATGGAGTTTTCACTGATGAAAATCAATAATAATTAGGTCATAAAAACGATTGAGAAATTAATGTATTTTCATAGACTGTTGCTAATATAGTAAGGAATCAGTGATAATCGACAAAACGGAAAACAATATGGAGGACAAAAATGTATCCGCGGTTAAACGAGTTTTGGGATTAATCACTTATTTAAACAGATTTAGTTCAAAAAATGGTGGTGTCTAATTGGTCTATTTCATTATGAGTGAACTACTCAATAAAAAAGATTGCAGTTATTACTACTATTACTGTTATAATTGCTCATGCTTTAAAGGATCTATTATGCATTAGTGTGATAATATACTATTACATGGGTGAATATTATTTGTGACACATCTAATCTTATTCGATTCTAAAACACATCGTATGAATAGACTAATAGTCCGGGGAAGTATTGTCGAAAAATCTTCATCAAATTTTTCCGAGATGGAATATTATGTCCCTAATCGAAAACATTTTCTTTATAGTGTGTTCTATTAGTACCTAGCCAAGTTTGACTTTCGTTTTCTCGGCTTCTGATGATCGTATTAACAAATTTTTTTTTCAAAATGTGTGTGGTTTTTTAATGCATATACTTTTATAATTCGAAACGGAAGTTGAAATTAATTTTTCAACAATAAATCTTGAAAAAAACGTATAAATGTTTTGAAATTATACTTCTTTTGGCGCACTTGGAAAAAATTATGAGACTGAATTTTTAACGATGCTCGCGCACACCGACATCTGAAAAGTGACATGATGAAGTAGGCTGACAACAGTCTGTCAATTCTCCGTAAAAACTGATATTTGTTTTACTAGGCAGAAAAGTACAACACCACAGCACCCAATGTCGATTGTCAATTTTGATTACTAATTTGATTCAAATTATTACTTGGAACTTTGCATCAAACTCTTTCTGTCTATTCAGAAAAAGTCCACCTTTTATACCTGTCATTAAGAGGCCACTTTTAATGTCATTTGAAAAAAAACATAATTTCAACGTTAATATTAAATGGGTAATGAGGTGATTATTATACGTACCTATTAACATCTTTTAGATCACACAAATTTAAAAATAATTTTCATTCATTTCATAAGTACACACACAACTCTTTTTTTTATAGTTTAAGCGTTAAAAAATATGTACCTACCTAAATAAAATTTTGAAAATTTGGCTCATATGATCTATTAAACTAAAACTCTTACTCTGTCGAGTGCAACAAACTGCATCTCAAAATTGTTAATGTTCATAAAATGAACAGGGATTGAAAAATATATAAATAGTCAGTTTTCGCGGCCGCCATTTTGAGTTTTCAGAAACATTTCTTCTATATTTCCTTATATTATCACCTTGATTTTCTCATTTTAATGTCTACAATTTTTTTATGTGCGAACAAAACTGAAAGAGATATCAGCGTAAAAGACTCCAATCTCGAATCTCCTACGCTGTGCTTGCAAGCTGCATCGCAAGCTCCAGCGGAATTTATTCGAGAATTTATGAAAATGATTGGGGGTTGATATGCTTTCGATATTCCATCTCGGAAAACTTTGATGTTTTTCTCCTAACTTTCCCGGACTATAAATACATTATGGTGCAGATCGAGTATTTAGATATGGTTAGATTTGTAATCTTAGATTCCACTTAGATCCTAAAAATAAAGCTCTTCATGAAACATTCTAATGTTCTTCCAAAATAAGCAGCATATGGTTTTTATTTAATAAATATGAATCACTATCTTGATCTAAGTAGTTGAGATATCTTACCTTATTTGCAAACGTTTAACACAAAAGGAAGAGTCCAAGTGGAAATGAGATCATTCTTATTCATCATTATCATTTTTCATCATCTTTACGAGCTGAAGGTTACGTGATTATTTAGTAAAGAAGAAACGGTAAAGTTATAGGAAATTTTGAATTATGTACAGTGTACAGGGTTTCTCATTATTAGAGGTCTCAAAATAGGCGAATTGCAATAATTCTATAAAATAATATAAAGTATCAGATGTTGTCATTTTTTTCATAATTTAACAGCCCAATGATATTTCATGTAAAAATTTTAGCATTTTTACGCATATTAGATTATGTAAAGTTTTCTAATTTCCTCAAAGATGTATATATATGTTTTCTCTATATTTTCACTTGGTTTAGAGAGTTTGCTAATTCAAACATCTTCAAAGTAATCTAACTGTAGGTTGCTGAAAGATCTGAAATAGAACGATATGATCGGCATTGATTTAATTTTCAAACGATAATTTCCAAAATCCATAAAACGGCATAAAAGTTATTACTTACCTCACCCACTCACCTCTACCAAATATTTTCAGAAAGATGATTTTAGAATATACACATATTACTTACTGTCATTTTACTGGGAAAAAATGTTGCGTCTCAAAACATTTCTTTTCTCATTCGTCAAGTCGATTTTCTTTTCTTATTAAACGTCCAGAGATCCCAAACGCTTAAATCCATCAGACTATGCGACTGTTTGGTAAAAATTTTTTTGTGACCGACACTTACCTTATCATTCATAAATAACCTGTATGAATAAATAAAATAATAGCAAAAGTAACATCTCAATAATTATTAAATAAAATTAATAAATAACAAATTCCACAACAGAAATTAACATATATTACTGGACACAACAGAAATATAACATATATTACTGGACCAGTTTCACAAATAACATTTGCATTTACAGAAATTGATATAATTTCTTATATTTCCTATATATAATTTCGAAAAAATTTGTGCACTTGTCGCTACTTTTTTGTTTTTTTCTTCAGTGTGAATAAAATAAAAAATTATAAACTATTGAAGATACGATACACTTTTTTATTCTACAATGATCAGTGAACAGATTGAGTTTTTTACCGAAGCTCTTACTCAATTATTCGTTAACTTTTTTAATATTATTTATATAATTTTTTTTTGACTTATCACTTCAAAAATCTTATATACAATTAAAAATACGACAAAAACACTTCAGGTCTTTTTTATTCTTCTACAGTTAATAAACAAATTGAACTTTTAACGGTTTTAAGTCAATTGCTTAAAACTTTTTGACTACAATATTTATGGAAATACATCCAAAAATATTTGTTACCTTCGGTGAAAAGCTCAATTTGTTCATTGCTCAATGAAGAATTCAAAATATTGTTACCGTATCTTCATTAATTTATAATTTATTTTATTAACAATGAAAAAAAACAGAAAGAAAGTGCACAATTTTTTTTCGTTATTCGGTTATTTTAAGTATTTTTTATTGTTTAAAAAAAATACAGCGCAGAAATACATTTGACTATAAAAAATGGTTTGTTTAATAAACAAATTGAAAGTATATAAAAAAAGTAATAGAGAACGTGATAAATAATGATTAAAAAAAAATGGTTCCTTAATATTCATATTTATGCATCAACAAAAATTGTTAATTAGTAAGTTCGTTTTTTAGTAATGAAAAAATGTATTCAAGAAAGGAGGAAGGACTAGATTATTTAAAAAATTGTATAATCTAAAGGCGCATTCACATTGTGCCGCGATTTGTCGTTGGCAAAGCAAGCGACTGTAAAAACGTCTACATATGTGTTGGCATTCGTTCAAAGTTGAGAACTCGTGACTTAATGAAGGATTTACTACTGGACGATATATTTACGAATAATTTCAAAAATCATACCGAATGTTTGTGATGCAATAGACAGTGTTGGCACGTCCCCACTCTCCGTACTCATTGGCTTCCTTTGAAGGAGACAGACACTTCAGCGATTTTCATTTGCACACGGCTGGCTTATTGGCACGTGCCGAATCGACTTTGCCAATTGGCAAACACCGGCATAGTGTGAACGCGCCTTAATAAACAATACATTTGCTTATGACAATTAATTGAACAATAGAAGTCGAAAATTTAAAAAAATTATTGTTATACATCCTTTAGCAATTTAGGAACAAAATTATAAGGATAATTGAGAAAAAAAAATTCCTCATTGCTTTATTTACGTTTTTTATTTTTCAATGCCTTAGAATTCTTAGATTGTTAATAAAAAAGTGAAAAATTAAAATTTCTTAATTTTCCCAAGAGGGATACTTTGTAAATCCTTTCGAAAATAACTATGAGATGTAAAAAATATATATATATATTTATTTCTTAATATTTAGATTTTATTGGTTGAATCAATTTTTTTTTAATAAGGAAGCGAATCGTGATGCGCGTGTGTCATATTACCCGTTTTTAGCCCATTTTTCAACCTCTATTTTAAAATTATGAATATTGTCAGTACAGTTTCGGGAGGAGGGAATTTTTTTTAGGAAACTTCCTGTTCTTTAAGGATATTTTTTCAAGCTCAAATAGAAATATTTGGAATAAAATGACACTTGTCGATCAGTCTATTTGCGCCTTTAAACTATAATATTTTATCAAATTTTCAACAATGTCAATGTATACGAATCATCTAGTCATATAAATATATCGTATAACTTTGATGATCCACACTGATAAAATAATTACACGTCGTCTCTGGAACAAAAATATTACTCATTATATAGCCAATTAGTGTTTCTACTCTCTAATTATCAACTGTTCAATTATTTTTTATGATATAAAGATACAGACGTATGTTGTATTCCTAATAAACAATTTAATTGATTTATTAATGTTTGTCAAGGTCAGTAAAATTTTTGAAACCTTTAAATTTTACATAAGTACAAAATATTACTTTCGATATCAGTAATGTTGGCAGTCTTTAATGACTTAAAATGCTGCTACGAAAATGGAAAATAGTTTGTAGTTGCAACAATTCTGCTCACACATCGAAGCACAATGAAAGGACTTTTTCCGAAAATCGTTCGTAAATATTAATTATTCATTTCTGACAAAAATTTTGAAGCAAAAGCCAATATTTCCTTTAATTTAGTCATTGCCAGGCAACTAAAAATAACTGTTTATTTCCCGAAGCGAAGCCTAATGTAATAGGTATGATTTTTCCTCCTACCCACTTGTACCTTTTTTTATTTACCGCACAAATATCGAATTTATTAATATATGCGATAGATATTACTACACTGCACCGTAAAATTAACCAAACAGGCAAAATTCAAATTTAATTTTTTTTCATAAGTTGTGCATAAATATCAATCATTTTTTATCAAGTTGTGGACCATTTTTATCATTATACCCTATCGATTTTGTAAAAAGTTCGAATGAATATGTTGATATACGCCTAATTTTGCATTATTTCCTTTAAACCTGTCTTTTCCTATAACAATGCAGATATCGGGATAAATCAAAAAACAAATTGTTCAGAAAAGATGAGGCCTTAAAAACGTCGTACAAATAAACAGTATTGAATTTTTCCACAGAATGTTCAGAAGTCAAGCGTGAAATGCAATTTTTTGTGCCATATTAATTTAAACTTTTTGCAAAATCGATAGGGGATAATGATAAAAATGGAAGGATACATCTTAACAAAAAATGATGAAAATTTATGCAAAACTTGAAAAAAACATTAAAATTGAACTTGAACATAATTTTTCCTGTCCGGTTAATTTTGCCTTACCACACTGCGACCTATAAGATCTTTTTTCTACAGTCGCGCGTAAAATGTCTAATTACTATATTCAAATGAAATCGTAAAGTCGACAAATGCCGAGGATTGTTACTTTACGCTCTAGCGCAAAAAAGGAATCTTTTTCGCTCGCTTATTTAATCAAACCACGCTCTTCGAATTAACTCAATTGGTGAATATTCAACAATTTATCAGATTAAAAACCAAATAAGATTATATGAAAATTGTCAAAAATTTTGAAATATGGTCAAAATTGGTCAATTGTTGTCAAAAACTGTTAAAAATGGACAATCTTTGTCAAAAATGGTCAATAATTGTCAAAAACTGCCAAAAATTGTTAAAATTTTGAAAAATGGGCGATAATTGTCAAAAATTTTTTAAAAAAATTTAAAAATGGTCAAAAATTGTCAAAAATGGTCAATAATTGTCAAAAATTGTTAACCTTTTGAAATATGGTCGATAAGGTCAAAAACTATCAAAAATGGTCAACAATTTTGAAGAATGGTCAAATATTTTGAAAAATGGCCAAAAATTTTGAAAAATTGTCAAAAATGGACAATTATTGTTAAAAATTGTCAAAATTTTGAAAAATAGTTGATAATTCTCAAAAATTGTTGAAGTTTTTGAAATACGGTATAAAAGGTCAATAATTGTCAAAAATGGTCAAAAATTTGGAAAAATGTCCATAATTGTCAACAATTGTCAATAATTATCAAAAATGGTCAATAATTTTGAAAAATGGTCTAAAATTTTGAAAAATTGTCAACAATGGTTAAAAATTGTCAATTATTTTTAAAAACTGTCAAAAATGGACAATTATTGTCAAAATTGGTCAATAATTGTCAAAAATTGTTAAAATTGCGAAAAATGGTCTATAATTGTCAAAAACTATCAAAAATTTTGAAAAATTGTTAAAATTTTTGAAAAATTGTCAAAAATGGACAATTATTGTCAAAATTGGTCAGTAATTGTCAAAAATTGTTAAAATTTAGAAAAATGGTCGATAATTGTCAAAAACTATCAAAAATGGTCAAAAATTTTGAAAAATTGTCAAAAATGGCCAATTATTGTTAAAAATTGTCAAAATTTTGAAAAATAGTTGATGAATTTCAAAAATTTTGAAATATGGTCAAAAACGGTTGTTTCTTTCCACTTAAGGACCATTTATTTTAGGCACAATAAATCAACTAGTTAGGAACTGAACATTTTACTTAGTAGTTTAAAGTACAAAAAAACATTGCAATCGTTAAAAACGAAGTGAAGCGTATGAATGTCTCTATGATTCTGTTTTTCTTTCACTTGGCGGCAGTCTCGTCTCAGGTCCTCCTTCTTTACAGTGTTGCCGGGTTGCGGAAGAAGTACAAAAATATAGCGAAGCAACAACGGTCAATCATCGTCAAAAATGGTAAAAAATTTGGAAAAATGGTCCATAATTGTCAACAATTATCAAAAATGGTCAAAAATTGTCAAAAACTATCAAAAGTGGTTAAAAATTGTCAATTATTGTTAAAAACTGTTAAAAATGGACAATTATTGTCAAAAATGGTTAAAAATTGTCATCATTTTGAAAAATGGTCGAAAATTATCAAAAATTTGGAAAAATGGTCACTAATTTAGAAAAACAGTCAAAATGGTCAATAATTGTCAAAAATGGTCAATAATTGTTAAAATTTTGAAAAATGGTCAATTATTGTTAAAATTTTGAAAAATGGTCAATAATTGTCAAAGTTTTGAGAAATGGTCATTAATCGTCAAAATTTTGAAAAATAGTCAATGGATTTAAACACGTAATTTATAAAATCAATTTACTAAAAATCGATTAATATTACTATAAAAATCGATTATTTTTTAACATCCCTAGTCAGTAGATCTTTTTAAGGTTAATCATGATGAATAGCGAAAATGACGATTATTCTAGCACTCCTATTATAACCTAAGATAAAATAAAAAACTGTTTTAATTATTAAAAGAGCGACTGTAGAAAAAATTATGTGTGTTTTTCGAGCGTAAAGTAAAATTGCTGCTTTCGAAAGATCACCCGCGTCGCGCGGCATCATTCTTTCTCGTGCGGCAATCTGTTACTTTATGCTCTAAATACACAAATAACTATTGTGTATACCCTACATCTATATCCTAGTCCAAGAGATCTAGGCTTCTGAGAAAGCCTATTTATTATCCGTTTCAGAGCTGGGTCTGTAACCTGATCAGGCTCTAAGTAGACCTATTACAGTACAGGTATGTAATGCGTTGGCGGACACCCTCCCTTTAATTGCAGATAATGTGTTACACTATATATCAGATTTCTGAAGCTCCAAGAGCAATTTAGCGTAGAGAGCATAAGGTCGTAATATGCTTTTTGCCTGTCTTTGGCTCGGGGTATTTCTCCAGTGGGCTGCACTAAGTTCCTTTTCCCATTTTCAGACTTCTTCCACGATGTGGCTTTTTGTGATACCACCTAATGGTTCGGGTCCGATAAAAGGAATACAAGAGTACAAGCTTCTTCTTCTACGAGACCATCATCATTTATGCCCTGGAAAGAAGATGCCTTGGATCGACCTTCAATTTTGCCTACAGAGGGATTAGAGGTTGGATCTGACCACGAATCGCAAACCTTCGTGTCACTTCTTAATGTTGCCTTGTAACGGTAAAGGCGCCAATTTGTAACGGTGAATGCCTGTACCTCACAGGGCACCAGCTCGAAGGGCTCCGGCTAGAGACTCCTCTCAAGGGTGATTCGACCCCAAGTTCATGTCACACAGGGACAACAGAAGGGTTGTAAAAATTGAGGGCGCCACTACCTTTTTGACGATAAAAATACTAAGAAAACTAAGGCGGAAAAGGTAGAAACTCCTTGTAAAATTTAAATTTAAGTTAATAAAGAAAAGTGACCCCGGGCGGTATCTCCCTCAACTTTTATAGTTGAGGATTTCTAATAAAAATAGAATTAAAAACAAATTTACAATTTATTCTGCCACAGGAAATGAACAGGAATTTGTACTTTTATAGGTACTTAGCTCTTAGATGAAGTGGTTTCCTGGAGAAGAAGTCAGGTCTTGATCTGAACTGTTGTGTTCTGTTCTAAGGCGGTATTTTGGGGTTCTATCCTCGGGTTGTATTCTAGGCTATATTCTTGGGGTTATATTCTAGCCTAGGGTTATATTCTTGGCTTATGTTCTCGCCTAGGGGCTGTGCTTACCTAGAAGTACAAGTGGATCAGGGATATGTAGGAACTTGAATGTAATGGCACATTATGTTGGTCAGCTTTTCAGGTTAAAGAAAAGGAAGGCAGTTATTTGAAGGTCAAAAAATTTATTTAATTTACTGAAAGCTTTCCAACATTATATGTTCCATGTTAAAACAGTAAAAATAGCAATTATCGGCTAAATGAAAAAAATATACTAATGATCCGAAAGAAACTAATCATAGCAAAAAGTTATTTATTTAGTTATATGAAAAAATATCGTGCTTAGGAAATATATGGAACCGGCACTGGCGTTACGAAAGAATATTTTATAGGTTAACGGTAATTTATAAAAATGTTATTTTATAATCAAAAGAGTTATTTCGCAACTGAAAAAGCTTGAAAATGTTTGTATAAAAGTAAAACAGTGAATTATAAAAGAATATTTGGCTTAAAACTACCATATTAGTATAAAAGAACAGTTTATGACCACGTGTTGAATTTAATTTCGTCTATCTCTGTAAAAAAATAAAGAATGCATACGAAAATTATATCAGACAGTACTTTAGAAGAAGCTTATTAATTATGAATTATGATTTTGAACTTACCACAGCAAAATTCCTAAGATAGGTACTTGAGATATGAAAGATAGCGAAAGATGATCTGCCCGCTAAGGCGGTCGATAACAAAAAGGGGTGTTTCACGTGGCGTTGTGCAAAAAATGGAAGCGTCCGTTGGCAGACGTCAATTGTCTTACGGTCAGGGTAGAAGAGTTTTGGGATCACAGAACTATAATTGGAAGTGACTAGTGGCGACGAGCGCTAATTAAAAGGATTTATTCTGTAAAATCGAAACGGGTCGATAGACATGTTACAGCCTCTTTTATTATTCTTCATTACTTTGAAATATGCAACAATTTAAAAATAAAACCTTTCTTCTCGTTTATGATAAATTTCGAAATCATAATAATTATAGATTTTAATTTTTATAGTTGTTCTGGTTGTTTTTAACTTAACTTCATAATATTATAGTAAACAAAATATTCTAAATATTTTTTTCTTTCCAGGTAAGTCCGTACAATGGCTTATGAATGGTGAGTTGTTTTTATACATTTATTTTTAAACTCTTAACCATTTTTAATTTTACCGGTGCCCGATAGGAAAATATTAACTTATAGGAGATAAGGTTGCTTTTTATATTCCGAGAATTCCTAGCCTTGGCGTTGACATGTAAAATCTGATGTTTTTATCATAAAGTTTGACATTTTTAGCGTAATCGTACTCAGATTATATTCTACAATTGGATATTGATAAACTTAATTCGACCTTCGGCAATGAAGCCCCATCAAAATCCTCTATATTAGTGGTATGCAGAATTTAATCGTAATCTTTTACTAAATAATTTCATTAAGGTAGAGCAAAATCTGTAGTTGTAATAAAAAACATCTTGATTCTATAGGATCTTAACAGCTATCCAATGTATGGGTTTTCCAAAATCAACTATAGCTCTCTTATACCGTATCCAGACCTAGCAGACAAAAATTGAATACGGTGTTGATACAAAAACACGACAAAATTGCCACAAAAATGGAAAAATGAGGTATTCAGACAAGGCAAAATTTAACAAACACGATACCATGCGAGGACAAAAATGAAACAATGTTCAGTTGTTGCCAATCAGTGTTTTAACCATGTGGCATTTTTACTAGGACGAAGATGAATATTTGTTTTTTTTTCTGTCGCCGATTTTCTCAATTTCCTATAGTTGCTTCTTTTTCTGGTATACTGGCTATTATTTTATTCTCAGCGCCATACACCAAGTTTAATGCATCAGCTTCTTTGTTACGATTTTTGTGGTTCATGGTAATGGCTCTAGTAATTTGGTGGTATTTTTCGTGTCACATTTTCATTCCCCGACATTTTTTTACAAAGGCAGAGCACTCCACTACACAACAACACTAATATAACAATAACTGTCAATTCTTGTTAATTTGTCAAAGCAAACTATAGTACAGTATTCGCCAGCTAACTTGATGTCCCAGAAATTACCAACTAAGAGAGACAGAGTAATAGTGCCCTGCCTACTCGGCTGCTATTGGTGGTAAAATTTTGACAAACGCCAATTGTATCGAACCTTATCAGGTGTTGAGATTTTCAATAGCGTAGCGTCACACAATTATTGTTTCTGCTTTGTACAATAAAGTGTTTGTAAAAATGTCAGCCGTTAATGAAGAAAATCGTAAAATGTACTGAAGGACAAACTCGTCAAGTGATATATAGAGTGTTCAATTAATAGCAGAAGCAGAATTTAACAACATCGATGCGAGTGAGTGGAGGAAAAGGTGTGACCATGTCATAACAATAGAAGACTCATATTTTGATAGAGAACTTCAAACAGATATGTTTTATGACGTCAACCCTCTTGTGATTACTCTAGATGAAAGTGATTCCAGTAGCGGCAGTGAGTCAGATTCTTCGTAAAGATAAAAACTGATTATACCTATTCTTAGAAATATACCTAGCTTAAATAATTTCCCATTATCTTGTGTTTCTTTTATTCTCATTACTACCTGGAAGAAATTATTTAGTTTCTAACAAATTTTAATTATAGTCCGTCCGGAAATATGAGATCCTAACTTTATAGTCTTCAATTAGATAAATAACATGTTATTGTAATGGGTACCTTATTGTTGAAATATTATTTATGTACTCAGAATTCTGGTTTAAAGCAGATCCGTTTCTATTAAAATAATTATACCAATAATTATAACAAAGAATTAAATATTATTTATTAAGTTAGGATCATATATTTCCGGACGGACTTTACTTTATTAATTGTACAAGTTGTGTTAATTTGTAACAGAAAGCGTATCCTCAGAACTTGCACGGCACTGTTTACAGTTATCGGATGGGCGGCGTCAATAGCTCCCTAGAAAGCATTTAGGACATCAAGTTAGCTGGCGAATACATAGTGTGTGTATTTATGTATGAATTTTCAAAGAAAACAAGCTAAAAAAGTGTGTTATTTTGAATTTTGCTTGTAACTTTTTCAATTAATAAGTAATATGTTTTAAATAAATTGTCTAATTAGTGTTCAAAACCAGTTATATCCATAGTTTTTTGGTTAATATCTCAAAACTGTTAATTTATTTCTTAAAAACAAATCAATGATTCTTTTTGTCAAACTAGTTCAAACAAAATTGTCTTCATTTTTTTCATTTCCTGAAAAATGTATATAAGTGGTTGTAATATTTGACTAAAGACTACTTTCGTAGTTAGTACCAAAGGAATAAGATATAAATAAATAAGCCTGAAAAATTAAATTAAAAATCCGTGATTTGACATAAGATTGACCTTTGAATATTTGATAATTTGATAATTTTATAAAGATAAAATGAACAGTTCTAGAATTAAAAATAAAAAACTAATATAAAAATATAACTTTGGAGGCCCATATCTCAAAACTAGGGACTCAATTAATAGCTATTTGTGTATCAAGAGCAGAAAGTAGTACTTTGGCAGTCGAGACTAACGCGTCGCGCGGCAATCTGTCCAGACTACCAAAGGACTTTCTGCTCGAAATACACACAAGATTTTTTCTACGATCACACCAAAATAAAATTAATTTTTTATTAAAAACGTGTTACTTTCATTACAATATTGGAAGTTTATTTGACATATTAAGCCTACTATTTGAAGACAAAAGATTAATTGTGTATGTTGTGTTGCCTACTTATGACAATAGACTTTATGATTTATGATTTTATGGTTGTATGAATATTATAGTTCATTAAATAAATTACAACTTTTTTAAATTTTATTTGAACGGAATACAGAACGATAATAAACAAACATACCTTTTACTTATTAACTAAATTAAAATTAAAGGTACAATTTTGGCAATTTTTTATGTTTATGCCTGAGGTAGATGTCTCTGAAAGGTTAGAAAATGTCAAATCTTTCTGGTGGCAAGTATTAATGTTGATTCCAGAAGTGACTTTTTTGGCCGCCTCGACAATATCTGGCGGTGTATTTGAAAAATCAGTATCACTTGTATCCATTTTTCTTGTTTTTTTAAGTACTTACTGACTTATAGTAAAATATTAATACAATTACACAGCACAGATCTATCTCAAAAAAATATTTCAGTGACAATGCACTAGGTTCTTTCTTTGACATAGACATACTTGATTCTTATAATCCGTAAGTTATTGGCAAGTATGTTGTGTTGCCTACCTATTGCCATTGTTTGTACTTAGCAGTTTCCAGATTGCAGTTTCGTGTACCTATGTACGTAGGCAACACTTATTACATTAATGTCAGATATTTTTTAGATTTCCCTATTTCTCATTAAATTATTATACGGAAAATACTGTTGGATGCTTTAACAAATTAGAAAATCAACTAAAATATTTATTTATTCTACAGTTTATATTAAAATAACTACTAGCTCTCTTTTATCTATAAATAAAATTAGGCGTGCGCCAAAGTTACTTTCTGCTTAAGAGCGCCAATAATGTCAAATTATGACAGCTCGCGGAAAACATCAACTTTGCGGTTAGATTTGAGTGTGCAAAAGCCTTCTTTGGGTAGTGATCGTAGGAAAAAAAGTTTTTATGAAGTGCTAATATTATCTCACAATAATTTTTGCAATAAACAATTTTTTTCAGTGTACTTGGCAATGATTCAGCTGAAACGATTAATAATGAAAGAGAAATCCACTAAAACGATTTATCAATCTACAAAAAATGCTTCCATTTTGAAACAAAAATTCCGTCGTTATTAATTATATTTTTATTAAAAAAGCAACATATTTTATGCGAAACTCTTTTTGGATGACCAGGATAATTTTGAGCTCGTTTGGATTAATCGATATGCACGCTTAATTACCCTAATATTTTTTCTTGAAACTAAAAAAATATAATGTTGACCAATTTTTTAAATCAAATTATAAATAAAAAAAATGAGTGTGCTTTAGACTACACAACTGAAGTAAAACTTCTAAAATATTTAATGTATCGAACAAAATATTAATTTATAAAATTGTTCAAGAACGAAATGAAATTACAAAATTATCAAGAATTCTACTACTGCCTGAGATTATATATATTTCATTTACTGGCTATGAGAGGAAGAGAGAAAGAAAATGTGCACGCGCTCTGCTCTCTATTGCCCCTACAGTAATATACGAAACGTACGTCTCTCTCTTTCTATCTTCACTAACTCATATCTCCCTCTCAACTTTCATTCGCCTCGCCCGATTACACTTTTCGTACCGCTTTTGTCACGCATTCACCAGCCTACTCCCCAAGTCAAGCGTGCGTAAAGAAGTTTTACTTCAAAAAGATCCCGAACTGATCCAAAGTCTATGTCTTTGTCACCCAACTGGTGGTACAGTAATCGCCAATTATTTAGATGTACTAAAATGAGCCTAGGGAGATTATGACTCCGCCCGACCGACAACCATTCGTCAGATAAATAAATTATGATAGGCAGTGGCGTCGATTCAAATAATTGCACAAAATCAGATTTCTCTGTTTAACTATTACATTAAATAGTTAATAATTATTTATTTGATAGGAAACCAACTCGAAATTAGAATATCATTTCCCTATCTCTGAAGAGCTGAGATAAATCGATTGTTGAAATCATTTTATTGGTTACCTGCTCCTAACAATAAAATTGTTACAGAGCCAATAATATTGCAGTGTTGGCAAAAAGACAAAAATTATGTCTGATGCAACGATGGAGCATAATGTCAGTCCACCCCTGCTCCGTGAACAGATGTGGGGGTGAATTTTACCCTTGCCGTATATCCGTACGCTGCGCGTCCTTTTCAACAAAATTGGGAACCACGCAAATGTTAACAGCGCAAACGCCGAAATCGCTGCGTCTCGACGCCGGTTTCTATACATCGATTTAGTTTTTACAAGAACGTTATAAACTGTTGCTCGATTTTATTCTGACATTAAAACTCGTATACGCCAAACCTGAAACCAAAAAACAAAAAATGGTGTTAGTGATATAATCGTCGAAAAGTTCCGTATATATTTGTGTAATTTTAAGTGATTTAAAAGTCTGCTAAAGGTGAGTCGTTTTGATTTATCGACATAATATTATGCCAATAATAAATATAAGCGCAAATTTGTAGTTAATTACCCCTTTTTTCGAGTGAATTCGCTTTAAAATAGCCTAGCTATTTTCGCAGTCAGTACGTCAACAAGACTTTTTTTTGTCAATGGAGTAAGTGCCAAACTCAAAATATATTTTGTTGACAAGATGTTTGTGGCGATGTAAGTAGCTCAACTTGGTGAACGGTTTTCAATCAACAAATTTTTGATTTAAATCCAAAAATCGATAACTGACCTATTGACCTTAGAGGGTTCATCATACTGTACATATATATAGGTATATACAAGTGTGTCTACGTCAAATTGGGATTTTGCTGAATGAATCTGGGATTTGTCATTGCAAAGTGCACCAGTTTTTGTGTTGACATTGGTTCATTCAAATTGTTATTAAATTTTTAAAATTAATTTTCACGTTACATACTTTTGTTTAAAATTAATCAGAAAACACTAAAACATGTCGCTGATAATTTTCACTCAACATTAACAAATCAAAAGTCTATTTGACAAAAACAATAATAAAAAAGGCTTGAAATGCAATATTAATTATGACAATGCAAACCTTCCTTCAAAAGCTTTAATTTAATATAATAAATGAATTAAATATCAGATCAAGAATAATCACTTTCGAGTTTAATAAATTTTCCTTGTGGAATATTCATTATTTTGTTTAGTAAGTATATATTATGGTACATTAAACCACAATCTTTTTGAATATTTTCATTTCAACAATTTCTTGCAGACTTAGAATATTTTCATTACTTCATTGATTGTTGTGAAGTGTCGGATAGGGTTAAATTTAAAAAATATATATTATTATACTTGATAACGGTGGCTGGAACACTACCGAAACGTTGAAATAAAAATATTGTTGTTTAATTTCTCATATATAACAAACAAAATAAGAATTACTCTAATGTGGCAAATAATTTCAAAAACACGAAGAATTTTAAAAACAATCTAGTGTGTAAATGTGTAAAGTTCCGTCTTCAGATGCAAACACATAGAAGAGGCACTTGGTGAAAACTGTGATATATCTCGCTTATTAAACTTTTTTAAATCCATACAGATGTTAAGAGCGCGCTCCTAAATTAGACAGCTCAAAACAGTTGGCACCCCTGACTTGCAACAAAATTTAGGTCATTTTGTAAACAACAAATCTAAAGAACGCAGTAAAATTAAGTGTTGAAATTTTAACACAATATAACTTGGACCTTTGTCTTGGGGATCAGGTATTTTGGTTAAGTTTTATATTGTTATAAAAAAGATATTAGCCATTATGTGATGGTATGTTTTTGACAGTTTTGACAATTTGTGGTCACCAATTTGATCCCCAAAAGAAAGCCTAGAGAATTCCATTCTGAAAATATGAAATCTCAAACCATTGTATTTTTTGAGATTTGTTGCATACAAAATTTTGGAAACGAACATTAGTTCAGACGTTCCACCGTCTTGATGGATGGCGCTGTATGGAACTTCAATGACAGATGACGATGGTTTTGTGTAAAAATATTTCAAATTATTTATTATTGTTTATGTTTATAGCATAGCTTGTCAGTATATGTAAGTGGTTATAATAAAATAATCTTCATGCTGAAAAAGTAAATTTGTGCTTCGTAAATGCTCTTTATATTTACTCCACATGTGCTCCATCACAAGTAACGTGTTTAGTGCCTATAGGTGTGAAATAAACCACAAATATTATTAGCTACTGCTAGTGATCCCACAAAAAAGTGCCCTATATTTATTGATCCCCATATCGGGGCCTTTTGGTTCCTCCGGGGACCTGTACACAACCATAGACTGCATCAGCATACATACATCGGCCACCCGAGTTAGTGAGAAAAACTACATTGCTAATATTAGTAATAAATGACTTCTACTAATTGGCCAAAATAGACATTTCGTATTCTATTCTATACTGTTGTAATCTTTTATTTTCGAAACACAGGAATAAAAATGTTATATATTTTTGATCTTCAATTTTTGCAGGTGATGTATCGAAATGTTATTATAAATACTTTTTGCAGTTTTCCTCCAGTTTGTAATGAACGAACATGCCTGTTTTTCCATTGACTCTTCTTAATCTTAATTATTCAAGTAAATTATACCAAAAATGTCATCTTTGATTGAAAACAAAAAGAAATGATTTAGGCAATCTTTTTGTTTAATTGTAGTATTACAAATTTGAAGTACAGAGTAAGTAGGCAGTTTTTATATTAATTATAATACAGAAAGAAATGCTAATTAATTAGGTAAACTATAAAAATGTTTATTATAGCTATAAACATACATGTCTGCTTTTTCAATGATCCTTATTAATTATTCAAAAAAAATCACAGCAAAAATAGGTGTATGTATGTTTTTATTGAAAAGAAACAAATCAAAAATATTCTATAAAAATAAATAAAATTATTATTACATTATGTTTAATGTATTTGTCTTCATATTTATTAGTACATAGCAACTGAAGTTCATCTTCCATTTTTCTCTACCATTTCTCCTCAGTCCTCAGAACAAAAAGAAAATAAAAAGTTTATAAAATTATCCATTTTTTACGATTCTACACTCACAAAGGGGTGGTGACACCCATCGACATACTGAAGTCTTGATCCATATAGTTATAAAGACTGAAAAAAAACAATTTAATTCTAAATACTCTAAATAAATATTTTTACTAACAAAATTATTTCAAACTCATTTCAGCAAAAGTTTTAAACAATCCATTTTATCAGAACTGTAAATGAAATAAAAAAAATTAGATGTTTCTTCTAAATAGGTGTTGACATTTTTTTACTTACTGAATAGTTATAGCGAACACTGCTATATGGATTATTATTTGGACCTGTGCGGGAAGTTACATCAGGCTTCGTTTTAATCATATAATCAGAACTGTAAATGAAATATAAAGATTAGATGTTTCTTCTAAGTAGGTGTTGACATTTTTTTACTTACCGAATAGTTATAGCGAACACTGCTATATGGAATATTATTTGGACCTGTGCAGGCAGTTACATCAGGCTTCGTTTTAATCATATAATCAGAACTGTAAATGAAATATAAAGATTAGACTTTTCTTCTAAATAGGTTTTGACATTTTTTTACTTACCGAATAGTTATAGCGAACACTGCTATATGGAATATTATTTGGACCTGTGCAGGCAGTTACATCAGGCTTCGTTTTAATTACATAATCAGAACTGTAAATGAAATATAAAGATTAGATGTTTCTTCTAAGTAGGTGTTGACATTTTTTTACTTACCGAATAGTTATAGCGAACACTGCTATATGGAATATTATTTGGACCTGTGCAGGCAGTTACATCAGGCTTCGTTTTAATCATATAATCAGAACTGTAAATGAAATATAAAGATTAGACTTTTATTCTAAATAGGTTTTGACATTTTTTTACTTACTGAATAGTTATAGCGAACACTGCTGTATGGAATATTATTTGGACCTGTTTGGGCAGTTACATCAGGCTCCGTTTTAATTACATAATCAGAACTGTAAATGAAATATAAAGATTAGATGTTTCTTCTAAGTAGGTGTTGACATTTTTTTACTTACCGAATAGTTATAGCGAACACTGCTATATGGAATATTATTTGGACCTGTGCGGGCAGTTACATCAGGCTTCGTTTTAATTACATAATCAGAACTGTAAATGAAATATAAAGATTAGATGTTTCTTCTAAATAGGTTTTGACATTTTTTAACACACTGAATAGTTACAGCGAACACTGCTATATGAAAATTATTTGGACCTGTCACTTGTCAGTTCTGAAAATGAAAAGAAATTAGATTTTTGTAAACAAGTCTTATTAGTGTTTTTACTTACGCATTAGTATCAGCGGCATCCATATATTTGCCCTAATTTTCTGGATTCTGTCTTGCCAGACTTCTTTTTCTCATATTCTGATATTGCTTGCTTGATATAAGGGGGGTCAATTTCCTGTATATATAGATCTATATTATCGCAGACATACACAACAAAGTAACATCTGCTACTATTAGCACAACACAATCCCGTTGTGTGGTGACTATTAGTTATTTTGGTGTATTCTTTGGTTATATTCTGATTATATTTAATTGCCCGATTGCCCCTGGCTAAAAACACACGCTACCCCTACCCAGTCGAATTTGTTCGTTTTTTGCACATGAAAAGGTAAATGTTTAGAATTTACATAGTTGCCACAACTATAAAAATAATGTTGAATTTACTTACCTAGTTATTGTAACGAGAAAATAATAATGAAAAACCTACAATTATCTGAAATGAAACAATAACAAAATATAAGCACATACTTACCTGATAAATTTCTATTTTGGAAACCCAAAAATTAATCACAATTTGCCTTATGACTAATACACTAATACAAAAATTTTCTCCTTGTTTGAGGATTTTCGTATAACATGGCAACATCGGTTGTGAATGCAGCATTCTGTATTTTACGATTTTACTTGGCTCTTTTGGATTCTAAAGCTTCGATGCCAAATGTAAAAATTATCCCTAGAAATCCTTACAATTTAATAATCCTCTCCATTATGACGATAAAAAGAGATGAGGATGGTTATCTAGTTTTTAGCTTGCCATAGGTAATAATAATTGTTGAATAAAATTAATGAATGAGGTAGGTAACATTACATTTTAAAAAATTTCGAAGCATAAATGTTTTGTAGGTAACTTTGTCTTGTCAATATACCTAGTCGAAATTACCTTACAATTTAATTGATTATATAAGCATTTAAAACAATGAAAGAAAAAAAGAACCCAAATAATTATTATTAAAGGATGTCTTAGTAATAGTGTTAGTTGTTGATTTGAAAAATATTGTAAAACAAAGGAAGACTAAAAAAATAATTTCGTCTACCTACTCTAGAAATGGCAATAGCGCTTCTTCGTCATAGACTTGGTAGGTGATCTGTGGTTGAAATATTTGAGCTTTATTTATTTTTCCCTTCAATCTGTTTTCTTATCTTATCAGTAGGTACTAGTTATGTGGTTTCAATTATTTTTGGAATGAGGGTAGGTCCGTAGAATGGGTAAAAAAACTGAAGTTTATAAAATGTTTTAGCGAAAAGCTCGGTCAAATTCAGTTCCTTTTTGTATAAACATATTTTAAAATAAGTAATCTTTTAAAAACGAAAAGATGTTTAGAATTAAAAATAACTCTCAAATAGGTATTCAATATTGTTTGTTTAGATCAAAAAAATAATGTTTTCGACATTTTCTGTGACATAAAAAAATTTTTTATGTAAAACAATGTGTTAAATATTTGGAAGTTATTTTTAATTCTAAACATCTTTTCTTTATAATTTTTGAAATTGTCCAAAATAAATGTACCTACCTACCTACTTGAGACTCTTGAGCAAAAATCACATCTAATTTAAATTTTGTTATCTAATGTATATATTATACCTAGTTTATTTCGTATTCAATAAATTATTTAAAAAAAATGAAAAATGGTCCTTAATAATTAATAATGGGTTGTAAGTTATGTTGTATATATTATATCTATAGGTAACCTATCACGTGAAAATATTCACAAGATTAGCTTTTTGCAGTGTTTTTTCATTCAGATAATTCCAATGGATTTTTGTTAGGTCGGTTTGGTTTGCTTTGTATTTTATCATTAGGTACCTACTTACCTACTTCTCAATAAATGGAAAAATCGATATATAAAACTTGAAAATATAGAGAAACGACGATAATGATTGGAATATTATTTTAATTTCAAAATTAACCTATAAAAGTACAGAAAAAAATTAAAGAATAAAAGAGAATACCTATAGGTAAAATAAACATACTAGCTGTTGAGGAAAAATAGCAAATAAATAAAATCATAATTTACCTATTGCGATTGAAAATAAAAATATTTGCTGGCAGAAATTGTGTTTGTTTACCAAAACATCGAAACAGCTGATCCGGAGAGAAGTTTGTTTGAATCGTGAAGAGCAAAGATAAATACTTTATACCTATACGGCCAAGAGTGGAAATACAAAAAGAGAGAGAGAAAATAAGTTGCATAAATAAAAGCCGATTCGGTACTACTAGCGACATCTATCGTAAATATTTTGAACCAAAAAATTACTAGATAAGTAACAAGTTTTGTGTAAGTTTTAAGGTTTATACACCTGCGCGGAGGGCCCTCTTAAATAAAATTTGACGTTCCATTCTAAAATGTTATATTTTCGTAAACTCACAAGTTTAATTTGATTTATCATATTCTACATTTGTAACTGATCTTATTTCTTGTATATTCTTGTTGAGCGCTAATAATAAAAAAAAATCTAGTGTGTTAGATTTTTTCGAAATATCTTCCGCGTTATACATTTCCGAATATCGAATTTATAATTATTTAACCAATTTTTTCCATTTGCTGTTTGCTGCTTCCTTGTTTTTTTTTCATACGTTGCGCCCACGCTTCGAAATAAATATAAAATATTCCTAGATCTCTGTCTCTTCTTAACCTTTTCTCGATTTTTAATCTTGAATCCTTTTTTTATATTTATTTTCTTGGGTATGTAGGTTATTAAATAAAACATTACATTGAAGTATATCATATAATAATGAACCTTAATATTTCCGAAGGTGTTTTGTTGATTAATGTTTGTATATAAACGGATTAGTCTATTTTATACAGAAAATTTGCCAAGATTTCCCTATCTTGTGCGAGCTCTTTCCCTTTATTCGAATTATTATCCTTTACCAGCTATTACGTCATCCCATTTTTTTTCTAGAGCTTCCTCTAGAACTTCTATGTATTGATTTGGTTTGCCATTTGGACTTGACTATATTTACTAAATGTCCAAACCACTTTAATTTTTGAAGTTCTATACTGTCTATATATATGGTCGCCTCTACCTCTAGTTTCTTTCTAACTACGCCATTTCACACTCTATCCTTTTTTTGGTGCTGTTTATGCCCCATAATTTCATTTCGATTGCTTGTATTTTGCTCTTTTGTTGCTCTGTAAGTAAAGTACGACCAGAATTATAAGAAGGTCATAAATCACCAACAACTTGAGTTATCAGCAGGCGGTCGATTCTACGCAGAGTTGTACCTGCCCTAGCCATTAAATTTTGTTTTATGATGATGATATTGGGTTAAGAAAATTATTAAGATAATCGCTTGATTATAATTGAGAATTGTTTATGTATATATGTAATTTATGATATATAACACAAAAGCATTTATAAACATCACGATAATGAATGCGATTATAGTTCAGAGAGTTTATAATATTTAAGTTGCTTAGAATTAAATTTAATATACACACACTCGTGAAGCTGCTGTTTTTTGCATATAAGTATATGTATTGTAACGGATTGAAAATACGACAGCATTCAAAATAAGGTTTAAATCTATTAAAAAACTTAGCAGCAACTGAATTTGATAAAAAGTATTGATGATTATAAGCATTAAGGATTGTTATCATGAAATAATATAATAGTAAAATACCTATGTATGATTTATTATAAAGTATATGATAATACTTACAGTTTATACTAGGTACAATTGTCAAAATTATCTTTTCATATTTTTTAAAAATATTAATTGATGAGAATAGTAAGAAAAAAAGGTGAAAACACATTATTTGGAGTCTTCTCATAAATTACTGAAACAATTCAAAGTCTAAGAAGTACTACCTCCAACAAAGAATCGAAAATTCTTATCCATCAAGACTCCAGCTGTGAACCTAAAAAAATAAACTATAGTACCTAACACTTGTAAATAAAAAAGAAATACATAAACTGCAACTAAAGGGTGCAAGGACATGTTATAAAAGGTTTTGAATAACTAAAATACTTTAATTTTAGAAAATTTAAAAGAAATCATTTTGACAATGAGAAAATTTTAAAGTGTGATTTCTATGCCTAGAAGAAGTTTTAAGATGTAAGATTTGTACATTTAATATTATGTTTTATGTAGATTATAATTATATGTGTAAAAAAGGTGTGTGTAAGAAAATCAAAAATACCAAAAAAACTTTTGACCATCCTCGTAAATCAGTTTTGACACAAATTTTATTAAAAAATTTAACATAGTGACCTGTGACTTGTGTGTTTAATAAAAGTGAAAACTCCAAGAGGATGGCTGATTCCAGTTTTTTTACTTGCACAATAAAGTCTAAGAAAAAGTAGTTCCAATATCGATAAAGTAGGGAGTCAACTTACCCTGACTTTTGACAGAAGGACATTTTTAAGTTTAAAAGTGTGGTAAATTTAAAATTCTTCACGTGCTGAGAAATCAACAAAATTTCTTTTAAAAATCTCACCAATTTGTTTATGGACGACAAATTTTTCTTCCTGAAGTGAGAAGGAAAGAAAATAGATTGGAATCCCTGAGCATCTAAAGAAGAAGGACTAACAAAAAAAATAAGGTACCTAATTCTTTCTTTCTACAATATAAAAGGAAAAGAAAGTTAATTATCAAATAATAACAATAATATTATAAACAGATTTGCTATAGCTAAAAATATAACTCTAGATAGAGATTTAAAGGCCATAATAATAATAAAAAAGACAAACAAAAACAATAAATGCATTTAAACTGAAAAAAGCAATTAAAGAAGATTTGACATATTCATTATTTACTGTAGTATTTATATTTTTATGTATTATTATTAGATTGTAAACATCTATCTATTTTTTTCTTTTTGCTTATAGACTAGTTTTCCTTTATGAATAAATACTTTACTAAAATTAATTTCCACGTACCTTGTTGGTGATAAGCAATTTTCATCATTGATTTTGTACTTATATAATAACCATTGTTTTTGTAAACACTTCTCATTTGCAAACTGATTTCTTGAATTTAGAAATTATTTACTATTCTTCAAGTGTGGAAGGGATCATCATACATCATACATAATTTGCCACTGTGTTAGATTTTGTTTCTCAATAAAATATATGATATTTCTTCGTTTAATTCACCAACTTGTCTATTATTGAACAGCCATTTTGGAGATAATTAATAAGAGTGCGAAAAGCGCCGACTCCAAACACAACTAACGAATCCGACTGAGATAGGTAGTTTCGTGCTTTATCAGAGTAAGTTACAGGGTTGTACTGAAAAAGAAAGGTCAGGTAAATTTAATAAAATTTTAATAGGTGGAATTATATAAAAAAATAAAAAGATCATTAACTGGTATATGGCTTTTCCACCCTTTTAATATGGGAAACACACTTGGCCTAGTTGCTATCAGGAATTTTTGCAGTTTCTATTTGAATAAGAGCTACCTCAGTTGTACTTAAGGCTAGAGAAGTATTATTTCGACAGTTGAATGCTCAACGCTTTTACCACAATGACATTAATTTTCTCGTTAATAATTGTACTCTTAAATTAAGAATTTTTTCTACTTTTTAGTTCGATTACCCTATAAAGCGTGTTTTTTTTTAAACTATAATTAATTCCTTATCACTACAGGTTCACACGACATTCTACATATAAATTACCTTAAGAGCTTCAAACCAAACTAGTTAATGTCACCGTGACATTTAATACATGTGATAAAAATAAGAGCAAAAAAAAGAAATCCCCAATTTTCAAGGATAACATACATTAAAATAAAAGGCATAAAATATTAAAGAGCACTTTAAATAAAGACACCTTTAAAAATCTTGATGAAACTAAACTCACTTTACCGCAGTTGAAAAGGACACTTTACCTAACAGCCTCCTTTTTATAAAGTCGACTTTACTTACATAATTACCGGCCCTTGATGAAAAGTATACTTTTATTGTGGTTTCTATCCTGATCTGTTGTTAATTTCCGCTTCGCTTTTCCCGTTTTTGAAGTTATCCGTTGGCACTATTTATTTATCGCTTAGACTAAAGCCGCGTACAGACCGAATTTCCAACGCTAGCCAACGGCACATGTGAAGTATGTTGGAACGCGTTGGTTTTGGAGTGTACGGCGGCGGCGAATCGAAGCCAATGCTTTCCAACGGGAACGTTGGCGTTGGCTAGCGTACGGTAGTCGAGCGGTACATCAAAAGGGAAGCTTGATTGTGTCTAGTTCACAGATCACCTACCTATAGATAGGCATCTGACCCGTGGCGCTTCATGTGGCGAATTAATTGTACGGGTGGCGCCACCTTGAGAGCCTGAGCAGTAGCTCTAGCTCCTTTGACATGGCTGTTATCTTCGCTAACAACAAAAAAAGAAGATTCCTGTAATTTTGCAGTTTTTGGCGGCATATTCAAAATTACTGTAATTTTACTTTTATTGCAAAATGGCATATAATGGACCATATATAATGCCTGAAGTGGAAAAAATAAAGCAATAATCATCAAGTTTATATATTTTATTCAATATAAAAAAGTACACAATAAATAAAACGTTTTATAAATTTTTGAATGACAAACGGGAAGAACAATAAATGTTAGGAGTTTAACAACAAAGCAATAAACTGAGTAAATAACTTTGAATAATCTCAGCATGCGATGTAAGATAAAACGATTTTTTAATCTTAATAAGTCTTAATAAGTTAACAATTATTAACAGTGATCAACGACGCAAAGTAGAACAAATAGTGAAACAGTGACCCTCTCACCCTTAATATTGAAAAACAGAAAAAGAAGCATATTCTGGAATGCAAAAATAATTAAATATAATATAGTGAAGTTAAAAAGACACAAACATTTAATAAAAATGAATAATCATTAGAATAAATACTAAAATAAAAAGCGAGGAGATGGTAGAATTGTTTTCAAACAAATAACTTTTAGTAATACAAAAATATGAGAAGATAATTACAAAATGGGCTAAAAAGGAAAATTAAACTAAAAATACCAACAAAATAATGAATATACAAGGAACATAAAAAATAAACTGACATGTGTTTTGTATGATGTTGATAAAAGACCAATCATCAAGCTGATCTATTTCAAAATAACTCATAATGATCTCTTTTCCGGTCTCTTACGGCGTTTAAGATATTTATTATGGGCCAATTGAAATGGACCATCTCTGTTAATCACTCTCATGTCATTACCTTTCAAAACCCCTTTAAGATTTTTTATGAGGGTCACTGTCTTATGAAAATCTTTGCTGCACTGGCTTCTGCAAATAAAGATAGTAATATGAGGAAACTGACAAATGTATTTCAAAAATATTTATAAAGAATAACATTTTTTCATACAAATCAAAAAATAGCTTATATTAAAAAAACATGAAGCACATTTCTACAGTTTGCTAATAACACTGATAACTAAAATGTGCACACCATTTAAAAAACTTAGTTTACAAGATCATGACTATATATAATTTATTAGGTAGCTACATTTGGATATTTTTAATTAGCTGAAACACACAATACATATGATTGTAAACATTTACATATTTGTTTCTCGAAACTGCTTACCTTCGAAAAATGCTTGGACCTTTCTTCGGGATATCCTTTTTTGTTCCTTTCAGTACCTGTAGACAATTTATTCATTTACTAATATAATACTATAAAATATGTAATTTAGTTAGTTTTTGATGGGAATTAAACAAACCAAATAATATAACAAAAGGAACATACAGAAGATATACTATTTTATACATACCATCATTTGATAATTGCTCGATAATCTCCAATTCATCCACCGCTAACTCATTACTCGTGGATTGAATAGCTATAACATAAAAATTAGGAGTTAAATAAACCAAATGATGTAACAAAAGGAACAGACAGATGATATTTTATTTTATACATACCATTATCTGATAATGGCTTAATGCCCTTCAATCCTTCCTCCTCAAACCCCTTGCTCGTGGATAGAATAGCTATAACATAAAAATTAGGTGTTTATTTTTTCTTAGGTACACTGTACGATTGCCAAAATTATAGCTAACGAGTTGCATAAAACTCACCATTAATTAATTTCCGTATATAAGTTTTTGTTGGTGTTTACACCTTCCCAACTGGCGAATAAGTTGCTGATGTGGAGGGCATTTCCATCATATCTACAGAATCTAATATATATAAGTAAATTTTTTTCAAACTCTAGAAAATAAATATCTTTAATTTTCTCGGGAGTTGTTTCCTGTGAGGGCACCATAGTGGGGAAAAAAAATCGGAATCCCCCTTTGGATTGTAATCTAAAAAACATAATCACATTTAATAACATTCAATAAATATATGTACAAAAAGAATTACATACCAGGAAAAAACAGGGATGGCAAAGAAAACCTTTTCAATAGTTTGCCTTCGACTACTTCTACTTTTAAAAAGCAGGCCTGGCCAAAATGACGAAGGCATATTCTCCAATGTTTTCGCCTCCAAAGATTGGTTTCCACTTCTTTCCAGCCAAACTGAACGTTCTTCTTCGAGGCTGGGAAGTATAAGGCTGTATAAAAGAATAACTACTTCAATATTTTGTCACTTTTTAGTTAATGAAACATGTTTTATTTTATAAAAATATAAAGCTTACCGGATACACCCCAAATTACAGTCCTTCACTATACATTGTCTGTAAAGTCCACACTAAACAATAAACTAAACACACCCTGTCGACCTGAACAAAATATATATATATATATATATATATATTGAAGAAAAACAATTCTTTTAAACTGAATTGAACTAACCCAGAAATAAAACTAATCGTCGTAAACGTGGTTGTTATTAGCATGGAGGCTATACAGTTATTAGGTTAAGTTATTAGTGGTGACATATGTGGAAGAATCTGGAATTACTACCAGAGACACTTCAGACACTACTAACGGCGTTACAGTTCTCATTAAATCCGCAATTTTAGAAGTGCTCTGGCTCTCCAGGTGGCAGTACCATCGCGCGCTCAGAGTGCCCATACCCTGGTCTAGTTTGGTGTGGACGCGATTTGCGTCTATTTCAGATTTCAGTCGTTCGAAAACAGTTGTTCCGTGCGAACCGAAATTATTATTATTTTGATATGGAGTGGAGAGAAGAAATGAGTTTAAAATTAATTGAAATTTATAGGGATTATCCTATTTTGTGGGAGCCTACTAATTCCCAATTTAAATTGGCGAAAATAAATTGGTAATAGGTATTTTTTTTCTCAGTTTTTGGAGCCACTAAATTAAGCAGATGATCAAAATTTTCTGGGGTCATTCGGCAAAAGTTCCTAAAATGACCAGCGTTTTCATTCCGGAGAAATTACTCGTAGGAATTTCTGTTTTTATACGGTGTTGTCATCCACCATTGTCTGCGACTCCGTTTCTTATTCTTTTTGTTAAATAAATTATGTACAACGAGAAATTCTGCACTTGCACACAATAACTCATCATCACTTTCGCTCGATGACATCACAAAAAAAATTTAGGAAAACACCGAACCTCAACCAACGGTCTCCAATGCAACACTAAAAATCCGGTATGGACGATGTTCTCAAATCCTTTCCCATGCTTTCCAATTCCAACGCCAACGACAGTACATGTGCCGTTGGCGTTGGTATATGTTGGATCACCAATATTTTTGTTTTATTCACATTTATTTGTAGGCGCTTCCTTTTGATTCTTGGCACATGTCATTATATCGTATGCAAAGGCACATTCGATTATGTAGGTTGTTTGCAGATTTCTCTAACCCACCAGAAGTTCTTGGCTTTTATTTTGACTTTCTTCATTGCATCGTCTAGTATTATGATGAATAAAGTAGTGCTTAGAACTTCTCATTGTATCAAACCTTTCTTAGTTATAAACTGTTCAGACTCTGCATTGTTTGTTCTGATGTAGTTTCTGGAGTATTGGTATAAGCTGGCTATGTTAGTCCTTAGTTCTTCGTTGATCCCTCTGCTTCTCAAACTGTTCCTCGAAATACTGTCGAAACTTTTTTTTCTAAATCTATGAATGACATACATACTGCTATTATGATATTTTTCATCAATTCATTGTTTATTGGTAAATATATGATCTTGTACTCCTCTTCTAAATATCCGCTTTGAGAGTCTTCCAGCTGATAATCTATTATTGTTTTTAATTTACAGTCTAACAATGTTTAGTACACTTTATTCCTAACTCCCAATCTTTGGGAATTTCGTGTTCCTTTGCTGCTTTCATTCACTCATATGTTTGGGTTGTGCTCATCAGCCCAGGCACTTGAACTGAATCTTTGTAAAATTTCCCATGTTATCTACTTCCATTCCAGAAGCTTCGTGTCTTCTATAAAGGCTAATAGTTTACTGGAGGGATTTTCAGTAGTTGTGATGGTTGTATTAATTCCTCTCCAAGGTGCTTCCGTTCTTGTAAGTTCTCGCAGAAGCATAGTATGTGAGTAGGTGTTTCATCATCAAGTTCACATTTTCTGCACATAGGTTCACTAGCTTTGCCCATATTGTACAGATGTTTCCTCAAGGTGCAGTGTCCAGTCACCAGGTCGGTAACTGTCTTCAAATGACTCTTGCCCTTGCCCAGTTTCAGTAGCCTGGTTGAGAGTTCCTTGTCACCTTGTTCAGTAAACTCTTTGTATGAAGGTGCCCTTGTGTCACCCTCCATTTGAATTGGTGTACCCTATCTAGCCAGTTTCCGATTTCTCCTCTCATGCAATCTTTTGTGATTCCACAAAACGGTTCCGTACCTATGAAGTCTCCTTTAGAGCCTTCTTTAGCTAACTGGTCCGCCATTTCATTACTTGCAATTCCCTCATGTGCCGGCACCCATATTAGAGTCACTTTGTTGTCTCTGGCCAGCCTATTGAGGGATTCTTTGCAGTTTGTCACCACTATAGATCTAGCTGTTGGATTACTGATAGCTTCAAGCAGAGCATGGCGTGAATATTTAAATTTTTTGTTGCTTTGCTGCTTTATTGAATAGAATTGTTAATATCTCGAAAGCCTCAGGACTCCAAGTTGTGAAGCATTTCTGTTGTTATTTGACCTGCAGCTCCACTTTTAATATTTTCATTGCTGCTTTTACATATTCTATTTCAAATTATATATGTTCGCAGTGCTCTTGTTCTGCTTCTGCCATTTCCGTTTCTTCTGATATGTTCGTTTGTTCAACAGTCAGTATTTCTTCGAAATGTTGTTTCCACCGTTTCATTATTTCATTTGCCATCACTTTATAGAATATATGTATGTGTATTTCTGTTGTGCTTATTTCCGGATTGTTTCTAGTGTTTTGTAAACAATCTTTTGGTTGGTATGTTTCAATTTTTCCCAAACTTCTCTCAGGATGTTTGATTTGCTTCTGATGATGAGGCCGTTGATGCCACATTGGTTGAAATGACAACAAATTTTATGCTGTCGTAAAAAATAGGATGCCTTCGATTTAGTGGACTGGAATTCTATAGGATGACTGGTTCTCTCGCATAAATAATAACTGTATTTCGTTAACTATTCAATAAACTTTAACGTCGAAAATACATACAGATGGAACGATGAATATAAACAAGCCTTTCAGTATGAAATAGTAATTGTAAGAACGATCTTACTCTTTCCTTTGTGGTTTTCAAAGCACTATTCACTTAAATATAACTTTGTTTTGGGTTGAATAACTATGCAAACTTATTATGCAGGAAGCAACGAAAGTAAATTAATTACTATGATACTTGACCCATTTGGTCTGAAAATATCGGTTTTATACCGGTAAAGGAGTGGTAGGTCCTAGCTGGGAGATCGATCGGGTTGGAAACTCAACTCACCCAACTCAGCTTAGCTAGCCTCGAGAAAACCAGGAAGATAATGCATTTAGGCGCGAAGTGTGCGTTTGGTTAAGCCTACTTCAACTGCCGAAGAGTAATAGGTAGTAAATATTCCAAGGCGCCGGTCAGCCGCCAGGGAAAGGAAACAAAAAGCGATTTTGAACTAAGGTAGAAGTGTTTTGGAGGCAGTGGCGCGCCGGTAGGAATTTAGAATGAAAATAAAAGGACTAAGATATAACTCTACATAAATATTCAAAGGAACTAAAAAATAAATATACAAATTGTTGAACGTGTGGTTTCAACAGCTTCCGAACACTATCTCACGCTTAGGTAAACAGTTTACCTTCAGTTTCTAAAGGAGATAACTTAGTTATCGAAGCGCGTGTAAAGTGTTACTGTTGGAGTGGTGGTTGTGTAAACTGTGTTCAGTGTCGAGTACAACTTAGATATACTTACTCATCTGCTTTTGTATCAAGAGGATCTTTAACTTCCAACATCCAAACATAGCTAGTTAAACTTTGTCCAAAATCAGTTACAGAAGCTAAACCACGCGTTCATCGCCCTGCAGGCCAAAGGAAAATGTCACCAAGGGAGATGAACACGTGTTTTACCATCTGCATCTGATTTTTGACAAACTTGAACTCCGTTAACAAACAGTTAATGAGTGTAGTTAGTAACAGAGTTTATTCTAAAGCCGGTTTTCCAGTAAACGGACAAAACACAAAATGGTGTCAAATAAAACAAAACTGCAACTTTTCGCAAACTTTTTGAAGACTGGCGTGTTTTGCGACAGTTGGTGTTTTGTTTTTCGGGTCCAGTTCGGAAGCGGTAACATCAAAAAGTTTCGACGTGTTTTGAAACTAGAGTTTGTTAGTTGAAACAGAGGTGTTGGGTTTTCATTAGGTATTCTACTTCTATATTTTCGTTTTGCTAGTCTCGACACACCTTTTGTACCAAATTGGTAGGTTGGTAGGTAGGTAAATAACGTATTTTTTTTCATAGATAGGAAATTTGATTTCAAACGCTGTATGTAAATTCAAGATATTAAATGCGGGGTTTGTATGCCGTAATCATATAAACATAAGTACTGACCCTGTGAGTTGGTAATTGTAATCCAATGCCATCATTTTGGATATCGTTCATTAATTGTGCAGTACCCAATCGAACCCAATATCTGTGTCGCCTTCTTTTCCTCCTAAATGATAATAATGCTTTACTTATTAATAAATTATTGGTAGTAAAAAATATATATGCTCTCACTTTTTTCCAAGGACCGCAATATAAACCAGCCACAACTAAGAATAAAAAAATCTTTTTCTCTAAACATGTTGGTTGTTTATTGAAGAAATGTGTTCGGATTTCGCGACACCCAATGGAAAACAAAACTCGAACAAAACGTAGTTCGCTTAATGGAAACAAGAGTTTTTGGTTTGTTTCAGTTTTGTTTTTGTTTTTCAGGTTCTAGAAAACACAAACAAAACACAAACTCAACTGTCCGTTTAGTGGAAAACCGCCATAACGGGTAGTCAGACCGAAAATGGTAGTTACAAATTTATGTTTCGGTACTAGAAAATAACTCGAGATGGTAAACACAGATAATTCTTATTTTTTATCATCCTTTCTAACTAGCGAATCACTATTTGCACTTGTTTCTCCTTGCAAAATATCTTCAGCAGCGCGCGGAATCCTTGATAGCTGCGCCATATATAGTATATACGTATATTACCGCTTGACCCCCCCTTTTTTTTCTTGGGATAGTTACGAAAAATTCTTAAAATAAACTCTTGTTGGTAAATAATAGAAAATTTTTTATTTTTCTAGATTTGTATATACAGGGTGTCCAGAAACTCTCCTGCCAAACGGAAACTACAGTTACTAGAGGTGATGTTAAGTCGATTTAGCTCAAATTACCTTAATCCGAAAATGCTTCCTAAGGGAGCTACAGCCCTTTGAAGAAGACGTCCTCATATAAGTTTTCTTCAAATTATTCAAAAATACCGTTACTTAAAATATTCAAACTTGGTATAATCAATAAACAGTTACAAACCAGTCGTTCGCTGTAAATAAATTTTTTTCAGATCCATCACAAGCATGTCAGTCGGGGGGACCAACAGGTATTTTTATTAAAAAAATTTTATTTTCAAGTTTTTTATGTATCCGACACCGAATTTGGAAAATTCAAGATAATTTTCATAAAAAATGTTCTCTTCTTTCAAATCGATATCATGAACCGTTTTCGAGAAAAATAAATTTAAACTTTATGTGTTTCTTACATAAAATCATGTTGGATTATAAAATTGTATCTGTAATATTTTAATAAAAATACCTGTTGGTCCTCCCGACTGACACGCTTGTGATGGATCTGAAAAAACATTTTTTACAGCGAACGACTGGTTTGTAACTGTTTATTGATTATACCAAGTTTGAATATTTTAAGTAACGGTATTTTTGAATAATTTGAAGAAAACTCATATGAGGACATCTTCTTCAAAGGGCTGTAGCTCCCTTAGGAAGCATTTACGGATTAAGGTAATGCGAGCTAAATCGACTTAACATCACCTCTAGTAACTGTAGTTTCCGTTTGGCAGGAGAGTTTCTGGACACTCTGTATAGCATCGGTATACAAAAATTAAATATTATAATCATTTAACACCGTATTGAGATTTTTCTCACTTCAGTTTTTCCATTCCCATTTTTATTACCACACCAATTTCGTCAGTACCTACCTTTTCGTTTTGGCGTTGCACATATTTGATTAAATTAGACCCTGGAGAGTTAGAAGTTTACTACATAGCAAGGAGCGGTATAGTCAGTTCAGTCGTTATGAATTTGAGTGGATTAGTCCAGTCAATGAAAGTTTGTCTCTCTGATATCCTTGGCCCAGGACCGATTAACGTGAAATTTGGACAATAAGTATAAAATAGCTCAAGAATCAAACGTAAACTTGTACGACCCCCTCTGGGGTGGTGGAATAGTATATTCTGTAACAAGGTTAGAATGAAAATTCGATGCGAGTGGAAATTTCCGAGCGCGAGCCGAAGGCGAGCGTGAGGAACCACGAGCATTACGAATGCAGAACACACTTTCTCCACGATCAAAGATTTTCAATGGAAATGAACAAAAAATAATTTATATTACAGAACTCCAAACACAATTATATTAGGTAAACACTCAATGTGACAGCAATAATTTTGACACTTACTTAAGTTTTGACACTACGATGACAATCAACTGCGTCAAGGCTAATGTTATTATTGCTAACCAGTGTGAGAATATTATTCTATCACTAGAGAGAGAATGTAAATACATTTAATTTGCATAGGGGCAGAGGTGTTGCAGAATATTTCTTCAATCTCAAGAGAGAGAATTCCAGCATTCTGTAATCAATTTTGATTTCAGAATTAGCAAATTCTGTGATGATCGTGGAGAAAATATATTCTAGAAAATAACTGTATAAATGGATAAGGGAGAAGGTTTATATAAATATTTTCGCGATTAAAAATGTTAATTTTTTGTTAAAAAAACTCGCTTTGAAGCGGTGTTTCACAATTAACATGAAATATTTACACTTTACAAAGAAAAAAGTAAGTAACAAAATTAAAGTTTATAAAAAAGGAAGAAATCGAACTATAAGTGCAATAGTTACTGAGATACGGCTAATTGAAGATAACATTTTGGCCGGTGGGTGTATAATTAAAAACATCTAACGTTAAATAACTAAGTTTCAAATATTCGAATTGAATTGTATTAAAATACATTGAAAAATACAATATGACATGTATGGTGGACAACGAATGAATCTGGATTTTAATATTCTTCAGGCAATGTGTAGGTACCTATATAACTACTTTTCTAGTAGGTTCATTGTTCGGAGTATCTTATATAGTTAAATAAATATAAATTGAATAAGACTGAGGTTGCAGTAAATCAATTGAACAACGGATATCACATTGTTTTAAATTTTAATGAAGAACTTTCTTAATTAACTTATCCTAATCAAATGGATAGATTAGTGATGAGGATTCAGTGCAACTTTTGTCAAAAAGAGACGTTTTTGCATTGATTTGTCGACATTTGAAGAAAAAACAGCATATTTTATTTGTAGGAAAAGTTACTTTTCATGACTTGCTCTCTATTACCAGCCTCACTCCATCCGGCTGTTAAACACGAGTGCGTCATGAAAAGTATCACTTTTCCTCCATATAAAATAATATACTATTTCTACGACAACCTCGATAAATGTTCATTTTATAACCGTAACTTCAATCATAAACAAGCACATTTTGTACAGAATTTCATTTTTGCATCGGTTGCTAGGCAAGTTGCTAAGCAACAAATGCGAACTGGAATATTTCGTGTTAGGTCTAGGTTCACTCTAAAATCACGACGACTACGGCTTGTCAAATTATGACGTCCAGCGACAAATTGATGAAATGTCAGCAGATCGTTTCTGTCAAAGTTTTAGTACGTAACGAGTAATTTCATAGTTGTTTTCTATAAAAACTATTAATTAAAATGTAAACTGATAGTGATATTGACTTAGATTTGACACCTCCGCAACTCGCAACAAAATGGCCATTTTGTGCTCAATGCATAATACACTATTTTCTACACCCACATGTATATTATCCATTTTCCGCACAATTTACAGAATGTAAATGTAGGCCATTCCGGTTAACTGAACGGATATGATTTCATATACATCTTAGAACGTATATGAAATCCACCAATCAGCATTTGCGTTTAGTACCCGCCCACTAATCTTTTTCCAATTTCATAGAAACGTCAAAATAACTTGTCAAAATATTTCTACAGTTTTAAAGAAAAATATTAGTAAAAATGAGTGATTCCAGTGATGAATCAATAAATAATTTTCCACCAGATATTCGCTTAGCCGCAAAGGAGACGTATAACGTATAGAAACCGAATAAATTGAATATTTAAGGGTACTCCTGAAAAACGTCAGTTTTTATGTAATACATTTGACGTTATAGATAGATGATTATTATATTCATCGGTAGTCCAGTATTAGAAATTTTTAATTTGAAGTTATATTATAGTTTAATAAAATGTTTATTTTCTAGATTTTTTCTTAAGTGGGTCGTAGAAAAAATATACTGTTCGACTCGTGTGGATTGTCCATATCGCTCTCGGACGATTGAGCACTCCGCCTACGGCGTCGTGCTCAAACTTCGTCCTCGTGCGATATAGCCATCATATCCACACTAGTTGCACAAACTACTATTTCGGCCTAGGACGAAAAGTGTTGCCTAGGTAACAATGAATTATTTAATACCTCACTGAAAAGGTTTACTTTTCGTCCAAATATTTTAACCATAAAACGTCACTTTTTGACGCAATCGGATAAGAATATATATTTTAATACTTGAGAAATATAAAAAAGTCAGACAATTTATGGTATATTTCAATATATACTCGTTAAAAACTGAGTTGATAACAAAAGTATAATGTACCTATCTATTTGGTGCATCACGTTAAAAATATTCAGAATTGGATACTCAACTTTATCTATTTTGAATGTAGCACAAATATTTTTTAAATGGATATTCGATTATCTGACGAGCACTTCTAACAGATAAATTTTCAAAATCAGGCTACAACAAATGACTAATAAATAAAAATTAGTCTGGCACCTATAATAGGCAAACAAAGTATACGAGGGTATATCTACTTTACGAATATTAGTTGAAAAGTATCAAAGAAAAGCGTGCTGTATTAAGTTTTAAAATCTAGCTCAAGCTTTGGCAAGTCATTGAATATTATGGCATCATAATATGTTTCAAACAAAAGCACATTTTTTTGTGAAAATTCCTTACAGTTTTGGTATTTAATGTAAAAATTGAAGACATGAGTGGATAACGGTGTCATGTCACATCTTCATAGTTCTGAGATAGGTGAAACATGTAGTGGTACGGCCCATGGCCGAGTAGACAGTACCAAGACATTGTGGAAAGGGGACGGTAGAAGCTAGGCATGGGGAGTGCGCGGCGGCAGTCAGCTACCGACCGTAATAGGTGGCTGATGTTTATTTACTAAGTTATGTTAAACTCCGATAGTATTATAACTGTTTGTATTTCTTTGGTTGTCTGTATCTAAAAAATAAAATATTGTGTTAAACTTCTTGTTCACACCCTCGAACCCAACGTCCGAACGAGATTGTCCAGTGCATTTTGGCCCCCAACTAGCGGCGTGTGAAACAAAGAAAGGTTTAGTTCACAAACGAGGCAGATACATCGCTGTTGCTAAGAAGGAAAAACTAGCGCAGGCTTTAACAAGAGCTGTTCACGCCAGTGAAGTGATCAGATAGGACGAGGATAGGAATTCCATTGGTGAGATCGTTTCATATATTTTTCTTTTAAATGAATCAAGAATGAGTTAAAGATTAAAGTTTCTTCCCACGATCGTATTCTTGAAAGAAAATACTTATAAACTATAGTGTTAGACCCTATCTGTGGGGGGTAGACATAATTGACTATTTTTGGCATAATAATAAAACTGTATTGTGTTTTTTTTTGCCACGTAATACTTATTAATGTTACGAACCTACGAAAAATTGAGAACCGAAGTATTTCATATTTTATAGTTACATTCTGATGATATTTTATTCTGTTTTATGTATATGTAATATATAAGTATCTGTAAATTTTTATATAAAAATGGGCTCAAGAGGCAAAAGTAGGAAAAATCGAAACAGTTCCGATTCTCCGGTAGAACCAGAAACTGATAGTTCGGTGAAACAACTGTCCCTTGAAATGGACAATTTGCGAGAATTAATTAAAGATCTTGCCGTAAATATTCAAGAAATTAAGGTAAAAACGGAGGATAAACAAGGGGCAACGGCGCCGGCTATTCAAAATGCTCCAAATCAAATATCTAGTTGTTCAGTACCGAGTGTAAGTCAAAATAATCGTACATACATTGCTAATTTCAAAGAGTTAGGTGGTAATCTCTTAACATATTACCCAAATTGTAAATTACACCCAGCAGCATTTCTCAACAAATTAAAAATATTATTTGACGAAGCAGGTGTCCCCGACCAGTCTAAAAATAGATTAGCAGTGACGTGCTTGCGAGGAAGTGCAGCGGAATGGGCTAGTATGAAGGAAGGCTCTTTTGTTGATTTTAACGGGTTTGAAAATGCGTTTTTACATAGATTTTGGGGGGTAGAAAAACAACGCGAACTTTATCTGGAAATTTGCTATGGTTCTTATAGTACAGGAAGTCGTGCCGAATACTTTTTAAATTTATTTAACCAAGCAGGCTTTTTGTCAGAAAAAATCCCGACCGAAAAATTGATCGAAATGATTTCTAGACATTTTACCCCTGAAATTCAGAGAGGCATTATAACAAACGGATTTGATAATTTCGAAAGTGTCGAATCTTACTTACAAAAGATTGACAACACATATAAATTGGAGCCAAACCAAAGTCATGGAAGGAATTGGCGACGTCACAACCCTCCCAGAAATAACAACAATAATAGAGACCAAGCGGCCGTTACCGAGGATAATCAGGAGGCTTCAAATTCACGAGTTTACACTATTACTAAATTTAATCAGGATCCAGACGAACTACTATCGGATTGCGAGGATGAACCAGCTGAAAGTGAATTAATTTCACCTTTTATAAATATAAAAATCGGGGGATTTCCGGTTGAAACGTTGATTGATTCAGGTTCTGATGTATGCGCAATGTCAGAAACTTTTTATGAATACCTTAAGCAATCTATTGAGCTACCTCTGCTGCCGGTAACTAATACTTCCGTTTCAGTAGCTATAGGCGGTAAGTCACAAAAGATTAAATTTCAAGTATTAGTTCCTATTTTATTGGGGGGTAAAACTAATGATGTCATATTTTTAGTAGTTCCCAAATTAAATGCGAACATGTTAATCGGGGCTAATTGGCTTTCGGCAAATAAAGCTGTGCTTGATTTTAACCGATCGGTCCTAACCTTAGTTTTAAATAATCACGTAATATGTATTAATTTGTCGTACAAAATTAATGAAAAAAATGTAAGCATCAACGTCTGCAAGTATGAAAAATATAAAGCCGAGGGGGAGAATTTGATTCCGCCGGCAAGCCAAGGAAGCGCGCCTATGTCTCGCTATGAGGGTAGTGATTTTATCACGAAAGCACAACAGGCAAATACTGACGGCGAGACACGTGTCGAACTAACGGAAATTCTTAAACAATATCGAGATGTTTTTTCTGATAATCCTGGCTGCGTTAAAAATTATATTCAAGATATAGAATTAAATGATTACAGTGCATTTAATTGTCCAATGTATCCGGTACCTTTTATTCATAGGGAGGAGGTATCCAAGCAAATTAAGGAAATGTTTGACTGGGGAATAATTAAAAAGGAAAAAACCGAGTATGTGTCACCGTTAGTTTGTGTTCGAAAAAAGGATAAAAGTATTCGGATGTGTCTAGACGCACGTTTTATTAACAAACGGTTGAAAAAGGATTTTTTAAATCCTCCTAATCCATCGGAGTTGCTTTTTAACTTCAAAAAGGGGCAAATTTTCAGCACTATTGATTTAACCGCGGCTTATTGGCAAGTGCCAATTAACAATAATCACACTAAATATTTGGGTTTTATTTTCGAAGGAGAGTCGTATACTTTTCGGAGACTTCCTTTTGGGTTGTCTGTGTCAATGGCTAGTCTCATGAGAGCCCTAAACGAGGTGCTTGGTAAGGATTGTGCCCATTTCGCGTTAGTATACGTCGACGATCTTATTATTTTTTCAAATTCAATCAACGAACACCTTAAACATTTGATAACCATTTTTGAAAAATTACTCTCGGCCGGATTAACTATTAAATTGAAAAAATCGAATTTTATTTGCAAGGAGATATGTTTTTTGGGGCACATCCTGACTGAAGACGGTATGAAACTAGACCCGAAACGTGTCGAGAGTATAATGAATTTTCCCGTACCTCGAAATTTAAGGGAATTGCGCGGTTTTTTGGGCCTCGTGAATTATGAACAACGGTTTTGCAAAAACTATGCGGATTTGAGTGTACCTCTTTTGAAATTATTGAAAAAGAGACAATTGTGGAGCTGGAGTCAGATCGAAAATAATGCTTTTAAAGCTATTAAGGAAGCGTATGTGGCCGTCACAATGGTGTCACATCCGGATTTTGACAGAACCTTTTATATACAGTGCGACAGTTCCAATGTTGCAGTCGGTGGAACTCTATTTCAATTAAATGACGACAACGAGAGAAACGTCATTGCATATACGAGCGCTACTCTTAAAGGAAGTCAATTATCCTATACCACAACGGAAAAGGAGGCGTATGCTGTTATTCATTGTTTACGCCAGTGGCGCACGTTAATACTAGGAAGGGATCTAGTTGTTATCAGTGATCACAAATCATTGAATTTTTTACTTACGTGTAAGTTACGATCAGCAAGGTTAACTCGCTGGATCATGTTCATCCAGGAGTTTGATTTTACGATTCAGCATGGCAGTGGCGCGAATAACGTTATCGCGGATGTTTTATCGCGATTTGCCAGTTGCAATACAGAACCGGTGCAACCGAATAATTCAGACATTCGCTTATTTTTCTGTAAGCTGTCACTGGATTTTGCGAAATTGGAGGAAAATTTTGGAACTCTAAGGGAGGATCAATTGAAGGAAAAATGGATAAGGGGTAGGGTGGAACTGCTAGAAGGTGAAACAAGTGGCACTAAGCTGCTCTCAGGTAGGGAAAGGATGCGAGTTCAATGGTTCTCTATTCACGGGGGGTTACTATTTAAAAAGGGGGACAGTAAATGTCCTGGGTACAAGTTATGCGTACCAAAGGCTCAAATTAAAGAGCTGGTTCTATCCCATCACAGTGCTATGGGGCACTTTGGAAAAACGAAAACTTATTATTATATGAGACAAACTTTTTACTGGCCAAAAATGGCTCGTCACGTCAGACAACTGGTAGCGGCCTGCGACCTTTGCCAGAAATCGAAAACGTCTCCTAAAAGTCGGGGTCTCGCCAGTCCTATAATTGTAACGAAGGTTGGGGAACTAGTGTGTTTGGATTTAGTAGGCCCGCTCCCAGAAGGTAGGGGGGGCGTTACATTCGTGTTGGTTATTGTGGACGCTTTCTCTAAGTATGTAAAGTTATATGCGCTACGGAAGGCGACTAGTAGAGCTATTTTAAACCGAATTCTCAAGGGGTACATGTTGGACGTGCAAAAACCACAATGTATTTTATCGGATAATGCCTCACAATTTACTAGTCGGGTATGGCTTCGCGAATTATCATCCGCGGGTATAAAGGTGAAATTAATTTCGGTGTACTATCCTGCAGGTAATATGACAGAGCGCTATAACAAGGAGGTGGTTCGAATGCTCAGAGCATATTGTCACGAGAGACATACAAAGTGGCCCAATATGTTGGAATTTGTAGAAACTAGTATAAATAATGCTATAAATTTAAGCACCGGTTTTACTCCTAACTTCTTGCAAACTGGTATAAGGGACGAATTTCCTATACATAAAATTGTGAACTATCCGGTTTTTGACTCAGACGGTACCGATTCGCGAAAAAAAATATTGGAGGTAGCCTTAAACAATCTTCGTACGAAGGCGCAAAAACGAGCCGAACGAGCGAATAAGGGAGTAAAAACAACGGACTTTAAGATGGGAGATGCTGTTTTGGTCAGGACACATTATCAGTCTTCCGCTATTCAAAAAACTATTAAAAAACTGTTTTTAATTTACGAAGGTCCTTTTTATATATTAAAAATAGCCGGACCGAATTCCTTTATTGTAGGAAATCTCGATGGAACCGGGAGTTCCAAACAAAATATTATAAATCTAAAGCCGTATAAACCCATGCCGGTTGATTTAGAAACAGACATCTCCAGTTAGGAGCTGTTCTGAGGCTGTACATTTATTTTATTTTTTGAGTTTTTTCAGCTGAAATATTATTGCTAAATTATTTTATAATACCTTGAGTTTTAATAGATATCGCGAGAATGATCGGTTCTTAAAGATTGTTCCTACTTCTGTTTTTGTCCATTGGTATCTGTCATTTAAGTACTTAAATATTTAATGTACACATATTTAAGTGGGGGGTTGTGTAGTGGTACGGCCCATGGCCGAGTAGACAGTACCAAGACATTGTGGAAAGGGGACGGTAGAAGCTAGGCATGGGGAGTGCGCGGCGGCAGTCAGCTACCGACCGTAATAGGTGGCTGATGTTTATTTACTAAGTTATGTTAAACTCCGATAGTATTATAACTGTTTGTATTTCTTTGGTTGTCTGTATCTAAAAAATAAAATATTGTGTTAAACTTCTTGTTCACACCCTCGAACCCAACGTCCGAACGAGATTGTCCAGTGCAAACATTATAAATAATATAACTTTAGGTTATTATCTGTGATATAATTTAATTACAGAGAAAAATATTCATGTCTTGAAAAACTTGATTTTTGAGTACATAACTCCATTATCCACCAACTGCAAACTAGAAATTGTATGTTTTTTTGACAGATATTGGGGGTCATACATATACTCTTACAAAACAATAAAAATTGTTTATCAAAAACACTAATAATAAACTTGGAAGTATAGAAGAGTAATAACAACTAAACAGTATTTTCTTTTATTTTTTGTCTTAGGATTATCCGCATTTCGATCTAAAACTTCTTGATGGTAACATCTGTAGTCGAGATCAATAAATTTGAGCTGGTGTCATGAATGAGGCATTTTTTTCAGTTGATAGACCTCCACATTTAAGGAGCACGTGCATGCAGCTCTCTAATCCGATGTTGCCACTTCTTATTTTGGTAACATCTAACCTCACTTTTTGTGTATTGCTGTATTTTCTTTTGATTTTTTTAATCATTATAAAAGTGTATTAAAATAACAATTGAGTGAGTTATCCATGATAACAATGATGGTGTTTTGTTTTGTGTGAGAAGCCTAATCTCGACAGTCAACTTATTTTTAGGCAGTTTGTGAAACAATTCAATATTTACATCTACAAACAGGGACCGTAATGGAATTTTGAACTATACCCAAATATTATTAATCTATGGCAAATAAAATAATTATTTCTATGTCCCCCACTATTTACAATTTCTGTCTTGGTTAAAACAGATCATTGATTAATTTAACTAGAAGGACAAGGAAAGTCATTGAAGAAGCCATTTTTTTAACACTGTATAGCTTCTTCAATGATTTTTCTTGCCCTTCTCGATAAAAACTACAACTATAAAATCCCCTGGCGGTTAAAAACAATGAACAAAATAAACTGAGGTTAGATGTTACCAAAATAAGAAGTGGCAACAGCGGATTACAGAGCTGCAGGCAGGTGCTCCTCACATTTAGGTAACCATTCCTACCTCAACTTCTCCTGTGCCTTTCTTATGTAAATCCACTTGCAAATATGGAGTGTGAGGATCTAAACTGCTTTTATAAAAATAGTACCCAAATCTTTCAACACGTATCCACTTGACGTTGTCCGGTAAATTGATTTGGCGGAAATTGTATTAGTCACCTTGAATAAATGAAGCATGGCTGTTGATGCCTCAAAGTGATGAAAGAAATGCTCCGTACACACGCTACCTTTAGTACTGGTAAAAACGATAATTCCTCGATGTTGGTCTGGTGGAACATCGTTATGTAGCATATATTTTTGGTAACGGATTGTGTTGCCATCAAACTTTTGGAACTTATAATCAAATTACCAGTTTTCTTTATGATTTGACCAATTCTCTCCTGCATCGCATACACTACATGTGACATAATACCTTTATTCGGTAAACGAACCAGTATGGCAGTTTTATTATGTAAATATATCTTTAACTATCAGGAAATTTAAAGACAGGGTCGAATTAGACGTTACATATATACCAGGGGTGTTCTAAAATAGCACTAACTCAGTTTTTAATAAAATGTGACATGATACCTTTACACACTCATGTCTTCAATTGTCAAAAAACACAAAACCCGTTGCCCCACCCACGTTGAACTCTTGTGATATAAATAAAAAACGTGGGTTTCTAGTAAACAATTTATATCATTTAAACGATGCAAAACCATAAAATACGATAAAATTTCGAACGATATACAAAAGGATGACGTCACACGTTTGTGATCGGTGTTTTAGCTAAGATGGCGGATTGTCATATTTTGTATTTATATTTCTACTAAAATAATGCTAAAATAGTGCCGGACCTGTGCTTGTGAAAGTAAGACGTGGTTAATATCGATCCTATAAAGAGTTAAATTGCTAGGGAAACACCTAATTTAAAAATCTGAAAAGTGGTATAAGTAAGTTAGTGCAACATAGAGACAAAAGTGCAAAATAATAATTGTAAGTAGCCTTTAATTAGTCAGTAATCCGAAGAAAACGGATTAATTCAAATAATAAAATTCAGTCTGTAAAATTAAATGCAATAAAAAACTGATCACAGCTTATCAGTAAACAGTAAATATTAAATTGTAAAAGCGATAGCGGCAAGTGAATAAAATTAGTACAGGGCCGAACTGAGAAGCATAAGTAAAATTTCAATTTAATTGGTCAGTTCGTAGAGTAGGGTGGAGGCTGAACGAAGTAGGCTTACACTATACCAAACTACGTACGAAACACCAAATAGGTTGGATGAGCCAAAAAAGGAATAAACCGGAACACGACGAGTCACTGGAGGAAGAAAAAATATTTCGAAAAAGTAAACTAACAGAGCACTCACCAGGTAAACAACGAGAAATGGACGAATTAAGAGAAATATTACAAGAATTTAAGAAAGACATCAAGGGAGATTTGCAAACAATAAATGCCGGACTAGAGCGAATGAAACATGATCAAAACGAAATCAAGAAGGAAATACAGCAAATCAGAGAAGACCAACAAGGGTTTGGAGATGAGATAATCAAAATATTAAGAGAAAATAAAACTATAAAAAAGGAAAATGAGCTAATAAAACAAGAAAATAAGAAAATTAAAGAAGATTTGGATGAAATAAAAAAAAACACTAGAATGGATAGAGAAAGACAAAAAGAAAAACAACGTGGTGATGAGAGGACTGCCGATAGATGAGGAAAATACTGCAATATTGAAAGATGCAATAGAGAACTTCGCTAGACAGAAGTTGAATGGGAATGTGCAGGTGAAATCAGCTACGAAAAAGGACAACAAAGACGAAAGAACGACGACAACAACGATTTAACAAAAAATGAAAGGTTGAAACAGAAGCGAATGAGGGACATAGCAAGAGATGAAAGGCAAAAAGGAAACATAGTTAAAATTGGGTACAACAAGATAATCATAAATGGAGAGGAATGGAGATGGGACAACAAGGAGAGCGAAATAAAGAAAGATAGTTCAAAAAACTAGTAAACGAAGATGAAACAGAAGAAAGAACACTAGAAACGACGACTAGGCTTGAACAAAGACATGAAAAAGTATTAACTAAAAGAAAAGTAGAAGAGGATCATAGAAGAATGAAAAGGAAACAAAAGATAAAACAGAACTCGAAATATAAAACAATGAAAATAAGCACATGGAATATTAGGACGATGCTAACTGCAGGAAAAATGCAAGAGATAGGAGCGGAATTGCGAAGATATGGAATAAACATAGCTGCCATACAAGAGCATAGATGCAAGGGAAAAGGGGAAATAGAAACAAAAAATTTCAGTCTCAGATACTCAGGGAGCGAGAGGCAAGGACAATATGGAGTAGCCTTTATGATTTTCGGAGACGTAAGGAAAAATATTCTAGAATTTCGGCCGATAAGTGACAGACTTGCATACATGAGGATAGAAGCAAAACCGTCCAACCTATCGTTACTAAATGTATATGCACCGACGGAAACTGCGAACAGAGAAGAAAAAGACAGATGGTATGAAGATATAGAGGAAGAAATAGAAAATATCCCTAAGGAAGACACGATCATGGTAATAGGGGATTTCAATGCACAAATAGGAAAAGAACAATATATCGAACTCGTCGCAGGAAAATATACAATACATGAGAGGACCAATGACAACGGACAGCGATTATGTAACTTAGCAACACGAGCGGATATGACCATAAGCAGCACAAAGTTTCCACATCCCGACAAGCACAAAATAACATGGATATCACCAGATCAGCGAACACAATCTCAAATAGACCATATTCTAATAAACAAAAGAAGGCAATTCTCAATTAAAGATGTAAGATCTTATAGAAGAGCCTGCGCAGACTCAGACCACTTCATGGTAATGGCAAAAATAAAATTAAAAACAAGAAGACACAACCTCAAGAGTGAACAAAAAAAATGGGACATTGAAAAATTAAAGGATAATCTAGTAAAAAAGAAATACGTAGAACAACTTGAAAATTATTTAACAGAAGATGGGAGGCAAGAACGCAATAATATGAAAGAAGAATGGTGCAATATAAAAAACGGAATACAAGTAGTAGCGTAAAAAGTGATAGGTAAAAAGAAGAAGGAGAGCAAAAAAGAATGGTACAATACCGAATGCCAAAAAATAGCTGAAACAAAAGCAGAAGCTAGGCTAAAATGGATAAGAACAAATAAACCAGAAGATAGAGAAAAATATCAAACACTAAGGAAAGATAGCAAGAAAATAATCAGGAAAAGAAAAAGGCAATGGATGGACTTAAGGATACAGGAAATAGAGAAAGAGAAATGGAACAGAAATTCAAAAAATTTTTATAAAAAAATAAAAGAAAATAATAGGACTTTCAAAAACAAATTAAAAGGAATAAAGAACAAACAAGGAAAAATTGTGGAAGTGGAAAAACAATACAAAGAAATATGGACAACGTACTTTAAGGAATTACTAAATGAACCAGTGATAGAAGATGAAATAGGAGAAGAAGCAGAAGAAGAAATTATTACACAAGAACCAACATTAGAGGAAGTAAGAGATATTATCAAGAGAGGAAGTAATGGAAAAGCACCTGGGAAGGATGGAATCAATTTAGAGCTGATAAAACACGGAGGAGACATGTTACATGAAAGAATATATAGATTGGTTGAAAAAATATGGGAAGAGGAAAAAATGCCGAACGAATGGGAAACTGGACAAATCATAACGATACACAAAAAAGGAGACCAGCAAGAATGTAAGAACTATAGAGGCATTACACTATTAAACGTAGCCTATAAAATATAATCATCACTAATACAAAGACGACTAATAACTGAAACTCAAAATATTATAGGACAATATCAATGTGGATTCATAAGAGGCAGATCAACAACAGATGCAATACACACTATTAAACAAATTATGGAAAAAGCATACGAACATAAATATGAAATAGAAATGTTATTTTTAGACTTTGAACAAGCCTTTGACTCTCTAAAGAGGAACGAAATTATGAAAGCTTTAAAAGAACAAGGGGTAAGTAAAAAACTAAGAAAACTAATAGAGATGACAATGAGACATTCAAAGGTTAGTATCCTGACACAAAAAGGAGAAACGGAAGAGTTTGAAATAAACAAAGGTGTAAGACAAGGAGACTCACTGTCAGCTACGCTGTTCAATCTTTCTCTAGAATTTGTATTGAGAAAGTTACAAAAGGGAAATCTTAGAACAACAGGAAGTCAATTCATAGCCTAGGCTGATGGCATAGTACTAGTGACAAAAAAAAGGAAAATCATGGAAAAATTACTAAGGGAGATTGAGGAGGAAGGAAGGAAGTTGGGACTGAAAATTAATGTGAAGAAAACGAAGATAATGAGATTTGGAAAAACAGGACAAAATGGGGAAATACGAATAGGAAATAAAAAATTCGAAGAAGTACAAAAATATAAATACCTGGGTGTAATGATAGACAATAAAGGGGAAAGAAGAACGGAGGTCGAAGAAAAAATAATGGCAACAAATCGAGCGTACCAAGCTAACAAAAATTTGTTAAAAAGTAAAATATTGACTAGGCAAACAAAGTTGAACATATACAATACAATAATAAGGCCAATAACAATGTACGCAGCAGAAACTATAACTATGACGAAAACAGAAGAAGACAAACTAAGGATAAGCGAACGCAAGATATTAAGATCAATTCTGGGTCCAGTGAAGATAGGAGAACAAGAATATAGAAGGAGAACGAACCAAGAAATATTAGAAGAACTGAATGGAGAAGACATAAAGAAAATTAAAACTCAAAGAGTCAAATGGCTGGGACATATATGGAGGCAAGGGAAGGAAGCAGTAACGAAGGCTATGCTACAATGGCAGCCGGGAGGGAAGAGAAGACGTGGAAGACCCAGATCTAAATGGTTGGCAGAGGTAGAGGACGACTTGATCAGGGCAGGTGTGACAAGATGGAAGCAAGAAACAAGAGACCGGAAGAAATGGCGGCAAATAAGCGAACGGATACAATAATAAACCGAGGATGGGGACTAATCCACCCCGATAAACGGATTTAGAAAGCGAAAGCGGCGCAACCTCACATGAGGTGTTAAGCCATATATATATATATATATATATATATATACTAAAATAAATATATTCACAATTGTAATGTAAAAATAAGTGATTGCTTTAGAATCTTTGTAATCTATACAATTATTTCAAATGATTATTTCAGTTATTCTTAGTGACTGCCATAATGCTTATTGAACTGGAAACTGTATGGCTTTAGGGTGAATAAGGTTTACGTCGTTCCGAACCCAAATTAAGGGTATCGAAAAAAAATGTAATCCGCCAATTTGTGGCGGTGGCGTTCTTGGATTTATAGTAGGGGAGCTGGCACCAATTTTTGGGTAGGTATTTGAGGCAAGCTGAAAACTTGCCTTATACCTCTCCTATTATACCCCAACACGGAATTGCAGACCTATTAAAATTTCAAGTTGCCTCGAATACATCTTTTATATTTTTGTGCAAAATATTTTTGTCTGGTAAGGTTAAAAACCTGACTAAATCGCCTGGCTTATTTTTTTCTTAACTCTTTAAACATTAAACTACAACATATAAAAATTTCAAATTGCCTCAAACATATTTTTGGCAAAAAAATCAAGATTTTCAAAAATTTAGTGGTTGATTTAGCCCCGCTATTCACCAGCCAGGTCTGCAATTCTTTGTTGGGGTATAATAGGAGATGTATAGTACAAATTTTGAGCATTCCTCAAATACCTACCCAAAAATTGGTGCCATCTCTTGGACTATTACAATGGTTCTAAATATACATGATGGTATTGTCATCAGAACTAAAGGTGTGTACCAAATTTCAGATCAATCCGTCAACAGGAATTATTTACTAAATTTGACTTAACAAACAGGACAAGCTAAACAAAACCGTTTAAAAAAATGGTTCGAATCTATTTATGATTGGCATAAAGTGAATTAGATGCCAACCCCTTGATAACCATTAACTAAATCACACTTAAATGAATTCGCCGTTAAGTAACATTTAATTAAAATGTATTAAAATCCCATTTAACATACAGATTAAAACAGTTACTAAACTGTGCGGTAAGAATGTTAAACAGGCACATAAATTATTTTAAAAGTTCATATAGCTTTTATTAATCAAGCAAAGAAGAAACTAAAAACAATAAACTATAAATAATATCTATAATTATAGTAATGTTTTTAATGCCTTCCTGTATGTTTGAATTGCCTTCCTTGGTTTTTTAGGTAGATGGGTAAGCTCACGTGTGTACTGAAAATCTAGTTACTGCCTTTTTAGGGATCAGGTAGGCAACACACCAAATGTAACTTCTGTCATTCTGATGATATGTCAATATTGAAATAATGATCAATATCTTTCATAATTTGTTCATTAAATAGTGGAATTAATTAGAAACAGTTATTTTCATTTACATTACTATGAGTAGATTCCACAAACTAAGGGTCCAAACAGTAAATTCAAGAAGTCGATTCTTGGAAAATTTCAACTATTTGCTTTGATGAAACTTTGTTTCATAGCTAAAGTTTCTTTGTCGTACTTTTGATAATACATATTAAGATTTTTTATAGTTTATATCGAGGAATTATAATAAAAATGATGCAAAATCAGCAAATACAACGATATAAAAAATAGTTACTTAGAAAATAATACGCTTAAGTTTTGACTCACCATGTATTTGATTTAATAAATATTAGCAAAATAATTCCTGTTCATGTAAATCATTAAAAAGCTTTGGATCCAATAGATTTTTTATTCCTATCCAATCATATAGGTCGTTGAACTTGTTACCATTTTGACGGAAAATTAGTTATAACTTTACAAATACTCTGTATAACAGAATACAACCTTATACACTGTGCTCATTTTAAAAGGACCCACCCTTGATATTTCAGAAATGTCACATATAAGAAAGAAATGCCGAAACACTTCAACTTTTAACTTGAGGGGGACACTTTTTAGCGCTAATGTCATGAACGTCAGATCACCCCTTCCCTAGTGGAGATACCCCTTAATTTTTTTCAAATTGGCTCTTTTTCAACGTTTCGTATGCCCCCGTATTATGTTGACAATTTAAAAACTAAAATGACCGAAAAAAGATTTACCACACCTTTTAAATGAGCCATTTGAAAAAATGTAAGGGGTATCTCCAGTAGGGAGGGGATGAATCTGACTTTCATGACATTAGCGCTAAATTGTCCCCTTCAAGTTAAAAAGTTTCGGCATTTCTTTCTAATATGTCGTATTTCTGAAATATTAAGGGTGGGTCCTTTTCAAATGAATACAGTGTATAGTTGTAATGGGGAAGTGGAGCGGATTTAAATTTTAAAGTAAAATATAGGGTGTTTCATTTAAACAAAAACATAACTTTGATCTGATACCAAGTTATGTAACATTGTAACTAATTTTGAAATATGGAACTTAAAGCTGCCTACAATTTTTATAATTAACTTTTTATGGTATCTTTCATGATCACATACCTACTAAGCTTTATCACACTATTCAATCACCCTGTATGTTTAGCATTTCAAACTAATAATGTTCAAGGAAAAAACTGCTTGGATATCTGACACGATAATAATAATAACCCTTTGCCTTTTATATCTTTTATCAATATTGAACTGGATACACTGTCCTATGGGGTGGCTTTCCGCTAGAAATATGCTTGGTGTTTTTCTTAAACTTCTTATCCTTACCCTCTATCTCAGACCCATCTTGTACTTACTTCAGCATCTTAAATTTTGCAGGTTCATTTGTATTAACAATATTTTCGGAACATACTGAAACCTTCCTCAACTAAACTGAATTACCGAAATTCCAAGCTTTCATCTTTTGAATAGTATCGTATTCACCTTGCTTAATGAAGGTTGTAAAGTATAGTCCCCTTCTAGTAATAACGACCTACTATAGTGCCATTGAATTTTATTGCCTCTAATTCTGAACTTTAATCTAATGATAAATTACTGTTGTCATTATATTAATATTTGCTTTGTAATGTCTAATGTACAATCATTAACCTCGCTCGGTTTTCTCTACACTTTTAAAGTGTTGATAAATTCACCGTTTTCCATTTTCAGTGCAGTTCCTGCTTGCTTCGAACTACATATATACACACACAACCAAACTTATATGGAATCACCTAATATTTTGTATTATGTATGGAATATATGAAAATTATTTATTTAGAAATAAAATTCATTTTTTACCCAATATTTTAATCAAAAAATTTTCACATACGAATTAAAGAATTAATTATAATTGACAAAACAAACTTAATGTTTTTTTTTGGTTTCTGAAAATTAATAAGATTTAAATTAACTAGTTGAAAACGAGAAAAAAAATAGAAAATTATTAATTTTGAAAATCCGTATTGCCACCTCTATCCCTTATGTAATCTTCAATTCGCGCTGGAATGCTTCTGATTAAATTGTCAACATTTTCTTGGGGTATGTTTTCCCATTTTCCTAACGCTGCTTGAATGAGCTGTGCGGTATTTCCTGAATTGTCCCGACGAGCTCTAATCCTTTTAAGCTGGTCCCACAAGTTTTCAATCGGATTTAAGTCCGGTGAACATGCAGGCCAGTCTAAAATTGTGACACCTTCCGTTTCAAGAAATTCTCGAGCCACTCTGCTAGTATGGGGAGGTGCATTATCTTGCATAAAGATAAAATTATCCCCAACTGCACCTATCTACCTATCTACCGGCTCTAACACCAAATCAACATACCTCCGACCGGTTAAAGTTTGTTGGAGAGGTAGCAAAGGATTTTTTGCTCCCCTCATAATACCTCCCCAAAACATTACGGTTCCTCCTTTATATTTTGGGATAGATCTGGCAGCTTGGAGTCTAGCTTGTCAACCTGGTGCTCTAAGAACCCGAATTCGACGATCATCTGATCTAAGGCCAATTCTGGTCTAATCTGAAAAGAGAACATTTTTCCAATTTTCAGTTCCAGTTTTGGTGTTGAAGGTACCAATTTAGCCGGTCAGTTTTGTTTTGCCTGGACAACTCTGGAACCCGTAACTGTCTCCTTCTGTACAACCCTCGAGCACGAAGTCTTTTTCGTATAGTTTCAACTGAAGCTCTGGATGAGAAACATTCGGATTTCTTCTAGGAATTTGGTACACAAAGCGGTCCTGTTGTTCAGTATTAACTCTTTCACGACTTTGTTTAGGCCTATTCTTGAGAGTTCCTAATTCCAAATACCTTACATACGTTTTTGATACAATACCCTGGGTAACGCCTACTACCTCTGCTACGTCTCTTTGGGGCATTCCTTGTTCAATGAGAGCAACAATTTTTCCCATCTGCACATCTGATAGTCCAACATAAGGCATTATTATCTTCTTTGGATCGAAATAAAATTACAGGAATAACGTGATTTTACTACTGAACACAAAATTTAAAAGATTATAATTAATGTGCAGTCGTTTATTTTTTGTTATCATGTTTATACTAGCATACCAACTTTTTCCCTACAAAATATTTTAGTCACAAATACTGAGTGATTCCATTTAAGTTTGGTTTGTGTGTATTTATTTGATTATTTCCTTCCTATTAATTTTGACCAATCGCTATCAAGAATTGGCATGTTAAATATAAATTTAAGTGGAAAAATTACTTAACAACTGTCAACTTAGCTGTCAGCAGTTTTTCCGGAAAAAAAATCGGAAAAATTTCATGCAAGTTTGACATTTCCTAGCTTGAAATTTATATTGTTCTTATTATTTTAATTAAAAAAAATGTTTAACTCAGGAAATAATCTTACCAAATATCCCTCGTGCATCTAATTTTTCCGGAAAAATTAAATGCACTAGGGATATTACCCCCGAAAATATTTTTCCTATTAGGGATAACAATATTGTCTTGTTTTAGACATCACGTTCTAAAGGGGTCACTTACTTTTTATGGAAATATAATTTGGGGAAGAATAGTTCAATTTGCACCGTTTATTTTGCTCTTAAATTAGTTTTCTTAACAACCTTTTATTCTAGATATAGATTGGTTGGATACTGGGCCAAGTAATAGGTAAATATTTTTGACAAAATTGCTTGTAGAAAACGGATGGTTCCATCATATAAAAGTCATTACTAGTATAATTTTGATATATTTTGGACACGCAAATATTTTTCAGGGATTTGTTATAAACGTTTAAAACGAAAAAAACGTACTTTTTTCAGTTTTTTTCATGTAACTTAAAAAGTACTGTAGCAATCTCAATGGTTTGTATAGAATAGGGAGGGTGGGGCACATTCGTACACTTTTTTTCCATGTTGATTTATTAAGCTGTTAAATAACATATTGTACTGTTAGCTGCACTAGTAGATAACTACAAATCTTGGCAACAAATATACCTGTTGAATTCGATGATAAGTTATTATTTCTGGGAGAAATAATGATATTTTTGGAATTGTGCTTTTGTCCAATTGTGCCCCACCATGGGGTTAATTTGGACATGAGTGGGGTTGAATTGGACTAATTCATAACCATATTTATTGATAGACATGGGTACATATTATTAAACTCAGATGACTACCTACTGGTTGAAATATATTTTCCCAACTTATAAATCTACTGGATGTTATAATTGAAAAATGATACATTGAATTTAAAGTATGATGATTGTCTTGTGGTGCATTGATTTTGTGTAGGTGGTGGTAGTTTTGCCACAATATCCTCTCTCACAATCAGACTAATGTCTTTGGTGACCGGATAATAAAATCCACAATTCTCTTTGAATCTCAAAAAATTTACAGTTTGTTCATTACCACTGATTTCTTCTATGATGCCCACATAATAAACAACTTTTTTCTTCGTTGGAAACTTCACCAGGACGAAGTCCTCAACTTCAATGCATTCATCGTCCAACAGTTCATTAACATCTCCGTATTCACTACAGAGAATGTTAGAATCGGAGCTCACTGTGTCCTCCATATCAACGTCAGAGTTCGAAGAGCTCGAATAGGTTTGTTCTTTCTTAGGAGTTTTTTTTGTCGTTACACCAAGAGCATTATTTTTTTTCACTAGTTGTCTTTTTACAGTTTTTGCTCGTTTCAGTTCTTGTTCTCTTCTCTTGGCTTGTTTAATATTTTCCTCTTCTTGTATTCTTTTCATTTCTGTAGTGCTAGTAAAGATACATGATTTTCCTTTCTTCCTTCCTCGTTTATTATCAGTCTTTGGTTGCAGAACGGGAAAAGGTCGAATACTGTCTAGTGTATTATTTTTCGAAGACTCATTTATTGATGAACGGGAGTTGAGTTCCGCCATAACAGTGTTTTCAAGAACAAAGTCTGACTTACTTGTACTTGCGATTGGTTCACAGGTATTATCATCTGGTTGTTTACTTGTAGATGGTTCACAAGTTTTATGATTATCTGATTGTGTACTTTAAGAGGGTTCACTAATTCCTTCGGGTCCATAGCTGAGAACCCCATCAAATTCGTCATTATTAAAAACAAGGCTGTTTATTGGCCAGATTTCAGTTTTTTCAAATGACTTAGTGATATTGTGAGGAGTGAACGATAGTAAATATGGTTGTGAGGTTAATTTTGCAATATCGTTTATTGAAATTGCTTTACCAGGATTACCCACAATATAGTCATCTAGATTTGAACGGACCATTGAGGCAAATATCAAGCGGCTGCATCCTATGGGAGCAATGTGGTGGAAAGCTCAACATCACTATGCCGTTTTCTCGACAATAATTTATCGCATTCAATGAAACATGCGTTTCGTGGTTGTCCACAAGTAGGAGCATTGGATTATCTGTAGAACTATTCATATGCTTCTTTATATGTCCTAGAAGTTTTACAAATATTTCTGCAGACATCCAACCAGATTTCGTAGCTCTTCCAATGGCACCAGGTACACTTCCGTACATATATTGATCTTTCTTTCTCACTCGTGGAAAAATATATAGCGGTGGAATGGCTGCACCAGTTGCGGCAATGATTCCACAAAACGTAACTAGCATTCCTCTTTTTGAAGAAACACATTGGCCGACTTGCTTCATACCGCTCTTCGTTATAATTCTTGGAGCTTGCATTACTGTTGAGACACCACTCTCATCAGTATTCACAATTCGATCTGGAGAAAATTTATATTTAATCATAACTTCGCTATAATTTTTGAAAAGCATTTCGAAATTGGATTTGTGGATTTGTTGAAGCCAGATGTTCGTGCAACGCTAATGTTTTCAGGTTTTCTATAGGACAATTCTGGGTGGCGTTTCATAAAGGACCGCATCCATTCAATTCCAGCAATTTGGTTGTCATTCCAAACAAGCGGATATTTTTTAGATACAATTTTGGCAAATTGGAATGCTAAGGATCTTGTATGTAGATATGTTAGTCCAAAGTTCATTGATGATGCCTTAAGTAGATACTCTTCTAACTTTGTTTCTTCTGCCGTGGAGAAAACTTGCTGAGATGCATATTTTGAGCTAGAGGACATTTCTACTCCTGAATGATCATCACTGTCATTTCCAGAGTCTGATTTATTTGCGGGCTTCGCTTTTTTTAGATGAAAATGCAGAGTTGGTTTCTTAATATTGTACATTGCAGCTGCATCTCTAATTTTTCTTTTATGCGTGAAAACCTCATTTATTGCTTTACGCAAATCTTCCGTTTTGTCTGTTTTGCATTTATAATTCCGCACCAAGCTAGAAAAAATATTGAATGTCAAGCACGATACACAGTACGTGTAACGATAATGTCTTACTTATTGTTTATATTCCGATAAAGATATTGTCTGATATAAATACCCTCAGTGAATAAAAGTTCATGATAATTTACATCGAATATAAATTGATTTTTGCCAGTCAGTTCATTGTGATAAAAATGGGGCACTTTTGGACTAGTCCAAATCTACCCCATCATATCTGTCCAAATGTGCCCCACATATGAAAAATGTCTACATCCGATAATATCAAAAACACGTCGACAACAGAAGTACGTATTGTTAGGTTATGTTAGTTGTAATAGACTAATCTTTAATAGAAATCTAAAACATCCTACCAAAAAGATACAAAACTACTAGTTTAATCTTATGAACAAAAGGTGAATATACTTACATTTGAGGTAACAAAATAATTGGTTGATTATTTGACACAGTAAAATTCAATACCTTCACGCTGTAACTACATGCACTAATGTTACCATAAAAGTGCGCGGTTGTTCTCATGGCGCGACAGGGGCGGGAAATTTGTATTGTCCATATGCGCCCCACGTCCATATGTGCCCCACCCTACCCTAAATGTAGGTAATTAAAATACAAACTAATTGAAAAAACAGGAAAATGGGTAATTTTTTTGAAAATTCATATCTTCATCATTTTTAAATTTCAAGAGCTGAAACTTTGTGCAAAAGAAGTTTTTCATATGCACTTTTTATCATCAATATCGAGCAGAAATTGAAAGTTATTTTAAATAAAAATCTATTAACATTTTCAAGTGGCCGTTTTTTTGTATCTTAGTGTATTATATCTAATATTATCACAAATAATCTAAACTAATCATCTATTTATCACAGTGTAACAATATAATGACTATCACATTTTGAAACCTAAATTACATTTGCGTGTTGTAAACAAATAAAAGCGTCATATTTATGACGTTGAATGTTTAAGTTTAATCAACCATTTCTGGAAATGCTCTCAGTCATTTTTCAACATTATGGCAGCCGAGGTGCGGCATGTACTTTTAACAAAATAAATTTCGAATCATGTTTAAATCTTGTTAAAACAGTTTACAAAAATACAACAACACCTTTGTACTAGGCAAACCTAACAAAATTTACATAAAGTAGAAACGCTGAGAATTTACAGACACGTGACTTAAACGGCCCAGAAAAGATGCAATTTGTTGTAAAGTTTTACGATCATGGTTGGTCGAACCCTTTAAACGATAATTGCAACGTGGTATGGTAGTATAATCAATCGTAAGTCGCGGTTGAATCGTACGAAAGTATAGCATATAGCATGTTTAAAAATCTGTCATACAACTCGGTTGGATTTACAAGTTTCAACGTATAGAAAATTATAGAACTTCAGCAAGAGTATTGTTGCGAGTTCACCAACTCAAAGCCGGCCCTGTTCCTCGACTGTAAATTTTGGTGGCTGCGCCGGGATTCTCTCTCGAACATTCTGGAATAAGGTTTTGTTTGTGCATAGCACGAGCGAGCGAGAGGCACTAGAGTTTTCGAGAGTCGAGAAGGACTATATATACGCGGGTTTTTAAGCGAGTTAACAGTTATGAATAAAATGAATAAAATAGTGCAGATAAATAGTGTAATATTCAAGTGGTGAAAACTAATATACCGAGTGTAAATACATTAGTAGACATTAAGTAAAGTGTGTATATAAATCAAGTTTAATACAGTGTGTGGTCCTTTAAATAAATAGATAGTAATTAGCCATAGTGTGTATAATTTTATCCCACAAGTTAAAAACTATTTAAATAAATAAGAAAAACATTAGAGTATTCTTGGATATGGAATTTAACGTCTAATGAGTCTTCCAACGATACTAGACGTAACAAAAATTATTAGTTCTTTCTTAAGTCAATGTGAATAAATGAGAAAAAAACAAGTTTTTTTTTAAAATGCAAAAAAATAATTAATCCAGTTAGGTACTAGATGATTATAAAAAATAATATTAGTAACTTCGTTAAAACATCTGCTCATGCTCGGTTGACTCGTAGCAAAAATGTGACCCTGTTCAGAACTTAATTGGTATCCCCCCCGAACCATAAAAGTGGACACTAGGGTCTATTCTCTAACTAATCATTTAAAATTTGGAGGCCTCTTAAAAATGAGTTTTTAACGGGCCTCTAAAAATTTTTAGTTGAAATGCTATTCTGCAAGTATACATTTTAGAGGACTGTTAAGAATTATTTATTTTAAAGGATTCCTTTAAAATTTTAAGTAGAGTATCTGGCAACTGTGCTTAAGGAGCTATTTGACATTTAATAGCTAAGTTAGAGACAAAATTTATTTAAAAGAGAAAATTGATGATGATAGAATAAGATCATTTCTAACTAACCTGCATGAACTGTTTTTGGTACGAGAGGCTATTTTCCCGACCACTATTTAGAATTTCTGTCTTATTGATTAATTTATTGAGAAGGGCAAGGAAAACCATTGAAGAAGCCATTTTTTCAACACTGTATATCTTCTTCAATGATTTTCCTTGCCCTTCTCGATAAAATTAACCAATGATCTGTTTTAACCAAGATAGTGGGGGAGAATAGCCTCTCGTTTTTTGGTTTCTTGTTGAGAACGACAAAAAAACAAAAGGAATACTTAATAAGCCTTTCAGAAGAGAATAGGCTGCTATTAGGAGGGAAAGTAAACCTTATGGATTTACCCCAATTAAATAATGTGATCTAACTGCAAAATTAAATTTATTCGGTCCGCCAAAAACAATCAACCAGTGGAAAGACGTAAGTGATGTGAACTCTATAATAAAAGATCCATTTTTTGTTAATTCATATCTATTAATTACAAATATTTTTCAGACAGTTAGTGAAATGAAAACTAATACTAGGTCGGGTCAGGGACGTAAGAATTTTTAAATGTATTGGTATGGCAGTAATTCTGTATCCTTTTAGTAGATATGGTTCTATCATATCCATTAGCATTCTTGACACTTCCTTGGGAAAGCGAAAAAGACTTTCAGTTTGTTTTTGAAATGGATCACTTGAGTCACTAATACTTCTTTGGTGTAATCTAAATTCTGCCCTAGAATAATATATAAACATAGTTAATTTAACTATTTCAAATAACCAAAATGTTTTTTTACTTTTCTTGGTTTGCAATTAATTCATCAATCAAAGTTTCACCAGCGACATCAACATACGCCATTTTTGTTATCTTTATTATTTAAAGGCACACTTTAACATCCCATTAAAAATAATAATTTTAACAGGCTATTTTAAAGAAATCCTTTAAAATTTTAACGGAAATGTGGTTAGCGAATACCGATATCATTTTAGCGCAGGTTAAAACAAAAAATATTAATAAACTTAAACTTTTCGATAATCGATAATTCTTTTGGTTATGTTACAAACACACATAACCTTCACATCACAGAATAAGATCCAAATCATAGATATCATGGAGGCTATACAAGGAGATCGAACTCCATGTATTCCAATTTCTGGTCATTATAGAGGGCACCACATAACTCGCGATACCAAAAAATCTGACGGCAGCCAATCATAAAACTCGAGTTCATGATGTTTTATTGGTTGCTAGCTTCTTTGACAGTTCGCTGTTCACGTGTGAGGTAAGTGAGGTTAGGCCACAGAAATGGAAAATATTGTGAATAAGAAATCCGAATGTTGTCCTCGTTTTCAAAAATATCGAAAATTGTAATCGTTTGGTGGTAAAATAATCAGTTCCATTCTGCGCTGCTGAATTTATTTATGTTTTTACGTGATAAAAAATATGAATATCTACTATCATGTCTTCTCTTCAGTATGGAATTTTAGAACACTCTTAAAGGTCCAGCACAGTTAGAATGAGTATGTCTTTAAAAGGGAAATTTGAAGAATAAAGAAGACTCATCTCTACGTGCAAGTAAGTATATTCTAGAACCAAGTTCACAAGTTGGATTGCCCAATTATAAAAAATAAATTGAAGATGAATAAAGAGATATGTTTACAATATGTATAAAGTTTTTCAGAATCTGGCTTCCTAAATAGTAAAAAAATCTTAGCTACACAAACATATGAAAAAACGGAGGAAAAAAAGGAAAAATCACTTGAAATGCTTGGAGGAAATGTGCCACTTCAAATGTACTATATTAAATGGCCTTTGAATAATGGAGAATTGCAACTAGAAGAAATACAGTTTGAAAACATAGAAAGTATGTATAGATAAATAGCCAGTAGTCATAAGCTCTAATAACACACAAATTTGATCATATTAATAAGAAGTAATAAAACAATTACAGAATTAATATCTAATATTTTAGGTTATTTTCCATGAAATTAACGAAAAGATAATTGCTTCTGAACTGGTCAAGCCTTTACAATAAGAAATTATGAAAATATTGAATATACAGAGAGTTGCACGAGAAGTAATTTACTACACACTATTTAACTTCTTTTACCTAAATATAAAGTGTACAATCCTTCGATCATTAAACATTGTTCAAAGATACAATCAGTATTTTGTCTCTAACTTGATACCTACCTATCATATGGCCTGTTATACTTATCCAGCTTAGGTATTATGAGTAATAAGTGAACTGTTGAAGTTAAAATAAGGTAATTAGAATACTTCATATTTTTTGCTCAATTTACCAATAGGCTTTATAGGATTACGGGTACTCTTGCAAAAAAATTTAACTGAAGGATATCAGAAAATACATGTATATCTTGATACCAGATGCTCAACTATGCACACTATCGAACCTGACATCAAATATACAAACCTCTAGTCTATGATGAAAACATAGAGCTGCTATTTTTCTAGGCATTACTGAAGCGTTTGATGGTGTTTGGAACTGTGGTATATTCTACAAACTATATGAAATGATGTGTTCTAAATACTTGCTTTTAATCTTGAAAACTACCTTAGTGATAGAACACCACAAGTAAAAGTAAATTACAGTTTTATTCAAAACATTCAAGGACTTCTCTATTTGCTCTACAATCTATCTATCTTGTTACAACTATGATTTAGCAACAGAACATTTAAATTTGCATACATATTGCAGTATATAGATGACATCGCTTTGATCAGTCATAATAATCTCACAATAACAGTAAATAAGCTACAAAAACTTATAAAAGAATACTGAAATGGTTTAACATGTGTAGGATGAAGCCCAAAGTCTTAAAACTCAATAACAATGAAAAATACGATATATTTTCAATCAATAGGTACAACTTACTAATGACATTAGTTCATGCACAGATTTTCAATATAAAATATATTTAAATAATTCCGTATCATACATGAAAATAATTTTTTTAAGTACTTTATTTTAAAAATACAAAAATTGCAATTTACAAAAGTTTATTTCTTAATGAAGCAAACACAGTGGAAAGACACAATTAGTAAAATACATAAGTATGTACACAAAATATATAACTGTGGACGTTCTGTAACTGAACTTGCACAAAACATACTCTACACTATTTTGAATCCTCTGTGTTTTATCTATGAATGTTATACTACAAGTGTGCCACACTGGAATTAGGTAGCTGAAGATTGGTAAGAACCTACCGATTAGTTTCAATATCTTATGGTTTTAGTAATCCCTTCATTGGTAAAGTGCACCAATAATTGGCAAACATAAATTTTATTCTATTTGATGAATATATTTGCTTCAATGTATGTTCTCACCTTATTTATATTTTCATGTCCTATTTTTATCTGAACATCAACTGAATTCCTATTTTTTTGTATAACATGCCAGTAATATTTTCAAATTAGTATTACAGCTTATTCCTTATCAACCATCTCTGGTTTTTCTTCAAATCTTTGTTCACCTTTTTTCTTCCAGTTCTCTTAAATTGTACTTGTACATAGAACATAATAATGACATCAGCAAAAGTAAAGTATTTTGTGTGCAATTGTGCTTTTTCTAGACTTCTCACAAGTAAGGTATATAATTTAAGTCTATCATAATAAATATTTCGTTTCCTACTTTATTTTTATCTTTGAATATTTCTTATTATTTTTGGTAACTGAAAAAACTCTGGTTTACTTAAATTAAATTCAATTCACGTCTTCCTTTTAAATAATCTGCACTACCAACCACTATTGCAATAAATTTCAACAACATTATCAATTTTTAACAAATTTAATTATCTAGTTTTTATAATTCACAAGAAGTAATGTTTACTATTTGCCTACGGTCAAACGCCGCGGTGAAAAAACAAACTGGTTAGATTGACGATTTTGAGGACACTTTTTGTCAATTTTCCCGTATGAGTTCGATCTCCTTGTATAGCCTCCATGATAGATATATTCACTTAAAAACAAAATATGGGAATCGGTAATATCCGGTAGAGCTTCGGACAGCATCGATTAACGGTAGAAGTTAACGGAGGTAACCTACGTAAACCTTAACGTGAATATTTATTTACTGCGCATGAGCAACTGTTAATTTACACGTTTACGTTAACGTTCGTGGCATCACTTAAACTCTCTATTACTTATATATTATATTATTATATATATTTCGTCTTTTTCAAGAATATTTCACAATTCACTCTTTCCAAGGTGTTTTGCATGTTATACAATTTTGAATATTCTATCTCCTTGAGGAAATAAGCACTTATCATCACGTCGAAAGAGTAATACACAAAAAAATCTAAAAGCTTCTTTTGATATTCATGAGAAACTTTCATACTCCAAAAATTTAAAAAGTTATTTCAACTGAAGAAGAAACTGACATTTTATATAGTGGTTGAACACATTCATTGAAAGTTGAAATAAATGACGAAAAACATTCTTTTATCACCTCGTCTAACTGTTTCGAGGTTCTTGAGAATGTATAAACTTAATTCTCTTGTGTGGATATATTTTCTTGTTTGGAGCATTTTTATTGATTTTTGTTGAATCAGTCAGTGATTTTATTTTATAAGGATTTACTTTTTACAAGGACAATACAATAATTGGTACCTTCTTGTATACTTCACTAGGAAAAGGAAATCGGAGGATTTTCCTCCAATTGCCTACAATGGTGAGGTTATTTCAGTTGCAGCGGAAGTGAAAAGTTTGGAGATTATCCTACATAAAAAATTACATTTCCAAATGCACAAAACAGGCTTATGCGGAACTTGGATACTTAAAGTCATAGTATTCTGAGTAATTGTTTTAAGTGTTTTATTCCATTTGGAGATCCATCAGTTTTAATAATTTCTTGATCGCAAATTCTTTTTCTTTCTGACCAAAACATTTAAATGCCGCTGTAATGGCGGTAAACACAAAACTTTGTAACCTATTGATTCTGCATAACAGTCCAAATAATACTCACTTTTTGGCAACTTTGTTTTTATAATTTCCCATTTTTGGTACTTCCTTGAATATTGATATTTTTAGACTCAACCCAATCTAGTAATCTTTTTTTAGATCAACTAGAACATGGAATTGGCTACACCAATCGTGATTGGTAACTGGCGTCATCCATGATAATGAAATTGTGTATAAATTTGGTTTTGAACCATTTTTCAAAGTATTCGCAATTCCTATTATCATGATAGTCGTCGGTTTTTCGGTTACTTTTAAAAACTATACCTGCATCTTCAACATAACCGTCCTCTCCTCCTGCATGCACGATTATCGGAATATTTTCTAAGAAAATGTAATATATTTGTATGTATGTAGTTGCAGATAATCCACTAATATTTAATTTTTTTTTCAGGTAAGTTTAATCGATGAATCGTAATGGTGAGTTCATTTTAAAAAAATACTATTAGTTGGTGCAGGACACTAATTTTCACAAAAATGGAGATATGTTGCTTTAAGCTACCGATACTAAAAAAAATTTTTTTCGGAGGTAAGCAGTGAAAATTTGCCACTAGTGAACTTCGTGATAATATATGAATTTTTCTATTCTAATACAAACTAGGAGTGTTGAGAAATAAGAGGAATGAAAAATGTGATGTAAATAAAAGAAACGATAAGTTGAATGCTGGTTAATGAACTTTATTAAACCAACTATTAATTTTAAACTTACTATTGATTTGGAAATTATTTTGGGTACATGTTATTTGGTTCCCATATTAAGAAGGGTCAGAAAAAATGTGTAATCTACGCCCATGTCCGTGAGCGTCAAAAATCGCACTTTCGACATTTAACAATAACATGCACGTAATGAGATCTCATAACATACACGTGCGTTTAGATAAGAAAACTAAAATTTCTTTGTTTAATCAAATTGCAATCAAATTTTTATCTACGAACTACTTTATTTGGTCTATTTACGTAAATTTAGTCAATTGGAAAACATAAAAGCTTTTAGCATTAGTGAAATACATTTTAGATAAAAAGAGTAATGCCCTTAAATGTCGGCAACACATTATACAATTTCTCAAAAAATAAGTTGCGTTTTTTAGCATGATTTGGAAATAAACGTCATGTCATTTATGCTGTCAATTTTTTTAACAAAATATAGTATCTTCTACAGTGGCGGAAGGCTATGTGAATCACTCTCATAAAAATATAAATGACAACGCTTTACGAATATCGGAAGCGAAAAACTATTATAATAAAGTTTAAATAATTGCGATTTCCTTTATTTCATAGAAGAAAATAGATGGGCGTAGAAAAAGTTTAATACGTTACACGAGTTGTAATCCCATTACGCACTCGCCGCTATGCGGCTGCGTGCGTAAACTTTTTCACTTCGTGCGTAATGGGTTACTTACAACTCTTGTTACGTAATATACTATTTTCTACGCTCATGTCCATAAACGTCAAAAATCGCACTGTCAACATTCCTTGTAAGTGATATTTAACAATAACATGCACGTAATGAGATCTCATAACACACACGTGCGTTTAGATAAGAAAACTAAAATTTCTTTGTTTAATCAAATTGCAATCAAATTTTTATCTACGTACTACTTTATTTGGTCTATTTACGAAAATTTAGTCAATTGGAAAACATAAAAGCTTTTAGCACTAGTGAAATACATTTTAGATTAAAAGAGTAATGCCCTTAAATGTCGGCAACACATTATACAATTTCTCAACAAATAAGTCGCGTTTATGGAAATAAACGTCATGTCATTTATGCTGTCAATTTTTGTAACAAAATATAGGTAGTATCTTCTACAGTGGCGGAAGGCTATGTGAATCACTCTCATAAAAATATAAATGACAACGCTTTACGAATATCGGAAGCGATTACCAATTATCAATCTTGATCTTCTGATGTACCGTGCAGTACTACAGTTATAGATAACCGTTCATCACCGTTAAGTAATAAGGCACCAACGACTTACAATAATTGTTCAATTGTTATAAACAACTATTATAATAAAGTTTAAATAATTGCGATTTCCTTTATTAGAAGAAAATAGATGAGATGGGCGTAGAAAAAGTATAGTACGTTACACGAGCTGTAATTCCATTACGCACTCGTGAAATGTTTTTCACTTCGTGCGTAATGGGTTACTTACAACTCTTGTTACGTAATATATTATTTTCTCCGCCCATGACCGTAATCGTCAAAAATCGCACTATCGACATTCCTCTTAAGTGACATTTAACAACTTTAACACTCCACTGTATGTATTAAAGTGATACATTGCTATTATTTTTGGAAAGAGAAAAAAATAAGCTTCTTTGTGATAGGTCACTCGAACTAGGTAGGTAGCCATTTCAAAAAATTCAAGTTGGCGGCCGTACGCTAAAAAAACATTTGATATTTTCTCTAAAATATGCAGAATAAAGTCACATTCATCGTCCTAGAATTCCATAACTTTATCGTTTCAAAGATAATCACTTGGTGCGAAAATTTTCAGCAACGCTGTATTAAAATTCTGTAATTAGTAATAAAAATGAATCTTAAAACAAAATAAATATCTGAAAAACACTAGAAACTTTTATATAACTTATGCGTATAGAATTAAAATGCTCCCTCCTTTATCATCATTCAATAAATAATTGTTACTTGGTACGTACTCGTAGTAAGTTCACGTACTGAATTTTTATACCGAAAATAGCACGTGTTCCGATTTGTTTAGAGACTGGAAGTGTGTTGCCGTAGCCAAAATTAAAATTAAATTGTTGAACGCAAACTGAATTTATTATTAAGCACTTGGCGAGTATATGTTTGACCTGCTTATGAAAAATTAGATGCACTCTTGTGACTCAACTAGACAAGCGGAATTTGGAATAGGTGCACTTGCTGGGACTACGACAACTAGCCTAGATTTCAATCCCAAAATTAACCGATGGTGGTAAACTGAGTGGCAAAATATCATAGATACCAGAATTTTCAAAAAGGTCCTCTAATCCTATAGGTAACTTGGGAGGACATAAACTGGGCGGTAAAATAATGTTTTATGATTTGGAAATTTGGAAAAATGGTCAATAATTGTCAAAAATTGTCAAAATATTGAAAAAATGGTTAATAATTGCCAAATATTTTCAAAAATTGTCAAAAAGTTGGAAGAATGGTCGATAATAGTCAAAAATTGTCAAAAACTGTCAAAAATGGTCAATATTTGTAAAAATTTTGAAAAAATGGTCAATAATTGTCGAAAATTTTGAAAAATGGTTAAAATTTTTGAAAAATTATCAAAAATGGTCAATAATTGTCAAAGACGGACATTAATTGTCAAAAATTGTTAAAATTTTGAAAAAATGGTCAATAATTATAAAAGACTGTCAAAAATGGTCAATAATAATTGTTTAAAATTGTCGAAATTTTCGAAAAATTGTCAAAAATGGTCAATAATTGTTAAAATTTTGAAAAATGGTCAAAAATTGTCAAAATTTGGAAAAAATTGTCAATAATTATAAAAAACTGTCAAAAACGGTCAATAATTGTCAAAATTTTTGAAAAATTGTAAAAAATGGTCAATAATTGTTAAAATTTTGAAAAATGGTCAAAAATTGTTAAAATTTTGAAAAAATGGTCAATAATTATAAAAGACTTTCAAAAATGGTCAATAATAATTGTTTAAAATTGTCGAAATTTTCGAAAAATTGTCAGAAACTGTCAAAAATGGTCAATAATTGTTAAAATTTTGAAAAATGGTCAAAAATTGTCAAAATTTGGAAAAAATTGTCAATAATTATAAAAAACTGTCAAAAACGGTCAATAATTGTCAAAATTTTTGAAAACGGCAAATTTTTTGAAAAATTGTCAAAAATGGTCAATAATTGTCAGAACCTGTCAAAAAGCTAAAATATTGTCAAAAATGGTCAATAATTGTTAAAATTTGGAAAAATGGTCTTAAATAGTCAACATTTTTGAAAAATTGGTCAATAATTGTCAAAAATGATCAATAATTGTTAAAATTTGAAAAAATTGTTAATAATTGTCACAAATGGTCAATAATTGTCAAAAATTGTCAAAATTTTTGAAAAATGGTCAAAATTTTCGAAAAATTATCAAAAATTGTCAAATTTTTTGTAAAATGGTCGATAATTATAAAAAACTGTCAAAAATGGCCAATAATTGTTAAAAATAGTAAAAATTTTAGAAAAATGGTCAAAATTTTTGAAAAATTGTCAAAAATGGTCAATAATTGTCAGAACCTGTCAAAATTTTTGAAAAATTGTCAAAAATGGTCAATAATAGTTAAAATTTGGAAAAATGGTCTAAAATGGTCAACATTTTTGAAAAATTGTCAAAAATGATCAATCATTGTCAAAACTGTCAAAATTGGTCAATAATTGTCAAAAATGGTCAAAATTTGAAAAAATGGTCAAAAATTGTCAGAAATTTGGAAAAAATGGTCAAAAATTGTCAAAATTTTTGAAAAATGGTTAATAATTATCAAAAATTGTCAAAATTTTGAAAAAATGGTCAATAAAATATAAAATAAAACTTAGTAGAACGTACTGGGTCTAATGTAATTCCCAACATCGCATTCTATTGCGCGTATTTTTATTGATGGTTTTCCCAACCTAGAATTCTATTGTGCATAAGAAGCAAGCTTCTGTCGGCGGTCCGACGACCGCTCACATTTTTTGGAGTTGCTATTATGTCATGAATTGTACTATATATTCGGAGGGTTAGGCCAAGTCGTGTAATTCACCCTAGGTGCATCCATAAATTGCGTCACACGAATTTTAGGACTTTTTGTGTTATTGTTGTGTTATTGTATGCCAAGTTTGAATCGATTGTTGATACCAAAAGAAGATTTCGTGGGGTATTTAGGAAAAATCCACCTTAAAAAAACAGAATGAAAAAGTGGTACGCTGCATTTCTGCAAAGTATATTATTGGAAAGGAAGAAATATCAAACACGTGATGCTGATATTTTTTAAATAGACTCCTATGTATTCAGGAAAAATATCATGCCCAACAGGAATCTCAAAATCCAAAGGGCAGAGTGATATGAAGATATTAAAGTTAACTCTTTATAAAATTCAGATGCACCAAAAAATGTATGCAAGAGAATTTCAAACCAGAATTCTTTTTTCGGAGACATTACTAGATTTATTTAGAGAAGTTCCCAATGTTCTACTTATAATGTCGGATGAGGCTGGCTTTCATTTAAACGGGCTATGTAATAAACATAATTGTCGCATATGGGGGACTGAAAATCCAAGAGTAATAGAAGAATACGAAAGAGATTCACCGAAGCTGAACGTTTGGAGTAGCGTTTCTAAAGAAAAAATATTCGGACCGTTCTTTTTTGAAGAAACTACAATTACTGGTAATGTCTACACAGACATGCTACAAAATTACTTATATCCACAACTTGAACAAGATGGCATCATAAATTCAGTTTATTTTCAACAAGCCACCACACTTTCCACTTTAGCAGAAAAATTTGGAGATAGTTGGATTGGGAGAGCCGGACCAATTGAGTGGCCTGTCCACTCACCAGACTTTTTTTATATGGTCTTTTATCAAAGATAGATGTTATAATCCTATTCCAGAGACTCTGGAACAACTGCGAACATTTCAAGAAATTATCTCGGAAATGTTACGCAATTCTTTTGATCATTTTTTGTTCAGAGACATCTTTATCTAATAAACAATCATCATTAAAAATCAAATAACTTACTCATTTTTCATCTAAACTTCAACAAATTATACCTACATTTTCGGAAAGGGGAAGAGTTCAGCTTTCAGAGAATAAAAATATATAGGGAGTTTCATTCAAAAAATAGACGATATTTGCATTTTAAAAGTACCATTTACTTAAAACACCCTATATAAGATTTCACTAATTAAACATTATACTGAAAAAACTTTATATCAAAAGAAATTGTTCATCGAAGACCGCACCTCCCTATCGTTTCTGAGTTTCGAGATTTTTGAAATTAAAATGAGTCAGAAACTTCTGGGACACCCGGTATTGTAGATTTACAAAATGACTCAATCGCCACTCTCGCACCGTGTCGTATCATTGTGGACGAAAAGTGTTTGCGGATGAAAAATACTTGCTTTAAAAAATAGTCGATTTTTGATAGGCAAATTACCTAGTACTTAAAATGTCATTTTTTGTAAAGGTCGCCGAAAAAAGTACATTTAAGATAGGGAGTTCTATAAACTTGTTTGAGAAGAGGGGCACCATGTTCAATGGTTTTGAAAGAACCAAATAGTAAAAAACGAAAAATTGAAGAAACTGCTTTAATACAACTAAATGCAAAAAAAAAGTGTAGCTAAAATTTTAGTAAAATGTAGTCAAATTTGGTTACCAATGTTAAAGAGAGAAACTTCCAATAACCAATTACTTTTGTTATCAGGAAGGTAACATCGGATGCCGATTTCAGATAAACATTACCACTTAAATGCACTTGTATAAATTACTATTAGAATATCGAACTTGCACGACTTTCTAGTTGACACGGCAACGTCGCATAGTCAAAAATATTTCAGTTAAATAGAGCTAGTTCGCCAGAAACCTTTAATAATTATCGCTCACTGTGGAAAAACCCTGTATTGTAGCTTCATATTATTTCTACAAACAAACTATTTTTGATGTGTGATCGGAAATAAATTCTCCCATGAAAAAAAAAGTTATTCAACGGACTCGCTGTATTAGTAATTACTACTTTATATTTAAGTAGGCGTTAAAAAAAATCAACCATTAGTATTAAAAAAAGTAGTTATTGTTAGCTTACGAGAGGTTTAATTAATAATTTTGAATGTGTGAGGATAAAACTTTAATCTCCAGTAGGTACAATATGTGGGAACATGATATTTTACGTAACGAAAAGAATAATCTGTTGCAAAATGTATTTACGTAATTAAGAATTTAGTTACAATTTTCTAATGATTTCAAAATTAAACACTAAAATGCAGGTTACGGTAAATGAATACATAAAGGTAGGTGTGAGTATTACGAGATTGAGTAAAAATGTGACAGACGAAAGAGGATCAAACGGATTATAATATTTCTAGCAAGCTCAAGTCAGAAATGCACGATACTCCAACGAAGGGTTTTGTGGATTCATCGGGAAAATGCAAATCATTGGCTCCATCAAATAAAGGACAATAAATACATGCTGGATCAGAAATAGGTTGGATTCCAAACGCTTTATTGTTGTCAGTAAGGAATATTAAAGATTCAAGCTTAGATTATCACCAAGATACAACAGCAGAACTTGGTTTGAAAATTAGTTATTGCCGAATATACCGGAAAAAAGTATAATGATGGACAATGAAACTTATCATAGCCGTCAATTGAATAAAGTACCAAATAAACGGGAAATTCAAGAGTATTTGTTAAAAAAAGTACTGTATTTTGAAGAATCGTACAAAAAACCTGATCTCTTTCTAGTTTTAGCAGCGTTCAATATCGAAAAAGAATACGTTTGTGATCCACGGCTTCCCCATATTATTGCAGATTTAACCCTATAGAACACATGTGGCATCAGCTAAAATCCAGAGCTAGATCTCAAAACGTTTCACTGACATTAAACTCGAGTCTTATACAGTTAATTAGAAGTGTGACAAGTAATATTCCCATTAATAGCTGGAAAAATTCGATTCAGCATATTATTAAGGTTAAGGTACCTATCGAAATGCTAATGTCGCTGAAGCACCCTTCGATATTAATTTAAATGAAGACGATAGTGATACTGAACTAGATTTCGGTTAAATAGTTGTAATGAGTGAAAAACTTGACTTGAGGAGAATGAGTGATTTGTAAAGATTGATATATTTAATTAGAATTTAATTTTTGATTACTTATTGTGTACTTACATTATATTGTTTATAATATAGATAATAAAACAAATCTAAATGTTGAAAATAACTTAAAATTTGAAAAAATTGTCACAAATGGTCAATAATTGTCAAAAATTGTCAAAATTTTTGAAAAATGGTCAAAATTTTCGAAAAATTATCAAAAATTGTCAAATTTTTTGTAAAATGGTCGATAATTATAAAAAACTGTCAAAAATGGTCAATAATTGTTTATAATATAGATAATAAAACAAATCTAAATGTTGAAAATAACTATTTACAAGACACTGGCCGTGATGCCTGGATTTAATTGAACAGTCCATGTGGACATGGTCCAAGTAGGTTGAACAGCCGAGATGACGTACCAGAAATGACATAGAAAAACACTCTGAGTAGGTATTCAATTTGCCATAAATACTGATTAATTATTTAACCAACGATCAGTATAGTTAAAATCCCCAAAATTAATGAAAGTATTAATAATATACAAGGTGCATCTAGTGTGTTTGAATTGTGATTATGCATATCAGTACTAAAGTAATGTTGTTAAAACTTTACTTGATCAAAAATAAATGCCTAATTGTAAATATTTAGGGTTATTAGGAAAGGTGCAAGGGGCGCAAACTCTCCTCAGTGCATATAAGGAATATGTGGCACAAACTCTCCACAAACAATATTATAGCTACTGTAAGTGGCGCAAACTCTCCACAGTACAGCAAAATAATATTACACTGCAAGTGACACAAACTCTCCACAGTACAGCAAAATAAGGTTACACTGCAAGTGGCTCAAGCTCTCCACAATACAGGGGGGTGGAAGGAGATATGGGTGACGTGAGATGTCACCCAGTATCAGGAATGGACAAACCGCAAGTGGCGCAAACTCTCCACAATACAGTAGGATTGGATGAATAGGAAATGCAACAACAAATTAATGTTCTTAATATCGTTGAATATTAACTTTAACCAAAGTATTTATTAAAAATAATTTGCAAATGTATATACTCTAAGTGATAAAATAACTTTTAAATTCAAATATCAAATAACAGGCAAAACTGAATTACTCTGTGAGATAGACTCACCTATTTAACTCCTGATATTTTATTATACAATGCACCACAATTCACACTATATTCAAACATATTTATTTGGCTCAAGTGAACACTTCAGGTAGTTACTAGGAACTAAAACTCGAATCGTTCTTAAAATTTTCTTTCCCCTTTCGTGGCTTCGAAGACTACTTTATCGCCGACGTGACATTATGATACTGTAACGTTTATTCTAATTTATATTTACAATTAATTTATATTTACAATTAATTTATATTTACAGATTTATATGTAATTCAGTCCTTATTTAATAATTTATCTAATACACTAAACACACTAATTATAATTTATATGAGAGTCACTTAATAAACACTTTATCGAGGCGCGATTACTTTCCTTCGGTATCAACACTGACTGATTGACTAATTGCCTGCAGCGATGCTTGTGGCCTATTTATACTCGCGCGCCGTAATTCTAGAAACCTTTCGACGTTCTGGCGGGTTCACTGGATATTCTCGATGTTTCGTATTCTGGATGCTTCTCGAAAATTGGGCGGAGGAGCCATAGTCGTCTCATACGGGGATTTCACTGGGGGCACTAAGTGAGCATATTGATGCAGTAGCTCGCGTAACAATACTTTATTTATCTGTTTCAGACAATTGGTTGTCTTTGTCGAGAAATGCATTTGTGAAATATTAGGGTATACCCATAATTTACTTTATTTTACTTGAAACGAAATAGTAATTATGCGCCAAGGTAGAAAAGTGACTTATTATTGTCGAGGTCCATTAATGGATCCGAGACATTAATACAGTTTTCTACCGTGGCTCATATAGCATTTTTTTCACTACTGGTATTTTATTTTTTTTAATATTAGTTTTTTAAAACTAATAAAAATCGAATATGAATTTCAAAATTTTCTTAAAAATCAAATCACTCATGCTTCTGTCAAATGTAAAACACAAACGCCAGTTTATAATATTTTCATATTATGAGGGCCGTTCGGCAATGCTACTCCATTGACTCAGTACACTCCTCCCTTCTTTAAACCGTTCGGTTATTACAGAACGAGTAAAAGGAGCAGTCTTTAAATCGTTCGTTCACTGTGGAGTGGTGTGAAAAGAGTTTGTACCACCTCGGCGCATTTCGATTACCAGCCAAAAAATAAAATTCATACGCATTTTAGGTTACATAGTTTACAATTGCGAAGTAATAATTATTCATATTTTATGAAAATTACTAAAATATAACCACAAAAATATTACACCGAATGACATTTGTTTGAGTTTGACGTTTGATAGAAGATGTCCCTCGTTTGACAGTTTGAGAGTTCGGTAACAAATGATTTGACATTTTATGCAATGTGTCAAAAATGTTCAGTAGTTTAGTTTAGATGTAGGAAAAACCTGTTACTACGTTTAAGTGCGTTACCTCAACTTGTGAAATTCAGACTATCATTCTCGTGTCACTGTAAAAAAAGATTTAGTTTTTAGAAATTAGGTCCTAGTTTTATTCATGTGATTCGTGTAAATATATGTAGATTCTCGAAAATACATTTATATTCTGGTAAATATACGTATTGAAAAATCTCCACGTTCCATTTTATAGACACACAGGCTCTTAATCTAGAGTTTCGTGTAACTCGCGACAAGTTCGTGTAACTTATAGTGTTTTGATCCTAAAAACCAGAGTATCTGAACAGTTTAGTTTATACCTAGTAAATAGATCTCAAAGTATTGGTGGATTTAAAGCAATTACCTTCGTTATCAGGATAGTATCATAAGTTTTTATCCATGTTTTCTTATGATTTAATGTTGGAATTGTTGTATACACACAAACATTTTTATGTTTTCATCATCGTAATTTTATAATATCTTTTTTTAACGTTACTCATAGAAAAGTTTGAAAAAAAAAGAAAAATATCCATCAAAGTATTTTGACATTACCCAAAATCGAAAAAAACACTAGAAAATGCAGGTAAATCACTAAAAAAAGGAAATCAATCTATTCATTCATTCATATATTTGGGTTGTGCTCATCAGCCCAGGCACTTGAACTGAATCTTTATACCATTTCCATTCCAGAAGCTTCGTGTCTTCCATGAAGGCCACTAGTTTGACTGGAGGGATTTTCAGTAGTTGTGATGGTTGTATTAATTCCTCTCCAAAGTGCTTCCGTCTAAGTTCTTGTAAGTTCTCGGAGAAGCAGAGTATGTGAGTAGGTGTTTCATCATCAAGTTCACATTTTTAGCACATAGGTTCACTAACTTTGCCCCTATTGTAAAGATGTTTCCTCAAGGTGCAGTGTCCAGTCTCTAGGTCGGTAACTGTCTTCAAACGTCTCTTACCCAGTTTCAATAGCCTGATTGAGAGTTTCTTGTCTATCTTGTTCAGTAAACTCTTTGTATGGAGGTGTTCTTGTGTCAACCTCCATTTAAGTTGGTTCTCGATTTCCCCTCTTATGCAATCTTTTGTGATTCCACAAAACGGTTCCGGACCTATGAGGTCTTCTTTAGAGCCTTCTTTAGCTAACTGGTCCGCCATTTCATCACCTGCAATCCCCTGATGTGCCGGCACCCATATTAGAGACACTTTGTTGTCTCTTGCCAGCCTGTTGAGGGATTCTTTGCAGTTTATTTTATATTATATTATGTTTTGTATGATTAGTATAGTAAAGTCAGTTTTTTTATTTTTATATTTTGTTGTGAATTTTATATTTTTATATTTTATTTATATTTAAACGATGTCGCTCTGTCCATAAAATTGTATAATTTTTCATGACAATAAAGCTTATCTCTCTCTCTCTCTTTTTCTCTCTCAAAAACAAATTTAAGATTTAAAATAATAATAAAAAGTAGATAAATAGTAGAAATTGTCAAGGAAAATTATATAAAAAATCGCAAAAAGTACAATACATCCTTTGCAGAAATGAAAGTTTTGATTGTTATAAAAGACAATGGTGTGGGAATTTACATAGAATCCGAATATCTTTTTCCATTAATAAAGTATTTCCCAAGATTCGGCTGCCAAAATAATTCTAAAAATAGAACTAAAGGTGAATACGAAAAAAATGTAATATAATTTAAAGTCTGTTCATACTTATAGTGAAGTGACTAATTAGACTCCTATTAAGAAAAGCCCTTGTAAGCTATGAATTCGAAATATGACCGAACAGGTCCGAACTTTGCTTAGAATTTAAACTTTGCTTAGAATTTAAACTTTGCTTAGAATTTAAACATTGAAATAGAATTTAAACATTTTATTACATTTTAAATACTCAATTACGAATTGAGTTATTATTACAAATTATAATTATGATTACAAAAATACAAATTATTACGGATATATGATTTTTCCGCTTCTTCAACATAGATGACAGAATTTGCCCAACTCCGTGGAAGGATATTAAAAACTACCTGTATAAGTGTATGTACAGTGTGTCCCATTTTGTGTGAGACTGCATGGTTTCTCGGCTATTAATAAAGACAGAGACTTTTTTGTGAAACGATTAATGATGTCAAAGGGACACATTTTACATTGGAATTAAGAATGGAAAAAGTATTATTATCATGGTTAGTGGCAGATTTCAATTGATGTCAAATAGATAAATGATATGATTCATTACGTCGTAATTTTTATACTCTTCGATCACTAAACAGACTAAATGAGTAACTAGCGATACTGAGCTAATAGCCTCGTCACGTGCTCGAGAATCTGTTGCTTCGTCGTCGTTGTCTTCTTGGATGTCGCTTGGGCGTAGTTGTCTCCTGCCGTCGTTCCTTTTGGCGCTGGTTTCCTCGTCGTCCTGTTGCTTGGGGCATGTGGACATCCCTTATAGTTCGCTGGGTGTTCTCCCTGCAATTTGCGCAGGTGGCTGGCTTGCCCCTTGGCCTGCTGCACTCGTTGGAGCGGTGTGGTCCTCCGCACTTGGTGCTTACTCTGCATGTCGTCTGTCCATGGTGGTATCCTTGGCAGTTATAACACTGCGTCGTCCCTTTTCCTCTCTTCTGTTCTTCCAATCTTATCCTCACTTGTTATATGTGTTTGATTTTTCTTATTTTTTCTTTTTCTTCCACGTCTAATTCCACCTTAAAGATGGGTAGTGGTCTTCTTGTTTTCCCGATTCGAACTCCTTCCTTTTCTATTTCCTCTGTTATCTCTTCTACGTCTTCACAGTTTGTCAGTCCTTTGATGACAATTCTTCCTTTTTTTTTCCTCGCGTGGTGTGTAGGTATACCATTCCACTTCCTTTCTTGCTTCTCTCAGGTACCTCGTTAGGTTTCTGTAGTCTTAGGAATTTTTACTCCGAGCCTTTCTCGGATAGTGATGTACCCTGTCCGTATTCCCATCATGTGCATGTCTTTCCTCACGGAGTTCCAGTGGTGGTTGCTCCTGAGGATAACGTGTGGTGGTCGGTGTGTCTTCTTTTTGTTTTCCATGATGGCTTCGTCCATCATTTTTTCGTCGGCTTTCTTTCGGGCGGCGGCTTCCTTCTTCTGCTCTCTCTGGATATTCTTCTGTGAGATCCATATAATCGTTTTTTTCCTCTACTTCTTGGGGGGATTCCGTTCTTTGTGTCTTTCTACGGACACTTTCTGATCGGCTTCGTCTTCTTTTTTTTTCTTCTTGCATATCCCCCATTGCTTTCGCCATGATTTGCTTGGCAATCCTCAGTCCCGTAATTTCCTCTTCCATTCGCCTAATAGTTCCTTTAAGCTCTTCTGATTCCTTTTTGCTTTATTGGCTTCGTCCCTCTCATGCAGCTTGGATTTCTTGCATGTGGATGTATTCCTTTACCTTTTTCATCAATTCTGTGGTATTTCCCGTGTAAACATCTTCACTGTTTGTTGATGAGTCCTGTCTTAGGCTTTTTTCCTCACTATGCTAGCCCGTCGTGCTTCTCTTGCTCGTCGTTCTTCGTCGGATACTGTAATGTCTTGCCATCTTCTTAGTGGTTTGCTGCTAGCTTGGCTGCTAGAGCGGCTGTTGCTTCTTCTCGGCATCTCCGTAGTTCCTGTCCTCCACAGGTCCTAAAACATTTAAAACATCTATAATGCAAAATTAAAAAATATTCCAAAATAGAAAATAGTGTTGAAAAACACTATTTGCGTTAAAAACGCTGTTTTTGTCTTCTGATTAGCTTTCGCCGGTTCGGTTGATAAAAATCAACCTCCGTCCAATCGCTTTCTAAGAATCCGTTTCGCTTGCTTTTGAGTATCTAAGACACGCCCTATCTACTCGGCTGCTCGCTGCCTGTCTATTATTTAAGTCATTGGATGATTATTATATATGCATTGAAAAAATACGACATGGTAACATCTGTGGAATCAAGCAAAATAAATAAATAAACTTTGACATTTTTTATGTTGGCATAGGATATACATCTGTTTACTCTTCTAGTATGTTCATTGTTCGGAATTTATACTCGAGTCTTAATTGCCATTAAATGCGCATACTTTAATTTTATCAATAGATATGTACAAACAAGAACTTACGAGTAAACTGTAGAGAACTGTCAAAAAGTAATTTAACCCAATGTTAGATAGGTCATAACCATATTGGATATTGACCGAATATTGGGATCTAGCATTCGTATTTGGATGTAAGTAAACTTGTGTCTTAATGAAAAATATGCTCCTTGATGGATATAATTAAAGTACAGTTCCTGCATATCTAATACAATTAATGTATGGGAGTAGAAAAAGCCATTTTACTTCAGTTTATGTCAACTTTTATCACTTGCATAATAAATTTAGTAACTAGGTACCATAATTTTACAGTTTTTCTTGAATATGTTTACACCATCTAGCTATTATTTTTATAGTTTCACATTTACCTATTTTATTTTAATAATCAGTTATTATAGTCGCATGATTATGTAATTTTTTGTTACTAAGTAATCATCCTTGATAGAACCTTGGATCCTTCAATAACCTATAATCTGGACTTATAATATGTAAATAGAATGCTGCGAACTCACTGTTGCTTTGCAATTAAACCATTGCCTGATCAAAACACCAAAATTCGCATTAAAACAATTTTAATACATTCCCCAAATTGACGATGTGGACAATAATAATTCTTGAATGAACGTGGATAATGTTTTTTAGAATTTATGCAAGAGTTCACTGTACTGATACTAATAAATCATGTTAAAAAAATTCAAAATTGTTTCCAAATTGAAAATGAAAGGAAATTAAACTGAAATATTTAGAACCGTATTAAAATATAGAATTTTGGTGTTTAGTGACAAACATTTTTTTTAAACCAAAGATTGTCAGTGTCAATTTTGCTAATAGACAAAGTAATAGGTAAATATTTTTGACAAATATCCTAGTAGAAAACGGATGGTGCCATCATATAAAAGACATTACGTAGTATAATTTTGATATGTTTTGGATACGCACATGTTTATCTGTAATTTGTTATAAACGTTCAAAACGAAAAAAAAAACGTACTTTTCTTAGTTTATTTCATATAAGTTGAAAATTACTGGACCAATATCAATGCTATGTATAGAAATTCGAACAAATTGAGGGGTCGGGCGACTTGATAATTAGCAACCGAGGAAATTCGGAAAAACAGGAAAATGAGTCATTTTCTTAATTTTAAGAGCTGAAATTTTGTAAAAAATAAGTTCTTCATATGTGCTGCGACGAGCAGACGCTAGATCGAAAATATACGTTTTGTTGCTTTACATTTATAATTTCCAAACAAGAAGACAATATCAAAATATGAACATATATATGCATGATTTTTACCGAACATAATAATATGCAATAATTTTTTCTAAATTTGCCTAAATATGCAAATGCATATTTATGAAAATACTCAAAAATCAGACAAAATGTTAAATATATACACTTATTTTTAAAACATATTTCATTTTCACAAATAAAATAAATGATTTACAAAAAATAACGGTGTAATCATTAAGAATCTAATACATTATAATATGATTTTATGATCAAATATTTTTCAAAATTTTCAACCAAAAACTTTCATCTTCTATCAGTAAAAATGTGTTTGGACACAGAAAAACTTCTTTCTATATCTACCGACGTAATAGGGCAATATTTTAATTTAGGCACTAAACTAATTTGCCAAGTTTGCCAACATTCTTTAGAAAAGTTGCCTTCGAAAATACTGACAACTTCTCTCAAAGAATCGAAGCTCCCATTTTTTTCTAGTGTTTTTTCTAATTTATTTCTAATTTTAACCCCTATATTACCGGGAATTTTTTTACAATGAGCCGAAAAAGTGTTAACAAGATTAACTGAATCACTTAATAGTTTATGTTTTATGAACAAAGTTCTTAATTACTATACTATATTCAAATGAATTCGTAAAGTCGACAAATGCCGAGGATAGTTACTTTACGCTCTAGCGCAAAAAGTAATCTTTTTCGCTTTGCTTATTTAATCAAACCACGCCCTCCGAATTAACTCAATTGGTGAATATTTAACAATTTATCAGATTAAAAATCAAATAAAATTATATGAAAATTGTCAAAAATTTTGAAATATGGTCAATAATTGTTAAAAATTGTCAATTATTGTTAAAAACTGTTAAAAATGGACAATTTTTGTCAAAAACTGTCACAAATGGTCAATAATTGTCAAAAATTGTCAATAATTGTTAAAATTTTGAAAAATGGTCGATAATTGTCAAAAATTTTAAATTTTTTTTGAAAAATGGTCAAAAATTTTGAAAAATTGTCAAAAATGGACAATAATTGTCAAAAATGGTCGATAATTGTTTAAAACTTTGAAAAAAATTTGAAAAATGGTCAAACATTTTCAAAAATAGTCAAATATGGTCAATTGTCAAAAATTTGGAAATTTTTATGAAAAATGGTCAAAAATTTTCAAAAATGGTCAATAATTGTCAAAAACTATCAAAAATGGACAATTATTGTCAAAAATTGTTGAAATTTTGAAAAATGGTCGATAATTGTCAAAAACTATCAAAAATGGTCAATAATTTTAAAAAATGGCCAAAAATTTTAAAAAACTCTAAAATTTTGGAAAATTGCCAAAAATGGCCAATAATTGTTAAAAACTATGAAAAATGGTCAAAAATTATCAAAAATGGACAATTCTTGTTAAAAATTGTCAAAATTTTGAAAAATCTTTGATAATTGTCAAAAATTGTTAAAGTTATTGAAATACGGTCAAAATGGTCAATAATTATCAAAAATGGTCAAAAATTTGTAAAAATGGTCCATAATTGTCAACAATTGTCAATAATTATCAAAAATGGTCAATAATTTTGAAAAATGGTCTAAAATTTTGAAAAATTGTCAAAAATGGTCAAAAACTATGGTTAATAACTGTCAAAAATGGTCAAAAACTATGGTTAAAAATTGTCAATTTTTTTTTTGAAAAACTGTCAAAGAATGACAATTATTGTCAAAATGGGTCAATAATTATCAAAAATTGTTAAAATTTTGAAAAATGGCCAATAATTGTCAAAAACTATCAAAAATGGTCAAAAATTTTTGAAAAATTGTCAAAAATGGCCAATAGTTGTCAAAAACTATCAAAAATGGTCAAAAATTGTCAAAAACTGTCAAAAATTGACAATTATTGTTAAAAATTGTCAAAATTTTGAAAAATAGTTTATAATTGTCAAAAATTAGGAAAAATGGTCCATAATTGTCAACCATTGTTAATAATTATCAAAAATGGTCAAAAATTTTGAAAAATGGTCTAAAATTTTGAAAAATTGTCAAAAATGGTCAAAAACTATCAAAAATGGTTAAAAATTGTCAATTATTGTTAAAAATGGACAATTATTGTCAAAAATGGTTAAAAATAGTCACCATTTTGAAAAATGGTCAAAAATTATCAAACATTTGGAAAAATGGTCACTAATTTTGAAAAACAGTCAAAACGGTCAATAATTGTTAAAATTTTGAAAAATGGTCAATAATTGTTAAAATTTTGAAAAATAATCAATATTGTAAAAATTTTGAGAAATGGTCAATAATCGTCAAAAGATGTAAAATTTTGAAAAATAGTCAATAAATAATACGAGCCGTTTGCGAAAATCGATTTAAGCACGTAATCGATTTACTAAAGATCGATTCATATTACTATAAAAATCAATAATTTAAAAACGATTATAAGAAAATAATAATCGATTTCTATAAAAATCGTTTATTTTTTAACATCCCTAGTCAGTAGATCTTTTTAATGTTAATCATGATGAATAGCGAAAATGACGATTATTCTAGCACTCCTATTTTATATAACCTAAGATAATATAAAAAACTGTTTTAATTATTAAAAGGGCGACTGTAGAAAAAATTATGAGTGTTTTTCGAACGTAAAGTAAAATTGCGGCTTTCGAAAGATCGCCACCAACAACATTCTTTCTCAAGCGGCAATCTGTTACTTTACGCTCTAAATACACAAATAACTATTTTCACATTTGAAATTAATTGATTGACTATTTCAAATCACTTCTAACAACTTCTACCAATCTGTTTATGCCATGTAGAAGACACGTAACATGGGCCAAATTTGGATAAAATATTTTCAAATTTTGTCCTACTTTCATCTGATAAAAATATTAGAAACTTTTCGCTGTTAACTTCATTTGGCAAAAAGAAGACTGAAAGTGTTTGCTGAATGATACGGCTGACAATTATATTCTTGGTTTTCTCTTGCTGTTTTGAAGCTATTAAATAAGGCATTCCTCAAACGCAGGTATACCTACCGAAGGTTTTTATATATAATGTTTCTAGGTAAAGAATGATTATACTTATTTCCTAATGGCCTTTAAGCTAATAATATTTCTTGGAAAACCCCTCAATTACTAAAATAAATTTAATGATATTGTAATGTTATTTTTATTAAAAATGCAATGTTGTGCGAAAAAAGTAAAAATATGCAATTTATGCATATATATGCACTTTGCACTTTTTTAGAAATGGGACTATCGATAACGCATCCAGGCATGTTGCAAATTCAGCTCTTCAAGAAAATAGGGAACTTGACTAAAATTTCAATTAGCAAAAATGTGCTATAAATCATTAGAATGCAAAAAACTATTCTTCTGTGACAAACAACCACTATGACGAATTTAAAATGCAGAAAATTTCAAAAAAAAATGTATAAGGTCAAATAAATTATATAGCAGATAAAATTAAATAATACTTCTAAGTGAGGTTATAGGTACAATATTTTAAAAAATGTAATAAATTTGAACATTGGTATATAAAAACTCAAAAAACAATATAAAATTTGAAATATATTTGATTGATGTATTATCCATGGTAATTCGTTTTTTTAATTTTTCAAATTTGGAGAAACAAAATTTTATTGAATATGAAATTGTTCAATTAAAAAACAAACAAATTTGTCGTTACGACTTTGTAAAGCTATATTACATATAATATATCTTATTTATTACTATCTATTATTTTGTTTAAATATATCTACTATAAATAGTGATAATGACATTACTGTCACTTTTGTATTGTATGAATAACAATTAGGACGATCGACAATTGATTAAAAGAAAGTGTTATTTAATAAAAGTAGAACAATCACATATAAAGCATTCATAAAAAACCCAATTACTGACGTCTATCAATGAATTTAAAAATCTACGTCGGATATTAACCTTTATCGACCTTGACTTGTACACACGCCTACATAGGAACAATTATTAAACGTTCAATTTCATTCATGTGCTAAAAAATGGCAAGTTCAACAATGTTGCTACATATAAATTAACGACGGAGATGTTTAAATAATAATTGGAATCGACTGAGTAATAGTGAATTTTATCAGTTTCAAACAATTTTATGAATATTGAACTTTTTGAGACCTTTTATGTTTGTTATAGGTGCTAATTATTAGACTGCTATGAAGTGCCCTTTTATTCCAAACCTATCCTGGACCACCGAAAATTATTATTTAGGGCGCATTCGATTCGAAATGGCAATGGCTCTTCTCGAAAGGATTTAGAAATTATCCCTGTAGGAAAAATCAAGAAATTTTTATTTTTCACTTTTTTATTAACAATCGAGGGCATTGAAAAATGAAAAACGTGAATAAAGCAATGAGGAAAATTTTTTTCTTAAAATTTCCCTTATAATTTTGTTTTTAAATTGCTTAAAGCTATATTTTAAAATTTTCAACTTCTATTGTTTTAATAATTGTCATAAACAAATGCTTTCTTAATGAAAGAAAATAAAAATAATTATTTTCAAGCTAATTAACAATGTTTTTGCTGCTAAATATAGATAATAAAAAACCTTTTCTTTTTAATCATTATTTATAACGTTCTCTCATACTGTTACATTTTTTTTCTCTTGTTTATTAAAATGATGAATTAATTTACAGATTGGATTCAACAACTGATTTCGGATCAACTTTCGTTTAGCTGAAATCAGTTATGTAAGAAATATTCGTTTATTTACTATTTGGGAACTTTTTCTAAACAGAAAGAGTCGAATTTTTTTGCGGAAATGCATAATTTTCATTTTTCCGACTTTAGAATAGCTGAAACCAGTTACAAGAAAATACGTTTCTGTTTTACATTTTAGACAATTTTCTAAACATAAACACGCAAAAAACTTCTTGCGGAAATATATCATTTTCATTTATTGATAAAAACAGGCGAGTACAAAACCGTTTGTCTCTTGAGATTTTTGAAGCGATATTAAGCTGATAAGAATAGATATTATTCATTGATCTGTGTTAAAGGTCGGGAAGAGGATTAAACTCAATTTTTACTTAGTTTATATTATTTATTATAGTTTATTTATTAGTTTCAGATATTCTAAAGTCGGGAAAATGATGCATTTCCGCAGAAAGTTTTTTGTGATTTTGTATTTGGGGAGGCATCTATATACTCAAAAAACAAATTTTTTTTTTGAAACTGGTTTCAGCTAAAAAAATTTCACCCCTGATTTCCTACAATTTTGATGTCCACAATTTTTTTGTGCGAGCAAAATTGATATTCGAGAATTTAGGAAAATGATCAGGGTCGATATGTTTTAATTATTATTATTTTCTCAGCCGTAGAACAATATATTTGAAACTTTAGTTAGTTATAACATATTATTAGTCGAATTTTCGTTTATTCCACTTAAGCTTTCTCCATTATGATGAATTTATACAAGAATCGACCAGACAAATTGGTGTTACCTTAAAAGGAATACAATTAAAATGACAACAATGAAAAAACCACAAACACATAAAAGTCTTAAGATTTACAATTAATTAGTAAGAGAAAGTGCTTATCAGTGGCGGCTCGTGGTAAAAATTTTAAGGTGTTCTGCAATTTTTGAAAAAATGTTTACCTTGTCTCCCATCAATTTTATCGTCCTTTCTCCGCCTTCCGTGTTAAAATATTGGATTTTTGGAACGATTGTCAATTGCCACACAAGAAAAATAAGAGTCACGCACTAAGCCCACGAAATATTCCCGGATTCTCGGAAGTATCGCTCTCATTATGTCCCCGAAGAGCCAATTCAAAAGCTCCACAAAATTTAACACAATTAATAATTTTTGATAAAATATATCGATTCTTCGACACGTTTTCATAATGTTTCTGTATATTTAACCAATAAGCTGAAACTATTGAGCCATAATATTAGTTGACCCTAGTAACGCAAATTCCATACAATTATGAAGATGGCTTTCAGAATTTTCGTGTCTTTTTATTTCCAAACTCAAATGCTCTAGATCCGTGACTCCTATTTCCGTCCAAGCTTTATCGCCACCAAAAAGTAAGCATCAATAGTGATATCTGGTAATGGCCTACCTTTTGCTTTCAATTCTATCTCTTCTTCATATGAATATTAAAAAAATCTCTTTTCATTAATTAAATTGAAGACCACCTTCATAGTTCACAGTTTATATAATAATTGTCAACAATACACAGAAACAAAAATACCCGCACCGCGGGACTTGAATCGAACCATACCGTATGCCTCGCTGCGCTGGACTAAATGCAGCGATTTTAAGAGGGAAAATCACGCATGATCACGGCTTAGTTTTAGACAGTGAAGGGGAATAAGTGTGCAGCGCGGGTGTTTTAAACTGCTCGATGGTATGGCTCGTTGCTCGTTGGTATGGCCCAGCTATATAAAATATCAACGATCGCGCGAAATAGGTTCGTTATTCCACTGGTGGACTTTTTTTTAATTTTTTTTTGGCTTAGACTCACGGCATTCAGCCACACTATTTACGCTTGTTTGTTATTTCAGATGTGGCTTCAGTGGCTTGTTTTTTTTATCATTATGACAATGCGAATGCCTTATTCTAAATTTTATATTTGATAAAAGGAGATGTTTTAGTTAATTAGAAGATTTTTTTAGGGAGCACTGCAGCGCTTATGTACTAGCCGCCACTGGTGCTTATATATGACAACATGGTGATGCCTTTATTATGACTAAGAAGACCAAGTCCCAGTTATCTCGTTAATCTCAAAAAATAGCTCAAACGATTGGACATTTATGGATGATAAGTAGAAATGGCAGACGTTAGTTTGAGCTGGGTAAATTCACACCTTTTGTTTTGTCTCTTAGTCATATCAATGTTTAGATCAAACGTTTTTCTCTTTCGAAATAAGTTGTTTTACCATGTAATCATTAAAATGTTGATTTTTTGTTGTTGCCCAGATGGCACGAATAAAGTTTTAAAATTTTGTAGTTGCAGCTAATCAACTTTTGTGTTGGTTGGTAATGTTTGTAATTGCTGCCAATCTAAATATATTCAGAAGAAACCAACATAAATTATATAGGAACCCTAAATGTTACAACTATCATGTTACCACTATCCTAATATTTTGAAATTGACAGGTTGGTATTAAAAATAAGCAGAAATAATGGAAAATCGAAGATACTTTTTTTAATGAGTGCCTACGCAACAAAAACGAAACACATCAGAAACTAAATTTATTGTAACTTCAAATTAAACATTAATGTGTTAATAAATTTAAAAAAATTGTACCTTTTATACTAAGGAAATACATGAAACTTTTTTTTGTATTTAGCGTAATTTGGCATAGTTTTTTAACTTATGTGTTTTGACAACCGAAAAATTCATATAATTGTTGATTTATATTAATTTTTTCATTTATAAAACATTTAACATTCAAAAAGCTGAACAGCCATCAAAAATGTGGGAACAAAATTGTCTGAATGTCATGTCAAATATTAAAACCAGCTAGTTCTGTGATCTATGTTTTAAGCTAAAGGTAAGGAAAGAAGAAGTAGCTAAAGGTGGTTTATATTTATGTCTGTTTCAGTTTCCATAGGAAAAATCTATTGAAAAATCGCTCATATGAGCAACCGGAATATATTATATCGCCCAAATAATCGCAATTCGCAAAAATGAAATTCTTCTCGTTGACTTTTAAAATCGCCCATTTTACGATAAATCGCTCGAGTTGGCAACCCTGTCCTAACCTAACAATTTATACCGACTCAGCAGACTAGTGCTTTCGTTTTTCGGAAATGCGCCCGAATTCAAATACTATTGTTAAGAGCATGTAATACGTAAGTGCTTGAAGAAAAACATAGGTTAAGAACATCTTAAATAAACTGCTCCACAAAAGTTAGGGAGGTTATTCTAGTCCTAGTCTATAAGCTTAAAATGGTGTTAATTCTACATACTGATATTAAAATTATGTGGTTTAGCTCATTCGATTCGGAACAATGTCTAGATCATTGTGCCAAATAATTAAATTAGTCCATAAAAAATTCCAAAAGTTATAAACAATTAAACTCAAAAAAAAAATAGTGTTTGGTTTGTTATAAATATTTTCGAAATTTGAAAAAAATATCCTTAAAGAGGAGGATATTTCCAATAAAAAAGTCCGAACTCCCAGAACTCTATCTCTATTATTTATAATTTTAATTTAACGCTGAAAATAGCCCTCCGCTCGCCATTTTTAGGTTGCGCGCACGGCCTCGAAAGCGAGTACGTCACTTGAAAAAATTCTTTTTTAGTACTTTAAGTCTATTGAAAAACCTTAAAAAATTATAGTATAATCTAAACACTTTGAAGAATTGATTCCAGTTGGAATTTTTCATAAAAACAAATTTTTCAATATGCTAGACGATTGTTAATTAACAAAATTTTTTCAAACTTCCTTCATCGTTCTAAACTAAAAAAAATGTTTAAATAATTGCCGTAAAATTATTTCGCTTCGTGGAGCTCTTCTTATATACAATATACATACAAAAGAAGATTGCGTCATCAAAGTTTTAAAAATGTTAATACTTTGTTTATAATAAGTAATGTAAGTTAGCAAAAAATGGCAAATCAGTCATTTATTGTTAACTTGAAAAAATTATTCTAAACAAAGTATTAACATTTTTAAAACTTTGATGACGCAATCTTGTTTTGTATGTATATCAGAAGAGCTGGACGAAGCGAAATGATTTTACGGCAATTATTTAAACATTTTTTTTTAGTTTAGAACGATGAAGGAAGTGTAAAAAAAATTTTTAATTAACAAGCGTCTAGCATATTGAAAAATTTGTTTTTATGAAAAATTCCAAAGGGAATCAATTCTTCAAAGTGTTCAGATTATACTATAATTTTTTTAGATTTTTCAATTAACTTTAAGTACTTAAAAAGAATTTTTTTAAGTGACATACTCGCTTTCGAGGCCGTGCGCGCAACCTAAAAATGGCGCGCGTAGGGCTATTTTCAGCGTTAAATTAAAATGATAAATAATGGAGGTACAGTTCCGGGAGTTGGAACTTTTTTTTACTAAATTTCCTTCTCTTTAAGGATATTTTTTTCAAATTTCGAAAATATTTATAATTTACGAACAATAAGCTACAAACCAAACACTATTTTTTTTGGTGTTTAATTGTTTATAACTTTTGCAATTTTTTATGGGCTAATTTAATTATTTGGCACAATGATATAGACATTATTCCGGATCGAATGAGCTAAACCACATAATTTTAATATCAGTATGTAGAATTAACACCATTTTAAGCTTATAGACTAGACTAGGTGCACAACTCATGGATTTATGTTGAAAATTATTAACCGTATAATTCACTAAGGTTTTTTCTGTAATATATATTGAATGTAAGTTTAAAGGAAATTGTTTTCTTTTGTATTCTCAAGAATTTTACGTAAGTTATTGTTTCCACTTTATTCAGTCAACTGTGATTAAAAATTTAGAATTTTTTTTTGAATAATGCCTAGACGTAAACTTGGTGCGGATGAAGCTAGTGGAATATTGGTATGATTGAGACGGGCAACTGGAAACGTGAGAGAAAGACCTAGAAGTGGACGACCAATGGTTACTACCTCCGTTCAAGATCCTTATCTGACTGTTTATTCCCGTAGAGAATCTCTGAGTACTTGTCGGATCATACAACAGCGTCTTTTAAATGTTTCTGGTATTTCGGATTGAATTGAAACAGTACGTCGAAGATTACACGAGGTTAACTTAAGTTTACGAAGACTTTTGAGAAGAGTTCCATTAACACATATTCTTTGCATGCTCGATTGGCATGGGCTAATAAACATGTGAATTGGAATGCTGCTGAATGGAGGTCCGCATTGTTCATATATGTGTCAGAGTATGGACGGTTTTCTAATAGTAGGCGTGTTCGTGTATGGACTTTTCCTCTAGTGCCCAGAAATCGAACAGCAGTGCAGGAAGTTCATCCGTTCAGAGGTGGTACAGCTGCTGTTCGGGAAGACATTTGTTTTAATGTGCGTAATTGTTAGTTTTTGATGGGAACATGACTGCGCAGATGTACGTACAACAAGTTATTAATAATGTTATACGTCACGTTTGTTTCATGCTACTATTAGACCAACTTTTCTCCTTTTTGACCGCATCGCAAGAGTAGTCGAAGACGCTTTGGTATCCCGCATTTGGCACTGTCCCCTCGATCGCCCGACCTTAATCCCATTGAGCATGCTTGAGACCAGCTACAAAGATCCTTGAATTTTCATGAACCAGCCCCTCAGACATTCCAAAGACCTTAGACAGCTTTCACCCCAACTTTGGGGACAAATCGAAAGTATGCAGAGGCCTTGTTTGACTGTGATTGATATTAGAGGAAACCAAGAATTTTTCCCCATACTCTAGGACATACGGTTTCCGAGATATGGTACCTCGTTACCCTTATTGAATCACCCGGTACAGTAAAAAGTAAGAGATCCCTAGTCGATAAAATTTAGATACTAAAAGTTGATATTATTTTACCAGCTAAACATTTCAGTTGTAAAATAATCATGGGTTTTTCTCTTGAATCAATCATGTTGGTGTTAAGTTAAAACGAAATATCTTCGAGTGGAGTATACTTGTGTACTTTAATTTTATTTAAAAGTAAACAGGTACACAACCTCAAATTGGAAATGTATTGCGCAAAAGGACGAACAAACGCTTACATAAAAGAAAAAACATTCAATTTCTAACATTATAATCACTTGGTGACCAAAAATCACAATTTGTGAACTTCCTTAACTTTTGTGAAGCAGTTTATTACTTTATTGTCCTTAGGCAAGTGATAGTTACATCAATTTTTCATTGTTCACTTTGTTTGAAACGCTCCATGAAACCACATCCTGTTTTTTTCACAATAATTAGTGGTATTTACATTTCGGGAAATAAATGAAATAAATGTTTTCGTTTAGAACCTTGGAAATTCCAAAATAATTTATCGACAAAAGAAACATTTTTTTAACATTCATTTCAACATTTGAAAACAAAAACAACTATTCCTTTAGGTATATACCTCGACCTACCTAAGTATATACCTCATTTTTAATTTTGGTTGATGGAAAGCATTTACCTCGGTCTGACATTGTCAAACTTGGTATACAAGTTAGGATGATGCTGCCAATTTGAGGGGAATTCCACAAAATAGAGAATCTCAGAAAGTTGCGTGGAAAAGGTGGGGAATCGACAGTTGCGGGAATTTTTGTTGAATATCAAGAATAATAACAATTTGTGACTACGATCACTCCTCTCTATCAAACGGTTATATGTACCTAAGTCCCAGGACTTAGGATAGAAAGGGATAGGATAGAAAGACTAAAAATAATTATAGTACATCTTATAAAATTTTCCTTACTCTCTTAGTTAACGAGCTGTAGGGCTCTAAAGTTGGGGACTAAAATTGTTTTTTATTTATTGAAAATTAGTAAAATTTTAACCGTTTATTAACACTATAATTGCACACTTTTTGGCGTCATAAATAAGTCTACTACATTTGTGAACTCAGGTACTGACTAAATGCAATGGTTGACGCGGCAATTTTTTGTTAAATATAACTTTTTTCAGTTATAAATCCAACGATTAACTTTTTTAAACATTTTTAAATAGAAATAGTCCTTAACGGTTTAAGAGATACGGGCAATTTTATGTCGCACTGCACACCTATTGGCGCATTCACATTTTTTTTTCCTTATTATATTATTGGAAAGATCTTACTTGTATACTTTGATGGTTGTACCAATTAGCATCCAGAGTCCAGCATTAAAACTAGGGGAAGCTAAGTGTAGGCTTGGTATCATGTAAAATTTCACAAAGCTACATGAACACTAACGAAGAATGAAAGTAAGCATGTAGGTAGAAGGCCTAAAATGATGTTGATTATTTTTTTCGTATAATTTTCAACCAATTAGATCGATCAATTTAGTTAAGTTACCTTGTATAATTCCGATAATACCTGATTATACATAGAATAGCTCTACCAATCGAAAATTTTACAATAGTTTAATTTCCATAGTAACGACATCGACATCAATATACAACAATACACAAACTAACAGGACCCTCAAATTTGGACGTTTATCAATAACTGTTCAAAAATGAGTCGATTCAGAAATGTATCATTAAATTCAATAGACGAAAGTATACGAAATACTGAGCCTCATAATACAGTGAAAACAAATAAGTACGTATGGAAACAATTTCTTACGTTTTGTATTGAAAGAAACTATATATGTACTAAATGAATCAATATCCACTGAAATGATAGCATCCATTTTGAAAAGCATCAATTTTGAAAGATTGGGCTTCAATATGAGAAAAGGTAATGGAGAAAATTATAAAGAAAATGTTGTTAAAACGATGTGGAACGTTACGGCAAAATAAGTACAAGAAAAATATATGAAGGAGTTTAATAGAATAATTGATCCATTCTCTAGTCCCATATTTTTAGCTGCAAGAAACGCAAGAAATTCAAAAAGAAGGGAACTTCAAATGTTACCGGACAAGAGAAAGGTTAATGCATCAACATTTAAAGATACCGAGTACATAGCAATGATAGAAGCGTGGGATGAAAATACAGCAGAAGGATTACAAATAAAATTCTTCTTAATTGCTTCTGTAGAACTTGCGTGGAGGGGAAATGAAGGAGCGTCATGCTTGACTCATTATTTTCAAAAGGAAACTGGAAATGATGATACCCCAACTGGTAAAATATAATATAATCCTATTTTCACCAAAACAACACAGGGAGGAGCAAAAGCGTGTGCTAACAATAAATGGCTTGTTCCCAACCATAATGAAGTAAGTCGTTGTACAGTGAGACTTCTAGATAAACTAACGATAAAAAGAAGCGAAAACATCAATATTAAAATAGATAGGTTATTTCTGACCGTAAATCCTAACTGGAGAAAACCAAAATCTTCGGCTGGTACAAAAATATGCCAATTGGTGTGCATGAAATTAGTAAATGGACCAAAAAGTCTGCAGAATTGGCAAATTTGAATACGACAAACAGAACATTTTCAAATCATTCTCACCGAGCCACTGCTGTTTCACAATTGTCAAAAGCAGGTGTATCGGAACAAGAACTTATTAAAATAACAGGACATGGCAATATCAATTCTATTAAACCCTACCTACAGTTAGATGAATAACATCACCAAAACATAATAAATAAGACGATATCCAGTTTTAAAAACTCTACAAGCTCAAGTAATAATACCTTTAGTACTTCCAGCAGTAGCCATGTTTCCAGCGCAAAAAATAGCGCAGAATCTCGAACTTCCTGCATAATTACAAATCGTGTCAGTTTGAGAGAATAATCCTCCCGCTTCGCGGTCGGATTATTTAGACTGTCAAACTGACACTCTTTGTGATTATGCAACAAGCTAGCGATGCATAACCTGATTATTTTGAAGTACTTATAGTATTACTACTGATAATCCTCATGAAATAGAGTTTGCTCCCAGGCATAAAAAATGAAGTCTCCTTAGAAGTCTCCTTAATAAAAATGGAATATTATAGATGGCCAAGATATCCGAAGATTTTCGATAGTTTTCCAAAACTTTTACGGACACATCACCCATCAAACCTCCCCCCCCCCAAAAAAAAACAATATTTCTCTGACAGTTGTCCTTCTTAATGAAAGTGACCTTTTACCTATTGATTATCAATCAAATTAAGAGAAGGTCAAGGTCACCACATTTAATAATTTGGATTGATACCAAGCTGATGCACTTCTTCCCTTTCGTCTTGTCTTTATAGTGTAATGGGCTGATTTTAATATTGTTATTTTATTTTTTGAATTACTCTGAAATTTTAATTATTAAACGCTTTTATAAATATGAATAGTTTTTAACATGTCTAATCCTTTGAACCCATAACAGAATATGAGGCACAAACTCTCCACAGTACAGCAAAATAATATTACACTGCAAGTGGCGCAAATTCTCCACAATACAGTATAGGATTATGAGTTAAAGTACGACCAGAAATATAAGAAGGTTATAAATCACCAACCACTTGAGTTATCACCAGGCGGTCGATTCTACGCAGAGTTGTACCTGCCCTATCCATTAAATTTTGTTTTAAGATGATGATATTGGATTAAGATAATTATTAACAAAAATAGCTTGATTATAATAGAGAATTGTTTATGTATATTTAATTTTAATATAACACAAAAACATTTATAAACATCACGATAATGAATGCGATTATAGTTATAGAAAATTTATAATATTTAAATTGTTCAGAATTAAATTTAATATACCCACACTTGTGAAGTTGCTGTTTTTTTCATATAAGTATCTCACACATGTAATCCACAAGTGTCACAATACAAAAATTAAAATAATGCATCAGAAACCTCTAGATGGCGCAAGTGTAACTGCAGCTTTTGTGGAATTTACAGGTTAGCTGCATGCAACAGTGACATTAAACCAAGAGCAACAAGTCTGCGGAGCTAGTTGTATGCTATAATTTGTGCAAAAGAGACATTTTTCGTTTAGTGTCAGTTTAGCCAGTACTATAAAAGTAAAAATTGTTATTTTAGTATGCAACAGCGTCATTTTCGGCTTAGTAACGGTATTGAGGCATTTTAAAATACAAAAAATGAATGGTATTTCGGGAAAAATAACAATTTTTTGTTTAGAGACATTTTATCGCTAATTATTTTTCTGAAATTAATTATTTGAGAAGAAATTTATTTTAGTTTAGTGTCATTTTTCCATACAATATTTTGTTGTTTTTTTATAGCGACCTTTTATTTTTTAAATAATATTTCTTCTAAGATTGTTCTAGTATATAATATTCTTTCCAACCTAGGTTTTGGCGATCGAAAGGCTTCATTTCGTAACAAGGAATTGAATGTTTACTTTTGATATCTAGAACGTTTAATATAATTTATTTTTGCAGTATTCGATGACCTTACTTTTAACAAACGTCAAAATTCGGGTATTCCAACTAATGACCAAGAACAGCATGATTGTAATATTTTTGTTGCGAAGGCACCTTTAACACCATGTGGAAACCCGAATGTACTTTCATTTAATATAGACAGGTCTTCTGAACCATTACCCCCCTAGTAGATAATTTTTCACTGCAAGAGATTCCTACGTTTTCTACTGGAATCATCCACTCTAGTTTCATCGAGCGCTTCTAGTACTTCAAGCTGCAGTACATCAGAATCTTCATCATCCGAAACAGAGCCATTTCAGACCGATGAAGCCCTCGAGCAGTCGTAGAGCAAGAAGGCAATCAGTCGTCCGGTAGTGAATCAACTGCCTCGGAGCAAGGAACTAAAGAAATATCTCCCAAAAAAAGACGGAAGGGGCAGATTTCCAAGAAGAAAATGGCTAAAACCCTTCGGGATTCTGGCAAGGAGTATGTTTCATTATCAAAATCGAAGAAAGTCATTGCTGCCAAAAATGGGCCCCACTTGTGGTTACAAATGCCGTCTTAAATGTTCGGAAAAAATTACTGAACAGCAGAGAGCAAACTTTTTTGAGGCTTATTGGGGTTTAGCTAGTTTGTCAAGGCAGAGGGACTTTATTTCGGACTGTATGAATGTCATTTGTCCAAAATATCAATATAAAATGATCAACAGTAATCGTAAGTCAAAGCATGCCTTTTATCTGACGGTAGACTTAGTCAAAATAAGGGTATGTAAAATATTCTTTAAGAATACTCTTGGGATAAATGACAGGCCCATTAGAACTGTTATTGACAAAATTAACAGCCAAGGTATTGTTGAGCCCGAAATGCAAGGGAAACATGATGGAAAACAGCTGAAGATTACCCAAGATACAATTGCTGGAATAAAGAAACATATCGAATTGGTGCCGCGACTTGAGCTGATGCCATTTATGTTCAATTGGGTTAAACATACAGTGATAATGAGGAAGTCTGAGTACCGCATGTCCCAAGATTTCAGCCAATGAATCACAAAAATATTCCTTCTATTTTCGGTTCCTGCGTGAATTATCGTAATTCGTTTTCCTTTATTAGACGGCGCATTAGTTTGGCATAAGTCAGATGAGTCTACCCAACTTTTGTTTGGAATATCGTGTGTATCGAACCAAATTTCATCCAAATTTTTTGCCAATAAATATTCAAATCTTAAGATTCCATTATGATTTTTCTGCTACTAGTGAGTTTTTTAAATTTAAATCCGTTTTGTAAAAGAGACTTCCTTAAAGTATTTTTGCAACACCAGTTTCATTCTTTTTAAGCCGATGCCCAAAAAAAAAATGGTGAGCCTACTATTATTAAAATGCCAAACTATTACCTGAGATATTTTAATCCGGACCTGGGAATCTTTTACGAGATTGATTATCTATATTTCGAACAATAGGTAATAATGAGGGTCGTCGGCTTATATTGATTTACGACCTTCTTAGATCTCTGGTCGTTCTTTTTACACTGCAAGTGGCACAAACTCTCCACAATACAGGGGGAACAAGGACATTTGGGTGACGTGAGTAGACTTCCTTTAGCAGGAATGGTAAGTGGCGCAAAGTATAAATAACAGGGTGAGAAAAAAAATGTCTTACACTTAGCTTTGTGGAATGTCGTTTTTGAATTGGGGAAAATGAAGTTATTTCATTGGCAGCAGTATAATTCAATGCCTGTTGGGGTCATACATAACGTTACCATTTATTTTTATTGTCGTTTTATTCAAAAACAGTATCATGAGAACAACATAATAAAGCAAATTAATCAACATTAGATTGCAGAGTAGACTCTGTAGACGCCTTTGTTTTATTTATATTTGTCGTAGGAGCAATCAGTTTCAAAATGTCGGGTCTAGATCATAGATTATCTGTCTAGATTTAAAGTAGCTGCCGTTGTCGCGCGTTTAGAATGCAATAAATTAATATAGCAAGGTAGAGGTTCGTGTGACAAATTATCGTTTGTCTGTTTGTTAAAGCGGGACATTATTGCTCTGGCTGGTGACAGACAGTCTGAAAGCGGGACGTATGGTCACGTTAGTCATACATCCCGAGTTTTAGTACGTTCTTTGTTTAGAGAAACATTTTTATTTTTGTTTCCCTAATATCTAAATCGAACCCAATATTTTACAACGTAGTACCACCGTACATCAACTAACGACAAGTAGATTCACTTGCGTCGGAACGTTTGAAATTTTTGGCACATCGTCTCTCTGGCGCCATACTCGCCCGTTATCATAATACAACAATTACGAGGGACATACGTGTGGTTAAATACTGCAGTGACCATTATAATACAGGAATATTAAAATAAAATTTAAAAACTTTCAAATCAAACTACGGTGTAATCGAACAAGCTTCTAATGAATATTATTGATTAAATTGTTATGTTTAGCATAGTAATGATTACAAATGTTTAAGTATACTTAGTTTGGGGTGTTGTTTCTGTAATTTTTCTGTTTTAATGTTACGATTAGCAAATTTTAATGTATAATAAATACGTAATCTTGTATACAATGAATAAAAATAATCAACTGGGAAATTTGTACAAGGATGCCACAATTTAACATTCTTAAAGCTATTTTTAAGCTTCATACCGACACCATATTCAGAGGATATTTTATTAAATTGATTTATAAATATGTTTTCCAATTCTATAAGGAGTTCCACAAAATTTTTGGGAGGCACAACCAAATTACAAATGTTGGATGAAACACTATAATCTTTATATTTCATAAAAACGGTAGCGTCTCCTTCTAGATTATCTATCTCAATAAATTCTAAGCAAGTGTTACACGAATGCTGCAATAAACACTTTTTAAGTAGGTATCCAGTAACGTATACCAGTGCATTTCCATCGACACTTTTTATATTTCTATAATCAGTCGTAAACACTTTTAGAGGAGTATAGATATTATTTGTAGCCGTAGAACTAACTGTACTTTCAAGCAATTCAGATTTTGTATTAAGCAAAATTTTATTTAAATCTTGCATGCAGTTTGCTTCTTCGGAGTAATCTAAATATTTAAGAGAAGTTATTTTTTTAAACGCTCTGCAGAATTGGATTGGCGTAGGGTTTCTTACGTTACCACAACAATTTCTGATTTGCCCAAAAACATTTTCCAGACAATCCTGGTTAAGGTTTCTCGTTAATAAGAAAGTGTAATTTTTTGTTTGGTGTAACATTTCCCACAAAATAAAAATAGCTTTAATTGTCAACTTCACCCAAATATAAATTTAAGTTGTTTAGTAACATTTTTTCCGTTAGAACTGAAAACTTGAAGGTTGCTAAACATTGTGAGCATATCTCTAAGAAAAGTGTTTTGCTTTTCAGTGCCCATAAAGGCATTGAAATTATTTAAATGACACGAGTTTAGAATGTCAAAGAGATCGTTCATATTTTGTATGAAAGTAACTGTAGTTCTGGCTGATGCTGGTAGAATTTTAAAGTCAATATAAGTACTCAATGCCACGGCTACAGAGTGACTAAAAACTTGGGAAGCAAGTTTTACCTTCATCTTTTTAAAACTGCTGGGGTAGATATGTTCATTAGTAAGTCTGGGTGCCAATCTGAATTCTTTTTGTTTCTCGTAATTATACATCGTATCTAAATAGGCTTTGTTGGTTTCACCATTTTTAACTATGAAATTGTATTTAAAGAAATTGTTCCTTGTCGATTTCAAAAGATGGGGTACGTCAAATAAATAAACAATTTTTATACTATCCACAAAAAATACCGGATTGTCCTCAGTTAACTTTAACGAACTTTTCACCAGTTTTTGAAAATTAGATCCTTGATCAGATACTACTCCCAAAACATTTAATCCTGCATTGGATATTTTTCTGACACTTTCAAATAATATTTCTCTTAGATCATCGGCGGATGCCGAATTTTTATAAAAAAAATAAGCAACAGGCTGTTTCCAGCTAGTTGCTATACTTCTAGCCATCACTACCAGTACACTAGATGCGATGTCCATACTATTTTGGTTAGTTTCTTTAAACCCAACAATTTTGTCAATAGAAATATTATAATATAAATTGGATTTGATTGACATTTCATCTAGACACAAAACACAATCTCTTTCCTTTTCACCTAACAGCTCGGATCTTGATTTCATTAAATTAAAAATTGAATCATTAAATCCCGGTTTTAAAATCCAGCGTCTAAGAAAACGATGAAGTGTTGATATTGAAGGCATTGTACAAACTGTTGACATTTTTCTGTAAGCTTTCGGACCTAAGAAGTAAACAATCAAAGCAAATTGCTTAAATTCGTCAGTATATCTTGCTCCTTTTGGAGCTTTATTCAGTAGTTTAAACTGACATTCTAGAAAGTTGTATGATTTTTTGGAATAGTTTTTTTTTAAGAATTGCAAAACGTCTTCATAATTAATGTTCGTTTCTAGAGACCTTTTGGAATTAGATAATCTGGTTCTCTTGAGATTCCTAATTTTTTTTCTCTATAACTTTTTCCTTGGTGTAGAAGCTGAAAACTTTGGGCACGTCTGAACTCCAATATCTATAAAGTAAGTTCATTCATTTTGTTAAAGTCTTTTAAAAATGTATTTAACCATACCTATTTGAGCACTAGTTGTTTGAATAGAAACGTCATTGCAGACTTTAATAGGAACGTCACTGCAGGTTTTAATAGGAACATCAATATATTCGTCGTTATCTAAAACAAAAGTTTCACTTTCATCGTTTATGTTCAGATTTTAATAGAACCAATTCAATCAATAATTAGTTAGTTCAACCTCTAACTAAAATTAAAGCAATAAACATATAGAGCAAATTTCTCACCTTCAGTTCTTTGTTATAATAAAGAACGAATTGCGAAACAGTTAATTCGATTCTTCAATTCATTTGTGAAACTATTGTCAGTAAAATGCAAATTACAAATTTTTATCCTATTATAACATTGTTCCACCGTTATATTGGCATATCGGTGGTTTCCTTTAAAACCCAAAACATTTTTCCAAGCTTCACATCTGCAATATAATAAAGAAAATAAAAAAAGTTTACTTGTATACTACTAAATTACTACTAATTTTGTCTTTTGGGCATCTAAAAAACGATCTCTCTTTCATTTTATTGCGACAACCATCAACAGAACAATACACCACTCCAGGCATTTTGTAATGAAATAAGTCACTATAATATTTATACTAAATACAAAATTATAATAAAAATATGTATAAATATTTTAATATTCACGCAAAAACCATGATCTGCTCACAAAAACGAAAACAAAAAGCTTTAATTATATTTCCGAAGTTCCGATCAGCATCACATTAACACTGCGCGCTACCCCAGACCCCTTTACTCAACACTTTCTCGATTTAAACTCGCCAGAACTCAGCAGACGATAGAAGGGGTAAGGAAATTTTCGGTAACCACTGAATCGACGAAGTGAATTTACTTGTCGTTAGTTGATGTACGGTGGTAGTACTCTTGAAAATAATACTTTTCTGTTAGAAGTGGCAACACCTACATTAAAAACAACTGCCGGTTGGATTATTCAATTTAGCCTACTCGGTGTTATTTTATTAGTCATGTATCATGTGCGTTTACACGCGCGATTCCCCGTCTGTTGTTTGTTTTCATTGTCGCGGAAGGTTATTTTCACTTGTTTTTAGTAGAATAGTATTTGTGCGTCGTGTCTTTACTATATTGTGTGCGGATAACTAATTCGAATCTATTCAGGTAATTATTCTTAAAAAGAAATCATTAACTTAATTACGTCACTTTAACAAGTATTTTATTCATTTCTTAGCTCATTCAATGCACAGAAAGTTGTAAAGTTTCGTTTAATTTAAACACACTGGTTCGTGAAAACATCGTTTACTCTACGAATCCCAAGATACCTAATATAACAATGATTGCTAATCAGTCAATGTAATAATTGAAGTTAACTATTAACTACTCTCCGTGGCGTGTGAACGCGATTCCTTGATTTTTAATTGCGATTTATTGGTATCATATCCTTGGGATATACACGGAGTCCCAAAAGTTTTCGACTCATTTTCACTGCAAATATATCCGAATGGTGGTGCGGTTTTAATTGAACAATTCTCGATTTTTTTAATGAAACACTCTATATGTGTAAGGAGGGAAAAACTTGACTTGAGGAGAATGAGTGATTTGTAAAGATTGATATATTTAATTAGAATTTAACTTTTAATTACTTACTGTGTACTTACATTATATTGTTTATACTATAGATAATAAAACAAATCTAAATGTTGAAAATAACCATTTACAAGACACTGGACGGGATGCCTGGATTTAATTGAACAGTCCATGTGGACATGGTCCAAGTAGGTTGAACAACCGAGATGACGTACCTGGAATTAGATAGAAAAACACTCTGAGTATTCAATTTGCCATAAATAATGATTAATTATTTAACTAACGATTAGTATAGTTGAAATCCCCAAAATTAATGAAAGTATTAATAATATACAAGGTGCATCTTATGTGTTTGAACTGTGATTATGCATATCAGTACTAAAGTAAAGTTAAAACTTCACTTGATCAAAAATAAATGCCTAATAGTAAATATTTAGGGTTATTAGGAAAGGTGCAAGGGGCGCAAACTCTCCACAAACAATATTATAACTACTGTAAGTGGCGCAAACTCTCCACAGTACAGCAAAATAATAATACACTGCAAGTGACACAAACTCTCCACAGTACAGCAAAATAATAATACACTGCAAGTGGCACAAACTCTCCACAGTACAGCAAAATAATAATACACTGCAAGTGGCACAAACTCTCCACAGTACAGCAAAAATTAGGTTACACTGCAAGTGGCTCAAGCTCTCCACAATACAGGGGGGTGGAAGGAGATATGGGTGACGTGAGAAGTCACCCTGTATCAGGAATGGACAAACCGCAAGTGGCGCAAACTCTCCACAGTACAGTATAGGTATGTGAGTTAAACTGCAAGTGGCGCAAACTCTCTACAATACAGTATAGGTATGTGAGTTAAACTGCAAGTGGCACAAACTCTCCACAATACGGGGGGGTGGAAGGAGATATGGGTGACGTGAGAAGTCACCCTGTATCAGGAATGAACAAACCGCAAGTGGCGCAAACTCTCCACAGTACAGTATAGGTATGTGAGTTAAACTGCAAGTGGCACAAACTCTCCACAGTACAGCTAAATAAGGTTACACTTCAAGTGGCTCAAGCTCTCCACAATACAGGGGGGTGGAAGGAGATATGGGTGACGTGAGAAGTCACCCTGTATCAGGAATGGACAAACCGCAAGTGGCGCAAACTCTCCACAGTACAGTATAGGTATGTGAGTTGAACTGCAAGTGGCACAAACTCTCCACAGTACAGCTAAATAAGGTTACACTGCAAGTGGCTCAAGCTCTCCACAATACAGGGGGGTGGAAGGAGATATAGGTGACGTGAGAAGTCACCCTGTATCAGGAATGGACAAACCGCAAGTGGCGCAAACTCTCCACAGTACAGTATAGGTATGTGAGTTGAACTGCAAGTGGCACAAACTCTCCACAGTACAGTAGGATTGGATGAATAGGAAATGCAACAACAAATTAATGTTCTTAATAACGTTGAATATTAAAGAACTTTAAACAAAGTTATTATTAAAAATAATTAGCAAATATATATAATCTATGTGATAAAATATCTTTTAAATTCAAATATCAAATAACAGGCAAAACTGAATTACTCTGTGAGATAGACTCACCTATTTAACTCCTGATATGCACTACAATACACTCTATATTTTAATAGATTTATTTGGCTCAAGTGAACACTTCAGTTATTTTCTAGAAACTAAATCTCAAATCGTTCTTAATATTTTCTTTCCCCTTTCGTGGCCTCGAAGACTACGTGACATTTTGATACTTTACTTATCTGTTTCAGACAATTGGTTGTTTTGTCGAGAAATGGATTTCTGAAATATTAGGGTATGCCCATGATTTAATTCATTTTACTTGAAACGAAAACTATTTTAAGAATAACAGGGTGAGAAAAAAAAATTGTCTTACATATGTTTTAATTTAATCTGAAAAGATGATTATGTGAAAAATAAGCAAGTTATTTGCTTGGGCTGATAGCGATATAGCCAGTTTCTTCTCTTGAATGCTCCTATCGCCAGCTACACTTCAGCCTATTGGTATTTTTTGGGACTTTCAGCCAGTTACATAATGCTTTATTTAACGCACAGTTATTCTCAACTTTCGCTCAATCCTATTCTATAACAACATTTTGAAATTTCCATTGATGAAAACGACATTAGGGTCAATTCTATGAGAAGTGGTTAAACATTAATGGCAAGCTAAAAAATCTGTTTTTAACGTTAATTGAATGTAACCCAATTCCAATTATATAACGTCAATATTTAAAGGATCATTTAGAATCATTTATTTTAACGGTGGTGTTGAATGAAGCAGTGTTGACAGGTCGAACTTGATTTATTTGAACTATTTAGGTCGTCAAGAAGATCAATATGACTTTTGCAATATTGCAACTGACCATTAGCTGCCTCAATGGAGTTGATGAAGCTGATTTGTGGGTGTTTGGTAACTGCCTTGACCAAGAAAATGCAAAGTATATAGCACTTGGAGATTATTAAATATTGATGTTTGGCTATATCATCCATGTGTTCAGATATTAAATTTATGACAAGTATCTTTATCAATTCTAAAAAGCTTAATGATTATTTTTATATCAGGTAATTCGAAAGGATTCCAATTATCTCTCAAATTTCTTGGAATGATTTGATACTGTTTCCTTAAAATAATTTGAGTTGTCAGTAATATATCATAACCTCCAAATTTAAATCGATTCGGTAATATTTGACAAAGTTTCCGCTATTAAAAATATTTTAATCTATAGTCAAGTGTAGGGTTTAAATTTTAACAGGTATCGCGTAAAATTAAGCGTTTTCCATTAATATTTTAATGATTATCATGTGGATTTAGCGGATTGTCTAATTTTTAACCATGCTTTAAAATGTAACAGCTGCTTACAGAATTGACCCTATTATAAGATAACGTGGGACACTCTATTATTGTGTAGGAATCTGTATTTGTATATGCCTAATCGATGGAAACAGTCTGCAAACATCTTCTGCATATGATTTTGGTTAACCGCCTTCGCTTTCTAAATCCATTTAACGTGGTGGATCAGTCCTCGGATCATAATTATTGTACTTGTTCACTGATTTGCTGCCATTTGTCCCGGTCTCTTGTTTTCCCCTTCTAGCTTGTAACTCCTGTCCTGCTTAAGACCTTTGCCAGGCATTTCGATCTGGGACTTCCATGTCTTCTTTTTCCTCCTGGCTGCCATTGTAGAATAGCATTTGTTACTACTTCTGGTCTTTGTCTCCATATATGCCCCAGCCACTCCATTCAGTTCTTCTAATATCTCTTGATTCGTTTTCCTTCTATATTCCTGCTGCCCGATCTTCACTGTACCCAGATATGTTCTTATTATCTTTCGTTTGTCCTTAATTTATCTTCTATTTTCCTCATAGTTATCGTTTCTGCTGCATACATTGTTATGTGCCTTATAGTCCACCTAGTATACCTGAATTTAACTTTTTTTGCTGCTCTCCTGCGAATGGACTGTTGATTTTGGAACGAGGAATCGAATACACTTAGATACTCGCAGGTCTCCAATTTTCCGAGAAATCGAGGAAAACCGTCCCAACTCTATGTTTTTCACAATTATTTCAGTAACGGTAGGTAAGTTGTATTGAAAAAAGTTCCGAATAAAAGTTGTAGAGCGACCAATTTTACGTCGAAATGAGAAGCGAACGACGGTTTTCCGTGATTTCCACGATTTCTCGGAAAATTGGAAACCTACGAGATATTTTCACTGGACTATTATTATTTGTTTTTTATGTTCATCTTGGTTTGTTTGGTCAATATTTTACTTTTTAACAGATTTTTGTTTGCTTGGTACGCTCGGTTTGTTGCCATTATTTTTTCTTCGATCTCCGTTAACAATGTTATAAACCCCACCCAGTTGAATTATATTTTTAAAATGATATTACATTTTCAGTAAACTTACAAAAACAAAGAAAATTAAACCCACACACAACGACAAAACATTATGAATAAAAGTAGGTACTTACATCAAAATATTTTTATCGTTACTAATTCTCATATTTTTCAAAGTATTAATGAATGTTTCCATACTCACCAAACAGGGAATAATATATATGACATTCAAAAATTATGTGTAACATGGTTCGTTGTAATTTCGTTAGTCCTTTACTTGGACCGTTGCTAGTGAGTATATGTGTTAATTAAACGAATAACTTCTGAATTGTTCCCAAATTAAGGTGAGTTGCATCAAGCCTGGAGACTGAAAGTACCTACCATATTTTATTATATTATATAGTAAAAGAAAAACAAACTTGTGATGCCAGGGATGTGCATTTATCCTTTATCGATAAGCTCGAAATAGTAATTAGGTACAGTCCGCAGAAACTCTCGTGAGCTGTGACTTTGAGAAAGTGTGCGCCAAACACAAGTGAAATATCTGTTAAGGTACGTTTACATTAAATTACAATTTAAATTGAAATTACTTGACAGATGCTTGTCTGGACATTTACATTTTTGATTGTTTATTTTGTAAGACAATTTTTTTTTCTCACCCTGTTATTCTTAATATAGTTTTCGTTCCAAGTAAAATGAATTAAATCATAGGTATACCCTAATATTTCAGAAATGCATTTCTCGACCAAACAACCAATTGTCTGAAACAGATAAGTAAAGTATCAAAATGTCACGTAGTCTTCGAGGCCACGAAAGGGGAAAGAAAATTTTAAGAACGATTTGAGATTTAGTTTCTAGAAAATAACTAAAGTGTTCACTTGAGCCAAATAAATCTATTAAAATATAGTGTGTATTGTGGTGCATATCAGGAGTTAAATGGGTGAGTCTATCTCACAGAGTAATTCAGTTTTGCCTGTTATTTGATATTTGATTTTAAAAGATATTTTATCACATAGAGTATATATATTTGCTAATTATTTTTAATAATAACTTTGTTTAAAGTTCTTTAATATTCAACGTTATTAAGAACATTAATTTGTTGTTGTATTTCCTATTCATCCAATCCTACTGTACTGTGGAGAGTTTGTGCCACTTGCAGTTCAACTCACATACCTATACTGTACTGTGGAGAGTTTGCGCCACTTGCGGTTTGTCCATTCCTGATACAGGGTGACTTCTCACGTCACCCATATCTCCTTCCACCCCCCTGTATTGTGGAGAGCTTGAGCCACTTGCAGTGTAACCTTATTTAGCTGTACTGTGGAGAGTTTGTGCCACTTGCAGTGTATTATTATTTTGCTGTACTGTGGAGAGTTTGTGCCACTTGCAGTTTAACTCACATACCTATACTGTACTGTGGAGAGTTTGCGCCACTTGCGATTTGTCCATTCCTGATACAGGGTGACTTCTCAATATCTCCTTCCACCCCCCTGTATTGTGGAGAGTTTGAGCCACTTGCAGTGTAACCTTATTTAGCTGTACTGTGGAGAGTTTGTGCCACTTGCAGTTTAACTCACATACCTATACTGTATTGTGGAGAGTTTGCGCCACTTGCGGTTTGTCCATTCCTGATACAGGGTGACTTCTCACGTCACCCATATCTCCTTCCACCCCCCTGTATTGTGGAGAGCTTGAGCCACTTGCAGTGTAACCTTATTTTTGCTGTACTGTGGAGAGTTTGTGCCACTTGCAGTGTATTATTATTTTGCTGTACTGTGGAGAGTTTGTGCCACTTGCAGTGTAATATTATTTTGCTGTACTGTGGAGAGTTTGCGCCACTTACAGTAGTTATAATATTGTTTGTGGAGAGTTTGTGCCACATATTCCTTACATGCACTGGGGAGAGTTTGCGCCCCTTGCACTTTTCCTAATAACCCTAAATATTTACTATTAGGCATTTATTTTTGATCAAGTGAAGTTTTAACTTTACTTTAGTACTGATATGCATAATCACAGTTCAAACACATAAGATGCACCTTGTATATTATTAATACTTTCATTAATTTTGGGGATTTCAACTATACTAATCGTTAGTTAAATAATTAATCATTATTTATGGCAAATTGAATACTCAGAGTGTTTTTCTATCTAATTCCAGGTACGTCATCTCGGTTGTTCAACCTACTTGGACCATGTCCACATGGACTGTTCAATTAAATCCAGGCATCACGTCCAGTGTCTTGTAAATAGTTATTTTCAACATTTAGATTTGTTGTATTATCTATATTATAAACAATATACACAGTAAGTAATTAAAAGTTAAATTCTAATTAAATATATCAATCTTTACAAATCACTCATTCTCCTCAAGTCAAGTTTTTCCCTCCTTACAATTTTGTGAATTGAAACATGTTTTAAAACCAGTTCCTCATAATCAAAGATTACAAAAAAAATCTTTGTCATAATCCTAAGTATATTCATATTGGACTCATTGCCCTTCATGGCCATAACATTTCCCTGTACTTGGGTCCTTATTTTAAAAAAATGGACTTTCACATCACATCACAGCATGAACATAACCTTAAAATTTATGATTTAGGAATGTTTGATTTATCCTTCCAAGCCGCTTGGACAAATTTGAATTGGGCGAGTGACCTTGAAGATAATTTACAATGTAAACGACCTTACATTTTTTCATTTGACAAGCACCAAAATTTCACTTCCAATTAAACCACCTACCTCTAGTGGAAACGAAAAAAATTCGCTTGTGATAAATAGGGCAAGTTCACGTTAGGTACTCTGACAGTCGCCCTGAGATAAACAAGCTTTTTCTGCACATCTCTTGATTCTTAATAGTTATTTGATTTTGATTTAGTCTTTTTTCGATGTTGTTTCAATTGCTGCTGTCATATTTTACTAAAATTTTTACAGGAAACTATAATTAAGTAAATAACTACAAAACCGAGATGGTTATTTGTCGAATATAGATTTTTGGTTTGTAGTTAGATGTGGAGATGTTAGTCTAGTCTATAAGCTTAAAATGGTGTTAATTCTACATACTGTTATTAAAATTATGTGGTTTAGATCATTCGATCCGGAATAATGTCTAGATCATTGTGCCAAATAATTAAATTAGCCCATAAAAAATTCCAAAAGTTATAAACAATTAAACACCAACAAAAATAGTGTTTGGTTTGTAGCTTATTGTTCGTAAATTACAAATATTTTCGAAATTTGAAAAAAGGTCCTTAAAGAGGAGGAGAGTTCCAATAAAAAAGTCCGAACTCCCAGAACTCTATCTCCATTATTTATAATTTTAATTTAACGCTGAAAATAGCCCTTCGCGCGCCATTTTCAGGTTGCGCGCACGGCCTCGAAAGCGAGTACGTCACTTAAAAAAATTCTTTTTAAGTACTTAAAGTTAATTGAAAAATCTGAAAAAATTATAGTATAATCTAAACTTATATCTTTTGGAATTTTTTATGGGCTAATTTAATTATTTGGCACAATTATCTAGACATTATTCCGGATCGAATGAGCTAAACCATATAATTTTAATATCAGTATGCAGAATTAACACCATTTTAAGCTTATAGACTAGACTGTGTAGCTGTTATCGCTTTCTTAGCATTTCCTTTACTGGGGTTAATGTATTGATCTGGTTTCAGCGTTGTCTCCAGTCTAGGATTATGCTCTCAGAGCTTCTGGACGGATGACATCTACCTTGTACTGATGAGGCGCAAATACGCCGAAAACAGTCAACAAGTGATGTTGTCCCTTCTAATTATAAACCAGAATGGTGCAGATATACTAACCCCGTTTAACTTAGAAGTGTAATTCAATGTTTGTCGGTGCATATAGCCCGAGAAGTAGTTGTTGCTTCTTAGTGAACGGTCTCTGTTCTTTGAAAAATATTTTTCAAAAACTTATCTATAAATATTTTAATCCGATTGTGTAAATATAAAAGGTGCTTCCATTGCTTATTTTCCTTTGTCTGACCTGTACTGCACCTACCTTCTTTTTTTTCCAATGCCCTTTTATATTTACATATAATGGGATTAAAAAGAAAGTGGGAATTTCGGGATAATTATTTTTAATATTGTCACAAAATTTTAATTTATAATGAACATTTTGTGTTTAAAACTAAGAATGTGGCGTGGCGTCCTAGGGCAAAAGAGTGCATTTCTCGCCGAATGCGAAGCGAATTGTGAAAAATGTGTTCGAATCATTGAAACATCGAGGTTATAGTATAACCGATGCAGCAAAAGAAACATGTAAGTTGACCAAAACCCCAATACCTCAATATAAAAGACATTATCAATAAGCCAATACATAAACGAAAAAAAAACGAAGTGACGATAATAAAACCAAATGCGTTGACCAAATGCAAAAGGATATAATCCGAAGAACGAAATATATGCGGATACCCTGTATAGTACAAAATGTTTCCAAAATGTGGCCATTATTAAACTACATCTGCCAATTAGATGAAATAAATCAAAGCATATACGTTGGGCCACCCTGTATAATTCAACAGTTTAATTTGTGCAATTCCAATTAATAAATAAGTTTCTTTTTAAAAATTGAGTGATTTTTTTCATAAAATAAATTTAATTCATGTTTTAGTATCTAAATTTTACCGACTACGGATCTGTTACTGTTTACTGTACAATTTATACATTTTTATTATCATCCTTAAGGCCTGCTGATTCAACGAAATATTGTGAAACGTTTTTTAATAAATATCAAAAGAAGGCACTTGGTTTTCTTTTCGTCTCCTCATTTGAGTTATGGGTAATTCATATAGGGCTGGGAAATATTATTCCACCTTTGAACACACATGAAATAATTTTTTTTATAGCCATAAATATCAATTTGAAAAAGTGATGTCCCGTTGGAAAATAATGTTATGTTGATTTTTCTAAAGGTTATACAATTCCGACCACCGTTCTTACTAATGGTAATATAGAAATTTAAGTAATTGACCTTCCTTTTTTTTAATTATTAGCGAAAAACTTTTTTTCCATCTTAATTTGTTAATAACAATTGTAATTTTTTATGTGCTGTAAGATCATCGAAATACATGTTTCTAGACGTCATTCCGAATCCAATTTGAACTTGTTTATCAGATTATGGGGCCAAATTGTGAATCGACTAATATATTTGTTTATATTTCCAAAATAAAAATAATGTGACAGCAATGCCATCTATTTATTTTGTGGCTAGGCAAAAGGAAAAAGTATAGGGCGAACAAAACGTGTTTTAGCTTTTGGATAAACTTTACACACTTATTTTACTGCTGAGAAAGACAATTGAGACAACAAAACTGTCAGTATTGAAAAGTGCGAAAAAATGTTGGAAAATATAAACACCGCTGACATCCGAAGACTGTCGATTCTCCCGAAGTTATTAGAGAACTCATGGGTTTGTGAAAATAGAATCGAAGAATTATATCCCAAATATAATTTACAATCCAACAATTGTACAACATAATTAAACATATATTTTGAATTTCCACCGAAAATTTATTTTAGTTGCATTCCCTTTCAGCATTATTCATCAAAAAATCGATATTTATTCATACAGGGTGGCCCATTAGTGTATGGAAGTGCAATAACTTACTTAGGATAAAAAATACAAAAAAAAATTTTAAATAAAAGTTGTCGTACCTATTTGCGGCGATACACATTTCTAAAATATGTGTGTTCAGCCTAAACAATACAACATTGATTTTGTCACACAAAATTAACGAAAATAGAAGTATTTTAAACTTTACATTCAGACCAAACTTATTAAAAACATGAATATTTTATGTAGGTACTACAAATGCAATTTTCTTCAAAACTATCGATTTTTAGAGAGTACCTTCGTACCTACTAAATAAGTTTAGTTGCTTATCACTGATAACGTTTACTATAAAGCATTTATAGTGCACCAATTTTCGTAAAATCTTCATATTGGCAACTTGGCAAGGTCGCAATTTATGGAAAAAGAAAAGATAGGGCTAGATGCAGAATTTTACGCTGAAATCGATGGTGAACAAAAATATAGGGTGTCCTATTAAAAAAAAGTAAACTTCATGTTGAACACCCTGAAATATTTTAGAAATGTGCATCGGCGCAAATACAATAACTTTTATTCAAAGCATTTCTTTGTATTTTTTATCCTAAGTAAGTTATTGAACTTCCACACACTAATGCGCCATCCTGTATAAAATCAATAAATAAACAAGTGACGTCTCAATAAAAGCATAATATAACAAAAATATCGGAGTAATTCACAAGTGTACCTTTCAGTAGAGTTGCACCTTTTTGTCGTTTATTCGTGAAATAACCTATAGATATTGACTCTGCCAAAGCATTTAATGATTTTTTGTACTAATTATTAAATAAACACAAAAACAAATAATACTCTTTTTTTTACCACGTCAAAGATTACAAAATATATATAAGATAGTTCACTTGAAGGCGGTCTGATTCTTCTTAGTGTTTTAAACGATCGCCGCACTCATAAATCATATTTACGGCTCCCTTTTGTTGCAAATAACGACACCGCTAGGTACCAGGGCATTAGAAGAGTATATTTTATTCCAAGCTATACAGGGGTAACTTGAAATATATATATATATATATATATATATATATAATGTTTTTAAATGTTAATTATTTCGAAAAAAGTTCAGGATATGAATTTGAAAAGGAAAGTTTAGGTATAAGTAAAAAATACATTAAAATTTTTAAAATGAATCAATTGACAGATTTTATTCAACATTTTAGTAATTTTGTGATGCTTATTGATGATCTAGCGGTTATTTATACAGAATATCACAAATTAAATTATACATACTTATTGGCCACCAGAATAATAGGGCCACTAAAACAATTTTGATCTTTAAATTAGACACTCCGTATTTTTTAGATTCACAAGGTTAAAACAGTAAAAACCTATTATGCAGCTGCAGGATATATTTATTAATAAAAATTAGATATGTGAATTTTCAAATTTCTATGAATACCCAGTATCTATAAGTACTAACTAATTTATTATTATCTAATATCTTTGTTACAATAGATTAAAAAAGTTGAATTCCGTATTTGATTATAACTAATTTAATACCCACCTCTCAACGTCTTTGGGACAACGATAAAAGGATATTTCTGGTTTTCCCACCTTGCTGGAACAACCGATCACAGCACAACACACAGGCATTTTAAAACCATAATTATAATATTATTAATGTTGCTTTTGGAAGACAGGAGTTAAAATAATGCGAACAAGAAATTTTACTTCCGGAACGTTTCCCGAAAAACTAAATGAAATGCTTCTACAAAGTTTCTTGAGATTGTAGGCACATTTCTGGCCCTTAATTGCTTCTCTATATTTTTATCATTGTTTACATTATAAGTACTTAAAATCAAGACTGCATTCAGAATTCGTGGGAAAGTGATAAACTACCATTTATTATGTAAACAACTAAGACTATTAACAAATATCACAAAATATTTATTTTATAAGTTTTGCTATTGAAGAGGAAAATATTAATATTATTTTTTCCTTATTGCAATAATTAATTAATAAATTTAAAATATCTATAAAACATAAACACGAACAACGAATTCTAAAATACCAGCGCTCGATAGGCGACAACCCGTATAATATGCAAAATTAAATGCAAGTAAGGATTTAGCGACATACTGTAGCATGGCGCCAACCGCTAAGTCACCAGACAGTAACCAGCGGTATGAATCCTTTGATCGATAGAATTCGTACGAGTGAACAATCTTATATATTTTTTGTAATCTTTGACCACGTTTTTGGTTTGTTTTGTTACTCCTACAAAGGACGCTTACCAAGTAAGTATAAGAAAAATATCTTCAAAGCAATTTATAATCAAAACAAACACATCATTTTCCACTGCATCGTTATTCGTTTCCTATTGGCCGAAATTCCTACAAAGGGTCTCGCTCCTGACAGCGATTATATCATGAACATTCAAGTTGCGTGAGTCATACTTCTTTGTTGCTTCCCCTTGTTACGGAATTTCGTCAGTGCTCGTTTTCTGCACCAATAAGTATAAAGATAATCTCTAACATTAAGAAACTCAATATACGATCATACATTTTAATAATATAGTTCATACAACAGCCTTTTTGGTGTGCGTCATCGTTTGTGACGTATATCCGGGTTTTGGGTATGTCGATATTTAATTTGTTATTTTGACATATAGCTAACCTTTAATTCGATGAATAAAATCATCAGGATCGTATTCAGCCAAATTCGAAAAGGCTATGAAATTAATAATACTTGGGATATGAAAACACTGCAAAATAAAACAAATTGTATATTTAATTTACATATTAAAATAATTTAATATTAGTAAATATAGTCCTGCATTTGAATAAATAAAATACTAACAATAAGATCAATATTCACTTTTCATAAATAATAATTTACCGTAAACAACAAAGTACAGACCTGACGAGAACTGTCAGTGGGACATTAGAAAAATACGTAAGACACATTACGTGTGTGAACTTAGCGTCTCATATCTCAGCGTCTCATAATTTAAAAAGAGTTCTTATAGCGTCCAACATAGTTCTAGAGTTCCTGATACTTTATATTAATGGTTCTGTTGAATTCAGTACCGAAAACGGCTTTTGAAAAAATGAGACGCTGACGACCGGAAGTTAGCGTCCCAAAGTATAAAATCAAAAAAATCGTGCAGGAACGGTTATTCAAAGGATAGTTCTAGAGTTCTTGTTTATTTATATCGATAAATTCTTAGAATTCACAATCGTACATATTATGTGAAACAGTTTTTATAGATAAAAAGTCATGCTAGTGAGAAGCTCCTGTAAGGATTAAAAATGATCATTAATGTCCCAATATACGATTCCCTAAAGAGTTCAAATCGTTAACGCTCTGCAGAATATTTTAAATAATTATTATTGATGAAAAACCATCTCAATAGTGGGACGCTGTCGTTCTAGACCGAGTTATCGCTTTTGTATCGATTCAGAATGATACTGGCGTCCCAAAATACGATTCCCTAAAGAGTTCTAATCGTTAACGCTCTGCAAAAAATTTCAAATAATTATTATTGATGAAAAACCATCATAATAATGGGACGCTGTCCTTCTAGAGCCAGTTCCAGTTTCGGTATCGATTCAGAATGAGACGATCATCCCAATAAACGAACTCCTGAAGAGTTCTAATCGTTAACGCTCTACAAAATATTTTTATTTATTATTATTGATGGAAAACCATCACAATTGTGGGACGCTGTCGTTCTAGAGCGAGTTCTAGCTTGTGCAATGACTCAGAATAATCATTAGCTTCCCAATATACGAACTCCTGAAGACTTTTAATCTTCAACGGTCTGCAAGATATTTTTAATAATTATTATTGGCGGAAAACCATAACAATTGTCGGACGCTGTCGTTCTAGAGCGAGTTCTCGGTTCTCTCACGATTTAAAATGATAAGTAGTGTCCCAATATACGAACTCCTGAAGAGTTCTAATCTTCAATGCTCTGCAAAAAATTTCGAAAGATTATTATGGATAAAAATTTGTCACGATAGATGGATGCTATCATACTAAAGTGAGTTCCAGGTTTTGTAATGGTTCCCAAAGTACGAACTCTTGAAAGTTCTTCTTTGACGCTTCGTACAAAACCCTGAAAACAATTTATTATGGACGACAAATCACCATGATGGCGAGAAGCTGTCGTACTAAATTGAGGTCGAGATTCTGTCATGGTATAAGCAGAATATAATATTCAATTAATTGCAGTGCGTTATCGATTAGAACTCTTTAGGTGATCGTATTTTGGGACGCTAGTATCATTCTGAATCGATACAGAAGCTAGAACTCGCTCTAGAACGACAGCGTCCCACAATTGTTACGGTTTTTCATCAATAATAATAATTAAAAATATTTTGCAGGGCGTTAACGATTAGAACTCTTGAGGAGTTCGTATATTGGGACAATACTTATCATTTTGAATGGTGAAAGAAGCTAGAACTCGCTCTAGAACGACAGCGTCCCACAATTGTTACGGTTTTCCGTCAATAATAATAATTAAAAATATTATGCAGGGCGTTAACGATTAGAACTCTTTAGGGAATCATATATTGGGACGCTAATAATTATTCTGAGTCATTGCACAAACGAGAACTCGGTCCAGAACGACAGCGTCCCACTATTGTGATGGTTTTGAATCAATAATAATAATTAAACATATTTTTCAGGGCGTTAACGATTAGAACTCTTTAGGGAATCGTATTTTGGGACGCTAGTATCATTCTGAATCGATACAGAAGCTAGAACTCGCTCTAGAACGACAGCGTCCCACAATTGTTACGGTTTTCCGTCAATAATAAAAATTAAAAATATTCTGCTGGGCGTTGAAGATTAGAACTCTTCAGGATTTCGTATATTGGGACGCTAATCATCATTCTGAGTCATTGCGCAAGCTAGAACTCGGTCTAGAACGACAGCGTCCCACAATTGTGATGGTTTTCCATCAATAATAATAATTAAAAATATTTTGTAGGGCGTTAACGATTAGAACTCTTTAGGGAATCGTATTTTGGGACGCTAGTATCATTCTGAATCGATACAGAAGCTAGAACTCGCTCTAGAACGACAGCGTCCCACAATTGTTACGGTTTTCCGTCAATAATAAAAATTAAAAATATTCTGCTGGGCGTTGAAGATTAGAACTCTTCAGGATTTCGTATATTGGGACGCTAATCATCATTCTGAGTCATTGCGCAAGCTAGAACTCGGTCTAGAACGACAGCGTCCCACAATTGTGATGGTTTTCCATCAATAATAATAATTAAAAATATTTTGTAGGGCGTTAACGATCAGAACTCTTTAGGGTATCGTATTTTGGGACGCCAGTATCATTCTGAATCGATACAAAAGCGAGAACCCGGTCTAGAACGACAGCGTCCCACAATTGTGATGGTTTTCCATCAATAATAATAATTAAAAATATTTTGCAGGGCGTTAACGATCAGAACTCTTTAGGGAATCGTATTTTGGGACGCCAGTATCATTCTGAATCGATACAAAAGCGAGAACCCGGTCTAGAACGACAGCGTCCCACAATTGTGATGGTTTTCCATCAATAATAATAATTAAAAATATTTTGCAGGGCGTTAACGATCAGAACTCTTTAGGGAATCGTATTTTGGGACGCCAGTATCATTCTGAATCGATACAAAAGCGAGAACTCGGTCTAGAACGACAGCGTCCCACTATTGAGATGGTTTTTCATCAATAATAATAATTAAAAATATTCTGCAGACCGTTAACGATTAGAACTTTTTAGGGAATCGTATATTGGGACATTAATGATCATTTTTAATCCCCCAATTAATGATCATTTTTAATCCTTATAGGAGCTAGAACTCGCTCTTGTACGACAGCTTCTCACTAGCATGATTTTTAATCTATAAAAACCGTTTCACAGATGTCCGATTTTGAATTCTAAGAATTTATCGATATAAATAAACAAGAACTCTAGAACTATCCTTTGAATAACCGTTTCTGCTCGATTTTTTTGATTTTATACTTTGGGACGCTAACTTCCGGTCGTCAGCGTCTCATTTTTTCAAAAGCCGTTTTCGCTACTGAATTCAACAGAACTATTAATATAAAGTATCAGGAACTCTAGAACTATGTTGGACGCTATAAGAACTCTTTTTAAATTATGAGATGCTGAGATATGAGACGCTAAGTTCACACACGTAGACACATTGCCGCTACGAAAGGAACGTCTGCATAGTATTTTGAACGATGTAATTTCGCTCGATTGATAGGTCGCGTTTGCGCGTAATCTAAACATCAACCAATCAAATTTTTGTAATTCAAAGATTAGGGTTAACGTTTGTACTACGTTTAAACGGTTCATTATTGTGATATTTTGATTAGGATTAATCACAGACCTGCCTTTTTTCCATTTCTTCCTACGTAATGTGTTAGAAAGACATTAACAATCAATGACGCACACCAAGAAGGGTATTATATGAACTTTATCATCGAACGGATTTGATGACATTGTCCAGGTATCTGGAAAATATTCGTATGCATCCACCTGTCGAATTAGCTAAATGTTTTTTTTTGGTGCAGTATTTATTCAGCAAATTTAGTTTAATTTTAATAGAGTTTAATCAACACTAATAAACCAATTTAAATCAAATGTAGCTTCAGCAACACGGATCTCTAGTTCGTTTGGTGTAAATGTTGAGTTTTATCTAGATGTGGGGCAGATGTAAACTCGGCCGCTTAACGATTTATAATCTTCTCAACAGAAGGACGCCCCAAAATACGGTATGTAATTTCGGAAGATCGTAGGTAGAACCTGACAACATCGCAATTATGATTAAAACGATCATTGGTTAATTTATCGAGGCAAAGAAGATGATTGAAGAAGGAATACAGTGTTGAAAAAATTTCTCAAATAAAATGAGAATTTTCACTTTCCTGGAATTGAGGCGGCCGAGTTTGCATAGCTGAAACCAGATACAAAATTTTGGCCGGCCGAGATTACATACTCATTAGAGAGCATTACCTGATAATCGGCCCAGTTTACAATCGCCGATTCTGCGCTACCTCTAGCTTACAAAAAACCTTATAGAATTGTAAATATTTCCGATCAGGTATTAGGCAATCAATGCGTCTTAGAGTTTGATTGTCTGAGGTTATTGTGATGTGAATTTATGTGCTATTTTGTTTATTAAAAAAAAATAAAAAATGGATATTGTCAATAATGTAAATGATTTGTTTATCGACAGTCAATTGCTCCCACTTTTGGTTTTTATTATTTTGGAGGCAATTAAAGGTTTATGGTATTCCTACGAAAAGCATAGTCCAATTGAATTGCCCTCCAAATATAACTGAAATTGTTGAGTGGTGGTGTTTTTCGATCGTTTTCTTCTGCATTGTTAATATAAATATTATTATTCATTAACTATTAAAGATTATATTCCCTTACTTTATTTTAAATCAGTTTCTTCATAAAAACCACAAAATAAATATAAACAAAACACCGAATGGTTAAGCTTAGGGTTCGTTATGTTAGGTTATCGTACAAAAGTAGGCGTTAAGTTTTGCAGTAGTTCATTCGGGTCACTGTAAATTAGACGTTCACCACAGAAAGTATCCCAGTATATTTTTACGATATCACAAAAGTAACAGATCATCGTAAGCTATCTATAAATATGAAATTTTACGACTATACTCAGAATCGCTACATAAATCTGTAAGTCTATCTAAGTCATGATTAGAGTTCTGCCAAATTAATAATGAAAACATTTAAAAAATAGTTTTAGGAAGTTTTCACTAATACCTTTATTTATTTAATTCCTTTCGAAGATCTTCGAATATGATTGAACTCTATCTAGGTCGAATCCAATAATGAAAAATTTTAACTAATAATAATAATAAGTAGTATACTCTTTCTAAATTAAATGTGAATTCATGAGAAAAAAGCAAGGTTGTCAGATATATTTTCTAAAATTGCTATGCTCACTACACAAATGTTTTCCTTAATCCAGTAAACTATTAGTTCGTTACGTTCTTAGACTAGTTTGGAAATATTTTTAAAAAAAATATAGATATAAATTTATTAGTTAGCATCAAAATAAGTTGTTTAAAATTGCTAGAAAAAAGGATTCCTAGAAACAACTTTTCCCTGCAACATACCAAAATGGCTGCTAAAACAAAAGAAGAACTAAAGTGAACCAATTACAGTATTTTGCATTGGCACCAACTTAGTCGGTTACTCGGTTAGTTATTTAAGCGATCTACTGTGTCGTTGAAATTATTTGCAGCATTAGCTATTCCCGCCAGTGGCGCCGTGACTTGTGTTGGGTTTAGATGGGTAAAACAGTATTTTATTTTAAATAATTTTTTTTTATAAGTATTTGCTGAACGACCAGTAAGTTTTATAAAAATAATTTATTAGTAATTAATTAGTATGGCATTTTGGAGAACATTTGAAACGACAGTTCGAGATGATATATCTCGGGAATCTAATAATTTATAAAAAATATCTGCACGCCATTGAGCAGCGTTTGCCATCAACGGGGTTGAAAATCTCTCTCTTCACATTGACTTTAGAAAGAGTATAACTCTGAAAACTTTGCAACGAAAAGCCAAATTATACCACCATAACTGGACCATGTTGCCAAGCCGTTGGAATAGTAGGAGTATTAGGTAAATGTCAAATAAAGTTAATCTAATGTTCTTCTTTTTTATTTAATTACGAATAGCAGATGTGTTAACTATTGTAGTATTGTTAACAGTTTGATGTCTTATACGTTTTTTTTGGGTGACTTTAAATGTTGATTACTCTTCACGGCCTGTGAAATATTTTTAAATGCAGCAACAGCGCGCGTTATTAGAGTTATCGCAAATAGAAAACAGTAGAGGCCGTCATTACCGCAAACGTCCGGTTGCTTGGCAACTGATCACATGTTTAAGTGGACGCACATGAATTCCCGTCAGGATATCCAGTCTACCTGTTCCATAAATAGGGCACGTTAAGCTGTCACTCGAGTTCCGGTCAGGGTGAAAACTGACCTGTCTAAAAGGTGTTTATGGTAATTACGGTAAATTCCCTAACCTAACATAACCTAACCAGAAGGGGTTTACCCTTTTCACTTAGTATTACTTCAAGCATTTTGTGTATCACTATAGCGTACGACATCAAACGTTTGGAAATATGTATATTAATAAACTGCCGTTTCGAAAATGACAACTTAATATAACTGAAAAGTTAATAGAAAAATATATTAATAGCAATTTCTACTGACATACCCCCTAGCCACCCCAATAGGTTATTCAACTTTTTCATTAGAATTCAGGATTACGAATATTACGATTTATTGGAATTTTCAGTTTACCTGGAAGCGGATTAAATAAACTGGACGGCAATTCGAGTGCGGGATTAAGATACCTGCAAGAGTCGGTCGGGAACTCATGTGTATTTTATAGTCATTAAGAAACCTGACGGGAATTCGCTTGCACCGGTTTAAGTTTCAGAGGCGTCCAGTAAATATCGTTTCTAAAAGCTTATTCTTGTTTCGTTTGTTGTTGAGAGACGGGTTGTTCTTATGTGAATGAAGAAATTTTAAGTATTTTTTACGTTTAATAATTTTGTGAATAACATACTGATTGACAGTTGATTGAAGCAGCAATTGAACGATTTTAGGCAAACGAACAATTGTGCTGAAGCCACTGTTTTGATTTTCAATCACGCCCATTGGGATTTATGTACCACTTATAAGTGGATAAAGTGACAAGACACTTGTTTTTTGAAAGTATATTTTTAAATTTTTTTAAAATTAGAAAATTTCTTGTTCCTAAAATCAACCTCTCTATTCTAGTATTCTATAACATTTTTTTATTGAATTACTTCGAATTTGTACATTATTATAATAAAATTTATTTTTAGAAGTAGGTATCTTAAAATCCGAGAAACAGTAAACAATAATCGCGAAACTCATCCACACCCAAAAATAAACAGATCATTGAATAAACTACTTCTATATAAAAACAATCAAAATCTAAAGGTTTTCATTTAAGACTTCATAGAATGATCATAAAATTAAATCATAAAAAATCCACAAATCACGACCAATTTAAAAACAAATCCAATTAGTTTTATTGATCTATTAGCTGGACTTTATTATACACAATTTTCTTATTATTTCGCTCTTGTACTTTTCTATCACATGTCCTCACTCTCATATTCATGATGTGGTTAGATTACTTCAAAACAGGACACACACAAGCGAGATTCAGCGAATCGCTATCAATTGAAATTCGACGAACAATTCGTTAATTCAATTTCTATTTAAAAAATTGGATATACACACAATTGGTGTAGATCCTTCAATTTAGTCCAAATTACAATCAAAGAGAAAAATGATGAAATAAAACAATTTTAACATTAATTTTAATTTGAACGTTAGTTCAAAATAAAAATGAAGAATTGAATAGATGAGGCTTTTACTTGATGAAGATCCATACTACTGATGAAATAAAACAAATTGATTTGTTTAAATCTTCATTATTTATTTTGAACTGACGTTCAAATTAAAATTAGTGACGCGTTTCGCTACACAGTAGCTTTTTCAAACTAGTGAAGCTACAATGAAAAACTTTTAATTTATATAGTGCCTTAATACGGAATTCTAAGATATTGACAAAAGTATTAAAAATGGGGATAAGTACAAAAAGTGCCTAAATACGGAATTCTAAGATATTGACAAAAGTATTATAATATATTTAAATAGGTATAAGTACAAAAAGTGTCTAAATACGGGATTCTAAGAAAGTTACAAGGGTATTGAAAAAAGGTACCTGGGAAATTGATCAACAACTATCACATTTTCTAGGTAAAAAGGTTTAATAAGGGAGAATGATTGATATCTATTTGGTCGTTAAGCAGATTACCGGAATATTTGTTTTTGTTAATCTCGAGGGCTTCTAAAAGATTTAATTTAAAGGATTTGGGTTCTACATGCAAAATTTCAAAATTTGAGTCGAAAGTGTGTTGGTTTGTTAATAGATGATTTGAATAGTTGGAATCTAATTTGTTATTGTCATAGCTGCGTTTGTGTTCTGAAATTCTAGTTTTAAAGTTCCTAAAAGTTCTACCGATATACATTTTGTCACAGTTGTCGTTACCACATTTTAATTTATAAACACCTGACTTGCTTAATTTTGAGGATTTAGATTTGTTATTTTTAATGAATTTAGATAAATTGTAGTCAGTTTTAAAGCAAATATTCATATTTAAAGATTCTAAAAATGATTTGATTTTTAAGGATGGTGTTCCAAAGTATGTTAAGCTTTTAAATTGATTATTTTTATTTTTATCTGAAGGATATACTTGTTCTAAAGTGCGTTTCTTTATCTTTTTATTTATGATATTGTCAATTAAGTTTGGATCGTAATTATTATTAACTGCTATTTGTTTAATGATATTTAGTTCTTTGTTGAAATTATTATTGTTTAATGGGACTGTTAAAAGTCTGTGAATCATACTATTGAAAGCTGCTAATTTATGACTAAATGGGTGGACCGAACTATTATGAATTGTAATGTCTGTATGTGATGGTTTGCGAAATATAGAAAAATCATGTTTATTGTTTATATTTGAAATTGTAAGGTCTAAAAAGTTTATAGACTTATTTTCTTCATGTTCTACGGTAAATTTTATATTGCTATGAATTGAGTTAATATAAGTAAGTTGTCTAGTAGTGCCAGTGAAGCTCGCTAAAATGTCATCTACATAACGGTGCCAGTATATAAATTTTTTACTAAGGGGGTGTTTATGAATTATTAAATTGTTTTATTTCATCATTAGTATGGATCTTCATCAAGTAAAAGCCTCATCTATTCAATTTTCAAAGAGAAAAAGCCGAAAAGCAATATTTCCCAAATTCTGATTATTTGTTATACAGTGTGTGCAGAAACTCTGCTCTCAAACGCAAATTACAGATACTAGATTTGATTTTATGTCCATCTAATCTAATTTACCTTTATCCAAATTTTCCACCTTTGAATATAACGTTGCTTCAATTTCAAACTTGGTACATTGTATAACCCTGCTGTGATAAATTGTTTACTACAAACCCGCGTTTTTTATTGCCACCACAACCGTAGTTTAGTACTAGATGAGTCGCGGCTAAGTATCCTGCAAATTCTAATTTCTTCTTATGGAATAAATACCTCCATCAGTTTTACTTTCAAAAAGTTCATGCGATGCTAGATGGTGATTTTTTTGCTCAATTAGTTTTTGCAAACTGTCTTCTCGACAAAAAGAACCAAGATCCCAATTTATTTTGCGATGAAGCTACTTTTACACGAATTTTTAATTTACATAATGCACATGCATATATTGGTGAAAATCCGCACGCCATAAAAGAGACGAAGCACACGTCAGCAAAGATGGTCGGGGTCGAGTTGTCTCCCGAACCGGACGTTATTATCTGTTTTCTAAAAGTGTCATGTACGAGTTGTCTCCCATTCAATTCAGGTATACTTTCTTCAATTCCATGAATCTTTTCAAGAACAAGTTAATAATTAATTGTGAGGACAAGGAACATTACACGTTAACAAATCGATACGTGGGGCAAGTGAAATTCTGGCAAGTAATCTTCCCCAAATAAAGTGTAATGAATCATTAATAATCAAATACAATAATATTATAATGGTAGAATTTGTTATTTCTTTAAGATTTAGTTTCTACCTGTCAATAACGGGAGACAATTCGACCCTCTTCCGGAGACAACTCGACCCTAATAAAAATCTACCTGCCGGTCTTCGGAGACCACTCGACTCTACCGGCAAAGATTTAGCATAAATGTCTGGTAGGGTATAACCGACAACTTCTGGGACAAGTAAGAGTTACCTGGCCGTTTAATAGGATAGGATTCAATGAACTTTTTGTACATCAATTTACCTGATTCAGTGGACAACATCGCTCTAATGACCCAGCAAAATTTATGGTTCATGCACGATGGTTGTCGTGCTCATTTTGGTCGAGTAGTTCGTTAGTATTTTGACACTACGTATGGAAATCGATGGATTGGACGAAAAGGGCCTACAAGATCGCTCGATTTCAAGCCATGCTATTTTTGTTTTTGAAGCTACTTGAAATCATTAGTTTATGCTGTTCCAATTGTTCAAATACAAAATCGTATTTAGCTGTGGGAAAGAATAGAGGGTGGATGTAATGAAATCCAAATTGATCCCAGAATTGTTTCAAGAGCTAGACAAATAGTCGTCATTTAGAATATAATATGTTATAAAATTCAATAATATTCTTGTTGTTAATATTCTTCATTTTTTCAGAGTTGATCAAAAAATTAACTCTTTGAAGCACTCATATTTTCTGCATTAACGAACTCCAAAGGCACAAAAAAATTATTTACATTAAACATTGAAAATTAAGAAATTTATTAATTTAAACTGACAATATTGTTACGCGAGCTACTGCAATAATATTCTCACTTAGTGCCCCCAGTGAAATCCCCGTATGAGACGACTATGGCTCCTCCGCCCAATTTTCGAGAAGCATCCAGAATACGAAACATCGAGAATATCCAGTGAACCCGCCAGAACGCCGAAAGATTTCTAGAATTACGGCGCACGAGTATAAATAGGCCACAAGCATCGCCGCAGGAATTAGTCAATCAGTCAGTGTTGATACCAAAGGAAAGTAATCGCGCATCGATAAAGTGTTTATTAAGTGACTCTCATATAAATTATAATTAGTGTGTTTAGTGTATTACATAAATTATTAAATAAGGACTGAATTACATATAAATCTGTAAATATAAATTAACTGTAAATATAAATTAGAATAAACGTTACATTGGTGTCAGAAGTGGGATTAAAAAAATAAATAAATAAATAAATAAATATACAGGAAGATGGCGAAGAAACTTTGTGAATTAAAAGTTTCAGAGCTTCGAAGAGAGTTGGAGGATTACGAATTGGACACAAGTGGGGTCAAGTCAGTGTTAGTGGAACGACTAAAAGAAGCTATGAATAACAATGGATTGGACCCGGAAACGTTTGAATTCACCGACGAAGCGTCCGCCTCTATAACCTCTTCCATAAAAATCGAAATTTCATCCATGGAAAATAAAATTTCGACGGATATAAAAAACGAAATTTCATCCATGGAAAACAAATTGTCGGACGTGGAAAAAAAAATTTCATCCATGGAAAATAAAATTTCGACGGATATAAAAAACGAAATTTCAGCCATGGAAAGTAAACTCTCGGCGGACATGGAAAACAAATTGTCGGACGTAGAAAATAAAATTTCATCCATGGAAAGTAAACTTTCGGCGGACATGGAAAACAAAATGTCGGACATGGAGAATAAAATTTCGACGGACATGAAAAATGAAATGACATCCATGAAGACTGATATTTCTGCCATGGAAGAAAAGATTAAAAGAATGGAGCAAGAAATGAAACAAAAAATCAAAGAAATCGAAAGGAAGACTAGTAATAAACCGGATATTACAACTAGCCAAGCGACCGAGAACTGCTACAAACAAAGATGCCCAGCAGGAAAAACTAGGAAGGGTCGACCTTCAGAGGGCAGCTTCGACCCGAAGACCTTCCAAAGACTCCCTCTCTAGAAGACCATGCCTTGCAGAGTGCTCTCACTGCAGCAAAACAGAAGCTAAGGAAGCTGCGATTCGAAGAACCACGGTGACCAGCGACGAATGGACACCAGAAAAGTTGGAAGAGGAACAAGAGAACGATCCCGACTTGAAGAAAATCCGACATTGGAAAAAGGAGAACTGTCGACCTACTTGGCAGGAGATTTCAAGGTACTCGCCAACGATGAAATCGTATTGGGCCCAGTGAGACTCGCTGGTTTTGGAAAACGGTTTGCTACAGCGAGTAATCGAGAACGATGAGGGTTCCGAAAGTAGAAGACAGTTGGTGATTCCAAGAACAAGGATAGCAGCAGTACTGCGGAAATTACACGACAGTCCGTCAGGAGGACATCTAGGTGTGAAGAAGACCCTCCAGAAAGTGCGAGAACGGTTTTATTGGATGCACAGTTCCGAAGATGTGAAGGACTGGTGTAAGAAGTGCACTACCTGTGCTACGACCAATGGACCGCACGGGAGAAGAAAGGCTCCTATGAAACAGTACAATGTCGGAAGCCCTTTTGAACCCATTGCCCTGGACATTGCCGGACCGTTTCCACCGACAGCAAGTGGCAGCAGGTACATTTTGGTGGTGATGGATTACTTCACAAAATGGGTAGAAGCGTATGCCATTTCAAACCAAGAAGCCGCAACGGTTGCCGATGTGCTTGTGAATGAGTTCATTTGCCGATATGGAGTGCCCCTGGAAATACACAGCGACCAGGGCAGAAACTTCGAAAGCCAGCTGTTCCAGGAAGTTTGTGAAAAGCTCGGCATGAAGAAAACGAGAACTACGGCTTTGCACCCACAGTCGGACGGGATGGTAGAGCGAATGAACAGAACTCTTGGCAAATACCTGTCTAAAGTAGTATCTAACCATCAGCGAGATTGGGACCAATATCTCTCGCTATTCGCGATGGCCTACAGATCCGCCATCAATGAGTCTACCGGCCAAACACCAGCAAGAGTTCTGTTCGGACGCGAAATGAGATTACCCTGCGACCTTGAATTTGGATGCCCACCCGGAGAAGACATAGCTGGTGAAGATTACGTAACCCAGCTGAGAAAAAGAATGGACGACGTACACGAGCTGGTTCGATCAAATCTCCAGATCGCTAGCGATAGGATGAAGAAAAGGTACGATACGCAAGCTACGGAAGGAGGTTTCCACGAAGGAGACAAAGTCTGGCTGCATAACCCAAGAAGACAAAAGGGGTTTTCTCCAAAGTTGCAGAAAGCTTGGGACGGTCCGTACCTCGTAAAGAAAAGAATCAACGATGTCATCTATCGTATCAGCAAGATCCCAAATGGAAAGCCAAAGGTGGTACACCGTAACCGATTAGCGGCATTCGAGGGTGACCACGATGAGGAAGTAAACCAGCTTCAGGAAGTAGCCGATCCTGCTTTTGTAGAGTTCATGGGTGCTTATGGTGGTACCGGAAAAGCGAGATTCGGCGTTACCACTGAGAGACGACAAGACCTGCTTACCGTTCCGGAGGAATACTCACTGGCAATAAACATCCCTGCCAGCGTAACCGATGCGCGCGGACTGGCATCTCTGTTTATAAAGAAGAGTGGCGCACGACCTTTGGTAAACCAGTTACCAGTACCAGGTAAAGCTCTGAAGCTGCAAAATGGCTCCCGCTACAATTTCCACCTAGTGACGAGGAACGCCTTCGACGAAAGACCAACGTACGAGGATGTCTGGGAAGCATTACGAAGCCTGAGGGAGCATGTGCTTGAATTGAACGTGCAAAGGCTAGCCATGCCCAAGATTGAATGTAGGCATTTAGATTAGCGAATAATCCGTAACATGGTAGAAGTAATCTTCCGAGACACCGAAGTGCAGGTACTGGTTTGCGGCCATGCTCGGGAGACACAGCCAACAGAGAAGACGGTCGCATGTTACTTCCATACAACTGGAAAATGCAACAAGGGGACCAGTTGCCGATACAGTCATCTCGTTCCAGTTTCCTAGCTAGTTTCAGGAGGAACTGTCTCTTAAGGAGGGGGCAATGTTACGCGAGCTACTGCAATAATATTCTCACTTAGTGCCCCCAGTGAAATCCCCGTATGAGACGACTATGGCTCCTCCGCCCAATTTTCGAGAAGCATCCAGAATACGAAACATCGAGAATATCCAGTGAACCCGCCAGAACGCCGAAAGATTTCTAGAATTACGGCGCACGAGTATAAATAGGCCACAAGCATCGCCGCAGGAATTAGTCAATCAGTCAGTGTTGATACCGAAGGAAAGTAATCGCGCATCAATAAAGTGTTTATTAAGTGACTCTCATATAAATTATAATTAGTGTGTTTAGTGTATTACATAAATTATTAAATAAGGACTGAATTACATATAAATCTGTAAATATAAATTAACTGTAAATATAAATTAGAATAAACGTTACAATATAAAGGGTACAATGCAGAAAAAAATTTAGTTTTTTAATTCAGAACGGAAAAATAACGTTTGAAAAGGTGCAAAAGTGCCATATACATACAAGTTTGCATAGTGGAACATTTCCAGATTGATCGCACCGGAACATGTTTAGAGCTACAATTAGCACATCTCCTGGATGTACTCCTTTGTACTCATTGTCTGCCAACACATTTACTTTATCTGTAACTCGAAAAGGTGCAGTAAAGTCCGGTATAGAAGATACAACGGTAACTTCTTTTTTCCAAGTTGAAGGTTCTTTGTCCACATTTACAACTAATTTAGAACTTTTCTGATTTGCTTCTTCTCGAGATGTTGAAGGTGTCGGAAACTCTGTTTCAATAGTTATTTGTGAAGACAAATTTGGTAATGGAGTTCCAGTGGGAATAGGCAACTCAGAATCGCTCTCATCCGAAGATGAAATACAATAAACAACACTTTTATTTTTACCTTTTTAAATGAAACTAACTATTTCTAATTAATTCCACTATTTAATGAAAAAATTATGAAAACTCTAAGATATTGATAATTATTTCGTTATTGATATATCATCGTCAGAATGACAGAAGTTACATTCGCCTACTTGATGTTTAATATTTTGGCTAGACCAAATAGTAAGTGACCTATCTTGGGATTGACTTAATATATATGAATAGAAAAAAGAAGAAGATATGATTTTACAAATATTGAAGCTTAGGTATTATTAGCCCTATGGGGATATCCTGGATATCTATTTCCCATTTAAGATCAGTATAACTGTGCAATGATATAGGAAACCAAGGAAATCTATATCTGCTGATCTTTACAATAGTTACTTAAGAAGACAATTTATTAGTGGAGAGCTCCCTAGATTTATCTGTTCATTGACAACTTCATATTGTGGGTCTCTTAAGTGTCTTCTTATTTCTAGTTCTTCAAGGAAATCTAGTTCTTGTTTCTTATCACAAATATGCAGTACTTCTAGTTCTGTGTTAGGTGTTAATGAATGTTTTCTGTCAAGAAGATGTTTTGCGTAATGTGATTTATCTGGCTCTTTTAATCTGTATGCTCGTGAGTGTTGTTCATTGTATCTAATTTCAAAATTTCGAATTGTTTGACCAATATAGACAGCATTACATTCTGGACATTTAAGTTTATATATTCCAGACTTTTTTAATGGGGGTATTTTTGTTTTTACATTTAACATTTTTTTACTCTGTTTTAAAAGAAATTGCTGTATTTGTTGAACAAGATATTATCTTTGAAATATTATTAGAAATATTACCAGCCTATGTGATGGTTTTGTAATTTTGTATTTCCCTACTTTTTTCAGGAAATATTAATTGTAATGCCACTTTTCCTCTTTTTTATTAATTAATTTATTTATTACATGTAATGGATAACCGTTGGATGTGGCTATTTGTTTAATTATACTAATTTCTTTATCAAAATTATATTTCTTCATAGAACTTTCATTTGGATCATACGTAGAATCCCTATCAGAATCTTCACATTCAGATTCAGAATACGACCAATGATCAGTTATCTCCTGCAACTCGTTTGGTTTTAGGGGCTTTCGCGTATTATAATTGCTCATATTTATAATAGGTATGTTACAATCTGAAAGCTAAATAGAAAATATTGTAACTAAATGCATGGTGGTATTCAATGCAAACCACTTACCTAAATCAAAATCCTTCTTTTTATTTCTTTCACAATTTTGTTTGTGTGATATTCTCTTATTAAAAACTATTTTTTAAAAGAATTTCAATCCAACTTCAACCCAAAATATAAATTGTAAATTTTTTGTACGTTATAAAAGCACAATAACAGTAACCTCAGATATTGCAAACCCAACTGATCGTATTTTATCCCTGTTCTGTCATCTATGAACAAAGTAGCTAATGTACTTTGAGTAGTTCATAGCTCTGTCCACTGTGCAAATGTAACATACAAATTAATAGGAAAGTGGTTATTACTACTAACCACCATGACCCGGGTGATAAAAAATAAGTGGTTATTGATGTTAACCACCGAGCTTCAAAGAGTTAAAATTGATTTTTTCGAAAACGGTGCATAATAGCGAATTCAAATAAAAAAGAACACTTTTTTTTGGAAAATACTTTAGTTTTAGAAAAAAACTATTACACAAAAATTTTACCAAATTTACCCCTCTCACGTTGAACGCTTGTTATGGCAATGAAAAACAAATAGTAAACAATTTATCACTGCAGGGTTATACAATGTACCTAGTTTGAAGTTTGTTTTTTGAGATATGTTTAAAAAAGTAACTTATTCATCTGAACCCGACACTATATTTAGCGATTAAAAATTCATTATAAATAGCCATTCTATTCAATTTATTAATATCATAAATAAACTGTCTACATTTAAATTGTTATTAGGAATTACAAGTGCATGAGGAAGAATCAAATATATTAAGTTTATTCAGATGAAACCGGAAGTATTCTCTAGCTTCACATTACGTTATTGCATATAGTTATTCTTTTCCTATTTAAGATGATGATATTACTGAATTAATTGAACAGGAATCCTTATTAGATCATAATGTTTGTAAATGAAAAAAAAACGGTTGAGTTGATTTGAAATAATTTCGAGAAAACCCAGTTTGAAGATATTTTATAGCAAAAAAATGGTAGTTGTCGTGCGATGTGTAAGAAAATTTCAAATTTTCGTATAGGTCCTTTCAAGGATTTTCAAAATAAATCAATGATTTTTGGTCACTACTTATCTTATCATCTACTTATTCCTTATTCCCTTATTTTCACTTCTCTTATTTCAACACCCAAATATTTTGTATTACAACAGTCAAATTCACAGGTGGCAAATTTTCATTGCTTTCGAAAAATATTTCTTTATTTTCATGAGCAACGTACAATTTCACAGCAAGCCAGAAGAATATAACCATAACAATGTCAGCGTTTCATCAGCTCCGCTTGTCATATGTCTTTCAGGTTTACCAATTTGGATCAACAAAAGTTACTTTACTCTTTTTTTCACGCAATTTTATATACAGGGTGTTTCTAAATTCATGCGACAAAATTCAGGAGGTGATTGCTCGTATGAAATTAAGATGGGTCTTTCCTATAACAAAATGTCCTCAGATCACCCCTTACCGAGATATCACCCTTAAAAGGTGGTGACTAAAATTGATTTTTTATTTATTTTTTCTAAAATTTCAGTAAAGCTAGAAACTTGAAATTCTGTCATTTCCAGCATTCATAAAACTTCATCTCGAAAAAAGTTTTGATATAAAATAAAGAAAGGGTTGCTAATTTCACCCCCGTATAATGTAACAGGAATATTGAAAAAATACCCGTGGTTAGTCCTTTGCGAGTGCACGAAAATTACAGAATTTCAAGTTTGTAGCTTCACTGAAATTTTAGAAAAAAAATTAAAACTCAATTTTAGTCACCTCCTTTTAAGGGTGATATCTCGGAAAGGGGTGGGCTGAGGAAATTTTGTTATAGGAAAGACCCATCTTAATTTCGTACGAGCAATCACCTCCTGAATTTTGTCGCATGAACTTAGAAATACCCTGTATTTGTATTTGTTGAAAGTGTGAAGTGAGCATTTTTAATGACGTCGATAAATCAGCTTATTCTAATGCTCTTTGGCTTTAAAAATTTCTAATTACTAGCAACTACTTAAGACAAAATTTGCATGTATATTGTTAGAAAAATAGCACAAATTAGAGCCTGCAATAAGAAATATCTTAAATTATCATTCAAGCATATTAAATCAACACCGAAGAACCAAGTATGCACAATTTACAATTTTAGGAAACCAGAGACAAATGAGCATACATATTTATTGAATCTCTATTGTACCAAGAGTATAGAACTGTATTTTTGTCTGAAATAGTACATATTCGGTCTCTTGAAACTTGAACTTGAAACGAACTGTTTTTCTGTACTTGGCTTTAGTATGGTTATATGTTTTCATTAACATTAAGTGCAGTTGTCCACACCCTCAAACTTTCGCTCGATAGCAGTGGGGATTTCTTTGATCTGATCCAGGCTTCTTGTGGGCGAACGTTTCCCGTTTTCCATACTTTTGAGTACCTCTCCCCGGCTATACTGGAATCGGTGATCGATTCAAAGGAAGTGAAACAATTAAAAAGTTGATAAATCAATTCACTTTGAGAAAATTCAGGATTGTTTATATACCTACATAGAACCATCTGTTTATCTTTATCGTTGCAGTTCGGATAACTTTCATCACAGCTAAAACATGTGCTTTCATTAAATAGGCCAAAGACATGAGAATTTGTACCTAAAAATTGTTTAGAAAGTATAAAAATTATTAGAAATTATTTCTTGTCCCAGAAAGTAGGATAACGAATGTTTAATTAAAAAAATTGGTCTAAAACCATACTTCAAGATCGGGGTTTAGTAATAAATACTTTTTGTAATATTTCAACTGGATAATTTTAATATAATTTTGTTTTTTCTCTCATTTTCTCACAGCTCGAGGAATTATTATTAATATGTGACTATACGTGCTTGCGTGTGTTCACGTGAGTGGAAGAAATTAGTTGATCGACATGTGGTTAGTATTTTGTCATCAATTATAATGAAAATAACGAAAATAGTTTTGGACTTCTCTATCGGAAATCAAAAACAAGACTTCGGGGTCTCAGCCATAAAATAATCATAAACCATTTCTCACCAAAATGAAAAACGGAATTACGAACTTTTATACCAGTTATGTCTATATCGACCACCGGGAGTCGACGAAGACCTGCAAAGGGTTCAGGTCAGCGAAAAAAAATTGTAGCACTATATCAGCTTTACGAATAAACACACTGGTCCAATGCCAACAATTATAAACAATCATATTATTCCATATGCAAACACGGCCAAGTACATAGGAATGAATCAAGATGCAAAACTACGATGGAAAGAACACATTAAAAAGAAAAGAGAAGAGCTGAATCTCAAATATAGAAAATTATATTGGCTATTAGGTAAACAATCCGAACTATCCATTAGAAACAAGCTTATGATTACAAGGAGGTTCTGAAGCCTGTGTGGACGTATGGCATACAACTTTGGAGGTGTGCCTGCTCAAGCAATATTAACATAATACAAAGATTTCAGAACAAGGTATTAAGGGACATTGTCAACGCTCCTTGGTATGTAAGAAACAGCGACCTATACAAAGACCTGGTAGTGGATATGGTAGCAGACGAGGTGAAACATTTCGCAAAAAAGCATGAAGAACGTCGAAGCAATCCAGCTGCTGGACCAACGTGGAAAAGTGAGAAAACTCAAAAGGACCAAACCTTTTGAGCTAGTGTAGTGGTTTTGAAGCAGAGCACAGTGCGTGTTGTGTAGTTAAACCAAGAAAGAACACCAATGGGTTAAACTCGGTAAAACACTTTAGTTTTAAGATTTTAACAGAAAAGTATTACTCGTTAATCTTGTTTCTAGATTGAAAGGAAAAAAAAGCTATATCAGCTGTCAAAAATACATTTAAATTTATTGAATTAACAAAAGCAAAAGGTCTATCTATAATCGAAAAACATGGCAAGTGGTCTACGAGACAAAAAAGTTTGGGTAGCTCTACTTTATATTGTAAAACATACTGTACAAAAAAACATGGGTAGATACTAACATAAAAACGTCAAGCACTCTGTATATTTCTATTTAGCTGTAGTCCACTGTTTTATAATTCTTAAAAATAAGAGCAAAAATAATATTTTTCATTGTTTCTCTTCCTTCTGAAATGTTAATTTCCACTCCCTTAACTATCCTTACCATGTGTGATTTAACGTAAATTTACATATAAATTCTTCATTCGCCTAGGTTTGTCTCCCTAGTTTTACCGTACGATGCATTTTTAATACACCATGTGATGTCTATTCCGGCCCCTCTCAATTTGGGATTAAATTAAACTGCGAAACTGCACCTGGCAAACATCGGAACGTACTATTTTGTCCCTTTTTGGCATAGGATGGGTATAATCAATGCGACAGCGCATCCGTTCCCTCTCGTCGGTTTGCAAAAAATTGCATCATGAAATTGAACTTTGTGTAGTTGAAACTGAAATTTTGTTAATCAAGTTTTTTACTAAATAATCGTAAGTTTATTTTATTATTTTAATTTAATTTTACTATTTTATGAATTAATAACATTATTTGGTGTAATTTTGTTGCTGGCCCATTAAGTTGGCTCTGAAAACAATATTATTTTGTGTAATTTTTAGTATGTTATTTGTTTTGATAAATTTCATTTCTCTATATTTTGAGCACTGAAAAGAGTTTTTCTTACAAATTCTTGTATGGTTAAGGTCTTCTTCAAAATATTCTTAAACTGTTTTTACTTTTACCTTGTGAAATATTTCTACGTTTAATCATCAATAACAAAAAATATTAATATTTAATGGTGGACAAAAGCATAATGGAAAATCAATTATTTTTAATATTTTCATTCTCATATTTTTAATGGATAATCCTTCTTTCCTTTTTCTGGTTGTTTCCCTGTTTTGCATAATACTTGGTAATATTCTCTCCATTTCTTCTTCTTCTTCTTTGATATTAATCATGGTGATCTCTTTGTTGGTTCTTAAATGTTCTCAGTGCCCCGTAATATACCTTATGATTTTGCTCTAAATTTTTCCCATGAGATTTTTTACTTCTCTAACTGCTTTTTTGGTATACTTCATTTTGATTTTTCGTTTAAAAATATTTTTGTTGTGATTCGTTTTTCTCTTTGGTTCGTCGTTTTCTGCACAGGTGCTTTTTTTTTCTTTCTCGGATGCTGGTTCTATCGCCAGCTACACCTCAAACTCTTGAGCTTTTTGTGTTTTCCTTGTTTACAGTAAAAACGGTGAAGCTTTTCCATCACGTGACTGTTACGCCAGCAACAATATTCATATGAATTAAATCGAAACTTCTGTCAACTCAATAGGAATAATCGTTATGACTAATATTCCAGAGGTCGGCCTTTTACCAATTGGCAATTAAACAAGAAATTTAACTGTTTTAATTGTATTTATTTTATTTATATGGTTAACATCGACATATTTATTAAAACTATCGATAGACTGGGTGAATAAGTTACGAAATCCAAAATTAATATTAACCATGCTGGCTTATTAGTGTATAATTACTTAGTATAATTTGTCTTGAAAATACACTATCACGATTTTCTCTATATTTTCGAAGAAAGCATGCTCTTTGGCTAGCAATATTTCTTCGTTCTTTTAATTCTCTTCTGTTGTCTTCCTTTTTATATTTAAATCCCAAATGTTCCAATAACACCAATAAAGAGGTATTTCCAACAGTTCCTTATTTTTTAGTTCGTCATTTAAGGTTTTCACAGTAACATGTTTCCCTAAAAAAATAAAAAGTTTAAAATTATCTCAATTATCTTAAACAAAACTAAAGGTTTTTTTTATATTTACTTCATACTAAACTTGAACACAAATTTTTGATATTCACATTTTTTTATTATTTGTACCAAATAATGTATAGAACAACCCCCGTATATGTGACATCAAAAAATTCAAATTAGAAAACTAAATTGTGAAAAACACAATCAACACTCAGACTGAACAAATTGGTAAACATTTATGGACAGTACTCAACTTAGAAATCAGCACATGTAGAAGCTATAATTTATCACATTCAAATTAAAAATATGCACTACTTTTTGTATTCTGAAACTTTCATTACTCATAACCTCTATAATCGAACTTACGTTAAATTACCTACTAGTTTTCTAAGATTTTTATATACCACACTATAAGCTGCTGGTGAAAAATCTCACTGTATCTTAATTATATGATCTTACTTTTCTTTTATTTAAAGTGTAAGTGTAATTTAAGGGTTAAGAACATGGGAAGGTGTTGTATTATTGTTTCACATGTTTGTTTACTTACTTTGTTCATACATGGTATTCCGTACTGCCATTTTGGTTCCCTCGGGTAAATCCTTTGTTTTTAGTTTTAATCGAGGTGTTTGACTGAGTGACGTTGGGAAAGTTGGAATATTTTCCTTACTTTTTTTAAAGGATCATACCGTTTTCACAGATATTTTCAATGCAGTTGCCACTCTCTGAAAAATAATATTAAATAGTAATGTCCTTAAATAGATATTAACTTTAGTATAATACCTCCTGAACAGATGAAATAGGTTGAAAGGGTCCGCCGTTGTTTTTTTCCATCTCAAAATATTTAAACAAATTTATATGAAACTCCTGTGCTCGTGAATTAAGCCATTTTCCAGGCCTTTTTCCGAAGATAACTATTGGTTAATTTACCGTTACAAGTACAATCAGACACTTGATTCATGCAAATTTGAAAATTCTACAGAGATTTACAAATTGTAGAGAGTTATAAATACTATTTACCACAAATAAGTAGTAAAATAAGCATTGTAATACTCCCGTCTCACGGTAATTTGGGTATTATGAAATGTCAAAAGTTTACAAGTTGATAATGTAATAAATTGGTACTTACCAATGTTAAATGGAATAAAACGTCAAATTAGTTCTCAGAAGAACTGATTTTAACAATAAATAAACTTTCAATCCAAAAATTCGCTAAAAACAAGACAGTAAACTAAGCACGCATAACCTCAAATACGGTATTGACAAATTCAACTTTTAGTACGATCAGTTATTCACGTTACGTCAATTATATCGTTGTCTCTTTTTACGATTACTACGGCAAATTTAAAGACACTATTACGTATGTCTTGTATTTGGTCTTGTGAAGAAGACAATCGATCGTAGGTTGTTACGTTTGATTTATATTGATAGAAGAAGATAGTATGTAGAAAATATGTGTTGCATAAATCGTAGATTGGATCACGTGATGGAAAAGCTTCACTGTTTGTACTGTAGCTTTTCGTTACCCCAAGTTCCTGTACAGGTCCTTCGCCGATTCTCGGTTGTATGCTTCATCATCAACCTGATGTAGGTTTTTAAAGTATTCGTCTTTGTCTTCCACCCTTTCGTCTTCATTTACTCCATATGTTACAATTATGACCCACATTTAATTTCATTCTGACTCCTATACTTATTATTCATTCATTTATTTATAATTCAAACCTACGACTGCTTGAGCCAATCGAGTATTTCGTAATTAATTAGGGTATTTTGTATTTCAAGTAATATTTACTAGATATGTGGTAGTGATACCTGCTTATTATAACACACAGAACAAATTTATATAGTATAAGTTCAACAAAACTGTTAGTAACGGTCTTATTATTAACAATTTTCAAATACATGTTAATGTTTATAAATAACTCCTCACAAGTAGGTAACTATTCTGATTATTACCATAACATTTTATTCAAATGTTTCCATTGAAGTTATTTATATTATTCGTGAATCGTGCCTATCGATACTTCCTCTAGCGACTAAGGCCATCAGTGTACTCTTTTTGTTTTACTGTTTAATCTATTTCCGTCCTATTTTTATAAAGTTTGTGGTTCTTGTGTGTTAATTTCATTTAATTTATTGTAAATTTTATACACCCCCTTAAAACACCCCGTAGTAAAAAATAAATAGATATAATTGCTGTATAATGCTAAGTTATAATAAAATATTTCTATTTATTACCAACTCTATAAAATTTGCTTTTACCTACAACAAATTCATATACAGATACATTCAAACACAAACGGAACATAGGGATTTAATGTATTCTCCGATCTAAATAGTCCACCAACAAAACATTTCTATAAATTCACTTCAATAAATATCAAGTATTGATCTGGACAGCTGGATTCAGAACCAATGTAAGAAACCCCGCCCATTCTCCTTCCAAAATTTGTTAGTTATGTGCGAACTGCGATTCAGTATTGAATAATTATTTGATGGGGGTAGTAAACGTCGCTACATATTGGAACAATATGTTTACGTTTTATGTTGTTAAAATCGAAAATTAATTGTTAAATTCTCTTTAACAATTAATGTTTCGATTTAAGATAATATGTTTTGATTTCTTTTGATAATATGTTTTGATTTCTTTTGGCAATAACGGCTTTCAAAATGAAAATAAATTCGTAAATAAAACAAAACAAGATTCATTAAATTGTACTCTACCTACCGACTGCTATTTACTGACTGTCTGACGCTAATTAAGGACCGCCCACAGTTGAGAATACGGAGTGGTGGGAATTGTACGATATGTTATAAGTGTCCAAATAAACGATTGTAATAATCGTGTTTTTAATCTGTTGAAGCTGGATGTTGGTCGACTAGTTCAAAAGCAGTTCTGATACAATGCTTAAAATCCCTATGTTCCGTTTATGTTTGAATGTATCTGTATAAATATTATTTAAAATAACATTAGGTACATTTATGTGCAATTAATTTTCCCGATATTCCTATCTTCTTGATATAATTAGTAACAACAGTTAGTTAGAAAAACAGTGAGTGTTGATGAAGTAATACACAACCTACCAAAATTAAATTGAAGCTCATTGCATTAACAACAATTTATTCAAAAGAAAAGCAAAGCACTAATTGTAACGGACACTGGATTTAAAACTGCAAATGAGACAGATGACACACGACACACATTCAAAACCAGAACAGATTATTGGTATAACAAAAACCGTAGTGAAAGGCTCTGTATAGAACTGGATCAGGGAACAACATAAAAATTACTTCGTAAGCATCCCAAGAGAAATACATGGAAAACCCTTCATAAACGAAAAGGTAAAGCTGGTTTCATGACTGGTCATGCACCACTAAAGGAATTACTGAAGAAGTTGAAACTATACAACGGTGATCTCACATGCAGATTATGCGAAAAACTTGATCGTAAAAGACAGTCACTATTTGGTCAACCGTATGATATAGAACTATATATAGCAAATACCCAGCTAGGAACTTGGTGCAGGGTATAAAGATGCCAGTTCGATCAAAAATACAATGAGCCACTCTGGCTCCAGTGATATCGGAGACTTTGTCAGACGGACTCGAGAAAAAATGTGCACGGCTGAAAAATAGTAAATGTGATTAATCAATAAAGAAAACAAAGATTTTTGTCTTAGTTTCAGTACATCATCATTATGTCCATGTAAAAATACACTGCAAGTGGCACAAACTCTCCACAGTACAGCAAAATAATAATACACTGCAAGTGGCACAAACTCTCCACAGTACAGCAAAATAATAATACACTGCAAGTGGCACAAACTCTCCACAGTACAGCAAAATAATAATACACTGCAAGTGGCACAATCTCTCCAAAGTACAGCAAAATAATAATACACTGCAAGTGGCACAAACTCTCCACAGTACAGCAAAATAATAATACACTGCAAGTGGCACAACCTCTCCAAAGTACAGCAAAATAATAATACACTGCAAGTGGCACAAACTCTCCACAGTACAGCAAAATAATAATAAACTGCAAGTGGCACAAACTCTCCACAGTACAGCTAAATAAGGTTACACTGCAAGTGGCTCAAGCTCTCCACAATACAGGGGGGTGGAAGGAGATATAAGTGACGTGAGAAGTCACCCTGTATCAGGAATGGACAAACCGCAAGTGGCGCAAACTCTCCACAGTACAGTATAGGTATGTGAGTTAAACTGCAAGTGGCACAAACTCTCCACAGTACAGCTAAATAAGGTTACACTGCAAGTGGCTCAAGCTCTCCACAGTACAGTAGGATTGGATGAATAGGAAATGCAACAACAAATTAATGTTCTTAATAACGTTGAATATTAAAGAACTTTAAACAAAGTTATCATTAAAAATAATTAGCAAATATATATACTCTATGTGATAAAATATCTTTTAAATTCAAATATCAAATAACAGGCAAAACTGAATTACTCTGCGAGATAGACTCACCTATTTAACTCCTGATATGCACCACAATACACACTATATTTTAATAGATTTATTTGGCTCAAGTGAACACTTTAGTTATTTTCTAGAAACTAAATCTCAAATCGTTCTTAATATTTGCTTTCCCCTTTCGTGGCCTCGAAGACTACGTGACATTATTGTACTTTACTTATCTGTTTCAGACAATTGGTTGTTTGGTCGAGAAATGGATTTCTGAAATATTAGGGTATACCCATGATTTAATTCATTTTACTTGAAACGAAAACTATTTTAAGAATAACAGGGCGAGAAAAAAAAATTGTCTTACAAGTGTGTTAGTAGTTCGATTGCTTCACAAGTAATAAAGAGGACCAGGAGTGTTTTTTTTTTAGTTTACTCTCTTTATACTATTTTTGTTTCTACAGACAAAACCAGTCTATTGCGAACGCGAGACTTAAAAACAGGGGCAATTGATAATTCTCCCGTTTTACTTTACTACTAAATCAACTTCACCGTACATAGACAAGTAAGAAGCGACACTTTTATTTCATTTTGCTTTCGTTAGCACTTAAAAATAATAGGTAAAATTTTAAACGATCTGTTCATTATCATGTACAATTTATAGAAACATTTTCCCGTGTTGTCGTTCTTATAGTAATAACTACACAACGATTTTTTCGTTGTTTCAATTTGCTGTAAATCGGCCAGTAGTACAAGGATGAAATTATAGTCCTCGTGTTTGCAATAGATTGGCTTGTACTGTAGAGGAACAGGGGTGTTTTTTCGTTTACTTCTTTTATACTATTTTTGTTTCTATATCTCTTGAAAATTCAACATGTATCACAAGTGACCAGTGGTACATCCACCACACAGGTGGTGCTCATAAAAAATGTTGTAATTGCTTGATTAGCCAAAAACAAAACAAAAACGATATAATATATTTTGACTATTTTCTTTAAAATAACTTAAGGCTATGAATCTCTACATTGCAGTTTTCACGAGATACGGCGTTGGAAAGTTTAAAGTAACACATCACATTTTTTGGCATTAAAGGGGTAAATTGAAAAAAATGTTTGAAAACTACTTAAAAATCTATGTTAATCGATAAAGTAAAATACTTTTTTTTAAATAAAAATTCCGACAGACGAAACCAAAATGAAAATTACTAATATCAATTTTGTTACAAAATAGTCAAATTTCAATTGAATGAATTTGAGAAGACTTTCATTCGGAGCGTTGAGAAATCGTTTTTTTTTAAGAAAAAACGCATGCATTTTCAACAAAGAAGCGTAAAAAGATACATTTTTTACAAATATTCGGATTTTTTTTTCACATATTTATATTAGTGATTTTGTGTTTTTTATTTCAGTTCAATTTTTAATCGATAGAGGTTTCCGATTTATTATTTTAAAAGTCAAACTACAGCATTTAAATGTATTTATTCTAAAATATTGTACATTGCAACTTTATTATATTTAAATGAGTGAAGATATTTTCGTTATTATGGAGTTGTTTATAACTGACGTAGTTTATTTCTGAATGGCAAAACTAGAAATAAACATCTATAAATAAAATATATCTTCATTTTTAAGTATTATTTACATAAAGTAAAGATACTTTTAATTTTAAGTATCCGTACAGAATGATTTGGGAAATAAATGTCTAAAAAATAGAAGTAAAATAGTTCGTTTAAAATGTCCTCTTGAGCTTTCATTTAAATGAATTTGAAACGAGTTTGATGTCTATTCATTTTCTGACAAAGGAAATCTCTTTGTGCAGTTCTCTTGATGTTTGGATTTCGGTTTTAAACTTTAAATTTTGAAAACTTTTAAATGGAATTGTTTTCCGAACGTAAAAAATAAAATAAAAAGGTCAAAAGATCGTAGATTCAGTAGTTGTAAAATAGATCAGTCACACTTTCCATATTGAAAAGGACCCACCCCTAATATTTCAGAAATGCGACATATTAGAAAGAAATGCCGAAACACGTCAACTTTTAACTTGAGGGGGACACTTTTTGGCGCTAATGTCATAAACGTCAAATTCACCCCCTCCCTTCTGGAGATACCCCTTGAATTTTTTCAAATGGCATTAGTTATCAAGTCATACCTTATTTAAAAGGTCTGGTGAATCTCTATCCAATCATTTTGTTTTGGATTTGATACCAACCTTCCATTGTTATTTAATCGTTGTTTAAAAATGGCTCTCTTTCAACTTTTATTGCCTGAATGTTAACGTTGGTCACGGCTGCACCGATTTTGTTGAAATTTTTTGTGTGTGTTCAAGTGGATTCGAGAATGGTTTAGACTCACAATTAGTCCCGGTAGTTGGCGCTGCAATCGGGTTCACACTGAACTTCTCCTAAACGGTTGGTCCTATTTTCTTGGCATGCTTTTGATAAGGTCATTTCAAAAAATGGGTTAAATTCACAATTCACACACACAAAAATTTGTTTGACCGAAAAATTGGAAGAAAATTCAGGAAAGTCGAATTTTCAGGAAATATATTCCTTCTATCAACAAATTAACAATACTATCTGATTTTTCCACCCAAAAGACGTAACAATGTGATATTTTTTAATCAAAATTAAAATAGTCAAAAAATTATACCTATACTATAATTATATTATGTAAGATGATAAATATTTGCATTTAAACTTAATTAAAATAAAACTAAACACTAAAATTATTACCAGATTGGTGTATTTAGTGTCATCAAAACATATGAGGAATTTTAGTATACAAGAAACAAGTACCGAGTGCCCCAAGATATATAGTAAAAATTTTAGGCTTTTATACAGTTTAAATGCGAGAAGGCCTAACTTCAACTGTAGGTAGACATCACTTTGGTGTTTTATCAATTAAGCCTATTTTTTTCGGACCTCATAACTTCCGAATTACCCTTTATACTATTTTGAAATTTGATACACGTAATAATCATTACCCGGAAATTCCATTAAAGTATCACCAAAAAGATAATCCAGGTCCGGCTTAACAAAAAATTTCGAAACTGGTCTTTCCTAAAAACTGCACCATGTATATAGATTTTTTTAAAATTGCTTTTTACAATTGAATCTACTCATTTACTTTTTAGTTTTCCGCAGACAATTATACTATCAAAATTTTACCGTCAAAATTATAATTTATTAAATTTTTGGAGATTAAGAAGTTTTTAAAAAAATTTTTTTAGCATAAAATGGAATCTACTTGATGTATCTTCAGAAGCATCCTAGAAATTCAATTGAGTTTGAATGTTTACGTGTATACACCACTAAAAATGTGTTTACACTCAATATGTTTCGAATATTTAGAACACGCTGTATAAGAAAATGTATGCATCTGGAAACTATGCAATATGCACAAACATGTCGCATATTGCTTGTCATTTTAGAGCTAGAAATGATTTTACGCTAACCATTAGAAGAATGATAATAAAATAAATAGAAAGGTTGGTTTTAATTACATATTTTTTTGTTTCAGGGTGGTTATCCTGCCAAATTGAAAAAGGTGCTCATCGTTACTGCCCCTCTATGGTTCAAAGCGCCGTTTAAAATTCTTCGACTATTTGTTAGAGAAAAGTTGAGGGAGAGGGTCTATACAGTATCAGTGGCTCAGTTATCAAGTCATATTCCCAGGGAATCTCTGCCCACCCAACTGGGAGGCTCCCTAGTCCTGGACCATAATGGTTGGTTGTCGCACTGTGTACTGTCAATGACTAGTACCAGACCAGAATCGCCAATTTCAAATTATGGTAAGTTTATTTTATAGAAAGAAAGTTATTTTCACTGGTAATCATTATTTGACGAAAACTTGCTTTAATTTAAAGGTTAGAAAATCAAATATTGCTTTTTTAAACGAAGATATATTTTTTACTAACAATTAATATATTTCAAAAAATGAATATGGCATACTGAGCTGTTCATTGGAATGAAAATATCTCTATATAAGGTTTAGAAAATATAGACGACAAAGAAATCCTGGAGAAACTCTAGAAGGACATTCGTCGGCGATGAGAATTGGTGATGGCTTAAAGAAATGTGGATTAGAGGCGAATAAGATTAGATTTGATGAGGTCGCTAACTGACCTATTCCACTGCGACTTTTTCAGACCTATTGTCCTATGAATCTAGATTACATTCACTCTTTCATGTAGTCAAGCAGCTTCGAGACTGTGGTTTCTCTTCGCCAGACAGTCGCACTGGCAAAAGATATGTTCTGCAGATTCCTGCTCTTGGTGACAGAATCTACACATGGATTCGTCTGTCAACCCCATTAGCTTACAGTGTCTATTGAGCGAACAGAACTTATATTGGAATTTTTAACTTTGTACGAGTCAGAAGCTGTGATTTTGAGTCCAGGAGATCCAAATAATAAAAAAAGAAATTCAATTTATAATGCCTGGAGACTCATTGAAGAATATCGCAGAATTGGGTCGTTGGCAGCTTTGAAGTGATTTAATCCAAAGCTGAATGATATTTAATGATTATATTTACCTTTTCCGATGCTTATATAACTATACTCTCCATTATCGCCTTCTCTTTTTTGTTTGTTTTGCTTTAATGTCTAAAATTCCTAACATAAAATCATAGGTTGCCGCTGCAATAGCGATGCGGGATCTTTGCTTGCAACCGAGCTTGTCGAAGTCTAGAATGACGATACTATACGCGCCATGGGATCTCTCTGGAACATACAGGCCTCCGACTCGCCAAGCCCTCATCCTCCTCAACTCACAACCCTGGCTAGGCACGCGACGTGGAATGCCGGCTTAAGATTTCTCACCATTCTAATGATTTGTGTGCCACTCACTTTCTTGTGGCCATGTTTATTGTCGATTTTGAAACACCGCAGAAGGGTTACAGTCCATGGGATTGATGCGCCTGGTCTGGCCATTTCATCGGCTCTTTCGTTGCCTTTATAACCATCGTGCCATCGTGCAGTGCAGTTTGGCTTGACTACTGAACGGTTCTTTCCTGCCTGTTAATTTCTTCCACGCAGTTGACTCAGCCTGTATGGGTACATATTTCTTCCAGTTTTTTCCCTACCCCTATTTGAAACTTATTGTTAAAGCTTTAATTGTGCCCTTTAAAATGTGTAGTGGTGGTAGATTCAATAGAACCTCCAACGCAATTGTGGGAGTAGTTTGTATGGCCCCGATATACAAACACAAAGGCAAGCATCCTTTGTTTGCTACTTAACATCCTTATCGCTCCTACTTGCTATGTCTTAGTCCACCACACTATTGATCCATAGACTATCATTGGTCTAAGAACCCTTGTGTATAGCCACACATTCTTCTGGAGGTGAGTATTTCATGAAAGTCTGATCAAAATGTACTCCTAGTTACTTTGTTTTTTTGGCAAATGGAATCACCGTTCCTCCTAGCACCATTGGTTTTAAGCCTGATAGTGCTGTCTTTTTCTGAGCATTGACTGCCAGTCTCTTTTGTTTCCATCAATTATCAACCATATCGGAAAGATATCAATCCAGAAAACTTGCTCCTGACACAAAAGCGATGTCGTCTGCGTGTCCCCTAGACAGTAAAAGTGGGAATAATTAAGAACGCATAACATAATATCTGTGAAACGAATGAAGAGGCAACAAAATATCAAAAGACATAAAAGTGAGACAAAAAAATTATAAATAATTTTGTGAGATAAACAGAAGTATCGTCATTACTTATTTCAGAGTTCGGTTCTATACAAACCTTATTCGGCATATACAAAATTACAAACAAAACATAAGATACATAATTTTCAATTATATTTTTTCTTCTAGAAGGTAAAACGCCGTCGCCCCAGAAACGCACATCTGCTCCAAGCGACATTGATATCTCTGGATCTGGTAACGGCGTCGATAGTTGGGCCGAAGAAGCGAATCTGAATCCTCCAAGTAGCGCTTCCAGTGGTTTCTCTGATGATGATTCTCTTCATGGAGATGGGGCCGCTTTGACGGCGATGCAATTAGTTGATTACGTTAGAGATAGGGGGCGATCCGGCTTGATGCAGGAGTATGCCGAAATCAGGTTAGTTTAAATAATGATATTTTAAAATAAGAACAACAAAATTTTAGGAAAACTTGAAGTTAAGCGGAAAAAACGGTTAGGTATTACGCTACTGACGACACTAATTTGAAGGACTTCTTTACAAAAATGTGTCCGTTTGGTTCATAGAACTACATGGCAAATTTCGTAAAAAGTGATATAAAAATTGTAGCCAATATTCATTTTTAAATTTTAAACTTTAACCCTCTGCATCTCGGAGCTGGGAGCATTGGAAATCGAGTGTATTAAGCGAACCTTATTTATTTTTGTTTCTACCATTGATCCTACTAATTTTGCATTTTTTGGGGAAAAAACCTAGCAGAACTATGGATTTGTTTGAACGGCGAGTGACAAATTTTTATATACCTATGGTAATAAATTAGTTTTTTCCGAAAGTAGATAGGAACAAAGTGGCTCTGTCAGTTTTATATAAAACCAGCAGTCATTTTTCAATTATGCTAGTAAATGGTAGTAAATGTTCTGCTAGGCTTATGGAGGTTAATTTTGTTATATTTCTTAGCACATGACGCCACTTTTTAAAGTTTGCCTAAAATATCTTAATTCAACTATAGACATAAATTGAATTCCACACTTTGTGCTTTTTTCTAAATTTTTCATACGTTAAAGAATGAAAACTATATTCTATTCAAATTTCATTTACGCCTCAACAGGTCTAGCGGAAGACGTTTTGTGTATTGGTGGATTCGTTGCACTCGGCACCTAACGAATTTGGTTTCGCCAGTCTTCGCTGTAATTACATACATCGTTTGCGACACATTAGTTTGGATATAGTTTTAATTTACTTTTGTTTGACTATTTTGCTAGTTTATGAGATGCATGACTATTGTTACTTATAACACCGTACATATACATCGCTCGGTTGGAACTAAAAAAATCCCGAAAAAGAGTAGCATCGGAGACCGAGTGAGATAGACATTGCACTGGGAGGAGCTTAGAGTGAACATACTATTCATTGTTTATTTCGATGCTGATAATACCTTATTTATTTGTAATAAATACCTTAAAATAAAATATGGCCTTGTTCAATTTAACTGACCACGTACTTTTGTTTAGGTCGGGCGTAAATGAAATCGGAAAGGTGTTTAAGTGGTTGAATACTTTTTAGCAATTCTGTATATTTTAAATATTCGTAGTTACTGAAATGTGACTTCTCCTAATAATACTTGATATTTTTTATATTAAAACAATTATGATTGTTGTGTTTTAGGTCAAGACCCCCCGATGGAACGTTCAACATAGCCAAATCAAAAAATAATTTACCCAAAAATAGATATACCGATGTGCTGTGCTACGACCATAGTCGAGTAATCCTCTCCGAATTGGATAATGATAAAGATAGTGATTACATTCATGCTAATTTTGTAGATGGATATAAGCAAAAGAATGCTTTTATTAATACACAAGGTAAGCAATATATTTTAATATTAATAAGTTACACCAACGCAACATATGAAAGTTACTTTTGTTAATATATTTTCGAAAAGAAAAGAAAATATACAATTATTTCTGTTTTTGAAAATTACAAAACCGCAAATGTTCAAATGGTTACTTTGCTAAAAAAAATAAGGCATCTCACTCACCAAAAAATGTACAATCAACATAAGCCATTACTACCGAAATATAATGTTTTTTTGTGTTTACGTTTAGCCTATTTCTGCTACTAAAGGTGAATTCATCCGAGCAAAAATTAAAACTTAAATTGATTTAAAACTAAAACTAAGAACATAAAACCATGTAATGTAATGTAGGAGTTCATGCAAGAAACTAAGAAATTAAGATTTAACTAAAACTAAAAAATATGCCCAACTTTCAACTAAGAAATCAATTTCTTCCATGAATTCGACACAACGCATGTGTCAAGCCCAGAACACAGATCACATTCTGGTTCTCAACTTTTCGATCAGCCACCATTTGTGTTAAGTTATTGTTTACTAAGCTTGTGTTACGTTTGAAATTTTTTAATAATTTTCAACTTTATTTTTCGTGAGAAAGTTGGTTTACGTTTAATATTTATCTTCAGTTATCTGACAGCTCGATTACTATTGGAAGTTTTGACAAGTTATTGAAAAAATGTGCATGTCCGGTTTTTTTATTAATTTAATTTCTCAATTTATTTTGCATGAACAGCTGAATATTCTTAGTTTTAGTTTAGTTGATGCTGTATGAATCCACCTTAAGGCAAACCTTTACGTCCTCATGGTATAGATAACGTAACAATCAATGACATATTCAATAGGAGGAAGTTTAACATGTGCAATAAGCGACAATGTGTTGAAAAGAAACAAGTATATTTGGTAGGGACACGAGTTTACCAACGGCCTTGATTGCTTGACTTCCACCAACTGGCCGTATACCGCCTGTCATTTATGCGCTTCTTGTTTAAAAAGTAAGGTCCCGGATTCTATTAAATTTTTTGTATTGATATTTTTTCAGTATTTTCAGTTTCTTTTTAAAATTTCTATCAACGATAATAAAATTGAAACTAATGTGTAAATTGTGTATGACGTTAAATATTAAACTGAAGCTTTTAATTTTATTTATTACCCAGTAAATAACAATAGTAGGTACATACTAAAGATTTACTTAATTACAGTTACCTGTAAATAATTGTCATATAAGTAAAGCGTGATCTATAGACGTCAAAAAATAATAGTTCAATACTATTAAACGCTTTACAAAATTAGAAAAATTGATTTCCAAAGAGCAGACCGTCCACTAAGAAGCAACAACTACTTCTCGGGCTATATGCCCCGACAGACATTGAATTACACTTCTAAAGTAAACGGGGTTGGTATATCTGTTAAGATAGAACCAACCATTCTGGTTTGCGATCAGAAGGAATAACATCACTTGTGGACCGGTTTCGGCGTTTTTGCGCCTCATCAGCACAAGGTAGATGCCACTCGTCCAAGAGCTCTGAGAGCATAATCCTGGACTAGAGACTACGCCGAAACCGGTCCACAAGTGATGTTATTCCTTCTGATCGCAAACCAGAATGGTTGGTTCTATCTTAACAGATATACCAACCCCGTTTACTTTAGAAGTGTAATTCAATGTCTGTCGGGGCATATAGCCCGAGAAGTAGTTGTTGCTTCTTAGTGGACGGTCTGCTCTTTGGAAATCAATTTTTCTAATTTTGTAAAGCGTTTAATAGTATTGAACTATTATTTTTTGACGTCTATAGATCACGCTTTACTTATATGACAATTATTTACAGGTAACTGTAATTAAGTAAATACCTACAAAACCGAGATGGTTTTTTGTCGATATAGAATTTTGGTTTGTGATTAGATGTAGAGATGTCGCCGATATCGCACTCTTAGCATTTCCTTTACTAAGGCTAATGTGTTGGTGTGGTATCGACGTAGTCTCTAGTCCAGGATTATGCTCTCAGAGCTCTTGGACGAGTGGCATCTACCTTGTGCTGATGAGGCGCAAAAACGCCGAAACCGGTCCACAAGTGATGTTATTCCTTCTGATCGCAAACCAGAATGGTTGGTTCTATCTTAACAGATATACCAACCCCGTTTACTTTAGAAGTGTAATTCAATGTCTGTCGGGGCATATAGCCCGAGAAGTAGTTGTTGCTTCTTAGTGGACGGTCTGCTCTTTGGAAATCAATTTTTCTAATTTTGTAAAGCGTTTAATAGTATTGAACTATTATTTTTTGACGTACATACTAAAGAGTTAGTCTGACGTGGAATTACACGATTAGACCAATTAGCCTAACATCTTTCCTGCTAAAAGAACCTGAAATAGCGCTATGAAACTGGCAAATCGACAGATTACCCAGTCCCTTAACAAAAAGATTGCGTTTGCCATATTTCTCGACATCGAAGGAACATTTGCACCATTTGTTCAGTTTTGGCTGAAAAGGGCATGAAACCAACCATTACTGACCCGATTTATGCCATGCTCACAAATAGAACAGCAACTAATTTTCTTCAGGATGAGGCCATCGGTATTAAGGTTTCCGGAGGCTGCTTACAAGTCGAGGTAGTATCTTCATACTGTAGTCATTCTTGAATCTGCTTAGTGCTCTCTAAAGAATAGGGGTAGAACATTATATGCAGACGACCTTGTCATCATGGCAAGGACCAATTTGGTAAGGGTAGCGTATAATATCCACCAAAAGACGTTGAGCGATGATTACAGTTCCCTTCACTAGGAAATTGGAGGATCTTCCTCCACTTTCGTACAATGGTAAGTATATTCCATTTGCAGTGAAATATTTGGGGATTATCCTAGTTTAAAAACTTACATGGATCACTCACTTGGAAAAAGTTCTCCACAAGGCATTAATTTTCTTGGACAGTCAAGCGGCTTTAAAAGCTCTTACGCAACGTCGGAGTTGGTATCAAATTTCCAAAGAGACTCTCGATAAGAAATTCAACAAAGTGTTTCTGGTCTGGATGGTAATGAAAAGGCAGACTTCTTCAGAACCTGCAATTGGCATCTCATGAAATTTGCCAAACTAACATTTAATATCTGGGCTGTAAAATGAGTTATTTCTGTCATAATTAATCAGGATTAGTTCATTCAAAGGACTTTTTTATACATTCTTCTATTATAGCCAATAAAACGCTCAACAAAAAAATATACGCTCTACAAATATATCCTATAAATTTTTTTCCACACTTGATTGTAGCGTCGAAAAATTGAAAAAATGTCAAAATTTATTACTAAGTTAAGTATCTGTATTGTATAACTTTGAAAGATGTAAAAATATAAAAAATATTATAAGATACCTTTTTTGTAGTGCATCAAATTTCCTACAAGAATATAGTATTTCCAAAGTATTGCTCCCTACGTGAGCTATAAAATTCCGAAGCACAAGACAATTTTGATTCCATGTTATTTGAATGGAAAATAGAAATTATCAATTCGGCACCTCTTAATATCAATATTAAGAGTTCAAACTTTTACAGTATTTTATTTTCGTCATGTCCAACAATATTTTCAATATTTAAGGAAAAAAAAAGTAATCGACTTTTTTGAAACAGTCTAATGAATATAAACAACTGTATCAAAATCGTTAATGAATGAATGAGTTAAATTTGTTTATTAATTTAACAATACTTTGTGTATAAACGAGTAGTCCATACTAATTTTAAACTATTTATTTTAGGTCCTCTCGCAAAAACAACGCCAGATTTTTGGCGTATGATTTGGGAACAACATACATTAGTGATAGTAATGACAACAAGAGCTATGGAAAGAGGAAGACCTAAATGTCATCAGTACTGGGAACCTGAAGTGGGAGGGGAAGTTACTTATGGTCAGTTTTTAGTTAAAACAGATGCTGTAGAAACTGATACAGATTATACTGTTACTACTATTAATTTAACAAATAATAAAGTAAGTTTTTTAAGGATTTCTAATCATTTACAATAATTTATAAATTATAGCAGTTTAACATTTCCCAAGATTACCTACTTAAAATAATTTGTTTAAATTTTGTTCTTTTAGACTGAAGAAACTCGTAAAGTTTCTCATTGGCAATTCACCTCGTGGCCGGATTATGGAGTTCCTCATTCTGCGAAAGCCATGCTAGAATTTATGGAAAGAGTAAGAAGAAAACAGGCCAGTATGGTAGTTTCTTTAGGTGACACTTGGGCTGGTCATCCTAGAGGACCGCCTATCGTTGTGCATTGTAGTGCAGGTATTGGACGAACAGGTTAGTTGAAAGATGTTTGATAATATTAATATTGGGACAGTTGATTGAATCTTAACTGGATAAAAGATCGTTGAAAATAGTGTGATCGTTTATTATACATCTTACCATTTGAACTTGATAAACATTGTAGTAGACATTTACAAACAATCGAAATCATTTTTGATCAAATTCAATATAAACCTTAATCAAGTCAAATTTTAAGTATATTCGTAAACTGAATGTGTTGGTACAGAATTATACATTTAAGTTCGAAAATTCTGGAACCGATATTCAATACTGGACATAAGTTATACTACCACCAACAGAACAAAACTGTTGTGGCTCGTGATCCTTATCTGGTGCGTGCATTTAAAGTTAGTAACATCCTCACAAGTTACGGTCTTATAAAAGAAATTTGGGAATGTTAACGAACTTACGAAATTTATGGCATGAGACTATAGAATCCCAGGACACCTGGGAGACTGCTGGATAGAAGAGGAAGACTTGCCCATTCCGAAGCCTGTAGATATCCTAAGATTTCTCCAATGAATAGGACTTAAAAAACTACTAATCTCTGAGACTTTGCTTAGTTACTGAATAGAAGAAGAGGACACAATAGATCTTTTAGATCTAAGTGGATGTTTATTCCAATATAAGGGGCTGCGAATAAGTATCACACCAAGGCGTTATCTATGAAAAGGAAGAATATATAACTATGAAATGACGATAAATGATATTGTGATTTACATTTGTTAGAGTACCCGTCAATTTTTTTGATTTCATCGCTTGGCGTCCGCTGCCATCTTGAATTTTTTTAAATATCAAGTGTTATATCACAGAAAATCTTATTTTTTCCTCTTCCCAAAAATATTGTTAATGTACTACTTTACTTCGCAATTACGAGAGAAATTTAATAAAAATATTAAAAATGTAATCTTGATCAGACTTTTATTTTACAAAAATTATGACCTGGTAGTAATTTAAAAAATTTAAGATGGCGGTGGTACGCCAAATGCTGAAGTCAAAAAAATTACTAGTACTCATAAAAATGTCCATTCATTATCCTAGAATTTCACATATATATCTATTCATCCATTTCAAATGTGACGGTGCGATATTTTTTCGCATCCTAGTATAATCCATACAACTAGTTCAAATACCTACCCAACGATAATTTTATCCAGACATTGGTCAATTGTATCAACATTGTATAGACCTTTTCATCATATGGCAAGCACAGGCGCAGCCGCAATTTAAAATAAGTGTAATTCAAATGTTTCCTACTGTTTTGTAATACTGTGGCTGGAAAAGTAACAGTATCTTCACTTGCTTTTTATTTAGTTGATGCTAATAATTGTGAGCAATTGAAAAAGTGGATAAAATGCCATGGATGGCCGTAAAAAATGAAAAAAGTCTTTTTTTTCTTTTTATAATCTATTTTAAATCTATTTCTGTACATTCACCAATTTAATGATTTTGTACAAATAGATTAACAGAATTGATATATTATTTTATTTTTCCTTAGGTACATTCTGCACATTGGACATTTGCATCTCCAGATTGGAAGATGTAAATACTGCTGATATCCGAGGCACCGTAGAACGGATAAGATCACAACGAGCTTATTCCATCCAAATGCCTGATCAATATATATTCTGCCATTTGGCGCTTATAGAATATGCCCTTATGAAGAGTCATCTTCAAACGGCCGATCTTACTGGTTTCGACCAAGCCGCTGAGGAAGATTCTGATTAGAAAAGTGGCTTTAGAACGAAAAAAAAAATTTAGGTGTACATTTTTATCAACTTTTTTAATGAACAGTTTACCTAGTTGCTCTACAAAAGTTTCTACATGATAAGGAAAAAATGAAAGGTCTTCTGAATAACATGGGTGAGAGAGATAAAGGCTATTGTATGTTTTTTTCGAAAGAAAAATCCTGGATTTCTGCTCGTTGCCTAAATTAGAATGGTTATTAGAACATTCGAAGTTAATAGTAACCTAATTTTCGTTTTCAAAGATTGCTGTTGATATTAGAGTGCAATTGGCTTATGACCTAAAACATTTCCGATTTTCTCGTAGGTACTGTTTTCAACAAAACCGTTAGATCATAGAATAAGTAACCTATAAACTTTATACAACTTTATAAAAATTGCTATTTGCAAGTTTGTTGTAGAACTATAAAATAATTGTTACAATTAATAATACTCTCAAGCAACTAAAAAATATCACTAAAACCAATTATTCAAATAGAAATTTTATTGCAAACAAATTCTACTGGTAATTTGAAAAATTTAGAAGAAAAGCAAGTTTATTCAAAATCCAATACGTCAATGTTTTTATTCTTCTTTAAACATTCGTTTTTGCATCAAAATAAAAAAACGTAAAAATTCTAAACAAATCAGCGTATCTAGTGCCTATTAATATATTGCTTGTAAACTGTGATACCTAAACATGATATCACACCTCGCCGCAATTAGACATGTCAGGATAGTCTTTTTAGACTCCCGTTTAAAGCTATTTCAGTTTACAAATACTGAATTGGGAGTTTATAAAAAAAATCCTCAGTCCTAACTTTACCCTAAATTCAGTCCTAAAAAGTAAAATGATAGAGGTAAAGTTTATAAGAATCCTAACTTAATATTAGTTTCATCATGGTATTAAGACCTTTGAACTTTTAGGACTAAGACCAAGGTAATGCACAAGCGCCTCGAATTGATGGAATATGTTGTTAGTTATCATTCTACTAGGTTATGTTATTTTGTAATAGACCATTCCACATCACATGACTTTGCTAGGTCGGCCATATAGTGCTGGAAGGCAACCGAAGCGATGAATTGGAGCTGATCCTTATGTGTTTGAGTTTTATGAACAAAAATTGACTGATACAGGTACGCTAACTAATCTAATAAAATGTCGAGAACACACACGCCCAGTTTAAAGATGTGATTCACTGAGAGGGGGCCCGTTTCTATGCACTAATTCTAGCATCGCGGCGTTGCACAGATAGATCAATTAAATAGTCACTTTGCTTCGGAAAGCCGGATATCGAAAAAAAAATACCTTATCTCTTTCTCCCCGCATTCAACACTTAGCAACACTACAAAACCAGTAAACAATGAACAGTGACGTCTTTCTTAAATGGACTTTATATTGGCTGATCAGTTTGACGACGGACAGATGATAAAATTTAGGTTTAAGACATTTTTATAAACCACTGTCCAAATTCTAGTACTAAGTTAGGAATAGGACTAGGGCAAAGTTATAAAGTTAATACTAAGGATTTAATTAAAAACTCACCATAAAACAGTTCATAGTAAATCACGAAATTATTTAAACCGTTTTTCTATTTGGAATACTACTACTTTATAATGACATAAGAATAGTAGGGTATTTTGTCTTTACTGAAACTATACCCAAACTTGATAATTGCTGAAACCAATTTTTAGAGGTAAACCCACAAAAATCGCTCGTTAGGACTATGGGTTTTTTGAGATAATTTTTTTAAATAAGGTGATTAAAATTCGGATAAATATAGGTAGATACATGAATCGCTTTGTACAGAAATCCCGGATTTGACTTGCAAAAGAACACATCGCTCTGCTATAATTCATATATTTTTGTAAGAACGTTATGAATTCCAAACAAAACGCGTGCTGAATGATAATTGAACACAATTTGTATATCAAGGGAACTGTAAATATTTTTTATATAGACAATTTTCGGATACCTAATTAAATTGTGACTTCAATTACGTATATCAAAAATATGGGATTACAGTGTGGTAGCGTTGTTAAAGGTGCAAACGCTCTATGAAAACTTGACTTACATGAGTAAGTGATGTAATATCTTGTTTTTATTAGAGCGTTGATTGAGTTGTAATTTTGTTTGATTCTTTTTCTTATTTGAAAACATTCCAAGGAGCATAATTGGCATACGTGGCGTTATCAAATTTCTTCCTATTTTGGAAGTAAAGTTTTCACTTTATAAACCCTATTGATAATTTTTTTCTTCAATCACATAATGAAAGTATTCAAGTGAGACAATTTGAAGAAAATAAAAAGTCAATGACTATTAGAACGTTGGGATTTTTGATGGCAAGCATATTCATCTGCACAGAGATCTACATAAGTTTGAAAATATTAAATATCTGCTAGAACAAAAGTTCTGAAACTATGAAACAGTTGCTCTAAAATTTTTTTTTGAGAATGTGACAAATTTTAAACTCTTGCCATATCGTATATTAATACTTTTCTCCAATAAAATGCATACGGTTAACTTCACCATATTAAATAAAAAATTATCTTACTTTTTAATTGTAACTAATTTTACGCATTATATTTCTATTAGCTTTTATTGTGCTCTTTGGAATTCTCGGTATTTACAAATACAATTTTCTATAAGTTCTGCTAAATCTGTGTAATTTATATTAAAACATCTTTTTTTATAATGTAATTATTTAAAGATTTAATATATTTTATGCTAGTAAAATATTCAAACAAATACAGTTACTCCGGAATCTCTATAGCCAAAGGCTCCAGAGAATACGTCAATTGCTTTCTTATTTAACAAAAGTATGTATCAAACTGAATATTTGAAACAAACTAGTACAGAAAAAACCGCCCTTGAGCGTCACAACGATAATACATTTCATAAAAAGTGCTTGTACACAGTACTCGTCCAAAATATACTAATGTATGGCTAGAATAATGGCTTAAGTGTCCGCTGGATATCAGTAAGTTATTTTTTAAAAGTAATTTCTTTCTTTTCATAGCAAGTTTAGTGTTGTATTGAATATTTTATAAATGTAATAAAAATTTATTGAAAATTACATTCAAATACATACAGCCTCCCTCCTGATTATTTAATGCTCTATAAGAAAATAATTTTCCAATGTCATACAATTGACATTTTAAACTTCCTTTCCCTCTATAACCTCTATAACCTACAAGTTTTACAAGAAAATTAGTTATTTAAATGAGTTTTATATATATTTTGAGGAATCTAAAAATGTTTTAAACATTATTCACAATTTTTAACAGTTTGATTTCCCATATTTTCTACCTATCAACTGATTTTACCATCTAGCATGAAATATTAGGTCTGAGTTATTTCTTTATACAAAGCTGCAATCAAATGTATACAGCAATTTACAATATGTCAGTAAAGCATGAAAATATATTTTCATTAATGAAATCCACCACGACACTTATAATTAAATTTGATCAGTCTAAACTACCAGTCTTCAAAATTGCTGCCAAAGCAAATGTTCCTAAAATATATGTCTAAATCAGTTTTATACATACTATAAACTAATAGGTGGAAAAATATTTTTAACCTAAGTTTTAAGTTGAAAAAAAATCGAAAAACAACTAGCTATTAGAATATAAATCATATTCTAATTGTTAGTTTTAATTATATTAAAATGCATAGTAGTTCTATAAGTTTTACTGTGAATAGTACAAAGTGTCTTGGCAATGACTTTCTTAGTCCAAATGATGAAATTATTTTGCCAGAATATATTTTTTCTTCAATATATCACATACAGTTATTCATTATATTATTTTTCTACGACTTCAATCTCATTAAATTATATTAATACCTGAATTGTTGTAATTAAATTTAAAAATAGTGGCACTTCTGATTGAATTAGTCTGTTAAACTTGTTAGAATTTTGCTCAGGGTCGTTTATTAACGTTATTGATACAACTAGAAAATCAATTTTTCATGATGTTTTATTATTACTTCTACAATCAAATATATATACCAATAACAACGAATTTTCTATCGAGCAATTTAAATTAATGTTATAAATGAAACTAACTGTTTCTAATTAATTCCACTATATTTAATTAAAAAAAATTTAATTAAATAGTGGAATTAATTAGAAACAGTTAGTTTCATTTATAACATTAATATGAGTAGATTCCACAAAGTAAGGGTCCAAACAGTAAATTCGAGCAATTTAAACTAATGGTATTTATTAACGTACTTTAATCATAGGTTAATTTTTACAAAAACAACAAAAATCGATTTTAGTAAACCTCGCTATGAAAAACATCTTGGAATTAGCAAAAAAACTTTCTTAAGCAAAATATGGTGAAATGAGAAAATGGAATTATCAGTAAGCTGCACTTTTTGTTAAACCTTACAGTTGAAGTGGTGCAATCGGGCATTAGTGTGAGAATGACACACTCATCTGTTATTATTCTACCAACTATTTTTCATAGTTTCCTATTTTCCTTATTAAGACGAGGAAATAATTGTTATTTATTAATGGTAAGCTTTTAGCACCTTCCTTCAGTTGATTTCTCTAAGGACGGAGGATCCTCACTTTTTCCAGAAAATTTGTAGCACTACCATTAACATTGGTTAGGGGTTACAGCTCTTTTACTTTTTTACAGTCTTAAACTGTGTCATATCTTCCATTACAGTTTCATTGAACGATACTTATGCTATAACTATAAAGCTGGATTTATAAACTCTGTTGTTCCCGTTGTTCGTAGCACGTCATGATTTCCACGTTGCTGGCGATTCGTTGTTCCCGAGTCGACTAATTTATATTGGTTTTTCGTTGTTGGCGATGTTGAATTTTGATTGGTCACAAAGGTAACGCATGGCATACGACAGAAAAATTGACGTGACAGATTATTAATGTTTTGCTATTGTTTCTCGTTTTTGTATCAATATATCAAGAAAGTAAGATAGTAACAGAGACATTAGTAATGTAATGTAATAATAGTAATGAGTTTTTCCACAGCAAATGTATTATCAAAATAAGTGGAGTTTGAAACGATTGGTAGATATCAAGTCACGTGGCACTAACTTCAGTTTTCATTGGTGGAACTGCGAATCACGAATAACAAGATATGAAATTTGGTTATTTGAGAGCAACGTCGAACGACTTGGAAACGGCGAACAACACGACACGACAACGGTTTACAAACGCATGTATGTGAATCAATGTTTTATTTTCGAGCAGCGGGAATCACTAACAACGAATAACGAACAACAGAGTTTATAAATTCAGCTTAATTTGTTCATTTTGGGAAAAAGAGCGTCATACTCACAAACTTATTTACTAAAGTCTATCAAGTTTTAACATTTCGTGGCGAGCTTTAGAAAAATTACTTAATGCAAGAAAAAAATTAAAGCTGCGTTTCAACATTTTTGAGCTGCATTTATAAACTCATTGTTTATTATTTTTGATTCTCGCATACGATATCACGTACATCCGTCTATAATCGTTTGTTTTCGTGATGTTCTTCGTTTCCATCTTTATTGGCGTCAATGCACCAAATTGTATTTCTTATTGTTCGTGATTCGCTGTTCCGCCAATAAAAACTGGAAACTGGAAAACATGGCGAGCAACAAAACAACAGAGTTTATATATAAATCCAGCTTTACTCTGGGGTCGTTCCACTGTACACAGTAGTAGTTGGGCATCGCTGTTCAGACTTCAGTGACCACGTGTTTCCTGCCGTAGATCGTTCATCTTTTTTACTATTTTATCTACTACTTATGAGAGAATATAACGAAAGAGATTAAATATCCTAAAAGCTACGTCTACGTCTACAAAATTTCCAGTTATTTTCACCATTGGTGGTTCATAATGTTTACATAGTGATAGCTAGCCTTTTTTGGTAGTCTTTTATGATTAGCTACGTGTCGATTTTATGAACACTTATTAACATCAACGTAAGTTCGACTAGACACTCTTGCAACATGCTTGATCTTAAGTAGTCCTTAATAATTTCAATGAAAAAAAAAACAATTGTAACGTTAAATAATCTTATATTGTTGGTATTTGATCAACGTCCCTCGAACTAAGAGTTAAATGAAATAAACAAAAATAATTCAGTATTAAATAATTTCAACTCGTAGAAAAATATGTAAATGTACTTGAAAAGAAATTGACCCTTCCGTCATTTCGTTCCAGGGTACAAAAATTCTGTTTTTCAGCCTTCCCTAACTAGGTATTGTACTTGTTGACGATAAGCTAAATTAATAAGATTGTTGTTATTGTAGTTCCTGTGAAAAGTGGTTTTGTCTTCATTTTTAAGAATTTATAAACGGATGAGTTTTATTTTACAATTATTTGTGTTAAAAATATTACTATACATTTTCTATAATACATACTATAAATAATCATATTGAATATTGCAGTTATTTATTCCAAGGATTATGCTTATTTTTATCGCCTTCTCCAGAAGAAAAATATTTAAAAGTAGCTAGATATAATAGAGTGTAATAAATACTTTTAGATCCAAACATAATCAACCCACACTACACCCCGGATTAAATTCCGTTTCAATAAGTGCAACGAATTGTTGATCTTTTGTGATGGTTGATTGATTGTACATCAAGTCCACGGCACCTCAGTTTTTTGGTTTTTTGTGCTCTTGGTTGCTCTTTGTGAAGAAACTAGTTGTCATCACTATTCAACATTCTTTTCACGCATTCGAAGATAATGTGTGAGGCTTTCTTCCTCTTTCATGTACAACCGACAAATTGGTTATGTTCCAATTGTATTCATGTACTTCCAAGGGTGCAGTGACTAGTGAGTAATCCTGTCACTTTCTTTATTTGATCCCTTCTTAGGTTTAATATCTCGTTGGTCAGCGACTCCGGGGGTTTTTTAAACAGGAGTTCGCTTAGGCACGTGGCTTCAGTAAGTCTGATGTTTTGTTTGAATCCACCGAGATATACACCACCACCTACAAAACGGAACCCACTTAAGCATTACCTTATTGCCGCAGATCAGGAGAGTTTTTGAAAGCAATCCCAGACCAGTCAAGATTTGATCTGGGAGCATGCTGAGGATTTCGGTGCTGTCTGACGGTCGTTTATGATGGTCAATGAAGCAACAACCAAAGAGTGTGGGTTCGAATATTCTTTTAATCAAACTGATAGTTAACACCGAAAATGCAAGATTAAGATTATTTAGCCGTTGGTCAAAAGAAATCAGAATAATATCAAGAAACTATTTGACTTTTGCTAAAACCGAGTAAAGTGTAAAATAGTAAATGTGTACTTGCTAATTGAATTGGTTTATTAAATCGAATTGCTAAAGACATAAGTATCCTTGATAGATCAAAAGTATGAGGAATCCGAAAAAAAAGGCACAACTTAAATGATGTTTCCAAACTCAACCAAAGAAATAATAAAATAATGATATTTTGCCCCCAAAAAGATTAGTTTATTGTTGTAAACCTATCTGTACAGCTAAATATACAACCCAATTCAACATATATTAATTTCTAAAACTGTAGATAAGAGGCCTAAAACTATTTCAGTGTAATTTAATTTTGTATTTCCTTTTGTAACGTTGGTCATAAGTTTGATATTATATCGTAAGCAACGAATTGCTGAAAAAAAAAACAAATATACTCAAGGAGAACATTTTGTGTACCCCAATGCTTTCTTGTAGCTAGATACGATTGAGGAACACAATTTCATTCACTTTTGCCCTGAATGTGCTTTAGTCAAAAAATAGTATTTTTTAAACATCCGATAATGAGTGAAATGGCTAGATCAAGCTAACTTAAACTATACGCGCACCATAACGCATTGAAAGTAATTTGTTAAAATTGTTTATGTACTTTGAAGATCTAATTTGAAAATTGAATGTAGCTAAAGGCACAAAAACATGGAATTTCGAAGTCTCACAAAAATTTTCCCCAACGACATCCACAGTTACCTAAAAACCAAATTAATAAAAGCAGAGTAATAATCAGTCTAACATTTCCTGCACAAGAGCCAGTTGAAACGTAAATACAATAATAGAAAACTAAGTATATTTAACTATACAAGATTATAGTAATTGTTTAAGATACTTTGAAATTATTTAAGAATTTCCAAATTCTCAAACACATTTTCATATAGTTGATATATTCGTACATAAATCTCCAATAGTTTAATTTTATAACTTCATCTTATGTGTTAAAATCATGACTAATTTATTTTATGTTTTAAGTTCATTTTTAACTGCCTTTGTGTGGTCGATTTGGCAGTTTGTTATTCTTCTGTGGTTTTTTCATTTTCTTCCGGTTTTTAGGTTACTGTGTGTGATGTTAGGGAACAAATTGGTTGGTTTAAATTTTCAATAAATTCAAATTTGTACGAGTCAAAAACGTCTTAATTCAATTACTCAATACATTCGATTTCTGGTTATGGACTGAAGTGCATGATTTTCAACAACTATAATATATAAATTAATCTAGTAGGTAGGTTTTTGTTTGTTTTGAAATACATACATATAAGTCATTCCTACTAAAATGGAGACAAAACCCTAATATAAATTTTTATTTTATTTATTTGACATAAACTTTTCACAAACTGGTGGTTTTTAAACTTGTAAATAATTGTTTTGAGAATGTGATGGAGAATCGTGTATCGTGGTTAGTATGTGATTCAGTTAATAGTATTTTTTCAAGCTATTTTTCTAGGATATTACACTCTAGATTTTATTAGAATATTTTTAATCAATTTCTAACATATCTTTCTATCTGTGGGTCTGTTTTTGCATTGATAGATTTTACCCAAAAGAATGTGCAAAGTAAAACTAATGAAAAAAAAAGGAAGCAACGACAGATTAACGGATACCGTCCTGTAATATTGTACAGAATCGTTTAGGTTGGAAAAAATACCAAATTCTATAATTTTGTATAATTTGCAAATCAGATTTAGTAAAAAATGTCCTTCGCCGAGACGTTAAAAACCAATGAAGTGACTCACATGTGTAAATGAATTTCCCTTGTCTTCTTTTTTTAACGTCAAATTGTGTTATTCCCAAATAGTTTTAGGATCTATACATTTCCATACTGGACAGCAGTTTACAATTTGTGCTTTGGTTATTCAAGCCAGGCTTTTTCGAATCTATATTGGAGTTAACAAAGGAATAAACTTGTAGACAATATGACAGGTAAATGTTTTGTTTATTCTTGGATTCGGTCTTTAGTTTCCTTCGAATCCATTAAGGTATTTAAACTTCAACATTTTTCACCGTTTAATTCAGGTCCGTTTTTAATAGGGAACGTTTTTGTTTATTTTAATAAACTATAAACTTCCTATTTAAACGAAGGAAGAATTCTGTCTGATTATTTTGTTCTTCATCTAACTACTAGAAGCGATAGAACCTATTTTATAAACTCCAATCAGTATATTAAAATGAACCATAATTTCTAATTTAAAATAAGAATATATTTTCATTTTTCATCATTCAATCAACATTTTCAGTTTACTGAACCGTCAATTTAATTTTGCTTTAGGGGTCAATATAACGCTGATTCTTCTTCTAGCATACAATTCAATCAATCTCTACCTAAATATTCTGAAAAATATAAAAAAACTTTTCGCAAATTATTGATATTTTTTAACGGTAGGAATATATTTTTTATTGTTGATAAAACGATAATACTTTGCTCATTCTTAATTGACCAATCGTTTTATTGGGATACGAATAAGTTAAATATGTTAAGGCGCTAATTTGCAGAATGTGTCTAAATAAATGTTTTTTCTTATATAAATCTATATTCTAACTATAATAAATGTATAAATAAGAGTGTATGTTCGATACCCATATTACAGAAAGTTTTAAAATTAAAATAAAATTTGCGAGCTGCAGTTTATAAACAAAATTCTGTCTCAAAATCCGTTCATTTTAATTTAAAACTTATTGTATACTTAAGACTGTCCAATTTTATATTAAAATGTTTTTCACCTTAGTTGTACACATTTTACGGAAAATTTGTCCAGATGTAATTAACAAAATAAGTTATACTTTGTGGATACAAATTTCTGTGTTTATAGCATTGGTAAGGTAGTGTTGGTTGAATACTTTGATTTGTTCTTTTCTATTAATAACACAGAGGTACCAAACTGTACAACTTATAATTTAAAGTGTTAATTATGTTACACAATTTTGCCGTTAGTTAACCCCTTAATTGTTGAGAATGATTTAAATTTCAAATTATGTTGCTGAAGTATTATGTATTATTTATAAAAATGTGTAGTAACCTGTATTGTAAATATTGTATTTTATTTCTTAATACATGAAATGCTTTTTAAGATACATTGAGTGTTTAATTCTCCCAAATTTTAAATTAAATTGATCCCCGAGTTATACTTTCTACTTGTATCAATTTCTAGCAACAGCGTTGACTCGAATTCACCCATAATTTGAATTTAATAATAACTTGGCCTAGACGTTGATTCTGTAGGAACAGGAACGCATCTATTTCAACCTCCATCTAACCCAACCAATCCTAACCTTTTATTATTTTGAAAGTTGTGACCGAAAGAATTGATCGAAATGGAAATGAAATTATATTGTACAAACTACTGTACCTAATCAGTACTAAGTTTTTTATTCCTATATCTTTTTTAGTTTCCTTACTTTTATCACACTTAGCTTTACTCATAAAGTACACTAAATGGAAACGCAGAAGGATGTCATTAAATAGATTTTAGACGGTAGGTATTGACTGTAATACAAGAACTAAATTAATGTCTAGCCAACTTTTAATAGAAATAGTGAAAAATATTTTCAAAATACAAAAACAGCGTTTGGATGAAGAAAGAGATCCTTTTTGGTTTATTTTGGAAATGTTATAGAGTAAAATCGATTAATGCTTCTCTGGACGTCAAACTGATTCGCATTTTAAGCAGAGTTTGTTGAGTTTCAAGTTAATTTTGAGTTATTTATTGCTTATAGACCGGTAGCCCATGACACATGTAGGTTTTCACCATCGAGTTTCATGTGAAAAACAAGTAGAATAAGGCTATTCCTCAAGACCCAAGCTGAATAATAGACGCTATAAATAGTGAACATTGATAAACTTACAATTTTCAAGAAACTAGAACAATTAACTGATGGATGCCGTGTACTTGGATGCATTCCTTGGGAATTACTTTTCATCTAAAAACAACATCGCATGCAAATTCAAGTGATACTAAGGGTTGATAAGCGAGGGTTGAAAATTGATAAAATAAACAAAACATCAGGAACTGTTGAGCATAAAGAAATGGATAGGTGTTCTTGGTGAAAATATACATGGAACTATAGAATTGTCCAATCGGTATACTATCTTGTCGTCTGCACGTGCACATGTAAAACTATGCGCCACTATACCGTTCGAAACGGTGTCATGTGAACTGGCGTTTATAGTGTCCATTCAGCATCAAAACTTCTGCAATATCCCTTCCTCCGTCCCCTTTATTCACTTATTGTGGATTCTCCGGGCACTTTTTTTACTTCTTGGTAAACCCCCTGGAGACTTATTTGCAGCAATAACTTACCTTTTAGTTCTTCGTATAACAGCATTAAACCCTCTGGAGACTTCGTTTGGTTCTTGTAAGTCCTTTGGACCCTTCTTGTAAGACCTCTGGATACATTCGATCATGGCCATCCGGAGCCTGTGTCCCAGGAGAATTATACAAAGTTTGTTAGTTTTAACATAGCTTAGTTTACATTGAATAGTGCTTGATTTTGTTATGCTTTTATTATTTCATTTTCGTACTAATAAATTGAGGACTACAAAATTCTGTACTTGTACCACCCATAACTAATAGTTTTGTAAACTTATTACAGCACATTCTATGATATCCCAACTCTTCTAAATTCAAATTAATTCTAGCACACGAAATATTGTTTTTTTTTTATTTATCACTTTTACATAAAAAATTATTTCTCGACACAAGAATATTTGTACTTACATGGAACTTTATATATCTACAAATTCAGTCCATTATAGTAGAATAATAAATAATAATTCATTTAAAAATTTGAATTCGTGCTAGATATGGATATCGCAGAAGTAGATTCCCAAGCTGGTTCTATAATATAATCTCGTGTGTCAGGTTTTCTAACCGGATGTTGAAATGTCCAGGGAGGTGGTTTTATAGGTAGAACTCGACCACTGGGAAGTATATGTAAATTATATAACCAATATAATACATGAGTGACAATCCAAGCAAAGACAGTTAATTCGTGGTGTCTGTAAACATAAATAGCATGATTATTGTTTCGCATAGATTTATACAATGTTCCACCACATTTATACGTTGCGCTTTACTTTACCCCTGTCATGGTTACAGTTTGTATTTGCTTAATAAACAGCATAGATTTGGACAGAAAGAAAGCGGGTTACCTGCTTGCTGGTTACCGGCGCCGTTAGAGGCAGGCTTGCACACAGAAAGAAAGCGGGTAATCGGAATCGGCTTCTGTTTTCGTAGATAGAACACAATTTGGAGAATATCATAAGTTGTTTAAAGAATTAAAAGACTATCCAGATCACTTTTATCGTTATATGCGAATGAATCATTTTTCCACTATATTTTTGTTACTGCGGGCTTTATCATGTTTAAAAACAGCAGAAATTAATGCTTCGTATCCATCAACGGCTCGCTTATAATTAAATACTCATTCCGGTAAACTGCCTGCGGCTTGCTACATAGATTAACAACACTAAAAAATGCTTGCTACACGCGCCGTCAAACTTCAGCCTGCTTTGTCTCTGTGCGCTTACGTTTATCAACCATAAGTAAATTTAGGCGCCGATCAGCGCCGGTAACCCGCTTTCTTTCTGTCCATAACCTTAGGAGCACGAGGCGTCCGCCTAGGCCTAGGGCCCGAAAATCATACCCAAACATCGAAAATGAAGCACAGTTTATACAGTGCGTCTATAAAGTAACACTACTTGAGGATTTCATAGCAGTTCAGAATTCTAGGATACAACACCTAGGAGACTACTGCATAGAAGAGGGACACTTACCTAAACTTAACCCTGCAGATATCCTAAAATACCTCCGGGAAATAGGTCTAAAGGAGCTACTAGTCTCTGAGACTCAGGAACTAAGTAGAAGAAAGTGGCACAATAGATCTTTTAGGTCTCAGTACAACATACAACTCATAAATTCATTATATGGATCAATAATTATATTTCTCACAATACCAACCCACACGTTGTTGTTTTTGTGATCATTGTGTATGGCATTCTAGTATCCAACAGAGTAATATCGGGTGCTTTGCCACTTAGCATGGCCGTTCAAATGAAACAATATGAATGAAATTGTTATTTAAAATATTATTTCTTTGATTCATCATGTATTTAGTTATGCGATCTTCCAACTCATAAATGAGACGTTCATAAGGATGGTATTTTGTCTTTTTTTAATATTTGATACTGAAGACTTTCCAATATCCAAATCACTAGATAACTCCCGCACTATACAGTGTTGATCGACTACTGTCGACAAAATTAGGTAGATCTTGTTGAAGAGGTCTATCTTGCTTCGGTACATACGTAGATTGAGAGATACTTTCACGATCTGTGTACATTTCATGAAATAATGTGCGTACCTCTTGTTGAGTTCGCATCCTATCGCCAACACCAATCATTAAAATTTCAAATCCATCACAATTGAAGGCATTTTCAAAAAGCAGTTTGTTTAATACGATATGATAAATTTGATTAGCAATACGGAACTGTATTTATGACCGTTTTTAACGTCAAATTACAAAACAAATGGCAAGAAATACAGTTTAGTCGAGCGACTAGGATTACTGATGAAAGTAATAGATACAATGTTAAAGTAAATAACTTTTGAGTTTTTGTTCAGTTTGTTCTAATTTGAATCAACTTGTGACACATTTTTGGGAATCTGTTCAGCAAAGAAAATTCGCAAATTGAAAAAAGGAGGTGTTCAATTTGAAAAAACTGGTGCTGATGTCATCACCCTGTAGGTATGATAGATTATTCTTTTTTTAAATAGTATGGATGTAGATATGCATATTGGGGTGATATTCTCTGAGACCTAAAAGATCAATTGTGCCCCCTTTCTTCTACTCAGTTCCTGAGGTCAGTCTCAGTCACTAGGAGCACCTTTAGAACTGTTTCCCGGAGGAATTTTAGGATATCTGCAGGCTTAAGTATAGGTAAGTGTCCCTGTTCTATCCAGTAATTTCCTTGGTGTTGTGCCCTAGTATTCTGAATTGCTATTCAAACCGCAAGTGTGTGGATGGAGGTTTCTTCTTCCATTCTACAGAATCTACATTTTTCTTGCTCCACTATTTTCAGCTTTTTAAAGTCCCCATTCAGGCGATAGTGTCCCGTCAGGACATCTGTTAAAACTCTTAATGCAGTTTTATTCTGACTTAGGTGTTCATTTTGTTCTCAATTGGTTGCAGTCTCCTAGGACTATCTTTGATTGCTAAGCCCTACGAGATCTTTCTAATGGTTAGATCTTCTCCTCTTCTTGGCGTTGCCTATTTCTTCCAATTGGAGCTGATACCGCAAAAGGGTTCCGGCCCCCAAAAGGATGTTTCAGACGGTTCAACCCCTCTCTTTGCTACTTCATACTCTATTTCATTTCCCTCTATTCCAGTGTGTCCTGGAATCCACAAAACCTGCCAATATTCAGGAATCAAAAGATAGTATTACCACAGAGATAAGAAAAATTGAGATGTCAGGGATGTTGCAAAATGTATTGAAGTTTTAAAAATCGCATGGCTTTTTGTATTGAAGAAAACGGTCAACATTTTGAGCATCTGCTGTAATCGCCTTTATTATATGTTTTCTAAAATTCCTAATTTTTCTACTACTCAAATGTGGACATACCTAGTTTAAATCGTTATAAAATCACGTTATGGTTATGTATCCTGTATGTAAAACAATTCAAAATATGGCACGTTACTGCGGAAGTTAATTTGGGTGCTCGTAATTTCTAATCTTTTATCATTAACCTCCCAAATTTAAAGTCTGTGACTTGAATATTTACCTGGAGCACGTCTTTTTCTTTGGCCATATGAAAATAATTCCTTTCTGTTGAAATTTCGAAGTTCTGAAAAATGATGTAGGAGTTGACACTCTCTGGTATTTGTGAGTTTTAAGAGTAATGCGAGTGGATGAATCGTAACTAGTAGATGCCTTTGAACCTTTTTGATAAAACTGCGTCTTAATATATTTCAAGTTTTCTGTGTTCATAGTATTGAATTTGGCAAATATTTCAAAGCAACTGGAAAACTGATTCGTCATGAATATTACAGGCATTTTGAATCGATGGATTTCATGTCATACATATATTTTTAAAACATTCATGGGCATTTTATTTAACTGGAACAACGAAAATTTGGTAAAACATAGAAACACACTTCAAAACAAATTACAATGAGTGACATTAAGGGGATTGACTGATTTATTTTGTTGGAAAAATTGTGTTTGTACATTAATAATTTATGACGGTTTTAAGCCTGATTCTCATTAGAATCCGAAACATCTGCAGGATACACCGTTCATATTATTTACTTCATACGAGTCTGTTCATCATCGGTATTCTCATTTCACGGTGCTCTATAAATATATGTCTGTGACGAACTAGACCTTTGAAAATAAGGTTTTAAAATAAAACCGTGACATGGTTATAAATGAAAGTGACATTATGCGTTTCTAACCTATAGCCATAGAGGTAGGTGATCTGTGATAGATACTACAGATAGAGGCAACAAGTCATAGGCCGCTGTATAAGTGGGAATGTCCGTCTGAACTCCGGTGAGAGAGAAAAAGACAGACGTCAGAGGTTTTTCTGTCTTTGTCTCTCGTCTATAGCATGCGTGCTATTAGAGAAAGGCAGCCTGAACCTTTGATTTTCTATCTCTCTCTTATACGCTGACGGGTTCCGAGCTGGATTGTTGCCTCTATCTGTAGTACTCTATGCTAATTATTCACCAATAAAAATGCAGTAAACACCAAGCCGGTGTTTTTCCTGTAACTCTAGAAAAAGCTGCTTTACGAATTTATAACAAAAAACGAAGAATGTTGTACATTGTGTGTTAGTGTTTTGAGTAGTGAATATCAGATATTTTTGATGTTATTCAGGTAATTTTTGATTATTTCATTTAAAAATATACACTTTACTTTTAATGTTTGAAAGGTACTTAATAGATAGGTATGTTGTATGACTTTTATTTTTTTGGAAACTTTTAAATTGTTAGATAATTTCAACTAGAAATTTGTAGACCAGATAAAAAAAATATTTTTCATCAAATTAAATCGAAAAATAACAAATTGCTCAACAGAAATATAACATATTACTAGACAGGTTTCATAAATTACATTTACATCGTCAGGAGTAAATTTAAGTATATATTTTTTATGCCGGTTCGATCTTATATTTCAGTTGTGGAATTTGTTATTGAATGGTTCTACCTATACGATAATTATGAAAATATTTCACTTAGTAAAGGGTTGAAGCAATTTGTTTCAATTTTTTTTTAAATTATTCACCAATATCTCGAAAAGTATTAACAATTAAGAGATTTGAAAAAACTGATTCTTAAGAGGAGGAAATTCAAGAAAAAAGTCGTGACTCCCGGAACTCTATCCATTATTTATGATTTTAATTCAATGCTGCAAGCAAACATGTCTCAGCTTGTCGTTTTGGGTATGCGCGCGCCTCGTCAAAAGTTAACAGCAGTACGCGAACCTTGTAACTTGATCGAAATAGAAATCGAAAAGAAATAGCAAAGAAAAGAAATTTTCTTTCTATCGACAAATACTGTCAAAAATGGTCAATAATTGTTGAAAATTGTCAAAATTTTTGAAAAATTGTCAAAAATGGTTAATAATTGTCAGAAACTGTAAAAAATGGCCAATAAATTGTTAAAATTTTGAAAAATGGTCAATAATTGTTAAAAATTATTAAATTTTTTGAAAAATGGTCAAAAAATTTGAAAAATTGTCAAAAATGATCAATAATTGTCCAAACTGTCAAAAATGATCAATAATTGTCCAAACTGTCAAAATTGGTCAATAATTGTCAATAATGATCAATAATAATTGTTAAAATTTGAAAAAATGGTCAAAAATTTTGAAAAAATGGTCAATAATTGTCAAATATGGTCAATAATTGTCAGGTGTTCAAAATGGTCAAAAATGGTCAAAAATGGTCAATAATTGTTAAAATGTGGGAAAATGATCTAAAATGGTCAAAATTTTTGAAAAAATGGTCAATATTGTCAGAAATGGTCAATAATTGTCAGAACCTGTAAAAATGGTCAAAAATGGTCAATAATTGTTAAAATTTTGAAAAATGGTCAAAAATTGTTAAATATTTTGAAAAATGTACAATAATTGTAAATTTTTTTGGAAAAATGTCAAAAATGGTCAATAATTGTCAGAAACTGTCAAAAATGGTCAATAATTGTTGAAATTTTGAAAAATGGTCTAAAATTGTCAGAACCTGTAAAAATGGTGAAAAATTGTCAAAAACTGTCAAAAATGGTCAATAATTGTTAAAATTTTGAAAAATGGTCAATAATTGTTAAATATTTTAAAAAATGTACAATAATTGTAAAATTTTTTGAAAAATTGTCAAAAATGGTCAATAATTGTCAGAAACTGTCAAAAATTGTCAAAAACTGTCAAAGATGGTCAAAAATTGTTAAATATTTTAAAAAATGGTCAAAAATTGTCAAAATTTTGAAAAAATGGTCAATAATTATAAAAAACTGTCAATAATTGTTAAAAATGGTCAATAATTGTTAGAAATTGTCAAAATTTTTGAAAAATTGTCAAAAAAGGTCAATAATTGTCAGAACCTGTCAAAAATGGTCAATAATTGTTAAAATTTGGAAAAATGGTCTAAAATGGTCCAATTTTTTGAAAAATTGTCAAAAATGATCAATAATTGTCAGAACCTGTCAAAAATTGTCAAAAATGGTCAAAAATTGTTAAATATTTTAAAAAATGGTCAAAAATAGTCAATAATTGTTAAAATTTTGAAAAAATGGTGAATAATTATAAAAAACCGTCAAAAATGGTTGAAAATTGTCAAAATTTTTGAAAAATGGTAAAATTTTTTTAAAAATTGTCAAAAAAGGTCAATAATTGTCAGAACCTGTCAAAAATAGTCAATAATTGTTAAAACTTGGAAAAATGGTCTAAAATGGTCAACATTTTTGAAAAATTGTCAATAATTGTCAAAACTGTCAAAATTGGTCAATAATTGTCAAAAATGGTCAATAATTGTTAAAATTTGAAAAAATGGTCAAAAATTGTCAATAATTTTCAGAACCTGTCAAAAATGGTCAAAAATTGTTAAATATTCAAAAAAATGGTCAAAATTTTTGAAAAATTGTCAAAAAAGGTCAATAATTGTTGAAAATTATAAAAATTTTTGAAAAATGGTCAAAATCTTTGAAAAATTGTCGAAAAAGGTCAATAATTGTAAGAACCTGTCAAAAATGGTCTAAAATGGTCAAACTGTGTAGGTACTTATTATTATATATTATTTATGGTTTAATATGTCCTTTCTTCTTCCATTATTCTATATTGTAATATTTAAAATTATAATAACATTAGAGCAGGTGTTTTGTAAAGGTTTCACTAATTATTTGGCCTGCAACCAACCATCAAGACCCTACAGTATTTTATCTTAACACCACTATCAACTACCTCGGACACCTAGGTATAATTGTAAACAAACAGTAATAGAATTGGAAAAGCTGTGCATAATGGCAGGAATGTTGGATGTTCTCAAACCATAGAATAATAACGGCAACATCTTGCATAAACCGCTGTATTTTTTAGAAAATATTTTATTAACTTGTTAATAAATATAAATTTTATTCTGGTTTCGCTATTTTTTGTACCTATAATAATTTTGGCGATCCACTCAAAATTGATATTGGAGAAGAAGATAGATAGGAAAAGTCACCAATAAAACAAAATGTAGGGTTGTTAATAGTTTTATACTAATTCCTTTTTACACATAATATAATGTAATGTGATTAAGATTGTTTAATTTAAGTTTGGTTGTTTGGAGGTAAATTATTTACGTGTTGTTTTTTGCATAAATACTTTTTTGTGATCAAATATCAGAGAACATTTTGATATTTTTCACACCTGTTATATATCATGCAATAACAAAATTGTCCAAGTTTAACAACAGTATAATACAAATACTTTCATCTATTTCATTTATATTAAATTCATTTTTTGTAGAGGTACTAATACATCTTATAATATCTCAATGCACTGAATCGTTATCGTTATTCGATAGGTAGCAAATTAATGCTATCTGTTACTCTTCATTAAAATTATTAATATTGTTACTCTCTTCACTAATTAACTATGTGCAAAGAAGTAGTCATCGTGAAAACTAATTTTACTAATAGCATTTAAAATGTGAATCATATTTTAAATTAATTACCGTAGGTATTATATTTAGAATCAGTTGTAACTTTTCAGTTTTTCTGAAATTGAGCGAGAATCACCAGATATGTGGTACCCATAGAGATTGCCTGAAACAATTTTTAATGTAATGTTAATTTAATAATCATATTGACAAATTGGAAATAAAAAATTGCTTAAGATATATAATTTAAAATAATTTTTTTTACTAATGTTATAAATGAAACTAACTGTTTCTAATTAATTCCACTATTTAATTGAAAGATTTATGAAAATTATTAAAGGATATTGATAATTATTTCGATATTGACATATCATCGTCAGAATGACAGAAGTTACATTTTATGTGATACCTACTTGATGTTTAATATTTTGGCTAGACCAAATAGTAAGTGACCTATCTTGTGATTGACTTAATATATATGAATAGAGAAAAGAAGAAGATATGATTTTACAAATATTAAAGCTTAGGTATTATTAGCCCTATGGGGATATCTTGGATATCTTTTTCCCATTTAAGATCAGTATAACTGTGCAATGATATAGAAAACCAAGGAAAACTATATCTGCTGATCTTTACAATAGTTACTTAAGAAGACAATTTATTAGTGGAGAGCTCCCTAGATTAATCTGTTCATTGACAACTTCATATTGTGGGTCTCTTAAGTGTCTTCTTATTTCTAGTTCTTCAAGGAAATCTAGTTCTTGTTTCTTATCACAAATATGCAGTACTTCTAGTTCTGTGTTAGGTGTTAATGAATGTTTTGTGTCAAGAAGGTGTTTTGCGTAATGTGATTTATCTGGCTGTTTTAATCTGTATGCTCGTGAGTGTTCATTGTATCTAATTTCAAAATTTCGAATTGTTTGACCAATATAGACAGCATTACATTCTGGACATTTAAGTTTATATACTCCAGACTTTTTTAATGGGGGTATTTTTGTTTTTACATTTAACAATTTTTTACTTACATTGTTTTCTGTTTTAAAAGAAATTGCTGTATTTGTTGAACAAGATATTATCTTTGAAATATTATTAGAAATATTACCAGCATATGTGATGGTTTTGTAATTTTGTATTTCCCTAGTATTTTCAGGAAATATTAATTGTAATGCCACTTTTTCCTCTTTTTTATTAATTAATTTATTTATTATATGTAATGGATAACCGTTGGATGTGGCTATTTGCTTAATTATATTAATTTCTCTATCAAAATTATATTTGTTCATAGGAACTGAAAATGCTCTATGTATCATTGAATTATATGCTGCTAATTTATGTGACATGGGATGATTGGAACTATATGGTATAGTCACATCAGTATGTGATGGTTTTCTGTAAATTGAAAAATCAAGTATATTATTGACTCTTTGAATTTTAATATCAAGAAAATTGATTGAGTTATTTTCTTCAACTTCTAATGTAAATTTAATTTTCGGATGTAAATTATTAATATGATTGAACAATATATCTAATTGTCGTTCACTACCTACAAAACAAGCTAATATGTCATCTACATACCTATACCAAAATAATATATTTTTTGAAATGTTACATTCAAAGATTTTTCTTTCTAAACTGTCCATAAAAATGTTTGCTAAAATTGGTGATATAGGGCTTCCCATTGGTAAACCTTCATTTTGAATATATACCTTATTATCAAAAGTAAAATAATTCTGATTAATACATACATCAAACAAATTAAGTATATCTGATATTATTCCTGGATTGATATTTTTATCCTCTAGTAATTTTTTAACAAGTGTTATGCATTCTTTAGGAGGAATTTTAGAGAACATATTGGTAACATCAAATGAAATAAGTTTAGAGTTATCTTGTAATTTGTATGTTTTTAATTTTTTGATTAGTTCTATTGAATTTTCAATTGAGTATTTAGATATACCTCCATAGCTATTAAGTATATTGTTTAGTTTTTTAGCTAACTTATTATTAGGAGTATTAACGTAAGAAACTACAGGTCTAATTGGTTTCGATACTTTATGTAATTTAACAGTTCCATATAATTGTGGAGACTGAGGATTTTTATTAATCATGTATTTTTTCTCATAATCATTGAAAACATAATTTGAACTATTGACAATCTCTCTAACATTATTAGAAAACTTTTTTGTTGGGTCAGCCCTTAGAATTTTTACATCAGAAGATTCTATAAAATTATTAACTTTAGATTTATATTCTTCGGATTTTAAAATGACAGTGGCATTTCCTTTGTCAGATTTTGTTATTGTGAGGTTATAATCTTCTACTTTTTGTTTAATTGAATTTATTGCTGAAATATCATTTTTTGTTTGACGTTTAACCTTTGAAGGTTTCATATTTTTAATCAAATTTGCAATTTGTAATTTTTCATAAAGAAAACTATTTGACTGAGATTTTAAAGCTATTTCTGACTCTGTAGCTAAAATTTCTTTAATACAATTTGTGAATTTTGGTGGTATGCTGTATTTTAAGCCTTTATTTAAAAATTCTATCTCACTATTTGTGAAATTAGTGTCTGAAAGGTTTTCGAATCGTGGTGCAAAGTGTATTGGTGTGTAAGTACTTACAGTTTTATGATGTTCAGTGTATTGAGTGTTATGTTTTTACATTGAGAAATCTCTATCTCCATTCAACCATTAATTAAAATTAGAGCATTTCCCATGACAAAAATTCTACAACTATAAGACAACCAATGAATAATATTTTGAAGTTTAAGACTGCAAAAATATTTAATTTCCCAGAAAATAACAAAAATTAAACAACCTAACATTATCAAATATACGAAAATGTATAGCAAAAATATAGTAGTTAGGTATATTCTCATATTAATGCTATATGTATATCAATACATAATACAAAATATTTTAGTTTTATTAATTATTGGAATATGATTGCGAAAAATCATCTAATGGTACAAGGTATATGTATGTATACTATGGGGTGACATTCAGTGAGACCTATAAAAGATTTATTGTGCCCCCTTTCTTCTACTTAGGGATTTTAGGATATTTGCAGGCTTCAGTTTAGGTAAGCGTCCCTGTAGTCTCCTAGGATTCTGTATTGCGATGCACTCCGTAAGTATGTGAATGGAGATCTCTTCTTCCATTCCACAGAATCTACATTTTTCTTGCTCCACTAGTTTGAGCTTTTTGAGGTACCTATTCAGGCAATAGTGTCCTGCCAGGACACCTGCCAAAACTCTCAGTAAAGTCTCGCTCTGGCTGAGGGATTCATTTGTTCTCACCTGGTTGAAGTTTCTTAGAAAAAGATAAATGAAGAAAGGTTAAAGAATATTGAATACATTGACCCAGTGATGGTCTATATTTTTATCTCATCTTATGACAAGTACTTTTGATTTGCATATCAATCCCATATAAATTGTTCTTTTCATCGATCTTGGCGTGTGTCTAAAATAATCTACTACACAGGCCAGTAGTTCACTAGCGCGAATAATGTTTGTTTTACTAAGTGTAATAAATAAATTCATCACACGATCGAGCCATGAAAACATTCACTACCTTGGCGAACTACAGACCACAGATATGTTAGATAACTAACAGATATGTATGCGAGCTAAAAAAGAAGGAGTAGTCGAGTTGACTTAATGCAAAAGGGATTGATATGACGAAACGCCAAGAACCCTGAAACGAACTTTACTTTAACGGTAATTGTAGATCGCCGGTCTTTTAGTACACTATGAAGAGTAAATTCCTGGTTGAGAAGTACCTACTTTGGGAGAGAAAACGATTAACAGGATTATGTTTTATGGATGCGCATCGAGATCTAGTTGAAGATTAAAGCAAATCATATATAAAGATAATTCTGCTGTACATTCAAGAAAAAACTATTACTTAAATTTAGCTACTTATACAGGGTACCAACTGATAGGAAAAATCTGGGAGCATATAGGTGAAACCAACAGATTCTGATGCATATAATAAGGGGGAGTGGTTTAACGAGTACCGAAGAGGACGTACATAATAGACCAAATTTGGTCGCAGAAGATACAATACTCCCTTAATCAATTCATTAATTCTTGCTTAGAACGTAGGTTTCTTTATTTTAGAAAGAGATCTGCATTATTGCCTTAAAGCAAGGGACGTAGGTACCACTCCTAATGTTTAAAATATCAAAATTGATTTCCCCTTAGTCTTTGCTAACGAATTTCGATAAAAAAAGCCATTTGGCTGACATTTGCCATTTCATGCATGCACTAAGCAGGTCATTTTCATATTCACCATTTTTTATAAGGATAATCTGAAGGACGAAGGACATATTATATGATAATTGTTATTAACTATCAAGTGAAGTAAATTTAATAATACAATTCCAAAGACAAATATAAAATTCCAATAAGAGTGCCTTTTCGTTAGCTTAGGGCATGAGGAAGTCATTTTTGATATCTTCATACAAAAGGTTGTCGACTAACAAAATTTTTTAATGATTAACGATTCCGAGGCAATAGTGCAGAAATCTTTCCACTTCGATCTAAAATAAATATATACGTTCTAAGTATACTGTTATACAAATAAAATTAAATATTGATATTAAAAATAGAAAACGAATGTAAAATTCCAACTAGGTTTATATGAAGTACCAACATTATCTTGGCTTTACCTACACGTTCCCGACATTTTTCCCTGTATATGTGATACCTAAAAATGAAAAGAAAAAATAATTCTGCGTTTTTTTGTCCATCTTGTAGTTCAGACCCTGGTTACGCCCCTGTTAAAATTTGATAATATTTTAGAAACCTTGGCAACTAAAAAAAATTTGTTTCTATCGAATGTTTTTCGGTAAACTATTATATCTCTTATTTTTCGATAAAAAAGGTTTAAAAAAAATGCTCTATTGATGATTAAAATCTTCGAAACCATGGAGACTATTTCGAAACAATAAACTTCAATAATTATACTGAAAATGCAAATAAATAGGTACTTTAATGCCCTATAAATTATATATCAGAATTTATTTTCAAAATAATAATTTATTCATTAATTATTATTATTCTACTAATTAGGTACTTACTGATGTTATCAAAGATTTGTTAATTTTAAAAAATCCAGAAGCGGTGAAAAATATTTTATGTGTCATAATATGTGCCAAAAATATCCAAAGCTGAAAAATATTACAATTATTTTATACATTTTTTTAATCTTCAAGATATATATTTATTTCAGTAACGTTACAATAATAAACCTCCTCCATCATATCACAACATTTATTCAAGGTAGGTACCGACAATACATATCGGAAAAACCTATACCTACAATCTATATTCAGACAAAGCCAGTTTAGTGCGAACGAGAGACTTAAAAACAGGGGCAAATGATAATGCTCCTGTTTCTTACTACTACTAAATCATCGTACATAGACAAACAAGAAGCGACACTTTCATTAAATTTCTTTTAATTAATAGGTAAAATTCAAAACGATCTGTTCATTATCATGTAGAATTTGGAAGAAAAAAAAACAAATAACACAATGGTATCACATAGATAAAAAGGTAAGACATATTTTCTGCAGCATTTGATGACAGCCCTACCCCTTCATTATCAACTGTGCATAATATAATTCAGAATTGTGTGTTCTGTTCCCATGGTTTAATTGTTCATCGAGAGGCTCATATCGAGAGTAAATGAATGTCTTTGATTTCTTAATCCAGTTACTGCTTCTTTCAACAAACGAAATTTATAGTTTTGCGTTTGGTGATTATAGTGTCCTGTGCTAATTAGATGTTGTGTACCTACTATATATGACTTGTCACATTTTTGGAAAACACAAATTATGTTCTGGGAAACGATTGTAGATGTAATAAAATATGAATGAAAAAACATACTTCTCGTTGTAACGGTCGATATTTTGCTTCGTCCAAATTAACGGATATCATTTTTCTTGGTATATTTGCCTTAAAATAAAAAAAGACAGTTAAGAATACATTACAGTTCATATTAAACAAACTAAATTTCTTAGTAGGTACCAAGAAAAATTTTTAGTTTCATTAGCAGAAAATCGAAAGTAACAAAACTTAAACCATCTCAACCAGTCCGTAAGAGCTGGACCTATTCGATTACAACAATGATTACTGTCACCAAGAAAGTTTTAATAAGCAAATAACCCCGTGAAAAAAAAAACGAACGTTTTCTTTCTCTTAAACATTGTATAAAACATCGGTGCACACTAGTTCGCTCCGGCGGTCATATTTTAATTCCCTATCCGAAAACATCATAGGTAAGTTCGCTCCCGCACTGAATTTTATGAGGGGTGGTTGGGATTTTGGGATAATGACTAATACCTGGAAGGTTTTAAATCTTCGTATGAAATTAAGTATTTTCTTTTAATTTCATTGGTTGGGATTTTTGGCTAATTATTATAATAGCAGGAAGAAGGTTTAAATTTTGTTATGAAATTAAAGTAAGAATTTTCTTTTAATTTCATTATTGTAAAAGTTTTAGTTGTTGAGTAAAGGTGAAAATATCGATCACATTGAAAAGATTTAACAATATGAATTCCGCAGAAGTTAGTGAAATGTTAAGTGAAAAGGGAAAACCCATGTTATTAGTTAACGGTTAGGTTAGGTATGGACATATTGGTCGCTCCAGCCGGCGGCGGCAACGGTCACATTTTAATCCCCGTCACGAGAACGTCACAGGTAGCCGGAGCGAACTAGTATAGTACCTTTGGAGCGAACTAGTATAGGATTAACAAGCCCCACTGACCGCGGGAGCGAACTAGTATGCACCCGTGGCCTGAACTGCACTAGGGTATACTTTATAAACACGAGCCCGGGCGCTGTGCCTGCGAGGGACCCACGATAAACTGTTATTGAAATCAGATTTATTAGCACTACTACACAATAATTGGTTCCAATTTTTGATAAACATCATGTTTTCAGAAGCGAAAATGAATATTTTAGTTACTTGTCTGAATGTTTGTAATAAGCTGTACTTTATAAAAGCAAAATATTAAATGATTTTATTAAATTTATACCTTGTAGGTTACGGCTTCAGCAACAACACATACAAAAATGAATCTCGCCAAATAATAAATACTCCATAGAACTTCATTAATAACGTTCGAAGTGCGCTGAAAAGCAGCACTTGTTGTTGTTGAATTTTTCGTAAATCCTCCAAATATTGAAAAGTATAGACCAAATAACACATTTAGAAATAAACCACCAAGAATTATGAGCATTTGAAATCCATACAAATTATTTAATTTTGTAAAAGCGTTACTCAAAAATTTACAACTTTTTTTCACACGTGTTAGCCTCACTAAAGCTGCATCTCCTAAAATTAAAATATGCATTTAAATAGGTAATTTTTACTTGAACTAAAATTTAATCATTTCACAATACAGCTCTTCAACTCTCTTTCGGTGCTTTCCGTTCTAGTCCTGCTGCTAGTCTATACTGTGAAATAAATGAGCCTCCCCTCTACCTAAGACGTCAATTTCTCCTCCTTTCATACGCTGCTTCAACGTCCTCTAACTCTTCTAACCCTGTTTACCCATTGTTCACCTCAATGTCTCAATATCATCCCTCCAGCACTATTCCCAAATGTAGCATAAAATCTGTTGCTCAACTTCTTTCCCCATTACTTGAGATTACCGACCTTTCAATGACCACTCCGCTTCCTCAGCCTCTTATCCCTCCTTGGACTAAACAATTTCCTCTATTCAATACCTCTCTCGCCAAATTTAATAAACATGAGTCGCCGAACATACTTATAAAGAAAGCATTCTAGGAAGTTCCAAGCTTTTAAACATATCTTTTCTCGTCGCCATTTGTACCGACTCACTTTCTTCAATCAATTCACTTAATAGGTACTATCTTTACTGATCATCCAATAGTTCAAAACGTCCATGACATATACCTATCAATTTCTCGCAGCTCGTGATGTAACAGTCTGTCTTATCTGGATCCTATCTCACATTGGAATTACTGGCAATGAAAATGCTGACCGCAATGCCAAAGAACCACCTCTTCCATTACCACAACAACGTTCCAGCTCCCAGAAGACATCAAACTTTTATTCAAAAAGTCTGTCAATGAATCCTGGCAAATTTTTTAGCACAACATTAAAACATCTCTTAATGATATCCAACCTTTCATTGGCTGTCTCTCCTTCGACTTCTTAACCAGGAGAGAAGCTGCTGTCATTAGAAGATTGCGGATCAACCATACTAGATATACTCACCATCACGGTTACTTGATGTCTTCTGAAAACCTTCCCGTCTGCCGTTATTGCAATAGTGCTTTAACTGTTAAACATATTCTCACCGACTACCAGATATACATCAATATATACCAGCGCCTAGACCTGAAACCGAACCTGAAAGAACTTTTAAACTGCACCGCTGAAATTCCGAAGTTATTGAGATTCCTCAAAGCAGCTAACCTCTACCAAAAAATATGAAATATCATTGACTGAATTGATATGACTATTTATGTTATGTTATGTACGGAGACTGCACTAGTACAACTGACGGAGGATATCCGAGATACTCTAGACAACCAAGAAGCCGTAGTATGCGCCTTTTTGGATATAGAAGGAGCTTTTGACAATACTCCTCATGAGGCTGTCAAAAGAGCATTAAATAGAAGAGCTGTAATGGATGTCGGAACTGCTCACCACTAGAGTAGCAGAGACGAGGACGAGCAAAGACATTATCTCCATATGTACAACCAGAGGATGTCCACAGGGAGGAGTAGCATCCCCAATAATGTGGAGCCTGACGGTTGACGAACTCCTGTGTGGTTTGACTGACCTCGGAATATCCTGTCAAGGATATGCCGATGATATTGTCATAACAGCCAGGGGAAAATTCGAAAATACCCTTTGTGACATCGTACAAAAGGGTCTGAACTATTCAAATAGCTGGTGTAGGCAAGTGGGACTTAACATCAACCCCACCAAAACCATCTTAATAGGCTTCACTAAGAAAAGAAAGCTCAACCTCAAAACCAATAAACATGATGGGAGCGAGGTTGAATGGAGACAAGAAGTCAAGTATCTAGGTTTGACTCTAGACAGTAAACTCCTGTGGAACAAACACGAAAAGGAGATTATTTACAAAGCAAAAATGGCTCCAATTCTGGCAGGGAGAACTTGAGGTTGTAACCCAAAAATCCTGAGCTGGATGTACACTGCAATAGTGAGACCAATTAATATTTATGGAGCCATTGCGTGGAGTAGTAGAACTAGCCTATTGACAACAAGGGAAAACCTATCCAAAAGACTAGCCTGTATGTGCATTACAGGAGCAATGAGAACATGCCCAAAGGCAGCCATGGAAGTGATTCTCAACCTCACACCACTAGGTACATATGGTGGTGGAAACTGTTGCAGAAAGAACAAGATACAGACTAACTACCACCACCTTCTTACTTCTTAGAAATCAGAAAACCTGGGACATGCCACAAGATGGTATGATGAAAAAGTATAACTTTTCAAAGAAATTCGTTACGGAATTAAGCAACAAGAAGGAGTGGAATCCAAATACCATTACCAGACTTGGAAAGAATGCCATTCAATGGTACACAGACGGCTCAAAAGCAATAGAAGGAACTGGGATAGGAGTGTACGGGCCAGGAACCAAACACTCTGAAAGCTTGGGAAAAACCCCGAGTATCTTTCAAGCGGAAATTCACGCCATAAGAAAGTGTGCCCAGTTCAATATTGATTAACGATATAGAAGGATTATCATAATGTCGGATAGTCAAGCAGCCATTAAAGCACTGAGCTCTTGTGTTATCAGTTCCAAAATGGTGTGGGAATGCCTAGGCAAACTAAATGAACTAGGCGAGAACAATATAGTCACCTTACTGTGGATTCCAGGACAGACTGGGATAGAAGGAAATGAAATAGCAGATGAACTGGCATTGAGGGGGACTGGAACACCCTTTTGGGGGCCGGAACCCTTTTGCGGTATCAGCTCAATGTAATATTGGAAGAAATAGGCAAAGCCGAAGAAAAAGAAGATCTGACCATTGGAAAGATCTAGTAGGACTTAGACAATCAAATATTCTTCTGGGTGACTACAACGTGTTGAGATCAAATGAATGCATAAGTCAAAGTAAAACTGCACTAAGAGTTTTAACAGGGATCCTTACGGGACATTGTCGACTGAATGGGCACCTGAAAAAGCTCAAAATAGTGGAGGAAGAAGAATGTAGATTCTGTGGCATGGAAGAAGAAACCTCCATCCACATACTTGCGAATTGCACAGCAATTCAGAATCCTAGGGCACAACACCTTGGAGGTTACTGGATAGAAGAGGGGCATTTACTTAAGTTAATGCAGATATCCTAAAATTTCTCCGGGAAATAGGACTAAAGGAGCTACTAGTCTCTGAGACTTTCCTCAGGATCTAAGTAGAAGTAAGGGGGCACAATAGATCTTTTAGGTCTCAGTGAATGTCACCCCAATTTACATACATACATATGTTATGTTAACGATTGAGTCTTTTATGTACTCTTGTACATGTGCCAATGGCCATAGTTGTCAAGGCACTTAAATTCTATTAAAAAAAAAATTTTGAAGTTAAATTCTCTCCAGTGTTAACAATATGTTTCTGAGACTCTAATCGCGATAGGTAGGAGAATCTTAGTTAAACAATGACCATTCGCGGATTTTGTAGTATTCTAGACCTATCCAATCTTATTCAAAATTGTGTTCCAATATAAATGCAAATCACTTCACATCTCTTTCTCTCTCTCTCTCTCTCTCGAAATAAAAGAAGATTCAACAAAGGCACAAATTATCTTTTAATCGGAAATTGATATACTCCTCACATGTTTGTATGCTTTACAATTTAAGTAGGTATAACAATACAACATAAAAACTATAACAAATTATTGTTCTTTACCATTTTTATCACCGTTTTCTTCTGGCTTGTAACAATTTGAGTCTGCAGGTCGATCAGGAAAAAAAGCATAATTCTCCCACAATCCTGTTACTTTTCCAAAAAGAAAAGATCCAATGAAAAAAACAATACCAAAAATGAGTGTCTTATTGTGTTTCTTTTGCAGTTCTGCGTGTTTCTTTTGAAAGTTTCCTTCAGGTTGATGATAATCATTATAGTTTCCTTCCCATCGAGCATTACCGGAAGCATAACGGCTCAATGGTTTTGGAAGATACTTTCCTTTAAATAGGGATTTGTAAGCTTGTATTGTGAACATTTTTATTTTCGATCTGTCAAATTTGTGTCAAAATTATAAATTACATTAGCACTTTGATTACTACGGGCTACAGTACCTATACGGAACATAAAAAACTTACAATTGGAATTGGTTACTTCCAAATAAAAAAAATTAAATTAAGCAATCAAATTCATACAAATAGTAGGAGAGCTAATAATGGCATTTTTTTCAAACAGTTTCATTATGGCTAATATTCAAATGTAAGCTAGCCATTTATATATTAATAACTTATTAGAAATCATGGCTGTAGTTCCGAGAGCGGCGCACAATAGGGGCGTGGTAAAGGAGATAAACCTTGTTAATTTTTCGTGCTAAAAACCTACAGACGAAATATCGAAAAAAAAGTAAAATTTAAAGAATTTCATTACAAATTTTCCTTGCACAATTTTATTAATTATGAGTGATCCGCCCCGACTTCCTTGGCATGGATCCGGGTGGCATCTTTCTTACTTTTAGCATTTGGGTTAGTTTATTTGTAAAAATTTCCATTTATTATAGGCGTACCATGAAGAAATGTATACAAATAAGTTAACCTCCTTTAAAAATTTTATCGTACGCCATGATATAGAAGTGCCCAAGACAGAGAGACAAACCAACCACCTACACAAACTGCCAAGGAGAACACCCAGCAATAAGGAAAATACCGAAGCCAAACCAAAAAGGACTACCACCCCGACGAAGTAGCAGATTCTCGAGCAGGTGACAAGACTGTTAGCTCAACTAACGACCTAAAGCAACAAGGTAGAGAACTCAAGAAAATAAGAGGATCCACCTAGGCTAACGCCTGGCACATCCATAGAAAGATGAGTCGATATTTCAACTGGGGTAACCACTCGCAGTTTGTCGGCCCTTATAGAGGCAGCTCAAAACACACACAACAGAAAACAAATAACAAGACAGAAGACCGCTGAAGATAAAACTACCGAGGCTGGGGACGAGCTCGACGCGCAAAACGCGAACGACGACGATGAGGCCTCATCGGATGAGATGGGGGGGTAGTGGAAGGTTCTTCCCGGGATGCATCGCTCCTAGAGGGGTGCATCCTGGGAGAGACGGACTTGGTACAAGTTCTGTATGTGACAAAATTAAATGAAAAGGAGAGGAAGTTGAATAAACATCACGTATAATAACCAGAGCTGAACGGAATTGCAAAAACAGTTTAATGATCGAGGGGCTTCTCAAAGGTTTGATTTTTCTTTCGTATCAGGAAAAATTCCTCTAAAGTCTTTATATTTGTTGAATAATTTATAATTCCATGAAAAAATGTTACATTTTCGCTACTAGTTATACATACGTTTAAAAAAATAGTCTTACCATTATCCAAATATTTTGTAGAGTATAATTCCGACAGCGTTTGATTTATTTTTATAAATCTGGATTCGAGAATCCAGCATAAGCTTACAAATTGAAATTCGCATGAAATAATTGAGAAATTGTTGTAGAGATTCAAATTAAACATTAAAAACGCCATCCAGCTGTCGGTGGTAACTACAAGGATGGAATAAATCTGGTAAGGCCATGAAAAAACTACCAAAAGAGCTGAAAAAAACAATTTATGTTTAATAATGTGGGTATGGTATATGGTATGACTTTGTTATTTTAAATAATAAATATGTTACTGCTAATCTTCGACAGATGTTACTAATAAATGTATCAGCTCTTGCTATTTTTCAAGTTGAATTATGGCAAGCGCTAAAGTACCTAACTTTGTCGCTATAGAGCGCCAATATAGTGAAATTATATTTTCCAGTAAAATTTGGATGTGTAAAAGCCTACTTTGGATAGTGATCGTGGAAAAAATAATTTATAGATCGTCTTTGCGGTCTAAAAACTAAACTAAAAACTTTTAAAATTCTTACCAGATAAAACGACATTGCTTCTAAAATCTCGATTATCCATTGTTGGAAAAATTTTATCAAAATTGTTAATGTCGTCTAGTATAGCTGGCAAGTATTTACCCATTTGCATTAAATTGCAAACTCTCACGGCTATTGACATAATTGATACGAGAATGATGTTTGACATTTTAGTTATAAATTTCTGACTGCTTAAACTTCCAACATGGCTTAGAGTTTCGTTTATTTCTAATGATATTTCGGGCATCTAAAATAAATATGTAAGTATAAAACAATGTCATAATTTATTTACAAAACATTAACGATATTTAAAGTTTAAACCATTTTGGCGAAGTTAACCTTTTCTTCCCCGAGCCTGCCTGACAAAGTCTCCGATAACACTGCAGCCAAGCAGAGACGAGGACGAGTAAAGGCATCGTCTCCATCTGCACAACCCGGGGGATGTCCACAGGGAGGAGTAGCATTCCCTTTAATGTGAAGTCTGATGGTTGACGAAACCGTTGAACTTGATGGGAGCGTGGTTGAATGGAGAGACAAGAAGTCAAATATCTAGGTCTGACTAGATAGAAAACTCCTGTGGAAGAAACACGAAAAGGAGATTATATACAAAGCAAAAATGTGAGCAGGAAACTGACAAGGAAAAATTGGGATTGTAACCCAAGAATCCTGAGCTGGATGTACACTGTGTGAGACCAATCGTATACTGACGGCTCAAAAGCAATAGAAGGGGCAGAGAACCAAACACTCCGAAAGCTTGGGAAAAACCACAAGTATCTTTCAAGCAGAAATTTACGTTATAGGAAAGTGTGCCCAGTTCAATATTGATAAAAGATATAGAAGGAAAAAGATGATCATCATATCGGATAGTCAAGCAGCCATTAAAGCAATGAGTTCTTGCGTAATCAGTTCTAAAATGGTATGGGAATGCCTAGGGAAACTCAATTAATTAGACGAGAACAGCATCGTCACCTTACTGTGGATTCCAGGAGAGAGAATAAAATAGCAGATGAACTAGCAAGGAGAGGAGCTGAAACACCCTTTTTGGGGACCGTAACCCTTTTGCGGTATCAGCTCCCTAATGTGATGTGAAATAGGCAACGCCGAAAAGAGGAGACCGTTGGAAAGATCTAGTAGTGCTTAGACAATCAAAAATACTCCTTGGAGACTACAACCAGGTGAGAACAAATGAATACCTGAGCCAAATAAAAACTACACTAGGAGTTTTAACAGGGGTCTAGACGGGACATTGTCGCCTGAATGGGCACCTTAACCTCAAAATAGTATAGCAAGAAGAATTTAGTTTCTGTGGAATGGACGAAAAAACCTCCAGCCACATACTTGCGGATTGCATAGCAATACAGCACCTAGCAGACTACTGCATGGATAGAAGAGGGATACTTACCTAAACTAAAGCCTGCGGAAATAGGTCTAAAGGAACTACTTACTAGTCTCTGAGACTTTCCTCAGGAACTAAGTAGAAGAAAAGGGGCACAATAGATCTTTAGGTCTCAGTGAATATTACCCCAATAGATACATACATACAACTCTGCAGTCGAATGGCTCATTGTATTTCTGCTCGTGCTTTCTCATAACTCTCATTCCAGTATCTTTGTCTCCTGCAATAGTTTGTAAGGTAAATGTACCTAGATCAGACAGTTTTAGGAGTTCTGCCGAAGTATTGGATCGTATTATATTTGTGTTGAACATTTTATTGAATTAAATAACATTTACACGCTGAATGGTCTTTCAGAAATTATGTATGTATTTCATATTTCTCCAAGTTTGAAGATAAAATAAAAATGTGGAGTATTTATCTAGAACTACATCTGAACCTAAATTCGCCATATAATTCCCATGTTCTGACATAAATTCGACAGAGTCAGGTACCTATTTTCAACATATTAAATTTTAGGTTTTGAAGAAAAACAAGTACTTAAAATAAGCGAAGTAGAAACCAAAATTTTATTTTTTAATAAAAATAAAATTACATTGTATATTCCCGGAATTTGTTTATTTCCAGAACTTTAGAAATGACTTATAAGGGCAACTTGTCACCTCAAAATTCTTCGTGAAAAGTGAAGTTCTTACAAATTAATTGAAAGCAACAATAAATATATATATAGATATATATAGATAGTGACCTATTCCTGCGATCCTTGTGTGATATTTGTTATGGATTCTTGTTGAAGCCACGAATTTAAACACATTAATTAATGTTCTAATAGACTGGTCATTTAATCGGTTTCGTTTTTTTGTTACTGCCAAAGAAGCTCTCGAAAAATAGCGTTCTATGCAGGCTGATGTTGCTGGGGTGGCAAGAAAGTCTCTCGCCATTTTTGATAAAGTTGGAAATACAGTTTCGTGACGTTTCCACTTTATTATGTCGTCGGTACTGTCAGCTCGTGATTCAGCTGCGTATTTGTCGATTTCGTATCTCCATGAATTTTCGTCTATATTTATTTTTGGAGCTGATTGGAAAAGTCCAAACAAGTCTAAATCAAAATCGGTAACTTCATCAGACTTTTTTTCGAACACACTTACTGTACATTCAGTTTGGGTTTGGGGTGACTCTTTGACAGTGTAAGGTGAATAATAATTTTCTTTATAAATTTCTTCAAATTTCTTGATGGCTTCATCTTTTAAAGATTGTCCCCATGTCGTTAAAGAAAACGTTTCAATTTTATGACGAGGCTCCAAAATCAAAACGATACAATACATCCAGTTAGTCCTACTGTAATGCTTAACAATTTTATCGCGAGCTGCCTGAAGGGCAAGAATTATTTTTGCATCAAGTTCGTCTATATTTTCTTTATTATCTAGTTCATGCTCATCGAGCATCATATTGATCCCAATAACCACCACAGGAAGGGTAGAATATTTCTCTCCTTCTCCTTGAAACTTTGAGAAAACTCACATGTTCTTTCAATAACATCCCATTCTGTAGCATGTATTCGAAAATTCAAGAGTATCGGTATTGTCACAAAGAATATTAATCGAACGTTTGAATTGTAACGCTCAGGACAGCATTTCCAATGTAGAGTTCCATCTAGTTTTTACCTCCAGTTTGGGAATGGTCATGTGTAAATTTAATGAGTCGCAAAATTTTGCGAAGTTTAATCTTAACATTTCGGAGTTTTTAATTTTTTTTACAAATTATCTTAACCTTTGCAATTGTTGCAGTATTTTCAGATATTGTACTTTCGTTATCATTAGTATCAGAGTCACGTTGCGCAATATGATATTCAAACTTCAAACTGTTTGAAGAAGTTTGATTTCAAGTCAAACCTAAAGATACAGAAATCAAGTCAAGTCAAACTTTCTTGCCTAAAAAGTTTGATTTTCAAGTCAAGTCAAGTTTGTTGAGTAAAATCAAACTAGTTTGACTTGATGCATCTCTACTGTTTATTGGAGAAGATTCCGTATTTTTTTAAATGATGAACTCAAGCTCGAAAGAATACCGATCGAAATGTTTCAATAACTAACAGTGATTGTTATTGACGGAATTTTTCAACGTTTTTAAATACTATTGTCTCCGCTCGCCCCCCAAACTGAACAAAAATAAAAAATGTATTCAATAAAAAATTGTATTACACCTAGTTTTAATTAAATAATATACAATTTCCATTGAAAACATGATTCTTCGTTACCAAAAATTATTTCAAATAATACCTGAATCATTTTTTTCAAGATTTGATTTTAATGCTGGTTATTACCAAGGTGAGATGTCAGATGTTACACATCATATCATATGATGTCGCATATGATTCATATGCGACTCTATTAGGCTCGCTCGCTATTTTTTTTTTGTAAGATGGATTTGGTTATAGGATGAAGTGGTGCATTTATGGAAATGCAGCGGGTTTCTATTTCACGACACGATTTTATCGAGTCGTTCGATGTCGAATACGATCTTCAATTCGATCGTATCGTATCATCCCATTCTATTTTACGATCGAATTGAAATCGGGTGTTCTCGGATTTGGACTGCAATTTTGATACGAGTCGAAGTTAGTCGAAAATGTTTTTTGACATTATCGACAGAATTCATTTGATATTTGGCAGATTAAAAAAACTCTTTTTACATTTTTGCACTTTTTTGATTTGCTAAAATACTATATTAATGTCATTCTAGGTACGAGATTGCCACTGGGAAATTCTTCTCCAATTTATAGAGAAAATAGAGATTTTGCAAATAACGTGCCATTGGGGCCTCAAGAAGGGATAAACAGAAAACATTATTGGCTGAATTAGACCTCAAACAAAATTCATTGGGATTTAAAAAAAATAATAATCCTTTTATTGATCTGCGCTGTGAGGGTTCTAGTTGATTTAAAAGATATATATTATTGATAGTAGGTAATAATATCAACATTTTTAAGATGACTACTCTGAACTTACCTTTTATTTAATCAATAAAGTTCTATGAATAGCAAGTCAGGTATTTCTAAGTTTTTATCGTTGTCGACAAAGGAGTAAATTTCTTTGGGCTTGCTCTGCCATTAAAAGACCTTCACTAACAATAGGCAACATTGTACCAAGAATAAAAGTTTATTGCATAAAAAATGACTTGATGTTATTTTCGTGAATATTTGCAAAAACCGGAACATAAAACGTTTTTATTTTATTGTAGAAAAAAGAATGCGCAGGTTAGAATATAGCAGGAAATGCCAAATATCATAATATAAGTTTCAAAATAAGTAGAATACGACTCGTCATTAGGTCTGTTCCAACCGCAATCAGAAACTGTCAGAGTATAACTGGTCATAGCAAACAACTTATTTTCGCGTAATTCCTATCACTGATTGCAATGGTCGACTAATCTCTGATAGTTTCTGACGGTTTCTGATTGAGGTTGGAACAGACCTATTACCTATCGAGTGAATCGACTCGTATTTCTACGACTAATCGAAAAATAGAATCGCTGATTGTCAATTTTGGTCGGCCGTTACGATCGTATCGTAAAATAGAATCCCGGTGCTGATTTGTGGCTAGTGTCGGGTGCAAGTATTAAGCAAATGAAGCAAGATTGTCTTCTTGATTCATTGTTATGACTCTCAGTTGCAATGATGTGTTAAATCGCAACACCTAGTAAACTGAGAATGTACATACACAATAATCATATATACATACCTCTTCAATGTAAATAACTGCATATGGAATAAAGCCTAAGTGAGCCAAACTAACCATGATAACAATTATCTGAATAGCAGTCAATAATTTAGAACGACCAATTTCTGAATTATGTGTGTTTAAATTAAAGGTTGCCGCGAATTTTGATATCAACATAATAGGACTAATGGAATCATAGACATTTTTAAATAAATTATTTTGTAAAGATATCATTTTCTCAATGTATGGTTTTTAAAACTGAAATTTTTAAACGTTTTTCGTATCACTTAGAACATCTACACGAACCTTTTTTCTTGTACATATAAAAATGATTGATTAAATGAAAGAAAATATTTGAAACGGTTTTATAATACGCATCATTTTTTTGGTATTTAAAATGTCATTTATCATTCAAATTGACAATACAGAGAGCGTTGATCTATATCAGGATCGGATGATCTATTTATACATATATACCTATTCGACTGAAAACGCTCCACTTCAGAGTTTTGGTTAAATGATTAATTTTGAAAATTTGCCATGAGGTATATGTTGATGGGTTCTGACTTCTTAGAAAGAAAACGACTTCTTAAGTTCTCTGGGATTTATTATCACTTAGATTAGAATATACACATATGTACAGATTATAATTATATAAACATCTTAACTAAATTCGCCTTTAGGTTTATATTATATTTAATACACATACAATGACACGCGCTGACCTTGTTTATACAAGTTCATCGACGGTCAATATCTTTCTTTCGCCTTAGAACATTATTCAATTTATTGATAAATCGTTTTATAAACTTGACGATCAATGTAAATAGCTTGTTAGTCCATTGAAATGTTACATGAGCTATACATTTTTTGGAGGACGCAATTTTATTTTTTGGACATGTGAGGGGGGTCAATAGAAGCTTAACCCCAAGTTTATGGGGTTGCCGCCCTTGTCCCCCGGCCGCCATCTTGGAAAAAAGGGGTGCAAACACCTTTTCCGCGATATCTCGGAAACTATACGCCTATCGCTTTGCCTACAAATATGTTCATATAACTTTTTGCCCTAAATTTAAAATTAAAGAAGTTATAAGCGCTCCAAAGTTGACCGGTTCGTCAATGCTCATGAGAATCCGGTCAAAACGAAATGTTTAACTTAGTTTTATGATCTTTTTTTTTATTGTAAATACATTCTTTGCTAATTCTTGTTGGCGAACGGTTTTTCGTAGCTTTATAGGCGGTAATAAAGACGACTCACTAGACGGCATGCGATTTGCCAAGACAGTTACTAAAAATTTATTTAGTTTATCATCGCTGCCTCCAACACAAGATGCAGCTCGTTTTCACAGTCCCCGAGTATATCACCAGGTCCAGTCGTGGCTCGGAACATATCAAAATCCTGAAGATTGGGGATGGAAAAAAGCATGCAAACATTTGGATGCCAATACAAGCTTCCAAGCCTCCAGCACCCCCGATCTCATGAAATTAATTTTCTGCAGATGCAAAGGAAATTGTGGAAGCATGTATGGCTGCAGAAAAGCAGGCCTCAAATGCTCTACAGTATGCCTCCATTGTTCTGGCGAATCATGCAGCAACATCATGGAAATATCAAAGTTAATGGAAGACAATGAATTCGAAGATGAACTTCCAACTATGACTCCAATTTTAACTCCTGTCATTCCCCAAACCTTCACATTCAACGTTGAATTACATTCTGAGCCACAGCCTGGATCAACGAAGAAAAGTAGAATAGAATAGCTGATAACTGATTGAACATATGATTATGTCGAGGATTACCTCATCGGCAAGATGTCTGTGGAGTAGGCCTACTGGGGATACCACGTAAAAAAAACGCTCCTACAGACTCTACCTCATAGGTGGCGGGAAAAGAGTAAAGAGTAAAGGTAAAGTTGTAGGTAGGGATTTAACAAACATTTTCTAAGAATGTATTTACAATAAAAAAAAAGATCATAAAACTAAGTAAAACATTTCGTTTTGACCGGATTCTCATGAGCATTGACGAAGCAGGACAACTTTGGAGTGCTGTAACAGCGTCCGCCCTTTCATTTCCTTCAAAACCAGAGTGGGACGGAATCCATTCTAGCCACACTGCGTTCTGCCTTGCTAGGTGAGCAAGGCGTTCACGACATTCAGCAGCAAGCTGACACACTGCTGACGACATTTCAATGGACTATGTGTTCACTAAACTATTGTAAGTTACTTGCGATTTTTTACCAGGCGGCGTGACTTTCTAGTGATTTTTTTACCAGACGACGTGACTTCATTGGTCCCAATAATTGTAAGTAAATTGGACATTGGCATCCAGAAATCAAGTGAATAAGAAATCGCTGATGATTTTATCAAAAAACTGATTGTGCCAGTCGATTTTTCGTCCCAAAAAACCCCTCTATACGGATTTTTAGCATTTTTAATTTTTTTTGTCGAAAATTTAGTACCAAGGTACGTACGTATATGGGAATATTTCGTGATATAAATTGCTTCTTCCCAACTCCCTTAATGCTTGGAAATATCTACTCAAAATTCCCTGGTATATGAAAATTTTTCCCTGAATCGATTGGTCAAGACTAGATCGATCTATCTCTTCAAATAGTCGAGTTATGAGTATCTTTTGTTTTGAAAAGTGGATTTTCGAAAATTTCACGACTTTATTTGAAGGCGAAATAATGATTTTATCAAAAAACTGATTGTGCCAGTCGTTTTTTCGTCCCAAAAAACCCCTCTATACGGATTTTTAACATTTTTAATTTTTTTTTGTCAAAAATTCAGTACCAAGGTAGGTACGTATATGGGAATATTTCGCGATATAAATTGCTTCTTCCCAACTCCTTTAATGCTTGGAAATATCGACTCAAAATTCACTGGTATAAGTAAAATTTTTCCCTGAATCGAATGGCGCAGACAATTACTCGAGTTATGAGCATCTTTTGTTTTGAAAAGTGGATTTTCGAAAATTTCATGACTCTATTTGCCAGTCTATTTTTCGTCCCAAAAAACCCCTCTATAAGGATTTTTAGCATTTTTAATTCTTTTTTGTCGAAAATTTAGTACCAAGGTAGATATGGGAATATTTCGCGATATAAATTGCTTTTTCCTAACTCCCTTAATACTTGAAAATATCGACTCAAAATTTGCTCCAATACGTTAAATTTTCCGCTGAATCGATTGGTCAAGACTAGATCGATCTATCTCTTTAAATAGTCGAGTTATGAGCATCTTTTGTTTTGAAAAGTGGATTTTCGAAAATTTCATGACTCTATTTGAAGGCGAAATATTAATTTTATCAAAAAACTGATTGTGCCAGTCGATTTTTTGGCCAAAAAACCCCTCTATACGGATCTTTAGCATTTAAAATTTTTTATGTCGAAAATTTAGTACCAAGGTAGATATGGGAATATTTCGCGATATAAATTGCTTCTTCCCAACTCCCTTAATGCTTGGAAATATCGAGTCAAAATTCACTGGTATATGTAAAATTTTTCCCTGAATCGAATGGCGCAGGCTAGAACGTTCTATCTCTTCATTTAGTCGAGTTATGAGCATCTATATTTTTGAAAAGTGGATTTTCGAAAATTTCATGACTCCATTTGAAGGCGAAATAATGATTTTATCAAAAAACTGATTGTGTCAGTCGATTTTTCTTCCCAAAAAACCACACACACATACAGACGTACGAACATCATCGTAAAAATAGTCAGGAAAGCTTCTTATGGCTTCAAAACGTCGAGATCTGTTGAAACCTCGATTTTTGCAAAACGGGGTAAAACCAACTTCCCGATTTTTCGAAAAATCATTGATTTTCTTAGCGGGAAGTTAAAAATAACTGATGAAGAGAATGCTTATGCTCACTGGGGTGATATCGGAAAGAATGCAAACAGTCCTACATATAGTTAATAACTGGTACATACAAGAGAGACAGACAGTGAATGCTCAGAAAACACAAATTATCAATTTTACGAAAAAAAAGGCACTACAAGGCCTAAAGCCAATAGTGCTAGGAAGAACGATGATTCCATTTGCCAAAGAAACAAAGTACCTAGAAGTACATTTTGATCAAAGGCATACATGGAATACTCACCTTCAGACCACACAGAAAGCTACCATTGCCCTCGGCAGATGCAGAAGAATGTGTGGAAAAAACTGGCTACTCACCCCAAAAATTACTCAATGGCTATATGTATATGTAAAAACAAAGTAATAATGTTTCTTATGTTTTTTCATTAATTGAAACTTGCTATTGTACTATTCCTTACCCTGATCAGATTGCAGATATTTCGGTGTTCGACGAGTATGAGCGAGAATATCCCAGAATGCTCGAGTGAACTCTTTGCCAGTTTCTGTCTTTAGTGGAGGTGTCCATGCAAACTTTGAAAAGCAATCAATAACGTCTGGTATTATTTCATGATTTTTATTTTGCGGTGCGAAAGAACGAATTTCCACTAAGTCTAATTTACTAAGATCGTCTATATCTTTAATAATAGTACGTATTCGAGAGACTTTTTTTCCATATTGAGTCTTTTTAGAATGCATTTTATGTCGTACTACCGGCTATCTTCAGCTCCAGACTGTGAATTCGGTTATTGATATTCATAGTAATAATATTGTTTACAATGCCTGAAACGCTACTTTTTAAATTAGAGACAGCTTTGACATTTATAGAGTCAGTTGCTATCGTCGTTACTATTTCTGAATTCTTTTCGAATGAGGGCTTTGGTTGTAACAATTGCATCGACAACGTATTTCTTCGTAGCCACATCTCCAACTGCTAGAGTGTGATTTCGTTAAATAAATATATCAATTTTGGTAGTTTAACTTTGTAAGGCAGCAATTGCTCCTTTTTAAAGGGAGTTTTTGTAGTATGAAGCACCTTCCTTATTTCGTTTAATCCTAATGCTAAATCCATTATATCAATTACACATAGACATCTTTTTTTGTCGCTGCATCACTATTTGTTAATGCATCCTTAACATTAAAGATTTTCAAATTTGCAATATCAATATTACGTTTAGATGTTTGTGGCAATGTAATGTCGAAATTTATCAACAGACATAATTGAAATGATCAAGATTCTTGCGCTCATTGATTATTACTACTATTTCATTGCCATGCGACGGATTACCTGCATTTTTTTAAGCGATCAACAACTTTAAACGATCAACTAATTCATTGGGATGTTTCAATAAATATACTCCATAGTCAAACGGTCAAGACCTTTTCATTTTGCCGAAGAAATAGATTTTAGACGAGTCAACACCTCGTCAACGTTCGATATCGACAGAGATTTTGTTTTAAATAAGGATTTTATGATGTAGTGATATTGTTCAGTACTTTAAGGCGATCTAGCGCATCTAATTGAACTTTTTTTGTCAAGAGTTTTATAGTTTCGCAAATCTTAATCGTTGTAGCTGGGGTGAAGTAAAATAAAAACTGATACAAACCCAATGTTCCAATCACATATTCTCCTCCTTTGTTTTTTTCCGGTAGTATGTTCATATTACCGTTTATTGATATAAAAGCATTCATTAATAGGGTTAGTTATTTTTATGTGGTCGACTGTGTCGTTAAAAACATTTACAGCATTAGGTATACCCGCCAGTGGTACCGTGACTTGTGTTGTGTTTAGGTGTGTAGAGCAGTATTTTATTTCAACTAAATTTTTTTTATTATAACTATTTGCTGAACGACCAGTAAGTTATATAAATACAATTTATTTAGTAATTAATTAGTGTAGCCTTTTGGAGACCATTTGAAACGACAGTTCGAGATTATCTATCACGGGAATCTAATATTTTATAAAATATATATGCACGCCATTGGGCAGCATTTGCCATCAATGGGAATAAAAAATTTCTCTTCACATTGTCTTTAGAAAGGGTATACCTATTATCACTGTTTTACCATTGTGTTATAATATTTTTATAAAAATATTATTATTAGGATTTAAACGTTTCTTGTCTTTGAAATTGACGTTTTTAAAATAAAAAAGTATCTATAAAATAATTCTTTGAGAGAGGGTGGCGGCAAAAAATGCGGTTCTCGTATTCGAAACTATAAATAAGACAAGCTAAAATTTTTCAAACATTTATTATTTTAATTACAATATAATAAATATGATAGTACGGTATGGGCATATAAGAACAACCGTCTGTCATATCTTAAGATCGGATTGTTACAACTTTGGGGAAAAAATGTATAACAAAAGTGTGCTCCAAAGACTTGTAGGTCTACGGCTAGATAGCATAATTGAATAAACATTTCAACAAAAGTCAAATTTTACAAAATTGACTAAAAATTCTCCGTATAGTTTTAGTCTATTTACTCAAATGGGGGGGGGGGAGGCGGGGGAGCCTTGTTATAGAAAAATACCAGTAAGTCCGGTTTTTCTCAATCGATATTTGCTGACTTAGTCTTGTTGAAAACAGCTCTTTTCCTCCAATGTAAACTTTATAAACCTACTTAGCGCAACATAAAAGTAACGTGCAAGTTAGAAGACGCTATTTAATTTTCTTTGAAAATATTGAATATATGGGGCTACACAATTTCCTCCTGAAGGCGACGATATTAACATTTGACACGTCTGTTTATTATTTTCCATTGCCCACCACTTGTTTTTATACATTTCCACTTACTTTCTTAACGCCGTTTAAAGGTGACAGAACAGTAATATTGAAACAATAATTGAAATCAATATCATACGAAAGGTCAATTTTAAGAAGTTCAAAATTGTTAAATTCCGTTCAGTAGTAGGTACCAGAGTAATTTAATCCTCAAATGAAAATTTTCATCAGTCTGTTGCTATATACATACAAGTAAGTAAAAAATTTCCCAGCTTTTTAAGAGGCCGTTTTTGTTATAGAAATTTTTATTCCAAATCTGTACTACTATCCGATACTAAGATATGGCCGACGTCCGTTCTTATTTGCCTACCCTGTAGGCGTAGCAATTGAAAGATTGAAATTGATGTGTTCAGGATTTTTTTCAAAAGTCGTATGTTTTTAAATAATTTATATATTCCAGACATTTGTCGGCTGTCTAAACTAAACGACGACTCTGTTATGCAGATGAACTAAGATTCTCACTTCACCTAAAAACGGTTGCAGTCTGAGCTGTCTAAACGTGTCGACTTGATAGCTCAATAAAAAAATCAACCACATTGTTCTACAAATGCTTCAAAATGTATTACAATAATTTTCTTACCAAAAAGTGATGGATTACCTACCTGGTTAATATAAGTTTTATATTTTTTATAATTAATTTCTACTTTTACTGGAAAATTACATTTTTCAGGTTTGGACAGTTAACATTTCCATCATTACAATATGTATAGTAATTTGGCTTCATTACTTATAGTCATTAGTAATGGTGTAATCAAATTACTTCGTATCAGGTGAACACATACGGAGACGGGGTGTATAAAGTGACATAGTGGAGTATATAATGACACTTGCTTACAAACGAATCTTCATTCGGAAGTGCTCGGAAACGAGTATGTTATTGCGGCACAGGTGCTAGTTTACATTTAATACGATTTCGTGAGTCAGGAAGAAAAAGAATTTTTATTTTTAGCTTTGAAAAGTTTTTGTGACAAAATTTTAAATCTGGTTTTACTGTTATAAGGTCCAAGCTGTAATCAACTGTTTTAAACTTATAACATATTAAATTTATAACATACCTCAAACTACCTTAACATGCATTTAGTCGAACATTTAAAACTGCTAGAGTCAACATTTTTTGGACTAACAAGAAAAGACGTTTTAAAGTTAGCATAAGTTAGAAGCAGAAAATGGATTTGAACTTCATTTCCAAAAAAGGCCGCTGGAAGGAATTGGTTACGAGATATCCAAAGGAGAAATCCTTATACATATAACAATTCGAAAGTCAGAAACAACATCTGCAGCGAAACCGTAGACATTTAACAAACCTCAAGTTGCTCAATTTTTTAATGTGTTAGACAAGACCTTGCAAAAAAAATATTTATCACATGAAGATTTATAATGCAGATGAATCTGTACCTCACTGTACTAAAGGGAACTATATTCCACCAATCCAGCGAAAAAAACATTCAAAAAGAATTGTATGACCATACACCTGCAGGAACTTTATACATTGCCCAGGAGTCCAGCCGAATGACTGGTCCTATTTTTTTATAGTGGCTGGCACATTTGCAATAACATGCCGAGTCTTCTCCCACTGGGAAGGTTTTGTTAATTATGGACGAAGATTCAAGTCATAGATATCTGGACGATATGATCTAATCTTTAGAGGGTCTCATGTTTGTCTGATGTTTGTTTAGTTGTCAATGTCCGGGTCATCGTCAAGAATATTTTGGTGCTGCACTGTCAGGATAGTACATTAATTCCTTGGATAGTTTGTAGTATTTTGTTTCATCCCACCTTTTTTTGAACTTATTGTGAGTATTTTCGGGCAGTAGGCTTGCTACTGCTGAAACTGTTACACTGGCGGAGCAGGCAAGTTCAAAAAGTTTTTTAGCTTTTGCTCAGGGCATCAGCCGCGCGGTTACCTTTAGACTTAGCATGGCCTTTGGTCCACGACAGTGTGACTACATTGTTGTTTGTCGCCTCAACCAAGGCATGGTGATATTCGAGTACTGGCCCTGATATGATACATAATATGGTCTCTCCAGGGCAAGTAGTGCTTGTCTGCTATCTGTATAGGTGCCATTCAGTTTATCTGGACGCTCTTGTGCATGCCAAAAAAAATGGCATTGTGCTTACACCTCACTGCACACACCGAATGCAACCACTTTTTGGGCCTCTAAAAACTTATTACGATCAAGAAATCACTAAATTACTTAAAGCTAATACTGGTCAGGTTATGTCAGAATATCAAATTGGTGGTATGGTAAAGGGAGCGTATGGAAATGCAACTACTGATCAGAACACTGACTATCTGATTGGAGCAAGGGAAACCAAATACATTGTATTTGATAGTACTGCCCAACAAACCACAAACTTTTACTGACGATAAAGTTTAACCTGGACCTAGTTGGAAAAACATGTTTGCCACAGAACCTCCTCTCGCCATTCCTATAACTTAGCACCAACTCGAAACATCTTACAAAGTCGAACAAGCAGCAATACCTGTTGCTTATTCCAACTGATTCAAGTCCAGTTCCACGAAACAGACTATAGGTTAGTCTGTTTTTTCTCCAGTTCCAGTAGGGCTATTTGCTTCAGGTTATGGAAAAAGAAAGTTAAGGAAACGTCAAGTCAGTTCTGTTCGAAATTCTACTCAAAATTTGGAAGACAAGGATGAAGATTGGGTGGGCATATAACGATTGTGCCGGAATACAAAAGAAAAATTTTTGTTTGTGAACTTGGTACCGACTAAAAGATATTTAACCGTATTCTAGTGCCGTTTTACCTTCCAGGTGGAGAAAAATGAAGTTTTTTGTTTACTTCAATTTTTTGGCCTAAATAGTTGTTTTTTTTTAATAAAATTTTTATATATGTATGTGTTATCTAAATCTGCGTTATCTTTTAAATACATTTCACATTTGAAGGGTTATTCGCCAGTGTGACAATTCATGTGTTTATTTAAAGAGTATGACCGACTAAAATATTTTAGGCAAATATCACATTGGAATGGTTTTTCGCCAGTATGACAGCTCATGTGTCTATTCAAACCTTCTCGCCGACTAAAAGATTTTAAGCAAATATCACATTGGAATAGTTTTTCGCCAGTGTGGTAATGCATATGTTGAGCTAAATGGCTTTTAACGGTAAACATTTTCAAACAAAGTTCACATTTAAATGGTTTTTCTCCTGTATGATAACGCATGTGTTTTTTTAAAGTGCCTCCCTCGGTGTAAGTTTTCGAACAAATTTCACATCTGTAATGTTTTTCACCTGTATGAATAAGTCTGTGTTTATTAAAATTGCCTCTCCCGTTATAAGTTTTCGAACAAATTTCACATTTAAATGGTTTTTCACCAGTGTGAACTCGCATATGTTGAACTAAATGACTTGCACTTGGGAATGCTTTGAAACATATTTCACATTTGAAATGTTTTTCGCCAGTGTGAACATGCTTATTATGTCTGTTCAAACTAGCTTTAGCTGTAAACATTTTGAAACAAATTTCGCATTTAAAAGGTTTTTCGCCAGTGTGAATAGGTACTGTTGGAGAGTGGTCATGTTCCATTTGTGCTCCTTCTGAAATAAATAAAAGAAACCAAATAGAACAAGTAAGTTTTACTTTCGAACATTAACAAAGCTAAACGATTATAAGGCTAGATGTCAAAGATAATAGTTTAATACACCCTACAAAGTTTTCGAAAAATATTTTTCAAAGAACAGACCGTTCACTAAGAAGCAACAAGTACTTCTCGGGCTATATGCTCCGTCAGACATTATACACTTCCAAGTTAAACGGGGTTGGTATATCTGCAAGATATAACCAACCATTCTGGTTTGTATTTAGAAGGGACATCACTTGTAGACCGGTTTAGGAGTATTTGCGCCTCATCAGTGCAAGGTAGATGCTATCCGTCCAGAAGCTCTGAGAGCATAATCCTGGACTGGAGACGATGTTGAAACCATATCAAAACATTAACCTCAGTAAAGGAAATGCTAAGAATGCGATAACAGCGACATCCCCACATCTAACCACAAATAAAAATTTTATATTGACAAAAAACCATCTGGGTTTTGTAGTTGTATACTTAATTACAGTAGCCTGTAAAAAATTGTCATATTTTAGTAAAGCGTGTTATCAATAGATATCAAAGATAATAATTTAATACTATTATTATTATAACGCCTTACAAAGTTTTTGAACTAAGAAGCAACAACTACTTCTCGGGCTATATGCCCCGACAGTAATTGAATTACTAAAATTTTTTTACAGGTAACTGTAATTAAGTGAAGAATAAGGCTATAAGGGTTGAAATCTTCGAACGACATAACAAAAAAATAATTTACTATTATTTGGTTTAGAGAAACGTCACAGATTAATGTGAACTTCTTTTACAAGGAAATTAAACGCCTGCTGAACAATGAGATTTTAGAAAGTGATGTATCCAATCTGTACACTAGGGTGTTTTATTTTGAGGCGATTTTTTTTCGGTCCTATCTGAAAATTTGATAATTTATAGAAGAAAAAAATTCTCGATTGAAGAAAATTTTTTTTCGGTTTCAACTCGATTTTTCGGTATTAAAAATTTGCTACAAAAAAGTTCCTTTGAGCAAACACTCTCCAATCAACAGTTTTTGAGTTGTAGAGCTGGAAAGGTGAATATTAATAAAATTGATTGGAATTTTTTGATCTTACATTAAATATTATTTACTATAAACGCTACAAAGTTATTAAATTGTTATTTATATTTGTATTTAGTAAATAAATATAAAATTCCTGTTATTTATATGGAAAATCGAATTTTTGCATTAGCAAAGCCTCTAATTGACTTTAAAAAATTTCTCCAACAAGAATTTTTTTCTATAAATTATCAAATTTTCAGGTAGGACCCAAAAAAATAATATCGCCTAAAAATGAAACACCCTACTGCACACATTGGGACATGCACCTCTTGAAATAGAATTCACCTCTGAATTAAAGAAAAACTCCTTATTAAAAAATTGTAACAAAATCAAATCTACAAAAATTCGACTAGTCCAGGATCTCTCAAGATACTGCAGCGTGAAGACATAAAAATATTAAAATCTAACAGCTGTATGCCGGCGATATATCGGAGATTTGCAGTTACACCGGAAGTTCCAGTCGACTTCGTTATTTTAAATGAAACACCCCGTATATGTTAAACTTTTTGAATTGTTGACCTAATTACAAACAACTTTTTATAACAAGATACTATACATAAGCCTTATGGTTCTTGAGATAATAATTATTTTATTAAAAAAATTTCCACTGAAATTTATAAACTTGAAATGAAATGAAAATTGTTTAAATTCAACCATCAATGCATCCTTTTTTAAATAAAATAATTCATTAATATCGAAATTAATAAACGGTCAACGAAAATAGATATTTAACCAACAAGTGTAGTAATAAGGGCTATTAACAATCGAGATCGCTTTGCTCGCGCGTTAATGTTTGAGATTGTTAATCGCCCTTTTAATAATAGTGTTACAAAACTTTTCAGTCAACTGTACTAGTTGCTAGTTTTTTCTAAATATTTAAAAACTAATAATATTTATTTGTTTCATAGGTAAGTACTGACAAATAGTATATTGTGGCAAAAGGGCAGAAAATGAGCTTTAGCAGACCGAGACTATTAGATACACGAGCGAGCTTTGCGAAGCGAGGGCAGCTGATAGTTAAGGGCTACTAAAGCGTTTCCTGCATGTGTGACACACAACTGTTTTTCGCCTACTGAATAATCCAAAAAATAGCAAAATATAACCAAAAACTTCAACATTCGCCGACGTTTAATTAAAAAATTTACGTGAAACGTCAAAGTACTCAAGTGATGGTGAAAAACTTCAAAAACCGTGGCGTTAAAAATTTTCCGCCCTTGGGCTGCTAAACAATACTTTCAGCCCTATTTTTGGTGTTCATATAATTGGTTATCCGGTAAGGTGGGCGAAAAAAATAAATTATGACATTTCGTTTTTCTTAAATTATTTTTTGGATAGTTTAACACTAATAATTATTATAGTTTTATAAAATAAGATAATAAAAACGATAGGTAAGTCAAAAACTAGAAGTATTCTATACTAGAAGTCAGTTTTACGGCATTTTTTAAATATTGTATGTTTGGTTGCATATAGCAAAATCGTTGATTAATAGAGGGTCACTAATGAAAGATTTTGTGTAGATTAATATAGCTCAAAAAGGCAGGGTCGACGGACAAATTTAATAAACACATTCATTACAGAATTCATTCTCTTGGTACTCCTTGAAATTAGTATTGGAAAACATTATGTCAATCTTTGCTTCTGCAATTGAAAAGTTTTTAAAAGCACTTGTTAGTGTTCAGAAAATGATATTTACATTATACTGAGAGCCAATCATATAAAATAAAAATTTATTTGGAGCATAATTTTCAGTTTATTATCATTATTTGTGATGTTGAAGGTTGTGACATCTTGTCAACTATAAGTTCTGAAGTTGAAGGTTGATATCTTGTCAACTAAGTTCTGAAAGTAGGGGAATTATGGGGAATACCGACCACTAACTAAAGGGAAATAATTAATATATAACAAACTAGCTGGAATTTAAAACTTATTTTGTGCAAAATTTAACAAAGTACAATTATGGAAGACTAAGAAAAGGCGGAAACATAGATATTAAACAAAATAAAAAATTTATTTCAAAAATATTACAAAATGAAAATGATCGGGTAATATCGACCATACTTGGACCAAAACAAAAACTTTAAAAAATATTTTATTGACAAAATATCAATGGAACAAAGATGTCAAACATACATGGTAACTTTTAACATATAACATGAAAGCTGTGTGAGTGATTTATGGCTGACAAAAATGACAAAAATACACTTGTGTGATCTCCATGCCTGCACATTCGGCATGTGTTGATTTTCCACAAGGGCAGGTCACCCACCACTCATTGTCCTTGCCGAATTCCTCGCATACGATGCAAGGGTCCGTGGCCTCTTCCAAATGCCTCTGTTTTCTATTTGGCTTGTCCTTGTTTTTCTCTGGTTCTTCATCTCTTACTAATTTTCGTTTTGTTCCTTTTGATTTCGCCAGTTCCATTTTTTTTTTACTTTTGCGTCTTCTTTTTTCTCTAATTCTTCTTTATTTGGTGTCACGGTAAATAATTGAGAATGTGTTTTCTTGCCCTTTTCCTGGCTGGACCTTAAAAACCGGGGAGTAGGCTGAAGGTCTTCAAATGACACATTCACTCTCACGCTTTTTTCTAAGTCATTATCACTATCCTGATCTGTATAGTAAACTACACTAGCATCTGATTCGCTATCGGTATCAAAATCGTTTGACATTTTATTGAGCTTCTGCCAAGTATTTGCTCGATGTTTTCCTTGACAGTATCTTTTATCATTTTTGTCATTTTATTTGCTGTTTTATCCTTAGTTCCTACGTCTTTTTCTACACTATCCCCTTTGTTTTTGTTATCATCTTGTCTTTGCGGTTCCTCTCCCTCTATCATGGTTTCTTCAATAATGATAAATTCTTCCTCATTAATTACATCTCTGTTAATTGGAAAAATCCTTGTTGCCTCAAATCCTTTTACACCAATTGTCGCTGTCTTGTTGTAGGCCTTTTTGAACAGCTCGGCAATATCTGACTGGTCAATTTCTTTAATTAAGAAAGGAATCACACTCGCGATTGTATGCGGTTTTCAATGGTCCAAAAAAGCAAACATCGAGTGGTTGTAGTCGATGGGATGTGTGAGGTGGTAAGGTCACTATGATTATACCATTCTCCTTGCAGAAACTGTACACTTGTAGTGTACAGTGACTGCTATGGTTATCTATTATTAATAACACTTTGTCCGTGATTGAACATTTAGTATGCCTGGCAAAATGCTGAATCTATTCAAAAAAGAGGTCTTCGTTGATCCAGCCATTTTTTGAAACTCTATAGAGAGCATTTGTTGGGCCATTTTTTGTGAGCTCATATTTCATTTTAGCCCTTCCGAAAATGAACATGGGGGGCACATATTCTCCCGCAGCACTCACTGAACAAAGGACGGTTACCAACTTTCCCCATTCTCCACTTGTAATGGCACCCACTTGTCGTTGTCCTTTAAACGCCAAAATTGTTCCAGGAATGTGCACAGGAGTTTCGTCGGCATTGTAAATATGATCAGCAGGATAATTATAGTCTTTGAAGGCTCTAGACAAGTTAGTGAAAAATAAGTCTACTTCTTTCTTGTTGAACCCTTTTACCCTGTTCAATGACATGCTCTCTGGCTTTCTCCAGAGATATGTTAGGGTGCCTTTTCAAAAACCCATAGTACCAGTCATTACCACATATTTTTTTATCCTTGTTAAAATTATTCGGGATATTGTTGGCTTCCACATATTGAAAAGCGATCGTTTTAACTTGAAGTCTCGACATTCCATAAAACAACTTCAACATTTTAATTATATGATTGCACAGCTCGTCCTCCTGGGCAGGGTTAAGAACTGCATGTCTTCCCAATTTCTTATTATTTTGATCGACTTTGCCTCTAAGACGGTCCTGAAGAGTACCATAAGGAACGTGATACGTTCTAAATGCTTTTCTTATTCCCATAGATTTAGTTTGGACGGCGTTCATTGCCCGAGTCATATTTTCTAGAGACCATGAACGCCGGTCTGTTTTTCTGTTGTACTTGAAAGGCATTTTTACAGCATCTGAAAAAAAGAATAATTATTATGAATTTCGGGTAATACCAACCTGGTTCGGGTAAGACCGACCAACTGCGGTCAGTTTTACCCGAAAATACATGCGTTTAAAAATAAATCCCCACGGCATTAAGAAAAATGAGGTTATATGTCCATTTGGTTTCTGCATAAAAAATGCTCAAGCTAATAAATGTCATACAGATATAGGGGAAAAATCACTTATTTGCGGAGTACTTACCTATTTTAGATCTCAATCAGATATAACGATTCACGTGGAAATACAAAATTCCACAAAGCTGAATCACGGCGTCACCAGCACTTGTGCTCGACAGTCTGGCCTGGCCGTATATCTATCTGTGGCGCTGCATTACACTACAGTTGGCGCGCAATTTGAAATTAAATCGCCTGGTCGGTCTTACCCAGCTGGTTGATATTCTCCATATTACCCCTAACTATTTTTTTATATGATATAATTTATTCAATAAGTCCTCATCAGAAAAAGTTTTTTTCAGATTCTCATGGGTTTCTGCTCTTTAAAATATACAACCTACATGTAAAATTTATGTTTTACTTATCACATCAAAAGCTTCAAAATTATCATTGACAACTTGCAAATAATGGAAAAATAGTATCTTTTTATAATACTCAATATAAGACTTTACCGAATGAATACACTACTTAAAATGCTAAGGGATTTTGACAACTTGCAACTACTGGAAAAATAATTTCTTTTTATAATACTCAATATAAGACTTTACCGAATAAATACACTCCTTAAGATGTTAACAGATTTTGATCTTTATTGTTGAAATAGAGAAAAATTTATTTATTCTCAAAACTATTGAAAGTTGAAGACTGTCCTAAAGCAGTTTTTTTTTATAAGGAGCCGTCCCTTCGCTGGCACCACCTCAGCCTCCTGGGCTTATTGTGGATACTCCTAGTATTCTGACTACAGCCTATTCAGCCAATCCGTTCCCTGTATTAGCTCATACAGGTTCTTTGCTGGTTGGTTGTAGAAGTCTTCTGGAGTCATTTTGGGTCTACCATACACTTTCTGCCTCCTGTGGTCCAGCGTCTCACAGTTGCATAGTATATGCAGAGCTGTTTCAGTATCCTTTTTGCATCTTCTGCATGTAAGGTCTCTGTTATACAGCCCTATTTTGTTCAGGTGCTCCTTTGTGGGAAAGTGTCCCGTAAGTAGCCCCGTTATGGTGCGTAGTTTGTTCCTGCTCATTGAGAGCAGTTCTTTCGCTACTTTTTCTGATGGTTCTTTTAAAGCAGTTTAGTAGATATCACTGGGTTGCTCATCCAGCAAGTTATGTATACTGATGAATCAAGGTTTTGCCAGCATACAGAAAAATAATTGTGGGCACTAGTAATAGTAATATTAAGAAACCAAAAAAATAAAAACACAATATTTTTCAAAAATTCATGCTTTAAAAGAAATCGACATATATCAGAATAAATAAAAAATAATTTGTAAGAAATAAACCAAGCTTGCATACAGTATGGTTTCAAGTAGCAAATAAAGGCTGCATTTCCCCACAGGGTGTCCTGTACTAGTACAATAATATAACTTATTTTTGTACTCATAAAATAATAGATTATGTGTATGGTCAGTGTTGTCAAAAGTAATGTAGTTAATATTACCTACATCCTTATATCAAGAATATCTGCTGTTAATTTATGTTGATGTGCACTACCTAACTATAGTTCTTAATAGAAATTGTAATCCATAATAATTGCATAAGCTCTAAATTTTTATAGTTTTTGCTCAAATTTTACTACCCCACCCAGTTGTTTGCCTTTAGGTGAGAAGTTTGTTTACATACCTTTTTTTGATTGTTTTGTGTCCTTTGTATGAACTAAGTGGCAATTTCTATATACACTGTCCTCATTTTCGCAAATTTCACTTTTAATGTTTACACATGCTAGTTGTACATTTTGGGTATGTGATTCGACATCGTTCTCCTGTTTTATTGAAACCATTTCGTTTTTTATAACATTATTTATTTGATTATTGTCTTTTTCATTGATCCAAATTTTTTCAACAGTTTCATTTGGGAAAAAATGTTCTTCGATTTCGAGTTTGTGTTCTTCAATGAAAAAATCGTCTGGTTCTTGTTTCACTTCCATTCTATTTATGTTAGCCAATCTTGTCATAACTCTGATCTAATTCACTACCCGGGGGTTGTTTCTGCCAGGGGTATGTGATTATTGATTATTGTGTTTAGTTTATCTTTCCCATGGACCTTACCTTTACTTTCATCTTTCATCTCCAATCTCCACTAACATCACAACACCTTTGAACTTAGGACATAGGTAACATAACTTAGGATAGGTGTCAGCCTCCTTCCTTTGTTTTTATATTCAAAGCACATGGCACAACCTTTGAAATATAAACACAACACAAACCATAGATAAATACTATATTTCAAAGCAGTGTTGCCGCGGCTACATTGTCAAATTATCCTCGAAAGGAACTCAAATTATCCTCTTTTATCCTCCGAATATTTACAAATATCCTGTTTTTATCCACACGATTTTTACTGTACGTAGATCAAAAAATATTATCACATGACTACAATTTCTGATAAAATAATACATAAACGGTTAATCAACACCCCAGAATAGACATCACACAGAACACAGAAGCGATAAAACCACAAATCACTACGTGGTTTGTGGATAAAACCGATTCGGTCCAACATTTTTAGGTGGGGGAAATTTGGGACAACTGTCAATCGAGAATCGAATAAGAATCGATAAGGAATGAACAGTGAACTGTAGATTGTAGAATGAATCGTTGTTAATAAAAACAAAAAACCGAAAATAAATCATATTTATTATTATTAAATGTACATAAATATATTTTATGTAGCGAAAATAAAACAGTCTAAGAAAGTAAACTTTCCACATATTCTTTAAAAAAATAAATAAAATAATCTAAGAAAATAAACTTGAAATGATAAAATGAGCATTCTAAAATTTTTGTATGGGTAGTTGAATTTTTCTCCCTTTGCTCATACCTTGAATGGAATGACTTTGTGTTTTATATGAATATGAATGACATCACATGGGCAAAGGAACAAACGTTTAACTTATATACAATAACATCACTAATAAATAAATAATATTTTATGGTATAAAGTATTACAGATATTTTCCTATTTTTGTACTAACATTTTGTTTGAGGGTTCAAATTGAACGCAACCTCCACATTCGGTAACGCCTTGTTTGGTGTGAAGAATTGAAGTAATTGTGTCCGTATTCAGTCTATTTCTGTGGTCAGTTTCAATTAGTTTTAAATTACTAAAAACTCTCTCCACAGAGGCATTTGCAAATGGGAGAATGAACAAAAAAAGACACAACTTTTTCTAATTTTGGAAATAATTCCATGCCTGCACTATTTTGCATTTTGAATATTTGTTCCCAGTACTCTTCTGATGAAATATATTGCAGCTTCAGCTGATCATGGTCGAGAAGAGCATGCTGCTTCCATACATTGTCTAACTGTTGTGAATCTATATGTTTACTTAAAAATGGAAATCTTAAAAAAACTGACTCCAGTGATTTTAATTTATATTCTTGAGCATATTTGGGCTCTACCAATTCTGATATTTTAAAAATGGGGTCTGAAAAATCAAACCTTTTTTTAAAATCTGAGATAAGTTCAATATAGAACTGCTGACAAGAATATAGAAATCTCTGGGTGGCATGTGGATCTTCATTTATCTCTTTTCTTAACTCATTCAAGCTATGATGAGCAGCAACACCCAAATAAAGTTGATTTAAATCAAGAAGTGCTGTTTTGTTACTATGGTCTAGTTCAAATATGCTACGTGCCTTTTTTATATTCTCTAGTTTCACAAAATTGCAACACAAATTTTTCAAAAGTGTTTCGCTTTCAGGTTTTAATTTATGCAGTAGTGGTCTTTCCGACTGAAATAGTTTATTAAAATCAGTCAGAACACCTAAGACATAAGACATAAATTCCAAATATACTAGTGTGTATTTATTTTCAAATGTATTTAACATGTCCTCTGTAGTTTTAGAAGGATCTGAAAATACTTCATGCCTCATGTATTCTTTAAGAGGAGTATACTGCTCCAATACCCTATCCACACAAGCTTTTAGAGACAACCATCTAGTTATAGAAGGCGATAATATTTTATGTATTGTAACTTGAAAATATTCTTGAAACTCTATAAATTTTGAAATTCTTTTACTACTTCTATTAAAATATGAACCTAAATTTCTCAACAGATCCTCAACAGACCTCGGCAAAACCAAACAAGCCTTTGAAGCAGATAAATGAATCAAGTGGCATGAGCACTTTATGCACACAATATGAGGGAGTTCTTTTTTTAGTAGTGTATAAACCGAATTTTGTTCCCCAAACATAACGTTTGTTGTATCAGAAGAAAAGCCTACCAAATTTGTAATTGGAATTTTTTTTTCTGATATGGTGTTTTTTAAACAATTAAATAAATCTTGAGAAGAAGCTGAATCTATTTCTTTCATGTCAAAAAGCGTGTAATTACCTTCTTCTTTACATTTGAGTAATAAATCACTGAAAAAGCACACTGTTTCAAAGTTCCTACATCAGTTGTCTCATCCATTATTATGGAGAAGAACGAACCATCATTTCTTAAATTGTCGCACAATTCTTCTTGAAATGAAGGCCCCAATACATTTCTAATAATCTCGGTCGATTTTGTGCGCCTTACAGCTATTTTTCTTGCTGTCACCGAATCTTCAAAGATATCACCCAGCAAGGGGCACAAGGAGTCCATGAATACAAATGGATTATTATTTGTTGCTAAAGCAGAACACAATTTTAATTCTGCCCGTCGAATTTTGTTTTCATTTCTTTTTTGTTCCGTTATTTCTGAAATAGTGCGATTGTTCGATATCTGTCTTAAAATGTACCTATGTTTTTCACTTTTGCTGTGCTTTAGTAAAGTTGTTTTGTGTGCAGTTATGTTTATATTACAAACTTTACAACCTGCCAATTCACTTCCACTTTTGATATCATTATCTTTCGATTTTACTAGCCACCCCTTGCACTCAGGTAATTCTTCCCATAATTTACAGTATTTATTCTTTTTATTTGTACTTGTATCGAACTGTAATTTCTTAGTACTACTGCCAATTTCTAAATCTTCACTTTCATCCTAAAACAAAGTGTTGTAACTAATATGGTATTTGATATTCACAAAATATTTACGGGTTTTGCCATTTTCTTAAAAAAAATTTCCATTCTGCAGATACTATAGCAACACATTTTTTAAACTTTTGATGATTTTTGATTTTACTTTTTTAGGTTAAGTTCTTGATTCTCCGTGACACCTAATTCTTCTTTTTTAAACCAAGTTCATAAGGAATGCAAGGGTGATGTCATTTGACATTCATCATGCCTTTTCGTTGTTAGAAGTATCGACTCAATAATCGAAATATCGATAAAAATCGCGAGATCACTTCAACCACCGAGAGAATGTATGGTAACCAGAACAGTCAAAATTATCCGCAAATTATCCTCTATCCTCATCATTATCCTCCAAGCATCAAATTATCCTCTTTTCGGATAATTATCCTCCAAACGGCAACGCTGCTATATACACAAACTAACATATTTATTTATATAATGTCAATTGTCAAACCGCTGTCTACAGGGCCGTTCGGCAATGTTACTCCATTGACTCCGAACATTCCTCCCTTCTTTAAACCGTTCGGTTATTACATAACGAGTAAAAGGAGCAGTCTTTAAATCGTTCGTTTACTGTGGAGTGGTGTGAAAAAAGTTGCTCCAATTGTACCACCTCGGCGAGGTAGTAAAAATAAAATTCTTATGTATTTTACGTTACATGATTTACAATTGCGAAGTAATAATTATTCATATTTTATAAAAATACTAAGAAATATCCACAAAAATATTACACCGAATGACATTTGTTTGAGTTTGACGTTTGATAGATGTCCCTCGTTTGACAGATTGAGAGTTCGGTAATAAATGATCCTTTTACTCTACGAGAAATCTGCTCCACTTCTTTCACTCTCCATTTCGGAGTTAATTGCCGAACGGCCCACGTGCATGTTATTCACAAGGAATGTTGACAGTGCGATTTTTGACGTTTACGGACATGGGAGTAGAAAAAATAATCTACAGCTAATTGCAAATTTAAATTACTAGAAAATATAATATGGAAAGCGAATCAGACACTGAAATGAATGTCACCCCGCCAAAAATAAGAGAAGCGGAATAAATAGTATCATTAAATTTATTGCCATAAAAATAGAAAAAAATATACATGAAAGCCTATAATCCCTTCCCAAATTGGAGAAGAGAAAAAAAAATTGATTCATTTATAAATAGGTAATTAAAAGTCGTGGACAAAATATAGTATTCTACTCGCATATAATGGCCATTATTCACTTAGGTGAACCATCGTGAATAATAGCCATCAATGCTTGTTGAATAATATACTATTATAAATAAAATTAATAAGTTCAAACTAAGATTGTTTTATTTATACGTATAAGTTTATTGATTATTCTCATTTTTTATAAAAGCTAATACAAAGGTGTGTATCAACAAAGTAGAGAAATGCAAAACAATTTTAGCATACAAAAAAATTAATTTTTCCGATACTTTTGGTCTTTTCCCCAAAAATAGCTAGGTACTATATTGTTTCAACAGGGTGTAGTTGTTGTTGTTGAAGATGGCAGTGTTGTTTCTTTATTCGGTAGCTTCGGGGCTGGTAATTTTTTCTCTTGTAGGAAATCTCAAGTATCAGAGCAATTTGTTGTTGATGCATTAAAATATTGATAATAAGCATAAACATAAGCAATCAGTCTTTTTCTTGTCGCAAATCTCACAGAACAACTTGTAGATTTAGAGAGTTATACAAAACGAAATGAATTCTAATAAATGGATTTATACAAGGTGGGGTGATTGTTTTCTACAGTTTTTATAAATACATATGTACGAATATTCAATATATACACTTCCGATGTATAATGGTAATCAAACAAATTCCATGACAACCTGGAGTAGTCATAACTCATAAGTAAAGTGGAGCAACCTGCATTACGTGGATATTGCAACTCAAAGCTCACGCTTATATATATTTTTGTAAATTGAGTTTATTTATTTTAATAGTTTATAACAATTAGTAGCACCGATTTTTGGGTAGGTATTTGAGGCAAGCTGAAAACTTGTCCTATACCTCTTCTATTAAATCCCAACAAGGAATTGCAGACCTGGCTCGTGAGTAGCGGGGCTAAATTAATCAACCTCTAAATTTTTAAAAATATCAACTTTTTATGCCAAAAATATGTTTGAGGCAATTTCAAATTTTTATATGTTGTATTTTAATGTTTAGAGAGCCAGACGATTTAGTCGGGTTTTTAACTTTGCCACACGCGAGCAAAAATATTTTTGTACAATTGTATAATTATTTTATCTGAATAAATCTGATTTTGGGATTTTATATTTTTGTAATCATTAATTTCTTTAATACAGCCTTTGGTAATTTTAACATAAAAAAAATATATTCAATTTATACTACAAATTTTTAGTTAAAATGCTGTCACAAAAAAAAGCAATTTCTCAAATTTTGGATATATTATATATACATACACCGTGTCCCAAGTTATCGTTTACAGGCAATATCTCGCTTAATTTAAAAGATACTCCAATACTGTAAAAACTGTTGTGAATGGCATCAAAATTTCTTCCTAATGAAGTATCAGAAACTTTTTATTTCACTCAACAGTCCTTTGGCAGCCACCCCACATTTTCTATTTTCAAATGACACCCTCTGCATATTTTCGTTGAAAATTGCTTGTCACTCTATTTGTAATACAACGATGTAACATGCTTGTTGGTTTTTTATTATTAGCAACAAAAAAATTAACATTTTGTAATTTATAAATTTCCTTATTAAAATAAAATACAAATAATGAAGAAAAAAATTACAGTAATTGTTCAAAATTATTTCCCGCAGATTCCATACAACCTTTAAAAAGTACCTATCCATCTGAAAAGACTAATTGAGATACTCCGCATGGCATGGCTATCGTAAAAGTCACGGCGAGCGAGAGCGCTGCCGATAAACGGTCTCTCTCTCTCTCTCGCACCTCGGCTTTCCTATTATTTTTTTCTTATCTCTTTAAACATTAAACTACAACATATAAAAATTTCAAATTGCTCAAACATATTTTTGCCAAAAAAATTGATATTTTCAAAAATTTAGGGGTTGGTTTAGCCCCGCTATTCACCAGCCAAGTCTGCAATTCCTTGTTGGGGTATAATATAGGAGAGGTATATAGGACAAGTTTTCAGTTTGGACTATAGATTCTGATTAGGATACAAAGATATGTTCCTAGTTCACCGAGTTAAGCTGTCAAATTTAACTGAATTTGATCTTTTATGTGTGAACAATTCCAGACAAATTTCACATTTGAAAGGTTATTCGCCAATGTGACAACGCATGTGTTTATTTAAACCGCATCGCCGACTAAAAGATTTTAAGCAAATATAACATTGAAATGGCTTTTCGTCAGTGTGAATACTCATATGTCGAACTAAATTAGCTTTAGATGTAAACAATTTAAAACAAATTTCACATTTAAACGGTTTTTCTCCAGTGTGAATACGCCTATGATAATCTAGACCTTCTTTAGTTGATAACGATTTAAAACAAAGTTCACACTTAAATGGTTTTTCACCAGTGTGAAAATTAGTATGCTTCTTTAAACCATTACTAAAACTAAAAGATTTCAAGCAAATATCACATTGGAATGGTTTTTCGCCAGTGTGGAGACGCATATGTTCAACTAAATGACTTTTATCGGTAAACATTTTGAAACAAATTTCACATTTGAATGGTTTTTCGCCAGTGTGACAACGCATATGACGATTTAAAAGGCTTCGACGACTAAAACATTTTGAACAAAGATCACATTGGAATGGTTTTTCTCCTGTGTGACAGCGCATGTGTTGAACTAAATTACCTTTATACGTAAACAGTTTAAAACAAACTTCACATTTGAAGGATGTTTCCCCCGTGTGAAGACGCATATGTTTATTTAAACTTCCTCTCTCGGTATAAGTTATCGAACAAATATCACATTTAAAACATTTTTCACCAGTGTGAACTCGTAAGTGCCTAATTAAATTACTTATAGGTGAGAAAACTTTGAAACATATTTTACATTTGAGTTTTTCGAGTTTTTCAGCAGTTTGTTTTTGCTTTTGTTTATTAAAAGTTCCTCTCTGGCTAGATTTTAAACTTATGTTACTTTTGAATGGATTTTTACCAGTGTGAAGTAGCATGTGCTTAACTAAATGAATTTTATGTGTGAACAGTTTCAAGCAAATTTCACATTGTAATGTTTTTTTGCCAGTTCTTTTAATTTTAACTATTCTGGAAAGTATTTTTTTTGTTTTAAATCGTTGATATTTCCATTTTTTATTCTGACTTTGTTTCATTCTGTAGTTACTTGGACGACCCATATAAAAATGTGTTTTCTTGACAAAATGATACATTGAAATATGGTAGAATAGGTCAAATTTTCTAGTGTACAAATTTCCACATAGTTTACAAATTAAAATACTTCCAGGCAATAGCCAAGGCTTCAGATGGTTCCATTTCACAGGCATTTCTGAAAATAATAAATTATTATATAGAGAGTTGCCCAAAATAAATTCCACATAATGCAGTAGAAGAACAATTTCATTAAATCATAACCCATGCTCCATTTAAATAAAATATTGCATGTTAAGTTTTAAACATATTATTCCCACATCTTACAAACTATATAGATACCTACATAGGTATTTTGCTCTAGTACTTGTTTGTCTATTTTCATATCCAACATCTAGCAAACTGGTTATTTGCTTTCATGTTAGTAGTAATAGTACACTTGAAATTTACTGTGTGTGGTAGATGAGTCAAATGTTGTGGTATAATTTTCCAAGATTAAATATGAACATATGTGCATTTTATAGTATAATTTTAAAACACAAAACATGATGGATATCTAGTTATCAAGAAGATCTGCCGTTTGATTATATGACAATTTGCACTGCAGATAGTTCTTACTAGACATCTGAATACCGATTTTCCGACTCCAATCTGGTTGTGTTTGCCTCAAGGTACAAGCTAAATTTACATACCCTTTTTTGATTGTTCTCTGTCCTTTGTATGAACTAAGTGATAATTTTTGTATGCACCATCAACAATTTTGCAAATTTCACTTTTAGAGTTTACAGATGTAAGTTGTACATTTTTAGTTCCTGTTTGTTTCAGGTTAGAGAAAAAGAAAGTGAAGGAAACGTCAAGTCAGTTCTGTTCGAAACTCCACTCAAGGATGAAGATTGGGTGGGCATATAACGATTGTGCCAGAGTACAAAAGAAAAAATTTTGTTTGTGAACTTGGTACCGACTAAAAGTTATTAAACCGTATTGTAGTGCCGTTTTACCTTCCAGGTGGAGAAAAATGAAGTTCAATTTTTTGGCCTAAATAAATAGTTGTTTTTTTTAATAAAATTTTTATATTTTTGTATATGTATGTGTTATCTAAATCTGCGTTATCTTTTAAATACATTTCACATTTGAAGGGTTATTCGCCAGTGTGACAATTCATGTGTTTATTTAAAGAGTATGAGCGTCTAAAATATTTTAGGCAAATATCACATTGGAATGGTTTTTCGCCAGTATGACAACTCGTGTGTATATTCAAACCTTCTCGCCGACTAAAAGATTTTAAGCAAATATCACATTGGAATAGTTTTTCGCCAGTATGGTAATGCATATGTTGTGCTAAATGACTTTTAACGGTAAACATTTTCAAACAAAGTTCACATTTAAATGGTTTTTCTCCTGTATGATAACGCATGTGTCTTTTTAAATTGCCTCTCCCATTATAAGTTTTCAAACAAATTTCACATTTAAATGGTTTTTCACCAGTGTGAACTCGCATATGTTGAACTAAATGACTTGCACTTGGGAATGCTTTGAAACATATTTCACATTTGAAATGTTTTTCGCCAGTGTGCACATGCTTATTATGTCTGTTCAAACTAGCTTTAGCTGTAAACATTTTGAAACAAATTTCGCATTTAAAAGGTTTTTCGCCAGTGTGAATAGGCAGTAGTGGTATTGTTTGAGAGTGGTCATGTTCCATTTGTGCTCCTTCTGAAATAAATAAAAGAAACCAAATAGAACAAGTAACTTTTACTTTCGAACATTAACAAAGCTAAACGATTATAAGGCTAGACGTCAAAGTTAATAGTTTAATACTATTATAACGCTTTACAAAATTTGAAAAATATTTTTCAAAGAACAGACCGTTCACTAAGAAGCAATAACTACTTCTTGGGCTATGTGCTCCGTCCAACATTGTACACATCCAAGTTAAATGGGGTTGGTATATCTGCAAGATATAACCAACAGTCTGGCCATATATCTATCTGTGGTGCTGCATTACACTACAGTTGGCGCGCAATTTGAAATTAAATCGCCTGGACGGTCTTACCCAGCTGGTTGGTATTCCCCATATTACCCCTAACTATTTTTTATATGACCTAATTTATTCAATAAGTCCTCATCAGAAAAAGTTTTTTTCAGATTCAAATGGGTTTCTGCTCTTTAAAATATGCAACCTACATTTATGATTTATGTTTTACTTATCACATCAAAGCTTCAAAATTGGCATTGACAACTTGCAAATAATGGAAAAATAGTATCTTTTTATAATACTCAATATAAGACTTTACCAAATGAATACACTACTTAAAATGCTAAGAGTTTTTGACAACTTGCAACTACTGGAAAAATAATTTCTTTTTATAATACTCAATATAAGACTTTACCGAATAAATACACTCCTTAAGTGTTAACAGATTTTGATCTTCATTGTTGTAATAGAGAAAAATTTATTTATTCTCAAAACTATTGAAAATTGAAGACTTTCCTAAAGCCAGTTTAGTATATATCACTGGGTTGCTCATCCAGCAAGTTATGTATACTGATGAATCACGGTTTTGCCAGCATACAGAAATATAATTGTGGGCACTATTAATAGTAATATTAAGAAACCAAAAAAATAAAAACACAATAGTTTTCAAAAATTCATGCTTTAAAAGAAATCGACATATATCAGAATAAATAAAAAATCATTTGTAAGAAATAAACCAAGCTTGCATACAGTATGGTTTCAAGTAGCATCTAAAGGCTGCATTTCCCCACAGGGTGTCCTGTACTAGTACAATAATATAACTTATTTTTGTACTCGTAAAATAATAGATTATGTGTATGGTCAGTGTTGTCAAAAGTAATGTAGTTAATATTACCTACATCCTTATATCAAGAAGATCTGCTGTTAATTTATGTTGATGTGCACTACCTAACTATAGTTCTTAATAGAAATTGTAATCCATAATAATTGCATAAGCTCTAAATTTTTATAGTTTTTGCTCAAATTTTACTACCCCACCCAGTTGTGTTTGCCTTTAGGTGAGAAGTTTGTTTACATACCTTTTTTTGATTGTTTTGTGTCCTTTGTATGAACTAAGTGGCAATTTCTATATACACTGTCCTCATTTTCGCAAACTTCACTTTTAATGTTTAAACATGTTAGTTGTACATTTTGGGTATGTGATTCGACATCGTTCTCCTGTTTTATTGAAACCATTTCGTATTTTATAACATTATTTATTTGATTATTGTCTTTTTCATTGTTCCAAATTTTTTCAACAGTTTCATTTGGGAAAAAATGTTCTTCGATTTCGAGTTTGTGTTCTTCAATGAAAAAATCGTCTGGTTCTTGTTTCACTTCCATCCTATTTATGTTAGCGAATCTTGTCATAACTCTGAAATAATTCACTAACCAGTGGGGTTGTCTTTATTTTTTAGAGTTGATAATCTATGGGGTTGTCTCTGCCAGGGGTATGTGATTATTGTGTATAGTTTATCTTTCCCATGGACCTTACCATTACTTTCATCAGAGACTTTAATTCAGCTTTAATTTTTTGTGTTGTTAAACTTGTTAATCAATGATCAGGGACAAACCACATTTTTAGGGTTGTTAATCTATGAACCACTTTCATCTTTCATCTCCAATCATAGATAACACATATACGGATAGATAGGACACTCCAATGTTAAAGCCTGAACCTGCATTTCAGCGCCATCTCTTCGTTTGGAAGAAACTAATTTGAAAAAGTGGCGGCAAATTTGAATATACAGTCCATTATCTGCTATTTAATATTCCACTTATGTTAACAAAATTGAACATACAAAAGAATTGTGAAGATATTTATTGGTGTAATTTCCTTTAAATACAGGTATATAATAGTACTACATAAATATTAATGTATACATTTAAAGTTATTATAAATTAAAACTAGTATAATACGGTATCCGCCAAAATAAACAGTTTCGTGATAAAATCATTATTTCGCCTTCAAATAGAGTCATGAAATTTTCGAAAATCCACTTTTCAAAACAAAAAGTGTACTCATAACTCGACTAATAGGAAAGATAGAACGTTCTAGTCTTCACCAATCGATAGAGGAGACAATTTTACATGTTTTAGTGAATTTTGAGTCCATATTTCCAAGGATTAAGGGAGTTAGAAAAAATCAATTTGTATCGCAAAATATTTCCATAGCTACCCCCTTTGTTCTAAATTTTCGACAAAAAAATTATAAAAAATGCTAAAAATCCGTAAAGAGGGGTTTTTTGGGCCTAAAAATCGACTGGCACAATCAGTTTTGTGATAACATCATTATTTCGCCTTCAAATAAAATCATGAAATTTTCGAAAATCCACTTTTCAAAACAAAAAGTACTCATAACTCGACTAATAGGAAAGATAGAACGTTCTATTCTTCACCAATCCATAGAGGGTACAATTTTAGATATTTTAGTGAATTTTGAGTCTATATTTCCAAGGATTATGGGAGTTAGAAAAAATCAATTTGTATCGCAAAATATTTCCATAGCTACCCCCTTTGTTCTAAATTTTCGACAAAAAATTATAAAAAATGCTAAAAATTCGTAAAGAGGGGTTTTTTTGGCCAAAAAATCGACTGGCACAGGGCGAGTTGTACCAATAGTCGGCTAAACCTGGTTTATTTAACCATAGGGTTGAATTTAACAAAAGTTTAAACCGGTTCGTGTTGTACCAGTGGTGTTTTCGTGCAGTTTTGTTAATCAATCATTTTGAAAGGTTGGTATCAATGAATGTTAGACGAATGAACTACTGTGGGGTAAATTACTTACGTTTTGCCAAATAAAAAATATAAAAGAAGAATTTTTAATGCGATTCTAACCCTCAGCTCCTAAAGTGTTGTTTGCTTTTGCATATTATTTTATTTACTGAAAATGAATAAGAATAAAAAAGGTCAGAAAACTTTACGGCCAAAGAAAAACGTAAATTTACAAGTTCATTAAAATCTTCTTCATCACTAAAATTTAGTAAAACAGGATATTCCATTATTATATTTTGGTAGAAATAAAAAATTTACAGAATCCACTGACACAAAGTTTTTAGGTTAGAAAACTAGGATTATTATTTTAACCACTCACTTTTGGGCGGTTAACAAACCCGTTGGCAAAACTCTGGTTAGCCACTGATCCAGTCTGGTACAACAACCATTTTGCTTAAACCATTAGTTATGTTTTAAACCTTGTTGGTACAACTCGCCCACAATCAGTTTTGTGATAAAATCATTATTTCGCCTTCAAATAGAGTCATGAAATTTTCGAAAATCCACTTTTCAAAACAAAAAATACTCATATCTCGACAAATAGGAAAGATAGAACGTTCTAGTCTTCACCAATCGATAGAGGGGACAATTTTACATATTTTAGTGCATTTGGAGTCGATATTGCCAAGGATTAAGGGAGTTAGAAACAAGCAATTTGTTTCGCAAAATATTTCCATACCTACCCCTTTGTTCTAAATTTTCGACAAAAAAAAAAAATGCTTAAAATTCGTAAAGAGTGGTTTTTTGGGCCGGAAAATCGACTGGCACAATCAGTTTTGTGATAAAATCATTATTTCGCCTTCAAATAGAGTCATGAAATTTTCGAAAATCCAATTTTCGAAACAAAAAATACTCATAACTCGACAAATAGGAAAGATAGAACGTTCTAGTCTTCACCAATCGATAGAAGGGACAATTTTACATATTTTAGTGAATTTTGAGTCCATATTTCCAAGGATTAAGGGAGTTAGAAAAAATCAATTTGTATCGCAAAATATTTCCTTACCTACCCCCTTTGTTCTAAATTTTCGACAAAAAAAAAATAAAAAATGCTTAAAATTCGTAAAGAGTGGTTTTTTGGGCCGGAAAATCGACTGGCACAATCAGTTTTGTGATAAAATCATTATTTCGCCTTCAAATAGAGTCATGAAATTTTCGAAAATCCACTTTTCGAAACAAAAAATACTCATAACTCGACTAATAGGGAAGACAGAACGTTCTAGTCTTCACCAATCGATAGAGGGGACAATTTTACATATTTCAGTGAATTTTGAGTCCATATTTCCAAGGATTAAGGGAGTTAAAAAAAATCAATTTGTACCGCAAAGTATTTCCTTACCTACCCCCTTTGTTCTAAATTTTCGACAAAAAAAAATAAAAATGCTAAAAATCCGTGAAGAGGGGTTTTTTGGGCCGAGAAATCGACTGGCACAATCAGTTTCGTGATAAAATCATTATTTCGCCTTCAAATAGAGTCATGAAATTTTCGAAAATCCACTTTTCAAAACAAAAAATACTCATAACTCGAGTAATAGGAAAGATAGAACGTTCTAGTCTTCACCAATCGATAGAGGGGACAACTTTACATATTTTAGTGAATTTTAGGTCCATATTTCCAAGGATTAAGGGAGTTAGAAAAAATCAATTTGTATAGCAAAATATTTCCTTCTAAATTTTCAACAAAAAAAAAATTGCTAAAAATCCGTAAAGAGGGGTTTTTTTGGCCAAAAAATCGACTGGCACAATCAGTTTTGTGATAAAATCATTATTTCGCCTTCAAATAGAGTCATGAAATTTTCGAAAATCCACTTTTCAAAACAAAAAATACTCATATCTCGACAAATAGGAAAGATAGAACGTTCTAGTCTTCACCAATCGATAGAGGGGACAATTTTACATATTTTAGTGCATTTGGAGTCGATATTGCCAAGGATTAAGGGAGTTAGAAAAAAGCAATTTGTTTCGCAAAATATTTCCATACCTACCCCTTTGTTCTAAATTTTCGACAAAAAAAAATAAAAAATGCTTAAAATTCGTAAAGAGTGGTTTTTTGGGCCGGAAAATCGACTGGCACAATCAGTTTTGTGATAAAATCATTATTTCGCCTTCAAATAGAGTCATGAAATTTTCGAAAATCCACTTTTCGAAACAAAAAATACTCATAACTCGACAAATAGGAAAGATAGAACGTTCTAGTCTTCACCAATCGATAGAAGGGACAATTTTACATATTTTAGTGAATTTTGAGTCCATATTTCCAAGGATTAAGGGAGTTAGAAGAAATCAATTTGTATCGCAAAATATTTCCTTACCTACCCCCTTTGTTCTAAATTTTCGACAAAAAAAAATAAAAAATGCTTAAAATTCGTAAAGAGTGGTTTTTTGGGCCGGAAAATCGACTGGCACAATCAGTTTTGTGATAAAATCATTATTTTGCCTTCAAATAGAGTCATGAAATTTTCGAAAATCCACTTTTCGAAACAAAAAATACTCATAACTCGACTAATAGGGAAGATAGAACGTTCTAGTCTTCACCTATCGATAGAGGGGACAATTTTACATATTTCAGTGAATTTTGAGTCCATATTTCCAAGGATTAAGGGAGTTAAAAAAAATCAATTTGTACCGCAAAGTATTTCCTTACCTACCCCCTTTGTTCTAAATTTTCGACAAAAAAAAATAAAAATGCTAAAAATCCGTGAAGAGGGGTTTTTTGGGCCGAGAAATCGACTGGCACAATCAGTTTCGTGATAAAATCATTATTTCGCCTTCAAATAGAGTCATGAAATTTTCGAAAATCCACTTTTCAAAACAAAAAATACTCATAACTCGAGTAATAGGAAAGATAGAACGTTCTAGTCTTCACCAATCGATAGAGGGGACAACTTTACATATTTTAGTGAATTTTAGGTCCATATTTCCAAGGATTAAGGGAGTTAGAAAAAATCAATTTGTATAGCAAAATATTTCCTTCTAAATTTTCGACAAAAAAAAATTGCTAAAAATCCGTAAAGAGGGGTTTTTTGGGCCGAGAAATCGACTGGCACAATCAGTTTCGTGATAAAATCATTATTTCGCCTTCAAATAGAGTCATGAAATTTTCGAAAATCCACTTTTCAAAACAAAAAATACTCATAACTCGACAAATAGGAAAGATATAACGTTCTAGTCTTCACCAATCGATAGTGGGGACAATTTTACATATTATAGTGAATTTTGAGTCCATATTTCTGAGGATTAAGGGAGTTAGAAAAAATCAATTTGTATTGCAAAATATTTCCTTACCTACCCCCTTTGTTGTAAATTTTCGACAAAAAAATTATAAAAAATCGTCGAATTTTTAGCATTTTTTATAATTTAGAACAAAGGGGCTAGGTAAGGAAATATTTTGCGATACAAATTGATTTTTTCTAACTCCCTTAATCCTTGGAAATATGGACTCAAAATTCACTGAAATATGTAAAATTGTCCCCTCTATCGATAGGTGAAGACTAGAACGTTCTATCTTCCCTATTAGTCGAGTTATGAGTATTTTTTGTTTCGAAAAGTGGATTTTCGAAAATTTCATGACTCTATTTGAAGGCAAAATAATGATTTTATCACAAAACTGATTGTGCCAGTCGATTTTCCGGCCCAAAAAACCACTCTTTACGAATTTTAAGCATTTTTTATTTTTTTTTGTCGAAAATTTAGAACAAAGGGGGTAGGTAAGGAAATATTTTGCGATACAAATTGATTTCTTCTAACTCCCTTAATCCTTGGAAATATGGACTCAGAATTCACTAAAATATGTAAAATTGTCCCCTCTATCGATTGGTGAAGACTAGAACGTTCTATATTTCCTATTAGTCGAGTTATGAGTACTTTTTGTTTGAAAAGTGGATTTTCGAAAATTTCATGATTCTATTTGAAGGCGAAATAATGATTTTATCACGAAACTGATTGTGCCAGTCGATTTTTCGGCCCGAAAAACCCCTCTTCACGGATTTTTAGCAATTTTTATTTTTTTTGTCGAAAATTTAGAACAAAGGGGGTAGCTATGGAAATATTTTGCGATACAAATTGATTTTTCCTAACTCCCTTAATCCTTGGAAATATGGACTCAAAACTCACTAAAATATGTAAAATTGTCCCCACTATCGATTGGTGAAGACTAGAACGTTCTATCTTTCCTATTTGTCGAGTTATGAGTATTTGTTGTTTTGAAAAGTGGATTTTCGAAAATTCCATGACTCTATTTGAAGGCGAAATAATGATTTTATCACGAAACTGATTGTGCCAGTCGATTTTTCGGCCCAAAAAACCCCTCTTTACGAATTTTTAGCATTTTTTATAACTTTTTTGTCGAAAATTTAGAACAAAGGGGGTAGGTAAGGAAATACTTTGCGATACAAATTGATTTTTTTTAACTCCCTTAATCCTTGGAAATATGGACTCAAAATTCACTAAAATATGTAAAATTGTCCCCTCTATCGATTGGTGAAGACTAGAACGTTCTATCTTTCCTATTAGTCGAGTTATGAGTACTTTTTGTTTTGAAAAGTGGATTTTCGAAAATTTCATGATTCTATTTGAAGGCGAAATAATGATTTTATCACGAAACTGATTGTGCCAGTCGATTTTTCGGCCAAAAAAAAACCCCTCTTTACGAATTTTTAGCATTTTTTATAACTTTTTTGTCGAAAATTTAGAACAAAGGGGGTAGGTAAGGAAATATTTTGCGATACAAATTGATTTTTTCTAACTCCCATAATCCTTGGAAATATGGACTCAAAATTCACTAAAATATGTAAAATTGTCCCCTCTATCGATTGGTGAAGACTAGAACGTTCTATCTTTCGTATTAGTCGAGTAATGAGTACTTTTTGTTTTGAAAAGTGGATTTTCGAAAATTTCATGACTCTATTTGAAGGCGAAATAATGATTTTATCACGAAACTGATTGTGCCAGTCGATTTTTTGGCCAAAAAAACCCCTATTTACGAATTTTTAGCATTTGTTATAATTTTTTTGTCAAAAATTTAGAACAAAGGGGGTAGCTATGCAAATATTTTGCGATACAAATTGATTTTTTCTAACTCCCATAATCCTTGGAAATATGGACTCAAAATTCACTAAAATATGTAAAATTGTCCCCTCTATCGATTGGTGAAAACTAGAACGTTCTATCTTTCCTATTTGTCGAGTTATGAGTATTTTTTGTTTTGAAAAGTGGATTTTCGAAAATTTCATGACTCTATTTGAAGGCGAAATAATGATTTTATCACGAAACTGATTGTGCCAGTCGATTTTTTGGCCAAAAAAACCCCTATTTACGAATTTTTAGCATTTGTTATAATTTTTTTGTCGAAAATTTAGAACAAAGGGGGTAGCTATGCAAATATTTTGCGATACAAATTGATTTTTTCTAACTCCCATAATCCTTGGAAATATGGACTCAAAATTCACTAAAATATGTAAAATTGTCCCCTCTATCGATTGGTGAAAACTAGAACGTTCTATCTTTCCTATTTGTCGAGTTATGAGTATTTTTTGTTTTGAAAAGTGGATTTTCGAAAATTTCATGACTCTATTTGAAGGCGAAATAATGATTTTATCACGAAACTGATTGTGCCAGTCGATTTTTTGCCCAAAAAACCCCTATTTACGAATTTTTAGCATTTGTTATAATTTTTTTGTCGAAAATTTAGAACAAAGGGGGTAGCTATGCAAATATTTTGCGATACAAATTGATTTCTTCTAACTCCCATAATCCTTGGAAATATGGACTCAAAATTCACTAAAATATGTAAAATTGTCCCCTCTATCGATTGGTGAAAACTAGAACGTTCTATCTTTCGTATTAGTCGAGTAATGAGTACTTTTTGTTTTGAAAAGTGGATTTTCGAAAATTTTATGACTCTATTTGAAGGCGAAATAATGATTTTATCACGAAACTGATTGTGCCAGTCGATTTTTCGGCCCAAAAAACCCCTCTTTACGAATTTTTAGCGTTTTTTATAACTTTTTTGTCGAAAATTTAGAACAAAGGGTGGTAGGTAAGGAAATATTTTGCGATAGAAATTGATTTTTCCTAACTCCCCTAATCCTTGGAAATATGGACTCAAAATTCACTAAAATATGTAAAATTGTCCCCTCTATCGATTGGTGAAGACTAGAATGTTCTATCTTTCGTATTAGTCGAGTAATCAGTACTTTTTGTTTTGAAAAGTGGATTTTCGAAAATTTCATGACTCTATTTGAAGGCGAAATAATGATTTTATCACAAAACTGATTGTGCCAGTCGATTTTTTGGCCAAAAAAACCCCTCTTCACGGATTTTTAGCAATTTTTATTTTTTTTGTCGAAAATTTAGAACAAAGGGGGTAGCTATGGAAATATTTTGCGATACAAATTGATTTCTTCTAACTCCCATAATCCTTGGAAATATGGACTCAAAATTCACTAAAATATGTAAAATTGTCCCCTCTATCGATTGGTGAAAACTAGAACGTTCTATCTTTCCTATTTGTCGAGTTATGAGTATTTTTTGTTTTGAAAAGTGGATTTTCGAAAATTTCATGACTCTATTTGAAGGCGAAATAATGATTTTATCACAAAACTGATTGTGCCAGTCGATTTTTCGGCCCAAAAAACCCCTCTTTACTAATTTTTAGCATTTTTTATAACTTTTTTGTCGAAAATTTAGAACAAAGGGGGTAGGTAAGGAAATATTTTGCGATACAAATTGATTTTTTCTAACTCCCATAATCCTTGGAAATATGGACTCAAAATTCACTAAAATATGTAAAATTGTCCCCTCTATCGATTGGTGAAGACTAGAACGTTCTATCTTTCATATTAGTCGAGTTATGAGTATTTTTTGTTTTGAAAAGTGGATTTTCGAAAATTTCATGACTATTTGAAGGCGAAATAATGATTTTATCACGAAACTGATTGTGCCAGTCGATTTTTCGGCCCAAAAAACCCCTCTTCACGGATTTTTAGCAATTTTTATTATTTTTGTTGAAAATTTAGAACAAAAGAAACAAAGGTAAGGAAATATTTTGCGATAAAAATTGATTTTTTCTAACTCCCTTAATCTTTTGAAATATGGACTCAAAATTCACTTAAATATGTAAAATTGTCCCCTCTATCGATTGGTGAAAACTAGAACGTTCTATCTTTCCTATTTGTCGAGTTATGAGTATTATTTGTTTTGAAAAGTGGATTTTCGAAAATTTCATGACTCTATTTGAAGGCGAAATAATGATTTTATCACGAAACTGATTGTGCTAGTCGATTTTTTGGCCAAAAGGCCCCTATTTACGAATTTTTAGCATTTGTTATAATTTTTTTGTCGAAAATTTAGAACAAAGGGGGAAATATTTTGCGATACAAATTGATTTTTTCTAACTCCCATAATCCTTGGAAATATGGACTCAAAATTCACTAAAAGATGTAAAATTGTCCCCTCTATCGGTTGGTGAAGACTAGAACGTTCTATCTTTCCTATTTGTCGAGTTATGAGTATTTTTTTTTTGAAAAGTGGATTTTCGAAAATTTCATGACTCTATTTGAAGGCGAAATAATGATTTTATCACGAAACTGATTTTGCCAGTCGATTTTTCGGCCCAAAAAAACCCCTCTTTACGAATTTTTAGCATTTTTTATAACTTTTTTGTCGAAAATTTAGAACAAAGGGGGTAGGTAAGGAAATACTTTGCGATACAAATTGATTTTTTTTAACTTCCTTAATCCTTGGAAATATGGACTCAAAATTCACTGAAATATGTAAAATTGTCCCTTCTATCGATTGGTGGAGACTAGAACGTTTTATCTTTCGTATTAGTCGAGTAATGAGTACTTTTTGTTTTGAAAAGTGGATTTTCGAAAATTTGAAGGCTAAATAATGATTTTTTATCACGAAACTGATTGTGCCAATCGATTTCTCGGCCCAAAAAACCCCTCTTCACGGATTTTTAGCAATTTTTATTTTTTTTGTCGAAAATTTAGAACAAAAGAAACAAAGGTAAGGAAATATTTTGCGATAAAAATTGATTTTTCCTAACTCCCTTAATCCTTGGAAATATGGACTCAAAATTCACTAAAATATGTAAAATTGTCCCCTCTATCGATTGGTGAAGACTAGAACGTTCTATCTTTCCTATTAGTCGAGTAATGAGTACTTTTTGTTTTGAAAAGTGGATTTTCGAAAATTTCATGACTCTATTTGAAGGCGAAATAATGATTTTATCACGAAACTGATTGTGCCAGTCGATTTTTCGGCCCAAAAAACCCCTCTTCACGGATTTTTAGCAATTTTTATTTTTTTTGTCGAAAATTTATAACAAAAGAAACAAAGGTAAGGAAATATTTTGCGATAAAAATTGATTTTTTCTAACTCCCTTAATCCTTGGAAATATGGACTCAAAATTCACTAAAATATGTAAAATTGTCCCCTCTATCGATTGGTGAAGACTAGAACGTTCTATCTTTCCTATTAGTCGAGTAATGAGTACTTTTTGTTTTGAAAAGTGGATTTTCGAAAATTTCATGACTATTTGAAGGCGAAATAATGATTTTATCACGAAACTGATTGTGCCAGTCGATTTTTCGGCCCAAAAAACCCCTCTTCACGGATTTTTAGCAATTTTTATTTTTTTTGTCGAAAATTTAGAACAAAAGAAACAAAGGTAAGGAAATATTTTGCGATAAAAATTGATTTTTTCTAACTCCCTTAATCTTTTGAAATATTGACTCAAAATTCACTTAAATATGTAAAATTGTCCCCTCTATCGATTGGTGAAAACTAGAACGTTCTATCTTTCCTATTTGTCGAGTTATGAGTATTATTTGTTTTGAAAAGTGGATTTTCGACAATTTCATGACTCTATTTGAAGGCGAAATAATGATTTTATCACGAAACTGATTGTGCTAGTCGATTTTTTGGCCAAAAGGCCCCTATTTACGAATTTTTAGCATTTGTTATAATTTTTTTGTCGAAAATTTAGAACAAAGGGGGTAGCTATGCAAATATTTTGCGATACAAATTGATTTTTTCTAACTCCCATAATCCTTGGAAATATGGACTCAAAATTCACTAAAAGATGTAAAATTGTCCCCTCTATCGGTTGGTGAAGACTAGAACGTTCTATCTTTCCTATTTGTCGAGTTATGAGTATTTTTTGTTTTGAAAAGTGGATTTTCGAAAATTTCATGACTCTATTTGAAGGCGAAATAATGATTTTATCACGAAACTGATTTTGCCAGTCGATTTTTCGGCCCAAAAAAACCCCTCTTTACGAATTTTTAGCATTTTTTATAACTTTTTTGTCGAAAATTTAGAACAAAGGGGGTAGGTAAGGAAATACTTTGCGATACAAATTGATTTTTTTTAACTTCCTTAATCCTTGGAAATATGGACTCAAAATTCACTGAAATATGTAAAATTGTCCCTTCTATCGATTGGTGGAGACTAGAACGTTTTATCTTTCCTATTAGTCGAGTAATGAGTACTTTTTGTTTTGAAAAGTGGATTTTCGAAAATTTGAAGGCTAAATAATGATTTTTTATCACGAAACTGATTGTGCCAATCGATTTCTCGGCCCAAAAAACCCCTCTTCACGGATTTTTAGCAATTTTTATTTTTTTTGTCGAAAATTTAGAACAAAAGAAACAAAGGTAAGGAAATATTTTGCGATAAAAATTGATTTTTCCTAACTCCCTTAAACCTTGGAAATATGGACTCAAAATTCACTAAAATATGTAAAATTGTCCCCTCTATCGATTGGTGAAGACTAGAACGTTCTATCTTTCCTATTAGTCGAGTAATGAGTACTTTTTGTTTTGAAAAGTGGATTTTCGAAAATTTCATGACTCTATTTGAAGGCGAAATAATGATTTTATCACGAAACTGATTGTGCCAGTCGATTTTTCGGCCCAAAAAACCCCTCTTCACGGATTTTTAGCAATTTTTATTTTTTTTGTCGAAAATTTATAACAAAAGAAACAAAGGTAAGGAAATATTTTGCGATAAAAATTGATTTTTTCTAACTCCCTTAATCTTCGGAAATATGGACTCAAAATTCACTAAAATATGTAAAATTGTCCCCTCTATCGATTGGTGAAAACTAGAACGTTCTATCTTTCCTATTTGTCGAGTTATGAGTATTTTTTGTTTTGAAAAGTGGATTTTCGAAAATTTCATGACTCTATTTGAAGGCGAAATAATGATTTTATCACGAAACTGATTGTGCCAGTCGATTTTTCGGCCCAAAAAACCCCTCTTTACGAATTTTTAGCATTTTTTATAACTTTTTTGTCGAAAATTTAGAACAAAGGGGGTAGGTAAGGAAATACTTTGCGATACAAATTGATTTTTTTTAACTCCCTTAATCCTTGGAAATATGGACTCAAAATTCACTGAAATATGTAAAATTGTCCCCTCTATCGATTGGTGAAGACTAGAACGTTCTATCTTTCCTATTTGTCGAGTTATGAGTATTTTTTGTTTTGAAAAGTGGATTTTCGAAAATTTCATGACTCTATTTGAAGGCGAAATAATGATTTTATCACGAAACTGATTGTGCCAGTCGATTTTTCGGCCCAAAAAACCCCTCTTCACGAATTTTTAGCATTTTTTATAACTTTTTTGTCGAAAATTTAGAACAAAAGAAACAAAGGTAAGGAAATATTTTGCGATAAAAATTGATTTTTTCTAACTCCCTTAATCTTTGGAAATATGGACTCAAAATTCACAAAAATATGTAAAATTGTCCCCTCTATCGATTGGTGAAAACTAGAACGTTCTATCTTTCCTATTTGTCGAGTTATGAGTATTTTTTGTTTTGAAAAGTGGATTTTCGAAAATTTCATGACTCTATTTGAAGGCGAAATAATGATTTTATCATAAAACTGATTGTGCCAGTCAATTTTTCGGCCCAAAAAACCCCTCTTCACGGATTTTTAGCAATTTTTATTTTTTTTTGTCGAAAATTTAGAACAAAGGGGGTAGGTAAGGAAATACTTTGCGATACAAATTGATTTTTTTAACTCCCTTAATCCTTGGAAATATGGACTCAAAATTAACTGAAATATGTAAAATTGTCCCCTCTATCGATTGGTGAAGACTAGAACGTTCTATCTTTCCTATTTGTCGAGTTATGAGTATATTTTGTTTTGAAAAGTGGATTTTCGAAAATTTCATGACTCTATTTGAAGGCGAAATAATGATTTTATCACGAAACTGATTGTGCCAGTCGATTTTTCGGCCCAAAAAACCCCTCTTCACGAATTTTTAGCATTTTTTATAACTTTTTTGTCGAAAATTTAGAACAAAAGAAACAAAGGTAAGGAAATATTTTGCGATAAAAATTGATTTTTTCTAACTCCCTCAATTTTTGGAAATATGGACTCAAATTTCACTGAAATATGTAAAATTGTCCCCTCTATCGATTGGTGAAGACTAGAACGTTCTATCTTTCCTATTAGTCGAGTTATGAGTACTTTTGGTTTTGAAAAGTGGATTTTCGAAAATTTCATGACTCTATTTGAAGGCGAAATAATGATTTTATCATAAAACTGATTGTGCCAGTCGATTTTTCGGCCCAAAAAACCCCTCTTCACGGATTTTTAGCAATTTTTATTTTTTTTGTCGAAAATTTAGAACAAAGGGGGTAGGTAAGGAAATATTTTGCGATACAAATTGATTTTTTTTAACTCCCTTAATCCTCTGGAAATATGGACTCAAAATTCACTAAAATATGTAAAATTGTCCCCTCTATCGATTGGTGAAGACTAGAACGTTCTATCTTTCCTATTAGTCGAGTTATGAGTATTTTTTGTTTTGAAAAGTGGATTTTCGAAAATTTCATGACTCTATTTGAAGGCGAAATAATGATTTTATCACAAAACTGATTGTGCCAGTCGATTTTTTGGCCAAAAAACCCCTCTTTACGAATTTTTAGCATTTTTTATAATTTTTTTGTCGAAAATTTAGAACAAAGGGGGTATCTATGGAAATATTTTGCGATACAAATTGATTTCTTCTAACTCCCATAATCCTTGGAAATATGGACTCAAAATTCACTAAAATATGTAAAATTGTCCCCTCTATCGGTTGGTGAAGACTAGAACGTTCTATCTTTCCTATTAGTCGAGTTATGAGTACTTTCTGTTTTGAAAAGTGGATTTTCGAAAATTTCATGACTCTATTTGAAGACGAAATAATGATTTTATCATAAAACTGATTGTGCCAGTCGATTTTTCGGCCCAAAAACCCCTCTTCACGGATTTTTAGCAATTTTTATTTTTTTTGTCGAAAATTTAGAACAAAAGGAACAAAGGTAAGGAAATATTTTGCGATACAAATTGATTTTTTCTAACTCCCTTAATCCTTGGAAATATGGACTCAAAATTCACTAAAATATGTAAAATTGTCCCCTCTATCGATTGGTGAAGACTAGAACGTTGTATCTTTCCTATTAGTCGAGTTATGAGTACTTTCTGTTTTGAAAAGTGGATTTTCGAAAATTTTATCATAAAACTGATTGTGCCAGTCGATTTTTCGGCCCAAAAACCCCTCTTCACGGATTTTTAGCAATTTTTATTTTTTTTGTCGAAAATTTAGAACAAAAGGAACAAAGGTAAGGAAATATTTTGCGATACAAATTGATTTTTTCTAACTCCCTTAATCCTTGGAAATATGGACTCAAAATTCACTAAAATATGTAAAATTGTCCCCTCTATCGATTGGTGAAGACTAGAACGTTGTATCTTTCCTACTAGTCGAGTTATGAGTACTTTCTGTTTTGAAAAGTGGATTTTCGAAAATTTCATGACTCTATTTGAAGGCGAAATAATGATTTTATCATAAAACTGATTGTGCCAGTCGATTTTTCGGCCCAAAAAACCCCTCTTAACGGATTTTTAGCAATTTTTAATTTTTTCTTCGAAAATTTAGAACAAAAGAAACAAAGGTAAGGAAATATTTTGCGATAAAAATTTGTAACGTTAATTTCGTTCACTTTACTTCCCTCGATTGAATTAATAAATTATCGTATGGGCGGCGAATAGCCAGTCCTTTCTCATGCCCAACACCGAGAAATGTTTCAAGGCTGAATATATTTACTGTCGACGAGAGTCGAAATCAACGTTTCTATGCGCTCTGATCGAGGTCCGTCCGTCGGAAAATAGTCACGCCCATCTTGAAATTCCCACTTCGATCTCGTGTCTCTTCTTCTACCAATTATAAATCAAATATGAATCAAGAATTCACTACTGAAAGGTAAATTCCTTTCCTGGTCAAAGCGTATAAGCGTGACACGAACATGAGACGTAAGTCGGTGGTCGTTCACATGATTTCGTGTATTTAAACAAGTGGCAAAGGGGTTTCGTTCTTCTTTTTCCGGCGAACATGTGCTATTGAAGCCTTTCTGGCTTATCTTATCTTATCTTAGAAGTGCATTCATTTGAGTGGTAAGTCATTTCGCTTAAATGTATAACTAACTCTCCTTTCTTAATAGCTTCTACCTTCCTATCTTTATTATGTAGATATGTCATTCCAGTGCCAGGAATAATATATATCGATATGAATTTTTTTTTTCTTTCAGGTTTTTTTATATTATCTATTTAAAAATATCTATTTAAAAATATATACGTATTTAAACAAATGTATGTATTTACCGGTGCAGAATCGGTTATTCGATTTTATCGTTTTCATTTATTTATTTCATTTATTGCTTTCTTTGAGTATTTTTCTTTATCTAAAAAAATACAGGATGTATGAACCACGTTGTCAAATAATTTTCTTCAACATTAAATATTATCTGTACTGTAATATCATACTTCAATACTTCAGACATCCTGGATTTTAGTTAAATTGGAAAATTGTGAAAATTGTTCCTGATACTATATTTGTTCCCCAGCACTTTACCTGGGATACTTTATCCGGGATACTTTACCTGGAGCACTCTACCTGGAGCACTTTACCTGGGTTACTTTCCCTGGAGGAGCACTTTACCTGGGATACTTTATCCGGGATACTTTACCTGGGACACTTTACCTGGAATCCTTTACCTGGAATACTTTATCCGGGACTTCAAGTTTTCCGACAACTTCTCTACAAGAACAGGGAAGTACAATAGTTCCTGCTCTCCAACACAACATATGTCGTCATCCAAAAACTAGTCAATTTTTTTTATTTTTTTTTATTTCATATTTTTTTCGAAAATATACAACTTGTAAATTTAATAACGTTGTTCATATAGTTTTTTCCCTTCCAATCTTCCAGGATTTGTCGCTATAATGCGGATGTGAATAACAAATAAACTAGTATTATTCAGAGTGGCGCCCACTTCCCTTTCCTAATTTTCCTAATTTATCTTTATTTCACCTTAAATAAATTTCAAGTAGAATTACCCGAGAACCGGTAAGACTACTCTCTGGATTTATACTAGTTTGGTCTCAGAATCTACACCTGAGGAGCTCTCTAAACTGAGTAGCCGTTGCAAATTGATTTTTTCTAACTCCCTTAATCTTTGGAAATATGGACTCAAAATTCACTAAAATATGTAAAATTGTTCTCTCTATCGATTGGTGAAGACTAGAACGTTATATCTTTCCTATTTGTCGAGTTATGAGTATTTTTTGTTTTGAAAAGTGGATTTTCGAAAATTTCATTACTCTATTTGAAGGCGAAATAATGATTTTATCACAAAACTGATTGTGCCAGTCGATTTTTTGGCCAAAAAACCCCTCTTTACGAATTTTTAGCATTTTTTATAATTTTTTTGTCGAAAATTTAGAACAAAGGGGGTAGGTATGGAAATATTTTGGGATACAAATTGATTTTTTCTAACTCCCATAATCCTTGGAAATATGGACTCAAAATTCACTAAAATATGTAAAATTGTCCCCTCTATCGATTGGTGAAGACTAGAACGTTCTACCTTTCCTATTTGTCGAGTTATGAGTATTTTTTGTTTTGAAAAGTGGATTTTCGAAAATTTCATGACTATATTTGAAGGCGAAATAATGATTTTATCACAAAACTGATTCTGCCAGTCGATTTTTTTGCCAAAAAAACTCCTCTTTACGAATTTTTAGCATTTTTTATAATTTTTTTGTCGAAAATTTAGAACAAAGGGGGTAGCTATGGAAATATTTTGCGATACAAATTGATTTTTTCTAACTCCCTTAATCCTTGGAAATATGGACTCAAAATTTACTAAAATATGTAAAATTGTCCCCTCTATCGATTGGTGAAGACTAGAACGTTCTATCTTTCCTATTTGTCGAGTTATGAGTATTTTTTGTTTTGAAAAGTGGATTTTCGAAAATTTCATGACTCTATTTGAAGGCGAAATAATGATTTTATCACAAAACTGATTGTGCCAGTCGATTTTTTGGCCAAAAAAACCCCTCTTCACGGATTTTTAGCAATTTTTATTTTTTTTGTCGAAAATTTAGAACAAAGGGGGTAGCTATGGAAATATTTTGCGATACAAATTGATTTTTTCTAACTCCCATAATCCTTGGAAATATGGACTCAAAATTCACTAAAATATGTAAAATTGTCCCGTCTATCGATTGGTGAAAACTAGAACGTTCTATCTTTCCTATTTGTCGAGTTATGAGTATTTTTTGTTTTGAAAAGTGGATTTTCGAAAATTTCATGACTCTATTTGAAGGCGAAATAATGATTTTATCACAAAACTGATTGTGCCAGTCGATTTTTCGGCCCAAAAAACCCCTCTTTACGAATTTTTAGCATTTTTTATAACTTTTTTGTCGAAAATTTAGAACAAAGGGGGTAGGTAAGGAAATATTTTGCGATACAAATTGATTTTTCCTAACTCCCTTAATCCTTGGAAATATGGACTCAAAATTCACTAAAATATGTAAAATTGTCCCCTCTATCGATTGGTGAAGACTAGAACGTTCTATCTTTCCTATTAGTCGAGTTATGAGTACTTTTTGTTTTGAAAAGTGGATTTTCGAAAATTTCATGATTCTATTTGAAGGCGAAATAATGACTTTATCACGAAACTGATTGCGCCAGTCGATTTTTCGGCCCAAAAAACTCCTCTTTACGAATTTTTAGCATTTTTTATAACTTTTTTGTCGAAAATTTAGAACAAAGGGGGTAGGTAAGGAAATATTTTGCGATACAAATTGATTTTTTCTAACTCCCATAATCCTTGGAAATATGGACTCAAAATTCTCTAAAATATGTAAAATTGTCCCCTCTATCGATTGGTGAAGACTAGAACGTTCTATCTTTCCTATTTGTCTAGTTATGAGTATTTTTTGTTTCGAAAAGTGGATTTTCGAAAATTTCATGACTCTATTTGAAGGCGAAATAACGATTTTATCAAAAAACTGATTGTGCCAGTCGATTTTCCGGCCCAAAAAAACCCCTCTTTACGAATTTTTAGCATTTTTAATTTTTTTTTGTCGAAAATTTAGAACAAAGGGGTAGGTATGGAAATATTTTGCGAATCAAATTGCTTTTTTCTAACTCCCTCAATCCTTGGCAATATCGACTCAAAATTCAATAAAATATGTAAAATTGTCCCCTCTATCGATTGGTGAAGACTAGAACGTTCTATCTTTCCTATTTGTCGAGTTATGAGTATTTTTTGTTTTGAAAAGTGGATTTTCGAAAATTTCATGACTATTTGAAGGCGAAATAATAATTTTATCACAAAACTGATTGTGCCAGTCGATTTTTTGGCCAAAAAACCCCTCTTTACGAATTTTTAGCATTTTTTATAATTTTTTTGTCGAAAATTTAGAACAAAGGGGGTAGGTAAGGAAATACTTTGCGATACACATTGATTTTTTTTAACTCCCTTAATCCTTGGAAATATGAACTCAAAATTCACTGAAATATGTAAAATTGTCCCCTCTATCGATTGGTGAAGACTAGAACGTTCTATCTTTCCTATTAGTCGAGTTATGAGTATTTTTTGTTTTGAAAAGTGGATTTTCGAAAATTTCATGACTCTATTTGAAGGCGAAATAATGATTTTATCACAAAACTGATTGTGCCAGTCGATTTTTCGGCCCAAAAAACGCCTCTTCGCGGATTTTTAGCAATTTTTATTTTTTTTTGTCAAAAATTTAGAACAAAGGGAAATATTTTGCGATACAAATTGATTTTTTCTAACTCCCATAATCCTTGGAAATATAGACTCAAAATTCACTAAAATATGTAAAATTGTCCCTTCTATCGATTGGTGAAGACTAGAACGTTCTATCTTTCCTATTTGTCGAGTTATGAGTATTTTTTGTTTTGAAAAGTGAATTTTCGAAAATTTCATGACTATTTGAAGGCGAAATAATGATTTTATCACAAAACTGATTGTGCCAGTCGATTATTTGGTCAAAAAAACCCCTCTTTACGAATTTTAAGCATTTTTTATTTTTTTTTTGTCGAAAATTTAGAACAAAGGGGTAGGTATGGAAATATTTTGCGAATCAAATTGCTTTTTTTCTAACTCCCTTAATCCTTGGCAATATCGACTCAAAATTCATTAAAATATGTAAAATTGTCCCCTCAATCGATTGGTGAAGACTAGAACGTTCTCTCCGTTATGGAGAGTGATATGCGAAAAATAACCTCTTCACGATGATTTTTAGATCGAAAGCTTTCTTTTGGTTGGTTACATGATAGATTTTCGATAGCAAATAGTTTTTAGATTTTCGCGCTTTTTTTTTTGATAGCAAATTTTTCCGTTATGGAGAGTGATATGCGAAAAATAACCTCTTCACGATGATTTTTAGATCGAGAGCTTTCTTTTGGTTGGTTACATCATAGGTTTCAGATTTTCGCGCCTTTTTTTAATAGCAAATTTCTCCGTTATGGACAGTGATAGACGAAAAATAACCTCTTCACGATGATTTTTAGATCGAGAGCTTTCTTTTGGTCGGTTACATGATAGGTTTTCGATAGCAACTTTTTTTAGATTTTCGCGCCTTTTTTTTGATAGCAGATTTCTCCGTTATGGAGAGTGATATGCGAAAAATAACCTCTTCACTATGATTTTTAGATCGAGAGCTTTCTTTTGGTTGGTTACATGATAGGTTTTCGATAGCAACTTTTTTTTAGATTTTCGCGCCTTTTTTTTGATAGCAAATTTCTCCGTTATGGAGAGTGATATGCGAAAAATAACCTCTTCACGATGATTTTCAGATCGAGAGCTTTCTTTTGGTTGGTTACATGATAGGTTTTCGATAGCAAAAAGTTTTTAGATTTTCGCGCCTTTTTTTTTGATAGCAAATTTCTCCGTTATGGAGAGTGATATGCGAAAAATAACCTCTTCACGATGATTTTTAGATCGAGAGCTTTCTTTTGGTTGCTTACATGATAGGTTTTCGATAGCAAATTTTTTTTAGATTTTCGCGCCTTTTTTATAGCAAATTTCTCCGTTATGGAGAGTGATAGACGAAAAATAACCTCTTCACGATGATTTTTAGATCGAGAGCTTTCTTTTGGTTGGTTACATGATAGGTTTTCGATAAAATAGTTTTTAGATTTTCGCGCCTTTTTTTTTGATAGCAAATTTCTCCGTTATGGAGAGTGATATGCGAAAAATAACCTCTTCACGATGATTTTTAGATCGAGAGCTTTCTTTTGGTTGGTTACATGATAGGTTTTCGATAGCAAATAGTTTTTAGATTTTCGCGCCTTTTTTTTTGATAGCAAATTTCTCCGTTATTGAGAGTGATATGCGAAAAATAACCTCCTCACGATGATTTTTAGATCGAGAGCTTTCTTTTGGTTGGTTACATGATAGGTTTTCGATAAAATAGTTTTTAGATTTTCGCGCCTTTTTTTTTGATAGCAAATTTCTCCGTTATGGAGAGTGATATGCGAAAAATAACCTCTTCACGATGATTTTTAGATCGAGAGCTTTCTTTTGGTTGGTTACATGATAGGTTTTCGATAGCAAATAGTTTTTAGATTTTCGCGCCTTTTTTTTGATAGCTAATTTCTCCGTTATGGAGAGTGATATGCGAAAAATAACCTCTTCACGATGATTTTCAGATCGAGAGCTTTCTTTTGGTTGGTTACATGACAGGTTTTCGATAGCAACTTTTTTTTAGATTTTCGCGCCTTTTTTTTGATAGCAAATTTCTCCGTTATGGAGAGTGATATGCGAAAAATAACCTCTTCACGATGATTTTTAAATCGAGAGCTTTCTTTTGGTTGGTTACATGATAGGTTTTCGATAGCAATTTTTCCTTAGATTTTCGCGCCTTTTTTTTGATAGCAAATTTCTCCGTTATGGAGAGTGATATGCGAAAAATAACCTCTTCACGATGATTTTTAGATCGAGAGCTTTCTTTTGGTTGGTTACATGATAGGTTTTCGATAGCAAATAGTTTTTAGATTTTCGCGCCTTTTTTTTGATACTAAATTTCTCCGTCATGGAGAGTGATATGCGAAAAATAACCTCTTCACGATGATTTTTAGATCGAGAATTTTCTTTTGGTTGGTTACATGATAGGTTTTCGATAGCAAATAGTTTTTAGATTTTCGCGCCTTTTTTTTTGATAGCAAATTTCTCCGTTATTGAGAGTGATATGCGAAAAATAACCTCTTCACGATGATTTTTAGATCGAGAGCTTTCTTTTGGTTGGTTACATGATAGGTTTTCGATAAAATAGTTTTTAGATTTTCGCGCCTTTTTTTTTTTGATAGCAAATTTCTCCGTTATGGAGAGTGACATGCGAAAAATAACCTCTTCACGATGATTTTTATATCGAGAGCTTTCTTTTGGTTGGTTACATGATAGGTTTTCGATAGCAAATAGTTTTTAGATTTTCGCGCCTTTTTTTTTGATAGCAAATTTCTCCGTTATGGAGACTGATATGCGAAAAATAACCTCTTCACGATGATTTTTAGATCGAGAGCTTTCTTTTGGTTGGTTACATGATAGGTTTTAGATTTTCGCGCCTTTTTTTATAGCAAATTTCTCCGTTATGGAGAGTGATAGACGAAAAATAACCTCTTCACTATGATTTTTAGATCGAGAGCTTTCTTATGGTTGGTTACATGATAGGTTTTCGATAGCAACTTTTTTTTAGATTTTCGCGCCTTTTTTTTTATAGCAAATTTCTCCGTTATGGAGAGTGATATGCGAAAAATAACCTCTTCACGATGATTTTCAGATCGAGAGCTTTCTTTTGGTTGGTTACATGATAGGTTTTCGATAGCAAATAGTTTTTAGATTTTCGCGCCTTTTTTTTTGATATCAAAGTTCTCCGTTATGGAGAGTGATATGCGAAAAATAACCTCTTCACGATGATTTTTAGATCGAGAGCTTTCTTTTGGTTGGTTACATGATAGGTTTTCGATAGCAAATTTTTTTTAGATTTTCGCGCCTTTTTTTTTATATCAAATTTCTCCGTTATGGAGAGTGATATGCGAAAAATAACCTCTTCACGATGATTTTTAGATCGAGAGCTTTCTTTTGGTTGGTTACATGATAGGTGTTCGATAGCAACTTTTTTTTAGATTTTCGCGCCTTTTTTTTATAGCAAATTTCTCCGTTATGGAGAGTGATATGCGAAAAATAACCTCTTCACGATGATTTTTAGATCGAAAGCTTTCTTTTGGTTGGTTACATGATAGATTTCAGATTTTCGCGCCTTTTTTTAATAGCAAATTTCTCCGTTATGGACAGTGATAGACGAAAAATAACCTCTTCACGATGATTTTTAGATCGAGAGCTTTCTTTTGGTCGGTTACATGATAGGTTTTCGATAGCAACTTTTTTTAGATTTTCGCGCCTTTTTTTTGATAGCAGATTTCTTCGTTATGGAGTGTGATATGCGAAAAATAACCTCTTCACGATGATTTTTAGATCGAGAGCTTTCTTTTGGTTGGTTACATGATAGGTTTCAGATTTTCGCGCCTTTTTTTAATAGCAAATTTCTCCGTTATGGACAGTGATAGACGAAAAATAACCTCTTCACGATGATTTTTAGATCGAGAGCTTTCTTTTGGTCGGTTACATGATAGGTTTTCGATAGCAACTTTTTTTAGATTTTCGCGCCTTTTTTTTGATAGCAGATTTCTTCGTTATGGAGTGTGATATGCGAAAAATAACCTCTTCACGATGATTTTTAGATCGAGAGCTTTCTTTTGGTTGGTTACATGATAGGTTTTCGATAGCAAATTTTTTTTAGATTTTCGCGCCTTTTTTTTTTATAGCAAATTTTTCCGTTAGGGAGAGTGATATGCGAAAAATAACCTCTTCACGATGATTTTTAGATCGAGAGCTTTCTTTCGGTTGGTTACATGATAGGTTTTCGATAGCAAAAAGTTTTTAGATTTTCGCGCCTTTTTTTTTGATAGCAAATTTCTCCGTTATGGAGAGTGATATGCGAAAAATAACCTCTTCACGATGATTTTTAGATCGAGAGCTTTCTTTTGGTTGCTTACATGATAGGTTTTCGATAGCAAATTTTTTTTAGATTTTCGCGCCTTTTTTTTTATAGGAAATTTTTCCGTTAGGGAGAGTGATATGCGAAAAATAACCTCTTCACGATGATTTTTAGATCGAGAGCTTTCTTATGGTTGGTTACATGATAGGTTTTCGATAGCAACTTTTTTTTAGATTTTCGCGCCTTTTTTTGATAGCAAATTTCTCCGTTATGGAGAGTGATATGCGAAAAATAACCTCTTCACGATGATTTTCAGATCGAGAGCTTTCTTTTGGTTGGTTACATGATAGGTTTTCGATAGCAAATAGTTTTTAGATTTTCGCGCCTTTTTTTTTTGATAGCAAATTTCACCGTTATGTAGAGTGATATGCGAAAAATAACCTCTTCACGATGATTTTTAGATCGAGAGCTTTCTTTTGGTTGGTTACATGATAGGTTTTCGATAGCAAATTTTTTTTAGATTTCCGCGCCTTTTTTTTGATAGCAAATTTTCCCGTTATGGAGAGTGATATGCGAAAAATAACCTCTTCACGATGATTTTTAGATCGAGAGCTTTCTTTTGGTTGGTTACATGATAGTTTTTCGATAGCAAATAGTTTTTAGATTTTCGCGACTTTTTTTTTGATAGCAAATTTCTCCGTTATGGAGAGTGATATGCGAAAAATAACCTCTTCACGATGATTTTTAGATCGAGAGCTTTCTTGGTTGGTTACATGACAGGTTTTCGATAGCAACTTTTTTTTAGATTCTCGCGCCTTTTTTTTGATAGCAAATTTCTCCGTTATGGAGAGTGATATGCGAAAAATAACCTCTTCACGATGATTTTTAGATCGAGAGCTTTCTTTTGGTTGGTTACATGATAGGTTTTCGATAGCAAATAGTTTTTAGATTTTCGCGCCTTTTTTTTGATAGCTAATTTCTCCGTTATGGCGAGTGATATGCGAAAAATAACCTCTTCACGATGATTTTTAGATCGAGAGCTTTTTTTTGGTTGGTTACATGATAGGTTTTCGATAGCAATTTTTTTTTAGATTTTCGCGCCTTTTTTTTTATAGCAAATTTCTCCGTTATGGAGAGTGATATGCGAAAAATAACCTCTTCGCGATGACTTTTAGATCGAGAGCTTTCTTTTGGTTGGTTACATGATAGGTTTTCGATAGCAAATAGTTTTTAGATTTTCGCGCCTTTTTTTTTGATACTAAATTTCTCCGTTATGGAGAGTGATATGCGAAAAATAACCTCTTCACGATGATTTTTAGATCGAGAGCTTTCTTTTGGTTGGTTACATGATAGGTTTTCGATAGCAAATAGTTTTTAGATTTTCGCGCCTTTTTTTTTATAGCAAATTTCTCCGTTATTGAGAGTGATATGCGAAAAATAACCTCTTCACGATGATTTTTAGATCGAGAGCTTTCTTTTGGTTGGTTACATGATAGGTTTTCGATAAAATAGTTTTTAGATTTTCGCGCCTTTTTTTTTTATAGCAAATTTCTCCGTTATGGAGAGTGATATGCGAAAAATAACCTCTTCACGATGATTTTTAGATCGAGAGCTTTCTTTTGGTTGGTTACATGATAGGTTTTCGATAGCAAATTTTTTTTAGATTTTCGCGCCTTTTTTTTTGATAGCAAATTTCCCCGTTATGGAGAGTGATATGCGAAAAATAACCTCTTCACGGTGATTTTTAGATCGAGAGCTTTCTTTTGGTTGGTTACATGATAGGTTTTCGATAGCAAATAGTTTTTAGATTTTCGCGCCTTTTTTTTGATAGCTAATTTCTCCGTTATGGAGAGTGATATGCGAAAAATAACCTCTTCACGTTGATTTTTAGATCGAGAGCTTTCTTTTGGTTGGTTACATGATAGGTTTTCGATAGCAACTTTTTTTTAGATTCTCGCGCCTTTTTTTTGATAGCAAATTTCTCCGTTATGGAGAGTGATATGCGAAAAATAACCTCTTCACGATGATTTTTAGATCGAGAGCTTTCTTTTGGTTGGTTACATGATAGGTTTTCGATAGCAAATAGTTTTTAGATTTTCGCGCCTTTTTTTTGATAGCTAATTTCTCCGTTATGGCGAGTGATATGCGAAAAATAACCTCTTCACGATGATTTTTAGATCGAGAGCTTTCTTTTGGTTGGTTACATGATAGGTTTTCAATAGCAATTTTTTTTTAGATTTTCGCGCCTTTTTTTTATAGCAAATTTCTCCGTTATGGAGAGTGATATGCGAAAAATAACCTCTTCGCGATGGTTTTTAGATCGAGAGCTTTCTTTTGGTTGGTTACATGATAGGTTTTCGATAGCAAATAGTTTTTAGATTTTCGCGCCTTTTTTTTGATACTAAATTTCTCCGTTATGGAGAGTGATATGCGAAAAATAACCTCTTCACGATGATTTTTAGATCGAGAGCTTTCTTTTGGTTGGTTACATGATAGGTTTTCGATAAAATAGTTTTTAGATTTTCGCGCCTTTTTTTTATAGCAAATTTCTCCGTTATGGAGAGTGATATGCGAAAAATAACCTCTTCACGATGATTTTTAGATCGAGAGCTTTCTTTTGGTTGGTTACATGATAGGTTTTCGATAGCAAATAGTTTTTAGATTTTCGCGCCTTTTTTTTGATAGCTAATTTCTCCGTTATGGAGAGTGATATGCGAAAAATAACCTCTTCACGATGATTTTCAGATCGAGAGCTTTCTTTTGGTTGGTTACATGACAGGTTTTCGATAGCAACTTTTTTTTAGATTTTCGCGCCTTTTTTTTGATAGCAAATTTCTCCGTTATGGAGAGTGATATGCGAAAAATAACCTCTTCACGATGATTTTTGGATCGAGAGCTTTCTTTTGGTTGGTTACATGATAGGTTTTCGATATCAAATAGTTTTTAGATTTTCGCGCCTTTTTTTTGATAGCTAATTTCTCCGTTATGGAGAGTGATATGCGAAAAATAACCTCTTCACGATGATTTTTAGATCGAGAGCTTTCTTTTGGTTGGTTACATGATAGGTTTTCGATAGCAATTTTTTCTTAGATTTTCGCGCCTTTTTTTTGATAGCTAATTTCTCCGTTATGGAGAGTGATATGCGAAAAATAACCTCTTCACGATGATTTTTAGATCGAGAGCTTTCTTTTGGTTGGTTACATGATAGGTTTTCGATAGCAAATAGTTTTTAGATTTTCGCGCCTTTTTTTTGATACTAAATTTCTCCGTCATGGAGAGTGATATGCGAAAAATAACCTCTTCACGATGATTTTTAGATCGAGAATTTTCTTTTGGTTGGTTACATGATAGGTTTTCGATAGCAAATAGTTTTTAGATTTTCGCGCCTTTTTTTTTGATAGCAAATTTCTCCGTTATTGAGAGTGATATGCGAAAAATAACCTCTTCACGATGATTTTTAGATCGAGAGCTTTCTTTTGGTTGGTTACATGATAGGTTTTCGATAAAATAGTTTTTAGATTTTCGCGCCTTTTTTTTTTGATAGCAAATTTCTCCGTTATGGAGAGTGATATGCGAAAAATAACCTCTTCACGATGATTTTTATATCGAGAGCTTTCTTTTGGTTGGTTACATGATAGGTTTTCGATAGCAAATAGTTTTTAGATTTTCGCGCCTTTTTTTTTGATAGCAAATTTCTCCGTTATGGAGACTGATATGCGAAAAATAACCTCTTCACGATGATTTTTAGATCGAGAGCTTTCTTTTGGTTGGTTACATGATAGGTTTTAGATTTTCGCGCCTTTTTTTATAGCAAATTTCTCCGTTATGGAGAGTGATAGACGAAAAATAACCTCTTCACTATGATTTTTAGATCGAGAGCTTTCTTATGGTTGGTTACATGATAGGTTTTCGATAGCAACTTTTTTTTAGATTTTCGCGCCTTTTTTTTGATAGCAAATTTCTCCGTTATGGAGAGTGATATGCGAAAAATAACCTCTTCACGATGATTTTCAGATCGAGAGCTTTCTTTTGGTTGGTTACATGATAGGTTTTCGATAGCAAATAGTTTTTAGATTTTCGCGCCTTTTTTTTTGATATCAAAGTTCTCCGTTATGGAGAGTGATATGCGAAAAATAACCTCTTCACGATGATTTTTAGATCGAGAGCTTTCTTTTGGTTGGTTACATGATAGGTTTTCGATAGCAAATAGTTTTTAGATTTTCGCGCCTTTTTTTTTATAGCAAATTTCTCCGTTATTGAGAGTGATATGCGAAAAATAACCTCTTCACGATGATTTTTAGATCGAGAGCTTTCTTTTGGTTGGTTACATGATAGGTTTTCGATAAAATAGTTTTTAGATTTTCGCGCCTTTTTTTTTATAGCAAATTTCTCCGTTATGGAGAGTGATATGCGAAAAATAACCTCTTCACGATGATTTTTAGATCGAGAGCTTTCTTTTGGTTGGTTACATGATAGGTTTTCGATAGCAAATTTTTTTTAGATTTTCGCGCCTTTTTTTTTGATAGCAAATTTCCCCGTTATGGAGAGTGATATGCGAAAAATAACCTCTTCACGATGATTTTTAGATCGAGAGCTTTCTTTTGGTTGGTTACATGATAGGTTTTCGATAGCAAATAGTTTTTAGATTTTCGCGCCTTTTTTTTGATAGCTAATTTCTCCGTTATGGAGAGTGATATGCGAAAAATAACCTCTTCACGTTAATTTTTAGATCGAGAGCTTTCTTTTGGTTGGTTACATGATAGGTTTTCGATAGCAACTTTTTTTTAGATTCTCGCGCCTTTTTTTTGATAGCAAATTTCTCCGTTATGGAGAGTGATATGCGAAAAATAACCTCTTCACGATGATTTTTAGATCGAGAGCTTTCTTTTGGTTGGTTACATGATAGGTTTTCGATAGCAAATAGTTTTTAGATTTTCGCGCCTTTTTTTTGATAGCTAATTTCTCCGTTATGGCGAGTGATATGCGAAAAATAACCTCTTCACGATGATTTTTAGATCGAGAGCTTTCTTTTGGTTGGTTACATGATAGGTTTTCGATAGCAATTTTTTTTTAGATTTTCGCGCCTTTTTTTTATAGCAAATTTCTCCGTTATGGAGAGTGATATGCGAAAAATAACCTCTTCGCGATGGTTTTTAGATCGAGAGCTTTCTTTTGGTTGGTTACATGATAGGTTTTCGATAGCAAATAGTTTTTAGATTTTCGCGCCTTTTTTTTGATAGCTAAATTTCTCCGTTATGGAGAGTGATATGCGAAAAATAACCTCTTCACGATGATTTTTAGATCGAGAGCTTTCTTTTGGTTGGTTACATGATAGGTTTTCGATAAAATAGTTTTTAGATTTTCGCGCCTTTTTTTTTGATAGCAAATTTCTCAGTTATGGAGAGTGATATGCGAAAAATAACCTCTTCACGATGATTTTTAGATCGAGAGCTTTCTTTTGGTTGGTTACATGATAGGTTTTCGATAGCAAATAGTTTTTAGATTTTCGCGCCTTTTTTTTTGATAGCAAATTTCTCCGTTATTGAGAGTGATATGCGAAAAATAACCTCCTCACGATGATTTTTAGATCGAGAGCTTTCTTTTGGTTGATTACATGATAGGTTTTCGATAAAATAGTTTTTAGATTTTCGCGCCTTTTTTTTTGATAGCAAATTTCTCCGTTATGGAGAGTGATATGCGAAAAATAACCTCTTCACGATGATTTTTAGATCGAGAGCTTTCTTTTGGTTGGTTACATGATAGGTTTTCGATAGCAAATAGTTTTTAGATTTTCGCGCCTTTTTTTTTGATAGCTAATTTCTCCGTTATGGAGAGTGATATGCGAAAAATAACCTCTTCACGATGATTTTCAGATCGAGAGCTTTCTTTTGGTTGGTTACATGACAGGTTTTCGATAGCAACTTTTTTTTAGATTTTCGCGCCTTTTTTTTTGATAGCAAATTTCTCCGTTATGGAGAGTGATATGCGAAAAATAACCTCTTCACGATGATTTTTAGATCGAGAGCTTTCTTTTGGTTGGTTACATGATAGGTTTTCGATAGCAAATAGTTTTTAGATTTTCGCGCCTTTTTTTTTGATAGCTAATTTCTCCGTTATGGAGAGTGATATGCGAAAAATAACCTCTTCACGATGATTTTCAGATCGAGAGCTTTCTTTTGGTTGGTTACATGACAGGTTTTCGATAGCAACTTTTTTTTAGATTTTCGCGCCTTTTTTTTGATAGCAAATTTCTCCGTTATGGAGAGTGATATGCGAAAAATAACCTCTTCACGATGATTTTTAGATCGAGAGCTTTCTTTTGGTTGGTTACATGATAGGTTTTCGATAGCAATTTTTTCTTAGATTTTCGCGCCTTTTTTTTGATAGCTAATTTCTCCGTTATGGAGAGTGATATGCGAAAAATAACCTCTTCACGATGATTTTCAGATCGAGAGCTTTCTTTTGGTTGGTTACATGACAGGTTTTCGATAGCAACTTTTTTTTAGATTTTCGCGCCTTTTTTTTGATAGCAAATTTCTCCGTTATGGAGAGTGATATGCGAAAAATAACCTCTTCACGATGATTTTTAGATCGAGAGCTTTCTTTTGGTTGGTTACATGATAGGTTTTCGATATCAAATAGTTTTTAGATTTTCGCGCCTTTTTTTTGATAGCTAATTTCTCCGTTATGGAGAGTGATATGCGAAAAATAACCTCTTCACGATGATTTTTAGATCGAGAGCTTTCTTTTGGTTGGTTACATGATAGGTTTTCGATAGCAATTTTTTCTTAGATTTTCGCGCCTTTTTTTTGATAGCTAATTTCTCCGTTATGGAGAGTGATATGCGAAAAATAACCTCTTCACGATGATTTTTAGATCGAGAGCTTTCTTTTGGTTGGTTACATGATAGGTTTTCGATAGCAAATAGTTTTTAGATTTTCGCGCCTTTTTTTTGATACTAAATTTCTCCGTCATGGAGAGTGATATGCGAAAAATAACCTCTTCACGATGATTTTTAGATCGAGAATTTTCTTTTGGTTGGTTACATGACAGGTTTTCGATAGCAACTTTTTTTTAGATTTTCGCGCCTTTTTTTTGATAGCAAATTTCTCCGTTATGGAGAGTGATATGCGAAAAATAACCTCTTCACGATGATTTTTAGATCGAGAGCTTTCTTTTGGTTGGTTACATGATAGGTTTTCGATATCAAATAGTTTTTAGATTTTCGCGCCTTTTTTTTGATAGCTAATTTCTCCGTTATGGAGAGTGATATGCGAAAAATAACCTCTTCACGATGATTTTTAGATCGAGAGCTTTCTTTTGGTTGGTTACATGATAGGTTTTCGATAGCAATTTTTTCTTAGATTTTCGCGCCTTTTTTTTGATAGCTAATTTCTCCGTTATGGAGAGTGATATGCGAAAAATAACCTCTTCACGATGATTTTTAGATCGAGAGCTTTCTTTTGGTTGGTTACATGATAGGTTTTCGATAGCAAATAGTTTTTAGATTTTCGCGCCTTTTTTTTGATACTAAATTTCTCCGTCATGGAGAGTGATATGCGAAAAATAACCTCTTCACGATGATTTTCAGATCGAGAGCTTTCTTTTGGTTGGTTACATGATAGGTTTTCGATAGCAAATAGTTTTTAGATTTTCGCGCCTTTTTTTTGATAGCTAATTTCTCCGTTATTGAGAGTGATATGCGAAAAATAACCTCTTCACGATGATTTTTAGATCGAGAGCTTTCTTTTGGTTGGTTACATGATAGGTTTTCGATAAAATAGTTTTTAGATTTTCGCGCCTTTTTTTTTTGATAGCAAATTTCTCCGTTATGGAGAGTGATATGCGAAAAATAACCTCTTCACGATGATTTTTATATCGAGAGCTTTCTTTTGGTTGGTTACATGATAGGTTTTCGATAGCAAATAGTTTTTAGATTTTCGCGCCTTTTTTTTTGATAGCAAATTTCTCCGTTATGGAGACTGATATGCGAAAAATAACCTCTTCACGATGATTTTTAGATCGAGAGCTTTCTTTTGGTTGGTTACATGATAGGTTTTAGATTTTCGCGCCTTTTTTTATAGCAAATTTCTCCGTTATGGAGAGTGATAGACGAAAAATAACCTCTTCACGATGATTTTTAGATCGAGAGCTTTCTTATGGTTGGTTACATGATAGGTTTTCGATAGCAAATAGTTTTTAGATTTTCGCGCCTTTTTTTTTGATAGCTAATTTCTCCGTTATGGAGAGTGATATGCGAAAAATAACCTCTTCACGATGATTTTCAGATCGAGAGCTTTCTTTTGGTTGGTTACATGACAGGTTTTCGATAGCAACTTTTTTTTAGATTTTCGCGCCTTTTTTTTGATAGCAAATTTCTCCGTTATGGAGAGTGATATGCGAAAAATAACCTCTTCACGATGATTTTTAGATCGAGAGCTTTCTTTTGGTTGGTTACATGATAGGTTTTCGATATCAAATAGTTTTTAGATTTTCGCGCCTTTTTTTTGATAGCTAATTTCTCCGTTATGGAGAGTGATATGCGAAAAATAACCTCTTCACGATGATTTTTAGATCGAGAGCTTTCTTTTGGTTGGTTACATGATAGGTTTTCGATAGCAATTTTTTCTTAGATTTTCGCGCCTTTTTTTTGATAGCTAATTTCTCCGTTATGGAGAGTGATATGCGAAAAATAACCTCTTCACGATGATTTTTAGATCGAGAGCTTTCTTTTGGTTGGTTACATGATAGGTTTTCGATAGCAAATAGTTTTTAGATTTTCGCGCCTTTTTTTTGATACTAAATTTCTCCGTCATGGAGAGTGATATGCGAAAAATAACCTCTTCACGATGATTTTTAGATCGAGAATTTTCTTTTGGTTGGTTACATGATAGGTTTTCGATAGCAAATAGTTTTTAGATTTTCGCGCCTTTTTTTTTGATAGCAAATTTCTCCGTTATTGAGAGTGATATGCGAAAAATAACCTCTTCACGATGATTTTTAGATCGAGAGCTTTCTTTTGGTTGGTTACATGATAGGTTTTCGATAAAATAGTTTTTAGATTTTCGCGCCTTTTTTTTTTGATAGCAAATTTCTCCGCTATGGAGAGTGATATGCGAAAAATAACCTCTTCACGATGATTTTTATATCGAGAGCTTTCTTTTGGTTGGTTACATGATAGGTTTTCGATAGCAAATAGTTTTTAGATTTTCGCGCCTTTTTTTTTTATAGCAAATTTCTCCGTTATGGAGACTGATATGCGAAAAATAACCTCTTCACGATGATTTTTAGATCGAGAGCTTTCTTTTGGTTGGTTACATGATAGGTTTTAGATTTTCGCGCCTTTTTTTATAGCAAATTTCTCCGTTATGGAGAGTGATAGACGAAAAATAACCTCTTCACTATGATTTTTAGATCGAGAGCTTTCTTATGGTTGGTTACATGATAGGTTTTCGATAGCAAATTTTTTTTAGATTTTCGCGCCTTTTTTTTTGATAGCAAATTTCCCCGTTATGGAGAGTGATATGCGAAAAATAACCTCTTCACGATGATTTTTAGATCGAGAGCTTTCTTTTGGTTGGTTACATGATAGGTTTTCGATAGCAAATAGTTTTTAGATTTTCGCGCCTTTTTTTTGATAGCTAATTTCTCCGTTATGGAGAGTGATATGCGAAAAATAACCTCTTCACGTTAATTTTTAGATCGAGAGCTTTCTTTTGGTTGATTACATGATAGGTTTTCGATAGCAACTTTTTTTTAGATTCTCGCGCCTTTTTTTTGATAGCAAATTTCTCCGTTATGGAGAGTGATATGCGAAAAATAACCTCTTCACGATGATTTTTAGATCGAGAGCTTTCTTTTGGTTGGTTACATGATAGGTTTTCGATAGCAAATAGTTTTTAGATTTTCGCGCCTTTTTTTTGATAGCTAATTTCTCCGTTATGGCGAGTGATATGCGAAAAATAACCTCTTCACGATGATTTTTAGATCGAGAGCTTTCTTTTGGTTGGTTACATGATAGGTTTTCGATAGCAATTTTTTTTTAGATTTTCGCGCCTTTTTTTTATAGCAAATTTCTCCGTTATGGAGAGTGATATGCGAAAAATAACCTCTTCGCGATGGTTTTTAGATCGAGAGCTTTCTTTTGGTTGGTTACATGATAGGTTTTCGATAGCAAATAGTTTTTAGATTTTCGCGCCTTTTTTTTGATACTAAATTTCTCCGTTATGGAGAGTGATATGCGAAAAATAACCTCTTCACGATGATTTTTAGATCGAGAGCTTTCTTTTGGTTGGTTACATGATAGGTTTTCGATCAAATAGTTTTTAGATTTTCGCGCCTTTTTTTTTGATAGCAAATTTCTCCGTTATGGAGAGTGATATGCGAAAAATAACCTCTTCACGATGATTTTTAGATCGAGAGCTTTCTTTTGGTTGGTTACATGATAGGTTTTCGATAGCAAATAGTTTTTAGATTTTCGCGCCTTTTTTTTTGATAGCAAATTTCTCCGTTATTGAGAGTGATATGCGAAAAATAACCTCCTCACGATGATTTTTAGATCGAGAGCTTTCTTTTGGTGATTACATGATAGGTTTTCGATAAAATAGTTTTTAGATTTTCGCGCCTTTTTTTTTGATAGCAAATTTCTCCGTTATGGAGAGTGATATGCGAAAAATAACCTCTTCACGATGATTTTTAGATCGAGAGCTTTCTTTTGGTTGGTTACATGATAGGTTTTCGATAGCAAATAGTTTTTAGATTTTCGCGCCTTTTTTTTGATAGCTATTTTCTCCGTTATGGAGAGTGATATGCGAAAAATAACCTCTTCACGATGATTTTCAGATCGAGAGCTTTCTTTTGGTTGGTTACATGACAGGTTTTCGATAGCAACTTTTTTTTAGATTTTCGCGCCTTTTTTTTGATAGCAAATTTCTCCGTTATGGAGAGTGATATGCGAAAAATAACCTCTTCACGATGATTTTTAGATCGAGAGCTTTCTTTTGGTTGGTTACATGATAGGTTTTCGATATCAAATAGTTTTTAGATTTTCGCGCCTTTTTTTTGATAGCTAATTTCTCCGTTATGGAGAGTGATATGCGAAAAATAACCTCTTCACGATGATTTTTAGATCGAGAGCTTTCTTTTGGTTGGTTACATGATAGGTTTTCGATAGCAATTTTTTCTTAGATTTTCGCGCCTTTTTTTTGATAGCTAATTTCTCCGTTATGGAGAGTGATATGCGAAAAATAACCTCTTCACGATGATTTTTAGATCGAGAGCTTTCTTTTGGTTGGTTACATGATAGGTTTTCGATAGCAAATAGTTTTTAGATTTTCGCGCCTTTTTTTTGATACTAAATTTCTCCGTCATGGAGAGTGATATGCGAAAAATAACCTCTTCACGATGATTTTTAGATCGAGAATTTTCTTTTGGTTGGTTACATGATAGGTTTTCGATAGCAAATAGTTTTTAGATTTTCGCGCCTTTTTTTTTGATAGCAAATTTCTCCGTTATTGAGAGTGATATGCGAAAAATAACCTCTTCACGATGATTTTTAGATCGAGAGCTTTCTTTTGGTTGGTTACATGATAGGTTTTCGATAAAATAGTTTTTAGATTTTCGCGCCTTTTTTTTTTGATAGCAAATTTCTCCGTTATGGAGAGTGATATGCGAAAAATAACCTCTTCACGATGATTTTTATATCGAGAGCTTTCTTTTGGTTGGTTACATGATAGGTTTTCGATAGCAAATAGTTTTTAGATTTTCGCGCCTTTTTTTTTGATAGCAAATTTCTCCGTTATGGAGACTGATATGCGAAAAATAACCTCTTCACGATGATTTTTAGATCGAGAGCTTTCTTTTGGTTGGTTACATGATAGGTTTTAGATTTTCGCGCCTTTTTTTATAGCAAATTTCTCCGTTATGGAGAGTGATAGACGAAAAATAACCTCTTCACTATGATTTTTAGATCGAGAGCTTTCTTATGGCTGGTTACATGATAGGTTTTCGATAGCAACTTTTTTTTAGATTTTCGCGCCTTTTTTTTGATAGCAAATTTCTCCGTTATGGAGAGTGATATGCGAAAAATAACCTCTTCACGATGATTTTCAGATCGAGAGCTTTCTTTTGGTTGGTTACATGATAGGTTTTCGATAGCAAATAGTTTTTAGATTTTCGCGCCTTTTTTTTTGATATCAAAGTTCTCCGTTATGGAGAGTGATATGCGAAAAATAACCTCTTCACGATGATTTTTAGATCGAGAGCTTTCTTTTGGTTGGTTACATGATAGGTTTTCGATAGCAAATTTTTTTTAAATTTTCGCGCCTTTTTTTTGATAGCAAATTTCCCCGTTATGGAGAGTGATATGCGAAAAATAACCTCTTCACGATGATTTTTAGATCGAGAGCTTCATTTTGGTTGGTTACATGATAGGTTTTCGATAGCAAATAGTTTTTAGATTTTCGCGACTTTTTTTTTGATAGCAAATTTCTCCGTTATGGAGAGTGATATGCGAAAAATAACCTCTTCACGATGATTTTTAGATCGAGAGCTTTCTTTTGGTTGGTTACATGACAGGTTTTCGATAGCAACTTTTTTTTAGATTTTCGCGCCTTTTTTTTGATAGCAAATTTCTCCGTTATGGAGAGTGATATGCGAAAAATAACCTCTTCACGATGATTTTTAGATCGAGAGCTTTCTTTTGGTTGGTTACATGATAGGTTTTCGATAGCAAATAGTTTTTAGATTTTCGCGCCTTTTTTTTGATAGCTAATTTCTCCGTTATGGAGAGTGATATGCGAAAAATAACCTCTTCACGATGATTTTTAGATCGAGAGCTTTCTTTTGGTTGGTTACATGATAGGTTTTCGATAGCAATTTTTTTTTTAGATTTTCGCGCCTTTTTTTTGATAGCAAATTTCTCCGTTATGGAGAGTCATATGCGAAAAATAACCTCTTCACGATGATTTTTAGATCGAGATCTTTCTTTTGGTTGGTTACATGATAGGTTTTCGATAGCAAATAGTTTTTAGATTTTCGCGCCTTTTTTTTGACAGCAAATTTCTCCGTTATGGAGAGTGGTATGCGAAAAATAACCTCTTCACGATGATTTTTAGATCGAGAGCTTTCTTTTGGTTGGTTACATGATGGGTTTTAGATTTTCGCGCCTTTTTTTTTATAGCAAATTTCTCCATTATGGAGAGTGATAGACGAAAAATAACCCCTTCACGATGATTTTTAGATCGAGAGCTTTCTTTTGGTTGGTTACATGATAGGTTTTCGATAGCAAATAGTTTTTAGATTTTTGCTCCTTTTTTTTTTGATAGCAAATTTCTCCGTTATGGAGAGCAAATTTTTTTTAGATTTTCGCGCCTTTTTTGTTGATAGCAAATTTCTCCGTTATGGAGAGTGATATGCGAAAAAAAACCTCTTCACGATGATTTTTAGATCGAGAGCTTTCTTTTGGTTGGTTACATGATAGGTTTTCAATAGCAAATAGTTTTTAGATTTTCGCGCCTTTTTTTTTGATAGCAAATTTCACCGTTAATGAGAGTGATATGCGAAAAATAACCTCTTCACGATGATTTTTAGATCGAGAGCTTTCTTTTGGTTGGTTACATGATAGGTTTTCGATAGCAAATAGTTTTTAGATTTTCGCGCCTTTTTTTTTGATATCAAATTTCTCCGTTATGGAGAGTGATATGCGAAAAATAACCTCTTCACGATGATTTTTAGATCGAGAGCTTTCTTTTGGTTGGTTACATGATAGGTTTTCGATAGCAAATTTTTTTTAGATTTTCGCGCCTTTTTTTTGATAGCAAATTTCCCCGTTATGGAGAGTGATATGCGAAAAATAACCTCTTCACGATGATTTTTAGATCGAGAGCTTTCTTTTGGTTGGTTACATGATAGGTTTCCGATAGCAAATAGTTTTTAGATTTTCGCGACTTTTTTTTTGATAGCAAATTTCTCCGCTATGGAGAGTGATATGCGAAAAATAACCTCTTCACGATGATTTTTAGATCGAGAGCTTTCTTTTGGTTGGTTACATGACAGGTTTTCGATAGCAACTTTTTTTTAGATTTTCGCGCCTTTTTTTTGATAGCAAATTTCTCCGTTATGGAGAGTGATATGCGAAAAATAACCTCTTCACGATGATTTTTAGATCGAGAGCTTTCTTTTGGTTGGTTACATGATAGGTTTTCGATAGCAATTTTTTTTTTAGATTTTCGCGTCTTTTTTTTGATAGCAAATTTCTCCGTTATGGAGAGTCATATGCGAAAAATAACCTCTTCACGATGATTTTTAGATCGAGATCTTTCTTTTGGTTGGTTACATGATAGGTTTTCGATAGCAAATAGTTTTTAGATTTTCGCGCCTTTTTTTTGACAGCAAATTTCTCCGTTATGGAGAGTGATATGCGAAAAATAACCTCTTCACGATGATTTTTAGATCGAGAGCTTTCTTTTGGTTGGTTACATGATGGGTTTTAGATTTTCGCGCCTTTTTTTTTATAGCAAATTTCTCCATTATGGAGAGTGATAGACGAAAAATAACCCCTTCACGATGATTTTTAGATCGAGAGCTTTCTTTTGGTTGGTTACATGATAGGTTTTCGATAGCAAATAGTTTTTAGATTTTCGCTCCTTTTTTTTTTATAGCAAATTTCTCCGTTATGGAGAGCAAATTTTTTTTAGATTTTCGCGCCTTTTTTGTTGATAGCAAATTTCTCCGTTATGGAGAGTGATATTCGAAAAATAACCTCTTCACGATGATTTTTAGATCGAGAGCTTTCTTTTGGTTGGTTACATGATAGGTTTTCGATAGCAAATAGTTTTTAGATTTTCGCGCCTTTTTTTTTATAGCAAATTTCTCCGTTATTGAGAGTGATATGCGAAAAATAACCTCTTCACGATGATTTTTAGATCGAGAGCTTTCTTTTGGTTGGTTACATGATAGGTTTTCGATAAAATAGTTTTTAGATTTTCGCGCCTTTTTTTTTTATAGCAAATTTCTCCGTTATGGAGAGTGATATGCGAAAAATAACCTCTTCACGTTGATTTTTAGATCGAGAGCTTTCTTTTGGTTGGTTACATGATAGGTTTTCGATAGCAAATAGTTTTTAGATTTTCGCGCCTTTTTTTTGATAGCTAATTTCTCCGTTATGGCGAGTGATATGCGAAAAATAACCTCTTCACGATGATTTTTAGATCGAGAGCTTTCTTTTGGTTGGTTACATGATAGGTTTTCGATAGCAATTTTTTTTTAGATTTTCGCGCCTTTTTTTTATAGCAAATTTCTCCGTTATGGAGAGTGATATGCGAAAAATAACCTCTTCGCGATGGTTTTTAGATCGAGAGCTTTCTTTTGGTTGGTTACATGATAGGTTTTCGATAGCAAATAGTTTTTAGATTTTCGCGCCTTTTTTTTGATACTAAATTTCTCCGTTATGGAGAGTGATATGCGAAAAATAACCTCTTCACGATGATTTTTAGATCGAGAGCTTTCTTTTGGTTGGTTACATGATAGGTTTTCGATAAAATAGTTTTTAAATTTTCGCGCCTTTTTTTTTGATAGCAAATTTCTCCGTTATGGAGAGTGATATGCGAAAAATAACCTCTTCACGATGATTTTTAGATCGAGAGCTTTCTTTTGGTTGGTTACATGATAGGTTTTCGATAGCAAATAGTTTTTAGATTTTCGCGCCTTTTTTTTGATAGCAAATTTCTCCGTTATTGAGAGTGATATGCGAAAAATAACCTCCTCACGATGATTTTTAGATCGAGAGCTTTCTTTTGGTTGGTTACATGATAGGTTTTCGATAAAATAGTTTTTAGATTTTCGCGCCTTTTTTTTTGATAGCAAATTTCTCCGTTATGGAGAGTGATATGCGAAAAATAACCTCTTCACGATGATTTTTAGATCGAGAGCTTTCTTTTGGTTGGTTACATGATAGGTTTTCGATAGCAAATAGTTTTTAGATTTTCGCGCCTTTTTTTTTATAGCAAATTTCTCCGTTATTGAGAGTGATATGCGAAAAATAACCTCTTCACGATGATTTTTAGATCGAGAGCTTTCTTTTGGTTGGTTACATGATAGGTTTTCGATAAAATAGTTTTTAGATTTTCGCGCCTTTTTTTTTTATAGCAAATTTCTCCGTTATGGAGAGTGATATGCGAAAAATAACCTCTTCACGTTGATTTTTAGATCGAGAGCTTTCTTTTGGTTGGTTACATGATAGGTTTTCGATAGCAAATAGTTTTTAGATTTTCGCGCCTTTTTTTTGATAGCTAATTTCTCCGTTATGGCGAGTGATATGCGAAAAATAACCTCTTCACGATGATTTTTAGATCGAGAGCTTTCTTTTGGTTGGTTACATGATAGGTTTTCGATAGCAATTTTTTTTTAGATTTTCGCGCCTTTTTTTTATAGCAAATTTCTCCGTTATGGAGAGTGATATGCGAAAAATAACCTCTTCGCGATGGTTTTTAGATCGAGAGCTTTCTTTTGGTTGGTTACATGATAGGTTTTCGATAGCAAATAGTTTTTAGATTTTCGCGCCTTTTTTTTGATACTAAATTTCTCCGTTATGGAGAGTGATATGCGAAAAATAACCTCTTCACGATGATTTTTAGATCGAGAGCTTTCTTTTGGTTGGTTACATGATAGGTTTTCGATAAAATAGTTTTTAGATTTTCGCGCCTTTTTTTTTGATAGCAAATTTCTCCGTTATGGAGAGTGATATGCGAAAAATAACCTCTTCACGATGATTTTTAGATCGAGAGCTTTCTTTTGGTTGGTTACATGATAGGTTTTCGATAGCAAATAGTTTTTAGATTTTCGCGCCTTTTTTTTGATAGCAAATTTCTCCGTTATTGAGAGTGATATGCGAAAAATAACCTCCTCACGATGATTTTTAGATCGAGAGCTTTCTTTTGGTTGGTTACATGATAGGTTTTCGATAAAATAGTTTTTAGATTTTCGCGCCTTTTTTTTTGATAGCAAATTTCTCCGTTATGGAGAGTGATATGCGAAAAATAACCTCTTCACGATGATTTTTAGATCGAGAGCTTTCTTTTGGTTGGTTACATGATAGGTTTTCGATAGCAAATAGTTTTTAGATTTTCGCGCCTTTTTTTTGATAGCTAATTTCTCCGTTATGGAGAGTGATATGCGAAAAATAACCTCTTCACGATGATTTTCAGATCGAGAGCTTTCTTTTGGTTGGTTACATGACAGGTTTTCGATAGCAACTTTTTTTTAGATTTTCGCGCCTTTTTTTTGATAGCAAATTTCTCCGTTATGGAGAGTGATATGCGAAAAATAACCTCTTCACGATGATTTTTAGATCGAGAGCTTTCTTTTGGTTGGTTACATGATAGGTTTTCGATATCAAATAGTTTTTAGATTTTCGCGCCTTTTTTTTGATAGCTAATTTCTCCGTTATGGAGAGTGATATGCGAAAAATAACCTCTTCACGATGATTTTTAGATCGAGAGCTTTCTTTTGGTTGGTTACATGATAGGTTTTCGATAGCAATTTTTCCTTAGATTTTCGCGCCTTTTTTTTGATAGCAAATTTCTCCGTTATGGAGAGTGATATGCGAAAAATAACCTCTTCACGATGATTTTTAGATCGAGAGCTTTCTTTTGGTTGGTTACATGATAGGTTTTCGATAGCAAATAGTTTTTAGATTTTCGCGCCTTTTTTTTGACACTAAATTTCTCCGTCATGGAGAGTGATATGCGAAAAATAACCTCTTCACGATGATTTTTAGATCGAGAATTTTCTTTTGGTTGGTTACATGATAGGTTTTCGATAGCAAATAGTTTTTAGATTTTCGCGCCTTTTTTTTTGATAGCAAATTTCTCCGTTATTGAGAGTGATATGCGAAAAATAACCTCTTCACGATGATTTTTAGATCGAGAGCTTTCTTTTGGTTGGTTACATGATAGGTTTTCGATAAAATAGTTTTTAGATTTTCGCGCCTTTTTTTTTTGATAGCAAATTTCTCCGTTATGGAGAGTGATATGCGAAAAATAACCTCTTCACGATGATTTTTATATCGAGAGCTTTCTTTTGGTTGGTTACATGATAGGTTTTCGATAGCAAATAGTTTTTAGATTTTCGCGCCTTTTTTTTTGATAGCAAATTTCTCCGTTATGGAGACTGATATGCGAAAAATAACCTCTTCACGATGATTTTTAGATCGAGAGCTTTCTTTTGGTTGGTTACATGATAGGTTTTCGATAAAATAGTTTTTAGATTTTCGCGCCTTTTTTTTTTTGATAGCAAATTTCTCCGTTATGGAGAGTGATATGCGAAAAATAACCTCTTCACGATGATTTTTATATCGAGAGCTTTCTTTTGGTTGGTTACATGATAGGTTTTCGATAGCAAATAGTTTTTAGATTTTCGCGCCTTTTTTTTTGATAGCAAATTTCTCCGTTATGGAGACTGATATGCGAAAAATAACCTCTTCACGATGATTTTTAGATCGAGAGCTTTCTTTTGGTTGGTTACATGATAGGTTTTAGATTTTCGCGCCTTTTTTTATAGCAAATTTCTCCGTTATGGAGAGTGATAGACGAAAAATAACCTCTTCACTATGATTTTTAGATCGAGAGCTTTCTTATGGTTGGTTACATGATAGGTTTTCGATAGCAACTTTTTTTTAGATTTTCGCGCCTTTTTTTTGATAGCAAATTTCTCCGTTATGGAGAGTGATATGCGAAAAATAACCTCTTCACGATGATTTTCAGATCGAGAGCTTTCTTTTGGTTGGTTACATGATAGGTTTTCGATAGCAAATAGTTTTTAGATTTTCGCGACTTTTTTTTTGATATCAAAGTTCTCCGTTATGGAGAGTGATATGCGAAAAATAACCTCTTCACGATGATTTTTAGATCGAGAGCTTTCTTTTGGTTGGTTACATGATAGGTTTTCGATAGCAAATTTTTTTTAGATTTTCGCGCCTTTTTTTTGATAGCAAATTTCCCCGTTATGGAGAGTGATATGCGAAAAATAACCTCTTCACGATGATTTTTAGATCGAGAGCTTTCTTTTGGTTGGTTACATGATAGGTTTTCGATAGCAAATAGTTTTTAGATTTTCGCGACTTTTTTTTTGATAGCAAATTTCTCCGTTATGGAGAGTGATATGCGAAAAATAACCTCTTCACGATGATTTTTAGATCGAGAGTTTTCTTTTGGTTGGTTACATGACAGGTTTTCGATAGCAACTTTTTTTTAGATTTTCGCGCCTTTTTTTTGATAGCAAATTTCTCCGTTATGGAGAGTGATATGCGAAAAATAACCTCTTCACGATGATTTTTAGATCGAGAGCTTTCTTTTGGTTGGTTACATGATAGGTTTTCGATAGCAAATAGTTTTTAGATTTTCGCGCCTTTTTTTTGATAGCTAATTTCTCCGTTATGGAGAGTGATATGCGAAAAATAACCTCTTCACGATGATTTTTAGATCGAGAGCTTTCTTTTGGTTGGTTACATGATAGGTTTTCGATAGCAATTTTTTTTTTAGATTTTCGCGCCTTTTTTTTGATAGCAAATTTCTCCGTTATGGAGAGTCATATGCGAAAAATAACCTCTTCACGATGATTTTTAGATCGAGATCTTTCTTTTGGTTGGTTACATGATAGGTTTTCGATAGCAAATAGTTTTTAGATTTTCGCGCCTTTTTTTTGACAGCAAATTTCTCCGTTATGGAGAGTGATATGCGAAAAATAACCTCTTCACGATGATTTTTAGATCGAGAGCTTTCTTTTGGTTGGTTACATGATGGGTTTTAGATTTTCGCGCCTTTTTTTTTATAGCAAATTTCTCCATTATGGAGAGTGATAGACGAAAAATAACCCCTTCACGATGATTTTTAGATCGAGAGCTTTCTTTTGGTTGGTTACATGATAGGTTTTCGATAGCAAATAGTTTTTAGATTTTCGCTCCTTTTTTTTTTGATAGCAAATTTCTCCGTTATGGAGAGCAAATTTTTTTTAGATTTTCGCGCCTTTTTTGTTGATAGCAAATTTCTCCGTTATGGAGAGTGATATGCGAAAAAAAACCTCTTCACGATGATTTTTAGATCGAGAGCTTTTTTTTGGTTGGTTACATGATAGGTTTTCAATAGCAAATAGTTTTTAGATTTTCGCGCCTTTTTTTTTGATAGCAAATTTCACCGTTAATGAGAGTGATATGCGAAAAATAACCTCTTCACGATGATTTTTAGATCGAGAGCTTTCTTTTGGTTGGTTACATGATAGGTTTTCGATAGCAAATAGTTTTTAGATTTTCGCGCCTTTTTTTTTGATATCAAATTTCTCCGTTATGGAGAGTGATATGCGAAAAATAACCTCTTCACGATGATTTTTAGATCGAGAGCTTTCTTTTGGTTGGTTACATGATAGGTTTTCGATAGCAAATTTTTTTTAGATTTTCGCGCCTTTTTTTTGATAGCAAATTTCCCCGTTATGGAGAGTGACATGCGAAAAATAACCTCTTCACGATGATTTTTAGATCGAGAGCTTTCTTTTGGTTGGTTACATGATAGGTTTCCGATAGCAAATAGTTTTTAGATTTTCGCGACTTTTTTTTTGATAGCAAATTTCTCCGTTATGGAGAGTGATATGCGAAAAATAACCTCTTCACGATGATTTTTAGATCGAGAGCTTTCTTTTGGTTGGTTACATGACAGGTTTTCGATAGCAACTTTTTTTTAGATTTTCGCGCCTTTTTTTTGATAGCAAATTTCTCCGTTATGGAGAGTGATATGCGAAAAATAACCTCTTCACGATGATTTTTAGATCGAGAGCTTTCTTTTGGTTGGTTACATGATAGGTTTTCGATAGCAAATAGTTTTTAGATTTTCGCGCCTTTTTTTTGATAGCTAATTTCTCCGTTATGGAGAGTGATATGCGAAAAATAACCTCTTCACGATGATTTTTAGATCGAGAGCTTTCTTTTGGTTGGTTACATGATAGGTTTTCGATAGCAATTTTTTTTTTAGATTTTCGCGTCTTTTTTTTGATAGCAAATTTCTCCGTTATGGAGAGTCATATGCGAAAAATAACCTCTTCACGATGATTTTTAGATCGAGATCTTTCTTTTGGTTGGTTACATGATAGGTTTTCGATAGCAAATAGTTTTTAGATTTTCGCGCCTTTTTTTTGACAGCAAATTTCTCCGTTATGGAGAGTGATATGCGAAAAATAACCTCTTCACGATGATTTTTAGATCGAGAATTTTCTTTTGGTTGGTTACATGATAGGTTTTCGATAGCAAATAGTTTTTAGATTTTCGCGCCTTTTTTTTTGATAGCAAATTTCTCCGTTATTGAGAGTGATATGCGAAAAATAACCTCTTCACGATGATTTTTAGATCGAGAGCTTTCTTTTGGTTGGTTACATGATAGGTTTTCGATAAAATAGTTTTTAGATTTTCGCGCCTTTTTTTTTTTGATAGCAAATTTCTCCGTTATGGAGAGTGATATGCGAAAAATAACCTCTTCACGATGATTTTTATATCGAGAGCTTTCTTTTGGTTGGTTACATGATAGGTTTTCGATAGCAAATAGTTTTTAGATTTTCGCGCCTTTTTTTTTGATAGCAAATTTCTCCGTTATGGAGACTGATATGCGAAAAATAACCTCTTCACGATGATTTTTAGATCGAGAGCTTTCTTTTGGTTGGTTACATGATAGGTTTTAGATTTTCGCGCCTTTTTTTATAGCAAATTTCTCCGTTATGGAGAGTGATAGACGAAAAATAACCTCTTCACTATGATTTTTAGATCGAGAGCTTTCTTATGGTTGGTTACATGATAGGTTTTCGATAGCAACTTTTTTTTAGATTTTCGCGCCTTTTTTTTGATAGCAAATTTCTCCGTTATGGAGAGTGATATGCGAAAAATAACCTCTTCACGATGATTTTCAGATCGAGAGCTTTCTTTTGGTTGGTTACATGATAGGTTTTCGATAGCAAATAGTTTTTAGATTTTCGCGACTTTTTTTTTGATATCAAAGTTCTCCGTTATGGAGAGTGATATGCGAAAAATAACCTCTTCACGATGATTTTTAGATCGAGAGCTTTCTTTTGGTTGGTTACATGATAGGTTTTCGATAGCAAATTTTTTTTAGATTTTCGCGCCTTTTTTTTGATAGCAAATTTCCCCGTTATGGAGAGTGACATGCGAAAAATAACCTCTTCACGATGATTTTTAGATCGAGAGCTTTCTTTTGGTTGGTTACATGATAGGTTTCCGATAGCAAATAGTTTTTAGATTTTCGCGACTTTTTTTTTGATAGCAAATTTCTCCGTTATGGAGAGTGATATGCGAAAAATAACCTCTTCACGATGATTTTTAGATCGAGAGCTTTCTTTTGGTTGGTTACATGACAGGTTTTCGATAGCAACTTTTTTTTAGATTTTCGCGCCTTTTTTTTGATAGCAAATTTCTCCGTTATGGAGAGTGATATGCGAAAAATAACCTCTTCACGATGATTTTTAGATCGAGAGCTTTCTTTTGGTTGGTTACATGATAGGTTTTCGATAGCAAATAGTTTTTAGATTTTCGCGCCTTTTTTTTGATAGCTAATTTCTCCGTTATGGAGAGTGATATGCGAAAAATAACCTCTTCACGATGATTTTTAGATCGAGAGCTTTCTTTTGGTTGGTTACATGATAGGTTTTCGATAGCAATTTTTTTTTTAGATTTTCGCGTCTTTTTTTTGATAGCAAATTTCTCCATTATGGAGAGTCATATGCGAAAAATAACCTCTTCACGATGATTTTTAGATCGAGATCTTTCTTTTGGTTGGTTACATGATAGGTTTTCGATAGCAAATAGTTTTTAGATTTTCGCGCCTTTTTTTTGACAGCAAATTTCTCCGTTATGGAGAGTGATATGCGAAAAATAACCTCTTCACGATGATTTTTAGATCGAGAGCTTTCTTTTGGTTGGTTACATGATGGGTTTTAGATTTTCGCGCCTTTTTTTTTATAGCAAATTTCTCCATTATGGAGAGTGATAGACGAAAAATAACCCCTTCACGATGATTTTTAGATCGAGAGCTTTCTTTTGGTTGGTTACATGATAGGTTTTCGATAGCAAATAGTTTTTAGATTTTCGCTCCTTTTTTTTTGATAGCAAATTTCTCCGTTATGGAGAGCAAATTTTTTTTAGATTTTCGCGCCTTTTTTGTTGATAGCAAATTTCTCCGTTATGGAGAGTGATATTCGAAAAATAACCTCTTCACGATGATTTTTAGATCGAGAGCTTTCTTTTGGTTGGTTACATGATAGGTTTTCAATAGCAAATAGTTTTTAGATTTTCGCGCCTTTTTTTTTGATAGCAAATTTCACCGTTAATGAGAGTGATATGCGAAAAATAACCTCTTCACGATGATTTTTAGATCGAGAGCTTTCTTTTGGTTGGTTACATGATAGGTTTTCGATAGCAAATAGTTTTTAGATTTTCGCGCCTTTTTTTTTGATATCAAATTTCTCCGTTATGGAGAGTGATATGCGAAAAATAACCTCTTCACGATGATTTTTAGATCGAGAGCTTTCTTTTGGTTGGTTACATGATAGGTTTTCGATAGCAAATTTTTTTTAGATTTTCGCGCCTTTTTTTTGATAGCAAATTTCCCCGTTATGGAGAGTGATATGCGAAAAATAACCTCTTCACGATGATTTTTAGATCGAGAGCTTTCTTTTGGTTGGTTACATGATAGGTTTTCGATAGCAAATAGTTTTTAGATTTTCGCGACTTTTTTTTTGATAGCAAATTTCTCCGTTATGGAGAGTGATATGCGAAAAATAACCTCTTCACGATGATTTTTAGATCGAGAGCTTTGTTTTGGTTGGTTACATGACAGGTTTTCGATAGCAACTTTTTTTTAGATTTTCGCGCCTTTTTTTTGGTTGCAAATTTCTCCGTTATGGAGAGTGATATGCGAAAAATAACCTCTTCACGATGATTTTTAGATCGAGAGCTTTCTTTTGGTTGGTTACATGATAGGTTTTCGATAGCAAATGGTTTTTAGATTTTCGCGCCTTTTTTTTGATAGCTAATTTCTCCGTTATGGAGAGTGATATGCGAAAAATAACCTCTTCACGATGATTTTTAGATCGAGAGCTTTCTTTTGGTTGGTTACATGATAGGTTTTCGATAGCAATTTTTTTTTTAGATTTTCGCGCCTTTTTTTTGATAGCAAATTTCTCCGTTATGGAGAGTCATATGCGGAAAATAACCTCTTCACGATGATTTTTAGATCGAGATCTTTCTTTTGGTTGGTTACATGATAGGTTTTCGATAGCAAATAGTTTTAAGATTTTCGCGCCTTTTTTTTGACAGCAAATTTCTCCGTTATGGAGAGTGATATGCGAAAAATAACCTCTTCACGATGATTTTTAGATCGAGAGCTTTCTTTTGGTTGGTTACATGATGGGTTTTAGATTTTCGCGCCTTTTTTTTTATAGCAAATTTCTCCATTATGGAGAGTGATAGACGAAAAATAACCCCTTCACGATGATTTTTAGATCGAGAGCTTTCTTTTGGTTGGTTACATGATAGGTTTTCGATAGCAAATAGTTTTTAGATTTTCGCTCCTTTTTTTTTTGATAGCAAATTTCTCCGTTATGGAGAGCAATTTTTTTTAGATCTTCGCGCCTTTTTTGTTGATAGCAAATTTCTCCGTTATGGAGAGTGATATTCGAAAAATAACCTCTTCACGATGATTTTTAGATCGAGAGCTTTCTTTTGGTTGGTTACATGATAGGTTTTCGATAGCAAATAGTTTTTAGATTTTCGCGCCTTTTTTTTGATATCAAATTTCTCCGTTATGGAGAGTGATATGCGAAAAATAACCTCTTCACGATGATTTTTAGATCGAGAGCTTTCTTTTGGTTGGTTACATGATAGGTTTTCGATAGCAAATTTTTTTTAGATTTTCGCGCCTTTTTTTTGATAGCAAATTTCCCCGTTATGGAGAGTGATATGCGAAAAATAACCTCTTCACGATGATTTTTAGATCGAGAGCTTTCTTTTGGTTGGTTACATGATAGGTTTTCGATAGCAAATAGTTTTTAGATTTTCGCGCCTTTTTTTTGATATCAAATTTCTCCGTTATGGAGAGTGATATGCGAAAAATAACCTCTTCACGATGATTTTTAGATCGAGAGCTTTCTTTTGGTTGGTTACATGATAGGTTTTCGATAGCAAATTTTTTTTAGATTTTCGCGCCTTTTTTTTGATAGCAAATTTCCCCGTTATGGAGAGTGATATGCGAAAAATAACCTCTTCACGATGATTTTTAGATCGAGAGCTTTCTTTTGGTTGGTTACATGATAGGTTTTCGATAGCAAATAGTTTTTAGATTTTCGCGACTTTTTTTTTGATAGCAAATTTCTCCGTTATGGAGAGTGATATGCGAAAAATAACCTCTTCACGATGATTTTTAGATCGAGAGCTTTCTTTTGGTTGGTTACATGACAGGTTTTCGATAGCAACTTTTTTTTAGATTTTCGCGCCTTTTTTTTGATAGCAAATTTCTCCGTTATGGAGAGTGATATGCGAAAAATAACCTCTTCACGATGATTTTTAGATCGAGAGCTTTCTTTTGGTTGGTTACATGATAGGTTTTCAATAGCAAATAGTTTTTAGATTTTCGCGCCTTTTTTTTTGATAGCAAATTTCACCGTTAATGAGAGTGATATGCGAAAAATAACCTCTTCACGATGATTTTTAGATCGAGAGCTTTCTTTTGGTCGGTTACATGATGGGTTTTAGATTTTCGCGCCTTTTTTTTTATAGCAAATTTCTCCATTATGGAGAGTGATAGACGAAAAATAACCCCTTCACGATGATTTTTAGATCGAGAGCTTTCTTTTGGTTGGTTACATGATAGGTTTTCGATAGCAAATAGTTTTTAGATTTTCGCTCCTTTTTTTTTGATAGCAAATTTCTCCGTTATGGAGAGCAAATTTTTTTTAGATTTTCGCGCCTTTTTTGTTGATAGCAAATTTCTCCGTTATGGAGAGTGATATTCGAAAAATAACCTCTTCACGATGATTTTTAGATCGAGAGCTTTCTTTTGGTTGGTTACATGATAGGTTTTCAATAGCAAATAGTTTTTAGATTTTCGCGCCTTTTTTTTTGATAGCAAATTTCACCGTTAATGAGAGTGATATGCGAAAAATAACCTCTTCACGATGATTTTTAGATCGAGAGCTTTCTTTTGGTTGGTTACATGATAGGTTTTCGATAGCAAATAGTTTTTAGATTTTCGCGCCTTTTTTTTTGATATCAAATTTCTCCGTTATGGAGAGTGATATGCGAAAAATAACCTCTTCACGATGATTTTTAGATCGAGAGCTTTCTTTTGGTTGGTTACATGATAGGTTTTCGATAGCAAATTTTTTTTAGATTTTCGCGCCTTTTTTTTGATAGCAAATTTCCCCGTTATGGAGAGTGATATGCGAAAAATAACCTCTTCACGATGATTTTTAGATCGAGAGCTTTCTTTTGGTTGGTTACATGATAGATTTTCGATAGCAAATAGTTTTTAGATTTTCGCGACTTTTTTTTTGATAGCAAATTTCTCCGTTATGGAGAGTGATATGCGAAAAATAACCTCTTCACGATGATTTTTAGATCGAGAGCTTTCTTTTGGTTGGTTACATGACAGGTTTTCGATAGCAACTTTTTTTTAGATTTTCGCGCCTTTTTTTTGACAGCAAATTTCTCCGTTATGGAGAGTGATATGCGAAAAATAACCTCTTCACGATGATTTTTAGATCGAGAGCTTTCTTTTGGTTGGTTACATGATGGGTTTTAGATTTTCGCGCCTTTTTTTTTATAGCAAATTTCTCCATTATGGAGAGTGATAGACGAAAAATAACCCCTTCACGATGATTTTTAGATCGAGAGCTTTCTTTTGGTTGGTTACATGATAGGTTTTCGATAGCAAATAGTTTTTAGATTTTCGCTCCTTTTTTTTTTGATAGCAAATTTCTCCGTTATGGAGAGCAATTTTTTTTAGATCTTCGCGCCTTTTTTGTTGATAGCAAATTTCTCCGTTATGGAGAGTGATATTCGAAAAATAACCTCTTCACGATGATTTTTAGATCGAGAGCTTTCTTTTGGTTGGTTACATGATAGGTTTTCGATAGCAAATAGTTTTTAGATTTTCGCGCCTTTTTTTTTTATATCAAATTTCTCCGTTATGGAGAGTGATATGCGAAAAATAACCTCTTCACGATGATTTTTAGATCGAGAGCTTTCTTTTGGTTGGTTACATGATATGTTTTCGATAGCAAATTTTTTTTAGATTTTCGCGCCTTTTTTTTGATAGCAAATTTCCCCGTTATGGAGAGTGACATGCGAAAAATAACCTCTTCACGATGATTTTTAGATCGAGAGCTTTCTTTTGGTTGGTTACATGATAGGTTTCCGATAGCAAATAGTTTTTAGATTTTCGCGACTTTTTTTTTGATAGCAAATTTCTCCGTTATGGAGAGTGATATGCGAAAAATAACCTCTTCACGATGATTTTTAGATCGAGAGCTTTCTTTTGGTTGGTTACATGACAGGTTTTCGATAGCAACTTTTTTTTAGATTTTCGCGCCTTTTTTTTGATAGCAAATTTCTCCGTTATGGAGAGTGATATGCGAAAAATAACCTCTTCACGATGATTTTTAGATCGAGAGCTTTCTTTTGGTTGGTTACATGATAGGTTTTCGATAGCAAATAGTTTTTAGATTTTCGCGCCTTTTTTTTGATAGCTAATTTCTCCGTTATGGAGAGTGATATGCGAAAAATAACCTCTTCACGATGATTTTTAGATCGAGAGCTTTCTTTTGGTTGGTTACATGATAGGTTTTCGATAGCAATTTTTTTTTTAGATTTTCGCGTCTTTTTTTTGATAGCAAATTTCTCCATTATGGAGAGTCATATGCGAAAAATAACCTCTTCACGATGATTTTTAGATCGAGATCTTTCTTTTGGTTGGTTACATGATAGGTTTTCGATAGCAAATAGTTTTTAGATTTTCGCGCCTTTTTTTTGACAGCAAATTTCTCCGTTATGGAGAGTGATATGCGAAAAATAACCTCTTCACGATGATTTTTAGATCGAGAGCTTTCTTTTGGTTGGTTACATGATGGGTTTTAGATTTTCGCGGCTTTTTTTTTATAGCAAATTTCTCCATTATGGAGAGTGATAGACGAAAAATAACCCCTTCACGATGATTTTTAGATCGAGAGCTTTCTTTTGGTTGGTTACATGATAGGTTTTCGATAGCAAATAGTTTTTAGATTTTCGCTCCTTTTTTTTTGATAGCAAATTTCTCCGTTATGGAGAGCAAATTTTTTTTAGATTTTCGCGCCTTTTTTGTTGATAGCAAATTTCTCCGTTATGGAGAGTGATATTCGAAAAATAACCTCTTCACGATGATTTTTAGATCGAGAGCTTTCTTTTGGTTGGTTACATGATAGGTTTTCAATAGCAAATAGTTTTTAGATTTTCGCGCCTTTTTTTTTGATAGCAAATTTCACCGTTAATGAGAGTGATATGCGAAAAATAACCTCTTCACGATGATTTTTAGATCGAGAGCTTTCTTTTGGTTGGTTACATGATAGGTTTTCGATAGCAAATAGTTTTTAGATTTTCGCGCCTTTTTTTTTGATATCAAATTTCTCCGTTATGGAGAGTGATATGCGAAAAATAACCTCTTCACGATGATTTTTAGATCGAGAGCTTTCTTTTGGTTGGTTACATGATAGGTTTTCGATAGCAAATTTTTTTTAGATTTTCGCGCCTTTTTTTTGATAGCAAATTTCCCCGTTATGGAGAGTGATATGCGAAAAATAACCTCTTCACGATGATTTTTAGATCGAGAGCTTTCTTTTGGTTGGTTACATGATAGGTTTTCGATAGCAAATAGTTTTTAGATTTTCGCGACTTTTTTTTTGATAGCAAATTTCTCCGTTATGGAGAGTGATATGCGAAAAATAACCTCTTCACGATGATTTTTAGATCGAGAGCTTTGTTTTGGTTGGTTACATGACAGGTTTTCGATAGCAACTTTTTTTTAGATTTTCGCGCCTTTTTTTTGGTTGCAAATTTCTCCGTTATGGAGAGTGATATGCGAAAAATAACCTCTTCACGATGATTTTTAGATCGAGAGCTTTCTTTTGGTTGGTTACATGATAGGTTTTCGATAGCAAATGGTTTTTAGATTTTCGCGCCTTTTTTTTGATAGCTAATTTCTCCGTTATGGAGAGTGATATGCGAAAAATAACCTCTTCACGATGATTTTTAGATCGAGAGCTTTCTTTTGGTTGGTTACATGATAGGTTTTCGATAGCAATTTTTTTTTTAGATTTTCGCGCCTTTTTTTTGATAGCAAATTTCTCCGTTATGGAGAGTCATATGCGGAAAATAACCTCTTCACGATGATTTTTAGATCGAGATCTTTCTTTTGGTTGGTTACATGATAGGTTTTCGATAGCAAATAGTTTTAAGATTTTCGCGCCTTTTTTTTGACAGCAAATTTCTCCGTTATGGAGAGTGATATGCGAAAAATAACCTCTTCACGATGATTTTTAGATCGAGAGCTTTCTTTTGGTTGGTTACATGATGGGTTTTAGATTTTCGCGCCTTTTTTTTTATAGCAAATTTCTCCATTATGGAGAGTGATAGACGAAAAATAACCCCTTCACGATGATTTTTAGATCGAGAGCTTTCTTTTGGTTGGTTACATGATAGGTTTTCGATAGCAAATAGTTTTTAGATTTTCGCTCCTTTTTTTTTTTGATAGCAAATTTCTCCGTTATGGAGAGCAATTTTTTTTAGATCTTCGCGCCTTTTTTGTTGATAGCAAATTTCTCCGTTATGGAGAGTGATATTCGAAAAATAACCTCTTCACGATGATTTTTAGATCGAGAGCTTTCTTTTGGTTGGTTACATGATAGGTTTTCGATAGCAAATTTTTTTTAGATTTTCGCGCCTTTTTTTTGATAGCAAATTTCCCCGTTATGGAGAGTGATATGCGAAAAATAACCTCTTCACGATGATTTTTAGATCGAGAGCTTTCTTTTGGTTGGTTACATGATAGGTTTTCGATAGCAAATAGTTTTTAGATTTTCGCGCCTTTTTTTTGATATCAAATTTCTCCGTTATGGAGAGTGATATGCGAAAAATAACCTCTTCACGATGATTTTTAGATCGAGAGCTTTCTTTTGGTTGGTTACATGATAGGTTTTCGATAGCAAATTTTTTTTAGATTTTCGCGCCTTTTTTTTGATAGCAAATTTCCCCGTTATGGAGAGTGATATGCGAAAAATAACCTCTTCACGATGATTTTTAGATCGAGAGCTTTCTTTTGGTTGGTTACATGATAGGTTTTCGATAGCAAATAGTTTTTAGATTTTCGCGACTTTTTTTTTGATAGCAAATTTCTCCGTTATGGAGAGTGATATGCGAAAAATAACCTCTTCACGATGATTTTTAGATCGAGAGCTTTCTTTTGGTTGGTTACATGACAGGTTTTCGATAGCAACTTTTTTTTAGATTTTCGCGCCTTTTTTTTGATAGCAAATTTCTCCGTTATGGAGAGTGATATGCGAAAAATAACCTCTTCACGATGATTTTTAGATCGAGAGCTTTCTTTTGGTTGGTTACATGATAGGTTTTCAATAGCAAATAGTTTTTAGATTTTCGCGCCTTTTTTTTTGATAGCAAATTTCACCGTTAATGAGAGTGATATGCGAAAAATAACCTCTTCACGATGATTTTTAGATCGAGAGCTTTCTTTTGGTCGGTTACATGATGGGTTTTAGATTTTCGCGCCTTTTTTTTTATAGCAAATTTCTCCATTATGGAGAGTGATAGACGAAAAATAACCCCTTCACGATGATTTTTAGATCGAGAGCTTTCTTTTGGTTGGTTACATGATAGGTTTTCGATAGCAAATAGTTTTTAGATTTTCGCTCCTTTTTTTTTGATAGCAAATTTCTCCGTTATGGAGAGCAAATTTTTTTTAGATTTTCGCGCCTTTTTTGTTGATAGCAAATTTCTCCGTTATGGAGAGTGATATTCGAAAAATAACCTCTTCACGATGATTTTTAGATCGAGAGCTTTCTTTTGGTTGGTTACATGATAGGTTTTCAATAGCAAATAGTTTTTAGATTTTCGCGCCTTTTTTTTTGATAGCAAATTTCACCGTTAATGAGAGTGATATGCGAAAAATAACCTCTTCACGATGATTTTTAGATCGAGAGCTTTCTTTTGGTTGGTTACATGATAGGTTTTCGATAGCAAATAGTTTTTAGATTTTCGCGCCTTTTTTTTTGATATCAAATTTCTCCGTTATGGAGAGTGATATGCGAAAAATAACCTCTTCACGATGATTTTTAGATCGAGAGCTTTCTTTTGGTTGGTTACATGATAGGTTTTCGATAGCAAATTTTTTTTAGATTTTCGCGCCTTTTTTTTGATAGCAAATTTCCCCGTTATGGAGAGTGATATGCGAAAAATAACCTCTTCACGATGATTTTTAGATCGAGAGCTTTCTTTTGGTTGGTTCCATGATAGATTTTCGATAGCAAATAGTTTTTAGATTTTCGCGACTTTTTTTTTGATAGCAAATTTCTCCGTTATGGAGAGTGATATGCGAAAAATAACCTCTTCACGATGATTTTTAGATCGAGAGCTTTCTTTTGGTTGGTTACATGACAGGTTTTCGATAGCAACTTTTTTTTAGATTTTCGCGCCTTTTTTTTGACAGCAAATTTCTCCGTTATGGAGAGTGATATGCGAAAAATAACCTCTTCACGATGATTTTTAGATCGAGAGCTTTCTTTTGGTTGGTTACATGATGGGTTTTAGATTTTCGCGCCTTTTTTTTTATAGCAAATTTCTCCATTATGGAGAGTGATAGACGAAAAATAACCCCTTCACGATGATTTTTAGATCGAGAGCTTTCTTTTGGTTGGTTACATGATAGGTTTTCGATAGCAAATAGTTTTTAGATTTTCGCTCCTTTTTTTTTTGATAGCAAATTTCTCCGTTATGGAGAGCAATTTTTTTTAGATCTTCGCGCCTTTTTTGTTGATAGCAAATTTCTCCGTTATGGAGAGTGATATTCGAAAAATAACCTCTTCACGATGATTTTTAGATCGAGAGCTTTCTTTTGGTTGGTTACATGATAGGTTTTCGATAGCAAATAGTTTTTAGATTTTCGCGCCTTTTTTTTTTATATCAAATTTCTCCGTTATGGAGAGTGATATGCGAAAAATAACCTCTTCACGATGATTTTTAGATCGAGAGCTTTCTTTTGGTTGGTTACATGATATGTTTTCGATAGCAAATTTTTTTTAGATTTTCGCGCCTTTTTTTTGATAGCAAATTTCCCCGTTATGGAGAGTGATATGCGAAAAATAACCTCTTCACGATGATTTTTAGATCGAGAGCTTTCTTTTGGTTGGTTACATGATAGGTTTTCGATAGCAAATAGTTTTTAGATTTTCGCGCCTTTTTTTTGACAGCAAATTTCTCCGTTATGGAGAGTGATATGCGAAAAATAACCTCTTCACGATGATTTTTAGATCGAGAGCTTTCTTTTGGTCGGTTACATGATGGGTTTTAGATTTTCGCGCCTTTTTTTTTATAGCAAATTTCTCCATTATGGAGAGTGATAGACGAAAAATAACCCCTTCACGATGATTTTTAGATCGAGAGCTTTCTTTTGGTTGGTTACATGATAGGTTTTCGATAGCAAATAGTTTTTAGATTTTCGCTCCTTTTTTTTTTGATAGCAAATTTCTCCGTTATGGAGAGCAAATTTTTTTTAGATTTTCGCGCCTTTTTTGTTGATAGCAAATTTCTCCGTTATGGAGAGTGATATTCGAAAAATAACCTCTTCACGCTGATTTTTAGATCGAGAGCTTTCTTTTGGTTGGTTACATGATAGGTTTTCAATAGCAAATAGTTTTTAGATTTTCGCGCCTTTTTTTTTGATAGCAAATTTCACCGTTAATGAGAGTGATATGCGAAAAATAACCTCTTCACGATGATTTTTAGATCGAGAGCTTTCTTTTGGTTGGTTACATGATAGGTTTTCGATGGCAAATAGTTTTTAGATTTTCGCGCCTTTTTTTTTGATATCAAATTTCTCCGTTATGGAGAGTGATATGCGAAAAATAACCTATTCACGATGATTTTTAGATCGAGAGCTTTCTTTTGGTTGGTTACATGATAGGTTTTCGATAGCAAATTTTTTTTAGATTTTCGCGCCTTTTTTTTGATAGCAAATTTCCCCGTTATGGAGAGTGATATGCGAAAAATAACCTCTTCACGATGATTTTTAGATCGAGAGCTTTCTTTTGGTTGGTTACATGATAGGTTTTCGATAGCAATTTTTTCTTAGATTTTCGCGCCTTTTTTTTGATAGCAAATTTCTCCGTTATGGAGAGTGATATGCGAAAAATAACCTCTTCACGATGATTTTTAGATCGAGAGCTTTCTTTTGGTTGGTTACATGATAGGTTTTCGATAGCAAATAGTTTTTAGATTTTCGCGCCTTTTTTTTGATACTAAATTTCTCCGTCATGGAGAGTGATATGCGAAAAATAACCTCTTCACGATGATTTTTAGATCGAGAATTTTCTTTTGGTTGGTTACATGATAGGTTTTCGATAGCAAATAGTTTTTAGATTTTCGCGCCTTTTTTTTTGATAGCAAATTTCTCCGTTATTGAGAGTGATATGCGAAAAATAACCTCTTCACGATGATTTTTAGATCGAGAGCTTTCTTTTGGTTGGTTACATGATAGGTTTTCGATAAAATAGTTTTTAGATTTTCGCGCCTTTTTTTTTTTGATAGCAAATTTCTCCGTTATGGAGAGTGATATGCGAAAAATAACCTCTTCACGATGATTTTTATATCGAGAGCTTTCTTTTGGTTGGTTACATGATAGGTTTTCGATAGCAAATAGTTTTTAGATTTTCGCGCCTTTTTTTTTGATAGCAAATTTCTCCGTTATGGAGACTGATATGCGAAAAATAACCTCTTCACGATGATTTTTAGATCGAGAGCTTTCTTTTGGTTGGTTACATGATAGGTTTTCGATAGCAAATAGTTTTTAGATTTTCGCGACTTTTTTTTTGATAGCAAATTTCTCCGTTATGGAGAGTGATATGCGAAAAATAACCTCTTCACGATGATTTTTAGATCGAGAGCTTTCTTTTGGTTGGTTACATGACAGGTTTTCGATAGCAACTTTTTTTTAGATTTTCGCGCCTTTTTTTTGATAGCAAATTTCTCCGTTATGGAGAGTGATATGCGAAAAATAACCTCTTCACGATGATTTTTAGATCGAGAGCTTTCTTTTGGTTGGTTACATGATAGGTTTTCAATAGCAAATAGTTTTTAGATTTTCGCGCCTTTTTTTTTGATAGCAAATTTCTCCGTTATGGAGAGTGATATGCGAAAAATAACCTCTTCACGATGATTTTTAGATCGAGAGCTTTCTTTTGGTTGGTTACATGATAGGTTTTCGATAGCAAATAGTTTTTAGATTTTCGCGCCTTTTTTTTGACAGCAAATTTCTCCGTTATGGAGAGTGATATGCGAAAAATAACCTCTTCACGATGATTTTTAGATCGAGAGCTTTCTTTTGGTCGGTTACATGATGGGTTTTAGATTTTCGCGCCTTTTTTTTTATAGCAAATTTCTCCATTATGGAGAGTGATAGACGAAAAATAACCCCTTCACGATGATTTTTAGATCGAGAGCTTTCTTTTGGTTGGTTACATGATAGGTTTTCGATAGCAAATAGTTTTTAGATTTTCGCGCCTTTTTTTTTTGATAGCAAATTTCTCCGTTATGGAGAGCAAATTTTTTTTAGATTTTCGCGCCTTTTTTGTTGATAGCAAATTTCTCCGTTATGGAGAGTGATATACGAAAAATAACCTCTTCACGATGATTTTTAGATCGAGAGCTTTCTTTTGGTTGGTTACATGATAGGTTTTCAATAGCAAATAGTTTTTAGATTTTCGCGCCTTTTTTTTTGATAGCAAATTTCACCGTTAATGAGAGTGATATGCGAAAAATAACCTCTTCACGATGATTTTTAGATCGAGAGCTTTCTTTTGGTTGGTTACATGATAGGTTTTCGATAGCAAATAGTTTTTAGATTTTCGCGCCTTTTTTTTTGATATCAAATTTCTCCGTTATGGAGAGTGATATGCGAAAAATAACCTCTTCACGATGATTTTTAGATCGAGAGCTTTCTTTTGGTTGGTTACATGATAGGTTTTCGATAGCAAATAGTTTTTAGATTTTCGCGACTTTTTTTTTGATAGCAAATTTCTCCGTTATGGAGAGTGATATGCGAAAAATAACCTCTTCACGATGATTTTTAGATCGAGAGCTTTCTTTTGGTTGGTTACATGACAGGTTTTCGATAGCAACTTTTTTTTAGATTTTCGCGCCTTTTTTTTGATAGCAAATTTCTCCGTTATGGAGAGTGATATGCGAAAAATAACCTCTTCACGATGATTTTTAGATCGAGAGCTTTCTTTTGGTTGGTTACATGATAGGTTTTAGATTTTCGCGCCTTTTTTTTTATAGCAAATTTCTCCATTATGGAGAGTGATAGACGAAAAATAACCCCTTCACGATGATTTTTAGATCGAGAGCTTTCTTTTGGTTGGTTACATGATAGGTTTTCGATAGCAAATAGTTTTTAGATTTTCGCTCCTTTTTTTTTGATAGCAAATTTCTCCGTTATGGAGAGCAAATTTTTTTTAGATTTTCGCGCCTTTTTTGTTGATAGCAAATTTCTCCGTTATGGAGAGTGATATTCGAAAAATAACCTCTTCACGCTGATTTTTAGATCGAGAGCTTTCTTTTGGTTGGTTACATGATAGGTTTTCAATAGCAAATAGTTTTTAGATTTTCGCGCCTTTTTTTTTGATAGCAAATTTCACCGTTAATGAGAGTGATATGCGAAAAATAACCTCTTCACGATGATTTTTAGATCGAGAGCTTTCTTTTGGTTGGTTACATGATAGGTTTTCGATAGCAAATAGTTTTTAGATTTTCGCGCCTTTTTTTTTGATATCAAATTTCTCCGTTATGGAGAGTGATATGCGAAAAATAACCTCTTCACGATGATTTTTAGATCGAGAGCTTTCTTTTGGTTGGTTACATGATAGGTTTTCGATAGCAAATTTTTTTTAGATTTTCGCGCCTTTTTTTTGATAGCAAATTTCCCCGTTATGGAGAGTGATATGCGAAAAATAACCTCTTCACGATGATTTTTAGATCGAGAGCTTTCTTTTGGTTGGTTACATGATAGGTTTTCGATAGCAATTTTTTCTTAGATTTTCGCGCCTTTTTTTTGATAGCAAATTTCTCCGTTATGGAGAGTGATATGCGAAAAATAACCTCTTCACGATGATTTTTAGATCGAGAGCTTTCTTTTGGTTGGTTACATGATAGGTTTTCGATAGCAAATAGTTTTTAGATTTTCGCGCCTTTTTTTTGATACTAAATTTCTCCGTCATGGAGAGTGATATGCGAAAAATAACCTCTTCACGATGATTTTTAGATCGAGAATTTTCTTTTGGTTGGTTACATGATAGGTTTTCGATAGCAAATAGTTTTTAGATTTTCGCGCCTTTTTTTTTGATAGCAAATTTCTCCGTTATTGAGAGTGATATGCGAAAAATAACCTCTTCACGATGATTTTTAGATCGAGAGCTTTCTTTTGGTTGGTTACATGATAGGTTTTCGATAAAATAGTTTTTAGATTTTCGCGCCTTTTTTTTTTTGATAGCAAATTTCTCCGTTATGGAGAGTGATATGCGAAAAATAACCTCTTCACGATGATTTTTATATCGAGAGCTTTCTTTTGGTTGGTTACATGATAGGTTTTCGATAGCAAATAGTTTTTAGATTTTCGCGCCTTTTTTTTTGATAGCAAATTTCTCCGTTATGGAGACTGATATGCGAAAAATAACCTCTTCACGATGATTTTTAGATCGAGAGCTTTCTTTTGGTTGGTTACATGATAGGTTTTCGATAGCAAATAGTTTTTAGATTTTCGCGACTTTTTTTTTGATAGCAAATTTCTCCGTTATGGAGAGTGATATGCGAAAAATAACCTCTTCACGATGATTTTTAGATCGAGAGCTTTCTTTTGGTTGGTTACATGACAGGTTTTCGATAGCAACTTTTTTTTAGATTTTCGCGCCTTTTTTTTGATAGCAAATTTCTCCGTTATGGAGAGTGATATGCGAAAAATAACCTCTTCACGATGATTTTTAGATCGAGAGCTTTCTTTTGGTTGGTTACATGATAGGTTTTCAATAGCAAATAGTTTTTAGATTTTCGCGCCTTTTTTTTTGATAGCAAATTTCTCCGTTATGGAGAGTGATATGCGAAAAATAACCTCTTCACGATGATTTATAGATCGAGAGCTTTCTTTTGGTTGGTTACATGATAGGTTTTCGATAGCAAATAGTTTTTAGATTTTCGCGCCTTTTTTTTGACAGCAAATTTCTCCGTTATGGAGAGTGATATGCGAAAAATAACCTCTTCACGATGATTTTTAGATCGAGAGCTTTCTTTTGGTCGGTTACATGATGGGTTTTAGATTTTCGCGCCTTTTTTTTTATAGCAAATTTCTCCATTATGGAGAGTGATAGACGAAAAATAACCCCTTCACGATGATTTTTAGATCGAGAGCTTTCTTTTGGTTGGTTACATGATAGGTTTTCGATAGCAAATAGTTTTTAGATTTTCGCTCCTTTTTTTTTTGATAGCAAATTTCTCCGTTATGGAGAGCAAATTTTTTTTAGATTTTCGCGCCTTTTTTGTTGATAGCAAATTTCTCCGTTATGGAGAGTGATATTCGAAAAATAACCTCTTCACGATGATTTTTAGATCGAGAGCTTTCTTTTGGTTGGTTACATGATAGGTTTTCAATAGCAAATAGTTTTTAGATTTTCGCGCCTTTTTTTTTGATAGCAAATTTCACCGTTAATGAGAGTGATATGCGAAAAATAACCTCTTCACGATGATTTTTAGATCGAGAGCTTTCTTTTGGTTGGTTACATGATAGGTTTTCGATAGCAAATAGTTTTTAGATTTTCGCGCCTTTTTTTTTGATATCAAATTTCTCCGTTATGGAGAGTGATATGCGAAAAATAACCTCTTCACGATGATTTTTAGATCGAGAGCTTTCTTTTGGTTGGTTACATGATAGGTTTTCGATAGCAAATAGTTTTTAGATTTTCGCGACTTTTTTTTTGATAGCAAATTTCTCCGTTATGGAGAGTGATATGCGAAAAATAACCTCTTCACGATGATTTTTAGATCGAGAGCTTTCTTTTGGTTGGTTACATGACAGGTTTTCGATAGCAACTTTTTTTTAGATTTTCGCGCCTTTTTTTTTATAGCAAATTTCTCCGTTATGGAGAGTGATATGCGAAAAATAACCTCTTCACGATGATTTTTAGATCGAGAGCTTTCTTTTGGTTGGTTACATGATAGGTTTTAGATTTTCGCGCCTTTTTTTTTATAGCAAATTTCTCCATTATGGAGAGTGATAGACGAAAAATAACCCCTTCACGATGATTTTTAGATCGAGAGCTTTCTTTTGGTTGGTTACATGATAGGTTTTCGATAGCAAATAGTTTTTAGATTTTCGCTCCTTTTTTTTTGATAGCAAATTTCTCCGTTATGGAGAGCAAATTTGTTTTAGATTTTCGCGCCTTTTTTGTTGATAGCAAATTTCTCCGTTATGGAGAGTGATATTCGAAAAATAACCTCTTCACGCTGATTTTTAGATCGAGAGCTTTCTTTTGGTTGGTTACATGATAGGTTTTCAATAGCAAATAGTTTTTAGATTTTCGCGCCTTTTTTTTTGATAGCAAATTTCACCGTTAATGAGAGTGATATGCGAAAAATAACCTCTTCACGATGATTTTTAGATCGAGAGCTTTCTTTTGGTTGGTTACATGATAGGTTTTCGATAGCAAATAGTTTTTAGATTTTCGCGCCTTTTTTTTTGATATCAAATTTCTCCGTTATGGAGAGTGATATGCGAAAAATAACCTCTTCACGATGATTTTTAGATCGAGAGCTTTCTTTTGGTTGGTTACATGATAGGTTTTCGATAGCAAATTTTTTTTAGATTTTCGCGCCTTTTTTTTGATAGCAAATTTCCCCGTTATGGAGAGTGATATGCGAAAAATAACCTCTTCACGATGATTTTTAGATCGAGAGCTTTCTTTTGGTTGGTTACATGATAGGTTTTCGATAGCAAATTTTTTTTAGATTTTCGCGCCTTTTTTTTGATAGCAAATTTCCCCGTTATGGAGAGTGATATGCGAAAAATAACCTCTTCACGATGATTTTTAGATCGAGAGCTTTCTTTTGGTTGGTTACATGATAGGTTTTCGATAGCAAATAGTTTTTAGATTTTCGCGACTTTTTTTTTGATAGCAAATTTCTCCGTTATGGAGAGTGATATGCGAAAAATAACCTCTTCACGATGATTTTTAGATCGAGAGCTTTCTTTTGGTTGGTTACATGACAGGTTTTCGATAGCAACTTTTTTTTAGATTTTCGCGCCTTTTTTTTGATAGCAAATTTCTCCGTTATGGAGAGTGATATGCGAAAAATAACCTCTTCACGATGATTTTTAGATCGAGAGCTTTCTTTTGGTTGGTTACATGATAGGTTTTAGATTTTCGCGCCTTTTTTTTTATAGCAAATTTCTCCATTATGGAGAGTGATAGACGAAAAATAACCCCTTCACGATGATTTTTAGATCGAGAGCTTTCTTTTGGTTGGTTACATGATAGGTTTTCGATAGCAAATAGTTTTTAGATTTTCGCTCCTTTTTTTTTTGATAGCAAATTTCTCCGTTATGGAGAGCAAATTTTTTTTAGATTTTCGCGCCTTTTTTGTTGATAGCAAATTTCTCCGTTATGGAGAGTGATATTCGAAAAATAACCTCTTCACGCTGATTTTTAGATCGAGAGCTTTCTTTTGGTTGGTTACATGATAGGTTTTCAATAGCAAATAGTTTTTAGATTTTCGCGCCTTTTTTTTTGATAGCAAATTTCACCGTTAATGAGAGTGATATGCGAAAAATAACCTCTTCACGATGATTTTTAGATCGAGAGCTTTCTCTTGGTTGGTTACATGATAGGTTTTCGATAGCAAATAGTTTTTAGATTTTCGCGCCTTTTTTTTTGATATCAAATTTCTCCGTTATGGAGAGTGATATGCGAAAAATAACCTCTTCACGATGATTTTTAGATCGAGAGCTTTCTTTTGGTTGGTTACATGATAGGTTTTCGATAGCAAATTTTTTTTAGATTTTCGCGCCTTTTTTTTGATAGCAAATTTCCCCGTTATGGAGAGTGATATGCGAAAAATAACCTCTTCACGATGATTTTTAGATCGAGAGCTTTCTTTTGGTTGGTTACATGATAGGTTTTCGATAGCAATTTTTTCTTAGATTTTCGCGCCTTTTTTTTGATAGCAAATTTCTCCGTTATGGAGAGTGATATGCGAAAAATAACCTCTTCACGATGATTTTTAGATCGAGAGCTTTTTTTTGGTTGGTTACATGATAGGTTTTCGATAGCAAATAGTTTTTAGATTTTCGCGCCTTTTTTTTGATACTAAATTTCTCCGTCATGGAGAGTGATATGCGAAAAATAACCTCTTCACGATGATTTTTAGATCGAGAATTTTCTTTTGGTTGGTTACATGATAGGTTTTCGATAGCAAATAGTTTTTAGATTTTCGCGCCTTTTTTTATAGCAAATTTCTCCGTTATGGAGAGTGATAGACGAAAAATAACCTCTTCACTATGATTTTTAGATCGAGAGCTTTCTTATGGTTGGTTACATGATAGGTTTTCGATAGCAACTTTTTTTTAGATTTTCGCGCCTTTTTTTTGATAGCAAATTTCTCCGTTATGGAGAGTGATATGCGAAAAATAACCTCTTCACGATGATTTTCAGATCGAGAGCTTTCTTTTGGTTGGTTACATGATAGGTTTTCGATAGCAAATAGTTTTTAGATTTTCGCGACTTTTTTTTTTATAGCAAATTTCTCCGTTATGGAGAGTGATATGCGAAAAATAACCTCTTCACGATGATTTTTAGATCGAGAGCTTTCTTTTGGTTGGTTACATGACAGGTTTTCGATAGCAACTTTTTTTTAGATTTTCGCGCCTTTTTTTTGATAGCAAATTTCTCCGTTATGGAGAGTGATATGCGAAAAATAACCTCTTCACGATGATTTTTAGATCGAGAGCTTTCTTTTGGTTGGTTACATGATAGGTTTTCGATAGCAAATAGTTTTTAGATTTTCGCGCCTTTTTTTTGATAGCTAATTTCTCCGTTATGGAGAGTGATATGCGAAAAATAACCTCTTCACGATGATTTTTAGATCGAGAGCTTTCTTTTGGTTGGTTACATGATAGGTTTTCGATAGCAATTTTTTTTTTAGATTTTCGCGCCTTTTTTTTGATAGCAAATTTCTCCGTTATGGAGAGTCATATGCGAAAAATAACCTCTTCACGATGATTTTTAGATCGAGATCTTTCTTTTGGTTGGTTACATGATAGGTTTTCGATAGCAAATAGTTTTTAGATTTTCGCGCCTTTTTTTTGACAGCAAATTTCTCCGTTATGGAGAGTGATATTCGGAAAATAACCTCTTCACGCTGATTTTTAGATCGAGAGCTTTCTTTTGGTTGGTTACATGATAGGTTTTCAATAGCAAATAGTTTTTAGATTTTCGCGCCTTTTTTTTTGATAGCAAATTTCACCGTTAATGAGAGTGATATGCGAAAAATAACCTCTTCACGATGATTTTTAGATCGAGAGCTTTCTTTTGGTTGGTTACATGATAGGTTTTCAATAGCAAATAGTTTTTAGATTTTCGCGCCTTTTTTTTTGATAGCAAATTTCACCGTTAATGAGAGTGATATGCGAAAAATAACCTCTTCACGATGATTTTTAGATCGAGAGCTTTCTTTTGGTTGGTTACATGATAGGTTTTCGATAGCAAATAGTTTTTAGATTTTCGCGCCTTTTTTTTTGATATCAAATTTCTCCGTTATGGAGAGTGATATGCGAAAAATAACCTCTTCACGATGATTTTTAGATCGAGAGCTTTCTTTTGGTTGGTTACATGATAGGTTTTCGATAGCAAATTTTTTTTAGATTTTCGCGCCTTTTTTTTGATAGCAAATTTCCCCGTTATGGAGAGTGATATGCGAAAAATAACCTCTTCACGATGATTTTTAGATCGAGAGCTTTCTTTTGGTTGGTTACATGATAGGTTTTCGATAGCAATTTTTTCTTAGATTTTCGCGCCTTTTTTTTGATAGCAAATTTCTCCGTTATGGAGAGTGATATGCGAAAAATAACCTCTTCACGATGATTTTTAGATCGAGAGCTTTTTTTTGGTTGGTTACATGATAGGTTTTCGATAGCAAATAGTTTTTAGATTTTCGCGCCTTTTTTTTGATACTAAATTTCTCCGTCATGGAGAGTGATATGCGAAAAATAACCTCTTCACGATGATTTTTAGATCGAGAATTTTCTTTTGGTTGGTTACATGATAGGTTTTCGATAGCAAATAGTTTTTAGATTTTCGCGCCTTTTTTTTTGATAGCAAATTTCTCCGTTATTGAGAGTGATATGCGAAAAATAACCTCTTCACGATGATTTTTAGATCGAGAGCTTTCTTTTGGTTGGTTACATGATAGGTTTTCGATAAAATAGGTTTTAGATTTTCGCGCCTTTTTTTATAGCAAATTTCTCCGTTATGGAGAGTGATAGACGAAAAATAACCTCTTCACTATGATTTTTAGATCGAGAGCTTTCTTATGGTTGGTTACATGATAGGTTTTCGATAGCAACTTTTTTTTAGATTTTCGCGCCTTTTTTTTGATAGCAAATTTCTCCGTTATGGAGAGTGATATGCGAAAAATAACCCCTTCACGATGATTTTTAGATCGAGAGCTTTCTTTTGGTTGGTTACATGATAGGTTTTCGATAGCAAATAGTTTTTAGATTTTCGCGACTTTTTTTTTGATAGCAAATTTCTCCGTTATGGAGAGTGATATGCGAAAAATAACCTCTTCACGATGATTTTTAGATCGAGAGCTTTCTTTTGGTTGGTTACATGACAGGTTTTCGATAGCAACTTTTTTTTAGATTTTCGCGCCTTTTTTTTGATAGCAAATTTCTCCGTTATGGAGAGTGATATGCGAAAAATAACCTCTTCACGATGATTTTTAGATCGAGAGCTTTCTTTTGGTTGGTTACATGATAGGTTTTCAATAGCAAATAGTTTTTAGATTTTCGCGCCTTTTTTTTTGATAGCAAATTTCTCCGTTATGGAGAGTGATATGCGAAAAATAACCTCTTCACGATGATTTATAGATCGAGAGCTTTCTTTTGGTTGGTTACATGATAGGTTTTCGATAGCAAATAGTTTTTAGATTTTCGCGCCTTTTTTTTGACAGCAAATTTCTCCGTTATGGAGAGTGATATGCGAAAAATAACCTCTTCACGATGATTTTTAGATCGAGAGCTTTCTTTTGGTCGGTTACATGATGGGTTTTAGATTTTCGCGCCTTTTTTTTTATAGCAAATTTCTCCATTATGGAGAGTGATAGACGAAAAATAACCCCTTCACGATGATTTTTAGATCGAGAGCTTTCTTTTGGTTGGTTACATGATAGGTTTTCGATAGCAAATAGTTTTTAGATTTTCGCTCCTTTTTTTTTTGATAGCAAATTTCTCCGTTATGGAGAGCAAATTTTTTTTAGATTTTCGCGCCTTTTTTGTTGATAGCAAATTTCTCCGTTATGGAGAGTGATATTCGAAAAATAACCTCTTCACGATGATTTTTAGATCGAGAGCTTTCTTTTGGTTGGTTACATGATAGGTTTTCAATAGCAAATAGTTTTTAGATTTTCGCGCCTTTTTTTTTGATAGCAAATTTCACCGTTAATGAGAGTGATATGCGAAAAATAACCTCTTCACGATGATTTTTAGATCGAGAGCTTTCTTTTGGTTGGTTACATGATAGGTTTTCGATAGCAAATAGTTTTTAGATTTTCGCGCCTTTTTTTTTGATATCAAATTTCTCCGTTATGGAGAGTGATATGCGAAAAATAACCTCTTCACGATGATTTTTAGATCGAGAGCTTTCTTTTGGTTGGTTACATGATAGGTTTTCGATAGCAAATAGTTTTTAGATTTTCGCGACTTTTTTTTTGATAGCAAATTTCTCCGTTATGGAGAGTGATATGCGAAAAATAACCTCTTCACGATGATTTTTAGATCGAGAGCTTTCTTTTGGTTGGTTACATGACAGGTTTTCGATAGCAACTTTTTTTTAGATTTTCGCGCCTTTTTTTTTATAGCAAATTTCTCCGTTATGGAGAGTGATATGCGAAAAATAACCTCTTCACGATGATTTTTAGATCGAGAGCTTTCTTTTGGTTGGTTACATGATAGGTTTTAGATTTTCGCGCCTTTTTTTTTATAGCAAATTTCTCCATTATGGAGAGTGATAGACGAAAAATAACCCCTTCACGATGATTTTTAGATCGAGAGCTTTCTTTTGGTTGGTTACATGATAGGTTTTCGATAGCAAATAGTTTTTAGATTTTCGCTCCTTTTTTTTTGATAGCAAATTTCTCCGTTATGGAGAGCAAATTTGTTTTAGATTTTCGCGCCTTTTTTGTTGATAGCAAATTTCTCCGTTATGGAGAGTGATATTCGAAAAATAACCTCTTCACGCTGATTTTTAGATCGAGAGCTTTCTTTTGGTTGGTTACATGATAGGTTTTCAATAGCAAATAGTTTTTAGATTTTCGCGCCTTTTTTTTTGATAGCAAATTTCACCGTTAATGAGAGTGATATGCGAAAAATAACCTCTTCACGATGATTTTTAGATCGAGAGCTTTCTTTTGGTTGGTTACATGATAGGTTTTCGATAGCAAATAGTTTTTAGATTTTCGCGCCTTTTTTTTTGATATCAAATTTCTCCGTTATGGAGAGTGATATGCGAAAAATAACCTCTTCACGATGATTTTTAGATCGAGAGCTTTCTTTTGGTTGGTTACATGATAGGTTTTCGATAGCAAATTTTTTTTAGATTTTCGCGCCTTTTTTTTGATAGCAAATTTCCCCGTTATGGAGAGTGATATGCGAAAAATAACCTCTTCACGATGATTTTTAGATCGAGAGCTTTCTTTTGGTTGGTTACATGATAGGTTTTCGATAGCAAATTTTTTTTAGATTTTCGCGCCTTTTTTTTGATAGCAAATTTCCCCGTTATGGAGAGTGATATGCGAAAAATAACCTCTTCACGATGATTTTTAGATCGAGAGCTTTCTTTTGGTTGGTTACATGATAGGTTTTCGATAGCAAATAGTTTTTAGATTTTCGCGACTTTTTTTTTGATAGCAAATTTCTCCGTTATGGAGAGTGATATGCGAAAAATAACCTCTTCACGATGATTTTTAGATCGAGAGCTTTCTTTTGGTTGGTTACATGACAGGTTTTCGATAGCAACTTTTTTTTAGATTTTCGCGCCTTTTTTTTGATAGCAAATTTCTCCGTTATGGAGAGTGATATGCGAAAAATAACCTCTTCACGATGATTTTTAGATCGAGAGCTTTCTTTTGGTTGGTTACATGATAGGTTTTAGATTTTCGCGCCTTTTTTTTTTATAGCAAATTTCTCCATTATGGAGAGTGATAGACGAAAAATAACCCCTTCACGATGATTTTTAGATCGAGAGCTTTCTTTTGGTTGGTTACATGATAGGTTTTCGATAGCAAATAGTTTTTAGATTTTCGCTCCTTTTTTTTTTGATAGCAAATTTCTCCGTTATGGAGAGCAAATTTTTTTTAGATTTTCGCGCCTTTTTTGTTGATAGCAAATTTCTCCGTTATGGAGAGTGATATTCGAAAAATAACCTCTTCACGCTGATTTTTAGATCGAGAGCTTTCTTTTGGTTGGTTACATGATAGGTTTTCAATAGCAAATAGTTTTTAGATTTTCGCGCCTTTTTTTTTGATAGCAAATTTCACCGTTAATGAGAGTGATATGCGAAAAATAACCTCTTCACGATGATTTTTAGATCGAGAGCTTTCTCTTGGTTGGTTACATGATAGGTTTTCGATAGCAAATAGTTTTTAGATTTTCGCGCCTTTTTTTTTGATATCAAATTTCTCCGTTATGGAGAGTGATATGCGAAAAATAACCTCTTCACGATGATTTTTAGATCGAGAGCTTTCTTTTGGTTGGTTACATGATAGGTTTTCGATAGCAAATTTTTTTTAGATTTTCGCGCCTTTTTTTTGATAGCAAATTTCCCCGTTATGGAGAGTGATATGCGAAAAATAACCTCTTCACGATGATTTTTAGATCGAGAGCTTTCTTTTGGTTGGTTACATGATAGGTTTTCGATAGCAATTTTTTCTTAGATTTTCGCGCCTTTTTTTTGATAGCAAATTTCTCCGTTATGGAGAGTGATATGCGAAAAATAACCTCTTCACGATGATTTTTAGATCGAGAGCTTTTTTTTGGTTGGTTACATGATAGGTTTTCGATAGCAAATAGTTTTTAGATTTTCGCGCCTTTTTTTTGATACTAAATTTCTCCGTCATGGAGAGTGATATGCGAAAAATAACCTCTTCACGATGATTTTTAGATCGAGAATTTTCTTTTGGTTGGTTACATGATAGGTTTTCGATAGCAAATAGTTTTTAGATTTTCGCGCCTTTTTTTATAGCAAATTTCTCCGTTATGGAGAGTGATAGACGAAAAATAACCTCTTCACTATGATTTTTAGATCGAGAGCTTTCTTATGGTTGGTTACATGATAGGTTTTCGATAGCAACTTTTTTTTAGATTTTCGCGCCTTTTTTTTGATAGCAAATTTCTCCGTTATGGAGAGTGATATGCGAAAAATAACCTCTTCACGATGATTTTCAGATCGAGAGCTTTCTTTTGGTTGGTTACATGATAGGTTTTCGATAGCAAATAGTTTTTAGATTTTCGCGACTTTTTTTTTTATAGCAAATTTCTCCGTTATGGAGAGTGATATGCGAAAAATAACCTCTTCACGATGATTTTTAGATCGAGAGCTTTCTTTTGGTTGGTTACATGACAGGTTTTCGATAGCAACTTTTTTTTAGATTTTCGCGCCTTTTTTTTGATAGCAAATTTCTCCGTTATGGAGAGTGATATGCGAAAAATAACCTCTTCACGATGATTTTTAGATCGAGAGCTTTCTTTTGGTTGGTTACATGATAGGTTTTCGATAGCAAATAGTTTTTAGATTTTCGCGCCTTTTTTTTGATAGCTAATTTCTCCGTTATGGAGAGTGATATGCGAAAAATAACCTCTTCACGATGATTTTTAGATCGAGAGCTTTCTTTTGGTTGGTTACATGATAGGTTTTCGATAGCAATTTTTTTTTTAGATTTTCGCGCCTTTTTTTTGATAGCAAATTTCTCCGTTATGGAGAGTCATATGCGAAAAATAACCTCTTCACGATGATTTTTAGATCGAGATCTTTCTTTTGGTTGGTTACATGATAGGTTTTCGATAGCAAATAGTTTTTAGATTTTCGCGCCTTTTTTTTGACAGCAAATTTCTCCGTTATGGAGAGTGATATTCGGAAAATAACCTCTTCACGCTGATTTTTAGATCGAGAGCTTTCTTTTGGTTGGTTACATGATAGGTTTTCAATAGCAAATAGTTTTTAGATTTTCGCGCCTTTTTTTTTGATAGCAAATTTCACCGTTAATGAGAGTGATATGCGAAAAATAACCTCTTCACGATGATTTTTAGATCGAGAGCTTTCTTTTGGTTGGTTACATGATAGGTTTTCAATAGCAAATAGTTTTTAGATTTTCGCGCCTTTTTTTTTGATAGCAAATTTCACCGTTAATGAGAGTGATATGCGAAAAATAACCTCTTCACGATGATTTTTAGATCGAGAGCTTTCTTTTGGTTGGTTACATGATAGGTTTTCGATAGCAAATAGTTTTTAGATTTTCGCGCCTTTTTTTTTGATATCAAATTTCTCCGTTATGGAGAGTGATATGCGAAAAATAACCTCTTCACGATGATTTTTAGATCGAGAGCTTTCTTTTGGTTGGTTACATGATAGGTTTTCGATAGCAAATTTTTTTTAGATTTTCGCGCCTTTTTTTTGATAGCAAATTTCCCCGTTATGGAGAGTGATATGCGAAAAATAACCTCTTCACGATGATTTTTAGATCGAGAGCTTTCTTTTGGTTGGTTACATGATAGGTTTTCGATAGCAATTTTTTCTTAGATTTTCGCGCCTTTTTTTTGATAGCAAATTTCTCCGTTATGGAGAGTGATATGCGAAAAATAACCTCTTCACGATGATTTTTAGATCGAGAGCTTTTTTTTGGTTGGTTACATGATAGGTTTTCGATAGCAAATAGTTTTTAGATTTTCGCGCCTTTTTTTTGATACTAAATTTCTCCGTCATGGAGAGTGATATGCGAAAAATAACCTCTTCACGATGATTTTTAGATCGAGAATTTTCTTTTGGTTGGTTACATGATAGGTTTTCGATAGCAAATAGTTTTTAGATTTTCGCGCCTTTTTTTTTGATAGCAAATTTCTCCGTTATTGAGAGTGATATGCGAAAAATAACCTCTTCACGATGATTTTTAGATCGAGAGCTTTCTTTTGGTTGGTTACATGATAGGTTTTCGATAAAATAGTTTTTAGATTTTCGCGCCTTTTTTTTTTGATAGCAAATTTCTCCGTTATGGAGAGTGATATGCGAAAAATAACCTCTTCACGATGATTTTTATATCGAGAGCTTTCTTTTGGTTGGTTACATGATAGGTTTTCGATAGCAAATAGTTTTTAGATTTTCGCGCCTTTTTTTTTGATAGCAAATTTCTCCGTTATGGAGACTGATATGCGAAAAATAACCTCTTCACGATGATTTTTAGATCGAGAGCTTTCTTTTGGTTGGTTACATGATAGGTTTTAGATTTTCGCGCCTTTTTTTATAGCAAATTTCTCCGTTATGGAGAGTGATAGACGAAAAATAACCTCTTCACTATGATTTTTAGATCGAGAGCTTTCTTATGGTTGGTTACATGATAGGTTTTCGATAGCAACTTTTTTTTAGATTTTCGCGCCTTTTTTTTGATAGCAAATTTCTCCGTTATGGAGAGTGATATGCGAAAAATAACCTCTTCACGATGATTTTTAGATCGAGAGCTTTCTTTTGGTTGGTTACATGATAGGTTTTAGATTTTCGCGCCTTTTTTTATAGCAAATTTCTCCGTTATGGAGAGTGATAGACGAAAAATAACCTCTTCACTATGACTTTTAGATCGAGAGCTTTCTTATGGTTGGTTACATGATAGGTTTTCGATAGCAACTTTTTTTTAGATTTTCGCGCCTTTTTTTTGATAGCAAATTTCTCCGTTATGGAGAGTGATATGCGAAAAATAACCTCTTCACGATGATTTTCAGATCGAGAGCTTTCTTTTGGTTGGTTACATGATAGGTTTTCGATAGCAAATAGTTTTTAGATTTTCGCGACTTTTTTTTTTATAGCAAATTTCTCCGTTATGGAGAGTGATATGCGAAAAATAACCTCTTCACGATGATTTTTAGATCGAGAGCTTTCTTTTGGTTGGTTACATGACAGGTTTTCGATAGCAACTTTTTTTTAGATTTTCGCGCCTTTTTTTTGATAGCAAATTTCTCCGTTATGGAGAGTGATATGCGAAAAATAACCTCTTCACGATGATTTTTAGATCGAGAGCTTTCTTTTGGTTGGTTACATGATAGGTTTTCGATAGCAAATAGTTTTTAGATTTTCGCGCCTTTTTTTTGATAGCTAATTTCTCCGTTATGGAGAGTGATATGCGAAAAATAACCTCTTCACGATGATTTTTAGATCGAGAGCTTTCTTTTGGTTGGTTACATGATAGGTTTTCGATAGCAATTTTTTTTTTAGATTTTCGCGCCTTTTTTTTGATAGCAAATTTCTCCGTTATGGAGAGTCATATGCGAAAAATAACCTCTTCACGATGATTTTTAGATCGAGATCTTTCTTTTGGTTGGTTACATGATAGGTTTTCGATAGCAAATAGTTTTTAGATTTTCGCGCCTTTTTTTTGACAGCAAATTTCTCCGTTATGGAGAGTGATATGCGAAAAATAACCTCTTTACGATGATTTTTAGATCGAGAGCTTTCTTTTGGTTGGTTACATGATGGGTTTTAGATTTTCGCGCCTTTTTTTTTATAGCAAATTTCTCCATTATGGAGAGTGATAGACGAAAAATAACCCCTTCACGATGATTTTTAGATCGAGAGCTTTCTTTTGGTTGGTTACATGATAGGTTTTCGATAGCAAATAGTTTTTAGATTTTCGCTCCTTTTTTTTTTGATAGCAAATTTCTCCGTTATGGAGAGCAAATTTTTTTTAGATTTTCGCGCCTTTTTTGTTGATAGCAAATTTCTCCGTTATGGAGAGTGATATGCGAAAAATAACCTCTTCACGATGATTTTTAGATCGAGAGCTTTCTTTTGGTTGGTTACATGATAGGTTTTCAATAGCAAATAATTTTAGATTTTCGCGCCTTTTTTTTTGATAGCAAATTTCACCGTTAATGAGAGTGATATGCGAAAAATAACCTCTTCACGATGATTTTTAGATCGAGAGCTTTCTTTTGGTTGGTTACATGATAGGTTTTCGATGGCAAATAGTTTTTAGATTTTCGCGCCTTTTTTTTTGATATCAAATTTCTCCGTTATGGAGAGTGATATGCGAAAAATAACCTCTTCACGATGATTTTTAGATCGAGAGCTTTCTTTTGGTTGGTTACATGATAGGTTTTCGATAGCAAATTTTTTTTAGATTTTCGCGCCTTTTTTTTGATAGCAAATTTCCCCGTTATGGAGAGTGATATGCGAAAAATAACCTCTTCACGATGATTTTTAGATCGAGAGCTTTCTTTTGGTTGGTTACATGATAGGTTTCCGATAGCAAATAGTTTTTAGATTTTCGCGACTTTTTTTTTGATAGCAAATTTCTCCGTTATGGAGAGTGATATGCGAAAAATAACCTCTTCACGATGATTTTTAGATCGAGAGCTTTCTTTTGGTTGGTTACATGACAGGTTTTCGATAGCAACTTTTTTTTAGATTTTCGCGCCTTTTTTTTGATAGCAAATTTCTCCGTTATGGAGAGTGATATGCGAAAAATAACCTCTTCACGATGATTTTTAGATCGAGAGCTTTCTTTTGGTTGGTTACATGATAGGTTTTCGATAGCAAATAGTTTTTAGATTTTCGCGCCTTTTTTTTGATAGCTAATTTCTCCGTTATGGAGAGTGATATGCGAAAAATAACCTCTTCACGATGATTTTTAGATCGAGAGCTTTCTTTTGGTTGGTTACATGATAGGTTTTCGATAGCAATTTTTTTTTTAGATTTTCGCGTCTTTTTTTTGATAGCAAATTTCTCCGTTATGGAGAGTCATATGCGAAAAATAACCTCTTCACGATGATTTTTAGATCGAGATCTTTCTTTTGGTTGGTTACATGATAGGTTTTCGATAGCAAATAGTTTTTAGATTTTCGCGCCTTTTTTTTGACAGCAAATTTCTCCGTTATGGAGAGTGATATGCGAAAAATAACCTCTTCACGATGATTTTTAGATCGAGAGCTTTCTTTTGGTTGGTTACATGATGGGTTTTAGATTTTCGCGCCTTTTTTTTTATAGCAAATTTCTCCATTATGGAGAGTGATAGACGAAAAATAACCCCTTCACGATGATTTTCAGATCGAGAGCTTTCTTTTGGTTGGTTACATGATAGGTTTTCGATAGCAAATAGTTTTTAGATTTTCGCTCCTTTTTTTTTTGATAGCAAATTTCTCCGTTATGGAGAGCAAATTTTTTTTAGATTTTCGCGCCTTTTTTGTTGATAGCAAATTTCTCCGTTATGGAGAGTGATATTCGAAAAATAACCTCTTCACGATGATTTTTAGATCGAGAGCTTTCTTTTGGTTGGTTACATGATAGGTTTTCAATAGCAAATAGTTTTTAGATTTTCGCGCCTTTTTTTTTGATAGCAAATTTCACCGTTAATGAGAGTGATATGCGAAAAATAACCTCTTCACGGTGATTTTTAGATCGAGAGCTTTCTTTTGGTTGGTTACATGATAGGTTTTCGATAGCAAATAGTTTTTAGATTTTCGCGCCTTTTTTTTTGATATCAAATTTCTCCGTTATGGAGAGTGATATGCGAAAAATAACCTCTTCACGATGATTTTTAGATCGAGAGCTTTCTTTTGGTTGGTTACATGATAGGTTTTCGATAGCAAATTTTTTTTAGATTTTCGCGCCTTTTTTTTGATAGCAAATTTCCCCGTTATGGAGAGTGATATGCGAAAAATAACCTCTTCACGATGATTTTTAGATCGAGAGCTTTCTTTTGGTTGGTTACATGATAGGTTTTCGATAGCAAATAGTTTTTAGATTTTCGCGACTTTTTTTTTGATAGCAAATTTCTCCGTTATGGAGAGTGATATGCGAAAAATAACCTCTTCACGATGATTTTTAGATCGAGAGCTTTCTTTTGGTTGGTTACATGACAGGTTTTCGATAGCAACTTTTTTTTAGATTTTCGCGCCTTTTTTTTGATAGCAAATTTCTCCGTTATGGAGAGTCATATGCGAAAAATAACCTCTTCACGATGATTTTTAGATCGAGAGCTTTCTTTTGGTTGGTTACATGATGGGTTTTAGATTTTCGCGCCTTTTTTTTTATAGCAAATTTCTCCATTATGGAGAGTGATAGACGAAAAATAACCCCTTCACGATGATTTTTAGATCGAGAGCTTTCTTTTGGTTGGTTACATGATAGGTTTTCGATAGCAATTTTTTTTTTAGATTTTCGCGCCTTTTTTTTGATAGCAAATTTCTCCGTTATGGAGAGTCATATGCGAAAAATAACCTCTTCACGATGATTTTTAGATCGAGATCTTTCTTTTGGTTGGTTACATGATAGGTTTTCGATAGCAAATAGTTTTTAGATTTTCGCGCCTTTTTTTTTGATATCAAATTTCTCCGTTATGGAGAGTGATATGCGAAAAATAACCTCTTCACGATGATTTTTAGATCGAGAGCTTTTTTTTGGTTGGTTACATGATAGGTTTTCGATAGCAAATTTTTTTTAGATTTTCGCGCCTTTTTTTTGATAGCAAATTTCCCCGTTATGGAGAGTGATATGCGAAAAATAACCTCTTCACGATGATTTTTAGATCGAGAGCTTTCTTTTGGTTGGTTACATGATAGGTTTTCGATAGCAAATAGTTTTTAGATTTTCGCGACTTTTTTTTTGATAGCAAATTTCTCCGTTATGGAGAGTGATATGCGAAAAATAACCTCTTCACGATGATTTTTAGATCGAGAGCTTTCTTTTGGTTGGTTACATGACAGGTTTTCGATAGCAACTTTTTTTTAGATTTTCGCGCCTATTTTTTGATAGCAAATTTCTCCGTTATGGAGAGTGATATGCGAAAAATAACCTCTTCACGATGATTTTTAGATCGAGAGCTTTCTTTTGGTTGGTTACATGATAGGTTTTCGATAGCAAATGGTTTTTAGATTTTCGCGCCTTTTTTTTGATAGCTAATGGAGAGTGATATGCGAAAAATAACCTCTTCACGATGATTTTTAGATCGAGAGCTTTCTTTTGGTTGGTTACATGATAGGTTTTCGATAGCAAATAGTTTTTAGATTTTCGCGACTTTTTTTTTTATAGCAAATTTCTCCGTTATGGAGAGTGATATGCGAAAAATAACCTCTTCACGATGATTTTTAGATCGAGAGCTTTCTTTTGGTTGGTTACATGATAGGTTTTCGATAGCAATTTTTTTTTTAGATTTTCGCGCCTTTTTTTTGATAGCAAATTTCTCCGTTATGGAGAGTCATATGCGAAAAATAACCTCTTCACGATGATTTTTAGATCGAGATCTTTCTTTTGGTTGGTTACATGATAGGTTTTCGATAGCAAATAGTTTTTAGATTTTCGCGCCTTTTTTTTGACAGCAAATTTCTCCGTTATGGAGAGTGATATGCGAAAAATAACCTCTTCACGATGATTTTTAGATCGAGAGCTTTCTTTTGGTTGGTTACATGATGGGTTTTAGATTTTCGCGCCTTTTTTTTTATAGCAAATTTCTCCATTATGGAGAGTGATAGACGAAAAATAACCCCTTCACGATGATTTTTAGATCGAGAGCTTTCTTTTGGTTGGTTACATGATAGGTTTTCGATAGCAAATAGTTTTTAGATTTTCGCTCCTTTTTTTTTTTTGATAGCAAATTTCTCCGTTATGGAGAGCAATTTTTTTTAGATCTTCGCGCCTTTTTTGTTGATAGCAAATTTCTCCGTTATGGAGAGTGATATTCGAAAAATAACCTCTTCACGATGATTTTTAGATCGAGAGCTTTCTTTTGGTTGGTTACATGATAGGTTTTCGATAGCAAATAGTTTTTAGATTTTCGCGCCTTTTTTTTTGATATCAAATTTCTCCGTTATGGAGAGTGATATGCGAAAAATAACCTCTTCACGATGATTTTTAGATCGAGAGCTTTCTTTTGGTTGGTTACATGATAGGTTTTCGATAGCAAATTTTTTTTAGATTTTCGCGCCTTTTTTTTGATAGCAAATTTCCCCGTTATGGAGAGTGATATGCGAAAAATAACCTCTTCACGATGATTTTTAGATCGAGAGCTTTCTTTTGGTTGGTTACATGACAGGTTTTCGATAGCAACTTTTTTTTAGATTTTCGCGCCTTTTTTTTGATAGCAAATTTCTCCGTTATGGAGAGTGATATGCGAAAAATAACCTCTTCACGATGATTTTTAGATCGAGAGCTTTCTTTTGGTTGGTTACATGACAGGTTTTCGATAGCAACTTTTTTTTAGATTTTCGCGCCTTTTTTTTGATAGCAAATTTCTCCGTTATGGAGAGTGATATGCGAAAAATAACCTCTTCACGATGATTTTTAGATCGAGAGCTTTCTTATGGTTGGTTACATGACAGGTTTTCGATAGCAACTTTTTTTTAGATTTTCGCGCCTTTTTTTTGATAGCAAATTTCTCCGTTATGGAGAGTGATATGCGAAAAATAACCTCTTCACGATGATTTTTAGATCGAGAGCTTTCTTTTGGTTGGTTACATGATAGGTTTTCAATAGCAAATAGTTTTTAGATTTTCGCGCCTTTTTTTTTGATAGCAAATTTCACCGTTAATGAGAGTGATATGCGAAAAATAACCTCTTCACGATGATTTTTAGATCGAGAGCTTTCTTTTGGTTGGTTACATGACAGGTTTTCGATAGCAACTTTTTTTTAGATTTTCGCGCCTTTTTTTTGATAGCAAATTTCTCCGTTATGGAGAGTGATATGCGAAAAATAACCTCTTCACGATGATTTTTAGATCGAGAGCTTTCTTTTGGTTGGTTACATGATAGGTTTTCAATAGCAAATAGTTTTTAGATTTTCGCGCCTTTTTTTTTTATATCAAATTTCTCCGTTATGGAGAGTGATATGCGAAAAATAACCTCTTCACGATGATTTTTAGATCGAGAGCTTTCTTTTGGTTGGTTACATGATAGGTTTTCGATAGCAAATTTTTTTTAGATTTTCGCGCCTTTTTTTTGATAGCAAATTTCCCCGTTATGGAGAGTGATATGCGAAAAATAACCTCTTCACGATGATTTTTAGATCGAGAGCTTTCTTTTGGTTGGTTACATGACAGGTTTTCGATAGCAACTTTTTTTTAGATTTTCGCGCCTTTTTTTTGATAGCAAATTTCTCCGTTATGGAGAGTGATATGCGAAAAATAACCTCTTCACGATGATTTTTAGATCGAGAGCTTTCTTTTGGTTGGTTACATGACAGGTTTTCGATAGCAACTTTTTTTTAGATTTTCGCGCCTTTTTTTTGATAGCAAATTTCTCCGTTATGGAGAGTGATATGCGAAAAATAACCTCTTCACGATGATTTTTAGATCGAGAGCTTTCTTTTGGTTGGTTACATGACAGGTTTTCGATAGCAACTTTTTTTTAGATTTTCGCGCCTTTTTTTTGATAGCAAATTTCTCCGTTATGGAGAGTGATATGCGAAAAATAACCTCTTCACGATGATTTTTAGATCGAGAGCTTTCTTTTGGTTGGTTACATGATAGGTTTTCAATAGCAAATAGTTTTTAGATTTTCGCGCCTTTTTTTTTGATAGCAAATTTCACCGTTAATGAGAGTGATATGCGAAAAATAACCTCTTCACGATGATTTTTAGATCGAGAGCTTTCTTTTGGTTGGTTACATGATAGGTTTTCGATTGCAAATAGTTTTTAGATTTTCGCGACTTTTTTTTTGATAGCAAATTTCTCCGTTATGGAGAGTGATATGCGAAAAATAACCTCTTCACGATGATTTTTAGATCGAGAGCTTTCTTTTGGTTGGTTACATGACAGGTTTTCGATAGCAACTTTTTTTTAGATTTTCGCGCCTTTTTTTTGATAGCAAATTTCTCCGTTATGGAGAGTGATATGCGAAAAATAACCTCTTCACGATGATTTTTAGATCGAGAGCTTTCTTTTGGTTGGTTACATGATAGGTTTTCAATAGCAAATAGTTTTTAGATTTTCGCGCCTTTTTTTTTGATAGCAAATTTCACCGTTAATGAGAGTGATATGCGAAAAATAACCTCTTCACGATGATTTTTAGATCGAGAGCTTTCTTTTGGTTGGTTACATGATAGGTTTTCGATTGCAAATAGTTTTTAGATTTTCGCGCCTTTTTTTTGACAGCAAATTTCTCCGTTATGGAGAGTGATATGCGAAAAATAACCTCTTCACGATGATTTTTAGATCGAGAGCTTTCTTTTGGTCGGTTACATGATGGGTTTTAGATTTTCGCGCCTTTTTTTTTATAGCAAATTTCTCCATTATGGAGAGTGATAGACGAAAAATAACCCCTTCACGATGATTTTTAGATCGAGAGCTTTCTTTTGGTTGGTTACATGATAGGTTTTCGATAGCAAATAGTTTTTAGATTTTCGCTCCTTTTTTTTTTGATAGCAAATTTCTCCGTTATGGAGAGCAAATTTTTTTTAGATTTTCGCGCCTTTTTTGTTGATAGCAAATTTCTCCGTTATGGAGAGTGATATTCGAAAAATAACCTCTTCACGATGATTTTTAGATCGAGAGCTTTCTTTTGGTTGGTTACATGATAGGTTTTCAATAGCAAATAGTTTTTAGATTTTCGCGCCTTTTTTTTTTATAGCAAATTTCACCGTTAATGAGAGTGATATTCGAAAAATAACCTCTTCACGATGATTTTTAGATCGAGAGCTTTCTTTTGGTTGGTTACATGATAGGTTTTCGATAGCAAATAGTTTTTAGATTTTCGCGCCTTTTTTTTTGATATCAAATTTCTCCGTTATGGAGAGTGATATGCGAAAAATAACCTCTTCACGATGATTTTTAGATCGAGAGCTTTCTTTTGGTTGGTTACATGATAGGTTTTCGATAGCAAATTTTTTTTAGATTTTCGCGCCTTTTTTTTGATAGCAAATTTCCCCGTTATGGAGAGTGATATGCGAAAAATAACCTCTTCACGATGATTTTTAGATCGAGAGCTTTCTTTTGGTTGGTTACATGATAGGTTTTCGATAGCAAATAGTTTTTAGATTTTCGCGACTTTTTTTTTGATAGCAAATTTCTCCGTTATGGAGAGTGATATGCGAAAAATAACCTCTTCACGATGATTTTTAGATCGAGAGCTTTCTTTTGGTTGGTTACATGACAGGTTTTCGATAGCAACTTTTTTTTAGATTTTCGCGCCTTTTTTTTGATAGCAAATTTCTCCGTTATGGAGAGTGATATGCGAAAAATAACCTCTTCACGATGATTTTTAGATCGAGAGCTTTCTTTTGGTTGGTTACATGATAGGTTTTCGATAGCAATTTTTTTTTAGATTTTCGCGCCTTTTTTTTGATAGCAAATTTCTCCGTTATGGAGAGTCATATGCGAAAAATAACCTCTTCACGATGATTTTTAGATCGAGATCTTTCTTTTGGTTGGTTACATGATAGGTTTTCGATAGCAAATAGTTTTTAGATTTTCGCGCCTTTTTTTTGACAGCAAATTTCTCCGTTATGGAGAGTGATATGCGAAAAATAACCTCTTCACGATGATTTTTAGATCGAGAGCTTTCTTTTGGTTGGTTACATGATGGGTTTTAGATTTACGCGCCTTTTTTTTATAGCAAATTTCTCCATTATGGAGAGTGATAGACGAAAAATAACCCCTTCACGATGATTTTTAGATCGAGAGCTTTCTTTTGGTTGGTTACATGATAGGTTTTCGATAGCAAATAGTTTTTAGATTTTCGCTCCTTTTTTTTTTGATAGCAAATTTCTCCGTTATGGAGAGCAAATTTTTTTTAGATTTTCGCGCCTTTTTTGTTGATAGCAAATTTCTCCGTTATGGAGAGTGATATGCGAAAAATAACCTCTTCACGATGATTTTTAGATCGAGAGCTTTCTTTTGGTTGGTTACATGATGGGTTTTAGATTTTCGCGCCTTTTTTTTTATAGCAAATTTCTCCATTATGGAGAGTGATAGACGAAAAATAACCCCTTCACGATGATTTTCAGATCGAGAGCTTTCTTTTGGTTGGTTACATGATAGGTTTTCGATAGCAAATAGTTTTTAGATTTTCGCTCCTTTTTTTTTTGATAGCAAATTTCTCCGTTATGGAGAGCAAATTTTTTTTAGATTTTCGCGACTTTTTTGTTGATAGCAAATTTCTCCGTTATGGAGAGTGATATTCGAAAAATAACCTCTTCACGATGATTTTTAGATCGAGAGCTTTCTTTTGGTTGGTTACATGATAGGTTTTCAATAGCAAATAGTTTTTAGATTTTCGCGCCTTTTTTTTTGATAGCAAATTTCACCGTTAATGAGAGTGATATGCGAAAAATAACCTCTTCACGGTGATTTTTAGATCGAGAGCTTTCTTTTGGTTGGTTACATGATAGGTTTTCGATAGCAAATAGTTTTTAGATTTTCGCGCCTTTTTTTTTGATATCAAATTTCTCCGTTATGGAGAGTGATATGCGAAAAATAACCTCTTCACGATGATTTTTAGATCGAGAGCTTTCTTTTGGTTGGTTACATGATAGGTTTTCGATAGCAAATTTTTTTTAGATTTTCGCGCCTTTTTTTTGATAGCAAATTTCCCCGTTATGGAGAGTGATATGCGAAAAATAACCTCTTCACGATGATTTTTAGATCGAGAGCTTTCTTTTGGTTGGTTACATGATAGGTTTTCGATAGCAAATTTTTTTTAGATTTTCGCGCCTTTTTTTTGATAGCAAATTTCCCCGTTATGGAGAGTTATATGCGAAAAATAACCTCTTCACGATGATTTTTAGATCGAGAGCTTTCTTTTGGTTGGTTACATGATAGGTTTCCGATAGCAAATAGTTTTTAGATTTTCGCGACTTTTTTTTTGATAGCAAATTTCTCCGTTATGGAGAGTGATATGCGAAAAATAACCTCTTCACGATGATTTTTAGATCGAGAGCTTTCTTTTGGTTGGTTACATGACAGGTTTTCGATAGCAACTTTTTTTTAGATTTTCGCGCCTTTTTTTTGATAGCAAATTTCTCCGTTATGGAGAGTGATATGCGAAAAATAACCTCTTCACGATGATTTTTAGATCGAGAGCTTTCTTTTGGTTGGTTACATGATAGGTTTTCGATAGCAAATAGTTTTTAGATTTTCGCGCCTTTTTTTTGATAGCTAATTTCTCCGTTATGGAGAGTGATATGCGAAAAATAACCTCTTCACGATGATTTTTAGATCGAGAGCTTTCTTTTGGTTGGTTACATGATAGGTTTTCGATAGCAATTTTTTTTTTAGATTTTCGCGTCTTTTTTTTGATAGCAAATTTCTCCGTTATGGAGAGTCATATGCGAAAAATAACCTCTTCACGATGATTTTTAGATCGAGATCTTTCTTTTGGTTGGTTACATGATAGGTTTTCGATAGCAAATAGTTTTTAGATTTTCGCGCCTTTTTTTTGACAGCAAATTTCTCCGTTATGGAGAGTGATATGCGAAAAATAACCTCTTCACGATGATTTTTAGATCGAGAGCTTTCTTTTGGTTGGTTACATGATGGGTTTTAGATTTTCGCGCCTTTTTTTTTATAGCAAATTTCTCCATTATGGAGAGTGATAGACGAAAAATAACCCCTTCACGATGATTTTCAGATCGAGAGCTTTCTTTTGGTTGGTTACATGATAGGTTTTCGATAGCAAATAGTTTTTAGATTTTCGCTCCTTTTTTTTTTGATAGCAAATTTCTCCGTTATGGAGAGCAAATTTTTTTTAGATTTTCGCGCCTTTTTTGTTGATAGCAAATTTCTCCGTTATGGAGAGTGATATTCGAAAAATAACCTCTTCACGATGATTTTTAGATCGAGAGCTTTCTTTTGGTTGGTTACATGATAGGTTTTCAATAGCAAATAGTTTTTAGATTTTCGCGCCTTTTTTTTTGATAGCAAATTTCACCGTTAATGAGAGTGATATGCGAAAAATAACCTCTTCACGGTGATTTTTAGATCGAGAGCTTTCTTTTGGTTGGTTACATGATAGGTTTTCGATAGCAAATAGTTTTTAGATTTTCGCGCCTTTTTTTTCGATATCAAATTTCTCCGTTATGGAGAGTGATATGCGAAAAATAACCTCTTCACGATGATTTTTAGATCGAGAGCTTTCTTTTGGTTGGTTACATGATAGGTTTTCGATAGCAAATTTTTTTTAGATTTTCGCGCCTTTTTTTTGATAGCAAATTTCCCCGTTATGGAGAGTGATATGCGAAAAATAACCTCTTCACGATGATTTTTAGATCGAGAGCTTTCTTTTGGTTGGTTACATGATAGGTTTTCGATAGCAAATAGTTTTTAGATTTTCGCGACTTTTTTTTTGATAGCAAATTTCTCCGTTATGGAGAGTGATATGCGAAAAATAACCTCTTCACGATGATTTTTAGATCGAGAGCTTTCTTTTGGTTGGTTACATGACAGGTTTTCGATAGCAACTTTTTTTTAGATTTTCGCGCCTTTTTTTTGATAGCAAATTTCTCCGTTATGGAGAGTCATATGCGAAAAATAACCTCTTCACGATGATTTTTAGATCGAGAGCTTTCTTTTGGTTGGTTACATGATGGGTTTTAGATTTTCGCGCCTTTTTTTTTATAGCAAATTTCTCCATTATGGAGAGTGATAGACGAAAAATAACCCCTTCACGATGATTTTTAGATCGAGAGCTTTCTTTTGGTTGGTTACATGATAGGTTTTCGATAGCAATTTTTTTTTTAGATTTTCGCGCCTTTTTTTTGATAGCAAATTTCTCCGTTATGGAGAGTCATATGCGAAAAATAACCTCTTCACGATGATTTTTAGATCGAGATCTTTCTTTTGGTTGGTTACATGATAGGTTTTCGATAGCAAATAGTTTTTAGATTTTCGCGCCTTTTTTTTTGATATCAAATTTCTCCGTTATGGAGAGTGATATGCGAAAAATAACCTCTTCACGATGATTTTTAGATCGAGAGCTTTTTTTTGGTTGGTTACATGATAGGTTTTCGATAGCAAATTTTTTTTAGATTTTCGCGCCTTTTTTTTGATAGCAAATTTCCCCGTTATGGAGAGTGATATGCGAAAAATAACCTCTTCACGATGATTTTTAGATCGAGAGCTTTCTTTTGGTTGGTTACATGATAGGTTTTCGATAGCAAATAGTTTTTAGATTTTCGCGACTTTTTTTTTGATAGCAAATTTCTCCGTTATGGAGAGTGATATGCGAAAAATAACCTCTTCACGATGATTTTTAGATCGAGAGCTTTCTTTTGGTTGGTTACATGACAGGTTTTCGATAGCAACTTTTTTTTAGATTTTCGCGCCTATTTTTTGATAGCAAATTTCTCCGTTATGGAGAGTGATATGCGAAAAATAACCTCTTCACGATGATTTTTAGATCGAGAGCTTTCTTTTGGTTGGTTACATGATAGGTTTTCGATAGCAAATGGTTTTTAGATTTTCGCGCCTTTTTTTTGATAGCTAATGGAGAGTGATATGCGAAAAATAACCTCTTCACGATGATTTTTAGATCGAGAGCTTTCTTTTGGTTGGTTACATGATAGGTTTTTGATAGCAAATAGTTTTTAGATTTTCGCGACTTTTTTTTTTATAGCAAATTTCTCCGTTATGGAGAGTGATATGCGAAAAATAACCTCTTCACGATGATTTTTAGATCGAGAGCTTTCTTTTGGTTGGTTACATGATAGGTTTTCGATAGCAATTTTTTTTTTAGATTTTCGCGCCTTTTTTTTGATAGCAAATTTCTCCGTTATGGAGAGTCATATGCGAAAAATAACCTCTTCACGATGATTTTTAGATCGAGATCTTTCTTTTGGTTGGTTACATGATAGGTTTTCGATAGCAAATAGTTTTTAGATTTTCGCGCCTTTTTTTTGACAGCAAATTTCTCCGTTATGGAGAGTGATATGCGAAAAATAACCTCTTCACGATGATTTTTAGATCGAGAGCTTTCTTTTGGTTGGTTACATGATGGGTTTTAGATTTTCGCGCCTTTTTTTTTATAGCAAATTTCTCCATTATGGAGAGTGATAGACGAAAAATAACCCCTTCACGATGATTTTTAGATCGAGAGCTTTCTTTTGGTTGGTTACATGATAGGTTTTCGATAGCAAATAGTTTTTAGATTTTCGCTCCTTTTTTTTTTTTGATAGCAAATTTCTCCGTTATGGAGAGCAATTTTTTTTAGATCTTCGCGCCTTTTTTGTTGATAGCAAATTTCTCCGTTATGGAGAGTGATATTCGAAAAATAACCTCTTCACGATGATTTTTAGATCGAGAGCTTTCTTTTGGTTGGTTACATGATAGGTTTTCGATAGCAAATAGTTTTTAGATTTTCGCGCCTTTTTTTTTGATATCAAATTTCTCCGTTATGGAGAGTGATATGCGAAAAATAACCTCTTCACGATGATTTTTAGATCGAGAGCTTTCTTTTGGTTGGTTACATGATAGGTTTTCGATAGCAAATTTTTTTTAGATTTTCGCGCCTTTTTTTTGATAGCAAATTTCCCCGTTATGGAGAGTGATATGCGAAAAATAACCTCTTCACGATGATTTTTAGATCGAGAGCTTTCTTTTGGTTGGTTACATGACAGGTTTTCGATAGCAACTTTTTTTTAGATTTTCGCGCCTTTTTTTTGATAGCAAATTTCTCCGTTATGGAGAGTGATATGCGAAAAATAACCTCTTCACGATGATTTTTAGATCGAGAGCTTTCTTTTGGTTGGTTACATGACAGGTTTTCGATAGCAACTTTTTTTTAGATTTTCGCGCCTTTTTTTTGATAGCAAATTTCTCCGTTATGGAGAGTGATATGCGAAAAATAACCTCTTCACGATGATTTTTAGATCGAGAGCTTTCTTATGGTTGGTTACATGACAGGTTTTCGATAGCAGCTTTTTTTTAGATTTTCGCGCCTTTTTTTTGATAGCAAATTTCTCCGTTATGGAGAGTGATATGCGAAAAATAACCTCTTCACGATGATTTTTAGATCGAGAGCTTTCTTTTGGTTGGTTACATGATAGGTTTTCAATAGCAAATAGTTTTTAGATTTTCGCGCCTTTTTTTTTGATAGCAAATTTCACCGTTAATGAGAGTGATATGCGAAAAATAACCTCTTCACGATGATTTTTAGATCGAGAGCTTTCTTTTGGTTGGTTACATGACAGGTTTTCGATAGCAACTTTTTTTTAGATTTTCGCGCCTTTTTTTTGATAGCAAATTTCTCCGTTATGGAGAGTGATATGCGAAAAATAACCTCTTCACGATGATTTTTAGATCGAGAGCTTTCTTTTGGTTGGTTACATGATAGGTTTTCAATAGCAAATAGTTTTTAGATTTTCGCGCCTTTTTTTTTTATATCAAATTTCTCCGTTATGGAGAGTGATATGCGAAAAATAACCTCTTCACGATGATTTTTAGATCGAGAGCTTTCTTTTGGTTGGTTACATGATAGGTTTTCGATAGCAAATTTTTTTTAGATTTTCGCGCCTTTTTTTTGATAGCAAATTTCCCCGTTATGGAGAGTGATATGCGAAAAATAACCTCTTCACGATGATTTTTAGATCGAGAGCTTTCTTTTGGTTGGTTACATGACAGGTTTTCGATAGCAACTTTTTTTTAGATTTTCGCGCCTTTTTTTTGATAGCAAATTTCTCCGTTATGGAGAGTGATATGCGAAAAATAACCTCTTCACGATGATTTTTAGATCGAGAGCTTTCTTTTGGTTGGTTACATGACAGGTTTTCGATAGCAACTTTTTTTTAGATTTTCGCGCCTTTTTTTTGATAGCAAATTTCTCCGTTATGGAGAGTGATATGCGAAAAATAACCTCTTCACGATGATTTTTAGATCGAGAGCTTTCTTTTGGTTGGTTACATGACAGGTTTTCGATAGCAACTTTTTTTTAGATTTTCGCGCCTTTTTTTTGATAGCAAATTTCTCCGTTATGGAGAGTGATATGCGAAAAATAACCTCTTCACGATGATTTTTAGATCGAGAGCTTTCTTTTGGTTGGTTACATGATAGGTTTTCAATAGCAAATAGTTTTTAGATTTTCGCGCCTTTTTTTTTGATAGCAAATTTCACCGTTAATGAGAGTGATATGCGAAAAATAACCTCTTCACGATGATTTTTAGATCGAGAGCTTTCTTTTGGTTGGTTACATGATAGGTTTTCGATTGCAAATAGTTTTTAGATTTTCGCGACTTTTTTTTTGATAGCAAATTTCTCCGTTATGGAGAGTGATATGCGAAAAATAACCTCTTCACGATGATTTTTAGATCGAGAGCTTTCTTTTGGTTGGTTACATGACAGGTTTTCGATAGCAACTTTTTTTTAGATTTTCGCGCCTTTTTTTTGATAGCAAATTTCTCCGTTATGGAGAGTGATATGCGAAAAATAACCTCTTCACGATGATTTTTAGATCGAGAGCTTTCTTTTGGTTGGTTACATGATAGGTTTTCAATAGCAAATAGTTTTTAGATTTTCGCGCCTTTTTTTTTGATAGCAAATTTCACCGTTAATGAGAGTGATATGCGAAAAATAACCTCTTCACGATGATTTTTAGATCGAGAGCTTTCTTTTGGTTGGTTACATGATAGGTTTTCGATTGCAAATAGTTTTTAGATTTTCGCGCCTTTTTTTTGACAGCAAATTTCTCCGTTATGGAGAGTGATATGCGAAAAATAACCTCTTCACGATGATTTTTAGATCGAGAGCTTTCTTTTGGTCGGTTACATGATGGGTTTTAGATTTTCGCGCCTTTTTTTTTATAGCAAATTTCTCCATTATGGAGAGTGATAGACGAAAAATAACCCCTTCACGATGATTTTTAGATCGAGAGCTTTCTTTTGGTTGGTTACATGATAGGTTTTCGATAGCAAATAGTTTTTAGATTTTCGCTCCTTTTTTTTTTGATAGCAAATTTCTCCGTTATGGAGAGCAAATTTTTTTTAGATTTTCGCGCCTTTTTTGTTGATAGCAAATTTCTCCGTTATGGAGAGTGATATTCGAAAAATAACCTCTTCACGATGATTTTTAGATCGAGAGCTTTCTTTTGGTTGGTTACATGATAGGTTTTCAATAGCAAATAGTTTTTAGATTTTCGCGCCTTTTTTTTTTATAGCAAATTTCACCGTTAATGAGAGTGATATTCGAAAAATAACCTCTTCACGATGATTTTTAGATCGAGAGCTTTCTTTTGGTTGGTTACATGATAGGTTTTCGATAGCAAATAGTTTTTAGATTTTCGCGCCTTTTTTTTTGATATCAAATTTCTCCGTTATGGAGAGTGATATGCGAAAAATAACCTCTTCACGATGATTTTTAGATCGAGAGCTTTCTTTTGGTTGGTTACATGATAGGTTTTCGATAGCAAATTTTTTTTAGATTTTCGCGCCTTTTTTTTGATAGCAAATTTCCCCGTTATGGAGAGTGATATGCGAAAAATAACCTCTTCACGATGATTTTTAGATCGAGAGCTTTCTTTTGGTTGGTTACATGATAGGTTTTCGATAGCAAATAGTTTTTAGATTTTCGCGACTTTTTTTTTGATAGCAAATTTCTCCGTTATGGAGAGTGATATGCGAAAAATAACCTCTTCACGATGATTTTTAGATCGAGAGCTTTCTTTTGGTTGGTTACATGACAGGTTTTCGATAGCAACTTTTTTTTAGATTTTCGCGCCTTTTTTTTGATAGCAAATTTCTCCGTTATGGAGAGTGATATGCGAAAAATAACCTCTTCACGATGATTTTTAGATCGAGAGCTTTCTTTTGGTTGGTTACATGATAGGTTTTCGATAGCAATTTTTTTTTAGATTTTCGCGCCTTTTTTTTGATAGCAAATTTCTCCGTTATGGAGAGTCATATGCGAAAAATAACCTCTTCACGATGATTTTTAGATCGAGATCTTTCTTTTGGTTGGTTACATGATAGGTTTTCGATAGCAAATAGTTTTTAGATTTTCGCGCCTTTTTTTTGACAGCAAATTTCTCCGTTATGGAGAGTGATATGCGAAAAATAACCTCTTCACGATGATTTTTAGATCGAGAGCTTTCTTTTGGTTGGTTACATGATGGGTTTTAGATTTACGCGCCTTTTTTTTATAGCAAATTTCTCCATTATGGAGAGTGATAGACGAAAAATAACCCCTTCACGATGATTTTTAGATCGAGAGCTTTCTTTTGGTTGGTTACATGATAGGTTTTCGATAGCAAATAGTTTTTAGATTTTCGCTCCTTTTTTTTTTGATAGCAAATTTCTCCGTTATGGAGAGCAAATTTTTTTTAGATTTTCGCGCCTTTTTTGTTGATAGCAAATTTCTCCGTTATGGAGAGTGATATGCGAAAAATAACCTCTTCACGATGATTTTTAGATCGAGAGCTTTCTTTTGGTTGGTTACATGATAGGTTTTCAATAGCAAATAGTTTTTAGATTTTCGCGCCTTTTTTTTTGATAGCAAATTTCACCGTTAATGAGAGTGATATGCGAAAAATAACCTCTTCACGATGATTTTTAGATCGAGAGCTTTCTTTTGGTTGGTTACATGATAGGTTTTCGATAGCAAATAGTTTTTAGATTTTCGCGCCTTTTTTTTGACAGCAAATTTCTCCGTTATGGAGAGTGATATGCGAAAAATAACCTCTTCACGATGATTTTTAGATCGAGAGCTTTCTTTTGGTTGGTTACATGATGGGTTTTAGATTTTCGCGCCTTTTTTTTTATAGCAAATTTCTCCATTATGGAGAGTGATAGACGAAAAATAACCCCTTCACGATGATTTTTAGATCGAGAGCTTTCTTTTGGTTGGTTACATGATAGGTTTTCGATAGCAAATAGTTTTTAGATTTTCGCTCCTTTTTTTTTGATAGCAAATTTCTCCGTTATGGAGAGCAAATTTTTTTAGATTTTCGCGCCTTTTTTGTTGATAGCAAATTTCTCCGTTATGGAGAGTGATATTCGAAAAATAACCTCTTCACGATGATTTTTAGATCGAGAGCTTTCTTTTGGTTGGTTACATGATAGGTTTTCGATAGCAAATTTTTTTTAGATTTTCGCGCCTTTTTTTTGATAGCAAATTTCCCCGTTATGGAGAGTGATATGCGAAAAATAACCTCTTCACGATGATTTTTAGATCGAGAGCTTTCTTTTGGTTGGTTACATGATAGGTTTTCGATAGCAAATAGTTTTTAGATTTTCGCGACTTTTTTTTTGATAGCAAATTTCTCCGTTATGGAGAGTGATATGCGAAAAATAACCTCTTCACGATGATTTTTAGATCGAGAGCTTTCTTTTGGTTGGTTACATGACAGGTTTTCGATAGCAACTTTTTTTTAGATTTTCGCGCCTTTTTTTTGATAGCAAATTTCTCCGTTATGGAGAGTGATATGCGAAAAATAACCTCTTCACGATGATTTTTAGATCGAGAGCTTTCTTTTGGTTGGTTACATGATAGGTTTTCGATAGCAAATGGTTTTTAGATTTTCGCGCCTTTTTTTTTGATAGCTAATTTCTCCGTTATGGAGAGTGATATGCGAAAAATAACCTCTTTACGGTGATTTTTAGATCGAGAGCTTTCTTTTGGTTGGTTACATGATAGGTTTTCGATAGCAATTTTTTTTTAGATTTTCGCGCCTTTTTTTTGATAGCAAATTTCTCCGTTATGGAGAGTCATATGCGAAAAATAACCTCTTCACGATGATTTTTAGATCGAGATCTTTCTTTTGGTTGGTTACATGATAGGTTTTCGATAGCAAATAGTTTTTAGATTTTCGCGCCTTTTTTTTGACAGCAAATTTCTCCGTTATGGAGAGTGATATGCGAAAAATAACCTCTTCACGATGATTTTTAGATCGAGAGCTTTCTTTTGGTTGGTTACATGATGGGTTTTAGATTTTCGCGCCTTTTTTTTTATAGCAAATTTCTCCATTATGGAGAGTGATAGACGAAAAATAACCCCTTCACGATGATTTTTAGATCGAGAGCTTTCTTTTGGTTGGTTACATGATAGGTTTTCGATAGCAAATAGTTTTTAGATTTTCGCTCCTTTTTTTTTTGATAGCAAATTTCTCCGTTATGGAGAGCAAATTTTTTTTAGATTTTCGCGCCTTTTTTGTTGATAGCAAATTTCTCCGTTATGGAGAGTGATATGCGAAAAATAACCTCTTCACGATGATTTTTAGATCGAGAGCTTTCTTTTGGTTGGTTACATGATAGGTTTTCGATAGCAAATAGTTTTTAGATTTTCGCGCCTTTTTTTTTGATATCAAATTTCTCCGTTATGGAGAGTGATATGCGAAAAATAACCTCTTCACGATGATTTTTAGATCGAGAACTTTCTTTTGGTTGGTTACATGATAGGTTTTCGATAGCAAATTTTTTTTAGATTTTCGCGCCTTTTTTTTGATAGCAAATTTTCCCGTTATGGAGAGTGATATGCGAAAAATAACCTCTTCACGATGATTTTTAGATCGAGAGCTTTCTTTTGGTTGGTTACATGATAGGTTTTCGATAGCAAATAGTTTTTAGATTTTCGCGACTTTTTTTTTGATAGCAAATTTCTCCGTTATGGAGAGTGATATGCGAAAAATAACCTCTTCACGATGATTTTTAGATCGAGAGCTTTCTTTTGGTTGGTTACATGACAGGTTTTCGATAGCAACTTTTTTTTAGATTTTCGCGCCTTTTTTTTGATAGCAAATTTCTCCGTTATGGAGAGTGATATGCGGAAAATAACCTCTTCACGATGATTTTTAGATCGAGAGCTTTCTTTTGGTTGGTTACATGATAGGTTTTCGATAGCAAATAGTTTTTAGATTTTCGCGCCTTTTTTTTGATAGCTAATTTCTCCGTTATGGAGAGTGATATGCGAAAAATAACCTCTTCACGATGATTTTTAGATCGAGAGCTTTCTTTTGGTTGGTTACATGATAGGTTTTCGATAGCAATTTTTTTTTAGATTTTCGCGCCTTTTTTTTTATAGCAAATTTCTCCGTTATGGAGAGTCATATGCGAAAAATAACCTCTTCACGATGATTTTTAGATCGAGAGCTTTCTTTTGGTTGGTTACATGATAGGTTTTCGATAGCAAATAGTTTTTAGATTTTCGCGCCTTTTTTTTGACAGCAAATTTCTCCGTTATGGAGAGTGATATGCGAAAAATAACCTCTTCACGATGATTTTTAGATCGAGAGCTTTCTTTTGGTTGGTTACATGATGGGTTTTAGATTTTCGCGCCTTTTTTTTTATAGCAAATTTCTCCATTATGGAGAGTGATAGACGAAAAATAACCCCTTCACGATGATTTTTAGATCGAGAGCTTACTTTTGGTTGGTTACATGATAGGTTTTCGATAGCAAATAGTTTTTAGATTTTCGCTCCTTTTTTTTTTGATAGCAAATTTCTCCGTTATGGAGAGCAAATTTTTTTTAGATTTTCGCGCCTTTTTTGTTGATAGCAAATTTCTCCGTTATGGAGAGTGATATGCGAAAAATAACCTCTTCACGATGATTTTTAGATCGAGAGCTTTCTTTTGGTTGGTTACATGATAGGTTTTCAATAGCAAATAGTTTTTAGATTTTCGCGCCTTTTTTTTTGATAGCAAATTTCACCGTTAATGAGAGTGATATGCGAAAAATAACCTCTTCACGATGATTTTTAGATCGAGAGCTTTCTTTTGGTTGGTTACATGATAGGTTTTCGATAGCAAATAGTTTTTAGATTTTCGCGCCTTTTTTTTTTATATCAAATTTCTCCGTGATGGAGAGTGATATGCGAAAAATAACCTCTTCACGATGATTTTTAGATCGAGAGCTTTCTTTTGGTTGGTTACATGATAGGTTTTCGATAGCAAATTTTTTTTAGATTTTCGCGCCTTTTTTTTGATAGCAAATTTCCCCGTTATGGAGAGTGATATGCGAAAAATAACCTCTTCACGATGATTTTTAGATCGAGAGCTTTCTTTTGGTTGGTTACATGATAGGTTTCCGATAGCAAATAGTTTTTAGATTTTCGCGACTTTTTTTTTGATAGCAAATTTCTCCGTTATGGAGAGTGATATGCGAAAAATAACCTCTTCACGATGATTTTTAGATCGAGAGCTTTCTTTTGGTTGGTTACATGACAGGTTTTCGATAGCAACTTTTTTTTAGATTTTCGCGCCTTTTTTTTGATAGCAAATTTCTCCGTTATGGAGAGTGATATGCGAAAAATAACCTCTTCACGATGATTTTTAGATCGAGAGCTTTTTTTTGGTTGGTCACATGATAGGTTTTCGATAGCAAATAGTTTTTAGATTTTCGCGCCTTTTTTTTGATAGCTAATTTCTCCGTTATGGAGAGTGATATGCGAAAAATAACCTCTTCACGATGATTTTTAGATCGAGAGCTTTCTTTTGGTTGGTTACATGATAGGTTTTCGATAGCAATTTTTTGTTTAGATTTTCGCGCCTTTTTTTTGATAGCAAATTTCTCCGTTATGGAGAGTTATATGCGAAAAATAACCTCTTCACGATGATTTTTAGATCGAGATCTTTCTTTTGGTTGGTTACATGATAGGTTTTCGATAGCAAATAGTTTTTAGATTTTCGCGCCTTTTTTTTGACAGCAAATTTCTCCGTTATGGAGAGTGATATGCGAAAAATAACCTCTTCACGATGATTTTTAGATCGAGAGCTTTCTTTTGGTTGGTTACATGATGGGTTTTAGATTTTCGCGCCTTTTTTTTATAGCAAATTTCTCCATTATGGAGAGTGATAGACGAAAAATAACCCCTTCACGATGATTTTTAGATCGAGAGCTTTCTTTTGGTTGGTTACATGATAGGTTTTCGATAGCAAATAGTTTTTAGATTTTCGGTCCTTTTTTTTTGATAGCAAATTTCTCCGTTATGGAGAGCAAATTTTTTTTAGATTTTCGCGCCTTTTTTGTTGATAGCAAATTTCTCCGTTATGGAGAGTGATATGCGAAAAATAACCTCTTCACGATGATTTTTAGATCGAGAGCTTTCTTTTGGTTGGTTACATGATAGGTTTTCAATAGCAAATAGTTTTTAGATTTTCGCGCCTTTTTTTTTGATAGCAAATTTCACCGTTAATGAGAGTGATATGCGAAAAATAACCTCTTCACGATGATTTTTAGATCGAGAGCTTTCTTTTGGTTGGTTACATGATAGGTTTTCGATAGCAAATAGTTTTTAGATTTTCGCGCGTTTTTTTTTGATATCAAATTTCTCCGTTATGGAGAGTGATATGCGAAAAATAACCTCTTCACGATGATTTTTAGATCGAGAGCTTTCTTTTGGTTGGTTACATGATAGGTTTTCGATAGCAAATTTTTTTTAGATTTTCGCGCCTTTTTTTTGATAGCAAATTTCCCCGTTATGGAGAGTGATATGCGAAAAATAACCTCTTCACGATGATTTTTAGATCGAGAGCTTTCTTTTGGTTGGTTACATGATAGGTTTTCGATAGCAAATAGTTTTTAGATTTTCGCGCCTTTTTTTTTGATATCAAATTTCTCCGTTATGGAGAGTGATATGCGAAAAATAACCTCTTCACGATGATTTTTAGATCCAGAACTTTCTTTTGGTTGGTTACATGATAGGTTTTCGATAGCAAATTTTTTTTAGATTTTCGCGCCTTTTTTTTGATAGCAAATTTCCCCGTTATGGAGAGTGATATGCGAAAAATAACCTCTTCACGATGATTTTTAGATCGAGAGCTTTCTTTTGGTTGGTTACATGATAGGTTTTCAATAGCAAATAGTTTTTAGATTTTCGCGCCTTTTTTTTTGATAGCAAATTTCACCGTTAATGAGAGTGATATGCGAAAAATAACCTCTTCACGATGATTTTTAGATCGAGAGCTTTCTTTTGGTTGGTTACATGATAGGTTTTCGATAGCAAATAGTTTTTAGATTTTCGCGCCTTTTTTTTTTATATCAAATTTCTCCGTGATGGAGAGTGATATGCGAAAAATAACCTCTTCACGATGATTTTTAGATCGAGAGCTTTCTTTTGGTTGGTTACATGATAGGTTTTCGATAGCAAATTTTTTTTAGATTTTCGCGCCTTTTTTTTGATAGCAAATTTCCCCGTTATGGAGAGTGATATGCGAAAAATAACCTCTTCACGATGATTTTTAGATCGAGAGCTTTCTTTTGGTTGGTTACATGATAGGTTTCCGATAGCAAATAGTTTTTAGATTTTCGCGACTTTTTTTTTGATAGCAAATTTCTCCGTTATGGAGAGTGATATGCGAAAAATAACCTCTTCACGATGATTTTTAGATCGAGAGCTTTCTTTTGGTTGGTTACATGACAGGTTTTCGATAGCAACTTTTTTTTAGATTTTCGCGCCTTTTTTTTGATAGCAAATTTCTCCGTTATGGAGAGTGATATGCGAAAAATAACCTCTTCACGATGATTTTTAGATCGAGAGCTTTTTTTTGGTTGGTTACATGATAGGTTTTCGATAGCAAATAGTTTTTAGATTTTCGCGCCTTTTTTTTGATAGCTAATTTCTCCGTTATGGAGAGTGATATGCGAAAAATAACCTCTTCACGATGATTTTTAGATCGAGAGCTTTCTTTTGGTTGGTTACATGATAGGTTTTCGATAGCAATTTTTTGTTTAGATTTTCGCGCCTTTTTTTTGATAGCAAATTTCTCCGTTATGGAGAGTTATATGCGAAAAATAACCTCTTCACGATGATTTTTAGATCGAGATCTTTCTTTTGGTTGGTTACATGATAGGTTTTCGATAGCAAATAGTTTTTAGATTTTCGCGCCTTTTTTTTGACAGCAAATTTCTCCGTTATGGAGAGTGATATGCGAAAAATAACCTCTTCACGATGATTTTTAGATCGAGAGCTTTCTTTTGGTTGGTTACATGATGGGTTTTAGATTTTCGCGCCTTTTTTTATAGCAAATTTCTCCATTATGGAGAGTGATAGACGAAAAATAACCCCTTCACGATGATTTTTAGATCGAGAGCTTTCTTTTGGTTGGTTACATGATAGGTTTTCGATAGCAAATAGTTTTTAGATTTTCGGTCCTTTTTTTTTGATAGCAAATTTCTCCGTTATGGAGAGCAAATTTTTTTTAGATTTTCGCGCCTTTTTTGTTGATAGCAAATTTCTCCGTTATGGAGAGTGATATGCGAAAAATAACCTCTTCACGATGATTTTTAGATCGAGAGCTTTCTTTTGGTTGGTTACATGATAGGTTTTCAATAGCAAATAGTTTTTAGATTTTCGCGCCTTTTTTTTTGATAGCAAATTTCACCGTTAATGAGAGTGATATGCGAAAAATAACCTCTTCACGATGATTTTTAGATCGAGAGCTTTCTTTTGGTTGGTTACATGATAGGTTTTCGATAGCAAATAGTTTTTAGATTTTCGCGCGTTTTTTTTTGATATCAAATTTCTCCGTTATGGAGAGTGATATGCGAAAAATAACCTCTTCACGATGATTTTTAGATCGAGAGCTTTCTTTTGGTTGGTTACATGATAGGTTTTCGATAGCAAATTTTTTTTAGATTTTCGCGCCTTTTTTTTGATAGCAAATTTCCCCGTTATGGAGAGTGATATGCGAAAAATAACCTCTTCACGATGATTTTTAGATCGAGAGCTTTCTTTTGGTTGGTTACATGATAGGTTTTCGATAGCAAATAGTTTTTAGATTTTCGCTCCTTTTTTTTTTTGATAGCAAATTTCTCCGTCATGGAGAGCAATTTTTTTTAGATCTTCGCGCCTTTTTTGTTGATAGCAAATTTCTCCGTTATGGAGAGTGATATTCGAAAAATAACCTCTTCACGATGATTTTTAGATCGAGAGCTTTCTTTTGGTTGGTTACATGATAGGTTTTCGATAGCAAATAGTTTTTAGATTTTCGCGCCTTTTTTTTTGATATCAAATTTCTCCGTTATGGAGAGTGATATGCGAAAAATAACCTCTTCACGATGATTTTTAAATCGAGAGCTTTCTTTTGGTTGGTTACATGATAGGTTTTCGATAGCAAATTTTTTTTAGATTTTCGCGCCTTTTTTTTGATAGCAAATTTCCCCGTTATGGAGAGTGATATGCGAAAAATAACCTCTTCACGATGATTTTTAGATCGAGAGCTTTCTTTTGGTTGGTTACATGACAGGTTTTCGATAGCAACTTTTTTTTAGATTTTCGCGCCTTTTTTTTGATAGCAAATTTCTCCGTTATGGAGAGTGATATGCGAAAAATAACCTCTTCACGATGATTTTTAGATCGAGAGCTTTCTTTTGGTTGGTTACATGACAGGTTTTCGATAGCAACTTTTTTTTAGATTTTCGCGCCTTTTTTTTGATAGCAAATTTCTCCGTTATGGAGAGTGATATGCGAAAAATAACCTCTTCACGATGATTTTTAGATCGAGAGCTTTCTTTTGGTTGGTTACATGACAGGTTTTCGATAGCAACTTTTTTTTAGATTTTCGCGCCTTTTTTTTGATAGCAAATTTCTCCGTTATGGAGAGTGATATGCGAAAAATAACCTCTTCACGATGATTTTTAGATCGAGAGCTTTCTTTTGGTTGGTTACATGATAGGTTTTCAATAGCAAATAGTTTTTAGATTTTCGCGCCTTTTTTTTTTATATCAAATTTCTCCGTTATGGAGAGTGATATGCGAAAAATAACCTCTTCACGATGATTTTTAGATCGAGAACTTTCTTTTGGTTGGTTACATGATAGGTTTTCGATAGCAAATTTTTTTTAGATTTTCGCGCCTTTTTTTTGATAGCAAATTTCCCCGTTATGGAGAGTGATATGCGAAAAATAACCTCTTCACGATGATTTTTAGATCGAGAGCTTTCTTTTGGTTGGTTACATGATAGGTTTTCGATAGCAAATAGTTTTTAGATTTTCGCGACTTTTTTTTTGATAGCAAATTTCTCCGTTATGGAGAGTGATATGCGAAAAATAACCTCTTCACGATGATTTTTAGATCGAGAGCTTTCTTTTGGTTGGTTACATGACAGGTTTTCGATAGCAACTTTTTTTTAGATTCTCGCGCCTTTTTTTTGATAGCAAATTTCTCCGTTATGGAGAGTGATATGCGGAAAATAACCTCTTCACGATGATTTTTAGATCGAGAGCTTTCTTTTGGTTGGTTACATGATAGGTTTTCGATAGCAAATAGTTTTTAGATTTTCGCGCCTTTTTTTTGATAGCTAATTTCTCCGTTATGGAGAGTGATATGCGAAAAATAACCTCTTCACGATGATTTTTAGATCGAGAGCTTTCTTTTGGTTGGTTACATGATAGGTTTTCGATAGCAATTTTTTTTTTAGATTTTCGCGCCTTTTTTTTGATAGCAAATTTCTCCGTTATGGAGAGTCATATGCGAAAAATAACCTCTTCACGATGATTTTTAGATCGAGATCTTTCTTTTGGTTGGTTACATGATAGGTTTTCGATAGCAAATAGTTTTTAGATTTTCGCGCCTTTTTTTTGACAGCAAATTTCTCCGTTATGGAGAGTGATATGCGAAAAATAACCTCTTCACGATGATTTTTAGATCGAGAGCTTTCTTTTGGTTGGTTACATGATGGGTTTTAGATTTTCGCGCCTTTTTTTTTATAGCAAATTTCTCCATTATGGAGAGTGATAGACGAAAAATAACCCCTTCACGATGATTTTTAGATCGAGAGCTTACTTTTGGTTGGTTACATGATAGGTTTTCGATAGCAAATAGTTTTTAGATTTTCGCTCCTTTTTTTTTTGATAGCAAATTTCTCCGTTATGGAGAGCAAATTTTTTTTAGATTTTCGCGCCTTTTTTGTTGATAGCAAATTTCTCCGTTATGGAGAGTGATATGCGAAAAATAACCTCTTCACGATGATTTTTAGATCGAGAGCTTTCTTTTGGTTGGTTACATGATAGGTTTTCAATAGCAAATAGTTTTTAGATTTTCGCGCCTTTTTTTTTGATAGCAAATTTCACCGTTAATGAGAGTGATATGCGAAAAATAACCTCTTCACGATGATTTTTAGATCGAGAGCTTTCTTTTGGTTGGTTACATGATAGGTTTTCGATAGCAAATAGTTTTTAGATTTTCGCGCCTTTTTTTTTTATATCAAATTTCTCCGTGATGGAGAGTGATATGCGAAAAATAACCTCTTCACGATGATTTTTAGATCGAGAGCTTTCTTTTGGTTGGTTACATGATAGGTTTTCGATAGCAAATTTTTTTTAGATTTTCGCGCCTTTTTTTTGATAGCAAATTTCCCCGTTATGGAGAGCGATATGCGAAAAATAACCTCTTCACGATGATTTTTAGATCGAGAGCTTTCTTTTGGTTGGTTACATGATAGGTTTCCGATAGCAAATAGTTTTTAGATTTTCGCGACTTTTTTTTTGATAGCAAATTTCTCCGTTATGGAGAGTGATATGCGAAAAATAACCTCTTCACGATGATTTTTAGATCGAGAGCTTTCTTTTGGTTGGTTACATGACAGGTTTTCGATAGCAACTTTTTTTTAGATTTTCGCGCCTTTTTTTTGATAGCAAATTTCTCCGTTATGGAGAGTGATATGCGAAAAATAACCTCTTCACGATGATTTTTAGATCGAGAGCTTTTTTTTGGTTGGTTACATGATAGGTTTTCGATAGCAAATAGTTTTTAGATTTTCGGTCCTTTTTTTTTGATAGCAAATTTCTCCGTTATGGAGAGCAAATTTTTTTTAGATTTTCGCGCCTTTTTTGTTGATAGCAAATTTCTCCGTTATGGAGAGTGATATGCGAAAAATAACCTCTTCACGATGATTTTTAGATCGAGAGCTTTCTTTTGGTTGGTTACATGATAGGTTTTCGATAGCAAATAGTTTTTAGATTTTCGCGACTTTTTTTTTGATAGCAAATTTCTCCGTTATGGAGAGTGATATGCGAAAAATAACCTCTTCACGATGATTTTTAGATCGAGAGCTTTCTTTTGGTTGGTTACATGATAGGTTTTCGATAGCAAATAGTTTTTAGATTTTCGGTCCTTTTTTTTTGATAGCAAATTTCTCCGTTATGGAGAGCAAATTTTTTTTAGATTTTCGCGCCTTATTTGTTGATAGCAAATTTCTCCGTTATGGAGAGTGATATGCGAAAAATAACCTCTTCACGATGATTTTTAGATCGAGAGCTTTCTTTTGGTTGGTTACATGATAGGTTTTCAATAGCAAATAGTTTTTAGATTTTCGCGCCTTTTTTTTTGATAGCAAATTTCACCGTTAATGAGAGTGATATGCGAAAAATAACCTCTTCACGATGATTTTTAGATCGAGAGCTTTCTTTTGGTTGGTTACATGATAGGTTTTCGATAGCAAATAGTTTTTAGATTTTCGCGCCTTTTTTTTTGATATCAAATTTCTCCGTTATGGAGAGTGATATGCGAAAAATAACCTCTTCACGATGATTTTTAGATCGAGAGCTTTCTTTTGGTTGGTTACATGATAGGTTTTCGATAGCAAATTTTTTTTAGATTTTCGCGCCTTTTTTTTGATAGCAAATTTCCCCGTTATGGAGAGTGATATGCGAAAAATAACCTCTTCACGATGATTTTTAGATCGAGAGCTTTCTTTTGGTTGGTTACATGATAGGTTTTCGATAGCAAATAGTTTTTAGATTTTCGCTCCTTTTTTTTTTTGATAGCAAATTTCTCCGTTATGGAGAGCAATTTTTTTTAGATCTTCGCGCCTTTTTTGTTGATAGCAAATTTCTCCGTTATGGAGAGTGATATTCGAAAAATAACCTCTTCACGATGATTTTTAGATCGAGAGCTTTCTTTTGGTTGGTTACATGATAGGTTTTCGATAGCAAATAGTTTTTAGATTTTCGCGCCTTTTTTTTTTTATATCAAATTTCTCCGTTATGGAGAGTGATATGCGAAAAATAACCTCTTCACGATGATTTTTAGATCGAGAGCTTTCTTTTGGTTGGTTACATGATAGGTTTTCGATAGCAAATTTTTTTTAGATTTTCGCGCCTTTTTTTTGATAGCAAATTTCCCCGTTATGGAGAGTGATATGCGAAAAATAACCTCTTCACGATGATTTTTAGATCGAGAGCTTTCTTTTGGTTGGTTACATGACAGGTTTTCGATAGCAACTTTTTTTTAGATTTTCGCGCCTTTTTTTTGATAGCAAATTTCTCCGTTATGGAGAGTGATATGCGAAAAATAACCTCTTCACGATGATTTTTAGATCGAGAGCTTTCTTTTGGTTGGTTACATGACAGGTTTTCGATAGCAACTTTTTTTTAGATTTTCGCTCCTTTTTTTTTTGATAGCAAATTTCTCCGTTATGGAGAGCAAATTTTTTTTAGATTTTCGCGCCTTTTTTGTTGATAGCAAATTTCTCCGTTATGGAGAGTGATATTCGAAAAATAACCTCTTCACGATGATTTTTAGATCGAGAGCTTTCTTTTGGTTGGTTACATGATAGGTTTTCAATAGCAAATAGTTTTTAGATTTTCGCGCCTTTTTTTTTTATAGCAAATTTCACCGTTAATGAGAGTGATATTCGAAAAATAACCTCTTCACGATGATTTTTAGATCGAGAGCTTTCTTTTGGTTGGTTACATGATAGGTTTTCGATAGCAAATAGTTTTTAGATTTTCGCGCCTTTTTTTTTGATATCAAATTTCTCCGTTATGGAGAGTGATATGCGAAAAATAACCTCTTCACGATGATTTTTAGATCGAGAGCTTTCTTTTGGTTGGTTACATGATAGGTTTTCGATAGCAAATTTTTTTTAGATTTTCGCGCCTTTTTTTTGATAGCAAATTTCCCCGTTATGGAGAGTGATATGCGAAAAATAACCTCTTCACGATGATTTTTAGATCGAGAGCTTTCTTTTGGTTGGTTACATGATAGGTTTTCGATAGCAAATAGTTTTTAGATTTTCGCGACTTTTTTTTTGATAGCAAATTTCTCCGTTATGGAGAGTGATATGCGAAAAATAACCTCTTCACGATGATTTTTAGATCGAGAGCTTTCTTTTGGTTGGTTACATGACAGGTTTTCGATAGCAACTTTTTTTTAGATTTTCGCGCCTTTTTTTTGATAGCAAATTTCTCCGTTATGGAGAGTGATATGCGAAAAATAACCTCTTCACGATGATTTTTAGATCGAGAGCTTTCTTTTGGTTGGTTACATGATAGGTTTTCGATAGCAATTTTTTTTTAGATTTTCGCGCCTTTTTTTTGATAGCAAATTTCTCCGTTATGGAGAGTCATATGCGAAAAATAACCTCTTCACGATGATTTTTAGATCGAGATCTTTCTTTTGGTTGGTTACATGATAGGTTTTCGATAGCAAATAGTTTTTAGATTTTCGCGCCTTTTTTTTGACAGCAAATTTCTCCGTTATGGAGAGTGATATGCGAAAAATAACCTCTTCACGATGATTTTTAGATCGAGAGCTTTCTTTTGGTTGGTTACATGATGGGTTTTAGATTTTCGCGCCTTTTTTTTTATAGCAAATTTCTCCATTATGGAGAGTGATAGACGAAAAATAACCCCTTCACGATGATTTTTAGATCGAGAGCTTTCTTTTGGTTGGTTACATGATAGGTTTTCGATAGCAAATAGTTTTTAGATTTTCGCTCCTTTTTTTTTTGATAGCAAATTTCTCCGTTATGGAGAGCAAATTTTTTTTAAATTTTCGCGCCTTTTTTGTTGATAGCAAATTTCTCCGTTATGGAGAGTGATATGCGAAAAATAACCTCTTCACGATGATTTTTAGATCGAGAGCTTTCTTTTGGTTGGTTACATGATAGGTTTTCAATAGCAAATAGTTTTTAGATTTTCGCGCCTTTTTTTTTGATAGCAAATTTCACCGTTAATGAGAGTGATATGCGAAAAATAACCTCTTCACGATGATTTTTAGATCGAGAGCTTTCTTTTGGTTGGTTACATGATAGGTTTTCGATAGCAAATAGTTTTTAGATTTTCGCGCCTTTTTTTTGACAGCAAATTTCTCCGTTATGGAGAGTGATATGCGAAAAATAACCTCTTCACGATGATTTTTAGATCGAGAGCTTTCTTTTGGTTGGTTACATGATGGGTTTTAGATTTTCGCGCCTTTTTTTTATAGCAAATTTCTCCATTATGGAGAGTGATAGACGAAAAATAACCCCTTCACGATGATTTTTAGATCGAGAGCTTTCTTTTGGTTGGTTACATGATAGGTTTTCGATAGCAAATAGTTTTTAGATTTTCGCTCCTTTTTTTTTGATAGCAAATTTCTCCGTTATGGAGAGCAAATTTTTTTTAGATTTTCGCGCCTTTTTTGTTGATACCAAATTTCTCCGTTATGGAGAGTGATATTCGAAAAATAACCTCTTCACGATGATTTTTAGATCGAGAGCTTTCTTTTGGTTGGTTACATGATAGGTTTTCAATAGCAAATAGTTTTTAGATTTTCGCGCCTTTTTTTTTATAGCAAATTTCACCGTTAATGAGAGTGATATGCGAAAAATAACCTCTTCACGATGATTTTTAGATCGAGAGCTTTCTTTTGGTTGGTTACATGATAGGTTTTCGATAGCAAATAGTTTTTAGATTTTCGCGCCTTTTTTTTTGATATCAAATTTCTCCGTTATGGAGAGTGATATGCGAAAAATAACCTCTTCACGATGATTTTTAGATCGAGAGCTTTCTTTTGGTTGGTTACATGATAGGTTTTCGATAGCAAATTTTTTTTAGATTTTCGCGCCTTTTTTTTGATAGCAAATTTCCCCGTTATGGAGAGTGATATGCGAAAAATAACCTCTTCACGATGATTTTTAGATCGAGAGCTTTCTTTTGGTTGGTTACATGATAGGTTTTCGATAGCAAATAGTTTTTAGATTTTCGCGACTTTTTTTTTGATAGCAAATTTCTCCGTTATGGAGAGTGATATGCGAAAAATAACCTCTTCACGATGATTTTTAGATCGAGAGCTTTCTTTTGGTTGGTTACATGACAGGTTTTCGATAGCAACTTTTTTTTAGATTTTCGCGCCTTTTTTTTGATAGCAAATTTCTCCGTTATGGAGAGTGATATGCGAAAAATAACCTCTTCACGATGATTTTTAGATCGAGAGCTTTCTTTTGGTTGGTTACATGATAGGTTTTCGATAGCAAATGGTTTTTAGATTTTCGCGCCTTTTTTTTGATAGCTAATTTCTCCGTTATGGAGAGTGATATGCGAAAAATAACCTCTTTACGATGATTTTTAGATCGAGAGCTTTCTTTTGGTTGGTTACATGATAGGTTTTCGATAGCAATTTTTTTTTAGATTTTCGCGCCTTTTTTTTGATAGCAAATTTCTCCGTTATGGAGAGTCATATGCGAAAAATAACCTCTTCACGATGATTTTTAGATCGAGATCTTTCTTTTGGTTGGTTACATGATAGGTTTTCGATAGCAAATAGTTTTTAGATTTTCGCGCCTTTTTTTTGACAGCAAATTTCTCCGTTATGGAGAGTGATATGCGAAAAATAACCTCTTCACGATGATTTTTAGATCGAGAGCTTTCTTTTGGTTGGTTACATGATGGGTTTTAGATTTTCGCGCCTTTTTTTTTATAGCAAATTTCTCCATTATGGAGAGTGATAGACGAAAAATAACCCCTTCACGATGATTTTTAGATCGAGAGCTTTCTTTTGGTTGGTTACATGATAGGTTTTCGATAGCAAATAGTTTTTAGATTTTCGCTCCTTTTTTTTTTGATAGCAAATTTCTCCGTTATGGAGAGCAAATTTTTTTTAGATTTTCGCGCCTTTTTTGTTGATAGCAAATTTCTCCGTTATGGAGAGTGATATGCGAAAAATAACCTCTTCACGATGATTTTTAGATCGAGAGCTTTCTTTTGGTTGGTTACATGATAGGTTTTCGATAGCAAATAGTTTTTAGATTTTCGCGCCTTTTTTTTTGATATCAAATTTCTCCGTTATGGAGAGTGATATGCGAAAAATAACCTCTTCACGATGATTTTTAGATCCAGAACTTTCTTTTGGTTGGTTACATGATAGGTTTTCGATAGCAAATTTTTTTTAGATTTTCGCGCCTTTTTTTTGATAGCAAATTTCCCCGTTATGGAGAGTGATATGCGAAAAATAACCTCTTCACGATGATTTTTAGATCGAGAGCTTTCTTTTGGTTGGTTACATGATAGGTTTTCGATAGCAAATAGTTTTTAGATTTTCGCGACTTTTTTTTTGATAGCAAATTTCTCCGTTATGGAGAGTGATATGCGAAAAATAACCTCTTCACGATGATTTTTAGATCGAGAGCTTTCTTTTGGTTGGTTACATGACAGGTTTTCGATAGCAACTTTTTTTTAGATTTTCGCGCCTTTTTTTTGATAGCAAATTTCTCCGTTATGGAGAGTGATATGCGGAAAATAACCTCTTCACGATGATTTTTAGATCGAGAGCTTTCTTTTGGTTGGTTACATGATAGGTTTTCGATAGCAAATAGTTTTTAGATTTTCGCGCCTTTTTTTTGATAGCTAATTTCTCCGTTATGGAGAGTGATATGCGAAAAATAACCTCTTCACGATGATTTTTAGATCGAGAGCTTTCTTTTGGTTGGTTACATGATAGGTTTTCGATAGCAATTTTTTTTTTAGATTTTCGCGCCTTTTTTTTGATAGCAAATTTCTCCGTTATGGAGAGTCATATGCGAAAAATAACCTCTTCACGATGATTTTTAGATCGAGAGCTTTCTTTTGGTTGGTTACATGATAGGTTTTCGATAGCAAATAGTTTTTAGATTTTCGCTCCTTTTTTTTTTGATAGCAAATTTCCCCGTTATGGAGAGCAAATTTTTTTTAGATTTTCGCGCCTTTTTTGTTGATAGCAAATTTCTCCGTTATGGAGAGTGATATGCGAAAAATAACCTCTTCACGATGATTTTTAGATCGAGAGCTTTCTTTTGGTTGGTTACATGATAGGTTTTCGATAGCAAATAGTTTTTAGATTTTCGCGCCTTTTTTTTTGATAGCAAATTTCACCGTTAATGAGAGTGATATGCGAAAAATAACCTCTTCACGATGATTTTTAGATCGAGAGCTTTCTTTTGGTTGGTTACATGATAGGTTTTCGATAGCAAATAGTTTTTAGATTTTCGCGCCTTTTTTTTGACAGCAAATTTCTCCGTTGATATGCGAAAAATAACCTCTTCACGATGATTTTTAGATCGAGAGCTTTCTTTTGGTTGGTTACATGACAGGTTTTCGATAGCAACTTTTTTTTAGATTTTCGCGCCTTTTTTTTGATAGCAAATTTCTCCGTTATGGAGAGTGATATGCGAAAAATAACCTCTTCACGATGATTTTTAGATCGAGAGCTTTTTTTTGGTTGGTTACATGATAGGTTTTCGATAGCAAATAGTTTTTAGATTTTCGCGCCTTTTTTTTGATAGCTAATTTCTCCGTTATGGAGAGTGATATGCGAAAAATAACCTCTTCACGATGATTTTTAGATCGAGAGCTTTCTTTTGGTTGGTTACATGATAGGTTTTCGATAGCAATTTTTTTTTTAGATTTTCGCGCCTTTTTTTTGATAGCAAATTTCTCCGTTATGGAGAGTTATATGCGAAAAATAACCTCTTCACGATGATTTTTAGATCGAGATCTTTCTTTTGGTTGGTTACATGATAGGTTTTCGATAGCAAATAGTTTTTAGATTTTCGCGCCTTTTTTTTGACAGCAAATTTCTCCGTTATGGAGAGTGATATGCGAAAAATAACCTCTTCACGATGATTTTTAGATCGAGAGCTTTCTTTTGGTTGGTTACATGATGGGTTTCAGATTTTCGCGCCTTTTTTTTTATAGCAAATTTCTCCATTATGGAGAGTGATAGACGAAAAATAACCCCTTCACGATGATTTTTAGATCGAGAGCTTTCTTTTGGTTGGTTACATGATAGGTTTTCGATAGCAAATAGTTTTTAGATTTTCGGTCCTTTTTTTTTGATAGCAAATTTCTCCGTTATGGAGAGCAAATTTTTTTTAGATTTTCGCGCCTTTTTTTTGATAGCAAATTTCCCCGTTATGGAGAGTGATATGCGAAAAATAACCTCTTCACGATGATTTTTAGATCGAGAGCTTTCTTTTGGTTGGTTACATGATAGGTTTTCAATAGCAAATAGTTTTTAGATTTTCGCGCCTTTTTTTTTATAGCAAATTTCACCGTTAATGAGAGTGATATGCGAAAAATAACCTCTTCACGATGATTTTTAGATCGAGAGCTTTCTTTTGGTTGGTTACATGATAGGTTTTCGATAGCAAATAGTTTTTAGATTTTCGCGCCTTTTTTTTTGATATCAAATTTCTCCGTTATGGAGAGTGATATGCGAAAAATAACCTCTTCACGATGATTTTTAGATCGAGAGCTTTCTTTTGGTTGGTTACATGATAGGTTTTCGATAGCAAATTTTTTTTAGATTTTCGCGCCTTTTTTTTGATAGCAAATTTCCCCGTTATGGAGAGTGATATGCGAAAAATAACCTCTTCACGATGATTTTTAGATCGAGAGCTTTCTTTTGGTTGGTTACATGATAGGTTTTCGATAGCAAATAGTTTTTAGATTTTCGCGACTTTTTTTTTGATAGCAAATTTCTCCGTTATGGAGAGTGATATGCGAAAAATAACCTCTTCACGATGATTTTTAGATCGAGAGCTTTCTTTTGGTTGGTTACATGACAGGTTTTCGATAGCAACTTTTTTTTAGATTTTCGCGCCTTTTTTTTGATAGCAAATTTCTCCGTTATGGAGAGTGATATGCGAAAAATAACCTCTTCACGATGATTTTTAGATCGAGAGCTTTCTTTTGGTTGGTTACATGATAGGTTTTCGATAGCAAATGGTTTTTAGATTTTCGCGCCTTTTTTTTGATAGCTAATTTCTCCGTTATGGAGAGTGATATGCGAAAAATAACCTCTTTACGATGATTTTTAGATCGAGAGCTTTCTTTTGGTTGGTTACATGATAGGTTTTCGATAGCAATTTTTTTTTAGATTTTCGCGCCTTTTTTTTGATAGCAAATTTCTCCGTTATGGAGAGTCATATGCGAAAAATAACCTCTTCACGATGATTTTTAGATCGAGATCTTTCTTTTGGTTGGTTACATGATAGGTTTTCGATAGCAAATAGTTTTTAGATTTTCGCGCCTTTTTTTTGACAGCAAATTTCTCCGTTATGGAGAGTGATATGCGAAAAATAACCTCTTCACGATGATTTTTAGATCGAGAGCTTTCTTTTGGTTGGTTACATGATGGGTTTTAGATTTTCGCGCCTTTTTTTTTATAGCAAATTTCTCCATTATGGAGAGTGATAGACGAAAAATAACCCCTTCACGATGATTTTTAGATCGAGAGCTTTCTTTTGGTTGGTTACATGATAGGTTTTCGATAGCAAATAGTTTTTAGATTTTCGCTCCTTTTTTTTTTGATAGCAAATTTCTCCGTTATGGAGAGCAAATTTTTTTTAGATTTTCGCGCCTTTTTTGTTGATAGCAAATTTCTCCGTTATGGAGAGTGATATGCGAAAAATAACCTCTTCACGATGATTTTTAGATCGAGAGCTTTCTTTTGGTTGGTTACATGATAGGTTTTCGATAGCAAATAGTTTTTAGATTTTCGCGCCTTTTTTTTTGATATCAAATTTCTCCGTTATGGAGAGTGATATGCGAAAAATAACCTCTTCACGATGATTTTTAGATCCAGAACTTTCTTTTGGTTGGTTACATGATAGGTTTTCGATAGCAAATTTTTTTTAGATTTTCGCGCCTTTTTTTTGATAGCAAATTTCCCCGTTATGGAGAGTGATATGCGAAAAATAACCTCTTCACGATGATTTTTAGATCGAGAGCTTTCTTTTGGTTGGTTACATGATAGGTTTTCGATAGCAAATAGTTTTTAGATTTTCGCGACTTTTTTTTTGATAGCAAATTTCTCCGTTATGGAGAGTGATATGCGAAAAATAACCTCTTCACGATGATTTTTAGATCGAGAGCTTTCTTTTGGTTGGTTACATGACAGGTTTTCGATAGCAACTTTTTTTTAGATTTTCGCGCCTTTTTTTTGATAGCAAATTTCTCCGTTATGGAGAGTGATATGCGGAAAATAACCTCTTCACGATGATTTTTAGATCGAGAGCTTTCTTTTGGTTGGTTACATGATAGGTTTTCGATAGCAAATAGTTTTTAGATTTTCGCGCCTTTTTTTTGATAGCTAATTTCTCCGTTATGGAGAGTGATATGCGAAAAATAACCTCTTCACGATGATTTTTAGATCGAGAGCTTTCTTTTGGTTGGTTACATGATAGGTTTTCGATAGCAATTTTTTTTTTAGATTTTCGCGCCTTTTTTTTGATAGCAAATTTCTCCGTTATGGAGAGTCATATGCGAAAAATAACCTCTTCACGATGATTTTTAGATCGAGAGCTTTCTTTTGGTTGGTTACATGATAGGTTTTCGATAGCAAATAGTTTTTAGATTTTCGCTCCTTTTTTTTTTGATAGCAAATTTCCCCGTTATGGAGAGCAAATTTTTTTTAGATTTTCGCGCCTTTTTTGTTGATAGCAAATTTCTCCGTTATGGAGAGTGATATGCGAAAAATAACCTCTTCACGATGATTTTTAGATCGAGAGCTTTCTTTTGGTTGGTTACATGATAGGTTTTCGATAGCAAATAGTTTTTAGATTTTCGCGCCTTTTTTTTTGATAGCAAATTTCACCGTTAATGAGAGTGATATGCGAAAAATAACCTCTTCACGATGATTTTTAGATCGAGAGCTTTCTTTTGGTTGGTTACATGATAGGTTTTCGATAGCAAATAGTTTTTAGATTTTCGCGCCTTTTTTTTGATAGCTAATTTCTCCGTTATGGAGAGTGATATGCGAAAAATAACCTCTTCACGATGATTTTTAGATCGAGAGCTTTCTTTTGGTTGGTTACATGATAGGTTTTCGATAGCAATTTTTTTTTTAGATTTTCGCGCCTTTTTTTTGATAGCAAATTTCTCCGTTATGGAGAGTTATATGCGAAAAATAACCTCTTCACGATGATTTTTAGATCGAGAGCTTTTTTTTGGTTGGTTACATGATAGGTTTTCGATAGCAAATAGTTTTTAGATTTTCGCGCCTTTTTTTTGATAGCTAATTTCTCCGTTATGGAGAGTGATATGCGAAAAATAACCTCTTCACGATGATTTTTAGATCGAGAGCTTTCTTTTGGTTGGTTACATGATAGGTTTTCGATAGCAATTTTTTTTTTAGATTTTCGCGCCTTTTTTTTGATAGCAAATTTCTCCGTTATGGAGAGTGATATGCGAAAAATAACCTCTTCACGATGATTTTTAGATCGAGAGCTTTCTTTTGGTTGGTTACATGACAGGTTTTCGATAGCAACTTTTTTTTAGATTTTCGCGCCTTTTTTTTGATAGCAAATTTCTCCGTTATGGAGAGTGATATGCGAAAAATAACCTCTTCACGATGATTTTTAGATCGAGAGCTTTTTTTTGGTTGGTTACATGATAGGTTTTCGATAGCAAATAGTTTTTAGATTTTCGCGCCTTTTTTTTGATAGCTAATTTCTCCGTTATGGAGAGTGATATGCGAAAAATAACCTCTTCACGATGATTTTTAGATCGAGAGCTTTCTTTTGGTTGGTTACATGATAGGTTTTCGATAGCAATTTTTTTTTTAGATTTTCGCGCCTTTTTTTTGATAGCAAATTTCTCCGTTATGGAGAGTTATATGCGAAAAATAACCTCTTCACGATGATTTTTAGATCGAGATCTTTCTTTTGGTTGGTTACATGATAGGTTTTCGATAGCAAATAGTTTTTAGATTTTCGCGCCTTTTTTTTGACAGCAAATTTCTCCGTTATGGAGAGTGATATGCGAAAAATAACCTCTTCACGATGATTTTTAGATCGAGAGCTTTCTTTTGGTTGGTTACATGATGGGTTTCAGATTTTCGCGCCTTTTTTTTTATAGCAAATTTCTCCATTATGGAGAGTGATAGACGAAAAATAACCCCTTCACGATGATTTTTAGATCGAGAGCTTTCTTTTGGTTGGTTACATGATAGGTTTTCGATAGCAAATAGTTTTTAGATTTTCGGTCCTTTTTTTTTGATAGCAAATTTCTCCGTTATGGAGAGCAAATTTTTTTTAGATTTTCGCGCCTTTTTTTTGATAGCAAATTTCCCCGTTATGGAGAGTGATATGCGAAAAATAACCTCTTCACGATGATTTTTAGATCGAGAGCTTTCTTTTGGTTGGTTACATGATAGGTTTCCGATAGCAAATAGTTTTTAGATTTTCGCGACTTTTTTTTTGATAGCAAATTTCTCCGTTATGGAGAGTGATATGCGAAAAATAACCTCTTCACGATGATTTTTAGATCGAGAGCTTTCTTTTGGTTGGTTACATGACAGGTTTTCGATAGCAACTTTTTTTTAGATTTTCGCGCCTTTTTTTTGATAGCAAATTTCTCCGTTATGGAGAGTGATATGCGAAAAATAACCTCTTCACGATGATTTTTAGATCGAGAGCTTTTTTTTGGTTGGTTACATGATAGGTTTTCGATAGCAAATAGTTTTTAGATTTTCGCGCCTTTTTTTTGATAGCTAATTTCTCCGTTATGGAGAGTGATATGCGAAAAATAACCTCTTCACGATGATTTTTAGATCAAGAGCTTTCTTTTGGTTGGTTACATGATAGGTTTTCAATAGCAAATAGTTTTTAGATTTTCGCGCCTTTTTTTTGATAGCAAATTTCACCGTTAATGAGAGTGATATGCGAAAAATAACCTCTTCACGATGATTTTTAGATCGAGAGCTTTCTTTTGGTTGGTTACATGATAGGTTTTCGATAGCAAATAGTTTTTAGATTTTCGCGCCTTTTTTTTTTATATCAAATTTCTCCGTTATGGAGAGTGATATGCGAAAAATAACCTCTTCACGATGATTTTTAGATCGAGAGCTTTCTTTTGGTTGGTTACATGATAGGTTTTCGATAGCAAATTTTTTTTAGATTTTCGCCCCTTTTTTTCGATAGCAAATTTCCCCGTTATGGAGAGTGATATGCGAAAAATAACCTCTTCACGATGATTTTTAGATCGAGAGCTTTCTTTTGGTTGGTTACATGATAGGTTTTCGATAGCAAATAGTTTTTAGATTTTCGCTCCTTTTTTTTTGATAGCAAATTTCTCCGTTATGGAGAGCAAATTTTTTTTAGATTTTCGCGCCTTTTTTGTTGATACCAAATTTCTCCGTTATGGAGAGTGATATTCGAAAAATAACCTCTTCACGATGATTTTTAGATCGAGAGCTTTCTTTTGGTTGGTTACATGATAGGTTTTCAATAGCAAATAGTTTTTAGATTTTCGCGCCTTTTTTTTTATAGCAAATTTCACCGTTAATGAGAGTGATATGCGAAAAATAACCTCTTCACGATGATTTTTAGATCGAGAGCTTTCTTTTGGTTGGTTACATGATAGGTTTTCGATAGCAAATAGTTTTTAGATTTTCGCGCCTTTTTTTTTGATATCAAATTTCTCCGTTATGGAGAGTGATATGCGAAAAATAACCTCTTCACGATGATTTTTAGATCGAGAGCTTTCTTTTGGTTGGTTACATGATAGGTTTTCGATAGCAAATTTTTTTTAGATTTTCGCGCCTTTTTTTTGATAGCAAATTTCCCCGTTATGGAGAGTGATATGCGAAAAATAACCTCTTCACGATGATTTTTAGATCGAGAGCTTTCTTTTGGTTGGTTACATGATAGGTTTTCGATAGCAAATAGTTTTTAGATTTTCGCGACTTTTTTTTTGATAGCAAATTTCTCCGTTATGGAGAGTGATATGCGAAAAATAACCTCTTCACGATGATTTTTAGATCGAGAGCTTTCTTTTGGTTGGTTACATGACAGGTTTTCGATAGCAACTTTTTTTTAGATTTTCGCGCCTTTTTTTTGATAGCAAATTTCTCCGTTATGGAGAGTGATATGCGAAAAATAACCTCTTCACGATGATTTTTAGATCGAGAGCTTTCTTTTGGTTGGTTACATGATAGGTTTTCGATAGCAAATGGTTTTTAGATTTTCGCGCCTTTTTTTTGATAGCTAATTTCTCCGTTATGGAGAGTGATATGCGAAAAATAACCTCTTTACGATGATTTTTAGATCGAGAGCTTTCTTTTGGTTGGTTACATGATAGGTTTTCGATAGCAATTTTTTTTTAGATTTTCGCGCCTTTTTTTTGATAGCAAATTTCTCCGTTATGGAGAGTCATATGCGAAAAATAACCTCTTCACGATGATTTTTAGATCGAGATCTTTCTTTTGGTTGGTTACATGATAGGTTTTCGATAGCAAATAGTTTTTAGATTTTCGCGCCTTTTTTTTGACAGCAAATTTCTCCGTTATGGAGAGTGATATGCGAAAAATAACCTCTTCACGATGATTTTTAGATCGAGAGCTTTCTTTTGGTTGGTTACATGATGGGTTTTAGATTTTCGCGCCTTTTTTTTTATAGCAAATTTCTCCATTATGGAGAGTGATAGACGAAAAATAACCCCTTCACGATGATTTTTAGATCGAGAGCTTTCTTTTGGTTGGTTACATGATAGATTTTCGATAGCAAATAGTTTTTAGATTTTCGCTCCTTTTTTTTTTGATAGCAAATTTCTCCGTTATGGAGAGCAAATTTTTTTTAGATTTTCGCGCCTTTTTTGTTGATAGCAAATTTCTCCGTTATGGAGAGTGATATGCGAAAAATAACCTCTTCACGATGATTTTTAGATCGAGAGCTTTCTTTTGGTTGGTTACATGATAGGTTTTCGATAGCAAATAGTTTTTAGATTTTCGCGCCTTTTTTTTTGATATCAAATTTCTCCGTTATGGAGAGTGATATGCGAAAAATAACCTCTTCACGATGATTTTTAGATCCAGAACTTTCTTTTGGTTGGTTACATGATAGGTTTTCGATAGCAAATTTTTTTTAGATTTTCGCGCCTTTTTTTTGATAGCAAATTTCCCCGTTATGGAGAGTGATATGCGAAAAATAACCTCTTCACGATGATTTTTAGATCGAGAGCTTTCTTTTGGTTGGTTACATGATAGGTTTTCGATAGCAAATAGTTTTTAGATTTTCGCGACTTTTTTTTTGATAGCAAATTTCTCCGTTATGGAGAGTGATATGCGAAAAATAACCTCTTCACGATGATTTTTAGATCGAGAGCTTTCTTTTGGTTGGTTACATGACAGGTTTTCGATAGCAACTTTTTTTTAGATTTTCGCGCCTTTTTTTTGATAGCAAATTTCTCCGTTATGGAGAGTGATATGCGGAAAATAACCTCTTCACGATGATTTTTAGATCGAGAGCTTTCTTTTGGTTGGTTACATGATAGGTTTTCGATAGCAAATAGTTTTTAGATTTTCGCGCCTTTTTTTTGATAGCTAATTTCTCCGTTATGGAGAGTGATATGCGAAAAATAACCTCTTCACGATGATTTTTAGATCGAGAGCTTTCTTTTGGTTGGTTACATGATAGGTTTTCGATAGCAATTTTTTTTTTAGATTTTCGCGCCTTTTTTTTGATAGCAAATTTCTCCGTTATGGAGAGTCATATGCGAAAAATAACCTCTTCACGATGATTTTTAGATCGAGAGCTTTCTTTTGGTTGGTTACATGATAGGTTTTCGATAGCAAATAGTTTTTAGATTTTCGCTCCTTTTTTTTTTGATAGCAAATTTCCCCGTTATGGAGAGCAAATTTTTTTTAGATTTTCGCGCCTTTTTTGTTGATAGCAAATTTCTCCGTTATGGAGAGTGATATGCGAAAAATAACCTCTTCACGATGATTTTTAGATCGAGAGCTTTCTTTTGGTTGGTTACATGATAGGTTTTCGATAGCAAATAGTTTTTAGATTTTCGCGCCTTTTTTTTGATAGCAAATTTCACCGTTAATGAGAGTGATATGCGAAAAATAACCTCTTCACGATGATTTTTAGATCGAGAGCTTTCTTTTGGTTGGTTACATGATAGGTTTTCGATAGCAAATAGTTTTTAGATTTTCGCGCCTTTTTTTTGACAGCAAATTTCTCCGTTGATATGCGAAAAATAACCTCTTCACGATGATTTTTAGATCGAGAGCTTTCTTTTGGTTGGTTACATGACAGGTTTTCGATAGCAACTTTTTTTTAGATTTTCGCGCCTTTTTTTTGATAGCAAATTTCTCCGTTATGGAGAGTGATATGCGAAAAATAACCTCTTCACGATGATTTTTAGATCGAGAGCTTTTTTTTGGTTGGTTACATGATAGGTTTTCGATAGCAAATAGTTTTTAGATTTTCGCGCCTTTTTTTTGATAGCTAATTTCTCCGTTATGGAGAGTGATATGCGAAAAATAACCTCTTCACGATGATTTTTAGATCGAGAGCTTTCTTTTGGTTGGTTACATGATAGGTTTTCGATAGCAATTTTTTTTTTAGATTTTCGCGCCTTTTTTTTGATAGCAAATTTCTCCGTTATGGAGAGTTATATGCGAAAAATAACCTCTTCACGATGATTTTTAGATCGAGATCTTTCTTTTGGTTGGTTACATGATAGGTTTTCGATAGCAAATAGTTTTTAGATTTTCGCGCCTTTTTTTTGACAGCAAATTTCTCCGTTATGGAGAGTGATATGCGAAAAATAACCTCTTCACGATGATTTTTAGATCGAGAGCTTTCTTTTGGTTGGTTACATGATGGGTTTCAGATTTTCGCGCCTTTTTTTTTATAGCAAATTTCTCCATTATGGAGAGTGATAGACGAAAAATAACCCCTTCACGATGATTTTTAGATCGAGAGCTTTCTTTTGGTTGGTTACATGATAGGTTTTCGATAGCAAATAGTTTTTAGATTTTCGGTCCTTTTTTTTTGATAGCAAATTTCTCCGTTATGGAGAGCAAATTTTTTTTAGATTTTCGCGCCTTTTTTTTGATAGCAAATTTCCCCGTTATGGAGAGTGATATGCGAAAAATAACCTCTTCACGATGATTTTTAGATCGAGAGCTTTCTTTTGGTTGGTTACATGATAGGTTTCCGATAGCAAATAGTTTTTAGATTTTCGCGACTTTTTTTTTGATAGCAAATTTCTCCGTTATGGAGAGTGATATGCGAAAAATAACCTCTTCACGATGATTTTTAGATCGAGAGCTTTCTTTTGGTTGGTTACATGACAGGTTTTCGATAGCAACTTTTTTTTAGATTTTCGCGCCTTTTTTTTGATAGCAAATTTCTCCGTTATGGAGAGTGATATGCGAAAAATAACCTCTTCACGATGATTTTTAGATCGAGAGCTTTTTTTTGGTTGGTTACATGATAGGTTTTCGATAGCAAATAGTTTTTAGATTTTCGCGCCTTTTTTTTGATAGCTAATTTCTCCGTTATGGAGAGTGATATGCGAAAAATAACCTCTTCACGATGATTTTTAGATCAAGAGCTTTCTTTTGGTTGGTTACATGATAGGTTTTCAATAGCAAATAGTTTTTAGATTTTCGCGCCTTTTTTTTTGATAGCAAATTTCACCGTTAATGAGAGTGATATGCGAAAAATAACCTCTTCACGATGATTTTTAGATCGAGAGCTTTCTTTTGGTTGGTTACATGATAGGTTTTCGATAGCAAATAGTTTTTAGATTTTCGCGCCTTTTTTTTTGATATCAAATTTCTCCGTTATGGAGAGTGATATGCGAAAAATAACCTCTTCACGATGATTTTTAGATCGAGAGCTTTCTTTTGGTTGGTTACATGATAGGTTTTCGATAGCAAATTTTTTTTAGATTTTCGCCCCTTTTTTTCGATAGCAAATTTCCCCGTTATGGAGAGTGATATGCGAAAAATAACCTCTTCACGATGATTTTTAGATCGAGAGCTTTCTTTTGGTTGGTTACATGATAGGTTTTCGATAGCAAATAGTTTTTAGATTTTCGCGACTTTTTTTTTGATAGCAAATTTCTCCGTTATGGAGAGTGATATGCGAAAAATAACCTCTTCACGATGATTTTTAGATCGAGAGCTTTCTTTTGGTTGGTTACATGATAGGTTTTCGATAGCAAATTTTTTTTAGATTTTCGCGCCTTTTTTTTGATAGCAAATTTCCCCGTTATGGAGAGTGATTTTTAGATCGAGAGCTTTCTTTTGGTTGGTTACATGATGGGTTTTAGATTTTCGCGCCTTTTTTTTTATAGCAAATTTCTCCATTATGGAGAGTGATAGACGAAAAATAACCCCTTCACGATGATTTTTAGATCGAGAGCTTTCTTTTGGCTGGTTACATGATAGGTTTTCGATAGCAAATAGTTTTTAGATTTTCGCTCCTTTTTTTTTGATAGCAAATTTCTCCGTTATGGAGAGCAAATTTTTTTTAGATTTTCGCGCCTTTTTTGTTGATAGCAAATTTCTCCGTTATGGAGAGTGATATGCGAAAAATAACCTCTTCACGATGATTTTTAGATCGAGAGCTTTCTTTTGGTTGGTTACATGATAGGTTTTCGATAGCAAATAGTTTTTAGATTTTCGCGCCTTTTTTTTTTATATCAAATTTCTCCGTTATGGAGAGTGATATGCGAAAAATAACCTCTTCACGATGATTTTTAGATCGAGAACTTTCTTTTGGTTGGTTACATGATAGGTTTTCGATAGCAAATTTTTTTTAGATTTTCGCGCCTTTTTTTTGATAGCAAATTTCCCCGTTATGGAGAGTGATATGCGAAAAATAACCTCTTCACGATGATTTTTAGATCGAGAGCTTTCTTTTGGTTGGTTACATGATAGGTTTTCGATAGCAAATAGTTTTTAGATTTTCGCGACTTTTTTTTTGATAGCAAATTTCTCCGTTATGGAGAGTGATATGCGAAAAATAACCTCTTCACGATGATTTTTAGATCGAGAGCTTTCTTTTGGTTGGTTACATGACAGGTTTTCGATAGCAACTTTTTTTTAGATTTTCGCGCCTTTTTTTTGATAGCAAATTTCTCCGTTATGGAGAGTGATATGCGAAAAATAACCTCTTCACGATGATTTTTAGATCGAGAGCTTTCTTTTGGTTGGTTACATGATAGGTTTTCGATAGCAAATAGTTTTTAGATTTTCGCGCCTTTTTTTTGATAGCTAATTTCTCCGTTATGGAGAGTGATATGCGAAAAATAACCTCTTCACGATGATTTTTAGATCGAGAGCTTTCTTTTGGTTGGTTACATGATAGGTTTTCGATAGCAATTTTTTTTTTAGATTTTCGCGCCTTTTTTTTGATAGCAAATTTCTCCGTTATGGAGAGTCATATGCGAAAAATAACCTCTTCACGATGATTTTTAGATCGAGATCTTTCTTTTGGTTGGTTACATGATAGGTTTTCGATAGCAAATAGTTTTTAGATTTTCGCGCCTTTTTTTTGACAGCAAATTTCTCCGTTATGGAGAGTGATATGCGAAAAATAACCTCTTCACGATGATTTTTAGATCGAGAGCTTTCTTTTGGTTGGTTACATGATGGGTTTTAGATTTTCGCGCCTTTTTTTTATAGCAAATTTCTCCATTATGGAGAGTGATAGACGAAAAATAACCCCTTCACGATGATTTTTAGATCGAGAGCTTACTTTTGGTTGGTTACATGATAGGTTTTCGATAGCAAATAGTTTTTAGATTTTCGCTCCTTTTTTTTTTGATAGCAAATTTCTCCGTTATGGAGAGCAAATTTTTTTTAGATTTTCGCGCCTTTTTTGTTGATAGCAAATTTCTCCGTTATGGAGAGTGATATGCGAAAAATAACCTCTTCACGATGATTTTTAGATCGAGAGCTTTCTTTTGGTTGGTTACATGATAGGTTTTCAATAGCAAATAGTTTTTAGATTTTCGCGCCTTTTTTTTTGATAGCAAATTTCACCGTTAATGAGAGTGATATGCGAAAAATAACCTCTTCACGATGATTTTTAGATCGAGAGCTTTCTTTTGGTTGGTTACATGATAGGTTTTCGATAGCAAATAGTTTTTAGATTTTCGCGCCTTTTTTTTTATATCAAATTTCTCCGTGATGGAGAGTGATATGCGAAAAATAACCTCTTCACGATGATTTTTAGATCGAGAGCTTTCTTTTGGTTGGTTACATGATAGGTTTTCGATAGCAAATTTTTTTTAGATTTTCGCGCCTTCTTTTTGATAGCAAATTTCCCCGTTATGGAGAGTGATATGCGAAAAATAACCTCTTCACGATGATTTTTAGATCGAGAGCTTTCTTTTGGTTGGTTACATGATAGGTTTCCGATAGCAAATAGTTTTTAGATTTTCGCGACTTTTTTTTTGATAGCAAATTTCTCCGTTATGGAGAGTGATATGCGAAAAATAACCTCTTCACGATGATTTTTAGATCGAGAGCTTTCTTTTGGTTGGTTACATGACAGGTTTTCGATAGCAACTTTTTTTTAGATTTTCGCGCCTTTTTTTTGATAGCAAATTTCTCCGTTATGGAGAGTGATATGCGAAAAATAACCTCTTCACGATGATTTTTAGATCGAGAGCTTTTTTTTGGTTGGTTACATGATAGGTTTTCGATAGCAAATAGTTTTTAGATTTTCGCGCCTTTTTTTTGATAGCTAATTTCTCCGTTATGGAGAGTGATATGCGAAAAATAACCTCTTCACGATGATTTTTAGATCGAGAGCTTTCTTTTGGTTGGTTACATGATAGGTTTTCGATAGCAATTTTTTTTTTAGATTTTCGCGCCTTTTTTTTTGATAGCAAATTTCTCCGTTATGGAGAGTTATATGCGAAAAATAACCTCTTCACGATGATTTTTAGATCGAGATCTTTCTTTTGGTTGGTTACATGATAGGTTTTCGATAGCAAATAGTTTTTAGATTTTCGCGCCTTTTTTTTGACAGCAAATTTCTCCGTTATGGAGAGTGATATGCGAAAAATAATCTCTTCACGATGATTTTTAGATCGAGAGCTTTCTTTTGGTTGGTTACATGATGGGTTTTAGATTTTCGCGCCTTTTTTTTTATAGCAAATTTCTCCATTATGGAGAGTGATAGACGAAAAATAACCCCTTCACGATGATTTTTAGATCGAGAGCTTTCTTTTGGTTGGTTACATGATAGGTTTTCGATAGCAAATAGTTTTTAGATTTTCGGTCCTTTTTTTTTGATAGCAAATTTCTCCGTTATGGAGAGCAAATTTTTTTTAGATTTTCGCGCCTTTTTTGTTGATAGCAAATTTCTCCGTTATGGAGAGTGATATGCGAAAAATAACCTCTTCACGATGATTTTTAGATCGAGAGCTTTCTTTTGGTTGGTTACATGATAGGTTTTCAATAGCAAATAGTTTTTAGATTTTCGCGCCTTTTTTTTTGATAGCAAATTTCACCGTTAATGAGAGTGATATGCGAAAAATAACCTCTTCACGATGATTTTTAGATCGAGAGCTTTCTTTTGGTTGGTTACATGATAGGTTTTCGATAGCAAATAGTTTTTAGATTTTCGCGCCTTTTTTTTTTATATCAAATTTCTCCGTTATGGAGAGTGATATGCGAAAAATAACCTCTTCACGATGATTTTTAGATCGAGAGCTTTCTTTTGGTTGGTTACATGATAGGTTTTCGATAGCAAATAGTTTTTAGATTTTCGCGACTTTTTTTTTGATAGCAAATTTCTCCGTTATGGAGAGTGATATGCGAAAAATAACCTCTTCACGATGATTTTTAGATCGAGAGCTTTCTTTTGGTTGGTTACATGATAGGTTTTCGATAGCAAATTTTTTTTAGATTTTCGCGCCTTTTTTTTGATAGCAAATTTCCCCGTTATGGAGAGTGATATGCGAAAAATAACCTCTTCACGATGATTTTTAGATCGAGAGCTTTCTTTTGGTTGGTTACATGATAGGTTTTCGATAGCAAATAGTTTTTAGATTTTCGCGACTCTTTTTTTGATAGCAAATTTCTCCGTTATTGAGAGTGATATGCGAAAAATAACCTCTTCACGATGATTTTTAGATCGAGAGCTTTCTTTTGGTTGGTTACATGATAGGTTTTAGATTTTCGCGCCTTTTTTTATAGCAAATTTCTCCGTTATGGAGAGTGATAGACGAAAAATAACCTCTTCACTATGATTTTTAGATCGAGAGCTTTCTTATGGTTGGTTACATGATAGGTTTTCGATAGCAACTTTTTTTTAGATTTTCGCGCCTTTTTTTTGATAGCAAATTTCTCCGTTATGGAGAGTGATATGCGAAAAATAACCTCTTCACGATGATTTTTAGATCGAGAGCTTTCTTTTGGTTGGTTACATGATGGGTTTTAGATTTTCGCGCCTTTTTTTTTATAGCAAATTTCTCCATTATGGAGAGTGATAGACGAAAAATAACCCCTTCACGATGATTTTTAGATCGAGAGCTTTCTTTTGGTTGGTTACATGATAGGTTTTCGATAGCAAATAGTTTTTAGATTTTCGCTCCTTTTTTTTTTGATAGCAAATTTCTCCATTATGGAGAGCAAATTTTTTTTAGATTTTCGCGCCTTTTTTGTTGATAGCAAATTTCTCCGTTATGGAGAGTGATATGCGAAAAATAACCTCTTCACGATGATTTTTAGATCGAGAGCTTTCTTTTGGTTGGTTACATGATAGGTTTTCAATAGCAAATAGTTTTTAGATTTTCGCGCCTTTTTTTTTGATAGCAAATTTCACCGTTAATGAGAGTGATATGCGAAAAATAACCTCTTCACGATGATTTTTAGATCGAGAGCTTTCTTTTGGTTGGTTACATGATAGGTTTTCGATAGCAAATAGTTTTTAGATTTTCGCGCCTTTTTTTGACAGCAAATTTCTCCGTTATGGAGAGTGATATGCGAAAAATAACCTCTTCACGATGATTTTTAGATCGAGAGCTTTCTTTTGGTTGGTTACATGATGGGTTTTAGATTTTCGCGCCTTTTTTTTTATAGCAAATTTCTCCATTATGGAGAGTGATAGACGAAAAATAACCCCTTCACGATGATTTTTAGATCGAGAGCTTTCTTTTGGTTGGTTACATGATAGGTTTTCGATAGCAAATAGTTTTTAGATTTTCGCTCCTTTTTTTTTGATAGCAAATTTCTCCGTTATGGAGAGCAAATTTTTTTTAGATTTTCGCGCCTTTTTTGTTGATAGCAAATTTCTCCGTTATGGAGAGTGATATTCGAAAAATAACCTCTTCACGATGATTTTTAGATCGAGAGCTTTCTTTTGGTTGGTTACATGATAGGTTTTCAATAGCAAATAGTTTTTAGATTTTCGCGCCTTTTTTTTTGATAGCAAATTTCACCGTTAATGAGAGTGATATGCGAAAAATAACCTCTTCACGATGATTTTTAGATCGAGAGCTTTCTTTTGGTTGGTTACATGATAGGTTTTCGATAGCAAATAGTTTTTAGATTTCCGCGCCTTTTTTTTTGATATCAAATTTCTCCGTTATGGAGAGTGATATGCGAAAAATAACCTCTTCACGATGATTTTTAGATCGAGAGCTTTCTTTTGGTTGGTTACATGATAGGTTTTCGATAGCAAATAGTTTTTAGATTTTCGCGACTTTTTTTTTGATAGCAAATTTCTCCGTTATGGAGAGTGATATGCGAAAAATAACCTCTTCACGATGATTTTTAGATCGAGAGCTTTCTTTTGGTTGGTTACATGACAGGTTTTCGATAGCAACTTTTTTTTAGATTTTCGCGCCTTTTTTTTGATAGCAAATTTCTCCGTTATGGAGAGTGATATGCGAAAAATAACCTCTTCACGATGATTTTTAGATCGAGAGCTTTCTTTTGGTTGGTTACATGATAGGTTTTCGATAGCAAATGGTTTTTAGAATTTCGCGCCTTTTTTTTGATAGCTAATTTCTCCGTTATGGAGAGTGATATGCGAAAAATAACCTCTTTACCATGATTTTTAGATCGAGAGCTTTCTTTTGGTTGGTTACATGATAGGTTTTCGATAGCAATTTTTTTTTAGATTTTCGCGCCTTCTTTTTGATAGCAAATTTCTCCGTTATGGAGAGTCATATGCGAAAAATAACCTCTTCACGATGATTTTTAGATCGAGATCTTTCTTTTGGTTGGTTACATGATAGGTTTTCGATAGCAAATAGTTTTTAGATTTTCGCGCCTTTTTTTTGACAGCAAATTTCTCCGTTATGGAGAGTGATATGCGAAAAATAACCTCTTCACGATGATTTTTAGATCGAGAGCTTTCTTTTGGTTGGTTACATGATAGGTTTTCGATAGCAAATAGTTTTTAGATTTTCGCTCCTTTTTTTTTTGATAGCAAATTTCTCCGTTATGGAGAGTAAATTTTTTTTAGATTTTCGCGCCTTTTTTGTTGATAGCAAATTTCTCCGTTATGGAGAGTGATATGCGAAAAATAACCTCTTCACGATGATTTTTATATCGAGAGCTTTCTTTTGGTTGGTTACATGATAGGTTTTCGATAGCAAATAGTTTTTAGATTTTCGCGCCTTTTTTTTTGATAGCAAATTTCTCCGTTATGGAGACTGATATGCGAAAAATAACCTCTTCACGATGATTTTTAGATCGAGAGCTTTCTTTTGGTTGGTTACATGATGGGTTTTAGATTTTCGCGCCTTTTTTTTTATAGCAAATTTCTCCATTATGGAGAGTGATAGACGAAAAATAACCCCTTCACGATGATTTTTAGATCGAGAGCTTTCTTTTGGTTGGTTACATGATAGGTTTTTGATAGCAAATAGTTTTTAGATTTTCGCTCCTTTTTTTTTTGATAGCAAATTTCTCCGTTATGGAGAGCAAATTTTTTTTAGATTTTCGCGCCTTTTTTGTTGATAGCAAATTTCTCCGTTATGGAGAGTGATATGCGAAAAATAACCTCTTCACGATGATTTTTAGATCGAGAGCTTTCTTTTGGTTGGTTACATGATAGGTTTTCAATAGCAAATAGTTTTTAGATTTTCGCGCCTTTTTTTTTGATAGCAAATTTCACCGTTAATGAGAGTGATATGCGAAAAATAACCTCTTCACGATGATTTTTAGATCGAGAGCTTTCTTTTGGTTGGTTACATGATAGGTTTTCGATAGCAAATAGTTTTTAGATTTTCGCGCCTTTTTTTTGACAGCAAATTTCTCCGTTATGGAGAGTGATATGCGAAAAATAACCTCTTCACGATGATTTTTAGATCGAGAGCTTTCTTTTGGTTGGTTACATGATGGGTTTTAGATTTTCGCGCCTTTTTTTTTATAGCAAATTTCTCCATTATGGAGAGTGATAGACGAAAAATAACCCCTTCACGATGATTTTTAGATCGAGAGCTTTCTTTTGGTTGGTTACATGATAGGTTTTCGATAGCAAATAGTTTTTAGATTTTCGCTCCTTTTTTTTTGATAGCAAATTTCTCCGTTATGGAGAGCAAATTTTTTTTAGATTTTCGCGCCTTTTTTGTTGATAGCAAATTTCTCCGTTATGGAGAGTGATATTCGAAAAATAACCTCTTCACGATGATTTTTAGATCGAGAGCTTTCTTTTGGTTGGTTACATGATAGGTTTTAGATTTTCGCGCCTTTTTTTATAGCAAATTTCTCCGTTATGGAGAGTGATAGACGAAAAATAACCTCTTCACTATGATTTTTAGATCGAGAGCTTTCTTATGGTTGGTTACATGATAGGTTTTCGATAGCAACTTTTTTTTAGATTTTCGCGCCTTTTTTTTGATAGCAAATTTCTCCGTTATGGAGAGTGATATGCGAAAAATAACCTCTTCACGATGATTTTTAGATCGAGAGCTTTCTTTTGGTTGGTTACATGATGGGTTTTAGATTTTCGCGCCTTTTTTTTTATAGCAAATTTCTCCATTATGGAGAGTGATAGACGAAAAATAACCCCTTCACGATGATTTTTAGATCGAGAGCTTTCTTTTGGTTGGTTACATGATAGGTTTTCGATAGCAAATAGTTTTTAGATTTTCGCTCCTTTTTTTTTGATAGCAAATTTCTCCGTTATGGAGAGCAAATTTTTTTTAGATTTTCGCGCCTTTTTTGTTGATAGCAAATTTCTCCGTTATGGAGAGTGATATGCGAAAAATAACCTCTTCACGATGATTTTTAGATCGAGAGCTTTCTTTTGGTTGGTTACATGATAGGTTTTCAATAGCAAATAGTTTTTAGATTTTCGCGCCTTTTTTTTTGATAGCAAATTTCACCGTTAATGAGAGTGATATGCGAAAAATAACCTCTTCACGATGATTTTTAGATCGAGAGCTTTCTTTTGGTTGGTTACATGATAGGTTTTCGATAGCAAATAGTTTTTAGATTTTCGCGCCTTTTTTTTGACAGCAAATTTCTCCGTTATGGAGAGTGATATGCGAAAAATAACCTCTTCACGATGATTTTTAGATCGAGAGCTTTCTTTTGGTTGGTTACATGATGGGTTTTAGATTTTCGCGCCTTTTTTTTTATAGCAAATTTCTCCATTATGGAGAGTGATAGACGAAAAATAACCCCTTCACGATGATTTTTAGATCGAGAGCTTTCTTTTGGTTGGTTACATGATAGGTTTTCGATAGCAAATAGTTTTTAGATTTTCGCTCCTTTTTTTTTGATAGCAAATTTCTCCGTTATGGAGAGCAAATTTTTTTTAGATTTTCGCGCCTTTTTTGTTGATAGCAAATTTCTCCGTTATGGAGAGTGATATTCGAAAAATAACCTCTTCACGATGATTTTTAGATCGAGAGCTTTCTTTTGGTTGGTTACATGATAGGTTTTCAATAGCAAATAGTTTTTAGATTTTCGCGCCTTTTTTTTTGATAGCAAATTTCACCGTTAATGAGAGTGATATGCGAAAAATAACCTCTTCACGATGATTTTTAGATCGAGAGCTTTCTTTTGGTTGGTTACATGATAGGTTTTCGATAGCAAATAGTTTTTAGATTTCCGCGCCTTTTTTTTTTATATCAAATTTCTCCGTTATGGAGAGTGATATGCGAAAAATAACCTCTTCACGATGATTTTTAGATCGAGAGCTTTCTTTTGGTTGGTTACATGATAGGTTTTCGATAGCAAATGTTTTTTAGATTTTCGCGCCTTTTTTTTGATAGCAAATTTCCCCGTTATGGAGAGTGATATGCGAAAAATAACCTCTTCACGATGATTTTTAGATCGAGAGCTTTCTTTTGGTTGGTTACATGATAGGTTTTCGATAGCAAATAGTTTTTAGATTTTCGCGACTTTTTTTTTGATAGCAAATTTCTCCGTTATGGAGAGTGATATGCGAAAAATAACCTCTTCACGATGATTTTTAGATCGAGAGCTTTCTTTTGGTTGGTTACATGACAGGTTTTCGATAGCAACTTTTTTTTAGATTTTCGCGCCTTTTTTTTGATAGCAAATTTCTCCGTTATGGAGAGTGATATGCGAAAAATAACCTCTTCACGATGATTTTTAGATCGAGAGCTTTCTTTTGGTTGGTTACATGATAGGTTTTCGATAGCAAATGGTTTTTAGAATTTCGCGCCTTTTTTTTGATAGCTAATTTCTCCGTTATGGAGAGTGATATGCGAAAAATAACCTCTTTACGATGATTTTTAGATCGAGAGCTTTCTTTTGGTTGGTTACATGATAGGTTTTCGATAGCAATTTTTTTTTAGATTTTCGCGCCTTTTTTTTGATAGCAAATTTCTCCGTTATGGAGAGTCATATGCGAAAAATAACCTCTTCACGATGATTTTTAGATCGAGATCTTTCTTTTGGTTGGTTACATGATAGGTTTTCGATAGCAAATAGTTTTTAGATTTTCGCGCCTTTTTTTTGACAGCAAATTTCTCCGTTATGGAGAGTGATATGCGAAAAATAACCTCTTCACGATGATTTTTAGATCGAGAGCTTTCTTTTGGTTGGTTACATGATAGGTTTTCGATAGCAAATAGTTTTTAGATTTTCGCTCCTTTTTTTTTTGATAGCAAATTTCTCCGTTATGGAGAGTAAATTTTTTTTAGATTTTCGCGCCTTTTTTGTTGATAGCAAATTTCTCCGTTATGGAGAGTGATATGCGAAAAATAACCTCTTCACGATGATTTTTAGATCGAGAGCTTTCTTTTGGTTGGTTACATGATAGGTTTTCAATAGCAAATAGTTTTTAGATTTTCGCGCCTTTTTTTTTTGATAGCAAATTTCACCGTTAATGAGAGTGATATGCGAAAAATAACCTCTTCACGATGATTTTTAGATCGAGAGCTTTCTTTTGGTTGGTTACATGATAGGTTTTCGATAGCAAATAGTTTTTAGATTTTCGCGCCTTTTTTTTGATATCAAATTTCTCCGTTATGGAGAGTGATATGCGAAAAATAACCTCTTCACGATGATTTTTAGATCGAGAACTTTCTTTTGGTTGGTTACATGATAGGTTTTCGATAGCAAATTTTTTTTAGATTTTCGCGCCTTTTTTTTGATAGCAAATTTCCCCGTTATGGAGAGTGATATGCGAAAAATAACCTCTTCACGATGATTTTTAGATCGAGAGCTTTCTTTTGGTTGGTTACATGACAGGTTTTCGATAGCAACTTTTTTTTAGATTTTCGCGCCTTTTTTTTGATAGCAAATTTCTCCGTTATGGAGAGTGATATGCGAAAAATAACCTCTTCACGATGATTTTTAGATCGAGAGCTTTCTTTTGGTTGGTTACATGATAGGTTTTCGATAGCAAATGGTTTTTAGAATTTCGCGCCTTTTTTTTGATAGCTAATTTCTCCGTTATGGAGAGTGATATGCGAAAAATAACCTCTTTACGATGATTTTTAGATCGAGAGCTTTCTTTTGGTTGGTTACATGATAGGTTTTCGATAGCAATTTTTTTTTAGATTTTCGCGCCTTTTTTTTGATAGCAAATTTCTCCGTTATGGAGAGTCATATGCGAAAAATAACCTCTTCACGATGATTTTTAGATCGAGATCTTTCTTTTGGTTGGTTACATGATAGGTTTTCGATAGCAAATAGTTTTTAGATTTTCGCGCCTTTTTTTTGACAGCAAATTTCTCCGTTATGGAGAGTGATATGCGAAAAATAACCTCTTCACGATGATTTTTAGATCGAGAGCTTTCTTTTGGTTGGTTACATGATAGGTTTTCGATAGCAAATAGTTTTTAGATTTTCGCTCCTTTTTTTTTTGATAGCAAATTTCTCCGTTATGGAGAGTAAATTTTTTTTAGATTTTCGCGCCTTTTTTGTTGATAGCAAATTTCTCCGTTATGGAGAGTGATATGCGAAAAATAACCTCTTCACGATGATTTTTAGATCGAGAGCTTTCTTTTGGTTGGTTACATGTAAGGTTTTCAATAGCAAATAGTTTTTAGATTTTCGCGCCTTTTTTTTTTGATAGCAAATTTCACCGTTAATGAGAGTGATATGCGAAAAATAACCTCTTCACGATGATTTTTAGATCGAGAGCTTTCTTTTGGTTGGTTACATGATAGGTTTTCGATAGCAAATAGTTTTTAGATTTTCGCGCCTTTTTTTTTGATATCAAATTTCTCCGTTATGGAGAGTGATATGCGAAAAATAACCTCTTCACGATGATTTTTAGATCGAGAACTTTCTTTTGGTTGGTTACATGATAGGTTTTCGATAGCAAATTTTTTTTAGATTTTCGCGCCTTTTTTTTGATAGCAAATTTCCCCGTTATGGAGAGTGATATGCGAAAAATAACCTCTTGACGATGATTTTTAGATCGAGAGCTTTCTTTTGGTTGGTTACATGATAGGTTTTCGATAGCAAATAGTTTTTAGATTTTCGCGCCTTTTTTTTGATAGCTAATTTCTCCGTTATGGAGAGTGATATGCGAAAAATAACCTCTTCACGATGATTTTTAGATCGAGATCTTTCTTTTGGTTGGTTACATGATAGGTTTTCGATAGCAACTTTTTTTTAGATTTTCGCGCCTTTTTTTTGATAGCAAATTTCTCCGTTATGGAGAGTGATATGCGAAAAATAACCTCTTCACGATGATTTTTAGATCGAGAGCTTTCTTTTGGTTGGTTACATGATAGGTTTTCGATAGCAAATAGTTTTTAGATTTTCGCGCCTTTTTTTTGATAGCTAATTTCTCCGTTATGGAGAGTGATATGCGAAAAATAACCTCTTCACGATGATTTTTAGATCGAGAGCTTTCTTTTGGTTGGTTACATGATAGGTTTTCGATAGCAATTTTTTTTAGATTTTCGCGCCTTTTTTTTGATAGCAAATTTCTCCGTTATGGAGAGTCATATGCGAAAAATAACCTCTTCACGATGATTTTTAGATCGAGATCTTTCTTTTGGTTGGTTACATGATAGGTTTTCGATAGCAAATAGTTTTTAGATTTTCGCGCCTTTTTTTTGACAGCAAATTTCTCCGTTATGGAGAGTGATATGCGAAAAATAACCTCTTCACGATGATTTTTAGATCGAGAGCTTTCTTTTGGTTGGTTACATGATGGGTTTTAGATTTTCGCGCCTTTTTTTTTATAGCAAATTTCTCCATTATGGAGAGTGATAGACGAAAAATAACCCCTTCACGATGATTTTTAGATCGAGAGCTTACTTTTGGTTGGTTACATGATAGGTTTTCGATAGCAAATAGTTTTTAGATTTTCGCTCCTTTTTTTTTTGATAGCAAATTTCTCCGTTATGGAGAGCAAATTTTTTTTAGATTTTCGCGCCTTTTTTGTTGATAGCAAATTTCTCCGTTATGGAGAGTGATATGCGAAAAATAACCTCTTCACGATGATTTTTAGATCGAGAGCTTTCTTTTGGTTGGTTACATGATAGGTTTTCAATAGCAAATAGTTTTTAGATTTTCGCGCCTTTTTTTTTGATAGCAAATTTCACCGTTAATGAGAGTGATATGCGAAAAATAACCTCTTCACGATGATTTTTAGATCGAGAGCTTTCTTTTGGTTGGTTACATGATAGGTTTTCGATAGCAAATAGTTTTTAGATTTTCGCGCCTTTTTTTTTATATCAAATTTCTCCGTGATGGAGAGTGATATGCGAAAAATAACCTCTTCACGATGATTTTTAGATCGAGAGCTTTCTTTTGGTTGGTTACATGATAGGTTTTCGATAGCAAATTTTTTTTAGATTTTCGCGCCTTTTTTTTGATAGCAAATTTCCCCGTTATGGAGAGTGATATGCGAAAAATAACCTCTTCACGATGATTTTTAGATCGAGAGCTTTCTTTTGGTTGGTTACATGATAGGTTTCCGATAGCAAATAGTTTTTAGATTTTCGCGACTTTTTTTTTGATAGCAAATTTCTCCGTTATGGAGAGTGATATGCGAAAAATAACCTCTTCACGATGATTTTTAGATCGAGAGCTTTCTTTTGGTTGGTTACATGACAGGTTTTCGATAGCAACTTTTTTTTAGATTTTCGCGCCTTTTTTTTGATAGCAAATTTCTCCGTTATGGAGAGTGATATGCGAAAAATAACCTCTTCACGATGATTTTTAGATCGAGAGCTTTCTTTTGGTTGGTTACATGATAGGTTTTCGATAGCAAATAGTTTTTAGATTTTCGCGCCTTTTTTTTGATAGCTAATTTCTCCGTTATGGAGAGTGATATGCGAAAAATAACCTCTTCACGATGATTTTTAGATCGAGAGCTTTCTTTTGGTTGGTTACATGATAGGTTTTCGATAGCAATTTTTTTTTTAGATTTTCGCGCCTTTTTTTTGATAGCAAATTTCTCCGTTATGGAGAGTTATATGCGAAAAATAACCTCTTCACGATGATTTTTAGATCGAGATCTTTCTTTTGGTTGGTTACATGATAGGTTTTCGATAGCAAATAGTTTTTAGATTTTCGCGCCTTTTTTTTGACAGCAAATTTCTCCGTTATGGAGAGTGATATGCGAAAAATAACCTCTTCACGATGATTTTTAGATCGAGAGCTTTCTTTTGGTTGGTTACATGATGGGTTTTAGATTTTCGCGCCTTTTTTTTTATAGCAAATTTCTCCATTATGGAGAGTGATAGACGAAAAATAACCCCTTCACGATGATTTTTAGATCGAGAGCTTTCTTTTGGTTGGTTACATGATAGGTTTTCGATAGCAAATAGTTTTTAGATTTTCGCTCCTTTTTTTTTGATAGCAAATTTCTCCGTTATGGAGAGCAAATTTTTTTTAGATTTTCGCGCCTTTTTTGTTGATAGCAAATTTCTCCGTTATGGAGAGTGATATGCGAAAAATAACCTCTTCACGATGATTTTTAGATCGAGAGCTTTCTTTTGGTTGGTTACATGATAGGTTTTCAATAGCAAATAGTTTTTAGATTTTCGCGCCTTTTTTTTTGATAGCAAATTTCACCGTTAATGAGAGTGATATGCGAAAAATAACCTCTTCACGATGATTTTTAGATCGAGAGCTTTCTTTTGGTTGGTTACATGATAGGTTTTCGATAGCAAATAGTTTTTAGATTTTCGCGCCTTTTTTTTTGATATCAAATTTCTCCGTTATGGAGAGTGATATGCGAAAAATAACCTCTTCACGATGATTTTTAGATCGAGAGCTTTCTTTTGGTTGGTTACATGATAGGTTTTCGATAGCAAATTTTTTTTAGATTTTCGCGCCTTTTTTTTGATAGCAAATTTCTCCGTTATGGAGAGTGATATGCGAAAAATAACCTCTTCACGATGATTTTTAGATCGAGAGCTTTCTTTTGGTTGGTTACATGATAGGTTTTCGATAGCAAATAGTTTTTAGATTTTCGCGACTTTTTTTTTGATAGCAAATTTCTCCGTTATGGAGAGTGATATGCGAAAAATAACCTCTTCACGATGATTTTTAGATCGAGAGCTTTCTTTTGGTTGGTTACATGATAGGTTTTCGATAGCAAATTTTTTTTAGATTTTCGCGCCTTTTTTTTGATAGCAAATTTCCCCGTTATGGAGAGTGATATGCGAAAAATAACCTCTTCACGATGATTTTTAGATCGAGAGCTTTCTTTTGGTTGGTTACATGATAGGTTTTCGATAGCAAATAGTTTTTAGATTTTCGCGACTCTTTTTTTGATAGCAAATTTCTCCGTTATTGAGAGTGATATGCGAAAAATAACCTCTTCACGATGATTTTTAGATCGAGAGCTTTCTTTTGGTTGGTTACATGATAGGTTTTCGATAAAATAGTTTTTAGATTTTCGCGCCTTTTTTTTTGATAGCAAATTTCTCCGTTATGGAGAGTGATATGCGAAAAATAACCTCTTCACGATGATTTTTATATCGAGAGCTTTCTTTTGGTTGGTTACATGATCGGTTTTCGATAGCAAATAGTTTTTAGATTTTCGCGCCTTTTTTTTTGATAGCAAATTTCTCCGTTATGGAGACTGATATGCGAAAAATAACCTCTTCACGATGATTTTTAGATCGAGAGCTTTCTTTTGGTTGGTTACATGATAGGTTTTAGATTTTCGCGCCTTTTTTTATAGCAAATTTCTCCGTTATGGAGAGTGATAGACGAAAAATAACCTCTTCACTATGATTTTTAGATCGAGAGCTTTCTTATGGTTGGTTACATGATAGGTTTTCGATAGCAACTTTTTTTTAGATTTTCGCGCCTTTTTTTTGATAGCAAATTTCTCCGTTATGGAGAGTGATATGCGAAAAATAACCTCTTCACGATGATTTTCAGATCGAGAGCTTTCTTTTGGTTGGTTACATGATAGGTTTTCGATAGCAAATAGTTTTTAGATTTTCGCGCCTTTTTTTTTGATATCAAAGTTCTCCGTTATGGAGAGTGATATGCGAAAAATAACCTCTTCACGATGATTTTTAGATCGAGAGCTTTCTTTTGGTTGGTTACATGATAGGTTTTCGATAGCAAATTTTTTTTAGATTTTCGCGCCTTTTTTTTGATAGCAAATTTCTCCGTTATGGAGAGTGATATGCGAAAAATAACCTCTTCACGATGATTTTTAGATCGAGAGCTTTCTTTTGGTTGGTTACATGATAGGTTTTCGATAGCAAATAGTTTTTAGATTTTCGCGCCTTTTTTTTGATAGCTAATTTCTCCGTTATGGAGAGTGATATGCGAAAAATAACCTCTTCACGATGATTTTTAGATCGAGAGCTTTCTTTTGGTTGGTTACATGATGGGTTTTAGATTTTCGCGCCTTTTTTTTTATAGCAAATTTCTCCATTAAGGAGAGTGATAGACGAAAAATAACCCCTTCACGATGATTTTTAGATCGAGAGCTTACTTTTGGTTGGTTACATGATAGGTTTTCGATAGCAAATAGTTTTTAGATTTTCGCTCCTTTTTTTTTTGATAGCAAATTTCTCCGTTATGGAGAGCAAATTTTTTTTAGATTTTCGCGCCTTTTTTGTTGATAGCAAATTTCTCCGTTATGGAGAGTGATATGCGAAAAATAACCTCTTCACGATGATTTTTAGATCGAGAGCTTTCTTTTGGTTGGTTACATGATAGGTTTTCAATAGCAAATAGTTTTTAGATTTTCGCGCCTTTTTTTTTGATAGCAAATTTCACCGTTAATGAGAGTGATATGCGAAAAATAACCTCTTCACGATGATTTTTAGATCGAGAGCTTTCTTTTGGTTGGTTACATGATAGGTTTTCGATAGCAAATAGTTTTTAGATTTTCGCGCCTTTTTTTTTATATCAAATTTCTCCGTGATGGAGAGTGATATGCGAAAAATAACCTCTTCACGATGATTTTTAGATCGAGAGCTTTCTTTTGGTTGGTTACATGATAGGTTTTCGATAGCAAATTTTTTTTAGATTTTCGCGCCTTTTTTTTGATAGCAAATTTCCCCGTTATGGAGAGTGATATGCGAAAAATAACCTCTTCACGATGATTTTTAGATCGAGAGCTTTCTTTTGGTTGGTTACATGATAGGTTTCCGATAGCAAATAGTTTTTAGATTTTCGCGACTTTTTTTTTGATAGCAAATTTCTCCGTTATGGAGAGTGATATGCGAAAAATAACCTCTTCACGATGATTTTTAGATCGAGAGCTTTCTTTTGGTTGGTTACATGACAGGTTTTCGATAGCAACTTTTTTTTAGATTTTCGCGCCTTTTTTTTGATAGCAAATTTCTCCGTTATGGAGAGTGATATGCGAAAAATAACCTCTTCACGATGATTTTTAGATCGAGAGCTTTTTTTTGGTTGGTTACATGATAGGTTTTCGATAGCAAATAGTTTTTAGATTTTCGCGCCTTTTTTTTGATAGCTAATTTCTCCGTTATGGAGAGTGATATGCGAAAAATAACCTCTTCACGATGATTTTTAAATCGAGAGCTTTCTTTTGGTTGGTTACATGATAGGTTTTCGATAGCAATTTTTTTTTTAGATTTTCGCACCTTTTTTTTGATAGCAAATTTCTCCGTTATGGAGAGTGATATGCGAAAAATAACCTCTTCACGATGATTTTTAGATCGAGAGCTTTTTTTTGGTTGGTTACATGATAGGTTTTCGATAGCAAATAGTTTTTAGATTTTCGCGCCTTTTTTTTGATAGCTAATTTCTCCGTTATGGAGAGCAAATTTTTTTTAGATTTTCGCGCCTTTTTTGTTGATAGCAAATTTCTCCGTTATGGAGAGTGATATGCGAAAAATAACCTCTTCACGATGATTTTTAGATCGAGAGCTTTCTTTTGGTTGGTTACATGATAGGTTTTCAATAGCAAATAGTTTTTAGATTTTCGCGCCTTTTTTTTGATAGCAAATTTCACCGTTAATGAGAGTGATATGCGAAAAATAACCTCTTCACGATGATTTTTAGATCGAGAGCTTTCTTTTGGTTGGTTACATGATAGGTTTTCAATAGCAAATAGTTTTTAGATTTTCGCGCCTTTTTTTTGATAGCAAATTTCACCGTTAATGAGAGTGATATGCGAAAAATAACCTCTTCACGATGATTTTTAGATCGAGAGCTTTTTTTTGGTTGGTTACATGATAGGTTTTCGATAGCAAATAGTTTTTAGATTTTCGCGCCTTTTTTTTGATAGCTAATTTCTCCGTTATGGAGAGCAAATTTTTTTTAGATTTTCGCGCCTTTTTTGTTGATAGCAAATTTCTCCGTTATGGAGAGTGATATGCGAAAAATAACCTCTTCACGATGATTTTTAGATCGAGAGCTTTCTTTTGGTTGGTTACATGATAGGTTTTCGATAGCAAATTTTTTTTAGATTTTCGCGCCTTTTTTTTGATAGCAAATTTCCCCGTTATGGAGAGTGATATGCGAAAAATAACCTCTTCACGATGATTTTTAGATCGAGAGCTTTCTTTTGGTTGGTTACATGATAGGTTTTCGATAGCAAATAGTTTTTAGATTTTCGCGACTTTTTTTTTGATAGCAAATTTCTCCGTTATGGAGAGTGATATGCGAAAAATAACCTCTTCACGATGATTTTTAGATCGAGAGCTTTCTTTTGGTTGGTTACATGATAGGTTTTCGATAGCAAATTTTTTTTAGATTTTCGCGCCTTTTTTTTGATAGCAAATTTCCCCGTTATGGAGAGTGATATGCGAAAAATAACCTCTTCACGATGATTTTTAGATCGAGAGCTTTCTTTTGGTTGGTTACATGATAGGTTTTCGATAGCAAATAGTTTTTAGATTTTCGCGACTCTTTTTTTGATAGCAAATTTCTCCGTTATTGAGAGTGATATGCGAAAAATAACCTCTTCACGATGATTTTTAGATCGAGAGCTTTCTTTTGGTTGGTTACATGATAGGTTTTCGATAAAAAAGTTTTTAGATTTTCGCGCCTTTTTTTTTGATAGCAAATTTCTCCGTTATGGAGAGTGATATGCGAAAAATAACCTCTTCACGATGATTTTTATATCGAGAGCTTTCTTTTGGTTGGTTACATGATAGGTTTTCGATAGCAAATAGTTTTTAGATTTTCGCGCCTTTTTTTTTGATAGCAAATTTCTCCGTTATGGAGACTGATATGCGAAAAATAACCTCTTCACTATGATTTTTAGATCGAGAGCTTTCTTATGGTTGGTTACATGATAGGTTTTCGATAGCAACTTTTTTTTAGATTTTCGCGCCTTTTTTTTGATAGCAAATTTCTCCGTTATGGAGAGTGATATGCGAAAAATAACCTCTTCACGATGATTTTTAGATCGAGAGCTTTCTTTTGGTTGGTTACATGATGGGTTTTAGATTTTCGCGCCTTTTTTTTTATAGCAAATTTCTCCATTATGGAGAGTGATAGACGAAAAATAACCCCTTCACGATGATTTTTAGATCGAGAGCTTTCTTTTGGTTGGTTACATGATAGGTTTTCGATAGCAAATAGTTTTTAGATTTTCGCTCCTTTTTTTTTTGATAGCAAATTTCTCCGTTATGGAGAGCAAATTTTTTTTAGATTTTCGCGCCTTTTTTGTTGATAGCAAATTTCTCCGTTATGGAGAGTGATATGCGAAAAATAACCTCTTCACGATGATTTTTAGATCGAGAGCTTTCTTTTGGTTGGTTACATGATAGGTTTTCAATAGCAAATAGTTTTTGGATTTTCGCGCCTTTTTTTTTGATAGCAAATTTCACCGTTAATGAGAGTGATATGCGAAAAATAACCTCTTCACGATGATTTTTAGATCGAGAGCTTTCTTTTGGTTGGTTACATGATAGGTTTTCGATAGCAAATAGTTTTTAGATTTTCGCGCCTTTTTTTTGACAGCAAATTTCTCCGTTATGGAGAGTGATATGCGAAAAATAACCTCTTCACGATGATTTTTAGATCGAGAGCTTTCTTTTGGTTGGTTACATGATGGGTTTTAGATTTTCGCGCCTTTTTTTTTATAGCAAATTTCTCCATTATGGAGAGTGATAGACGAAAAATAACCCCTTCACGATGATTTTTAGATCGAGAGCTTTCTTTTGGTTGGTTACATGATAGGTTTTCGATAGCAAATAGCTTTTAGATTTTCGCTCCTTTTTTTTTGATAGCAAATTTCTCCGTTATGGAGAGCAAATTTTTTTTAGATTTTCGCGCCTTTTTTGTTGATAGCAAATTTCTCCGTTATGGAGAGTGATATTCGAAAAATAACCTCTTCACGATGATTTTTAGATCGAGAGCTTTCTTTTGGTTGGTTACATGATAGGTTTTCAATAGCAAATAGTTTTTAGATTTTCGCGCCTTTTTTTTTGATAGCAAATTTCACCGTTAATGAGAGTGATATGCGAAAAATAACCTCTTCACGATGATTTTTAGATCGAGAGCTTTCTTTTGGTTGGTTACATGATAGGTTTTCGATAGCAAATAGTTTTTAGATTTCCGCGCCTTTTTTTTTATATCAAATTTCTCCGTTATGGAGAGTGATATGCGAAAAATAACCTCTTCACGATGATTTTTAGATCGAGAGCTTTCTTTTGGTTGGTTACATGATAGGTTTTCGATAGCAAATAGTTTTTAGATTTTCGCTCCTTTTTTTTTGATAGCAAATTTCTCCGTTATGGAGAGCAAATTTTTTTTAGATTTTCGCGCCTTTTTTGTTGATAGCAAATTTCTCCGTTATGGAGAGTGATATTCGAAAAATAACCTCTTCACGATGATTTTTAGATCGAGAGCTTTCTTTTGGTTGGTTACATGATAGGTTTTCAATAGCAAATAGTTTTTAGATTTTCGCGCCTTTTTTTTTGATAGCAAATTTCACCGTTAATGAGAGTGATATGCGAAAAATAACCTCTTCACGATGATTTTTAGATCGAGAGCTTTCTTTTGGTTGGTTACATGATAGGTTTTCGATAGCAAATAGTTTTTAGATTTCCGCGCCTTTTTTTTTATATCAAATTTCTCCGTTATGGAGAGTGATATGCGAAAAATAACCTCTTCACGATGATTTTTAGATCGAGAGCTTTCTTTTGGTTGGTTACATGATGGGTTTTAGATTTTCGCGCCTTTTTTTTTATAGCAAATTTCTCCATTATGGAGAGTGATAGACGAAAAATAACCCCTTCACGATGATTTTTAGATCGAGAGCTTTCTTTTGGTTGGTTACATGATAGGTTTTCGATAGCAAATAGTTTTTAGATTTTCGCTCCTTTTTTTTTTGATAGCAAATTTCTCCGTTATGGAGAGCAAATTTTTTTTAGATTTTCGCGCCTTTTTTGTTGATAGCAAATTTCTCCGTTATGGAGAGTGATATGCGAAAAATAACCTCTTCACGATGATTTTTAGATCGAGAGCTTTCTTTTGGTTGGTTACATGATAGGTTTTCAATAGCAAATAGTTTTTGGATTTTCGCGCCTTTTTTTTTGATAGCAAATTTCACCGTTAATGAGAGTAATATGCGAAAAATAACCTCTTCACGATGATTTTTAGATCGAGAGCTTTCTTTTGGTTGGTTACATGATAGGTTTTCGATAGCAAATAGTTTTTAGATTTTCGCGCCTTTTTTTTGACAGCAAATTTCTCCGTTATGGAGAGTGATATGCGAAAAATAACCTCTTCACGATGATTTTTAGATCGAGAGCTTTCTTTTGGTTGGTTACATGATGGGTTTTAGATTTTCGCGCCTTTTTTTTATAGCAAATTTCTCCATTATGGAGAGTGATAGACGAAAAATAACCCCTTCACGATGATTTTTAGATCGAGAGCTTTCTTTTGGTTGGTTACATGATAGGTTTTCGATAGCAAATAGTTTTTAGATTTTCGCTCCTTTTTTTTTGATAGCAAATTTCTCCGTTATGGAGAGCAAATTTTTTTTAGATTTTCGCGCCTTTTTTGTTGATAGCAAATTTCTCCGTTATGGAGAGTGATATTCGAAAAATAACCTCTTCACGATGATTTTTAGATCGAGAGCTTTCTTTTGGTTGGTTACATGATAGGTTTTCAATAGCAAATAGTTTTTAGATTTTCGCGCCTTTTTTTTTGATAGCAAATTTCACCGTTAATGAGAGTGATATGCGAAAAATAACCTCTTCACGATGATTTTTAGATCGAGAGCTTTCTTTTGGTTGGTTACATGATAGGTTTTCGATAGCAAATAGTTTTTAGATTTCCGCGCCTTTTTTTTTATATCAAATTTCTCCGTTATGGAGAGTGATATGCGAAAAATAACCTCTTCACGATGATTTTTAGATCGAGAGCTTTCTTTTGGTTGGTTACATGATAGGTTTTCGATAGCAAATTTTTTTTAGATTTTCGCGCCTTTTTTTTGATAGCAAATTTCCCCGTTATGGAGAGTGATATGCGAAAAATAACCTCTTCACGATGATTTTTAGATCGAGAGCTTTCTTTTGGTTGGTTACATGATAGGTTTTCGATAGCAAATAGTTTTTAGATTTTCGCGACTTTTTTTTTGATAGCAAATTTCTCCGTTATGGAGAGTGATATGCGAAAAATAACCTCTTCACGATGATTTTTAGATCGAGAGCTTTCTTTTGGTTGGTTACATGACAGGTTTTCGATAGCAACTTTTTTTTAGATTTTCGCGCCTTTTTTTTGATAGCAAATTTCTCCGTTATGGAGAGTGATATGCGAAAAATAACCTCTTCACGATGATTTTTAGATCGAGAGCTTTCTTTTGGTTGGTTACATGATAGGTTTTCGATAGCAAATGGTTTTTAGAATTTCGCGACTTTTTTTTTGATAGCAAATTTCTCCGTTATGGAGAGTGATATGCGAAAAATAACCTCTTCACGATGATTTTTAGATCGAGAGCTTTCTTTTGGTTGGTTACATGACAGGTTTTCGATAGCAACTTTTTTTTAGATTTTCGCGCCTTTTTTTTGATAGCAAATTTCTCCGTTATGGAGAGTGATATGCGAAAAATAACCTCTTCACGATGATTTTTAGATCGAGAGCTTTCTTTTGGTTGGTTACATGATAGGTTTTCGATAGCAAATGGTTTTTAGAATTTCGCGCCTTTTTTTTGATAGCTAATTTCTCCGTTATGGAGAGTGATATGCGAAAAATAACCTCTTTACGATGATTTTTAGATCGAGAGCTTTCTTTTGGTTGGTTACATGATAGGTTTTCGATAGCAATTTTTTTTTAGATTTTCGCGCCTTTTTTTTGATAGCAAATTTCTCCGTTATGGAGAGTCATATGCGAAAAATAACCTCTTCACGATGATTTTTAGATCGAGATCTTTCTTTTGGTTGGTTACATGATAGGTTTTCGATAGCAAATAGTTTTTAGATTTTCGCGCCTTTTTTTTGACAGCAAATTTCTCCGTTATGGAGAGTGATATGCGAAAAATAACCTCTTCACGATGATTTTTAGATCGAGAGCTTTCTTTTGGTTGGTTACATGATAGGTTTTCGATAGCAAATAGTTTTTAGATTTTCGCTCCTTTTTTTTTTGATAGCAAATTTCTCCGTTATGGAGAGTAAATTTTTTTTAGATTTTCGCGCCTTTTTTGTTGATAGCAAATTTCTCCGTTATGGAGAGTGATATGCGAAAAATAACCTCTTCACGATGATTTTTAGATCGAGAGCTTTCTTTTGGTTGGTTACATGATAGGTTTTCAATAGCAAATAGTTTTTAGATTTTCGCGCCTTTTTTTTTTGATAGCAAATTTCACCGTTAATGAGAGTGATATGCGAAAAATAACCTCTTCACGATGATTTTTAGATCGAGAGCTTTCTTTTGGTTGGTTACATGATAGGTTTTCGATAGCAAATAGTTTTTAGATTTTCGCGCCTTTTTTTTTGATATCAAATTTCTCCGTTATGGAGAGTGATATGCGAAAAATAACCTCTTCACGATGATTTTTAGATCGAGAACTTTCTTTTGGTTGGTTACATGATAGGTTTTCGATAGCAAATTTTTTTTAGATTTTCGCGCCTTTTTTTTGATAGCAAATTTCCCCGTTATGGAGAGTGATATGCGAAAAATAACCTCTTCACGATGATTTTTAGATCGAGAGCTTTCTTTTGGTTGGTTACATGACAGGTTTTCGATAGCAACTTTTTTTTAGATTTTCGCGCCTTTTTTTTGATAGCAAATTTCTCCGTTATGGAGAGTGATATGCGAAAAATAACCTCTTCACGATGATTTTTAGATCGAGAGCTTTCTTTTGGTTGGTTACATGATAGGTTTTCGATAGCAAATGGTTTTTAGAATTTCGCGCCTTTTTTTTGATAGCTAATTTCTCCGTTATGGAGAGTGATATGCGAAAAATAACCTCTTTACGATGATTTTTAGATCGAGAGCTTTCTTTTGGTTGGTTACATGATAGGTTTTCGATAGCAATTTTTTTTTAGATTTTCGCGCCTTTTTTTTGATAGCAAATTTCTCCGTTATGGAGAGTCATATGCGAAAAATAACCTCTTCACGATGATTTTTAGATCGAGATCTTTCTTTTGGTTGGTTACATGATAGGTTTTCGATAGCAAATAGTTTTTAGATTTTCGCGCCTTTTTTTTGACAGCAAATTTCTCCGTTATGGAGAGTGATATGCGAAAAATAACCTCTTCACGATGATTTTTAGATCGAGAGCTTTCTTTTGGTTGGTTACATGATAGGTTTTCGATAGCAAATAGTTTTTAGATTTTCGCTCCTTTTTTTTTGATAGCAAATTTCTCCGTTATGGAGAGTAAATTTTTTTTAGATTTTCGCGCCTTTTTTGTTGATAGCAAATTTCTCCGTTATGGAGAGTGATATGCGAAAAATAACCTCTTCACGATGATTTTTAGATCGAGAGCTTTCTTTTGGTTGGTTACATGTAAGGTTTTCAATAGCAAATAGTTTTTAGATTTTCGCGCCTTTTTTTTTTGATAGCAAATTTCACCGTTAATGAGAGTGATATGCGAAAAATAACCTCTTCACGATGATTTTTAGATCGAGAGCTTTCTTTTGGTTGGTTACATGATAGGTTTTCGATAGCAAATAGTTTTTAGATTTTCGCGGCTTTTTTTTTTGATATCAAATTTCTCCGTTATGGAGAGTGATATGCGAAAAATAACCTCTTCACGATGATTTTTAGATCGAGAACTTTCTTTTGGTTGGTTACATGATAGGTTTTCGATAGCAAATTTTTTTTAGATTTTCGCGCCTTTTTTTTGATAGCAAATTTCCCCGTTATGGAGAGTGATATGCGAAAAATAACCTCTTGACGATGATTTTTAGATCGAGAGCTTTCTTTTGGTTGGTTACATGATAGGTTTTCGATAGCAAATAGTTTTTAGATTTTCGCGCCTTTTTTTTGATAGCTAATTTCTCCGTTATGGAGAGTGATATGCGAAAAATAACCTCTTCACGATGATTTTTAGATCGAGATCTTTCTTTTGGTTGGTTACATGATAGGTTTTCGATAGCAACTTTTTTTTAGATTTTCGCGCCTTTTTTTTGATAGCAAATTTCTCCGTTATGGAGAGTGATATGCGAAAAATAACCTCTTCACGATGATTTTTAGATCGAGAGCTTTCTTTTGGTTGGTTACATGATAGGTTTTCGATAGCAAATAGTTTTTAGATTTTCGCGCCTTTTTTTTGATAGCTAATTTCTCCGTTATGGAGAGTGATATGCGAAAAATAACCTCTTCACGATGATTTTTAGATCGAGAGCTTTCTTTTGGTTGGTTACATGATAGGTTTTCGATAGCAATTTTTTTTTAGATTTTCGCGCCTTTTTTTTTGATAGCAAATTTCTCCGTTATGGAGAGTCATATGCGAAAAATAACCACTTCACGATGATTTTTAGATCGAGATCTTTCTTTTGGTTGGTTACATGATAGGTTTTCGATAGCAAATAGTTTTTAGATTTTCGCGCCTTTTTTTTGACAGCAAATTTCTCCGTTATGGAGAGTGATATGCGAAAAATAACCTCTTCACGATGATTTTTAGATCGAGAGCTTTCTTTTGGTTGGTTACATGATGGGTTTTAGATTTTCGCGCCTTTTTTTTTATAGCAAATTTCTCCATTATGGAGAGTGATAGACGAAAAATAACCCCTTCACGATGATTTTTAGATCGAGAGCTTACTTTTGGTTGGTTACATGATAGGTTTTCGATAGCAAATAGTTTTTAGATTTTCGCTCCTTTTTTTTTTGATAGCAAATTTCTCCGTTATGGAGAGCAAATTTTTTTTAGATTTTCGCGCCTTTTTTGTTGATAGCAAATTTCTCCGTTATGGAGAGTGATATGCGAAAAATAACCTCTTCACGATGATTTTTAGATCGAGAGCTTTCTTTTGGTTGGTTACATGATAGGTTTTCAATAGCAAATAGTTTTTAGATTTTCGCGCCTTTTTTTTTGATAGCAAATTTCACCGTTATGGAGAGTGATATGCGAAAAATAACCTCTTGACGATGATTTTTAGATCGAGAGCTTTCTTTTGGTTGGTTACATGATAGGTTTTCGATAGCAAATAGTTTTTAGATTTTCGCGCCTTTTTTTTGATAGCAAATTTCCCCGTTATGGAGAGTGATATGCGAAAAATAACCTCTTGACGATGATTTTTAGATCGAGAGCTTTCTTTTGGTTGGTTACATGATAGGTTTTCGATAGCAAATAGTTTTTAGATTTTCGCGCCTTTTTTTTGATAGCTAATTTCTCCGTTATGGAGAGTGATATGCGAAAAATAACCTCTTCACGATGATTTTTAGATCGAGATCTTTCTTTTGGTTGGTTACATGATAGGTTTTCGATAGCAACTTTTTTTTAGATTTTCGCGCCTTTTTTTTGATAGCAAATTTCTCCGTTATGGAGAGTGATATGCGAAAAATAACCTCTTCACGATGATTTTCAGATCGAGAGCTTTCTTTTGGTTGGTTACATGATAGGTTTTCGATAGCAAATAGTTTTTAGATTTTCGCGCCTTTTTTTTGATAGCTAATTTCTCCGTTATGGAGAGTGATATGCGAAAAATAACCTCTTCACGATGATTTTTAGATCGAGAGCTTTCTTTTGGTTGGTTACATGATAGGTTTTCGATAGCAATTTTTTTTTAGATTTTCGCGCCTTTTTTTTTGATAGCAAATTTCTCCGTTATGGAGAGTCATATGCGAAAAATAACCACTTCACGATGATTTTTAGATCGAGATCTTTCTTTTGGTTGGTTACATGATAGGTTTTCGATAGCAAATAGTTTTTAGATTTTCGCGCCTTTTTTTTGACAGCAAATTTCTCCGTTATGGAGAGTGATATGCGAAAAATAACCTCTTCACGATGATTTTTAGATCGAGAGCTTTCTTTTGGTTGGTTACATGATGGGTTTTAGATTTTCGCGCCTTTTTTTTTATAGCAAATTTCTCCATTATGGAGAGTGATAGACGAAAAATAACCCCTTCACGATGATTTTTAGATCGAGAGCTTACTTTTGGTTGGTTACATGATAGGTTTTCGATAGCAAATAGTTTTTAGATTTTCGCTCCTTTTTTTTTTGATAGCAAATTTCTCCGTTATGGAGAGCAAATTTTTTTTAGATTTTCGCGCCTTTTTTGTTGATAGCAAATTTCTCCGTTATGGAGAGTGATATGCGAAAAATAACCTCTTCACGATGATTTTTAGATCGAGAGCTTTCTTTTGGTTGGTTACATGATAGGTTTTCAATAGCAAATAGTTTTTAGATTTTCGCGCCTTTTTTTTTGATAGCAAATTTCACCGTTAATGAGAGTGATATGCGAAAAATAACCTCTTCACGATGATTTTTAGATCGAGAGCTTTCTTTTGGTTGGTTACATGATAGGTTTTCGATAGCAAATAGTTTTTAGATTTTCGCGCCTTTTTTTTTTATATCAAATTTCTCCGTGATGGAGAGTGATATGCGAAAAATAACCTCTTCACGATGATTTTTAGATCGAGAGCTTTCTTTTGGTTGGTTACATGATAGGTTTTCGATAGCAAATTTTTTTTAGATTTTCGCGCCTTTTTTTTGATAGCAAATTTCCCCGTTATGGAGAGTGATATGCGAAAAATAACCTCTTCACGATGATTTTTAGATCGAGAGCTTTCTTTTGGTTGGTTACATGATAGGTTTCCGATAGCAAATAGTTTTTAGATTTTCGCGACTTTTTTTTTGATAGCAAATTTCTCCGTTATGGAGAGTGATATGCGAAAAATAACCTCTTCACGATGATTTTTAGATCGAGAGCTTTCTTTTGGTTGGTTACATGACAGGTTTTCGATAGCAACTTTTTTTTAGATTTTCGCGCCTTTTTTTTGATAGCAAATTTCTCCGTTATGGAGAGTGATATGCGAAAAATAACCTCTTCACGATGATTTTTAGATCGAGAGCTTTCTTTTGGTTGGTTACATGATAGGTTTTCGATAGCAAATAGTTTTTAGATTTTCGCGCCTTTTTTTTGATAGCTAATTTCTCCGTTATGGAGAGTGATATGCGAAAAATAACCTCTTCACGATGATTTTTAGATCGAGAGCTTTCTTTTGGTTGGTTACATGATAGGTTTTCGATAGCAATTTTTTTTTTAGATTTTCGCGCCTTTTTTTTGATAGCAAATTTCTCCGTTATGGAGAGTTATATGCGAAAAATAACCTCTTCACGATGATTTTTAGATCGAGATCTTTCTTTTGGTTGGTTACATGATAGGTTTTCGATAGCAAATAGTTTTTAGATTTTCGCGCCTTTTTTTTGACAGCAAATTTCTCCGTTATGGAGAGTGATATGCGAAAAATAACCTCTTCACGATGATTTTTAGATCGAGAGCTTTCTTTTGGTTGGTTACATGATGGGTTTTAGATTTTCGCGCCTTTTTTTTTATAGCAAATTTCTCCATTATGGAGAGTGATAGACGAAAAATAACCCCTTCACGATGATTTTTAGATCGAGAGCTTTCTTTTGGTTGGTTACATGATAGGTTTTCGATAGCAAATAGTTTTTAGATTTTCGCTCCTTTTTTTTTGATAGCAAATTTCTCCGTTATGGAGAGCAAATTTTTTTTAGATTTTCGCGCCTTTTTTGTTGATAGCAAATTTCTCCGTTATGGAGAGTGATATGCGAAAAATAACCTCTTCACGATGATTTTTAGATCGAGAGCTTTCTTTTGGTTGGTTACATGATAGGTTTTCAATAGCAAATAGTTTTTAGATTTTCGCGCCTTTTTTTTTGATAGCAAATTTCACCGTTAATGAGAGTGATATGCGAAAAATAACCTCTTCACGATGATTTTTAGATCGAGAGCTTTCTTTTGGTTGGTTACATGATAGGTTTTCGATAGCAAATAGTTTTTAGATTTTCGCGCCTTTTTTTTTTATATCAAATTTCTCCGTTATGGAGAGTGATATGCGAAAAATAACCTCTTCACGATGATTTTTAGATCGAGAGCTTTCTTTTGGTTGGTTACATGATAGGTTTTCGATAGCAAATTTTTTTTAGATTTTCGCGCCTTTTTTTTGATAGCAAATTTCCCCGTTATGGAGAGTGATATGCGAAAAATAACCTCTTCACGATGATTTTTAGATCGAGAGCTTTCTTTTGGTTGGTTACATGATAGGTTTTCGATAGCAAATAGTTTTTAGATTTTCGCGACTTTTTTTTTTGATAGCAAATTTCTCCGTTATGGAGAGTGATATGCGAAAAATAACCTCTTCACGATGATTTTTAGATCGAGAGCTTTCTTTTGGTTGGTTACATGATAGGTTTTCGATAGCAAATTTTTTTTAGATTTTCGCGCCTTTTTTTTGATAGCAAATTTCCCCGTTATGGAGAGTGATATGCGAAAAATAACCTCTTCACGATGATTTTTAGATCGAGAGCTTTCTTTTGGTTGGTTACATGATAGGTTTTCGATAGCAAATAGTTTTTAGATTTTCGCGACTCTTTTTTTGATAGCAAATTTCTCCGTTATTGAGAGTGATATGCGAAAAATAACCTCTTCACGATGATTTTTAGATCGAGAGCTTTCTTTTGGTTGGTTACATGATAGGTTTTCGATAAAATAGTTTTTAGATTTTCGCGCCTTTTTTTTTGATAGCAAATTTCTCCGTTATGGAGAGTGATATGCGAAAAATAACCTCTTCACGATGATTTTTATATCGAGAGCTTTCTTTTGGTTGGTTACATGATCGGTTTTCGATAGCAAATAGTTTTTAGATTTTCGTGCCTTTTTTTTTGATAGCAAATTTCTCCGTTATGGAGACTGATATGCGAAAAATAACCTCTTCACGATGATTTTTAGATCGAGAGCTTTCTTTTGGTTGGTTACATGATAGGTTTTAGATTTTCGCGCCTTTTTTTATAGCAAATTTCTCCGTTATGGAGAGTTATATGCGAAAAATAACCTCTTCACGATGATTTTTAGATCGAGATCTTTCTTTTGGTTGGTTACATGATAGGTTTTCGATAGCAAATAGTTTTTAGATTTTCGCGCCTTTTTTTTGACAGCAAATTTCTCCGTTATGGAGAGTGATATGCGAAAAATAACCTCTTCACGATGATTTTTAGATCGAGAGCTTTCTTTTGGTTGGTTACATGATGGGTTTTAGATTTTCGCGCCTTTTTTTTTATAGCAAATTTCTCCATTATGGAGAGTGATAGACGAAAAATAACCCCTTCACGATGATTTTTAGATCGAGAGCTTTCTTTTGGTTGGTTACATGATAGGTTTTCGATAGCAAATAGTTTTTAGATTTTCGCTCCTTTTTTTTTGATAGCAAATTTCTCCGTTATGGAGAGCAAATTTTTTTTAGATTTTCGCGCCTTTTTTGTTGATAGCAAATTTCTCCGTTATGGAGAGTGATATGCGAAAAATAACCTCTTCACGATGATTTTTAGATCGAGAGCTTTCTTTTGGTTGGTTACATGATAGGTTTTCAATAGCAAATAGTTTTTAGATTTTCGCGCCTTTTTTTTTGATAGCAAATTTCACCGTTAATGAGAGTGATATGCGAAAAATAACCTCTTCACGATGATTTTTAGATCGAGAGCTTTCTTTTGGTTGGTTACATGATAGGTTTTCGATAGCAAATAGTTTTTAGATTTTCGCGCCTTTTTTTTTTATATCAAATTTCTCCGTTATGGAGAGTGATATGCGAAAAATAACCTCTTCACGATGATTTTTAGATCGAGAGCTTTCTTTTGGTTGGTTACATGATAGGTTTTCGATAGCAAATTTTTTTTAGATTTTCGCGCCTTTTTTTTGATAGCAAATTTCCCCGTTATGGAGAGTGATATGCGAAAAATAACCTCTTCACGATGATTTTTAGATCGAGAGCTTTCTTTTGGTTGGTTACATGATAGGTTTTCGATAGCAAATAGTTTTTAGATTTTCGCGACTTTTTTTTTTGATAGCAAATTTCTCCGTTATGGAGAGTGATATGCGAAAAATAACCTCTTCACGATGATTTTTAGATCGAGAGCTTTCTTTTGGTTGGTTACATGATAGGTTTTCGATAGCAAATTTTTTTTAGATTTTCGCGCCTTTTTTTTGATAGCAAATTTCCCCGTTATGGAGAGTGATATGCGAAAAATAACCTCTTCACGATGATTTTTAGATCGAGAGCTTTCTTTTGGTTGGTTACATGATAGGTTTTCGATAGCAAATAGTTTTTAGATTTTCGCGACTCTTTTTTTGATAGCAAATTTCTCCGTTATTGAGAGTGATATGCGAAAAATAACCTCTTCACGATGATTTTTAGATCGAGAGCTTTCTTTTGGTTGGTTACATGATAGGTTTTCGATAAAATAGTTTTTAGATTTTCGCGCCTTTTTTTTTGATAGCAAATTTCTCCGTTATGGAGAGTGATATGCGAAAAATAACCTCTTCACGATGATTTTTATATCGAGAGCTTTCTTTTGGTTGGTTACATGATCGGTTTTCGATAGCAAATAGTTTTTAGATTTTCGTGCCTTTTTTTTTGATAGCAAATTTCTCCGTTATGGAGACTGATATGCGAAAAATAACCTCTTCACGATGATTTTTAGATCGAGAGCTTTCTTTTGGTTGGTTACATGATAGGTTTTAGATTTTCGCGCCTTTTTTTATAGCAAATTTCTCCGTTATGGAGAGTGATAGACGAAAAATAACCTCTTCACTATGATTTTTAGATCGAGAGCTTTCTTATGGTTGGTTACATGATAGGTTTTCGATAGCAACTTTTTTTTAGATTTTCGCGCCTTTTTTTTGATAGCAAATTTCTCCGTTATGGAGAGTGATATGCGAAAAATAACCTCTTCACGATGATTTTCAGATCGAGAGCTTTCTTTTGGTTGGTTACATGATAGGTTTTCGATAGCAAATAGTTTTTAGATTTTCGCGCCTTTTTTTTGATATCAAAGTTCTCCGTTATGGAGAGTGATATGCGAAAAATAACCTCTTCACGATGATTTTTAGATCGAGAGCTTTCTTTTGGTTGGTTACATGATAGGTTTTCGATAGCAAATTTTTTTTAGATTTTCGCGCCTTTTTTTTGATAGCAAATTTCTCCGTTATGGAGAGTGATATGCGAAAAATAACCTCTTCACGATGATTTTTAGATCGAGAGCTTTCTTTTGGTTGGTTACATGATAGGTTTTCGATAGCAAATAGTTTTTAGATTTTCGCGCCTTTTTTTTGATAGCTAATTTCTCCGTTATGGAGAGTGATATGCGAAAAATAACCTCTTCACGATGATTTTTAGATCGAGAGCTTTCTTTTGGTTGGTTACATGATAGGTTTTCGATAGCAATTTTTTTTTAGATTTTCGCGCCTTTTTTTTGATAGCAAATTTCTCCGTTATGGAGAGTCATATGCGAAAAATAACCTCTTCACGATGATTTTTAGATCGAGATCTTTCTTTTGGTTGGTTTCATGATGGGTTTTAGATTTTCGCGCCTTTTTTTTATAGCAAATTTCTCCATTATGGAGAGTGATAGACGAAAAATAACCCCTTCACGATGATTTTTAGATCGAGAGCTTTCTTTTGGTTGGTTACATGATAGGTTTTCGATAGCAATTTTTTTTTTAGATTTTCGCTCCTTTTTTTTTTGATAGCAAATTTCTCCGTTATGGAGAGCAAATTTTTTTTAGATTTTCGCGCCTTTTTTGTTGATAGCAAATTTCTCCGTTATGGAGAGTGATATGCGAAAAATAACCTCTTCACGATGATTTTTAGATCGAGAGCTTTCTTTTGGTTGGTTACATGATAGGTTTTCAATAGCAAATAGTTTTTAGATTTTCGCGCCTTTTTTTTGATAGCAAATTTCACCGTTAATGAGAGTGATATGCGAAAAATAACCTCTTCACGATGATTTTTAGATCGAGAGCTTTCTTTTGGTTGGTTACATGATGGGTTTTCGATAGCAAATAGTTTTTAGATTTTCGCGCCTTTTTTTTTATATCAAATTTCTCCGTTATGGAGAGTGATATGCGAAAAATAACCTCTTCACGATGATTTTCAGATCGAGAGCTTTCTTTTGGTTGGTTACATGATAGGTTTTCGAGAGCAAATTTTTTTTAGATTTTCGCGCCTTTTTTTTGATAGCAAATTTCCCCGTTATGGAGAGTGATATGCGAAAAATAACCTCTTCACGATGATTTTTAGATCGAGAGCTTTCTTTTGGTTGGTTACATGATAGGTTTTCGATAGCAAATAGTTTTTAGATTTTCGCGACTTTTTTTTTGATAGCAAATTTCTCCGTTATGGAGGGTGATATGCGAAAAATAACCTCTTCACGATGATTTTTAGATCGAGAGCTTTCTTTTGGTTGGTTACATGACAGGTTTTCGATAGCAAATAGTTTTTAGATTTTCGCGCCTTTTTTTTGACAGCAAATTTCTCCGTTATGGAGAGTGATATGCGAAAAATAACCCCTTCACGATGATTTTTAGATCGAGAGCTTTCTTTTGGTTGGTTACATGATAGGTTTTCGATAGCAATTTTTTTTTTAGATTTTCGCTCCTTTTTTTTTTGATAGCAAATTTCTCCGTTATGGAGAGCAAATTTTTTTTAGATTTTCGCGCCTTTTTTGTTGATAGCAAATTTCTCCGTTATGGAGAGTGATATGCGAAAAATAACCTCTTCACGATGATTTTTAGATCGAGAGCTTTCTTTTGGTTGGTTACATGATAGGTTTTCAATAGCAAATAGTTTTTAGATTTTCGCGCCTTTTTTTTGATAGCAAATTTCACCGTTAATGAGAGTGATATGCGAAAAATAACCTCTTCACGATGATTTTTAGATCGAGAGCTTTCTTTTGGTTGGTTACATGATGGGTTTTCGATAGCAAATAGTTTTTAGATTTTCGCGCCTTTTTTTTTATATCAAATTTCTCCGTTATGGAGAGTGATATGCGAAAAATAACCTCTTCACGATGATTTTCAGATCGAGAGCTTTCTTTTGGTTGGTTACATGATAGGTTTTCGAGAGCAAATTTTTTTTAGATTTTCGCGCCTTTTTTTTGATAGCAAATTTCCCCGTTATGGAGAGTGATATGCGAAAAATAACCTCTTCACGATGATTTTTAGATCGAGAGCTTTCTTTTGGTTGGTTACATGATAGGTTTTCGATAGCAAATAGTTTTTAGATTTTCGCGACTTTTTTTTTGATAGCAAATTTCTCCGTTATGGAGGGTGATATGCGAAAAATAACCTCTTCACGATGATTTTTAGATCGAGAGCTTTCTTTTGGTTGGTTACATGACAGGTTTTCGATAGCAAATAGTTTTTAGATTTTCGCGCCTTTTTTTTGACAGCAAATTTCTCCGTTATGGAGAGTGATATGCGAAAAATAACCCCTTCACGATGATTTTTAGATCGAGAGCTTTCTTTTGGTTGGTTACATGATGGGTTTTAGATTTTCGCGCCTATTTTTTTTATAGCAAATTTCTCCATTATGGAGAGTGATAGACGAAAAATAACCCCTTCACGATGATTTTTAGATCGAGAGCTTTCTTTTGGTTGGTTACATGACAGGTTTTCGATAGCAACTTTTTTTTAGATTTTCGCGCCTTTTTTTTGATAGCAAATTTCTCCGTTATGGAGAGTGATATGCGAAAAATAACCTCTTCACGATGATTTTTAGATCGAGAGCTTTCTTTTGGTTGGTTACATGATAGGTTTTCGATAGCAAATGGTTTTTAGATTTTCGCGCCTTTTTTTTGATAGCTAATTTCTCCGTTATGGAGAGTGATATGCGAAAAATAACCTCTTCACGATGATTTTTAGATCGAGAGCTTTCTTTTGGTTGGTTACATGATAGGTTTTCGATAGCAATTTTTTTTTAGATTTTCGCGCCTTTTTTTTGATAGCAAATTTCTCCGTTATGGAGAGTCATATGCGAAAAATAACCTCTTCACGATGATTTTTAGATCGAGATCTTTCTTTTGGTTGGTTACATGATAGGTTTTCGATAGCAAATAGTTTTTAGATTTTCGCGCCTTTTTTTTGACAGCAAATTTCTCCGTTATGGAGAGTGATATGCGAAAAATAACCTCTTCACGATGATTTTTAGATCGAGAGCTTTCTTTTGGTTGGTTACATGATGGGTTTTAGATTTTCGCGCCTTTTTTTTTATAGCAAATTTCTCCATTATGGAGAGTGATAGACGAAAAATAACCCCTTCACGATGATTTTTAGATCGAGAGCTTTCTTTTGGTTGGTTACATGATAGGTTTTCGATAGCAAATAGTTTTTAGATTTTCGCTCCTTTTTTTTTTGATAGCAAATTTCTCCGTTATGGAGAGCAAATTTTTTTTAGATTTTCGCGCCTTTTTTGTTGATAGCAAATTTCTCCGTTATGGAGAGTGATATGCGAAAAATAACCTCTTCACGATGATTTTTAGATCGAGACCTTTCTTTTGGTTGGTTACATGATAGGTTTTCAATAGCAAATAGTTTTTAGATTTTCGCGCCTTTTTTTTGATAGCAAATTTCCCCGTTATGGAGAGTGATATGCGAAAAATAACCTCTTCACGATGATTTTTAGATCGAGAGCTTTCTTTTGGTTGGTTACATGATAGGTTTTCGATAGCAAATAGTTTTTAGATTTTCGCGACTCTTTTTTTGATAGCAAATTTCTCCGTTATTGAGAGTGATATGCGAAAAATAACCTCTTCACGATGATTTTTAGATCGAGAGCTTTCTTTTGGTTGGTTACATGATAGGTTTTCGATAGCAAATAGTTTTTAGATTTTCGCGACTTTTTTTTTGATAGCAAATTTCTCCGTTATGGAGGGTGATATGCGAAAAATAACCTCTTCACGATGATTTTTAGATCGAGAGCTTTCTTTTGGTTGGTTACATGACAGGTTTTCGATAGCAAATAGTTTTTAGATTTTCGCGCCTTTTTTTTGACAGCAAATTTCTCCGTTATGGAGAGTGATATGCGAAAAATAACCTCTTCACGATGATTTTTATATCGAGAGCTTTCTTTTGGTTGGTTACATGATAGGTTTTCGATAGCAAATTTTTTTTAGATTTTCGCGCCTTTTTTGTTGATAGCAAATTTCTCCGTTATGGAGAGTGATATGCGAAAAATAACCTCTTCACGATGATTTTTATATCGAGAGCTTTCTTTTGGTTGGTTACATGATAGGTTTTCGATAGCAAATTTTTTTTAGATTTTCGCGCCTTTTTTGTTGATAGCAAATTTCTCCGTTATGGAGAGTGATATGCGAAAAATAACCTCTTCACGATGATTTTTAGATCGAGACCTTTCTTTTGGTTGGTTACATGATAGGTTTTCAATAGCAAATAGTTTTTAGATTTTCGCGCCTTTTTTTTGATAGCAAATTTCCCCGTTATGGAGAGTGATATGCGAAAAATAACCTCTTCACGATGATTTTTAGATCGAGAGCTTTCTTTTGGTTGGTTACATGATAGGTTTTCGATAGCAAATAGTTTTTAGATTTTCGCGACTCTTTTTTTGATAGCAAATTTCTCCGTTATTGAGAGTGATATGCGAAAAATAACCTCTTCACGATGATTTTTGGATCGAGAGCTTTCTTTTGGTTGGTTACATGATAGGTTTTAGATTTTCGCGCCTTTTTTTATAGCAAATTTCTCCGTTATGGAGAGTGATAGACGAAAAATAACCTCTTCACTATGATTTTTAGATCGAGAGCTTTCTTATGGTTGGTTACATGATAGGTTTTCGATAGCAACTTTTTTTTAGATTTTCGCGCCTTTTTTTTGATAGCAAATTTCTCCGTTATGGAGAGTGATATGCGAAAAATAACCTCTTCACGATGATTTTCAGATCGAGAGCTTTCTTTTGGTTGGTTACATGATAGGTTTTCGATAGCAAATAGTTTTTAGATTTTCGCGCCTTTTTTTTTGATATCAAAGTTCTCCGTTATGGAGAGTGATATGCGAAAAATAACCTCTTCACGATGATTTTTAGATCGAGAGCTTTCTTTTGGTTGGTTACATGATAGGTTTTCGATAGCAAATTTTTTTTAGATTTTCGCGCCTTTTTTTTGATAGCAAATTTCTCCGTTATGGAGAGTGATATGCGAAAAATAACCTCTTCACGATGATTTTTAGATCGAGAGCTTTCTTTTGGTTGGTTACATGATAGGTTTTCGATAGCAAATAGTTTTTAGATTTTCGCGCCTTTTTTTTGATAGCTAATTTCTCCGTTATGGAGAGTGATATGCGAAAAATAACCTCTTCACGATGATTTTTAGATCGAGAGCTTTCTTTTGGTTGGTTACATGATAGGTTTTCGATAGCAATTTTTTTTTTAGATTTTCGCGCCTTTTTTTTGATAGCAAATTTCTCCGTTATGGAGAGTCATATGCGAAAAATAACCTCTTCACGATGATTTTTAGATCGAGATCTTTCTTTTGGTTGGTTACATGATGGGTTTTAGATTTTCGCGCCTTTTTTTTTATAGCAAATTTCTCCATTATGGAGAGTGATAGACGAAAAATAACCCCTTCACGATGATTTTTAGATCGAGAGCTTTCTTTTGGTTGGTTACATGATAGGTTTTCGATAGCAAATAGTTTTTAGATTTTCGCTCCTTTTTTTTTTGATAGCAAATTTCTCCGTTATGTAGAGCAAATTTTTTTTAGATTTTCGCGCCTTTTTTGTTGATAGCAAATTTCTCCGTTATGGAGAGTGATATGCGAAAAATAACCTCTTCACGATGATTTTTAGATCGAGAGCTTTCTTTTGGTTGGTTACATGATAGGTTTTCAATAGCAAATAGTTTTTAGATTTTCGCGCCTTTTTTTTGATAGCAAATTTCACCGTTAATGAGAGTGATATGCGAAAAATAACCTCTTCACGATGATTTTTAGATCGAGAGCTTTCTTTTGGTTGGTTACATGATGGGTTTTCGATAGCAAATAGTTTTTAGATTTTCGCGCCTTTTTTTTTGATATCAAATTTCTCCGTTATGGAGAGTGATATGCGAAAAATAACCTCTTCACGATGATTTTTAGATCGAGAGCTTTCTTTTGGTTGGTTACATGATAGGTTTTCGAGAGCAAATTTTTTTTAGATTTTCGCGCCTTTTTTTTGATAGCAAATTTCCCCGTTATGGAGAGTGATATGCGAAAAATAACCTCTTCACGATGATTTTTAGATCGAGAGCTTTCTTTTGGTTGGTTACATGATAGGTTTTCGATAGCAAATAGTTTTTAGATTTTCGCGACTTTTTTTTTGATAGCAAATTTCTCCGTTATGGAGGGTGATATGCGAAAAATAACCTCTTCACGATGATTTTTAGATCGAGAGCTTTCTTTTGGTTGGTTACATGACAGGTTTTCGATAGCAAATAGTTTTTAGATTTTCGCGCCTTTTTTTTGACAGCAAATTTCTCCGTTATGGAGAGTGATATGCGAAAAATAACCTCTTCACGATGATTTTTAGATCGAGAGCTTTCTTTTGGTTGGTTACATGATGGGTTTTAGATTTTCGCGCCTTTTTTTTTTATAGCAAATTTCTCCGTTATGGAGAGTGATATGCGAAAAATAACCTCTTCACGATGATTTTTAGATCGAGAGCTTTCTTTTGGTTGGTTACATGATGGGTTTTAGATTTTCGCGCCTTTTTTTTTATAGCAAATTTCTCCATTATGGAGAGTGATAGACGAAAAATAACCCCTTCACGATGATTTTTAGATCGAGAGCTTTCTTTTGGTTGGTTACATGATAGGTTTTCGATAGCAAATAGTTTTTAGATTTTCGCGCCTTTTTTTTGACAGCAAATTTCTCCGTTATGGAGAGTGATATGCGAAAAATAACCTCTTCACGATGATTTTTAGATCGAGAGCTTTCTTTTGGTTGGTTACATGATGGGTTTTAGATTTTCGCGCCTTTTTTTTTTATAGCAAATTTCTCCATTATGGAGAGTGATAGACGAAAAATAACCCCTTGACGATGATTTTTAGATCGAGAGCTTTCTTTTGGTTGGTTACATGATAGGTTTTCGATAGCAAATAGTTTTTAGATTTTCGCTCCTTTTTTTTTGATAGCAAATTTCTCCGTTATGGAGAGCAAATTTTTTTTAGATTTTCGCGCCTTTTTTGTTGATAGCAAATTTCTCCGTTATGGAGAGTGATATGCGAAAAATAACCTCTTCACGATGATTTTTAGATCGAGACCTTTCTTTTGGTTGGTTACATGATAGGTTTTCAATAGCAAATAGTTTTTAGATTTTCGCGCCTTTTTTTTTGATAGCAAATTTCACCGTTAATGAGAGTGATATGCGAAAAATAACCTCTTCACGATGATTTTTAGATCGAGAGCTTTCTTTTGGTTGGTTACATGATAGGTTTTCGATAGCAAATAGTTTTTAGATTTTCGCGCCTTTTTTTTTTATATCAAATTTCTCCGTTATGGAGAGTGATATGCGAAAAATAACCTCTTCACGATGATTTTTAGATCGAGAGCTTTCTTTTGGTTGGTTACATGATAGGTTTTCGATAGCAAATTTTTTTTAGATTTTCGCGCCTTTTTTTTGATAGCAAATTTCCCCGTTATGGAGAGTGATATGCGAAAAATAACCTCTTCACGATGATTTTTAGATCGAGAGCTTTCTTTTGGTTGGTTACATGACAGGTTTTCGATAGCAACTTTTTTTTAGATTTTCGCGCCTTTTTTTTGATAGCAAATTTCTCCGTTATGGAGAGTGATATGCGAAAAATAACCTCTTCACGATGATTTTTAGATCGAGAGCTTTCTTTTGGTTGGTTACATGATAGGTTTTCGATAGCAAATAGTTTTTAGATTTTCGCGCCTTTTTTTTGATAGCTAATTTCTCCGTTATGGAGAGTGATATGCGAAAAATAACCTCTTCACGATGATTTTTAGATCGAGAGCTTTCTTTTGGTTGGTTACATGATAGGTTTTCGATAGCAATTTTTTTTTTAGATTTTCGCGGCTTTTTTTTGATAGCAAATTTCTCCGTTATGGAGAGTCATATGCGAAAAATAACCTCTTCACGATGATTTTTAGATCGAGATCTTTCTTTTGGTTGGTTACATGATAGGTTTTCGATAGCAAAAAGTTTTTAGATTTTCGCGCCTTTTTTTTGACAGCAAATTTCTCCGTTATGGAGAGTGATATGCGAAAAATAACCTCTTCACGATGATTTTTAGATCGAGAGCTTTCTTTTGGTTGGTTACATGATGGGTTTTAGATTTTCGCGCCTTTTTTATAGCAAATTTCTCCATTATGGAGAGTGATAGACGAAAAATAACCCCTTCACGATGATTTTTAGATCGAGAGCTTTCTTTTGGTTGGTTACATGATAGGTTTTCGATAGCAAATAGTTTTTAGATCTTCGCTCCTTTTTTTTTTGATATCAAATTTCTCCGTTATGGAGAGCAAATTTTTTTTAGATTTTCGCGCCTTTTTTGTTGATAGCAAATTTCTCCGTTATGGAGAGTGATATGCGAAAAATAACCTCTTCACGATGATTTTTAGATCGAGAGCTTTCTTTTGGTTGGTTACATGATAGGTTTTCAATAGCAAATAGTTTTTAGATTTTCGCGCCTTTTTTTTTGATAGCAAATTTCACCGGTAATGAGAGTGATATGCGAAAAATAACCTCTTCACGATGATTTTTAGATCGAGAGCTTTCTTTTGGTTGGTTACATGACAGGTTTTCGATAGCAACTTTTTTTTAGATTTTCGCACCTTTTTTTTGATAGCAAATTTCTCCGTTATGGAGAGTGATATACGAAAAATAACCTCTTCACGATGATTTTTAGATCGAGAGCTTTCTTTTGGTTGGTTACATGATAGGTTTTCGATAGCAAATAGTTTTTAGATTTTCGCGCCTTTTTTTTGATAGCTAATTTCTCCGTTATGGAGAGTGATATGCGAAAAATAACCTCTTCTCGATGATTTTTAGATCGAGAGCTTTCTTTTGGTTGGTTACATGATAGGTTTTCGATAGCAATTTTTTTTTAGATTTTCGCGCCTTTTTTTTGATAGCAAATTTCTACGTTATGGAGAGTCATATGCGAAAAATAACCTCTTCACGATGATTTTTAGATCGAGAGCTTTCTTTTGGTTGATTACATGATGGGTTTTAGATTTTCGCGCCTTTTTTTTTATAGCAAATTTCTCCATTATGGAGAGTGATAGACGAAAAATAACCCCTTCACGATGATTTTTAGATCGAGAGCTTTCTTTTGGTTGGTTACATGATAGGTTTTGGATAGCAAATAGTTTTTAGATTTTCGCGCCTTTTTTTTTGATAACAAATTTCTCCGTTAATGAGAGTGATATGCGAAAAATAACCTCTTCACGATGATTTTTAGATCGAGAGCTTTCTTTTGGTTGGTTACATGATAGGTTTTCGATAGCAAATTTTTTTTAGATTTTCGCGCCTTTTTTTTGATAGCAAATTTCTCCGTTATGGAGAGCAAATTTTTTTTAGATTTTCTCGCCTTTTTTGTTGATAGCAAATTTCTCAGTTATGGAGAGTGATATGCGAAAAATAACCTCTTCACGATGATTTTTAGATCGAGAGCTTTCTTTTGGTTGGTTACATGATAGGTTTTCAATAGCAAATAGTTTTTAGATTTTCGCGCCTTTTTTGTTGATAGCAAATTTCTCCGTTATGGAGAGTGATATGCGAAAAATAACCTCTTCACGATGATTTTTAGATCGAGAGCTTTCTTTTGGTTGGTTACATGATAGGTTTTCGATAGCAAATAGTTTTTAGATTTTCGCTCCTTTTTTTTTAAAGCAAATTTCTCCGTTATGGAGAGTGATAGACGAAAAATAACGTCTTCACGATGATTTTTAGATCGAGAGCTTTCTTTTGGTTGGTAACATGATAGGTTTTCGATAGCAAATAGTTTTTAGATTTTCGCGCCTTTTTTTTTATAGCAAATTTCTCCGTTATGGAGAGTGATATGCGAAAAATAACCTCTTCACGATGATTTTTAGATCGAGAGCTTTCTTTTGGTTGGTTACATGATAGGTTTTCGATAACAATTTTTTTTTGGAATTTCGCGCCTTTTTTTTTAAGCAAATTTCTCCGTTATGGAGAGCAAATTTTTTTTAGATTTTCGCGACTTTTTTTTGATAGCAAATTTCTCCGTTATGGAAAGTCATATGCGAAAAATAACTTCTTCACGATGATTTTTAGATCGAGATCTTTCTTTTGGTTGGTTACATGATAGGTTTTCGATAGCATATAGTTTTTAGATTTTCGCTCCTTTTTTTTTATAGCAAATTTCTCCGTTATGGAGAGTGATAGACGAAAAATAACGTCTTCACGATGATTTTTAGATCGAGAGCTTCCTTTTGGTGTGTTACATGATAGGTTTTCGATAGCAAATAGTTTTTAGATTTTCGCGCCTTTTTTTTTATAGCAAATTTCTCCGTTATGGAGAGTGATATGCGAAAAATAACCTCTTCACGATGATTTTCAGATCGAGAGCTTTCTTTTGGTTGGTTACATGATAGGTTTTCGATAACAATTTTTTTTTGGATTTTCGCGCCTTTTTTTTGATAGCAAATTTCTCCGTTATGGAGAGTGATATGCGAAAAATAACCTCTTCACGATGATTTTCAGATCGAGAGCTTTCTTTTGGTTGGTTACATGATAGGTTTTCGATAGCAAATAGTTTTTAGATTTTCGCGCCTTTTTTTTTATAGCAAATTTTTCCGTTATGGAGAGTGATATGCGAAAAATAACCTCTTCACGATGATTTTTAGATCGAGAGCTTTCTTTTGGTTGGTTACATGATAGGTTTTCGATAGCAAATAGTTTTTAGATTTTCGCGCCTTTTTTTTTGATAGCAAATTTCTCCGTTATGGAGAGTGATTTGCAAAAATTAAGGTCTTCACGATGATTTTTAGATCGAGAGCTTTCTTTTGGTTGGTTACATGATAGGTTTTCGATAGCAAATAGTTTTTAGATTTTCGCGCCTTTTTTTTTGATAGCAAATTTCTCCGTTATGGAGAGTGATTTGCAAAAATTAACGTCTTCACGATGATTTTTAGATCGAGAGCTTTCTTTTGGTTGGTTACATGATAGGTTTTCGATAGCAAATAGTTTTTAGATTTTCGCTCCTTTTTTTTTGATAGCAAATTTCTCCGTTATGGAGAGCAAATTTTTTTTAGATTTTCGCGCCTTTTTTTTGATAGCAAATTTCTCCGTTATGGAGAGTCATATGCGAAAAATAACTTCTTCACGATGATTTTTAGATCGAGATCTTTCTTTTGGTTGGTTACATGATAGGTTTTCGATAGCAAATAGTTTTTAGATTTTCGCTCCTTTTTTTTATAGCAAATTTCTCCGTTATGGAGAGTGATAGACGAAAAATAACCTCTTCACGATGATTTTTAGATCGAGAGCTTTCTTTTGGTTGGTTATATGATAGGTTTTCGATAGCAACTTTTTTTTAGATTTTCGCGCCTTTTTTTATAGCAAATTTCTCCGTTATGGAGAGTGATATGCGAAAAATAACCTCTTCACGATGATTTTTAGATCGAGAGCTTTCTTTTGGTTGGTTACATGATAGGTTTTCGATAGCAATTTTTTTTTGGATTTTCGCGCCTTTTTTTTTGATAGCAAATTTCTCCGTTATGGAGAGTGATATGCGAAAAATAACCTCTTCACGATGATTTTCAGATCGAGAGCTTTCTTTTGGTTGGTTACATGATAGGTTTTCGATAGCAAATAGTTTTTAGATTTTCGCGCCTTTTTTTTGATAGCAAATTTCTCCGTTATGGAGAGTGATATGCGAAAAATAACCTCTTCACGATGATTTTTAGATCGAGAGCTTTCTTTTGGTTGGTTACATGATAGGTTTTCGATAGCAAATAGTTTTTAGATTTTCGCTCCTTTTTTTTGATAGCAAATTTCTCCGTTATGGAGAGTGATATTCGAAAAATAACCTTTTCACGATGATTTTTAGATCGAGAGCTTTCTTTTGGTTGGTTACATGATAGGTTTTCGATAGCAAATAATTTTTAGATTTTCGCGCCTTTTTTTTTTATAGCAAATTTCTCCGTTATGGAGAGTGATATGCGAAAAATAACCTCTTCACGATGATTTTTAGATCGAGAGCTTTCTTTTGGTTGGTTACATGATAGGTTTTCGATAGCAAATAGTTTTTAGATTTTCGCTCCTTTTTTTGATAGCAAATTTCTCCGTTATGGAGAGCAAATTTTTTTTAGATTTTCGCGCCTTTTTTGTTGATAGCAAATTTCTACGTTATGGAGAGTGATATGCGAAAAATAACCTCTTCACGATGATTTTTAGATCGAGAGCTTTCTTTTGGTTGGTTACATGATAGGTTTTCGATAGCAAATAGTTTTTAGATTTTCGCGCTTTTTTTTTAAAGCAAATTTCTCCGTTATGGAGAGTGATATGCGAAAAATAACCTTTTCACGATGATTTTTAGATCGAGAGCTTTCTTTTGGTTGGTTACATGATAGGTTTTCGATAGCAAATAGTTTTTAGATTTTCGCGCCTTTTTTTTTGATAGCAAATTTCTCCGTTATGGAGAGTGATATGCAAAAATTAACGTCTTCACGATGATTTTTAGATCGAGAGCTTTCTTTTGGTTGGTTACATGATAGGTTTTCGATAGCAAATTTTTTTTAGATTTTCGCGCCTTTTTTTTGATAGCAAATTTCTCCGTTATGGAGAGTGATATGCGAAAAATAACCTCTTCACGATGATTTTTAGATCGAGAGCTTTCTTTTGGTTGGTTACATGATAGGTTTTCGATAGCAAATAGTTTTTAGATTTTCGCGCCTTTTTTTTTGATAGCAAATTTCTCCGTTATGGAGAGTGATATGCGAAAAATAACCTCTTCACGATGATTTTTAGATCGAGAGCTTTCTTTTGGTTGGTTACATGATAGGTTTTCGATAGCAAATAGTTTTTAGATTTTCGCTCCTTTTTTTTGATAGCAAATTTCTCCGTTATGGAGAGTGATATGCGAAAAATAACCTCTTCACGATGATTTTTAGATCGAGAGCTTTCTTTTGGTTGGTTACATGTTAGGTTTTCGATATCAAATTTTTTTTAGATTTTCGCGCCTTTTTTTGATAGCAAATTTCTCCGTTATGGAGAGTGATATGCGAAAAATAACCTTTTCACGATGATTTTTAGATCGAGAGCTTTCTTTTGGTTGGTTACATGATAGGTTTTCGATAGCAAATAATTTTTAGATTTTCGCGCCTTTTTTTTTTATAGCAAATTTCTCCGTTATGGAGAGTGATATGCGAAAAATAACTTCTTCACGATGATTTTTAGATCGAGAGCTTTCTTTTGGTTGGTTACATGATAGGTTTTCGATAGCAAATAGTTTTTAGATTTTCCCTCCTTTTTTTTGATAGCAAATTTCTCCGTTATGGAGAGCAAATTTTTTTTAGATTTTCGCACCTTTTTTGTTGATAGCAAATTTCTACGTTATGGAGAGTGATATGCGAAAAATAACCTCTTCACGATGATTTTTAGATCGAGAGCTTTCTTTTGGTTGGTTACATGATAGGTTTTCGATAGCAAATAGTTTTTAGATTTTCGCGCCTTTATTTTTGAAAGCAAATTTCTCCGTTATGGAGAGTGATATGCGAAAAATAACCTTTTCACGATGATTTTTAGATCGAGAGCTTTCTTTTGGTTGGTTACATGATAGGTTTTCGATAGCAAATAGTTTTTAGATTTTCGCGCCTTTTTTTTGATAGCAAATTTCTCCGTTATGGAGAGTGATATGCAAAAATTAACGTCTTCACGATGATTTTTAGATCGAGAGCTTTCTTTTGGTTGGTTACATGATAGGTTTTCGATAGCAAATAGTTTTTAGATTTTCGCTCCTTTTTTTATCATAGCAAATCTCTCCGTTATGGAGAGCAAATTTTTTTTAGATTTTCGCGCCTTTTTTTTGATAGCAAATTTCTCCGTTATGGAGAGTCATATGCGAAAAATAACCTCTTCACGATGATTTTTAGATCGAGATCTTTCTTTTGGTTGGTTACATGATAGGTTTTCGATAGCAAATAGTTTTTAGATTTTCGCGCCTTTTTTTTGATAGCAAATTTCTCCGTTATGGAGAGTCATATGCGAAAAATAACCTCTTCACGATGATTTTTAGATCGAGATCTTTCTTTTGGTTGGTTACATGATAGGTTTTCGATAGCAAATAGTTTTTAGATTTTCGCGCCTTTATTTTGATAGCAAATTTCTCCGTTATGGAGAGTGATATGCGAAAAATAACCTCTTCACGATGATTTTTAGATCGAGAGCTTTCTTTTGGTTGGTTACATGATAGGTTTTCGATAGCAAATAGTTTTTAGATTTTCGCTCCTTTTTTTTTGATAGCAAATTTCTCCGTTATGGAGAGCAAATTTTTTTTAGATTTTCGCGCCTTTTTTGTTGATAGCAAATTTCTACGTTATGGAGAGTGACATGCGAAAAATAACCTCTTGACGATGATTTTTAGATCGAGAGCTTTCTTTTGGTTGGTTACATGATAGGTTTTCGATAGCAAATAGTTTTTAGATTTTCGCGCCTTTTTTTTTTGAAAGCAAATTTCTCCGTTATGGAGAGTGATATGCGAAAAATAACCTTTTCACGATGATTTTTAGATCGAGAGCTTTCTTTTGGTTGGTTACATGATAGGTTTTCGATAGCAAATAGTTTTTAGATTTTCGCTCCTTTTTCTATCATAGCAAATCTCTCCGTTATGGAGAGCAAATTTTTTTTAGATTTTCGCGCCTTTTTTTTTGATAGCAAATTTCTCCGTTATGGAGAGTCATATGCGAAAAATAACCTCTTCACGATGATTTTTAGATCGAGATCTTTCTTTTGGTTGGTTACATGATAGGTTTTCGTTAGCAAATAGTTTTTAGATTTTCGCGCCTTTTTTTTGATAGCAAATTTCTCCGTTATGGAGAGTGATATGCGAAAAATAACCTCTTCACGATGATTTTTAGATCGAGAGCTTTCTTTTGGTTGGTTACATGATAGGTTTTCGATAGCAAATTTTTTTTACATTTTCGCGCCTTTTTTTTGATAGCAAATTTCTCCGTTATGGAGAGTGATATGCGAAAAATAACCTCTTCACGATGATTTTTAGATCGAGAGCTTTCTTTTGGTTGGTTACATGATAGGTTTTCGATAGCAACTTTTTTTTAGATTTCCGCGCCTTTTTTTTTGATAGCAAATTTCTCCGTTATGGAGAGTGATATGCAAAAAATAACGTCTTCACGATGATTTTTAGATCGAGAGCTTTCTTTTGGTTGGTTACATGATAGGTTTTCGATAGCAAATAGTTTTTAGATTTTCGCTCCTTTTTTTTTGATAGCAAATTTCTCCGTTATAGAGAGCAAATTTTTTTTAGATTTTCGCGCCTTTTTTTGATAGCAAATTTCTCCGTTATGGAGAGTGATATGCGAAAAATAACCTCTTCACGATGATTTTTAGATCGAGAGCTTTCTTTTGGTTGGTTACATGATACGTTTTCGATAGCAAATAGTTTTTAGATTTTCGCGCCTTTTTTTTTGATAGCAAATTTCTCCGTTATGGAGAGTGATATGCGAAAAATAACGTCTTCACGATGATTTTTAGATCGAGAGCTTTCTTTTGGTTGGTTACATGATAGGTTTTCGATAGCAAATTTTTTTTAGATTTTCGCGCCTTTTTTTTGATAGCAAATTTCTCCGTTATGGAGAGTGATATGCGAAAAATAACCTCTTCACGATGATTTTTAGATCGAGAGCTTTCTTTTGGTTGGTTACATGATAGGTTTTCGATAGCAAATAGTTTTTAGATTTTCGCGCCTTTTTTTTGATAGCAAATTTCTCCGTTATGGAGAGTGATATGCGAAAAATAACCTCTTCACGATGATTTTTAGATCGAGAGCTTTCTTTTGGTTGGTCACATGATAGGTTTTCGATAGCAAATAGTTTTTAGATTTTCGCTCCTTTTTTTTTGATAGCAAATTTCTCCGTTATAGAGAGCAAATTTTTTTTAGATTTTCGCGCCTTTTTTTGATAGCAAATTTCTCCGTTATGGAGAGTGATATGCGAAAAATAACCTCTTCACGATGATTTTTAGATCGAGAGCTTTCTTTTGGTTGGTTACATGATAGGTTTTCGATAGCAAATAGTTTTTAGATTTTCGCTCCTTTTTTTTGATAGCAAATTTCTCCGTTATGGAGAGTGATATGCGAAAAATAACCTCTTCACGATGATTTTTAGATCGAGAGCTTTCTTTTGGTTGGTTACATGTTAGGTTTTCGATATCAAATTTTTTTTAGATTTTCGCGCCTTTTTTTGATAGCAAATTTCTCCGTTATGGAGAGTGATATGCGAAAAATAACCTCTTCACGATGATTTTTAGATCGAGAGCTTTCTTTTGGTTGGTTACATGTTAGGTTTTCGATATCAAATTTTTTTTAGATTTTCGCGCCTTTTTTTGATAGCAAATTTCTCCGTTATGGAGAGTGATAGACGAAAAATAACCTCTTCACGATGATTTTTAGATCGAGAGCTTTCTTTTGGTTGGTTACATGATAGGTTTTCGATAGCAAATAGTTTTTAGATTTTCGCGCCTTTTTTTTGATAGCAAATTTCTCCGTTATGGAGAGTGATATGCGAGAAATAACCTCTTCACGATGAATTTTAGATCGAGAGCTTTCTTTTGGTTGGTTACATGATAGGTTTTCGATAGCAATTTTTTTTTACATTTTCGCGCCTTTTTTTTGATAGCAAATTTCTCCGTTATGGAAAGTGATATGCGAAAAATAACCTCTTCACGATGATTTTTAGATCGAGAGCTTTCTTTTGGTTGGTTACATGATAGGTTTTCGATAGCAACTTTTTTTTAGATTTTCGCGCCTTTTTTTATAGCAAATTTCTCCGTTATGGAGAGTGATATGCGAAAAATAACCTCTTCACGATGATTTTTAGATCGAGAGCTTTCTTTTGGTTGGTTACATGATAGGTTTTCGATAGCAACTTTTTTTTAGATTTCCGCGCCTTTTTTTTTGATAGCAAATTTCTCCGTTATGGAGAGTGATATGCAAAAAATAACGTCTTCACGATGATTTTTAGATCGAGAGCTTTCTTTTGGTTGGTTATATGATAGGTTTTCGATAGCAAATAGTTTTTAGATTTTCGCGCCTTTTTTTTTGATAGCAAATTTCTCCGTTATGGAGAGTGATATGCGAAAAATAACGTCTTCACGATGATTTTTAGATCGAGAGCTTTCTTTTGGTTGGTTACATGATAGGTTTTCGATAGCAAATTTTTTTTAGATTTTCGCGACTTTTTTTTGATAGCAAATTTCTCCGTTATGGAGAGTGATATGCGAAAAATAACCTCTCCACGATGATTTTTAGATCGAGAGCTTTCTTTTGGTTGGTTACATGATAGGTTTTCGATAGCAAATAGTTTTTAGATTTTCGCGATTTTTTTTTTTGATAGCAAATTTCTCCGTTATGGAGAGTGATATGCGAAAAATAACCTTTTCACGATGATTTTTAGATCGAGAGCTTTCTTTTGGTTGGTTACATGATAGGTTTTCGATAGCAAATAGTTTTTAGATTTTCGCGCCTTTTTTTTTGATAGCAAATTTCTCCGTTATGGAGAGTGATATGCGAAAAATAACCTCTTCACGATGATTTTTAGATCGAGAGCTTTCTTTTGGTTGGTTACATGATAGGTTTTCGATAGCAAATCGTTTTTAGATTTTCGCTCCTTTTTTTTGATAGCAAATTTCTCCGTTATGGAGAGTGATATGCGAAAAATAACCTCTTCACGATGATTTTTAGATCGAGAGCTTTCTTTTGGTTGGTTACATGTTAGGTTTTCGATATCAATTTTTTTTTAGATTTTCGCGCCTTTTTTTGATAGCAAATTTCTCCGTTATGGAGAGTGATATGCGAAAAATAACCTTTTCACGATGATTTTTAGATCGAGAGCTTTCTTTTGGTTGGTTACATGATAGGTTTTCGATAGCAAATAATTTTTAGATTTTCGCTCCTTTTTTTTTTATAGCAAATTTCTCCGTTATGGAGAGCAAATTTTTTTTAGATTTTCGCGCCTTTTTTGTTGATAGCAAATTTCTACGTTATGGAGAGTGATATGCGAAAAATAACCTCTTGACGATGATTTTTAGATCGAGAGCTTTCTTTTGGTTGGTTACATGATAGGTTTTCGATAGCAAATAGTTTTTAGATTTTCGCGCCTTTTTTTTGAAAGCAAATTTCTCCGTTATGGAGAGTGATATGCGAAAAATAACCTTTTCACGATGATTTTTAGATCGAGAGCTTTCTTTTGGTTGGTTACATGATAGGTTTTCGATAGCAAATAGTTTTTAGATTTTCGCGCCTTTTTTTTTGATAGCAAATTTCTCCGTTATGGAGAGTGATAAGCAAAAATTAACGTCTTCACGATGATTTTTAGATCGAGAGCTTTCTTTTGGTTGGTTACATGATAGGTTTTCGATAGCAAATAGTTTTTAGATTTTCGCTCCTTTTTCTATCATAGCAAATCTCTCCGTTATGGAGAGCAAATTTTTTTTAGATTTTCGCGCCTTTTTTTTTATAGCAAATTTCTCCGTTATGGAGAGTCATATGCGAAAATAACCTTTTCACGATGATTTTTAAATCGAGAGCTTTCTTTTGGTTGGTTACATGATAGGTTTTCGATAGCAAATAGTTTTTAGATTTTCGCGCATTTTTTTTTGAAAGCAAATTTCTCCGTTATGGAGAGTGATATGCGAAAAATAACCTTTTCACGAGGATTTTTAGATCGAGAGCTTTCTTTTGGTTGGTTACATGATAGGTTTTCGATAGCAAATTTTTTTTAGATTTTCGCGCCTTTTTTTTGATAGCAAATTTCTCCGTTATGGAGAGTGATATGCGAAAAATAACCTCTTCACGATGATTTTTAGATCGAGAGCATTCTTTTGGTTGGTTACATGATAGGTTTTCGATAGCAAATAGTTTTTAGGTTTTTGGCGCCTTTTTTTTTGATAGCAAATTTCTCCGTTATGGAGAGTGATATGCGAAAAATAACCTCTTCACGATGGTTTTAGATCGAGAGCTTTCTTTTGGTTGGTTACATGATAGGTTTTCGATAGCAAATAGTTTTTAGATTTTCGCTTCTTTTTTTTTGATAGCAAATTTCTCCGTTATGGAGAGTGATATGCGAAAAATAACCTCCTCACGATGATTTTTAGATCGAGAGCTTTCTTTTGGTTGGTTACATGTTAGGTTTTCGATATCAAATTTTTTTTAGATTTTCGCGCCTTTTTTTGATAGCAAATTTCTCCGTTATGGAGAGTGATATGCGAAAAATAACCTCTTCACGATGATTTTTAGATCGAGAGCTTTCTTTTGATTGGTTACATGATAGGTTTTCGATAGCAAATAGTTTTTAGATTTTCGCTCCTTTTTTTGATAGCAAATTTCTCCGTTATGGAGAGCAAATTTTTTTTAGATTTTCGCGCCTTTTTTGTTGATAGCGAATTTCTACGTTATGGAGAGTGATATGCGAAAAATAACCTCTTCACGATGATTTTTAGATCGAGAGCTTTCTTTTGGTTGGTTACATGATAGGTTTTCGATAGCAAATAGTTTTTAGATTTTCGCGCCTTTTTTTTAAAGCAAATTTCTCCGTTATGGAGAGTGATATGCGAAAAATAACATTTTCACGATGATTTTTAGATCGAGAGCTTTCTTTTGGTTGGTTACATGATAGGTTTTCGATAGCAAATAGTTTTTAGATTTTTGCGCCTTTTTTTTGATAGCAAATTTCTCCGTTATGGAGAGTGATATGCAAAAATTAACGTCTTCACGATGATTTTTAGATCGAGAGCTTTCTTTTGGTTGGTTACATGATAGGTTTTCGATAGCAAATAGTTTTTAGATTTTCGCGCCTTTTTTTTTGAAAGCAAATTTCTCCGTTATGGAGAGTGATATGCGAAAAATAACCTTTTCACGATGATTTTTAGATCGAGAGCTTTCTTTTGGTTGGTTACATGATAGGTTTTCGATAGCAAATAGTTTTTAGATTTTCGCGCCTTTTTTTTATAGCAAATTTCTCCGTTATGGAGAGTGATATGCAAAAATTAATGTCTTCACGATGATTTTTAGATCGAGAGCTTTCTTTTGGTTGGTTACATGATAGGTTTTCGATAGCAAATTTTTTTTAGATTTTCGCGCCTTTTTTTTTAAGCAAATTTCTCCGTTATGGAGAGTGATATGCGGAAAATAACCTCTTCACGATGATTTTTAGATCGAGAGCTTTCTTTTGGTTGGTTACATGATAGGTTTTCGATAGCAAATAGTTTTTAGATTTTCGCGCCTTTTTTTTTGATAGCAAATTTCTCCGTTATGGAGAGTGATATGCGAAAAATAACCTCTTCACGATGATTTTTAGATCGAGAGCTTTCTTTTGGTTGGTTACATGATAGGTTTTCGATAGCAAATAGTTTTTAGATTTTCGCGCCTTTTTTTTTTATAGCAAATTTCTCCGTTATGGAGAGTGATATGCGAAAAATAACCTCTTCACGATGATTTTCAGATCGAGAGCTTTCTTTTGGTTGGTTACATGATAGGTTTTCGATAGCAAATAGTTTTTAGATTTTCGCTCCTTTTCTTTTGATAGCAAATTTCTCCGTTATGGAGAGCAATTTTTTTTTAGATTTTCGCGCCTTTTTTGTTGATAGCAAATTTCTACGTTATGGAGAGTGATATGCGAAAAATAACCTCTTGACGATGATTTTTAGATCGAGAGCTTTCTTTTGGTTGGTTACATGATAGGTTTTCGATAGCAAATAGTTTTTAGATTTTCGCGCCTTTTTTTTTGAAAGCAAATTTCTCCGTTATGGAGAGTGATATGCGAAAAATAACATTTTCACGATGATTTTTAGATCGAGAGCTTTCTTTTGGTTGGTTACATGATAGGTTTTCGATAGCAAATAGTTTTTAGATTTTCGCGCCTATTTTTTTGATAGCAAATTTCTCCGTTATGGAGAGTGATATGCAAAAATTAACGTCTTCACGATGATTTTTAGATCGAGAGCTTTCTTTTGGTTGGTTACATGATAGGTTTTCGATAGCAAATAGTTTTTAGATTTTCGCTCCTTTTTCTATCATAGCAAATCTCTCCGTTATGGAGAGCAAATTTTTTTTAGATTTTCGCGCCTTTTTTTTGATAGCAAATTTCTCCGTTATGGAGAGTGATATGCGAAAAATAACCTCTTCACGATGATTTTTAGATCGAGAGCTTTCTTTTGGTTGGTTACATGATAGGTTTTCGATAGCAAATAGTTTTTAGATTTTCGCGCCTTTTTTTTTTATAGCAAATTTCTCCGTTATGGAGAGTGATATGCGAAAAATAACCTCTTCACGATGATTTTTAGATCGAGAGCTTTCTTTTGGTTGGTTACATGATAGGTTTTCGATAGCAAATAGTTTTTAGATTTTCCCTCCTTTTTTTTGATAGCAAATTTCTCCGTTATGGAGAGTGATATGCGAAAAATAACCTCTTCACGATGATTTTTAGATCGAGAGCTTTCTTTTGGTTGGTTACATGTTAGGTTTTCGATATCAAATTTTTTTTAGATTTTCGCGCCTTTTTTTGATAGCAAATTTCTCCGTTATGGAGAGTGATATGCGAAAAATAACCTTTTCACGATGATTTTTAGATCGAGAGCTTTCTTTTGGTTGGTTACATGATAGGTTTTCGATAGCAAATAATTTTTAGATTTTCGCGCCTTTTTTTTTGATAGCAAATTTCTCCGTTATGGAGAGTGATATGCGAAAAATAACCTCTTCACGATGATTTTTAGATCGAGAGCTTTCTTTTGGTTGGTTACATGATAGGTTTTCGATAGCAAATAGTTTTTAGATTTTCGCTCCTTTTTTTTTTGATAGCAAATTTCTCCGTTATGGAGAGCAAATTTTTTTTAGATTTTCGCGCCTTTTTTGTTGATAGCAAATTTCTACGTTATGGAGAGTGATATGCGAAAAATAACCTCTTCACGATGATTTTTAGATCGAGAGCTTTCTTTTGGTTGGTTACATGATAGGTTTTCGATAGCAAATAGTTTTTAGATTTTCGCGCCTTTATTTTTGAAAGCAAATTTCTCCGTTATGGAGGGTGATATGCGAAAAATAACCTTTTCACGATGATTTTTAGATCGAGAGCTTTCTTTTGGTTGGTTACATGATAGGTTTTCGATAGCAAATAGTTTTTAGATTTTCGCGCCTTTTTTTTGATAGCAAATTTCTCCGTTATGGAGAGTGATATGCAAAAATTAACGTCTTCACGATGATTTTTAGATCGAGAGCTTTCTTTTGGTTGGTTACATGATAGGTTTTCGATAGCAAATAGTTTTTAGATTTTCGCTCCTTTTTTTTGATAGCAAATTTCTCCGTTATGGAGAGCAAATTTTTTTTAGATTTTCGCACCTTTTTTGTTGATAGCAAATTTCTACGTTATGGAGAGTGATATGCGAAAAATAACCTCTTCACGATGATTTTTAGATCGAGAGCTTTCTTTTGGTTGGTTACATGATAGGTTTTCGATAGCAAATAGTTTTTAGATTTTCGCGCCTTTTTTTTGATAGCAAATTTCTCCGTTATGGAGAGTGATATGCGAGAAATAACCTCTTCACGATGAATTTTAGATCGAGAGCTTTCTTTTGGTTGGTTACATGATAGGTTTTCGATAGCAAATAGTTTTTAGATTTTCGCTCCTTTTTTTTTGATAGCAAATTTCTCCGTTATGGAGAGCAAATTTTTTTTAGATTTTCGCGCCTTTTTTGTTGATAGCAAATTTCTACGTTATGGAGAGTGATATGCGAAAAATAACCTCTTGACGATGATTTTTAGATCGAGAGCTTTCTTTTGGTTGGTTACATGATAGGTTTTCGATAGCAAATAGTTTTTAGATTTTCGCGCCTTTTTTTTGATAGCAAATTTCTCCGTTATGGAGAGTGATATGCAAAAAATAACCTCTTCACGATGATTTTTAGATCGAGAGCTTTCTTTTGGTTGGTTACATGATAGGTTTTCGATAGCAAATAGTTTTTAGATTTTCGCGCCTTTTTTTTTGATAGCAAATTTCTCCGTTATGGAGAGTGATATGCGAAAAATAACCTTTTCACGATGATTTTTAGATCGAGAGCTTTCTTTTGGTTGGTTACATGATAGGTTTTCGATAGCAAATAGTTTTTAGATTTTCGCGCCTTTTTTTTTGATAGCAAATTTCTCCGTTATGGAGAGTGTAATGCGAAAAATAACCTTTTCACGATGATTTTTAGATCGAGAGCTTTCTTTTGGTTGGTTACATGATAGGTTTTCGATAGCAAATAGTTTTCAGATTTTCGCGCCTTTTTTTTTTGATAGCAAATTTCTCCGTTATGGAGAGCAAACTTTTTTTAGATTTTCGCGCCTTTTTTGTTGATAGCAAATTTCTACGTTATGGAGAGTGATATGCGAAAAATAACCTCTTCACGATGATTTTTAGATCGAGAGCTTTCTTTTGGTTGGTTACATGATAGGTTTTCGATAGCAAATAGTTTTTAGATTTTCGCGCCTTTTTTTTTGAAAGCAAATTTCTCCGTTATGGAGAGTGATATGCGAAAAATAACCTCTTCACGATGATTTTTAGATCGAGAGCTTTCTTTTGGTTGGTTACATGATAGGTTTTCGATAGCAAATTTTTTTTAGATTTTCGCGCCTTTTTTTTGATAGCAAATTTCTCCGTTATGAAGAGTGATATGCGAAAAATAACCTCTTCACGATGATTTTTAGATCGAGAGCTTTCTTTTGGTTGGTTACATGATAGGTTTTCGATAGCAAATAGTTTTTAGATATTCGCTCCTTTTTTTATCATAGCAAATCTCTCCGTTATGGAGAGCGAATTTTTTTTAGATTTTCGCGCCTTTTTTTGATAGCAAATTTCTCCGTTATGGAGAGTCATATGCGAAAAATAACCTCTTCACGATGATTTTTAGATCGAGAGCTTTCTTTTGGTTGGTTACATGATAGGTTTTCGAAAGCAAATAGTTTTTAGATTTTCGCTCCTTTTTTTTTTATAGCAAATTTCTCCGTTATGGAGAGTGATAGACGAAAAATAACCCCTTCACGATGATTTTTAGATCGAGAGCTTTCTTTTGGTTGGTTACATGATAGGTTTTCGATAGCAAATAGTTTTTAGATTTTCGCTCCTTTTTTTTTGATAGCAAATTTCTCCGTTATGGAGAGTGATATGCGAAAAATAACCTCTTCACGATGATTTTTAGATCGAGAGCTTTCTTTTGGTTGGTTACATGATAGGTTTTCGATAGCAAATAGTTTTTAGATTTTCGCGCCTTTTTTTTTATAGCAAATTTCTCCGTTATGGAGAGTGATATGCGAAAAATAACCTCTTCACGATGATTTTTAGATCTAGAGCTTTCTTTTGGTTGGTTACATGATAGGTTTTCGATAGCAAATAGTTTTTAGATTTTCGCGCCTTTTTTTTTGATAGCAAATTTCTCCGTTATGGAGAGTGATATGCCAAAATTAACGTCTTCACGATGATTTTTAGATCGAGAGCTTTCTTTTGGTTGGTTACATGATATGTTTTCGATAGCAAATAGTTTTTAGATTTTCGCTCCTTTTTTTTTATAGCAAATTTCTCCGTTATGGAGAGCAAATTTTTTTTAGATTTTCGTGCCTTTTTTTTTGATATCAAATTTCTCCGTTATGGAGAGTCATATGCGAAAAATAACTTCTTCACGATGATTTTTAGATCGAGATCTTTCTTTTGGTTGGTTACATGATAGGTTTTCGATAGCAAATAGTTTTTAGATTTTCGCTCCTTTTTTTTTATAGCAAATTTCTCCGTTATGGAGAGCAAATTTTTTTTAGATTTTCGCGCCTTTTTTTTATATCAAATTTCTCCGTTATGGAGAGTGATATGCGAAAAATAACATCTTCACGATGATTTTCAGTTCGAGAGCTTTCTTTTCGTTGGTTACATGATAGGTTTTCGATAGCAAATATATTTTAGATTTTCGCTCCTTTTTTTTTATAGCAAATTTCTCCGTTATGGAGAGTGATATGCGAAAAATAACCTCTTCACGATGATTTTTAGATCGAGAGCTTTCTTTTGGTTGGTTACATGATAGGTTTTCTATAGCAAATAGTTTTTAGATTTTCGCGCCTTTTTTTTTGATAGCAAATTTCTCCGTTATGGAGAGTGATATGCAAAAATTAACGTCTTCACGATGATTTTTAGATCGAGAGCTTTCTTTTGGTTGGTTACATGATAGGTTTTCGATAGCAAATAGTTTTTAGATTTTCGCTCCTTTTTTTTGATAGCAAATTTCTCCGTTATGGAGAGCAAATTTTTTTTAGATTTTCGCGCCTTTTTTTTGATATCAAATTTCTCCGCTATGGAGAGTGATATGCAAAAATTAACGTCTTCACGATGATTTTTAGATCGAGAGCTTCCTTTTGGTTGGTTACATGATAGGTTTTCGATAGCAAATAGTTTTTAGATTTTCGCTCCTTTTTTTTTGATAGCAAATTTCTCCGTTATGGGGAGCAAATTTTTTTTAGATTTTCGCGCCTTTTTTTTTATAGCAAATTTCTCCGTTATGGAGAGTCATATGCGAAAAATAACTTCTTCACGATGATTTTTAGATCGAGATCTTTCTTTTGGTTGGTTACATGATAGGTTTTCGATAGCAAATAGTTTTTAGATTTTCGCTCCTTTTTTTTATAGCAAATTTCTCCGTTATGGAGAGTGATAGACGAAAAATAACGTCTTCACGATGATTTTTAGATCGAGAGCTTTCTTTTTGTTGGTAACATGATAGGTTTTCGATAGCAAATAGTTTTTAGATTTTCGCGCCTTTTTTTTTTATAGCAAATTTCTCCGTTATGGAGAGTGATATGCGAAAAATATCCTCTTCACGATGATTTTTAGATCGAGAGCTTTCTTTTGGTTGGTTACATGATAGGTTTTCGATAACAATTTTTTTTTGGATTTTCGCGCCTATTTTTTTTAAGCAAATTTCTCCGTTATGGAGAGCAAATTTTTTTTAGATTTTCGCGCCTTTTTTTTGATAGCAAATTTCTCCGTTATGGAAAGTCATATGCGAAAAATAACTTCTTCACGATGATTTTTAGATCGAGATCTTTCTTTTGGTTGGTTACATGATAGGTTTTCGATAGCAAATAGTTTTTAGATTTTCGCTCCTTTTTTTTTATAGCAAATTTCTCCGTTATGGAGAGTGATAGACGAAAAATAACGTCTTCACGATGATTTTTAGATCGAGAGCTTTCTTTTGGTTGGTTACATGATAGGTTTTCGATAGCAAATAGTTTTTAGATTTTCGCGCCTTTTTTTTTGATAGCAAATTTCTCCGTTATGGAGAGTGATATGCGAAAAATAACCTCTTCACGATGATTTTTAGATCGAGAGCTTTCTTTTGGTTGGTTACATGATAGGTTTTCGATAACAATTTTTTTTTGGATTTTCGCGCCTTTTTTTTTGATAGCAAATTTCTCCGTTATGGAGAGTGATATGCGAAAAATAACCTCTTCACGATGATTTTCAGATCGAGAGCTTTCTTTTGGTTGGTTACATGATAGGTTTTCGATAGCAAATAGTTATTAGATTTTCGCGCCTTTTTTTTTATAGCAAATTTCTCCGTTATGGAGAGTGATATGCGAAAAATAACCTCTTCACGATGATTTTTAGATCGAGAGATTTCTTTTGGTTGGTTACATGATAGGTTTTCGATAGCAAATAGTTTTTAGATTTTCGCTCCTTTTTTTTGATAGCAAATTTCTCCGTTATGGAGAGTGATATGCGAAAAATAACCTCTTCACGGTGATTTTTAGATCGAGAGCTTTCTTTTGGTTGGTTACATGATAGGTTTTCGATAGCAAATAGTTTTTAGATTTTCGCTCCTTTTTTTTGATAGCAAATTTCTCCGTTATGGAGAGCAAATTTTTTTTAGATTTTCGCGCCTTTTTTGTTGATAGCAAATTTCTCCGTTATGGAGAGTGATATGCGAAAAATAACCTCTTCACGATGATTTATAGATCGAGAGCTTTCTTTTGGTTGGTTACATGATAGGTTTTCGATAGCAACTTTTTTTTAGATTTTCGCGCCTTTTTTTATAGCAAATTTCTCCGTTATGGAGAGTGATATGCGAAAAATAACCTCTTCACGATGATTTTTAGATCGAGAGCTTTCTTTTGGTTGGTTACATGATAGGTTTTCGATAACAATTTTTTTTTGGATTTTCGCGCCTTTTTTTCTGATAGCAAATTTCTCCGTTATGGAGAGTGATATGCGAAAAATAACCTCTTCACGATGATTTTCAGATCGAGAGCTTTCTTTTGGTTGGTTACATGATAGGTTTTCGATAGCAAATAGTTTTTAGATTTTCGCGCTTTTTTTTTGATAGCAAATTTCTCCGTTATGGAGAGTGATATGCGAAAAATAACCTCTTCACGATGATTTTTAGATCGAGAGCTTTCTTTTGGTTGGTTACATGATGGGTTTTAGATTTTCGCGCTTTTTTTTTATATCAAATTTCTCCGTTATGGAGAGTGATAGACGAAAAATAACCTCTTCACGATGATTTTTAGATCGAGAGCTTTCTTTTGGTTGGTTACATGATAGGTTTTCGATAGCAAATAGTTTTTAGATTTTCGCTCCTTTTTTTTGATAGCAAATTTCTCCGTTATGGAGAGTGATATGCGAAAAATAACCTCTTCACGATGATTTTTAGATCGAGAGCTTTCTTTTGGTTGGTTACATGATAGGTTTTCGATAGCAAATAGTTTTTAGATTTCCGCTCCTTTTTTTGATAGCAAATTTCTCCGTTATGGAGAGCAAATTTTTTTTAGATTTTCGCGCCTTTTTTTTTGATAGCAAATTTCTCCGTTATGGAGAGTGATATGCGAAAAATAACCTCTTCACGATGATTTTTAGATCGAGAGCTTTCTTTTGGTTGGTTACATGATAGGTTTTGGATAGCAAATAGTTATTAGATTTTCGCGCCTTTTTTTTTGATAGCAAATTTCTCCGTTATGGAGAGTGATTTGCAAAAATTAACGTCTTCACGATGATTTTTAGATCGAGAGCTTTCTTTTGGTTGGTTACATGATAGGTTTTCGATAGCAAATAGTTTTTAGATTTTCGCTCCTTTTTTTTTGATAGCAAATTTCTCCGTTATGGAGAGCAAATTTTTTTTAGATTTTCGCGCCTTTTTTTTGATAGCAAATTTCTCCGTTATGGAGAGTCATATGCGAAAAATAACTTCTTCGCGATGATTTTTAGATCGAGATCTTTCTTTTGGTTGGTTACATGGTAGGTTTTCGATAGCAAATAGTTTTTAGATTTTCGCTCCTTTTTTTTATAGCAAATTTCTCCGTTATGGAGAGTGATAGACGAAAAATAACCTCTTCACTATGATTTTTAGATCGAGAGCTTTCTTTTGGTTGGTTACATGATAGGTTTTCGATAGCAACTTTTTTTTAGATTTCCGCGCCTTTTTTTTTGATAGCAAATTTCTCCGTTATGGAGAGTGATATGCAAAAAATAACGTCTTCACGATGATTTTTAGATCGAGAGCTTTCTTTTGGTTGGTTACATGATAGGTTTTCGATAGCAAATAGTTTTTAGATTTTCGCGCCTTTTTTTTTGATAGCAAATTTCTCCGTTATGGAGAGTGATATGCGAAAAATAACGTCTTCACGATGATTTTTAGATCGAGAGCTTTCTTTTGGTTGGTTACATGATAGGTTTTCGATAGCAAATTTTTTTTAGATTTTCGCGCCTTTTTTTTGATAGCAAATTTCTCCGTTATGGAGAGTGATATGCGAAAAATAACCTCTCCACGATGATTTTTAGATCGAGAGCTTTCTTTTGGTTGGTTACATGATAGGTTTTCGATAGCAAATAGTTTTTAGATTTTCGCTCCTTTTTTTTGATAGCAAATTTCTCCGTTATGGAGAGTGATATGCGAAAAATAACCTTTTCACGATGATTTTTAGATCGAGAGCTTTCTTTTGGTTGGTTACATGATAGGTTTTCGATAGCAAATAGTTTTTAGATTTTCGCGCCTTTTTTTTTTATAGCAAATTTCTCCGTTATGGAGAGTGATATGCAAAAAATAACCTCTTCACGATGATTTTTAGATCGGGAGCTTTCTTTTGGTTGGTTACATGATAGGTTTTCGATAGCAAATAGTTTTTAGATTTTCGCTCCTTTTTTTTGATAGCAAATTTCTCCGTTATGGAGAGTGATAGACGAAAAATAACGTCTTCACGATGATTTTTAGATCGAGAGCTTTCTTTTGGTTGGTTACATGATAGGTTTTCGATAGCAAATAGTTTTTAGATTTTCGCGCCTTTTTTTTTTATAGCAAATTTCTCCGTTATGGAGAGTGATATGCGAAAAATAACCTCTTCACGATGATTTTTAGATCGAGAGCTTTCTTTTGGTTGGTTACATGATAGGTTTTCGATAGCAAATAGTTTTTAGATTTTCGCTCCTTTTTTTTGATAGCAAATTTCTCCGTTATGGAGAGTGATATGCGAAAAATAACCTCTTCACGATGATTTTTAGATCGAGAGCTTTCTTTTGGTTGGTTACATGATAGGTTTTCGATAGCAAATAGTTTTTAGATTTTCGCGCCTTTTTTTTTTATAGCAAATTTCTCCGTTATGGAGAGCAAATTTTTTTTAGATTTTCGCGCCTTTTTTTTTGATAGCAAATTTCTCCGTTATGGAGAGTGATATGCGAAAAATAACCTCTTCACGATGATTTTTAGATCGAGAGCTTTCTTTTGGTTGGTTACATGATAGGTTTTCGATAGCAAATAGTTTTTAGATTTTCGCTCCTTTTTTTTGATAGCAAATTTCTCCGTTATGGAGAGTGATATGCGAAAAATAACCTCTTCACGATGATTTTTAGATCGAGAGCTTTCTTTTGGTTGGTTACATGATAGGTTTTCGATAGCAAATAGTTTTTAGATATTCGCTCCTTTTTTTATCATAGCAAATCTCTCCGTTATGGAGAGCGAATTTTTTTTAGATTTTCGCGCCTTTTTTTGATAGCAAATTTCTCCGTTATGGAGAGTCATATGCGAAAAATAACCTCTTCACGATGATTTTTAGATCGAGAGCTTTCTTTTGGTTGGTTACATGATAGGTTTTCGAAAGCAAATAGTTTTTAGATTTTCGCTCCTTTTTTTTTTATAGCAAATTTCTCCGTTATGGAGAGTGATAGACGAAAAATAACCCCTTCACGATGATTTTTAGATCGAGAGCTTTCTTTTGGTTGGTTACATGATAGGTTTTCGATAGCAAATAGTTTTTAGATTTTCGCGCCTTTTTTTTTTATAGCAAATTTCTCCGTTATGGAGAGTGATATGCGAAAAATAACCTCTTCACGATGATTTTTAGATCGAGAGCTTTCTTTTGGTTGGTTACATGATAGGTTTTCGATAGCAAATAGTTTTTAGATTTTCGCTCCTTTTTTTTGATAGCAAATTTCTCCGTTATGGAGAGTGATATGCGAAAAATAACCTCTTCACGATGATTTTTAGATCGAGAGCTTTCTTTTGGTTGGTTACATGATAGGTTTTCGATAGCAAATAGTTTTTAGATTTTCGCGCCTTTTTTTTATAGCAAATTTCTCCGTTATGGAGAGTGATATGCGAAAAATAACCTCTTCACGATGATTTTTAGATCGAGAGCTTTCTTTTGGTTGGTTACATGATAAGTTTTCGATAGCAAATAGTTTTTAGATTTTCGCTCCTTTTTTTTGATAGCAAATTTCTCCGTTATGGAGAGTGATATGCGAAAAATAACCTCTTCACGATGATTTTTAGATCGAGAGCTTTCTTTTGGTTGGTTACATGATAGGTTTTCGATAGCAAATAGTTTTTAGATTTTCGCGCCTTTTTTTTTTATAGCAAATTTCTCCGTTATGGAGAGTGATATGCGAAAAATAACCTCTCCACGATGATTTTTAGATCGAGAGCTTTCTTTTGGTTGGTTACATGATAGGTTTTCGATAGCAAATAGTTTTTAGATTTTCGCGCCTTTTTTTTTATAGCAAATTTCTCCGTTATGGAGAGTGATATGCGAAAAATAACCTCTTCACGATGATTTTTAGATCGAGAGCTTTCTTTTGGTTGGTTACATGATAGGTTTTCGATAGCAAATAGTTTTTAGATTTTCGCTCCTTTTTTTTGATAGCAAATTTCTCCGTTATGGAGAGTGATATGCGAAAAATAACCTTTTCACGATGATTTTTAGATCGAGAGCTTTCTTTTGGTTGGTTACATGATAGGTTTTCGATAGCAAATAGTTTTTAGATTTTCGCGCCTTTTTTTTTTATAGCAAATTTCTCCGTTATGGAGAGTGATATGCGAAAAATAACCTCTTCACGATGATTTTTAGATCGAGAGCTTTCTTTTGGTTGGTTACATGATAGGTTTTCGATAGCAAATAGTTTTTAGATTTTCGCTCCTTTTTTTTGATAGCAAATTTCTCCGTTATGGAGAGTGATAGACGAAAAATAACGTCTTCACGATGATTTTTAGATCGAGAGCTTTCTTTTGGTTGGTTACATGATAGGTTTTCGATAGCAAATAGTTTTTAGATTTTCGCGCCTTTTTTTTTATAGCAAATTTCTCCGTTATGGAGAGTGATATGCGAAAAATAACCTCTTCACGATGATTTTTAGATCGAGAGCTTTCTTTTGGTTGGTTACATGATAGGTTTTCGATAGCAAATAGTTTTTAGATTTTCGCTCCTTTTTTTTGATAGCAAATTTCTCCGTTATGGAGAGTGATATGCGAAAAATAACCTCTTCACGATGATTTTTAGATCGAGAGCTTTCTTTTGGTTGGTTACATGATAGGTTTTCGATAGCAAATAGTTTTTAGATTTTCGCGCCTTTTTTTTATAGCAAATTTCTCCGTTATGGAGAGTGATATGCGAGAAATAACCTCTTCACGATGATTTTTAGATCGAGAGCTTTCTTTTGGTTGGTTACATGATAAGTTTTCGATAGCAAATAGTTTTTAGATTTTCGCTCCTTTTTTTTGATAGCAAATTTCTCCGTTATGGAGAGTGATATGCGAAAAATAACCTCTTCACGATGATTTTTAGATCGAGAGCTTTCTTTTGGTTGGTTACATGATAGGTTTTCGATAGCAAATAGTTTTTAGATTTTCGCGCCTTTTTTTTTATAGCAAATTTCTCCGTTATGGAGAGTGATATGCGAAAAATAACCTCTCCACGATGATTTTTAGATCGAGAGCTTTCTTTTGGTTGGTTACATGATAGGTTTTCGATAGCAAATAGTTTTTAGATTTTCGCGCCTTTTTTTTTTATAGCAAATTTCTCCGTTATGGAGAGTGATATGCGAAAAATAACCTCTTCACGATGATTTTTAGATCGAGAGCTTTCTTTTGGTTGGTTACATGATAGGTTTTCGATAGCAAATAGTTTTTAGATTTTCGCTCCTTTTTTTTGATAGCAAATTTCTCCGTTATGGAGAGTGATATGCGAAAAATAACCTTTTCACGATGATTTTTAGATCGAGAGCTTTCTTTTGGTTGGTTACATGATAGGTTTTCGATAGCAAATAGTTTTTAGATTTTCGCGCCTTTTTTTTTATAGCAAATTTCTCCGTTATGGAGAGTGATATGCGAAAAATAACCTCTTCACGATGATTTTTAGATCGAGAGCTTTCTTTTGGTTGGTTACATGATAGGTTTTCGATAGCAAATAGTTTTTAGATTTTCGCTCCTTTTTTTTGATAGCAAATTTCTCCGTTATGGAGAGTGATAGACGAAAAATAACGTCTTCACGATGATTTTTAGATCGAGAGCTTTCTTTTGGTTGGTTTAGATCGAGAGCTTTCTTTTGGTTGGTTACATGATAGGTTTTCGATAGCAAATAGTTTTTAGATTTTCGCGCCTTTTTTTTTTATAGCAAATTTCTCCGTTATGGAGAGTGATATGCGAAAAATAACCTCTTCACGATGATTTTTAGATCGAGAGCTTTCTTTTGGTTGGTTACATGATAGGTTTTCGATAGCAAATAGTTTTTAGATTTTCGCGCCTTTTTTTTGATAGCAAATTTCTCCGTTATGGAGAGTGATATGCGAAAAATAACCTCTTCACGATGATTTTTAGATCGAGAGCTTTCTTTTGGTTGGTTACATGATAGGTTTTCGATAGCAAATAGTTTTTAGATTTTCGCTCCTTTTTTTTTGATAGCAAATTTCTCCGTTATGGAGAGCAAATTTTTTTTAGATTTTCGCGCCTTTTTTGTTGATAGCAAATTTCTACGTTATGGAGAGTGATATGCGAAAAATAACCTCTTCACGATGATTTTTAGATCGAGAGCTTCCTTTTGGTTGGTTACATGATAGGTTTTCGATAGCAAATAGTTTTTAGATTTTCGCGCCTTTATTTTTGAAAGCAAATTTCTCCGTTATGGACAGTGATATGCGAAAAATAACATTTTCACGATGATTTTTAGATCGAGAGCTTTCTTTTGGTTGGTTACATGATAGGTTTTCGATAGCAAATAGTTTTTAGATTTTCGCGCCTTTTTTTTGATAGCAAATTTCTCCGTTATGGAGAGTGATATGCAAAAATTAACGTCTTCACGATGATTTTTAGATCGAGAGCTTTCTTTTGGTTGGTTACATGATAGGTTTTCGATAGCAAATAGTTTTTAGATTTTCGCTCCTTTTTTTATCATAGCAAATCTCTCCGTTATGGAGAGCAAATTTTTTTTAGATTTTCGCGCCTTTTTTTTGATAGCAAATTTCTCCGTTATGGAGAGTCATATGCGAAAAATAACCTCTTCACGATGATTTTTAGATCGAGAGCTTTCTTTTGGTTGGTTACATGATAGGTTTTCGATAGCAAATAGTTTTTAGATTTTCGCGCCTTTTTTTTGATAGCAAATTTCTCCGTTATGGAGAGTGATATGCGAAAAATAACCTCTTCACGATGATTTTCAGATCGAGAGCTTTCTTTTGGTTGGTTACATGATAGGTTTTCGATAGCAAATAGTTTTTAGATTTTCGCGCCTTTTTTTTTGATAGCAAATTTCTCCGTTATTGAGAGTGATATGCGAAAAATAACCTCTTCACGATGATTTTTAGATCGAGAGCTTTCTTTTGGTTGGTTACATGATAGGTTTTCGATAGCAAATTTTTTTTAGATTTTCGCGCTTTTTTTTGATAGCAAATTTCTCCGTTATGGAGAGTGATATGCGAAAAATAACCTCTTCACGATGATTTTTAGATCGAGAGCTTTCTTTTGGTTGGTTACATGATAGGTTTTCGATAGCAAATAGTTTTTAGATTTTCGCGCCTTTTTTTTTATAGCAAATTTCTCCGTTATGGAGAGTGATATGCGAAAAATAACCTCTTCACGATGATTTTTAGATCGAGAGCTTTCTTTTGGTTGGTTACATGATAGGTTTTCGATAGCAAATAGTTTTTAGATTTTCGCTCCTTTTTTTTGATAGCAAATTTCTCCGTTATGGAGAGTGATATGCGAAAAATAACCTCTTCACGATGATTTTTAGATCGAGAGCTTTCTTTTGGTTGGTTACATGATAGGTTTTCGATAGCAAATAGTTTTTAGATTTTCGCTCCTTTTTTTTGATAGCAAATTTCTCCGTTATGGAGAGTGATAGACGAAAAATAACGTCTTCACGATGATTTTTAGATCGAGAGCTTTCTTTTGGTTGGTTTAGATCGAGAGCTTTCTTTTGGTTGGTTACATGATAGGTTTTCGATAGCAAATAGTTTTTAGATTTTCGCGCCTTTTTTTTTGATAGCAAATTTCTCCGTTATGGAGAGTGATATGCGAAAAATAACCTCTTCACGATGATTTTTAGATCGAGAGCTTTCTTTTGGTTGGTTACATGATAGGTTTTCGATAGCAAATAGTTTTTAGATTTTCGCGCCTTTTTTTTGATAGCAAATTTCTCCGTTATGGAGAGTGATATGCGAAAAATAACCTCTTCACGATGATTTTTAGATCGAGAGCTTTCTTTTGGTTGGTTACATGATAGGTTTTCGATAGCAAATAGTTTTTAGATTTTCGCGCCTTTTTTTTTATAGCAAATTTCTCCGTTATGGAGAGTGATATGCGAAAAATAACCTCTTCACGATGATTTTTAGATCGAGAGCTTTCTTTTGGTTGGTTACATGATAGGTTTTCGATAGCAAATAGTTTTTAGATTTTCGCGCCTTTTTTTTTGATAGCAAATTTCTCCGTTATGGAGAGTGATATGCGAAAAATAACCTCTTCACGATGATTTTTAGATCGAGAGCTTTCTTTTGGTTGGTTACATGATAGGTTTTCGATAGCAAATAGTTTTTAGATTTTCGCGCCTTTTTTTTGATATCAAATTTCTCCGTTATGGAGAGTGATATGCGAAAAATAACCTCTTCACGATGATTTTTAGATCGAGAGCTTTCTTTTGGTTGGTTACATGATAGGTTTTCGATAGCAAATAGTTTTTAGATTTTCGCTCCTTTTTTTTGATAGCAAATTTCTCCGTTATGGAGAGCAAATTTTTTTTAGATTTTCGCGCCTTTTTTGTTGATAGCAAATTTCTACGTTATGGAGAGTGATATGCGAAAAATAACCTCTTCACGATGATTTTTAGATCGAGAGCTTTCTTTTGGTTGGTTACATGATAGGTTTTCGATAGCAAATAGTTTTTAGATTTTCGCGCCTTTATTTTTGGAAGCAAATTTCTCCGTTATGGAGAGTGATATGCGAAAAATAACCTTTTCACGATGATTTTTAGATCGAGAGCTTTCTTTTGGTTGGTTACATGATAGGTTTTCGATAGCAAATAGTTTTTAGATTTTCGCGCCTTTTTTTTGATAGCAAATTTCTCCGTTATGGAGAGTGATATGCAAAAATTAACGTCTTCACGATGATTTTTAGATCGAGAGCTTTCTTTTGGTTGGTTACATGATAGGTTTTCGATAGCAAATAGTTTTTAGATTTTCGCTCCTTTTTTTATCATAGCAAATCTCTCCGTTATGGAGAGCAAATTTTTTTTAGATTGTCGCGCCTTTTTTTTGATAGCAAATTTCTCCGTTATGGAGAGTCATATGCGAAAAATAACCTCTTCACGATGATTTTTAGATCGAGATCTTTCTTTTGGTTGGTTACATGATAGGTTTTCGATAGCAAATAGTTTTTAGATTTTCGCGCCTTTTTTTTGATAGCAAATTTCTCCGTTATGGAGAGTGATATGCGAAAAATAACCTCTTCACGATGATTTTCAGATCGAGAGCTTTCTTTTGGTTGGTTACATGATAGGTTTTCGATAGCAAATAGTTTTTAGATTTTCGCGCCTTTTTTTTTGATAGCAAATTTCTCCGTTATGGAGAGTGATATGCGAAAAATAACCTCTTCACGATGATTTTTAGATCGAGAGCTTTCTTTTGGTTGGTTACATGATAGGTTTTCGATAGCAAATTTTTTTTAGATTTTCGCGCTTTTTTTTGATAGCAAATTTCTCCGTTATGGAGAGTGATATGCGAAAAATAACCTCTTCACGATGATTTTTAGATCGAGAGCTTTCTTTTGGTTGGTTACATGATAGGTTTTCGATAGCAAATAGTTTTTAGATTTTCGCGCCTTTTTTTTTATAGCAAATTTCTCCGTTATGGAGAGTGATATGCAAAAATTAACGTCTTCACGATGATTTTTAGATCGAGAGCTTTCTTTTGGTTGGTTACATGATAGGTTTTCGATAGCAAATTTTTTTTAGATTTTCGCGCTTTTTTTTGATAGCAAATTTCTCCGTTATGGAGAGTGATATGCGAAAAATAACCTCTTCACGATGATTTTTAGATCGAGAGCTTTCTTTTGGTTGGTTACATGATAGGTTTTCGATAGCAAATAGTTTTTAGATTTTCGCGCCTTTTTTGTTGATAGCAAATTTCTCCGTTATGGAGAGTGATATGCGAAAAATAACCTCTTCACGATGATTTTTAGATCGAGAGCTTTCTTTTGGTTGGTTACATGATAGGTTTTCGATAGCAAATTTTTTTTAGATTTTCGCGCTTTTTTTTTATAGCAAATTTCTCCGTTATGGAGAGTGATATGCGAAAAATAACCTCTTCACGATGATTTTTAGATCGAGAGCTTTCTTTTGGTTGGTTACATGATAGGTTTTCGATAGCAAATAGTTTTTAGATTTTCGCTCCTTTTTTTTTGATAGCAAATTTCTCCGTTATGGAGAGCAAATTTTTTTTAGATTTTCGCGCCTTTTTTGATAGCAAATTTCTCCGTTATGGAGAGTGATATGCGAAAAATAACCTCTTCACGATGATTTTTAGATCGAGAGCTTTCTTTTGGTTGGCTACATGATAGGTTTTCGATAGCAAATGGTTTTTAGATTTTCGCGCCTTTTTTTTTATAGCAAATTTCTCCGTTATGGAGAGTGATATGCGAAAAATAACATCTTCACGATGATTTTCAGATCGAGAGCTTTCTTTTGGTTGGCTACATGATAGGTTTTCGATAGCAAATAGTTTTTAGATTTTCGCGCCTTTTTTTTGATAGCAAATTTCTCCGTTATGGAGAGTGATATGCGAAAAATAACCTCTTCACGATGATTTTTAGATCGAGAGCTTTCTTTTGGTTGGTTACATGATAGGTTTTCGAAAGAAAATTTTTTTTAGATTTTCGCGCCTTTTTTTTTTATAGCAAATTTCTCCGTTATGGAGAGTGATATGCGAAAAATAACCTTTTCACGATGATTTTTAGATCGAGAGCTTTCTTTTGGTTGGTTACATGATAGGTTTTCGATAGTAAATAGTTTTTAGATTTTCGCGCCTTTTTTTTTTATAGCAAATTTCTCCGTTATGGAGAGTGATATGCGAAAAATAACCTCTTCACGATGATTTTTAGATCGAGAGCTTTCTTTTGGTTGGTTACATGATAGGTTTTCGATAGCAAATTTTTTTTAGATTTTCGCGCTTTTTTTTGATAGCAAATTTCTCCGTTATGGAGAGTGATATGCGAAAAATAACCTCTTCACGATGATTTTTAGATCGAGAGCTTTCTTTTGGTTGGTTACATGATAGGTTTTCGATAGCAAATAGTTTTTAGATTTTCGCGCCTTTTTTTTTATAGCAAATTTCTCCGTTATGGAGAGTGATATGCAAAAATTAACGTCTTCACGATGATTTTTAGATCGAGAGCTTTCTTTTGGTTGGTTACATGATAGGTTTTCGATAGCAAATTTTTTTTAGATTTTCGCGCTTTTTTTTGATAGCAAATTTCTCCGTTATGGAGATTGATATGCGAAAAATAACCTCTTCACGATGATTTTTAGATCGAGAGCTTTCTTTTGGTTGGTTACATGATAGGTTTTCGATAGCAAATAGTTTTTAGATTTTCGCTCCTTTTTTTTTGATAGCAAATTTCTCCGTTATGGAGAGCAAATTTTTTTTAGATTTTCGCCCCTTTTTTTATATCAAATTTCTCCGTTATGGAGAGTCATATGCGAAAAATAACTTCTTCGCGATGATTTTTAGATCGAGATCTTTCTTTTGGTTGGTTACATGTTAGGTTTTCGATAGCAAATAGTTTTTAGATTTTCGCCCCTTTTTTTTTATAGCAAATTTCTCCGTTATGGAGAGCAAATTTTTTTTAGATTTTCGCGCCTTTTTTGATAGCAAATTTCTCCGTCATGGAGAGTGATATGCGAAAAATAACCTCTTCACGATGATTTTTAGATCGAGAGCTTTCTTTTGGTTGGCTACATGATAGGTTTTCGATAGCAAATGGTTTTTAGATTTTCGCGCCTTTTTTTTAATAGCAAATTTCTCCGTTATGGAGAGTGATATGCGAAAAATAACATCTTCACGATGATTTTCAGATCGAGAGCTTTCTTTTGGTTGGTTACATGATAGGTTTTCGATAGCAAATTTTTTTTAGATTTTCGCGCCTTTTTTTTTGATAGCAAATTTCTCCGCTATGGAGAGTGATATGCGAAAAATAACCCCTTCACGATGATTTTTAGATCGAGAGCTTTCTTTTGGTTGGTTACATGATAGGTTTTCGATAGCAAATAGTTTTTAGATTTTCGCTCCTTTTTTCTTATAGCAAATTTCTCCGTTATAGAGAGCAAATTTTTTTTAGATTTTCGCGCCTTTTTTTGATAGCAAATTTCTCCGTTATGGAGAGTGATATGCGAAAAATAACCTCTTCACGATGATTTTTAGATCGAGAGCTTTCTTTTGGTTGGTTACATGATAGGTTTTCGATAGCAAATAGTTTTTAGATTTTCGCGCCTTTTTTTTGATAGGAAATTTCTCCGTTATGGAGAGTGATATGCGAAAAATAACCTCTTCACGATGATTTTTAGATCGAGAGCTTTCTTTTGGTTGGTTACATGATAGGTTTTCGAAAGCAAATTTTTTTTAGATTTTCGCGCCTTTTTTTTGATAGCACATTTCTCCGTTATGGAGAGTGATATGCGAAAAATAACCTTTTCACGATGATTTCTAGATCGAGAGCTTTCTTTTGGTTGGTTACATGATAGGTTTTCGATAGCAAATAGTTTTTAGATTTTCGCGCCTTTTTTTTTGATAGCAAATTTCTCCGTTATGGAGAGTGATATGCGAAAAATAACCTTTTCACGATGATTTTTAGATCGAGAGCTTTCTTTTGGTTGGTTACATGATAGGTTTTCGATAGTAAATAGTTTTTAGATTTTCGCGCCTTTTTTTTGATAGCAAATTTCTCCGTTATGGAGAGTGATATGCGAAAAATAACCTCTTCACGATGATTTTTAGATCGAGAGCTTTCTTTTGGTTGGTTACATGATAGGTTTTCGATAGCAAATAGTTTTTAGATTTTTGCTCCTTTTTTTTTGATAGCAAATTTCTCCGTTATGGAGAGCAAATTTTTTTTAGATTTTCGCGCCTGTTTTGTTGATAGCAAATTTCTACGTTATGGAGAGTGATATGCGAAAAATAACCTCTTCACGATGATTTTTAGATCGAGAGCTTTCTTTTGGTTGGTTACATGATAGGTTTTCGATAGCAAATAGTTTTTAGATTTTCGCGCCTTTTTTTTGATAGCAAATTTCTCCGTTATGGAGAGTGATATGCGAAAAATAACCTCTTCACGATGATTTTTAGATCGAGAGCTTTCTTTTGATTGGTTACATGATAGGTTTTCGATAGCAAATAGTTTTTAGATTTTCGCGCCTTTTTTTTTGATAGCAAATTTCTCCGTTATGGAGAGTGATATGCGAAAAATAACCTCTTCACGATGATTTTTAGATCGAGAGCTTTCTTTTGGTTGGTTACATGATAGGTTTTCGATAGCAAAAAGTTTTTAGATTTTCGCGCCTTTTTTTTGATAGCAAATTTCTCCGTTATGGAGAGTGATATGCGAAAAATAACCTCTTCACGATGATTTTTAGATCTAGAGCTTTCTTTTGGTTGGTTACATGATAGGTTTTCGATAGCAAATAGTTTTTAGATTTTCGCTCCTTTTTTTTTGATAGCAAATTTCTCCGTTATGGAGAGCAAATAGTTTTTAGATTTTCGCGCCTTTTTTTTGAAAGCAAATTTCTCCGTTATGGAGAGTAATATGCGAAAAATAACCTTTTCACGATGATTTTTAGATCGAGAGCTTTCTTTTGGTTGGTTACATGATAGGTTTTCGATAGCAAATAGTTTTTAGATTTTCGCGCCTTTTTTTTTGATAGCAAATTTCTCCGTTATGGAGAGTGATATGCAAAAATTAACGTCTTCACGATGATTTTTAGATCGAGAGCTTTCTTTTGGTTGGTTACATGATAGGTTTTCGATAGCAAATAGTTTTTAGATTTTCGCGCCTTTTTTTTTGAAAGCAAATTTCTCCGTTATGGAGAGTAATATGCGAAAAATAACCTTTTCACGATGATTTTTAGATCGAGAGCTTTCTTTTGGTTGGTTACATGATAGGTTTTCGATAGCAAATAGTTTTTAGATTTTCGCGCCTTTTTTTTTGATAGCAAATTTCTCCGTTATGGAGAGTGATATGCAAAAATTAACGTCTTGACGATGATTTTTAGATCGAGAGCTTTCTTTTGGTTGGTTACATGATAGGTTTTCGATAGCAAATAGTTTTTAGATTTTCGCTCCTTTTTTTATCATAGCAAATCTCTCCGTAATGGAGAGCAAATTTTTTTTAGATTTTCGCGCCTTTTTTTTTATAGCAAATTTCTCCGTTATGGAGAGTGATATGCGAAAAATAACCTCTTCACGATGATTTTTAGATCGAGAGCTTTCTTTTGGTTGGTTACATGATGGGTTTTAGATTTTCGCGCCTTTTTTTTATAGCAAATTTCTCCGTTATGGAGAGTGATAGACGAAAAATAACCCCTTCACGATGATTTTTAGATCGAGAGCTTTCTTTTGGTTGGTTACATGATAGGTTTTCGATAGCAAATAGTTTTTAGATTTTCGCTCCTTTTTTGTTGATAGCAAATTTCTCCGTTATGGAGAGTGATATGCGAAAAATAACCTCTTCACGATGATTTTTAGATCGTGAGCTTTCTTTTGGTTGGTTACATGATAGGTTTTCGATAGCAAATTTTTTTAGATTTTCGCGCTGTTTTTTTGATAGCAAATTTCTCCGTTATGGAGAGTGATATGCGAAAAATAACCTCTTCACGATGATTTTTAGATCGAGAGCTTTCTTTTGGTTCGTTACATGATAGGTTTTCGATAGCAAATAGTTTTTAGATTTTCGCTCCTTTTTTTTTGATAGCAAATTTCTCCGTTATGGAGAGCAAATTTTTTTTAGATTTTCGGGCCTTTTTTGTTGATAGCAAATTTCTCCGTTATGGAGAGTGATATGCGAAAAATAACCTCTTCACGATGATTTTTAGATCGGGAGCTTTCTTTTGGTTGGTTACATGATAGGTTTTCGATAGCAAATTTTTTTTAGATTTTCGCGCTTTTTTTTGATAGCAAATTTCTCCGTTATGGAGAGTGATATGCGAAAAATAACCTCTTCACGATGATTTTTAGATCGAGAGCTTTCTTTTGGTTGGTTACATGATAGGTTTTCGATAGCAAATAGTTTTTAGATTTTCGCGCCTTTTTTTTGATAGCAAATTTCTCCGTTATGGAGAGTGATATGCGAAAAATAACCTCTTCACGATGATTTTTAGATCGAGAGCTTTCTTTTGGTTGGTTACATGATAGGTTTTCGATAGCAAATAGTTTTTAGATTTTCGCTCCTTTTTTTTTGATAGCAAATTTCTCCGTTATGGAGAGCAAATTTTTTTTAGATTTTCGCGCCTTTTTTGTTGATAGCAAATTTCTACGTTATGGAGAGTGATATGCGAAAAATAACCTCTTCACGATGATTTTTAGATCGAGAGCTTTCTTTTGGTTCGTTACATGATAGGTTTTCGATAGCAAATAGTTTTTAGATTTTCGCTCCTTTTTTTTTGATAGCAAATTTCTCCGTTATGGAGAGCAAATTTTTTTTAGATTTTCGGGCCTTTTTTGTTGATAGCAAATTTCTCCGTTATGGAGAGTGATATGCGAAAAATAACCTCTTCACGGGAGCTTTCTTTTGGTTGGTTACATGATAGGTTTTCGATAGCAAATAGTTTTTAGATTTTCGCGCCTTTTTTTTTGGAAGCAAATTTCTCCGTTATGGAGAGTGATATGCGAAAAATAACCTTTTCACGATGATTTTTAGATCGAGAGCTTTCTTTTGGTTGGTTACATGATAGGTTTTCGATAGCAAATTTTTTTTAGATTTTCGCGCCTTTTTTTTGATAGCAAATTTCTCCGTTATGGAGAGTGATATGCGAAAAATAACCTCTTCACGATGATTTTTAGATCGAGAGCTTTCTTTTGGTTGGTTACATGATGGGTTTTCGATAGCAAATAGTTTTTAGATTTTCGCGCCTTTTTTTTGATAGCAAATTTCTCCGTTATGGAGAGTGATATGCGAAAAATAACCTCTTCACGATGATTTTTAGATCGAGAGCTTTCTTTTGGTTGGTTACATGATAGGTTTTCGATAGCAAATAGTTTTTAGATTTTCGCGCCTTTTTTTTTGATAGCAAATTTCTCCGTTATGGAGAGTGATATGCGAAAAATAACCTTTTCACGATGATTTTTAGATCGAGAGCTTTCTTTTGGTTGGTTACATGATAGGTTTTCGATAGCAAATAGTTTTTAGATTTTCGCGCCTTTTTTTTTGATAGCAAATTTCTCCGTTATGGAGAGTGATATGCGAAAAATAACCTCTTCGCGATGATTTTTAGATCGAGAGCTTTCTTTTGGTTGGTTACATGATAGGTTTTCGATAGCAAATAGTTTTTAGATTTTCGCTCCTTTTTTTTTTGATAGCAAATTTCTCCGTTATGGCGAGCAAATTTTTTTTAGATTTTCGCGCCTTTTTTGTTGATAGCAAATTTCTACGTTATGGAGAGTGATATGCGAAAAATAACCTCTTCACGATGATTTTTAGATCGAGAGCTTTCTTTTGGTTGGTTACATGATAGGTTTTCGATAGCAAATAGTTTTTAGATTTTCGCGCCTTTTTTTTTGAAAGCAAATTTCTCCGTTATGGAGAGTGATATGCGAAAAATAACCTTTTCACGATGATTTTTAGATCGAGAGCTTTCTTTTGGTTGGTTACATGATAGGTTTTCGATAGCAAATAGTTTTTAGATTTTCGCGCCTTTTTTTTTGAAAGCAAATTTCTCCGTTATGGAGAGTGATATGCAAAAAGTAACGTCTTCACGTTGATTTTTAGATCGAGAGCTTTCTTTTGGTTGGTTACATGATAGGTTTTCGATAGCAAATTTTTTTTAGATTTTCGCGCCTTTTTTTTTGATAGCAAATTTCTCCGTTATGGAGAGTGATATGCGAAAAATAACATCTTCACGATGATTTTTAGATCGAGAGCTTTCTTTTGGTTGGTTACATGATAGGTTTTCGATAGCAAATAGTTTTTAGATTTTCGCGCCTTTTTTTTTTGATAGCAAATTTCTCCGTTATGGAGAGTGATATGCGAAAAATAACCTTTTCACGATGATTTTTAGATCGAGAGCTTTCTTTTGGTTGGTTACATGATAGGTTTTCGATAGCAAATAGTTTTTAGATTTTCGCGCCTTTTTTTTTGATAGCAAATTTCTCCGTTATGGAGAGTGATATGCGAAAAATAACCTCTTCACGATGATTTTTAGATCGAGAGCTTTCTTTTGGTTGGTTACATGATAGGTTTTCGATAGCAAATAGTTTTTAGATTTTCGCTCCTTTTTTTTTGATAGCAAATTTCTCCGTTATGGAGAGCAAATTTTTTTTAGATTTTCGCGCCTTTTTTGTTGATAGCAAATTTCTACGTTATGGAGAGTGATATGCGAAAAATAACCTCTTCACGATGATTTTTAGATCGAGAGCTTTCTTTTGGTTGGTTACATGATAGGTTTTCGATAGCAAATAGTTTTTAGATTTTCGCGCCTTTTTTTTGATAGCAAATTTCTCCGTTATGGAGAGTGATATGCAAAAATTAACGTCTTCACGATGATTTTTAGATCGAGAGCTTTCTTTTGGTTGGTTACATGATAGGTTTTCGATAGCAAATAGTTTTTAGATTTTCGCGCCTTTTTTTTAAGCAAATTTCTCCGTTATGGAGAGTGATATGCGAAAAATAACCTTTTCACGATGATTTTTAGATCGAGAGCTTTCTTTTGGTTGGTTACATGATAGGTTTTCGATAGCAAATAGTTTTTAGATTTTCGCGCCTTTTTTTTTGAAAGCAAATTTCTCCGTTATGGAGAGTGATATGCAAAAAGTAACGTCTTCACGATGATTTTTAGATCGAGAGCTTTCTTTTGGTTGGTTACATGATAGGTTTTCGATAGCAAATTTTTTTTAGATTTTCGCGCCTTTTTTTTGATAGCAAATTTCTCCGTTATGGAGAGTGATATGCGAAAAATAACCTCTTCACGATGATTTTTAGATCGAGAGCTTTCTTTTGGTTGGTTACATGATGGGTTTTCGATAGCAAATAGTTTTTAGATTTTCGCGCCTTTTTTTTGATAGCAAATTTCTCCGTTATGGAGAGTGATATGCGAAAAATAACCTCTTCACGATGATTTTTAGATCGAGAGCTTTCTTTTGGTTGGTTACATGATAGGTTTTTGATAGCAAATAGTTTTTAGATTTTCGCGCCTTTTTTTTTTGATAGCAAATTTCTCCGTTATGGAGAGTGATATGCGAAAAATAACCTTTTCACGATGATTTTTAGATCGAGAGCTTTCTTTTGGTTGGTTACATGATAGGTTTTCGATAGCAAATAGTTTTTAGATTTTCGCGCCTTTTTTTTTGATAGCAAATTTCTCCGTTATGGAGAGTGATATGCGAAAAATAACCTCTTCACGATGATTTTTAGATCGAGAGCTTTCTTTTGGTTGGTTACATGATAGGTTTTCGATAGCAAATAGTTTTTAGATTTTCGCTCCTTTTTTTTTGATAGCAAATTTCTCCGTTATGGAGAGCAAATTTTTTATAGATTTTCGCGCCTTTTTTGTTGATAGCAAATTTCTACGTTATGGAGAGTGATATGCGAAAAATAACCTCTTCACGATGATTTTTAGATCGAGAGCTTTCTTTTGGTTGGTTACATGATAGGTTTTCGATAGCAAATAGTTTTTAGATTTTCGCGCCTTTTTTTTTGAAAGCAAATTTCTCCGTTATGGAGAGTGATATGCGAAAAATAACCTTTTCACGATGATTTTTAGATCGAGAGCTTTCTTTTGGTTGGTTACATGATAGGTTTTCGATAGCAAATAGTTTTTAGATTTTCGCGCCTTTTTTTTTGAAAGCAAATTTCTCCGTTATGGAGAGTGATATGCAAAAAGTAACGTCTTCACGTTGATTTTTAGATCGAGAGCTTTCTTTTGGTTGGTTACATGATAGGTTTTCGATAGCAAATTTTTTTTAGATTTTCGCGCCTTTTTTTTGATAGCAAATTTCTCCGTTATGGAGAGTGATATGCGAAAAATAACCTCTTCACGATGATTTTTAGATCGAGAGCTTTCTTTTGGTTGGTTACATGATAGGTTTTCGATAGCAAATAGTTTTTAGATTTTCGCGCCTTTTTTTTTGATAGCAAATTTCTCCGTTATGGAGAGTGATATGCGAAAAATAACCTCTTCACGATGATTTTTAGATCGAGAGCTTTCTTTTGGTTGGTTACATGATAGGTTTTCGATAGCAAATAGTTTTTAGATTTTCGCTCCTTTTTTTTTTGATAGCAAATTTCTCCGTTATGGAGAGCAAATTTTTTTTAGATTTTCGCGCCTTTTTTGTTGATAGCAAATTTCTACGTTATGGAGAGTGATATGCGAAAAATAACCTCTTCACGATGATTTTTAGATCGAGAGCTTTCTTTTGGTTGGTTACATGATAGGTTTTCGATAGCAAATAGTTTTTAGATTTTCGCGCCTTTTTTTTTGAAAGCAAATTTTTCCGTTATGGAGAGTGATATGCGAAAAATAACCTTTTCACGATGATTTTTAGATCGAGAGCTTTCTTTTGGTTGGTTACATGATAGGTTTTCGATAGCAAATAGTTTTTAGATTTTCGCGCCTTTTTTTTTGAAAGCAAATTTCTCCGTTATGGAGAGTGATATGCAAAAAGTAACGTCTTCACGTTGATTTTTAGATCGAGAGCTTTCTTTTGGTTGGTTACATGATAGGTTTTCGATAGCAAATTTTTTTTAGATTTTCGCGCCTTTTTTTTGATAGCAAATTTCTCCGTTATGGAGAGTGATATGCGAAAAATAACCTCTTCACGATGATTTTTAGATCGAGAGCTTTCTTTTGGTTGGTTACATGATAGGTTTACGATAGCAAATAGTTTTTAGATTTTCGCGCCTTTTTTTTTGATAGCAAATTTCTCCGTTATGGAGAGTGATATGCGAAAAATAACCTTTTCACGATGATTTTTAGATCGAGAGCTTTCTTTTGGTTGGTTACATGATAGGTTTTCGATAGCAAATAGTTTTTAGATTTTCGCGCCTTTTTTTTTGATAGCAAATTTCTCCGTTATGGAGAGTGATATGCGAAAAATAACCTCTTCACGATGATTTTTAGATCGAGAGCTTTCTTTTGGTTGGTTACATGATAGGTTTTCGATAGCAAATAGTTTTTAGATTTTCGCTCCTTTTTTTTTGATAGCAAATTTCTCCGTTATGGAGAGCAAATTTTTTTTAGATTTTCGCGCCTTTTTTGTTGATAGCAAATTTCTACGTTATGGAGAGTGATATGCGAAAAATAACCTCTTCACGATGATTTTTAGATCGAGAGCTTTCTTTTGGTTGGTTACATGATAGGTTTTCGATAGCAAATAGTTTTTAGATTTTCGCGCCTTTTTTTTTGAAAGCAAATTTCTCCGTTATGGAGAGTGATATGCAAAAAGTAACGTCTTCACGATGATTTTTAGATCGAGAGCTTTCTTTTGGTTGGTTACATGATAGGTTTTCGATAGCAAATAGTTTTTAGATTTTCGCGCCTTTTTTTTTGAAAGCAAATTTCTCCGTTATGGAGAGTGATATGCAAAAAGTAACGTCTTCACGATGATTTTTAGATCGAGAGCTTTCTTTTGGTTGGTTACATGATAGGTTTTCGATAGCAAATTTTTTTTAGATTTTCGCGCCTTTTTTTTTGATAGCAAATTTCTCCGTTATGGAGAGTGATATGCGAAAAATAACCTTTTCACGATGATTTTTAGATCGAGAGCTTTCTTTTGGTTGGTTACATGATAGGTTTTCGATAGCAAACAGTTTTTAGATTTTCGCGCCTTTTTTTTGATAGCAAATTTCTCCGTTATGGAGAGTGATATGCGAAAAATAACCTCTTCACGATGATTTTTAGATCGAGAGCTTTCTTTTGGTTGGTTACATGATAGGTTTTCGATAGCAAATAGTTTTTAGATTTTCGCGCCTTTTTTTTTTATAGCAAATTTCTCCGTTATGGAGAGTGATATGCGAAAAATAACCTCTTCACGATGATTTTTAGATCGAGAGCTTTCTTTTGGTTCGTTACATGATAGGTTTTCGATAGCAAATAGTTTTTAGATTTTCGCTCCTTTTTTTTTGATAGCAAATTTCTCCGTTATGGAGAGCAAATTTTTTTTAGATTTTCGGGCCTTTTTTGTTGATAGCAAATTTCTCCGTTATGGAGAGTGATATGCGAAAAATAACCTCTTCACGATGATTTTTAGATCGGGAGCTTTCTTTTGGTTGGTTACATGATAGGTTTTCGATAGCAAATTTTTTTTAGATTTTCGCGCTTTTTTTTGATAGCAAATTTCTCCGTTATGGAGAGTGATATGCGAAAAATAACCTCTTCACGATGATTTTTAGATCGAGAGCTTTCTTTTGGTTGGTTACATGATAGGTTTTCGATAGCAAATAGTTTTTAGATTTTCGCGCCTTTTTTTTGATAGCAAATTTCTCCGTTATGGAGAGTGATATGCGAAAAATAACCTCTTCACGATGATTTTTAGATCGAGAGCTTTCTTTTGGTTGGTTACATGATAGGTTTTCGATAGCAAATAGTTTTTAGATTTTCGCTCCTTTTTTTTTGATAGCAAATTTCTCCGTTATGGAGAGCAAATTTTTTTTAGATTTTCGCGCCTTTTTTGTTGATAGCAAATTTCTACGTTATGGAGAGTGATATGCGAAAAATAACCTCTTCACGATGATTTTTAGATCGAGAGCTTTCTTTTGGTTCGTTACATGATAGGTTTTCGATAGCAAATAGTTTTTAGATTTTCGCTCCTTTTTTTTTGATAGCAAATTTCTCCGTTATGGAGAGCAAATTTTTTTTAGATTTTCGGGCCTTTTTTGTTGATAGCAAATTTCTCCGTTATGGAGAGTGATATGCGAAAAATAACCTCTTCACGGGAGCTTTCTTTTGGTTGGTTACATGATAGGTTTTCGATAGCAAATAGTTTTTAGATTTTCGCGCCTTTTTTTTTGGAAGCAAATTTCTCCGTTATGGAGAGTGATATGCGAAAAATAACCTTTTCACGATGATTTTTAGATCGAGAGCTTTCTTTTGGTTGGTTACATGATAGGTTTTCGATAGCAAATTTTTTTTAGATTTTCGCGCCTTTTTTTTGATAGCAAATTTCTCCGTTATGGAGAGTGATATGCGAAAAATAACCTCTTCACGATGATTTTTAGATCGAGAGCTTTCTTTTGGTTGGTTACATGATGGGTTTTCGATAGCAAATAGTTTTTAGATTTTCGCGCCTTTTTTTTGATAGCAAATTTCTCCGTTATGGAGAGTGATATGCGAAAAATAACCTCTTCACGATGATTTTTAGATCGAGAGCTTTCTTTTGGTTGGTTACATGATAGGTTTTCGATAGCAAATAGTTTTTAGATTTTCGCGCCTTTTTTTTTGATAGCAAATTTCTCCGTTATGGAGAGTGATATGCGAAAAATAACCTTTTCACGATGATTTTTAGATCGAGAGCTTTCTTTTGGTTGGTTACATGATAGGTTTTCGATAGCAAATAGTTTTTAGATTTTCGCGCCTTTTTTTTTGATAGCAAATTTCTCCGTTATGGAGAGTGATATGCGAAAAATAACCTCTTCGCGATGATTTTTAGATCGAGAGCTTTCTTTTGGTTGGTTACATGATAGGTTTTCGATAGCAAATAGTTTTTAGATTTTCGCTCCTTTTTTTTTGATAGCAAATTTCTCCGTTATGGCGAGCAAATTTTTTTTAGATTTTCGCGCCTTTTTTGTTGATAGCAAATTTCTACGTTATGGAGAGTGATATGCGAAAAATAACCTCTTCACGATGATTTTTAGATCGAGAGCTTTCTTTTGGTTGGTTACATGATAGGTTTTCGATAGCAAATAGTTTTTAGATTTTCGCGCCTTTTTTTTTGAAAGCAAATTTCTCCGTTATGGAGAGTGATATGCGAAAAATAACCTTTTCACGATGATTTTTAGATCGAGAGCTTTCTTTTGGTTGGTTACATGATAGGTTTTCGATAGCAAATAGTTTTTAGATTTTCGCGCCTTTTTTTTTGAAAGCAAATTTCTCCGTTATGGAGAGTGATATGCAAAAAGTAACGTCTTCACGTTGATTTTTAGATCGAGAGCTTTCTTTTGGTTGGTTACATGATAGGTTTTCGATAGCAAATTTTTTTTAGATTTTCGCGCCTTTTTTTTTGATAGCAAATTTCTCCGTTATGGAGAGTGATATGCGAAAAATAACATCTTCACGATGATTTTTAGATCGAGAGCTTTCTTTTGGTTGGTTACATGATAGGTTTTCGATAGCAAATAGTTTTTAGATTTTCGCGCCTTTTTTTTTGATAGCAAATTTCTCCGTTATGGAGAGTGATATGCGAAAAATAACCTTTTCACGATGATTTTTAGATCGAGAGCTTTCTTTTGGTTGGTTACATGATAGGTTTTCGATAGCAAATAGTTTTTAGATTTTCGCGCCTTTTTTTTTGATAGCAAATTTCTCCGTTATGGAGAGTGATATGCGAAAAATAACCTCTTCACGATGATTTTTAGATCGAGAGCTTTCTTTTGGTTGGTTACATGATAGGTTTTCGATAGCAAATAGTTTTTAGATTTTCGCTCCTTTTTTTTTGATAGCAAATTTCTCCGTTATGGAGAGCAAATTTTTTTTAGATTTTCGCGCCTTTTTTGTTGATAGCAAATTTCTACGTTATGGAGAGTGATATGCGAAAAATAACCTCTTCACGATGATTTTTAGATCGAGAGCTTTCTTTTGGTTGGTTACATGATAGGTTTTCGATAGCAAATAGTTTTTAGATTTTCGCGCCTTTTTTTTGATAGCAAATTTCTCCGTTATGGAGAGTGATATGCAAAAATTAACGTCTTCACGATGATTTTTAGATCGAGAGCTTTCTTTTGGTTGGTTACATGATAGGTTTTCGATAGCAAATAGTTTTTAGATTTTCGCGCCTTTTTTTTAAGCAAATTTCTCCGTTATGGAGAGTGATATGCGAAAAATAACCTTTTCACGATGATTTTTAGATCGAGAGCTTTCTTTTGGTTGGTTACATGATAGGTTTTCGATAGCAAATAGTTTTTAGATTTTCGCGCCTTTTTTTTTGAAAGCAAATTTCTCCGTTATGGAGAGTGATATGCAAAAAGTAACGTCTTCACGATGATTTTTAGATCGAGAGCTTTCTTTTGGTTGGTTACATGATAGGTTTTCGATAGCAAATTTTTTTTAGATTTTCGTGCCTTTTTTTTGATAGCAAATTTCTCCGTTATGGAGAGTGATATGCGAAAAATAACCTCTTCACGATGATTTTTAGATCGAGAGCTTTCTTTTGGTTGGTTACATGATGGGTTTTCGATAGCAAATAGTTTTTAGATTTTCGCGCCTTTTTTTTGATAGCAAATTTCTCCGTTATGGAGAGTGATATGCGAAAAATAACCTCTTCACGATGATTTTTAGATCGAGAGCTTTCTTTTGGTTGGTTACATGATAGGTTTTTGATAGCAAATAGTTTTTAGATTTTCGCGCCTTTTTTTTTTGATAGCAAATTTCTCCGTTATGGAGAGTGATATGCGAAAAATAACCTTTTCACGATGATTTTTAGATCGAGAGCTTTCTTTTGGTTGGTTACATGATAGGTTTTCGATAGCAAATAGTTTTTAGATTTTCGCGCCTTTTTTTTTGATAGCAAATTTCTCCGTTATGGAGAGTGATATGCGAAAAATAACCTCTTCACGATGATTTTTAGATCGAGAGCTTTCTTTTGGTTGGTTACATGATAGGTTTTCGATAGCAAATAGTTTTTAGATTTTCGCTCCTTTTTTTTTGATAGCAAATTTCTCCGTTATGGAGAGCAAATTTTTTATAGATTTTCGCGCCTTTTTTGTTGATAGCAAATTTCTACGTTATGGAGAGTGATATGCGAAAAATAACCTCTTCACGATGATTTTTAGATCGAGAGCTTTCTTTTGGTTGGTTACATGATAGGTTTTCGATAGCAAATAGTTTTTAGATTTTCGCGCCTTTTTTTTTGAAAGCAAATTTCTCCGTTATGGAGAGTGATATGCGAAAAATAACCTTTTCACGATGATTTTTAGATCGAGAGCTCTTTTTGGTTGGTTACATGATAGGTTTTCGATAGCAAATAGTTTTTAGATTTTCGCGCCTTTTTTTTTGAAAGCAAATTTCTCCGTTATGGAGAGTGATATGCAAAAAGTAACGTCTTCACGTTGATTTTTAGATCGAGAGCTTTCTTTTGGTTGGTTACATGATAGGTTTTCGATAGCAAATTTTTTTTAGATTTTCGCGCCTTTTTTTTGATAGCAAATTTCTCCGTTATGGAGAGTGATATGCGAAAAATAACCTCTTCACGATGATTTTTAGATCGAGAGCTTTCTTTTGGTTGGTTACATGATAGGTTTTCGATAGCAAATAGTTTTTAGATTTTCGCGCCTTTTTTTTTGATAGCAAATTTCTCCGTTATGGAGAGTGATATGCGAAAAATAACCTTTTCACGATGATTTTTAGATCGAGAGCTTTCTTTTGGTTGGTTACATGATAGGTTTTCGATAGCAAATAGTTTTTAGATTTTCGCGCCTTTTTTTTTGATAGCAAATTTCTCCGTTATGGAGAGTGATATGCGAAAAATAACCTCTTCACGATGATTTTTAGATCGAGAGCTTTCTTTTGGTTGGTTACATGATAGGTTTTCGATAACAAATAGTTTTTAGATTTTCGCTCCTTTTTTTTTTGATAGCAAATTTCTCCGTTATGGAGAGCAAATTTTTTTTAGATTTTCGCGCCTTTTTTGTTGATAGCAAATTTCTACGTTATGGAGAGTGATATGCGAAAAATAACCTCTTCACGATGATTTTTAGATCGAGAGCTTTCTTTTGGTTGGTTACATGATAGGTTTTCGATAGCAAATAGTTTTTAGATTTTCGCGCCTTTTTTTTTGAAAGCAAATTTTTCCGTTATGGAGAGTGATATGCGAAAAATAACCTTTTCACGATGATTTTTAGATCGAGAGCTTTCTTTTGGTTGGTTACATGATAGGTTTTCGATAGCAAATAGTTTTTAGATTTTCGCGCCTTTTTTTTTGAAAGCAAATTTCTCCGTTATGGAGAGTGATATGCAAAAAGTAACGTCTTCACGTTGATTTTTAGATCGAGAGCTTTCTTTTGGTTGGTTACATGATAGGTTTTCGATAGCAAATTTTTTTTAGATTTTCGCGCCTTTTTTTTGATAGCAAATTTCTCCGTTATGGAGAGTGATATGCGAAAAATAACCTCTTCACGATGATTTTTAGATCGAGAGCTTTCTTTTGGTTGGTTACATGATAGGTTTACGATAGCAAATAGTTTTTAGATTTTCGCGCCTTTTTTTTTGATAGCAAATTTCTCCGTTATGGAGAGTGATATGCGAAAAATAACCTTTTCACGATGATTTTTAGATCGAGAGCTTTCTTTTGGTTGGTTACATGATAGGTTTTCGATAGCAAATAGTTTTTAGATTTTCGCGCCTTTTTTTTTGATAGCAAATTTCTCCGTTATGGAGAGTGATATGCGAAAAATAACCTCTTCACGATGATTTTTAGATCGAGAGCTTTCTTTTGGTTGGTTACATGATAGGTTTTCGATAGCAAATAGTTTTTAGATTTTCGCTCCTTTTTTTTTGATAGCAAATTTCTCCGTTATGGAGAGCAAATTTTTTTTAGATTTTCGCGCCTTTTTTGTTGATAGCAAATTTCTACGTTATGGAGAGTGATATGCGAAAAATAACCTCTTCACGATGATTTTTAGATCGAGAGCTTTCTTTTGGTTGGTTACATGATAGGTTTTCGATAGCAAATAGTTTTTAGATTTTCGCGCCTTTTTTTTTGAAAGCAAATTTCTCCGTTATGGAGAGTGATATGCAAAAAGTAACGTCTTCACGATGATTTTTAGATCGAGAGCTTTCTTTTGGTTGGTTACATGATAGGTTTTCGATAGCAAATAGTTTTTAGATTTTCGCGCCTTTTTTTTTGAAAGCAAATTTCTCCGTTATGGAGAGTGATATGCGAAAAATAACCTTTTCACGATGATTTTTAGATCGAGAGCTTTCTTTTGGTTGGTTACATGATAGGTTTTCGATAGCAAACAGTTTTTAGATTTTCGCGCCTTTTTTTTTTGATAGCAAATTTCTCCGTTATGGTGAGTGATATGCGAAAAATAACCTTTTCGCGATGATTTTTAGATCGAGAGCTTTCTTTTGGTTGGTTACATGATAGGTTTTCGATAGCAAATAGTTTTTAGATTTTCGCGCCTTTTTTTTGATAGCAAATTTCTCAGTTATGGAGAGTGATATGCGAAAAATAACCTCTTCACGATGATTTTTAGATCTAGAGCTTTCTTTTGGTTGGTTACATGATAGGTTTTCGATAGCAAATAGTTTTTAGATTTTCGCTCCTTTTTTTTTGATAGCAAATTTCTCCGTTATGGAGAGCAAATAGTTTTTAGATTTTCGCGCCTTTTTTTTTGAAAGCAAATTTCTCCGTTATGGAGAGTAATATGCGAAAAATAACCTTTTCACGATGATTTTTAGATCGAGAGCTTTCTTTTGGTTGGTTACATGATAGGTTTTCGATAGCAAATAGTTTTTAGATTTTCGCGCCTTTTTTTTATAGCAAATTTCTCCGTTATGGAGAGTGATAGACGAAAAATAACCCCTTCACGATGATTTTTAGATCGAGAGCTTTCTTTTGGTTGGTTACATGATAGGTTTTCGATAGCAAATAGTTTTTAGATTTTCGCTCCTTTTTTTTTGATAGCAAATTTCTCCGTTATGGAGAGCACATTTTTTTTAGATTTTCGCGCCTTTTTTGTTGATAGCAAATTTCTCCGTTATGGAGAGTGATATGCGAAAAATAACCTCTTCACGATGATTTTTAGATCGTGAGCTTTCTTTTGGTTGGTTACATGATAGGTTTTCGATAGCAAATTTTTTTAGATTTTCGCGCTGTTTTTTTGATAGCAAATTTCTCCGTTATGGAGAGTGATATGCGAAAAATAACCTCTTCACGATGATTTTTAGATCGAGAGCTTTCTTTTGGTTCGTTACATGATAGGTTTTCGATAGCAAATAGTTTTTAGATTTTCGCTCCTTTTTTTTGATAGCAAATTTCTCCGTTATGGAGAGCAAATTTTTTTTAGATTTTCGGGCCTTTTTTGTTGATAGCAAATTTCTCCGTTATGGAGAGTGATATGCGAAAAATAACCTCTTCACGATGATTTTTAGATCGGGAGCTTTCTTTTGGTTGGTTACATGATAGGTTTTCGATAGCAAATTTTTTTTAGATTTTCGCGCTTTTTTTTGATAGCAAATTTCTCCGTTATGGAGAGTGATATGCGAAAAATAACCTCTTCACGATGATTTTTAGATCGAGAGCTTTCTTTTGGTTGGTTACATGATAGGTTTTCGATAGCAAATAGTTTTTAGATTTTCGCTCCTTTTTTTTTGATAGCAAATTTCTCCGTTATGGAGAGCAAATTTTTTATAGATTTTCGCGCCTTTTTTGTTGATAGCAAATTTCTACGTTATGGAGAGTGATATGCGAAAAATAACCTCTTCACGATGATTTTTAGAACGAGAGCTTTCTTTTGGTTGGTTACATGATAGGTTTTCGATAGCAAATAGTTTTTAGATTTTCGCGCCTTTTTTTTTGAAAGCAAATTTCTCCGTTATGGAGAGTGATATGCGAAAAATAACCTTTTCACGATGATTTTTAGATCGAGAGCTTTCTTTTGGTTGGTTACATGATAGGTTTTCGATAGCAAATAGTTTTTAGATTTTCGCGCCTTTTTTTTTGAAAGCAAATTTCTCCGTTATGGAGAGTGATATGCAAAAAGTAACGTCTTCACGTTGATTTTTAGATCGAGAGCTTTCTTTTGGTTGGTTACATGATAGGTTTTCGATAGCAAATTTTTTTTAGATTTTCGCGCCTTTTTTTTGATAGCAAATTTCTCCGTTATGGAGAGTGATATGCGAAAAATAACCTCTTCACGATGATTTTTAGATCGAGAGCTTTCTTTTGGTTGGTTACATGATAGGTTTTCGATAGCAAATAGTTTTTAGATTTTCGCGCCTTTTTTTTTTGATAGCAAATTTCTCCGTTATGGAGAGTGATATGCGAAAAATAACCTTTTCACGATGATTTTTAGATCGAGAGCTTTCTTTTGGTTGGTTACATGATAGGTTTTCGATAGCAAATAGTTTTTAGATTTTCGCGCCTTTTTTTTTGATAGCAAATTTCTCCGTTATGGAGAGTGATATGCGAAAAATAACCTCTTCACGATGATTTTTAGATCGAGAGCTTTCTTTTGGTTGGTTACATGATAGGTTTTCGATAGCAAATAGTTTTTAGATTTTCGCTCCTTTTTTTTTTGATAGCAAATTTCTCCGTTATGGAGAGTGATATGCGAAAAATAACCTTTTCACGATGATTTTTAGACCGAGAGCTTTCTTTTGGTTGGTTACATGATAGGTTTTCGATAGCAAATTTTTTTTAGATTTTCGCGCCTTTTTTTGATAGCAAATTTCTCCGTTATGGAGAGTGATATGCGAAAAATAACCTCTTCACGATGATTTTTAGATCGAAAGCTTTCTTTTGGTTGGTTACATGATAGGTTTTCGATAGCAAATAGTTTTTAGATTTTCGCGCCTTTTTTTTGATAGCAAATTTCTCCGTTATGGAGAGTGATATGCGAAAAATAACCTCTTCACGATGATTTTTAGATCGAGAGCTTTCTTTTGGTTGGTTACATGATAGGTTTTCGATAGCAAATTTTTTTTAGATTTTCGCGCCTTTTTTTTGATAGCAAATTTCTCCGTTATGGAGAGTGATATGCGAAAAATAACCTCTTCACGATGATTTTTAGATCGAGAGCTTTCTTTTGGTTGTTTACATGATAGGTTTTCGATAGCAAATAGTTTTTAGATTTTCGCGCCTTTTTTTTTGATAGCAAATTTCTCCGTTATGGAGAGTGATATGCGAAAAATAACCTCTTCACGATGATTTTTAGATCGAGAGCTTTCTTTTGGTTGGTTACATGATAGGTTTTCGATAGCAAATAGTTTTTAGATTTTCGCTCCTTTTTTTTTGATAGCAAATATCTCCGTTATGGAGAGTGATATGCAAAAATTAACGTCTTCACGATGATTTTTAGATCGAGAGCTTTCTTTTGGTTGGTTACATGATAGGTTTTCGATAGCAAATTTTTTTTATATTTTCGCGCCTTTTTTTTTGATAGCAAATTTCTCCGTTATGGAGAGTGATATGCGAAAAATAACCTTTTCACGATGATTTTTAGATCGAGAGCTTTCTTTTGGTTGGTTACATGATAGGTTTTCGATAGCAAATAGTTTTTAGATTTTCGCGCCTTTTTTTTGATAGCAAATTTCTCCGTTATGGAGAGTGATATGCGAAAAATAACCTCTTCACGATGATTTTTAGATCGAGAGCTTTCTTTTGGTTGGTTACATGATAGGTTTTCGATAGCAAATTTTTTTTAGATTTTCGCGCCTTTTTTTGATAGCAAATTTCTCCGTTATGGAGAGTGATATGCGAAAAATAACCTTTTCACGATGATTTTTAGATCGAGAGCTTTCTTTTGGTTGGTTACATGATAGGTTTTCGATAGCAAATTTTTTTTAGATTTTCGCGCCTTTTTTTTGATAGCAAATTTCTCCGTTATGGAGAGTGATATGCGAAAAATAACCTTTTCACGATGATTTTTAGATCGAGAGCTTTCTTTTGGTTGGTTACATGATAGGTTTTCGATAGCAAATTTTTTTTAGATTTTCGCGCCTTTTTTTTGATAGCAAATTTCTCCGTTACGGAGAGTGATATGCGAAAAATAACCTCTTCACGATGATTTTTAGATCGAGAGCTTTCTTTTGGTTGGTTACATGATAGGTTTTCGATAGCAAATAGTTTTTAGATTTTCGCGCCTTTTTTTTTGATAGCAAATTTCTCCGTTATGGAGAGTGATATGCGAAAAATAACCTTTTCACGATGATTTTTAGATCGAGAGCTTTCTTTTGGTTGGTTACATGATAGGTTTTCGATAGCAAATAGTTTTTAGATTTTCGCGCCTTTTTTTTTGATAGCAAATTTCTCCGTTATGGAGAGTGATATGCGAAAAATAACCTCTTCACGATGATTTTTAGATCGAGAGCTTTCTTTGGTTGGTTACATGATAGGTTTTCGATAGCAAATAGTTTTTAGATTTTCGCTCCTTTTTTTTTTGATAGCAAATTTCTCCGTTATGGAGAGCAAATTTTTTTTAGATTTTCGCGCCTTTTTTGTTGATAGCAAATTTCTACGTTATGGAGAGTGATATGCGAAAAATAACCTTTTCACGATGATTTTTAGATCGAGAGCTTTCTTTTGGTTGGTTACATGATAGGTTTTCGATAGCAAATTTTTTTTAGATTTTCGCGCCTTCTTTTTGATAGCAAATTTCTCCGTTATGGAGAGTGATATGCGAAAAATAACCTTTTCACGATGATTTTTAGGTCGAGAGCTTTCTTTTGGTTGGTTACATGATAGGTTTTCGATAGCAAATTTTTTTTAGATTTTCGCGCCTTTTTTTTGATAGCAAATTTCTCCGTTATGGAGAGTGATATGCGAAAAATAACCTCTTCACGATGATTTTTAGATCGAAAGCTTTCTTTTGGTTGGTTACATGATAGGTTTTCGATAGCAAATAGTTTTTAGATTTTCGCACCTTTTTTTTGATAGCAATTTTCTCCGTTATGGAGAGTGATATGCGAAAAATAACCTCTTCACGATGATTTTTAGATCGAGAGCTTTCTTTTGGTTGGTTACATGATAGGTTTTCGATAGCAAATTTTTTTTAGATTTTCGCGCCTTTTTTTTGATAGCAAATTTCTCCGTTATGGAGAGTGATATGCGAAAAATAACCTCTTCACGATGATTTTTAGATCGAGAGCTTTCTTTTGGTTGGTTACATGATAGGTTTTCGATAGCAAATAGTTTTTAGATTTTCGCGCCTTTTTTTTTGATAGCAAATTTCTCCGTTATGGAGAGTGATATGCGAAAAATAACCTTTTCACGATGATTTTTAGATCGAGAGCTTTCTTTTGGTTGGTTACATGATAGGTTTTCGATAGCAAATAGTTTTTAGATTTTCGCTCCTTTTTTTTTGATAGCAAATTTCTCCGTTATGGAGAGCAAACTTTTTTTTAGATTTTCGCGCCTTTTTTGATAGCAAATTTCTCCGTTATGGAGAGTGATATGCGAAAAATAACCTCTTCACGATTATTTTTAGATCGAGAGCTTTCTTTTGGTTGGTTACATGATAGGTTTTCGATAGCAAATAGTTTTTAGATTTTCGCGCCTTTTTTTTTTATAGCAAATTTCTCCGTTATGGAGAGTGATATGCGAAAAATAATCTCTTCACGATGATTTTTAGATCGAGAGCTTTCTTTTGGTTGGTTACATGATAGGTTTTCGATAGCAAATTTTTTTTAGATTTTCGCTCCTTTTTTTTGATAGCAAATTTCTCCGTTATGGAGAGTGATATGCGAAAAATAACCTCTTCACGATGATTTTTAGATCGAGAGCTTTCTTTTGGTTGGCTACATGATTTTCGCGCCTTTTTTTTGATAGCAAATTTCTCCGTTATGGAGAGTGATATGCGAAAAATAACCTTTTCACGATGATTTTTAGATCGAGAGCTTTCTTTTGGTTGGTTACATGATAGGTTTTCGATAGCAAATTTTTTTTAGATTTTCGCGCCTTTTTTTGATAGCAAATTTCTCCGTTATGGAGAGTCATATGCGAAAAATAACCTCTTCACGATGATTTTTAGATCGAGAGCTTTCTTTTGGTTGGTTACATGATGGGTTTTAGATTTTCGCGCCTTTTTTTTTATAGCCAATTTCTCCGTTATGGAAAGTGATAGACGAAAAATAACCTCTTCACGATGATTTTTAGATCGAGAGCTTTCTTTTGGTTGGTTACATGATAGGTTTTCGATAGCAAATAGTTTTTAGATTTTCGCTCCTTTTTTTTTGATAGCAAATTTCTCCGTTATGGAGAGCAAACTTTTTTTTAGATTTTCGCGCCTTTTTTGATAGCAAATTTCTCCGTTATGGAGAGTGATATGCGAAAAATAACCTCTTCACGATTATTTTTAGATCGAGAGCTTTCTTTTGGTTGGTTACATGATAGGTTTTCGATAGCAAATAGTTTTTAGATTTTCGCGCCTTTTTTTTTTATAGCAAATTTCTCCGTTATGGAGAGTGATATGCGAAAAATAATCTCTTCACGATGATTTTTAGATCGAGAGCTTTCTTTTGGTTGGTTACATGATAGGTTTTCGATAGCAAATTTTTTTTAGATTTTCGCTCCTTTTTTTTGATAGCAAATTTCTCCGTTATGGAGAGTGATATGCGAAAAATAACCTCTTCACGATGATTTTTAGATCGAGAGCTTTCTTTTGGTTGGCTACATGATAGGTTTTCGATAGCAAATAGTTTTTAGATTTTCGCGCCTTTTTTTTTATAGCAAATTTCTCCGTTATGGAGAGTGATATGCGAAAAATAACCTTTTCACGATGATTTTTAGATCGAGAGCTTTCTTTTGGTTGGTTACATGATAGGTTTTCGATAGCAAATAGTTTTTAGATTTTCGCGCCTTTTTTTTGATAGCAAATTTCTCCGTTATGGAGAGTGATATGCGAAAAATAACCTTTTCACGATGATTTTTAGATCGAGAGCTTTCTTTTGGTTGGTTACATGATAGGTTTTCGATAGCAAATTTTTTTTAGATTTTCGCGCCTTTTTTTGATAGCAAATTTCTCCGTTATGGAGAGTCATATGCGAAAAATAACCTCTTCACGATGATTTTTAGATCGAGAGCTTTCTTTTGGTTGGTTACATGATAGGTTTTCGATAGCAAATAGTTTTTAGATTTTCGCTCCTTTTTTTTGATAGCAAATTTCTCCGTTATGGAGAGTGATATGCGAAAAATAACCTCTTCACGATGATTTTTAGATCGAGAGCTTTCTTTTGGTTGGTTACATGATAGGTTTTCGATAGCAAATAGTTTTTAGATTTTCGCGCCTTTTTTTTTGATAGCAAATTTCTCCGTTATGGAGAGTGATATGCAAAAATTAACGTCTTCACGATGATTTTTAGATCGAGAGCTTTCTTTTGGTTGGTTACATGATATGTTTTCGATAGCAAATAGTTTTTAGATTTTCGCTCCTTTTTTTTTGATAGCAAATTTCTCCGTTATGGAGAGCAAATTTTTTTTAGATTTTCGCGCCTTTTTTTTTATATCAAATTTCTCCGTTATGGAGAGTCATATGCGAAAAATAACTTCTTCACGATGATTTTTAGATCGAGATCTTTCTTTTGGTTGGTTACATGGTAGGTTTTCGATAGCAAATAGTTTTTAGATTTTCGCTCCTTTTTTTTATAGCAAATTTCTCCGTTATGGAGAGCAAATTTTTTTTAGATTTTCGCGCCTTTTTTTTATATCAAATTTCTCCGTTATGGAGAGTGATATGCGAAAAATAACATCTTCACGATGATTTTCAGATCGAGAGCTTTCTTTTGGTTGGTTACATGATAGGTTTTCGATAGCAAATAGTTTTTAGATTTTCGCGCCTTTTTTTTTGATAGCAAATTTCTCCGTTATGGAGAGTGATATGCAAAAATTAACGTCTTCACGATGATTTTTAGATCGAGAGCTTTCTTTTGGTTGGTTACATGATAGGTTTTCGATAGCAAATAGTTTTTAGATTTTCGCGCCTTTTTTTTTGATAGCAAATTTCTCCGTTATGGAGAGTGATATGCGAAAAATAACCTTTTCACGATGATTTTTAGATCGAGAGCTTTCTTTTGGTTGGTTACATGATAGGTTTTCGATAGCAAATAGTTTTTAGATTTTCGCGCCTTTTTTTTTGATAGCAAATTTCTCCGTTATGGAGAGTGATATGCGAAAAATAACCTCTTCACGATGATTTTTAGATCGAGAGCTTTCTTTTGGTTGGTTACATGACAGGTTTTCGATAGCAACTTTTTTTTAGATTTTCGCGCCTTTTTTTTTGATAGCAAATTTCTCCGTTATGGAGAGTGATATGCGAAAAATAACCTCTTCACGATGATTTTTAGATCGAGAGCTTTCTTTTGGTTGGTTACATGATAGGTTTTCGATAGCAAATGGTTTTTAGATTTAGCGCCTTTTTTTTGATAGCTAATTTCTCCGTTATGGAGAGTGATATGCGAAAAATAACCTCTTCACGATGATTTTTAGATCGAGAGCTTTCTTTTGGTTGGTTACATGATAGGTTTTCGATAGCAATTTTTTTTTTAGATTTTCGCGCCTTTTTTTTTGATAGCAAATTTCTCCGTTATGGAGAGTCATATGCGAAAAATAACCTCTTCACGATGATTTTTAGATCGAGATCTTTCTTTTGGTTGGTTACATGATAGGTTTTCGATAGCAAATAGTTTTTAGATTTTCGCGCCTTTTTTTTGACAGCAAATTTCTCCGTTATGGAGAGTGATATGCGAAAAATAACCTCTTCACGATGATTTTTAGATCGAGAGCTTTCTTTTGGTTGGTTACATGATGGGTTTTAGATTTTCGCGCCTTTTTTTTTATAGCAAATTTCTCCATTATGGAGAGTGATAGACGAAAAATAACCCCTTCACGATGATTTTTAGATCGAGAGCTTTCTTTTGGTTGGTTACATGATAGGTTTTCGATAGCAAATAGTTTTTAGATTTTCGCTCCTTTTTTTTTGATAGCAAATTTCTCCGTTATGGAGAGCAAATTTTTTTTAGATCTTCGCGCCTTTTTTGTTGATAGCAAATTTCTCCGTTATGGAGAGTGATATTCGAAAAATAACCTCTTCACGATGATTTTTAGATCGAGAGCTTTCTTTTGGTTGGTTACATGATAGGTTTTCAATAGCAAATAGTTTTTAGATTTTCGCGCTTTTTTTTTGATAGCAAATTTCACCGTTAATGAGAGTGATATGCGAAAAATAACCTCTTCACGATGATTTTTAGATCGAGAGCTTTCTTTTGGTTGGTTACATGATAGGTTTTCGATAGCAAATAGTTTTTAGATTTTCGCGCCTTTTTTTTTGATATCAAATTTCTCCGTTATGGAGAGTGATATGCGAAAAATAACCTCTTCACGATGATTTTTAGATCGAGAGCTTTCTTTTGGTTGGTTACATGATAGGTTTTCGATAGCAAATTTTTTTTAGATTTTCGCGCCTTTTTTTTGATAGCAAATTTCCCCGTTATGGAGAGTGATATGCGAAAAATAACCTCTTCACGATGATTTTTAGATCGAGAGCTTTCTTTTGGTTGGTTACATGATAGGTTTTCGATAGCAAATAGTTTTTAGATTTTCGCGACTTTTTTTTTGATAGCAAATTTCTCCGTTATGGAGAGTGATATGCGAAAAATAACCTCTTCACGATGATTTTTAGATCGAGAGCTTTCTTTTGGTTGGTTACATGACAGGTTTTCGATAGCAAATTTTTTTTAGATTTTCGCGCCTTTTTTGTTGATAGCAAATTTCTCCGCTTTCTTTTGGTTGGTTACATGATAGGTTTTCAATAGCAAATAGTTTTTAGATTTTCGCGCCTTTTTTTTTGATAGCAAATTTCACCGTTAACGAGAGTGATATGCGAAAAATAACCTCTTCACGATGATTTTTAGATCGAGAGCTTTCTTTTGGTTGGTTACATGATAGGTTTTCGATAGCAAATAGTTTTTAGATTTTCGCGTTTTTTTTTGACAGCAAATTTCTCCGTTATGGAGAGTGATATGCGAAAAATAACCTCTTCACGATGATTTTTAGATCGAGAGCTTTCTTTTGGTTGGTTACATGATGGGTTTTAGATTTTCGCGCCTTTTTTTTTATAGCAAATTTCTCCATTATGGAGAGTGATAGACGAAAAATAACCCCTTCACGATGATTTTTAGATCGAGAGCTTTCTTTTGGTTGGTTACATGATAGGTTTTCGATAGCAAATAGTTTTTAGATTTTCGCTCCTTTTTTTTGATAGCAAATTTCTCCGTTATGGAGAGCAAATTTTTTTTAGATTTTCGCGCCTTTTTTGTTGATAGCAAATTTCTCCGTTATGGAGAGTGATATTCGAAAAATAACCTCTTCACGATGATTTTTAGATCGAGAGCTTTCTTTTGGTTGGTTACATGGTAGGTTTTCAATAGCAAATAGTTTTTAGATTTTCGCTCCTTTTTTTTTGATAGCAAATTTCACCGTTAATGAGAGTGATATGCGAAAAATAACCTCTTCACGATGATTTTTAGATCGAGAGCTTTCTTTTGGTTGGTTACATGATAGGTTTTCGATAGCAAATAGTTTTTAGATTTTCGCGCCTTTTTTTTTGATATCAAATTTCTCCGTTATGGAGAGTGATATGCGAAAAATAACCTCTTCACGATGATTTTTAGATCGAGAGCTTTCTTTTGGTTGGTTACATGATAGGTTTTCGATAGCAAATTTTTTTTAGATTTTCGCGCCTTTTTTTGATAGCAAATTTCCCCGTTATGGAGAGTGATATGCGAAAAATAACCTCTTCACGATGATTTTTAGATCGAGAGCTTTCTTTTGGTTGGTTACATGATAGGTTTTCGATTGCAAATAGTTTTTAGATTTTCGCGACTTTTTTTTTGATAGCAAATTTCTCCGTTATGGAGAGTGATATGCGAAAAATAACCTCTTCACGATGATTTTTAGATCGAGAGCTTTCTTTTGGTTGGTTACATGACAGGTTTTCGATAGCAACTTTTTTTTAGATTTTCGCGCCTTTTTTTTGATAGCAAATTTCTCCGTTATGGAGAGTGATATGCGAAAAATAACCTCTTCACGATGATTTTTAGATCGAGAGCTTTCTTTTGGTTGGTTACATGATAGGTTTTCGATAGCAAATGGTTTTTAGATTTTCGCGCCTTTTTTTTGATAGCTAATTTCTCCGTTATGGAGAGTGATATGCGAAAAATAACCTCTTTACGATGATTTCTAGATCGAGAGCTTTCTTTTGGTTGGTTACATGATAGGTTTTCGATAGCAATTTTTTTTTAGATTTTCGCGCCTTTTTTTTGATAGCAAATTTCTCCGTTATGGAGAGTCATATGCGAAAAATAACCTCTTCACGATGATTTTTAGATCGAGATCTTTCTTTTGGTTGGTTACATGATAGGTTTTCGATAGCAAATAGTTTTTAGATTTTCGCGCCTTTTTTTTGACAGCAAATTTCTCCGTTATGGAGAGTGATATGCGAAAAATAACCTCTTCACGATGATTTTTAGATCGAGAGCTTTCTTTTGGTTGGTTACATGATGGGTTTTAGATTTTCGCGCCTTTTTGTTGATAGCAAATTTCTCCGTTATGGAGAGTGATATGCGAAAAATAACCTCTTCACGATGATTTTTAGATCGAGAGCTTTCTTTTGGTTGGTTACATGATAGGTTTTCAATAGCAAATAGTTTTTAGATTTTCGCGCCTTTTTTTTTGATAGCAAATTTCACCGTTAATGAGAGTGATATGCGAAAAATAACCTCTTCACGATGATTTTTAGATCGAGAGCTTTCTTTTGGTGGTTACATGATAGGTTTTCGATAGCAAATAGTTTTTAGATTTTCGCGCCTTTTTTTTTTATATCAAATTTCTCCGTTATGGAGAGTGATATGCGAAAAATAACCTCTTCACGATGATTTTTAGATCGAGAACTTTCTTTTGGTTGGTTACATGATAGGTTTTCGATAGCAAATTTTTTTTAGATTTTCGCGCCTTTTTTTTGATAGCAAATTTCCCCGTTATGGAGAGTGATATGCGAAAAATAACCTCTTCACGATGATTTTTAGATCGAGAGCTTTCTTTTGGTTGGTTACATGATAGGTTTTCGATAGCAAATAGTTTTTAGATTTTCGCGACTTTTTTTTTGATAGCAAATTTCTCCGTTATGGAGAGTGATATGCGAAAAATAACCTCTTCACGATGATTTTTAGATCGAGAGCTTTCTTTTGGTTGGTTACATGATAGGTGTTCGATAGCAAATTTTTTTTAGATTTTCGCGCCTTTTTTTTTGATAGCAAATTTCTCCGTTATGGAGAGTGATATGCGAAAAATAACCTCTTCACGATGATTTTTAGATCGAGAGCTTTCTTTTGGTTGGTTACATGATAGGTTTTCGATAGCAAATAGTTTTTAGATTTTCGCGCCTTTTTTTTTGATAGCAAATTTCTCCGTTATGGAGAGAGATATGCAAAAATTAACGTCTTCACGATGATTTTTAGATCGAGAGCTTTCTTTTGGTTGGTTACATTATAGGTTTTCGATAGCAAATAGTTTTTAGATTTTCGCTCCTTTTTTTTTGATAGCAAATTTCTCCGTTATGGAGAGTGATATGCGAAAAATAACCTCTTCACGATGATTTTTAGATCGAGAGCTTTCTTTTGGTTGGTTACATGATAGGTTTTCGATATAAAATTTTTTTTAGATTTTCGCGCCTTTTTCTGATAGCAAATTTCTCCGTTATGGAGAGTGATATGCGAAAAATAACCTTTTCACGATGATTTTTAGATCGAGAGCTTTCTTTTGGTTGGTTACATGATAGGTTTTCGATAGCAAATAGTTTTTAGATTTTCGCGCCTTTTTTTTGATAGAAAATTTCTCCGTTATGGAGAGTGATATGCGAAAAATAACCTCTTCACGATGATTTTTAGATCGAGAGCTTTCTTTTGGTTGGTTACATGATAGGTTTTCGATAGCAAATAGTTTTTAGATTTTCGCTCCTTTTTTTTTGATAGCAAATTTCTCCGTTATGGAGAGCCAATTTTTTTTAGATTTTCGCGCCTTTTTTTTGATAGCAAATTTCTCCGTTATGGAGAGTCATATGCGAAAAATAACCTCTTCACGATGATTTTTAGATCGAGATCTTTCTTTTGGTTGGTTACATGATAGGTTTTCGATAGCAAATAGTTTTTAGATTTTCGCGCCTTTTTTTTGACAGCAAATTTCTCCGTTATGGAGAGTGATATGCGAAAAATAACCTCTTCACGATCATTTTCAGATCGAGAGATTTCTTTTGGTTGGTTACATGATGGGTTTTAGATTTTCGCGCCTTTTTTTTATAGCAAATTTCTCCATTATGGAGAGTGATAGACGAAAAATAACCCCTTCACGATGATTTTTAGATCGAGAGCTTTCTTTTGGTTGGTTACATGATAGGTTTTCGATAGCAAATAGTTTTTAGATTTTCGCTCCTTTTTTTTTTGATAGCAAATTTCTCCGTTATGGAGAGCAAATTTTTTTTAGATTTTCGCACCTTTTTTGTTGATAGCAAATTTCTCCGTTATGGAGAGTGATATGCGAAAAATAACCTCTTCACGATGATTTTTAGATCGAGAGCTTTCTTTTGGTTGGTTACATGATAGGTTTTCAATAGCAAATAGTTTTTAGATTTTCGCGCCTTTTTTTTTGATAGCAAATTTCTCCGTTAATGAGAGTGATATGCGAAAAATAACCTCTTCACGATGATTTTTAGATCGAGAGCTTTCTTTTGGTTGGTTACATGATAGGTTTTCGATAGCAAATTTTTTTTAGATTTTCGCTCCTTTTTTTTGATAGCAAATTTCTCCGTTATGGAGAGCAAATTTTTTTTAGATTTTCTCGCCTTTTTTGTTGATAGCAAATTTCTCCGTTATGGAGAGTGATATGCGAAAAATAACCTCTTCACGATGATTTTTAGATCGAGAGCTTTCTTTTGGTTGGTTACATGATAGGTTTTCAATAGCAAATAGTTTTTAGATTTTCGCGCCTTTTTTTTTGATAGCAAATTTCTCCGTTATGGAGAGTGATATGCGAAAAATAACCTCTTCACGATGATTTTTAGATCGAGAGCTTTCTTTTGGTTGGTTACATGATAGGTTTTCGATAGCAAATTTTTTTTAGATTTTCGTGCCTTTTTTGTTGATAGCAAATTTCTCCGTTATGGAGAGTGATATGCGAAAAATAACCTCTTCACGATTATTTTTAGATCGAGAGCTTTCTTTTGGTTGGTTACATGATAGGTGTTCGATAGCAAATTTTTTTTAGATTTTCGCGCCTTTTTTTTGATAGCAAATTTCTCCGTTATGGAGAGTGATATGCGAAAAATAACCTCTTCACGATGATTTTTAGATCGAGAGCTTTCTTTTGGTTGGTTACATGATAGGTTTTCGATAGCAAATAGTTTTTAGATTTTCGCGCCTTTTTTTTTGATAGCAAATTTCTCCGTTATGGAGAGTGATATGCAAAAATTAACGTCTTCACGATGATTTTTAGATCGAGAGCTTTCTTTTGGTTGGTTACATGATAGGTTTTTGATAGCAAATAGTTTTTAGATTTTCGCTCCTTTTTTTTTGATAGCAAATTTCTCCGTTATGGAGAGCAAATTTTTTTTAGATTTTCGCGCCTTTTTTTTGATAGCAAATTTCTCCGTTATGGAGAGTCATATGCGAAAAATAACGTCTTCACGATGATTTTTAGATCGAGAGCTTTCTTTTGGTTGGTTACATGATAGGTTTTCGATAGCAAATTTTTTTTAGATTTTCGTGCCTTTTTTGTTGATAGCAAATTTCTCCGTTATGGAGAGTGATATGCGAAAAATAACCTCTTCACGATTATTTTTAGATCGAGAGCTTTCTTTTGGTTGGTTACATGATAGGTGTTCGATAGCAAATTTTTTTTAGATTTTCGCGCCTTTTTTTTGATAGCAAATTTCTCCGTTATGGAGAGTGATATGCGAAAAATAACCTCTTCACGATGATTTTTAGATCGAGAGCTTTCTTTTGGTTGGTTACATGATAGGTTTTCGATAGCAAATAGTTTTTAGATTTTCGCGCCTTTTTTTTTGATAGCAAATTTCTCCGTTATGGAGAGTGATATGCAAAAATTAACGTCTTCACGATGATTTTTAGATCGAGAGCTTTCTTTTGGTTGGTTACATGATAGGTTTTTGATAGCAAATAGCTTTTAGATTTTCGCTCCTTTTTTTTGATAGCAAATTTCTCCGTTATGGAGAGCAAATTTTTTTTAGATTTTCGCGCCTTTTTTTTGATAGCAAATTTCTCCGTTATGGAGAGTCATATGCGAAAAATAACGTCTTCACGATGATTTTTAGATCGAGAGCTTTCTTTTGGTTGGTTACATTATAGGTTTTCGATAGCAAATAGTTTTTAGATTTTCGCTCCTTTTTTTTTGATAGCAAATTTCTCCGTTATGGAGAGTGATATGCGAAAAATAAGCTCTTCATGATGATTTTTAGATCGAGAGCTTTCTTTTGGTTGGTTACATGATAGGTTTTCGATATAAAATTTTTTTTAGATTTTCGCGCCTTTTTTTGATAGCAAATTTCTCCGTTATGGAGAGTGATATGCGAAAAATAACCTTTTCACGATGATTTTTAGATCGAGAGCTTCCTTTTGGTTGGTTACATGATAGGTTTTCGATAGCAAATAGTTTTTAGATTTTCGCGCCTTTTTTTTTGATAGAAAATTTCTCCGTTATGGAGAGTGATATGCGAAAAATAACCTCTTCACGATGATTTTTAGATCGAGAGCTTTCTTTTGGTTGGTTACATGATAGGTTTTCGATAGCAAATAGTTTTTAGATTTTCGCTCCTTTTTTTTTGATAGCAAATTTCTCCGTTATGGAGAGCCAATTTTTTTTAGATTTTCGCGCCTTTTTTGTTGATAGCAAATTTCTACGTTATGGAGAGTGATATGCGAAAAATAACCTCTTCACGATGATTTTTAGATCGAGAGCTTTCTTTTGGTTGGTTACATGATAGGTTTTCGATAGCAAATAGTTTTTAGATTTTCGCGCCTTTTTTTTTAAAGCAAATTTCTCCGTTATGGAGAGTGATATGCGAAAAATAACCTTTTCACGATGATTTTTAGATCGAGAGCTTTCTTTTGGTTGGTTACATGATAGGTTTTCGATAGCAAATAGTTTTTAGATTTTCGCGCCTTTTTTTTTGATAGCAAATTTCTCCGTTATGGAGAGTGATATGCAAAAATTAACGTCTTCACGATGATTTTTAGATCGAGAGCTTTCTTTTGGTTGGTTACATGATAGGTTTTCGATAGCAAATAGTTTTTAGATTTTCGCTCCTTTTTTTATCATAGCAAATCTCTCCGTTATGGAGAGCAAATTTTTTTTAGATTTTCGCGCCTTTTTTTTGATAGCAAATTTCTCCGTTATGGAGAGTCATATGCGAAAAATAACCTCTTCACGATGATTTTTAGATCGAGATCTTTCTTTTGGTTGGTTACATGATAGGTTTTCGATAGCAAATAGTTTTTAGATTTTCGCGCCTTTTTTTTTGACAGCAAATTTCTCCGTTATGGAGAGTGATATGCGAAAAATAACCTCTTCACGATCATTTTCAGATCGAGAGCTTTCTTTTGGTTGGTTACATGATGGGTTTTAGATTTTCGCGCCTTTTTTTTATAGCAAATTTCTCCATTATGGAGAGTGATAGACGAAAAATAACCCCTTCACGATGATTTTTAGATCGAGAGCTTTCTTTTGGTTGGTTACATGATAGGTTTTCGATAGCAAATAGTTTTTAGATTTTCGCTCCTTTTTTTTTTGATAGCAAATTTCTCCGTTATGGAGAGCAAATTTTTTTTAGATTTTCGCACCTTTTTTGTTGATAGCAAATTTCTCCGTTATGGAGAGTGATATGCGAAAAATAACCTCTTCACGATGATTTTTAGATCGAGAGCTTTCTTTTGGTTGGTTACATGATAGGTTTTCAATAGCAAATAGTTTTTAGATTTTCGCGCCTTTTTTTTTGATAGCAAATTTCTCCGTTAATGAGAGTGATATGCGAAAAATAACCTCTTCACGATGATTTTTAGATCGAGAGCTTTCTTTTGGTTGGTTACATGATAGGTTTTCGATAGCAAATTTTTTTTAGATTTTCGCTCCTTTTTTTTGATAGCAAATTTCTCCGTTATGGAGAGCAAATTTTTTTTAGATTTTCTCGCCTTTTTTGTTGATAGCAAATTTCTCCGTTATGGAGAGTGATATGCGAAAAATAACCTCTTCACGATGATTTTTAGATCGAGAGCTTTCTTTTGGTTGGTTACATGATAGGTTTTCAATAGCAAATAGTTTTTAGATTTTCGCGCCTTTTTTTTTGATAGCAAATTTCTCCGTTATGGAGAGTGATATGCAAAAATTAACGTCTTCACGATGATTTTTAGATCGAGAGCTTTCTTTTGGTTGGTTACATGATAGGTTTTTGATAGCAAATAGTTTTTAGATTTTCGCTCCTTTTTTTTTGATAGCAAATTTCTCCGTTATGGAGAGCAAATTTTTTTTAGATTTTCGCGCCTTTTTTTTGATAGCAAATTTCTCCGTTATGGAGAGTCATATGCGAAAAATAACTTCCTCACGATGATTTTTAGATCGAGATCTTTCTTTTGGTTGGTTACATGATAGGTTTTCGATAGCAAATAGTTTTTAGATTTTCGCTCCTTTTTTTTTATAGCAAATTTCTCCGTTATGGAGAGTGATAGACGAAAAATAACGTCTTCACGATGATTTTTAGATCGAGAGCTTTCTTTTGGTTGGTTACATGATAGGTTTTCGATAGCAAATAGTTTTTAGATTTTCGCGCCTTTTTTTTTATAGCAAATTTCTCCGTTATGGAGAGTGATATGCGAAAAATAACCTCTTCACGATGATTTTTAGATCGAGAGCTTTCTTTTGGTTGGTTACATGATAGGTTTTCGATAACAATTTTTTTTGGATTTTCGCGCCTTTTTTTTTGATGGCAAATTTCTCCGTTATGGAGAGTGATATGCGAAAAATAACCGCTTCGCGATGATTTTCAGATCGAGAGCTTTCTTTTGGTTGGTTACATGATAGGTTTTCGATAGCAAATAGTTTTTGGATTTTCGCTCCTTTTTTTTGATAGCAAATTTCTCCGTTATGGAGAGTGATATGCGAAAAATAACCTCTTCACGATGATTTTTAGATCGAGAGCTTTCTTTTGGTTGGTTACATGATAGGTTTTCGATAGCAAATAGTTTTTAGATTTTCGCTCCTTTTTTTTGATAGCAAATTTCTCCGTTATGGAGAGTGATAGACGAAAAATAACGTCTTCACGATGATTTTTAGATCGAGAGCTTTCTTTTGGTTGGTTACATGATAGGTTTTCGATAGCAAATTTTTTTTAGATTTTCGCGCCTTTTTTGTTGATAGCAAATTTCTCCGTTATGGAGAGTGATATGCGAAAAATAACCTCTTCACGATTATTTTTAGATCGAGAGCTTTCTTTTGGTTGGTTACATGATAGGTGTTCGATAGCAAATTTTTTTTAGATTTTCGCGCCTTTTTTTTGATAGCAAATTTCTCCGTTATGGAGAGTGATATGCGAAAAATAACCTCTTCACGATGATTTTTAGATCGAGAGCTTTCTTTTGGTTGGTTACATGATAGGTTTTCGATAGCAAATAGTTTTTAGATTTTCGCGCCTTTTTTTTTGATAGCAAATTTCTCCGTTATGGAGAGTGATATGCAAAAATTAACGTCTTCACGATGATTTTTAGATCGAGAGCTTTCTTTTGGTTGGTTACATGATAGGTTTTTGATAGCAAATAGTTTTTAGATTTTCGCTCCTTTTTTTTGATAGCAAATTTCTCCGTTATGGAGAGCAAATTTTTTTTAGATTTTCGCGCCTTTTTTTTGATAGCAAATTTCTCCGTTATGGAGAGTCATATGCGAAAAATAACTTCCTCACGATGATTTTTAGATCGAGATCTTTCTTTTGGTTGGTTACATGATAGGTTTTCGATAGCAAATAGTTTTTAGATTTTCGATCCTTTTTTTTATAGCAAATTTCTCCGTTATGGAGAGTGATAGACGAAAAATAACGTCTTCACGATGATTTTTAGATCGAGAGCTTTCTTTTGGTTGGTTACATGATAGGTTTTCGATAGCAAATAGTTTTTAGATTTTCGCGCCATTTTTTTTATAGCAAATTTCTCCGTTATGGAGAGTGATATGCGAAAAATAACCTCTTCACGATGATTTTTAGATCGAGAGCTTTCTTTTGGTTGGTTACATGATAGGTTTTCGATAACAATTTTTTTTGGATTTTCGCGCCTTTTTTTTTGATGGCAAATTTCTCCGTTATGGAGAGTGATATGCGAAAAATAACCGCTTCGCGATGATTTTCAGATCGAGAGCTTTCTTTTGGTTGGTTACATGATAGGTTTTCGATAGCAAATAGTTTTTAGATTTTCGCGCCTTTTTTTTTATAGCAAATTTCTCCGTTATGGAGAGTGATATGCGAAAAATAACCTCTTCACGATGATTTTTAGATCGAGAGCTTTCTTTTGGTTGGTTACATGATAGGTTTTCGATAGCAAATAGTTTTTAGATTTTCGCTCCTTTTTTTTGATAGCAAATTTCTCCGTTATGGAGAGTGATATGCGAAAAATAACCTCTTCACGATGATTTTTAGATCGAGAGCTTTCTTTTGGTTGGTTACATGATAGGTTTTCGATAGCAAATAGTTTTTAGATTTTCGCTCCTTTTTTTTGATAGCAAATTTCTCCGTTATGGAGAGCAAATTTTTTTTAGATTTTCGCGCCTTTTTTGTTGATAGCAAATTTCTCCGTTATGGAGAGTGATATGCGAAAAATAACCTCTTCACGATGATTTTTAGATCGAGAGCTTTCTTTTGGTTGGTTACATGATAGGTTTTCGATAGCAAATAGTTTTTAGATTTTCGCTCCTTTTTTTTTATAGCAAATTTCTCCGTTATGGAGAGTGATAGACGAAAAATAACGTCTTCACGATGATTTTTAGATCGAGAGCTTTCTTTTGGTTGGTAACATGATAGGTTTTCGATAGCAAATAGTTTTTAGATTTTCGCGCCTTTTTTTTTATAGCAAATTTCTCCGTTATGGAGAGTGATATGCGAAAAATAACCTCTTCACGATGATTTTTAGATCGAGAGCTTTCTTTTGGTTGGTTACATGATAGGTTTTCGATAACAATTTTTTTTTGGATTTTCGCGCCTTTTTTTTTAAGCAAATTTCTCCGTTATGGAGAGCAAATTTTTTTTAGATTTTCGCGCCTTTTTTGTTGATAGCAAATTTCTCCGTTATGGAGAGTGATATGCGAAAAATAACCTCTTCACGATGATTTTTAGATCGAGAGCTTTCTTTTGGTTGGTTACATGATAGGTGTTCGATAGCAAATAGTTTTTAGATTTTCGCTCCTTTTTTTTTGATAGCAAATTTCTCCGTTATGGAGAGCAAATTTTTTTTAGATTTTCGCGCCTTTTTTTGATAGCAAATTTCTCCGTTATGGAGAGTCATATGCGAAAAATAACTTCTTCACGATGATTTTTAGATCGAGATCTTTCTTTTGGTTGGTTACATGATAGGTTTTCGATAGCAAATAGTTTTTAGATTTTCGCTCCTTTTTTTTTATAGCAAATTTCTCCGTTATGGAGAGTGATATGCGAAAAATAACCTCTTCACGATGATTTTTAGATCGAGAGCTTTCTTTTGGTTGGTTACATGATAGGTTTTCGATAGCAAATAGTTTTTAGATTTTCGCTCCTTTTTTTTGATAGCAAATTTCTCCGTTATGGAGAGCAAATTTTTTTTAGATTTTCGCGCCTTTTTTTTGATAGCAAATTTCTCCGTTATGGAGAGTGATATGCGAAAAATAACCTCTTCACGATGATTTTTAGATCGAGAGCTTTCTTTTGGTTGGTTACATGATAGGTTTTCGATAGCAAATAGTTTTTAGATTTTCGCTCCTTTTTTTTTGATAGCAAATTTCTCCGTTATGGAGAGCAAATTTTTTTTAGATTTTCGCGCCTTTTTTTTTATAGCAAATTTCTCCGTTATGGAGAGTCATATGCGAAAAATAACTTCTTCACGATGATTTTTAGATCGAGATCTTTCTTTTGGTTGGTTACATGATAGGTTTTCGATAGCAAATAGTTTTTAGATTTTCGCTCCTTTTTTTTTATAGCAAATTTCTCCGTTATGGAGAGTGATAGACGAAAAATAACGTCTTCACGATGATTTTTAGATCGAGAGCTTTCTTTTGGTTGGTAACATGATAGGTTTTCGATAGCAAATAGTTTTTAGATTTTCGCGCCTTTTTTTTTTATAGCAAATTTCTCCGTTATGGAGAGTGATATGCGAAAAATAACCTCTTCACGATGATTTTTAGATCGAGAGCTTTCTTTTGGTTGGTTACATGATAGGTTTTCGATAACAATTTTTTTTTGGATTTTCGCGCCTTTTTTTTTTAAGCAAATTTCTCCGTTATGGAGAGCAAATTTTTTTTAGATTTTCGCGCCTTTTTTTTGATAGCAAATTTCTCCGTTATGGAAAGTCATATGCGAAAAATAACTTCTTCACGATGATTTTTAGATCGAGATCTTTCTTTTGGTTGGTTACATGATAGGTTTTCGATAGCAAATAGTTTTTAGATTTTCGCGCCTTTTTTTTTATAGCAAATTTCTCCGTTATGGAGAGTGATATGCGAAAAATAACCTCTTCACGATGATTTTCAGATCGAGAGCTTTCTTTTGGTTGGTTACATGATAGGTTTTCGATAACAATTTTTTTTTGGATTTTCGCGCCTTTTTTTTTGATAGCAAATTTCTCCGTTATGGAGAGTGATATGCGAAAAATAACCTCTTCACGATGATTTTCAGATCGAGAGCTTTCTTTTGGTTGGTTACATGATAGGTTTTCGATAGCAAATAGTTTTTAGATTTTCGCTCCTTTTTTTTGATAGCAAATTTCTCCGTTATGGAGAGTGATATGCGAAAAATAACCTCTTCACGATGATTTTTAGATCGAGAGCTTTCTTTTGGTTGGTTACATGATAGGTTTTCGATAGCAAATAGTTTTTAGATTTTCGCTCCTTTTTTTTGATAGCAAATTTCTCCGTTATGGAGAGTGATATGCGAAAAATAACCTCTTCACGATGATTTTTAGATCGAGAGCTTTCTTTTGGTTGGTTACATGATAGGTTTTCGATAGCAAATAGTTTTTAGATTTTCGCTCCTTTTTTTTGATAGCAAATTTCTCCGTTATGGAGAGCAAATTTTTTTTAGATTTTCGCGCCTTTTTTGTTGATAGCAAATTTCTCCGTTATGGAGAGTGATATGCGAAAAATAACCTCTTCACGATGATTTTTAGATCGAGAGCTTTCTTTTGGTTGGTTACATGATAGGTTTTCGATAGCAAATAGTTTTTAGATTTTCGCTCCTTTTTTTTATAGCAAATTTCTCCGTTATGGAGAGTGATAGACGAAAAATAACGTCTTCACGATGATTTTTAGATCGAGAGCTTTCTTTTGGTTGGTAACATGATAGGTTTTCGATAGCAAATAGTTTTTAGATTTTCGCGCCTTTTTTTTTATAGCAAATTTCTCCGTTATGGAGAGTGATATGCGAAAAATAACCTCTTCACGATGATTTTTAGATCGAGAGCTTTCTTTTGGTTGGTTACATGATAGGTTTTCGATAACAATTTTTTTTTGGAATTTCGCGCCTTTTTTTTTTTAAGCAAATTTCTCCGTTATGGAGAGCAAATTTTTTTTAGATTTTCGCGCCTTTTTTTTGATAGCAAATTTCTCCGTTATGGAAAGTCATATGCGAAAAATAACTTCTTCACGATGATTTTTAGATCGAGATCTTTCTTTTGGTTGGTTACATGATAGGTTTTCGATAGCAAATAGTTTTTAGATTTTCGCTCCTTTTTTTTTATAGCAAATTTCTCCGTTATGGAGAGTGATAGACGAAAAATAACGTCTTCACGATGATTTTTAGATCGAGAGCTTTCTTTTGGTGTGTTACATGATAGGTTTTCGATAGCAAATAGTTTTTAGATTTTCGCGCCTTTTTTTGTATAGCAAATTTCTCCGTTATGGAGAGTGATATGCGAAAAATAACCTCTTCACGATGATTTTCAGATCGAGAGCTTTCTTTTGGTTGGTTACATGATAGGTTTTCGATAACAATTTTTTTTTGGATTTTCGCGCCTTTTTTTTGATAGCAAATTTCTCCGTTATGGAGAGTGATATGCGAAAAATAACCTCTTCACGATGATTTTCAGATCGAGAGCTTTCTTTTGGTTGGTTACATGATAGGTTTTCGATAGCAAATAGTTTTTAGATTTTCGCGCCTTTTTTTTTATAGCAAATTTTTCCGTTATGGAGAGTGATATGCGAAAAATAACCTCTTCACGATGATTTTTAGATCGAGAGCTTTCTTTTGGTTGGTTACATGATAGGTTTTCGATAGCAAATAGTTTTTAGATTTTCGCTCCTTTTTTTTGATAGCAAATTTCTCCGTTATGGAGAGTGATATGCGAAAAATAACCTCTTCACGATGATTTTTAGATCGAGAGCTTTCTTTTGGTTGGTTACATGATAGGTTTTCGATAGCAAATAGTTTTTAGATTTTCGCTCCTTTTTTTTGATAGCAAATTTCTCCGTTATGGAGAGCAAATTTTTTTTAGATTTTCGCGCCTTTTTTGTTGATAGCAAATTTCTCCGTTATGGAGAGTGATATGCGAAAAATAACCTGTTCACGATGATTTTTAGATCGAGAGCTTTCTTTTGGTTGGTTACATGATAGGTGTTCGATAGCAAATTTTTTTTAGATTTTCGCGCCTTTTTTTTTGATAGCAAATTTCTCCGTTATGGAGAGTGATATGCGAAAAATAACCTCTTCACGATGATTTTTAGATCGAGAGCTTTCTTTTGGTTGGTTACATGATAGGTTTTCGATAGCAAATAGTTTTTAGATTTTCGCGCCTTTTTTTTGATAGCAAATTTCTCCGTTATGGAGAGTGATTTGCAAAAATTAACGTCTTCACGATGATTTTTAGATCGAGAGCTTTCTTTTGGTTGGTTACATGATAGGTTTTCGATAGCAAATAGTTTTTAGATTTTCGCGCCTTTTTTTTTGATAGCAAATTTCTCCGTTATGGAGAGTGATTTGCAAAAATTAACGTCTTCACGATGATTTTTAGATCGAGAGCTTTCTTTTGGTTGGTTACATGATAGGTTTTCGATAGGAAATAGTTTTTAGATTTTCGCTCCTTTTTTTTTGATAGCAAATTTCTCCGTTATGGAAAGCAAATTTTTTTTAGATTTTCGCGCCTTTTTTTTTATAGCAAATTTCTCCGTTATGGAGAGTCATATGCGAAAAATAACTTCTTCACGATGATTTTTAGATCGAGATCTTTCTTTTGGTTGGTTACATGATAGGTTTTCGATAGCAAATAGTTTTTAGATTTTCGCTCCTTTTTTTTATAGCAAATTTCTCCGTTATGGAGAGTGATAGACGAAAAATAACCTCTTCACGATGATTTTTAGATCGAGAGCTTTCTTTTGGTTGGTTATATGATAGGTTTTCGATAGCAACTTTTTTTTAGATTTTCGCGCCTTTTTTTATAGCAAATTTCTCCGTTATGGAGAGTGATATGCGAAAAATAACCTCTTCACGATGATTTTTAGATCGAGAGCTTTCTTTTGGTTGGTTACATGATAGGTTTTCGATAACAATTTTTTTTTGGATTTTCGCTCCTTTTTTTTTGATAGCAAATTTCTCCGTTATGGAGAGTGATATGCGAAAAATAACCTCTTCACGATGATTTTCAGATCGAGAGCTTTCTTTTGGTTGGTTACATGATAGGTTTTCGATAGCAAATAGTTTTTAGATTTTCGCGCCTTTTTTTGATAGCAAATTTCTCCGTTATGGAGAGTGATATGCGAAAAATAACCTCTTCACGATGATTTTTAGATCGAGAGCTTTCTTTTGGTTGGTTACATGATAGGTTTTCGATAGCAAATAGTTTTTAGATTTTCGCTCCTTTTTTTTGATAGCAAATTTCTCCGTTATGGAGAGCAAATTTTTTTTAGATTTTCGCGCCTTTTTTGTTGATAGCAAATTTCTCCGTTATGGAGAGTGATATGCGAAAAATAACCTCTTCACGATGATTTTTAGATCGAGAGCTTTCTTTTGGTTGGTTACATGATAGGTTTTCGATAGCAAATAGTTTTTAGATTTTCGCTCCTTTTTTTTATAGCAAATTTCTCCGTTATGGAGAGTGATAGACGAAAAATAACGTCTTCACGATGATTTTTAGATCGAGAGCTTTCTTTTGGTTGGTAACATGATAGGTTTTCGATAGCAAATAGTTTTTAGATTTTCGCGCCTTTTTTTTTATAGCAAATTTCTCCGTTATGGAGAGTGATATGCGAAAAATAACCTCTTCACGATGATTTTTAGATCGAGAGCTTTCTTTTGGTTGGTTACATGATAGGTTTTCGATAACAATTTTTTTTTGGAATTTTGCGCCTTTTTTTTTAAGCAAATTTCTCCGTTATGGAGAGCAAATTTTTTTTAGATTTTCGCGCCTTTTTTTTGATAGCAAATTTCTCCGTTATGGAAAGTCATATGCGAAAAATAACTTCTTCACGATGATTTTTAGATCGAGATCTTTCTTTTGGTTGGTTACATGATAGGTTTTCGATAGCAAATAGTTTTTAGATTTTCGCTCCTTTTTTTTTATAGCAAATTTCTCCGTTATGGAGAGTGATAGACGAAAAATAACGTCTTCACGATGATTTTTAGATCGAGAGCTTTCTTTTGGTGTGTTACATGATAGGTTTTCGAAAGCAAATAGTTTTTAGATTTTCGCGCCTTTTTTTTTATAGCAAATTTCTCCGTTATGGAGAGTGATATGCGAAAAATAACCTCTTCACGATGATTTTCAGATCGAGAGCTTTCTTTTGGTTGGTTACATGATAGGTTTTCGATAACAATTTTTTTTTGGATTTTCGCGCCTTTTTTTTGATAGCAAATTTCTCCGTTATGGAGAGTGATATGCGAAAAATAACCTCTTCACGATGATTTTCAGATCGAGAGCTTTCTTTTGGTTGGTTACATGATAGGTTTTCGATAGCAAATAGTTTTTAGATTTTCGCGCCTTTTTTTTTATAGCAAATTTCTCCGTTATGGAGAGTGATATGCGAAAAATAACCTCTTCACGATGATTTTTAGATCGAGAGCTTTCTTTTGGTTGGTTACATGATAGGTTTTCGATAGCAAATAGTTTTTAGATTTTCGCTCCTTTTTTTTGATAGCAAATTTCTCCGTTATGGAGAGTGATATGCGAAAAATAACCTGTTCACGATGATTTTTAGATCGAGAGCTTTCTTTTGGTTGGTTACATGATAGGTTTTCGATAGCAAATAGTTTTTAGATTTTCGCTCCTTTTTTTTGATAGCAAATTTCTCCGTTATGGAGAGCAAATTTTTTTTAGATTTTCGCGCCTTTTTTGTTGATAGCAAATTTCTCCGTTATGGAGAGTGATATGCGAAAAATAACCTCTTCACGATGATTTTTAGATCGAGAGCTTTCTTTTGGTTGGTTACATGATAGGTGTTCGATAGCAAATTTTTTTTAGATTTTCGCGCCTTTTTTTTGATAGCAAATTTCTCCGTTATGGAGAGTGATATGCGAAAAATAACCTCTTCACGATGATTTTTAGATCGAGAGCTTTCTTTTGGTTGGTTACATGATAGGTTTTCGATAGCAAATAGTTTTTAGATTTTCGCGCCTTTTTTTTTGATAGCAAATTTCTCCGTTATGGAGAGTGATTTGCAAAAATTAACGTCTTCACGATGATTTTTAGATCGAGAGCTTTCTTTTGGTTGGTTACATGATAGGTTTTCGATAGCAAATAGTTTTTAGATTTTCGCGCCTTTTTTTTGATAGCAAATTTCTCCGTTATGGAGAGTGATTTGCAAAAATTAACGTCTTCACGATGATTTTTAGATCGAGAGCTTTCTTTTGGTTGGTTACATGATAGGTTTTCGATAGCAAATAGTTTTTAGATTTTCGCTCCTTTTTTTTTGATAGCAAATTTCTCCGTTATGGAGAGCAAATTTTTTTTAGATTTTCGCGCCTTTTTTTTGATAGCAAATTTCTCCGTTATGGAGAGTCATATGCGAAAAATAACTTCTTCACGATGATTTTTAGATCGAGATCTTTCTTTTGGTTGGTTACATGATAGGTTTTCGATAGCAAATAGTTTTTAGATTTTCGCTCCTTTTTTTTATAGCAAATTTCTCCGTTATGGAGAGTGATAGACGAAAAATAACCTCTTCACGATGATTTTTAGATCGAGAGCTTTCTTTTGGTTGGTTATATGATAGGTTTTCGATAGCAACTTTTTTTTAGATTTTCGCGCCTTTTTTTATAGCAAATTTCTCCGTTATGGAGAGTGATATGCGAAAAATAACCTCTTCACGATGATTTTTAGATCGAGAGCTTTCTTTTGGTTGGTTACATGATAGGTTTTCGATAACAATTTTTTTTTGGATTTTCGCGCCTTTTTTTTTGATAGCAAATTTCTCCGTTATGGAGAGTGATATGCGAAAAATAACCTCTTCACGATGATTTTCAGATCGAGAGCTTTCTTTTGGTTGGTTACATGATAGGTTTTCGATAGCAAATAGTTTTTAGATTTTCGCGCCTTTTTTTTGATAGCAAATTTCTCCGTTATGGAGAGTGATATGCGAAAAATAACCTCTTCACGATGATTTTTAGATCGAGAGCTTTCTTTTGGTTGGTTACATGATAGGTTTTCGATAGCAAATAGTTTTTAGATTTTCGCTCCTTTTTTTTGATAGCAAATTTCTCCGTTATGGAGAGTGATATGCGAAAAATAACCTTTTCACGATGATTTTTAGATCGAGAGCTTTCTTTTGGTTGGTTACATGATAGGTTTTCGATAGCAAATAATTTTTAGATTTTCGCGCCTTTTTTTTTTATAGCAAATTTCTCCGTTATGGAGAGTGATATGCGAAAAATAACCTCTTCACGATGATTTTTAGATCGAGAGCTTTCTTTTGGTTGGTTACATGATAGGTTTTCGATAGCAAATAGTTTTTAGATTTTCGCTCCTTTTTTTGATAGCAAATTTCTCCGTTATGGAGAGCAAATTTTTTTTAGATTTTCGCGCCTTTTTTGTTGATATCAAATTTCTACGTTATGGAGAGTGATATGCGAAAAATAACCTCTTCACGATGATTTTTAGATCGAGAGCTTTCTTTTGGTTGGTTACATGATAGGTTTTCGATAGCAAATAGTTTTTAGATTTTCGCGCCTTTTTTTTGATAGCAAATTTCTCCGTTATGGAGAGTGATATGCGAAAAATAACCTCTTCACGATGATTTTTAGATCGAGAGCTTTCTTTTGGTTGGTTACATGATAGGTTTTCGATAGCAAATAGTTTTTAGATTTTCGCGCCTTTTTTTTGATAGCAAATTTCTCCGTTATGGAGAGTGATATGCGAAAAATAACCTCTTCACGATGATTTTTAGATCGAGAGCTTTCTTTTGGTTGGTTACATGATAGGTTTTCGATAGCAAATAGTTTTTAGATTTTCGCGCCTTTTTTTTTGATAGCAAATTTCTCCGTTATGGAGAGTGATATGCGAAAAATAACCTCTTCACGATGATTTTTAGATCGAGAGCTTTCTTTTGGTTGGTTACATGATAGGTTTTCGATAGCAAATAGTTTTTAGATTTTCGCTCCTTTTTTTTGATAGCAAATTTCTCCGTTATGGAGAGCAAATTTTTTTTAGATTTTCGCGCCTTTTTTGTTGATAGCAAATTTCTCCGTTATGGAGAGTGATATGCGAAAAATAACCTCTTCACGATGATTTTTAGATCGAGAGCTTTCTTTTGGTTGGTTACATGATAGGTTTTAGATAGCAAATAGTTTTTAGATTTTCGCTCCTTTTTTTTTATAGCAAATTTCTCCGTTATGGAGAGTGATAGACGAAAAATAACGTCTTCACGATGATTTTTAGATCGAGAGCTTTCTTTTGGTTGGTTACATGATAGGTTTTCGATAGCAAATAGTTTTTAGATTTTCGCTCCTTTTTTTTGATAGCAAATTTCTCCGGTATGGAGAGTGATATGCGAAAAATAACCTCTTCACGATGATTTTTAGATCGAGAGCTTTCTTTTGGTTGGTTACATGATAGGTTTTCGATAGCAAATAGTTTTTAGATTTTCGCTCCTTTTTTTTGATAGCAAATTTCTCCGTTATGGAGAGCAAATTTTTTTTAGATTTTCGCGCCTTTTTTGTTGATAGCAAATTTCTCCGTTATGGAGAGTGATATGCGAAAAATAACCTCTTCACGATGATTTTTAGATCGAGAACTTTCTTTTGGTTGGTTACATGATAGGTGTTCGATAGCAAATTTTTTTTAGATTTTCGCGCCTTTTTTTTTGATAGCAAATTTCTCCGTTATGGAGAGTGATATGCGAAAAATAACCTCTTCACGATGATTTTTAGATCGAGAGCTTTCTTTTGGTTGGTTACATGATAGGTTTTCGATAGCAAATAGTTTTTAGATTTTCGCGCCTTTTTTTTTGATAGCAAATTTCTCCGTTATGGAGAGTGATTTGCAAAAATTAACGTCTTCACGATGATTTTTAGATCGAGAGCTTTCTTTTGGTTGGTTACATGATAGGTTTTCGATAGCAAATAGTTTTTAGATTTTCGCGCCTTTTTTTTGATAGCAAATTTCTCCGTTATGGAGAGTGATTTGCAAAAATTAACGTCTTCACGATGATTTTTAGATCGAGAGCTTTCTTTTGGTTGGTTACATGATAGGTTTTCGATAGCAAATAGTTTTTAGATTTTCGCTCCTTTTTTTTTGATAGCAAATTTCTCCGTTATGGAGAGCAAATTTTTTTTAGATTTTCGCGCCTTTTTTTTGATAGCAAATTTCTCCGTTATGGAGAGTCATATGCGAAAAATAACTTCTTCACGATGATTTTTAGATCGAGATCTTTCTTTTGGTTGGTTACATGATAGGTTTTCGATAGCAAATAGTTTTTAGATTTTCGCTCCTTTTTTTTATAGCAAATTTCTCCGTTATGGAGAGTGATAGACGAAAAATAACCTTTTCACGATGATTTTTAGATCGAGAGCTTTCTTTTGGTTGGTTACATGATAGGTTTTCGATAGCAAATAATTTTTAGATTTTCGCGCCTTTTTTTTTTATAGCAAATTTCTCCGTTATGGAGAGTGATATGCGAAAAATAACCTCTTCACGATGATTTTTAGATCGAGAGCTTTCTTTTGGTTGGTTACATGATAGGTTTTCGATAGCAAATAGTTTTTAGATTTTCGCTCCTTTTTTTGATAGCAAATTTCTCCGTTATGGAGAGCAAATTTTTTTTAGATTTTCGCGCCTTTTTTGTTGATATCAAATTTCTACGTTATGGAGAGTGATATGCGAAAAATAACCTCTTCACGATGATTTTTAGATCGAGAGCTTTCTTTTGGTTGGTTACATGATAGGTTTTCGATAGCAAATAGTTTTTAGATTTTCGCGCCTTTTTTTTGATAGCAAATTTCTCCGTTATGGAGAGTGATATGCGAAAAATAACCTCTTCACGATGATTTTTAGATCGAGAGCTTTCTTTTGGTTGGTTACATGATAGGTTTTCGATAGCAAATAGTTTTTAGATTTTCGCGCCTTTTTTTTGATAGCAAATTTCTCCGTTATGGAGAGTGATATGCGAAAAATAACCTCTTCACGATGATTTTTAGATCGAGAGCTTTCTTTTGGTTGGTTACATGATAGGTTTTCGATAGCAAATAGTTTTTAGATTTTCGCGCCTTTTTTTTTTGATAGCAAATTTCTCCGTTATGGAGAGTGATATGCGAAAAATAACCTCTTCACGATGATTTTTAGATCGAGAGCTTTCTTTTGGTTGGTTACATGATAGGTTTTCGATAGCAAATAGTTTTTAGATTTTCGCTCCTTTTTTTGATAGCAAATTTCTCCGTTATGGAGAGCAAATTTTTTTTAGATTTTCGCGCCTTTTTTGTTGATATCAAATTTCTACGTTATGGAGAGTGATATGCGAAAAATAACCTCTTCACGATGATTTTTAGATCGAGAGCTTTCTTTTGGTTGGTTACATGATAGGTTTTCGATAGCAAATAGTTTTTAGATTTTCGCGCCTTTTTTTTGATAGCAAATTTCTCCGTTATGGAGAGTGATATGCGAAAAATAACCTCTTCACGATGATTTTTAGATCGAGAGCTTTCTTTTGGTTGGTTACATGATAGGTTTTCGATAGCAAATAGTTTTTAGATTTTCGCGCCTTTTTTTTGATAGCAAATTTCTCCGTTATGGAGAGTGATATGCGAAAAATAACCTCTTCACGATGATTTTTAGATCGAGAGCTTTCTTTTGGTTGGTTACATGATAGGTTTTCGATAGCAAATAGTTTTTAGATTTTCGCGCCTTTTTTTTTGATAGCAAATTTCTCCGTTATGGAGAGTGATATGCGAAAAATAACCTCTTCACGATGATTTTTAGATCGAGAGCTTTCTTTTGGTTGGTTACATGATAGGTTTTCGATAGCAAATAGTTTTTAGATTTTCGCTCCTTTTTTTTGATAGCAAATTTCTCCGTTATGGAGAGCAAATTTTTTTTAGATTTTCGCGCCTTTTTTGTTGATAGCAAATTTCTCCGTTATGGAGAGTGATATGCGAAAAATAACCTCTTCACGATGATTTTTAGATCGAGAGCTTTCTTTTGGTTGGTTACATGATAGGTTTTCGATAGCAAATAGTTTTTAGATTTTCGCTCCTTTTTTTTTATAGCAAATTTCTCCGTTATGGAGAGTGATAGACGAAAAATAACGTCTTCACGATGATTTTTAGATCGAGAGCTTTCTTTTGGTTGGTTACATGATAGGTTTTCGATAGCAAATAGTTTTTAGATTTTCGCTCCTTTTTTTTGATAGCAAATTTCTCCGGTATGGAGAGTGATATGCGAAAAATAACCTCTTCACGATGATTTTTAGATCGAGAGCTTTCTTTTGGTTGGTTACATGATAGGTTTTCGATAGCAAATAGTTTTTAGATTTTCGCTCCTTTTTTTTGATAGCAAATTTCTCCGTTATGGAGAGCAAATTTTTTTTAGATTTTCGCGCCTTTTTTGTTGATAGCAAATTTCTCCGTTATGGAGAGTGATATGCGAAAAATAACCTCTTCACGATGATTTTTAGATCGAGAACTTTCTTTTGGTTGGTTACATGATAGGTGTTCGATAGCAAATTTTTTTTAGATTTTCGCGCCTTTTTTTTTGATAGCAAATTTCTCCGTTATGGAGAGTGATATGCGAAAAATAACCTCTTCACGATGATTTTTAGATCGAGAGCTTTCTTTTGGTTGGTTACATGATAGGTTTTCGATAGCAAATAGTTTTTAGATTTTCGCGCCTTTTTTTTTTATAGCAAATTTCTCCGTTATGGAGAGTGATTTGCAAAAATTAACGTCTTCACGATGATTTTTAGATCGAGAGCTTTCTTTTGGTTGGTTACATGATAGGTTTTCGATAGCAAATAGTTTTTAGATTTTCGCGCCTTTTTTTTGATAGCAAATTTCTCCGTTATGGAGAGTGATTTGCAAAAATTAACGTCTTCACGATGATTTTTAGATCGAGAGCTTTCTTTTGGTTGGTTACATGATAGGTTTTCGATAGCAAATAGTTTTTAGATTTTCGCTCCTTTTTTTTTGATAGCAAATTTCTCCGTTATGGAGAGCAAATTTTTTTTAGATTTTCGCGCCTTTTTTTTGATAGCAAATTTCTCCGTTATGGAGAGTCATATGCGAAAAATAACTTCTTCACGATGATTTTTAGATCGAGATCTTTCTTTTGGTTGGTTACATGATAGGTTTTCGATAGCAAATAGTTTTTAGATTTTCGCTCCTTTTTTTTATAGCAAATTTCTCCGTTATGGAGAGTGATAGACGAAAAATAACCTTTTCACGATGATTTTTAGATCGAGAGCTTTCTTTTGGTTGGTTACATGATAGGTTTTCGATAGCAAATAATTTTTAGATTTTCGCGCCTTTTTTTTTTATAGCAAATTTCTCCGTTATGGAGAGTGATATGCGAAAAATAACCTCTTCACGATGATTTTTAGATCGAGAGCTTTCTTTTGGTTGGTTACATGATAGGTTTTCGATAGCAAATAGTTTTTAGATTTTCGCTCCTTTTTTTGATAGCAAATTTCTCCGTTATGGAGAGCAAATTTTTTTTAGATTTTCGCGCCTTTTTTGTTGATATCAAATTTCTACGTTATGGAGAGTGATATGCGAAAAATAACCTCTTCACGATGATTTTTAGATCGAGAGCTTTCTTTTGGTTGGTTACATGATAGGTTTTCGATAGCAAATAGTTTTTAGATTTTCGCGCCTTTTTTTTGATAGCAAATTTCTCCGTTATGGAGAGTGATATGCGAAAAATAACCTCTTCACGATGATTTTTAGATCGAGAGCTTTCTTTTGGTTGGTTACATGATAGGTTTTCGATAGCAAATAGTTTTTAGATTTTCGCGCCTTTTTTTTGATAGCAAATTTCTCCGTTATGGAGAGTGATATGCGAAAAATAACCTCTTCACGATGATTTTTAGATCGAGAGCTTTCTTTTGGTTGGTTACATGATAGGTTTTCGATAGCAAATAGTTTTTAGATTTTCGCGCCTTTTTTTTTTGATAGCAAATTTCTCCGTTATGGAGAGTGATATGCGAAAAATAACCTCTTCACGATGATTTTTAGATCGAGAGCTTTCTTTTGGTTGGTTACATGATAGGTTTTCGATAGCAAATAGTTTTTAGATTTTCGCTCCTTTTTTTTGATAGCAAATTTCTCCGTTATGGAGAGCAAATTTTTTTTAGATTTTCGCGCCTTTTTTGTTGATAGCAAATTTCTCCGTTATGGAGAGTGATATGCGAAAAATAACCTCTTCACGATGATTTTTAGATCGAGAGCTTTCTTTTGGTTGGTTACATGATAGGTTTTCGATAGCAAATAGTTTTTAGATTTTCGCTCCTTTTTTTTTATAGCAAATTTCTCCGTTATGGAGAGTGATAGACGAAAAATAACGTCTTCACGATGATTTTTAGATCGAGAGCTTTCTTTTGGTTGGTTACATGATAGGTTTTCGATAGCAAATAGTTTTTAGATTTTCGCTCCTTTTTTTTGATAGCAAATTTCTCCGGTATGGAGAGTGATATGCGAAAAATAACCTCTTCACGATGATTTTTAGATCGAGAGCTTTCTTTTGGTTGGTTACATGATAGGTTTTCGATAGCAAATAGTTTTTAGATTTTCGCTCCTTTTTTTTGATAGCAAATTTCTCCGTTATGGAGAGCAAATTTTTTTAGATTTTCGCGCCTTTTTTGTTGATAGCAAATTTCTCCGTTATGGAGAGTGATATGCGAAAAATAACCTCTTCACGATGATTTTTAGATCGAGAACTTTCTTTTGGTTGGTTACATGATAGGTGTTCGATAGCAAATTTTTTTTAGATTTTCGCGCCTTTTTTTTTGATAGCAAATTTCTCCGTTATGGAGAGTGATATGCGAAAAATAACCTCTTCACGATGATTTTTAGATCGAGAGCTTTCTTTTGGTTGGTTACATGATAGGTTTTCGATAGCAAATAGTTTTTAGATTTTCGCGCCTTTTTTTTTGATAGCAAATTTCTCCGTTATGGAGAGTGATTTGCAAAAATTAACGTCTTCACGATGATTTTTAGATCGAGAGCTTTCTTTTGGTTGGTTACATGATAGGTTTTCGATAGCAAATAGTTTTTAGATTTTCGCGCCTTTTTTTTGATAGCAAATTTCTCCGTTATGGAGAGTGATTTGCAAAAATTAACGTCTTCACGATGATTTTTAGATCGAGAGCTTTCTTTTGGTTGGTTACATGATAGGTTTTCGATAGCAAATAGTTTTTAGATTTTCGCTCCTTTTTTTTTGATAGCAAATTTCTCCGTTATGGAGAGCAAATTTTTTTTAGATTTTCGCGCCTTTTTTTTGATAGCAAATTTCTCCGTTATGGAGAGTCATATGCGAAAAATAACTTCTTCACGATGATTTTTAGATCGAGATCTTTCTTTTGGTTGGTTACATGATAGGTTTTCGATAGCAAATAGTTTTTAGATTTTCGCTCCTTTTTTTTATAGCAAATTTCTCCGTTATGGAGAGTGATAGACGAAAAATAACCTCTTCACGATGATTTTTAGATCGAGAGCTTTCTTTTGGTTGGTTATATGATAGGTTTTCGATAGCAACTTTTTTTTAGATTTTCGCGCCTTTTTTTATAGCAAATTTCTCCGTTATGGAGAGTGATATGCGAAAAATAACCTCTTCACGATGATTTTTAGATCGAGAGCTTTCTTTTGGTTGGTTACATGATAGGTTTTCGATAACAATTTTTTTTTGGATTTTCGCGCCTTTTTTTTTGATAGCAAATTTCTCCGTTATGGAGAGTGATATGCGAAAAATAACCTCTTCACGATGATTTTCAGATCAAGAGCTTTCTTTTGGTTGGTTACATGATAGGTTTTCGATAGCAAATAGTTTTTAGATTTTCGCGCCTTTTTTTTGATAGCAAATTTCTCCGTTATGGAGAGTGATATGCGAAAAATAACCTTTTCACGATGATTTTTAGATCGAGAGCTTTCTTTTGGTTGATTACATGATAGGTTTTCGATAGCAAATAATTTTTAGATTTTCGCGCCTTTTTTTTTATAGCAAATTTCTCCGTTATGGAGAGTGATATGCGAAAAATAACCTCTTCACGATGATTTTTAGATCGAGAGCTTTCTTTTGGTTGGTTACATGATAGGTTTTCGATAGCAAATAGTTTTTAGATTTTCGCTCCTTTTTTTGATAGCAAATTTCTCCGTTATGGAGAGCAAATTTTTTTTAGATTTTCGCGCCTTTTTTGTTGATAGCAAATTTCTACGTTATGGAGAGTGATATGCGAAAAATAACCTCTTCACGATGATTTTTAGATCGAGAGCTTTCTTTTGGTTGGTTACATGATAGGTTTTCGATAGCAAATAGTTTTTAGATTTTCGCGCCTTTTTTTTAAAGCAAATTTCTCCGTTATGGAGAGTGATATGCGAAAAATAACCTTTTCACGATGATTTTTAGATCGAGAGCTTTCTTTTGGTTGGTTACATGATAGGTTTTCGATAGCAAATGGTTTTTAGATTTTCGCGCCTTTTTTTTTGATAGCAAATTTCTCCGTTATGGAGAGTGATATGCAAAAATTAACGTCTTCACGATGATTTTTAGATCGAGAGCTTTCTTTTGGTTGGTTACATGATAGGTTTTCGATAGCAAATAGTTTTTAGATTTTCGCGCCTTTTTTTTAAAGCAAATTTCTCCGTTATGGAGAGTGATATGCGAAAAATAACCTCTTCACGATGATTTTTAGATCGAGAGCTTTCTTTTGGTTGGTTACATGATAGGTTTTCGATAGCAAATAGTTTTTAGATTTTCGCTCCTTTTTTTTGATAGCAAATTTCTCCGTTATGGAGAGCAAATTTTTTTTAGATTTTCGCGCCTTTTTTGTTGATAGCAAATTTCTCCGTTATGGAGAGTGATATGCGAAAAATAACCTCTTCACGATGATTTTTAGATCGAGAACTTTCTTTTGGTTGGTTACATGATAGGTGTTCGATAGCAAATTTTTTTTAGATTTTCGCGCCTTTTTTTTTGATAGCAAATTTCTCCGTTATGGAGAGTGATATGCGAAAAATAACCTCTTCACGATGATTTTTAGATCGAGAGCTTTCTTTTGGTTGGTTACATGATAGGTTTTCGATAGCAAATAGTTTTTAGATTTTCGCGCCTTTTTTTTTGATAGCAAATTTCTCCGTTATGGAGAGTGATTTGCAAAAATTAACGTCTTCACGATGATTTTTAGATCGAGAGCTTTCTTTTGGTTGGTTACATGATAGGTTTTCGATAGCAAATAGTTTTTAGATTTTCGCGCCTTTTTTTTGATAGCAAATTTCTCCGTTATGGAGAGTGATTTGCAAAAATTAACGTCTTCACGATGATTTTTAGATCGAGAGCTTTCTTTTGGTTGGTTACATGATAGGTTTTCGATAGCAAATAGTTTTTAGATTTTCGCTCCTTTTTTTTTGATAGCAAATTTCTCCGTTATGGAGAGCAAATTTTTTTTAGATTTTCGCGCCTTTTTTTTGATAGCAAATTTCTCCGTTATGGAGAGTCATATGCGAAAAATAACTTCTTCACGATGATTTTTAGATCGAGATCTTTCTTTTGGTTGGTTACATGATAGGTTTTCGATAGCAAATAGTTTTTAGATTTTCGCTCCTTTTTTTTATAGCAAATTTCTCCGTTATGGAGAGTGATAGACGAAAAATAACCTCTTCACGATGATTTTTAGATCGAGAGCTTTCTTTTGGTTGGTTATATGATAGGTTTTCGATAGCAACTTTTTTTTAGATTTTCGCGCCTTTTTTTATAGCAAATTTCTCCGTTATGGAGAGTGATATGCGAAAAATAACCTCTTCACGATGATTTTTAGATCGAGAGCTTTCTTTTGGTTGGTTACATGATAGGTGTTCGATAGCAAATTTTTTTTAGATTTTCGCGCCTTTTTTTTTGATAGCAAATTTCTCCGTTATGGAGAGTGATATGCGAAAAATAACCTCTTCACGATGATTTTCAGATCGAGAGCTTTCTTTTGGTTGGTTACATGATAGGTTTTCGATAGCAAATAGTTTTTAGATTTTCGCGCCTTTTTTTTTGATAGCAAATTTCTCCGTTATGGAGAGTGATTTGCAAAAATTAACGTCTTCACGATGATTTTTAGATCGAGAGCTTTCTTTTGGTTGGTTACATGATAGGTTTTCGATAGCAAATAGTTTTTAGATTTTCGCGCCTTTTTTTTGATAGCAAATTTCTCCGTTATGGAGAGTGATTTGCAAAAATTAACGTCTTCACGATGATTTTTAGATCGAGAGCTTTCTTTTGGTTGGTTACATGATAGGTTTTCGATAGCAAATAGTTTTTAGATTTTCGCTCCTTTTTTTTTGATAGCAAATTTCTCCGTTATGGAGAGCAAATTTTTTTTAGATTTTCGCGCCTTTTTTTTGATAGCAAATTTCTCCGTTATGGAGAGTCATATGCGAAAAATAACTTCTTCACGATGATTTTTAGATCGAGATCTTTCTTTTGGTTGGTTACATGATAGGTTTTCGATAGCAAATAGTTTTTAGATTTTCGCTCCTTTTTTTTATAGCAAATTTCTCCGTTATGGAGAGTGATAGACGAAAAATAACCTCTTCACGATGATTTTTAGATCGAGAGCTTTCTTTTGGTTGGTTATATGATAGGTTTTCGATAGCAACTTTTTTTTAGATTTTCGCGCCTTTTTTTATAGCAAATTTCTCCGTTATGGAGAGTGATATGCGAAAAATAACCTCTTCACGATGATTTTTAGATCGAGAGCTTTCTTTTGGTTGGTTACATGATAGGTTTTCGATAACAATTTTTTTTTGGATTTTCGCGCCTTTTTTTTTGATAGCAAATTTCTCCGTTATGGAGAGTGATATGCGAAAAATAACCTCTTCACGATGATTTTCAGATCGAGAGCTTTCTTTTGGTTGGTTACATGATAGGTTTTCGATAGCAAATAGTTTTTAGATTTTCGCGCCTTTTTTTTGATAGCAAATTTCTCCGTTATGGAGAGTGATATGCGAAAAATAACCTCTTCACGATGATTTTTAGATCGAGAGCTTTCTTTTGGTTGGTTACATGATAGGTTTTCGATAGCAAATAGTTTTTAGATTTTCGCTCCTTTTTTTTGATAGCAAATTTCTCCGTTATGGAGAGTGATATGCGAAAAATAACCTTTTCACGATGATTTTTAGATCGAGAGCTTTCTTTTGGTTGATTACATGATAGGTTTTCGATAGCAAATAATTTTTAGATTTTCGCGCCTTTTTTTTTATAGCAAATTTCTCCGTTATGGAGAGTGATATGCGAAAAATAACCTCTTCACGATGATTTTTAGATCGAGAGCTTTCTTTTGGTTGGTTACATGATAGGTTTTCGATAGCAAATAGTTTTTAGATTTTCGCTCCTTTTTTTGATAGCAAATTTCTCCGTTATGGAGAGCAAATTTTTTTTAGATTTTCGCGCCTTTTTTGTTGATAGCAAATTTCTACGTTATGGAGAGTGATATGCGAAAAATAACCTCTTCACGATGATTTTTAGATCGAGAGCTTTCTTTTGGTTGGTTACATGATAGGTTTTCGATAGCAAATAGTTTTTAGATTTTCGCGCCTTTTTTTTAAAGCAAATTTCTCCGTTATGGAGAGTGATATGCGAAAAATAACCTTTTCACGATGATTTTTAGATCGAGAGCTTTCTTTTGGTTGGTTACATGATAGGTTTTCGATAGCAAATGGTTTTTAGATTTTCGCGCCTTTTTTTTTGATAGCAAATTTCTCCGTTATGGAGAGTGATATGCAAAAATTAACGTCTTCACGATGATTTTTAGATCGAGAGCTTTCTTTTGGTTGGTTACATGATAGGTTTTCGATAGCAAATAGTTTTTAGATTTTCGCGCCTTTTTTTTAAAGCAAATTTCTCCGTTATGGAGAGTGATATGCGAAAAATAACCTCTTCACGATGATTTTTAGATCGAGAGCTTTCTTTTGGTTGGTTACATGATAGGTTTTCGATAGCAAATAGTTTTTAGATTTTCGCTCCTTTTTTTTGATAGCAAATTTCTCCGTTATGGAGAGCAAATTTTTTTTAGATTTTCGCGCCTTTTTTGTTGATAGCAAATTTCTCCGTTATGGAGAGTGATATGCGAAAAATAACCTCTTCACGATGATTTTTAGATCGAGAACTTTCTTTTGGTTGGTTACATGATAGGTGTTCGATAGCAAATTTTTTTTAGATTTTCGCGCCTTTTTTTTTGATAGCAAATTTCTCCGTTATGGAGAGTGATATGCGAAAAATAACCTCTTCACGATGATTTTTAGATCGAGAGCTTTCTTTTGGTTGGTTACATGATAGGTTTTCGATAGCAAATAGTTTTTAGATTTTCGCGCCTTTTTTTTTGATAGCAAATTTCTCCGTTATGGAGAGTGATTTGCAAAAATTAACGTCTTCACGATGATTTTTAGATCGAGAGCTTTCTTTTGGTTGGTTACATGATAGGTTTTCGATAGCAAATAGTTTTTAGATTTTCGCGCCTTTTTTTTGATAGCAAATTTCTCCGTTATGGAGAGTGATTTGCAAAAATTAACGTCTTCACGATGATTTTTAGATCGAGAGCTTTCTTTTGGTTGGTTACATGATAGGTTTTCGATAGCAAATAGTTTTTAGATTTTCGCTCCTTTTTTTTTGATAGCAAATTTCTCCGTTATGGAGAGCAAATTTTTTTTAGATTTTCGCGCCTTTTTTTTGATAGCAAATTTCTCCGTTATGGAGAGTCATATGCGAAAAATAACTTCTTCACGATGATTTTTAGATCGAGATCTTTCTTTTGGTTGGTTACATGATAGGTTTTCGATAGCAAATAGTTTTTAGATTTTCGCTCCTTTTTTTTATAGCAAATTTCTCCGTTATGGAGAGTGATAGACGAAAAATAACCTCTTCACGATGATTTTTAGATCGAGAGCTTTCTTTTGGTTGGTTATATGATAGGTTTTCGATAGCAACTTTTTTTTAGATTTTCGCGCCTTTTTTTATAGCAAATTTCTCCGTTATGGAGAGTGATATGCGAAAAATAACCTCTTCACGATGATTTTTAGATCGAGAGCTTTCTTTTGGTTGGTTACATGATAGGTTTTCGATAACAATTTTTTTTTGGATTTTCGCGCCTTTTTTTTTGATAGCAAATTTCTCCGTTATGGAGAGTGATATGCGAAAAATAACCTCTTCACGATGATTTTCAGATCGAGAGCTTTCTTTTGGTTGGTTACATGTTAGGTTTTCGATAGCAAATAGTTTTTAGATTTTCGCGCCTTTTTTTTGATAGCAAATTTCTCCGTTATGGAGAGTGATATGCGAAAAATAACCTCTTCACGATGATTTTTAGATCGAGAGCTTTCTTTTGGTTGGTTACATGATAGGTTTTCGATAGCAAATAGTTTTTAGATTTTCGCTCCTTTTTTTTGATAGCAAATTTCTCCGTTATGGAGAGTGATATGCGAAAAATAACCTTTTCACGATGATTTTTAGATCGAGAGCTTTCTTTTGGTTGATTACATGATAGGTTTTCGATAGCAAATAATTTTTAGATTTTCGCGCCTTTTTTTTTATAGCAAATTTCTCCGTTATGGAGAGTGATATGCGAAAAATAACCTCTTCACGATGATTTTTAGATCGAGAGCTTTCTTTTGGTTGGTTACATGATAGGTTTTCGATAGCAAATAGTTTTTAGATTTTCGCTCCTTTTTTTGATAGCAAATTTCTCCGTTATGGAGAGCAAATTTTTTTTAGATTTTCGCGCCTTTTTTGTTGATAGCAAATTTCTACGTTATGGAGAGTGATATGCGAAAAATAACCTCTTCACGATGATTTTTAGATCGAGAGCTTTCTTTTGGTTGGTTACATGATAGGTTTTCGATAGCAAATAGTTTTTAGATTTTCGCGCCTTTTTTTTAAAGCAAATTTCTCCGTTATGGAGAGTGATATGCGAAAAATAACCTTTTCACGATGATTTTTAGATCGAGAGCTTTCTTTTGGTTGGTTACATGATAGGTTTTCGATAGCAAATGGTTTTTAGATTTTCGCGCCTTTTTTTTTGATAGCAAATTTCTCCGTTATGGAGAGTGATATGCAAAAATTAACGTCTTCACGATGATTTTTAGATCGAGAGCTTTCTTTTGGTTGGTTACATGATAGGTTTTCGATAGCAAATAGTTTTTAGATTTTCGCGCCTTTTTTTTAAAGCAAATTTCTCCGTTATGGAGAGTGATATGCGAAAAATAACCTTTTCTCGATGATTTTTAGATCGAGAGCTTTCTTTTGGTTGGTTACATGATAGGTTTTCGATAGCAAATAGTTTTTAGATTTTCGCGCCTTTTTTTTTGATAGCAAATTTCTCCGTTATGGAGAGTGATATGCAAAAATTAACGTCTTCACGATGATTTTTAGATCGAGAGCTTTCTTTTGGTTGGTTACATGATAGGTTTTCGATAGCAAATAGTTTTTAGATTTTCGCGCCTTTTTTTTTTGATAGCAAATTTCTCGGTTATGGAGAGTGATATGCGAAAAATAACCTCTTCACGATGATTTTTAGATCGAGAGCTTTCTTTTGGTTGGTTACATGATAGGTTTTCGATAGCAAATAGTTTTTAGATTTTCGCGCCTTTTTTTTTTGATAGCAAATTTCTCCGTTATGGAGAGTGATATGCGAAAAATAACCTCTTCACGATGATTTTTAGATCGAGAGCTTTCTTTTGGTTGGTTACATGTTAGGTTTTCGATATCAAATTTTTTTTAGATTTTCGCGCCTTTTTTTGATAGCAAATTTCTCCGTTATGGAGAGTGATATGCGAAAAATAACCTTTTCACGATGATTTTTAGATCGAGAGCTTTCTTTTGGTTGGTTACATGATAGGTTTTCGATAGCAAATAATTTTTAGATTTTCGCGCCTTTTTTTTTGATAGCAAATTTCTCCGTTATGGAGAGTGATATGCGAAAAATAACTTCTTCACGATGATTTTTAGATCGAGAGCTTTCTTTTGGTTGGTTACATGATAGGTTTTCGATAGCAAATAGTTTTTAGATTTTCGCTCCTTTTTTTTGATAGCAAATTTCTCCGTTATGGAGAGCAAATTTTTTTTAGATTTTCGCGCCTTTTTTGTTGATAGCAAATTTCTCCGTTATGGAGAGTGATATGCGAAAAATAACCTCTTCACGATGATTTTTAGATCGAGAGCTTTCTTTTGGTTGGTTACATGATAGGTTTTCGATAGCAAATAGTTTTTAGATTTTCGCTCCTTTTTTTTTATAGCAAATTTCTCCGTTATGGAGAGTGATAGACGAAAAATAACGTCTTCACGATGATTTTTAGATCGAGAGCTTTCTTTTGGTTGGTAACATGATAGGTTTTCGATAGCAAATAGTTTTTAGATTTTCGCGCCTTTTTTTTTATAGCAAATTTCTCCGTTATGGAGAGTGATATGCGAAAAATAACCTCTTCACGATGATTTTTAGATCGAGAGCTTTCTTTTGGTTGGTTACATGATAGGTTTTCGATAACAATTTTTTTTTGGAATTTCGCGCCTTTTTTTTTAAGCAAATTTCTCCGTTATGGAGAGCAAATTTTTTTTAGATTTTCGCGCCTTTTTTTTGATAGCAAATTTCTCCGTTATGGAAAGTCATATGCGAAAAATAACTTCTTCACGATGATTTTTAGATCGAGATCTTTCTTTTGGTTGGTTACATGATAGGTTTTCGATAGCAAATAGTTTTTAGATTTTCGCTCCTTTTTTTTTATAGCAAATTTCTCCGTTATGGAGAGTGATAGACGAAAAATAACGTCTTCACGATGATTTTTAGATCGAGAGCTTTCTTTTGGTGTGTTACATGATAGGTTTTCGAAAGCAAATAGTTTTTAGATTTTCGCGCCTTTTTTTTTTATAGCAAATTTCTCCGTTATGGAGAGTGATATGCAAAAAATAACCTCTTCACGATGATTTTCAGATCGAGAGCTTTCTTTTGGTTGGTTACATGATAGGTTTTCGATAACAATTTTTTTTTGGATTTTCGCGCCTTTTTTTTGATAGCAAATTTCTCCGTTATGGAGAGTGATATGCGAAAAATAACCTCTTCACGATGATTTTCAGATCGAGAGCTTTCTTTTGGTTGGTTACATGATAGGTTTTCGATAGCAAATAGTTTTTAGATTTTCGCGCCTTTTTTTTTATAGCAAATTTCTCCGTTATGGAGAGTGATATGCGAAAAATAACCTCTTCACGATGATTTTTAGATCGAGAGCTTTCTTTTGGTTGGTTACATGATAGGTTTTCGATAGCAAATAGTTTTTAGATTTTCGCTCCTTTTTTTTGATAGCAAATTTCTCCGGTATGGAGAGTGATATGCGAAAAATAACCTCTTCACGATGATTTTTAGATCGAGAGCTTTCTTTTGGTTGGTTACATGATAGGTTTTCGATAGCAAATAGTTTTTAGATTTTCGCTCCTTTTTTTTGATAGCAAATTTCTCCGTTATGGAGAGCAAATTTTTTTTAGATTTTCGCGCCTTTTTTGTTGATAGCAAATTTCTCCGTTATGCAGAGTGATATGCGAAAAATAACCTCTTCACGATGATTTTTAGATCGAGAGCTTTCTTTTGGTTGGTTACATGATAGGTGTTCGATAGCAAATTTTTTTTAGATTTTCGCGCCTTTTTTTTTGATAGCAAATTTCTCCGTTATGGAGAGTGATATGCGAAAAATAACCTCTTCACGATGATTTTTAGATCGAGAGCTTTCTTTTGGTTGGTTACATGATAGGTTTTCGATAGCAAATAGTTTTTAGATTTTCGCTCCTTTTTTTTTGATAGCAAATTTCTCCGTTATGGAGAGCAAATTTTTTTTAGATTTTCGCGCCTTTTTTTCGATAGCAAATTTCTCCGTTATGGAGAGTCATATGCGAAAAATAACTTCTTCACGATGATTTTTAGATCGAGATCTTTCTTTTGGTTGGTTACATGATAGGTTTTCGATAGCAAATAGTTTTTAGATTTTCGCTCCTTTTTTTTATAGCAAATTTCTCCGTTATGGAGAGTGATAGACGAAAAATAACCTCTTCACGATGATTTTTAGATCGAGAGCTTTCTTTTGGTTGGTTATATGATAGGTTTTCGATAGCAACTTTTTTTTAGATTTTCGCGCCTTTTTTTATAGCAAATTTCTCCGTTATGGAGAGTGATATGCGAAAAATAACCTCTTCACGATGATTTTTAGATCGAGAGCTTTCTTTTGGTTGGTTACATGATAGGTTTTCGATAGCAATTTTTTTTTGGATTTTCGCGCCTTTTTTTTTGATAGCAAATTTCTCCGTTATGGAGAGTGATATGCGAAAAATAACCTCTTCACGATGATTTTCAGATCGAGAGCTTTCTTTTGGTTGGTTACATGATAGGTTTTCGATAGCAAATAGTTTTTAGATTTTCGCGCCTTTTTTTTGATAGCAAATTTCTCCGTTATGGAGAGTGATATGCGAAAAATAACCTCTTCACGATGATTTTTAGATCGAGAGCTTTCTTTTGGTTGGTTACATGATAGGTTTTCGATAGCAAATAGTTTTTAGATTTTCGCTCCTTTTTTTTGATAGCAAATTTCTCCGTTATGGAGAGTGATATGCGAAAAATAACCTTTTCACGATGATTTTTAGATCGAGAGCTTTCTTTTGGTTGGTTACATGATAGGTTTTCGATAGCAAATAATTTTTAGATTTTCGCGCCTTTTTTTTTATAGCAAATTTCTCCGTTATGGAGAGTGATATGCGAAAAATAACCTCTTCACGATGATTTTTAGATCGAGAGCTTTCTTTTGGTTGGTTACATGATAGGTTTTCGATAGCAAATAGTTTTTAGATTTTCGCTCCTTTTTTTGATAGCAAATTTCTCCGTTATGGAGAGCAAATTTTTTTTATATTTTCGCGCCTTTTTTGTTGATAGCAAATTTCTACGTTATGGAGAGTGATATGCGAAAAATAACCTCTTCACGATGATTTTTAGATCGAGAGCTTTCTTTTGGTTGGTTACATGATAGGTTTTCGATAGCAAATAGTTTTTAGATTTTCGCGCCTTTTTTTTAAAGCAAATTTCTCCGTTATGGAGAGTGATATGCGAAAAATAACCTTTTCACGATGATTTTTAGATCGAGAGCTTTCTTTTGGTTGGTTACATGATAGGTTTTCGATAGCAAATAGTTTTTAGATTTTCGCGCCTTTTTTTTTGATAGCAAATTTCTCCGTTATGGAGAGTGATATGCAAAAATTAACGTCTTCACGATGATTTTTAGATCGAGAGCTTTCTTTTGGTTGGTTACATGATAGGTTTTCGATAGCAAATTTTTTTTAGATTTTCGCGCCTTTTTTTTGATAGCAAATTTCTCCGTTATGGAGAGTGATATGCGAAAAATAACCTCTTCACGATGATTTTTAGATCGAGAGCTTTCTTTTGGTTGGTTACATGATAGGTTTTCGATAGCAAATAGTTTTTAGATTTTCGCGCCTTTTTTTTTTGATAGCAAATTTCTCCGTTATGGAGAGTGATATGCGAAAAATAACCTCTTCACGATGATTTTTAGATCGAGAGCTTTCTTTTGGTTGGTTACATGATAGGTTTTCGATAGCAAATAGTTTTTAGATTTTCGCTCCTTTTTTTTGATAGCAAATTTCTCCGTTATGGAGAGTGATATGCGAAAAATAACCTCTTCACGATGATTTTTAGATCGAGAGCTTTCTTTTGGTTGGTTACATGTTAGGTTTTCGATATCAAATTTTTTTTAGATTTTCGCGCCTTTTTTTGATAGCAAATTTCTCCGTTATGGAGAGTGATATGCGAAAAATAACCTTTTCACGATGATTTTTAGATCGAGAGCTTTCTTTTGGTTGGTTACATGATAGGTTTTCGATAGCAAATAATTTTTAGATTTTCGCGCCTTTTTTTTTGATAGCAAATTTCTCCGTTATGGAGAGTGATATGCGAAAAATAACTTCTTCACGATGATTTTTAGATCGAGAGCTTTCTTTTGGTTGGTTACATGATAGGTTTTCGATAGCAAATAGTTTTTAGATTTTCGCTCCTTTTTTTTGATAGCAAATTTCTCCGTTATGGAGAGCAAATTTTTTTTAGATTTTCGCACCTTTTTTGTTGATAGCAAATTTCTACGTTATTCAGAGTGATATGCGAAAAATAACCTCTTCACGATGATTTTTAGATCGAGAGCTTTCTTTTGGTTGGTTACATGATAGGTTTTCGATAGCAAATAGTTTTTAGATTTTCGCGCCTTTATTTTTGAAAGCAAATTTCTCCGTTATGGAGAGTGATATGCGAAAAATAACCTTTTCACGATGATTTTTAGATCGAGAGCTTTCTTTTGGTTGGTTACATGATAGGTTTTCGATAGCAAATAGTTTTTAGATTTTCGCGCCTTTTTTTTGATAGCAAATTTCTCCGTTATGGAGAGTGATATGCAAAAATTAACGTCTTCACGATGATTTTTAGATCGAGAGCTTTCTTTTGGTTGGTTACATGATAGGTTTTCGATAGCAAATAGTTTTTAGATTTTCGCTCCTTTTTTTATCACAGCAAATCTCTCCGTTATGGAGAGCAAATTTTTTTTAGATTTTCGCGCCTTTTTTTTGATAGCAAATTTCTCCGTTATGGAGAGTCATATGCGAAAAATAACCTCTTCACGATGATTTTTAGATCGAGATCTTTCTTTTGGTTGGTTACATGATAGGTTTTCGATAGCAAATAGTTTTTAGATTTTCGCGCCTTTTTTTTTATAGCAAATTTCTCCGTTATGGAGAGTCATATGCGAAAAATAACCTCTTCACGATGATTTTTAGATCGAGATCTTTCTTTTGGTTGGTTACATGATAGGTTTTCGATAGCAAATAGTTTTTAGATTTTCGCGCCTTTATTTTGATAGCAAATTTCTCCGTTATGGAGAGTGATATGCGAAAAATAACCTCTTCACGATGATTTTTAGATCGAGAGCTTTCTTTTGGTTGGTTACATGATAGGTTTTCGATAGCAAATAGTTTTTAGATTTTCGCGCCTTTTTTTTGATAGCAAATTTCTCCGTTTTTTTTTTGATAGCAAATTTCTCCGTTATGGAGAGTGATATGCGAAAAATAACCTTTTCACGATGATTTTTAGATCGAGAGCTTTCTTTTGGTTGGTTACATGATAGGTTTTCGATAGCAAATAGTTTTTAGATTTTCGCGCCTTTTTTTTTGATAGCAAATTTCTCCGTTATGGAGAGTGATATGCGAAAAATAACCTCTTCACGATGATTTTTAGATCGAGAGCTTTCTTTTGGTTGGTTACATGATAGGTTTTCGATAGCAAATAGTTTTTAGATTTTCGCTCCTTTTTTTTGATAGCAAATTTCTCCGTTATGGAGAGTGATATGCGAAAAATAACCTCTTCACGATGATTTTTAGATCGAGAGCTTTCTTTTGGTTGGTTACATGTTAGGTTTTCGATATCAATTTTTTTTTAGATTTTCGCGCCTTTTTTTGATAGCAAATTTCTCCGTTATGGAGAGTGATATGCGAAAAATAACCTTTTCACGATGATTTTTAGATCGAGAGCTTTCTTTTGGTTGGTTACATGATAGGTTTTCGATAGCAAATAATTTTTAGATTTTCGCGCCTTTTTTTTTGATAGCAAATTTCTCCGTTATGGAGAGTGATATGCGAAAAATAACCTCTTCACGATGATTTTTAGATCGAGAGCTTTCTTTTGGTTGGTTACATGATAGGTTTTCGATAGCAAATAGTTTTTAGATTTTCGCTCCTTTTTTTTTGATAGCAAATTTCTCCGTTATGGAGAGCAAATTTTTTTTAGATTTTCGCGCCTTTTTTGTTGATAGCAAATTTCTACGTTATGGAGAGTGATATGCGAAAAATAACCTCTTGACGATGATTTTTAGATCGAGAGCTTTCTTTTGGTTGGTTACATGATAGGTTTTCGATAGCAAATAGTTTTTAGATTTTCGCGCCTTTTTTTTGAAAGCAAATTTCTCCGTTATGGAGAGTGATATGCGAAAAATAACCTTTTCACGATGATTTTTAGATCGAGAGCTTTCTTTTGGTTGGTTACATGATAGGTTTTCGATAGCAAATAGTTTTTAGATTTTCGCGCCTTTTTTTTTTATAGCAAATTTCTCCGTTATGGAGAGTGATATGCGAAAAATAACCTCTTCACGATGATTTTTAGATCGAGAGCTTTCTTTTGGTTGGTTACATGATAGGTTTTCGATAGCAAATAGTTTTTAGATTTTCGCGCCTTTTTTTTGAAAGCAAATTTCTCCGTTATGGAGAGTGATATGCGAAAAATAACCTTTTCACGATGATTTTTAGATCGAGAGCTTTCTTTTGGTTGGTTACATGATAGGTTTTCGATAGCAAATAGTTTTTAGATTTTCGCGCCTTTTTTTTTGATAGCAAATTTCTCCGTTATGGAGAGTGATATGCGAAAAATAACCTCTTCACGATGATTTTTAGATCGAGAGCTTTCTTTTGGTTGGTTACATGATAGGTTTTCGATAGCAAATAATTTTTAGATTTTCGCGCCTTTTTTTTGATAGCAAATTTCTCCGTTATGGAGAGTGATATGCGAAAAATAACCTCTTCACGATGATTTTTAGATCGAGAGCTTTCTTTTGGTTGGTTACATGATAGGTTTTCGATAGCAAATTTTTTTTAGATTTTCGCGACTTTTTTTGATAGCAAATTTCTCCGTTATGGAGAGTGATATGCGAAAAATAACCTCTCCACGATGATTTTTAGATCGAGAGCTTTCTTTTGGTTGGTTACATGATAGGTTTTCGATAGCAAATAGTTTTTAGATTTTCGCGATTTTTTTTTTGATAGCAAATTTCTCCGTTATGGAGAGTGATATGCGAAAAATAACCTTTTCACGATGATTTTTAGATCGAGAGCTTTCTTTTGGTTGGTTACATGATAGGTTTTCGATAGCAAATAGTTTTTAGATTTTCGCGCCTTTTTTTTTGATAGCAAATTTCTCCGTTATGGAGAGTGATATGCGAAAAATAACCTCTTCACGATGATTTTTAGATCGAGAGCTTTCTTTTGGTTGGTTACATGATAGGTTTTCGATAGCAAATAGTTTTTAGATTTTCGCTCCTTTTTTTTGATAGCAAATTTCTCCGTTATGGAGAGTGATATGCGAAAAATAACCTCTTCACGATGATTTTTAGATCGAGAGCTTTCTTTTGGTTGGTTACATGTTAGGTTTTCGATATCAATTTTTTTTTAGATTTTCGCGCCTTTTTTTGATAGCAAATTTCTCCGTTATGGAGAGTGATATGCGAAAAATAACCTTTTCACGATGATTTTTAGATCGAGAGCTTTCTTTTGGTTGGTTACATGATAGGTTTTCGATAGCAAATAATTTTTAGATTTTCGCGCCTTTTTTTTTGATAGCAAATTTCTCCGTTATGGAGAGTGATATGCGAAAAATAACCTCTTCACGATGATTTTTAGATCGAGAGCTTTCTTTTGGTTGGTTACATGATAGGTTTTCGATAGCAAATAGTTTTTAGATTTTCGCTCCTTTTTTTTTGATAGCAAATTTCTCCGTTATGGAGAGCAAATTTTTTTTAGATTTTCGCGCCTTTTTTGTTGATAGCAAATTTCTACGTTATGGAGAGTGATATGCGAAAAATAACCTCTTGACGATGATTTTTAGATCGAGAGCTTTCTTTTGGTTGGTTACATGATAGGTTTTCGATAGCAAATAGTTTTTAGATTTTCGCGCCTTTTTTTTGAAAGCAAATTTCTCCGTTATGGAGAGTGATATGCGAAAAATAACCTTTTCACGATGATTTTTAGATCGAGAGCTTTCTTTTGGTTGGTTACATGATAGGTTTTCGATAGCAAATAGTTTTTAGATTTTCGCGCCTTTTTTTTTGATAGCAAATTTCTCCGTTATGGAGAGTGATAAGCAAAAATTAACGTCTTCACGATGATTTTTAGATCGAGAGCTTTCTTTTGGTTGGTTACATGATAGGTTTTCGATAGCAAATAGTTTTTCGATTTTCGCTCCTTTTTCTATCATTGCAAATCTCTCCGTTATGGAGAGCAAATTTTTTTTAGATTTTCGCGCCTTTTTTTTGATAGCAAATTTCTCCGTTATGGAGAGTCATATGCGAAAAATAACCTTTTCACGATGATTTTTAAATCGAGAGCTTTCTTTTGGTTGGTTACATGATAGGTTTTCGATAGCAAATAGTTTTTAGATTTTCGCGCATTTTTTTTTGAAAGCAAATTTCTCCGTTATGGAGAGTGATATGCGAAAAATAACCTTTTCACGAGGATTTTTAGATCGAGAGCTTTCTTTTGGTTGGTTACATGATAGGTTTTCGATAGCAAATTTTTTTTAGATTTTCGCGCCTTTTTTTTGATAGCAAATTTCTCCGTTATGGAGAGTGATATGCGAAAAATAACCTCTTCACGATGATTTTTAGATCGAGAGCTTTCTTTTGGTTGGTTACATGATAGGTTTTCGATAGCAAATAGTTTTTAGGTTTTTGGCGCCTTTTTTTTTGATAGCAAATTTCTCCGTTATGGAGAGTGATATGCGAAAAATAACCTCTTCACGATGGTTTTAGATCGAGAGCTTTCTTTTGGTTGGTTACATGATAGGTTTTCGATAGCAAATAGTTTTTAGATTTTCGCTCCTTTTTTTTGATAGCAAATTTCTCCGTTATGGAGAGTGATATGCGAAAAATAACCTCCTCACGATGATTTTTAGATCGAGAGCTTTCTTTTGGTTGGTTACATGTTAGGTTTTCGATATCAAATTTTTTTTAGATTTTCGCGCCTTTTTTTGATAGCAAATTTCTCCGTTATGGAGAGTGATATGCGAAAAATAACCTCTTCACGATGATTTTTAGATCGAGAGCTTTCTTTTGGTTGGTTACATGATAGGTTTTCGATAGCAAATAGTTTTTAGATTTTCGCTCCTTTTTTTGATAGCAAATTTCTCCGTTATGGAGAGTGATATGCGAAAAATAACCTCTTCACGATGATTTTTAGATCGAGAGCTTTCTTTTGGTTGGTTACATGATAGGTTTTCGATAGCAAATAGTTTTTAGGTTTTTGGCGCCTTTTTTTTTGATAGCAAATTTCTCCGTTATGGAGAGTGATATGCGAAAAATAACCTCTTCACGATGGTTTTAGATCGAGAGCTTTCTTTTGGTTGGTTACATGATAGGTTTTCGATAGCAAATAGTTTTTAGATTTTCGCTCCTTTTTTTTGATAGCAAATTTCTCCGTTATGGAGAGTGATATGCGAAAAATAACCTCCTCACGATGATTTTTAGATCGAGAGCTTTCTTTTGGTTGGTTACATGTTAGGTTTTCGATATCAAATTTTTTTTAGATTTTCGCGCCTTTTTTTGATAGCAAATTTCTCCGTTATGGAGAGTGATATGCGAAAAATAACCTCTTCACGATGATTTTTAGATCGAGAGCTTTCTTTTGGTTGGTTACATGATAGGTTTTCGATAGCAAATAGTTTTTAGATTTTTGCGCCTTTTTTTTTTATAGCAAATTTCTCCGTTATGGAGAGTGATATGCAAAAATTAACGTCTTCACGATGATTTTTAGATCGAGAGCTTTCTTTTGGTTGGTTACATGATAGGTTTTCGATAGCAAATAGTTTTTAGATTTTCGCGCCTTTTTTTTTTGAAAGCAAATTTCTCCGTTATGGAGAGTGATATGCGAAAAATAACCTTTTCACGATGATTTTTAGATCGAGAGCTTTCTTTTGGTTGGTTACATGATAGGTTTTCGATAGCAAATAGTTTTTAGATTTTCGCGCCTTTTTTTTTATAGCAAATTTCTCCGTTATGGAGAGTGATATGCAAAAATTAATGTCTTCACGATGATTTTTAGATCGAGAGCTTTCTTTTGGTTGGTTACATGATAGGTTTTCGATAGCAAATTTTTTTTAGATTTTCGCGCCTTTTTTTTATAGCAAATTTCTCCGTTATGGAGAGTGATATGCGAAAAATAACCTCTTCACGATGATTTTTAGATCGAGAGCTTTCTTTTGGTTGGTTACATGATAGGTTTTCGATAGCAAATAGTTTTTAGATTTTCGCGCCTTTTTTTTGATAGCAAATTTCTCCGTTATGGAGAGTGATATGCGAAAAATAACCTCTTCACGATGATTTTTAGATCGAGAGCTTTCTTTTGGTTGGTTACATGATAGGTTTTCGATAGCAAATAGTTTTTAGATTTTCGCTTCTTTTTTTTGATAACAAATTTCTCCGTTATGGAGAGTGATATGCGAAAAATAACCTCTTCACGATGATTTTTAGATCGAGAGCTTTCTTTTGGTTGGTTACATGTTAGGTTTTCGATATCAATTTTTTTTAGATTTTCGCGCCTTTTTTTGATAGCAAATTTCTCCGTTATGGAGAGTGATATGCGAAAAATAACCTTTTCACGATGATTTTTAGATCGAGAGCTTTCTTTTGGTTGGTTACATGATAGGTTTTCGATAGCAAATAATTTTTAGATTTTCGCGCCTTTTTTTTTGATAGCAAATTTCTCCGTTATGGAGAGTGATATGCGAAAAATAACCTCTTCACGATGATTTTCAGATCGAGAGCTTTCTTTTGGTTGGTTACATGATAGGTTTTCGATATCAAATAGTTTTTAGATTTTCGCTCCTTTTCTTTTGATAGCAAATTTCTCCGTTATGGAGAGCAATTTTTTTTTAGATTTTCGCGCCTTTTTTGTTGATAGCAAATTTCTACGTTATGGAGAGTGATATGCGAAAAATAACCTCTTGACGATGATTTTTAGATCGAGAGCTTTCTTTTGGTTGGTTACATGATAGGTTTTCGATAGCAAATAGTTTTTAGATTTTCGCGCCTTTTTTTTTTAAAGCAAATTTCTCCGTTATGGAGAGTGATATGCGAAAAATAACATTTTCACGATGATTTTTAGATCGAGAGCTTTCTTTTGGTTGGTTACATGATAGGTTTTCGATAGCAAATAGTTTTTAGATTTTTGCGCCTTTTTTTTTATAGCAAATTTCTCCGTTATGGAGAGTGATATGCAAAAATTAACGTCTTCACGATGATTTTTAGATCGAGAGCTTTCTTTTGGTTGGTTACATGATAGGTTTTCGATAGCAAATAGTTTTTAGATTTTCGCGCCTTTTTTTTGATAGCAAATTTCTCCGTTATGGAGAGTGATATGCGAAAAATAACCTCTTCACGATGATTTTTAGATCGAGAGCTTTCTTTTGGTTGGTTACATGATAGGTTTTCGATAGCAAATAGTTTTTAGATTTTCGCGCCTTTTTTTTAAAGCAAATTTCTCCGTTATGGAGAGTGATATGCGAAAAATAACCTTTTCACGATGATTTTTAGATCGAGAGCTTTCTTTTGGTTGGTTACATGATAGGTTTTCGATAGCAAATAGTTTTTAGATTTTTGCGCCTTTTTTTTTTATAGCAAATTTCTCCGTTATGGAGAGTGATATGCAAAAATTAACGTCTTCACGATGATTTTTAGATCGAGAGCTTTCTTTTGGTTGGTTACATGTTAGGTTTTCGATATCAAATTTTTTTTAGATTTTCGCGCCTTTTTTTGATAGCAAATTACTCCGTTATGGAGAGTGATATGCGAAAAATAACCTTTTGACGATGATTTTTAGATCGAGAGCTTTCTTTTGGTTGGTTACATGATAGGTTTTCGATAGCAAATAATTTTTAGATTTTCGCGCCTTTTTTTTGATAGCAAATTTCTCCGTTATGGAGAGTGATATGCGAAAAATAACCTCTTCACGATGATTTTTAGATCGAGAGCTTTCTTTTGGTTGGTTACATGATAGGTTTTCGATAGCAAATAGTTTTTAGATTTTCGCTCCTTTTTTTTTGATAGCAAATTTCTCCGTTATGGAGAGCAAATTTTTTTTAGATTTTCGCGCCTTTTTTGTTGATAGCAAATTTCTACGTTATGGAGAGTGATATGCGAAAAATAACCTCTTCACGATGATTTTTAGATCGAGAGCTTTCTTTTGGTTGGTTACATGATAGGTTTTCGATAGCAAATAGTTTTTAGATTTTCGCGCCTTTATTTTTGAAAGCAAATTTCTCCGTTATGGAGGGTGATATGCGAAAAATAACCTTTTCACGATGATTTTTAGATCGAGAGCTTTCTTTTGGTTGGTTACATGATAGGTTTTCGATAGCAAATAGTTTTTAGATTTTCGCGCCTTTTTTTTGATAGCAAATTTCTCCGTTATGGAGAGTGATATGCAAAAATTAACGTCTTCACGATGATTTTTAGATCGAGAGCTTTCTTTTGGTTGGTTACATGATAGGTTTTCGATAGCAAATAGTTTTTAGATTTTCGCTCCTTTTTTTTGATAGCAAATTTCTCCGTTATGGAGAGCAAATTTTTTTTAGATTTTCGCACCTTTTTTGTTGATAGCAAATTTCTACGTTATGGAGAGTGATATGCGAAAAATAACCTCTTCACGAAGATTTTTAGATCGAGAGCTTTCTTTTGGTTGGTTACATGATAGGTTTTCGATAGCAAATAGTTTTTAGATTTTCGCGCCTTTATTTTTGAAAGCAAATTTCTCCGTTATGGAGAGTGATATGCGAAAAATAACCTTTTCACGATGATTTTTAGATCGAGAGCTTTCTTTTGGTTGGTTACATGATAGGTTTTCGATAGCAAATAGTTTTTAGATTTTCGCGCCTTTTTTTTGATAGCAAATTTCTCCGTTATGGAGAGTGATATGCAAAAATTAACGTCTTCACGATGATTTTTAGATCGAGAGCTTTCTTTTGGTTGGTTACATGATAGGTTTTCGATAGCAAATAGTTTTTAGATTTTCGCTCCTTTTTTTATCATAGCAAATCTCTCCGTTATGGAGAGCAAATTTTTTTTAGATTTTCGCGCCTTTTTTTTGATAGCAAATTTCTCCGTTATGGAGAGTCATATGCGAAAAATAACCTTTTCACGATGATTTTTAGATCGAGATCTTTCTTTTGGTTGGTTACATGATAGGTTTTCGATAGCAAATAGTTTTTAGATTTTCGCGCCTTTTTTTTGATAGCAAATTTCTCCGTTATGGAGAGTGATATGCGAAAAATAACCTCTTCACGATGATTTTTAGATCGAGAGCTTTCTTTTGGTTGGTTACATGATAGGTTTTCGATAGCAAATAGTTTTTAGATTTTCGCTCCTTTTTTTTGATAGCAAATTTCTCCGTTATGGAGAGTGATATGCGAAAAATAACCTCTTCACGATGATTTTTAGATCGAGAGCTTTCTTTTGGTTGGTTACATGATAGGTTTTCGATAGCAACTTTTTTTTAGATTTCCGCGCCTTTTTTTTTGATAGCAAATTTCTCCGTTATGGAGAGTGATATGCAAAAAATAACGTCTTCACGATGATTTTTAGATCGAGAGCTTTCTTTTGGTTGGTTACATGATAGGTTTTCGATAGCAAATCTTTTTTAGATTTTCGCGACTTTTTTTTGATAGCAAATTTCTCCGTTATGGAGAGTGATATGCGAAAAATAACCTCTCCACGATGATTTTTAGATCGAGAGCTTTCTTTTGGTTGGTTACATGATAGGTTTTCGATAGCAAATAGTTTTTAGATTTTCGCGATTTTTTTTTTGATAGCAAATTTCTCCGTTATGGAGAGTGATATGCGAAAAATAACCTTTTCACGATGATTTTTAGATCGAGAGCTTTCTTTTGGTTGGTTACATGATAGGTTTTCGATAGCAAATAGTTTTTAGATTTTCGCGATTTTTTTTTTGATAGCAAATTTCTCCGTTATGGAGAGTGATATGCGAAAAATAACCTCTTCACGATGATTTTTAGATCGAGAGCTTTCTTTTGGTTGGTTACATGATAGGTTTTCGATAGCAAATAGTTTTTAGATTTTCGCTCCTTTTTTTTGATAGCAAATTTCTCCGTTATGGAGAGTGATATGCGAAAAATAACCTCTTCACGATGATTTTTAGATCGAGAGCTTTCTTTTGGTTGGTTACATGTTAGGTTTTCGATATCAAATTTTTTTTAGATTTTCGCGCCTTTTTTTGATAGCAAATTTCTCCGTTATGGAGAGTGATATGCGAAAAATAACCTTTTCACGATGATTTTTAGATCGAGAGCTTTCTTTTGGTTGGTTACATGATAGGTTTTCGATAGCAACTTTTTTTTAGATTTCCGCGCCTTTTTTTTTGATAGCAAATTTCTCCGTTATGGAGAGTGATATGCGAAAAATAACCTCTTCACGATGATTTTTAGATCGAGAGCTTTCTTTTGGTTGGTTACATGATAGGTTTTCGATAGCAACTTTTTTTTAGATTTCCGCGCCTTTTTTTTTGATAGCAAATTTCTCCGTTATGGAGAGTGATATGCAAAAAATAACGTCTCCACGATGATTTTTAGATCGAGAGCTTTCTTTTGGTTGGTTACATGATAGGTTTTCGATAGCAAATTTTTTTTAGATTTTCGCGACTTTTTTTTGATAGCAAATTTCTCCGTTATGGAGAGTGATATGCGAAAAATAACCTTTTCACGATGATTTTTAGATCGAGAGCTTTCTTTTGGTTGGTTACATGATAGGTTTTCGATAGCAAATAGTTTTTAGATTTTCGCGATTTTTTTTTTGATAGCAAATTTCTCCGTTATGGAGAGTGATATGCGAAAAATAACCTTTTCACGATGATTTTTAGATCGAGAGCTTTCTTTTGGTTGGTTACATGATAGGTTTTCGATAGCAAATAGTTTTTAGATTTTCGCGCCTTTTTTTTTTATAGCAAATTTCTCCGTTATGGAGAGTGATATGCGAAAAAATAACCTCTTCATGATGATTTTTAGATCGAGAGCTTTCTTTTGGTTGGTTACATGATAGGTTTTCGATAGCAAATAGTTTTTAGATTTTCGCTCCTTTTTTTTGATAGCAAATTTCTCCGTTATGGAGAGTGATATGCGAAAAATAACCTCTTCACGATGATTTTTAGATCGAGAGCTTTCTTTTGGTTGGTTACATGTTAGGTTTTCGATATCAAATTTTTTTTAGATTTTCGCGCCTTTTTTTGATAGCAAATTTCTCCGTTATGGAGAGTGATATGCGAAAAATAACCTTTTCACGATGATTTTTAGATCGAGAGCTTTCTTTTGGTTGGTTACATGATAGGTTTTCGATAGCAACTTTTTTTTAGATTTCCGCGCCTTTTTTTGATAGCAAATTTCTCCGTTATGGAGAATGATATGCAAAAAATAACGTCTTCACGATGATTTTTAGATCGAGAGCTTTCTTTTGGTTGGTTACATGATAGGTTTTCGATAGCAAATAATTTTTAGATTTTCGCGCCTTTTTTTTGATAGCAAATTTCTCCGTTATGGAGAGTGATATGCGAAAAATAACCTCTTCACGATGATTTTTAGATCGAGAGCTTTCTTTTGGTTGGTTACATGATAGGTTTTCGATAGCAAATAGTTTTTAGATTTTCGCTCCTTTTTTTTGAAAGCAAATTTCTCCGTTATGGAGAGCAAATTTTTTTTAGATTTTCGCGCCTTTTTTGTTGATAGCAAATTTCTACGTTATGGAGAGTGATATGCGAAAAATAACCTCTTCACGATGATTTTTAGATCGAGAGCTTTCTTTTGGTTGGTTACATGATAGGTTTTCGATAGCAAATAGTTTTTAGATTTTCGCGCCTTTATTTTTGAAAGCAAATTTCTCCGTTATGGAGAGTGATATGCGAAAAATAACCTTTTCACGATGATTTTTAGATCGAGAGCTTTCTTTTGGTTGGTTACATGATAGGTTTTCGATAGCAAATAGTTTTTAGATTTTCGCGCCTTTTTTTTGATAGCAAATTTCTCCGTTATGTAGAGTGATATGCAAAAATTAACGTCTTCGCGATGATTTTTAGATCGAGAGCTTTCTTTTGGTTGGTTACATGATAGGTTTTCGATAGCAAATAGTTTTTAGATTTTCGCTCCTTTTTTTATCATAGCAAATCTCTCCGTTATGGAGAGCAAATTTTTTTTAGATTTTCGCGCCTTTTTTTTGATAGCAAATTTCTCCGTTATGGAGAGTCATATGCGAAAAATAACCTCTTCACGATGATTTTTAGATCGAGATCTTTCTTTTGGTTGGTTACATGATAGGTTTTCGATAGCAAATAGTTTTTAGATTTTCGCGCCTTTTTTTTGATAGCAAATTTCTCCGTTATGGAGAGTGATATGCGAAAAATAACCTCTTCACGATGATTTTTAGATCGAGAGCTTTCTTTTGGTTGGTTACATGATAGGTTTTCGATAGCAAATAGTTTTTAGATTTTCGCTCCTTTTTTTTTGATAGCAAATTTCTCCGTTATGGAGAGCAAATTTTTTTTAGATTTTCGCGCCTTTTTTGTTGATAGCAAATTTCTACGTTATGGAGAGTGATATGCGAAAAATAACCTCTTCACGATGATTTTTAGATCGAGAGCTTTCTTTTGGTTGGTTACATGATAGGTTTTCGATAGCAAATAGTTTTTAGATTTTCGCGCCTTTTTTTTGATAGCAAATTTCTCCGTTATGGAGAGTGATATGCAAAAATTAACGTCTTCACGATGATTTTTAGATCGAGAGCTTTCTTTTGGTTGGTTACATGATAGGTTTTCGATAGCAAATAGTTTTTAGATTTTCGCTCCTTTTTTTATCATAGCAAATCTCTCCGTTATGGAGAGCAAATTTTTTTTAGATTTTCGCGCCTTTTTTTTGATAGCAAATTTCTCCGTTATGGAGAGTCATATGCGAAAAATAACCTCTTCACGATGATTTTTAGATCGAGATCTTTCTTTTGGTTGGTTACATGATAGGTTTTCGATAGCAAATAGTTTTTAGATTTCCGCGCCTTTTTTTTGATAGCAAATTTCTCCGTTATGGAGAGTGATATGCGAAAAATAACCTCTTCACGATGATTTTTAGATCGAGAGCTTTCTTTTGGTTGGTTACATGATAGGTTTTCGATAGCAAATAGTTTTTAGATTTTCGCGCCTTTTTTTTTATAGCAAATTTCTCCGTTATGGAGAGTGATATGCGAAAAATAACCTCTTCACGATGATTTTTAGATCGAGAGCTTTCTTTTGGTTGGTTACATGATAGGTTTTCGATAGCAAATAGTTTTTAGATTTTCGCTCCTTTTTTTTTGATAGCAAATTTCTCCGTTATGGAGAGCAAATTTTTTTTAGATTTTCGCGCCTTTTTTGTTGATAGCAAATTTCTACGTTATGGAGAGTGATATGCGAAAAATAACCTCTTCACGATGATTTTTAGATCGAGAGCTTTCTCTTGGTTGGTTACATGATAGGTTTTCGATAGCAAATAGTTTTTAGATTTTCGCGCCTTTTTTTTTGATAGCAAATTTCTCCGTTATGGAGAGTGATATGCGAAAAATAACCTCTTCACGATGATTTTTAGATCGAGAGCTTTCTTTTGGTTGGTTACATGATAGGTTTTCGATAGCAAATAGTTTTTAGATTTTCGCGCCTTTTTTTTTGATAGCAAATTTCTCCGTTATGGAGAGTGATATGCGAAAAATAACCTCTTCACGATGATTTTTAGATCGAGAGCTTTCTTTTGGTTGGTTACATGATAGGTTTTCGATAGCAAATAGTTTTTAGATTTTCGCGCCTTTTTTTTGATAGCAAATTTCTCCGTTATGGAGAGTGATATGCGAAAAATAACCTCTTCACGATGATTTTTAGATCGAGAGCTTTCTTTTGGTTGGTTACATGATAGGTTTTCGATAGCAAATAGTTTTTAGATTTTCGCTCCTTTTTTTTTGATAGCAAATTTCTCCGTTATGGAGAGCAAATTTTTTTTAGATTTTCGCGCCTTTTTTTTGATAGCAAATTTCTCCGTTATGGAGAGTCATATGCGAAAAATAACCTCTTCACGATGATTTTTAGATCGAGAGCTTTCTTTTGGTTGGTTACATGATAGGTTTTCGATAGCAAATAGTTTTTAGATTTTCGCGCCTTTATTTTTGAAAGCAAATTTCTCCGTTATGGAGAGTGATATGCGAAAAATAACCTTTTCACGATGATTTTTAGATCGAGAGCTTTCTTTTGGTTGGTTACATGATAGGTTTTCGATAGCAAATAGTTTTTAGATTTTCGCGCCTTTTTTTTGATAGCAAATTTCTCCGTTATGGAGAGTGATATGCAAAAATTAACGTCTTCACGATGATTTTTAGATCGAGAGCTTTCTTTTGGTTGGTTACATGATAGGTTTTCGATAGCAAATAGTTTTTAGATTTCCGCGCCTTTTTTTTGATAGCAAATTTCTCCGTTATGGAGAGTGATATGCGAAAAATAACCTCTTCACGATGATTTTTAGATCGAGAGCTTTCTTTTGGTTGGTTACATGATAGGTTTTCGATAGCAAATAGTTTTTAGATTTTCGCGCCTTTTTTTTTGATAGCAAATTTCTCCGTTATGGAGAGTGATATGCGAAAAATAACCTCTTCACGATGATTTTTAGATCGAGAGCTTTCTTTTGGTTGGTTACATGATAGGTTTTCGATAGCAATTTTTTTTTAGATTTTCGCGCTTTTTTTTGATAGCAAATTTCTCCGTTATGGAGAGTGATATGCGAAAAATAACCTCTTCACGATGATTTTTAGATCGAGAGCTTTCTTTTGGTTGGTTACATGATAGGTTTTCGATAGCAAATAGTTTTTAGATTTTCGCGCCTTTTTTTTTATAGCAAATTTCTCCGTTATGGAGAGTGATATGCAAAAATTAACGTCTTCACGATGATTTTTAGATCGAGAGCTTTCTTTTGGTTGGTTACATGATAGGTTTTCGATAGCAAATTTTTTTTAGATTTTCGCGCTTTTTTTTGATAGCAAATTTCTCCGTTATGGAGAGTGATATGCGAAAAATAACCTCTTCACGATGATTTTTAGATCGAGAGCTTTCTTTTGGTTGGTTACATGATAGGTTTTCGATAGCAAATAGTTTTTAGATTTTCGCGCCTTTTTTGTTGATAGCAAATTTCTCCGTTATGGAGAGTGATATGCGAAAAATAACCTCTTCACGATGATTTTTAGATCGAGAGCTTTCTTTTGGTTGGTTACATGATAGGTTTTCGATAGCAAATAGTTTTTAGATTTTCGCTCCTTTTTTTCTTGATAGCAAATTTCTCCGTTATGGAGAGCAAATTTTTTTTAGATTTTCGCGCCTTTTTTGATAGCAAATTTCTCCGTTATGGAGAGTGATATGCGAAAAATAACCTCTTCACGATGATTTTTAGATCGAGAGCTTTCTTTTGGTTGGCTACATGATAGGTTTTCGATAGCAAATTTTTTTTAGATTTTCGCGCTTTTTTTTGATAGCAAATTTCTCCGTTATGGAGAGTGATATGCGAAAAATAACCTCTTCACGATGATTTTTAGATCGAGAGCTTTCTTTTGGTTGGTTACATGATAGGTTTTCGATAGCAAATAGTTTTTAGATTTTCGCGCCTTTTTTGTTGATAGCAAATTTCTCCGTTATGGAGAGTGATATGCGAAAAATAACCTCTTCACGATGATTTTTAGATCGAGAGCTTTCTTTTTGTTGGTTACATGATAGGTTTTCGATAGCAAATTTTTTTTAGATTTTCGCGCTTTTTTTTGATAGCAACTTTCTCCGTTATGGAGAGTGATGTGCAAAAAATAACGTCTTCACGATGATTTTTAGATCGAGAGCTTTCTTTTGGTTGGTTACATGATAGGTTTTCGATAGCAAATAGTTTTTAGATTTTCGCTCCTTTTTTTTTTATAGCAAATTTCTCCGTTATAGAGAGCAAATTTTTTTTAGATTTTCGCGCCTTTTTTTGATAGCAAATTTCTCCGTTATGGAGAGTGATATGCGAAAAATAACCTCTTCACGATGATTTTTAGATCGAGATCTTTCTTTTGGTTGGTTACATGATAGGTTTTCGATAGAAAATAGTTTTTAGATTTTCGCGCCTTTTTTTTGATAGCAAATTTCTCCGTTATGGAAAGTGATATGCGAAAAATAACCTCTTCACGATGATTTTTAGATCGAGAGCTTTCTTTTAATTGGTTACATGATGGGTTTTCGATAGCAAATAGTTTTTAGATTTTCGCGCCTTTTTTTTGATAGCAAATTTCTCCGTTATGGAGAGTGATATGCGAGAAATAACCTCTTCACGATGAATTTTAGATCGAGAGCTTTCTTTTGGTTGGTTACATGATAGGTTTTCGATAGCAAATTTTTTTTACATTTTCGCGCCTTTTTTTTGATTTCAAATTTCTCCGTTACGGAGAGTGATATGCGAAAAATAACCTCTTCACGATGATTTTTAGATCGAGAGCTTTCTTTTGGTTGGTTACATGATAGGTTTTCGATAGCAACTTTTTTTTAGATTTCTGCGCCTTTTTTTTGATAGCAAATTTCTCCGTTATTGAGAGTGATATGCAAAAAATAACGTCTTCACGATGATTTTTAGATCGAGAGCTTTCTTTTGGTTGGTTACATGATAGGTTTTCGATAGCGAATAGTTTTTAGATTTTCGCTCCTTTTTTTTTGATAGCAAATTTCTCCGTTATAGAGAGCAATTTTTTTTTAGATTTTCGCGCCTTTTTTTGATAGCAAATTTCTCCGTTATGGAGAGTGATATGCGAAAAATAACCTCTTCACGATGATTTTTAGATCGAGAGCTTTCTTTTTAGATTTTCGCTCCTTTTTTTGATAGCAAATTTCTCCGTTATGGAGAGTGATATGCGAAAAATAACCTTTTCACGATGATTTTTAGATCGAGAGCTTTCTTTTGGTTGGTTACATGATAGGTTTTCGATAGCAAATAATTTTTAGATTTTCGCGCCTTTTTTTTTGATAGCAAATTTCTCCGTTATGGAGAGTGATATGCGAAAAATAACCTCTTCACGATGATTTTTAGATCGAGAGCTTTCTTTTGGTTGGTTACATGATAGGTTTTCGATAGCAAATAGTTTTTAGATTTTCGCTCCTTTTTTTTTGATAGCAAATTTCTCCGTTATGGAGAGCAAATTTTTTTTAGATTTTCGCGCCTTTTTTGTTGATAGCAAATTTCTACGTTATGGAGAGTGATATGCGAAAAATAACCTCTTCACGATGATTTTTAGATCGAGAGCTTTCTTTTGGTTGGTTACATGATAGGTTTTCGATAGCAAATAGTTTTTAGATTTTCGCGCCTTTATTTTTGAAAGCAAATTTCTCCGTTATGGAGAGTGATATGCGAAAAATAACCTTTTCACGATGATTTTTAGATCGAGAGCTTTCTTTTGGTTGGTTACATGATAGGTTTTCGATAGCAAATAGTTTTTAGATTTTCGCGCCTTTTTTTTGATAGCAAATTTCTCCGTTATGGAGAGTGATATGCAAAAATTAACGTCTTCACGATGATTTTTAGATCGAGAGCTTTCTTTTGGTTGGTTACATGATAGGTTTTCGATAGCAAATAGTTTTTAGATTTTCGCTCCTTTTTTTATCATAGCAAATCTCTCCGTTATGGAGAGCAAATTTTTTTTAGATTTTCGCGCCTTTTTTTTGATAGCAAATTTCTCCGTTATGGAGAGTCATATGCGAAAAATAACCTCTTCACGATGATTTTTAGATCGAGATCTTTCTTTTGGTTGGTTACATGATAGGTTTTCGATAGCAAATAGTTTTTAGATTTTCGCGCCTTTTTTTTGATAGCAAATTTCTCCGTTATGGAGAGTGATATGCGAAAAATAACCTCTTCACGATGATTTTTAGATCGAGAGCTTTCTTTTGGTTGGTTACATGATGGGTTTTACATTTTCGCGCCTTTTTTTTTATAGCAAATTTCTCCGTTATGGAGAGTGATAGACAAAAAATAACCCCTTCACGATGATTTTTAGATCGAGAGCTTTCTTTTGGTAGGTTACATGATAGGTTTTCGATAGCAAATAGTTTTTAGATTTTCGCTCCTTTTTTTTTGATAGCAAATTTCTCCGTTATGGAGAGCAAATTTTTTTTAGATTTTCGCGCCTTTTTTGTTGATAGCAAATTTCTCCGTTATGGAGAGTGATATGCGAAAAATAACCTCTTCACGATGATTTTTAGATCGAGAGCTTTCTTTTGGTTGGTTACATGATAGGTTTTCGATAGCAAATTTTTTTTAGATTTTCGCGCTTTTTTTTTGATAGCAAATTTCTCCGTTATGGAGAGTGATATGCGAAAAATAACCTCTTCACGATGATTTTTAGATCGAGAGCTTTCTTTTGGTTGGTTACATGATAGGTTTTCGATAGCAAATAGTTTTTAGATTTTCGCGCCTTTTTTTTTTGATAGCAAATTTCTCGGTTATGGAGAGTGATATGCGAAAAATAACCTCTTCACGATGATTTTTAGATCGAGAGCTTTCTTTTGGTTGGTTACATGATAGGTTTTCGATAGCAAATAGTTTTTAGATTTTCGCTCCTTTTTTTCTTGATAGCAAATTTCTCCGTTATGGAGAGCAAATTTTTTTTAGATTTTCGCGCCTTTTTTGTTGATAGCAAATTTCTCCGTTATGGAGAGTGATATGCGAAAAATAACCTCTTCACGATGATTTTTAGATCGAGAGCTTTCTTTTGGTTGGTTACATGATAGGTTTTCGATAGCAAATTTTTTTTAGATTTTCGCGCTTTTTTTTGAAAGCAAATTTCTCCGTTATGGAGAGTGATATGCGAAAAATAACCTCTTCACGATGATTTTTAGATCGAGAGCTTTCTTTTGGTTGGTTACATGATAGGTTTTCGATAGCAAATAGTTTTTAGATTTTCGCGCCTTTTTTTTTGATAGCAAATTTCTCCGTTATGGAGAGTTATATGCGAAAAATAACCTTTTCACGATGATTTTTAGATCGAGAGCTTTCTTTTGGTTGGTTACATGATAGGTTTTCGATAGCAAATAGTTTTTAGATTTTCGCGCCTTTTTTTTTGAAAGCAAATTTCTCCGTTATGGAGAGTGATATGCAAAAATTAACGTCTTCACGATGATTTTTAGGTCGAGAGCTTTCTTTTGGTTGGTTACATGATAGGTTTTCGATAGCAAATTTTTTTTAGATTTTCGCGCCTTTTTTTTGATAGCAAATTTCTCCGTTATGGAGAGCAAATTTTTTTTAGATTTTCGCGCCTTTTTTGTTGATAGCAAATTTCTACGTTATGGAGAGTGATATGCGAAAAATAACCTCTTCACGATGATTTTTAGATCGAGAGCTTTCTTTTGGTTGGTTACATGATAGGTTTTCGATAGCAAATAGTTTTTAGATTTTCGCGCCTTTTTTTTTTGATAGCAAATTTCTCCGTTATGGAGAGTGATATGCGAAAAATAACCTTTTCACGATGATTTTTAGATCGAGAGCTTTCTTTTGGTTGGTTACATGATAGGTTTTCGATAGCAAATAGTTTTTAGATTTTCGCGCCTTTTTTTTTGAAAGCAAATTTCTCCGTTATGGAGAGTGATATGCAAAAATTAACGTCTTCGCGATGATTTTTAGATCGAGTGCTTTCTTTTGGTTGGCGAAAAATAACCTCTTCACGATGATTTTTAGATCGAGAGCTTTCTTTTGGTTGGTTACATGATAGGTTTTCGATAGCAAATAGTTTTTAGATTTTCGCGCCTTTTTTTTTGAAAGCAAATTTCTCCGTTATGGAGAGTGATATGCAAAAATTAACGTCTTCACGATGATTTTTAGATCGAGAGCTTTCTTTTGGTTGGTTACATGATGGGTTTTAGATTTTCGCGCCTTTTTTTTTATAGCAAATTTCTCCATTATGGAGAGTGATAGACGAAAAATAACCCCTTCACGATGATTTTTAGATCGAGAGCTTTCTTTTGGTTGGTTACATGATAGGTTTTCGATAGCAAATAGTTTTTAGATTTTCGTCCTTTTTTTTTGATAGCAAATTTCTCCGTTATGGAGAGTGATATGCGAAAAATAACCTTTTCACGATGATTTTCAGATCGAGAGCTTTCTTTTGGTTGGTTACATGATAGGTTTTCGATAGCAAATAGTTTTTAGATTTTCGCTCCTTTTTTTTGATAGCAAATTTCTCCGTTATGGAGAGTGATATGCGAAAAATAACCTCTTCACGTTGATTTATAGATCGAGAGCTTTCTTTTGGTTGGTTACATGATAGGTTTTCGATATCAAAATTTTTTTAGATTTTCGCGCCTTTTTTTTATCGCAAATTTCTCCGTTATGGAGAGTGATGCGAAAAATAACCTTTTCACGATGATTTTTAGATCGAGAGCTTTCTTTTGGTTGGTTACATGATAGGTTTTCGATAGCAAATAGTTTTTAGATTTTCGCGCCTTTTTTTTTATAGCAAATTTCTCCGTTATGGAGAGTGATATGCGAAAAATAACCTCTTCACGATGATTTTTAGATCGAGAGCTTTCTTTTGGTTGGTTAAATGATAGGTTTTCGATAGCAAATAGTTTTTAGATTTTCGCTCCTTTTTTTTTGATAGCAAATTTCTCCGTTATGGAGAGCAAATTTTTTTTAGATTTTCGCGCCTTTTTTGTTGATAGCAAATTTCTACGTTATGGAGAGTGATATGCGAAAAATAACCTCTTCACGATGATTTTTAGATCGAGAGCTTTCTTTTGGTTGGTTACATGATAGGTTTTCGATAGCAAATAGTTTTTAGATTTTCGCGCCTTTTTTTTTTGATAGCAAATTTCTCCGTTATGGAGAGCAAATTTTTTTTAGATTTTCGAGCCTTTTTTGTTGATAGCAAATTTCTCCGTTATGGAGAGTGATATGCGAAAAATAACCTCTTCACGATGATTTTTAGATCGAGAGCTTTCTTTTGGTTGGTTACATGATAGGTTTTCGATAGCAAATAGTTTTTAGATTTTCGCTCCTTTTTTTTTGATAGCAAATTTCTCCGTCATAGAGAGCAAATTTTTTTTAGATTTTCGCGCCTTTTTTTGATAGCAAATTTCTCCGTTATGGAGAGTGATATGCGAAAAATAACCTCTTCACGATGATTTTTAGATCGAGAGCTTTCTTTTGGTTGGTTACATGATAGGTTTTCGATAGCAAATAGTTTTTAGATTTTCGCGCCTTTTTTTGATAGCAAATTTCTCAGTTATGGAGAGTGATATGCGAAAAATAACCTCTTCACGATGATTTTTAGATCGAGAGCTTTCTTTTGGTTGGTTACATGATAGGTTTTCGATAGCAAATAGTTTTTAGATTTTCGCTCCTTTTTTTTTGATAGCAAATTTCTCCGTTATGGAGAGCAAATAGTTTTTAGATTTTCGCGCCTTTTTTTTTGAAAGCAAATTTCTCCGTTATGGAGAGTAATATGCGAAAAATAACCTTTTCACGATGATTTTTAGATCGAGAGCTTTCTTTTGGTTGGTTACATGATAGGTTTTCGATAGCAAATAGTTTTTAGATTTTCGCGCCTTTTTTTTTGATAGCAAATTTCTCTGTTATGGAGAGTGATATGCGAAAAATAACCTTTTCACGATGATTTTTAGATCGAGAGCTTTCTTTTGGTTGGTTACATGATAGGTTTTCGATAGCAAATAGTTTTTAGATTTTCGCGCCTTTTTTTTTGAAAGCAAATTTCTCCGTTATGGAGAGTAATATGCGAAAAATAACCTCTTCACGATGATTTTTAGATCGAGAGCTTTCTTTTGGTTGGTTACATGATAGGTTTTCGATAGCAAATAGTTTTTAGATTTTCGCGCCTTTTTTTTTGAAAGCAAATTTCTCCGTTATGGAGAGTGATATGCAAAAAGTAACGTCTTCACGATGATTTTTAGATCGAGAGCTTTCTTTTGGTTGGTTACATGATAGGTTTTCGATAGCAAATAGTTTTTAGATTTTCGCTCCTTTTTTTTTGAAAGCAAATTTCTCCGTTATGGAGAGTGATATGCAAAAAGTAACGTCTTCACGATGATTTTTAGATCGAGAGCTTTCTTTTGGTTGGTTACATGATAGGTTTTCGATAGCAAATTTTTTTTAGATTTTCGCGCCTTTTTTTTTATAGCAAATTTCTCCGTTATGGAGAGTGATATGCGAAAAATAACCTTTTCACGATGATTTTTAGATCGAGAGCTTTCTTTTGGTTGGTTACATGATAGGTTTTCGATAGCAAACAGTTTTTAGATTTTCGCGCCTTTTTTTTTGATAGCAAATTTCTCCGTTATGGTGAGTGATATGCGAAAAATAACCTTTTCGCGATGATTTTTAGATCGAGAGCTTTCTTTTGGTTGGTTACATGATAGGTTTTCGATAGCAAATAGTTTTTAGATTTTCGCGCCTTTTTTTTGATAGCAAATTTCTCAGTTATGGAGAGTGATATGCGAAAAATAACCTCTTCACGATGATTTTTAGATCTAGAGCTTTCTTTTGGTTGGTTACATGATAGGTTTTCGATAGCAAATAGTTTTTAGATTTTCGCTCCTTTTTTTTTGATAGCAAATTTCTCCGTTATGGAGAGCAAATAGTTTTTAGATTTTCGCGCCTTTTTTTTTGAAAGCAAATTTCTCCGTTATGGAGAGTAATATGCGAAAAATAACCTTTTCACGATGATTTTTAGATCGAGAGCTTTCTTTTGGTTGGTTACATGATAGGTTTTCGATAGCAAATAGTTTTTAGATTTTCGCGCCTTTTTTTTTGATAGCAAATTTCTCCGTTATGGAGAGTGATATGCAAAAATTAACGTCTTCACGATGATTTTTAGATCGAGAGCTTTCTTTTGGTTGGTTACATGATAGGTTTTCGATAGCAAATAGTTTTTAGATTTTCGCGCCTTTTTTTTGAAAGCAAATTTCTCCGTTATGGAGAGTAATATGCGAAAAATAACCTTTTCACGATGATTTTTAGATCGAGAGCTTTCTTTTGGTTGGTTACATGATAGGTTTTCGATAGCAAATAGTTTTTAGATTTTCGCGCCTTTTTTTTTTATAGCAAATTTCTCCGTTATGGAGAGTGATATGCAAAAATTAACGTCTTCACGATGATTTTTAGATCGAGAGCTTTCTTTTGGTTGGTTACATGATAGGTTTTCGATAGCAAATAGTTTTTATATTTTCGCTCCTTTTTTTATCATAGCAAATCTCTCCGTTATGGAGAGCAAATTTTTTTTAGATTTTCGCGCCTTTTTTTTGATAGCAAATTTCTCCGTTATGGAGAGTGATATGCGAAAAATAACCTCTTCACGATGATTTTTAGATCGAGAGCTTTCTTTTGGTTGGTTACATGATGGGTTTTAGATTTTCGCGCCTTTTTTTTATAGCAAATTTCTCCGTTATGGAGAGTGATAGACGAAAAATAACCCCTTCACGATGATTTTTAGATCGAGAGCTTTCTTTTGGTTGGTTACATGATAGGTTTTCGATAGCAAATAGTTTTTAGATTTTCGCTCCTTTTTTTTTGATAGCAAATTTCTCCGTTATGGAGAGCACATTTTTTTTAGATTTTCGCGCCTTTTTTGTTGATAGCAAATTTCTCCGTTATGGAGAGTGATATGCGAAAAATAACCTCTTCACGATGATTTTTAGATCGTGAGCTTTCTTTTGGTTGGTTACATGATAGGTTTTCGATAGCAAATTTTTTTAGATTTTCGCGCTGTTTTTTTGATAGCAAATTTCTCCGTTATGGAGAGTGATATGCGAAAAATAACCTCTTCACGATGATTTTTAGATCGAGAGCTTTCTTTTGGTTCGTTACATGATAGGTTTTCGATAGCAAATAGTTTTTAGATTTTCGCTCCTTTTTTTTGATAGCAAATTTCTCCGTTATGGAGAGCAAATTTTTTTTAGATTTTCGGGCCTTTTTTGTTGATAGCAAATTTCTCCGTTATGGAGAGTGATATGCGAAAAATAACCTCTTCACGATGATTTTTAGATCGGGAGCTTTCTTTTGGTTGGTTACATGATAGGTTTTCGATAGCAAATTTTTTTTAGATTTTCGCGCTTTTTTTTGATAGCATATTTCTCCGTTATGGAGAGTGATATGCGAAAAATAACCTCTTCACGATGATTTTTAGATCGAGAGCTTTCTTTTGGTTGGTTACATGATAGGTTTTCGATAGCAAATAGTTTTTAGATTTTCGCGCCTTTTTTTTTGAAAGCAAATTTCTCCGTTATGGAGAGTGATATGCGAAAAATAACCTTTTCACGATGATTTTTAGATCGAGAGCTTTCTTTTGGTTGGTTACATGATAGGTTTTCGATAGCAAATAGTTTTTAGATTTTCGCGCCTTTTTTTTTGAAAGCAAATTTCTCCGTTATGGAGAGTGATATGCAAAAAGTAACGTCTTCACGATGATTTTTAGATCGAGAGCTTTCTTTTGGTTGGTTACATGATAGGTTTTCGATAGCAAATTTTTTTTAGATTTTCGCGCCTTTTTTTTGATAGCAAATTTCTCCGTTATGGAGAGTGATATGCGAAAAATAACCTCTTCACGATGATTTTTAGATCGAGAGCTTTCTTTTGGTTGGTTACATGATGGGTTTTCGATAGCAAATAGTTTTTAGATTTTCGCGCCTTTTTTTTGATAGCAAATTTCTCCGTTATGGAGAGTGATATGCGAAAAATAACCTCTTCACGATGATTTTTAGATCGAGAGCTTTCTTTTGGTTGGTTACATGATAGGTTTTCGATAGCAAATAGTTTTTAGATTTTCGCGCCTTTTTTTTTTGATAGCAAATTTCTCCGTTATGGAGAGTGATATGCGAAAAATAACCTTTTCACGATGATTTTTAGATCGAGAGCTTTCTTTTGGTTGGTTACATGATAGGTTTTCGATAGCAAATAGTTTGTAGATTTTCGCGCCTTTTTTTTTGATAGCAAATTTCTCCGTTATGGAGAGTGATATGCGAAAAATAACCTCTTCACGATGATTTTTAGATCGAGAGCTTTCTTTTGGTTGGTTACATGATAGGTTTTCGATAGCAAATAGTTTTTAGATTTTCGCTCCTTTTTTTTTTGATAGCAAATTTCTCCGTTATGGAGAGCAAATTTTTTTTAGATTTTCGCGCCTTTTTTGTTGATAGCAAATTTCTCCGTTATGGAGAGTGATATGCGAAAAATAACCTTTTCACGATGATTTTTAGATCGAGAGCTTTCTTTTGGTTGGTTACATGATAGGTTTTCGATAGCAAATAGTTTTTAGATTTTCGCGCCTTTTTTTTTGAAAGCAAATTTCTCCGTTATGGAGAGTGATATGCAAAAAGTAACGTCTTCACGTTGATTTTTAGATCGAGAGCTTTCTTTTGGTTGGTTACATGATAGGTTTTCGATAGCAAATAGTTTTTAGATTTTCGCTCCTTTTTTTTTGATAGCAAATTTCTCCGTTATGGAGAGCAAATAGTTTTTAGATTTTCGCGCCTTTTTTTTTGAAAGCAAATTTCTCCGTTATGGAGAGTAATATGCGAAAAATAACCTTTTCACGATGATTTTTAGATCGAGAGCTTTCTTTTGGTTGGTTACATGATAGGTTTTCGATAGCAAATAGTTTTTAGATTTTCGCGCCTTTTTTTTTGATAGCAAATTTCTCCGTTATGGAGAGTGATATGCAAAAATTAACGTCTTCACGATGATTTTTAGATCGAGAGCTTTCTTTTGGTTGGTTACATGATAGGTTTTCGATAGCAAATAGTTTTTAGATTTTCGCGCCTTTTTTTTGAAAGCAAATTTCTCCGTTATGGAGAGTAATATGCGAAAAATAACCTTTTCACGATGATTTTTAGATCGAGAGCTTTCTTTTGGTTGGTTACATGATAGGTTTTCGATAGCAAATAGTTTTTAGATTTTCGCGCCTTTTTTTTTTATAGCAAATTTCTCCGTTATGGAGAGTGATATGCAAAAATTAACGTCTTCACGATGATTTTTAGATCGAGAGCTTTCTTTTGGTTGGTTACATGATAGGTTTTCGATAGCAAATAGTTTTTATATTTTCGCTCCTTTTTTTATCATAGCAAATCTCTCCGTTATGGAGAGCAAATTTTTTTTAGATTTTCGCGCCTTTTTTTTGATAGCAAATTTCTCCGTTATGGAGAGTGATATGCGAAAAATAACCTCTTCACGATGATTTTTAGATCGAGAGCTTTCTTTTGGTTGGTTACATGATGGGTTTTAGATTTTCGCGCCTTTTTTTTATAGCAAATTTCTCCGTTATGGAGAGTGATAGACGAAAAATAACCCCTTCACGATGATTTTTAGATCGAGAGCTTTCTTTTGGTTGGTTACATGATAGGTTTTCGATAGCAAATAGTTTTTAGATTTTCGCTCCTTTTTTTTTGATAGCAAATTTCTCCGTTATGGAGAGCACATTTTTTTTAGATTTTCGCGCCTTTTTTGTTGATAGCAAATTTCTCCGTTATGGAGAGTGATATGCGAAAAATAACCTCTTCACGATGATTTTTAGATCGTGAGCTTTCTTTTGGTTGGTTACATGATAGGTTTTCGATAGCAAATTTTTTTAGATTTTCGCGCTGTTTTTTTGATAGCAAATTTCTCCGTTATGGAGAGTGATATGCGAAAAATAACCTCTTCACGATGATTTTTAGATCGAGAGCTTTCTTTTGGTTCGTTACATGATAGGTTTTCGATAGCAAATAGTTTTTAGATTTTCGCTCCTTTTTTTTGATAGCAAATTTCTCCGTTATGGAGAGCAAATTTTTTTTAGATTTTCGGGCCTTTTTTGTTGATAGCAAATTTCTCCGTTATGGAGAGTGATATGCGAAAAATAACCTCTTCACGATGATTTTTAGATCGGGAGCTTTCTTTTGGTTGGTTACATGATAGGTTTTCGATAGCAAATTTTTTTTAGATTTTCGCGCTTTTTTTTGATAGCATATTTCTCCGTTATGGAGAGTGATATGCGAAAAATAACCTCTTCACGATGATTTTTAGATCGAGAGCTTTCTTTTGGTTGGTTACATGATAGGTTTTCGATAGCAAATAGTTTTTAGATTTTCGCGCCTTTTTTTTTGAAAGCAAATTTCTCCGTTATGGAGAGTGATATGCGAAAAATAACCTTTTCACGATGATTTTTAGATCGAGAGCTTTCTTTTGGTTGGTTACATGATAGGTTTTCGATAGCAAATAGTTTTTAGATTTTCGCGCCTTTTTTTTTGAAAGCAAATTTCTCCGTTATGGAGAGTGATATGCAAAAAGTAACGTCTTCACGATGATTTTTAGATCGAGAGCTTTCTTTTGGTTGGTTACATGATAGGTTTTCGATAGCAAATTTTTTTTAGATTTTCGCGCCTTTTTTTTGATAGCAAATTTCTCCGTTATGGAGAGTGATATGCGAAAAATAACCTCTTCACGATGATTTTTAGATCGAGAGCTTTCTTTTGGTTGGTTACATGATGGGTTTTCGATAGCAAATAGTTTTTAGATTTTCGCGCCTTTTTTTTGATAGCAAATTTCTCCGTTATGGAGAGTGATATGCGAAAAATAACCTCTTCACGATGATTTTTAGATCGAGAGCTTTCTTTTGGTTGGTTACATGATAGGTTTTCGATAGCAAATAGTTTTTAGATTTTCGCGCCTTTTTTTTTTGATAGCAAATTTCTCCGTTATGGAGAGTGATATGCGAAAAATAACCTTTTCACGATGATTTTTAGATCGAGAGCTTTCTTTTGGTTGGTTACATGATAGGTTTTCGATAGCAAATAGTTTGTAGATTTTCGCGCCTTTTTTTTTGATAGCAAATTTCTCCGTTATGGAGAGTGATATGCGAAAAATAACCTCTTCACGATGATTTTTAGATCGAGAGCTTTCTTTTGGTTGGTTACATGATAGGTTTTCGATAGCAAATAGTTTTTAGATTTTCGCTCCTTTTTTTTTTGATAGCAAATTTCTCCGTTATGGAGAGCAAATTTTTTTTAGATTTTCGCGCCTTTTTTGTTGATAGCAAATTTCTCCGTTATGGAGAGTGATATGCGAAAAATAACCTTTTCACGATGATTTTTAGATCGAGAGCTTTCTTTTGGTTGGTTACATGATAGGTTTTCGATAGCAAATAGTTTTTAGATTTTCGCGCCTTTTTTTTTGAAAGCAAATTTCTCCGTTATGGAGAGTGATATGCAAAAAGTAACGTCTTCACGTTGATTTTTAGATCGAGAGCTTTCTTTTGGTTGGTTACATGATAGGTTTTCGATAGCAAATAATTTTTAGATTTTCGCTCCTTTTTTTTTTGATAGCAAATTTCTCCGTTATGGAGAGTGATATGCGAAAAATAACCTTTTCACGATGATTTTTAGATCGAGAGCTTTCTTTTGGTTGGTTACATGATAGGTTTTCGATAGCAAAAAGTTTTTAGATTTTCGCGCCTTTTTTTTGATAGCAAATTTCTCCGTTATGGAGAGTGATATGCGAAAAATAACCTCTTCACGATGATTTTTAGATCGAGAGCTTTCTTTTGGTTGGTTACATGATAGGTTTTCGATAGCAAATAGTTTTTAGATTTTCGCTCCTTTTTTTTTGATAGCAAATTTCTCCGTTATGGAGAGCAAATTTTTTTTAGATTTTCGCGCCTTTTTTGTTGATAGCAAATTTCTACGTTATGGAGAGTGATATGCGAAAAATAACCTCTTCACGATGATTTTTAGATCGAGAGCTTTCTTTTGGTTGGTTATATGATAGGTTTTCGATAGCAAATAGTTTTTAGATTTTCGCGCCTTTTTTTTTGAAAGCAAATTTCTCCGTTATGGAGAGTGATATGCGAAAAATAACCTTTTCACGATGATTTTTATATCGAGAGCTTTCTTTTGGTTGGTTACATGATAGGTTTTCGATAGCAAATAGTTTTTAGATTTTCGCGCCTTTTTTTTTGAAAGCAAATTTCTCCGTTATGGAGAGTGATATGCAAAAAGTAACGTCTTCACGTTGATTTTTAGATCGAGAGCTTTCTTTTGGTTGGTTACATGATAGGTTTTCGATAGCAAATTTTTTTTAGATTTTCGCGCCTTTTTTTTGATAGCAAATTTCTCCGTTATGGAGAGTGATATGCGAAAAATAACCTCTTCACGATGATTTTTAGATCGAGAGCTTTCTTTTGGTTGGTTACATGATAGGTTTACGATAGCAAATAGTTTTTAGATTTTCGCGCCTTTTTTTTTTGATAGCAAATTTTTCCGTTATGGAGAGTGATATGCGAAAAATAACATTTTCACGATGATTTTTAGATCGAGAGCTTTCTTTTGGTTGGTTACATGATAGGTTTTCGATAGCAAATAGTTTTTAGATTTTCGCGCCTTTTTTTTTTATAGCAAATTTCTCCGTTATGGAGAGTGATATGCGAAAAATAACCTCTTCACGATGATTTTTAGATCGAGAGCTTTCTTTTGGTTGGTTACATGATAGGTTTTCGATAGCAAATAGTTTTTAGATTTTCGCTCCTTTTTTTTTGATAGCAAATTTCTCCGTTATGGAGAGCAAATTTTTTTTAGATTTTCGCGCCTTTTTTGTTGATAGCAAATTTCTACGTTATGGAGAGTGATATGCGAAAAATAACCTCTTCACGATGATTTTTAGATCGAGAGCTTTCTTTTGGTTGGTTACATGATAGGTTTTCGATAGCAAATAGTTTTTAGATTTTCGCGCCTTTTTTTTGAAAGCAAATTTCTCCGTTATGGAGAGTGATATGCAAAAAGTAACGTCTTCACGATGATTTTTAGATCGAGAGCTTTCTTTTGGTTGGTTACATGATAGGTTTTCGATAGCAAATAGTTTTTAGATTTTCGCGCCTTTTTTTTTTGAAAGCAAATTTCTCCGTTATGGAGAGTGATATGCAAAAAGTAACGTCTTCACGATGATTTTTAGATCGAGAGCTTTCTTTTGGTTGGTTACATGATAGGTTTTCGATAGCAAATTTTTTTTACATTTTCGCGCCTTTTTTTTTGATAGCAAATTTCTCCGTTATGGAGAGTGATATGCGAAAAATAACCTTTTCACGATGATTTTTAGATCGAGAGCTTTCTTTTGGTTGGTTACATGATAGGTTTTCGATAGCAAACAGTTTTTAGATTTTCGCGCCTTTTTTTTTGATAGCAAATTTCTCCGTTATGGAGAGTGATATGCGAAAAATAACCTTTTCACGATGATTTTTAGATCGAGAGCTTTCTTTTGGTTGGTTACATGATAGGTTTTCGATAGCAAATAGTTTTTAGATTTTCGCTCCTTTTTTTTTGATAGCAAATTTCTCCGTTATGGAGAGCAAATTTTTTTTAGATTTTCGCGCCTTTTTTGTTGATAGCAAATTTCTACGTTATGGAGAGTGATATGCGAAAAATAACCTCTTCACGATGATTTTTAGATCGAGAGCTTTCTTTTGGTTGGTTACATGATAGGTTTTCGATAGCAAATAGTTTTTAGATTTTCGCGCCTTTTTTTTTGAAAGCAAATTTCTCCGTTATGGAGAGTGATATGCGAAAAATAACCTTTTCACGATGATTTTTAGATCGAGAGCTTTCTTTTGGTTGGTTACATGATAGGTTTTCGATAGCAAATAGTTTTTAGATTTTCGCGCCTTTTTTTTTGAAAGCAAATTTCTCCGTTATGGAGAGTGATATGCAAAAAGTAACGTCTTCACGATGATTTTTAGATCGAGAGCTTTCTTTTGGTTGGTTACATGATAGGTTTTCGATAGCAAATTTTTTTTAGATTTTCGCGCCTTTTTTTCGATAGCAAATTTCTCCGTTATGGAGAGTGATAGGCGAAAAATAACCTCTTCACGATGATTTTTAGATCGAGAGCTTTCTTTTGGTTGGTTACATGATAGGTTTTCGATAGCAAATAGTTTTTAGATTTTCGCGCCTTTTTTTTTTGATAGCAAATTTCTCCGTTATGGGGAGTGATATGCGAAAAATAACCTCTTCACGATGATTTTTAAATCGAGAGCTTTCTTTTGGTTGGTTACATGATAGGTTTTCGATAGCAAATAGTTTTTAGATTTTCGCGCCTTTTTTTGATAGCAAATTTCTCCGTTATGGAGAGTGATATGCGAAAAATAACCTCTTCACGATGATTTTTAGATCGAGAGCTTTCTTTTGGTTGGTTACATGATAGGTTTTCGATATCAAATTTTTTTTAGATTTTCGCGCCTTTTTTTGATAGCAAATTTCTCCGTTATGGAGAGTGATATGCGAAAAATAACCTTTTCACGATGATTTTTAGATCGAGAGCTTTTTTTGGTTGGTTACATGATAGGTTTTCGATAGCAAATAGTTTTTAGATTTTCGCGCCTTTTTTTCGATAGCAAATTTCTCCGTTATGGAGAGTGATATGCGAAAAATAACCTCTTCACGATGATTTTTAGATCGAGAGCTTTCTTTTGGTTGGTTACATGATAGGTTTTCGATAGCAAATAGTTTTTAGATTTTCGCTCCTTTTTTTTTTGATAGCAAATTTCTCCGTTATGGAGAGTGATATGCAAAAATTAACGTCTTCACGATGATTTTTAGATCGAGAGCTTTCTTTTGGTTGGTTACATGATAGGTTTTCGATAGCAAATTTTTTTTATATTTTCGCGCCTTTTTTTTTGATAGCAAATTTCTCCGTTATGGAGAGTGATATGCGAAAAATAACCTTTTCACGATGATTTTTAGATCGAGAGCTTTCTTTTGGTTGGTTACATGATAGGTTTTCGATAGCAAATAGTTTTTAGATTTTCGCGCCTTTTTTTTTGATAGCAAATTTCTCCGTTATGGAGAGTGATATGCGAAAAATAACCTTTTCACGATGATTTTTAGATCGAGAGCTTTCTTTTGGTTGGTTACATGATAGGTTTTCGATAGCAAATTTTTTTTAGATTTTCGCGCCTTTTTTTTGATAGCAAATTTCTCCGTTATGGAGAGTGATATGCGAAAAATAACCTTTTCACGATGATTTTTAGATCGAGAGCTTTCTTTTGGTTGGTTACATGATAGGTTTTCGATAGCAATTTTTTTTTAGATTTTCGCGCCTTTTTTTTGATAGCAAATTTCTCCGTTATGGAGAGTGATATGCGAAAAATAACCTCTTCACGATGATTTTTAGATCGAGAGCTTTCTTTTGGTTGGTTACATGATAGGTTTTCGATAGCAAATAGTTTTTAGATTTTCGCGCCTTTTTTTTGATAGCAAATTTCTCCGTTATGGAGAGTGATATGCGAAAAATAACCTTTTCACGATGATTTTTAGATCGAGAGCTTTCTTTTGGTTGGTTACATGATAGGTTTTCGATAGCAAATAGTTTTTAGATTTTCGCGCCTTTTTTTTTTATAGCAAATTTCTCCGTTATGGAGAGTGATATGCGAAAAATAACCTCTTCATGATGATTTTTAGATCGAGAGCTTTCTTTTGGTTGGTTACATGATAGGTTTTCGATAGCAAATAGTTTTTAGATTTTCGCTCCTTTTTTTTTGATAGCAAATTTCTCCGTTATGGAGAGCAAATTTTTTTTAGATTTTCGCGCCTTTTTTGTTGATAGCAAATTTCTACGTTATGGAGAGTGATATGCGAAAAATAACCTCTTCACGATGATTTTTAGATCGAGAGCCTTCTTTTGGTTGGTTACATGATAGGTTTTCGATAGCAAATAGTTTTTAGATTTTCGCGCCTTTTTTTGATAGCAAATTTCTCCGTTATGGAGAGTGATATGCGAAAAATAACCTCTTCACGATGATTTTTAGATCGAGAGCTTTCTTTTGGTTGGTTACATGATAGGTTTTCGATAGCAAATAGTTTTTAGATTTTCGCTCCTTTTTTTTTTGATAGCAAATTTCTCCGTTATGGAGAGCAAATTTTTTTTAGATTTTCGCGCCTTTTTTTGATAGCAAATTTCTCCGTTATGGAGAGTGATATGCGAAAAATAACCTGTTCACGATGGTTTTTAGATCGAGAGCTTTCTTTTGGTTGGTTACATGATAGGTTTTCGATAGCAAATAGTTTTTAGATTTTCGCTCCTTTTTTTTTATAGCAAATTTCTCCGTTATGGAGAGCAAATTTTTTTTAGATTTTCGCGCCTTTTTTGTTGATAGCAAATTTCTACGTTATGGAGAGTGATATGCGAAAAATAACCTCTTCACGATGATTTTTAGATCGAGAGCCTTCTTTTGGTTGGTTACATGATAGGTTTTCGATAGCAAATAGTTTTTAGATTTTCGCTCCTTTTTTTTTGATAGCAAATTTCTCCGTTATGGAGAGCAAATTTTTTTTAGATTTTCGCGCCTTTTTTGTTGATAGCAAATTTCTACGTTATGGAGAGTGATATGCGAAAAATAACCTTTTCACGATGATTTTTAGACCGAGAGCTTTCTTTTGGTTGGTTACATGATAGGTTTTCGATAGCAAATTTTTTTTTAGATTTTCGCGCCTTTTTTTTTGATAGCAAATTTCTCCGTTATGGAGAGTGATATGCGAAAAATAACCTCTTCACGATGATTTTTAGATCGAGAGCTTTCTTTTGGTTGGTTACATGATAGGTTTTCGATAGCAAATAGTTTTTAGATTTTCGCGCCTTTTTTTTTGATAGCAAATTTCTCCGTTATGGAGAGTGATATGCGAAAAATAACCTCTTCACGATGATTTTTAGATCGAGAGCTTTCTTTTGGTTGGTTACATGATAGGTTTTCGATAGCAAATAGTTTTTAGATTTTCGCTCCTTTTTTTTTTGATAGCAAATTTCTCCGTTATGGAGAGCAAATTTTTTTTAGATTTTCGCGCCTTTTTTTGATAGCAAATTTCTCCGTTATGGAGAGTGATATGCGAAAAATAACCTGTTCACGATGGTTTTTAGATCGAGAGCTTTCTTTTGGTTGGTTACATGATAGGTTTTCGATAGCAAATAGTTTTTAGATTTTCGCTCCTTTTTTTTTATAGCAAATTTCTCCGTTATGGAGAGCAAATTTTTTTCAGATTTTCGCGCCTTTTTTTTGATATCAAATTTCTCCGTTATGGAGAGTGATATGCGAAAAATAACATCTTCACGATGATTTTCAGATCGAGAGCTTTCTTTTGGTTGGTTACATGATAGGTTTTCGATAGCAAATAGTTTTTAGATTTTCGCTCCTTTTTTTTTGATAGCAAATTTCTCCGTTATGGAGAGCAAATTTTTTTTAGATTTTCGCGCCTTTTTTTGATAGCAAATTTCTCCGTTATGGAGAGTGATATGCGAAAAATAACATCTTCACGATGATTTTCAGATCGAGAGCTTTCTTTTGGTTGGTTACATGATAGGTTTTCGATAGCAAATAGTTTTTAGATTTTCGCGCTTTTTTTTTTGATAGCAAATTTCTCCGTTATGGAGAGTGATATGCGAAAAATAACGTCTTCACGATGATTTTTAGATCGAGAGCTTTCTTTTGGTTGGTTACATGATAGGTTTTCGATAGCAAATAGTTTTTAGATTTTCGCTCCTTTTTTTTGATAGCAAATTTCTCCGTTATAGAGAGCAAATTTTTTTTAGATTTTCGCGCCTTTTTTTGATAGCAAATTTCTCCGTTATGGAGAGTGATATGCGAAAAATAACCTCTTCACGATGATTTTTAGATCGAGAGCTTTCTTTTGGTTGGTTACATGATAGGTTTTCGATAGCAACTTTTTTTTAGATTTTCGCGCCTTTTTTTTGATATCAAATTTCTCCGTTATGGAGAGTCATATGCGAAAAATAACTTCTTCACGATGATTTTTAGATCGAGATCTTTCTTTTGGTTGGTTACATGATAGGTTTTCGATAGCAAATAGTTTTTAGATTTCCGCTCCTTTTTTTTTATAGCAAATTTCTCCGTTATGGAGAGCAAATTTTTTTTAGATTTTCGCGCCTTTTTTTTATATCAAATTTCTCCGTTATGGAGAGTGATATGCGAAAAATAACATCTTCACGATGATTTTTAGATCGAGAGCTTTCTTTTGGTTGGTTACATGATAGGTTTTCGATAGCAAATAGTTTTTAGATTTTCGCTCCTTTTTTTTTGATAGCAAATTTCTCCGTTATGGAGAGTGATATGCGAAAAATAACCTTTTCACGATGATTTTTAGATCGAGAGCTTTCTTTTGGTTGGTTACATGATAGGTTTTCGATAGCAAATAGTTTTTAGATTTTCGCGCCTTTTTTTTTGATAGCAAATTTCTCCGTTATGGAGAGTGATATGCAAAAATTAACGTCTTCACGATGATTTTTAGATCGAGAGCTTTCTTTTGGTTGGTTACATGATAGGTTTTCGATAGCAAATAGTTTTTAGATTTTCGCTCCTTTTTTTTTGATAGCAAATTTCTCCGTTATGGAGAGTGATATGCGAAAAATAACCTTTTCACGATGATTTTTAGATCGAGAGCTTTCTTTTGGTTGGTTACATGATAGGTTTTCGATAGCAAATAGTTTTTAGATTTTCGCGCCTTTTTTTTTGATAGCAAATTTCTCCGTTATGGAGAGTGATATGCAAAAATTAACGTCTTCACGATGATTTTTAGATCGAGAGCTTTCTTTTGGTTGGTTACATGATAGGTTTTCGATAGCAAATAGTTTTTAGATTTTCGCTCCTTTTTTTTTGATAGCAAATTTCTCCGTTATGGAGAGCAAATTTTTTTTAGATTTTCGCGCCTTTTTTTTATATCAAATTTCTCCGTTATGGAGAGTGATATGCGAAAAATAACATCTTCACGATGATTTTTAGATCGAGAGCTTTCTTTTGGTTGGTTACATGATAGGTTTTCGATAGCAAATAGTTTTTAGATTTTCGCTCCTTTTTTTTTGATAGCAAATTTCTCCGTTATGGAGAGTGATATGCGAAAAATAACCTTTTCACGATGATTTTTAGATCGAGAGCTTTCTTTTGGTTGGTTACATGATAGGTTTTCGATAGCAAATAGTTTTTAGATTTTCGCGCCTTTTTTTTTGATAGCAAATTTCTCCGTTATGGAGAGTGATATGCAAAAATTAACGTCTTCACGATGATTTTTAGATCGAGAGCTTTCTTTTGGTTGGTTACATGATAGGTTTTCGATAGCAAATAGTTTTTAGATTTTCGCTCCTTTTTTTTTGATAGCAAATTTCTCCGTTATGGAGAGTGATATGCGAAAAATAACCTTTTCACGATGATTTTTAGATCGAGAGCTTTCTTTTGGTTGGTTACATGATAGGTTTTCGATATCAAATTTTTTTTAGATTTTCGCGCCTTTTTTTGATAGCAAATTTCTCCGTTATGGAGAGTGATATGCGAAAAATAACCTTTTCACGATGATTTTTAGATCGAGAGCTTTCTTTTGGTTGGTTACATGATAGGTTTTCGATAGCAAATAGTTTTTAGATTTTCGCGCCTTTTTTTTTATAGCAAATTTCTCCGTTATGGAGAGTGATATGCAAAAATTAACGTCTTCACGATGATTTTTAGATCGAGAGCTTTCTTTTGGTTGGTTACATGATAGGTTTTCGATAGCAAATAGTTTTTAGATTTTCGCTCCTTTTTTTTTGATAGCAAATTTCTCCGTTATGGAGAGCAAATTTTTTTTAGATTTTCGCACCTTTTTTTTTGATATCAAATTTCTCCGTTATGGAGAGTCATATGCGAAAAATAACTTCTTCACGATGATTTTTAGATCGAGATCTTTCTTTTGGTTGGTTACATGATAGGTTTTCGATAGCAAATAGTTTTTAGATTTTCGCGCCTTTTTTTTTATAGCAAATTTCTCCGTTATGGAGAGTGATATGCAAAAATTAACGTCTTCACGATGATTTTTAGATCGAGAGCTTTCTTTTGGTTGGTTACATGATAGGTTTTCGATAGCAAATAGTTTTTAGATTTTCGCTCCTTTTTTTTTGATAGCAAATTTCTCCGTTATGGAGAGCAAATTTTTTTTAGATTTTCGCGCCTTTTTTTTTTATATCAAATTTCTCCGTTATGGAGAGTGATATGCGAAAAATAACATCTTCACGATGATTTTCAGATCGAGAGCTTTCTTCTGGTTGGTTACATGATAGGTTTTCGATAGCAAATAGTTTTTAGATTTTCGCGCCTTTTTTTTTGATAGCAAATTTCTCCGTTATGGAGAGTGATATGCGAAAAATAACGTCTTCACGATGATTTTTAGATCGAGAGCTTTCTTTTGGTTGGTTACATCATAGGTTTTCGATAGCAAATTTTTTTAGATTTTCGCGCCTTTTTTTGATAGCAAATTTCTCCGTTATGGAGAGTGATATGCGAAAAATAACCTCTTCACGATGATTTTTAGATCGAGAGCTTTCTTTTGGTTGGTTACATGATAGGTTTTCGATAGCAAATAGTTTTTAGATTTTCGCTCCTTTTTTTTTGATAGCAAATTTCTCCGTTATGGAGAGCAAACTTTTTTTTAGATTTTCGCGCCTTTTTTGATAGCAAATTTCTCCGTTATGGAGAGTGATATGCGAAAAATAACCTCTTCACGATGATTTTTAGATCGAGAGCTTTCTTTTGGTTGGTTACATGATAGGTTTTCGATAGCAAATAGTTTTTAGATTTTCGCGCCTTTTTTTTTGATAGCAAATTTCTCCGTCATGGAGAGTGATATGAGAAAAATAACCTTTTCACGATGATTTTTAGATCGAGAGCTTTCTTTTGGTTGGTTACATGATAGGTTTTCGATAGCAAATAGTTTTTAGATTTTCGCGCCTTTTTTTTTGATAGCAAATTTCTCCGTTATGGAGAGTGATATGCGAAAAATAACCTCTTCACGATTATTTTTAGATCGAGAGCTTTCTTTTGGTTGGTTACATGATAGGTTTTCGATAGCAAATAGTTTTTAGATTTTCGCGCCTTTTTTTTATAGCAAATTTCTCCGTTATGGAGAGTGATATGCGAAAAATAACCTCTTCACGATGATTTTTAGATCGAGAGCTTTCTTTTGGTTGGTTACATTATAGGTTTTCGATAGCAAATAGTTTTTAGATTTTCGCTCCTTTTTTTTGATAGCAAATTTCTCCGTTATGGAGAGTGATATGCGAAAAATAACCTCTTCACGATGATTTTTAGATCGAGAGCTTTCTTTTGGTTGGTTACATGATAGGTTTTCGATAGCAAATAGTTTTTAGATTTTCGCGCCTTTTTTTTTGATAGCAAATTTCTCCGTTATGGAGAGTGATATGCGAAAAATAACCTCTTCACGATGATTTTTAGATCGAGAGCTTTCTTTTGGTTGGTTACATGATAGGTTTTCGATAGCAAATTTTTTTTAGATTTTCGCGCCTTTTTTTTGATAGCAAATTTCTCCGTTACGGAGAGTGATATGCGAAAAATAACCTCTTCACGATGATTTTTAGATCGAGAGCTTTCTTTTGGTTGGTTACATGATAGGTTTTCGATAGCAAATAGTTTTTAGATTTTCGCGCCTTTTTTTTTTTATAGCAAATTTCTCCGTTATGGAGAGTGATATGCGAAAAATAACCTCTTCACGATGATTTTTAGATCGAGAGCTTTCTTTTGGTTGGTTACATTATAGGTTTTCGATAGCAAATAGTTTTTAGATTTTCGCTCCTTTTTTTTGATAGCAAATTTCTCCGTTATGGAGAGTGATATGCGAAAAATAACCTCTTCACGATGATTTTTAGATCGAGAGCTTTCTTTTGGTTGGTTACATGATAGGTTTTCGATATCAAATTTTTTTTAGATTTTCGCGCCTTTCTTTGATAGCAAATTTCTCCGTCATGGAGAGTGATATGAGAAAAATAACCTTTTCACGATGATTTTTAGATCGAGAGCTTTCTTTTGGTTGGTTACATTATAGGTTTTCGATAGCAAATAGTTTTTAGATTTTCGCTCCTTTTTTTTGATAGCAAATTTCTCCGTTATGGAGAGTGATATGCGAAAAATAACCTCTTCACGATGATTTTTAGATCGAGAGCTTTCTTTTGGTTGGTTACATGATAGGTTTTCGATAGCAAATAGTTTTTAGATTTTCGCGCCTTTTTTTTATAGCAAATTTCTCCGTTATGGAGAGTGATATGCGAAAAATAACCACTTCACGATGATTTTTAGATCGAGAGCTTTCTTTTGGTTGGTTACATTATAGGTTTTCGATAGCAAATAGTTTTTAGATTTTCGCTCCTTTTTTTTGATAGCAAATTTCTCCGTTATGGAGAGTGATATGCGAAAAATAACCTCTTCACGATGATTTTTAGATCGAGAGCTTTCTTTTGGTTGGTTACATGATAGGTTTTCGATAGCAAATAGTTTTTAGATTTTCGCGCCTTTTTTTTTATAGCAAATTTCTCCGTTATGGAGAGTGATATGCGAAAAATAACCTCTTCACGATTATTTTTAGATCGAGAGCTTTCTTTTGGTTGGTTACATGATAGGTTTTCGATAGCAAATAGTTTTTAGATTTTCGCGCCTTTTTTTTTTATAGCAAATTTCTCCGTTATGGAGAGTGATATGCGAAAAATAACCTCTTCACGATGATTTTTAGATCGAGAGCTTTCTTTTGGTTGGTTACATTATAGGTTTTCGATAGCAAATAGTTTTTAGATTTTCGCTCCTTTTTTTTGATAGCAAATTTCTCCGTTATGGAGAGTGATATGCGAAAAATAACCTCTTCACGATGATTTTTAGATCGAGAGCTTTCTTTTGGTTGGTTACATGATAGGTTTTCGATAGCAAATAGTTTTTAGATTTTCGCGCCTTTTTTTTTGATAGCAAATTTCTCCGTTATGGAGAGTGATATGCGAAAAATAACCTCTTCACGATGATTTTTAGATCGAGAGCTTTCTTTTGGTTGGTTACATGATAGGTTTTCGATAGCAAATTTTTTTTAGATTTTCGCGCCTTTTTTTTGATAGCAAATTTCTCCGTTATGGAGAGTGATATGCGAAAAATAACCTCTTCACGACGATTTTTAGATCGAGAGCTTTCTTTTGGTTGGTTACATGATGGGTTTTCGATAGCAAATAGTTTTTAGATTTTCGCGCCTTTTTTTTTTGATAGCAAATTTCTCCGTTATGGAGAGTGATATGCGAAAAATAACCTCTTCACGATGATTTTTAGATCGAGAGCTTTCTTTTGGTTGGTTACATGATAGGTTTTCGATAGCAAATAGTTTTTAGATTTTCGCGCCTTTTTTTTTATAGCAAATTTCTCCGTTATGGAGAGTGATATGCGAAAAATAACCTCTTCACGATGATTTTTAGATCGAGAGCTTTCTTTTGGTTGGTTACATTATAGGTTTTCGATAGCAAATAGTTTTTAGATTTTCGCTCCTTTTTTTTGATAGCAAATTTCTCCGTTATGGAGAGTGATATGCGAAAAATAACCTCTTCACGATGATTTTTAGATCGAGAGCTTTCTTTTGGTTGGTTACATGATAGGTTTTCGATATCAAATTTTTTTTAGATTTTCGCGCCTTTTTTTGATAGCAAATTTCTCCGTCATGGAGAGTGATATGAGAAAAATAACCTTTTCACGATGATTTTTAGATCGAGAGCTTTCTTTTGGTTGGTTACATGATAGGTTTTCGATAGCAAATAGTTTTTAGATTTTTGCGCCTTTTTTTTGATAGCAAATTTCTCCCTCCGTTATGGAGAGTGATATGCGAAAAATAACCTCTTCACGATGATTTTTAGATCGAGAGCTTTCTTTTGGTTGGTTACATGATAGGTTTTCGATAGCAAATAGTTTTTAGATTTTCGCGCCTTTTTTTTTGATAGCAAATCTCTCCGTTATGGAGAGTCATATGCGAAAAATAACCTCTTCACGATGATTTTTAGATCGAGATCTTTCTTTTGGTTGGTTACATGATAGGTTTTCGATAGCAAATAGTTTTTAGATTTTCGCGCCTTTTTTTTTTATAGCAAATTTCTCCGTTATGGAGAGTGATATGCGAAAAATAACCTCTTCACGATGATTTTTAGATCGAGAGCTTTCTTTTGGTTGGTTACATGATAGGTTTTCGATAGCAAATAGTTTTTAGATTTTCGCGCCTTTTTTTTTGATAGCAAATTTCTCCGTTATGGAGAGCAAATTTTTTTTAGATTTTCGCGCCTTTTTTTTGATAGCAAATTTCTCCGTTATGGAGAGTCATATGCGAAAAATAACCTCTTCACGATGATTTTTAGATCGAGATCTTTCTTTTGGTTGGTTACATGATAGGTTTTCGATAGCAAATAGTTTTTAGATTTTCGCGCCTTTTTTTTGATAGCAAATTTCTCCGTTATGGAGAGTGATATGCGAAAAATAACCTCTTCACGATGATTTTTAGATCGAGAGCTTTCTTTTGGTTGGTTACATGATGGGTTTTAGATTTTCGCGCCTTTTTTTTGATAGCAAATTTCTCCGTTATGGAGAGTGATATGCGAAAAATAACCTCTTCACGATGATTTTTAGATCGAGAGCTTTCTTTTGGTTGGTTACATGATAGGTTTTCGATAGCAAATAGTTTTTAGATTTTCGCGCCTTTTTTTTGATAGCAAATTTCTCCGTTATGGAGAGTGATATGCGAAAAATAACCTCTTCACGATGATTTTTAGATCGAGAGCTTTCTTTTGGTTGGTTACATGATGGGTTTTAGATTTTCGCGCCTTTTTTTTGATAGCAAATTTCTCCGTTATGGAGAGTGATATGCGAAAAATAACCTCTTCACGATGATTTTTGGATCGAGATCTTTCTTTTGGTTGGTTACATGATAGGTTTTCGATAGCAAATAGTTTTTAGATTTTCGCTCCTTTTTTTTGATAGCAAATTTCTCCGTTATGGAGAGCAAATTTTTTTTAGATTTTCGCGTATTTTTTTTTGATAGCAAATTTCTCCGTTATGGAGAGTGATATGCGAAAAATAACCTCTTCACGATGATTTTTAGATCGAGAGCTTTATTTTGGTTGGTTACATGATAGGTTTTCGATAGCAAATAGTTTTTAGATTTTCGCGCCTTTTTTTTTTATAGCAAATTTCTCCGTTATGGAGAGTGATATGCAAAAATTAACGTCTTCACGATGATTTTTAGATCGAGAGCTTTCTTTTGGTTGGTTACATGTTAGGTTTTCGATAGCAAATAATTTTTAGATTTTCGCTCCTTTTTTTTGATAGCAAATTTCTCCGTTATGGAGAGCAAATTTTTTTTAGATTTTCGCGCCTTTTTTTTGATAGCAAATTTCTCCGTTATGGAGAGTCATATGCGAAAAATAACTTCTTCACGATGATTTTTAGATCGAGATCTTTCTTTTGGTTGGTTACATGATAGGTTTTCGATAGCAAATAGTTTTTAGATTTTCGCTCCTTTTTTTTATAGCAAATTTCTCCGTTATGGAGAGTGATAGACGAAAAATAACCTCTTCACGATGATTTTTAGATCGAGAGCTTTCTTTTGGTTGGTTACATGATAGGTTTTCGATAGCAAATAGTTTTCAGATTTTCGCGCCTTTTTTTTGATAGCAAATTTCTCCGTTATGGAGAGTGATATGCGAGAAATAACCTCTTCACGATGATTTTTAGATCGAGAGCTTTCTTTTGGTTGGTTACATGATAGGTGTTCGATAGCAACTTTTTTTTAGATTTTCGCGCCTTTTTTTTATAGCAAATTTCTCCGTTATGGAGAGTGATATGCGAAAAATAACCTCTTCACGATGATTTTTAGATCGAGAGCTTTCTTTTGGTTGGTTACATGATAGGTTTTCGATAGCAACTTTTTTTTAGATTTCCGCGCCTTTTTTTTTTATAGCAAATTTTTCCGTTATGGAGAGTGATATGCAAAAAATAACGTCTTCACGATGATTTTTAGATCGAGAGCTTTCTTTTGGTTGGTTACATGATAGGTTTTCGATAGCAAATAGTTTTTAGATTTTCGCGCCCTTTTTTTTGATAGCAAATTTCTCCGTTATGGAGAGCAAATTTTTTTTAGATTTTCGCGCCTTTTTTTTGATAGCAAATTTCTCCGTTATGGAGAGTCATATGCGAAAAATAACCTCTTCACGATGATTTTTAGATCGAGATCTTTCTTTTGGTTGGTTACATGATAGGTTTTCGATAGCAAATAGTTTTTAGATTTTCGCGCCTTTTTTTTGATAGCAAATTTCTCCGTTATGGAGAGTGATATGCGAAAAATAACCTCTTCACGATGATTTTTAGATCGAGAGCTTTCTTTTGGTTGGTTACATGATGGGTTTTAGATTTTCGCGCCTTTTTTTTGATAGCAAATTTCTCCGTTATGGAGAGTGATATGCGAAAAATAACCTCTTCACGATGATTTTTAGATCGAGAGCTTTCTTTTGGTTGGTTACATGATAGGTTTTCGATAGCAAATAGTTTTTAGATTTTCGCGCCTTTTTTTTGATAGCAAATTTCTCCGTTATGGAGAGTGATATGCGAAAAATAACCTCTTCACGATGATTTTTAGATCGAGAGCTTTCTTTTGGTTGGTTACATGATGGGTTTTAGATTTTCGCGCCTTTTTTTTGATAGCAAATTTCTCCGTTATGGAGAGTGATATGCGAAAAATAACCTCTTCACGATGATTTTTGGATCGAGATCTTTCTTTTGGTTGGTTACATGATAGGTTTTCGATAGCAAATAGTTTTTAGATTTTCGCTCCTTTTTTTTGATAGCAAATTTCTCCGTTATGGAGAGCAAATTTTTTTTAGATTTCCGCGTATTTTTTTTTGATAGCAAATTTCTCCGTTATGGAGAGTGATATGCGAAAAATAACCTCTTCACGATGATTTTTAGATCGAGAGCTTTATTTTGGTTGGTTACATGATAGGTTTTCGATAGCAAATAGTTTTTAGATTTTCGCGCCTTTTTTTTGATAGCAAATTTCTCCGTTATGGAGAGTCATATGCGAAAAATAACCTCTTCACGATGATTTTTAGATCGAGAGCTTTATTTTGGTTGGTTACATGATAGGTTTTCGATAGCAAATAGTTTTTAGATTTTCGCGCCTTTTTTTTATAGCAAATTTCTCCGTTATGGAGAGTGATATGCGAAAAATAACCTCTTCACGATGATTTTTAGATCGAGAGCTTTCTTTTGGTTGGTTACATGATAGGTTTTCGATAGCAACTTTTTTTTAGATTTCCGCGCCTTTTTTTTTATAGCAAATTTTTCCGTTATGGAGAGTGATATGCAAAAAATAACGTCTTCACGATGATTTTTAGATCGAGAGCTTTCTTTTGGTTGGTTACATGATAGGTTTTCGATAGCAAATAGTTTTTAGATTTTCGCGCCTTTTTTTTTGATAGCAAATTTCTCCGTTATGGAGAGCAAATTTTTTTTAGATTTTCGCGCCTTTTTTTTGATAGCAAATTTCTCCGTTATGGAGAGTGATATGCGAAAAATAACCTCTTCACGATGATTTTTAGATCGAGAGCTTTCTTTTGGTTGGTTACATGATGGGTTTTAGATTTTCGCGCCTTTTTTTTGATAGCAAATTTCTCCGTTATGGAGAGTGATATGCGAAAAATAACCTCTTCACGATGATTTTTAGATCGAGAGCTTTCTTTTGGTTGGTTACATGATAGGTTTTCGATAGCAAATAGTTTTTAGATTTTCGCGCCTTTTTTTTGATAGCAAATTTCTCCGTTATGGAGAGTGATATGCGAAAAATAACCTCTTCACGATGATTTTTAGATCGAGAGCTTTCTTTTGGTTGGTTACATGATGGGTTTTAGATTTTCGCGCCTTTTTTTTGATAGCAAATTTCTCCGTTATGGAGAGTGATATGCGAAAAATAACCTCTTCACGATGATTTTTGGATCGAGATCTTTCTTTTGGTTGGTTACATGATAGGTTTTCGATAGCAAATAGTTTTTAGATTTTCGCTCCTTTTTTTTGATAGCAAATTTCTCCGTTATGGAGAGCAAATTTTTTTTAGATTTTCGCGTATTTTTTTTTGATAGCAAATTTCTCCGTTATGGAGAGTGATATGCGAAAAATAACCTCTTCACGATGATTTTTAGATCGAGAGCTTTATTTTGGTTGGTTACATGATAGGTTTTCGATAGCAAATTTTTTTTTGGATTTTCGCGCCTTTTTTTTTGATAGCAAATTTCTCCTTTATGGAGAGTGATATGCGAAAAACAACCTCTTCACGATGATTTTTAGATCGAGAGCTTTCTTTTGGTTGGTTACATGATAGGTTTTCGATAGCAAATAGTTTTTAGATTTTCGCGCCTTTTTTTTTTATAGCAAATTTCTCCGTTATGGAGAGTGATATGCGAAAAATAACCTCTTCACGATGATTTTTAGATCGAGAGCTTTCTTTTGGTTGGTTACATGATAGGTTTTCGATAGCAAATAGTTTTTAGATTTTCGCGCCTTTTTTTTTGATAGCAAATTTCTCCGTTATGGAGAGCAAATTTTTTTTTTATTTTCGCGCCTTTTTTTTGATAGCAAATTTCTCCGTTATGGAGAGTCATATGCGAAAAATAACCTCTTCACGATGATTTTTAGATCGAGATCTTTCTTTTGGTTGGTTACATGATAGGTTTTCGATAGCAAATAGTTTTTAGATTTTCGCGCCTTTTTTTTGATAGCAAATTTCTCCGTTATGGAGAGTGATATGCGAAAAATAACCTCTTCACGATGATTTTTAGATCGAGAGCTTTCTTTTGGTTGGTTACATGATGGGTTTTAGATTTTCGCGCCTTTTTTTTGATAGCAAATTTCTCCGTTATGGAGAGTGATATGCGAAAAATAACCTCTTCACGATGATTTTTAGATCGAGAGCTTTCTTTTGGTTGGTTACATGATAGGTTTTCGATAGCAAATAGTTTTTAGATTTTCGCGCCTTTTTTTTGATAGCAAATTTCTCCGTTATGGAGAGTGATATGCGAAAAATAACCTCTTCACGATGATTTTTAGATCGAGAGCTTTCTTTTGGTTGGTTACATGATGGGTTTTAGATTTTCGCGCCTTTTTTTTGATAGCAAATTTCTCCGTTATGGAGAGTGATATGCGAAAAATAACCTCTTCACGATGATTTTTGGATCGAGATCTTTCTTTTGGTTGGTTACATGATAGGTTTTCGATAGCAAATAGTTTTTAGATTTTCGCTCCTTTTTTTTGATAGCAAATTTCTCCGTTATGGAGAGCAAATTTTTTTTAGATTTTCGCGTATTTTTTTTTGATAGCAAATTTCTCCGTTATGGAGAGTGATATGCGAAGAATAACCTCTTCACGATGATTTTTAGATCGAGAGCTTTATTTTGGTTGGTTACATGATAGGTTTTCGATAGCAAATAGTTTTTAGATTTTCGCGCCTTTTTTTTTGATAGCAAATTTCTCCGTTATGGAGAGTGATATGCAAAAATTAACGTCTTCACGATGATTTTTAGATCGAGAGCTTTCTTTTGGTTGGTTACATGTTAGGTTTTCGATAGCAAATAATTTTTAGATTTTCGCTCCTTTTTTTTGATAGCAAATTTCTCCGTTATGGAGAGCAAATTTTTTTTAGATTTTCGCGCCTTTTTTTTGATAGCAAATTTCTCCGTTATGGAGAGTCATATGCGAAAAATAACTTCTTCACGATGATTTTTAGATCGAGATCTTTCTTTTGGTTGGTTACATGATAGGTTTTCGATAGCAAATAGTTTTTAGATTTTCGCTCCTTTTTTTTATAGCAAATTTCTCCGTTATGGAGAGTGATAGACGAAAAATAACCTCTTCACGATGATTTTTAGATCGAGAGCTTTCTTTTGGTTGGTTACATGATAGGTTTTCGATAGCAAATAGTTTTCAGATTTTCGCGCCTTTTTTTTGATAGCAAATTTCTCCGTTATGGAGAGTGATATGCGAGAAATAACCTCTTCACGATGAATTTTAGATCGAGAGCTTTCTTTTGGTTGGTTACATGATAGGTTTTCGATAGCAAATTTTTTTTAGATTTTCGCGCCTTTTTTTTGATAGCAAATTTCTCCGTTATGGAGAGTGATATGCGAAAAATAACCTCTTCACGATGATTTTTAGATCGAGAGCTTTCTTTTGGTTGGTTACATGATAGGTGTTCGATAGCAACTTTTTTTTAGATTTTCGCGCCTTTTTTTTATAGCAAATTTCTCCGTTATGGAGAGTGATATGCGAAAAATAACCTCTTCACGATGATTTTTAGATCGAGAGCTTTCTTTTGGTTGGTTACATGATAGGTTTTCGATAGCAACTTTTTTTTAGATTTCCGCGCCTTTTTTTTTATAGCAAATTTCTTCGTTATGGAGAGTGATATGCAAAAAATAACGTCTTCACGATGATTTTTAGATCGAGAGCTTTCTTTTGGTTGGTTACATGATAGGTTTTCGATAGCAAATAGTTTTTAGATTTTCGCGCCTTTTTTTTGATAGCAAATTTCTCCGTTATGGAGAGTGATATGCGAAAAATAACCTCTTCACGATGATTTTTAGATCGAGAGCTTTCTTTTGGTTGGTTACATGATAGGTTTTCGATAGCAAATAGTTTTTAGATTTTCGCGCCTTTTTTTTGATAGCAAATTTCTCCGTTATGGAGAGTGATATGCGAAAAATAACCTCTTCACGATGATTTTTAGATCGAGAGCTTTCTTTTGGTTGGTTACATGATAGGTTTTCGATAGCAAATTTTTTTTTAGATTTCCGCGCCTTTTTTTTTTATAGCAAATTTTTCCGTTATGGAGAGTGATATGCAAAAAATAACGTCTTCACGATGATTTTTAGATCGAGAGCTTTCTTTTGGTTGGTTACATGATAGGTTTTCGATAGCAAATAGTTTTCAGATTTTCGCGCCTTTTTTTTTGATAGCAAATTTCTCCGTTATGGAGAGCAAATTTTTTTTAGATTTTCGCGCCTTTTTTTTGATAGCAAATTTCTCCGTTATGGAGAGTCATATGCGAAAAATAACCTCTTCACGATGATTTTTAGATCGAGATCTTTCTTTTGGTTGGTTACATGATAGGTTTTCGATAGCAAATAGTTTTTAGATTTTCGCGCCTTTTTTTTTGATAGCAAATTTCTCCGTTATGGAGAGTGATATGCGAAAAATAACCTCTTCACGATGATTTTTAGATCGAGAGCTTTCTTTTGGTTGGTTACATGATGGGTTTTAGATTTTCGCGCCTTTTTTTCGATAGCAAATTTCTCCGTTATGGAGAGTGATATGCGAAAAATAACCTCTTCACGATGATTTTTAGATCGAGAGCTTTCTTTTGGTTGGTTACATGATAGGTTTTCGATAGCAAATAGTTTTTAGATTTTCGCGCCTTTTTTTTGATAGCAAATTTCTCCGTTATGGAGAGTGATATGCGAAAAATAACCTCTTCACGATGATTTTTAGATCGAGAGCTTTCTTTTGGTTGGTTACATGATGGGTTTTAGATTTTCGCGCCTTTTTTTTGATAGCAAATTTCTCCGTTATGGAGAGTGATATGCGAAAAATAACCTCTTCACGATGATTTTTGGATCGAGATCTTTCTTTTGGTTGGTTACATGATAGGTTTTCGATAGCAAATAGTTTTTAGATTTTCGCTCCTTTTTTTTGATAGCAAATTTCTCCGTTATAGAGAGCAAATTTTTTTTAGATTTTCGCGTATTTTTTTTTGATAGCAAATTTCTCCGTTATGGAGAGTGATATGCGAAAAATAACCTCTTCACGATGATTTTTAGATCGAGAGCTTTATTTTGGTTGGTTACATGATAGGTTTTCGATAGCAAATAGTTTTTAGATTTTCGCGCCTTTTTTTTTGATAGCAAATTTCTCCGTTATGGAGAGTGATATGCAAAAATTAACGTCTTCACGATGATTTTTAGATCGAGAGCTTTCTTTTGGTTGGTTACATGTTAGGTTTTCGATAGCAAATAATTTTTAGATTTTCGCTCCTTTTTTTTGATAGCAAATTTCTCCGTTATGGAGAGCAAATTTTTTTTAGATTTTCGCGCCTTTTTTTTGATAGCAAATTTCTCCGTTATGGAGAGTCATATGCGAAAAATAACTTCTTCACGATGATTTTTAGATCGAGATCTTTCTTTTGGTTGGTTACATGATAGGTTTTCGATAGCAAATAGTTTTTAGATTTTCGCTCCTTTTTTTATAGCAAATTTCTCCGTTATGGAGAGTGATAGACGAAAAATAACTTCTTCACGATGATTTTTAGATCGAGATCTTTCTTTTGGTTGGTTACATGATAGGTTTTCGATAGCAAATAGTTTTCAGATTTTCGCGCCTTTTTTTTGATAGCAAATTTCTCCGTTATGGAGAGTGATATGCGAGAAATAACCTCTTCACGATGAATTTTAGATCGAGAGCTTTCTTTTGGTTGGTTACATGATAGGTTTTCGATAGCAAATTTTTTTTAGATTTTCGCGCCTTTTTTTTGATAGCAAATTTCTCCGTTATGGAGAGTGATATGCGAAAAATAACCTCTTCACGATGATTTTCAGATCGAGAGCTTTCTTTTGGTTGGTTACATGATAGGTGTTCGATAGCAACTTTTTTTTAGATTTTCGCGCCTTTTTTTTATAGCAAATTTCTCCGTTATGGAGAGTGATATGCGAAAAATAACCTCTTCACGATGATTTTTAGATCGAGAGCTTTCTTTTGGTTGGTTACATGATAGGTTTTCGATAGCAACTTTTTTTTAGATTTCCGCGCCTTTTTTTTTTTATAGCAAATTTCTCCGTTATGGAGAGTGATATGCAAAAAATAACGTCTTCACGATGATTTTTAGATCGAGAGCTTTCTTTTGGTTGGTTACATGATAGGTTTTCGATAGCAAATAGTTTTTAGATTTTCGCGCCTTTTTTTTGATAGCAAATTTCTCCGTTATGGAGAGTGATATGCGAAAAATAACCTCTTCACGATGATTTTTAGATCGAGAGCTTTCTTTTGGTTGGTTACATGATAGGTTTTCGATAGCAAATAGTTTTTAGATTTTCGCGCCTTTTTTTTGATAGCAAATTTCTCCGTTATGGAGAGTGATATGCGAAAAATAACCTCTTCACGATGATTTTTAGATCGAGAGCTTTCTTTTGGTTGGTTACATGATAGGTTTTCGATAGCAAATTTTTTTTTAGATTTTCGCGCCTTTTTTCTGATAGCAAATTTCTCCGTTATGGAGAGTGATATGCGAAAAATAACCTCTTCACGATGATTTTTAGATCGAGAGCTTTCTTTTGGTTGGTTACATGATAGGTTTTCGATGGCAAATAGTTTTTAGATTTTCGCGCCTTTTTTTGATAGCAAATTTCTCCGTTATGGAGAGTGATAGACGAAAAATAACCTCTTCACGATGATTTTTAGATCGAGAGCTTTCTTTTGGTTGGTTACATGATAGGTTTTCGATAGCAAATAGTTTTCAGATTTTCGCGCCTTTTTTTTGATAGCAAATTTCTCCGTTATGGAGAGTGATATGCGAGAAATAACCTCTTCACGATGAATTTTAGATCGAGAGCTTTCTTTTGGTTGGTTACATGATAGGTTTTCGATAGCAAATTTTTTTTAGATTTTCGCGCCTTTTTTTTGATAGCAAATTTCTCCGTTATGGAGAGTGATATGCGAAAAATAACCTCTTCACGATGATTTTTAGATCGAGAGCTTTCTTTTGGTTGGTTACATGATGGGTTTTAGATTTTCGCGCCTTTTTTTTGATAGCAAATTTCTCCGTTATGGAGAGTGATATGCGAAAAATAACCTCTTCACGATGATTTTTAGATCGAGAGCTTTCTTTTGGTTGGTTACATGATAGGTTTTCGATAGCAAATAGTTTTTAGATTTTCGCGCCTTTTTTTTGATAGCAAATTTCTCCGTTATGGAGAGTGATATGCGAAAAATAACCTCTTCACGATGATTTTTAGATCGAGAGCTTTCTTTTGGTTGGTTACATGATGGGTTTTAGATTTTCGCGCCTTTTTTTTGATAGCAAATTTCTCCGTTATGGAGAGTGATATGCGAAAAATAACCTCTTCACGATGATTTTTGGATCGAGATCTTTCTTTTGGTTGGTTACATGATAGGTTTTCGATAGCAAATAGTTTTTAGATTTTCGCTCCTTTTTTTTGATAGCAAATTTCTCCGTTATGGAGAGCAAATTTTTTTTAGATTTTCGCGTATTTTTTTTTTATAGCAAATTTCTCCGTTATGGAGAGTGATATGCGAAAAATAACCTCTTCACGATGATTTTTAGATCGAGAGCTTTATTTTGGTTGGTTACATGATAGGTTTTCGATAGCAAATAGTTTTTAGATTTTCGCGCCTTTTTTTTTGATAGCAAATTTCTCCGTTATGGAGAGTGATATGCAAAAATTAACGTCTTCACGATGATTTTTAGATCGAGAGCTTTCTTTTGGTTGGTTACATGTTAGGTTTTCGATAGCAAATAATTTTTAGATTTTCGCTCCTTTTTTTTGGAAGCAAATTTCTCCGTTATGGAGAGCAAATTTTTTTTAGATTTTCGCGCCTTTTTTTTGATAGCAAATTTCTCCGTTATGGAGAGTCATATGCGAAAAATAACTTCTTCACGATGATTTTTAGATCGAGATCTTTCTTTTGGTTGGTTACATGATAGGTTTTCGATAGCAAATAGTTTTTAGATTTTCGCTCCTTTTTTTATAGCAAATTTCTCCGTTATGGAGAGTGATAGACGAAAAATAACCTCTTCACGATGATTTTTAGATCGAGAGCTTTCTTTTGGTTGGTTACATGATAGGTTTTCGATAGCAAATTTTTTTTAGATTTTCGCGCCTTTTTTTTGATAGCAAATTTCTCCGTTATGGAGAGTGATATGCGAAAAATAACCTCTTCACGATGATTTTTAGATCGAGAGCTTTCTTTTGGTTGGTTACATGATAGGTGTTCGATAGCAACTTTTTTTTAGATTTTCGCGCCTTTTTTTTATAGCAAATTTCTCCGTTATGGAGAGTGATATGCGAAAAATAACCTCTTCACGATGATTTTTAGATCGAGAGCTTTCTTTTGGTTGGTTACATGATAGGTTTTCGATAGCAACTTTTTTTTAGATTTCCGCGCCTTTTTTTTTATAGCAAATTTCTCCGTTATGGAGAGTGATATGCAAAAAATAACGTCTTCACGATGATTTTTAGATCGAGAGCTTTCTTTTGGTTGGTTACATGATAGGTTTACGATAGCAAATAGTTTTTAGATTTTCGCGCCTTTTTTTTGATAGCAAATTTCTCCGTTATGGAGAGTGATATGCGAAAAATAACCTCTTCACGATGATTTTTAGATCGAGAGCTTTCTTTTGGTTGGTTACATGATAGGTTTTCGATAGCAAATAGTTTTTAGATTTTCGCGCCTTTTTTTTGATAGCAAATTTCTCCGTTATGGAGAGTGATATGCGAAAAATAACCTCTTCACGATGATTTTTAGATCGAGAGCTTTCTTTTGGTTGGTTACATGATAGGTTTTCGATAGCAAATTTTTTTTTAGATTTTCGCGCCTTTTTTCTGATAGCAAATTTCTCCGTTATGGAGAGTGATATGCGAAAAATAACCTCTTCACGATGATTTTTAGATCGAGAGCTTTCTTTTGGTTGGTTACATGATAGGTTTTCGATAGCAAATAGTTTTTAGATTTTCGCGCCTTTTTTTGATAGCAAATTTCTCCGTTATGGAGAGTGATATGCGAAAAATAACGTCTTCACGATGATTTTTAGATCGAGAGCTTTCTTTTGGTTGGTTACATGATAGGTTTTCGATAGCAAATAGTTTTTAGATTTTCGCTCCTTTTTTTTTTGATAGCAAATTTCTCCGTTATAGAGAGCAAATTTTTTTTAGATTTTCGCACCTTTTTTTTGATAGCAAATTTCTCCGTTATGGACAGTGATATGCGAAAAATAACCTCTTCACGATGATTTTTAGATCGAGAGCTTTCTTTTGGTTGGTTACATCATAGGTTTTCGATAGCAAATAGTTTTTAGATTTTCGCGCCTTTTTTTTTATAGCAAATTTCTCCGTTATGGAGCGTGATATGCGAAAAATAACATTTTCACGATGATTTTTAGATCGAGAGCTTTCTTTTGGTTGGTTACATGATAGGTTTTCGATAGCAAATAGTTTTTAGATTTTCGCGCCTTTTTTTTGATAGCAAATTTCTCCGTTATGGAGAGTGATATGCGAAAAATAACCTCTTCACGATGATTTTTAGATCGAGAGCTTTCTTTTGGTTGGTTACATGATAGGTTTTCGATAGCAAATAGTTTTTAGATTTTCGCTCCTTTTTTTTTTATAGCAAATTTCTCCGTTATGGAGAGCAAATTTTTTTTAGATTTTCGCGCCTTTTTTGTTGATAGCAAATTTCTACGTTATGGAGAGTGATATGCGAAAAATAACCTCTTCACGATGATTTTTAGATCGAGAGCTTTCTTTTGGTTGGTTACATGATAGGTTTTCGATAGCAAATAGTTTTTAGATTTTCGCGCCTTTTTTTTTGAAATCAAATTTCTCCGTTATGGAGAGTGATATGCGAAAAATAACCTTTTCACGATGATTTTTAGATCGAGAGCTTTCTTTTGGTTGGTTACATGATAGGTTTTCGATAGCAAATAGTTTTTAGATTTTCGCTCCTTTTTTTTGATAGCAAATTTCTCCGTTATGGAGAGTGATATGCGAAAAATAACCTCTTCACGATGATTTTTAGATCGAGAGCTTTCTTTTCGTTGGTTACATGATAGGTTTTCGATAGCAAATAGTTTTTAGATTTTCGCGCCTTTTTTTTGATAGCAAATTTCTCCGTTATGGAGAGTGATATGCGAAAAATAACCTCTTCACGATGATTTTTAGATCGAGAGCTTTCTTTTGGTTGGTTACATGATGGGTTTTAGATTTTCGCGCCTTTTTTTCGATAGCAAATTTCTCCGTTATGGAGAGTGATATGCGAAAAATAACCTCTTCACGATGATTTTTAGATCGAGAGCTTTCTTTTGGTTGGTTACATGATAGGTTTTCGATAGCAAATAGTTTTTAGATTTTCGCGCCTTTTTTTTGATAGCAAATTTCTCCGTTATAGAGAGCAAATTTTTTTTAGATTTTCGCGTATTTTTTTTTGATAGCAAATTTCTCCGTTATGGAGAGTGATATGCGAAAAATAACCTCTTCACGATGATTTTTAGATCGAGAGCTTTCTTTTGGTTGGTTACATGATAGGTTTTCGATAGCAAATAGTTTTTAGATTTTCGCGCCTTTTTTTTGATAGCAAATTTCTCCGTTATGGAGAGTGATATGCGAAAAATAACCTCTTCACGATGATTTTTAGATCGAGAGCTTTCTTTTGGTTGGTTACATGATGGGTTTTAGATTTTCGCGCCTTTTTTTCGATAGCAAATTTCTCCGTTATGGAGAGTGATATGCGAAAAATAACCTCTTCACGATGATTTTTAGATCGAGAGCTTTCTTTTGGTTGGTTACATGATAGGTTTTCGATAGCAAATAGTTTTTAGATTTTCGCGCCTTTTTTTTGATAGCAAATTTCTCCGTTATGGAGAGTGATATGCGAAAAATAACCTCTTCACGATGATTTTTAGATCGAGAGCTTTCTTTTGGTTGGTTACATGATGGGTTTTAGATTTTCGCGCCTTTTTTTTGATAGCAAATTTCTCCGTTATGGAGAGTGATATGCGAAAAATAACCTCTTCACGATGATTTTTGGATCGAGATCTTTCTTTTGGTTGGTTACATGATAGGTTTTCGATAGCAAATAGTTTTTAGATTTTCGCTCCTTTTTTTTGATAGCAAATTTCTCCGTTATAGAGAGCAAATTTTTTTTAGATTTTCGCGTATTTTTTTTTGATAGCAAATTTCTCCGTTATGGAGAGTGATATGCGAAAAATAACCTCTTCACGATGATTTTTAGATCGAGAGCTTTATTTTGGTTGGTTACATGATAGGTTTTCGATAGCAAATAGTTTTTAGATTTTCGCGCCTTTTTTTTTGATAGCAAATTTCTCCGTTATGGAGAGTGATATGCAAAAATTAACGTCTTCACGATGATTTTTAGATCGAGAGCTTTCTTTTGGTTGGTTACATGTTAGGTTTTCGATAGCAAATAATTTTTAGATTTTCGCTCCTTTTTTTTGATAGCAAATTTCTCCGTTATGGAGAGCAAATTTTTTTTAGATTTTCGCGCCTTTTTTTTGATAGCAAATTTCTCCGTTATGGAGAGTCATATGCGAAAAATAACTTCTTCACGATGATTTTTAGATCGAGATCTTTCTTTTGGTTGGTTACATGATAGGTTTTCGATAGCAAATAGTTTTTAGATTTTCGCTCCTTTTTTTTATAGCAAATTTCTCCGTTATGGAGAGTGATAGACGAAAAATAACCTCTTCACGATGATTTTTAGATCGAGAGCTTTCTTTTGGTTGGTTACATGATAGGTTTTCGATAGCAAATAGTTTTCAGATTTTCGCGCCTTTTTTTTGATAGCAAATTTCTCCGTTATGGAGAGTGATATGCGAGAAATAACGTCTTCACGATGATTTTTAGATCGAGAGCTTTCTTTTGGTTGGTTACATGATAGGTGTTCGATAGCAACTTTTTTTTAGATTTTCGCGCCTTTTTTTTATAGCAAATTTCTCCGTTATGGAGAGTGATATGCGAAAAATAACCTCTTCACGATGATTTTTAGATCGAGAGCTTTCTTTTGGTTGGTTACATGATAGGTTTTCGATAGCAACTTTTTTTTAGATTTCCGCGCCTTTTTTTTTTATAGCAAATTTTTCCGTTATGGAGAGTGATATGCAAAAAATAACGTCTTCACGATGATTTTTAGATCGAGAGCTTTCTTTTGGTTGGTTACATGATAGGTTTTCGATAGCAAATAGTTTTTAGATTTTCGCGCCTTTTTTTTTGATAGCAAATTTCTCCGTTATGGAGAGCAAATTTTTTTTAGATTTTCGCGCCTTTTTTTTGATAGCAAATTTCTCCGTTATGGAGAGTCATATGCGAAAAATAACCTCTTCACGATGATTTTTAGATCGAGATCTTTCTTTTGGTTGGTTACATGATAGGTTTTCGATAGCAAATAGTTTTTAGATTTTCGCGCCTTTTTTTTGATAGCAAATTTCTCCGTTATGGAGAGTGATATGCGAAAAATAACCTCTTCACGATGATTTTTAGATCGAGAGCTTTCTTTTGGTTGGTTACATGATGGGTTTTAGATTTTCGCGCCTTTTTTTTGATAGCAAATTTCTCCGTTATGGAGAGTGATATGCGAAAAATAACCTCTTCACGATGATTTTTAGATCGAGAGCTTTCTTTTGGTTGGTTACATGATAGGTTTTCGATAGCAAATAGTTTTTAGATTTTCGCGCCTTTTTTTTGATAGCAAATTTCTCCGTTATGGAGAGTGATATGCGAAAAATAACCTCTTCACGATGATTTTTAGATCGAGAGCTTTCTTTTGGTTGGTTACATGATGGGTTTTAGATTTTCGCGCCTTTTTTTTGATAGCAAATTTCTCCGTTATGGAGAGTGATATGCGAAAAATAACCTCTTCACGATGATTTTTGGATCGAGATCTTTCTTTTGGTTGGTTACATGATAGGTTTTCGATAGCAAATAGTTTTTAGATTTTCGCTCCTTTTTTTTGATAGCAAATTTCTCCGTTATGGAGAGCAAATTTTTTTTAGATTTTCGCGTATTTTTTTTTGATAGCAAATTTCTCCGTTATGGAGAGTGATATGCGAAAAATAACCTCTTCACGATGATTTTTAGATCGAGAGCTTTATTTTGGTTGGTTACATGATAGGTTTTCGATAGCAAATAGTTTTTAGATTTTCGCGCCTTTTTTTTGATAGCAAATTTCTCCGTTATGGAGAGTCATATGCGAAAAATAACCTCTTCACGATGATTTTTAGATCGAGAGCTTTATTTTGGTTGGTTACATGATAGGTTTTCGATAGCAAATAGTTTTTAGATTTTCGCGCCTTTTTTTTATAGCAAATTTCTCCGTTATGGAGAGTGATATGCGAAAAATAACCTCTTCACGATGATTTTTAGATCGAGAGCTTTCTTTTGGTTGGTTACATGATAGGTTTTCGATAGCAACTTTTTTTTAGATTTCCGCGCCTTTTTTTTATAGCAAATTTTTCCGTTATGGAGAGTGATATGCAAAAAATAACGTCTTCACGATGATTTTTAGATCGAGAGCTTTCTTTTGGTTGGTTACATGATAGGTTTTCGATAGCAAATAGTTTTTAGATTTTCGCGCCTTTTTTTTTGATAGCAAATTTCTCCGTTATGGAGAGCAAATTTTTTTTAGATTTTCGCGCCTTTTTTTTGATAGCAAATTTCTCCGTTATGGAGAGTCATATGCGAAAAATAACCTCTTCACGATGATTTTTAGATCGAGATCTTTCTTTTGGTTGGTTACATGATAGGTTTTCGATAGCAAATAGTTTTTAGATTTTCGCGCCTTTTTTTTGATAGCAAATTTCTCCGTTATGGAGAGTGATATGCGAAAAATAACCTCTTCACGATGATTTTTAGATCGAGAGCTTTCTTTTGGTTGGTTACATGATGGGTTTTAGATTTTCGCGCCTTTTTTTTGATAGCAAATTTCTCCGTTATGGAGAGTGATATGCGAAAAATAACCTCTTCACGATGATTTTTAGATCGAGAGCTTTCTTTTGGTTGGTTACATGATAGGTTTTCGATAGCAAATAGTTTTTAGATTTTCGCGCCTTTTTTTTGATAGCAAATTTCTCCGTTATGGAGAGTGATATGCGAAAAATAACCTCTTCACGATGATTTTTAGATCGAGAGCTTTCTTTTGGTTGGTTACATGATGGGTTTTAGATTTTCGCGCCTTTTTTTTGATAGCAAATTTCTCCGTTATGGAGAGTGATATGCGAAAAATAACCTCTTCACGATGATTTTTGGATCGAGATCTTTCTTTTGGTTGGTTACATGATAGGTTTTCGATAGCAAATAGTTTTTAGATTTTCGCTCCTTTTTTTTGATAGCAAATTTCTCCGTTATGGAGAGCAAATTTTTTTTAGATTTTCGCGTATTTTTTTTTGATAGCAAATTTCTCCGTTATGGAGAGTGATATGCGAAAAATAACCTCTTCACGATGATTTTTAGATCGAGAGCTTTATTTTGGTTGGTTACATGATAGGTTTTCGATAGCAAATTTTTTTTTGGATTTTCGCGCCTTTTTTTTTGATAGCAAATTTCTCCTTTATGGAGAGTGATATGCGAAAAACAACCTCTTCACGATGATTTTTAGATCGAGAGCTTTCTTTTGGTTGGTTACATGATAGGTTTTCGATAGCAAATAGTTTTTAGATTTTCGCGCCTTTTTTTTTTATAGCAAATTTCTCCGTTATGGAGAGTGATATGCGAAAAATAACCTCTTCACGATGATTTTTAGATCGAGAGCTTTCTTTTGGTTGGTTACATGATAGGTTTTCGATAGCAAATAGTTTTTAGATTTTCGCGCCTTTTTTTTTGATAGCAAATTTCTCCGTTATGGAGAGCAAATTTTTTTTTTATTTTCGCGCCTTTTTTTTGATAGCAAATTTCTCCGTTATGGAGAGTCATATGCGAAAAATAACCTCTTCACGATGATTTTTAGATCGAGATCTTTCTTTTGGTTGGTTACATGATAGGTTTTCGATAGCAAATAGTTTTTAGATTTTCGCGCCTTTTTTTTGATAGCAAATTTCTCCGTTATGGAGAGTGATATGCGAAAAATAACCTCTTCACGATGATTTTTAGATCGAGAGCTTTCTTTTGGTTGGTTACATGATGGGTTTTAGATTTTCGCGCCTTTTTTTTGATAGCAAATTTCTCCGTTATGGAGAGTGATATGCGAAAAATAACCTCTTCACGATGATTTTTAGATCGAGAGCTTTCTTTTGGTTGGTTACATGATAGGTTTTCGATAGCAAATAGTTTTTAGATTTTCGCGCCTTTTTTTTGATAGCAAATTTCTCCGTTATGGAGAGTGATATGCGAAAAATAACCTCTTCACGATGATTTTTAGATCGAGAGCTTTCTTTTGGTTGGTTACATGATGGGTTTTAGATTTTCGCGCCTTTTTTTTGATAGCAAATTTCTCCGTTATGGAGAGTGATATGCGAAAAATAACCTCTTCACGATGATTTTTGGATCGAGATCTTTCTTTTGGTTGGTTACATGATAGGTTTTCGATAGCAAATAGTTTTTAGATTTTCGCTCCTTTTTTTTATAGCAAATTTCTCCGTTATGGAGAGCAAATTTTTTTTAGATTTTCGCGCCTTTTTTTTGATAGCAAATTTCTCCGTTATGGAGAGTCATATGCGAAAAATAACTTCTTCACGATGATTTTTAGATCGAGATCTTTCTTTTGGTTGGTTACATGATAGGTTTTCGATAGCAAATAGTTTTTAGATTTTCGCTCCTTTTTTTTATAGCAAATTTCTCCGTTATGGAGAGTGATAGACGAAAAATAACCTCTTCACGATGATTTTTAGATCGAGAGCTTTCTTTTGGTTGGTTACATGATAGGTTTTCGATAGCAAATAGTTTTCAGATTTTCGCGCCTTTTTTTTGATAGCAAATTTCTCCGTTATGGAGAGTGATATGCGAGAAATAACCTCTTCACGATGAATTTTAGATCGAGAGCTTTCTTTTGGTTGGTTACATGATAGGTTTTCGATAGCAAATTTTTTTTAGATTTTCGCGCCTTTTTTTTGATAGCAAATTTCTCCGTTATGGAGAGTGATATGCGAAAAATAACCTCTTCACGATGATTTTTAGATCGAGAGCTTTCTTTTGGTTGGTTACATGATAGGTGTTCGATAGCAACTTTTTTTTAGATTTTCGCGCCTTTTTTTTATAGCAAATTTCTCCGTTATGGAGAGTGATATGCGAAAAATAACCTCTTCACGATGATTTTTAGATCGAGAGCTTTCTTTTGGTTGGTTACATGATAGGTTTTCGATAGCAACTTTTTTTTAGATTTCCGCGCCTTTTTTTTTATAGCAAATTTCTTCGTTATGGAGAGTGATATGCAAAAAATAACGTCTTCACGATGATTTTTAGATCGAGAGCTTTCTTTTGGTTGGTTACATGATAGGTTTTCGATAGCAAATAGTTTTTAGATTTTCGCGCCTTTTTTTTGATAGCAAATTTCTCCGTTATGGAGAGTGATATGCGAAAAATAACCTCTTCACGATGATTTTTAGATCGAGAGCTTTCTTTTGGTTGGTTACATGATAGGTTTTCGATAGCAAATAGTTTTTAGATTTTCGCGCCTTTTTTTTGATAGCAAATTTCTCCGTTATGGAGAGTGATATGCGAAAAATAACCTCTTCACGATGATTTTTAGATCGAGAGCTTTCTTTTGGTTGGTTACATGATAGGTTTTCGATAGCAAATTTTTTTTTAGATTTCCGCGCCTTTTTTTTTTATAGCAAATTTTTCCGTTATGGAGAGTGATATGCAAAAAATAACGTCTTCACGATGATTTTTAGATCGAGAGCTTTCTTTTGGTTGGTTACATGATAGGTTTTCGATAGCAAATAGTTTTCAGATTTTCGCGCCTTTTTTTTGATAGCAAATTTCTCCGTTATGGAGAGCAAATTTTTTTTAGATTTTCGCGCCTTTTTTTTGATAGCAAATTTCTCCGTTATGGAGAGTCATATGCGAAAAATAACCTCTTCACGATGATTTTTAGATCGAGATCTTTCTTTTGGTTGGTTACATGATAGGTTTTCGATAGCAAATAGTTTTTAGATTTTCGCGCCTTTTTTTTGATAGCAAATTTCTCCGTTATGGAGAGTGATATGCGAAAAATAACCTCTTCACGATGATTTTTAGATCGAGAGCTTTCTTTTGGTTGGTTACATGATGGGTTTTAGATTTTCGCGCCTTTTTTTCGATAGCAAATTTCTCCGTTATGGAGAGTGATATGCGAAAAATAACCTCTTCACGATGATTTTTAGATCGAGAGCTTTCTTTTGGTTGGTTACATGATAGGTTTTCGATAGCAAATAGTTTTTAGATTTTCGCGCCTTTTTTTTGATAGCAAATTTCTCCGTTATGGAGAGTGATATGCGAAAAATAACCTCTTCACGATGATTTTTAGATCGAGAGCTTTCTTTTGGTTGGTTACATGATGGGTTTTAGATTTTCGCGCCTTTTTTTTGATAGCAAATTTCTCCGTTATGGAGAGTGATATGCGAAAAATAACCTCTTCACGATGATTTTTGGATCGAGATCTTTCTTTTGGTTGGTTACATGATAGGTTTTCGATAGCAAATAGTTTTTAGATTTTCGCTCCTTTTTTTTGATAGCAAATTTCTCCGTTATAGAGAGCAAATTTTTTTTAGATTTTCGCGTATTTTTTTTTGATAGCAAATTTCTCCGTTATGGAGAGTGATATGCGAAAAATAACCTCTTCACGATGATTTTTAGATCGAGAGCTTTATTTTGGTTGGTTACATGATAGGTTTTCGATAGCAAATAGTTTTTAGATTTTCGCGCCTTTTTTTTTGATAGCAAATTTCTCCGTTATGGAGAGTGATATGCAAAAATTAACGTCTTCACGATGATTTTTAGATCGAGAGCTTTCTTTTGGTTGGTTACATGTTAGGTTTTCGATAGCAAATAATTTTTAGATTTTCGCTCCTTTTTTTTGATAGCAAATTTCTCCGTTATGGAGAGCAAATTTTTTTTAGATTTTCGCGCCTTTTTTTTGATAGCAAATTTCTCCGTTATGGAGAGTCATATGCGAAAAATAACTTCTTCACGATGATTTTTAGATCGAGATCTTTCTTTTGGTTGGTTACATGATAGGTTTTCGATAGCAAATAGTTTTTAGATTTTCGCTCCTTTTTTTATAGCAAATTTCTCCGTTATGGAGAGTGATAGACGAAAAATAACTTCTTCACGATGATTTTTAGATCGAGATCTTTCTTTTGGTTGGTTACATGATAGGTTTTCGATAGCAAATAGTTTTCAGATTTTCGCGCCTTTTTTTTGATAGCAAATTTCTCCGTTATGGAGAGTGATATGCGAGAAATAACCTCTTCACGATGAATTTTAGATCGAGAGCTTTCTTTTGGTTGGTTACATGATAGGTTTTCGATAGCAAATTTTTTTTAGATTTTCGCGCCTTTTTTTTGATAGCAAATTTCTCCGTTATGGAGAGTGATATGCGAAAAATAACCTCTTCACGATGATTTTTAGATCGAGAGCTTTCTTTTGGTTGGTTACATGATAGGTGTTCGATAGCAACTTTTTTTTAGATTTTCGCGCCTTTTTTTTATAGCAAATTTCTCCGTTATGGAGAGTGATATGCGAAAAATAACCTCTTCACGATGATTTTTAGATCGAGAACTTTCTTTTGGTTGGTTACATGATAGGTTTTCGATAGCAACTTTTTTTTAGATTTCCGCGCCTTTTTTTTTTATAGCAAATTTCTCCGTTATGGAGAGTGATATGCAAAAAATAACGTCTTCACGATGATTTTTAGATCGAGAGCTTTCTTTTGGTTGGTTACATGATAGGTTTTCGATAGCAAATAGTTTTTAGATTTTCGCGCCTTTTTTTTGATAGCAAATTTCTCCGTTATGGAGAGTGATATGCGAAAAATAACCTCTTCACGATGATTTTTAGATCGAGAGCTTTCTTTTGGTTGGTTACATGATAGGTTTTCGATAGCAAATAGTTTTTAGATTTTCGCGCCTTTTTTTTGATAGCAAATTTCTCCGTTATGGAGAGTGATATGCGAAAAATAACCTCTTCACGATGATTTTTAGATCGAGAGCTTTCTTTTGGTTGGTTACATGATAGGTTTTCGATAGCAAATTTTTTTTTAGATTTTCGCGCCTTTTTTCTGATAGCAAATTTCTCCGTTATGGAGAGTGATATGCGAAAAATAACCTCTTCACGATGATTTTTAGATCGAGAGCTTTCTTTTGGTTGGTTACATGATAGGTTTTCGATGGCAAATAGTTTTTAGATTTTCGCGCCTTTTTTTGATAGCAAATTTCTCCGTTATGGAGAGTGATAGACGAAAAATAACCTCTTCACGATGATTTTTAGATCGAGAGCTTTCTTTTGGTTGGTTACATGATAGGTTTTCGATAGCAAATAGTTTTCAGATTTTCGCGCCTTTTTTTTGATAGCAAATTTCTCCGTTATGGAGAGTGATATGCGAGAAATAACCTCTTCACGATGAATTTTAGATCGAGAGCTTTCTTTTGGTTGGTTACATGATAGGTTTTCGATAGCAAATTTTTTTTAGATTTTCGCGCCTTTTTTTTGATAGCAAATTTCTCCGTTATGGAGAGTGATATGCGAAAAATAACCTCTTCACGATGATTTTTAGATCGAGAGCTTTCTTTTGGTTGGTTACATGATAGGTGTTCGAGAGCAACTTTTTTTTAGATTTTCGCGCCTTTTTTTATAGCAAATTTCTCCGTTATGGAGAGTGATATGCGAAAAATAACCTCTTCACGATGATTTTTAGATCGAGAGCTTTCTTTTGGTTGGTTACATGATAGGTTTTCGATAGCAACTTTTTTTTAGATTTCCGCGCCTTTTTTTTTTATAGCAAATTTTTCCGTTATGGAGAGTGATATGCAAAAAATAACGTCTTCACGATGATTTTTAGATCGAGAGCTTTCTTTTGGTTGGTTACATGATAGGTTTTCGATAGCAAATAGTTTTTAGATTTTCGCGCCTTTTTTTTTTGATAGCAAATTTCTCCGTTATGGAGAGTGATATGCGAAAAATAACCTCTTCACGATGATTTTTAGATCGAGATCTTTCTTTTGGTTGGTTACATGATAGGTTTTCGATAGCAAATAGTTTTTAGATTTTCGCGCCTTTTTTTTGATAGCAAATTTCTCCGTTATGGAGAGTGATATGCGAAAAATAACCTCTTCACGATGATTTTTAGATCGAGAGCTTTCTTTTGGTTGGTTACATGATGGGTTTTAGATTTTCGCGCCTTTTTTTTGATAGCAAATTTCTCCGTTATGGAGAGTGATATGCGAAAAATAACCTCTTCACGATGATTTTTAGATCGAGAGCTTTCTTTTGGTTGGTTACATGATAGGTTTTCGATAGCAAATAGTTTTTAGATTTTCGCGCCTTTTTTTTGATAGCAAATTTCTCCGTTATGGAGAGTGATATGCGAAAAATAACCTCTTCACGATGATTTTTAGATCGAGAGCTTTCTTTTGGTTGGTTACATGATGGGTTTTAGATTTTCGCGCCTTTTTTTTGATAGCAAATTTCTCCGTTATGGAGAGTGATATGCGAAAAATAACCTCTTCACGATGATTTTTGGATCGAGATCTTTCTTTTGGTTGGTTACATGATAGGTTTTCGATAGCAAATAGTTTTTAGATTTTCGCTCCTTTTTTTTGATAGCAAATTTCTCCGTTATGGAGAGCAAATTTTTTTTAGATTTTCGCGTATTTTTTTTTTATAGCAAATTTCTCCGTTATGGAGAGTGATATGCGAAAAATAACCTCTTCACGATGATTTTTAGATCGAGAGCTTTATTTTGGTTGGTTACATGATAGGTTTTCGATAGCAAATAGTTTTTAGATTTTCGCGCCTTTTTTTTTGATAGCAAATTTCTCCGTTATGGAGAGTGATATGCAAAAATTAACGTCTTCACGATGATTTTTAGATCGAGAGCTTTCTTTTGGTTGGTTACATGTTAGGTTTTCGATAGCAAATAATTTTTAGATTTTCGCTCCTTTTTTTGGAAGCAAATTTCTCCGTTATGGAGAGCAAATTTTTTTTAGATTTTCGCGCCTTTTTTTTGATAGCAAATTTCTCCGTTATGGAGAGTCATATGCGAAAAATAACTTCTTCACGATGATTTTTAGATCGAGATCTTTCTTTTGGTTGGTTACATGATAGGTTTTCGATAGCAAATAGTTTTTAGATTTTCGCTCCTTTTTTTATAGCAAATTTCTCCGTTATGGAGAGTGATAGACGAAAAATAACCTCTTCACGATGATTTTTAGATCGAGAGCTTTCTTTTGGTTGGTTACATGATAGGTTTTCGATAGCAAATTTTTTTTAGATTTTCGCGCCTTTTTTTTGATAGCAAATTTCTCCGTTATGGAGAGTGATATGCGAAAAATAACCTCTTCACGATGATTTTTAGATCGAGAGCTTTCTTTTGGTTGGTTACATGATAGGTGTTCGATAGCAACTTTTTTTTAGATTTTCGCGCCTTTTTTTTATAGCAAATTTCTCCGTTATGGAGAGTGATATGCGAAAAATAACCTCTTCACGATGATTTTTAGATCGAGAGCTTTCTTTTGGTTGGTTACATGATAGGTTTTCGATAGCAACTTTTTTTTAGATTTCCGCGCCTTTTTTTTTATAGCAAATTTCTCCGTTATGGAGAGTGATATGCAAAAAATAACGTCTTCACGATGATTTTTAGATCGAGAGCTTTCTTTTGGTTGGTTACATGATAGGTTTTCGATAGCAAATAGTTTTTAGATTTTCGCGCCTTTTTTTTGATAGCAAATTTCTCCGTTATGGAGAGTGATATGCGAAAAATAACCTCTTCACGATGATTTTTAGATCGAGAGCTTTCTTTTGGTTGGTTACATGATAGGTTTTCGATAGCAAATAGTTTTTAGATTTTCGCGCCTTTTTTTTGATAGCAAATTTCTCCGTTATGGAGAGTGATATGCGAAAAATAACCTCTTCACGATGATTTTTAGATCGAGAGCTTTCTTTTGGTTGGTTACATGATAGGTTTTCGATAGCAAATTTTTTTTTAGATTTTCGCGCCTTTTTTCTGATAGCAAATTTCTCCGTTATGGAGAGTGATATGCGAAAAATAACCTCTTCACGATGATTTTTAGATCGAGAGCTTTCTTTTGGTTGGTTACATGATAGGTTTTCGATAGCAAATAGTTTTTAGATTTTCGCGCCTTTTTTTGATAGCAAATTTCTCCGTTATGGAGAGTGATATGCGAAAAATAACGTCTTCACGATGATTTTTAGATCGAGAGCTTTCTTTTGGTTGGTTACATGATAGGTTTTCGATAGCAAATAGTTTTTAGATTTTCGCTCCTTTTTTTTTTGATAGCAAATTTCTCCGTTATAGAGAGCAAATTTTTTTTAGATTTTCGCACCTTTTTTTTGATAGCAAATTTCTCCGTTATGGACAGTGATATGCGAAAAATAACATTTTCACGATGATTTTTAGATCGAGAGCTTTCTTTTGGTTGGTTACATCATAGGTTTTCGATAGCAAATAGTTTTTAGATTTTCGCGCCTTTTTTTTTATAGCAAATTTCTCCGTTATGGAGCGTGATATGCGAAAAATAACATTTTCACGATGATTTTTAGATCGAGAGCTTTCTTTTGGTTGGTTACATGATAGGTTTTCGATAGCAAATAGTTTTTAGATTTTCGCGCCTTTTTTTTGATAGCAAATTTCTCCGTTATGGAGAGTGATATGCGAAAAATAACCTCTTCACGATGATTTTTAGATCGAGAGCTTTCTTTTGGTTGGTTACATGATAGGTTTTCGATAGCAAATAGTTTTTAGATTTTCGCTCCTTTTTTTTTTATAGCAAATTTCTCCGTTATGGAGAGCAAATTTTTTTTAGATTTTCGCGCCTTTTTTGTTGATAGCAAATTTCTACGTTATGGAGAGTGATATGCGAAAAATAACCTCTTCACGATGATTTTTAGATCGAGAGCTTTCTTTTGGTTGGTTACATGATAGGTTTTCGATAGCAAATAGTTTTTAGATTTTCGCGCCTTTTTTTTTGAAATCAAATTTCTCCGTTATGGAGAGTGATATGCGAAAAATAACCTTTTCACGATGATTTTTAGATCGAGAGCTTTCTTTTGGTTGGTTACATGATAGGTTTTCGATAGCAAATAGTTTTTAGATTTTCGCTCCTTTTTTTTGATAGCAAATTTCTCCGTTATGGAGAGTGATATGCGAAAAATAACCTCTTCACGATGATTTTTAGATCGAGAGCTTTCTTTTGGTTGGTTACATCATAGGTTTTCGATAGCAAATAGTTTTTAGATTTTCGCGCCTTTTTTTTTATAGCAAATTTCTCCGTTATGGAGCGTGATATGCGAAAAATAACATTTTCACGATGATTTTTAGATCGAGAGCTTTCTTTTGGTTGGTTACATGATAGGTTTTCGATAGCAAATAGTTTTTAGATTTTCGCGCCTTTTTTTTGATAGCAAATTTCTCCGTTATGGAGAGTGATATGCGAAAAATAACCTCTTCACGATGATTTTTAGATCGAGAGCTTTCTTTTGGTTGGTTACATGATAGGTTTTCGATAGCAAATAGTTTTTAGATTTTCGCTCCTTTTTTTTTTATAGCAAATTTCTCCGTTATGGAGAGCAAATTTTTTTTAGATTTTCGCGCCTTTTTTGTTGATAGCAAATTTCTACGTTATGGAGAGTGATATGCGAAAAATAACCTCTTCACGATGATTTTTAGATCGAGAGCTTTCTTTTGGTTGGTTACATGATAGGTTTTCGATAGCAAATAGTTTTTAGATTTTCGCGCCTTTTTTTTTGAAATCAAATTTCTCCGTTATGGAGAGTGATATGCGAAAAATAACCTTTTCACGATGATTTTTAGATCGAGAGCTTTCTTTTGGTTGGTTACATGATAGGTTTTCGATAGCAAATAGTTTTTAGATTTTCGCTCCTTTTTTTTGATAGCAAATTTCTCCGTTATGGAGAGTGATATGCGAAAAATAACCTCTTCACGATGATTTTTAGATCGAGAGCTTTCTTTTCGTTGGTTACATGATAGGTTTTCGATAGCAAATAGTTTTTAGATTTTCGCTCCTTTTTTTTTGATAGCAAATTTCTCCGTTATGGAGAGCAAATTTTTTTTAGATTTTCGCGCCTTTTTTTGATAGCAAATTTCTCCGTTATGGAGAGTGATATGCGAAAAATAACCTCTTCACGATGATTTTTAGATCGAGAGCTTTCTTTTGGTTGGTTACATGATAGGTTTTCGATAGCAAATTTTTTTTTAGATTTTCGCGCCTTTTTTCTGATAGCAAATTTCTCCGTTATGGAGAGTGATATGCGAAAAATAACCTCTTCACGATGATTTTTAGATCGAGAGCTTTCTTTTGGTTGGTTACATGATAGGTTTTCGATAGCAAATAGTTTTTAGATTTTCGCGCCTTTTTTTGATAGCAAATTTCTCCGTTATGGAGAGTGATATGCGAAAAATAACCTCTTCACGATGATTTTTAGATCGAGAGCTTTCTTTTGGTTGGTTACATGATAGGTTTTCGATAGCAAATAGTTTTTAGATTTTCGCGCCTTTTTTTTTGATAGCAAATTTCTCCGTTATGGAGAGCAAATTTTTTTTAGATCTTCGCGCCTTTTTTTTGATAGCAAATTTCTCCGTTATTGAGAGTCATATGCGAAAAATAACCTCTTCACGATGATTTTTAGATCGAGAGCTTTCTTTTGGTTGGTTACATGATGGGTTTTAGATTTTCGCGCCTTTTTTTTATAGCAAATTTCTCCGTTATTGAGAGTGATAGACGAAAAATAACCTCTTCACGATGATTTTTAGATCGAGAGCTTTCTTTTGGTTGGTTACATGATAGGTTTTCGATAGCAAATAGTTTTTAGATTTTCGCTCCTTTTTTTTGATAGCAAATTTCTCCGTTATGGAGAGTGATATGCGAAAAATAACCTCTTCACGATGATTTTTAGATCGAGAGCTTTCTTTTGGTTGGTTACATGATAGGTTTTCGATAGCAAATAGTTTTTAGATTTTCGCTCCTTTTTTTTGATAGCAAATTTCTCCGTTATGGAGAGCAAATTTTTTTTAGATTTTCGCGTATTTTTTTTTGATAGCAAATTTCTCCGTTATGGAGAGTGATATGCGAAAAATAACCTCTTTACGATGATTTTTAGATCGAGAGCTTTCTTTTGGTTGGTTACATGATAGGTTTTCGATAGCAAATAGTTTTTAGATTTTCGCGCCTTTTTTTTTTGATAGCAAATTTCTCCGTTATGGAGAGTGATATGCGAAAAATAACCTCTTCACGATGATTTTTAGATCGAGAGCTTTCTTTTGGTTGGTTACATGATAGGTTTTCGATAGCAAATAGTTTTTAGATTTTCGCTCCTTTTTTTTGATAGCAAATTTCTCCGTTATGGAGAGTGATATGCGAAAAATAACCTCTTCACGATGATTTTTAGATCGAGAGCTTTCTTTTGGTTGGTTACATGATAGGTTTTCGATAGCAAATAGTTTTTAGATTTTCGCTCCTTTTTTTTGATAGCAAATTTCTCCGTTATGGAGAGCAAATTTTTTTTAGATTTTCGCGTATTTTTTTTTGATAGCAAATTTCTCCGTTATGGAGAGTGATATGCGAAAAATAACCTCTTCACGATGATTTTTAGATCGAGAGCTTTCTTTTGGTTGGTTACATGATAGGTTTTCGATAGCAAATAGTTTTTAGATTTTCGCTCCTTTTTTTTGATAGCAAATTTCTCCGTTATGGAGAGCAAATTTTTTTTAGATTTTCGCGCCTTTTTTTTGATAGGAAATTTCTCCGTTATGGAGAGTCATATGCGAAAAATAACTTCTTCACGATGATTTTTAGATCGAGATCTTTCTTTTGGTTGGTTACATGATAGGTTTTCGATAGCAAATAGTTTTTAGATTTTCGCTCCTTTTTTTTATAGCAAATTTCTCCGTTATGGAGAGTGATATGCGAAAAATAACCTCTTCACGATGATTTTTAGATCGAGAGCTTTCTTTTGGTTGGTTACATGATAGGTTTTCGATAGCAACTTTTTTTTAGATTTCCGCGCCTTTTTTTTTATAGCAAATTTCTCCGTTATGGAGAGTGATATGCGAAAAATAACCTCTTCACGATGATTTTTAGATCGAGAGCTTTCGTTTGGTTGGTTACATGATAGGTGTTCGATAGCAACTTTTTTTTAGATTTTCGCTCCTTTTTTTTTGATAGCAAATTTCTCCGTTATAGAGAGCAAATTTTTTTTAGATTTTCGCGCCTTTTTTTGATAGCAAATTTCTCCGTTATGGAGAGTGATATGCGAAAAATAACCTCTTCACTATGATTTTTAGATCGAGAGCTTTCTTTTGGTTGGTTACATGATAGGTTTTCGATAGCAAATAGTTTTTAGATTTTCGCGCCTTTTTTTTGATAGCAAATTTCTCCGTTATGGAGAGTGATATGCAAAAATTAACGTCTTCACGATGATTTTTAGATCGAGAGCGTTCTTTTGGTTGGTTACATGATAGGTTTTCGATAGCAAATAATTTTTAGATTTTCGCTCCTTTTTTTTTGATAGCAAATTTCTCCGTTATGGAGAGCAAATTTTTTTTAGATTTTCGCGCCTTTTTTTTGATAGGAAATTTCTCCGTTATGGAGAGTCATATGCGAAAAATAACTTCTTCACGATGATTTTTAGATCGAGATCTTTCTTTTGGTTGGTTACATGATAGGTTTTCGATAGCAAATAGTTTTTAGATTTTCGCTCCTTTTTTTTATAGCAAATTTCTCCGTTATGGAGTGATAGACGAAAAATAACCTCTTCACGATGATTTTTAGATCGAGAGCTTTCTTTTGGTTGGTTACATGATAGGTTTTCGATAGCAAATAGTTTTTAGATTTTCGCGCCTTTTTTTTGATAGCAAATTTCTCCGTTATGGAGAGTGATATGCGAGAAATAACCTCTTCACGATGAATTTTAGATCGAGAGCTTTCTTTTGGTTGGTTACATGATAGGTTTTCGATAGCGAATTTTTTTTAGATTTTCGCGCCTTTTTTTTATAGCAAATTTCTCCGTTATGGAGAGTGATAGACGAAAAATAACCTCTTCACGATGATTTTTAGAACGAGAGTTTTTTTTTGGTTGGTTACATGATAGGTTTTCGATAGCAAATTTTTTTTAGATTTTCGCGCCTTTTTTGTTGATAGCAAATTTCTCCGTTATGGAGAGTGATATGCGAAAAATAACCTCTTCACGATGATTTTTAGATCGAGAGCTTTCTTTTGGTTGGTTACATGATAGGTTTTCGATAGCAAATAGTTTTTAGATTTTCGCGCCTTTTTTTGATAGCAAATTTCTCCGTTATGGAGAGTGATATGCGAAAAATAACCTCTTCACGATGATTTTTAGATCGAGAGCTTTCTTTTGGTTGGTTACATGATAGGTTTTCCTCCATAACGCCGCTACCACAAGATGTCTTTCGTTAAAACGGTCTATTGTGTTTGTTGGAAACCAAAACATCGAACACACATCGAAACAGCTGATCCGGAGAGAAGTTTGTTTGAATCGTCAAGAGTGGAAAGACAGAAAGAGAGAGAGAAAATAAGTTGCCGATTCAGTACTACTAGCGACATCTATCGTAAATATTTTGAACCAAAAAATTACTAGATAAGTAACAAGTTTTGTGTAAGTTTTAAGGTTTATACACCTGCGCGGAGGGCCCTCTTAACTGTAGGTGAATTTAAAACTTTTCTCGATCTTTTATTCCATATGGGAACAATAAAGCTAAAGCGCATAAATGATTATTGGAAAACTAATCCGTTATTTAGTCTGCCAGTCGAAATATATTTCGAGTTTTTGTTCTTTTTTAAAAACAATTGTTACGTTTTGCACAAAAATAAAATAAATGTAAAAATTATTATCGAAAATCGAAATGCGCCCAGTGCGGTGGCGGCACATGGAACAAAATTTCAAACCATAAGCCAGCGCCGCGTCAGGAGAAAAAAAATTCATAATCTGCTTATCTAGATACAGTTTAACTTTAAACAATAAAATATATGACAATGTTTTGCAAAAATCGTACTGGCATTTAGATATTATTCGAAAATTATACCGGAGACGAATGTGTTAATACTATTTTTTTTATTGGTGAACCATTTTACCTATTTAAAGCACGCCTCAGCGAGTTTAAATCGAACTTTCAAAAACACGCGTTTTTAAAAGTTACCATGGCAACATCAACAACTCGAAAAACGAAGTCTAAATGACAATTTTTTTATTATTGATCTGACAGGAGTACTTTGTAACGTCAAAACCTTTATTCGAACAATATTTAACAATTTCAATTTTATAAATGATAATGGAAAGTACAGTTGGTATTGTATAGACTATAGAGAATTATATTAGAATTCATTTTTATGCACTGCGGTGACAACAATAAATCTTAAAGACAAAATGCAAATTAGTTTATGTTTTTCTCATTTCCATGACAACTCAAGGTATACTGATGTAGCATCACGAATTCAACCATTTTACATTATATTAGTTGTTATGTCAATTTCTTGTTGTTGTAGTAGTAATAGATACCCAGTATTTATAATTTCAAAGTGCACCATTAAAAAAAATAGCGTAAAGTATTCGTGGATAACTGGTCTCTAAAACACTTGCTCTATTTCGAGCACACTTCGTGCGTGTTTTAAAGACCCTAGTATCTACTTATACTTTAATATTCTAATAACGATTTACAAAATTTGAAAAACAATTTTCAAAAAACAGTTGGTTCTATCTTGCAGATATACCAACCCCGTTCACTTTAGAAGTGTAATTCAATGTCGAGAAGTAGTTGTTGCTTCTTAATGGACGGTCTGTTTTTTTTGAAAATTATTTTTCTAATTTAGTAAAGCGTTATAATAGTATTAAACTATTATTTTTTGACGTCAGGTAATTAATAGTCGTTAACAAAATATAGTATTCTACTCGCATATAATGGCTATTATTCACTTAAGTGAACCATCGTGAATAAAAGCCATCAATGCTTGTTGAATAATATACTATTATAAATAAAATTAATAAGTTCAAACCAAAAGATTGTTTTATTTATACATATAAGTTTATTGATTATTTTCATTTATAAAAGCTAATACAAAAGGTGTGTAACAACAAAGTAGAGAAATGCAAAACAATTTTAGTATACAAAAAAATTAATTTTTCCGATACTTTTGGTCTTTTCCCCACAAAAACCTAGGTACTATTGTTTCAACAGGGGGTATATATATAGTTATTGTTGTTGTTGAAGATGGTAGTGTTTTTTCCTTATTCGGTAGCTTCGGGGCTGGTAATTTTTTCTCTTGTAGGAAATCTCAAGTATCAGAGCAATTTGTTGTTGATGCATTAAAATATTGATAATAAACATAAACATAAGCAATAAGTCTTTTTCTTGTCGCAAATCTCACAGGACAACTTGTAGATTTAGAGAGACATACAAAACGAAATGAATTCTAATAAATGGATTTATACATTAAAGCACCAAGGTGGGGAGATCGTTTCCTACAGTTTTTATAAATACATATGTACGAATATTCAATATATTCATTTCTGATGTAGGTACCTATAATGGTAATGTAATAACAACAATTAACTACAGTTTGCTTCTCTATGCAGCAGAGCACATTACTAAAAATACATAGATATACTTATACATGTCTTCAAAGTTCATATACATTTTAGCCACAAAACAGGTGATTTTAGCCACAAAACAGGTGATTTTAGCTTTATATAGTCTGACCAATTTGCTAACTCAACGCTCACGCTTATATATTTTTTGTAAATTGAGTTTATTTATTTTAATAGTTTATAACAATTAGTAGCACCAATTTTTTGGTAGGTAATCGAGGCAATCTGAAAACTTGTCCTATACCTCTTCTCAGTGGCGGCTCGTGGTAAAAATTTTATGGTGTTCTGCAATTTTTGAAAAAAAGTTTACCTTGTAAGGGAGTTGTCTCCCATCGATTTTATCGTCCTTTCTCCGCCTTCAGTGTTGAGTATATAAAAATTTCAAATTGCTCAAACATATTTTTGCCAAAAAAATTAATATTTTTTAAAATTTAGGGGTTGGTTTAGCCCCGCTATTCACCAGCCAAGTCTGCAATTCCGTTTTGGGGTATAATAGGAGAGGTACACCTATGTAGGACAAGTTTCCAGTTTGCCTCAAATAACTACCCAAAAATTGATGCCCGAGCTTGGACTATAGATTTTGATTAGGACACAAGGATATGTTCCTAGTTCACCGAGTTAAGCTGTCAAATTTAACTGAATTTGAACTTTTATGTGTGAACAATTTCAGACAAATTTCACATTTGAAAGGTTATTCGCCAATGTGACAACGCATGTGTTTATTTAAACCGCATCGCCGAGTAAAAGATTTTAAGCAAATATAACATTGAAATGGCTTTTCGCCAGTGTGAACACGCATATGTTGAACTAAATTACTTTTAAGGGTAAGCATTTTGAGACAAATTTCACATTTATATGGCTTTTCACCTGTGTGAATACGCATATGTCGATCTAAAATAGTTTTAGCTATAAACGATTTAAAACAAATTTCACAAGTAAATGGTTTTTCTCCTGTGTGAATACACGTCATGTGTTGATGTAAATTAGCTTTAGATAAAAACGATTTAAAACAAATTTCACATTTAAACGGTTTTTCTCCAGTGTGAATATGCCTATGATAATCTAGACCACCTCTAGCTGTAAACGATTTGAAACAAAGTTCACACTTGAATGGTTTTTCACCAGTGTGAAAATTGGTATGTTTCTTTAAACCACCCCACAGTCTAAAAGATTTCAAGCAAATATCACATTGGAATGGTTTTTCACCAGTGTGGAGTCGCATATGTTCAACTAAATGACTTTTACCAGTAAACAATTTGAAACAAATTTCACATTTGAATGGTTTTTCGCCAGTGTGACAAAGCATATGACGATTTAAAAGGCTTCGCCGACTAAAACATTTTGAACAAAGATCACATTGGAATGGTTTTTCTCCTGTATGACAACGCATGTGTTGGACTAAATTACCTTTAAATGTAAACAATTTAAAACAAACTTCACATTTGAATGGTGTTTCCCCTGTGTGAAGACGCATATGTTTATTTAAACTTCCTCTCTCGGTATAAGTTTTCGTACAAATATCACATTTAAAAGGTTTTTCACCAGTGTGAACTCGTAAGTGTCTAATTAAATTACTTATAGGTGAGAAAACTTTGAAACATATTTTACATTTAAGTTTTTCGAGTTTTTCAGCAGTGTCAATTTGCTTGTGATTATTAAAAGTTCCTCTCTGGCTAGATTTTAAACTTATGTTACTTTTGAATGGATTTTTACCAGTGTGAAGTAGCATGTGCTCAACTAAATGAATTTTATGTGTGAACAGTTTCAAGCAAATTTCACATTGTAATGTTTTTTTGCCAATACTTTTAATTTCAACTATTCTGGAAAGTATTTTTTTTGTTTTAAATCGTTGATATTTCCATTTTTTATTCTGACTTTGTTTCATTCTGTAGTTACTTGGGTGGCCCATATAAAAATGTGTTTTCTTGACAAAATGATACATTGAAATATGGTAGAATAGGTCAAATTTTCTAGTGTACAAATTTCCACATAGTTTACAAATTAAAATACTTCCAGGCAATAGCCAAGGCTTCAGATGGTTCCATTTCACAGGCATTTCTGAAAATAATAAATTATTATATAGAGGGTTGCCCAAAGTAAATTCCACATATCGCAGTTGAAGAACAATTTTATTAAATCATATCCAAAGCTTCATTTAAATAAAAAATTGCATGATAAGTTTCAAATTTAGTACCAAGTTATTCCCACGTCTTACAAACTATATATATACCTACATAGGTATTTTGCTCTGAAACTAGTACTTGTTTGTCTATTTTCATTTAGAAAATTAAGTTTTCATATCCAGCATCTAGTAAACTGGTAGATGAGTGTCACATAGCTAGTAAAATGTTCTGGTATAACTTACCAACAGGAACATGTACATTTTATAGTATAATTTTAAAAACTTTACTGACAGTTCTTTGTGAGAAATATCAATGCTATTAAGTCCTGTAGTAAAATTGAATAAAATATAGTTGTCAAGTATCGCCAACGGTTCCAGAATTCCCAACTTAGTAAAATATAGTTAATATAATTGTGGAACTATGTACTATTTAAGCTAGGTGTAATTAATTGGTACAAATGAGTATTTTGTAATGTTTAATTTGGTATTATTTAACCATATAAGTAGACTTTTGTTTGTTCAGTTAATAAATAAATAAGATTTTACCAAATAAATATTTACATGGAAAAAAAAATTACATAGAAACAAATTGTTTTGTGAAGACCATATCCCCATGATGTACGGATTTCAAGAAACTTCTGTTACACTTGGTATTTCCACTCAGACCCCTTCATAAAACATATTGCATTTAAAAAGAATTGAGGGAGTGAAAAATTCATGTTATCATGTTTGGTCGACAACTTTACCTATGAACATAATTTTGTTGTTTTGTTGTACCTATACTGTTTAAGAAACATATGATGGATCTAGTTATATCAAGAAGATCTGCCGTTTGATTATAAGACAATTTGCATTGTAGATAGTTCTTACTAGACATCTGAATACCGATTTTCCTACTCCAACCTAGTTGTGTTTGCCTCAAGGTACAAGCTAAATTTACATACCTTTTTTTGATTGTTCTCTGTCCTTTGTATGAACTAAGTGATTATTTTTGTATGCACCATCAACAACTTTGCAAATTTCACTTTTAGAGTTTACAGATGTTAGTTGTGGATTTTCAGTTCCTGATTCGACATCGTTCTCCTGTTTTATTGAAACTAATTCGTTTTTTATAACATAACTTATTTGATTAGTGTATTTTTCCTTTCTCCAGGTTTCTTCAACATTTTCATTGGAAAAAAAATTTTCCTCCGTTTCAAGTTTGAGTTCTTCAATGAAAAAATCGCCTGGTTCTTGTTTCACCTCCATGGTTATTAACATTTAGTTTAGCATTTGGATTTATATTTATAAACGGCTTCGTTTTACTACCAATTTGGTTAAAAAAATAGAAATTACGAATAACAGGTGATAGTTGTAAAAATCGAGGATAGGTATGTAATGTATAGTAGGGATGCGCGATACTAACCGATATTCCACTGTATCGATACTTTTATTTCCGATACTCGATATTTTGTATCGATACTATGCTTTTCGATGCATTCCAAGTATCGATAAATTTGTAGTGTATCGATACGTTGCGATAAGGGATTTTTAGTGGTAGCGGCAAGTGGCGTTATCTATAGTGATGAGCAATATCGTGATTTTATAATCACGTTGTGAAATGATGTCGTGCTTTTTTTAACGAAACTAAAAATAAAAAACGAGAAATTGAGTTCTTCGAGTTAATTTTGAGGTTATGTGAAAAAGTCACCAATGAAAAAGTTGTAGATTTTCACAAGATCTACAACTTTTATAATCAACTTTTTATTCTAGGAACACAACTTTGGCCGGAAATCGCAATAATGTCTTTTTCCACCCCCCAAAAAAAGTGTGTTTTACCGAAAAAACGTTATAACTAGAAAAATTTCCAATATTTCAATTTGAAATTTTTTTTCGTGGTTTGTGACTATCAAAGCTACCTTCTACTAAATTTTCATCAAAATCGAACATTTTTTAACGAAACCAAAAATAAAAAACGAAAAATGCAGTTTTTTGCGTTTTTCGAGCTAATTTTGAAGTTATGTGAAAAAGTCACCAATTAAAAAGTTGTAGATTTTCTCAAGATCTACAACTTTTATCCTCAACCTGTTTTCTCTAGAACCTCAACTTTGGCCGGTAATCGCAATAATGTCTTTTTCCACCCCCCAAAAAGGTGAATTTTACCGAAAAAACGTCAAAATTAGGAAAATCTCGGATGATCGTTAACGTATCGATAAATTAAGATTCGATATTCTACTGTATCGATACTTTACGTTCCGATCCGTATCGATACTTTCTAGTGTATCGCGCAACCCTAATGTATAGGGCATGTCTACCAACTGACAAGTTGACACTTATGACAATGGATATATTTTAGATTAATAATTTGTTTGTTTTTTATTGATGTAATCTAACCTAAGGTTGGCGATTCTTTCCAAAAAAGATCGATTTTTCAATCGATTCGAATCGTAACCTGATGAATCGATTCATAAAAAAATCGAGGTCTAAAAGATCGATTTCCAAAAAATCGATTTTTTTCAAGTTTGTATTTACAATGTAAATATAAAGCCATTTTATGAAAAACAAGAAAGATTCCATAAAAAACAATTTCTGGGATCTCTTATCAGTAAAATCATGGATTTTTTAGTTCAGGGAATTCGATAATAACAATTATTTTTATTACCATATCAAAGAATCAGATCAGATATAAAAGAAGACATTTATTTTCTAAATGTATTTTTTACATTAAAAAGTTAAGAAAATAGATAATATAGCTTTTAGTTCCCAAAACCAAACCAGAAAAAATCGAATGTCGATTTTAAAGGGTGACATATCGATCCACTGAATCGATTCAGTACAACATATCGATTTAAAAAATCGATATATTTGGCCCTAGGAATCGATTCTTCGATTTCAGATCGCCATCCCTAATCTAACCTTCCTTACCTCTGGATGTAATGATCCTTTTTATTGAAAACAGTTAGATATAGCTTTTAAAATACCGAAGCAATTGAAACAATGTCGTAAAAAGCACTAAATCAAAATAAAATAACTATTAAGACCACGTGTTTTGCAGAAAACCCTTGTTTATCTCAGGGTCGTCCTAAGGAAAACTGTAAACAAGCATTTTCACTGTTTTCAGCACAACCAAAGAATACACACACGTATTATTTCTCTATGTACACACAACACATAGGGTCAATTAATGCACCTGTTGCCGGCCAGTTAAGTTACTATCGAATTTTAAAAAATCGTATTTTAGTTACCAATAATCATTTTCTAATTTTCAATACACAGAATAATACTTCAATATCATTTGAATGGAGATTTTACTTCACACAATGAATTATGCAATTGAAATAAATTCTGGTATAAATTATAAAAAAAACGTCGTTTTTTCCCGTTTTCGGCCATGTTGTGCTTCAAGTCGGCCAGAAACATACCTACTTTCGGCCATCGGCCGAGAAAAGAACCATCTTTTGACCACCATATGAATAATTAGCTCGGCCAAGTATATGCCTATTATCGGCCGCCGGCCGGAAAGACGACTATATGTCGGCCGCTTTTTAAGCAAAGACATTTTTGAGTACCTAGGTAGGTGGTAGATAAATTAAATTATAAAAGCAGTAATGTATACAATGATAAAACATAAAACTATAAATTCGAACATATAAAATACAAAACGAAACACATTAGGTATTGAATTTACTGTTTGGACCCTTACTTTGTGGAATCTACTCATATTAATGTTATAAATGAAACTAACTGTTTGTAATTAATTCCACTATTTAAATAGTGGAATTAATTAGAAACAGTTAGTTTCATTTATAACATTAACATTAGGTATAAAAACAACAAATAAATAGGTACCTATAAAATGAAATATTATTCTGAAACAAAACTTTGTAGGAACTACGAAAACAAAACAAAAAATGCACCTGTAATCCTGTTCTGCTGCCACAGAGTAAGGTAGATCACTGAGTTCTGTACAATGTAGGTGATACCACCTTGGACAAAAGTCACAGCCGATATTCCTTTCAGCCTCTTCCTCGGCATCGCTAACTAATTCATCATCACACATGGGCGAGTTGTACCAACAGTCGGCTAAACCTGGTTTATTTAACCATAGGGTTAAATTTAACAAAAGTTTAAACCGGTGCGTGTTGTACCAGCGGTGTTTTCGTGCAGTTTTGTTAATCAATCATTTTGAAAGGTTGGTATCAATGAATGTTAGACGAATGAACTACTGTGGGGTAAATTACTTACGTTTTGCCAAATAGAAAATATAAAAGAAGAATTTTTAATGCGATTCTAACCTCAGTTCCTGAAGTGTTTGCTTTTGCATATTATTTTATTTACTGAAAATGAATAAGAATAAAAAAAGGTCAGAAAACTTTACGGCCAAAAAAATCTTCGTCATCACTGAAATTTGGTAAATCAGGAAATTCCATTATTAAAATTTGGTAAAAATAAAAAATTTACAGAATCGACTGACACAAAGTTTTTAGGTTAGAAAACTAGGATTATTATTTTAACCACTCACTTTTGGGCGGTTAACAAACCCGTTGGCAAAACTCTGGTTACTCACTGATCCAGTCTGGTACAACACCCATTCTGCTTAAACCATTAGTTATGTTTTAAACCTTGTTGGTACAACTCGCCCTATGGACATTTAATTTTTTTCCTCTTAGGCGAATTCGAAACTTATTTTTTGGCAACATTTTTTCTCACTTTTTCTGTCTTTGGCTATTTGTACTCTTTCTTTAAATCCCGCTCCTCTTTACTTTTTTTGTTTTTCCAGTTTGCATTTGTCTTCATTTTCTTTTTTGGTATAATATTCCCTCCATGAAATGTTAGACTCGCAAAAAAAATTATTGGCTGCAAACTGCATATCTCCCTTCATTTTGCTCTGTGCTTCTTGCCAAAGACGAATATGCTCGTAATGTTCTTTTTCTATTTCCTCTTTTTCTTCATTGTTTTCTGTGTTATTTTTTTTTCACTTGAAACGTATCACACTTATTACACGTGTCCTTGAGAGTTTTGAACTTTTGGTTGAATTTTTCATAAAAAATCCTTTTGTATTTTGTAAAACTTACTATACCCGTTTTTCTGCCATCAACATAAAGCTGGTACATTTTTGTGAGCGTCATCTCTGGGGGTAGAAATTCTGATTCGGTCTCAGCTCTTCTATAATGGGATTTTTAATTGAGAAATGTCTTTATGTGGTCTATTACTTCTTTTTCTGTACCTGTACCTCTCTTATCGGTAATACTGTTTTCTTGTCTAATTTTCACTATAATGCACTGTTAACACGTTTTGTTGATACTCGTAAGGTTTTTGTGAACATACCTCGACATATTACAATTTTGTTCAAAGTATACTCTCTAACATATTGTTTTTGCTTCTTGGGCACTTGATCACTGAGCTTTCTTTTTATTTTGGGTTCTTTAACATTGGCGGCTATATACAAATTTTGTGCCAAATAAGATCCAAGTTATGAAAACTTCTGGTATTCGTTTCGACATTGCTCTTCTGATATTTTTGTAGCACATGATAATGTACATTGGCAATCAAATAGACAAATTCCTTGGCTTTAACTATTTCCTTTTTGTAGTTAACATATTCATTTCGTTTATATCTATTCATTTTCCTTTCACCCCTTGACATATTACCGAACTTCCTTTTTCTGCCTCTTTTTGGTCTTCCCTGAGATTCCACACTTTCCCTTTCTTCCATATCTGTTGACGATTCCATATCTACAGGTAATAATGTTGTGTACTCTTTTTTGTTGTTCATCAGCTGCTGTCATATCATCTGTTTCGTCCAAAGTTGATGTAGATCTGCTCTAAAATATGGCATGACTATAAACCACGTTAAGAGATAATAATATATCTGTGATCTGAAAAAAGAAACAATAGCTTACCTTCTGGGTTGGAGGTAATAATTCACTTAGCTCAAAGTCTGGATCTTTAATGGAGTCATCTGAGAGATTCTCCAGTAATTTCTCAACATCAGAATCAAGTTCTGGTGCTTCTGAGGAATCGTCAGAGAAACGTTGCATGTCTGCGGTTGGAATACTAGTACATGCTGCTTAGCCCTCTGAAAAAATGGTGCTTATTAATAATTTAAGAACAATTCAATTATTATGTAAGAAATATAGTAGATACGTACCTTTATTCTCTATACCTACAGTTATGTCAACACCACAGGCTCTAAGCATGTTTTTACACCGCTGTGAAACCATATTATTCAGCTTTTTTTCACTCATGGCGCCAAAAAATACAGTACGAAGTCTTCAAATGCACTGAACAAAACACTTGACCGTTACGAATAATGCAAAAAAGAACCATGTGCCTTCGAGATAATAATTCTAATAACATTATTTTGCAAAAAAGAACCAATTCGCTTGGTTCTTTTTTGTAAAACATTTTATGACTTTTATATGTTTTGCGATGGCTCTTCTGGTTCTTTTTTGCAAAATGTATTATCTATATTTACGCAGCTTATCGTGCATTTAGCTCGGTTTTCAGGTTTTTGTCGCTTCGTTCCTTTTCGCATAACTACGTCCAATTATTAAAGGACATATTGAGGAACCACAAAAAAATTCTAGTCATTAGATGATTATTAGATTTAAATAATTCGACACGGCAACATCAATGGAATCCAGCAAAATTAATAAATAAACTTTGACATTGTTTATGTTGGCATAGGATAATAAGTCTGCTTATTCTTCTAGTATGATCATTGTTCGGAGGTCGCCGCATTCTCCACACCTTCCGCCCGTCAGCGATTCTCCAGAGGTTGACTATAAAAAGTATTTTTTTTCTCGCTAACCATTCGCTAGCCGAAGGATTCATCAGCGAGCGATTCTTTTCGGCGTTTGGCCAGATATGAATACCACTATATATTACTCCACGTTCTAACAAACGTTACAGACTTGAGGTTGCATCGGTGATTTCAATGAAACGGAAATTTTTAAAATAAATTTTAATGTATAATTTTATTCAACAATGTTTTCCTTCTATAACGTCAATTATAAAATTTAATTGTTATATAAATATAACGAAAATAAAATTATTAATTAATGAAATTCGACAATCTATCAAATATATTGCTACACTGGAAATAATTATATTTAGACTCGAATTAATAGTAATTTATTTGTTAAAATGCAATTATACACAGTACAACTAACAATGTAATTAAACGAGTTAAAAATTTCAACAAAATATTCGAATACTTGTTTTGGGTAAATGAGATTTATGTAATAAAATATAAAATATTACAACATGGAGATATAATACTTATAGCTATTCCTAAAATAACGAACAACAAAAAATTTTGTGCATAGTATTGCAACTAATCTATGGATCAGAAAAATGTCTTGTTACGACAAGAAACCTAAATTTCTAAATTTTGTTCCCCTATATACATTTTTTTATATAAGAACTTTACAATACAATACTATACTAGTTTTATACCTTATACAAACAATATATTTTTTTAAATACCGACCAACTCTGTACAATTGACACGCTGTTCCTATCTCTTTAAAAGCCAATTTTATCATCACAATTTACCGATTATTGCACAACTGTTTACAACCAAAAATCTAAAAGGAAGATCGTATCTTGCACAGTATCATCATTTCAATTAGGTGAATCTCAAAAAGCGACCATTTTTAAGTACAAAAGTCTTACCATTAACATTATTTATTTAAATATCTCACAGCGCAATCTACAGTGGTTCATAAAAAAGTGGAACAACTCCATCAGACATTTGTGAATAAGACTTGAGTAGAGTCAACTTTTACATAATCATTTTCAAATTTTTTAAACATAGCTTATTAGTTCATAAACTTCAACATCCCCACATCTAACCACAATCCAAAATTCTATATTGACAAAAAACCATCTCGGTTTTGTAGTTATTTGTTTAATTAATTACAAAGTTTTGAGTCAGATGCCGAATTTCTGCATCTGGCATTTCTAGTATGGACATATAGATAAGTCCAATTATATCGGCCATAGACCGAATTATCCATCTGACTCCAACATACGTATAACTCTCACTTCGTTCTCACATATTTTCTTCATAGTCAATAGTTATTTCAATACCTGTCAAACACTTTTATCTTATTCAGTATACATTTTCAAGTCATTCTGATTCCATTCTTCCCCAAAAAAGCTCAATAAAACAATGTGAACACAAAGTAGAGAATTTTTATGTTCAAAGTAACTTTCTGTATCCTATCACAGACACATGTTCATTTAAACAGTTTTACTTTAATTAGGTCTTTTCTTTGTATGTTTAAACATTGTTTCATTATTATCCAAGACTACATCTTCAAGTGTAAAGTTAGCAAATTAGATTACATTCCTCATCTGTCTTTTTAGCACAGTTAACACTGTATTGCCCTGTATTGAATGTAATTCAAAACTGGTGTGGAATACAAGACTACTTATAAACTAACTGAGTGCAATCAATAAGTTTATCCTGGGTCACACAGGAATTCTGGATAACAAAGTAGTGGACCAATTGGAGGTCAATCTCAGTGTATAGGCACTGAGCGACAACTGAAATTCCCTTTAAATCTGATCAAGATGAACTGCAAAGCATGTGTCTATTGAAATGAGATAGCAGGCTTAAGATAAGCCAAAGTATTTGTTCAAAACTGAAAACAGAAGTCTTGCTGAATATGGACAGAATAGGGCTGCTCTAAAACGCAGTGTCGCCTTTGCCTAGAAGAAGATCAATCGGCGGAACACATTCTGTACTACTGTGTGGCTGCTGAACGAATCGAACTACATACTTTAGTAATTGCGTTTTTGCGCCCTGAGGATGTAGATAGACTTACCCCTTCACAGATTATTAACTTATTTGGGAAAATCAAACTTAAAGGGTTAATCTAAATTGGAACAGGGAAGAATAAACAGAAATCTCGCAGTGCATGGTTCTATACAGACCACTCTCAGAAACCAAACCTGCATGTTTCTTGAAGGACTTCACACGATCTGATTATCTCAATTTGCTACACATGTACTGTGTAGTTTTTGTAGCTTCACAATTTCCATTTTTATTTTAAGAAGGTAAAACCATCAATTCACTTTTATCTGCTTTTCTATTTTAATTGTTTAAGTGAAATTGTAATAAAATTTTTGCATTAGGGATTAAACCATTTTTAAAACACTCACATTTCATTTCGGTCCTTACTTTTTTACAAGCAACTGTATAGAAAATATCCAATAATTAAAAATGTAATTTTTAGCTTATCAGTCAATCAAATAAATAATTTTAGTAAAAACATTTTCACGAATATTTTTACATACTTTTACGTTTGGTTGCTTTTTAAAACCCTATAAATCTTTTTGTATTGGTACAAAAAGACATATGACAAACAAGTTAGCCAGTACTTTAACTTAAAATAAATGAAAAAGTACAGAGTATTACATATTGTTTTTTTTTCGGACAAGATTGTCTAGACGTATATATTTTTAATCAGGAGGTAGGTAGCTAAAAAGCTTAAATTTATTCCGAATGTGCGGTCTGACATCTTCTTTCTGCAAAAAAATCAAACAAAACTGTTACAGCCACATAATTCAAAACTGCAAATAAAAGTAAGTGCAATATATACTTTTAATAAGAATAATAAGGTCCTCCCCTATTCATCAAATATATTATAAAAGTGAGGAAGGAAAATGTATTTTTTCTTGTATCCTCGCTTCGAAAATAAATATTGAGATGCGGTTTTTACCATTTTTTAAAATTCCATTTCATAAATGATTAAAAAATATAGCATCGCATTCGAGGATTCCCAAAAAAAAATTGAAAACACAACAATTGTTCAATCACCGCCACCTAGCGACCGTAAAAACCATTGGAATAAAATAATGATATAAAATTGTATTAGGCATTGAATTCCCTTTCAAATGATACTAAGTTTGTCAATATCCATAAAGCGGAACAAAAGTTATAACAGTTTTATTGAGTCAGCTTTCCCACTCACCCTTACCAGTTATTTTACAAGATAGAGGAAAAGTACTGGAGCAAACTTACGTAACATGATCTAATGATTACGAATATTTAAATTTTGTGGTACTATAACGGTACATTTATTATAGAAAAATGATGTTTTTGTGATATTATTGTGAACTACGTCCTCTAGCGGTGGAGTAGGAAACTTTAAAATCATTTCCAGGAATTTCTCGTATGCGAGTTTGTAATACAGATTTTTTTCTCTAAGCTGTACGATAAATAGTTTCTGAGATACAGCGGGTTACCTCTCTCAATCAGACACCCGGTACATATCTAATGATAAAATTAAAAGTATGGGAGAAGAAAAAATAGTGTATGCAATTCTCATTTAAATGCTATGAAAAATATTCTATAATAAATAAACTGACAATTGTATAATAATATACAACAAATACTTACCACTGTTACGAGGCTTTCCAAAAATGGTAACAATTTCATGAGTTCTGAATCACTTCTGTCTTCAAACCAACTTTCGATGGGGATGCCATTATTTAGCTAAAGCAAACAAATACATTTTAAAATCGTTCATAAATCACAAGATCATTCGATAAAAAATATTTCCTTTATATACATTTTTTCCACCAGCAATATCAGTAGTTAGATTAATTGGACCAGAGCCCCTCTGAGGCGTTGCAAAAAGGGCTACAGAAAAGTGAGTAGTCCACAAATCCATAAAATGGTGGAGAAATTCGCCAAAGCGGAGATATTTCATACTAGAACATTCGCCAAAGTTTGCGGCAGACTTAATGTGTTAAGAGGGCCCTCCGCGCAGGTGTATAAACCTTAAAACTTACACAAACCTTGTTACTTATCTAGTAATTTTTTGGTTCAAAATATTTACGATAGATGTCGCTAGTAGTACCTCATCGGCTTTTATTTATGCAACTTATTTTCTCTCTCTCTTTTTGTCTTTCCACTCTTGACCGTATAGGTATAAAGTATTGTATTTATCTAAGCTCTTAACGATTCAAACAAACTTCTCTCCGGATCAGCTGTTTCGATATTTCGGTTTCAAACAAACACAATTTCTGCCAGCAAATATTTTTATTTTCAATCGCAATAGGTAAATTATGATTTCATTTATTTGCTATTTTTACTCAACAGCTAGTATGTTTATTTTACCTATAGGTATTCTCGTTACTTCTTTAATTTGTTTCTGTACTTTTATAGGTTAATTTTGAAATTAAAATAATATTCCAATCATTATCGTCGTTTCTCTATATTTTCAAGTTTTATAGGTATATCGAGATTTATAATTTCCATTTATTGAGAAGTAGGTAAGTACCTAATGATAAAATACAAAGCAAACCAAGGCGACCTAACAAAAATCCATTGGAATTATCTGAATGAAAAAACCATGGAGGCTATACAGAAAAAACACTGCAAAAAGCTTATCTTGTGAATATTTTCACATGATAGGTTACCTATAGATATAATATATGCAACACAACTTACAACCCATTATTAATTATTACGGACCATTTTTCATTTTTTTAAAATAATTTATTGAATACGAAATAAACTAGGTATAATATATACATTAGATATCAAAATTTAAATTAGATGTATTTTTGCTCAAGAGTCTCAAGTAGGTATAGGTAGGTAAATTTATTTTGGACAATTTCAAAAATTACAAAGAAAAGATGTTTAGAATTAAAAATAACTTCTAAATATTTAACACATTGTTTTACATCAAAAATTTTTTTATTTCAGAGAAAATGTCGAAAAAATTATTTTTTTGATCTAAATAAACAATATTGAATACCTATTTGAAAGTTATTTTCAATTCTAAAAATCTTTTCATTTTTAAAAGATTACTCATTTTAAAATATGTTTATACAAAAAGGAACTGAATTTGACCGTTTTTCGCTAAAAAATTTTAGAAACTTCAGTTTTTTTACCCATTCTACGGACCTACCCTCATTCCAAAAATAATTGAAGCCACATAACTAGTAGGTACCTACTGATAAGATAAGAAAGCAGATTGAAGGAAAAAATAAATAAAGCTCAGATATACCAAGTCTATGACGAAGAAGCGCTATTGCCATTTCTAGAGTAGGTAGACGAAATTAATTTTTTAGACTTCCTTTGTTTTACAATATTTTTCTAATCAACAACTAACACTATTACTAAGACATCCTTTAATAATAATTATTTGGGTTCTTATTTTCTTTCATTGTTTTAAATGCTTATATAATCAATTAATTTGCAAGGTAATTTCGACTAGGTATATTGACAAGACAAAGTTACCTACAAAACATTTATGCTTCGAAATTTTTTAAAATGTAATGTTACCTACCTCATTCATTAATTTTATTCAACAATTATTATTACCTATGGCAAGCTAAAAACTAGATAACCATCCTCATCTCATTTTATCGTCATAATGGAGAGGATTATTAAATTGTAATGATTTCTAGGGATAATTTTTACATTTGGCATCGAAGCTTTAGAATCCAAAAGAGCCAAGTAAAATCGTAAAATACAGAATGCTGCATTCACAACCGATGTTGCCATTATACGAAAATCCTCAAACAAGGAGAAACATTTTTTTAACAAAAAAATCTATGCACGTCTGCACGTCATAAGATATTAGGTATATTTTTACGTACTTGCAATATCTATATAGTGACCATTTTACCTGTACCTATGTTAGGTATCTTATGTTTTCAAAATTCGATATTCGTCTTCGTACCTAGAGTGTATTTGTGTATTAGTCATAATGCAAATTGTGATTAATTTTTGGGTTTCCAAAATAGAAATATATCAGGTAAGTATGTACTTATATTTTGTTATTGTTTCATTTCAGATAATTGTAGGTTTTTCATTATTATTTTCTCGTTACAATAACTAGGTAAGTAAATTCAACATTATTTTTATAGTTGTGGCAACTATGTAAATCCTAAACATTTACGTTTATTGTGCAAAAAACGAACAAATTCGACTGGGTAAGGGCAGCGTGTGTTTTTAGATCCAGGGGCAATTGAATATAACCAGAATATAACCAAAGAATACACCAAAATAACTAAGTCACAACACAAGGGGGTTGTGTTGTGCTAATAGTAGCAGATGTTACTTTGTTGTGTATGTCTGCGATAATATAGATCTTTATATAAAGGAAATTGAGATAGATAGAAAAATATGGGCCGAGAAAAAAAGAAGAATGCGTCTGAAACTGAAGCAATTCTATACAGAATGTATAGCTCCTGAAATAATCAGAAATCAAATAGGAAAAGGACAGAAATGCATTGACCCCCCTTATATCAAGCAATCAATATCAGAATATGAGAAAAAGAAGTCTGGCAAGACAGAATCCAGATAATTAGGGCAAATATATGGATGCCGATACTAATGCGTAAGTAAAAACACTAACAAGACTTGTTTACAAAAATCTAATTTCTTTTCATTTTCAGAACTGACAAGTGACACAGGTCCAAATAATTTTCATATAGCAGTGTTCGCTATAACTATTCAGTAAGTTAAAAAATGTCAAAACCTATTTAGAAGAAACATCTTATCTTTATATTTCATTTACAGTTCTGATTATGTAATTAAAACGAAGCCTGATGTAACTGCCCGCACAACTCCAAATAATATTCCACATACCTAGCAGTGTTCGCTATAACCATTCAGTAAGTAAAAAAATGTCAACACCTATTTAGAAGAAACATCTAATTTTTTTATTTCATTTACAGTTCTGATAAAATGGATTGTTTAAAACTTTTGCTGAAATGAGTTTGAAATAATTTTGTTAGTACAAATTTTATTTGGAGTATTTAAAATTGAAAATGTTTTTTTTTCAGTCTTTATAAGTATGTGTATCAAGACTTCAGTATGTCGATGGGGTCACCACCCCTTTGTGAGTATAGTATAATTTAGTATAGTATAGTAATGATAATTTTATTAATTTTTATAGAATATTTTTGATTCGTTTCTTTTCAATAAAAACATACATACACCTATTTTTGCTGTGATTTTTTTTGAATAATTAATAAGGATCATTGAAAAAGCAGACATGTCTGTTTATTGCTATAATAAACATTTTTATAGTTTACCTAATTAATTAGCATATCTTTCTGTATTATAATTAATATAAAAACTGCCTACTTACTCTGTACTTCAAATTTGTAATACTACAATTAAACAAAAAGATTGCCTAAATAATTTGTTTTTGTTTTCAATAAAAGAAGACATTTTTGGTATAATTTACTTGAATAATTAAGATTAAGAAGAGTCAATGGAAAAACAGGCATGTCCGTTCATTACAAACAGGAGGAAAACTGCAAAAAGTATTTATAATAACATTTCGATACATCACCTGGAAAAATTGAAGATCAAAAATATATAACATTTTTATTCCTGTGTTTCGAAAATAAAAGATTACAACAGTATAGAATAGAATACGAAATGTCTATTTTGGTCAATTAGTAGAATGCATTTATTACTATCACCAATGTAGTTTTTCTCACTAACTCGGGTGGCCAATGTATGTATGCTGATGAAGTCTATGGTTGTGTACAGGTCCCCGGAGGAACCAAAAGGCCCCGATATGGGGATCAATAAATATAGGGCACTTTTTTGTGGGATCACTAACAGTAGCTAAAAATATTTGTGGTTTATTTCACACCTATAGACACTAAACACGTTTCTTGTGATGGAGCACATGTGGAGTAAATATAAAGAGCATTTACGAAGCACAAATTTACTTTTTCAGCATGAAGATTATTTTATTATAACCACTTACAAATATTTACAAGCTCGGCTATAAACAATAATAAATAATTTGAAATATTTTTATGGACACAAATCCGTCATCATCTGTCATTGAAGTTCCATCCATACAGCGCCATCCATCAAGACGGTGGAACGTCTGAACTAATGTTCGTTTCCAAAATTTTGTATGCAACAAATCTCAAAAAATACAATGATTTGAGATTTCATATTTTCAGAATGGAATTCTCTAGGCTTTCTTTTGGGGATCAGATCTTGGCGTTCAAATTGGTGACCACAAATTGTCAAAACTGTCAAAAACATACCATCACATAATGGCTAATATCTTTTTTATAACAATATAAAACTTAACCAAAATACCTGATCCCCAAGACAAAGGTCCAAGTTATATTGTGTTAAAATTTCAACACTTAATTTTACTGCGTTCTTTAGATTTGTTGTTTACAAAACGACCTAAATTTTGTTGCAAGTCAGGGGTGCCAACAGTTTTGAGCTGTGCGCGCTCTTAAGAGAGGAATATTGACAAAAATGTGGTGAGTCTGCTAACTGAGCACTGTAAGCTTGATAGGCACTTGAAGCTGATTGGAATGACAGACGAAGCCATGTACAGATTCTGTCAATTAGAGGAAGAAACTGCACAACACATTCTATGCCAGTGCGATAGCATGGAAAATGTGCGGTGCGGTTATTTGCATTAACTGATGAAAAGCCACTAGAAAGAACAAAGATTCAACCTCAAAGCTGATGGACTTAATTAAGAGAGTTGGCATGGGAAAAGTAATCTAGATAAAGAGAACTACATTAGATCTGAAAAGGTTGCAGTGGAATAGGCCAGTAGCCACCTCATAACATCTAATCAAATTTCAGTACAGCGGACAGAAGGAGACGTGAACGGTGGGAGAACTTCGAGCTGCGTGAAGTCATAGTCAGTGTTAGACAGAGAAATTATTCGGAAAACAGAAAGGCAAACTTTTTATACGAGTCGGATGATGATGCGGACTAAGGGGTAAATGCAGAGTACACTTATTGGAACTACTTGTATTTTATTTTGTATTCTTAAATTTTTATTTATTTGTCTAAAATTTGCAATACTATTAAATTATCTGTACAATAGTTATTAGTGTATTCACAGCGTAAAGTAACAGATTGCCGCTTGAGAAAGAATGTTGTTGGTGGCGATCTTTTGAAAGCGGCAATTTTACTTTACGCTCGAAAAACACACATAATTTTTTCTACAGTCGCCCTTTTAATAATTAAAACAGTTTTTTACATTATCTTAGGTTATAATAGGAGTGGATTATGATTTAAGATAGTACTCTGACATTTTAGTTGTTATTAATGTTATAGTTTATTTCAGAAAGGTATAGAGTAATAAAACCTCATTAGGTATGCAAAGGGAGCACGGAGTGACCCAACGAATATTTAAGCCACTTTCATAGTTTGGCATTGATTTCATTGTAAAATTCTTTCTGTTTATCAAGTGCAGGTAGTACCATCCGGGTTGGGGTCAATATATGGGTTTAGCCTATTGTTACCCATTCACAAACACTGAAAATAGTGTGCAAAAGGCGTGCCGGTAGGATACTCGTAAAAGGAAAGAATTTTATTTTAACAGAATAAAAATTAGGCATTATGTACATAGTATTAGGTACACTTATTTTTTATTGAACATTATACAGAAATTAAATTATAAAAAATCATAATATTCTTCGTCATCTGAGGAACTGTCATCTATTTCAAGACCTACGCCTATGGCCGACACCGAAATTGAGCCGAACTGGATGGAATTCCCCATTTTATTAATCTATACCTTTCTGAAATAGACTATAAATATGAAAGTACAATTGTTACAATTATTTATTGCAATTTTTGATTAAGAAGAAATTTCATCCATTACTAAAGATTGAAAATGAAATTCACAAATGATATAGAAAACGTGTAATAACCTTTTTGTGTTTTTGTGGTCTCTCGGCCCATCTTTATTACAATAATACACTTCAATCAGATTGATTAGCTTTTTTTAATGACTACATATAAATATAATAACTAACTATATTACAACAATTCATACATATTTACATTAAGTTATATACATGGATGATAATATGATAATATTTTAACATAAGACAACTTTGAAATATTTTTATTTTCATACTCTTCAATTTTTTTAGCAACAAAAATTTGTTGTTAGGTTAGGTTCCATTTTGTCTCCCCTGAAGCTAATTTCCGGTTTTGTTGTTTAAATTTAAAGTTATTTATCACTAAGAGTGGTTTTCCTCGTTTCTTTAAATTCTGGATGAACAAATGTTGCCATTTTCCGAAGTTAAATTGAAATTGTTTTTACACGCACTGGTCAAGAATCAAAATAAAACTAATAACTATTTTCCACAATTCAGGATAAATGTATTACAACTGAACAGTGTTAATTACTCTGCCACCCTTGATAAGAATTCAAATTAATTGATTGCATAGATTAGGGGTTGAAATTTGTCCTGGGTTTCTACCTGGAAGTGGTTTTGGCCGAGATGGGTATTTCCTAAAGTCATTAAAAATTGATCTGTCAGGTACCTTATTATAATGTTGTGAGAAATTAATAAAGCGGATTAAAATGGTTGATAAAGTACGTAGTACAAATTTAAGTAGGTGTTTAAAATGTGTTTTTTTGTTGGTGAAACCCAAAAAAAATAAACAATATTTGATAATTTTAGTTGAATAGGAATTAGAAAAAAAATCAATATAAAAATCCACGATACAAAAAAAAATATTCAGGGTCAGAATCACTGAGTTCCGTTTCACTTTCCGATTCAGAATCTTCACCCAAATCAATAATAAAATTATCTGTGACCTCGTCTATCCAAGGTTCTCCTTCCATGAACTTTTCTTCCCACTTTATCGCGTGATTACAACGTTTCTTCCATTCATCAGCACCAAATTCGTCAAAAAAGTTATCACATAAGTGTTGAACGTCTGTAATATTGAAAGATAAATTTTTTTTTGCCATATATTGTTTAAGAGATGCCCATACCAACTCAATCGGATTTAAATCTGGGTGATATGGCGGCAATCGTAAAATATTATGGCCATGTCGTGTCAACAGTTCATCTATCTCATATGTTATAAATGTTGGCTTATTAAGTTTGATAATCTCATATAAATCGACCTTGAGCATGTTAATGTCGAAGTAAATATTTTTAGATCTCAACCAGTCTATCATGACTTGTTTCCTGCTATTCGAATTAGGTGCTTTATCTTTTCGAACGTTATGTTAAGGAGCATTGTCAATTACTAGCACCGACTTTGGAGGCAAGTTAGGAATTAACTTTTCTATCAACCATTTTTTGTAGTTCTCATAATTCATCTCGTGATCTCCTGTAGTGGTATTAGACTTAAAAATCAATTTAGCATTCTCAATGAAGCCCGTTTCATTCCCAGCGTGAACAACAATTAATCTTTTTCCTTTTGATACAGGTCTTGTTAATCCTTCATTGGAATTGTCATTCCAACAAGTACCCACGGTATGAGTACTGTGAAAGTATGTTTCATCCATATATACAATCGGTCTTTTTTCATTTCTGTAACTTTTAATGGCACGTAAATAAGACATTCTTAATTGACGAATATCGTGCTTTTCCATTAAAATTTTTCTGTTGGTTTTTCTCCAACGAAAGCCCATTGATTTTACTACTTTCCGAAGAGAATCTGTTCCTCCTCCTGTTTCTTTAAATTTTTTGGAAATATTCGGCATTGTTGGCACAATTTTGTCAACAGTAAACGTATTTACAATTATTCTACGTAGTACACCTTTATCTGCATCGTCTAAGTCGGTTTTAGGACTCTTTCTCATTTTAGTTTTTTTTTGGCGACGTAAAGGATGCTTTGGTACCAGCATCTATTTCCTTTTTTTCATTGATAATTCTTCGAATACTTGATTCAGACACACCCGTTGCAGCAATAACTCGTTCATACAACTTATCGAGTGAAATTTTTAGCACTCCTGTAGTTTTTTCTTCCTCCATATATTCAAATACATTAGCGACCACTTCACGAGTTTGACTGTTCAAAATGTGAAACGACATAAAAGAATGGATTTCTGAGGTCTAGCACGATCGATTTTCGTGCGCATCTCGTGGGTGGTACTTCTGACCGTTCACGTCTCGTTCTGTCTGCTGTACTTATGTATGCATTGTTTATGTTTTTTCCATTTTTATCATCACTGGTTTCCACAATAAAAATTAATTCAAACAAATGTATTTAAAACACTTATTTTTGCATCTCAGTAGGCGGTGTTAATGTGCTAAATTTCGTTTTGTATATGCCTACTTATCATGGCATTAAAATATTTGAGGTTAAGTAGTTTAAAATGTTATAGTTACACTGTTATTGTCACTGTTGTGATTGGTGGGTGCTTAAAAAATGATGGGTCAATTATCTAAAGCAAAAAGCGCCGTCTATTATTGAGGTTTTTTTTTTAAATTCTTTTTCATATTCTGGATGGAATATCTATTTGTATTACTAGGGATGAAAGTGCCACTTTTCCTCCCGCAGGATGTAGGAAGGAAAAGGCACTTTACTCCTGGGTAATACATATTATTTTTCCTCCTACCCACTTATTAAACCTTTTTCTGAATAATTATTTATTTTGTTGTCTTCAGCCCATTGCTTATCATACCTGTCTTAAGATTTTTGTAGTAATAAGGTTAATGAGGCTATGTTGGCTTGTTCCCTAATATTAGGTGGCGTATTTGTAAATTAAAAATCACTTGAATCGCTCTCCATTTCTCAAAAAGTCAATAAAGTTTAATAAACTTAACCACTATATAAAGAACTGGTTGTATGTATGACTGGTGTGAAATTTGCAGCCAGTTTCCACCTAGCGACTAAACGACCAGTGGCATTTATTCATAAATAGTGCTTTAGAGCAGAGGGAAAAACATTAAATCTGAATGAATACAAGTGTACAGAGACAAGGTCCTTCTAATTATTAAAAAAGTTGCTGGTTATCTGCTACCATTAACAAAGTATCCATCTAATATTGAGCATAGGAGAAATTATTTAAAATTTTACTGGTAGATTTCTTTACAGTATTTTTCTCAGATTAAACGTTCTGAATAGTGTTTTCGATTTTTTCAATATTAGGAAGAGTGATAACTACCCCTTTGACGGATTGCAAATAATTCATCTTAAAACATGTTATTTTAAGCTTACTTTGGAATGCGTGTACCAAATTTCAATGTGGCTAAGCTTTTCTGTATTTTGTATTAGTTTTTCAATATTTGGAAGGTTGATAACTACTGCAGATAACCCGATATACCAAGCTTATTAAGGAATGCATGTACCAAATGTCAATGTGGCTAAACATTTATGTATTGTGTTTTTATTTTTTTTATATTTGAGGGGTGATAGCACCTTTGATGGCTTGCAAACAATTCATCTTATAACACATAATTCTAAGCTCACCTTGGAATGCATCCAAAGTTTGAATAACCATAGAAATGTATTTCTCGGGATTTATAAACATTCTATTCAAACAAACTAAATATTGAATCACTTTAGGTTGGGTTTTTCGTATTTGATAAGTTTACTGATGTAAAGACACTTATAAAAACTAAGATAACTAAACAAATATTTGAAATGATCAATAAAACTTACATGATAACCAAATGCTTGCGGAGAATTATCGATAATAATCGTCTTGGAAAGATCCCGTCCAAGTATAGAAAGATCCTTAATATAATTTCCATTTACACAAACACAGTGTTCTCTGAAAAGCCTATACTTTATCCATTTTCTTTCTGGATCTAACAAGTTGAGCAGTTTGTCTGCATATACTCTCTTAGATGCAGTGAAAAGTATAACTTCAAACATTTGCGAAACCTTCTCCATGAATTCTTTAAAGAAAGGTCTTGTTCTTACATAAACTGTATATGAACAATCTTGAAATAATACCGGAAAATGGAAGCTGGCATCTTTGAGTTCTTGGAGACTGCAATGTACCAAAGTTTCATCTAGATCTAATACCTGGAAGATTAAAAAACTCTCTTAAAAAAAAATCAAAATCAAATTTTTTTTATTTGCCATGTGAAAAAGATTACGATGTGCCTTAAAGGCCAAATTAAATAAATAGTCTACTTCAATTTTCTTAAAAATTGGCAATCTGAACAACTGTCATTTGAGTGGAAAATATTAAGGTTAGGTTAAGAAAATAGTTTTTCTACAACTGCTATGAAAAGTGACGTATTTCTCATACATTACTTGATTTCAAAACCAAATATTGCTCATACTGTGAGAAATAATATTTCTCACAGCACTTTGCCCACGCCACATATATTTATATGGAGAATCAAATAAAATCGACAAAAACTTAGTAGGCTACTGTCATCTTTAAATACCTACTTACTTGTCACAAAACTGTCAGATTATATTAGAAATATATGTTAAAAATTTTAAAAAATTGTCAAAAATTTTGAAATATGGTCAAAGATTGTCAAAAATTTTGAAATATGGTCAAAAATTTTGAAATATGGTCAAAAATTTGGAAAAATGGTCAAAAATTTGGAAAAACGGTCAAAAATTTGGAAAAATGGTCAATAATTGTCAAAAACTGTCAAAAATTTGGGAAAATGGTTAATAATTGTCAAAAAATGACAACTGTCAAAATTTTGGAAAAATGGTCAATAATGATAAAAGACTGTCAAAAATGGTCAATAATTGCTTAAAATTGTCAAAAATTTGGAAAAATTGTCAATAATTGTCAGAATCAGTCAAAAATTGTCAAATATTCTAAAAAATGGTCAAAAATTGTTAAAATTTTGAAAAATGATCAAAAACTGTCAAAATTTTTGAAACTTGTCAAAAATGGTCAATAATTGTCAGAAACGGTCAAAAATGGTCAATAATTGTTAAAATTTTGAAAAATGGTCGAAAATTGTTAAAATTTTGAAAAAATTGTCAATAACTATAAAAAAATGTCAAAAATGGTCAATAATTGTTGAAAATTGTCAAAATTTTTGAAAAGTTGTCAAATATGGTCAATGATTGTCAGAACCTGTCAAAAATGCTCAAAATGGTCTAAAATGGTCAAAATTTTGAAAAATTGTCAAAATTGATCAATAATTGTCAAAAATGGTCAATAATTGTCAAAAATGGTCAATAATTGTTAAAATTTGAAAATATGGTCAAAAATTTTGAAAAAATGATCAATTGTCAAAAATTGTCAAAATTTTCGAAAAATGGTCAAATATTGTCAAAATTTTGAAAAAATGGTCAATAATTATAAAAAACTGTCAAAATGGTCATTAATTGTTAAAAATTGTCAAAATTTTTGAAAAATGGTCAATAATTGTCAGAACCTGTCAAAAATGGTCTAAAATGGTCAAAAATTTTGAAAAATTGTCAAAAATGATCCATAATTGTCAAAACTGTCAACATTGGTCAATAATTGTTAAAATTTGAAAAAATAGTCAAAATTTTGAAAAATTGTCAAAAATGGTCAATAATTATAAAAAACTGTCAAAAATGGTCAATAATTGTAAAAAATTGTCGAACTTTTTGAAAAATGGTCAAAGATTTTGAAAAATTGTCAATAATTGTCAGAACCTGTCAAAAATGGTCAATAATTGTTAAAATTTGGAAAAATGGTCTGCGATGGTCAAAATTTTTGAAAAATTGTCAAAAATGATCTATAATTGTCAAAAATGGTCAAAAATTTACGAAAAATTGTCATTCTATTGTGCATAAGAAGCAAGCTCCTACTGGCGGTTCGACGACCGCTCACCTTTTCTTTTTGTTTTACTAACCATAAAAATAAATATTAAGTTACTTTACTTGTATTCTTTAAATTTGTGCAGTTGTAGAAAAAGTATAGTGTGCAGCATGTGGGGAAAGTACTTTTCTCACTAGTTGCACAATATACTATTCCTAGCCAGTGCAGAAAGTGATACTTTTCCGCAGGCAGTTGTCCGAACGACGCGTAGCGGTTAAATGATACCAACATGAAACCATAGGATGGTACCAAAACATGTCTGAAATGTGTTTTATTTCCAGAGTCATAAGTGGAAAACAAAAAATGTCAAAGGATAATTTTATTTGGTTTGACATTGGCTAGCTTGGTAAGTAGCTTCCTTTTTTCTATGACGTTTCTTGTCTTCAGAGAAATCATCAACTTTTTTTCTTTAAATTTAAACAGAGTTGGCCATTTAACACTTTTCAATCCTGTTTAGTTTTTTTTTAACCCGTTCACTGCTCAGGACGTGTTTTACACGTCTCTGCGCATGTCACGCCCAGTGCGCTGGATGGGCGTGTATACACGGCTTCTGCATTATTTGATTCAGTGTATTAAATTTCAGGCGAGCGTCGCTGGAGCGAATTGGATTTGAGTGAGCGTTCCTGGAAGTGTTGAAACATTAAAATTTGTGTAGCAGTTTTCAATTTCAAATGCGGACATTGGGGCAGGGCCATCGGGCTTACGACCGAAAAGAACTGCTATGAAACGTAAAATGAAGGATCCTCTGAATGAAGCAGAGCTGGAAAGATTTTTGTATGAGTCCGATAATGACCTGGATCCTTTTGCGACCGATGGTGAAGGCGAATATATGAACTATGATCCAGATGATGATGAAATGGAAGACTCTGATTCTGATGGGGATTCAGACCATAAAACTGTATCACAAGTTACACTTGTACCTATTTCTGCTGTTCAAAACGTGCAGGTTACTGCAGGACTTGCTACCCCACAAGCAGTGGTGCAGTTTGTGAGGCAATGGAGCATTGTTCCTGACGTCGATACCTCTATTCGTTTTACAAAAGTAAACGAATTTGCAGGAACGGCTCGTCTCGACAGGAAGGATATTCCGGCTGAAGTGAAATCTGCTAAATTGCGCAAAGATGAAACAATTGGAAGGTACTCAGAAGGCATATTGGTAGGAAAATGGAAGGACAAGAGAGATGTTACCTACATCTCTTCTGAATTTCCCAATGAAATGAAGAGTATAGGAAATGGAAGAGGAGAAGAGAAAAGCCATTACCTGTGATCGAAAATAATAAAAGTATGGGGGAAGTCCACAAACAGGACCAAATGTTAGCCATGCAGTAAGAAGTCATTGAGATGGCCTCTGAAGCTTGGTATACACATATTTCAATTGTTGCTTCTAAATTCCTACTTCCTCTGCAATAAATATTCTGGAAATCACCGCATGAACCTATACTACTTCAGGCTGAAAGTTATTGAGTATCTACTTGAGCTGGAAGCTCCGCAAGCCCGTATTCCGCGACAGGATATTGCTTCCCAGTATTTACCGGAAAAAACTCCAGAAAATGGTAAATGGAAATAATAAACAAATATCTAAAGATTTTACTGTACCAGTTTCGTTAAACTTTTTTACTAATGTATTGAAGACCTTGTTATGGGATTTCTTTTAGGATATAAATTATTAAAAATTATTCAAATTAAACTCTAAAATTATGAAAAATATTCTGTAATTTTCAAGGATTTCAAAAATAAAAAAATCAGAGTGATCAATTTGAAATACCAAAGCTCATTTCCAGAAAAACGGAAAATCTGACAATATAAATAATTTAAAGTTTAGTAGTTTAAAATTAACGAATAACTAAAACATTGATGTTGGAATTCTTGGTGATTGATACAACATTATGTTGTTTAACATTAGAGGGTTACTTTTATACAACTATGGTTCTTCAAGGGCACAGATTACTGAAACTTGCTGTTGCTTTTTCAGCTGAACCCAAAAAATGAAGGTATATTGACTCTTTTTAAGGGTTAAAATGTTTTCAGACCATACTAAAATAATATATTTAAATCTTACCAAACTGAAATCTGGGCTAGATCTTGTTTTTAAAGGCAAAGCAGGACATTTCGATCTCATTTCACAAGTCAAAGGAGGCAAATGTTTAATGAATAAGTATGGATCAAAGGCATCCCAAGTATCTTCAACTTCAATGTGTTCGGGTTGTCTATCTAATCTTTCGACTTCCTGAGAAGACACACTTGTTATCATATGATTATCTGGCAAATTTGAAGAATACAATGTAGTATAATCATATACATTTTGCATATTAACATCTTTTGTCATTTCTTCATCCAGCATATTAGTAAAATCTTGGGTATTAACGTTATTAAGATCATTAATATCTATTTGCAATTCAGGATAATCATTTTTCATAGAAGGATACTCATAATACATTGTTTCGCAAATTTTTTCTGCTAACATGTTATATTGGTACTTATCTTTTTGATAATCACAAGTTTTTTTCTCGGCTATGTGATATTGCAACTTTTCACTATAACTAATATTTTCTATAGTATTCAATTCAATGGTGGAATATTCGATCTCTTTTGGAAGGTTAGTATTAATCATATCAGGTTGGGTTTCATAAGAACTGGTGCCAGATGTAGTACTTTCAAAGTATTCATAACATCTATTTGTTGCTGACATATCACTTGAAGGAGGGACATTATTTAAAGTTTCAAGAGTTTTAGTCCCTCCTTCATACAATTGAGGGACTACTTGAGATTGATAATTTTCTTTACATTCTTCAGAAATTTTTGGCTTCTTAGGTTCTTTCTCTTTTATGTATTTCTTTTTAACACTTTTAATACAATTTTTATACAATGAAACTGGCCTAGATTTAGGAACCCAGACAGTTTTTCTAACTGATTTCTTGGATTTATTTGCTGTCAGGGAAAATTTGTGGAATCCCCTATTTCTTTTTTCGCTACGCAGCCACATTGTGTTTACCCATTTACCCTAAAACAACAAGTACACAATTTTATACAACATAGTGTTCCATTAATCATATCAATAACTACGAAACAATTACTAACGCGAATATTCGCGAATCAGGCCAAGCGATACACTCAACGGTATACAGATGTGATTTTATGTCCATCTAACCTAATTTACCTTTACTTCACTATGATCCACTCAAAACGCATGAGACTTGACGCTCATATACAGTGTAAGACAAAAACTGGGAGATAGTGAATGTTGTGAAAATACGAGTCACCTTACACCTATTTAAAAATTTCCTCGGTTAATGTTAGTAATTTTTTGTTATCTTCTGTATGTTCCTTGTGCTTATATTTTTTAATCCAACGTTTCGGTAGCGTTCCATCTACCTTTATCAAGAACAATTAAGTTTTTAAATTCTGGTCCCTAGCTGTCGCTGTCACTAACGAAAAAATTCGACAACTAGACAATCAATAATATTTTGAAGTTTAAGACTGCAAAAGATTTGTTGTCAAATTTTTAAGGTCCATCCACAGTAGACCACATCCCGGATGAAATGTGAAACAAAATATTTTTTTATGACAGTCTAACAATACTATATGTCTACTAGGAATGGGATCCAGTGACGTGCACGCTCCAGGAACGGTTTTATTAAGGATAGCGCTTTTTTGCTTATTTTGGAAATGTTAATAAAGCGCGTTTGGCGTTACTTTTTTGTGATATGATTATTTTTGTATTGGAATTGCTGTTAATCAATACACACTTCAATGCACAAAACTGATTTAGACATATCGCCTCTTTGCGAGATTATCCGATAATCAAAACCGCCGCGTTCAACTTTATTTTCTGCAAAAACGCGGTATTTGATAAGTTAGGGAGAGTGACTCATGTAATTTATTGCAGATCTAACATTAAAAAACAATAATTCCCTTGACTCAATTTTTTTAAATTTTACATAATGCTTCCTGCAAAATTTCATTTTTCGAAATAGCACGTTTTTCTTGCAAAGAGGCGATATTTAAAACAAAAATAATCATATCACAAAAAAAGTAACACCAAATCATTTCCGAAATAAGCAAAAAAGCGCTATCCTTAATAAAACCGTTCCTGGAGTGTGCACTTCACTGAATCCCATTCCTAGTATACTATAGTATTGTTAGAACGTCATACAAAAAATATTTTGTTTCACATTTCATCAGGGATGTGGTCTACATTTTTTGCAGTATTAATTTATTTAGCATTATTTAAAAAATACCCAATAAGTATTTACTTGGTCGGTATATTTGACGACACTCTGTATAAATATCTGTTTTATATTTATTTATATACCGCGAATTACGCGGTAAATAATTATTTATGACGTTAATAAAGTCATGATTGGTTCCAACTTTAAAAATGTATACATCAAAAACTGATCTTAGCAAAGTCTCAAGAATTTAACAATTTTATTAAGTACTAAAACAAATACCAAAAAATTACTTAATTTAATAGAAGAAATAAATAAAAAAACTCGCATTTTCGCAATATTTACTATTTTTTGTCACACATGTAAGACAATTTTTTTTTTCTCACCCTGTTATTCTTAAAATAGTTTTCGTTCCAAGTAAAACGAATTAAATCATGGGTATACCCTAATATTTCAGAAATCCATTTCTCGACAAAACAACCAATTGTCTGAAACAGATAAGCAAAATATCAAAATGTCACGTAGTCTTCGAGGCCACGAAAGGGGAAAGAAAGGTTTTAAGAACGATTTGGGTTTTAGTTGCTAGAAGATAACTAAAGTGTTCACTTGAGCCAGATAAATTTAAATATATAAAATATAGTGTGTATTGTGGTGCATGTCAGGAGTTAAATAGGTGAGTCTACCTCACAGAGTAATTCATTTTTGCCTGTTATTTGATATTTGAATTTAAAAGATATTTTATCACATAGGGTATGTATATTTGCTAATTATTTTTAATAATAACTTTGTTTAAAGTTCTTTAATATTCAACGTTATCAAGAACATTAATTTATTGTTGCATTTCCTATTCATCCAATCCTACTGTACTGTGGAGAGTTTGTGCCACTTGCAGTTTAACTCACATACCTATACTGTATTGTGGAGAGTTTGCGCCACTTGCGGTTTGTCCATTCCTGATACAGGGTGACTTCTCACGTCACCTTTATCTCCTTCCACCCCCCTGTATTGTGGAGAGCTTGAGCCACTTGCAGTGTAACCTTATTTAGCTGTACTGTGGAGAGTTTGTGCCACTTGCAGTTTAACTCACATACCTATACTGTATTGTGGAGAGTTTGCGCCACTTGCGGTTTGTCCATTCCTGATACAGGGTGACTTCTCACGTCACCTTTATCTCCTTCCACCCCCCTGTATTGTGGAGAGCTTGAGCCACTTGCAGTGTAACCTTATTTAGCTGTACTGTGGAGAGTTTGTGCCACTTGCAGTCTAACTCATATACCTATACTGTACTGTGGAGAGTTTGTGCCACTTGCAGTTTAACTCACATACCTATACTGTATTGTGGAGAGTTTGCACCACTTGCGGTTTGTCCATTCCTGATACAGGGTGACTTCTCACGTCACCTTTATCTCCTTCCACCCCCCTGTATTGTGGAGAGCTTGAGCCACTTGCAGTGTAACCTTATTTAGCTGTACTGTGGAGAGTTTGTGCCACTTGCAGTCTAACTCATATACCTATACTGTACTGTGGAGAGTTTGCGCCACTTGCGGTTTGTCCATTCCTGATACAGGGTGACTTCTCACGCCACCCATATCTCCTTCCACCCCCCTGTATTGTGGAGAGTTTGAGCCACTTGCAGTGTAACCTTATTTAGCTGTACTGTGGAGAGTTTGTGCCACTTGCAGTCTAACTCATATACCTATACTGTACTGTGGAGAGTTTGCGCCACTTGCGGTTTTTCCATTCCTGATACAGGGTGACTTCTCACGTCACCCATATCTCCTTCCACCCCCCTGTATTGTGGAGAGCTTGAGCCACTTGCAGTGTAACCTTATTTAGCTGTACTGTGGAGAGTTTGTGCCACTTGCAGTGTATTATTATTTTGCTGTACTGTGGAGAGTTTGTGCCACTTGCAGTGTATTATTATTTTGCTGTACTGTGGAGAGTTTGTGCCACTTGCAGTGTAATATTATTTTGCTGTACTGTGGAGAGTTTGTGCCACTTACAGTAGTTATAATATTGTTTGTGGAGAGTTTGTGCCACATATTCCTTACATGCATTGGGGAGAGTTTGCGCCCCTTGCACCTTTCCTAATAACCCTAAATATTTACTATTAGGCATTTATTTTTGATCAGGTGAAGTTTTAACTTTACTTTAGTACTGATATGCATAATCACAGTTCAAACACATAAGATGCACCTTGTATATTATTAATACTTTCATCAATTTTGGGGATTTCAACTATACTAATCGTTAGTTAAATAATTAATCATTATTTATGGCAAATTGAATACTCAGAGTGTTTTTCTATCTAATTCCAGGTACGTCATCTCGGTTGTTCAACCTACTTGGACCATGTCCACATGGACTGTTCAATTAAATCCAGGCATCACGTCCAGTGTCTTGTAAATAGTTATTTTCAACATTTAGATTTGTTATATTATCTATATTATAAACAATATAATGTAAGTACACAGTAAGTAATTAAAAGTTAAATTCTAATTAAATATATCAATCTTTACAAATCACTCATTCTCCTCAAGTCAAGTTTTTCCCTCCTTACAATTTATCAGAAGTGGGATAGAGATGACCTGGATTTATTAATTCAATGACATAAAATTACAATGCCGAGATGACACTATTTTTTTTAAATGTTATTCTAGCTTTGTGTTTTTATTTTATTAAATATTTATTTACCGTATTTCTACCATAAATCACAAAAGTAATAATAATCAACTGAAATGGGTCCCCAACGTCGCAATAAAATACCGCTACCAATTGAAACCCAAGAGGCTTCGGGTTCGAGCGAATCTGTTACCCCAAGAAGAAACCGTATTGATTCTTTGACACTGAATGACTATTGAACGATTGACTACTGTAATGACCACTTTTCTCGAAAATACTGCCGAACGAGAACGGCCTATCAAGACGGTCCGAGGGGATGTGGTACTGTACCTGTATTTGACCTCGAGGGTAGGGTGCAATCGATTTCGGTTTGGCTTCAAAAGGTCGATGAACTTCGTGATATTTTTCGATGTTTAGGGGAAGCCACTATCTATTACGCTACTACAAAGTTCCGAAGGTTGGCAATGGTTTGGTATAAGAGTTTGCTAATGTGTCAAGTTTAAGGCACCTCAGCTTTTAAGTTTTTTTTTGCTCTTGGCTGCTCTGTTTATTTGAAGAGATTAGTTGCCCTTATTATGCTTAATAATATTTCCACAATATTCTCCTCAGAGAAATCCTCCCTTGGGTACTATAGCCCTAGAATCCTATGTCTCCAATGAGTGGTATTCTCTAAGACAATTTCATATGCAGAGGCCGGGCATCTCGGGACAAGCTGTGCAGTGGTACACAGTATCTTTCCGTATTTTTTTTTCCATAGCGCAAACCCTTCATTTTATTTTCAAAGCGTTTGTCCAAGTTCATTGAGAATTTCGAATGGTTTACATTTACAGGTACATCTGCTTGTTGCGACTGTTTTTGGCAATAGTTTTTCTAATACGGACATTCGAAAGTTGTAAAATGTCACTTTCTAACCAGAGTACTTATTATAAAGTTTATGGGCATTGTGCAAATACAACTGGATCACATGTATTATAATTTTCTAATATCAACGTAACGGCGTGCCGTTGGATAATAAGCCATCATTTTATCACGAATGCCTTATGTCTATTCCACTATTTATTATACTTGACTTTTGCTTTTAGTTACCACTTCATTTTTTTTTATTCAGTAGATATGTCTAAGACGTCTCTTTTATCGGTCCACTTGCCAATCATCATATTGCAGTTATACATAGCTTTGGTCTCACCTTTTCTTAATTTTGTAGCTACAACGTTTTTGGGGAAATCTTTTCGGCTTTTCTGAGAGTACCTGTACAAAAGGTATTTGATCAAGAAACTTTTTTTTTTGCCAATGAATAACTATTGTCAAAGTTGTCCATGTATAAGCTATGTACGGTATTCAGACATTCGCGCATCAGATACATCACTGTCTTTTGTGCATGATCTTTTCCGCCAGTTATATCGCTCGAGCCAGTATGTACCATCATATCTAAAATTGTTCCGTCCCCTTCTATTACCATATACAACTTTATCCCATATTTCTGCCGCTTCTTTGGTAGATATTGCTTAAAGTAAAGTCCCCCTTTTCACAAGACCATAGATTCATCCACTGACAAGTTTTTTGTTTTTTTTTATGGGTAATATATTATCTTCATTTTATTAGTAAAATGATCCAGTATAGGCCTGATTTCGATCATCTAGGGACAGCTCATTGGTTTTAACTTCAGGAACATATGGGCATCTCATTATTAGCAAGTAGCGACCCATTAAATGTGAGAAACAGCTGGAGAATAGTCTTATGTTTTTTTTCTCAATAGTCCTGCAAGGTAGGTAACTTTAAAGTACCTGTATGTAAGGTAAGTCCAAAAAAAAAATGAACAGTTCCGATATTGTCAAATCTTGCCATAGAGAAATTCTTGAGTAGTCACTTCTCGCAATGGTACATAAAACTTGTACTGCTTAATTGTTGATTTGCGAAATAATATACCTGATTTAATAATGGATTACGTTCCCTAATGGCACGGCAAAATTTCTGGTTCATGCACGATGGTTCTCCTGTTCATTTTAGTCGAGTAGTTCGTCAATATACTCACAGTTCGTACGGGAATCGATGTATTCGAGGGCGAGGGCCAGTCAATTGGCCTGCAAGATTACTCGATTTCATTTCGTGCGATTTTTGTTTTTAGGGCTACTTAAAATTGTCAGTATATGCTGTCCCAATTCAAAATCGTATTCAGCTTTGGGAAATAATAAGTGTACCCAATTTTAATTCTAATGTTCTGTTTTTGATCCATATGTTCATCCTTAGCGAAACACGGTTATTTTCAAATTGCAGTATTGGTAATGGCTGGTTAAATCTTGTAGATATACCAACCCCGTTTGACTTAGGAGTGTAATTCAATGTATGTCGAGGCAGATAGCCCGGGAAGTAGTTGTTTCATCTTAGTTGCACGGTCACTGTTTTTGAAAAATATTTTTCAAAACTTAGTTGTAAAGCGTTGAATAACGTATATTCATTTTTCGATATCTAATTTATGCGCCTCTAAATTATTCAGTACTTAAATACTGATGGTTTGCGAACATCTGTTTTTACTTTTGCAGAAACTATTTTATTTTCTTCTGTAGGTTGAGTTTTATTTTGTCGAGTTTTTGACCTCGTTATAGCTAAGACGTGAAAATTATCTATGTACAAGTATTTTAATTCATTTATGGATATCCTTGAAATACTGTCTGCATAATTTGAATTTCCTTCCATATACTGTATTTCAAAATTATATTCTTCTGTCTAGTCTAATTCTTGTGAGTCTTGAAGTGGGTTCTGTCATTGAGATAGATGTGTTTACGGCTTATGATCCGTTTTTACTATAAACTGTGAAGAACCATACAAGTAACTATTGAAGTCATTAATTCTCCAATGGATAGCTAACAATTCTTCCATAATTATAGGTTTGTTTATTTCACTTTTCTTGAAAGTTTGCGATGCATAAGATATAGGTAAATCTATACCTTCGTATTTCTAAGAATTGCATGCAGACGCGTAATTTGAAGCATCTGTAGTCAGTATAAATTGTTTACTGAAATCAGGATATTTTAATGAAGGTGGCTCTATTGATGTTGTTTTTAATATTTGGGATAATTTTTCGGAGTCTTCCGACCACTCGAATTTTACATGTTTCCTGGATAATTTTTCGAGAGGTATGCATATTTCAGCGAAGTTCCGAATGAAACGTCTGTAATCATTACAGAATGCTACGAACCTTTTAGTTTCTTCCGAGTTTTTGGGCACTGGATATTGTTCAATGACTAAACATTTTACTTTATAGGGGAGTACTCCCTCACTAGACAAATTGTGCTCTAAATAAGTGTCTTCACGCCTGAAGAATTGGCAATTTTGTGGATTTAATTTTCGACACAGTAATAAAGACAGGAGCCACAGCAGGGAGTCATATGTCTACTGAAAGCTTGTATGGATAGTTTAGTTCATTGGTAAACATGTCAAAGATTTCTGAAATCCATTTTCAGTCCAGTCAAAAAAAAAAATAACCAGTCAGGATGGGAACAGAACTAGTAGATATCTCGGGACGAGATGCTCGCAGGATGGCCGACTGTAAGACAATTTTTTTTTTCTCACCCTGTTATTCTTAAAATAGTTTTCGTTCCAAGTAAAACGAATTAAATCATGGGTATACCCTAATATTTCAGAAATCCATTTCTCGACAAAACAACCAATTGTCTGAAACAGATAAGCAAAATATCAAAATGTCACGTAGTCTTCGAGGCCACGAAAGGGGAAAGAAAGGTTTTAAGAACGATTTGGGTTTTAGTTGCTAGAAGATAACTAAAGTGTTCACTTGAGCCAGATAAATTTAAATATATAAAATATAGTGTGTATTGTGGTGCATGTCAGGAGTTAAATAGGTGAGTCTACCTCACAGAGTAATTCATTTTTGCCTGTTATTTGATATTTGAATTTAAAAGATATTTTATCACATAGGGTATGTATATTTGCTAATTATTTTTAATAATAACTTTGTTTAAAGTTCTTTAATATTCAACGTTATCAAGAACATTAATTTATTGTTGCATTTCCTATTCATCCAATCCTACTGTACTGTGGAGAGTTTGTGCCACTTGCAGTTTAACTCACATACCTATACTGTATTGTGGAGAGTTTGCGCCACTTGCGGTTTGTCCATTCCTGATACAGGGTGACTTCTCACGTCACCTTTATCTCCTTCCACCCCCCTGTATTGTGGAGAGCTTGAGCCACTTGCAGTGTAACCTTATTTAGCTGTACTGTGGAGAGTTTGTGCCACTTGCAGTTTAACTCACATACCTATACTGTATTGTGGAGAGTTTGCGCCACTTGCGGTTTGTCCATTCCTGATACAGGGTGACTTCTCACGTCACCTTTATCTCCTTCCACCCCCCTGTATTGTGGAGAGCTTGAGCCACTTGCAGTGTAACCTTATTTAGCTGTACTGTGGAGAGTTTGTGCCACTTGCAGTCTAACTCATATACCTATACTGTACTGTGGAGAGTTTGTGCCACTTGCAGTTTAACTCACATACCTATACTGTATTGTGGAGAGTTTGCACCACTTGCGGTTTGTCCATTCCTGATACAGGGTGACTTCTCACGTCACCTTTATCTCCTTCCACCCCCCTGTATTGTGGAGAGCTTGAGCCACTTGCAGTGTAACCTTATTTAGCTGTACTGTGGAGAGTTTGTGCCACTTGCAGTCTAACTCATATACCTATACTGTACTGTGGAGAGTTTGCGCCACTTGCGGTTTGTCCATTCCTGATACAGGGTGACTTCTCACGCCACCCATATCTCCTTCCACCCCCCTGTATTGTGGAGAGTTTGAGCCACTTGCAGTGTAACCTTATTTAGCTGTACTGTGGAGAGTTTGTGCCACTTGCAGTCTAACTCATATACCTATACTGTACTGTGGAGAGTTTGCGCCACTTGCGGTTTTTCCATTCCTGATACAGGGTGACTTCTCACGTCACCCATATCTCCTTCCACCCCCCTGTATTGTGGAGAGCTTGAGCCACTTGCAGTGTAACCTTATTTAGCTGTACTGTGGAGAGTTTGTGCCACTTGCAGTGTATTATTATTTTGCTGTACTGTGGAGAGTTTGTGCCACTTGCAGTGTATTATTATTTTGCTGTACTGTGGAGAGTTTGTGCCACTTGCAGTGTAATATTATTTTGCTGTACTGTGGAGAGTTTGTGCCACTTACAGTAGTTATAATATTGTTTGTGGAGAGTTTGTGCCACATATTCCTTACATGCATTGGGGAGAGTTTGCGCCCCTTGCACCTTTCCTAATAACCCTAAATATTTACTATTAGGCATTTATTTTTGATCAGGTGAAGTTTTAACTTTACTTTAGTACTGATATGCATAATCACAGTTCAAACACATAAGATGCACCTTGTATATTATTAATACTTTCATCAATTTTGGGGATTTCAACTATACTAATCGTTAGTTAAATAATTAATCATTATTTATGGCAAATTGAATACTCAGAGTGTTTTTCTATCTAATTCCAGGTACGTCATCTCGGTTGTTCAACCTACTTGGACCATGTCCACATGGACTGTTCAATTAAATCCAGGCATCACGTCCAGTGTCTTGTAAATAGTTATTTTCAACATTTAGATTTGTTATATTATCTATATTATAAACAATATAATGTAAGTACACAGTAAGTAATTAAAAGTTAAATTCTAATTAAATATATCAATCTTTACAAATCACTCATTCTCCTCAAGTCAAGTTTTTCCCTCCTTACACACATGAGCGTCAAGTCTTATGTGTTTTAGTTGGATCATAGTGAAGTATCCATAAATCTTTAAATATAAAAAATACATTTTCAAATAGCCACAAAAAACAACTTTTGACTTATCCTGTATGAAATATTGAAAAGTTCAATTATGACATTAACAAATGATTACTATTTTAGTTAGTTGCTTTTCATAATATTTTAGAATACAGTAAAAAATAAAAGCTAGTAAGAATTTCAGAGCTGGGAGTAACGAAAAAAAAAACGCTACTTTTCAGTAATGCGTTAAGGTGGAAAAATTCAAAATTGACAAGCCGCCAAATATTTGTCCGAAAGTTTTAACTTACGCCCGTCATCGGAAAAAGTTCAAAAATGTTCAACTTTTATCCGTCATCGTATCTGATTTAACCTAACTTTTTCATGATCTCCCATTTTTTTGGGACATTATTTCAGAATGAATAATAATAATTATAATGAAAGACGATTAAAAGCAACGAACAGTTTGCTATTAATTGCAATTGTGTTGGGAAATAGGAGGAAGACAAGAAATCCACCAATATTTTGGATAAGAGATATTTACAAAAAAAATCTCAAGGAGCATTTTATAATTTGGATCAAGAAATGCGATTATGTAATAATACATTCAACAAATTATTAAGTATAGTAGGACCATCAATTGCAAAAATGCAACATGTTAGAGAACCTATTACTCCTGCAGAAAGATTAGCTTGTTAATATTATCAGATCGTCTAACTAGAAAAAACTTCCCTTCGTAATAAAATAATGACTTTGTCTAATTATAATTTTATTTCAATCAAATTGACACATTCTATATATTAACTACTTAACTCACTCATTAACTTATTTCAAATACAGGATGGTAAATTACTTAGATGTATTCTTCATTCTGCTTCAACACCTTCCCTCATTGAGTAATTTGCCAACCCCATTCCAAAAAGTAATTTTTTCAATCTGTTAGAAAACAGTGGCTTCGTCATAATATCGGCTAATTGATTTTCAGATGATACCTTTACTACTTCAAGTGATCCATCCAACACCATTTCTCTAACAAAAAAATGTCTAATATGTATATGTTTAGTCCGACGATGAAACTCGGGATTCTGCGTTAATCTTATGGCAGATTCATTGTCCACATGTAGTGTCGGAACCAAGTTAACGCCTGTTAATTCCGTAAATATTCTTTTTAACCAGACTATTTCTCGTGCAGCGTCACTTGCAGCTACTATTTCTGCCTCTGTTGTCGATATGGCTACTGATGTTTGTCGCTGACTGAACCAAGATACAGCTGCTCCAGCATAAAGATACAATACCCCAGATGTCGATCTTCCGGTAGTAATATCACCTCCATGATCAGCATCACTATAGCTTGTTAACTGAGGTTGTATTTCTGGCTTTTGCATATAAGTTAAGCGATAATTTATTGTACCATTCAAATAGCGGAATATTCTCTTAACTTTCACACAGTCGTTTTGACTTGGATTTTCTAATTTTCTGGATACAACACTAACAGCATAAGCTATATCTGGACGTGTACCCGTCATTAGGTACATAAGAGCACCCACTGCTTCGCGATATGGAAAAGAAGTATTCGATTCCGTTTCACTAGTTTCCTTCCCTAATTGGATGGCTTCTTTTACAATCGGGGTCGAGACCGGTTTGCTATATTCCATGCCAAAACGTTCTAGCACCTTTTTTGTATAAGCTGACTGGGTAACACTTATTGAGTCGTCTTGATTTTTCTCTATTTCCAAACCTAAGAAATATGTAGCTGGTTTAACTGTTATTTTAAACTTCCCCTGAAGTTTCTTCAAAGAATCCATCTTCATTATCTCATTCGTACATGCTATTAGACCGTCGTCAACATACAGCACTAATATCAACATGTCTTTTCCTTCATTCTTAATAAATAAACATGGGTCTGCAGTACTTCGTTTAAAGCCAAGCGAATCTATAAAGTTTCCAAAACGCTTATTCCAGCACCTTGGTGCTTGCTTTAACCCATATAAACTTCTCTGAAGATGACAAACCATACCAGTACCATCATCGTAGCCTTCTGGTTGTTTCATGAACACTTCTTCGTCTAGAGTACCGTAAAGAAATGCAGTACATACATCGAATTGTGTGAGTGACATGTTTTTACTAGCAGCTATTATACTTATAACGGCTCTTATCGTACCACCTTTAGCTACTGGACTAAACGTTTGTTCATAATCTTCTCCTTTTCTTTGTGAATAACCCTTCACTACCAGACGAGCTTTGTATTTATCAATTGAACCATCTGTATTGGTTTTGAGTTTATACACCCACTTACAAGGAATTGCTTTTTTGTTTTCAGGTAAATTTTTCAAAACCCATGTACAATTCTCTTTTAATGACTGCATTTCATGCTCCATTGCCAGCCTCCAGTTATTTTGTTCACAACAAACAATTGCTTCTTTGTAACTAAGTGGTTCTTTGGGGTGGTTTATTTCAGCAGCAACCATCATAACGAACTCGTCAAAGCGTGTCGGTTTCTTAATGTTTGATCTTTCTCTCAATTGTCTTCTAAATTCTATATCTTCGTCTAAACTCTCTTCTGGTTCATAACATTGGTCATCTGCTTGGTAATCTAGATCCATTTCTTCCATAACATCACTACTTACATCAACAATGTCTATTTCTTCTGTATCACAATTATTTTGAACAAGATCCAAGACATCTATTGTAGGTTGCAAACATGGAAATTGTTTGGATTCTTGTACCACACCTAGAGTTTCAAATTCATTAAAAATAACATCTCGTGAAAGTATAAGTCGATGTTGATCTTCTGACCATATCCTGTATCTATCATCATTTTCATAACCAACGAGTATACCTTTAATAGATTTCTTATCCAATTTTCTTCTGCAAACTTTAAGAACATGAGCATAACAAGTACTACCGATTACTCTTAAATGTTTAAGTTCAGGCTTCTTGTTAAACCATATTTCATGTGGTGATTTACCAGGAATACTGGATATACCAGATCTATTTAAGATATATGTAGCTGTGTTTATTAATTCAGCCCAAAATGTTTGATCAAAGATACTTTCTCTTGCATGCATTAAAGATCTTGCACATTCGACAATCGTTCTGTTATCACGCTCTGAACAGCCATTTTGTTGTGGTGTATACGGCATCACCAATCTTTGTTTTATTCCATATTTGTTTAAAATATTTGCTACTTTATGATTATCAAATTCTCCACCATGATCTGACAAAAATTCTTTAACACCATATCCTGCAGCTTTCATTTCTCTTAAAACTATATCTAATTTATCAGCTACTTCTGACTTTAAAACCTGATTTTGAGATCTGAAAAGGTCCACAAACATCTGAATGGATCAGTTCTCCTGGTGTTTCTGTTCTTTTTCTTATGCCAAACTTTTTCACAGAAGCCTTTCCATAGACGCAGCCCTCACATAATTCACTATCCAGCTTCACGTCAATGTTAAATTCTTGCTTAATTACATTTTTAACATGTCTCTTACTTTGATGACCCAGCCTTTCGTGGTAGAGTTGCAATAAATTTTCTTTAGAAGTAACCATATTGACACTCAGATGTTCAGGTTTGGTTGCCCGCATCTTCAATTTATATAGTCCACCAGACTGACATCTTGATCCAACAATTATTGTTTCGTTAAAAATTTTAAAATAGCAGCACTCAGTGGTGGAAATAAATTCACTTTCTGGATGTTTGTCCTGAGCAGACAAAGTTGAGAAAATATTTTTCTTGATATTGGGTACATACCATACGTTGGTCAATGAAAACTCTTTCTTTTTTCCGTTTACAAAAGATTGTATTTTGATGGTACCTTGTCCTAATGCAGGAACTGCATATCCATTAGCAGTTGTTATTGTTTGCTCTTCGTTAAATGGTGTATACGATTGAAATACATCTTGTTGATTTGTTATGTGATTAGTCGCTCCGTTATCAACATACCAATTTTTAAAATCTGCTTCGCAATTCAAAACATTCGATGATACAGCAACTGATGACATCTGAATTTCTTTCGCTTTAGAATTTGTACGTTTTTTCGAATTCTCTGGCTTAGGAGGTCTTCCATCTGTTTTCCATTTATCGCATTGCTTCACTTTATGACCTTTTTGCTTACAGTAATTGCAATAATAACCATATTTATGTGCTTTGCTCTTATTCACTGTATATAAAACTTCTTGCTTGCTCTCATTTTTGCTTGTTAATGCTTTTTCATAAGAGCATAGCTGATTTGTCAAGTTATCTATTGTTCTGTCCTTATTTGATACCAGAATCCAACTAGACTTGAATGAGAAATATTCAGGTGGTAAAGTTTCTAATATTTTACAAATAAGCAAAATATCTGGCAAGTCGCACTTACAGTAATTTTCAGCAACTGCTTTATCTTTTAAAATTTCGTTTTGCAAATTATTCCAAAGGTTCTTAAGTTTTGATGTATGAGTAGCAATATCGTCATCTGATTGTCTAATATAACTAAAAAATTGCATACAGATATCATAGGTTTTATCTGTTGCACTACCATCATACAAACGATGAAGCTCCAACCAGACTTCCCTGGCGGTCGAAAATCTCATGACTTTTTCTAATGTGCTTTGAGTCATATTTATTGTAAGAACTAATAAAACAGTACTATCTGTTTGATTGAAAAATGTAACATCTTTTTCATACTTGCATTTTTCTTCTTGTGTTGCTTCTTGGGGTAACGACTTCGGTGAAGTTAATCTACCTTCAAGGACGTCCATCGCGCCTTTCACACTCCTCAGAAGAATAGAAAGCTTGTATTTCCATGTAGTCCAGCTATCTTTACCTTCAAGTAATCCAATTTGCACCTTACTGGGATCCATTTTACTCTGGATTTAATTGAAAATGCGTTTTATTACTTTATGAAGATGACAGCTTTCAGAGACAGTTACAAAATCTTTTTTAATTTTTATTCTTACTTAATTTCTTGTTTATTCTAGCATTACCATTTAGGCACTGTACGCTCTGCTACCATGTTAATATTATCAGATCGTCTAACTAGAAAAAACTTCCCTTCGTAATAAAATAATGACTTTGTCTAATTATAATTTTATTTCAATCAAATTGACACATTCTATATATTAACTACTTAACTCACTCATTAACTTATTTCAAATACAGGATGGTAAATTACTTAGATGTATTCTTCATTCTGCTTCAACATAGCTTTGACTTTAAGATTTATATTTATTTAGCAGTAGTTGTTTATGTACTAATGAATGGGTTATCTTGCAAGTGGAGAGTCAAATTTCAATGTCATGCTTTCCGCAATGACGTATATGCTGCCACTTGTCATTCAAGTTACCAAACTTAAAAGTGATATGTCACTATTTTTGTTACTAAAACGTACGATTGTTTCCAAGCAATGGAAATTAGCATTTTCATTCATCCAATACGACAATCGGATCTGTGTAAATCCACCTTTATTAGCAATTTCGTTAGTTTTTGAAATTGGTGAAAAGTAACGGCAACTGCGTTACTTTTATAAATTAACTTGAAATCGTTACTTGGTTACAGTAACGCGTTACTTTTTTGGTCAATGTATAAATGTAAACTAACATCCCATATTTATATTTTCAGAATATGTTTACACGTTTTGGACCTCAGAAACTATTAAATTTATTGTACACTCTTTTGATATACGCTGTATTTATAATTATTTTGCATTGTGAGCAAATTAATATGCATATGGTTGTTGGATTTTGTCACTAGCTCCCGTAAGCACCTACATATAAATATGTTGGGCTCGATAAAGATCCCTACCACTGGTTGGAACACTAGTGGATTCGGCAAAATTTCCGGTTAGGGGTAGAGTGCTCCCGGCGTCGGTGATTAGCCCGAGTTGCAGAAATAGACCGACGTTAAGTAACCGAAAAAAAAATGTAACCTTGATCTCCCTTTCTTATTTCATTAATCCTAAAGGAGTAAGATGTACTCCAATTTTTTATTAGTTCATTGCCAAAAGTAACGCGTTTTTAGAATTCGGTTACTTTTAAAGTAACGCGATTTTTTAAAAGTAGATGTTCAAACCAATCTTGAAATAGTATTCTGGTAACTATCTAAAGAAGAATCTGCTGCGTTTTTAGCTGAAAGCAGCGGAGAGTTCGGAACAAATCCATTTTATGAACCTCTACGTATTAATGTTATCCTTTTGTTTTTATTTGAAGGAGCTTTCGTTTGGCATTTTGTTGAAAAAGCATTCCATCACCATCACGGTAGACAATTGGTCAATGTTGTTTTCTATATTGTTTAATAGCTGTTAAATAAATAATGCGCCATTCCCGCAAACGTTGAGATTCCATTCTGATTCACCATTTATTAATAGTATGATATTAAAAACCCAATTTAGCTAAAAAATGTCTCTTTTGTCATTGATCAATTTATCTCAAGATAAACCAGAATTGCCCAACATACATTTGATAAAATTTTTTTAATAAATCCAAGTCAGTTTCATCAACAGTTCTAAATGTACCAGAATACATTCCCCTTTCTCTGTGTATTATATCCTTTGCTGCATTTTTTTATTACTTCTTTAGCATGTAAATGTGAAGGTGTCACCACAAGATCTCTCATCATCAGCACAAGCCAATGGACGCCACATTTTAATAAATACAACAAAAAATCACTCTATGATAAACCAAACACTATTGTAACATAATTTAACTCTTTGGAAAACTAAATAATACTAAACCTAAGGTTACGAAAGTTATACCTACTTAACAGGTATAAAATTTATAGATATTTAAAATGATTAACAGGGGCCTGTCTTAAAATATGGTAAATTTGGGTTATTTTATTGCCCATGTAATATTTGGGGGTATTATTGCAGTCCAATGGTATATTTTGGACATAACTTCCCATCTCATAGTACTTTAAAGTGCTATTTATGGACTCTATACAGTATCACACAAAAAGTGTTTATGGTTTAAAAATTGAAGGTGAAGTAAATCAGAACATTATTGAAAAAAAATTAACAACCTTTTGGAAATTATTGAAATCAAAATGAAAAACCAAAAAACTCATTTCTTTTTCAATTAAACTTCTACAAATTATACTTTTTTAAAAGAAAATTTTTTAGTTTGTAAATTATCTCCACCTGAATAGGAAAAAAAGTTCTTCCCGTTAAAGTTTGTGGATCTCCTAATACTATATACAGTATAAATACAGCCCCACTGATTAACATTCAAAATTTTTTTTGTGTTTTAATAGCATATAATGTAAGAATCAGCCCAAAATATGATGTTAAGTAGCTATGGTAAATTTTTAAAAGAATACAAACTTGAAAATGTTTCTTTGTGATTATCACATAAAAGTAGTCAAAATAAGACACAACAAGAACAAAATATTTACTGACAGTGATATAAAACATTGAAAATTAATAATAGCATCTTATCAAAATTGGGTATATTTATCCAAATTTTTTTAAACTTGAAATTTACAAAACAAAAGTATCAAGTGGAATAATAATGACCTCTGATGTTCAATTTTTAAAACCAATTAGGTTTTGTAACCTTGATGTAAGAAATGATTACAATGTTCTCTGCTTATTGCACCAAATGTTAAATAATTAATTACACGGTCCCAGCCTATTGGCTCCTTAAATTTGAATATACCAAGATTAGCAACTATCACCAAGACTGTTTAGTGAAATCCTGAAAATGTTTTGGGTATATTTGTTTTATCTTTCAATACTGAATACCTATGACCAACTAATGTATTTTTTATCTTGTGTAGGTTCTATGTGGTATATTCACATTTTATTAACCTCATTTCTAAAATAATTAAGCAAAATATCGCTTGAAAAATCATCCCTGGAACATGCACCTTTCTAGATCTATTACATTCAGTAGAGTTACAGTAGATATCCTAGCATCTATAAGTTTATAAAAGTTTTACATTTTTTCTTGATACTTACGTTTTAAATTTAAAAAACTTGTTATGAAATTATAAATAATAAAATTTCTACATTTTATCAACAAATATTAAAAATACAACTGGAACATAACTAAATAGAACTTATATGGAACCACGAATTTTTGACATTTTACCAAAAATAGACAGTACTCACCTATTTGAAGATTTCAAATAATTTGTGGTATATTTAGAATTTCCAGAGAATAATCCAAAAAAAGATTTTTTTTCACCATTTCAATGGTAACTATTTTGTCGTTTTAAATAAAGCACAGATTAAATGTGCCACACTGTACAGAAAACTATTCAAAATAATATTTTTTCTACAAACGTCAAAAAATGATAAGGTTTGAGCATTGACAACAATATGCGAAGTGACACTTTTTTTCGGATTCTTACGTTACCATGGAAGTATTTCGCACACTGCATGTAAATTAATAAGACTTTTGTATTTCAATCTTTGAAAAAATGAAGCAAAACTTCAAATTATTATTTATTTTTAAATGAATAACAATTAAATACTTTTAAAATAATGATAGAATTTTACAATAACTTTAGTTATTATTTACAATATTAACATTAATCCATAGTAACAGTGAAAATTTGATTAGCAAACACATTTTAAGCCAGCTCAACACTATTTTCTATAATAAATTAGGCATTTTACTTATTTATAATATTTTTAAAAGATAGATTTTGACGTTTGTAGAAAAAATATTGTTTGCGTCTCGTGCGCGAACTACTTTGGTGGTCTCGAATAATTTTTCAATTCAATTCTCGACCACCAAAGTAGCATTTCGCGCACTGGATACAAAAATAACTATTCTTTTCTATTCATGCAAAAAATACTTTCTATCTTTTTTTAAATAAGTGGTTTGAAAGGTATTTTTTTTAAGTGACATAAAGATATATTTGCCTCCCAAATATCAGAAAACTGCAACTATTCAAAAGTATCAAGAACTAAATTATTCCAAGGTTAATAAAATATAATGAAAAAAAAAACAGCGAATTTTCAAATTTCAACGTTTTTTGTTCAAAATATAGTTTCTTTCATTCTATACTGTCTATAGCATAGAAATAAAAATTTTAATGTTTCAATTCATTAATTAGTCTGTATATACTGCTATGCAACCCATAAAAGAAGTAGTTGGTATGTTTGTCTATTATGCTGGTACAAAAATTCCAATATCAAAGTTCTTCAAGAAGGGAAGAGGAAAATGATCATTGCATTCAACCTTCCTCTTCAAGAAAAGAAAAGTTAAATGAAGTTGAAGAACTTAATGTATGGATATTTTTAAAAAGTTGAAGAGTGAATGAAATAATTATTTCCCCTTCTTGAAAAATATCCAATAATTTATAACACATTTTAAAGTTTTTTTATTGTCGAGATAAAATGCAAAATTTGAATTCCTATTCACCTTAGCTTTCTATAATTATATCTATAAATTAAAATATTTAAAATAACGGATCTAAAAATGAGTCCATTTCTAGTGTATTCTTGTCCTGACATTTGTCATTTAAATATACAAATTTATAACCTTATAACTATGTACTTACAAATAAGGTACTTTAAATGATATTGTAAGAAAAATAATTGAATTTTTTTATAATTCAAGAGAAAATATATTTTTGAAGAGTTTTCTGTATAGTGTGACACATTTAAACTGTTTTTTGTATAAAATATATGTATAATGTTGGGAAAATTTTTCTCTGAAAATTCTGAATTAACTGCAAATTTTTCGACAGATTCTTCAAAATAGGTGAGTTTTTTTTGTAAAATCAGTCAAAAACTTGTGGTTCTGTGGACCAAACAAAAAAATAATAATAATGCAATGCAATAAAAATGCAAAAGCTTAAAACACCTGTTCGTCTCCCTTGCGGACTTTTTCATTTGATCTGCATATGCTTAATCAAAAGAAAAATTTGGCAAATGAGATGAACAGGGAACCCCCGCTTTAACTTCTGCAATTGATTTTGGACAAACTTTACCTTCTCTACTTCAATTTCAACTGAACTTGTCTATATGTTCGCAAATATATACTAATATATCATATTAGTATTTTTAAAGATATGATTAACGATTAACACCTAAAAATAAATTAACGAAAACACAATAATACTACAAACGTATGATTTCTTCTCACCCCTTTTAATTTGTTTTTACTTTTTAGTCTATTGAGGACTAAATCTATAAAGGATTGAATAGATGAGGCTTTTACTTGATGAAGATCCATACTGAACGATGAAATAAAACAATATGATTTGTTTAAAACTTCATTATTATTTTTGATTTGAACCTATGTTCAACTTAAACTTGTGACGCATCTCGCTTTCACAGTGACTTTATCAAATGAGTGAAGGTATAATAAAAAATGAATATAATGAAGTTTTATACAAATTATATTGTTTTATTTCATCGTTCACTAAAACTATAATTTAAATTTTTAGCTAAAGCTATTATCTTGATAACATATTATAAAAAAGCATAGTAACTAAGAAATGTCAAATGCAACATTAAAATTATAGGTCTGTAATTCCTTTTACAATGCCACAGAAGTCAAGGTTACAAGTATCTACTACCAATTATTGTTTGTAAACAACTTTACCAATACTTGTAAATGCATCTTCTAACTCCAGAAGCTATAAAAATACATATAAAATACTTGCATCTTGTATTTAAATATCAACAATTTCAAGAAAAGTATTTACTAGCCTAAAGAGCGAGTCCTATAAAGCATATAAATCAATGAATTAAGTAGAGTATTGTATCACTGCAAATAATGTCATTTTTTGTTTTATAATTAGTGATTTTTATTTTCACTTTATATTTCATTATAATTTGTTTATTTCAAAAAAAACTAGGTATTGAAATTCATGTAAGATTAGATTATTGTAGTTAATAAGATAATTGGAAACATTGATTTCGTCCGATCAAAATATTTAAAAATAGTCAAAAAAGCTGGGAATAATATGCATCTTTCAATAATGAGCAACACCTGTGTGAAATGCAATATTGATTTTTATATCACAGCAATGATGTAATTCTATTTACAGTCGGAATATTTTTTCTCAATATTATGAACTAAAATACCAAAAATAAATATACAAAATCTTAACTCATAATTTTACTAATATAGACCTTATTGATTTTAGAATTGAAGTAAAAATTCGAATGTTAATATTATAAAGTGCAATTTTTCTCCCGCCTTATGAAAAAAATAAATTTCTATAAGATATCAACTAAATTTGTATAAACATTAAGAAAAAACGATACAGGTTATCATAATATTAGACGCACTTCAATTTTTTACCTTGAGTGTTTACAAACAGTACTAGAAGCGGCTTTAAAATGTTTTGATAACAATTGGTCAATCAAGTTAAAGAGCTAATTCAATACATTACAAATTAATAGTATCATACCGTAGAAAGCAGTAGATTTGATTCCAATCAATTAAGTATTATCCATTGCTATTTTTATCATTCCAATAACTTTTCCGTACCATTAAAACACAAAGCACTTTATCAAAATGGCGACCCACGCGATTGTCTGATTGATATTCTGATGCTACACATGCGCATGCTAGTATTCTAAATACTTTTAGTTTAATTTTAGTAGTTGGTAACACAGATAACTGGTTGGTAACAGTGCGGTTTATATCTTGTTAATCGGGGTTGCCACCTCTTATATCAATTTAGCAAATGTTGTGATTATAAATTATCACATAAGAATTGCTATCCAGAATAGCTTAGCGTTAGCGGAGCGCGGTAATTTGTCGAAAGCGACAAAAAGTTTTCGCTTAATTTGCAAAAAAGATTTTTGCTACGAAAATACGATATTAAACATATAGAAGTTTATAGTTGAGTTGGTAGTTAACATATTTAATAGAACAGATTATATAATACTAGAAACTGGTTAGAATTATGTATTTATATTTTAAATACAGAAAATAAAACAGTAGTCACTTCAACTTCTTTAGGCGCGTGGAGCACTTTTTTTAGGTGAAGAAAAAACATGATACTTTTGGTTATGCAACACAATTAACAATGAAGCGTACATAGTGTTGCCTAAATCATCATCACACTTTCCATGAGCTATATGTATACCATAGAGAAATAAAAAATGTATACTGGGTATATATGTGTACTTTTTTTTGTAAAAAATTCCATTTACGATGGCTGACCATAAAATTTTTAAAAGGGATTCATTTATTGGTGTTTTCACTTCTGTCGGCAGTCCCATGACTGGACTCTACTTTTTGTCCAGTTTCAAATTCTTACGTCACTGATAGCACTTGGCACCAGTGTATAATTTCTCATTTCCATTTGCCGGCTTTATAAGTTGTCACTTAGTCAGTATCAGTATCAGCAGCCCTGGTATCAGAGATAGTTGAATCTAACTTTTGATAGTTGAACTTGTGTCTGTGTACCTGCTTCTATTGATATTTTTGATGTCAATACGTCAAAATGGTTACCTTATATACGAATGAAAATAATCCGGCAACTTTAAAATTGATTATAGCTAAAAATTTAGCTAAACAAACAGTTGATCTAAAAGTGGTTAATGTTAATGGTGAGTAAGAAAAACCCACGTGGAAACTGATGCAATTTTCTTGAATGTGTCAGTACAGAATATTTACAAAATTGTGTGTTTCAGATAATGTTATACCAGAACCAAAACATTTGCCTTGTATAGAAATAGATAATCAACAAGTACTTTTTACTCCAAATAATGCAATATGTTATTTCATTCCAACTACTGACAGCAGTTTCGAAGAAGTTACCAGTTTATTAGAATGGGAAGCAAGTTCTCTATCTCCTCATTTAGCGAATTTGCTGGGTGGTAGTTCCAAAAATGAAAAATTAAAATTGTCAGTTGTATCCGACTTAAATTTCTTGAATGAGTTTATCCAAAATAAAAAATTTTTAGTAGGGGTAAGTTGAAAGTTGATGAAAAATATATCAGATAAATAATATTCTTTAATTTTAGAATTCAATTACAGCTGCAGATATTGCAATTTGGAGCACATTATATCCTCTTAATGCTTGTGTTAAAAATTCAAAAGAGTACTTATCACCTTTAATAAATATCTCAAAGTGGATTGCGTCACTGTCAGACTTGCCTGAAATTAAGGTAAGTAAATACATAATACATACCGATACCAATTTGTCTAAATCATTTAAAATTATACAGCTTAAACGTTAAATGTTGCTGCATAAATCCACACTTAAACACTATACTTGAATATGGTAGCAGGTAGTATTGTAGAGCACTGTGGTATTTAAATTGTTCATTAAATAAGTCAAGATTTTCCTATAGTCTATTTTAAAAAATGTATTAGTATTAAAAAAGTTGAGAGAACAATGCTTAATCAGTACATATACCTTACTATTGGATATAGGGTGGAAATTTCATAATTTTCGCTAAGACTTGATGATTTTGGTGTATTTTCTCCTAAAATTTCAAAATAAGACTTAAGAACAGGCGAGTATTTGATAACTCGATTAATGCATGGCAAAAGTGAAAGCCAATGTGTAACAACACGTCGAAGTGGAAAGCAGATACTTGGTCAATACTTGAATCTAAATTTTTAATGGAAGAATTATAGCTTGAAACATTCATGTCGCCATCTCCTACGCCTATACATATCAATAATTTTGTGTTAAATTTTAAGTTAAATATCTTTTAATAGACCAGTAGCCCATGACATGTAGTTAGTTTCTCATTGGATACTGCATCTGTTGACAGAAGAACAGAAAGCAATTAGAGTCAATTGATGTCAAAAAACTCTAAACCTGTTTAACGAAGAAAACTCAAAAAATATATACAGTATTGTCAGTGGTGATGAATCCTGGATTTACTCTTATGAACCCGAAAATAAACGTAAGTTTGCTGTTTGGGTGTTCCAAGATGAACCAAAACCGACGAAACTTATCTGTTCTCGAAGTGTTTTCAAAAATATGGTGGCGACATTTTTCTCAAAAGCGGGTCATGTAGCAATAATTCCTCTGCAAGATCAAAGAACTATTACTGCTGATTGGTACATATCGATTTGTTTGCCAGAAGTAGTTGCTGAGTTTTGAAAAACCAACCCCCAACAACAAATGATCCTCCACCAAGACAATGCAAGTTCCCACACAGCTTGAAAAACAATTGAGTTTTTAAAGCAAGAAAACATCGAATTGTTGGACCATCCTCCATACAGTCCCGTCCTAAGTCATAACGACTTTTTTTACTTTTCCAAAAATTAAGAATGAACTGCGTGGTTAAAGGTTCCAGTCTCCAGTTAACACATTCAGAAACTCTATTTTGAACGTACCAACAAACGAGTGGATAACTGCTTCCAGAATTGGTTCCAAAGGATGCAAAAATACATTTTTCTTTGTGGAGAATACTTTGAAAAACAATAGTGTTTAAAAGTTATCTACTGTTTTTTCTAGCCCTATATGCAAAATATAAAAGACAACCATCTTATAAATTGAAATTTCAATCAAATGGTCAACATTTTTTTATTACAAAATTTAATCTATTGGGTGTAGGTGGCTTTTCAAAGCAACTACCAGTTTGATAATCTTTTATAATTTTTTGTTAAAAAAATTAATTATTGCTGCTAAAATTTTATATTCAGTTTTAATTTTTACATGTGCTTATCATTGTATATTTATGAATGACTGAATTTGCATTATTTCTGATGCAATGTCATTAGGTTTTCCCCATTTCTTATTACGTTTCGTTTTTATCAGCAAAACGGTTTACTCTGCAGATAATATTATATAAAATAGAATTGCACATAAGATATTTTATCGGGGAAATCCCAGTCAAATAAATGTGGTTTACATATATATTAGTTTTTAAGGTAGATTAAAAGTGCTGTTTTCCCAGAAATTCTATTTATAAATGAAATGCAATAGTGAAACTTGAGGAATAGATTCTGATTATTTTAAACTGTAGCCACATGTTCCATTATACACACCACTCCCTTTTGGTATAGCATAGTCCCTTTCCATGTCCGCCAAATATAACTAAAAATGTTGAGTGATCATGTTTTTCGATCGTTTTCTTTATAATGACATTACTGTTTTTTGCGTTGCAGTTAAAGATTTTTTTATTCATTAACTGTTCTATTGAAGATAATATTCTCTTACCACAACCTGTTTGTTCCGTGTATAGCTCTATTCCCCTATTTTATGATATTTATAAAAATCATAAAAAAAGTTCAAAAAGAAACTGCAGCGTTAACCCAAGGTTCGTTATTTGAGTTATGTACTATCGTGCGAAAATAGGAGTTAGGTCTGCCGTAGTTCATTTGCATCATTGTAAGTAAAAGATAATAGATTTACGAATTTATAGAAATGTTACTACTGTACCCACAATTGTTACATTAGGCGTACTATTTTAAAATGGTTCAGATGAAAACTCTTAAAAGTCCAGGAAAAGTTTGGTCTGACGAAATACCTCACCCAAAAAGAATGAAGTGGGCACAGAAGATGGCCAACTTATCACACTGATTGTACGTCGCGTGTTCCGAATAATAAATATAAATTGTATATCCACATGGTTTCAAATTTGCGGCAGGCATTTACGATTTTGAACTTTACAATATTTACAGATAGTCCGGGGAAGTTAGGGCACAAACATAAAATTTTTCCGAGAAGGAATATTATATCCCTCCTTATCGAAAACATAAAGACCCCCAATCATTTTCCCAAATTCTCGAATAAAATCAGGGGGAGCTTGCGACGCAGCTTGCAAGAACAGCGTAGAACTCTCGAAATTGGAGTCTTTTACGCTGATATCTCTTTCAGTTTTGCTCACACAAAAAAGTGTCTTTAAATGAATTAACCAATAATAGTTCATCGTCTCAGTGACAGAGTTTCATTTATCATAAAAAATATTAAAAAGTACAATAATTGAACTAACAATTATTATGGTAAAAGGACTGCTTCACATTTAAGAGTACTGGGGCTGTTTGTTTTGATGATAAAACTTTGACTACAAACATGGCTCTAAGGGTCGGTTGTTCAATTCTCTGATCAAGTGAACTGGGTTCAATATTTAACTATGGATCAGATATTTATGCATTTTTCACATGAAAACTATAGTCCCTGATCAAGTGATTTCCAAAAAATCTTCATGGTGTGATATTAGATTAAGAATTGTTAAAACCAATTACAAATTATTTCTAGATTAAAACAATATTCTAACAAAATTATATCCTTGTTTTTATTAGTGCTGTCTCATTGATTTTATAACAATACCATGTCAAATTTAATTTGTGGATATCCGGACATTTCGATAAAAGAACAAAAAGTGATTTTAAGCGAATAACTAAATTGATTTGGTAAATACCATTTGGCTTTGGTCTTAACATGTTTTGTTGGTTTTATGCTTTCTCTACCCTATTCAATTTTTAGTCACACAGAATAACGAATTTCTTACATAGTTTTATAACTTTAGGACGCTATATCTAGTTTTAAAATGGATATTTCTTCATCTTACAACGCCTTGCTTGTTGGTGCGAAATATCTTTCAATATCAGATGATGAAAAAAATAAGGGAGATTCTCAACAAGAAAAGGAACCACAAGCAGAAAAGGTAACACCTGAAGAATTAGAAACTGTACGAAAATCTTGGCAGAAACATATTTCCGAATTTCCTAAATTGAAAACTACTGAAGGTCCAGTGTAAGTAATTGTCACAAGTGAAATATGTTTAAAACGGCTATATATGTACATAAAGACTGATTCAACAGTATAATCTTTTTACTTTTAGCTTACCAGTGCCGGGAGAGAAAAACGTATTCGTCACTTCAGCCTTACCATACGTTAACAATGTGCCTCATTTAGGAAATATCATTGGTTGTGTTTTATCAGCAGATGTTTTTGCTCGTTATTCAAGAATATGTAACAACAATACTATATATATCTCTGGTACTGATGAATATGGTACAGCAACTGAAACTAAAGCTCTGGAAGAAGGATTGTCTTGTCAGGAAATTTGTGATAAATACTATAAAGTTCACAAGGAAATATATGATTGGTTTAATCTCAAGTTTGATAAATTTGGTAGAAGCTCCCATCCTCAACAAACTCAGTAAGTAAATTTCACTTCTTCTAAATGAAATTATTGATTTCGTATTTACAAATATATCGCAATAGTAGTACTAAATAAGGTAATGCTGCAACAGTTTTATTCGAAAATAATGTAACGTTTGTTCTAATTTTAATTAAATTACAAGTTAGTAAACAATTGCCTATTTAAATTTTTATGCACTTTTGCAAAAACCTCTAAAATTTCCCAATTTTGAAAATTTCTGCTGTACCTTAAGAATTGTTTGGTTTACCAAGACCAAATTGCTTTGTTAATTACTTTGATAGTTACTTTTGTCAAAATTGACAAAAGCTGAAATAAGTCCTACAATTTAGCGGTTTTTCAAGTTTTTTACAATGATCCGGTGGGCTTCCGAAGTCAATAAATCAGAACTCATTTGCTGTACGGAAATATTCATTTTTTGGTACGATTTCCATGGACTATAAAAAAGAGATCGTTACAAAAAATACAAAAACAAATACCATAAAGCAAGTCCAATTCCGCGAGACATGAATAGCTATAGATGCATTCAAGGAATTATACCCTGTGTTCCTACCTACCACTCAAAACATAAGTGGTTAACAAAACATTTGAAATTAAGAAGAACCGGGTGTCCCAATAAAGCAGGGCACGCACTGAATCGGCTCGGTCGTGGTGTTATCGGCACCTTTTAGAATATTCGTCATTTGACAACTTGACATTGTGAAACAAAAATGGTAAAATTATAAATAAAAATGGATATTTCATCCGAATATTCGAATGTAGATAATATGATTATTGTTGTGAAATGGATAAACGCAAACCATTTACGGCGAATTTTATCATACTTTTCCTGATTTGCTAGCTTATAAGAGAAACATAACCTAACCAGAATGGTTTACGATAGAATTATTGTTAGCACATTAAAAAATATTTTTGACTTGTTTTAGGGTTTGCCAAGATATGTTCCTTACCCTCCAGAGTAACGGTTTCATGTTTGTGGAATCTATAGAACAATTGCATTGTGAGAAATGTAAAAAGTTTTTGGCAGATAGATTCGTAGAGGGAGGCTGTCCAAATGTTGGATGTGATTATCCAGATGCAAGAGGCGATCAATGTGATGGTTGTTCGAAACTGGTAAATTCGGTAGAATTGAAGAATCCTCGGTGTAAAATATGTGGAAATACCCCAGTAATTAAAAAGTCGGAGCAATTCTTCATTGATCTACCAAAGGTAAACTGAAAACTGTAGTTATCTGTAAACATTCTACTAATTACTTAATTTTTCATAATATAAAATGGTAATAATGAAATTACAAAGTATACATATTAATGTCTTTCAAGAAAAATAAGGAATCACCAGTGGCGTAGCTTACCATAAATAAACCCTGTATCAAAATTTGTCGGGGGGCCCTTCTACTCGACTTCCGTGAAATAGGGTTCATAAAAGAAATAATAGCACTTTTTTGAATAAAATAAATATTTATTTTAAAAAGATGTTTACAATATTCTCGCAAAAAATTTTTAAAATTTACCTACACTTTTCTACGTGTGTGAACTTAGCGTCTCATATCTCAGCATCTCATAATTTAAAAAGAGTTCTTATAGCGTCCAACATAGTTCTAGAGTTCCTGATACTTTATATTAATAGTTCTGTTGAATTCAGTAGCGAAAACGGCTTTTGAAAAAATGAGACGCTGACGACCGGAAGTTAGCGTCCCAAAGTATAAAATCAAAAAAATCGAGCAGAAACGGTTATTCAAAGGATAGTTCTAGAGTTCTTGTTTATTTATATCGATAAATTCTTAGAATTCAAAATCGGACATCTGTGAAACGGTTTTTATAGATTAAAAATCATGCTAGTGAGAAGCTGTCGTACAAGAGCGAGTTCTAGCTCCTGTAAGGATTAAAAATGATCATTAATTGGGGGATTAAAAATGATCATTAATGTCCCAATATACGATTCCCTAAAAAGTTCTAATCGTTAACGGTCTGCAGAATATTTTTAATTATTATTATTGATGAAAAACCATCTCAATAGTGGGACGCTGTCGTTCTAGACCGAGTTCTCGCTTTTGTATCGATTCAGAATGATACTGGCGTCCCAAAATACGATTCCCTAAAGAGTTCTGATCGTTAACGCCCTGCAAAATATTTTTAATTATTATTATTGATGAAAAACCATCTCAATAGTGGTACGCTGTCGTTCTAGACCGAGTTATCGCTTTTGTATCGATTCAGAATGATACTGGCGTCCCAAAATACGATTCCCTAAAGAGTTCTGATCGTTAACGCCCTGCAAAATATTTTTAATTATTATTATTGATGAAAAACCATCTCAATAGTGGGACGCTGTCGTTCTAGACCGAGTTCTCGCTTTTGTATCGATTCAGAATGATACTGGCGTCCCAAAATACGATTCCCTAAAGAGTTCTGATCGTTAACGCCCTGCAAAATATTTTTAATTATTATTATTGATGGAAAACCATCACAATTGTGGGACGCTGTCGTTCTAGACCGAGTTCTAGCTTGCGCAATGACTCAGAATGATGATTAGCGTCCCAATATACGAAATCCTGAAGAGTTCTGATCGTTAACGCCCTGAAAAATATGTTTAATTATTATTATTGATTCAAAACCATCACAATTGTGGGACGCTGTCGTTCTAGAGCGAGTTCTAGCTTCTTTCACCATTCAAAATGATAAGTATTGTCCCAATATACGAACTCCTCAAGAGTTCTAATCGTTAACGCCCTGCAAAATATTTTTAATTATTATTATTGATGAAAAACCGTAACAATTGTGGGACGCTGTCGTTCTATAGCGAGTTCTAGCTTCTGTATCGATTCAGAATGATACTAGCGTCCCAAAATACGATTACCTAAAGAGTTCTAATCGATAACGCACTGCAATTAATTGAATATTATATTCTGCTTATACCATGACAGAATCTCGACCTCAATTTAGTACGACAGCTTCTCGCCATCATGGTGATTTGTCGTCCATAATAAATTGTTTTCAGGGTTTTGTACGAAGCGTCAAAGAAGAACTTTCAAGAGTTCGTACTTTGGGAACCATTACAAAACCTGGAACTCACTTTAGTATGATAGCATCCATCTATCGTGACAAATTTTTATCCATAATAATCTTTCGAAATTTTTTGCAGAGCATTGAAGATTAGAACTCTTCAGGAGTTCGTATATTGGGACACTACTTATCATTTTAAATCGTGAGAGAAGCGAGAACTCGCTCTAGAACGACAGCGTCCGACAATTGTTATGGTTTTCCGCCAATAATAATTATTAAAAATATTTTGCAGACCGTTGAAGATTAAAAGTCTTCAGGAGTTCGTATATTGGGAAGCTAATGATTATTCTGAGTCATTGCACAAGCTAGAACTCGCTCTAGAACGACAGCGTCCCACAATTGTGATGGTTTTCCATCAATAATAATAAATAAAAATATTTTGTAGAGCGTTAACGATTAGAACTCTTCAGGAGTTCGTATATTGGGATGATCGTCTCATTCTGAATCGATACCGAAACTAGAACTGGCTCTAGAAGGACAGCGTCCCATTATTATGATGGTTTTTCATCAATAATAATTATTTGAAATTTTTTGCAGAGCGTTAACGATTAGAACTCTTTAGGGAATCGTATTTTGGGACGCCAGTATCATTCTGAATCGATACAAAAGCGATAACTCGGTCTAGAACGACAGCGTCCCACTATTGAGATGGTTTTTCATCAATAATAATTATTAAAAATATTCTGCAGAGCGTTAACGATTTGAACTCTTTAGGGAATCGTATATTGGGACATTAATGATCATTTTTAATCCTTACAGGAGCTTCTCACTAGCATGACTTTTTATCTATAAAAACTGTTTCACATATGTACGATTGTGAATTCTAAGAATTTATCGATATAAATAAACAAGAACTCTAGAACTATCCTTTGAATAACCGCTCCTGCTCGATTTTTTTGATTTTATACTTTGGGACGCTAACTTCCGGTCGTCAGCGTCTCATTTTTTCAAAAGCCGTTTTCGGTACTGAATTCAACAGAACCATTAATATAAAGTATCAGGAACTCTAGAACTATGTTGGACGCTATAAGAACTCTTTTTAAATTATGAGACGCTGAGATATGAGACGCTAAGTTCACACACGTCACTTTTCTTGCTTTTTTTCAGCAGTAATTCCGTGAGTTCTTTAATGGAATTAATTTTCTGAATTTCAGATCTCGAGCATATTTTCAAAGCAATTAATTATTTATAAAGATCAACTGACAAGTCTTCATTACATTTTTTGTCAGTCAGTTTTTCAACTTCTGTTTTTATTATTTCTTTTGAAAACAATACGCTTAAATTTTCGAGATCCCTAGATCGACTGAGATTATGGAATAGCATTTTACGAATTTTTGCTTTCACACATGGGGGTCCTGTATCATTAATACGGCGGTAGCTACGCCCCTGGAAATCACTCATTTGGTCTATTGAGAACTAACTCTAGACTGAGTTGTCTATGATGGTTTGCAAACTGATGGCAATCCTATTATAATGTTTTTGATAGAAATGTTTTGATTGCACTTAGCACATTGAGGTGGGTCTTATTTGCTAATCAGGAATTGGTTGTTTGGGATTAAGTGTCCAATCCTTAATCGGATAGCTTTTATTTGTTCTTGACGTCCGTAGGGAAGGAGTTTCTTTTACATTTGGAACTATTTAATGCATTTTGTTATTGATTTCAAGGATCCACTTACATTGCCACTTATCCAGAATAATATTCTTAACAGATAACTTTTGTTTTCACAAATTCAATCTCGTACATTAACCAAAAAAAATGATTTTTTCATATGTTTCTAGTTGGAGCCGCTTATTTATCACTGGTTGAAATTAAGAAGCTCTGGTTGGTCTAACAACGCTCACGTAATAGCCAAATCTTGGCTAAAAGAAGGCCTTAAACCAAGATGTATCACTCGTGATCTTAAATGGGGTGTGCCGGTTCCCATAGAAGAATATAAGGATAAGGTGTTTTACGTATGGTTTGATGCAGTTTTGGGCTATATATCTATTAGCAAATCATACACAAAAGATTATGAAAAATGGTGGAAACCTAATAAAGATACAAGTATTAAACTATATCAGTTTATGGCTAAAGATAACGTACCGTTCCACGCTGTGCTATTTCCTGCTATGTTGCTAGGTGCTAATCAGGGATATATCACCGTTAATCATCTTATGGCCACAGGTAATCTCCCGTTAAAATTGAAATAGTAGGTTACATACCCAGGTGGAAAGAGTTAATTTTCTGTGGAGAGCGCTGTTCGATACAGGAAAAAAAACTTTCCGCCGAGGTACGTATACTATTTTATTTACAACCATAATTAATTTTCCATAAATACATAAATGTAGTCAACGTTAAATTTTTGACTACTTATAACGAACGTCAATAGAAAGATGACTCCCTCATGCTTCTACTGGGTAAATTGAAAAGATCATCCAGGGAACAAGGAATAATTTGACAGTTTTCTGAATTTATTGGACGTTGTGGACCATTAACCTCACTTTTTTATACTCTTTGCTGTTCAATTCAATGAAATAATAATAAATAACAATCTTCAAAGGTTTTTGTTGTATATTACTTCAACTTCAACACTGGGTTGTTATTTTTTATTATAATATAACAATAACTGTATTTGTAAATGATTAAAAATTTCAAATTAAAAACTAATGAAAATTTACATGATCGATTCAAATACGCGCATTGTGTCAGTTTTATGATTGGTCAAGAAATTTGACATTGCTGTTGCTTTGTTCCCTGTTTCATACTCTCTCCATGATGTTCCAGAATACGTAATTATGATCTTAAGAGAACAGCAGTAGAGTAGAATAGAGGAATGATCCCCGGCCCCCCGGGGAACGTTCTATTTTATTGCCGTCAAGAATTGATGCCCTGACAGATAACGGTTTTCGTAACCAAGAACGGACCTGGAATTTTAAATTTCTAACGTCACTTAGTTGCTTTTTGACAGATCATACGGTCGATTGGTCAAGTTTGTATAGTTTTGTCTGTGTCTTCAGAGAGTGTCTTTCAAGTAATTATATGATATGGATAAACAAAAACGATCGAGGGCGCGAGGGATCTAGACTGTTATTACAAATAGCTTTAAGATTTAAAGCTATTATTGAAAATAAAAAAAACAGATGCTTTGGTTTGGAAGGATAAAGAAGAGTGCTATTGAAATGATCAGGCCTTGTCTGTATGTGATATTCTTGATTATGGTCACCATTATTAATTCCTTCAATCAAATCGAAATCTTCAAAAATGTCTTCCATTTTTAAATTTTACAACTATTACGTTATCCAAAAACAGCAACACAGTTGAAAAATAATTTTTAGGTTAAGTATATACAAACTTGACTAGTCCGTCAAATAAAGTTTTATCTGGAACTTGAACTGGCAAATAACTATTCGGGAGTTTATCTGATGTACTTTATTTATCTACAGAATAAAGTGTCAGATAAATAACTATTCGATGGTGAAAAGACCTTAATGAAATGTTAAGAATACGGCAGATGCAGGGTGCTGAAGATGACAACAGCTTCAACGTTTTTGGATATTTATATATACAAATTTTGGCTCTGGGTGTTTTTGGGTATGGGAAATCATAATTTTTTTTTTCAATGAATTTTCAAGAGGGCGCCACGTTTGTGGCATAAATGCTACGTTTGTAAAACAATATTGAGACAGTTATTATTTAGCCAACCGCAAGTCCACGCAGAACTATTTTGCACCCAGGTAAGAACTAAGTACAAACTGGTGCAGGGCAAAAAAAAATGGTGGGCTGGATGCTATACAAGCAAAAATGCAATAAGCCATTCGGATGCAGTATATTGCCACACTTGCTTGAGAAAAAAGACAACATATAATATGGCTCTTAACATACCATTAGTATTGTTGAAAATAAATTGTAAATATATTCATGTATTAAAACCTGCAACAGAAAGTTGAATCATACAGGACAAACGGTTTTTTATTGGACTTTTTTTAGAATATTTAAATTATGAAGATGGTAAATTTTCAAAATCTAGAGGTGTGGGAGTATTTGGAACTGATGCCCGAGATACTGGAATTCCGAGTGATGTATGGAGATTCTATTTGCTCTATGTTAGACCAGAATCACAAGATTCCAGCTTCAGTTGGAATGATCTTGTAACCAAAAATAATTCAGAGTTGCTGAATAATTTAGGAAATTTTGTTAACAGGTAACGTGTATATCAGCTTATTAAACAAATTTAATTTAATACATGTTCATAAAACCATTTTAACAGAGAACATCAGAGAAATATTGATTTTCTCTCGGTACCGACATTATCTTCGATCATTAAACAGACTAGATAAATATACTGACAACACACTTTGTTTGTAACCAACATCTCTCATCCCACACAGAGTTCGCTTACTGTTTACTCTTCTAGTTTGTTCATTGTTCGGAGGACATTACAATACCGGGTGTCCCACGACGTTTTGACAGTACTATATCTCGAAATCACTTCACATGACAAATATGAAATTTGGCAGCTATAAAAAGTTGTATCTGATGCTTATATTCATTATAAAAAGACGTCCGCTATAATATAACATTTTTAGATAAACTAAACTCAAAATTATAAACTAGTTTATTGCTTAAATGGGTCACTGTTAACGGTGCATACAGCAATAAATTAATTATTGTTACGTCTGCAGCATTTAGTCGCTACGCTTTGAAGCACCTAAAATGCGGTGTTTGATAGTTTGATACATAAAACTTATAAAATAATGTAAATTTTTTGTTGAATACATCACCATTCGTGAGCATGCCACGTCCCTAATTTTTCTCTAGATTGGTATCCTAACAGATTCGTAGCGATTTCATTTGACTCGTGATGGTTGACATATGAAACCAATATGTCCGCGTACAGTACGAGGAATCAAACAATTTGGTTTTTGACACAATAAGGCGGAATTAGGTAGTGCTTTCGATACCACAAGTGCCAACTGTGACTCATTTGACTTTAGTAGTATTTATATCTGGTTATGCCGCATAGAAGCAAAGAGATACTGGTAGATTGCAAGGGGGTCGATTGGCCCGTTGTCCGTACCACACTGCGAGCTATAATATCTTTTATGTGTTCCCTACATCTATATTTTCTTCTGAGAAAGCCTTTTATCCGTTTTGGTGCTAAGTCTGTAACCTGATTAGTTTCTAAGTAGACTTGTTCCAGGTATTTAAGGTGCTGACGGACAATTACCTTACAATTGCAGATATTGTGTTACGCCGCCTCATTGTAGAATCTGCATTTTCCACTGTCGACTTTGCCCATCTTGCAGAGATGGTATCTGAGTGAGCAGTGTCCAGTGAGAATTCCTGTGATTACTCTAAGATCAGATTCATGAAGCTCCAAGAGCAATTTAGCGTAGTGAGCAGAAGGTCGAAATAACCTTTTTGCCTGTTTTTGGCCTGGAGTATTTTTTCAGTAGGCTGAACTAAGTTCCTATTCCCATTTTCGGACTTCTACCACGATGGGGCCTTTTGGGATACCACAAAATGGTTCGAGTACAAGATCCTTCTTTTGCGAGACCATCAGCAATCTCATTTCCAAAAATTCCTTTATGCCCTGGCACTCATAATTACGTTACTTTGTTGTGTCTAGCCATTTGCTAAAGGAATTGTTTGCAGTTCCAGACTGTTTTAGACTCATAAGTTGTAGACTATTCCGTTCGGATAACGATGCAATCCCATACTAGTCTAGACGTCGATTTCTGGCTCGATATTGCCGTTAGCGCCGCCTGACTGTCGGACATAATAGAGATCTTCTTGGCTTCGACAGCTCTCCTGTTGTCTCTCGTCTTGCAAGATTACGTATACTTCCATACCTCCACCTGAAATACAGAGGTGTAATTTCCCAGCGCATAGCTAAAGTTGTCATATAATTTTTCAAGTGTACTCCAGCTCTAGTGCCATTTGAAGCTTTAGACCCTTCGATGCACCATGTCTGCCCCTATCTAATAGTGCTGAGTTCTTTGTTAATCCATTCCTTTCTGCCTGTAATCGACACCTCAAATGGATTAAATGAATATCGTATGGTTGTATAGTATGTTCTCATGCGTAAGACGTCTTCTAGAGATCGATGCACACAATGTCAGTCATTTCTCATTTACGTTGCCGTTCTGTCTCATTCTCATTCAGTAAACACTTGTGACGACTACTCATACATATCAGTAAGATTTGTTAAAACAATGTTCAATGGCAAAATATAAAATGTAATTAAATTAAATTACCTATATTGTAATATAAATCAAATAGCTTACCATCTCGTTTCATTTCTTTTGCAATCGTAATCTAAATATTGTTGTTAAATCCTGAATCCATATTTTTGGAATGCAATAAATCATATAGAACAGGATATTCTTGAACCAACTCCATTCTTTTTTCGTCATTCATATTTTTATGTGAAGAATAACAAACTTTTCACAAAATCACGTCAGTCAAAACAAGAAAATATCGTTGAATTTAAATTATGACCGGATGGACACTGAAACGAAACTGACGGAATAATAGACTATTAAAAGAATATTATTTGGTTGTTTAATATGTTCTCATGCCTAGCACGTCCTCTGTATTAATATTATATCATAATTTTAATTTTTTAGGGCGCTGGTTTTTGCCAAAAATAACTTCAATGGAAAAGTACCCGAGATGAACGTTACTGAAGAAGATTTCAACCTTCTAGCACTATGTACCAGAGAATATAAAGGGTATATTGAGTCGCTTGAAAAAGCAAAACTTAGGGATGGAATAAGACATATTTTATCAATTTCACGTCTCGGAAATCAATACATGCAATCAAATCAACCATGGGTGCTACTTAAAGGAACAGATGAAGAAAAGTATGCATTATTAATAATAAAATACTTTGTTGTCTAATACGTTTATTTTTTAGATTACGTGCTGGTACTGTAATAGGCATTTGTTGTAATTTAGCTTGCTTAATAGCGACTCTACTTCATCCTTACATGCCCGATACCAGCGAAAACTTGAAAAAACAGTTGAATGCGGAGACAGTTGTTTTGAATCCAGTGTAAGTATTTTTTTTATTGTATATTGAACAAGTATTCATCATGCATTTTACAAAAAAGACCATTTTGTAGTTTTTGTTTTTATTCACAATAAGTAAATTAGATGTTGAAACTTTTCATATACAGGGTGGGGCAATCTTCTGACATCGGAGGATTACATCGTTGTGGTACGAGATAAAACTTTAAGGTTTTATGTGAGCTAATACAGTTACTGAGGGCACATTTTGAAAATACTTTCGATTCTACAGGGCGTTCCAAAACCACGTAGCAGCACAAACTTACATATTTTTAGATGAAACGTACTATATTTTGTTCAAGAATCGAAAAGATCTCACCGAGAGCGTTACAAAAATATAGCATTCTAATATATTATATGGGTGTTTTAAAAAGATATGGCCAATTATTGGCAAAAGCGACCTCCTCTTTAACACTCTGTTAAACAGTAAATCAAAATAAATCAACAGGTCTGTGTATTCAATTGTCATTCACATATCATTGGCTGTGCTCAGTATTATTTACTTTTTTATCTGTGGCTTCTTTAATACAGGGTGAAACAAAACGCAAATCAAGCAATATCTCAAAATTTTTAAGTGAATCACCCTATAAGTCTTTTTACAATTTGTTAGTACAATTAATAATCTTTCAAACGATATAGTATAAGTTAATGGAAAACCGTAAATATTTTATGATAATGGTCAAAAACAAGTATTTTACGTACACAAATTAAATGGTATTAAATTTTTGCATGCAACGTCTTGTAAATTTCAACATTTCTGAGGCATAAATTTTAATCGTAATTTTGGATGCATCTACAATATCTAATCACTGAAATAAAATGATTGTTAATACCGTAGGTACCTGGAATTACCAAAATTTTTTATGTTTATGCATGTTTCACTTTCAAGAATTGTTATTATAGGCTTGTTTGAGAAATGGTGGAACATAATCAAGCCATATATTTGATTATATCAAGTGGGCTACTGTCAAAATAGTATCTACTAATAAATGTCAAAGAAATATTGCCGTATTCTTCGTTTGTGTTGTTGGGTTTAAATAATAAATAACTATAATGAATTTTCCGCAGGAAGACATGATCAATATGATTTACGTGTTAGGAGAATGTTAAAAAAATTGTTTACTCGCTTCAAGAGTATATCGTGGAAGATATCCCAATCGAAGACATCCAAATGAAAAAGCTTTCTTAAGACTTAAGGAGAGATTCGACACAGCAGATAATGTTTCCTATCAACCTCATGCTCTTCCAAAACGTGTTTTCAATGAGGACAACGAATTTTTAGTAATGACAAATTTGGTTGAGAATTCTAATACAAGTAATAGAAAACTTAGTACTGAATTAGACATTAGTAGACGAACAATAGGAAGAATAATAAAAAAGAATAAATTTCACCCGTACAAAATACAGATGCACCAAGAGCTTTTAGAGAGAGATTTTCCAATAAGAATAAATATTTGCGAGTGGTTCAGTGGATTAATTAATGGATATCCAGATTTCTTAAGAAATGTTTTATTTAGTGACGAGGCCACGTTTCACAGAAATGGTTTCGTCAACCGCCATAATTTTCATTTTTATTCGGAAAGTAATCCACATTTGTTTCGTACAACGACCCAAACTAAATGGTCCATAAATGTATGGGGAGGAATCGTAGGAGATACAGTTATAGGGGCATACTTTTTTGAAGGTAGCCTCACTGGAAGAAGGTATTACAATTTTCTAAAAAAACATTTGGGAGAATTATTGAAGGAAGTTGATTTAAACACAAGAGTCAACTTGTGGTTTCAAGATGGAGCATCTGTACATTACGTTCGTTGTGTACGTCGGTGGTTAAACAGACATTTTAGAGACAGATGGATAGGACGTGGTGGACCAATTTCGTGGCCTCCTCGATCTCCAGATCTCACACCGATGGATTTCTTTTTATGGGAATATATCAAGCAACTTGTGTATTAAACAGAACCTACTACCAGAGAAGACATGGAAGAAAGGATTCGTAACGCATTTTCCACAATAACTCCATTTTGAACACTTAGCATAAACTATACTTTTTATGAAATGTCATTGTTTATTTATGTAAATGTAAGTGTTTTTATAATGTTGGTTTCCATAATTGTTAGTTTTTTAAAAATAGAAAAAGTTGGAAAATAAATACAATCTTGCATCTTACATAACTAAGATATACTGTTTGTGATGACTTAATTATTTCGTAAAGACTGCAAACTGCTTTTATATTTATTAGTACTATAATGACATTAACCTACTCACAGTAAACAAAAATATTGCTTCCAACATAATTCCTTCCTCTAATGGTAAGAGTAAAAGTGAAAGATATTTTAGAAGCATCCAACATTACGATTAAAATTTATGCCTTAGACGTTGCATGTAAAAATTTAATACCATTTAATTTGTGAACGTAAAATACTTGTTTTTGACCATTATCATAAAATATTTACGGTTTTCCATCAACTTATACCCTAAATGTACTATATCGTTTGAAAGATTATTAATTGTACTAACAAATTGTAAAAATACTTATATGGTGATTCATTTGAAAATTTTGAGATATTGCTTGATTTGCGTTTTGTTTCACCCTGTATTAAAGAAGCCACCGATAAAAAAACTAATTAATACTGAGTACAGCCAATGATATGTGAATGACAATTGAATACACAGACCTGTTGATTTAGTTTGATTTACTGTTTAGCAAAGTGTTAAAGAGGAGGTCTTTTTTTCCAATAATTGGCCATATCTTTTTAAAACACCCATATAATATATTGGAATGCTATATTTTTGTAACGCTCTCGGTGAGATCTTTTCGATTCTCGAACAAAATATAGTACGTTTCATTTTAAAAAATGTAAGTTTGTGCTGCTACGTGGTTTTGGAACACCCTGTAGAATCGAAAGTATTTTCAAAATGTGCCCTCAGTAACTGTATTAGCTCACACAAAACCTTAAAGTTTTATCTCGTACCACAACGATGTAATCCTCCGATGTCAGAAGATTGCCCCACCCTGTATATAGAAAATTTAAAATATGTGTGTAGTTTCAATAGTTTTTGTAGCATAGGATAATTGAGACGTTTTATTATTTTGATGTAAATTATTCCGAATAACACACATGGAATCATTGGTGATAGATAAAAATGGCAATAATTTTATAATGCAGTTTAAAAAATCCTTCCAAAAATTGTCCCTAAGGAACCCCGAAAATCCCTCGAATTGGCATCACTGTTGTGGCCGGCGATCGATACACGAGTATTAGGGTATGGACAGAAAGAAAGCGGGTTACCTGCTCGCTGGTTACCGGATTTACTAATGGTTGATAAACGTAAGCGCCCAGAGACGAAGCAGCCTGCTTTGTCTGGCTGTTCATAAGTATAGTAAAATTAATACCTATTTAGAGGTACCAGCCGTTTTAGTAACTTAACGTATGCGGCTTCTTGAACCATCTGAACCCGCATGAAAAAAATTAGGTTATGACCTTTGTCATGTCAAATGCTTGACATATTTCTTATTGCATTGGCGTAGTTACTTGAAATTTCATATTATCAGTGGCGGTTTGTAATAATACAAATTAATTTTATGAAATTCATAAAATTCTAAAGATGTTGACATAATAAAAGAATATAAAAGAAGCGCACTAATTTTAAAAACATTGTTTTATTAACTAGATACATAGTTTTCTTAAATATGGCAATTCAGAGTTCGATTAAGTACAAATTCTAGATTTAAAAAAAATGACAACGTGATCTTCAAAGGCAAAGTTTAATTAGTTTCTAAATCAGAATAACTTTCGGAAAGTGATAGTTCATCATCGGATTCATTGGATACAGAGATCACCAAAGGTTCGATGTTTAGTAGGTCCAGTTTGTTTTCTACTTCCCATGCTTCAGAAATAATTTTCTCTGTATGATTTATGTAATTCTGCCAGTGTTGCTCCGGTACATTTTTTACAACGTCATTCCATACTTTTAAGACTTCAGTAGGTGACCTTGCAGTTTTCGTAATAGCTTGGTCATAATGCCTTTTAGTTTCTGACCATACCATTTCGATGGCATTAAAATGGCAATGTTAGGGTGGTAGCCTGAGAACACAATGACCATGCTCGGCATCGTATTTGTCTAAATGATAATTTTTTTCTGGCAAAACTTGCTTTTCAATTATATTCCAAACAGCATCCTTTAAAATGTGATCTGGAAAAGGAATATTCTTTTTTTTGAGCCATTCTAGCATGCGTGTTTTACTCCAACTTTTTCTTGGGATTTCTTCATCCAGGCGACTGTGATACGTTGCGTTATCCATTATAATTAACGATGGTTCTTCCAAGTTTACAATTAGTTGCTGTTTAAACCAATTTTCAAAATTTTCGGTGTTCATGTTATCATGGTAATCGCCTGTTTTTTTATTGCATTTAAAAATAAGCGATGCATTTGCCACAAAACCTTTTTTATTACCGGCATGAACAATTACATATCGTGTCCCACTTCCAGTTATTTTTAAATCACTGTGTTTAGTACCATCTTGCCACATTCTTCTGTCCCCGCTTATACTAAAAACCCATGTCTCATCCAGAAAAACAGGTGTAAAGAGCTTTTCGCTTTTAGCAGCATGGTATTTGTTCAAAAATAATATTCTTTTTAATCTGACTGCAGGCATTTCCAATAAATGTTTTCTTCCATCCTGTTTTTTGAAATGAAAACCCATTTTTTTAATTCCCAAATATAACGAACCTTTGGAAATCTTAGTTTCTGGAGACTCTTCGATAAATTGCCGTAAAATAGTTTCTACTGTGATTTTATCCTTTTGCGCATACATTTTATAAATTACTTCCCTCAAACAATGCAGGGTATTTTTTGTAATTCGGGTTTTGCTCCGGGAAACGCTTGCAGACATATTTCTTCTAAATTCGAAATCTGTAGCTCTGTTTGGTTTTTCAAGATTATATAATGTGCTTTCTGGAACTTTTAGTGCTTCGGACGCTTTTTGAATTGCCTTAAACCGAGATCCTAAATCGTTTTGAAAATAGTTTACTACATTAAGCATAAGTTTTTTGGATTCAACACAATATCGCATTTTTATATCTTATATTGCGTTATGACATTAACATGAAATCAAAATTTGACGTAACTTCAAAAACGTGACATCTAATAAATTAGTTACGACGTTCATTTTTGTTGGTAATTTTTTGTTTCAACCGATTTATTAATAATAAATAAGGATGGTCTTATTCTAAATGGGTATAAAATTTACTATATCAACCCATTTAAAAGTTACATTTTTCATATATTAATTTTTTTAACGAAAAATAGACAGATGTAGATCTTTGTGTTAAAAATAAAGATAATCGCAGACATTTGTTCAAAGGCATCCCAAAAGTAATGCATTACATTTTAATTAATCATTTATTTGCATTATATTTTATCAAAAACTCGGATACCTGCAGAATCTTACTACCGGATCTCGAACTATATGTTTCGACATCTGACAGCGACATGTTGTCGTGAAAATTTAAAAAAACAGCATTCGTTTTAATTATTGATTTACCTATCCATTTTTAGGGCACCCGAAATAGTCACCATGCTTTCAGCCGGCCACCAGCTGGGAGAACCAACAGTCCTATTTGCTAAAATTGAAGCTGCAAGAGCTGAGGAATTGAAGAAAAAATTCGCTGGCAAACAACAACTCTCCGAAACGACAGGGAATTCAGCAAATGTAGAAGTTATACAAGCAGAAATAACAAAACAGGTATGTAGATTTATTTATTTTTTTTTATGAACGATTTTAAAAAAATATACATACTGGTTTATTCTGGTGTTTACAATACATCGTTCCACAGGTAAACAAGTCTTAACTCCTAAATGTGGGTCACAAATAAAAGTCAGTTGTCAGTATTGTGAGTTAAACAGCTTCCGAATAGCCATTCTGTGAGTAAAAGAGAGAAAGCTATAGAACAACAGAGAGTCAATGTCGTATTCCCCTCTCCGGGCGACAAGAGGGAAAGAAAGAAAGAAGGAGTGATTATGTGGGTTAACGACTACCACATTTATTTACGATAATGTGCTTACTTGAAGCAATTCTTTTATGAAAACGATTTTCATACTAACACTCAGCATGATTCATGATTTTCTTAATTTTTTATAAATAATCAACGTACCTACCACTAATGAATTAACTTGAAAGTGCATAGCTAACAATAGTAACAATATTTGTAGAAACATTTCGCTTTTGGTTAAAATTTTGTCAGAAACAGTGTTTATCGTTAATTTAAACAACTGTCGCTCAATTGAATTGTAATTCAAAAATTCAGTAAAAAAACTGTTGATGTTATAACATTTAAATTCAGCATGCCCTTTTAAAAGGAAGAAAGCTAATATATAACACTTCATTTTTGCACTTTTAATGCTCTTAAAGGAATATATAATAATTACCGACCAAACCAAATTGTCCTATTAAAATGCGTAAAAGATAGCAATAACAAATATAACATAAAACAGTATTGAATATGTGTTAAGCTAAAAGGTACAATATGAATGTCAGTGTGTCTAAATTTGAAATCCCGTAAAAACACCATGGACTGTTTTGACTATCAGCAAACCGTCCACAGCCAAATTTCATTTTCTGCTTGAATATGCTTGAAATCCATGACACTTCGAAATCCGTATTTGCAATGCATGGACAGTAAACAGATAATGCGCACGCGTCTGATAGTTTACAACCAAATCTGATTTATGCTTGAACAAACCTATTATTGGTTCCTGATTGGCTGCTTGCGGTGACCTTTCTTTTAGTTCGCATATTTTCCGGGGCTCTTGTTTGCTTCTGTCGACTGTAGTGGGTGTTTCGTGGAGGGGAAGTATGTTAATATTTGCCGAACCTGTATATCTATAGTCGATAGTCGAAATTCTGTAAAGTGACGTCATCGGTTATCTACCGATTTAAAGTGAACTCCATGAGCGTATCATAGTTTAAGGGTGCGAATACTGAAATATCTGGAATTTCAATTTTTAACATTTGAAATAATAACTTATCACAAGTTGTTCATAAGTAAGTTAAAACAAAATAAAAAAATGTTTAAAAGTCAATTCCAACTTACTACTACTAAAACTAAAATTGAGGTAACATTTTCGTTATTTGCTAACCGGCATTATCATTACGTAAAAGAAAGTTGTTTGTCAAGACTAAAATAAATTACCGATAAGTAAAGGTATGTTGCGAGGTCACTTGTAAAATGTCTGACTAACTGGAAGCGGTATCACTCCCTGACGACTCCTCAGAATCATCGCTTTCTCCTCCTATATCGATAATGAGTGGTTCCGTCATTACTTCTACACGTATGTCTAAATCCCAAAACTTTATTTCTTCTTTTAATACGTGTTGAATACATTTACGCCAACTCTCAGCAGTAACGGTATGCAGCGCCTCGTCAAACAGTTTCTCAACGTCAGCCATTTTGAATGTACTGTTTTTTCTCGCAACATAATTTTTCACTTGGGCCCAAACCAGCTCGATGGGGTTTAACTCACAGTGGTAGGGAGGAAGTCTAACAACTGAGACGTTGAAATCTTTCGCCGTTTCATCGACAACGTACTTAATATAACTGCTTTTATGTTTCCGTACGAGAGATAATAATTCAACTTTTAGCATTGCCTCGTTGTGCGGAATGCTTTTACTCTCTAACCAATCAATTATAACCCTCTTGCGGCTAGCTGAAGTAGGTATTTGCTCCAGTCGACGAGAGTGGTATGAAGCATTATCCATAACTATCACTGAACCAGGAGTTACCTTTGTTAAAATTGATCTAAACCATGTTTCAAACCGGTTACCATCCATCTCTTCATGGTAATCGACAGTTTTTTTGGACTGAAAACTTAGTAATCCACCTTCTACAAATCCTTCCTCGCTGCCAATGTGAGTGATAATCAGTCGACGTCCTTTCCCAGAGGGAGCTTTTAAACCGGAAGAGAAACCCTCCATAAAGGCTTGTCGATTGCTTCGTATATTCATGTCTTGCCACACTTTTGACACAGTGTGGCCTTCATTTAACCATGTTTCGTCAAGATAATATATGTGCCGTCCTTCGTTACGAAACTGTCGTATCTGTTTTAAATAATTTCTCCTCCATTCCACAATGTCATTTCGTTCAATTAAGGCACTGTTTCTACTTCTTGTTTGGTAACGAAAATTCATTAATTTTAAAGTTCGTCTCAAAACTTTATCACTGATGTTTGGTAAAGTATCATCAGCTTCTATTACCTTGCTCAATTTAGCTACCGAGGGGATTTCATTCCTAAAATAAAAAGAATGTATTTCCCTACGTATAGCATTCCGTGTTTGGTCGTCCAAAACAATTTTCTTTCTTCCCCTACTTTCCGGTTTACAGTTTTCACCTCGTTCTCTTGTCAAAGATCCGTCCCGCGATTTCTTTAGAATATTGTATATAGTACTCTCAGAAACTTTAGTTAAATAACTGCACTTAATCACAGCGTCACTAACACCCAACTGTTTGTCCATGGCACGCAGTCCTTCGTACACATTTAATATGAGGACTTTTTCTTCCCGAATTAAATTGTTACGACGCCGTTTTTTATCGCCATCACCGCTACACTCCGCCATTATTGTCACTAAATATACCGATATAAATATTACAATAAATACCAATAATAACCGATTTATCACACAAAACCACAACACAAATACTGATGTTACGTTCATGAAGAGAATAAACACCTCACATAACTGTTTACTATCACTGTCTCATTCGCGTAGCTCGATCTATCTATCTCGTTCTCAAAGCCGGAACATTGAAGCGACTCTCCAACATTGTCAAATCGGCGAGTTTTTCACAACAAACTTTGCGTTCAAGAAATATACATAAACACTTTATTTCACATTTCAAGTAAACTAATTATTATTAGTCTGCTTGAAATTTGAAATAAATATATTAAATTGGTATTGACTTAATTACATTGCATCTTTTGTACCTGAAATATTGACACAATGGATTTGAAGTGTATTTATAAAATACAGCATTTCTCTCTAGAATACATATGGCAACTGCGCTTTAACCAAAGTGTTGATTAGATAGCTCTGACTCACTTTACAGAATTTCGACTATCGAGTATAGTCTCTTTAATTATAGAAGGTGTAAACCTTACCTTGTATAGATAAGACACCATATAATGTCAAAAATTAAACAATTTGCTTTTAAGACATTTACTTAAATCGTGAAGTATTGAAAAACCCGCAGGGAGAGTTACAAGTATTCCTTCCGTCTCTTGCTTATTATAAATGGGAAAGACGACTAAGAGATGAAATCCTTTCAATTATTTTTCAATCAATGAATAATAGTTGGTTCAGTGTGCAGGCAATATCATGTGTCAAAATCGTATTAAATAGATTTCCTAGCGTTTTGAATTCAACATATTGTAGCCATGTTACGATTAGCCAATGAATATAATGCATTATTCAATTTGAATTGGTCACGAAGTCAAAATGTTTTTCGCACAAATATTTTAAAGTCGTTAACTGATTTAAGCATGTAACTTAGTATTTAAACCAAATAACCTTGCTTTATTTTGTATTTTTATATATGAATCTTATACTTTGTTTCTTCTTTCTTTATGTTACATTATTATCCATGTAATTAGACCCGAGTGGTCTGTTTGGATATAAATAAATAAATATTAATTCAAAACTGAAAAATATCCGAAGCAAGTGAGCAGTATTATGACGTACTAACCCCTAACATTATCTGTCTCTGTCTGCTTTTATTATATATCCTCCGGACATACTCATCATTGGCATTTGTATATCTGAGCTGTTTTTCCCTACAACGAATCAACTAATGACAAAAATGTCATTTCACAACAAAGTAATTTATTGGAATGATTATATTTTGTTTGTATTCTTCTTTATCTCGAGAACAAGTTTGACCATTTTAGAGCGGCAACACTGTTGGTGATGGAATATGAAATTTGTTCACAGAAGCACTCTCAGTGTGATTGACGTTTTGTTCTGTGACCTTAGTCGTCTTTGGCTGAGCATCTTGTTTGTTTTGTCCGTTTGTGGTATGTTTGTAAGGTTATTGTTACCGTTTTTGAGTTGTAATTTTAATATTTTTCAAAAACTTGTAAACAGCATACAAATACAACCTCAAATTTGATTGACTTTTGTTTTGTCATACACGGAACCACAGGTATACGGATTTACTATGATAGAACTTACATGATTGGTCGGTTTAAGGTCGATAGGCGTGTAGGGGTTAGTTCGTCACACTGCATTGCACCAATGAGAGCAGCCTTTACAAATGGCGCGTAAAATTGAATGTTTTAAATGAATATTATGTAATTTATTGCATTATTCATAAAACAAATAAAAAATATATAATTACGTCATATATTAGTTTTTAGACATGGAGATCACGATTATACTGTTTTTGAAAATTAGTGGTCTTTCCCATTTTAAAATGAACAGCATCTGTTTTCTAAGTTGATTGGAAATTTAAATCTAAACTTTTCAGGGTGATAAAGTGAGACTGTTGAAATCGAGCGGTACAGATAAAAGTCTGTGGGAACCAGAAGTTAAAATCCTATTAAATCTGAAAAAACAATTGGAAAATGCACAAAAAGGTACAGCTGCAGTTCCTCCGTCTGCTCAAAATGGTAAAGTAGATCCAAAAGAAGCAAAAAGACTTGAAGAGGAAGTAACTAAACAGGTAATTGGAATCATTTATCGTATTTTTTTTGTGTATCAATTTTAAATTTCCTTGAACATTTTGTTTTAATATTCACGTTATTTTTCTTATAGATTTGTTACTTTTTTGTAGGGAGAAAAGGTGAGAAAATTGAAAGAAAGTGGAGCAGAGAAATCAGTTTGGCAACCCGAAGTTAATAAATTGTTATCTTTAAAAAATGATTTGGCCAAAGCGTCTGGTACGCCACTGGCCACTGCCCAAAAAGGCAAAAAAAATAAAAAATAGTGAGACTGCACTTTTACTATTTTAGTTTTTGATATACTTTAGATTTATTTGTTTCATATACTTAAGTATTTTATTATCTATCATAATATTGTTTGGAATTTAAAATGTTTATGAAAAGTAGCAGTATTCCTCAATAATATAGTTATTATTATTTATTGATGACTAAATTTATCTGGTTTTAGCATTTGATATATTTTTAGTTTGTGATACTTTTTCTAAATTATTCTGTTGATATGGTTGACTGGTTTATTTACATGACTAATAAAATGTTTCTTTTGTTCCCTACTTATTTTTATTAAAAACTAAAAATAGCATTTTCTTTTGCTAAGGTTATTTTATATGTGAAGTTATCGAGTGATCCACCAAATACTTATAAATAACTGCCAAAATTTTCTACAGTCTTGGAACAAGATTTAGACATGCGCAAACTCCTTAAAAATATTGGCGCGTGGGTGTTTGGTGCCAGCATGTTGTGCAAAGTGATAATTCTTTCAGACGACGAAGATGGCCAGAATATATGCTGGTCCTTGTAAATTTAGCAAACGTACAAAGATAATTCAGGGAAAGGAGCTATTGGTTAGATAAAGGAAAAAGTTGCGGTTCGTTCAACGTTATGCGGGAGCTCAACATTTACCCTGAACGTTTTTAAATTTTAAAGTTTCTACCAAATTTCTATCTATATTAAATTGGAAATCGTCACGTATTTTGTATTAATAAAGAAAATTAATCACTGAATTTGAAAATTCGTATGGCGTTTGTCACTTATGTAAACATCTGATGGCGTCATCTCTATCTGTATCGCTGGCACCACGTACCCTTTGTCTGAATTGCGCCTCTAGTTGGAAGGAAAATTACAAAAATAGTTTATTGTTTATACAAATGACAAAACAATAATTATAATCCAAATGGAGTAGAATAAAAAAGAGTATAATTTTTGTATATTATACTAAAATGATTATTGATGAACATTTCTTTATTTACACATAAGTGTTTAAAATATGAAGACTAAAATCAAAAAAATGTTTAAAATACACTGTTTGTTTATGACAGATGAAACATAGTTAATAGCATGGGGGGTTGAGAGAAGGGGTACGTTCCTCATATTCTGATACATTAGCCCACCTGTCCCGTAAATTAAATAGTTCATATTCTAGCTACTAGCTGCGCTGGCGTCAGCAAGTGAAAAAATCCGCTTCAGACGTAGATTCTCAATCCCAAATGGAACCTTTCATAGGCGAGCGGTGCACCCCTAAAAAGATGCACAAAAAAGCGAGTTGACCGACCACTACAAAACGCAAGGAAAAAACCAATTGGGATCGATTAATTATATTATTAGCAACAAAAAACCTCAATAACATTTTTTTGTCCCGATGGTCAGTCATTTGTTATTAACCAAAAACTTGCAAAATTACGGAAAATGAAAAAATCGTTACGCTAATCATTTTTTAAGGTAAAATGGATAAAAATAAACACTTTTTGACTCTTGATATTTTTTCGAAAAATGCTTTGTTTTCAAGTTATCGACAATTCAAACTCAAAAATCGACCGAAAAATGGATTTTTCGAAAAATTTTTTCTCGGCTTCTACCACAGCTTTTTCAAATTTTCAAAATGCAAATTACTCGTGAAAACATATACTATTAGATGGTATTTTTTATTTTCTTGCTACATTCATTTACCTTGTCGAATTCGTCATACCAAATTCGCGAAATTTTTCATCATCGAGTTCACTTTTAAGTTTTTCTTTTTGAGACGATAAGTTATAAATTTTTCTGACAAAGTAATGAGTGGGAATATTGTTTAAACAAACTAAATCAGGTAAGCCTTCTTCACTATAGAAGACAATATTGTAATCGTTGGCAAAATGTGAAATGATTGATTTTAGATAAGTTGAACGTACTGCTGATTCTTTCCCGCAATGTTCAAATAGAACTTTTTTGAAAATAGAGCAAATATCTGTAAGTGCTAATATTTCAAAATTATCAAATCTTTCCTTTAACGTATCAAGTGTGATAATCATTATATCACTATAAGAATAACGAGAATCATTTTCGACGGCCAAAACGGAAACGTCATTTTCTTCCAATTCAAAAATATCACTGATATTGCTGTGATCGTGTGAATTGCTATTATCATTAATTGTTTCATAGTTGTGAGAGTTTGATGTTGATGCTCGTGAATCTTCAATTTGTACATTTGAGTCTTCTTTTTTTTTGGTAGCCAAAAAACTATTATAACATGGATTTTTATGATAAACAGCTCCCACTGTCGCTAAATCAAACTCACCAAGAAGTGCCAAACGATTTTGTAATTCTACGTCATTTTTCCTTACTGCAACTTGTAGAATCGAATTTTTCACATTTTCAGTAGAAGATATGCAATGGATTCCGGAATGGATCCGGAAACGGATTTCCCTTTTTTTTTCTTGCAGCCGCAGAAAAAACACAACGATTGCCAGTCGAATTCCGCTAACGTCGATCGAAGTATCTTCTTCGGAATGTGATCTTTCGTCGAATTTCCAACATTTCTTTTTCTATCGAGTAAATCTCTTTTATCCATTATGAGATAACATTTTGTCCTTTGCTATCCATGAGAAAGAATAATTATTGTATAGCCAGCTCTGAATTAAATATTGAACAAATTATATACATTCGTTTTCTAACCTGCAAATTGTCAAGTAATCGATGTTTACATACTCGGTATAACGCATTTCACAAAAAATTAGTTACGACACTTTCGCAGAAGTAGAAATATATTTATTATACACTTTTGTTAAACAACAACTATAAACTTTCCACCGTAGACACTTGAAAACGCTATTATAAAGTAATACGTACGATTGACAAAATCTCGGGTTTTGCCATGTAAACAGCTATGCGTGTTTGTGCAAGTTTAAACAAGTGAAAATCAATCACAAAACAAGACGAGCAAAGACGCGGTTAGTTTGAATGCAATCGGAATATTTGTTTATAAAGTAATGTTTATATTAGATTATGTAAATAGATTTCTGTCTAAATATTTTTTATTAATTAATCTTTGTATAAAATATTGCTAATTGATCGAAAATGTAGATGGAAGAATTTTTTATTTGAGAAAAGCTTTTTTTAAACAGTAGACAGTGTAAACAAAAATTAACGATAGCAAAAGAAAAAACGTATTATAATTAACATTATTAATCGAAAAATAGTTCCGCAAATCAGTACACGTTACGCACTCCGTCACGGCAAATCCGCCTTGGAATCCGTAAATTTCGCGAATTTGGTATGACGAATTCGACAAGGTAAATGAATGTAGCAAGAAAATAAAAAATACCATCTAATAGTATATGTTTTCACGAGTAATTTGCATTTTGAAAATTTGAAAAAGCTGTGGTAGAAGCCGAGAAAATTTTTTTCGAAAAATCCATTTTTCGGTCGATTTTTGAGTTTGAATTGCCGATAACTTGAAAACAAAGCATTTTTCGAAAAAATATCAAGAGTCAAAAAGTGTTTATTTTTATCCATTTTACCTTAAAAAATGATTAGCGTAACGATTTTTTCATTTTCCGTAATTTTGCAAGTTTTTGGTTAATAACAAATGACTGACCATCGGGACAAAAAAATGTTATTGAGGTTTTTTGTTGCTAATAATATAATTAATCGATCCCAATTGGTTTTTTCCTTGCGTTTTGTAGTGTCGGTCAACTCGCTTTTTTGTGCATCTTTTTAGGGGTGCACCGCTCGCCTATCAAACATAGCTTCTCGGCGAATTTGGTAAGCCGGCCAATGCCCAGCTACAAGTTTTGCTTTGCCCATCACACAGGGATACTTTTGCGTGTTGCTACAAGTCAAAACATAGGAATAGTAGTAGAATCGCCATGGAGCGTACAGTGTTTGATAATGAAGAGTTTATTTAGGGTTATTGAGCCCAAAACATGTCTTTCGGATATTTCTCATCCAGATTATTGCGATCGCAAAAACAACAATAATGTTTGATGGAAGTGTGCCGGACTGCACTATTTCAACAGAGAAACCGTCAATATTTTGTATGCGATACTAGGCTACAAAATCAACGTCTGAAAGGGGTCTGAAGATATAGCGTGCTCCGGCAAATACCTGAAGCCAAAGAAAGAAAGATGTATAGGAACTCCACATAAGTGATAGATTCATTCGTCATTGCTAACAACTTCAAAATTCAATCTTTTTTAATAAATTTTTTTAACCATTAGTAAATCATTATACCGAGATTGCGCAGTATGATCCAGAATGAGGCGCGATAGACTTATGGGAGAGTGGATATTTCCTTTTCCCTCTCGGCTTCAAAATTCCCTTATTGCTTAATTAGGTATTGTTTAACGTACAAGGTGTTTCCAAGAAAGGTGTCCCCGTTGCAAGGATAAGTAGAACACTGAAAAATAAGTGGGGTTTTCTTAGTAAAAAATGTTCGTAACGGCATCCGTATTCAAGATACAGAATGTTGAAAAAAATTGTATATACATTTTTAACGATTTAAGTATTACATAATAGTAAAAAATGCGTATACAAATTTGTTTCAACACTCTTCAATACAGATGCCGTTACGGAAATTTTTTACCTAGCAAACACCATTTATTTTTCAGTGTTCTACGTATCCTAGCAACGGGGTTAGGGGCTTTTTAAAGTTACATTTTTTACTATGGATTCTCGTTTTTTCGAATAAAAACAGCTTGCATCGATGTTATATAAGTATACTCGATATCCCGGAATATAAATGTTGAAGAAATTGCTTGACCTATTGAGACCGGCTGTTTGGACTGACCGCGAGGGAGCGTCATAATAAAGTTGACGTACGACATCCTCAACTTATTAAGTAAGACTAAACTATAAATTAAATCAATTTTTTTTTGTCCTTTTTGTTTCAGTTTCTAATATTTTGTAATTCCAAAGGCGTCAAAATAAGACTTAAAACGATCACTGCCTCTATCGGTTTGTTTGTGCAAATCCCTCCTTGAACTTTTTCAATTCTTTCCCCAACCAAAAATATAATATATCTATAATTATTGCAGCAGAATAAGAAAAAACTACTTCAGTGTTTTTAAATACGTCGAAGCGGCTCATTGATACCTTCCATTTTATATAAACCGCAATAGCTAGGTGACCAAAGGGACTTGAATCCCTTTACTCTACCAACTAACTCAAACAAAAGAAACCAGCGCTACATGGCGGCTTACAAGCGAAGTGCTCTACTTTGAAGTGGAGTTCAGTTCAAACGCCACTACACCACTGCATCCCCATTTCTTTACACTCCGTGCTGGATATGATACATATAAAAAAATTTCTACAATTTTTTTTCAACCTTATCACTTATCCTAAGTACTGACAGCATCGTTTGACTTGTGAAAGGACAATTTTTGTATATCTTCATACACTGGTTTGGTCGAATCTTTTCTCCATGTTGTAATGCTACATTTAACTGTTCAGCTGCCCAACCATCTGATTTTGCTGAATACCTAAAAATAAATCTATTAGTATCGAGTTTTGAGCTGGAAAATGTTGTAAATTATCAACTGAAAAACCGAAGCAATCTAGCAGACCTAAAATAAAATGAGGTGTTGTATGAATGTAAAAAACTTATTGTTTATCCAAAGAACCACATTCAAATATCTCATTTTCAAGAGATTGCTGATCAAAAGTAGGTCACCTACACTGCTAAAAGAAATTTATATTTGAGATTGTAACTAAACCTTATGCTATTTAATAGCTGTATGAATTGAGCTTTACCTAATTTGAATTAGTGTATGTAACCTTACATGTAAGACTTCATACATTTTAACTGTATACAACCATTATGCATCACTATAAAGCAAACTGGTTTGTGAAATAGAATGTGCTTGATCACCAGGATGAGTATGACTTGACGGGTCTGTTCGAATACCTGCGAAGGTATTTTGTGGCTTACACCAATTTATGTTCCACCAAATAAATTCAACTACGTAAGTAATCCAATTAGTCTTTTTGATGAATTACTTTCAGATACAAGAGCATCCAAGTAAAATCTTGCCAAACATCGAACGTCTGATTCGCATTGCGGCTGTACAGGAACAATGTATTTACTCTGGCATTTTATCACCTTTCATATATTTTGTCTTCATCAATGCAATGATAAAGTAAACAAGAAAGATGAAGACAAATTATAATCTCTCTCAGGAAGCTCTACACTCCCTCAGTCAAGAATTCAACCCTGGCAGAGACAGCACGTCGGATCTTACGACATTCCAAGCCTTTTATGATGATCAGATAAGGCGACAGTGATCTATAAATAGATCTGTTAGATAACATGGTCTGCCTGAAGTAGTAAAACAATTATTTGGTAATTCAGATGTTCAGTCGTTGAAAAACTTGAGGAGATTCAAAAATAGACTTTGACCCTTGCAAGGAAATATACCGTTTTATCAGTCCTTAACGTTAGTTCAATTTTTATTTTTTTATTGAAAAATCAAAGTTTACACTCCCAATAACTAAACTGAAACGTTGTAAGAACAAAAGTTGAACATAACACCCACTATACTATGAAATGCTAGAAATTTTATTCATCGACTAGATGATTATCAAGATTTTTCATTAACACTTTTGGTTTTTAGCTAATAATAAATGTAAAATTAATTTTACGGGAGTACATTTTTCCCTTGCCAAAAAAAAAGATTTTTCATTAACACTTTTGGGTTTTAGCTAATAATAAATGTAACATTAATTTTACGGGAGTACATTTTTCCCTTACCAAAAATTTTTTTCTTCATAATATTTACCTCACTAAATTTATAATTTGTTGCTCTTCTTTTGATAAACGTTCTTTCGTTGCTGATAATTGACATACGAAACTCCTTACACAGTTTGCTGGATCTCTTGAAAGCACTACTTCCCAATCCATAACATTATCTTCGATGGACCTTTTAAATATATATCGACTTGCTGAACTACTATCACTTTGTCCATTAAAGTCTTGAGCTAGAGTATGAACTAACCATAAACCTGTTAAGCCCAGACCAGCAAGTATAACTACCTTTATAAAATGAGTTCCATTTACAAGTCCAATTATTACTGAAAAAATGGCGAATTTTAACCAGTTATTCATCTAAAAAGTAAAAATATATTAGTTATTGTCCGACTAAAGGAAATGATACATCAGACGACTCTTAATGTCGGAATTACCGTCTGGATAGATCTACATTTTTCATACTATATTTATTTGCTCTCCCATGAAGTACAGCTTCGACCAATGGTAAAACATGTTCTAAATAAAATGAACTTTAAATTAGCATGACTCTTGTCGAGACGGTCACTCTAAAAATTTTTGGAACCGAACCATTCAAAATGGACCAGTACCTTTTGAGCGTTTTAATTTTAAAGAGACAACTACACCATATATATACTGATACACCACACTCTATAGGGAAGCACAGACATCAACGCAAGAGGTGAGTCATTATTAAATTTCATACTAACAAAAAGGTTATTGATAGCTAACGTATGTAATAAACTGCAACTAGAAAAGAGGTTTTAGATATAACACTTTCGACAGAACCAATTAGCACGTATCCGAGAGGAGCCCTCATGCTCTGACCACAGACAGATCAGATTCGATCTAGCTACCCCTCCTCGAATTGAAGTTACCTATAGAAACCCCAGTGAGACAAATTGGGATGGATATCTATTGTCACTCAGTGATGCTCTCGAATGAGATAGGATTGAAATAGAGAAAGCCTTTCAAGGTCAGTAAACCTAGTAAGCAAGGCAATACTTGCAGCTTACGATGCGAACTGCCCTGAAAAAACAAGGCAACGAAATAACAAAACAAGTACTGACAGGACTGAAGCCACCAGTTCTTAATAGGGTGGAAATTCCAATTTCACAAGAAGCAAAATACTTTGGAGTTATATTTGACCACAAGTTCACATGGAATCAACACCTACACAAAATAATACAAAAAGGTACGATAGCCCTCAATCTGTACAGAAGAATGCGTGGAAAGAACTGGGGGTACAACCAAAAATGATCATATGCCTATATACCAGTGTCATCAGACCCATGATAGCATGACTCGGAGGTATGGTGGCCAAAGACTCGACAGGCCGGGGCGATCCAAAAGCTAAGTGTTACGTCTCTAAAGAGTCCACTGCCTGTTTCAACTAACTTCCTTCTATAGCGATCCTCCAAGGAGGCCCTAGACTTTTTCCTTTGATATTGTCTGGGATTGTCTCATTTTGTCACAAGCTGTACACATAAACCTAATATTTTGCATTATATTGACATGCTTAAACGTCAAATCAGCATCCAAGCCAACTGCGTTTTTATTTTTTAATGCTATTAAGGTGATTGGTTATTAGTATTAGATTTCGGCCGAACATTTAATGGTCGGCTTTAGTTTATTGAATTGTCTGTTAATCAAGTTTTTTCTGAATACTTTTTTAATTTTAAAATAATTAGGAGTTGTTCTTTTAATTATCTTAAGTATTAAGATACATTTTTTTTCCTGTTTTAGAATAAACCTCATTGTAAACATGAAAATATTTCCAAATTACTTCAAAATTTAAAATACGTCCTGGATAGATTATATTATATTTTTTAAATTGAATTAATGTTTTTATACTATAAATTTTAACGGTAAACAGCTTACCTTCAATTCAGCTTGTGCATTTCACTGAACTTGTGATTCCATAATAAATGAGATAACAAGACCGAAAGATTTCTGTATTTATAAACTTGTTCTCAAGTGCATAAACACATACATGTGGGGAAAGTAGTATGGTAGCGAAAGTGAATTTTCATGTAATGCTTGAATACTGCAATGGTAAGTAGGTTCTTTTTGACATTTTTATCACGTTTTAATTTTTGTAGTTACCATCATTACCATTATATAATTTATGTTGTTACAAGTAGGTACCGGGTGTTCCATTACATCATCAATTTTCCCTATTTACCGCTTAAAACGATTGACTTAATGTAATAGGCTCACGAGTTTCCGTTGTTTGTGCTTTTTCCAGCCTCTTTTCCTTTTCCCCTCGTCGTAACCTCAAAGCAGGTTTTTCAAATTTTCCCTTATGACTAGTCTCGTATCGGCTATGTAGTCGAGAACACTTTCTAATTTTGTTTTAAGCTTCGTTCTAGAAGCCCCCCCCTAGGTGAGCGGATTTTACTTCCTCGTCTGTAAGTAGTTCTATCCTCTAGGGAAGATATAAGAACCTTTTATTTTTCGGTTTTGGTGCTTGCTGGGAAGCCTTAGCACCAGGCAGTTTTACCTTTTGATTTAGACTGGGCGAGTTCGCCTTCGTCCTTACAAATGTTGTATTTTGTCTTCTGATCCAGGGAAAGCTGGTCCACCGCGACAGAGCCCCGCATGTCGCAGAAAGGAGTGGATACAAGGGGGTGCCGCCTGGTGACCCCAGGGGATCGTTTGAGACTGAATATTGGACCCTGTAGCCACTCTGCCATCGGAACGATACCTCCCACCTTGGATTGGGTCTGATCTTTTAGTGGCCTTTTACGACAGGCAGACCATACCTGGAATCAATTCTTAACCCCCGAATCCCCAGGGGGATGCAAGAGTAAAGGCGGGCTCCTGATCGGAGACAGCAAAACGTACTGTGTATTTTCATTTATTTGAGAACACGACAACAAAACACATCTAACCAAGTCGCTTTTAATGTGCATTATTTATTGAGGAAAACCCAACTCTTTTGGTGTAAAAAGACAGTTTGGTTGAGTTTGTAAAGTGGAAAAATGTAGTAGGACTAACCATTGATAGATGGCGGTATCTACGCCATACGCACACATTTACTAGCCTAAGCTATGTAAGTAAGTCATCGAAAGCGTGGACAACGGACAACAAAACCATCTAACCAAGTCGTTTTTTTTGCACGAATCTCTTGTCGTAACGACGCTGTGGGTCTTCTCCGGGCCGGTCGGCACGCACAATATCGCTATCTTTATTTTTAGTTTGCCGTCTTGCTTCGAAGTTCGCGGATTTGAAGTCGCTAGCTAGATGTGTTTAACTGTACATACTGTTACTGTATCAATAGTATAGATGAACTGAACTTGCAAAAATTATGCCGATATTTTTGTCCCAGAAGAATAATATTATTTCATTAGCGTAAAAGTAAAGGATTTGAGGCCCAAAAGCAGTGGCGACTCGTGGTTAATTTGATAACCAGCCCTCAGGAGGCCTATCCGCCGTAGCCGGAAATTTTTCGAAAATCCACTCCCAATTACTGTCCTGAAGTCGTTAAAATCGTTAAAAAAGCAAAATTTGTGGAGTTCCTTTCCAAAGCCCCAGAAGCAAAAAAATTTTTTGGCCCACGCTTGTTTTTTATAAAAATAATGCTCTCTTGAAAAATAACCATATTTTATTAATTTCTATTCATATTAAATATGACAAACTTAAATTAAATCATAATTACTCTAAATATTTTTAAAATTCAAGTTAAGCCTTCGATCTTTTGTATTTGCAAAGTGATCAATAACCCTTTCATTAAAATTATTAATAATACTATTTAAAAATTTCCTTTTCTATGCTTAACATAGCTAACGCCGACAATCTCTCCTGTCCCATAGTATTAGGCAAAAATGTCTTGATCCTCTTTAATGTAGAAAAACATCGTTCACTTTCTACAGTTGTCATGCCGATAAACTATGTTTTTTTTATTTTCTCTTTTAAATGTTTTAAGTCTTGGACACCGTTTTTACACCATAAAGAATTATTAGAAAAAAGCAGACAAACGAAACAGTAAAATGCATCACTTACTTCACATCCGCAAATCCAATCAGACAAATCATACATAGACCTGCGAAAATTGCGATGAACTTCTTTGTTCTTGTCCTTGCTAGTCTGTTTAATTTTTAATTCTGGAAGAGGACGACCACTTTCTTTTAGTTTTAATAGTTTTTCAAAATTTAGTTCACTTTTAGTTCTTAAATTTTGAACCATTTGCACCACAGACATGATAAAAGGCGTAGAATAAAATAACACCAAATAATCAAAACACAAGTGTAAAAACACCCTTAAAAAACTAATCAAAAATCAAAATAAAATTAACAACTTATTACGTCAAAACTCTCGCTTCAAATACTCTCCCACTGCTCTCCTTTAAATCAAAATACAGCGCGGCCTGCCAACCCCTCTACTCTTTTCTAAGCGTGTAATAATCAGCCGACGTAAGTCGATTCATAGTCAATATCAAACCGGGCTTTTGACCCAACACATGTAACCTTCGGGCGTGTTTCTCTCATGCCGCGAAGATCGTCAGCGCTCGGAATATTCCGTTCCCATTTAACGCTTTGAGGTCATCCGTGGGCCCCAGCCCGCTTTTCAATTTTGGTTTTCGCCGAGTACTTCGCGGAATACGTTTACACGGGGGTCTTGAAAAACGTTTACACGGGGGTCTTATAACGTTTTAGGTAAATTTTTATGTATAGTAGGTAGGTATATTTTATATTTTTTTAAATGCTTATTTAATTATTTTTTTAAATTATTTCTTATTGGGAGGTCATTGACCCAATGACCTAATGGAGGAGCCGCCACTGCCCAAAAGTGAAGAAACGTTTGTATTGACTTTAAAGCAAATGTGTACGCTCGTATTATCATTTTAGTTCAACTCAATCAAATAAAATAATTCCATTTAGTAAATAATTTAAACAATTAAGGATTTTTACCTCAAAAATTTATTAATAATCAAAACTTATATTCACAAAAATATATCAAATCATACAAACCAATAATAATGTTCAACTTCTACTTCTAGGTGATCTTGGCCTCTTCCTCCTATATCTGTCTTTATCTCTATCTTCCTTTATTGCTATTTTTCTTTGATCTCTTTTTCTCCTATCTTCCTGTTCTTGAATTTCAATACTAATGGGTTTTTTAAATGGTCGATCTCTGCCACCAAATCTAAGTTGTCCGGATTCTTTTTGTCCTCCAAAGCCTCCTCCAAGCCTTCTAGGTTTCCAACCTTTTAACAAACGTCCACATTCGAAGTCGACAAATATTACACTTCCTAAAAATAAATGTCAATTTTCTAAGAATTTTAAGCATTCAATAATAATTCTAAGGTGAAGTTGGTATCCTATTGTATTTACGAATGTCGTTTAATTTGTTTTCGTATTATTTTTCCAAGTTTTTTTTTATAAATCAGGCACTGTATAATGTGAAATATTATATAAATTGCTCTTTATACATTTATACAGAGTGAGTATGGAACGCCTCAATTATCTCGAAAACTGTTTTTACGGTTTTTATAAATTTTGGTTTGTGAGGGTTTTGTAATACGGCCGATCTAAAGGTAATATTTACATCATTGTCAGATCATCCGTTTTTTTAGAAATATAATAAACTTTGCTAATTTTAAAATGATATATTTTTTCATTTTTGAAAACTTTAAAAAATTCTGAATATTTTTCATATTATTTTTTATACCCAATGCCACAATTTCAGAGTTACAGCTAAATTTACATTCTATCCGCCCAAGTTGAAATAAAAAATAATACATTTAAATGGCTATGACTACAACAATAACAACTTTGACGTTTCCGAGATAATTGAGACGTACCATACTTAAAGCTCACTCTGTATAATAAATATTAAGTATAGAAGGACATAATGAACCATACAAAATTGGAGGTTATTGGATGATTATTACTTTTAAATGAATCTGGATTTTAATTTTGGCTTCATGCCATTTGTGTGTTTACTCTTCTAGGAGGTACGGTGGGTGTGAAGACAGCAGCCAATTTTAGCAGTAAAAACTTGCAGAATGGCGTGCAGAATTTACAATAAATCATGTTTATAATATTTAGAGAAACAAACTTAATTCAGTGGGTAAGAGCACACTGTTTGGGCAAAATTTGATTACGACTGAGAATAAGGCTGCGGTCAGAGTAGCTCCGATAGCGGCAGAATTTTTAAATCCGCCGTACACTGTCGAAGACGGACAAATAACAAAATGGTGCTTTGTTATAGTGGTTTTTCCTACATTGCACATCAGGACATGGCTGCTATATCATATTTCATGTCCAATTGGAATTGAAAGCTGATGGGATTGACAGACGAAGCCATGTGCAGATTCTGTCAATTATACGAAGAAACGGCACACTTTCTATGCCAGTACGATAGCCTGGCAAATGTGCGGTTTTTTGCACTAGGCACACATAACATCTAAACCAACATCCAACGGAAACGAGAGGCCAATTTAATATGCAGTGGATAGGAGCACAAACTCAAATTAAGCAATATCTCAAAATTTCTGTGGTGCACAACCCAAACGAATGAATGAACAGCCATAATGAGACTATTCATTATTTATGGAGTCATTGTGTGGAGTAGTAGGACTAGCCTATTGACAATGAGAGACCAGCTCTCCATAGTTCAATGACCAGCCTCTATATGAATTACAGGAGCAATGAAAACATGGCAACGGCGGCCATAGAAGTGGTCCTTAACTTTCACCCCACTACACATGATGATGGAAAGTGTTGCAGAAATAATAAGATACAGACTAAGTAGAGAGGGAATCATTAAAAAACCACCTCCTCGGATTTTAGAAATCAGAAACCCTGGGACATGTCACAGGATGGTATGATGAAAAAGTATAACTTGAAAAAAGCCCAAACTAGTGGAGCAAGATTCTGTGTACTGGAAGAAGAAACCTCCTTTAACATACTTGCGGATTGCATAGCAATACAAAATCTTAGGGCACTACACCTAAGAGACTACTGGATAGAAGAGGGACACTTACTTAAACTGAAGCCTGCAGGTACCCTAAAATTCCTTCAGGAAATAGGTCTAAAGGTACTACTAGTCTCTGAGACTTTACTCAGGAACTAAGTAGAAGAAAGGGGGCAGATCTATAGGTCTCAGTGAATGAAACCTCAGTACCGATATAAAAAGACATTTGATAACAAAATTTCAAGAGTAAATTTGGGGACAATTCAAAACATATATTAGGTGTGCAAATAAATTTCTCAACATGATGATGATGATTATTTTATTCTTTATTAAATAATAAACTACATATTTAGTGTGGAAGAAAGTAAAAATGGAAAGTGCAAGAATAAACTACCTATTGAGTGTGGAAAACAGTTGAGATGAAATATGCAAGAATAAAATTTGATTCATAATAAATGTTGGAAATCGTCTCATTAATCGTCGAACACGATCAAGTAGTTGAGGCGTATTTCTTATAGTATTACACGCTATTTGAATACGATTCTTCAAATCGATGTGTTGTAAACTGATGACCTGAAAGTAACCCCATAACAAGAAATCCCATGGATATAATTCTGGAGATCGAGAAGGCCAGTGTTCCGGTCCTCCTCGACCAATCCAAGGGTTGGGTTGCGTCTAAGTGCAAATGTGACCCAATTAAGTAGCCCCCTATAATTCCAATCCACACATTATCTGAGAAAACATTTTGAAAATAGTTATCGTCTGCTCAGACGTGATTATTATGACCATGGAAAAATGTGCCTTATCTTTAAGCAATAAGTGGTGGTTTGTCATTGCGGGTTCACAGAAATTACAAACATTTCGATCTTTACTTAAATTTAAGAAACTAATATATAAAAACTCAATTTTACTCGGCATCTTTTAGGTGTGATATTTCGGAAGGGGCTGAGGAAAGTTAGTCATAGGAAAGAGAGATGTCCGCAGGGAGGGGTCTTATCACCCCTTCTTTGGAACATAGTCCTGGATACCCTGATTAATCACCTCAACAATAATGGATTATACACAATCGCATATGCAGATGACATAGTTATCTTGCAGACCAGAAAATTTGTGAACACACTGTGCGATAGAGCGCAGGATGGGCTCAAATTAATAGAAACATGGTGTAAGGAACACTCACTGTCGATCAATCCCAAGAAGACTGAGATGGTCCTTTTCACCAGAAAAAGAGAATTATCGGGCTTAAAACCCCCCGAAATCTTCAATAGCAAATTAAACTTTTCTGAAGAGGTGAAATACCTTGGTATTACCCTCGACAGGAAGCTAACATGGAACTCTCACCTACAGAGCAAAAAGAGCAATGTCGGAGGACAGTGGGACACACATGGGGTCTTTCAATCATAAGACCTATGCTAACGTACGGAGCCATTGCATGGGGACCGAAGGTTCTACAAGCAACAGCCATCCAAAAATCATATCAAATACAGCGATTGGCTTGTTTAAACATCACAGGAACCATGAGAACAACACCAACCGCGGCAATGGAATTAATGACCCCTTTGGACTTGTACGTCAAATAGGTTGCGTTAATGGCCATGTTACGATTGCGTAAGGCTGGTGTAAACCCCGAAGTAGGAGTGGGTCAATTGAGGCTAAGCCTATGGCGAGAAGCGCTTACTGCGCTACCTCAACTGCAGGCGGCCAATGATGCAATTGAACCCAAGTTTGTGTTTAATAAACCCTACAAAATACAAATAAAACAGAACACAGAGTTAGATGTTGCAAATGCAATATGCATATATACAGACAGCTCAAAAACCAAAGAAGGCTCAGGATGTGGAGTTTACTCCAGAACAGTTAGCATAAGAATTAAGTGGAGAATGGGAAAAAATACCAGCGTGGTTCAAACAGAACTGGCTGGTATCTCAATTGCCACAAAAGAACTAACCAGAAAAGAAATTTCTGGCAAAAACATAACAACCTGCACTGACAGCAGACAAGCCCTATTAGCCTTGAACAGACAACGTGTTACATCAGGGCTAGTATTAGAGTGCCACCAAGATTTAGCTAACACATCGGTAGATAACAATATTATCCTGAGTTGGGTTAAAGGGCACGACAGGAGTAAAGGTAATCGCATTGCCGATTCTTTAGCCAGGGAAGCGGCTGGACTAAAAATTTTAGGACCCAGTGACACCTACGGCCTGACGACTTCGACAATTGCGGAACTAGCCAAGCGTTACACCCATGCTCAATCCCTAAAGAGATGGGATGGAATCAAAGGATGCAGTCTTGCCAGGATCACCTTGGGCGACCCTGGGAAGCTGGCGCCGAAGAAATATTTGGCGATGTCCAGGAAAAACCTACGCTTAACAGTAGGATTTCTGACTCGCCACTGTCAACTAAGGAAATACCTCCATACTATGGGGCTAGTGGACACACCTCTATGCAGAATATGTGAACAAGAAGATGGAACTGTCAGGCATGTCTTATGTGAGTGCCCGGAGTTATCGTCAATAAGAGAGTGAGTGTTCGGTGAGTCTTGGCCTACACCTGCCGTTATAAACAAGATGTCTCTTAGTGACCAGTCCACCTTCATGAAAAGGACAGGATGGACGATGACCTAGAAGGACAACTCATCAGGAGGATGTACAATGGGTCACATGTGGCATAAGTGCTGTGGGCCTAAACTCACCCTCCCCACTCTACAGATACAGATGACCCTTCATAATTTTATATAGGCAATAATCTCCTGAATTTTTTCACATTAATTTAGAAACACCCCGTATATACTTAGTAGAATGTTTACAGTTAATGTTTAATCACCAAAATATCTCTCATACTAGGCAGGGTGTCCAGAAACTCTCCTGCCTGCTATATATGAGTCGCCTAGATGCAAAAGCCAACAAGTCAAGCTTCTTTCAAAATCGGGTTTACTGTGCCAAAAATATTAAAATGCAAAGGGCTACATGTCCATTAAAAATAGTTGGTGCAAAACTCAACATATTCTCTTATAATAAATAGATCCTTGAGTCCACAGTCCATACGCCCGTAAACTGAAGAACCCAAAACATCCCTTGAGCCAATGGTGGCTTAGTATAAATAGTACCAAGTGACCACAACATGCAAGCGATGTTTTGTCAGCTGATTTAATTTAATTTTGAGTTGTTTATCCTGTGATAAACACCTTCTGCTGATTATTAAAAATTAATAAAAGTATAGTTATTGCAATTTAAGGTTATACTGTTTCTAATGTTTCTTAACAAATAAAACCAGATTTTACAATCACGTTTTTTTTTATTTTCTAAAAAGCCTACTGGCTCCAGTAGTTGATTGCCAATTACACCTATCCAGACATTTATGCTAAATATTTGCTGATGCTTCGTTTGTTTTATGGTGTGCGAATTTTCACAAATGTAGGCATAACGATGTGCATTATGTAAATTAAAAATCCTGTGCATTATGTAAATTAAAAATACGTTTCAAGTAAAAATTAAATGTTTGAGAAAGTAAATAATTTACTGATCAATAACCTTTGCATTGGATGGAGATTTAAATTATAAGAATTTTTTTTATCAATCATATACATCCTTAATTCAGGTTACAGGATATATTTAGGATGTTGATAGAGAAAATGTAATAGAGAACTAGACAATGATAACGAAACTATACAAAATAGTCATGAAGAAAATGTTCCTAACAAAAACATCCATCAATAATTTTCAAAATCAAAAAGTTAAAACAAATTGACAAGAGCCTGTGATATACAACCCAGGCGCATTAAGGTAACTAACAAATAATACAATTAATCCCAGATTTGAAGCGACAGCAATTAAAAAATTGCAAGATAATTTAACCAAAGAACAGTACTACAAAGACCTAGGTACCATAAAAATAAATTAAATAGACCATTTGTTTTTCCAAAAATCGTAATGCAACAAATACAGTGAAATGATTACTCTTAAAAGGCCATTCAAAAGTGAGGATTTTAAGAAGCTAGTCTACGTTTTACATTATTGTATAATTTCTTTTGGGGAGCATTATTGTACTGCATAAGCCACATTGTACTTGATCTGCTTACCTTCTATATTCATTTTATTAGCCTCTCGATAGGCGTCCTCTGCAGAAGTTTCATTTTCATATTCAATAAACGCATAACCCTTAGGCATACCCGTTACAATGTCTTTAACCAATCTGAATCGCCTTAATTTTCCAAATTTTGAAAATATCTCTTTTATGGTTTCTTTAGTTATTTTGTAATTTAATCTACTAACAAAAATTGTGCATCCAGGTTTCCCTTTGACGTGTCTATTTGGTAGATATGTAGAATAGATTGCTCTTTCTATAGCTCTATCGTGAGGTTCTCTATCTGTACCGTCGATTGAACCAATTTTAATAGGATCGTAGTATTTTGCATACTTTGTCCATTCTTCAGAATTTGTTGCCTAAAATTGATACATTTCTAACACAGTTTAATGGATACAAATAAACTTTTTACCTTAGACATTATTCCTAGCAATAATCATACACCATAATATAAACTTTATTTTTTAGTGTTGTTAATCTATGATCTCTGATGATATAGAAAAAACTCTTCTTCTTTTTTCAGTTTTTTGGCATCCACCCCTTGGGTATTTAGGCAGCGCGGGTAAAAAGTTTGGGAATTCCCAAGATTTTTTGTCCTCGGAGGGGTGGTGTAAATTAAAAATGGCGACGAATTGTTTTTCCTCACGATTTTTCTTAAACATTGAAAATATCCGAATTATAAAAAAAAAATGTTTTAATCAAATTGTTGATTTGTTTGTATATAATCCATCTAAATGCTAATACCCCACAAAAATGGAAAAAACATGTGTATTTTTCCGTTGTTCGTTATCTTACCTCAAAACGCTTTAGGAATAAAATTTCTCCTCTTGAAAATTTTAAGGATCTCTTAAGCCATGTGTTAAAACTGTTTGGTATACAGAGGAAAAATAAAAATTATCCAACTACCTTTTTAAGAACGTTCAATTCAAACATGCGATTAGCTGATGAAAAGTAGAATATAGAATATTCTATACAGTGTCCCAACGTCGCTTTGACAGTCCAATATCTCGAAAACTTCACATGACAAGTATGAAATTTTGCAGTTATTAACTAATCTCCATTATATATAAAAGGCAAAAGTGATTAACTGAGGTACAATATCAACGCACAGGCCAAACCCTTATAAGGCTAGAAAATTGAAATTTCGCACACGCATTCCTCTTATGACGTAGGCATCCTCTTAGGAAGGATTTTTCAAAATTCAAAAAATGATTTTATTATTATTAGCCAAACTCATTTAGGTAATAGTTGTGGATACACGATTTTATTGTAATACAATTATTTTTATACTTCCTAAGCTCGAATTGTTACAATCATTTAGATGAGAGACAATCTGCTATAGTAACATCCTTGATTTCTAGTATCCATACCTTTTTTCATTGCTCATAGATATTAATACTTCAGGATGTATCTTCTAATATGCCCAACAGGACTGCAGAAAATGTATTAAGTTGAAATGAAAACTGTTCCTTATTTGTATTATACTTGCTTTGAAACACCGATGACAATAAAAAAATACATGTTTAACGTTTGATTCTTTAAATATCAAAGTGAAAATCAGAGTCGAATCAGCCTATATGGACTGTAAAGCTTTATTTATTGTGGGTGTTTAGTTAATAATTACATTATTTCAAGTAGGTAAATTACATAAATATATTCTAAATATAAAATACAGAGATTATTTACAAAAATTGGTTCATGGGATCATCAAAGCGTTGTCTCTTTTTGAAATAAATTTCCATCTCATCTTCCGTAGGCTTTTTAACTTCATACATACTATTATATGGTCTCTTCCTATCATCTAAAGTAACACTACCCTCAGTATCCTCTAAACTATCTGCAATCTTTTTGTCTTTCACTTTTCTTTTGGATTTTTGTTTTGCTTTCTTTTCCCTTTTCTTGGCCTTTTTCTTCAATTTTCTTTCTCTAACTTCAGATTGTTCTTGATCGGATGAACTACTACTACTATGAGCTTCTGATTCTTCTTTATCTTCATCCTTTTCACTTAATTCTTTCTGTGAAGTATCTGATGATATTGATATATTGGATGTTTTTCCTGATTCACCTAAGCAATAAGAATTTTTAATAAATGAATGACAGCACCTATATCCCCAGTTTCCACCTCTCCAAAAAGATCCCCAAACTGATGTATGATTATTAATGTAACAATCTTCCTCAAATTTGGATCTTATAATTTCTTTTTCAACCCCCTTAATTATTTTTCCAAACCTTGAGTATTCTACATAGTCTTCTGTCTGTGCCAAAAGGAGAGTTTTTGGTGGAGCTTCCAAATATTCATCTCCACCATATCTGTCTAAAACACTACTTTGAATTGTTGACTTGACCTCTTCTTTCCTTTTTTCATACTCTTTTTGAAGCAACTCTAATTTTGTTGGTTCTGCTAAAAGATGAACATCAACACCTTTTTCGTGGGCATCCCAAGCAAACAATTGAGCTTTGGCATGATTTGTAGTATCCCCACTAAATCGGACAAAATTTTCGCCATGGTAATTTTCATCTCTACTTGGATTTGGGTCTTCCCTCATTGACCTTGTTTTAGGATCATAATAAGCCGAACCTAAATCAAGATTTCTCAAGTATTTAGCCGTATCTTCTCTAATTCTCAAATTCCTTACAGTAATCCTTTGTTTGCTATCTACTTTGGTTCCTGGCATATCTACTTCATCAACATACTTATCTTCATCTTTTTCTTCATCATCTGAAGATTCATTTGCATTTAATTTATCAGCTCTTAATTGCCTTTTGGCTTCTTCTACTTTTTGGAATTCTTCAATTACTGCTTTATGCTCCAATGGATTATATCCACTCCATCTATCTCTCTTCCCATCAAAGCTGAGTTCAAAGTTTTTTTGAATGAATTCATCGGGAGCAATATTGGCTCCTGAGAATTTAGCACCAACTTTGCGTGGCCTATCCATACAATCTTTCTTTTTGTGAGTCAAAGCTCCACAATTTTCACAAGCACCTTTGCGATATTTTGTCACTATTTTTGAAGTATCAACCCCCCTTTTGTACCATTCATCAATATCAGAAAATTCTTTATGTTTTTCATCTTGTGGTCTTTGGTGTTTTAAGGTAGGTCCAGAAGTTCCATAATACCATGGTGCAGTAGAAATGTATTGTGGTATGTGAGGATTGATATCTTTACCTTCCTCATCAACTGCAGCAGGGGCTGTACCTGCTTTTCTTGCCTCCTCTAATTCTTTAGCTTTTCTCCAGTCTTCTCTTGACTTTTTTTTGGGTTCATCATCGATTTCAGTTTTTGATTTTAAAATACTAGAAACTGGAAGGCTCTGGTGGTTAGAGGCCATAACGAATTAATTCCTCCTACGAAAATTATAGATTAACGAAGAAAACACTTGATTTTTTCTACATAACATATAATTCTATTTAGAAAAATATTTGACAATAACAAATCAACGATTGATTTTACTAGGTTAGAGTTTTCTTCTTCGTTTTTTTTGGACCACGACCACAACGTAATAATTAACTCGCCCAGTTTTGCATTATGAAGGTGGAATATAATATTAAGTAAATATATTTTTTCCGTCAACTGTGCGATTTTGAGCTATAATAATGTAGGTACATAACATCCAACATAATTCGTTAATGACCCCTATTAATAAAGAATTTTGGTATAGGCAACCAAGCATACGATAATACTTGAAAAATGCCGCAAAACTGACTTCTAATAGAGAATACTTGACATACCTATCGTTTTTATTATATTATTCTACAAAACTATGATAATTATTAGTGTTAATTTAAGACAAACAAAAACTGTGACATTTGAACCGGCGACCTTCTCTGTGGCATTTCAATGTTCAATTTATTTTTGACAGTACTTACCTATGAAACAAATACATATTCATAGTTTTTAAATATTGAGAAAAAATAATACAACTTGTACAGTCGTCGGAAAAGTTTTGTAACTAACACGCGTATTAAAAAGGGCTCAAACATTATCGCGCGAGCAAAGCGATCTCGATTGTTAATAGCCCTTACAACCTTAAATAACTATTATTTAACAATTAGTTTTTTTTCAAATTATAGTTAAGTATAAATATTATACACTGTTCTTTTGAAAAAGACCCACCCTTAATATTTCAGAAATGTGACATATTAGAAAGAAATCCGAAACACGTCAACTTTTGAATTGAGGGGGACACTTTTTGGGGCTAATGTCATAAACGTCAGATTCACCCCCTCCCTTCAGGAGATACCCCTTAAAATTTTTCAAATGGCGTTAGGTATAAGACATACCTCACTTAAAAGGTCTGGTAAATCTTTATTCAATCATTTTGTTTTGCCTTTGATACCAGCCTTCCATTGTTATTTAACCGTTGCTGAAAATTGGCTCCCTTTCAACTTTTCGTATGCCCCCGTATTATGTTTTGATAGACTCTTTAAATAATTAAAAAATTACAAATCGTTATTTAATCAAATGTCAAAGTGACCACCGTTAACATTCAGGCAATAACAAAGCCAATTTTAAACAAAGATTAAATATTAGCCAAACGTTATGTAACTGTCGCAACGTCCAAATGCTGCTTAGGCTATGACATCACGCTTTCGTAAAAATTTCTTTCTTGACAGCTTGTAAGTTAAGTTTATTTTGATACATAATTTGAATTACTTTTTGACATAGTCATGAATTCTAATGAGTATCGATGGTGTGCGGTTTCACAACGATAGAATACTTCGATAAAATCTCCGAACAAGATATTTGTTACGTTTCAATAAAACAAATGCTGGAAATGTGTGGCCAAATCTTGCAAACCCAACAACTGTATGTTATGGATTTGAGTTCTAGTTCTAGATTATGTCCTAACTACTAATATTTGCAATACTTACATGGAACTCCTAACATTCAAATTGACAACAAAGGTAATTGTTAGACGAAAAAATACTCCTATCATCAACAAGTCGGTTCTTGGCATATTTGAACTATTTACTCTGATGAAACCTTGTTCCATAGCAAGTGGTTAAATGCAAGCTACAACATGGTATACTTATTTCCAACATAAAGTGTGTGATTTTGGTTAAAAAGTGCATCTAAAATACATTCTCTCATACAAACATTTCAGTGTGCTACAACTTTTTGTTAGAGAGGAATAAAAAATTTTCTCATTAGTGAAGAGAAGATAAGGCAAGACCAAATATTTAATCCAGTTCCAGTCTATTTTAAGGGGACTTACAGTAAAATGAAATATGGAATGCTCAGTATGTAATGTTATCAAACAACCTACAAAAGATATAAAAGTACCCTGCTTTTCTTGTGACTCATGCAAAAATTACACCTGCTTTGAATGTAGTGAATTAACTACAACCGAACTTAGATGTATGAATTTACAGAAAAGAAATTTGAAATATTATTGTAAAAGGTGCAGTAAATTTGAGCTTCTAAATGTTTTACAAAATACCATTAACGATAAAAATAAAATTATAGAAGATCAAGAACTAATAGTCAAATTGCTCAAAGAAAAAATTGAAAATTTAGAGAAAAACAGCCAAAAATCTTATGCTAATATATTACAACAGAATAAAGAAACTGCAGGGACCAACATTATAAAACCCAACATTCGGCTATTATTGTAAAACCAAAAAAACCACAATCCTTTGACAAAACAAAAATGGATTTAAATAAAATAAATCCTGGTGAAATTAAAGTTGGTATCAATAATACAAAAATTAACAAATCCGGTAATATGATAATTAAATGCCAGGAAAAAAATGAAGTTGAGATCCTTAAACAAACACTAATCAATAAATTAAAAGATAATTACAACGTTGAATTAAGTCAATTAAGGTTACCGAAAATAAAAATAATAAAAGTTACACAAGATTTCACTCACGAAGAAATTAAAAACTATTTACAAGAACAAAACAATATTGATGGAGACATAACAGTCAACTATGCTAGACAAAATAGAGATAAGACCAAAACGATAATATGTGAATGTACACCCAACGCATTTCATCAAGTTTTAAATATGAAAAAGGTATGTCTGGGATGGGAGAGATATATGGTTTACGAAGATTTGGAGGTACCAAAGTGCTTCAAGTGTCAGGAGTACTTCCATAAAAATGATAAATGTTTAAACAAAATTGTGTGCCCTATATGTTCTGCGGATCATTTAGAAAGAGACTGCCCTAAACAACATAAACATTGTAAAAATTGTGAAGTTTCCAATGCAAAGTACAATACCAGTTATTCTACCGAACATGAAAGCAGAAATCGTGATTGTCCAACGTTAAAATTTCACCTTCAAATGTTAAGGAGTAAGATTAACTATACCAATGAATAATTCTTCCTTTTTTTTTTGTATACACAATATGTTTAGTTTATTGTAAGTTCCGCCTTACTGTACTTTATTAAGCTAATGGATATCGCTGAATTAGATATACTAAATGAAATGGAATATGAAGAAGCCGAAGCTTTGAATAATATAAATCACAAATATGACTTACAGCTATATACTGAGTATTATTCAGACTCAGTTTCTAGAAAGTCTGTACTCAAAATTTTACATATTAATATTCGTAGTGCACAAAAAAACTTTGAATCTTTCTTAACTTTTCTTGAAACTTTTCAACTGAAAGACTTGGATATAATAATTTTTGGTGAAACAAGAAATATCATTAATACAAATAATTATACAATCCCAGGTTTCCAGACATTTTTCAATAACAGTAAGAATAATCAAAATGATGGAATACTTGTTTTTATTAGAGATCATATTAACTTCAACATAGAGAATATCATTCTGCCACAAAGTAATGTTACCATTACTAACATAACTTTTAAAGTATGCAATGTGGATTATTCAGTTGTTATAGAGCTCCCTCTATTAACGATAACTTATTTCTGTCGGATCTGGAATCTTTTCTATTTAATTTGAGTGGAAAAAATATAGATATTTTTTTGGGTGACATAAATTTTGATATACTTAATCCAACTAAACCCACTACAAATAGCTATATATCTATGATGTCATTTTTCGGTTTTAAATCTTACATTAACTCATATACCAGAGTGACTCCAGAGAGCAGAACTTGTATTGATCACATTTTTATAAGAAAAAACATGGAAATGGATAATCTTGTTTATGATTCATTCGTTATAGATACTGATGTCACTGATCACTTCCCAATATATTTAAATATTAGGCTTGCTCAAAACATTATTACTTCAAATAAAAGCATAGAAGAGAAAACGGTTAGGACGTTTGACGAAATTAAATTCGAAAGTAAATTAAGTACAATAAAATGGAATAATGTGATTTCTGAAAACAATCCAGATCTGGCTTATCAAAAATTTATTGATACCTTTACAAACCTATATAAAGAATGTCACAATACAAAAACGTTATCTATTCAAGTTCATAAAAAACTTAAGCCGTGGATCACTAACGGCATCATTCAATCAGTAAAACATAGAGACAAATTGAAAAAGTTAGTAGTTAATAATAAAAATGATAATGATTTACTTCGGGAATATAGAAATTATAGAAACAATCTTAACAAGATTATGCAAATTACAAAACATGGCTATTATAAAAAGCTAATCAATGATAATGCTAACGATATGAAAAAAATCTATAAAATAATATCTGATGCAACAAATGAAAATAAAAATAAAAAAACCAATAATGATATTAATATACTCAATCAAAATAACAAGCCATTCAATAATGACAAGGAAATGGCTAATTTTTGCAACAACTACTTTGTTAACATAGGACTGAATATGGCCGAAAAAATAAAACAACCGACTCCAGGCATTATTATGAATTATCCAAATCTAATAAATTCCATGGCTTTAAAGCCTGTCACTAACACAGAAATTATTATGCATATTAATAGTTTAAAAAATAATAGTGTTCCAGGTATAGATGGTATTCCATCACGGATAATAAAGAAATATCACAAATACCTGTTAGACCCTTTAGTTCATATTATAAATAACATTTTCTTAACTGGTACAGTCCCAATGTCTTTCAAAATATCTACTGTTACACCTATTTTTAAAAAAGGTAGCAAAACTGATATTACCAATTATCGACCCATAAGTGTTATCTCTAACTTTGCAAAAATTTTTGAAAAAAGTATAAAAAGTCGATTATTTGATTATCTAACTTTTAATAATATATTAAATAACAATCAGTTTGGTTTTATGAAAGGGGTCAGTACTGCCGATGCTATGTACGAACTAATAAATAATGTAAAAAATGGACTTGACAATAATGAAAAAGTGATTGCAGTTTTTCTGGACCTTGCAAAGGCGTTCGACACAGTACCTCATCGACAGCTGATTGATGTCCTTGAGCACTATGGTATCAGAGGTGTTGTGCTGGATGTTTTTGAAAATTACCTAGGGCAAAGAAATCAAATGGTGAAAATCAGAAAAGAGTGTAGTGACCCTTTAAACATTAAAATTGGAATACCACAGGGTACAGTCCTTGGTCCATTACTTTTTATTATATATATTAACTCCCTATTGAAAATGGAAATAAGTGGAGTCTCCATTTCGTATGCAGATGATACAGTCTTACTTTTTAAAGCAAGGAACTGGCAAACTGTCAGAGATACAGTTATTAAGGGTTTTAAAAAAGTCAAATATTGGCTTGAGTGTAGCAAATTAACTTTAAACACCGATAAAACATTTTACTTAGCATTTTCACTGAATGATGCAAACAGACCAAATTTTAATTGTATCAAAATAAATGACTCTGATATTATTTGGGAAACTAACACCATGAAATACCTGGGCATTAAAGTTGACAAAAATTTGAAGTGGACCGAACATATTCAAGATTTAACGAATAAAATTAGGCGTTTGATACATAAATTTTATATAATTCGCAGAATTTTACCTCAAAAACTGCTTCTGCAAATTTATGTCTTTAGTGGAGTCACTCTTGAGATATGGTAACATTGTTTGGGGAGGGCTATATGACAATGCCCTAAAACAATTAAATGTCATACAAAATTATATTCTGCGAATAATTTTCTTTAAAGATAGGCTCTATTCAACCAGTCTATTATATAATGAAAATATCTTAAATGTACGATGTTTATTTTACGTAAGTAACTGTATCTTTTATTTTAAACTTAAAACAAACAATTTCTTAAATCATCAATACCAAACAAGAAATAATACAAGTCATATGATCTTCCTGCCATTTAGAAGATATGATGCTAACCAAAGGTTTGCTACCATTTTGGCTCCAAAAATTTTCAATTGTTTACCAAACACCATAAAAACAACAACCAAATATAAGACATTTGTCAGTCTGTGTAAGAAATATATATATGAAAATAGTGAGTACTTAGATGGACTGTTATAGTATATAGTAGTGAATAATCTTTTTTTCAATTCGGATATTATTTATTATCACATATAGACAAGGGCAGAGGGACAAGTCCCTATTTTACCCAAAAGCAGAAAATAATATGCAATTCAATTACCTACTATCAAATTAATACATAAATAATTGAAATGAACAAAATAATAAAAAAAAAGAGAAGATATCACAACAAAAGTACAATAGTTCGTATTAAGATAAAAATTAAATTATAATTAACATTTATTAAAAGTTATTGATATATAAGGCGGTCCAGTCTATTTTTAAATATATTGGTAGAAGAAGCAGAAATAATGTCAACATCGAGATTATTCCAGGCGTCAAAAACTCTATTAGTCAGAAAATTTTGTCTTGATCTGGTCACAAAGTTTTCTTTTTTAAGTTTTAATTCGTGTCCTCTGAGGCGGTTGTCTTGGTATAATGGAAATATCACGGAAAGATTTCCGAAGTTGAATTTCAATATTTTAAATGTTGTGATAAGATCTCCACGGTGACGTCGAAGTTCAAAAGAAGTTAAGTTGGCCATAACAAGTCTCTCTTCATAAGAAGGCCTTCTCAGTCCCAATGGAAGTCGAGTAGCTTTTCTTTGAACGTTTTCTAATAAACTTCTATCACGAATCAAGTCAGGATACCAGGCGGGCCCCGCATATTCAAGAATGGGTCTTACATAAATGGTGTAAAGTTTACAAAACGATTGAAACGCAACTCTCGAAAAACACTTCCTTATAAGATACAGCCTGGTGTTAGCACGTTTGGTTATTGATAAAATATGGTCGGACCATGTAAGACTACTGTTAATAATAATTCCTAAGTCATTTTGAGAGAATACGGAGTTTAAAGTTTTACCGTTTATGAAGTATGGCAGAAGCGGGTTGTTTTTACCGATTCGAAGCACTACGCACTTAGCAGCATTGAGAGGAAGCAACCATTGGGAACACCATAGCGAGATAGAGTTTAAATCGTCCTGAAGAGATAAGTGGTTCGTTCTTGGATTTGAAGTGGTTCGTTCTTGGATTTGATTATTTATTGTAAGGCAATTTAATTTAATAGTTATATTTTCATTTAAAATGTATTTATTTCAACTGCACATACAAGTGTTAAGTCACTTAGGTGCGTTATACTCAACTGGTGTTATAGTGTATGATGAATTGCACAGCTTTTACTTTTTTTTTATACCATTTATTAGTATTATTTTTAAACATTAAGTATATTGTATATTCTATAGCACAATAAATAAATAAATAGTGGTTCTTTGTCGCACATCCGCATTGCAGTTGTGCTTGAACCGATTCATGACAACACTCTGTTATATTAGAACAGATTGGATTATCTAAATTAAGAGATGTCTTGCGACACCCGGTAGGAATGAAGTTCCTTTCGTTATATATTATTAAATAACAAGCTCGATGAAGAAATGTTATTAAAATTGTATTTAATAATTTTATTTGTTTGGGTGTGAGGGGTGGAGGATCATTTTTTCAATGTTTCCCATTATCCCCATTACCTGGCTAGCCAGTCTTCGTATGTGAAGGTTTCCGAGGAGAGGTTATAATTTTAACTATGCAGCGAACCAACCCCTGCACTGATTCCTTGTTTTTTACTGTTTGGAGGTGAAAGGTAGTTCAATTTTTTCTTTATTCTTCCCATTATCCTTATGGTCTTACCTATCCAGAAAGCCTACGCATGCGCAGGTTTGTCGTGATTTATCCAACGAGTGGAAATTTTTTCAGAATTCGCCATCCGACAATAACTATATCCAACGAACCAACTCCAGTGCTGATTGCTTGGGGGTGGAGAAGGGTAGTTGAAATGTTTTCAACATTTTCCCATTGTCCTTACCGCGTTAACTTTCCAGCGAACCAGCGCATATGCAGGTTTGTCCCTCTCTGCCTAGTGACAGTAAATGGTCGGTTGGGCACTGTGAATTCCACTATAACAATATCTATTTTGAAGATTTTCTTAGTGTAAAAAATACGATTCCAAAGTCGTAACAGGTTTTTCTAGCAAATTTGAATTCCTAACTTTACTTTTAATCACAACAACATAAAAAAAACACTACTGTTATTAATGTTTACAAGGGACGTCAACACTATAAAGGCAAGAAAAATTACATGAAAGAGGATACTGTAGTGATTTTTAATTTTCTGCCGCCAGGAGACGTATCACCGACATTTAAACGCGAATTGTGACATTTGATTGTAATGTGGAAATATACTGGGTCAATCCAAGTTTGACTATCTAATATAAATTAAAGTACCACTTTTAATTACTCTTTATTAAAAATATAATCATCTAGATTATGTCAGAATTGATTAAAAAAAAGATTATTATATTTACAACTTTCATCATTTCCATAAAAAATATTGTATCCAAAAAATACAATGTCAATGATTATATACAAAATTGTATGATATAATTTCTAACTAGTTTCATCTGCTATTTCCGTAGTTCCATTAACAGTTTTTTCTTGTTCAACTGTACTAGTAGTATATTCAGTATTATCCTATAAAAAATAAATATCAAATATGTTTTATGAATAGATTATACTTATACTACCTTTTCGTTTTCTTTTTCCTCAAGGCGGTTAAGAAATGCTATACGAGATCCTAAAAAAAACAGCAATTATTTAAATCTTTCACAAATATAATTTTGCTTATATATTTTAGATAATCGAATCTAGATTAGGTTGGCCTATTCCACTGTGACCTTTTCAGATCTATTGTGGTGGAATCTGAATTTATATTACAATCCCCAGTCTGACTCTTTTTAAATAGACAATCAGCCTCGAGACGGAATCTTTCATGTATTTTCTTGCCGGTGGCTTCTCATCGCCTAGTACAAGAAACCGTACATTTGCCAGGCAGTCGCATTGGCATAGAATGTGCTCTGCAGTTTCCTCCTCTAGGTGACAGAATCTGCACATGGCTTCGTCTGTCAACCCCATTGGCTTTGCGTGCCTGTAAAGCTAACAGTGATGTTAACATACCTACTACTACAACTTTGCTTATATCAGAAATTAAAAAACTAAAGAAGATGCTTTTATAGCGAAACGAACTAAAAAGTATAAAATAATTACACACAAATTTTTTTAACTCTTATTTAGTTTTGCTTTAGTAGTATTTAAATGAATTTAAATCAAAAATATTTTTATTGAAATTTTTGTTATATTATTTAAAAAAATTTATTCATACAATTTATTGCCATATTTTTTAGATCATAATAGACTACTCAAAATAATTTGAAGAACTCTTATTGTCTTAATAATTTTATCAAAATAAAAATCTAATCATACTCATTTCAAAAAATCATATTTTGTTTGAATGAATTGTCAAAAACAAATTACAAGAAATTAAGAGGAGGAAGTAACCATCCCACCTGTTTAAAGTAGCGTAAAGATGTCAAGAAAAATTGTTTCATTAATAAGGGGTCGCTCAAAAAATACTTTTATACTTATAGGGGTGGAGAGGGAGGCGCTTACTCTGGGGGTCGGGAGTATCTCATGAAACGTGACTTTCGCAACTCGTCAGACAAGTCTTCCACCAGCACGACATCTTTGTAACATGTTTTGTACATGCCTGCGGATATTTTTTTGAGGTATATTATCCCATTCTTCGATTAAAGCATCTAGTAGTTGTTGAAGGATCTGGTTGTGAACTCCTACGAGCAAGTCAATCTAACAAATCTCAAAGGAGTTCATTGGTGTTTAGGTCGGAAGTTAGTGGTGACCAATCTACGGTTTGGATCCCATAGTGCCCATGGTGACGGACGCAATATGCGGCCTCGCTTTATCTTGCATAAAAACAAAATTCAAGTCTATACCATAAGTTGCTGGTATAATATGATCCTCCAGGATGATAAAGTTCATATAATAGCCTTTTTGGTGTGCGTCATCGTTTGTGACGTATATCCGGGTTTTGGGTATGTCGATATTTAATTTGTTATTTTGACATATAGCTAACCTTAAATTTTATAAATAAAATCATCAGGATCGTATTCAGCCATATTCGAAAAGGCTATGAAATTAATAATACTTGGGATATCAAAATACTGCAATATAAAACAAATTGTATATTCAATTTACATATCAAAATAATTTAATATTAGTAAATATAGTCCTGCAAAAGAAATATTCAGCGTGTTCAATTAACTCTGCACCATATGGGACCCTATTTTATTCTTAAGTTTTATGGAAAAAGTTATTGTTCACTTATAATTCTTATTGTTAGTGAATTTTATTTGTTTAAATGAGGCCACTGTCTCATTGATGTTTTTACTGACCCCAAGTATCTGATGTTCATTAAAATATGTACAGGTTGTGTATTGCAAATTGAACAAAATAGATATTATTCTACAAGTTTAAACTTTTTGAAGCTACGACCACTTGCTCTGCCGTTGAATAGCTTCTTTCCAAACACTAACTAGAGTATTCTATCTTCAGTTACACGTTCAGCAGAAGACAAACATAAACAGAGTAAATAGTCAAGAAACCAACCGACTAATAAAAAATTAAAAAGAACAGGATTATGAAAGTTCAATTTTCGCAGTCTCAATCTGATTCACATTCCGACTCATTCAAGTCAACAATTACAGGCGAAATATCACTAGCGTCAATAATTTTTGCTGTTTACCAATATTCCTCAATAATGTTTTTGTTTCCATGTCTTCCAACGTAATGTGTTAGAAGGACATTAACAATCAATGACGCACACCAAGAAGGCTATTATATGAACTATACATATGTAACACTGAGCGTTTAATATTTCTGTTACTATCACAAGATCTCTTCTTTCATCAAGAATAACTCATCCAAAAACCACACCAGATCCATCACCAAATTTTTCAACTTGTATGGTTGCTGCAGAATGGCGTTCATGTGAGCGTCGGTATACACGTACACGACTATCACTACTAATACAATGAAATCTGTGAAGAGTATTAGTCTCCACTATCAAAACTGCCATGCCACATTTTCACTATTTCTAACTTTCTGATCGGATATCTCTACGTTATGAGTTGTTCTAAGCCCGATTTGAAGATCTTTGGCTATAGATGTGCGAGAATGCAAGGAAGATAGGACTAAAAACCGGTCTCGAATTCGGCACAATGGATGACGGAGGGGCTGACGTTAAAATTGTTTGTAACATATCGAATTCTGGTACCATTCTTGATGGAAACCCTCACTTTGTAAAACTAGTGTCAAACATAACAATCCATGATGAACTGTCAAAAATGTTTACTATTCCAGGATACATTACATTTATAAAATAAAATTTGCATAGCTCACACTACTTTAGTTCCTGTAGTTTTACTAAATTGGTACTCATATTGTTATCTTAAAAGTGAAAAGTAAAATCTTTTTACACATATATATTCATACAAAATTAATGATTATTGCGTTATATATCATATGGGATGTTTTTAAATAAACAAATATCAAAAAATGGAAAAGGAAAGTTTTATTTGATCACAAATTTACTACAACCATGTACCAATAAATCTTCTATACGACGTTTCGTGTTTTCACGAGGCTAACATTTTTTTTAAACCTACCTATTTTATTGCAATTATTAGTAAATCTCCAAATTTAGCGATGTCACACTTAAGATTTTTATGAAGTATACCATTGGCATATACAGGAGAAGAACTTATTTTCGGTTGTGCATGGATGAGGAGGAAACATCCTCTCATATTATTTTCATAATATTCTCATTGGAGATATAAACTCCTGGAACTAGAGCGCCCAAGTAAGGATGTATCCAAGGAAGATCTTGAGAAAAGACTGTTAAGCCCAAAGTTGCCTCCAGTACTTTATTATAAAGTTTTGTACGTTATTTCATAAGATTATATTCTATACTTTACAAGAAAAATAAAGTAAGCAAAAATACTTAGCAAAATTTGATTCATTTCATATATAATATAACGCTATAACAAAAGGTTAGCCGTAAGCATTTTTGAGTAAAACGGTATGTGTCCTCCATGAGCTCAAGTTTCAATTCAATCGACGTTGAAACATCGAATTCTGGATGGAGGTCATGAAAAATTATAAGTCATTAGGAAAATTACGTCAATCATGTTATAAAAAAGTTTACTTTCAATTAACGTGAAAAGCTGTTTATACCATGAAATGCAAAAACAGATTATTAAAAACTGATCTATGCCAAGATTTCAATTTGCCCCAATAAGGGACTGCTCTTTTCGGTAATAATGTTCATTTACCAAATGTAAAAATAATGTTTCTATATTTTGCAAACGTTTTAGGGAAGCAAAAATATAAATTTGTATTCATTTATAATTAATATTTTATAAATAAATGAAACTTCATTATTTTACGTGAAATAACTTACGTGGTTCAGCACATAATACAAAAATTTCAGTCTCAGTCAATTTTAATTCCTTGCAATCTTCTCTAAACTTATTAACAAGTTCCGTAAATCCTTCGAAGAAGCTTGAGCAATTTTTAGGTGAATCAACAGTTTTCTGAAAAACGAATATAAATCTAAAACCATTTGTATTATTTTAAAGAACCAATAACTTACTTTAAACTTTCCATATACTTTTTCAGCCATCTCTCTAACTGTTTCGGCTTGTTTAGTGAATTCATTTAGTGATTCATCATTCATCTTCCATTCTCTAGTATTCCCAACGTATTTTCGCAACCTCCTTACCATTTCTACTATGTGAAGGTGTTTTTTCAGTACAATATCGTCAAAATTAAGTTTACACATCTCTTCAAGATAACCAATTGCTTTTTTAGGATCAGCCTAAAATAAAAAAAAAAGTATTTGTTAAATTACTTTTACAGAAATACTTACATCTAGCAGAAAAAACAGTACATTGATAGAAGTTCTATGTAGAAATAAGAGTGATACTAATCTGCATTACTAAATTAAGTAAACTTTAAAATGATTAGAGTTATAGGCCCTTTTCAGAAAGGACCGATGATCAGGACAGACGATCCCTACGATTCATTGTTTTATATGTGAGGGGTCCAATTTTTAATTTTTTTAATATTACTTTCTTCTAAAGCATATAAAACATGGTTTATGTCCGTAGAGAAATGAATCAAGTCGCACCTCACTTAGCAAGCCGCTAGAGACGATTTTCATTATGTTTCTGAAAACTTTACTTATTCCTTCCAGATGAGAAATGGATCAATGAATTATAACTTTTGGAAACAAATCAAATGTATGCCACTAATTTTTTTAACATCTACTAAGATAACAAAATCTAAACTATCTTCGGCATACATAAGTTAATTGTTTTTTTTTTCAACTTTTCATCAATTTTTAACCCTTAGTATGTGTCATGGGCTACCGGTCTACAACTATTTTTATGTAATTTCAATTTAAGAGCAAAAAAAATTGCCCAATCGGATGAGAATTTATCAAAATATATTAGTTAGAAAATCACCAGATTCCGCCCATGCGTGACGTCACCGGCTCCGACAAACAAGCGTAGCGGGTATCGCACTGATGATGGCTTAACAGCCGAAAGCGCTTTGCAATTTTTTAAAAATTAAATTATTTTACACAGAATACACGGTTTTCTTGACTTTGTTTATTCGGCAGCAACACTCCGATATCGCATGTCGTCGCTGGAATGTCACAAATGACGGATTCAAAGTTCAATGAACAGTTGATAATATTTTTTTCGTACTTTTCTTGTTCTTAAAAAGATAAGAATGCTAGACAATGCTCAGAGAACAGAGACACTGAAGAATATGAAAAGTAGGAACACAATCTATCAGCTGTTCATCAAACTTGAAATCCGTCATTTGCGATATTTCAGTGACATCCCAGAGCCGCAACGGCGGATAGTAAAAAATCTTCCCTTATAGGTTCGTTTTCACATGACATTATGGCTTCATTATGATGTCAAAAATGAAGTAAACTAAAATAAACACAAATAGTACGATAGAGAGCCGGTGACGTCACAATGGTGATTTTAGCATTGTATAAACTTTCGTAAATAAGATACTGCCAGAAAATTATAAAATTTTGGATACCCTACAAATTTGATGAGCTTTTTCAGGTAATAAAAAAATAAGTTAAATTATTAGATTAGGGTTGCGGCTAGACAGGTACAAAGTATATGCTCTGCTGTTCCAACATCTTCCAGAGAAATACGGCACGTGAAAGTGACTGAAACATCGAAATTGTTCAAGTCTCACCCTATGGAATTACTTATTTTTACAATTCTTTTGTTGAATTTATTATAGCATTTGTGACGGTTTGCCTCTTATTTACAGTTCTTTCGATAATTTGATTTTTTTCTTGGTGTCTTGAGAAATACTCAACAAATTGAAAAAAAAAATTGATGTGATTGGATCCCATCGGCAATTCGACGTTGAGGATTATCTTGCTCGCCGATATTCTATAATTTGAAATCGGGTTTCCCTACACTAGATAATTTGAAGTGAATAATTATTGTTTCCATGTACACCTGTCGTTTGAGTATACCTGCACAAATTTTAAATGAAAATAATGAATTTTAATCTTGTTAATTTGAATTTTTGCTTCCCTCTTTTTGTTATTTGAACTTCTATTATTTTGAACTTTGTCTATGACTTCTTGAGTATCAAATTACTGATTCGACATGTACCCGTTTAAACTTGTTGTATTAAATTAATTTTACTGTAATATTTAAACTACACTGTTTCTGGGTATATGCACTGCAATTACTACAGACTTTTTTTTTCCGACCAGCTTGTATTAGTTGTTTGTCTAAATAAAGTGACAATATTAATTTTTATTAAGAATCAGCTTTGGATAATAAATTGTTTTATTATCAATACTTTCTAGTACATTGACCTAATGATGTCTAAAAATGAAGAAATAGAGTATTCACTTCATCAGAAAAATAATTATTTGTTATTTTATAGACGTACTATATATAGCCATTGTTATTTAATAAGATCAACATACCTTATCTAAGCCCAAACAATTTTTAATTTTAACATCAAGACTAAGTAAATCAGCTTCCAAATTAAGTCGAGCTATTCTAGTCTTTTTAACCTCGATGTCTTTTTCAAAAAGTAATTGTTTAATTTCATCTTCAGTTCTTTCTGCATTTGGAATGACTATTTCAGAATTATTAATGATAGTACTATCTCCTGATTCAATCTTCTGCTTTGTTTCTAAAACTCTATTAGCCACCGTTTCATCATAAATAGCACATTCGTATTCATTTTCAAAGGACAACGGCCATTTTAAGTGAAGTTTTATGGCTCCCATTGTACCAGATGGCAATTTTACAGTTAATACTTGATTTGGATGGTTATCTCTTGTTTCCATCGGTATTCCTGAAAAAATAGTTGATTACATTCAACTGATATAAATTTAGAAAAGTATTTTTGTACGTACGAGAATATTTAACTGTATACAATGCGCGTTTAACTACTAAATGACAAGAAGAAATTGGAAGAAAATTGACAATCATAACATGCCAAAAGGTATATTAAATATTAGTCCCTCTATAGAAGAGGGGTAGAGTTGCAAGTCTATGCACATGACCTTGTCATCATGGCAAGGACCGCGTCAGGAAGAGTAGCATATAATACCCTCCAAAAATCGTTGGACGATGTTTACAGTTGGTGCCAAAGGAAACAGATGTCTGTTAGTCCCAGCTAAACTGTAAAAGTTCCCTTCACTAGGATCTTCCTCCAATTTTCTATATTGTTGAGGTTAATCCATTCGCAACAGAAGTAAAATAGTGTCCTAGATAAAAAAAAACATTCATGGAACGCTCACTTTGAAAAAGTTCTCCACAAGACTAGACTATTCTCGGGACATGTCGTAGGATTTGTGGAAAATCTTGGGGCCCAGAACCCAAACAAATTAAATGGATACATGTGATTATTGTGAGAGACCGATGGTCACTTATGGAGTTATTACTTGGTGCTTGACAGCGAACGGTCCCAACAAATCTCTCTAGTATAAAGAGACAGGATTGTCTGACAATTACCGTCAGCAGCCATGGAAAACTTTCTAGACCTACTTCCATCCATATATTTCTGGAAAGAGAGGGTAGATGGACAATATATAGAATTGCGCATATTACCTACCAAATGCACAAAACAGGCTTATTCAGATACCGAAAGTTATATTATTCTGGGAATGCTTGCCACAGTAAACTATGGCCTGTCTTATACCGTCCTAATTATATATGAATTGGCCCTCCGTAAGAAAAAACTTCAGGTGGCAATGACAACTTAACTCTGGTGCAAGTTTATGGGGTTGGAGTCCTTGGACAGAAATATCAACCTGGCTAGGATCCCATGAAACTGTATTTTAGGTGGAAATTCACGCCATTGATCTATGTGTGGAGAGATTGGAGAAAACCAATCTCACAGATAAAACAATAAAAATGTTCTTGGGAAGACTGCTTTGCAAGGGACCAGAAACTGACAAACATTAAATACCTGAACTACAAAAAGAGTTTTAGACTTCTGGCATAACTTACCACGATTGGTTCCTTTGAAGGCTTTATACATCCTTCGAAGAATGTCACCAAACAATTTTAGACTATATTACGTTGCCTAAGCCTTTTAAAATGCCACTGTCGTCTGAATAGTCATATAGTAAATGGAAGATGAAACAACATAGAATATACTTTTTGCCTGCTCCGCCGTCGCTTAAATCAGGTATCTGATGTTTGGCAGGATCTAATCGGCTTTGTTAAGCTGAATTTGTTTGGTGAAACATGAATAGGTGTGAGCCACAAAAGACTCTTGCGAGTCGTAGTAGAGGGCAAAATAGACCCACTCATCATAAACCTAACTCTTTATAACTTACTTTGTCAATCACTTCCTGGTGTATAATTGAAGTTAATTGTCGTACATTTTGAACATATTTCAATTTTTTGTTTATATATTTGAAATTTTATTATATTATTTATATGAAAGCTTAAGCAATATTTTACTAAGTATACTGGCTTTGTCTTAGTTTAAGGTAGTTTCCACCCATCTCGCTGATGCAAAAGTGAATAAATCTAATCTTATATTATATAAAATTGTAGTAGAAGTTTCGTTCTTAACACATTACCAAGTTTGTAATTCATATATGTTGCCAAAATGATGACCCCTTAGTTACTGTATGTTCACTGATAAAATATATCAAAAAAAGTAAAACTATGGAAAATAGTTAAATGCACATTAAACTTTCATTTGCCATATAAAAATTGCGAAATAGCAAAGCATGATTATAGACCCAAATTATATTGTTTTGCATTAACGAAAATATCTGTTGATTCGGTATGCCCACAATAATTTGCTTTTATTCTAAATTGTATATCATTAATCAATTTTATGGATATTAAAAATTATATTATCTATAAAAATATTACCCTTGTAATAAGATTCCGAACTCTTCACGTGACTTGCCTGAAAGAAAAATAATAAACATAAGTTTTCCTATATACAGGGTTGAGGGATTGATTAGTGTGAAAATTTTTTGCCTTAGTAGAAATCCAATGAAATCAGTTAATTTGAGGTCATTTGATTGAACACAACCAATCAGAACAACATTATACTGAGCTGCTCATGGGCTGTTTTAACTCTATTACGTTGCCATTGATACATTTTGATTTATTTCGATTTTGACGTTTCAAAATATTTAATATTTCAAAATGTCACGATTTGGTCATAATACTGACGAGAATATTGATGAAATTATATAAGCAAATATATCAAAAATACTGTTTACAGTAAAAAGTTTGTGTGGAAAGCATTTATGCAATTAGCAAAAAATTTTCTATTCAAATAACCCTCGAGCAAAGAAAAATGCTCAAAAATTTTCTAACAACTTTCTCAAGCTTGCTCCATATACGCCTGCGGCGTCGGTCTGTTTCCAAGCAACAAGCTTTCGAAATCTGTTATAAAATTTTTTCGAACAATTTATCAATGTCCTTGGGTTATTACTACTGATAACGCTCAGTAGGTCTGATATGAATGATACAAAAAAAGTTGATAATAAAAATTGTAGGCATCTTTTAGCTTCATATTTCAAAATTAGTTACAATGTTACAGGATGTTCCATAACTCGGTGCCAGACAAAGTTGGGGGCACTATATTTAACTTTAAAACTGAAATCTGCTTCACTTCCCCATTACAACAATATAAGGTTGTAATATGTTGTACAGAGTATTTGAAAAGTTATAACCAATTTTCCGTCGAAATCGTAATAAGTTCCACACCCTTTATAATTGGATAGGAGTGAAATAATAAGTATCAATTGAAGCCAATGCTTTTTAATGATTATCAAAATTTTTAAACACGAATGATTTTGCAAATCAAATACATGGTGTGTCAAAACTCAAGGACATTATTTTCTCAGTGATTTTAAATGGATCGAAGAGTACTTTTATTTTTATCAAGCTTTTGGTGGGCGTCCATTAGTTATGGGTTTACCAGACCTTTTGTATCTAAGACCTACTTCATTTTATTGAATATAGTGTTGTTCTTTAGCGGGATGTGTCTTATTTCCCAATAAGTATAATTTTTTGTAAACCTTCAACTCTACACTAACATCTGGTAAACTATTACATACCTAAAAGATACTCTGCATAGAAAAATGAAAATATCTCAAAAACTAATAACTATAAATATATGGGAAATGCTTGATAAAAATGAAAGTACTCTTTGACAAAGATATAAAATACAGGGTAATCCATTTAAAATCACTGAGAAAATAATGTCCTTGAGTTTTGACCCACCGTGTATTTGATTTGATAAATATTTGCAAAATCATTCGTGTTTATAAATTTTGATGATCATTGAAAAGCTTTGACTTCAATGGATTATTATTCTTTCACTCCTATCCAATTATACAGGGCGTTGAAATTGTAACGATTTTGACGGAAAATTGGTTATAACTTTTCAAATACCCTGTATAACATATTACAACCTTGTAATGTTGTAATGGGAGAAGTGAAGAAGATTTCAGTTTTAAATTAAAATAGAGGGTGTTTCATTTGAAAAACCATAACTTTGATCTGGCACCGAGTTATGAAACACAGGAGAAGATATATTTCACGGCCGCATGCGCGTTTTTAGAAATTTGCCGCAATGTTCATTCAAATTCAAACGTGATAAAAAATTATTCTGACTATTCTCTAAAACTGTAGAATTTTTTTATGTTGAGTCAGACATAATGTATATATTTATTTAAATATATAAGTCTAGAAACTAGTACCAAGTTGAAAATGAAACATGAAATAATAGGCCTGTTCCAACCGCAATCAGAAACTGTCAGAAACGATCATAGCAAACAACGAGTTTACTTTCGGATAATTCCTATCACTGATTGCAATGGTCGACTATTCTCTGATCATTTCTGGTTGCGGTTGGAACAGACCCAATAAATCAACTTTATTTGACAAATGAATAAGCATTTGCCCTGAAAAGGCGAAAATTAGCGACTCTTGAGCTTTTAACCATAAAATCAATAAACTCGCAAAATAACATAAAAAGTTTATTCAAAAATAAAGGATTTTCGATTTGAATGAGATATTAGGTATTCTTATTCACACTCCAAATTTGTAATTTTTAAAAATATTTTTAGTTGTTATTGTAAGTGATATGTGCTTTATCTTATGTGTTATTTAATGTATCTATAAGTTTATGGTTTTTTCTATTTATACATATATACTTTTTTTTCTTTTTTTTTAATTCTATTTTTCTGTGTATCAATTATTGTACTCTATTGTATTTAATGGGTTCTAGCCCGTCAATAAATAAATAATAATAATAATAATTTTATCGTCTCTCATATTGTCGCCATTTAAGAAAATAGTAATAATGCATCTCAAAAATGACATTCAAACCTCAAACTTGATACATTGGTTGTATAACTCTGCAGAGATCAATTGTTTACTACAAACCCGCGTTTTTTATTGCCATCACAACCGTTCAACGTGGGAGGGGCAACGGGTAAATTTGGTAAAATTGTTTGTCCAACACTATTTTTGACAAAATTTACATTAAATACAAAAACTAAGGTATTTTCGAAAAAAATGCTCTTTTGTTTAAATTCGTTATTATGCACCGGTTTCGAAAAAATATTTTCAATTTTTTGTGTATTTGGCATTCAATATCATTATTTGATTACTACTTACTACAAGATCTGGACACCCTATATAGAACTGACTGATTTAACTAAATATGTGTACAGTTATTATTTAATGTCTCTGCATCACATGTTATGAGATATTCAATTTCAAAATGTCGAGATAAGATACACTATTCCTGTGAGAATGTTATTAATTCAAAATTTATACACTTACATATGCTAAATTATATCGAAGTACTTTTTCAGCAACTATTTCTAATTTTGAATCTTTCACTTCAGGATTTTGTTCCATCACATCTTCTTTCTCATCATTTTTATCAACACTTTCAGGTTCTTTTTTAATTTCTTTTACAGTTTCTTTTTCATCTCTAAAATATTAATATGATTTTTATCAATCAGCTTAAAACTACTGAAATCTTGTACATGCTTGATATTAAGTGAACTTAAATCTTACTGTTCTTCAGCTTCTGAAGTGTCCATCTTCAAATTCGTTTTTTTCTCCTTTTTAACTTCAATTGATTTAGATTTAGGAGACTTTTTAGATGCTGGTTTCTCCAACTCTTCCACTTCTTCAGGGTTCTCTATTTTTTTAGTTTCTAATAAAATACGATAAAAATTAATATCCTTATAGCACAAGAACCCGCGACGATCAGATCTTCGTTATTTGATAAAAGTTGAAAGTTTCTCTGCATATGACAATACAATTAAGAATGATCCCAATTATGCAGTTTGGATCATGGTGGCTTTGGCAGGTAATAGGTGTATTAAATTGCACCTCAAATTTGTTAAAATATAAAGCTCAGTTTTCATATATTTTATTTGAAATGATAATAGAAATTACGTCAACCATTGTCAGACACTCAATATAGTTGCAACCCCTTGTCAGACACCTATAACCAATTACCTATACTTAGGTTATAGCACCGTACACTAACTAACGACAAGTAAATTCACTTCGTCGATTCAGCGGTTACCGAAAATTTCCTTACCCCGCCTGGTGAGTTTAAATCGAGAAAGTGTTGAGTACAGGGGTCTGGGGTAGCGCGCAGTGTTAATGTGATGCTGACCGGAATTTCGGAAATATAATTAATGCTTTTTGTTTTCGTTTTTGTGAGCAGATCATGGTTTTTGCGTGAATATTAAAATATTTATACATATTTTTATTATAATTTTGTATTTAGTCATAATGGTCACTGTAAATCAGCACATACACGTATTTAACCACACGTCTGTCCCTCGTAATTGTTGTATTATGATAACGGGCGAGTACGGCGCCATAGAAACGATGTACCAAAAATTTCAAACGTTCCGACGCAGGTGAATTTACTTGTCATTAGTTAGTGTACGGTGGTTATAGTATGTAACATTTTATTTGAAATTATATATTTTTTCTTTGTATAAAAGGGATTTGAACATAATAAATAGCTATTTCCTCCTACCCCTAGAGGACAACTCATACTTTCCACCCTAGGAAAGGTAACAAAGTATGAGGAAAGTACTCACTTTCCTCCCTCTTATTTTAACTATGTTGTAAATGATGAAACTTGTACATCTATTATATTCAAATTGTTCCTGTAATTTCAAAAACATTTTATATAGCTATCCTGTATTCTGGTAAAAATTAAGCATGAATGTTACTTCAGCGTTAGGTTTACAAATAAAAATTTCAACTTCAGGATTGTTAGATACATTTTTTGACTTACTGATATATCTAACATAGTATGTATGCTGTGACTTTTAGAGTGCAAAGTCGTTGAGTTTATTAAACTTTATTGACTTTTTGAGAAATGGAGATCGAATCAAGTGATTTTTAATTTACAAATACTCCACCTAATATTAGGGAACAAGCCTTATTACCACAAAAATCTAAAGACAGGTATGAAAAACAATATATACAATATAAGCAATGGGCTGAAGACAACAAAATAAATAACAAAGAAAACGGTTTAATAAGTGGGTAGGAGGAAAAATTACACAGGAGTAGAGTGCCTTTTCCTCCCTTGAATGATCACACACATACATCCTGCGGGAGGAAAAGTGGCACTTTCCTCCCTAGTAATAGTAGTATTGTATATATTGTATTACCTGCAAAAGTCACCATGATCCAAACTTCATAATTGGGATCATTTTTACTTGTTGTAGACATAAACAGAGAGACTCTCACAGTTTTTATAAAATAACGAAGGTCTGATCGTCGCGGGCTCTTGCTTTATTATATAAGTTTTACCTTCACTAGTTCTTGATAGTCGTGATGTCTTCTTTTTTGGGGTACTTGTTTCAGCCGAGTTTTCTTCAGGAAGAGATCTTTTTCTTTTGGCGAGAGTTTTTTTCTCAGGTTTTTCTATTGAGTTATTGAGAATTGAAGTATTTATTGATCCCTAAAAATCCAATGCAATATTTATTATACTACAATTTAATAGTAATTTATACAAGAGTTAATATGATGATTATCAAGATGATGATTGGGCACAAGGAGTGCTCAATATTTTTTTCAATCCACGTTTAACTGGAGGACTTCTGTAGAAGGCAAAGGCAGCCAATCTAATAAATAAAAAATAACTGAGAAAGCTTAGGTGCATAAAGAAGTTATTTTTCCGTTCAATTTTTCGTTTTTCTTATATAATCTGAGTGTCTTTATCAGCCATGTTGAATCCAAAAAGTATGGAGGTCTTTTTATTTAGGGGTAGGTATTTGTTATTTTACATCTTTCAGTTGACAAAAAAAACCAATGTCAGCTGCCAACACTTATCATCCAGGTATTATTATCATTATTAGATGATATTTTCTTGGTATACCACATATACCTAGTATGGGTACTTGACCTTTTCGACTTGCGAAACCATATTAAAAGTATGGGACCAGAGCATACACAGCTTCGGAGTCGAGTACACTTTGTCTAGTATCAATTCTTCTCCTTTCTTTTTGTTGTCAACTTTATTCAAATTCTGTAAACGCTGCAATTAATATTTATTTCTGTGGTTTTAAGCTGTATATAACCAAAGAGAAAACCTTCTGATAACCACAAAAATATTTGGAACTTATTATATGGCTACAAGATGGCGAAGCGTAAAGGGAATCTAACTAAAATTTGTTGTAGCTGATTGACTGGTAGAGTATGGTGTCATGTGCATAGTACAAAGAGGTACCCTATAACGATACCAAAGTATGAATGGTACATGGAAGAAAATATTGTCTATGGTTTGTTTGGTTTTCCTTATATTCCAGTGAGTCCTGGATCCAACAGTAAGGTGAGGGTGTTGTTCATAGAGTTTTCCTGCCGTTCCCATACCATTTTAGAACTGATTACCCAAGACCTCGGTGTTTAAATGGCATGATGATATTCCTTTGCCTTCTATATCTTTTATCAATATTGAACTAGACACACCTTTCTATGGCATAATTTTTGCTTGAAAGAAACTTAAGATTTTTCCAAGCTTCCAGAGTGGGATCCTGTCCCGCACTCTCATATCTCAGTCCCGTCTATTGCTTTAGAGCCAACTGAATACCAAATCTGGTAATGGTGTTGGGATCCCATTCCTTCTTGTTACTGAATTCCTTACCAAATTTCTTTAAAAAAGTTATACTTTTTCATCATACCATCTTGTGTCCCAGGAATTCTGATTTCAAAAAAGTATTTTTTTTATGATTTCCTCTCTACGTAGTCTGTATCTTGTTCTTTTTGCTACACTTTTCACCACCATATGTAGTGGTGAGAAGTTAAGAACCACCTCATCGCTTTAATGTATATACAGACTAGTCTTTGAATTCTGGAGAACTCACTATGTATGTGAATCCACATCTCATTTTTTTTCTAGTAAATATGAGAATATGCTTAAGTTGTTTTAACACTTACAGTCATATTTTTGATGTATTAGACTAAATGTGATTATTGAAGGTAACCAAATATGATACATTTAAAGCTATTAAGTTACTACTTACGTCGCTGATGTCAGGTGAACTGTCGCCATCACCACCATCGTTTTTGACAGCTTCATCTATTTGTTCAAATGCATCAATATAATCTTTACGTTTAAGTGGTTTTTGAAATTTCTCTTTATTTTTTAAATAATAGAATAGATCTTCACTCTTAATCGATCCCCTAAAACATAGTAATATCATAAAGTTGAGTTGAAGCATTTGAATATTGTGTGAGTTGTGAACGAGGAAACCGGAAACATAAATAATATGGAGTCCATTCAAGTTAATAGGAATACAGTAATGAAGCAGAAGGCTCACAATATTCTAATTTTATGTGATCAATTTGGTTATAGTTTGGGTCAATTGATGAGGAATCGTTTTAAAAATGCAAATGTGCAGTCTATAATTAAACCTTTTGCTTGTTATTATAAAATAATTGAAAATTTGCCACAACATAAATACACTAAGTGATTCGGTTATTATTATAGCGGGGTCAAATGATTTCCAGAAAAATCAATATCCATCATTTAGAAATTTAAACAGTAAGTTGGAGTCCTGTTTGAATACAAATTCCAATAATAATGTTAGAAAATTAAATGTTACACATGTACCTAAGGATTCTTTCCTTTTATACTTAAACTCACAAAGTCTACCTGCTCATTTAGATGAAATAAGTAATTTAGTAATTAAAGTTAAACCAATCCTAGTTTGTTTGTCAGAAACACATGTTACACCTGAAATTTATGATACTGAATTGAACATTGATGGTTATCAGTTATTTAGAAGGGATGGAGATAGCAGACACTCTGGAGGTTCTATTATGTAATAAAAGGAGTCAAAGTAGCAAAAATTCAAAAACATTGGGTACATAAAAATTTCTGGTTTCTTTTTTTAAGTATTACTATTAACAAACATAACTTTTTAATAGTTTCTCGATATAGATCGCCAAACAGTAGTTATGCTGTTTTTTATAATTTTTCTGAAACCTGGTGTGAAAATAATGTATGTGATAGAAATTGTAGTGTAATTATAACAGGCGATTTTAACGTGGATTATTTTTCAAACTTATCAAATAGTGTATCTTTAAAAAATCTTATAACTATTTTAAGCTTAAAAAATATAGTTAGGGAAATAACGCATCCAACAAGTAATGACGGATCTCTATTAGACTGGGTAATAACAAATACAGATATGTTGATTGCTGATGTGATTAAGACACCTAAAATAAGTACACATTCTAATATATCTGTTAGACTGAAACAAATTCAACCTAAAGTAGCAACACAAACAATTGAAAGTAGAGGCCGAAATATAGATTATTCTGCAATTAATCAGAAATAAGAAGCTGTTACTTGGAATTTTAGGGATATAAATAAAAAATATCAATGCTTCTATAATGAAATTATTAATATATACAATGAAGTAGCTCCTAAAAAATTAATAACAATTTACTCAAGATATAAAGAGTGGTGGAACTATACTGTTAAGCAGACAGTGGAGGACAGAGATAGAAGCTATAAGAACTTTATAAATAATAGAACAGAAGAGAATAAAATAATTTATAAAGAGAAAAGAAATCTTGCTGTTGGGGTAATAAGAAATGAAAAACGGAAATATTACGAGCATAAGATAGACGACTGTAGAAATAGTACAAGGGAATTGTGGAAAACACTAAAAACGTTGGTTCCAAATAATGTGGTCAATACGGATTTTTTAGAAATTGAAATTGAGCATAAAACGATAGATAGAGTTGAAGATATACCAGGTAATTTGAATTCATTCTACATTGAGAGTATTGATAAAATTATGGATACAATTGGTCCAGACTTCCCCATTAATATTAATTGGGAAAGTATTAGTAACTTTTCCAAATTTGCTTTAATTGATTTCAGTAAGCTTAAAGAAATTATTTTCTCAATGCCCAATAAAAACAGTCCAGATGATATAGACATGTCATTTATAAAAAATACCTATGACAATATTGCTAAACCCTTGATAAATGTTATCAATACTTCTTTAGAATCTGGAAAGGTTCCAGAGGATATCAAGGTTTCCACCATTGTACCAGTTCCTAAAGTTGCAAAATCTAATAAAGCTTCTGATCTCAGACCAATAAATATGCTTAGCTGCTTTGAAAAAATTTTAGAAAAAGTAGTCTATGAACAAATTGTTGATTTCATAGAAAGAAACAAATTTTTAACCAAAGTCCAATCGGGTTTTTGCAGTAAGCATTCTTGTGAAACTGCTTTACAATGTGTGCTGGATGATTTGAAAGGAAATCTAAATAACAAATATTTTACTGTCGGTGTCTTTCTGGACCTCCAAAGGGCCTTTGAAACGGTCGACAGGAACAGACTCTTCAAGAAGTTAGAAAGAGCAGGGTTTAGAAGTACAGTATTGGCATGGATTTCAAACTATTTAACAAATAGAAGGCAAAAGGTCAAAATCCATAACATAGTGTCTGAGGAGGTGGAAATAAAACGAGGTGTACCACAAGGAAGTGTCCTAGGTCCCTAATTTTTATTTTATTTATATCAATGACATTGCAGACATTCAGACTAAATGTTTATTTCACTTATTTGCAGATGACGCCTTCATTTAGTATTCTTCTCTAAATATAATAGATATTGTTACAATGATAAATAAGTGCTTAGAAATTGTGTATAGATGGTGTTGTGCTAATTTATTAAATATTAATTGTAAAAAAAAACCAAATTCATCATAATTGGTAATGAGCAGCAGTATAAACTTTTTGTTGAACAAGATCATAAAATAATGATTGGGCCTTCAAAAATTGATATGGTAAATGAATTCAAATATCTCAGAGTTATTATAGATCGACAGCTTAAATTTAAACAGCACGCAAACCATTTAATAAAAACTATTTCATTTAAAATAAATTATATTTTCAGATGTTCACAGCATTTAACAAAGTGGTCAAGGCTGGTTTTATTTAATTCTCTAATACTACCACACTTAAACCAAAATGAAAGAAGGCGATTCCAAAAATTGCAGAATAGAGCTATGCGAATAATATTAACATGTCCTAAATTGACCCCTACTGTAGAAATGCGGAGATCTTAAACCAAAATGAAAGAAGGCGATTCCAAAAATTGCAGAATAGAGCTATGCGAATAATATTAACATGTCCTAAATTGACCCCTACTGTAGAAATGCGGAGATCTTAAACCAAAATGAAAGAAGGCGATTCCAAAAATTGCAGAATAGAGCTATGCGAATAATATTAACATGTCCTAAATTGACCCCTACTGTAGAAATGCGGACATCTTTAAACTGGCTCTCAATTAACAATATGTTCCTGTACATTGTACATTAATTTTTATATTTAAAATAAAAATAGGTCACGCGCCTGACTATCTCCAACATAAAATTACCTACAACCATCATGTTCACACCCATAATACAAGACTTAAAAATGATTTTTATATTAGGACTGTCAACAACAAGCATGCTCAGAATTCAATATTTTTTAAAGGTTTACAGCAATTTAATAAATTGCCAGAAGAAATAAAGAAATTAGCAACAATTCATGAATTCAAATGTAAGCTAAAACAATATTTGTTATTTGTAAGCAGGTAATTTGGGTATATTGGGGTATTTATTTGTTATTATTTTGTGTGATGTTTATTTTATATATATATATATATTATATTGTGAAATTGTATTTACTGTGTATTAGTTGTTTTTGACTAAATAAAGCATTTATATATATATAGAGTAAAGGACTTGTTGTTTCTATTTTTAGCAGATTTCTAACCTCTGATTAAGTTACAACTGCTTTCTATTAAAAATTGAACCAAGAAAGTGTTTAAATATTATTAAGAGTTGCTTTTCATAACTTTTATTTTGGACATGTATATATTTCAATTTCCAAATGTCAAATTTGGATTATTACATAAATAATCACCATTTTCTATTCAACAAATTGTTACTAAACACATTATTTTAAATGTACTACCTACCCAGCTGCTGGAAATTGTTTTCAAGCACAAATATCTCTTATCAAAAGTCTGGAAAATAAAATATTTCAGCTATATAAGTAGCTGACAATGAAAAATAAATCAAAATAATAAAGTAATAAGATCACAAACATAAAATGGGGATATTTACTGTGACCAACAAATAGGTAATTAAATTTGTATGACTAGACACATTAAAAAAAAAGGAAAACGATTTCCTATAGAATTTTCCAATTATGTTATATAGGGAAAGAAATGTAAGCAGATGAGGGAAACAATGAAGAAGACAGAGAGTCCAGGAACCTAAAAAGTATGAAAGTATTTGTCTAACCAATATTTACATATTTTAAGCACCTCGTCTATAACAGCAAATTCATTCTGTAAGTAACTTGAGTAGAGACTAGGTAGACCTAGGTAGTAGGTAGACTCGAAATGTGCAACTTTCATTTGACGGTTTGAATTTAGCCTTTAATAACCAGCTGACCTTTTCTCTGAAAGTAGATCCTTACAAAATGAAATATAAATACACCAGAAGTGGATGTGGGAATTGCGATGAAATATTTGCACATGTGCGCTTCATTCTTGTGAAAGCTTTTAGAGCTCGATGAAATAAACAATTTAATTTGTTTAATCTACACTATATTTGAACCGATGTTCAACTTGAAATTGTGACGCGTTTCGCTAACACAGTAGCTCTGTCAAACATATGAAGGTATAATATACCTATATTTTTTATAAATTGATCCAAGATCAAACAATAGTTCTATCAACTTTATAAAAGTATAAATAAAATTGAATCCCATTAAATATTATATTTTTTACTAAATAAAAATGTAAGATAATTATCGCACAATTTTTTCAGGCTTAAGAAAAATTTGTCGGCAAATTTCTAACTATATAGGGTCCTTATATTTATTGAAAGTTATGCTTTACACTTACAATAAAGTCTAGACCCACATAACTACAATTTAGTTTTGAAGTATTTGGAAGACTTTATAGACCGGTAGCCAATTACAGATGTAGGCTTCATTATTTTGAAAATAATATGGCATACAAAATCCAAGTGATAGTAAGGGTTGATAAGCGAGGGTTAAAAATTGATAAAAAGGTGAAAAAAAAAACAATTAACCTATGTATGCTGAAGAGAGTTTAGATATTGTTATCTTAGTAGATGTTAAAAAAATTAGTGGCATACATTTTTCGGCAATACTTCAAGTTGTTAATAATTTCCCAAGTATGATGTAGAAGTTATAATTAAGAACCATTAACCTTGCTTGAAACTTTTTGTACAGTGAAACATTTCTATTATAATGCTAACTGCAAGATTGGCTTCCAATTCTTTATGTTACTAATGGTTATAAACTACTATTAATGAATAAAAATATTTAGAATTTTCGAACAATTAACTTATGTATGCCATCAAGGGTTAATAATCAACTAATTATTTCCATGAATTTTTTATCGTCGCATACAATTTAATGCACTAGTAATAAATAAAATCAATTTACAAAAAATATATGAGCATGAGCGAAGCAATAATAGCCACAAAATATAGCAGCCACTATACATATAAGCTATGACTACTTACCAGGTTATCATGGAATTTGTTTGACCTTTATAAGTTGAATTAGCAAATTGGTCAGTTCTTAAAGCTAAAATATATATGCCGTAAAAAATGTTGGCTAGTCTTGATAACAAACTTGGAACACATGTATAAGTATATCTATGTATTTTTACTAACATACTACACAGCACTGTAGTTAGGTAATTGTTATTACATTACCAGTATACATTGAAAATGTATGTCACTGACTTTTTAGTTTTTTTTTTCACTTTAAAATGAATGGCATCCATTTACTTATATATCAAATGACATCCATTAGTTAAGTAATTGTTATTAATTATGACTTTTACATCATTCTTGAAAAATTATTAGCAAATGTATGCCACTTCTTCAACATCTACTAAGATAGCAAAATTTAAACTCTCTTTGGCATACATAAGTTCTTTTTTTCCAGCTTTTTATAAATTTTTAACCCTCGCTTATCAACCCTTACTATCACTTGGATTTGTATACCATGTTATTTTCAGGAGGTAAGGTACCCAAGAAGTGCATCCATAATTTTTACGATGGCGTCGATTATCCAGCTTGGGCCTTGGGGAATAGCCTTATTCTGCTTGTTTTTAACATAAAACCTGATGGTGAAAATGGCATCCATCCTAAATCATGAAGCTTACATGGAATGTATAATTATTCAAAATTAAAATTACTTGATAACATAATACTAATTTGGTTGCAGGTAAATAGCCTACAGAGCTAGTTTGGAAAAACACGATTCCTTATTAAAAACCAATTCTTAATCTAAAAATGGACAAAATTAAATATTTATTTGATATTTATACACCGACATAAAGCTACCCATTTTGTTATTTTAAATAAATCAGAATGGTCATCTAGTACAGTAGGTACATATTCTAATAAATTGAATTATATTTGACTGGTTTCATTTTGTACAAAAGACCAATGAAGAACATAAAGTGGAAAACAGAAGCTACAGGCAAAGAAGATTGAATAATGGCGGAGATAAATATTGATTTGCTAAAATGTAGAAAAATCAAGTGGAGCAAAAAGACCAGTTTGCTATTCTATGCATAAAATTATGCCAGGGATGTATTTATTAATATTGCTAATGTTCACACTTTTGTGGAAAGTCTTTTTAATGTAGTGAACTTGTTTAGATGAAATCAAGGATTATACATAGAATGCTCTATTAGTGATAAGCTTAGGTATGGAAACATTAATTCAATAGTACTGAATTAATATCTGTTAGATTGTCTCCGGCTAGGTAAACTTAAGAAAGCTGATACATGCATTTCTTGTATTCTCTTTATCTCTACTATCTAGCCTGCATTATTTTTGTATACAGGATTTGGGTAAATGTAATGTATTTTCATTGATAGCCTGGCATGCAATATTACCAGTAGCTTTTGTTATTTTATTGGAAACTATAATGTATAATATACTACACTTTAAAACTGTTGTGCATCTATTTTATACTTGATTATTAAAAAAAAATGAGGGACATCTGCCGATACTTACGTTTCGCCAGTACCATAAAATTCTACATTAAATTTCTTTCCATTTTCTCCCACAATCTAGAATGAATACTTGAGTAGTTTATTTTCAGATTTATTTCAATTACAACTTACGCGAGCGGGCCATGGGGGGTATCCTTTAACTTTAGCGAATACTTTGTCGCCTACTTTGAAATTGGGCTTCTTCATAGCAGATTTTATTCAAAAAACCTATTAATTAGATGTGTGAAAGCACTTTCCACTATGAAATGTTATAGTTTGAAAGAATTATAAAACACACTTTCTCAATTAAACGTCGTAAACAACAGCCAAACATTCATTTTTTTAATGGCGCCGATTTATTGACACGTGACAAATGACATTACCTCATTACCAAAGCCATATTTTTGCGATCTAGCGTCTTTAAGCGGATTAACAGTGTAGCTTAAGCGTGACCTCATAACGGTGACGTCACGCTTAACTTCGCAAAAATGGAAATATCTAGCGATATTCTGACATATGGCAACGACATTTCTCTCACGACACATACAAACTTTACTTTGTTTATTTTTTTCTTTCTGAAATTCTGAATTTGTAGTAAGCAAAATAATATTAATATACCTTATAATATTGCTTTTGTTAAAATTTGTGATCTTAGAATTTAGAATGAAAAGGAGGAGAGACTCTTAAGAAGCTCTCAAGAAGAATAAAAAGTTTGCAAATAATTTCTTCAATTCTAAGAGACCATCACATCAGATCAATTTATGAGGAAGAATGGATAAGCCGTTATCTAAATTATGACTTTTATATTTTATTTCGAATGTCTAAAGAAACATTTTATGATTTTTTGAAAGTCCATTGGTCCACTCTCTTATCAATTTATTCTGTCAATGCTGTCAATTTAATGACGCTCAACATCTGAACCGCTTCAAAGTTTTCTGGCGCTCTCCCGACCACGCCAGTTTCCGCTTCAAGCGTTTTTAAGCGTGATGTCATTACTTATTCGCGAAAATGAATCGCTCTAATCCGCTTAAAGACGCCAGATCGCAAAAATATGGCTTTGAAGCGTCAGGTCAGGAACCACAGACATATATTAGGTATATCTCTATGTCAGGAACTCCTTTTGTTTTGCCAATAAACCTCTCAGTACGAAATTAAATAGCTATTTTCCGCCTACCTCTATCCAAAGTATACATTTCCTGGCCTCATTGTAGGGAGCAGAGTCGTACTTTTTCTCCCTAGGGAGGAAAAGTAAAAGTGAGGTTATGGTACGTCATCAATAGGGCAAATCCACGCGACATCACGCCCGGATGAATCTGAAGTTGGAACAAGCGTTCTATGCTATTTATCTATGTTCTAAGCACAACACGTGGTTCTTATAGGTTATTTTAATCGTGTTTGAGTTAATTTAATTTTGAGTTGATGCGTTGTTCGACATTGTTTTAATTGCTTAGGTATTTTAAAAGCTATATCTGACTGTTTATAATAGAAAGGATCATTAAAACACTACAAAACAACAAATCTAACCAAATAATTGTTTATTGTTTTACCTGCGGGCGACTGTCAACTGTCAGTTGGTGGACATATCCTATTAATAGACACTTTTAGCTTGTCATAAGTTTTTACACGTATCCGTATCCGTATTGGAGTTACGTTGACGTAAAGAAATTGTCAAGAAAACCTTTTTAGCAGAAAACGTATCGTTTCGTTCTGTTTTTAATTGTATAACCTCAAAACTTTTTTAGTTTGTCTGTTTATATTTTTGTAAAAACGTAATATGGGAACGATATTAAATAATCCACTGCTGCTAGACGAGGACGATGATGATTTGGACGACCTATTTTTGATGCATATTTTGCATTACCAAAATATGTTGGGTTATAATTAAACCAAACCAATATCAAAGAAGAAGAAGACATGTAAACTAGCACTAATAGCACAGAATACTGGATTTTGGTCGGGATACGGATACGTTTACGTATACGGAGTAGGGGACGTAACAATACGTTCAACGCATCGTATCGGCTGAGACGTAACGGGTCTACACATGCGCAGTTCGTTACGGATACGGATACGTGAGAAATTTAAGGCAAGCTAAAAGTCTTTAAGCCATATTTTTGCGATCTAGCGTCTTTAAGCGGATTAACAGTGCAGCTTAAGCGTGACCTCATAACGGTGTCGTCACGCTTAACTTCGCAAAAATGGAAATATCTAGCGATATTCTGACACATGAAAATAACATTTCTCTCACGACACATACATACTTTACTTTGTTTATTTTTTTATTTCTGAAATTCTGAAACTGTAGTAAGCAACATAATATTAATATAGGTATAATAATATTGCTTTTGTTAAAACTTGTGATCTCAGAATTTAGAAAGAAAAGTAGGAGAGACTTGGTGGTGCTCAGTGAGGATACAGCTTTTTCGGTGGTCCTTGTAATGAGAAATCAGCTCTCAAGAAGAATAAAAAGTTTGCAAATAATGTCTTCAATTCCAAGAGACTATCACATCAGATCAATTTGTGAGGAAGAATGGATAAGCCGTTATCTAAATTATGACTTTTATATTTTATTTCGAATGTCTAAAGAAACATTTTTATGAACTATTGAAATTCCATTGGTCCACTCTCTATCAATTTATTCTGTCAATGCTGTCAATTGAATGACAAACAGCAGCTGAACCGCTTCAAAGTTTTCTGGCGCACTCCCGACCACGCCAGTTTCCGCTTCAAGCGTTTTTAAGCGTGACGTCATTACTTATTCGCGAAAATGAAACGCTTTAATCCGCTTAAAGACGCTAGATCGCAAAAATATGGCTCTAATAACTTATACGGCATTGACGACCTACTGTAAACTATATTCTATAATAAGTATAAATTTTACCGTTTAATTAAAGATCACCCTGTATTTTGCAAAATTGTAGAAATCAGTAAATTGTTATTTTAATTTAACGATTTTTACATTAATAATTTGACTTCAGCAATACGTTATGTTCATGATTCCGTAAAACTTTCCTACGAGTCTTGGTAGCGCAACGCGTTGGAGCACAGCTCACTGTTCGTGATAGGCATGTGTGTTGGATCGAATTCCGGCGAGGACAATTTTTTTTCTTTCTTTTTAATTCTTTCATAAATTAATTATTTAAAAATGTCTTGTTATTTGAGGGAGGCGGAAAAATCATATGTATAACATGGGAGTAAAGTGCCTTTTCCTCCGCTACGCGTCGGGCAGTAAACTTCATCCTCGGGAGGAAAAGTAGCACTTTCCTCCCTTGTTATACAAATAGCTATTGTAGTTTTCCTCCCTAGGTAGGAAAAGTACGACTTTGCTCCCTGGAATGAGGCCAGGAAATGTATACTTTGGATAGAGGTAGGCGGAAAAATGGGTATGTGCAGCAATCTCTTGCAAAAAAGCGAAAAATTTCGAACCAAATTATGGGAGTCACTGAAATTAATGAAATTGATTGTAATCAGCCAAGTACGAGTACTTCCGGGGGATACCAGCTGTATAATAATGTTGTTAGTGAAAATGTCACGAAAACTGCGTTGGCTCCAGCTCCCACTTCTAGTGGTATTCAAATAACCACTTCTACTCTACCACAAATTAAAAATATCTAGGATGCAAGAATGAAAATAACGCGCCTATAAGTTATACTGTGCCTACTTCTTAGTTTTAGTTCTTAAATAAATTTTGTTAGTTTCATAAATAAATAATTTACAAATGACTTGTTATTTGAGGGAGGTGGAAAAATCATATGTATAACATGGGGGTAAAGTGCATTTTCCTCCCTTCATAGGAATAAAGTTTCGTACAAGCGTTCATGCAAGGAAAAAATTATGCGTAGTGATACTCATGCGCAGTAATATTAAAAATATTGTGATAAATAGTATTTACCTTTGGGTAAATTATTATAATCAAGAATCTTACCATATTTATTATCTTTGATAATTCATTACCTTAGTGTGAAACCATATCACACGTCTGGGATAATTGCACTTTCCTCACAAGAAATGTACATTATTTTTCCGACGTCCAAAAATGCAAAATTTCCAAAAATTGAAATGTTTTTTGATTATTTTAATTTGACAACATTTTTTTTTGTAAAAAAGTTCAGTAGTTCTGGAGAAATTGACGAGATTTGCGAAAACTGCCTTTTTTAAGTCCATGGAAAAGGTGTTTTAGAAACTTCTGACAAGCCCAATTTTTTTGTAAAAGTTTCTAATTTAAGTAACCCAGAGCTTTTCCCTGATATCCAAATACCCCCCCCCCCCACACTTGAGAACATGGTTTCAACAGACAGGCGCACTGCCACATTTTGCTATAGCTGAGTTTTCAGACAGAACATTTCCAGTTCGATGGATCGGAAGAACGAAAGCAGTGGAATATAGCTCGCTAGATCACCCTTGTATGTAGTGACATTCACTGAGACCTAAAATATCTATTGTGCCCCTTTATTCTACTTAGTTCTTGAGGAAAGTCCCAGAGACTAGTAGTTTAGACCTATTTCCTGAAAGAAAGAAAGGATAGGTGTTGTGCCCTAGGATTCTGTAATCACTTTGTATGGGAATGGGGCTACTTGACTATCCGTCATGATGATAATCCTTTTTCCTCTATATCAATATTGAACTGGGTAAATTTACCTATGACGCAAATTTCCCCTTATTTTCCTTGAAATATTTAAAATTCAATATGCCTAGCTTTATATATTTGAATTATAGAAAATAAAACACAAATTCAAACATGAACTTATATTTATCTCACATAAACAATGTCCAAAAAGTCTTCATATTACCAAACAAAACTACAAAAGATGTAATCATATATTCTTTCAAATCGATATAATCAGAAAATTCAGACATACCTACTGTACAAAATTTATAAAAATAAGTAACTTTTAATACTTTTTTAGCAATTTATGTTTAATAAATAACATTCATTCTACAACTATAAATTAGGTATCACAATAAGTACAGGTGAATTATAGTTGGGTCGTAAAACTATTATTTAAAAAAAAATCGTAAGAATAATCCTTTTGGTAATAACTCGTAGGACATTAATTTTGACTTGTGTGAACTCCGTTAGTACCAGTAATGTAAAAACATTGATATCTACATTTTATTCTACGCGGAAATAAATATATTCAAAAAAATTTATAATTTACCAAATAAACGAAAAAATACATTTTTATTACTAAGACAATTTCATCAGATTTCAGAATAAACAGTTGCCAAAAGGTTATCAATTGTACTTTTTCAAATAGGATGTGCGTTAATTTATTTGGCAGAGATAATATTACAGGTCCTAACCTCATTTGAAAACAATAATAACTCGAATATAAATATTTTGAAATGTTTTCTTCTCAATGTACCTAATTGCACAATAAACATCTCAGTCATCAATATTAACCCATTTAAAAATTACTTTAATATGTAATTTAACATATTTTTCAGCTGAAAAAAAGGCGGTAGGTGGCAGCAGCCATATAACTTAAGGGTTGTCTGAAAAAGTGAGGCATTTAGGACGAGTAGAGTAGTTTTTAATATTAACGCATTACTTTTACATTATTCGTCAGAGTACATATTGTACATCAAGCAACTATACTGCACACTGATTCTTATAACATAATATATCACAAAACGATGAAACTTTGATCACATACAAGTTTAATAATATGTTCGAGTGTATATCAACTTTACCAAAACAGGAAAATAAGCTGTAGGTATACCATTACCACTTTTTCTATTTTCGTGTTAAGGCACGTTTAGACGTGACGCGAACTGACTGTAGGGATAAATAAGGGCTGTGGCGAAGATAGTTATTTGGGAAGTCTTAAAAGATTCCATGTTATGGCGGAGGGTGATAAGATAGACATGTGTGTTGGCTGATGTAGTAAGAATCTTAGGAGCACCTGTGACATATGCCGCAACGACAAGTCGTTTTAAAACTTTGAGTTGGATTCATTGCAAAATAATAAATAGACTGACTATAAGAGCCGGAAAAATTTCAAATTTGCCTCACAATTGGAATCTTCTCAACCAGCTGAACCATCTCATACCAAAAATCCAAAGATTTGAGAAAAAAGCTAAGAAGGTGATTTGGCTAAATATCAAAGCAAAGAACATAAATATGAAAACATCATCCAATTGTAGTAGTGATGATGAAGATAGCCACATGTCACTTTCAAGCCATTCAACTGATGAAAAAACTCAGAGCTGGAATACTGAGATACAGTTGGACTCGAGCGCATGCTAAAGGAGATTTGCGCCGTGCAAACGGTTGGTTACCTGGTCTGGTGGTTCGTCCTGAGGAATGACACCATGAATCAGATTCGTGAGATTTCTAAGCGCGCCTTTACAATAAAACTTGGATACAATTGTATAATTTCCTTATTATGTTTATTTCTCTCATTGTCGCTTATGGTCATCTTAGAAGTATGTCACCAAAGTACGTTAACATTAATATGAATTGAGGTTATTGAGAATCTTATCTCAAGTTTACTACTAACAAAAAAGTATGCAGACGATTTATCAAAACAACAAAGTTGCATATAAAAATGTCCTTGTGGCAGTGTATAGTACTAGGTACAATGCCTTTGTATGACCATAGTTGATTCAAAAATTGCGGACCCAACTATAACAGTGCAAATGCAGAAACTTATTAGTCCCTTATGTTAACATTAATATAGGCGAAAACAGAGTGGTTATAGAAATAGGTGGATTTATAAACTTTGTTGTTTCCGTTGTTCGTTGTGTTTGCTGGCGATTCATTATTCACAGTTTGTTGTTCTTGAGCAGACTAATTTATATCGGTTTTGGTTATGTAATTTTGTTGGTTAAAAACACAAGCAACTTCATAAGCAGAAAAGTTAATCTGATTGGTATTATTGCATAAATAATTGACTCGACAGTTGGTAGCACCAATTAATAGATGCCAGTATCTCATTTTGCAGAAGTGCTTATTAGATTGCAGCGCCTCTCTTGACTGTAGTACAGAAGTGAGAGTTTTGAATTTGATATTATTGGCAGCTGTGCTAACTCCAGATTTCATTGGAGAAGCTTCGAATAAGGAAAAACAAGAAATAAAATTTTGTCAATTGGCAGAAACACCAAGAAACATGGAAACGACGAACAACGGTTTATAAACGGATGTATGTGTTAGCAATATATAGTTTATAAATCCAGTTTTAATGTATTACATTTTAGATACACCACAACAATGGAAAAATAGAACTGTACAAAATTCACACCAATACAATGTATATAATTGGTTACTATCCCCCCCCCTACTGATTTTGATGGTACAATTCAGTCGACCAGCATTTTTTTATTGAAAAAATTCAACAGATACTGGAGACAAAACAATGGAGTTTAATACAAAATTAAATAATTCTAACTACTTTCTTATTTTTATGTGTAACATCCAAAATTTATTTCCAGCTCCTTCCTATAAGTCTAAAATAGATCAGTTAACTGCATTCATCATCGCAGTAATCGCGGTTGAAGTTTAGTGCTGTAGTCGCATTTTGAATTGTACTTTAATACACTCTATATACGCCTATTAATATCTATTATACACGGTTAATGTTTATATTAATACAATTTACATAATATATTCACATATAAATGCTTGTAATGTATAACTGTACATCAATTCAGATTGTACAAGATATGACTAAAGGTGGATTCATTAAAGCAAAAATTAAAACTAAAACTACGAATATAAAACTATGTAATGTAATGTAGGTGTTCATGCAAGAACTGGAGCAATTAAAATTTAAATTAAAACTAAAAAAGATTGCTAACTTTTAACTAAGAAATACATTTTTTCCATGAAATCGAAACAACGCATGCATCAAGTTCTGACCACAGATTACATACTGGCAGAGACAACATACTAGTCCTGACCTTGTCAAACAGCCATATTACATGTTTAAAAATGTGTATAGTTCACAACTTTATTTTATGTAAACAAATTTGCTTACATTTAATGTTTATCTTCAGCTATCTGACAAAGCTCGGTTACTATAGTTTTAGTTTCGTTGATGTTGTATGAATCCATCTTGAACTTCAAGCTAAAAGGGGATATTTAACGTTTTGGAAAGTATGCTTGAACACACGATGACAATATAAGCGACATCTGGTTAAATCCTGTTTTTGGAGTCTAATTATGTGTATTGTTGGTGTATGTAGCGAATATATACGGTTAATGCCAATATTTCTTCCGTACGCACTGGTTTATTTGGACGCGGCAAGCGAACAGTTCGTTGATCACTGAAAACACCAATTTTCGCCCGAGGGGGTTTGTTACAAATATGTAAACTGGGAGTTCCTTTTCGTGTCCGCTCTATTTATATCGCGAATAGAAGCGAAAGCTTATTAAAACCTGTACTCAAATGAATTCGTTGCGTCGTTATTGTTAAATGAAGAACTGGTGGTAATGGCAACTGTCAAAGTTTCCAAAAAGTGAATGGCTACGTTGTTTTTGTGTTACGAGGAACCTTTAATACAGTGATTGATAACTCAGTGCTTTAATATAACCGTACAGAGGAGGCTCCTTGGAGATTTAACCAAATTTAGACTTTTTCGAATTACTGTAGAGTTGTGTATAAAGGAGATCTAAAAACGTACCAACAAAGTAAAATGCCTAATTTCCTCCTTAAAATCTCTTTCTATTGATATAATTTCAGAAGACCATTTTGGAATTTCCGGCTGTTTATAATTTATTTGTATTTTAAAATGTGGTCCGCTCACCCCGGTGCAATAAAACTCATCAGATATGGACCGACCTTTTCGGACAAATCTGCGGAATGGTGCGGTACTGCTAAGCTGAAACCCAATCCTATTAAAATATTTTGGTTGGATAAAACCGCCAAAACGCGACGCACTGTCCACTTTCCGCGACTTAATGTTTAGAGAAACCATTCTTTTCAATTTAATGGTAAGAACAGATTGTACAAAACATTTGTTGGTTGTATTATGTAAGCCTTGGGTGTGAAAATCACAGTGGTGGTTAACAAAATAAGCGTTTTTGACAGCAAACTGTTAAATAGAGGAAAATTAAATTCACTGTTTTTATACACAACTTAAATATTAACACTTCACATATCTTAAAAATATGTTTTGATTACGAATTCTGCATCTAAGATTTTGCTTCCGTAACCTTGGAACAATTTAAATAATTAAATTAACAAAATTCAAACGTTTAATAAATACATATATCGTTATATCAAAATATTTTAATCTTCTATAATTAATGTTGATTGGTATACGTACATTTAATATAGATTAATTATGTTCTACAATTTTTGATTTTTATCACATATTGTTGTAACCTGACAAATAAAAAAGAATATTCTAAATAAAATAATTCTATTAAAAAATGTATTTTACAAACTAAGGGTGTCCAAGGATTTCGTTCCAAAAAATTGGTATATGATAAAGGGGATGAAAATAATGGCAGTAATTCGTATAGAATACGTGTCTTACTCCCTTCGTTGACGAACTATAGGCATCTAAAGGTAGAAATTGAAAATTATTTTTTATTTATAATTATAAACGACTAAAACACCATAATTGCTCACTTGTTAGCGTTATAAACAAATCTACACTACCCTTGTGAAATCAGGTACTGGTAAGTTCAACGATCGATGATGAAGTTGTTTTTCATATTTTTTTTCCACGTCCAAATGCTACAAAACATTTTTAAAGAAAAAGCGTCCTCTTGTGACATCTCAGTAAAATTAACGGTTTAAGAGATATGGGCAATTGTATGTCGCACTGCACACTGTATATTGTATAGTCTACATTTATAAAAATAAACTTTTAAAATTCTTATATTATTTGTTTTATTATGTAAGAAACATTAATACAAACTAATACATCTTAATTTAACAAACGTAAAAATATGAAAATAACAATAATAACAGTAAAAATAAGTACCTACAAATTCTACACAATTTCGTGAATCGTTTTGTACGGTTTTAATAAAAAAATGCATTATTCTACATAGACGGCAGTCAACCCATTTTCAATTCATGTTAAGATTTGCTCAGTCCACACTTTTGCGGATCAGAAACAAAAATTTTTAAATTTAGAGACCCATAGTTTGCTAACGACGGAATAAGGTACACAATTTACACTATGATTATTTGTAGCCCCTGTTTTGATATGAAATCCTTTTTTTTATAAACTAGCCAGTCATTATAACTCAAATAATTATTACAGAATTGGTATTCCTAGCCGAAAGTATTTGTTGAAAAAAATTTCGAAATCATAGGTTTGATGAATATGAATTAGAAGAAGTCAATTTAGATTAACTATTTACGTTGGTAAAATGTAAAACCTTAAATAAGTCACATCGAATACAATCTGTTATTGTAAATATTACCCTTGTGCACAAATATCAACAGTTATAGGAATAAAAAACGAAATCACGTAACAACATATTCTGTAAACAGTCAAAATGATCAAAGCTCTTGTAACGCCATCCAGTATTTCAAGGGCGAAATGTTATGTTAGCCTCAAGTATGTTACTTTTTTTTTGGTAAATTCTTCATATTTCTAATGAGTTACGTGATTTCAACGCCATTTCGTCAGAGGTAAGTGTTAAACATCCCACTAAAGCAACTAGAGATCTGTCGAGCCAAGTGACAGGGTTTGGATAAATCAGTCCACCTTCATAGAAACCCAAATGGCCTCCATGTGCTACTTCGATAAATGCTGTATTATTTCTGTCCACTGAAAAGAAATGTTTGTTAATTTTAACAGACTAGTTTTTTGGTAATAACAATCAGCCCTAATCTGTAGCTCGAAATCGAATAGAAATGAGTCATATCGAATAGAAGTCGAGCAGTCGAATAGGCGCGATTGGTTTTCTGTGGCACTGGAGCGCTATTCTTGACCGTTCGGATCTTTCAAAGTCGTGTGCATTTCATAATTTTGTGAATGTCATTTGCATTTCGTATTCTTGACCATTCGCAAGACCTGCGATCATACGTGTTTTACAACCAGTGGTATTTGTTGTTCGTAAACGCATTGCCTATACATTTTATAGAATTTATAGGTTTTATTTTGGTTTCTAATCATAAAAATGAATGATTTGCAATATATTGCAAATTTAAAAAATCTTGAAGATGTCCCAATTAATCAACCAACCTAGGTTTGGATGTTTTTTCATGAATTCCAATATTTGCTTTCCAATGGATGCTGGACGCATTAGTAATTCTTCTTTTTTTGATGAGGGGATTCATCTGAGCTATGGAGGGTAGAAGGAAGGAGCACAATCTCAATGTATTAAAAAGTGTCCATCGAAAGGAAGCAAATTAAGATGGCGCCATAGTAGCAAGTGGAAGGATTTTAAAAACGGCGCCATGAATTATTAGAGTAAGATACAAACTTAAAAAAGGAAATACTACGTAAATAATTGAGATTTTAAATACTGCATATTTTTCAACTACAGTCACGAAAAATAATAAATTTTTCAACCCAGCACACTTCACTCGGTTTATAACCCTAAATTCACATCATTTCCATTAGCTACACGAGCGCCATTTCGGTGAATCTTCGAATTATAATTTGCTGTTTACAGGTGGACACTTTTTCAACTTGTCACCCATACAAGATGGTGCTCCTTCCTTCTACCCTCCATAATCTGAGCTAAGCTAAGTTAACATCTAACTATCCATGATCTGATAAATTGTAACACAGAACTGCTAATAATCTAGAAATTGCGATGTTGCCAAATTCATTCCACCATGAAAATGTTCAAACATATATACGAAGAGAGGTCAAGAATACCATTTTTAAAAAGTGTTGACCATTCGTAACAATGCGCATTCGTACAATTGCGGAGGATATGTCATATGTCAAGAATAGCTGCCCTGTAAGATTTCTAAGGGCGAGATGTTCGGTTGGAACATAGAGAAATAAATATAAGAGAGGTTTTAAAACATATGGAAGAAACTAGAACAACGTTCCAACAACGCATGGCGCGTCAAAGTAGGTGACAAACCCCGCTTCCCACTACGAAACTTGTCAGTTTTTACATTATTTACATTTTACGTTTGTCGTTTCAATTTTTCAATTGATTCATATTTATTTAATTGGCTCTTTTTGGCATTTGTTTTTTCAAGGTAAGAATGATTATTACCCAAAGGGTTATAGCCCGACACAATATTTAGGTACCTATACAGGGTGTACCGTAAATAAGTACCGTAAATTAGAGGCAAGATAGATCGTTAACAAATATTCAAAATACCTCAATAAAACTTTTCTCTAACCTTCTTAGTTTGTGAGATACAGGCTGTTGACGGATGCAGCAGAAATACACATTTTATTGCATCTCTTATATATAATTTTTTGTAGGTTATTGTCTCTTAAAAATACATCAACAGTATTAATTCTGTCAAATTCTAATGACCCAGTGGCATGGTACGAGGGGTTCGTAAACTTTTATTGTACCATATTTTTTAAACACCCTGTATTTAGAGCTGAAGACTTTTGTCTGCAATTCTTTATTGAATTTCCTACATAAAAGGTACTCTTTGTTGAACGCGATACCACACTCCATTTTCAAGATTTTTAACTTTTTATTGCAGTAAAACACTTTCGTATGTTGCAAATTTTTTTAAACAATAAATTTGGTCTGACGAAAACCCGCACGCAAATCATCAGCACAGGTTTAAAATTAACGTTTAGGATGAAATAATTGGGGACCAGTTATTCGGGCCTTTTATTCTACCGGAATATTTAAATGGACCTAGATATGTAAATTTTCTTAGGAATAATTTAATAGATCTTCTTGATCATGTACCTTATCAACGTAGACTGTCAATGTGGTTTATGCACGATGGGGCCTCGCCACATTTTACACTGCGAACTAGGGAATTGCTAAATGAAAACCTTACGGGTAGATGCTCCGGTCAAATAGCCAACACGGTCTCCTGAATGTAATCCAATGGATTATGCCGGGTGGGGAATATTTAAACAAATAGTATATTCTACACCAGTCAATACGGTGGGTGAGCTCAGATAAAGAATAGGCTTGCAGTGAGTTGTCTCTTAATAGATTTTTGCTGAGGAAGATAACCAACCAAATGAATAAACATATGCAAAAATGAAGGATGTCATTTTGAACATTTAATGAAATAGCAATGTTTGTTAATGTAGTTAACTACTACATACAAAATAGTTTCAATAATAAGTTTATTCATGAAGTTATTTCAAATTACTCTTTTTAATTGAAGAACTATGAATTGCAAACCCCAAAAAAAGTTTGTGTTCAAATTATTTGGAAATGTAGGTACTTACTACAAATTTATTAAAAAAAATACAACTTCAAAAATTGTCTTAATGCAATAAAGTTAAAAATCTTGAAAATGGAGTGTTGTATCGAGTTCAACAAAGTATACCTCTTATGTAGGAAATTTAATAAAGAATTGCAGAAAAAAGTCTCAAGCTCTGAATACAGGGTGTTTCAAAAATATGGTATAATAAATATTTACGAACCCCTCGTACCACGCCACTGGCTCATTAGAATTTGACAGAATTGATACTGTTGATGTGTTTTGAAGAGACAATAACCTACAAAAAATTTCAAATTTATACTTTCATCTCCCGAGAATATATGCAATAAAATGTGTATTTCTTCTGCATCCTTCAACAGCCTGTATCTCACAAACTAAGAAGGTTACAGAAAAGTTTTATTAGGGTATTTTCAATATTTTTTAACGATCTATCATGCCTCTAATTTACGGTACTTATTTACAGTACACCCTGTATATACTATATATATATATTAATATTATTTGTTCCTCTGCCTAAAAATTATGTTATAAGTAAAAAAATGCTTTAATTATTTAATATTTGGAATATTGATTTGTGTGCTTGCTCTATAATATTGGTGTGTGCTTCAAGATGCCTCCAGCTAGATTGTTTTTGTATGGAGTTATTTTGGATAATATTTAATTTTATAAAAGATTTTAAATTAATAATAATATTTTCTCACACCATCATTCCCTATACCTAATATTATTATATATCTAATACAATATTTGCAGCTGAACGATTTAGTACAATAATGTTATTTCTTAGTCTTTAGAGACTTGACTTGAACGAGCCTTATGATAACTAAAATATCAGACGTATACTTGTGATTTCAAAGTATTTAAAAAACGTCAATTCAATTCCGTCAATAATAACAGCACCATTGTTAGTTGTTGAAACATTTCGAGCTTGAGTTCATGATTTAAAAAAATACGGAATCTTCTCCAATAAACAGTGACGGAAATTAACCTCAAAATTCAATAAAGCTAAATAATGACGGCGAAATTGACAACCGCTCGCGCTCATTGGTAAAATAAAATAGCGCGCGCTTCACAGGCTTCCTGTTACACACTTCCGTCCCATTTCATGAAATCACTGCCACAAATTGCAGGGAGCCGAGCGAAAAGATGTTACACAACAAATACATATATTATGAAAGTGCAAATATTGTTCAATTTAAGAGTATCCTAAAAGTTTGAAAATTAAAAAATCCCGCATTTTAAGCGATAGTTCACGCCTGTAGCCAAGGTAGGTGTTAGTGGTAACTTTATGCCACATACTGCTACACGTTTAACTCTCTTATCTTTATTTCTCTATGGGTAGGAATGTGTAATGTGTCGCTAAGCATGCGTACAAACCGGTCGACTTGACAGTTGCAATGCACGTGCACCTCAAAAAGCATTTTTTTTATTGTTAAAAATGGATATTTTGATTGGAGATGAAATTCAGGAAGAATTGGATAGTTACGTGGTGCTACTCATTTGTTACGATAAAGGTCGGCACACACATAACCGCACCGTGCCCGATCCGAGTGTTAATCATCACTGAGTGGCAGAACTGCACAATGTTATGTAAAAACATTAGTTCAGACACACTACCGTATCTCGCCCGAACACTTTAACAATGCATTTTTCTTCCACAACACTCGACCGACACTCGGATCGGGCACAGTGCGATTATGTTTGTCCCGGCCTGAACTTTTCACGACATTTGTAGACAAATTAATTGCACTGAGAGATAGGAGCAATTCTCAATTTAAAATGATTTATTTCATTATATTATATTTTCTTGGTTATTAAGGGCTGAATTCGAACCGCAGATACGACGTTGACAGAAATATGCACAAGCGTCAAATAGAAGTTGCATATTTCGACCAACCTTTTAGTCTAGCTGGGTTAGAGATTAGAGAATGCCGATTTCGCACGATAGATATCGAACATTCCTATTCGCCTTTTTGATCTTTACTTCAGTTACAGAATAGAGCTGATTATACATATCTATTTTTGTTACAAAAAGCATCATTTTAATTAGATCAGAGGTTCTTAATCGGTGGTACACGGATCACTAGCCGTTCGTTGATGCGTGGAGTGGTAAAGTGAAAGTACAAACATTCTCAACTGACAAGAACAAAGAGTTGCTGAATCAGTTCTGCGAGTCCAAACTTCAAATATATTTAGCTTATTTGGTCAAAATTTGCAAGACTCGAGCATATGAAGATACAATTAATGATTTTATGGATAAAATTGAGTTATTGATTAACAAACTCCAAATAGAAAGCTTCTCTGCGATTGATATGCTAAGTAATATTATTGGACGGACAGTGTGTTTACAACAAAGGAAGAATACAAGAGCATTACACTCTGTTTATAAACTTAAAAAGTGAATTCAATCTTTTCATTGTCAACGTTTCTGAGGTACTTGATAGAAACACACAATATCTACTTGAAAGATAAACTAGAGACAAGAAAGGAATTAATCTGGAGCCTCATTTTTGTTTAAAATTTAAGACTCGACTCCTAATGAACACTGAAACACTTGAGGTTATGAGAGCCTTATGGAGCCTTAGTATGGTGACCAAAACAGGGAAAGCCTAACTGGAGCTATCAAAACTTCAGAGGCTTTCCTGTCGGGTGCGATGAGAAGCAGCCCGACTAAAGCAATGGAAGTCATACTCAATATTCCGCCTCTGGCTTTGCATGTTAAGGCGGAAGCGAGAATTGCTGCTTACAGGCTAGAATGCAATGGCAATTGGCACGAAGGAACAAACACCCACAGTTATTCCAGAATCACAGATGTTATCACAAACTCGCTTCTTGAAATGAGAAGTGATAACATGTTGGCCACAATTAACGACAACCAACCATATCATTCCAGCTAAAGTGGAATGGGTCATTCCAGCTAAAGTGGGATGGGTTGGAAGCATGGAAGGAACGTTGGTGTGATACACAGACGGATCTAAAACTGACATAGGAACAGGAGCTGGAGTCCACGGTGCCAGACCCAGGTGCAATGTCCAAGCATCGTTGGGGTAGCTTGCATCTAGATACCATGCGGAAATCTACGCTATCGACACGTGTTTGCAAATGAACATCGAAAGGGAGTATAGAGGCCAAAAGATCCTTATACTCTCAGATAGTCAGGCAGCACTGAAATCTTTAGCATGTCCCCAGATCAGATCTGGGACATGCCTACAAAAACTCTTAATCCTGGCAAACCATAATAAACTCGGTGGATTCAAACTAAACGTCAGACGTACTGAAGCCACGTGCCAAAGCAGGAACACAGCAAACTCCTGATCAAAAAACCCTCGGAGTCGCTAACTAAAGAAATATTAAACCTCACCAGAGGCCAGATAAGGAAAGTGACGGGATTACTCACCGGTAACTGTTCCTTAAGGAAGCACATGCATACAATTGACATATATAGGCAGGAACCTATCTGTCGGTTGTGCATGGAAGAGGAGGAATCAGCACCTATTATCTTCGAATGTGAAGCACTGTCTCATTGTAGATATAGACTCCTAGGACTAGAGTACCCAAGAAAGGATTCCTCCAACAAGGTCCTAGTGTTATGACTGTTGAGCCTGATAAGGGCTACTGGACTCTTCACATAAACGGTACAACAAAGAGCACGGCGAGGATTCGAAGCCTCTGACTGGTGGTACCGAACTAATCAATAAAACAATCAACCTAATGAACATTGAAACACTTGAGGTTATGAGATGTGAAACTGTGAATGTTCACATACATTCTCTGCGTTACTTACCTCTACTCCGCTATTCACAGTGCAGTGAGAATTATATGCCAAATCTGGGAAATGTTACCGAGCATTTGTTCTAAATTATATAACGAGTATTTCCCCATCCATACGCATCACTTTATATGACAAATGAAATATTGTATTCTGCAAACATTTTTTAAATACCGAACGCTTTATTCCTACCCATTAAAAATATTGTAATTAAACCTTACTTGCTAATTTTTTAACTGGTTCTAGTAATGGTGCTGGTATAATCGGATCATCGTTGGCATTTATAAAAATCATTGGTAATTTAATTTTTTCAAAGTAATTTTTGCTGGAACACCATTTATAATATTCGGAAATTGTATTGAACTGATGAACTTTCCTTCCGTAAGCTTCGTCTAGTTCTGGTAATGTTGCAGCTGATATGATTTCGTGTTCGTTCAAATTGAAACGCTTCTTTAATTCCTCCGATAAAATTGTTTTGCGATGTCTGAGTATAGTGTTTTTTAAATTTTCTGTCATTACATACAGATAGAATCTTCTGAAGTTCTGCCAGCTGAGCATATGTTTGGAGCCTCTGAAAATTAATGGGATGAAATCAAATATTGACATTCTAGAAATATCTAAGTAACATAAGCCGATATTATCGATAATTATTAGGCAGAGCATGCAAATATTCTCAACTAAATACTAACCCAAAATAATCGTTTGAAGCTGGCAACTTTTTCATATAATATAAATAAGATGGGCCTTTTCAGTAAATTTGTTTTATTGCTTTATTTGTTAGTATTTTATGAAAAAAATGTCACCGTATTTTTTTAGCACGATTTCTATCTAAAAAAATATATTAAAAGTGCGGAAAGTAAGCGCCTTTATGACGTCAAGTAGCCTACGACGACCTTGAAAACGACAACATAACAATGTTTTAGAAGCACAGGTGCTTCCCTGATTTTTTACAGCTAACCTCGAAATTGATTTTGACAATTCGAATTCTCGTGTACCAGAGGTAATTTTTTTTTAATTGAACATGGAGGACTACGAAGAATAGGCTATTGCTTTTCAACAAGAAATCTTACAAGAGTTATATCCTGATAAAGAATTTGGAGTGTTTGGACGTAGAAGTTATGCATTTCAAAATGCATTTAATCTGTCTGAGAAAACATTTTTGGTCAACGAAAGATATATCTATAAATTTAATTAAGTAGGACAAGTTATGGAAGAACATACTATGACATCAGCCCTTCGTGTAGGAACAAAGTTAAAGTGAGAATGTTAAGTTAACTTCAGTAAATCAAATGAAGCTTAAATTTACTCTGTATTTCAGGTATTTATGGCCCTAAATTTATTTGTAACTGGAGTTACTAGGTTCTAGTAGGGAGCAATGCTGCAGTTTCTGGCCAAGCAATAGGTAAATTTTTATGACAAAAATCCTAGTAGAAAACGGACTGTGCCATCATGTAAACGACATTGCGTAGTATGAACCTGATATATTTTCGACTCGCAAATGTTGTTCAGTGGCGTCTATATGCATTACAGGAGCAATGTAAACGTGTCCAACGGCGACCATGGAAGTGGTTATTAACTTCACGCAAGTACATATATGGAGGTGGAAAGTGTTGCAGAAATAACAAGATACAGACTAAGTAGAGAGGAATCATTAAAAAAACCACCTTCTCAATTTTTAGAAATAAGAAATACTGGGACATGCCACATGTTGTAACTTTTTCATCATACCATTGATGAAAAAGTACAACTTTTAAAAAAAATTCTATACAGAATACAATAACAAGAAGGAATGGGATCCCAACACCATTACCAGAATTGGATAGAATGTCATCCAATGGTATACAGATGGCTCTAAAGTTTGGAGTCTAAACCAATAGAAGGGACTGGGATAGAAGTGTGTGGCAAGGAACCAACCACTCGGAAAGCTTGGGAAAACCACAAGTATCTTTCAAGCGTAAATTCACGCCATAGGAAAGTGTGCTCAGTTCAATATTGAAAAAACATATAGAAGGCAATGTATTATCATCACGTCGATTAGTCAAGCAGCCATTAAAGCACCTTTAGTAATCTGCTCTAAACTGGTATGGGAATGCCTAGGTAAACTCAATGAACTAGGCGAGAGCAACATCGTCGCCTTACTGTGGGTTCCAGGGCTCACTGGGGTAGAAGGAAATAGAATAGCAGATAAACTAGCAAAGGGAGGGGCTTAAACACCCTTTCGTCGGCCGGAACCTTTTTGTGGTATCAGCACCAACATAATATTGGAAGAAATAGGTAAAACCTAAAAAATGAGAAGATTGGAACTTTGAAAAGATTCAGTAGGGCTAAATATACTCCTGGGAATCTACGACCAAGCGAGATCAAAATAATGCATGTCAGAGTAAGACTGCACTGTGTTTTGACAGATGACCTATCAGGTAACTACTGCCTTAATGGGCACCTCAAAAAGCTCAAACTAGTGGAGAAGGAAGAATATACTCTACAGAATACGAGTGCACAACTCCTGGGAGACTACTGGTTAGAAGATTAAAAATTTGCTCAAACTGAAGCGTACGAATACCCTAAAATATGCTAAAGATACTACTGAGACATTCCTTAGAAACTGATCTTTTATGTCATCCCCGTATATATACAAAGGTATATTTGTTGTTATCAAAAGTAACCATCAGAGATCTAAAGGCAAACAATTTCAAAGCAACTCAACATTTTTGGAAAGTTGTTATTAACTGTTATAATAAAAATATCTAGTATATTTAGCGGTATATACAGATACATGATACATGCAATCAGAAACGGAACATAGGGGTTTTAAGCATTGTATCAGAACTGCTTTTGAACTAGTCAACCAATATCCAGCTTCAACAGATTAAAAACACGATTATTACAATCGTTTATTTGGACACCTATAACATATCGTACAATTCCCACCACTCCGTATTCTCAACTGTGGGCGGTTCTTAACTAGCGTCAGACAGTCAGTAAACAACAGTCTGAGATAGCTGAGAGTACTGTTCAAGCCGATAAGTTTTCAAAATAAAATAAATTCGTAGATAAATCAAAATGTACACCCTTCAGGAAAAAATTCAAATTGTATCGTGGTATTTTGAAGGTCACTCGATTAGGGAAATAGTAAATTTACTTCGTTGTTGCTTTTGAAAACCGACCAGCGCCTTCACAGTCAACAGTTGATCGAATAATTCAAAAATTTCGTAATTGTGGATGTTTACAAAACTGCCACAAATGCACATAACTCACAAATTTTGGAAGGAGAAGGTTTCTTACAGTGGTTCTGAATCCAGCTGTCCAGCTAAATACTTGATATTCATTGAAGTGAATTTATAGAAATGTTTTGTTGATGCACTATTTAGAAAGGGCACAGAAAGGATAAATTAAACAGCTATGTTCCGTTTCTCATTGCATGTATCTGTATATCGCTGTGACTTCAATTGATTCGCTATCTCCTATAATTTCAATGATTTTCATTTAGCTGTTGCAAAATTCCAAAAAACATATAGGATATCATATAATTGGCACTGATAGCTGGTGCTTTCCTTTTTTTAGATTCCATTAATATTATTCTAGTTATAGATAAATCGGTACATCCATTTAATTCAATTTAAACCCATCCACTTTACTGCTGTTGTTACTCTTGTTTTAAAATGAAATAATCGATTCAAATGATGGATTCAAACAAAATGTATGGTCAGAACTATTCCCAAGATCTTTACAGATTAGAGCAAATTTCATAATTTTTCTTCCAGATAGAAAAACTGGTACTCATCGAAAATAATAATATCTAATTTAAAAACACTATCCCAATATATTTCCATTTTCCAGTAGGATTGAGACATTGAAAGGAGTTGCAGTATAAGTTTTTTTTATAGACAAATATCCGTTGCTTATTCTGTATATTCGCTAAATTTGAATATCCGGATTATATAAATATTATGTATAATAATATAATGTTTTATCTCAGATAACTTATCGTAAATATAACTATACGTTTATAGCACATTCGCTAAGCGGATACCGATAAAATTATGATAGCACATTAATAATAACATTGCATTTATCATCACTGTTTTTCATACATTACTTTTTTGGGTTGGCACATGTGAAAAAAGCCTAATGCTCTCCAGCAGGTACACTTGAAATTTTTTATTTGTTTTACTGTGCACTTTTATTAATTAATAATAATGAAAGTAATCTGAAATATTGTTGTGGGCTATTCGTTATTTTTTTAAAAAAGTTCCTATATACAGGGTGTCCCTTAAATATTGGTCATAAAGTGTACCACATATTCTAGGTCAAAAATAAATTAATTGAACTGCTCTTACCTATATACAAAAGTGCGTAATTTATTTAAAAATTTAAATTACTTTTTTTAAAGTTGCTATAAAATGGTGTAATGTAAATTCATGTAAATTTATATGAGATACTACAAACGGATGGATTCGACGACTCTACTCTATAGATGCAGGAATAGGCTACATAATGTAACCAGTTCATATTTTGTTGCTTTCAATACAAACTTGACCCTTCCTTTTTACGACATTACTACAGAGTCAGACATTTAGGGCAGATGGTAGTTTTATTTTTGGTCAAATATAATTTTTTTTTAATATTTAATGTTAAATGTTTGGCAAGTTTGACTTTGTTTACATATATTTTGACAGTTGACACTTATATGGTATCGATATTTGGTTTTCGATTCAAAATATCGATTGTTACTACAAAAATACAACTACAACGACATGGACATATGGAAAATATGCGAGCTGTACGTTTTGTTGAACGTCTCGAAAGGTTTGATAGTTCATCAGAGTCTGAAAATGAAGGACTCCGAAAACGAGTAATTCGTCCGCGTACCAATGATTTTGAGACATTAGACGAAACAGATTTCTTTCGGCGTTTTCGGTTACACAAAAATAAGAGATAAGAGAATGTATCATGTACATTCATACAACATACTAGACCATCTGATCTGCTGAGATTCTTTCAGTTTCTGAAGAATTTTCAGAGAGCAACTCTTCCTCGGAGCAGAGCAGCTCTTCCTCAGAGCTCTCTCTCCTTTAAAGTCGAGATTGAAGCTGAAGCCGATTAGGTACTTATCTATCTTCCCAAGTCCAGCATCTAATAATTTATAGTTATGGCTTATGTAAACCAATTTTTCATTGGTAAGCCTGTTCCTTTTTTCGTGTGTACATTTTAGTGATGGGCAAAACCAGTACAATTGGTTGTAATCTACATTTGCATAAGTTCTGAATGTCCGTTCACACGATGCTGATGAGGCTGGCAGCTCCAAAAATCGTCGCGTCGTCCTCCAGCGACTCCAGGTTTGCCAAATCTCCGGTTTTTTACTTAAATAATCATAAGACTGGAAATATTCACGAATTTTTTATATTAAATTATTGTAGCGGTTTAAAAAAAAAACAAAAAAAAACGGTTTTTTCCGTTTTTTTTTAATATGAAAAATACCCGTTTTTGCATCACTAACCACACCAATACATTAACCTCAGTTAAGGAAATGCTAAGAGTGCGATATCAGCGACATCCCCACGGTCTGTTCTTCGAAAATTATTTTCTCAAATTTTGTAAAGCGTTATAATAGTATTAAACTATTATTTTTTGACCTCCTTGTTATTATTTTTTCCAGTAATGAATCGTTATTCCTTATAAAATATATTACATTGTATTTTTGCAATAAAGTGATAAGTTCTGACTTTTCTTCATATGTAAAATTGGCACTACTACTACTCCATTTTTCTGTCATTTTCAAAGATATTATCTGAGCTCCACATTTACTAACAATAAGTTTGTGGGCGAAAAAAATTTAAAAACTGAAGAATAAACAAAGCGAGGCACTCGACATAAATTTGAGCTACTTTTCTTCTTTTCTCACCTTCTTCTAGCACTATTTGTTACGTTATGACGATTCCACCCATTCGGTTTACGACTTAAAATTAAGCAGTTATCCAAATGTTTAGTTAGGTAATTCTTACCTAAGGATTTTATAGGTTGGTGGAATCCGATTTAGGTAAGTATCGGATTTGGGCATTTTCTAGCTTAGGAATTACTTAGTTAGGAAGTACCTAAAATCAGGTTGGTGAAATCGGGCATTAATTGTTCAAAACATTCGGTATTCCTTGTTGAAATGGTGTATACATGAAGGAGGCGGTCAAATGGAATACTTTTTGAGTTAGTTAAATGTCGTGTTTGCTTACAAATTGTATTTAATGTAATGATAAAGTTGATTTTGATATTTATAAAAATGTAGTTTAATAATTAAATATTTTGAAATTGATATTTAAAAAGGTGGCTGTATCTTCCAAACTAAAATGTTTACAAAGAAATACAAAGAGGCAAAAAAGTTTAAGAATAGAAGTTTTATTACAGTGGCGTTCCATATTTTGTTGAATGTAACCCTCAAAAAAAGTTGGGGGTCACAAGAATGTTGACCCCCTTTGAAAATCCATAATAAGTAAAAATAAATGATTTCGCATTCAGTATGGTAAACGCATACTAGTATCTCATATAATTTTCATAAATTTACGTTGTACCGTTTTAGAGCAACGTTAAAAAAATTAATTTAAATTTTCACATACCTATAATATCACAAAAAAAAAAGCTATGTCGTCAAAAATTTCGAAAGGTATGAAAGTTTATTGCTTGGCAATTTCGCGAATGAAAAATTTCATTCACGAAATTGCCGAAAAGCAACAAACTAGAATAAAACCTTGAGAACAATTTTGCCTACAAAAAGGCACTGACTATTTCACGAGAAAAAGACAAAAAACAATACATTTAGAGAACTTTTATTTGACAATGGAGCACAAACAAAAAAATAACTTAATTATTTATTATTTATATAAAAGTTCCAGTTATGATAATTAAACGTTTGTGCATTATTTTTATTGTTATGATGTGATTTAGAGGGAAGAAGCCTTTAAAAATAATAAAAAGTGAAAGAAAATAATAGTAGGATGAAACCGATTGGAAAAGGAGGAGATTATTATAAAAATGAAAGGAAAAATAATTTACGGGCGATCTGAGGTCGGGAAGTGGACGGGGGTGAGTTTTTAAGGGTAAAAAACGGTTTATCTCGATTTCCGGCAAAACTACAAATCCTATGGAAAAAAGTTAAATGGCAAAATTGTAGGTACCATAAAGATCTACAACTTTTTTATTTGCACTTTTTTCACATCTTCAATCTCAAAATATATGTGAAAAATTCAAATAACCAAGTTTTTGGTTTTTTACTTTTATCTTTTACAAAAAGAAATTTTTTTTTCACGAAATTTAACGAAAACTATACCTTTTTATGTCCCAAATACACTGTAATTTATTTGATTTGAAATATTCATTTTTTCACCTTATTTTGGCTTAAAATCGAAAAATCACCCTAATTTTAAATCGAAAATTCTCCCGTCATAATATCAGCTTTTTTCAAAAAGTTGGAGTGCTTTCTGTTCGTTGAAATATATATTTATATAGTATATAATACTACTGTAAATGTTCTCAGAAAATGCAAAAAATCGAAAAAAACTCGAATTCGAAAATTTTTTTTCAATCATTATGTACAAATTTGAGCTATTTATTAAAATTTACACTTTAATTACTCGAAAAACGTAAGATTACATATTACATTGATAAAAATTGCAAATCAAAATTAACAAAGAAATAAGTTAATAAAGTTAATATTTTATAAGATATCTACAATATTTTGAGAAAGTTGTAGAATCTTCTTTTAATTATATGCGTAGATGCCTATTTATTACGGAAAATTTTAGCCCATTAAAAGGTAGGCAGAAAAATGAAACGGTGGAAGAGATTATGAATAAATATTTGCGCTATGTAGAAAAACATTACACAGCAAGAAGTTATATTGTTTTTGATGGGTATCCCGAAATTAAAAAATCAGTTACGGTCACAACAGTACCAGCAGATAATTCAACTAAAAGAGGAGAACGTAGTCGTAGAAATATATTATTCCAGAGTTCGATTATCAAAACCATACAAAAATACCATTTTTGCAAGAAAAATTTTCATCTAACGAGAAAAACAAGGACAGAATAATAAAAACGTTAATGAAAAGATTACAGCCACAAGGATTTTCCTGTAAACAAGTAGAAGAAGATGCTGATGCTGACATAATTAAGACCTCGATAGAAATTGCCAGAGATACTAATAAAACTGTCGTTGTTGTGGGTCAAGATATTGATCTTTTGGTCCTTCTGAATCAATTAAATTTAAATGAATATGACATGGCATTTTCTCAAACAAGGTTCTGGAAATGTAAAAGATCTATTTTTCATGTCTAATAGTCTCAAATATGAATCCTTCAAAAATATTGTTGCATTTCGGCATTGCTTTTCTGGTTGCACAACATCTGGATTTGCCGGAAAAGGAAAGAAGAGTATCGTAAATTCATTATTAGAAAATGAAAATTTGTCAAATTTGGCCAATATTTTTTATAAAAAAAATGCAAGTAAAGAAGATATCGAAAAAAATGGATTACAATTAATCAAATCTATTTATAAATGTAAAAATGTTAGAATAACACTGAATCAATTAAGATTTCAACAATATCAATTAGCAAAAATTGAATAATCTTTCATATTGGAAAACCTCCCACCCATAGAAGGAGCAGTAGAACAACATTGTTACAGGACATATTATCAGCTTCAAACTTTGTAGGGTAATGAACTGACAGCAACAGATTGGGGCTGGAAGCAACATCAACGTGGCATTATGCCCATATTTACAGAAAAGGAATTAATTCCGGAAGTATTGCTCAAAACTATTTTCTGCAGCTGTGAAACTGGATGTAACAGTTTAAAATGTGGATGCCGAAAACATGGTTTAAAATGCACAAATTTCTGCTCAAATTGTCATGGTTCAGAAAAATGCTCCATTATGGAAGAAGAAACCTACGAGGAAGTTAATGATTCAGAAGAAATTGTGGACGAAGAACCAAAACAGACTGGAAATAATATTGGAGACGAAGAAGGTGATGGTCATGAAGATTTCGAAGATGTACTAGAATCGGAAAGGCTTGCCGAATCTAACGATGAAGAAATCAAAGAGACACAAACTAATGGATAAGTGAAAGATAAAGTATTTATGAATAACAAGATTAATGTATTTAAAAATATTGTAATGAATAACGTAATCAAAATAAAGTTTCTAAATTCAATAGTACGGTTTACATGTATGAGAATTTCTATGACATAAATGTAATTAGAATTTAATAAATCAACTTTTTAATTGAAAAAAAGCAGTCACATTTTTTAGATGAAATTGTATATAATGATTAAAAAAGAAATTTTCGAATTCGAGTTTTTTTTTTGCATTTTCTGAGAAGATTTACTATAGTAATGTATAAATTACAGTGTATTTGGGACATGAAAAGGTAAGTCTTCACCAAATTTCGTGAAAATTTTTTTTTTGTAAAAGATGAAAATAAAAAACCAAAAACTTGGTTTTTTGAATTTTTCACATAAATTTTGAGGTTATGTGAAAAAAGTGCGAATACAAGAGTTGTAGACCTTTTTACTACCTACAACTTTGCCATTTGACTTTTTTCCATAGGACTTGTAGTTTAACCGGAAATCGAGATAAACCGTCTTTTACCCTTAAAAACTCACCCCCTTCCCCTTCCCGACCTCAGATCGCCCGTAAATTATTTTTCTTTTCATTTTTATAATATTCTTCTCCTTTTACAATGGGTTTCATCCCACTATTATTTTTTTTTGGTTTCAATAATTATCTACCCTGGTCTAATTGTCAAACATGTACTTGCGGTATGTTTGAACTCGTACTAGGAAAATTTACTTGATCTGGCGCTTTTTCTCTTAAGTTTTCAATTAATTTTAAATGATGTTCAGAGTCCAACTGCAAATAAGGTTCCAAATAGTTGGCATGGGAATGTTCTGTTAATTTGATCATTTCTTGCTCACCAACACCTTTTTCTGCAATCAACGACAGAAATAGTGGAAGAGCTATGTGAGTGGTTTGTTACTTTAAATTTTTTGGTATTTACGCAAATTTTTTCTGCCTAGAGTTTGGTACATTTTGACATGCTGTTGATTCCAATAGGCATGTTTTTGTACCAAATTCCTTTTTTCCAATTTGGTTGGACTGTCAAAAAAAAGCCTGTCACTTGTGATTTCTGGATTGGTATTTCCTTTTTCCAATAATTTTAAAAATAGACGAGTAGGAGAAAGATCTTTATTAGTGTTGTTTCTTACAAACTATTTGCTACTGGCCAAGGCTTTTGCCCCTCCTTGTGAGGTCTTTGAAAATATGGGATTGTATTCGATACGTCCCGTAAATTCTTTTAGGTCTAATTCTTGTTGGAAATAATGTACTTTGCTTCGTTGCCTCGCCAGGCAAGCTCAAAAGAGAATACGTGAAATATTTTTTTCTGTAGGCCGTGTCTTCGTCATAAATTTTTATCATTTACAATAATTCTTGAGTTGTAAGGGCTTTAGATCTTTCTTTTCTTTCCTCTTGGTTACCTTGAAATTGTTTTCGTTTTGAGTCCTTTGCCAAACGGGCTGGTTTAAAAACAATGTCGGTAAATGGTTCCATTTTTATATTAAATTCTTGATAGTACTTTTCTTGCAACAACTGCGCCGTGGGGTTCCATAAGCTTTTGATACTTGACTCTTTGCAGTCCTCTCCGTTTTTTTTTCATATTGTAATCATAATCTTCCATAATTTTTGCTAATTCTTCGGCTGGAGTATGCTTTTCGTGCTTATAATCTCTTATTTGAACGGTTTTAAATTTTATTACCAGTAACTCGCTAAAAATCTACGATCATCTGCGTACAAGCTGCGCAGTAGAAGAAAACCTAGTTTGATTGAGTAACGAAAGTTAAAAGTTGATCATCATTTAATAGAAAAGAATAATGACTAATTGTTAGATGTTGCTGCACATACCTTATGAGGTACGCCAGATAAATATCCATTGAAATTATTTTTACTATCAGAATATTCTCAGTATCAAAAGATTTTCCTCGACTATTATAAAATATATTTTTGCGGCAGCATATATTTAAAAATCTAGCAGGCTTTAAATGTAATATTTGAAAACAATAGTATTGGAATGTTTTTGGAAAAAAAAATGAAGCGAAAAACTATATACTATAGTGTATAAATATAGCGATAAAGTGAAAGCGTTTCAGAAAATACAATTTTTTTCCTTGTAATTTTGAATACAATACATATAATTCACGAATTAAAAAGGTACCTGTAGTGTAATGTGTGCCATTCAAAAGGGATATTTACACTATTATTAAAATAAGGAGTTGGTTCTCGGATATCGTAACTTTACGTTGCCACGTGATAAGGTTTTTTTATCCACAATCAAATTATAATTGGAGTTTTATCCACACTTATGAAGCATATAAAAGTACCACTTTATCCACTAGTGGAATAATGAAAAATACAATCTTAAATCAACACATTAAACACCTCCCAAATTTTTTTTAATTGATTTCAATAATTTTGGACGTTACAGCTGCTGTCAGCGCGAAATGTCAAATCACTTTTTGATGAAATCTGATTCTAAATGTCTGTGTTTGTAGATAAAACGTTGTATTGCATTCGTGTTTCAGTTGCGTTTTATCCACTTATGAAAATTAAAATTACTTGTGTGGATAAAACACTAATACAATTAATAACTATTTTTTAAATCAATTTTACGCACCAATTTATAAAAAATAAATGATCTTTCTTGAAAAATGACTATTCTTTTTCGTCTACCATGATAAATAATCTTAAATCTTCATGAGTATGAAATAATTTTTTACAAGACTGGACCTTAGTTTGGAACTCATAACTCGAATGATCCTTCTGATGTCCTACTCTATGGATGTGAAAGCTGGACACTAAATTCACAGATTGAAAAGAGAATAGAAGCCTTCGAAATGTATGTGTATAGACGGATGCTGCGAATTTCATGGGTACAAAGGATCACCAACGATGAAGTACTTCAAGGCATGCACAAACAAAAAGAACTGAACTGAACACCATCAAGGAAAGAAAAATGCAATACCTGGGTCATACGATGAGAGGTGATAAATACGAAATATTACGCATCATAATAGAGGGCAAAGTTCAGGGGAAAAGATCAGTAGGAAGACGCCAGAACTCATGGCTAAAAGATTTAAAGAGATGGTCTTTGTTGAATTCACTAGAACACTCCATTTACAAGATTTCAAACTTTTTATTGCTATAAGACACTTTTCACATTGTAAATTTTTTTAAACATTACTTTCTAGTAGTTGCAGGTTATTTCCAAATAATTTGAAGATAACATTTTTTATGGGTTTGTAATTCATAGTTCTACAATTGAAAAGAGTAATTTTTCAATCAAATTTCTTACAGTGAATAAAACTGGTATGAGTTAACTACATTAACAGACGTTGCTATTTCATTAATTGTTCAAAATGATGTCCTTCAGCTTCTAGAAATTTTTGCAAGTTTTTTTATTTGGTTGGTAATCTTCCTCAGCATACAGCATACAGGGTTGGGATAGAGTATGGAACCAAGTAAATATCTTTTAAACGAAAAGAACGATATTTATGAAAATTTGCAGGTAAGTGCAATGGAACAAAATGCATCTGATGTACATTTTTTTGTTAATAATATACTTCCGGTTTAACCGGAAATGCCATCAACTTCTTTAATTTAAATGGGACACCCTATATATTTTTACAGATTTGAAAGAGCTTGTTATTTTGAATTCATACATACTGAGTTTAGTGTAAAAAAATTTGTAAAAACGAGGAATAACTCACTGTTAGTTGTACAATAGGTGTACATTTCATTATTTTAGAATAATGAGAAACAAAATTACTTCAAATGTTAAAAATGCTCGCCGTTTACTTGCTGACAATATGCCATCCTATTAACAAATTCTTGAGTCACTCTTTCCAAGACTTCTCCACGTATTAGTTCACATTCATCAATAATTCTTTGTCTCAATTCCTGTAAGTTTGTTGGTCGTCTAACGTAAACACGTGATTTTAGAAAACCCCAAAGAAAAAAATCCAACGGGCTAAGATCCGGAGAACGAGCAGGCCACTCTATGAATCCTCTACGTCCAATCCATCGATTTGGAAAATTCGCATCCAGAAAATCCCTAACCCGTCTATCATAGTGGGGAGGTGCTCCATCTTGTTGAAACCAAACATTTTGTGGTAATTGTCCATTCTGTTGAAGTGCAGGAATAATTACGTTATTTAGTAGATCCAAATACTTGTCACCATTCAAGTTTCCGTCGATAAAAAATGGGCCTATAAGCCTATTTCCGACAATTCCCATCCAAACATTTAACTTCTGTGGATGCTGGGTATGTGCTTCATGAATCCAATGAGGATTCTCATTTGACCAATATCTTGAGTTATGGCGATTAACTGTTCCATTTAAACAAAAAGTTGCCTCATCGGAAAAAACTATGTTAGAAGCAAAATTATCGTCGACATTACAGATGTCCATTAGCCGTTCGCAAAATTCTAGCCGTCGGTCAAAATCATCGTCTGACAATTCTTGAACCAATTGTACCTTATACGGATGATACTTTTCACTTTTTAATATCTTTCCTACAGAACGTCGACTGATACCATGGTTTAGTGCCAAATTTGTGGTGGAAGTTTGAGGTGATTCTTCTAAATCGATTGCAATATTTTGTTTAACAGCTTCGTTCGTTGCAGTCCGCGGTCTTCCAGGTTTTAGCAAATTTTTTACCATCCCAGTTGTATTAAAACGTTGTAATGTTTTAGTTACTGTTGAGCGTGATATAGGATTTCTCTCCGGATGCAAATTATTGAAAATATGACACACTTCTTCATGAGTTCTAACACGATCACCATAACCGATCATCATTAAAATTTCAATACGCTCTTTTTCACTTAATTGAACCATTCTAAATTGTAAAATTTATTTACGTCAATTCGAATTTGACACTTGTAGAACAAAAGACGTACTAAACAGTACTCGTTTATATTTTACTATGCATACAAACAACATCAATTAGTTTATCTAAATAGTTTTTTGCTCTAATACAAAAAACTCAAAGGAGTTTGATTAAAGTGCTATATTCCTCGTTTTTACAAATTTTTTTACACTAAACTCAGTATGTATGAATTCAAAATAACAAGATCTGTAATAATATATAGGGTGTCCCATTTAAATTAAAGAAGTTGATGGCAAGTATATCATTAACAAAAAAATGTACATCAGATGCATTTTGTTCCATTGCACTTACCTGCAAATTTTCATAAATATCGTTCTTTTCGTTTAAAAGATATTTACTTGGTTCCATACTTTATCCCAACCCTGTATGAGAAACAACTGTCTGCAAGCAACCGTTGAAGAATCAGAAGAACCCGAATTAGAAATATGCTCAAAAATTGTTCGCAGATGCACAATGCAAACTGAAATTTCCAGAATGTCAACATGTAGAGTTTTAAAAGAAATGAGGCTGGAAAAAGGTGCAATATTTATAGATACTGATTATGAAACTAGAGTAGAATTCTGTGAAGGATTTTTACGACAAATAAGAAAGAATAGGGATTATAGTTTTAATGTATTAATTACGAAGAACATTTACTCGAAGAGGTATTTTCAATGTGAACAATGAGCAATGAAAAACCAGCACACCGTGAAAGTTAAACACCATCAGCACATGTTTAACATTAACATTTGAGCTGGAATAATTGGAGACCAGTTTAACAGGGATTTTATATTACCGGAATATTTACATGGACCTATACTTACTGTGCAGTATGGGCGAGATAGGGCAGTGCAATTCAAATGGGCGAATAAGAAGCATTGTTGCCGGGCAAAATATGCTACTATGAATTGATTATACAACCGCTAGAAACGTCAGTCAAAAGTTAACAGCTAAACCTGAAATTTATTATATAAAGGTATTTTGTCAAATATATTATTTATTACTTTTTTAAATGAAACTAAGTGATTCTAATTAATTCCACTATTTAATGAGAAAATTATTAAAAATCATTAAATAGTGGAATTAATTAGAAACACTCAGTTTCATTTAAAAAAGCAATATGAGTAGATTCCACAAAGTAAGGGTCCAAATAGTAAATTCAATATTATTTATTGTCTATCTATTGTCATTGCGTACCTTGAAGATCGAGTTTTATCATTACTGGAGGTAAACTGTTGCAAAATACTAGGCACTACAAAATGCCAAGCCACAACACCTGGGAGACGACTAGTAGAAGAGGAAGACTGGCCTAAGCTGAAGCCTTCGGATATCCTTCAAGGAATAGAACTAGTTTATGTTTATGAGACTTCAACAGGAACTGAGTAGAAGAAAGGGGCACAATACTTATTTATGTCTCTTTATATGTTCACCTCAAAAACATGCAAACAATGTAGATCTGTGGTTGGTGTTTTGCAGCTGATTTAACGCATCTTTTTTATAGCATCAAAATCATCTTATATCTTATATTTTGAATTCATTAAAGTTCCTTCTTCTCAGAAAATATTTTTTTATCAATTTTCCTTCTTTTTTGAAGTCCTAAAATGGTTTTAAAATATTAAAATATTCTTAGAGTATTAATTTAGGTGAAAAAATTTACGGAGGTCAACACAACTTATGAAGACCACTGTTAATGGCATCTTTGTTAATTCGTGAAATTTGTATGAAAAAGAATAATAGCTGAATACGGCAATTATAATTATGTAGGCACTTCAAAAAGCGAGATAAAGCGTAGGTATATTCCAGACGTCCAATATAATGAATATTATTTTATTTACATAACAATATAGATATCACCTTATTATTTTCTGAAACTTAATTGATATGCTTATCATGACATGCTAGTATCAGTTTTAAACGTTAACGACACTGACACGATAGATGCATGAATTCTTGGTACATCTTAATATATATAAAAAAAAACTATTGAGGATTTGTCAGGAACGTTTCAATATACTAAGTCTAAATATTCAGGTTTAACCTCAATAACTTACCCGTCAGAATCTGTACAATCACTCGTTGTTTTGAAAAAGCTAAATAAAATAATCAGTTATTTAAGGTACTTTTTCAATTGAATAGATGAGGCTTTTACTTGATGAAGATCCATACTGACAAAATGAAATAAAACAATTTAATTAGTTTAAATCTTCATTGTATTTGAACTAACGTTCGATTTAAACTTGTGTGACGCGTTTCGCTAACACTGTAGCTTTATCCGTACCTTCATCCGTTTGATAAAGCTACTGTGTTAGCGAAGCGCGTCACAAGTTTAAGTTGAACTAGGTTCAAAAATAATAATGAAGATTTAATCAAATTAAATTGTTTTATTTAATCTTTTTTAAATTTTATACAAGTATTTAATGTTTATTCAAAAGTATTGAGTATAATTTTCGAATATACTGGGTCTCTCAAAGTTCTGGAGGATGATTGCTTAGTGTGATAAAGCTTAGTAGGTCTGTTATAAAATATACCAAAAAAAGTTATGCAAAAAAAATTGTAGACAGCTTCAAGGTTCATATTTCAAAATTAGACAATGTTACAGATTGTTCCATAAATCGGTACCAGATCAAATTTATGGTTTTTTAAATAGAACACCCTATATTTTACTTAAAAACTGAAATCTGCTTCATAATGGAGGAGCTGAAAGAGGATGACTTAATAGGGCAACGGCCACAAGATATAGCTTTTATAATAAGTTCCAAAAAACTATACAAATTAGAGAAGACTGGAAGAAATGTGTACCCATACAGGCTGAAGTAACCTAGAGCTGGAATTATAGGGCTAAAACAAAGGATAGCGATTCCAATAAGCTTATCTAATGACGTCTCAACTTTCCAAGCGGAAGTGACGTCGACTCACCACTGTGTTAAAGAAATTGAAAGGCAGGAAGAAGATACCGTCCGTATCTTCTCATACAGCCAAGCCAAGCCACTGGCACTTTTATGAATGGAATCGGTCATGTTTCCTCACCCCTTACCGACGCCGCGCAGTTTCAGATAGGTTTGCCACACTGCACCTGCCCATATTGAATTTGTTTCTGATATGAGATGGATTTTAAGGGCGAAAGTGGTGTATTTATAACTTCAAGTGCGAAATGCATATTATAATTCTTACAAACGATATAAAAAAAAATTAACCGACAGAAAAGAGTAAAATTTGTATCTTAAGCAAAATAAATCTTTTATCTTCAATAAATTTTTACTGGTCAAACTGCTTGACGGAGGATAAAACCAAAAACACATTTTTTTCTATGACTTTTTTCTTCTGATCAATATTTGCGGGGTTATAAACGAAAAATGGTACGTGGAACTCGTTATATAAGTTGACTTATGAAAATAGGCAAGTGCCAAATTAACTTTGCAGCTGTAGACGCCAATAGTGTCAAGTTATGACAGATAGCGGCAAACTTTCTTGTTAGATTTGCATATGTAAAGGCCTACTTTGATTAGGGGTCGTAGAAAAATAGCAATTATGTGAATATTGACTTAGCAACTCAAGCTCAACCAACAGACCATTCAAAACCTTTGGTAATAATAAAGAATTATGTTACTTTTTTAAATGAAACTGTGTGTTTCTAATTAATTCCACTATTTAATGAAAAAATTATGAAAATTTAAAATACTCATTGATAATTATTTCGATATTGATATATCATCGTCAGAATGACAGAAGTTACATTTTATGTGATGCCTACTTGATGTTTAATATTTTGTCTAGACCAAATAGTGAGTGACCTATCTTGTGATGAATAGAAAAAAGAAGAAGATATGATATTACAAATATTAAAGCTTAGGTATTATTAGCCCTATGGGGATATCCTGGATATCTTTTTCCCATTTAAGATCAGTCTAACTGTGCAATGATATAGGAAACCAAGGAAAACTATATCTGCTGATCTTTACAGTTGTTACTTAAGTAGACAATCTAATAGTGGAGAGCTCCCTAGATTTACCTGTTCATTGACAACTTCATATCGTGGGTCTTTTAAGTGTCTTCTTATTTCTAGTTCTTCAAGGAAATCTAGTTCTTGTTTCTTATCACAAATATGCAGTACTTCTAGTTCTGTGTTAGGTGTTAATGAATGTTTTGTGTCAAGAAGATGTTTTGCGTAATGTGATTTATCTGGCTGTTTTAATATGTATGCTCGTGAGTGTTCATTGTATCTAATTTCAAAATTTCGAATTGTTTGACCAATATAGACAGCATTACTTTCTGGACATTTAAGTTTATATATTCCAGACTTTTTTAAAGGGGATATTTTTGTTTTTACATTTAAAATTTTTTTTCTTACGTTGTTTTCTGTTTTAAAAGGAATTGTTGTATTTGTTGTACATCCTGTAGAATTTTACTGTTTAGATGACAAAATCCGAGAAAGTGTCAGCATTATGAAGCACAAGAAATATAAGGAACAAGAACGAATACTTCAACAACTGGAATACATAAAACATAACATTCAATACACTGAACATCATAAAACTGTAAGTACTTACTCACCAATACACTTTGCACCACGATTCGAAAACCTTTCAGACACTAACTTCACAAATAGTGAGATAGAATTTTTAAATAAAGGCTTAAAGTACAGCATACCACCAAAATTCACGAATAGTATCAAAGAAATTTTAGCTACAGTCAGTAATAGCTTTAAAATCTCAGTCAAATAGTTTTCTTTATGAAAAGTTATAAATTGCCAATTTTATTAAAAATATGAAACCTTCAAAGGTTAAACGTCAAACAAAAAATGATATTTCAGCATTAAATTCAATTAAAAAGAAAGTAGAATAACATAACCTCACAATAACAAAATCTGACAAGGGAAATTCCACTGTCATTTTAAAACTGACCCAACAAAAAAGTTTTCTAATAATGTTAGAGAGATTGTCAATAGTTCAATTTATGTTTTCAATGATTATGAGAAAAAATACATGATTAATAAAAACCCTCAGTCTCTACAATTATATGGAACTGTTAAATTGCATAAAGTATCGAAACCAATTAGACCTGTAGTTTCTTACGTTAATACTCCTAATAATAAGTTAGCTAAAAAACTAAACAATATAGCTATGGAGGTATATCTAAATACTCAATTGAAAATTCAATAGAACTAATCTAACAATTAAAAACATACAAGTTACAAGATAACTCTAAACTTATTTCATTTGATGTTACCAATATGTTCTCTAAAATTCCTCAAAAAGAGTGCATAACACTTGTTAAAAAATTACTAGAGGATAAAAATATCAATCCAGGAATAATATCAGATATACTTAATTTGTTTGATGTATATATTAATCAGAATTATTTTACTTTTGATAATAAGGTATATATTCAAAATGAAGGTTTACCAATTTTGGCAAACATTTTTATGGACAGTTTAGAAAGAAAATCTTTGAATGTAACATTTCAAAAAATATATTATTTTGGTATAGGTATGTAGATGACATATTAGCTTGTTTTGTAGGTAGTGAACGACAATTAGATATATTGTTCAATCATATTAATAATTTACATCCAAAAATTGAATTTACATTAGAAGTTGAAGAAAATAACTAAATCAATTTTCTTGATATTAAAATTCAAAGAGTCAATAATATACTTGATTTTTCAATTTACAGAAAACCAACACATATTGATGTGACTATACCATATAATTCCAATCATCCCATGTCACATAAATTAGCAGTAACAATTCAATGATACATAGAGCATTTTCAGTACCTATGAACAAATATAATTTTGATAGAGAAATTAATATAATTAAACAAATAGCCACATCCAACGGTATCCATTACATGTAATAAATAAATAAATTAATAAAAAAGAGGAAAAAGTGACATTACAATTAATATTTCCTGAAAAAAACTAGATATCTTCTTCAGCATATACAGCAATTTCTTTTAAAACAGAAAACAATGTAAGTAAAACATTGTTAAATGTAAAAACAAAAATACTATATTGGTCAAACAATTGGAAATTTTTAAATTAGATACAATGAACACTCACGAGCATACAGATTAAAACAGCCAGATAAATCACATTACGCAAAACATCTTCTTGACACCAAATATTCATTAACACCTAACACAGAACTAGAAGTACTGCATATTTGTGAAAAGAAACAAGAACTAGATTTCCTTGAAGAACTAGAAATAAGAAGACACTTAAGAGACCCACAATATGAAGTTGTCAATGAACAGGTAAATCTAGGGAGCTCTCCACTATTAAATTGTCTTCTTAAGTAACAATTGTAAAGATCAGCAGATATAGTTTTCCTTGGTTTCCTATATCATTGCACAGTTATACTGATCTTAAATGGGAAAAAGATATCCAGGATATCCCCATAGGGCTAATAATACCCAAGCTTTAATATTTGTAATATCATATCTTCTTCTTTTTTCTATTCATATATATTAAGTCAATCACAAGATAGGGTACTCACTATTTGGTCTAGCCAAAATATTAAACTTCAAGTAGGCATCACATAAAATGTAACTTCTGTCATTTTGACGATGATATATCAATATCGAAATAATTATCAATACGTATTTTAAATTTTCATAATTTTTTCATTAAATAGTGGAATTAATTAGAAATACATAGTTTCATTTAAAAAAGTAATATGAGTAGATTCCACAAAGTAATGGTCCAAACAGAAAATTCAAAGAATTATGTAATTATACTCTACATAGTATGAATAATGTTTATTATGATAAATGTACAATTATCCAATAAATAGTTAAGCGCTAAGTATAAAAATGTGCAACGTATAATATAGAATTAAGCAAGAATTGTTTAATGATAAATTGAACAATTGTACATTTTTATATTAAAGAGTGTTCGAAATTTCCGCTGACTTGCCTGGGATCCTATAGGGGTCAATGATTGGAAAATATTATTATTGATCAATCAAACTTGAAGACATCAACAAAATTTTAATTCAATGATTATTTGAATGCTTGAAATTCAGTCACTAAAATATAATACAAAACTAACAGAAAAATCACACACCTCTACCTTACCTATAATTTCCCAAATATTTGAACTACTTATTCAACAACAAAAAAAAACAAAGAAAAACCATAAACAGGATATTCTCCAATGGGAAATCGAAAAAACGGCTCAAACAGATTTGTTTTGTTACTTGTGAAATTGATGCCGAAACAAAATATCTGCTATGTGAATGCGCCCTACAATTCTGTGACATAGATTGAAATATATTGGAGCTGTATGGAATCACTCAGCATGATCTTAAGATTTGCCAAAACGTATAGGAATCCTAGGTAGATATCTGCTATAGTCTATTTCAGAAAGGTATAGGGTAATAAAATGGGGAATTCCGTCCAGTTCGGCTCAATTTCGGTGTCGGCCATATGCGTAGGTCTTGAAATAGTATTGTTCGCAATATTAAAATTTCAAGTAATTGCGTAAGAGAATTAGGAAAAGTATGTTTTCTGGCCTGAAGTGTCAATATCGAAATATTGTGTAGGGATTACTTAGGTAGTAGATTATACAGTTACGTTTTGCGTTTAACAGTCCAGGCAGACCAATAAAAGTCCTTGATGAAGACACCAAAAGTGTAATTCGAAAAAAAGTTCACTCTTTTTATTTTAAAAAAGAAATACCCACCCTAGATAAGATTTTAATGGAGCTTGGCCAGGATGACAGTATTCCGTTGATAACTAAAAAACTTTTATGGACCACTTTGAGAAATATGGATTTTGCCTGGGAAAAGCATAACCGTAAAGCACTTTTACTGGAAAGCGATGAAATTGTTTGCTGGCGACGAAAATACTTAAGAAGTATAAAGCAGTACAGAACAGAGCAGAAGAAAATCTTTTATCTTGATGAGACGTGGATCAATGAAGGTTATACAGTACCAAAAATGTGGCAAGACAAAAATATAACCAGTGCTCGCCAAGCTTTCATGGAAGGCCTGTCAACGGGTATTAAGGTGCCTTCAGGTAAAGGGAAAAGACTAATAATCGTCCATATTGGAAGCGAAGAGGAATTTTTAAAAGAAGGTTTGCTAACCTTTCAGTCGTGCCATACGGGAGATTACCACGAGGACATGGTTTTTGAAGACTATTTTGGTGAAATGATAAAATATCTTCCGGCTGATTCAGTAGTAGTTATGGATAACGCGAGTTATCATTCTCGACGCATAGAGAAGACTCCAACTTCATCTTGGAGAAAACAAGAAATTATTGACTGGTTAACCACCAAAAGTATTGAATTAGAAGATAATTTGATAAAAAAAAGAACTATTAGCTATAGCAAATTTACACAAACATCGTTTTATGAAATACGCCGTGGAAGATATAGCAGAAAAGCATAGTGTAACTCTGCTGCGCACACCGCAATATCATTGCGAATTAAATCCTATAGAACTTATATGGGCGCAAGTGAAAGGATTTGTAGCAAGACACAACACGACATTCAAAATGAAAGACGTTAAGCTACTGTTTTGATCAAGCCATTAAGGAGGTGACACCAGAGAACTGGCGAAAAGCAGTCCAGCATGTCATTAAAGAAGAGGAGAAATGTGGGATCTTGACTACTTGATCGATCGGACCGTCGACCCGTTAATTATAACGTCAAGAGGAGATGACAGATCCTCAGATGACGAAGAATATTATGATTTTTTATAATTTAATTTCTGTATAATGTATTTTTTGTATAATGATCAATAAAAAATAAGTACTATGTACATAATGCCTAATTTTTATTCTGTTAAAATAAAATTCTTTCTGTTTTACGAGTATCCTACCGGCACGCCTTTTGCACACTATTTTCAGTGTTTGTGAATGGATAACAATAGGCTAAACCCATATATTGACCCCAACCCGGGTGGTACTACCTGCACTTGATAAAAAGAAAGAATTTTACAATGAAATCAATGCCAAACTATGAAAGTGGCTTAAATATTCGTTGGGTCACTCTGTGCTCCCTTTGCATACCTAATGAGGTTTTATTACTTTATACCTTTCTGAAATAAACTATAGATAGCAGTTATTCACAAAAGGTTGACGTGTAGAGAGACAAAAACTTTGAACGACTCCTGTATCATGGTAATCGGAAAAAATAGACCGGAAAAATAGACTTGGAAAAAATAGACACGGAAAAAAAAAGACTTGGAAAAAAAAGACTTGGAAAAAACAGACAAGGAAAAAATAGACCGGAAAAAATAGACAATTTCTATTATGTACATATACATATATAGTAAATTTTATACCCATTTAGAATAAGACCATCCTTATTTATTATTAATAAATCGGTTAAAACAAAAAATTACCAACAAAAATGAACGTCGTAACTAATTTATTAGATGTCACGTTTTTGAAGTTACGTCAAATTTTGATTTCATGTTAATGTCATAACGCAATATAAGATATAAAAATGCGATATTCTGTTGAATCCAAAAAACTTATGCTTAATGTAGTAAACTATTTTCAAAACGATTTAGGATCTCGGTTTAAGGCAATTCAAAAAGCGTCCGAAGCACTAAAAGTTCCAGAAAGCACATTATATAATCTTGAAAAACCAAACAGAGCTACAGATTTCGAATTTAGAATAAATATGTCTGCAAGCGTTTCCCGGAGCAAAACCCGAATTACAAAAAATACCCTGCATTGTTTGAGGGAAGTAATTTATAAAATGTATGCGCAAAAGGATAAAATCACAGTAGAAACTATTTTACGGCAATTTATCGCAAAGTCTCCAGAAACTAAGATTTCCAAAGGTTCGTTATATTTGGGAATTAAAAAAATGGGTTTTCATTTCAAAAAACAGGATGGAAGAAAACATTTATTGGAAATGCCTGCAGTCAGATTAAAAAGAATATTATTTTTGAACAAATACCATGCTGCTAAAAGCGAAAAGCTCTTTACACCTGTTTTTCTGGATGAGACATGGGTTTTTAGTATAAGCGGGGACAGAAGAATGTGGCAAGATGGTACTAAACACAGTGATTTAAAAATAACTGGAAGTGGGACACGATATGTAATTGTTCATGCCGGTAATAAAAAAGGTTTGGTGGCAAATGCATCGCTTATTTTTAAATGCAATAAAAAAACAGGCGATTACCATGATAACATGAACACCAAAAATTTTGAAAATTGGTTTAAACAGCAACTAATTGTAAACTTGGAAGAACCATCGTTAATTATAATGGATAACGCAACGTATCACAGTCGCCTGGATGAAGAAATCCCAAGAAAAAGTTGGAGTAAAACACGCATGCTAGAATGGCTCAAAAAAAAGAATATTCCTTTTCCAGATCACATTTTAAAGGATGCTGTTTGGAATATAATTGAAAAGCAAGTTTTGCCAGAAAAAAATTATCATTTAGACAAATACGATGCCGAGCATGGTCATTGTGTTCTCAGGCTACCACCCTATCATTGCCATTTTAATGCCATCGAAATGGTATGGTCAGAAACTAAAAGGCATTATGACCAAGCTATTACGAAAACTGCAAGGTCACCTACTGAAGTCTTAAAAGTATGGAATGACGTTGTAAAAAATGTACCGGAGCAACACTGGCAGAATTACATAAATCATACAGAGAAAATTATTTCTGAAGCATGGGAAGTAGAAAACAAACTGGACCTACTAAACATCGAACCTATGGTGATCTCTGTATCCAATGAATCCGATGATGAACTACCTCTAAATAGGTATTAATTTTACTATACACGTATTTCCATTATGAAAAATATAATATAAATTGCCGATTTAAAATTATGAAAAACAAAATGGAAATTCAAGAATTAAAATTATGAAAAACATAATAGAAATTCAATTTCCATTATGTATTGAGGTTGCCTATCCTACAGTAATGCATGTATCCGAAAGTATACGAAACTGGGTGTATAGCTGGCAACACCGCTAACCGTTGTCTTCTACACTTTCAAAGGGCTCGGGCAATTGAAGTTTACAGTGGTACTGTACTGACCAAGTGGGTTATTCTGTGGTACTGACTTCCAGTGCTGTTACTACAGCAGTGAAGGGCACTTTTCAAAACATAGTAAACAATGAGGTGAACAAATATCCACAAAAATTATCAAATGGCGTTACTTTCATTCAAATAATAGGACGGGAGTGCCTCTATAGCCGGCAACCACCTTGTCACTGGTCAATCCTGTCAATTTTCTTTTGTACATTGGAGTTCACAGTTTTGCAGTGGTGGTTATAATTATTGTTGTAATTCATTAACAGAATAATTATGGAATTAAAACTTTTGAAAAGAAAGATATATTCATTTTTCGCTTATTAAACGATGTTATTAAATACCAAAACGGCACGCCATCATTATCATTGTTGGAAATTGCTATTATTACGATCGAATCATAATTCTATAGAGGTACTAAACACAATTAAATGAATTAATGTTCAATTTAAGTAAACATTAACTTAGTTCTACTCTAATCTGCGAGTAAACAATTGGTATAACAAACAGAAATATTATATAAGTTCCGTGAATAATGAATTATTAAAAGAAAAATATTTTTTAATATGTGACTTACTCTAATGCGCAATATCCCTGACATATTGAAATTCCTCCAATTACATTAGGTGGTTTTGGTTTGTCTTCTCCTAAATATTTCGTAATTAAATTGCCTCCCAAGCTGAATCCAACGCAAACAACTTTTGTCTCCGGATATCTCACTACTATGTTTCTAATCATAGCTTGAAAGTCTTCAGAATCGCCTATGAAAAAATTAATAAAATATTTGTAAGTAATGGAGTGCAGATCAGTTTTTAAAATGTTTATGCATATGCATAATAACCATCAGTTGACAAGTCTTCTTGGTTTCCTTTAATTAAACAAGCAGCGACCATTATTAGTACAAATATACAAATAAACTATTTTTTTAAATCAGAAGTCCAAGAAATATATCCTAAAAATGCTTGTTTCCCCAGGAGTTGCTGGTTTTGCGTGTAAAGACGGCAAGAGTGATGTAGAAAAAAATATAAACTCAAGAAGGGTGGGATTTCAGTCACTATTTCACTAGAGCCTTTTTCACTGGCAAAATACCTTAGCAACGGCATCTTTTCAACTGATAAAAAAATTACCTGCAATTACCTTGACAAAACTGACATGTGATTTTTACAGCGACAAAATTTTAATTCATTCAAGATTCGTTGATCAAAATTTTGTTACCATGGATCTGATATTTTTTTAAAATGTCATTGTGTTATTTCTTGTTAGAAAACGTTAGATTAGTTGAGATAAAAAAATAAGTGTTTCTGAAAAAAAAAACAGATTTGGAACACAATCCATTGCAGGTATTAAAAAGACAGTGTCGGAGAATATATCTCCAAAGCTTCTAGTTGGCAACAGTTTTCGCAGTTTTTGTTGATAAAAGATTATAAGCTTGAAAAGCATACTCCAGCCGAAGAATTAGCAAACATTATGGAAGATTATGCTTATGCTACAAGAAAAGTACTATGAAGAATTTAATATAAAAATAGACCCATTTTCCGACATTGTTTTTAAATCAGCCCGTTTGGCAAAGGACTCAAAACAAAAACAACTTCAAGGTAACCAACAGAAAAGAAAAGAAGAATACTTTATCTCTACGAAACAGGTTTCCGAACACAAATCGAAATCTCTTTAATTACGAGTCGGAACTATTAGCAATATATTTTTGTGCTCAAGAATGCCTTAAAAAAATTCCTCAACTAAGCCAGAATATTTATTGCGTTTGATAGCCAGGCTACTTTAAAATCTCTGAAATTTACAACATATGAGTCCAAAACAGTCTGGAACTGCAAACCGTCCCTCAAGTAACTGGCTAGACACAACAAAGAAATTTTTGTTGTGGGTGACAGGGCATAAAAGAATTGTTGGAAATGAGATTGCTGGTCTCGCAAAGGAATGAGCTTGTACTTCTTCTTCTTTTATCAGACCCAAACCATTTTGAGATATCCCGAAACTGGGTAAATGAGCTTAGTGTAACCTACTGGAGAAATACTCTAGTCCAAGGACAGACAAAAAGGTTATTACAACCTTCTACCCACTACGCTAAATTGCTCTTGGAGCTTTAGAAATATGATCTAAGAATCACAGGAATTCTTACTAGACACTGCTCTCTCTGTATGATGTGAAAAGTGAACAGTGGAACATGCAGATTTTGCAGATGAGACGGCGGAATTGCAGGGTAATTATCCGCCAACGCCTTAAGTATCTGCAACAGGTCTGCTTAGTCTGGTCAGGTTACAGACCTGGTTTCAAAACGAATGATAGGCTTCCTCCTTTTGGACTGAAATATAGATGTAGGGTATAAACAAAAAATATTATAGGTCGTAGTGTGGTAAGACCAATTTACACCCTTGTAATCTAATCTAGGGTCCCTAGTCGCAATTATTAACATAGTAATAGTTGATAAAACACTACTTGAGTCACAATAATTTGTAGAATTTGTTGATATGTTGAATGTCAATAAATTTATCATTCCATTTAAAATATTTCACCTTTTTGAATATCTAAATGACTAATGTGAAGTTTTTTATCTTGAATAAATTTGTTGTTATTGTTAACAAGGTCTAATCATAGATAAAGCTCATTTCCATACACCCCAATGGCCGATTCAAGCACATTCAAATGAAATTATTATCTGATACAGATTTATACGTATAATATAGTATATAATTATGATAAACCTGTTCGTTTTGGGGTATATTGGGGTGACAGTCACTGAGCCATAAAACATCTATTGTGCCTCCTTTCTTCTACTTAGTTCTTGAGGAACGTCTCACAAACTAGTAGTTCCTTTAGACCTATTTCCCGAAGGAATTTTAGGATATCCGCAAGCTTCAGTAGAGAGTTAGTGTCTTCTATCCAGTACTCTCCTAGGTGTTGTGCCCTAGGATTCTGATTGGTATTGCTATAAAACCAGATATAATTAAAGCAAAATTTTCTTTTCAGGATTTAAATGATTGTAATCATCAGGAGCGAATTATAGAAATTACTCTACTCTACTCCTGACGATACAAATGTTATTTGTATATTAGTACACAATGGAAGCAAACACTTTCTAATAGTCATTTGATATTCCCATAAGAGTTTCAAAACGAGGTTGGTTCTTTCTGCATATTTGAAGACTTGAAAAAAAATACTCACCATAACTAAAAATTCTTGGACCTGTGACAGGGACGTTTTTCAGAACACCGACATGATTCAATACAACGCATCTGTAGCCATGGTATTGTGACCAATGAACAAATGTGCGTACGTATATACTTTCGGAAGTATTACAGATTCCAGGACAAATTGCTATACTGACATCATCTGGAACAAAATACTATATTTATATCACAGTGATCATTTGAACGCTCACTCTGTAGAGTCGGTCTATGATAAATAAAATTAAATTTAGAATAAAACTGATAAATAAAAATCTATTTATTAAAACCGAATTGTAATGCAGTCTATACAGGTCATATTTTATCGACATTGTGATATAAGCATAAGAGCAAATCTAAAAAAATCACATTATAGTGTTAGAGTTAACGCAGATAGAAAAAAAGCACAGGCACGTCATCAATATATGCGAGTTTGCAACCGAATCTCATTTCAGTGTCGCACCCATTTAAACTTTTTGAAAATATCTACTAGGGTAAATTAGGGATATATGCCCTACCTTAATTGATGCCACTATATCATTGAATATATTGACAATTACTCACTGGATTATGTTATGATTGCAATGAATTGATGTTCACAACAAAATGATATAATTGTAAACAGGTTAGTTAAGTCGAAAAACGACTGAAAAAAATAATTGAAAAATTTTACAAAGTGGGATAAACGCCCTCTTGATGGGATTTATGCGCCATGAGTTGAGGATTAATGCCCCTCATAGGGATATATGCCCTGGACACAGCTCAGTTAGAGGATACAATTTTTTCCTTCGATGATACGATACTAAATCGAGGGTCAAGAAATCAATATTTATTTTTGAATATTTCGAACAGCACTAAATCTATTACAAATCGATGGTTTTTTTAACATTTTTCATTTTATTCTGTCTGTTCTTCAATCGACCACTGTTATTGCAACTGTTGCCATACATGGTACAGGTTTCGTGCAACCATTTTTGGAAGTCGATACAACGAATCCAGTCCACAGGTTCTTTTGTGTCATAGTAGTTTTCCAAACATTCTACGCAATCTGCATCATCATCACGTTGATCTTCACCTGATGAGCTGTCATCATTTTTTTAAGGGTTTGATTCGTTTAATATCAGAGTTTTTATTAATTTTCTATTTTTTTACCATTTTGGCTCTACTCGAACATGTAGGTACATTCTCTTCATCTTCTTTTCCTTTTCTCTTCATCTTCGTCCCTTCAGATGATATGATTTTTGCTGATTGTTTCCTTGCATTCTTTTTGTTAAAAATTATTTGCAATGGAGCAATTTCATGCAAATATTTAGATGGTGTTTCGTCCGTATCTCCTGATATTTAATTGTGCACTGGTGAATTGCGGCTCTTCATCTGAGACTGTGAGTCCGATCTGGAACAACTTGCAACTTCCTTGGTGTCAGGAATATGAGATTCATCATGCATAGAACTATTATTTTTGTAAACATTTTCCATGTCTGCTACTGTACTAGGTTCTAGAACAAGCAAATCCTCGAATTCGAACACGTAGTTATGATCATCTAGAAGGAAATTTTCATCTAGTATCAACTGATTTTTCTCCAATTCTTCATCGGGTTCTTTTTCAGGTTCTACAGTTGGTTCTTTGACTTGTTCTTCAGACTGAGAATGGTCAGAAATTTGAAAGAAATAATCAGGTATTGCATTCTCATTGAATGGGTAGATTCCACTAGCCATGAATCCAGAAGTAGCATTAGTTATAGTTGCAGCTGCATTCCAAGCAGGGTCGATTAGTTTTCCGATAATGTTCCTGTTAATATTCTTATCCTTACTCTGGAAAATGTAGGAATCAGATTCCCCCTTAAAAAAGATTTAAGAGGTTTGAAGAATGATCTATCGAGTGGTTGTAAGGCTTGTGTGGTATGACTTGGGAGACATAACAAAATAATATTATTTTTTTCGGCGAATTCCAGCTTGTCGAAATTGTTGCAATGAGATGCATGACCATCAAATATCAAGATAACTGGGCCATCTGGTTTCCTAGGAGCGAAAACTTCCTTTAACCATTTGAAAAATAATTCTGAACTAATGAAAGAAGACTGCTTATTCATGTAGAGATCAGATCCAGCAGGCATTCCTTCCAAGGTCATCAGATTTTTTCGAACCCCTTTTAGAATCAGAACTGGTGGTAAAAAAGTTCCTTCATCACTTGCACATGCTATCAAGGACGCGAACATGAACACATTTGCTTCCTTTCATAGCCACTACTTTATCTGGTTTATTATTTATTTGTATGCCACTCTCATCCATATTGAAGATGGCCCAAGGTCATATTTCTCCAAAGTTCTTTTCAACAATTCGTAAAACTCATCAACTTCTGCTCTATTCATTCCTTTTGCTCTGGAAAGTGATAATCCTTCACTTTTTCTTATGGAAAGTTCCGGGTGCCTTTCCATAGATGAATAAAACCAATGCATCCCTGCTGTTTCTGTCGTTTCCTAGACGTAGTTTCTTAGCAGAACTGAAAGCAATTGATCTGGCAGTTGTTCTTGTAGGAGCGAATCCTGTCTGCTGTAATCTTTTAATATGATTTACTAAACGAATTTCGTTTGATAATCCAAGAGCAGGAGACTTTCCTAGAGGAACTTTTTTGGAGTTATCAGAAGTCAATCTTCTTCTGAGAGTTCTAGAAGGTATATTAAAGCTCCTACTAGATTCATTGATGTCCCTATTTCCAGATTTCACATTTTCGATAGCTTCCCTCAAGTTCTGTTCAGACCACAAAACACGTGGTTTGATATTCTGCTTTCTAATATATTTTCTTGGCATCTGAAAAAATTGAGTCATTAGTAGGGATTCGTTTCAAATTGAAGGGCATATATCCTGTGCTTTACTGGGTCATAAATCCTCCGAGTGTTATTTCGTATGGGATGGATGCCCTAGCGAATTTACTTGATATAATTGATCTCGACAGTGAAAGAAACTGTAAAATAAAATAAAAACACAGCGATTCGCATGCGCCAGATTAGTGGTCAGAAGAAAATCCGTAAACCGTTCTGATAGTTTTCAAACCGTTTTAAATTTTGGTTGGAACAAGAAACTGATCGTTAACTAATCGTTTGTATGTCTGGTTGGAACGTATTTAAGTGACTGCGCAGAATCCTGATGGTTTCTGATGCTGGTTGGAACTATATAAGGAGATCGGACTCCATATATTCCAATTTCTGGTCATTGTAGAGGGCGCCAGTTTAAATCCAATACCAAAAACATTTGACTGCAGAACAATAAGAGCCAATCATAAGCCTTGCATACACTTTCAGTTCATGGTGTTTTATTGGTTGCTAGCTTATTTGACAGAATGTGAAGTAAGTGAGGTTAGGAAACAGAAATGATAGAAAACCACAAGTAAAAGTGAATTACAGTTTTACGCCAAACATGTATACGTCAACAAGGAATCCTCCCGGTATCTTTCCTCGAAGAGAGTCGATAGCGGCAAGGGCTGTCCCTCGTGACGTTGAAAAAATGGAAGCGACCGTTGGCAGACGTCAATTGTCTTATGGCCAGGGTTGAAGATTGGGGTGGCTAATGAGACGACGAGCGGTAATTAAAAGGATTTATTCTATAAAATCGAAACAGATCGATAGACATGTTACAAGGAACAACTTTCATTAGTTCATGCACAGTTTTTCAATATAAAATATATTTAAATAATTCCTAATTCTAGCTTTCTTTCACATAGCAACCATAAATAATGAAATGGCAATATCATCACCTAATATTGGAGGCTGTTTTTAATAAGAACAAAGGTGTCGTGGGTGATTCTATGCTATATCTCATTAAAAAGCGATAGCCTTTATCGTAAATGTTTATTTAAATATTGGAATTCATATACTCAATAATTGATTAAAAAACAAATTATAAACGAAATTAACATGTTAAAGTAACAATTTTTTGTATATCGCAGTGACGACATACAAGGTCCATCTTAATTAGAAATTTTTGAGATACCCCAAAAATTCATCGGTGTAATATCGTGTTATTCCTAATGCCATAAAAGCATAAATAATGAATAGTAGGTTCACTCGTCGTCGGCGCTTTTATGACGCGCTTATAAAGACATGCCGAAAAACGGTCGCTGAAAAACACGTGTATCGTATATACAGGGGTCGCGCAAAATACTACCTTCATAGCTTGTTGATTTATAGATGCAGTGTTTGGTACAGGGGCTGATAAAAACGTACGTTGTTAGAAAACTTTTGTTTTGCTATGTACTATGTACATAGCATTACATAACATAAATAAAATTACATAACATAAATAAAATATTTGTAATTCGTCAAAAATGTAGTACTTATTAACGATTAGTTAATAACAAATATATATATAAATAGAATAAAACAAATCCACATGGATACTTTACAATATAAAAATATAAAACTGAAACAACTATTTAAAATCGTTAAAAATTATTGTTGCAACAAAGTAAGAATTAATTTTTTTTCACGAACAAACCTTCGTTCATAAAAATTAAATAGGTATCCGATTCTGAAGAGAAATATAAATCACACGATAGACTAAACAAAAAAAGGACCAGCTTTTGGTATTTGTTTATGTTAACACATTACATTGTACTAATGTACAATCGTTAACATTAGCTCCTGATTGGCTCGTTGCGACGACCTTTCTTTTAGTTGGCAAATTTTCCGTAGCTCTTGTTTGCTTCTGTTAATTGTATCTGTATCGATCGCATCAGCTTTGGAAAGAATATTTCGTCTTCATTTTAACCTAGTGCTTTATCGAGTAAAAGTGATTTTGTTCTAAAACCCTCCGTCGGGCGCATACAATCTCAAAGATTCATACCGATGAAATTTTAATGCATTTCATCCAATACGCAGGCTGGCGGCGTTGTGTGCATTCAATACTTCAACAGTCGCAATCGTGCTGTTCTACTGTAAATGTGTACTTTGAAGTGAGTGTTTTAATCTCACAGATTCATTGCGCCCGTTCGGAATATTTTCTGCATGAAAGAAGAGGTAAATAGTCATTTTTATTATCCAAATATACCAATTATATTATATTATGAATTTGACAGTATCATTGCGCCCACTTATGGTGTTTTTTGTTCCTTACTAGAAATGGAGAGACGTCAAAGACTATACAATCCAGACAACCACGATGATGTCAAATCCTTTTTCTATTTGAATTAATATGCTTTTGTATGTATTTTTGTAAAATGTTGTTTATTAAAACAATACAATATTCTTCAGTTCAGTTTTTACTCTAATTAGATTGCAACGAAAAAAATCTCGCTTCTACCTTTGTAACCGTTTTAGTGTTTTTTTTTCAATTCACTGTTTGAATTACTTGACAGCATCGGCCAATAACAAAAAACAACACTAGGCAGTATCGTCGTCCACCTTTAGTTCCACTAAAACATCATGCCGTTATTTTTGCTCATCTACACTGACTTACAATTGACGGCCCTTGTTCAACAGATCCGAACACCTCCGAACGCGTACTCGGTTTTAATTTTCAGAAACTGAAGGAAACTTCCGAAGCACGTAGGCGTCATCTGTGTTTACTATCCCACTTCTGATAATTTGTAAGATATTTAATAAAACGACACCTCCAAATTGAATAGTTTATATACAAAACAATTCGAAATTAACAGTTAGTACAATTACGAATCGTGATTTACTTTGCAAACGACAGAAATAGACTAACTATACCTTTTCTCAATAACCAACATTAAGATACTGAATACCTGACAAATATGTAAACAATTCCACAAAAAGGGTCCCCTTCCTATCTTCGCTAGGGTTGTATTGCTCGACACAATACAGGTAGCAGTGTAGAGATTACATATATGATGAAAGATGAAACTAAAGGTCGAAACACACCTATCAGCTCCTCATAGGAACAGCGACTGATCATCACCGTCGAGTGGTCAACTCGACGGTTGTGTATGGGCTCACTTAACGCATCGACACGGGATCAGTACCGCCGCGATACCCGACTATAGGCTTCAATTTATATTGTCAGAGATATGGTATTGGCACGCCGTCCGCAAAATATTCTCTCTGAGAAATGTGTTGTGGTTGAGGCGTTGACGTGCCTTGTCGAATCTGTGCTGATGCTGTTAGGTATGCGCACTAACATTTAAATACACATAAGAAATAAAATATGCTGGTGATGATAAGTCGCTGTTCCTATGAGGTGCTGATAGGTGTGTTTCGACCTTAATTCCTCACTGATGCATGATGCCTATTGTAACCCAATCTTTATTGACATGCGTTTTATGAAAGAAAGTTGCCAGTTAATCAAAAAGTTGAAAATATTAAGTTACTTATTACTTTTGAATTAAATTTTTGATATACTTGAGCATGGGCTATACAATTTCACTATTACGCTAGAGAGAGAAAAATAAAGCAGTGGGGAAAAAGTATTGTATATTATGGGTTAGGGTTGCGCGATACACTAGAAAGTATCGATACGGATCGGAACGTAAAGTATCGATACAGTAGAATATCGAATATTAATTTATCGATACTCGTAGTATCGATACGTTAACGATCCGAGATCTAATTTTGACGTTTTTTCGGTAAAAAACACCTTTTTGTGGGGTGGAAAAAGACATTATTGCGATTTCCGGCCAAAGTTGAGGTTCTAGAATAAAAAGTAGTAGATCTTGGGAAAATCTACAACTTTTTCATCAGTGACTTTTTCACATAACCTCAAAATTAGCTCGAAAAACGCAAAAAACTGCATTTTTCGTTTTTTATTTTTGGTTTCGTTAAAAAATGTTCGATTTTAATGAAAATTTAGTAGAAGGTAGCTTTGATAGTCTCAAACCATGAAAAAAAATTTCGAATTAAAATATTAGAAATTTTTCGAGTTATAACGTTTTTTCGGTAAAAAAACTCTTTTTGGGGGGTGAAAAAAGACATTATTGCGATTTCCATCCAAAGTTGAGTTCCTAGAATAAAAAGTTGATTATAAAAGTTGTAGATCTTTTGAAAATCTACAACTTTTTCATTAGTAACTTTTTCACATAACCTCAAAATTATCTCGAAAAACGCAAAAAACTGCATTTTTCGTTTTTTATTTTTAGTTTCTGCAAAAATTGATCCATGAAAAAAAATTTCGAATTAAAATATTAGAAATTTTTCGAGTTATAACGTTTTTTCGGTAAAAAAACTCTTTTTGGGGGGTGAAAAAAGACATTATTGCGATTTCCATCCAAAGTTGAGTTCCTAGAATAAAAAGTTGATTATAAAAGTTGTAGATCTTTTGAAAATCTACAACTTTTTCATTAGTAACTTTTTCACATAACCTCAAAATTATCTCGAAAAACGCAAAAAACTGCATTTTTCGTTTTTTATTTTTAGTTTCTGCAAAAATTGATCGATTTCGATGAATATTCGGTAAAAGGTAGCTTTGATAGTCACGAACTATGGAAAGAAATGTCAAATTAAAATATTGGAAATTTTTCGAGTTATAACGTTTTTTCGGTAAAAAACATTTTTTTGGGGGGGTGGAAAAAGACATTATTGCGATTTCCGTCCAAAGTTGAGTTCCTAGAATAAAAAGTTGATTATAAAAGTTGTAGATATTGAGAAAATCTCTTTTTCATTAGTGACTTTTTCACATAACTTCAAAATTAGCTCGAAAAAACGCAAAAAACTGCAAAAACTGCAAAACTGCAAAAAACTGCGTTTTTCGTTTTTTATTTTTAGGTTCGTTAAAAAATGTTCGATTTTGATGAAAATTTGGTAAAAGGTAGTTTACATAGTCACAAACCACGAAAAAAAATTTCAATTAAAATATTGGAAATTTTTCGAATTTTGTCGTTTTTTCGGTAAAATACACTTTTTTGGGGGGCAAAAAAGACATTTTTGCGATTTCCGGCAAAAGTTAGAATCCTAGGAAAAAGAGTTGATTATCAAAGTTGTAGATCTTGAGAAAATCTACAACTGTTACACCAGTCACTTTTCCATATAATCTCAAAATTAGCTCGAAAAACGCAAAAAACTGCACATTTTTCGTTTTTTATTTTTAGTTTCGTTAAAAAAAGCACGACATCATTTCACAACGTGATTAAAAAATCACGATATCGCTCATCACTATATATAACGCCACTTGCCGCTACCACTAAAAATCCCGTATCGCAAGGTATCGATACACTACAATTTCATCGATACTTGGAATGAATCGAAAAGCATAGTATCGATACAAAATATCGAGAATCGGAAGTAAAAGTATCGATACACTGAAATATCGGATAGTATCGCGCATCCCTATTATGGGTATCAAATGAAAGGTAATAAAAAATAGCCAATTACAAATATTATAATTATGAAAATTCAGAGAAAAACTAAAAAAAAACTAGACTTTATTGACAAGCGGAAAAAGATTTCCTGATGACTGAAGAAGGCGTTAAAGTTTTCTCCGTACAATACCTTGTTTTACAGTTTTCATTTAAAAATGATAACAGGATTTTTTTTAAAATAATTTAATTCATAATATTCATGTACTCTTACCCTGAAAATGAGTGTCAATGGGCTGGTAGATATCGTATGTCAACGTTGTACCATCTTGAAGGGTCAAGAAAACTCTTTCTCCAATGGGCCAAGGGCATTTTACTCTTCCTATAATGCTGTGGAGTATAGTTTGGACATGACCGCTGAATCCCCAGAGCCTAGTTGGAATGTAACTGTAAAACAAAAAAAAACAAATGAATCAAAGTGGATAATGTTTTATTAATGCAAATGAGAAACATAATATCAACTCTTAATAATATATCATAGAATGAGTCATTGATTACGAGGTGCATACGCTGTTTTTTTACTCCCATACTTTCATTTTATCATTGGATAATAATATGCACGAATGTCAAGAACTTTGAAGAACTGTCAAATTTAATTACGTTGAGATCTGTCAAATTGGATACTAACAGAAATAGTGGGATGTAAACTGGTATCTAGGAAAAAATCTAGTTTAGTGAACCAACGCGGATTTTGATGAAATATTTTTTTTAAGTTAATTCGAGGTCGCTGAACACGAAAATGTTCGCTCGGCGCTCTCTTACCAAAAACGAGTTATGAATTTTTGAAAATGAGTTCAGATCAGCACTTCACTGGTTTTATTGTCAGATTATAACTGCTTTAAAATGATGCATTATAACTTCTACACAATGTTAAATACACTATAATTACTTTTTACGATATTCCTCTCACACACACATTTAAAAAACACTGATATTGATATTCATTTCTTGTAAATTCTTTTTTTAATTCCACAATTATTATATCTGGCGATCCTGCCAACTGGACTCTGCTGATAGCAAATAGATGGATGAGAAAAAAATTTCAATTTTATAGAAGAACATGGAATAGACGAAGAATGAAATAGTACGGTAGATTAATTTAGTTTTACATAGTTATAATGGAAAATTTAATTTATATGGATAATGGAAATATGGTAGATTATATATAAATTCAATTTTAATGGAAGTACGATTAATGTTGTGGAATTAGTTTTATGGATATTATTGATGGCGTATTGAGTTATTATTATGGAAATTATGCAATTATTATTTATTGAATATATGAAATTTTAATCATGGAAGATGAAGAATTGTTTCATTGGTTACTAAAAATGGAGATGGTCCAAATAGGAACGGGAATATGGTCCTAAGAGAAAATATGAATAGTCATATTTGGTGAGTTCATTATTTGTTGTAATTTGTTTTCAAGGAAATGCTAAGAGTGCGATAACAGCGACATCCCCACATCTAATCATAAACCATTTCCTTTACTGAGGTTAATGTATTGGTGTAGTTTCAACATAGTCTCCAGTCCAGGATTATGCTCTCAGGGCTTCTGTACCAATAGCATCTACATTGTACTGATGAGGCGCAAATACGCCGAAACCGGTCTACAAGTGATTTTGTTCCTTCTAATCACAAACCAGAATGGTTGGTTCTATCTTGCAAATATACCAACCCCGTTTAACTTAGAAGCCCGAAAAGTAGTTCTTGCTTATATTTTTCAAATTTTGTAAAGCGTTATAATAGTATTAAACTATTAAAAATGACGTCTACTGATCACGCTTTACTAAAATATGACAATTTTTTACAGGTAACTGTAATTAAGTATGTAATTATCATGTTTAGTAAGCATTTTTTATTTTTTTTATCATTGCACAACGATTTTTTCATCAATTTTATCTTAACTAACGAATTTTTTTATGACTAATTTTTTACTTTCAATACTCACGCTATTTTTGTTTTATTTCAAGTAAGTTATATTTTTTGTTATGTGCGAGATACTTAATTAATTATTTATGGATCTAATTATTTTTTTTAAATCAGATTTTAATTTTCTCCCGAACAACATGTTCGATTAATTCCTGTTTTTGAATTTTTTTTATTGAATATGTTTTTAATATAATTTATAAATGAGAATAAAATCTTTATAGTAGAATATCCAGTCAGTAAATTGAAAATTGAAGTGGTTAATTGAAGTAATTTAAAATTGCTCAGCTACTTTAAAATTCACTGGAAAATCGTCAAAATTGTGTTGTTATACAAACAAATGGGAAACGAAAAGTCAAATTAAAACATACACATTTAAAGTTTCAAAATTAATAAATAGTGAGAGGGTAGTGGATTAAATTCAGTTAACAATACTAGTTTATTTATGTTTGGCCCCTTTTTATAATTTGTTTTAAATTTAAATTTAGGGCGATGTTTTAGTTTTATTCAAAACAGCTTGTCTCTTGAAAGCTGATTTTTTTCTAGTCATTAAAAACTACAGATTCAATTTCATAAAAAATACTTTTAAATAATATCGGACTAAAAAGTTCAAAATAATTTTAAAAATAAGCTTAAAGCAATAATGAACGAAAAATACTAGTATTATTGTGAAAAAACTATATTTATTTTTCACTTTTTAGTTTAATATGCTATGAAAGCGGTTGCGTTACAAACATCATACATACATACAAGTGAACCTTATATAAAAAAAAAAATGTAAATTTTAGCCGTGGACGGGATTAGAACCCACAACCGGTGAATCCGAGGTCATCGAAGACCCGCGCCTTAGCCCGCTCGGCCAACGAACGTAGTTAAATTGTTTGGATATACTAACAGTAATAATAGAAGCCACTTGCTAGGAGAGTTACAAACAAGCTCACACACATACAGGTGAAGCTAATAAAAGCGTGTTAATTATTGAATTATAATAGCTATTTATATAACTAGTTGCAAGATGAAAATGTTTTGCATCGTGTATATATGTTACAGTCAATATATGAAATTGGGCATTATATATACTGTCTAGCCGGTATATATATTGCCTGAACTGCTCCGCTATATATGAAATAAGGCACAATTATAAACTGACTAAGCATTATATAAAACGCGCGTAAAAAGTTGGTCAGTTTAATTTTGTTCATTGTTTTTAACCACTAGGAGATTTTATAGTTGTAGTTTTTATCGAGAAGGGCAAGGAAAATCATTGAAGAAGCTATACAGAAGGGGAAGCATTGGGGGAATGGTTATTTTTCCTTCCCCTTCTTGAAAAATTAACGAATTATCTGTTTTAACCAAGACAAAAATTATGAATAGTGGGGGACATCGAAATAATGATTTTATTTGTCTTAGATCAATAATATTTGGGTATAGTTCAAAATACTATCTGTTTATAGATGTAAGTATTGAATAGTTTCACAAACTGCCTGAAAATAAGTACGCAGGATAATACGGCTGACGCTGTTTATATAATGACTAGACTAGACTATTTTTTATATAAACGGTCTGATAAGGGCAGTCTCTATATAAAAGGTCTGCGCGGTATATATACGGCGTCCTTTCACAAATTGACTGTAACATATACCTATACAAGTTTCTTTCTAATTAAGTCGACGAAGACGTTTCATTTCGAATTTATTTTACTTGGTTATTATTTAACGTCGACCTATTTCTACTAGATAGTATCAAAGCCATCCTAGTTTGCTTCTATGGAGATAACCATTACAACAATGATAAAAAGTTCAAATGTCAAGGCATGCTTGTTAAAATAATCACGTTTATTAATTTGTTAATTTTGTCTTTAAAAATAAACGAATCTGAGTCTGATTCACTACCTTCAGACGTTGAAGAAGTTGCAAAAGCAGTTGTAGCAAATTTGCTGCCATATAAATGAAAAGCAGCGTATGAATATTAAACAGCTTATTCTTACTACCAAAAGTGGTTCGGAGTGGAGAAGATAAATACTGAAAAAACGATATCATGCTTATTTTCCATACAAAGCAAAAGTATTCCAACCGTCGACGATGTGGAGTCACTATTCTGTTACGAACAAAATTAACCCATGTCAATAAAAATGTGGATATCAGTTTACAAATTTTATAACTTTTTAAAAAAATAATGCTGAAGGATATCGGCCAAAAAGATCCCCTGTTGGCTTTCCTTTTCTAGAACTTTTTGTAAGGGCGGATGCGATGATGGTGATTCTCATGCAGAAATCGGGAGGCATATTATGGACCCCGAGTGTTCGAGAAGGAGACACTGATACAACTTTAACAATACTAGATGAACCCATACTTCAAATGACTTTGGATATCATGACTCCATGACATTCACTGTGCAAGTGGATTTCATCAAACCATACAGGAAGCAGTTGATGCTCCCAGTTAATCCTGGAGTCATCATCTGGTTCACAGATGGTTCTAAAGCAAACCATGGCAGTGGGGCTGGTATAAACGGACCTAGAAAGAAAATGTTCTTTAGCCTTGGTCGATATAAGTCCATATTCAAAGCAGAAATGATTGCCGCTATATCCTGAATTGATGAGAACATCAGGAGAAGAACAGAAAATTAAAATATATACTGTCAGCCAGGTTTTGCTCAAATCTATCAGCAATCCAACCATTAAGTCTCTACTGGCAAAAAAAAATAAAGAATCCCTTAATAGACTGGCAAGAGAAACACGGTGTCTCTTGTATGGATGCCGGGACATGAGGGGATTGTAGAATATGAATTGGCGGGCCAGTTAGCTGAAGAAGGCTCTAAAGGAGACTTCATAGGTCCGGAACCGTTTTGTGGAATCAAAAAAGGATTGCATAAAGAGGGAAATTCCGGAACTGGCTAGACAAAGAATACGAATTCAAATGGAGGTTTACACAAGGTGACTTCCCATACAAAGAGTTTACTGAACAAGGTAGACGAGGAATTCTCAAAAAGGTTATTGAAATTGAGGAAACATCTATACAAAATGGGAACCCATTTGCAAAAAATGTGAACTAAGGGATGAAATACCTATCCACATACTCTGCTACTGTGAGAATTTACAAGGACTAAAACAGAAGCACTTTGAAGGAAATATTACAGCCATTAGAACTCTCCCAGTTAAACTAGTGGCATATATAGAGAACAAGAAACTTCTGAAATGAAAAGAGAATATATTTGAAATGGTACAAAGATTCAATTCAAGTGCCTGGGCTATTGAGCACAACCCAAACGAATTAATGAAAAAAATTCGGATGGGTAAATCCAAACACTTAACGAAGATAATTATTAACTAATTAAGAAACGAAATCCCCACAACCTTAAGGATCCTTTTTTAAAATGAGGTACATTATTTTACCGAACGGTTATTTTTGGTTTACTTGCTTCCTAAAGTATAAAACTCGGGATTAAAGGACCTTTTTAAAAATACAGGTATGGCCTATGATATTTTACCGCTCAGTTTTCAACACCGCCGAAATCTGAAACTTTGATTTAAATTATTTAAAAAGTCAAAATATAAAAATTCGTTTAAAATTTTTTTATTACAGTTAAAATTATGTTTTCTAATTCATCCACAATAATATTTCCCAATTTGTAAACGGATACGTATTAGAATATTATCGACATAACAGAAAAAATAACATCCAATAATTTAAACATTCACACAACGTATCTATATAGAAATGACGTAATGCTTAAATGAATCACTCAACCATTTGATTTTATCTTTCCTATAATAATAATAATAATCCAGTCAAGGAGGTAAATTGTACGCTTATTAATTCGAAAATAATGGCAGCCGCTTAAAGTAGATTGAATTTTGTTAACGAGGGTGAGTCAAATCCGATAATACAACTTTGGAAGTGTGAACCTTAAAAGGGGTGGGGGGCCCAAAAAGATACCAAAATAAACCTACCTATTGGAAAAATTGCCGGTTTTTGAAACGGAAAGTTCTCTTTCAGTTTTTCTTTAGATATTGGACATGGAAAATTTCTATTTTTACCCAAAAAAATCATCATTCTTAAGCGATTTTTCAAATTTTACGAAAAGTCTGTTTTTGCTTAAAAAAAAGCATATAGGCTTAATTGAAGCCCGTTAAGATGACAATTCAAATGGGAGATATGGCCATTTGAAATAGGCATTTTACTGAATAGATTGTAAAAGTGGACTATTGCATCTTAAATATCTGGGAAATAGTGAGTGACAAAAAAAATAATAAGGAACATTGACTTGGCACAAATCACCAACAATTTGAGACCCATAAGAACCTTTTAACGTATAGCCAAAAAAAATTATGGGAAAATAAACTTTTTTTTGATATTTTTGTATTTAGGCCAAAAATTGAGCGTTTGTAAAAAGTGGTAATGTAAAAATAAATGATTGCAGATCACTTAGCCTAAGAATTAAGTGGGGAATGGGAAAAAATACCAGCGTGGTTCAAACAGAACTGGCTGGTATCTCAATTACCACAAAAGAACTAACCAGAAAAGGAATTTCTGACAAAAACATAACAATCTGCACTGACAGCAGACAAGCCCTATTAGCCTTGAAAAGACAACGTGTTACATCAGGGCTAGTATTAGAGTGCCAACAAGATTTAGCTAACGCCTCGTGCCATCAAGACGTCTCGGTAGATAACAATATTATCCTGAGTTGGGTTAAAGGGCACGACAGGAGTAAAGTTAATCGCATTGCCGATTCTTTCGCCAGGGAAGCCACTGGACTAAAAATTTTAGGACCCAGTGAAACCTAAGGCCTGACGACTTCGACAATTGCGGAACTAGCCAAGCGTTACACCCATGCTCAATCCCTAAAGAGATGGGATGGAATCAAAGGATGCAGTCTTGCCACCTTGGGCGACCCTGGGAAGCTGGAGCCGAAGAAATATTTGGCGATGACCAGGAAAAACTTACGCTTAACAGTAGGATTTCTGACTGGCCACTGTTAACCAAGGAAACACCTCCATACTATGGGGCTAGAGGACACACCTCTATGCAGAATGTGTGAACAAGAAGATGAAACTTCATCATGTCTTATGTGAGTGCCCGGAGTTATCGCCAATAAGAGAGTGTGTGTTCGGTGAGTCTTGGCCTACACCTGCCGATAAAAAGGAGATGTCTCCTAGTGACCTGTCCACCTTCCTGAAGAGGACAGGATGGACGATGACCTAGGAGGACAACTCCTCGGGAGGATGTACAATGGGTCACATGTGGCCTAAGTGCTGTGGGCCTAAACTCACCCTCACCACTCTACAGATACAGAAGTGATTGCTTTAGAATCTTTGTAATATCTATACAATTCTTTCAGTTATTCTTAGTGACTGTCATCATGCCTAATGCGACTATGTAATTTTAAAATATGAGCCCTCAGGCTCAAGACAAAATTGTATTCGAATATCTTCGAGGATTTACAAAATATTGGATATTTATCTTCCATATATGTAGAATCTCATATAGGAGTAACAGTGAGCACTATAAATTAAATTATACAAATATGTCCGAGAGAGAATAGCATACTTTCCCTCCACGAAACGCCCACTTCTCAAGACATTGTCTGTTATTATATAGCTTCCTCTCAGAATGGCTATACTTTTTTTTTCCATCTGCAGATGGCACTGGACAAAACCAAAAGGCCAGGCAAATGTTTTACCTATATTGGATTTTTTGTACTTTCATTATTTTATCGTTTGTTTGTTTGTTTTTTAACAATTATTGTTAGTAGAATTATTGTTAGTAGGTTACCTGAATATCTACATTAATATTACTTTTTTTTTTAATTACTCTTTTATTTTATTATTTTTTGTTTATTATTATTTATTATTATCCATTTTTTTTTTCTATTTTTAATTTTTTTTCCAATCATTCAGGTGTACATATTTTATTTTATAGGTAGCGCTGCTACTCACAGAGTTGTGTTAGTAGTTTTTATATAATGGTATAAGGTATTATAGATTGAATTATCCTCTTGTGTCAGTAGATTTATTAAATTTATAGGAAACTGTAATTGTTGCATACTTAAGTTTTGATAAAGTGTATTAATTTCTAAATTTTTAAGTGGGCATTCCAATATAATATGTTGCGAATCAGCAATTTCATCACATAAACAATATTCGCTATCTAATAAACTAATTTTTTTCCTGTAAGCTGGATAGAGGGCATGATTACTTCTCAGACGACAGATTGTTCTTATCAATTGTCTATTTGTACTATTAATAAACCATGGCTTTCTTCGCACTTTTGGTTGGATGGCCATATAATATTTTCCTTTTTCACTTTGTGAGTAACGTTGTTGCCAATTACGTGTTAGATTTTCCTTCAATATTGAGTACATATCGGTCACAGGGGTTTTCGTTTCTATATTAAGTCCAGATTGTGTAGCTTTTTTTGCTAAACGGTCTACTTCTTCATTTTGAGGTATTCCAACGTGTGCCTTAACCCATGTTAAATGAATGTGTTTTCCAATTGTAACGGCTTTAAGATTAAGTTCAAGGATTTCTAAAATTAAGTAATGGGACTTGACATTGATTTTAAAATTTTTTAGCGATTCTAAAGCACTTTTGCTATCCGTAAATATAACAAAATTATTTTCTGTTTGCTCTAAACATAATATGATTGCTTGTTTGATAGCCAATAACTCAGCAGTATAAATTGACATTAATTTATTTAGGCAAAATATTTGTTTTATATTTTCTTCAGGATAGAGGACAGAACAGCCTACTTTTCCATGTATTTTCGACCCATCTGTGAAAATATGTTGAAAATCTTTCCATTTTGTGTTCATCTCTTGAATGAATATATTACTGGTTATTAATGGGCTCGCCACGCTTTGTATGATTCGAATATGAATATTTAGAGGAGTAAAAAGTGCTTTATAATTTGTTTTCCATATTGGGATATTGTCTGTTGCGTTTATATCCAATATGTATTGTGCCGATAGTATAAAGCTATCTACAAGTATTGGTAACTTTTTCTTGTTCCAATATTTTGAAGTTAGGCCAAGGTTCGTTAATGAACTGATTTTATTAATAATCTTTGCCTGTTTGGCTCTTGAATTAAAAACAAATTTATCACTTAAAAATTGTCTTCTCAGATCTAGTGGAGGCTCACAGGTTTCTATTTCCAGGACGTTAATTGGAGTACTTGACAAATATCCTATACTTATCCGAAGACATTTGTTTTTCAGTTGTTCGAATTTTTTTAGATGGGTCTCTGCAGCTGTGGCGTAAAAAATTGAACCATAATCTATTATTGATCGAATCAGGCTTCTATAAAACAGCAATATAATATTTGGATCAGAGCTCCAGTTATGTTTACTGAAGGTCTTTAATAAATTTACAGCATTTTCCGTTCTTGCTTGTACATAAATGTTCTTTCCAATTTAACTTACTGTCCAAGATTACACCTAAATATTTAAAGCTGGTTTTATGAGGTATCGCATATTGTGAGAAATTAATGATGTTAGGGTGGGTATACCTTTTTCTTGTATATGTTACAGCTGTAGATTTAGATTCAGATATCGACATTCCATTTTTTTTTGACCAACTATGTATTGCTTTCATGACTGAAGAGAGTTGTGTATGACAATTTGAGATGTTTTGGTTTTGTGAATATAGAACGATATCATCCGCGTATTGGAGAATATTTATTTCCTTGGGTATTAATGTTTGCAAGTCGTATGTATAAATAATGTACAATAAAGGGCTTAAGATACTTCCTTGTGGGAGCCCAATCGATGTTTCTCTGGGACATGATAACTCATTGTTTATTTTTATAATTAACTTTCTATTAGAATAGAGATTAAATATGTGTTTAGATAATGTTACTGGAAGTTCTAGACGGCACATTTTTTTACATAATATTTCCAAGTTAACGTTGTCGTATGCTCCTTTAAAATCCAAAAATAAGGCCGTAGTCGATTTGTTGAAGGTAAATGCAATTTGTATGTCTGTTACCAAATTCGCTATATTCTCTTGTGTAGAGCTGCCCTTTCGATACCCAAATTGTGATATTGGAATTAATGAGTTCTTTTCTAAATAATATTCAAGACGGTGTTTAATCAGTCTTTCATAAGTTTTAAAAACACAAGATGCGAGAGATATTGCCCTATACGATTCTGCCTTATTAGGATCTTTTCCTGGTTTGATAATAGGTATAATTAGATACCGTTTCCACATTTTTGGTATTTCAGCCTGATGACACCAAATACTATTTATAATTCTAAGAAGGCTACTCTTTGCGTTTAAATGTAAATGGCTAAGCATAGAATAGTATATATCATCATCTCCAGGAGCAGAGTTATTGTTACTTTTTAGAACCATTTGTAGTTCATTCGTAGAAAATGGAAGCGATGAAAATTCGGTGGTCACAGTAGATATTACTTCCGGTATTGTGTCTAAAATGGAAGTATCAAAGTTTACGCTTGGAGGTGTTATATTTTCGTGAAATTTTGATACCCATTCGCTATCCAGATTTATAGGCTGCTTGTTTTGGAATTTTCTGTTTTTGAAATGATTTACCTTCTTCCATATTTCTTTTAGGGGCATTGATCTATTGAGGCTAGAGCAATATTTTTTCCAACTTTCTCTTTTAATTGTTTTTAAGGTTTTATTTGCTATTGCATTATTTTTTTTATATTCCAGCAGATTTTGTAAATTTGGATCATTCAGATACTTGTACATACTTCTTTTTCTAGCTGTTACTACTTGTTGGCATACGTCATTCCACCAAGGTTTATGTTTCTGAGTGGTCTGATTTATTTTTGATTTTGGGATAGATTGGTCTGATGCATTCTCAATTTTTTCAATGAATTCTTCGTATTCTAGAGTTTCTGTTCTTAGAAACTGATCTCCAGTTTGTAGATAGTAGCAGTCCCATTTTGCTTTTTTTTAAGTTCCATTTACGATTAGTGTACAAATTGCAGGTGTTTGCACCAATCTTTAAGTACTGACCAGTTGAGTAGATGAACAATGTCTGAGGAACAAATAGTGAGGTCGATTGCTGAAGGTGTTTGTATAGAACTGCCAATAAAAGTTGGTGACCCATCATTTAGATAAATAAAGTTATGCTCGTCCAATGCCTTCAGCAAAACCTTTCCATTAGTATCTGTATTCGGTCCACCCCATGCGATGTTATGTGAATTAAAATCTCCCGTAATTATTAATGGTTTAGGATAACTTTCAAATAACTTTTCCCATTGTTTATCAGTGATTGTTGTTTTCGGTGGGATGTATACAGATACTAACGTTAAATATGTTTTATTATTACATTTGATTTCTATTGCCTTTTGATTTACGTTTACTATATTATATTTATTGGTTAATTCTTTGTAAATAATATTTGTTCTAATTAAAATTGCAGTACCACCTCCTGATCTATCAGGCCTATCATCTCTTACTATATTATATCCACTAAAATTAATGTATTTATTTGATGGAAATCGTGTTTCCGAAAGGCATGCGATATCTACGTTCTGTTCATCTAGTAAATATTGTTACGCAAGCTACTGCAATAATATTCTCACTTAGTGCCCCCAGTGAAATCCCCGTATGAGACGACTATGGCTCCTCCGCCCAAACTTCGAGAAACATCCAGAACACCGGGGTGCGTCCGCCAGAATATCGAGAATATCCAATGCGCCCGCGAAAACGCCGAGATACTTCGAGAATTACGGCGTGCGAGTATAAATAGGCCACCAGCTTCGCTGCAGGCAATTAGTCAATCAGTCAGTGTTGATACCGAAGGAAAGTAATCGCGCATCGATAAAGTGTTTATTAAGTGACTCTCATATAAATTATAATTAGTGTGTTTAGTGTATGACATAAATTATTAAATAAGGACTGAATTACATATAAATCTGTAAATATAAATTAATTGTAAATATAAATTAGAATAAACGTTACAATATATTGTATTGTGTCTGTTTGAAATAGCTGATTTGCAATTCCACTGACACAGAGTTATATTTTTATACATTTGTTTTAAATTGATTGAAATTAAAATTAGTTTTTATCATTGCTTCAATGTCAGATTCTTGTATTTCAAAATTTTTATTTTTTATGGTATTAACAACCGATAATATAATGTTTAATATTGTACTGAGAAAATCATTTGATTCCCTAGCATCGTCAGATTGATGAGTTTTATTATTGATGTTTGATTGATACTGATGATTTGTTAAAATTCCACCCTTTTGGGAGGGAATATTAGTAGGTGATAATATTTGATTACGTTGTTGTATGGTGGGATCCGGAGAGGTGGATCTTATTCTTTTATATCCTTGCTGAATTGTTTGTTGTGTTTTTCCAATGATTTCTTCAGTGCCGTATTATAATTAGCTGGTATCGGTAATATGGTTGATTGAGAAGGGGGTGGAAAGTATGAGTTCTGGGATAGAGTTGACGACTTTTTGTTGATACGCTTCTACTTCATAATGTACTTTGTTTATTACAATATATTTTGGCAGGTTTTGACATTTAAAGGAAATCATTATGGTACTGGTTGGTTTAAATATTGTTTCCCCATTTACATTTTTAATTCTTCTGTTCATTCTTTTTACGAAATCAACTTCAAATTTGATGTGATGATCAAAGGCTGTAATTCTTTTTTTCAAGTATTCTTCTGTTAGATCCAAATCTATTTGTTTTACTATACCTTGTCTGAAAATCATGAATTTAGGGATGTACGCGTTCAAGTCATATTTTTTTAATGCTGATGAATTTAATTAAAAATATTTGAACTAGCATAATCTTTCATAATGATCCTAATTCTGTTTTTACCAACCGACTGTATCTGTTTAATTTTTTTATATATATCTCCGTGTTCATTGAGAATTATTTCTCCTATTTTTATTGCATTCAATTTGGCCTCAAAATCTGGTCTATTATTTTCAATATAAATGTGAAATGGCCCGATATCAGTTTGTTGATAAGAATAAACTGTACGAACCTGTTTTTGTCCGAATTCTTGTTGAACTTGAATGTTTTTGGGACTGGATGAGGGATTATTATTTTTTGTACTTACCGGTTCATTATTAGTATTTTTTAAATTACTTTTTGCCTTTTCCATGTTTTTACAAAGCGTGTTTACATCCATTATTAAGTTTAAAGGGTTAATGCTAGGTTGCGGCGGTATAATTCTGTTGTCATCTTCGATGTCGGGGGGATCGCCCCCGCTATCCACGTCCATTTTTAAATGAACAAAACTAGTGTTTTAACTAACTATAATTAATATAATAAATAACTATCACTTAATCAACTTTATCATACACAGTGAGACCGGTATCAATAGGAACCTATTCGTACGGGAGCTAAGCATGAACTGTGAGAATGGCTATACGGAACATAATTATTTGCCGAAACTTTAAATACAATTCTGAAGAGCCGGCAACAAGCCAACATGGCTGCTAAAACAAAAGAATATCTAAAATGGCACCAACTAAGTCAGTCAGTTATTTATGTCCGCGGTCCACTGTATCGTTAAAATGATTTACAACAGTATTTATACCCGCCACTGGTGCCGTAACTTGTGTTGTGTTTCGATGTGTAGAGCAGTATTTTATTACAACTAGGTTTGTTTTGATTATAAGTATGGCATTTAGGAGACGATTTGAAACGACAGTTAAATATGAACTATCGCGGAAATCTAATAATTCATAAACGATATATGCAAGCAATAGTATTGAGAAAATCTCTTTTCACATTAACTTTAATAGTATACGATAAATAGTTGCTAAGAGAGCGAATCAGATATCAGGTAATTTAATATAAGAAGCAATGATTCATTTTGATTGATTTTTCAAGGTAAATTGGTTGTTAGGAATTATCAACATGTCTTTTTAATTCGAAATGTATATAAAAAGTAGATGGGTACTAGAAAACTTTTTAGATACTCTGTAACTGGTCAGAAACAATACATTCACTCGAAACAGTTGGACTGTTTCACCTGCATGAGCCCCAAAACGTTTAAAATTTGACCACGCTTTATGCTTCTCTAATTCACGCAAACATCTCATGATCACGTCATGGCATTTTTAACGTAGGAAGTAGACAATATATTTTCAATTCATCAATGTACCACCAACAGAACTCATCGCTTTATTGTATTCTAAATATAAACCGGCAGATTCATCACATTGGGAGAGGTCTATTTTGAAAAGCGATATTATTTATAGAGAGCGTTGCAAGATATTGCAGTAAGCGCAAAGATCTGGCAATCGCGAGAAACGTTCGCCAATACGTTAGTTAAAGTCAGCTTAGATTTAGTATTATTCATTTTTGGTCTAAATTTTATCGAAAAAAATATTGAATTGTCATTATTCGCGCATTTTCCCCCACCATTCTCAAACAGAATGCTGGTCTTTCGTTGTTATTTTCTGCATCTAATTTGCAGTAGGGATGCGCGATACGATTCCAAAATTCTGGTGTATCGATACTTTTACTTCCGATACTCGATATTTTGTATCGATACTGTGCCTTTCGATATATTCCAAGTATCGATACATTTGTACTGTATCGATCGACCTTGCGATCCGGGATTTTTAGTGGTAGCGGCGAGTGTGACGTCATCTACCATCTACCAACAAAAGCAAATATAATCTCGCAACCGTTATTCGTCGTTTGCAGTTTACTGTAAAATGAATATATGACGATTCGGTTGCTTTATAGAAGATCGGATTTTGTATTTCTTAAGGAACTCTGTAAAATTGTCATCCGTCAGCTGAACCGTTGTGTGATTGTGAATTCCTGGAATGGCTTAACGAAAATATTATTCCAACGAAATAAATTAATAAACCAGGTAATTTAGTTGATAGCTAAAAGAAGAATAATGTTTCGTTGTTTATTTAATTCATTTCATCACCACATTTTGCTTTTTGAATAGAACCGCTGGCAGCCCTAAAATCTCTGATCGTTTACGTATCGATACAGTAACATTCGATATTGTATTGTATCGATACTTTACGTCCTGATCAGTATCGATACCTAATATCGATACTTTCATGTGTATCGCGCAACCCTAATTTGCAGTTGCGTTCCACACAGCACGTCATACATTGTTTCCATATATTGTAACCGTACCCGTCGGTTATTCGTGACTTTGGCGCTAGAGTGGCCACTCGAGACAGATGCCGGTATGAGACTCTTCTCAAGGGTGGTTCTACTCCATGTTAGTGCTGCACTAGGTTTGTCAGAAGTTGTCAGACTATAAGAAGCTTTATGGCGCCACTACCTTTTAGACGTCGACGAAAGAAAAAAATGAATTTAAACAAAAAGAAAACTAAGGTGAAAAAGGTAGAAACACCTTGTAGAAATTAAATTAATGTATTTATTAAAGAAATTGAAAACTTACTTTAGCCCGGACACGATCCCCTACAGCTCTTATAGCCGGGTGAATAAGGAATTAAGACATTAATTTTATTCTGCCAATGAATTGGACAAAATGATCGGTATGCACTTCTGGTACTTATCTTAAATATCTTCTCCGGGAAGGAGGCGCAGAGAAGTGGACCTGGAGGTATCTCAGTGGTTTTCAGAGAGGTCCTTGAGGTATCTTGTTGGTGTCTTTGAACTAGCGATATCTTTGAGGTATCTTAGTTGTAAACGGTATACTAGTTCTCAACGGTATACTTAGTTCTTAACGGTATACTTAGTTCTCAACGGTATACTTAGTTGCTGTGCTTACCACAGCAATTTAGATAAGAAAGATAGAAAAACCGATCAGAATTGAAAGACATCTGGAACCCAATTCTTGACACCACTCGCTATCGAGCGAATTCGCAGCACAACGAGCAGTAGTTAGCGAAGACTTTACTACTATGCAATTCTTGAGGTGATTAGTTAGGGGCGTCCTTAAGCGAAGGAGAAATTTGGCAATGCCGTGAATAAAGCGTTCGCTCTTCTTGACGTTGTCAAAATATTTAAGTTTTATGGTTATGTTTCATGTATATCTGTTTAAAAATATTGTAAGGAATGGAACCAAACATTATAAATAATGAATAACGCGGACGCGGAGGAAAAGCAAAAAAAATAATGTTGGAATATTTGTAAGGGAAGGATTAACTATACGCGCGCTATCACTTATCACTTTCAGTATACAGTTGGTCCGGTGAATATTTTCCCATGTATGAAATTATTTACATACTACTTTTTGTAGTACGTCTCTTTTCTACTCACAAAATCTAACCCCCGAAATGAAACCGTTTGTTCCATTACAACATAATATAACAGACAGAGATAGCCATATGATGAATGTGGGTGATTTGATTAGGTGTAACCCACTCAACAGAAGTTCTGTGGTTTAACCGCGAACTTGTATATTGACAGACCAAAGACTTTGTTTACATTTTTATCCATTCCTTTGCCCCTTGCATATACATTTATTTCAAAAACAGTTGTTATAACGACTAACTTATACCTGAGTGTTCGAATTATTGTGGTAAGTAAATATTATTTATATACTTTTTATTTATTTACTTCGCAATGAAAACTAACCTTAAATTGACATTTCATTATGATTCTGGATAGAACTCCATCAAACTGAATTATATGAAACATATTTTGCTTCCACCAATGTAGAAAATATTGAACTAATTTTCCGAAAGACCAGAACTATTTATGAATGGTTTGTATTTTTAGAATATGCCTGGAAAAACGGTGAATTCGCAAGCACAGGAGCTGGTCTTAAATGTGTTGGAGTATTTTGAGTTAGAAAAAAGAAATGGAGGATCTTTGGAACCACTTTCATGTGTTCAAGAGGTAACATAAATATTTAAGTGCATGCTTGTTTAGCAATATACTTATTATTAATCAATTTTTTTATGTTAGAGGGTAGCTGCTGCTTTGAAAATATCTCGACGGGCCGTATATGCTATAAAAAAAAGAAAAGAATCCAATTCTTTCAAGCCCAAGCAAAAGCAGAACTCGTTCTAAAACTAAAACAACTGATCTACCTGAGGGAGCTAAGATGGCAGTATGGAACACATTATATGATATGTACCAACAGAGTAAATATAAATTTATTTAATTAGAATTTTTTAGTAAAATGTAGGTGTAGGTATTTTGTAATGAGTATTCAAATCATGGTATATTCAAGAAAAATTTAGGAAGGTATTTATATAGATTTTGGTAGTTTTGTGACTACATTACAATTTAATTCAACTATTAAATTTACCTTATTTTTGAACAGTCAAGGTTAAACCATTAATGAAATGAACAAACATAATATCATTAAAAATATAGTATTTGTTCAAATTGAATCTGTACTATAATTTTTGTTTTTGTTTTAGAGAAGCATGTTACTTTGACTACCTTAAATTGTAAATTGAGGGGAAAGCGAAATTGTATCTATTGGCAAAACATCTCTGAGCACTTTGTTAACAACATTGGGATTCAAATATAACAAAGATGACAATCGGAGAGCTTTAATGGAGTAGACCAGTATTGCAGCCTTGAGAGCCAATTTTCTGCGTAAATATATCGAAAACCTTTCAAGTACTCACCCAAGAGAACTTGTATTTTTGGATGAAACATGGATCTATTTGAAGGGAAATAAAACAAAATCTTGGCAAGACAACAGCACTAAAAGTGTACGTAAACCAGATGGTTATGATGGTAAACGTTTTATAATTGTCCATGCTTGTTCTACCAAAGGATTTGTCTCTGAAGCAAGTTTATTATTCTGTTCAAAATCTAAAGTATCTGATTACCATGGAGAAATGAACAATGAAATATTTATGAAATGGATAAGTACTCAATTTATTCCCAACTTAGAAGAGCCATCTCTTATTGTTATGGATAATACTCCATATCATAGTGTTCTTTTAGAAAAGCAACCTTCTACTAATTCGACAAAAAATGAGATTGTTACATGGTTGATAACAAACAACATCAAGTTTGATACAAAACTTACAAAACCTGAATTGCTACAAATTGCAAAAATGAATAGAAAAGAAAACGTGTATATAATTGATGAGTTACTACGAGAACATGGTCATGAAGTGCTGAGACTACCGCCATATCAATGTGAATTCAACGCTATTGAATTAATTTGGGCAAATTGCAAGTCATATTATAATAAATATATTGGTAAAGATGGCTGTTCAGATAGTTCTGTTATAAATATGTGGAAAGAGGCACTGGGACAATATAATCAACAAATTTGGGAAAAATGTGTTAGACATACCCATGAAATAATACAAAAGTGGTATGCCCGAGAGCAGAATATAGTTGATATTAGCATTCAACCAATTACAACAGATATAAATACTGGTGATAACTCTGATTCTGACTATGAGGAAAAATAAATAAAATCTATTGTATATAGGTATATGAGTCTTAAATATACATATTTAAAATATTAATTATTTATTTTTACAACCCAAATAATTTTTATTTTTCATTGTTGAACTGTATGGGTGGGACGGCCCAATAGTAATGGTTGCCAGCCATAACCCTAACAGGGCAATACTGATTTGCAAAGTTGCTACTGAGGAAGTTGTTATTAATACCAACTCTTATGCAAGTAAATTTGCTTAATAGCAAGTTTGCAGAATAGCCCCATAAAATTCTGGAATACTAACAGTTTTTCAAACTAAAGGTTTAGGTAGCATATTGCTAAATGGCTGTAAAATATTTACAAATATCTATTACTCCAGCTTCAATACAATAATAAATAACGTTCACCGTCATTTTAGCCACATCCTAGTTAAACCATCAATCTACGACCTACGTGTTACTTAATGTATTGATTTATTGCATTTGTATATGAATGATGACGCATGGGAAAAGATTCACCGGACCAACTGTAAATATAATCTATACAAAAATGTGATCGCTGCATAACGAACACTATCAAGCGAATACGCAAAGCAGAGATTGCTCAAGAATAGTATTTTAACGATTTCGTTAGGAAGCGAGTAACTTTGAGTGTTGCGAACGGTCAAGAATTTGGGTCCCGGCATGTTCGCGGGTTGGTGATTGGTCAGATTATGTGGATATTTTAAGATGAGTGAAATATTCAGTTATAATATCACAAGAGCATAGACAATATTCGATTATTCACCGAGTCACGAGACGTATTTGGCGAAACATCACGAGAGCGCAGCTCGAGTGGTGTTTCGCGAAATACGTCGAGTGAAGAGGTAAATAATCGAAAAATATTGTCTATGCTCGAGTTGGTATTCGTTACGATTATATGACAAATAATATTCTAATTTTTTTTATTGATTAATATTAATATTGAAGGTACAATTATTATAATACATATTTGATGTATTGTTGTTTTCGGAATTTGTAGTAGAATTAACTGACATTTCATTGAGCTTGCCCGTTACTATGGAAATGATCACAATATGGCAGGAGGCGAAACACCAAAACGATTATATCACGTCGTATATTCACGGGGTATATTCACTTATCCATACGTCGTAACTAAGGGAAATTCAAGGATTGTATTGGTTCATTAGAACATGAGTTATATAATCAAGATAATACAAACTGTCTTTGGTTTACGATTAGTCATGTTATACGGAAATTTCAAGATAAGTGAAATGGTCAAAAGTATTTCACTTCTGAATAACTACTTCCAGATTTTCAAAATGATCAGAACCTCTAATTATACTCTTTCTAAAGTAATTGTGAAGAGAGATATTTTTAATCCAATTGAAGGCAAACGCCGCCCTATAGCGTGCGTATATATTTTATAATTTATAATATTGCCGATTGCCGCGATAGATCATCTCGATCTGTCATTTCAAATGGTCTCCAAAATTCCATATTAAATAAATTATATTCATATTTATCCACAATCACATTATAATTGGAGTTTTATGCACCCTTATGAAGCATATAAAGTACCACTTTATCCACTAGTGGAATAATCAAAAATACAATCTTAATTACATTTTAGTTATTTATTATTAATATTAACATCAACATTTATATTAATAAGCAAATCCTAAGTGTTTCATTTAAAAAAGTAATATGAGTAGATTCCACAAAGTAAGGGTCCAAACAGTAAATTCAATTTCCTTTTTTGCTTGATCATATTTCAGTTCGTTTCCTTTAAAATTCTGTTGTGGAAAATATTGGGTTGGCCTCGAAAAAGGCAGCCTATTTCATATAATTTGGATTAGCTCCATAATTTGAAGACCATCTGCTTCAAGATATTTTGTCTTATTTTTTGTGACTGGAAAACATGGAAAAGTCAAGGAATTTTCTTGAACTGGAGAGTCCGAACCCTGTAATAACAAGCTTGTAGTTATCAACGATCTCAAAAACGCTTAAGATATTTAACATTTTTTAACTTGAATTTTTCATCATTTTTTCAACAACCCTATACAAAAAAGAAGTTTTCGACGTCATAAATTACCTTGATGTCCTACTGATCAACCCGACAAGATGTTTATTATTTGCTATTGGGGATGTTCACACAGAATTTTCAATATGAAAGTCTGCACCTGTCAATTGTTTATTAAAAAAATTTATATCTCGATAAGTATGAATTTTAGATATAGGGTATTCTGCTCAAAGTGACATTAAAATTTTATGTAGAATCCGAAAAGTTAATTATATACAGGGTGTTACATTCAAAATAACAAAGTTGTCATTGACTTTCGGTATAACCGAAAGTGACATGTATGTCAAAATATTTTCCATAAATTCGCCATAACTTTTTCTCCATCTATGCCAATTTGTTATGCCCCACGTTGGGCACCAGGATTTATTCCTTTATAAACAAATTGTAATTACCCCAACTTGTCTTGTTTCACTTAAAGGCCACCCACCATCAACGGTAAGTTTGTCGACCACTCGCTTCTATGATATTCTGAATACTGGCTCAATATCATTCACTTACGTTTATTTCTATTTCATGCCTTCATCTTTCACCTTCCATTTCAGCTTTCATCTTTCACCTTCTATTTCAACTTTCACCTTCCATTTCAACTTCAACCTTCAACTTTCAACTTCCATTTCAATTTCAACTTTTCCTTCATATCCATTTTTCACTCTTCTGACTTTAATTCTTATTTTGGGATTCGACTGGTTTTCACATCGTTGAGGAATATTCAAGATCCACCTTCTCATTTGGCCACCCAATATCGGCTTAATGGTGATTGGAACCTTCTAAGAATCTGTGTGGACCCCTGGATCATCATAGGACAATTGGTACCCCGATCTACACGTGCGCGGACTATACTTTTGTTATTCAACCCCTATACACGTCCTAACCTTTCGCAAGTGGTTATCCCAGGTAACATAGGTTCAAGTAAATCCCTAGGACTTCTTTCCGACAACTTCGCATTCTACCAAGAATAAATTTAACAGGATTTTAATTGTACATTCATACCTTTTTAAATATTTACCTTCAGTAATCTTTGTATATACGATATATTAATTCTAAGTAAATCCTAAATACTGTGAGTCCTAGGTATGCATACTTTGGGTGATTTTCAATAAATTCATATTGTATATTATAATTATATTCATCTAAACTTTTCTCAAATTTGCACGTGGTTATAATTTTAGACATAAGTCAACGCCAAATTTGATATTTGAAGTTTAAATATATCGGTGGTTCTCACCATAGATAAACCACGTGTTCCCTAGCTTCATTTCGTAAGAGCCCCTTTTTGTGAGTACCTTCATTTATATACTTGAAATCTGTATGGCCTACCACCTGTTAGGTAAAACAATAATATTTATTAACCATATATCTACATAACGCGATAGTTTTATTTGTCCCCTTAAGAACCCCTTCCTTAACCCTGAGATATTCAAAGGGGTGGTTAATATCTTTATTTATACCCTTTCACTGTTTAACATCTTTTATAACTGGTGTTATAAATGTTCACTAGTTTTCTAAGAACTTCACGAACTAACAGTATACGGAAATAAGTAAAATATTTGTATAGTGAGCTCAGGAATTTTAGAAAATATATTTGACAACCTTGCATTTTTTTCATGTCTTCACATTTACTTTAGAAAGAGTATAACACTAATTGTTATTAGCCCTGTATAAAGCACATGATCTACATTCTGTTCTGACGTAATGTTAGTAATATCTTGAACTTGAATTTTCAAGAATATTCATAATTTATTCAGTTCTATCTTCTTAGCGCTACTGATATGAACATAAATCGTTCGTAAAGCTAAATTAATGACATCATTCGGTATATTTATATAATTTACCTACGATTGTTGTCATTATTTGCACTGAGTATATTAAAAAAAAGAAAGGTTTAATTGGGTATTATTAGTATTTGGAAAGTTTCTGCGACTAAAATTAATATCTCGGGATAATTTACATGTACAAATCCAGAGAAAATGAATATATATATCGATTTCACCGAGTATCAAGGTTATATCGACGTCTATTTAATAAACGATTAATCACATATATGATAAAATGAATTGTTAATCTAATTGGACGTCAGAATAATTAACATGAATGTCATTTTTCCAATTTCATGGACTAGTACAAAGCAAATCTCGATTAGTTACAAATAAATTCATAATTATTATTATGGCCGGTTCTACAAGTAACGCATAAATTCATTATTAGCTAAGTAAACAATAATATTAGAAATTCCCGAAACAGGTCGATTTTAGATTTTGAATTACTGTTTTTTTCAAATTATAATCTAATATACAGGGTGAACCACCTTCGTGTGATGACGGCATCATCATTTTTTTTAAATGGAACCCCCTATTTTTCCAATTTCCGGATTTCCCTTGCTGAGCCGATTCCAAAAATGTACAACACGTTGCTACAAATTGGTACGGGGAGGGCAAAAAAATCGACCTGTTTCGGGAATTTTTAATTTTATTATTTATTTAGCTAATAATGAATTTATGCGTTACTTTATGGACGCACATTTTTGCCCACCCTGTAGCAATTTGAAGCAACGTGTTATACATTTTTGGAATCAGCTTAGCAAGGGAAATCCGGAAATTGAAAAAAAAGGTTCCATTTAAAAAAAATGGTGATGTCGTCATCACACGAAGGTGGTTCACTCTGTATATTAGATTATAGTTTGAAAAAATAGTAAATTAAAATCAAAAATCGACCTGTTTCGGGAATTTATTATTTAATTGTTTATTTAGCTAATAATGAATTTATGCGTTACTTTATGGACGCAATGTATACACTTAGGAAGTTAAATTTTACTGATTGTCAAATGGAGAAATGTGGTCATTTAAAAGAACATTTCACAATATTTCGTTGACTCTGCATCTGGCCTTAGGGATTTAATAATAAAAAAATCCCTCATTGTATATACAGTGAACCCTAACAGATTCGTAGCCGGTAAAATTTAGATACTGAAACATAAATTAAATTTATTTTGTAAAAAAAATCACATTTTTAAAAACAGATTTAACTGTTGAAACATACAGGGTTGCCCACCGTATATGCTTTGATTTATTTCATATAATTGGCAGATGTTATCAAAAAATGTTTCAAATAAAAAAGATGTATTTTAATAATGGTCCCATTTTAAAAACATTTTGTACTATACAGGGTATCTACAAAACAGTGGAAAGTATCAAAGATACATTTTTTAAATAATATCTGATATGAAATTGAAATAGAATCGAAAAGGAACAAAGTGAGTAAGTACATGAACTCTGACTGTCGATAAAACGAAAAAGCTGGCAGTAAATAGACGTACATTATTCACCAGTGAATAATAGGTGTGGATAATGAACAAGTCACATGACACCCACGGATAAATAGGACCTATATTGAAGGTTATTTATATATAAATGTTACAATATATTTAAAAAATTTCACCGCGGCCAGGATTCGAACCTTATGCTTAGGTACGATTCTTCATTTCACGAACTCAGACCTTTAAACCATTCTGCTACGGAGACATTTATAAAAATTTATCAAGCTGTTCAATACAAGGTGTGGCGCGAAAAGTTTTGATTAAAAGTATATATATAGCGGATACAGTTGTTAAAAATATGAAATAACGAAGCTGTAGTTTTTGGATGACGCTGAGTTCAAATATAATACTATTTTAAATGAAACTAACTGTTTCTAATTAATTCCACTATTTAATGAAAAAGTTGATGAAAATTCTAAAAAAATATTGATAATTATTTCGATATTTGCATATCATCGTCAGAATGACTGAATAGACAAAGTAAGGGTCCAAACAGCAAATTCAATTCAAATAGTTATAATCTTGTCCTGAATGTGGCACTTCCGGTTATACCGGAAGTAGACGCCAACTTTGTTATTTTAAATAGAACCTAACATTTTTTATTTTATTTTCGAATTCTACATGAAATTTTAGATAAAATTTGTGCACAATGTCCTATACCAAAAATGAAGTTTTTTTTGAAAAAATTTCGATTTTTTGAAAAACTTTGAAAAAATCCTAGTCCACATTTAATATCGAAGCTAGTGACGTGAAATTGTAACCGATAAACATCACGCGCTTGCCCGTTAACTCCCTATTATTATGCCCAACTCATTGATATTTCATACATGGTGTTTGAAACTTAGCCGCCAACATGCACTATTTAAATCATTTATAAGTTGCTTACTTTAAGAGCGCGCTCCCAAATTAGACAGCTCAAAACAGTTGGCACCCCTGACTTGCAACAAAATTTAGGTCATTTTGTAAACAACAAATCTAAAGAACGCAGTAAAATTTAGTGTTGAAATTTTAACACAATATAACTTGGACCTTTGTCTTGGGGATCAGGTATTTTGGTTAAGTTTTATATTGTTATAAAAAAGATATTAGCCATTATGTGATGGTATGTTCTTGACAGTTTTGACAATTTGTGGTCACCAATTTGAACGCCAAGATCTGATCCCCAAAAGAAAGCCTAGAGAATTCCATTATGAAAATATGAAATCTCAAATCATTGTATTTTTTGAGATTTGTTGCATACAAAATTTTGGAAACGAACATTAGTTCAGACGTTGTACCGTCTTGATGGATGGCGCTGTATGGAACTTCAATGACAGATTATGACGGTTTTGTGTCCATAAAAATATTTCAAATTATTTATTATTGTTTATAGCATAGCTTGTCAGTATTTGTAAGTGGTTATAATAAAATAATCTTCATGCTGAAAAAGTAAATTTGTGCTTCGTAAATGCTCTTTATATTTACTCCACATGTGCTCCATTACAAGTAACGTGTTTAGTGCCTATAGGTGTGAAATAAACCACAAATATTTTTAGCTAAGTACTGCTAGTGATCCCACAAAAAAGTGCCCTATATTTATTGATCCCCAAATCGGGGCCTTTTGGTTCCTCCGGGGACCTGTACACAACCATAGACTGCATCAGCATTCATACATCGGCCACCCGAGTTAGTGAGAAAAACTACATTGCTAATATTAGTAATAAATGACTTCTACTAACTGACCAAAATAGACATTTCGTATCCTATTCTATACTGTTGTAATCTTTTATTTTCGAAACACAGGAATAAAAATTTTATATATTTTTGATCTTCAATTTTTCCAGGTGATGTATCGAAATGTTATTATAAATACTTTTTGCAGTTTTCCTCCAGTTTGTAAAGAACGAACATGCCTGTTTTTCCATTGACTCTTCTTAATCTTAATTATTCAAGTAAATTATACCAAAAATGTCTTCTTTTATTGAAAACAAAAACAAATTATTTAGGCAATCTTTTTGTTTAATTGTAGTATTACAAATTTGAAGTACAGAGTAAGTAGGCAGTTTTTATATTAATTATAATACAGAAAGAAATGCTAATTAATTAGGTAAATTATAAAAATGTTTATTATAGCAATAAACAGACATGTCTGCTTTTTCAATGATCCTTATTAATTATTCAAAAAAAAATCACAGCAAAAATAGGTGTATGTATGTTTTTATTGAAAAGAAACAAATCAAAAATATTCTATAAAAATAAATAAAATTATTATTACATTATGTTTAATGTATTTGTCTTCATATTTATTAGTACATAGCAACTGAAGTTCATCTTCCATTTTTCTCTACCATTTCTCCTCAGAACAAAAAGAAAATAAAAAGTTTATAAAATTATCCATTTTTTACGATTCTACACTCACAAAGGGGTGGTGACACCCATCGACATACTGAAGTCTTGATCCATATAGCAGAGTGAAAGACTGAAAAAAAAACAATTTAATTCTAAATACTCTAAATAAATATTTTTACTAACAAAATCATTTCAAACTCATTTCTGCAAAAGTTTTAAACAGTCCATTTTATCAGAACTGTAAATGAAATAAAAAAATTAGATGTTTCTTCTAAATAGGTGTTGACATTTTTTTACTTACTGAATAGTTATAGCGAACACTGCTATATGAAAATTATTTGGACCTGTGTCACTTGTCAGTTCTGAAAATGAAAAGAAATTAGATTTTTGTAAACAAGTCTTGTTAGTGTTTTTACTTACGCATTAGTATCGGCATCCATACCTTTGCCCTAATTTTCTGGATTCTGTCTTGCCAGACTTCTTTTTCTCATATTCTGATATTGCTTGCTTGATATAAGGGGGGTCAATGCATTTTTATCCTTTTCCTATTTGATTTCTGATTATTTCAGGAGCTATATACATTCTGTATAGAATTGATTCAGTTTCAGACGCTTTTCGGCCCATATTTTTCTATCTATCTCAATTTCCTGTATATATAGATCTATATTATCGCAGATATACACAACAAAGTAACATCTGCTACTATTAGCACAACACAACCCCGTTGTGTTGTGACTATTAGTTATTTTGGTGTATTCTTTGGTTATATTCTGGTTATATTCAATTGCCCGCCGATTGCTCCTGGATCTAAAAACACACGCTACCCCTACCCAGTCGAATTTGTTCGTTTTTTGCACAATAAACGTAAATGTTTGGAATTCACATAGTTGCCACAACTATAAAAATAATGTTGAATTTACTAACCTAGTTATTGTAACGAGAAAATAATAATGAAAAACCTACAATTATCTGAAATGAAACAATAACAAAATATAAGCACATACTTACCTGATATATTTCTATTTTGGAAACCCAAAAATTAATCACAATTTGCCTTATGACTAATACACAAATACACTCTAGGTACGAAGTCGAATATCGAATTTTGAAAACATAAGATACCTAACATATAGGTAAAATGGTCACTATATAGATATTGCAAGTACGTAAAAATATACCTAATATCTTATGACGTGCAGACGTGCATAGATTTTCTTAATAAAACATTTTTTCTCCTTGTTTGAGGATTTTCGTATAACATGGCAACATCGGTTGTGAATGCAGCATTCTGTATTTTACGATTTTACTTGGCTCTTTTGGATTCTAAAGCTTCGATGCCAAATGTAAAAATTATCCCTAGAAATCCTTACAATTTAATAATCATCTCCATTATGACGATAAAAAGAGATGAGGATGGTTATCTAGTTTTTAGTTTGCCATAGGTAATAATAATTGTTGAATAAAATTAATGAATGAGGTAGGTAACATTACATTTTAAAAAATTTCGAAGCATAAATGTGTTGTAGGTAACTTTGTCTTGTCAATATACCTAGTCGAAATTACCTTGCAAATTAATTGATTATATAAGCATTTAAAACAATGAAAGAAAATAAGAACCCTAATAATTATTATTAAAGGATGACTTAGTAATAGTGTTAGTTGTTGATTAGAAAAATATTGTAAAACAAAGGAAGTCTAAAAAATTAATTTCGTCTACCTACTCTAGAAATGGCAATAGCGCTTCTTCGACTTGGTAGAGTTGAAATATCTGAGCTTTATTTATGTTTCCCTTCAATCTGTTTTCTTATTTTATCAGTAGGTACAAAGTTATGTGGCTTCAAATATTTTTGAAATGAGGGTAGGTCCGTAAAATGGGTAAAAAAAGTTTCTAAAATGTTTTAGCGAAAAGCTCGGTCAAATTCAGTTCCTTTTTGTATAAATATATTTTAAAATAAGTAATCTTTTAAAAACGAAAAGATGTTTAGAATTAAAAATAACTTTCAAATAGGTATTCAATATTGTTTATTTAGATCAAAAAAATAATTTTTTCGATATTTTCTGTGAAATAAAAACATTTTTGATGTAAAACAATGTGTTAAATATTTGGAAGTTATTTTGAATTCTAAACATCTTTTCTTTATAATTTTTGAAATTGTCCAAAATAAATGTACCTACCTACCTACTTGAGACTCTTGAGCAAAAATCACATCAAATTTAAATTTTGATATTTATGGATATATTATACCTAGTTTATTTCGTCTTCAATAAATTATTTAAAAAAAATGAAAAATGGTCCGTAATAATTAATAATGGGTTGTAAGTTATGTTGTATATATTATATCTATAGGTAACCTATCACGTGAAAATATTCACAAGATTAGCTTTTTGCAGTGTTTTTTCATTCAGATAATTCCAATGGATTTTTGTTAGGTCGGCTTGGTTTGCTTTGTATTTTATCATTAGGTACCTTATACTTACCTATTTCTCAATAAATGGAAATTATAAATCTCGATATACCTATAAAACTTGAAAATATAGAGAAACGACGATAATGATTGGAATATTATTTTAATTTCAAAATTAACCTATAAAAGTACAGAAAAAAATTAAAGAAGTAACGAGAATACCTATAGGTAAAATAAACATACTAGCTGTTGAGTAAAAATAGCAAATAAATGAAATCATAATTTACCTATTGCGATTAAAAATAAAAATATTTGCTGGCAGAAATTGTGTTTTTTTGAAACCGAAATATCGAAACAGCTGATCCGGAGAGAAGTTTGTTTGAATCGTGAAGAGCTTAGATAAATACAATACTTTATACCACTGGCGGATAGCGACACCGATTCTATTTTGGCTCTGAGCTTTCCGCATGCGCAAATTCGTGTCAAACATAACATAACCTAATGACGTCATCAATTTGATGGCGTAAATGAGAAGCGGATATTTCCCACTTTGCATTCCACGATTGGTCGTCTCAAGGTTACATGAATTTGAAGCTTGTGTTAAATTGGTTAAAACTTAAAACAGATATTTGATTAATTTATCGAGAAGGGCAAGAAAAATCATATATAAGCCATCTTTCAACACTGTATAGCTTCTTCAATGATATTCCTTGCCCTTCTCGATAACTTAATCAAAGATCTGTTAACACAAGCGTCAAATTTGCGCATGCGGAAAGCTCAGAGCCAAAGTAGAATCGGTGTCGCTATCCGCCAGTCTTTATACCTATACGGTCAAGAGTGGAAAGACAAAAAGAGAGAGAGAAAATAAGTTGCATAAATAAAAGCCGATTCGGTACTACTAGCGACATCTATCGTAAATATTTTGAACCAAAAAATTACTAGATAAGTAACAAGTTTTGTGTAAGTTTTAAGGTTTATACACCTGCGCGGAGGGCCCTCTTAAACCATTCTGCTACGGAGACATTTATAAAAATTTATCAAGCTGTTCAATACAGGGTGTGGCGCGAAAAGTTTTGATTAAAAGTATATATAGCGGATACAGTTGTTAAAAATCTGAAATAACGAAGCTGTAGTTTTTGGATGACGCTGAGTTCAAATATAATACTATTTTAAATGAAACTAACTGTTTCTAATTAATTCCACTATTTAATGAAAAAGTTGATGAAAATTCTAAAAAAATATTGATAATTATTTCGATATTTGCATATCATCGTCAGAATGACTGAATACACAAAGTAAGGGTCCAAACAGTAAATTCAATTCAAATAGTTATAATCTTGTCCTGAATGTGGCACTTCCGGTTATACCAGAAGTAGACGTCAACTTTGTTATTTTAAATAGAACCTAATATTTTTTATTTTATTTTCGAATGCTACATAAAATTTTAGATAAAATTTGTGCACAATGTCCTATACCAAAAATGAAGTTTTTTTTGAAAAAATTTCGATTTTTTGAAAAACTTTGAAAAAATCCTAGTCCACATTTAATATCGAAGCTAGTGACGTGAAATTGTAACCAATAAACATCACGCGCTTGCCCGTTAACTCCCTATTATTATACCCAACTCATTGATATTTCATACAGGGTGTTTTAAACTTAGCCGCCAACATGCACTATTTATTATTTATTTATAAGTTGTTTACTTTAAATAGAACACCCTGTATTTTATTACATTTTCCGCGGTATTTTTATAAGCCAATTCGTTTGGTATCGGTATTCCCTAACTTGTTAAAACATAACAACACTTAATTATTTCAACATTACTAAAGGGTTGGCCAAGGCTGTCAAATATTTGATAGTTAGAAAGTTAATTGTTTATGTTGTTTTGACAGTTTTATTTACCTGTTTGTATATTATAGTAAATTATGGCAAATGTACTCATGATTTTTCAAATCTTATTTATTATTTATGGCGAGTGTAATAGAAATTGTTGAACGGACTTGTCGTGTTTTTGCAGAAAGATATCCAAATCGACCGAATGCAACAGGTGATATTGTAAGAAGATCTGCTTAAAACTGCCGTCAGTTTGGTCAATTTAAGACAAAAATTAATAAAAATAAACCACTAGTGGACAGTGATATAAACGAAATTAATGTTTTGGGTTATTTTACGGCCTCTCCAAATGCCTCCATTAGAGATTGTGAGAGAAATCTTAATTTGTCTAAGAAAACAATCCATCGGATTTAAAAAAAAAACACAAATATAATTAGGTGATCTTCCTCGAAGGGTAGAATTCTGTGAATTGTTTTTAATGAAGACCCAAGAGGATGAAAACTTCATAAAAAAATTTGGAAATCGGTTGACCCTAAAGGTCATCCCTGCAACTTCCCGCTAAATTCAATTTTCAAACGCATGCGATTCTGTCGCTAGTTGCGATGTATTTGAGCTCTTCGAGCTCAACAATTTAATTTTTGTGTTATTTTGAGCTCTCCGAGCTCAAAGATAAAGCTATTCGATGCTTTTGAGCTCTTCGAGCTCAAAAGTCTTATCAAAGTTCGATGAAACACGATTTTTTTAATTTTCAAACTGCTATAACTTTTGAATGCATTAACCGATTTTCACGCGGTTGGTGGCGATCGATGTAGTTTTTCGAGCTCTATAAAAAATTTGAAACAAAAAAATTGATCTGATCAAACAATTCGAAGTTATTACAAAAAAACACTTTTTCTCGATTTTTTTCGACAACGATATCTCACGAACGCATCAATAGATTCTGACGATTCTGGCGATCGATGCGGGTTTTCAAGGTTAAGAGCTGATTATTTTTGAGGTCGATCGGTTCAGCCAATTCGGAGATATTTTGAAAAAATGAAAAAAAAAATTTTTTTTTCACTTTGCAATTTCTCAAAATCTACCGGTGCGAATTGGTTACTACTTACAGGAAATCTAAGTTTGGCGAAGCCCTTTCGAATGACACCAACTGCGATCAAATCGGTCAAGCCGTTCAGAAGTTATAAGAAGTTTACATACATACACACACACACACATACATACGTACATACAGACGTATGGACATCATCGTAAAAATAGTCAGGAAAGCTTCTTAGGGCTTCAAAACGTCGAGATTTGTTGAAACCTCGATTTTTTTTAAACGGGGTAAAAACAATAACTTCCCGATTTTTCGAAAATCATTAGGAAGAATCATTGATTTTCTTACCGGGAAGTTAAAAAAGTTATATGGTGTGATGAAGCAAAGTTTAGCAAAAATGGATTATTTAATCGACATAATTCCCATTTTTGGTCTAATGAAAATCTATAAAATGTAAAAATTAAAATTTAAGATCGTACGTTATAAGCCACTTATTGCACATTTTAGAGGTAAAGGTCGTCCAAGTGATTACTCCTACGTCATGTGCGTCTAGGGTAGACTCCGTTTCACGTAAGAAGAAGCTACTTGAAGTTGCAGTCGTATGCGCGAACTTGTTGTCAAAACCAGTGCCATATTGTAAAATTGACATTCGACTTCAAATCAGTAGCGTAACGTTTTCACAAAATTAGAATAGTGTGGACAATTCCACTAAATAGGAAGGAACAGAAAATGCAAGTGGATAAAAAAATCGGATAAATTACGTTACCATAGTAAAGTATTTACTGTTCGTTTATCAAGCATTGCGCGGCGCATCAGTTTGACAATTAAAATGTTATAAACAGAATTAAACAGTAAATAATATTCCAGTTAGTATGTCGAAATTTGGAAATGTTCGCGAGGCAGAAATAGTAAAGGAGATTGAAAAATCAACTCCAGAATATACAAAAAAAAAGTCATTCCATTCATGGAATTGTCTTACCAAATACCACGCGAGCTCAGATTTAGCAGGATATTTTTTGTGGTTGTTTTCTCATACTCAATTTCAAATAGGTAATTCAACTCGAACTGTTCTGACAAAATCACTCGAACTATACGCTCTCGTGATTTTATCAGAGCAGCTCTCGTTTAATTGCCAATGAAATTAAGCATTCGAAAACAACCAGAAAAAATATCCGGCTAAATCTGAGTCCTTGTGGTATTACCCCCGATAATTTTTATCCTTTAACATCAACAAGTTTTTAAGGAGGCATGGTTTTAGATCAAATGAAACACACAACACTCACAGATAAACTAGCGAAACGTGTTAAAATATTCAAAAATAAAAAATATTCGACAGTAAATGACTGCTTCAAACACAGTCTCAAATGTCAATAATAAAATGGCTGTAGACATGAAAATAGTTTGTAACGCCAATGGCATAAAACGGTCGTTACGAGGCGACATAGATAAACAAGACCGATTTTGGTTTCTGCGCAAGTCAGTTGGCAAACTTCAAGTGGCTTCTTCTTATGTGAAACGGAGTCTACTAGTATTATGTCGGCGTCAATAAGTGAAATCCGTAATTCCCGGAAATGCCTACTCATTTCAGGTATTGCCGGCAAACACCGTAACTATACATACATACATATACTTTTTCAAGAAGGGGAAGGAAAAATAACTATTCCATTCACCCTTCCCCTTGAAGGTTCCTGAAGGGTATTTTTTCTTCCCCTTCTTGACTTCTTGAAGAAGTAAGAGCCACGAGTTATGTATGGTTACGCTGTTTGCCGACAATACGTGAAACGACTAGGCATTTCCGGGAATGACGGATTTCACTAATTGACGCCGACATATGTATAGTCATTTTGACGTGTAGATATTAGACTCGGTTTCACGTAAGAAGAACCCACCTGCAGTTGCAGTCGTATGCGCGAACTTGTTGTCAAAACCAGCGTCATATTGTAAAATTGACATTCGACTTCAAACTAGTAGCGTAACGATTTCACATTTTCGGACTCGATAAAAGTTGCAACGTTTTTAAGAATCTGTCGTCTTTGACTGTGGATAATGTTTCCTTTAACACCAACAAGTTTTTTAGGAGGCATGGTTTTAGATCAAATAAAACACACAACACTCACAGATAAACTAGCTAAGGGCCAGTTTCATAATGCTTTTAAAGGAACCTTTAAGAGTAAAAGGCCGTTTGTAGTGTAGTAGTATGATAAGCTAAAGGATCCTTTAGTAAAATGCCCATTTAAGCAATGGTTATGAAACTGGCCCTAAAGGTCCTAAAATATTCAAAAATCAAAAATATTTGACAGTAAATGATTCCTTCAAACACAACCTCAAATGTCAATAATAAAATGGCCGTCGGCATTAATCATCGTTTGTAATGCCAATGGCATGAAACGGTCGTTACTAGGCGACATAGATAAACAAGACCGATTTTGGTTTCTGCGCAAGTCAGTTGGCAAACTTCAAGTGGCTTCTTCTTATGTGAAACGGAGTCTACTACGAAGACTAATCTTATAATTTACAAATTTTGACGCGCATTAGTTAATGCAACAATTTTTTAAACACACCAAAGTTTATCATAAACATAATTAGATTATGTATAAGAGGCTGGGCCAAAAAAAATCGAATGTTTTTTGTTTTGAATGCTATATCGAGAATATTATTTGGGTTGACAAATATTTTTTTTGTCATCCTAAATAATATTCTCGATATAGCTTTCAAATAAAAAACATTCGTTTTTTTAGCCCAGTCTAATGTATAATCTTTGCTGGTCCCAAGTTTGGAGAAAGTGCGAAGGAAAGATTGTTTTCCAATAATACTCGAAAATATACTAATGTAGTAGCTACCTACTTATCGGAGCGCAAACCTGCCGACCTTAGGTAAAAGGGAAGGGTCTACTTTACGAGGGAAATTATAGGGGCGCAAAACGGTCGATTTCTGGTAGGAGCGCAAAAGGGCCGGGCGCATATCTGCCGGATTCAAGAGAAAATAAATTTTAGTTTGTGAGTGTGGTGAATTGGTTATTGTCGGTAAATTTGTATCTGCGTAATTTTTCATTATGGAAGAATACAAAATGATTGAAACAACAAAGGGAAAGCCGAGTATTTTATATAAAGGTTCCAGTTTTCGAATGAAAAAAACTTTGAAAGATGGTTCCATATCTTGGATATGCATTAAAGAAAAAACTGAAAAATGTAGGGGTAGTATAATAACAAACAATTCAAAAATAATTAATGAGAGGGAACATATATGCAAGACTAGTATTGCAGCAATGGAAGTTAGAGAATGTTTGTTCAATGTTAGGAAAAGAGCACGAGAAGATAATGAGTCTAGTGCCAATCAAGGAGCAGGTAATAGTATATTGTGCAACAAGGGGTGAAAGTTCAACTTTTCTCACGAGTGTGGAAGTTTGTGCAAACACACGAGTGAGAAAAGTACTTTCCCCACATGTTGCACACTGTACTTTTTCTACAACTGCACAAATTTAAAGAATACAAGTAAAGTAACTTAATATTATGGTCAGTAAAACAAAAATAACATATAATAATAAAAGTATCCCATCTCTATACTGTTAAATAATTTTTGATGATGAAATTTGTACAATTTTGTATGGTCAAATCCGGAACGTCACTTCTTTTCACTAAATTCTCCGTTATATTAATTATTCTGACAGTTTTGTGACAACTAAGTAGGTATTTAAAGATGACAGAAGCCTACTAAGTTTTTGTCCATTTTATTTGATTCTCCATATAAATGTATGTGGCGTGCCGTGAGAAATAATATTTCTCACAGTATGAGCAATACTTGGTTTTGAAATTAAGTAAGCTATGAGAAATACGTCACTTTTCATAGCAGTTGTAGAAAATAGTATATTGCGCAACTAGTGGGGAAAGTTCAACTTTTCTCACGAGTATGGAAGTTTGTGGCACGAGCCCAAAGGGCGAATGCTGCAAACACACGAGTGTTTTCTACAACTGCACAAATTTAAAGAATACAAGTAAAGTAAACTAATATTTATTTTTATGGTTAGTAAAACAAAAATAAAAGGTGAGTGGTCGTCGGACCGCCGATAGTTATGCACAATAGAATGACCATTTTGACCATTTTTCATAAATTTTTGACCATTTTTCAAAAATTTTGATAATTTTTGACAATTATTGACCATTTTTTCAAAATTTTTGACAGTTTTTTTTTAAATTTTAACAATTATTGACCATTTTTGACAATTATAGACCAATTTTGACAGTTTTGACCATTTTTTAAAAATTTTGACCATTTTTGACAATTGACCATTTTTTCAAAAATTTTGACCATTTTTTCAAATTTTAACAATTATTGACCATTTTTGACAATTATAGACCAATTTTGACAGTTTTGACCATTTTTTAAAAATTTTGACCATTTTTGACAATTGACCATTTTTTCAAAAATTTTGACCATTTTTTCAAATTTTAACAATTATTGACCATTTTTGACAATTATTGATCAATTTTGACAATTTCTCAAAATTTTTCCAAATTTTAACAATTATTGATCATTTTTGCCAATTTTTGAGCATTTTTGACAGGTTCTGACAATTATTGACCAATTTTGACAACTTCTCAAAAATTTTGACTTTTCAAAAATTTTGACAATTTTCAACAATTATTGACCATTTTTGACATTTTTTTCAAAATTTTAACAATTATTGACCATTTTTGACAGTTTCTGACAATTATTGACAATTTTGACCATTTTTTCAAAATTTTGACCATTTTTCGAAAATTTTTGACAATTGACCATTTTTTCAAAATGTTTGTCCATTTTTTCAAATTTTAACAATTATTGACCATTTTTGACAATTATTGATCAATTTTGACCATTTTTCCAAATTTTAACAATTATTGACCATTTTTGCCAATTTTTGAGCATTTTTGACAGGTTCTGACAATTATTGACCATTTTTGACAACTTTTCAATAATTTTGACAATTTTCAACAATTATTGACCATTTTTGACAGTCTTTTTTAATTATTGACCATTTTTTCAAAAGTTTGACCGTTTTTGACAATTTTTGAAAATATTTGGCAATTATTTACCATTTTTTCAAAACTTTGACAGTTTTTGACAATTTTTGACAATTATTCACCATTTTTCCAAAATTTTTGACCATATTTCAAAATTTTTGACAATTTTTAAAATTTTTAACACATTTTCTAATATAATCTGACAGTTTTGTGACAACTAAGTAGGTATTTAAAGATGACTATCAAGTTTTTGTCCATTTTATTTGATTCTCCATATAAATATATGTGGCATGGGTAAAGTGCCGTAAGAAATATTTTATCTCACAGTATGAGCAATATTTGGTTTTGAAATCAAATAAGGTATGAGAAATACTTTTCATAGCAGTTGTAGAAAAAGTTTATTTCTATACGTTGTAAGCATCACATTACAATAAAGCAATTTCAGATGTGAACATTGAAGAACGAGACGCAGAGGTCGAGATGGTGGTGAATTCTGACGAAGGTAAAATAATTTTAATTATTCAAAAGTTTATTCTATAATTTTTACAAAAATTGTTTCAAAGAATGTTTTTCCCTTTTATTTCAGATACAAAAACTACAATTAAAAGTCCAATAAATAAAGAAGTACAACCAATAATAGGTACCTACTTATTATTATTTTATATTTGTTCAGGTTTCCTAAATATTCCTATATTTTAACCATTGTCTGGTTCTCTTCAAAAAAATTGTACTTATAGCTTAAGATTTCGTATCACATCTGCCAACTTTCACTTTTAGACTTTAATGGCTTTGTTTGAGTGTTTGGTCCATCTTGAAATGGGTACCAAATGTAAAAAAGGTTTTAAGAGCCCAAGGGACAAGCAATGGTTAAATCGGCATGACTTGTTTCTTAGCGGTCTATTTTACTATTTCTATAAGTTAAGAAATTAAAGGAAACCTGCACATAACGGATTATGTGTAGTTTAAGGTTATTTATAAGTATCTTGTACATATTGTTCTGGTTTTTTCTTTATAAAGTTTATGTAAAATAAAGAACTATAAACTAAACAAAATACAAGAATACTTCTCTGCTATAAGTCCTACAGCTTATAATACTGAGCAGTTCGAGGTGATATGTGTCATAATTAATTCGATAATTTGGCACAATATTTATACGTAAATTACCAGTTTAAGACTCAAATGTCTATACACTTGTTGAATAAAGGTTCGAATTTTTCATATGAGTAATGAACTTTTATATTTATTTTAGTTACAAAGGCTAGCGGGTCATCAAAAAGGTCGAAAACTCGCCAAAAAAGTCATTTAGATGAAATAACTCGAGCTAGGTTGCAGCTTATTAATAGGGAAAGGCAACAAATCGAGGAGCTGCATGAAGTTAGAATGGACGAGGCAAAATATAAAAGAGAGGCTGCAAGACTAGTTATGCAGCAAGAGCAGGTCAAATTGAAGAAATTGAAAAATGTTTAAAATAATTTGATTTTTGAATGATGTTATGTTATGTAATTAATAGGTATTGTATATAATAAATTAAATTATGGGCATACCCTAATATTTCAGAAATGCATTTCTCGACAAAATAACCAATTGCCTGAAACAGATAAATAAAGTATCATATTTCACGTCGGCGATAAGTAGTTTTCGAGGCTATGATAGAGGGTAAAGGGAATTTTAAGAACGAGTTCCTAGTAAATACCTACCTAAAGTGTTCATTTGTGCCAAATAAATAGTGTGAATTGTGATGCATTGCAGGCCCTGGGCACTCGGGTGGGCGAAATTAATTCAAAATTGGTACGATTTTTACTGACATCTTTATTTGGAGGCGGAACTAAACGTTAAAGATTTCAAATAGAGCTGATAGATGGAGCCTAAGGTGAAATTAAGTTTCGGAGTCTAAAATTAAATTAGGTTCAGCAATCATGCATGGAGCTAGCAGCCATATTGTTTATTATTATTCTTCGTAAATAAAGGGCGTGCCAGTTCGTTCTTTCGTCGTTGTTTGTGCTTTTATTTTCTCATTTATATTCCTAAAGTATTTAAAGATGAGTTCCTATGATGAGAATTTGCTGTGTTCCTGGATGCATTGAGAAGGTTAGTACTAATTATTAACAATACATGTTAATTTCTACCAATATTATCAGTTGAAGAATTTTTTTTTATAAAATTAATTCAAATACTAGTTAAGATAGTTACACTTAATATTTGGAATTGCTAGATGTATTAATTGTGGTTTATACAAAGTCAACGATTTCCTCGAAATAAAAATGAGAAGTATTATAACTAAGTATTAACCTAAGTATTTTTTTATAGGCATAGAATACCTACCTGCTAACCAAGAGGTTAACGCCGTTTGGAATGAGAGAATTAATGATTCTAAGTTGGCTTTTGAGTCTTACAAATCTTATAAAAGTTGTAACATTCATTTTGAAGATTGTGGCAGATTGAAGAAATCCCTCACTACATTTGCATGGTAAGAACTTATCTCATCTATATGTGTACTGCACTGTTTGAAATAGTAGTTATTAGTACTACAATAGACAGTTGATTGTAACTATATAAAAATTATGATTAGTGTATAAATATATGTTGAATTAGGATTAACGTTTTTTAGGATACAAGAGAAGTGTGAAGGTGATCATTTTTGGGTACCAGAGCAACAAAAATCATTTTCAACTCCCGAGAAGCTAAAAGGTATCTATAAATATTTTGCAATATTTTTTTATATCCAGTATTAAATCATTTGTAACTGTATAATGCCTAGTCTTTCGAGAGCAACAACTTATGTTTTATTGATATGATATTAATTTAAAAAAACCTTTTTTAGAATCCATTTCTATTGCTTCCACCACAAAAAGAAGTAATAGTCCAGTAGGAAAATTACAACGACCAGTCAAGACATATACAAGGAAGCGTTTACTACATGAGTTTGATGAAGTACCTGGTAAGTATTTTTAAAACACCTACAGGCAGTATAGCTTATGGTGACCTACTTGTGGTTATGTTGAAAACCCAATTGTAAAAAATTCTTATGTAATTTTCAGCTTGCAGTTCATCCACATCAAGTTTTTCACAATTACCGTCCACATCAAGTTTCATACAAGCACCATCCATTTCTTGGCATCTGGGCAGATATAAAGGAGTTTTAACTGCAACTGGTAAGATTGTTTATGTTAAATAACTCATTATTGCATATGCTAGTCATACCTTGAATTTTAATAATTGTAAGTACAAGTGATGTCAAAAACTATATTTTTGAAGGAAATGAACCTAAATTACAGAAAAAATTGTTCACAGCAATACCTTGCTTTTGTGTTCACTGCATACAACTTGAATGAGGATAACAATAGTTGACTTTTTTTTAGCTCATGGATATAGGGGCGATAGGAAACATTTCGATTCTCCAGATGTAAGAATTTTATAAAGAAAACTAAGCCAGTGGAAGGCAGCTGTCAAGAAAGCCCAGAAATCGCGTCCAAAGCGGATATTTATCCAAGTCTATTAAATAAAGTGTGTTATGTAATTGTTTCCCATTTTTCATTTATTATATCAAGTGAAATTACCTGCTTTTTAAATTGTTTTTTTCTTAGATTTTTAAAAAGTTCGTAATTGTTTTTATGTAAACATTGAATGTCCTATACCAAGTGGAAATATAAAAACTAGATTAATGCTCATTTCGCATTTGAATTTTTTTACCTACTTTTAACTAAATAAATGTAGGTGGGAAATTTAAATAGTTGTATTCGTAATAATTCTGTAGTAGAGAGGTAATCAGTTGTAACTACAAGTTATACTAGTAGACTTATTGTCTTTACATTACACTGGTTCTATTTTACTATAATAGCAAAATAAAGAGTGTAATGGGAAGACAATAATACTACTAAAATAACTATGTGTTACAACTGATCACCTCTCTACTACAGAATTATTACGAATAAAACTGAATTTTCCACCTAAATTTATTTTTGAATTTCCCGCTTTTTTCAAATTAGAGGGTTAGCCTGGATCTGAACCTTTAACATGGCTCTGAACCCTTAGCATAGATCTGAACCCCTAGCATGGATCTGAACCTTTAGAAATGTTGGTAGTTCCGCCTCCAAATATAGATGTCACTAGTTTCGGTGCGCGTGGCTACTTTTTTATATACGGTGGCCGATCTACCTGTGTATCTTATCTCTGATGTAGAGGTGTGGCGTGACAGAATTTTTGAGGAACTGTAGCTCACAGTGACTGCTCCGGAAAAATCACAGTGACAAATCACAGCTCCATTTCGGAGCAGTGACAGCATTTTTATTTGTCTAAAAGTGACTGTCTTTGTCGTGATATTAATATAGAATAGCTCCAGTTCTTGTCACGTTACTGTGTCCTTGTTTTGTGACCGCGGGCTGGGCAGCAAAGTTTTGCAAAACACGGCGCGCGCATGTAATGATTGCGTGAGCGTGACATGGTTAATGTCAGTTGTTACGAGTCTGGAGCTGGAGTCTGCTTGTGTGAAGTGTGAATCCCTCAAAGTTAGAAGTGTTAGGTTAGAACGTTAGTAAAATAATAAACAGTACCTAACATACAATGAATAGGAAAAGGTCAGTGTTATGGTCATATTTTCAACCTACAACAGACCAAGACCAAAAAGCAACATGTAATATGTGTAGGCAAATGGTAAGTTATAAAACTTCCATAAGTAATTTAAAACGGCACCTCCAAAGAAAGCATCCTTTAATAAAAATTGCTTCTGAGTCTGAGACGTCCAGTAACGAATCTAAAAATGGTTCCGGCAATTTTGCATTAAATAATAATGATAAAATCCATGAAGAAAATTCAGTATCCCTGCCGTCAAATAATACAGCTCAATCAACAAATAGCATTGAACATCAGCCGTCAATTACCACTTCCATTGCCGGTTCGTCAAAATCTGTAGTCCAAAGTAAATTGCATTTTTTGCCAAAGAAAATTAGTCTCCAACAAAAAAATAAACTTGATAGAAGTTTAATGGGTTTATTTACCAAAGATTTTCAACCCTTTACTGTACTTGAAGATGAGGGTTTCAGAAACTTCACAGTGTTTAAACCCTTCCTATGAATTACCTAATAGGAAAACAGTCACACAATCTCGTTTGCCAGCCCTATATGAGGAAACTTTAAAAAATGTACAAATGAAAATGACTACCGTGAAGTCCGTTACCCTTACAACAGATTGTTGGACGTCTCTTACGACAGAAAGCTATATGTCAATCACAGTTCATTTTTTAAGTGAAGATTTCCATGCTAAATCCATTTTGTTGGACTGCGTTAGTATGCCTCAAGCTCATACTAGTGAGAATCTGACACAAGAGCTAAAGAAAATAGTTGTTTCATGGGGGCTAGAAAGTAAAATTTTATTAGCCATCTCAGACAACGCTTCAAATATAAAAAAAGCGTTAAATGATCTTTTGAAGTGGAAGCACTTTGGTTGTTATGCCCACATTTTAAATTTAATAGTGGAGGATAGCCTTAGTGTTGTAGATGAGCTTTTACAAAAAATTAGAAAACTTGCATCTCATTTTAAGCGAAGTTCCACAGCCACTGCAAAACTCGCTGAAGTTCAAAATCAGCAGGGAAAAATTCCCAAAAAATTATTGCAAGACATAAAAACTAGGTGGAATTCCACTTTCTATATGTTGGACAGAATTTTATAAATTGAAGAAGCCGTACGAACGACAATGGCTTTATTAAATACGGATTCTTTACCCATTGTAAGTGTAGAAGAGTGGCAGCTTCTTGCTGAACTTACAACAGTTTTGGAACCCATGGAACGCTTAACCAAAATAATGAGTGGGCAAAATTATACAACATTGTCCAGTGTAATTGTGCTTACTAAAGGGTTGGAAGATAATTACAATAATATAAATAAAAATAAAGAAAAGTTTTGTACTTTTGCTTTAACCCAGACAGTAGTACAGAAAATTTTATGGGGCATCCAAAAACGTTTAGGATATCTTGAGAATAGCAAAACATTGCTTATCTCCACGTTTTTGGACCCAAGATTCAAAAACATTGGATTTTCAAATGATGAAATTGCTGATAAGACTAAAAAGCTAGTAATAAATTTAGTTTCTGAGGTAATAAACAACGAAACAAAACGAACCGAAAGGAAGGAGAACACAACTGACACTGACGAAAACATGAACACAGACGTACATCAACCAGAGAAAAAATCTAAAATTGAGTTTTCGCTTTGGTCGAATTTTGATAAAAAGGCAGCAACTTTCAAGCCTAGCGGCACTTCGGCATCAAGAGCTATTATCGAAGTCCAAAGATATGTCCAAGATGATCAGCTAGACAGGCATGAAGATCCGCTGTCATGGTGGCGTCAACGTTCATATAATTATCCATATCTGTCGAAAGTGTGCATCGAAAAATTTGGAACTGTTTCAACCTCAGTGCCTTGTGAGCGGCTATTTTCCAAAACAGGACAATTAATTAGTGAACGCAGATCGAGGCTAACCCCTCAGAAAGTTAGACAAATTATGTTTTTAAACGTTAACCAAAGCGAATAAGTACCTACATATTTTATTTCTTGACAGATTTTTTTTATGTTAACCCAGGCGAATCTGGCGAATTAGTATTTTATTTCTTGACAGAATGTTTTTATTTATTTTTAAAAAATAATTTTCAGTAGGTATGTAAGCGTTATCCATGTGAAAATTTTATTTTTTTATATACATTTTATTACTGAGTTTTTTAATGTTTTATGTTTGTTTTATGTTTATTCAGTTACTTTTATTACTTAGAAAATTTTTTAATAAATAAATAGTGAAAAACTTGAATTTTTATTTCAACCAGTTCCGAAAAATCACTGTTTGGTTTTTAAAACTTCAGTGACAATACATAATACATCAAAGAGGTACAAGCTCTTTGCAATAAATTAACCAGTTCAGAAGAATCACTGATCCAAAAAATCACTGTGATTTTCTGGCGCAAAGAACTATCTGCTCCGGTTCCGACAAAGGAACGGTGACAAAATCACCGACAGTGAAATCACGCCACACCTCTACTCTGATGCATTGTACACTAAAATATCAGGAGTTAAATGAGTGAGTCTATCTGTCAGAGTAATTCAGTTTTGCCTGTTATTTGATATTTGATTTTAAAAGTTATTGTATCACATAGAGTATATATATTTGCTAATCATCTTAATGATTACTGCGGTTTATTATTCAACGTTATTAAGAACATTAATATCTCATATCCCATATCTCCTTCCCCCCCTGTATTGTGGAGAGCTTGAGCCACTTGCAGTGTTACTTTATTATTGCTGTACTGTGGAGAGTTTGTGCCACTTACAGTTTAACTCAATTTCTAAGAAATAATTCCGGTTATCACTAAATATTTGCTTTATGTAAATGTACTCCTTTGGGATGATTCAAAACATCAACATTTCGTCAAAACTTCCACCAAGATAAAGTTACAATATTTACAATTAAATATCTAAGTCACATGAATTATTAATGACATGGATAGTACAAGCACAAAGTAGGAAATAAAATTAATCAGTGGTTGCGACCATCTACCACTCAACACTTTATTGTTTAATTTAATTTTAAACTCCATATTGTCTCAATATGTACTACGCTACTGAAAGTGAACACTACGACCGACTGACACAAGTTGATGATCCATATAACCATGACCCAACTTTATAGATGATAAATTTTCAAAACAGCGATTTATTTCTCAATTTTTCAACAATCAACAATCCACAAGAGCAACAGTTTTTTCAGGAAAACAAAGATCCTAATAACACAATAACAGATAACCCCCTAACTGTCATTTCAGTTAGTCACACCAACAGAAGTTTTAGTTTTGCGTAAAAAAAGTCACCAAGTTGCTGCAATTTGTGGCATAAAATTAGAACCAGTTCTATTTTGGTGCAACTCGATTGCATTGATCAGTTGCATGGTAGGAACACCTAAACTGCATGCAATTCTGTCGCCGCGATCGATTTGCAGAGACGAAATTCCATCGTCTCTGCAATGTTCCCGCTATAACTATGAAATTCGAATTAGAAATTTTTAGCAACATTCAGTATGATTTAACTGAACGAGCAACTAATTGTGATTAGAATATAAATTTTATTTAGACATTTCCTGATTATACAAGACTAAGAATTTTGTGCAGTTTGTTATTTTATTTCATAAAACATTGTAAGGTATACGATGTCATCAGCTACTTTTATTGTTTACGTTACACATATTTGTGTTTGTCTGGTATTTCGAATTTAGATTATATTTTTATAAAGTAAAATTATATCATGCCATATATATATTTTTTCAAATTGAAGGATAGTAATAATTTGTAAGGGAATTTTTGTATATTATACTTAACTTTATTATTTCAATGTTAAATTGTTAAATAAGTAAAACGCAACCGAGTGGTTCAACTTAATATATTAATAAAAATATGACAAGAGCTCGACGTTACCGAATGTATAGTTTATTCATAAATCCGGCGGAGCAATAAATCAATCAATTGGCCAAATGCCATAAGCCTACTTAATATGAGTTTAACAATGTGTGGCTCAATATAAGTTTCACTTTTTATATTCAACATTAAAATAAAAATTCGGCATATTCCGTTGCTTGCATAAAATAAACCAAAAGAGAAACAATCAATTACTTTCAAATTATTCAATTCGGATTTATTCAAAACGTTCAAAATATTTATTTCATTCTCAGCCCATGTCACTGACTACCGTAATAACTTTTACTCTCTTAACAATAGAAAAGACCCTAAACTCGTCATAATACGGGGTGAAGCTACCTGTCCGACACAGAAATAGAAAAAACGATGTTCACGATAATATTTTAATATTACTTGGATGGTTCATCCTGTATTGGCTTTGCAAGGGTCACGAAGATTTATCTCGCCGTATTTATGAATAAACTATGGCAGTTTCAGTAGTTTTAAGCCTAGTGCACGAACATACTGTACTATCCTGACAGTGAGACTTTATGGTGCACAGCTCAACATAAAATTGCCCATATCTCTTAATCCTTACATACAAGAAGTCATTCGACTGCAGTGTTATTGGATACTTTGTCATAGGGGCTCAAGAAAAAATAATAGGTACATTTAGAAATAACGTTTAACAAATAAATTTAATTTATTAATGAAAATCTGAGTCCATTGGATTTCCAAGCCAATCCCATTTCACACCCAGGCAAACACAAAACAGTCAGAAACGATAAAGGTGATACATACTACATACCAGTTTATGTAATTCACCAAAAACCATTATTTACCTATTCAATCAAAAGGGTCTGATAATCCACTATGAATTTTCGACACTAGAAACTAGAAGTATTCCTACCTGTACTATTTACTTACATAGTCACCTAATTTTTCCTGTTATTTACTAATGGTAGGATAGATAACGAATATATTGGCTAAAATATTATTAAATATTTTTATATTTGTCTTATTTCTTCATAAATGGTTAAAGCTGAAAGGTGTTTGTGTGATTTTAAAATGTCAATTTCGGTAGTAAAATCAAAGATTTTTTTTTGTAATCTTTGGTAAAATACGTATGTGGTAAAGAGTTGCTCATTCTACTCATCCTTCTATATATACATGTTTTCATCCAAAAGCTTCAAGAATTTCAAATTGATGCAAACATAAAAATACAAAGTTTACATATCCCACTAAAAATAAAATATAAAGAAGTAAAAATGAAATTGAAATCAGTAGGAAATTTTATTCAAAAGTTTCAGTCAGCTCAAATAAGTAGATTAGATTTCACAAAATCCTATTATTCTTAAAATAAACAAAGACAATCAGATGTAAACGATGCTGTAAATAATAATACTCAATCAAATGTAAATATATATTGTATTATGATAAATTATATTAAGTATTGTTTTATAAATTATATGCTACAAATTGTTTCTTTGCAACACCATAGCAATCCTCAATACGTCACAGAATTTGTCTTATACCTACTAGATTACACGAGTGTCGAAAATACCTATAGGATTAACACAAACTTTAGCTATTAGTGTCGAAAGTACCTATAGGCTTATAGCGTTCTAATCACTTGGTGTCTAAAATACATCCGCCCGTAATTCTCATATAAGAAAAAACCTGGATAAGGTTTAAATAAATTGCAGCAAACAATATAGATATCTTATCATTCATGTATTTAAACATGAGTTTAAACATACATCGTTTTGCATAGATAACTCCATATTTACTTGATTTTGGATGATATTATAAAATAAATGTATTGATTCTAATCATGTAGAGTTGCAAATGCAGTTATCTATGCAAAATTGTTTAACTCAAATAAATGAATGATAAAATTTATTATGCATTACACCATAAAAATTTTTATATTTTGTTTCATGTGCAATTGTTTGCAGTACTTTGTTTCAACCTTGCCAACGTTTTTTTATCCCCTTATAGACCAGTAGCACATGTCACATGTAGGCTTCATTATTTCAAATGGCATCTGTTTTCACCATCAAGTTTCATGTGAAAAAACAAGTAGAATAAGGCTTTTCCCCAAGACCCAAACTTGATAATCGACGCTACAGTGTACACACCTGGAAAAAATTACTACCAGGAGAACTAGGCTTTTCTGACAATGCAGAAGAGTTATGGGCAAAACCTGGGGAATATGACCAGAGGTGGTTCACTGGCTAAGGCCAATGATCACCTATGGAACAATAGTCTGGTGGAGGAGGACAGGAGTGTCCTCCACAGTGAACATATTAACTGCAATCCAAAGACAAGCCCTCCTTGGTATTACCGGGGCAAACTGACAATCTAACATAACCATGTTCATAAATTATGACATGTATTGTAATATCTGCGTTATTTGTCATGGTGAGTATTTTTAATATTACATGGACCTGTTTTGTGCTGCATATTTACCGAAAGAAAATAAAGTATTATTATTATTTTTATATTTGATTATTCAAACATTTGAGGGACAATTTATTAATTTAGAAATGGGTAAATATAATAATCAATTATCCAAATAATGGAAATATATTAGTAAATATAGTTCACAACAGAGGAACTTATAGGTACTTCTATATTAAAATAGCAGATAGAAAACTAATTTTAGCAGTTTTCATCATAGTGTCATGAACATTTCTAATGTTGTAGATGAAATCTGGACTATTTGATAAAATATGTGTTCAAATAAAGAATCATAATATACATATTTCATATATTTTTTGTCATAACTTGTCTTGTACCCAATATGCCGTAATAATTTAATATTCCTCTAATAATGTTACACTTATAAACCTAGGTACTATCGAAGAAATTATTATGTTGGCTAAAAATAGTTAGGTTCTATAAAAGTAGCTGGAAGCAGAAATACTCCCCTATAATCAATATATCTGGAACTTATTTGTGGCTCTACAAACCCTTTCATTATTTAAGGCAAATATTAAAAGGTACTTACTGTTCGTTGAGAACTGGTGCTATTTTCTGAATGTTGTCGAGAAACTTATGATCACTGCACCATATCAAAGGCTTTTGTGGTTCACTGTTTACATTCAAAATTCGGAATAGAATGCATATGATAACAGCTACAGCAGCAAGTAACACGGTCGACATAGTGTCACAACACGACCGACTGATATCAGATCACAACACTAACTGACAGTAAATAAAATTATCAATAAATAAAGCCATAATCAACAATCAACCTGATTTTATTCACAAAACTGACAATAGTGACAAATGACAAAACGTAATATCAACAACGTTCTGTGTTTGCAAGTTACACACAGAACACAACAGCCAGAACAAAAGTGATGAAGTTGACAGTGTTTTGAACTTAGAACATCTTTATGTTCTAAGTTTTTGAATTTCCAGTGGAAGAGTTCTATATAAGGTCAATGTAGCCAACACAATAAAATAAAATGATCAAAATGACATATGAAATGGGGGTCACTGAAAGGGTTCACCTATTGACTTAATTTTTCAGTATTTCAGATATAAACCATGTTATATGCAATATATCTTGTACCCGAATGATAAAAAGCTCGTTTTAATTTAGGGTGTTTTGCTTTCTAGTGTTTACCACAAATGTCACAGGTAACTGTCAACATTGTCAGTGCAAGCAACATAGGCGCAGTTTTAGCTTGGTATTTATTTTGTATGTTTCAAATTAAATTATAATACACTGAAAAGACATATATAGGTACAAATGAATAAAGTTTATAAAAATAAAACCACGCTATGACAACCAATGTAATGACTATCTTTTGGTTACAATATATATTATATAAAACATTGAGTATATCTGAAAGAAACAAGAAGTAAGTTAAATGGTGACCCCCATTTCTTATGTCATTTCGATAATTTTAATTTATTGTGTTGGTTACATTGACCTTATAGAACTCTTCTATTATTCCGTACTCAAATAAATGATATTCGATGTTAGTTTTTGTATCCATGACCACAGAAATGACCCATGTCATTGAAACTTTTTGTTACCGTTTGTAAATCATCAAAAATATAACGATTGTATTCTGATTCCAGTTTGTTCTACCATATTTATAGGTGGGTCCAGACCACCGTACACTAACTAACGACAAGTAACTTCACTTGCGTCGGAACGTTTCTCTCTGGCGCCGTACTCCCCGTTATCGCCGCGCAGGCCCTGTAATTCCCACTTTCTCGATTTAAACTCCCTAGGCGATAGGCGGGGTAAGAAAATTTTTGCTAACCGCTGAATCGACGAAGTGAATTTACTTGTCGTTAGTTAGTGTACGGTGGTCCAGACCAAGCACCCAGCTCCGCGTCGCACGTTTCAAATAAGCTCACCGCAACGCAGCGCTTTTGGTTTGACCGACAGCCTGCGCTACCCTGCAACAAGAGCGAACATGATCAGGCACATTCCGTTTCTGGTCTTTGTCATCTCTCAGCCAGTCTGAACTAGTGCGATCTACGCACGTCCTAACCAGATAACCTGGTTTGCGCGTGCATTTTGCAAAACGCACCCCCACAGGGGAAATTACCTCATGGGCCTCAAAGATTGCGTCCTGAACTATGACTAGCCTTTCTGGACTCAATTTGTTCTTTGGGAAACCACTAGGTTCGTTGCAACTGGCGATAGAGCCGTTCTAGGTATCGTTCGCGCAAGTGCTGTATTTCTTTCGCGTTCCAATTTATTATAGTATCGTTCTTGGGATAGTACAAAACTACCTTCTGGAAGGGGTGATAAAGTTAATGTGACCATCCCCAATTCGAGTTTGCGCACTATACAGCACTCTAAGATTTCAGATCGGTTCCCAAATGCCAGTTGGAACAAACCTATTATCTACCACAGCAAGCTTGACTGAGGTAAGGGTACCTTTGAAGGAAATATCTTGTCTTGTTTTTTCCTTCAGTTGGTTGTGTTCTGGCGGTGGCGTTTTGTGGATGTTCTTGCTGCCTTTTTCGTACCTGTTTGAGTCTCTTTTCCAGTTACCCCATCGTAACCTGCTTTCAAAGAACTGTTTTGGTAGGCCTCTTAATAATAGCGACTGTGTAGTCGAGTCCACTTTCTAATTTTGTTTCGAGTTTTAGCCTTAAGGCTCCCCCTATATGATCGGATTTTACTTCCTCGTCTGTGAGTGTTTGTATTTCCTCTAGGGAAGTTACAAGAACCTTGTTTTTTGGAGCTTGCTAGAAAGCTTCAGCACCAAGGGGGATCGCCTTCGTCTTTTCTATATTTTGTTTTCCAATCCATGAGTAGCTAGGGAAAGCTGATCCGCCGCAACAGTGCCCGGCATATCGAGGTAAGTCGTGGATACAAGGGGATGTTGCTTGGTGCCTCAGGAGATCGTTTGAGACTGCGTGTTAAACCCTTCGGCCACTCAGCCTTCGGCACGATACCTCCCACCTTGGCTTGGGTTTGGTCTTTTAGTTGCTTTTTACGACAGGAAGACCATACTTGGGATCATTTCTTTTACCCCGAATCCTCAGGGAGAACTTGAAATAGGAAAAAAACCATGTAGATGCTTTTTTATTGTTTTGTATAAAAATATAATTCTATAATAATTCAAATATAATTATCTAAAAACATAATAGTCTTTACCTATCTGGATCTTCAAAATGCTTAGACACACATAATGAATTTTGTAATCTTTTTACCATCAAGGCAGTATAAACTTTTTATTTTTACTTACCATCGATACAACTATTTTTGCGCCAAACACTAGAAATAAATTAATTGAAATATCCGAACATTGATCCAGACACAATCAATGTTTTTACTCAAATTTACGTTTACACGATGCAGTCAAAAAATAATAACATAAAATTAAGACACAAAAACTACCAACAGATTAAACTATACAGTGTATAGTATTTATACACCTAAATAGAAAAATACTATGTAGTGACTTTCAATTTTTTGCTACAGTAACACTGGCGAATACGTTTAAGAAACCGTAGTATAGTCTAGTCTATAAGCTTAAAATGGTGTTAATTCTACATACTTTTATTAACATTATGTGGTTTAGCTCATTCGATCTGGATTAATGTCTAGATCATTGTGCCAAAAAATTAAATTGGCCCATAAACAATTCCAAAAGTTATAAACAATTAAACACCTACAAAAAATTTTGGTTTGTAGCTTTTTGTTCGTAAATTATTTATAATTTTAATTTAACGCTGAAAATAGCCCTCCGCGCGCCATTGTTAGCTTGCGCGCACGGCCTCGAAAGCGAGTACGTTAGTTAAAATTTTTTTTTCAAGAACTTGAAGTTAATTGAAAAACCTAAAAAAATTATAGTATAATCTAAACACTTTAAAGAATTGATTCCCGTTGGAATTTTTCAATATGCTAGACGATTGTTGATTAACAAAATTTTTTCAAACTTCCTCCACCGTTCTAAACTAAAAAAAAAATGTTTAAATAATTGCCGTAAAATTATTTCGCTTCGTGGAGCTATTCTTATATTCATACAAAACAAGATTGCGCCATCAAAGATTAAAAAATGTTAATATAATAATTTTTTCAAGTTAACAATAAATGACTGATTTGCCATTTTTTGCTAACTTACATAAATGATAAATGTGTTTATTAATTAAGATGATCAAAAAGAAGATGGCTAATAGATATGTCTGATTAAGTTTTGCTTGATTCTACTACTGGATTTATTTCAACTTATCAGTCACACTGAGGAAGTTGATTATTAATAACATTTTTTTGTATATTCTAAGGATATTTTACAATTTTGCAGATATTTCACAAAAATATACTTTGTATGCCAAAATGATAAATGATTAAAAATCTCCAAAGCTTCAAAATTTTGATTAATCAGTTACCAACTTGGGTAATTAAATTTTTAAAAAGCATCATTAGCACTCATTCACTAAATAATGGATCGTTTTATAAAAAAAAATGTTCAATTTAACGTATGTGTATTATAGGTATAAAAAGGTAAACATTAATCTTAAATAAAATTGAAAATATAATTTATAATTTTGGATATTAAGATGAACAAACGTATTGACTAATACTACTACTAGTCTCTTCAGTTTATCAGAAATCTTGGTATCATGGAGACTCTAGTTCCCATGCTGGACATCATTACTCTTACAAGGCAGAAATGCCAACTTTGGGTTGTTAACTCGAAAGTAAGGATAAGAAGAGTTTTTATATTATTTTTAAAATTCAAATTCTATTTATAGTAAAAAAGACACATTTTGTTAATCACATAAATTTTAATTTTAGTTACCACTACTGCGCGCCGAGAAAATTTGATTTGAAATTAGTGGGTTATAAAATTGCTACAGAGAGCAAGTTTTCAAACAGGGACTTTATGTATTTCAACTCATTCCAGTTGATCTTGAGAACCGAATTAAATACTGTACCTATAACATTATTATATTTATTCTAGATTATGCATGAAATACATTCGGTTTTCCCTTCATTTATAAATCTCAAAATAAGGGTTAAAATAATAATAATTATTAAGCACTTGTCCCAAATAAAGTAGGTAACTAGTAAATATCTTATTGTGTGTCAAATTTTTAGTTCGTGAGTACATATCTATAAAATTGTTGAATATTTTGGAGTGGGGGATATATTGTGCAAAATGTAATTTTCTTCATTTAGATGTAGAAAGAGGCACAAATTCAATCTTATATATACCTACGTATATTTTTCAGCAATGTTAAATGGGGCACTCAATGTTTCAGTAATAGAAATATCATTGTTGATATAAGATACGATATTTTAGAACTGATGAAATCGAAAAATGCCAAGATAAATAGCATTTAATTTATTGGACATAACTAGACAGACGTTACATCAATACAATGTATAACAGAAAACGAACAATATCAGTATACCAAGAATCGTAATGATATACAAAATTTCTCATATTTTTTTTGTTTTAGCCTCGTAACTCGAACAGCTGCCCCAAACAAAAAAACTAAATTATTTTGTACCCTGTTCTACAATATTTTCTTTTTTTTACACTTTGCAAGTACTTTTTAATAGTATTCAACTTTTTTCAATTACTGCTTCAAAAAAGGTTTATTGTAAATCAGAAACTATCACAATCCACCAACTCTGTTTCCAATTTGTTTTTTTTATACCCATAACGTAAAATTTTGCTGGTAGGTATTTATCATTGTCAAGACTACTCAATAATTGATATACATTTATCGTTTGTCGACTTCTCTTAACACTTTTTACCACAGTTCATTTTGTATATAGGTACCTATGTAGTTTGAAATGTTTATGTTTCTAACAACATTTTTCTTGCCAAACCAATGAAAATGTTTTTTAACTCGCGCACATCACTGTTAGCTATCTGTTTTCATGATTCGGATGGATGTGTTTATTACACGTTAGCATAACAAACGTAATTCGCATTTGTGTATAAGAGAAAGACAGTTATCAAAAACTCCGTAGTAGATTATTTCAGGCACACTCCAAAATCCGTGAAAAGAACTAGATAAGTATGCTTAGTACTGACCTATGAAAAGATTTATAGTTTTTTATTAGAACTACGTTGCCACGCACATTCAGTCCTTAGTTTTAGTTGTGAATATTTATATATTTAGTACCGCAGACGAAACATAAACTAAAGAAAACAATATTGACCAGCCAATATCTACAAAATATAGTAGCAGTACAGATATAAGAATAAGTTTGAGAGCAGAAAATTCAAATAACAGTAGTGCAGGTGAATTTTAAATAATCTTAAATACAACACGAAAAAAAGTATATACTACGGATTTATTTTATAAGGACGTTACGCATATTATTAAATCAGTATAAAGTTTATTTACAATTTCTTCAACTTTGTATCAATCTTCGATTTTATTTTTTGTCTGAATCAACATTACCATCTCAAGGATTATAGCACACTGGGTAAGTATGGAATGGGCGAAGTAACAAATTATTGAGTTGTAGGTACAATATGAAAATGCACGTTTTATAATTTTATTCAAATTCTTACGACTTAATTTTGTTATTTTTCAATACTTATGGTGGTGACATGCTTACGACCCTTTTTTGAATACTATACGAGAAAAACCATCGATGATAAAAGCAATCATTCGCTCTGGGTTAATTTTTTAGATCTTATTGCGTTTTTGGCACTGAAATCGGTCGTAAATCTTAACCACGTAATGTTACTTTTATACATTTAATTACCCTCCTCTCCCTTGAAGACCACTATCTTCAATTATATAAACGTTTTATTGAATATAGATCCGTATTTTGGAATACATAGAATATTTTTTATTCGATTTCAAAAAATAATTATATAATTGTTACATCTATATCTACAAAACTTCAACCAATTTCTCTTTTGCGAAACAATACGGCAAAGGATTCTGATAAATATATCTTAAAAGCATCTTCATAATTCATTTTCAAGATATCTGAGATGTCACAAAAAACAACAACCACCATGTGTAATCATCAGTGATCACTGCATGCCCTTTCACAACCAACAAATTCACAAAATAAACTTTCTTGTCAGAAATGACATATATATATAACAGCGTTTTAGGCCTCACAGGCCCATACCTTACTTTTTTTTTGTTATATTTCTCCATTTTATTCGATCTCTTGCAATCCTATTTCTATCCTTCAACTCCAAGAAGAATCTTCTTCACTCACCTTTCGTCATCCATCCTACCCACATGACCTAACCATCGAAACCGTTGTGCTTGAATGTTCCTTGTAATGTATGGTGCCTTATACATATCTTGGATTTCTTTGTTTGTTCTTCTTCTCCATTGCCCCTCATCTTTAATTCCACTGTACATGTTTCTTAAAATCTGTTATTCCCACCTCTCCAATTTACTTTTATTCTTTGTTTTCAATGTCCAACAAGGTAGGTTGTATGATTGTTATGTATAGTCTGATATTAGTTTCCCTTGTTAATATTCTCGATTTTATCATATTTTCTAGGGCTCCCAAAGGATCTACTGACTTTCATTATCCTTTTGTCTATTTCCATATCTTCTTCGCTTTTATCCGTCCCAGATAATCAAAATGACTTACTTTTTGAAACGAATAGTTTTACCATTGCTATTTAGCATATCTATTTTCGTGTTTTCGGCGGCATCCATTTCTAAATATTTAGTATTTTCTTCATAGGCCATAATGTCTCGAAATATTTTCCGGGTTTCTAAAAATTTGGTTTAGTTCTTTTTGCGATCTTGCTATTATTGTGATGTCTTCTGTATAGGCTATAACATGGTGTTTTTTTAAAATTTATTATCGCTTTTGGATCTATTAAGCTGTCGCTTATTATACTTCCTAGCACCAGATCGAATAGACATTTCGAAGGTAGATCCCTTGTCTTAAACCTCTATTTACATCAAAAGAAAAACTGTGCCATCCACCAAAACGTTGTTCGAAAATTCAGTTAGTCTCATTTTTACCATTCTTCATATGGCTGCAACGAAATGGTAATATAAACATGGAGAAGAAAAACAAAAACAAATAAATGCGAGAACAAGTCCGCGGTCCGCTAAATTAATTGCACAAAACTATAAACATAGGTTCTATTCTACTTCACGTCATTGTTATCTCCTGATGTGAAAGATGGCGCACCAAACAGCCTGTTAAGTTCTCAATCTATTTAATCTATGGGAATACTCAGGTTAATCATACTTGACTTGGATACCACCAAGGCGGTTTGGTTAATCATATCATTCAAGATCGGATCACTCATTTTATATGCCAAAATTTTGTTCCACGTATTAAAACAACATTAAAATATCCACAAAGATTCTGGATACCTTCTACCATGACTAAACGAATATTTTTTTACAAACCAAATATCACACTTATACTTTTTGCAGATAAACAGTCCATTATTATTCATTATTTTGACATATACACGAATGATTATTCAATCGCCTCGAGGGAAACTAGCGCAAGTTCCTCCTACTGAACTTCATTAGGTTTTGTTTGTTTTAAAGTGTACAGATTCACACCTGAAAGTAATCCTGTCGGTATCTATGCGAATTTTTATAAAAAGAAGAATACGATATGTCTGTTTATTTAGATAATAAAAATTTAATAACATGTACCTACGTAAAACATTTATATTACTGATCAGTTTTACGTTTCACATACATCGGGCAGTTAAAAATTCTAGAATAACTTTTAGTACATTTGGTAATATTTCAAGTAATCTTACTATAAGAATAATGTCACATACACTATGCAGTAGAATATAGTTTGGTTTGTACCAAAGACCTTCTCAGTACTTGTCTGTATTTCCGCAAAAATTATATTTCAGCTAATTAAACTTTTTTTATTTGTAAACATAAAAAGCAGTTAAAAAATGATCGCAGAACAGAGTACAAAGCTGTAGGCCACGAACACAAGAAAGCATAATCAAAAATCCAAAATGAAAACAAAGAATTGATAAAACAGAGATATAATGGAATGTACAAATTATTTATTTTCAACATAATTTTGCTGTTCCCTTCTTACAACAGAACCAATCTACTACATTATAATATAATACTCTACAACAATGGTATGTAATGCCTGCCTGCCTGGATGTGATGAATCGCACCAAATTGGCAGGCATTTAACCAACAAGCTTCGTGCTGAGATGATGAATCAAGACTAAATAAAGAGGAAAACTACAGGGTTTACTTGAAAAGAGCAAAATCTATTCATGTAACACAAAATAGTTGACTTTATTTTGGAAGTTCCATTTAATCTACAGTAGATATAGATAGTTGTACTTTTTGTGTTACAGGATGCGATTTAGTGTTCCCGTTTTTGTTAACTCTGTATAACATTCTTATTTGCTAAAGTCAAAAAACATCGCCGTCTGAAAGGAGGAATTTCGTCATTGTTCAAAACGGGGATGTTTTTTGCCTAAGCTACACTACACTTTTAGGCTAACACGTATAACTATGGACACCAAAAAAAAAAAACCATCAATACACTTACGTTGTCATATTTACAACAATGCTGATATAACATAACCATTTTATATAATTTTTGGAAGGTAATGGAACATCTGATAATTGATTCGAATAAAATGATGAAAGCGAAATAATAACAATTTATGGGTATGGGAACAAATTTAAAAAAAAGTATTAAAACATTTACATAGGGTTTACGAATGTTATTCAGACATTGGTAAGATGAATAAAGCAAGGGTATACAATTTTGAAACGTAGGTTATGCACTTTTTTATTGTTCCATTTTCCAAGAAGTTTTTTTTAAAAAAAGATGATACAATGAATAAATACCAGTTTTACTGGCATAAAATTTTCTACTCATAATTGTCAAAAATAACATTCCCGAACCATTTGTTTTTTTTTCAAGACCAAGCCTCTTAGGCATGTTATAACGGAAATTAGCGATAAAACAAATGTACAGTTTTTCTGCGAAATTAAAAATAAATTGTGCTACTGTTTTAACTTTATTCAAATACTTCCTAGGCTCAATAGAGCTAGACTTTATATTATATTAAAAGAAAAGAAAAATATAACCTAAAATCTACCAACTATACAATTAATTTAATAGTGGTGACCCGCCATGAAAATGAATTTGGGAGGCTTCAAAATATGCTTAAAATTATTTACAATGATAGTACAAGTATTACAACGTACGAGGCCAAATAAATAAAGTAACCCTTTCCCCTTTTTTATTATATAGCAATGGATCTTTATTTTGCCTAGGAAGAAAATGTATTACTAAAGCAACTCGCCAGAAAAAAAATAACGAGATAGTGGAAATACTAAAAAATAAAGTAATTACCCGAGGGCAAGACACCACAGTTAACGAGGCCCAGTCTTTTGGTGCTAAAAAGATGCTTAATTTATTTTGCCTCGTGCGCTAAAAATACAGCCCCATCATAACTAAATTATTTACATCGCCCGCCTCAGTCACTTTCATCACCTGCTACCATTTTTATACAGTTTTTATTTTTTTACATGTAAACATTAAAAACAAAATGATCGGGCGAGATGCGCAACATTTGGTACGCTGTGTTGAGAAGATGAAAATTTAGGGGAACTGGGCGCTTAAGCTCTAGTATAGAGGTAGATGGCGACAATGAGACCGTAAAGACCTAATACTTCAGCGAAAATGAGGATCAAAATCATTCCTACGAAGAGTCTTGGTTGTTGTGCGGTACCTCGAACACCGGCATCACCTACTATACCGATTGCGAAGCCTGCCGCCAGACCGGAAAATCCTACTGAAAGTCCTGCACCCAAATGGACGAAACCACTGAAAACAAAAAAAATATATAAATAATGTGATATTATTGCATTCCGTACTCACAACATTGGGCCTTCTTTAACAAATGCCGAAGAGAAATCAACTTTTTTTTTTTACAAAAATCAGGTATATATAAGATCAAATGTTCTCATTGTAATGCAGTTTATATCGGTGGAAAATAAAGAAACCTTGAAATAAGATATAGTCAACAACTTAGTTGCTTTAGAAATAAACAGCCAGATAAGTAAAATTATGCATAACACTCAATTCAAATCGTCACCCCACATTTACAGATGTCAAAATTATCACAAACTTAATTTCTGATAGAACACCACAAGTAAAAGTAAATTACAGTTTTATTCAAAACATTCAAGGACTTCTCCAGTGTTCCTCACTGTCCTATTTGCTCTACAATCTATCTATCTTGTTACAACTATGATTTAGCAACAGAACATTTAAATTTGCATACATATTGCAGTATATAGATGACATCGCTTTGATCAGTCATAATAATCTCAAAATAACAGTAAATAAGCTACAAAAACTTATAACAGAATACTGAAATGGTTTAACATGTGTAGGATGAAGCCCAAAGTATTAAAACTCAATGCATAATCTTCAATCTATTCAATAACAATGAAAAATACAATACATTTTCAATCAATGTGTGCATGACATTAGTTCATGCACAGCTTTTCAATATAAAATATATTTAAATAATTCCGTATCATACATGAAAATAATTTTTTTAAGTACTTTATTTTAAAAATACAAAAATTGCCATTTACAAAAGTTTATTTCCTAATGAAGCAAACACAGTGGAAAGTCACAATTAGTAAAATACATAAGTACATACACAAAATATATAACTGTAACTGAACTTGCACAAAACATTCACTACACTATTTTGAATCCTCTGTGTTTTTATCTATGAATGTTTTCCCACAAGTCTGCCACACTGGAATTAGGTAGCTGAAGATTGGTAAGAAATAAGTGTCACCAATTAGTTTCAATGTCTTATGGTTTTAGTAATCCCTACATTGGTAAAGTGCACCAATAATTGGCAAACATAAATTTTATTCTATTTGATGTATAGATTTGCTTCAATGTATGTTCTCACCTTATTGATATTTTCATTTCCTGTTATTATCTGAATATCAACTGAATTCATATTTTTTTGTATAAAGAACATGCCAGTAATATTTTCAAATTAGTATTACAGCTTATTCCTTATCAACCATCTTTGGTTTTTCTTCAAATCTTTGTTCACCTTTTTTCTTCCAGTTCTCTTAAATTGTACTTGTATAGAACATAATAATGTCATCAGCAAAAGTAAAGTATTTTGTGTGCAATTGTGCTTTTTCTAGACTTCTCACAAGTAAGGTATATAATTTAAGTCTATCATAATAAATATTTCCTTTCCTACTTTATTTTTATCTTTGAATATTTCTTATTATTTTTGGTAACTGAAAAAACTCTGGTTTACTTAAATTAAATTCAATTCACGTCTTCCTTTTAAATAATCTGCACTACCAACCACTATTTCAACAACATTATCAATTTTTAACAATTTTAATTTTCTAGTTTTTATAATTCACCAGTAATGTTTACTATTTGCCTACTGTCAAATTGGTAAAATATAAAAAGTAAGGTTATTGTCGTGACAGTTTTAATATGGTATCTTAGGTACAATGCGCGACGCCGCGGTGAAAAAACAAACTGCTTAGATCGACGATTTTGAGGACAGGTTTTGTCAATTTTCCCATATGAGTTCGATCTCCTTGTATAGCCTCCATGATCTCTACGACTGATCCGAGGTTGGTAGGTAGTACCGAAAAAGAAAAGCGACATGGCATTGACGGCTTCCATAAATGTGATAAGTCCGTTTGTTCTGCTAGCAGTTTAATTTTGGTACAAATATCTGCAATACTATGTTATGGACCTTTTTCCTAATTTGATATACCCAATACAAATATATTTTTTCCAAGTTTTGGCTGGATTCTAATTTTTCTAAATAAACATTGTCTATTACAAAACAAATATAATCATCGTAACAGCTTAGCGACATATTTCAATAATATTTCGCCAATAAATTTTTATTACTAGTTTACACCGACGATTGTTATGAAAGGTAAATGCATATTAAACGACATTATTAATTCGATTCGTATACCTAGTGTTATAAATAAATCACTATTGAATGAATCATTCCGAAAATAAAACTGTATACCTAACCATAATTTAAACAGCGTACAATTAACGTCGTTTCTTCGACAGTAAAGGAATGAGTTAAATAACCAATGCTATTTCAATTCACCGAACATTTTAGAAAAATAATTTAAGCGAAAATTTTAATTACATTTCGGTACATAAGAAACCTTGATAGTTGTGGAAAGTTTAAAATCTAATTAACGAAAAACGGCAGATTACATCTGTGACAAGAATTTGTAGGCAAACTCAAGTTATTTTAACTGTAATAATGGTAAACAATAATCATCAAAATCTGTCATTCCCCGAAAGATTAGATTAAAATTGAATAATAAGGGTGGTTAAAACTTACTGAGGGGATATGAAAGCAACATGGGCCTCGTTGTACTAAAGTCTGATGATCCAAAATTCAGGTGATCTACAGATCAAAATTGATCCACGTTCATTTTTAAAAGCCTTGTTGAACTATTCAGATAACTGATCCTTGATTAACTTGTGAGTAGTTCAAAAGTTCCTAGCAATGTCATATTTTAGAAGAAGAAATGTCATTTGTGAACATCAAGCGATTACTTACAACCCAACTGTTTTATTGTTATACTTGTTATTATTCTAAGTTTTGATGAGGTATATATAATAAAATAATGGAGAAAATGTGCAACCAATTTCACGGCAACCGAAGAGGCTCTTTTGATGGCACTTATGAAAGACAGGGCGAAAGTGTGCTGCTGATACGAATAAAATTAAAAATAAAGCATGGGTGAAGATATGTAACAAATTCAATGCTGAATCAAAGTATAGCACCTACATAGATGTGGATCTACTTAGAAATACTCTACGTATTCGCGGATTCAATTCTATTTGAACTAGTTGTAAAAAATCTTCATCGTCAGTCAGTTTTTCCAAATAATTATCCATGCTAATAATTCAATACAATCTGATATCAACAGCACAAGAAAAGCTCATTTAGACAAATACATTATTCCTAACCTCAATTGTAAAAGCTTGAGATTCTTGAACACGGCTTGATCGCTCGCTAACAGACGATCAATTTAATTTGTAGATGATCCATAGATCAAACGTAGTACAAGGAATATTTGACGCGACCAACTTTGATGTTTAATTAAACTAGCTTCGTACAACGACGCCACAGTTTTAAAAGCCCCCTAGTCGGTTCCTTTTCAACTTGATCAATTTCTACTTTTTCTCTTCCTAAATTGTAAAATATATGAAGTGATCGGAGAGACTTCCGCGGTTAGAAGAGGTTCTCTGGATAAACCGCGTTCAGAAAAATTATACTGGAGGTTTCGACCCCCGCTAGATCTAGGAAAGGTAGGTTAGCAAGAATAGGGTTCAGTCCTCCAAACCGAAGAACTGAACTAGAAGAGTAAACATTAGACTGATTCAAAAAAATTATTTTTTTTAATTATATCGAAAATATTGTTGGAAATGATAAAAAAAATACTGTGAAAGTTTAAGCTCTTAATATTAATATTAAGAGGTGCCGCATCGCAAATTTCGATTTTCCATTTAAATAACATGGGAACAATATTCTCTTGCACTTTGGAATTTTATTACTCACGTTGGTGACAATACTTCGGAATGACCAAGGTATATTCTTGTAGGAAATTTAACGCTCTACAAAAAAGGTCTCTTACGATTTTTTGATATATTTACTCCTTCAAAAGTTACTCGAGGTCAAAGTTGAACTAAGGACAAATTTTAACGTGTGTGAACTTAGCGTCTCATATCTCAGCATCTCATAATTTAAAAAGAGTTCTTATAGCGTCCAACATAGTTCTAGAGTTCCTGATACTTTATATTAATAGTTCTGTTGAATTCAGTAGCGAAAACGGCTTTTGAAAAAATGAGACGCTGACGACCGGAAGTTAGCGTCCCAAAGTATAAAATCAAAAAAATCGAGCAGAAACGGTTATTCAAAGGATAGTTCTAGAGTTCTTGTTTATTTATATAGATAAATTCTTAGAATTCAAAATCGGACATCTGTGAAACGGTTTTTATAGATTAAAAATCATGCTAGTGAGAAGCTGTCGTACAAGAGCGAGTTCTAGCTCCTATAAGGATTAAAAATGATCATTAATTGGGGGATTAAAAATGATCATTAATGTCCCAATATACGATTCCCTAAAAAGTTCTAATCGTTAACGGTCTGCAGAATATTTTTAATTATTATTATTGATGAAAAACCATCTCAATAGTGGGACGCTGTCGTTCTAGACCGAGTTCTCGCTTTTGTATCGATTCAGAATGATACTGTCGTCCCAAAATACGATTCCCTAAAGAGTTCTGATCGTTAACGCCCTGCAAAATATTTTTAATTATTATTATTGATGGAAAACCATCACAATTGTGGGACGCTGACGTTCTAGACCGAGTTCTCGCTTTTGTATCGATTCAGAATTATACTGGCATCCCAAAATACGATTCCCTAAAGAGTTCTGATCGTTAACGCCCTGCAAAATATTTTTAATTATTATTATTGATGGAAAACCATCACAATTGTGGGACGCTGTCGTTCTAGACCGAGTTCTCGCTTTTGTATCGATTCAGAATGATACTGGCGTCCCAAAATACGATACCCTAAAGAGTTCTGATCGTTAACGCCCTACAAAATATTTTTAATTATTATTATTGATGGAAAACCATCACAATTGTGGGACGCTGTCGTTCTAGACCGAGTTCTAGCTTGCGCAATGACTCAGAATGATGATTAGCGTCCCAATATACGAAATCCTGAAGAGTTCTAATCTTCAACGCCCTGCAGAATATTTTTAATTTTTATTATTGACGGAAAACCGTAACAATTGTGGGACGCTGTCGTTCTAGAGCGAGTTCTCGCTTTTGTATCGATTCAGAATGATACTGGCGTCCCAAAATACGATACCCTAAAGAGTTCTGATCGTTAACGCCCTGAAAAATATGTTTAATTATTATTATTGATGGAAAACCATCACAATTGTGGGACGCTGTCGTTCTAGAGCGAGTTCTAGCTTCTTTCACCATTCAAAATGATAAGTATTGTCCCAATATACGAACTCCTGAAGAGTTCTAATCGTTAACGCCCTGCAACATATTTTTAATTATTATTATTGATGAAAAACCGTAACAATTGTGGGACGCTGTCGTTCTAGAGCGAGTTCTAGCTTCTGTATCGATTCAGAATGATACTAGCGTCCCAAAATACGATTACCTAAAGAGTTCTAATCGATAACGCACTGCAATTAATTGAATATTATATTCTGCTTATACCATGACAGAATCTCGACCTCAATTTAGTACGACAGCTTCTCGCCATCATGGTGATTTGTCGTCCATAATAAATTGTTTTCAGGGTTTTGTACGAAGCGTCAAAGAAAAACTTTCAAGAGTTCGTACTTTGGGAACCATTACAAAACCTGGAACTCGCTTTAGTATGATAGCATCCATCTATCGTGACAAATTTTTATCCATAATAATCTTTCGAAATTTTTTGCAGAGCATTGAAGATTAGAACTCTTCAGGAGTTCGTATATTGGGACACTACTTATCATTTTAAATCGTGAGAGAAGCGAGAACTCGCTCTAGAACGACAGCGTCCGACAATTGTTATGGTTTTCCGCCAATAATAATTATTAAAAATATTTTGCAGACCGTTGAAGATTAAAAGTCTTCAGGAGTTCGTATATTGGGAAGCTAATGATTATTCTGAGTCATTGCACAAGCTAGAACTCGCTCTAGAACGACAGCGTCCCACAATTGTGATGGTTTTCCATCAATAATAATAAATAAAAATATTTTGTAGAGCGTTAACGATTAGAACTCTTCAGGAGTTCGTATATTGGGTTGATCGTCTCATTCTGAATCGATACCGAAACTAGAACTGGCTCTAGAAGGACAGCGTCCCATTATTATGATGGTTTTTCATCAATAATAATTATTTGAAATTTTTTGCAGAGCGTTAACGATTAGAACTGTTTAGGGAATCGTATTTTGGGACGCCAGTATCATTCTGAATCGATACAAAAGCGATAACTCGGTCTAGAACGACAGCGTCCCACTATTGAGATGGTTTTTCATCAATAATAATTATTTAAAATATTCTGCAGAGCGTTAACGATTTGAACTCTTTAGGGAATCGTATATTGGGACATTAATGATCATTTTTAATCCTTACAGGAACTTCTCACTAGCATGACTTTTTATCTATAAAAACTGTTTCACATATGTACGATTGTGAATTCTAAGAATTTATGGATATAAATAAACAAGAACTCTAGAACTATCCTTTGAATAACCGTTCCTGCTCGATTTTTTTGATTTTATACTTTGGGACGCTAACTTCCGGTCGTCAGCGTCTCATTTTTTCAAAAGCCGTTTTCGGTACTGAATTCAACAGAACCATTAATATAAAGTATCAGGAACTCTAGAACTATGTTGGACGCTATAAGAACTCTTTTTAAATTATGAGACGCTAAGTTCACACACGTCAAATTTTAATATTTTTCCAATTTTTTGACGCAACCATCAACTTTATGAGAAAATTTTGTGGGACATTTTTTGGAGAGCATTCTATTTTCTATAACTTATCTTTATAAAAGTTTTTGATATTTTTTACAGGTCCTAAGTTATTTGCATTAAACTGAAAATATTTCAACCTAAAAATTATAACTTGAACTTTTGAAGGAATAAATATATCAAAAAATTGTAAGAGACCTTTTTTGTAGAGCGTTCAATTTCCTACAAGAATATACCTTGGTCATTCCGAAGTATTGTCACCAACGTGAGCTATAAAATTCCAAAGTGCAAGAGAATATTGTTCCCATGTTATTTAAATGGAAAATCGAAATTTGGGATGCGGCACCTCTTAATATTAATATTAAGAGCTTAAACTTTCACAGTATTTTTTTTTGTCATTTCCAACAATATTTTCGATATAATTAAGAAAAAAAAATTCATAATTTTTTTTGAATCAGTCTACTAAACATACATATTGTCTGATGCCAACATAAACAATTGCCAACAACACCGATTATATTAAATGTTTACGTTTATTGACAGATGTTTGATTGGATTTCGACCAAATCTTTTAAAGCCGTTGTGCTCAACTGTGGTAGATATCGTGAAGAAATTTGAATGAAAATCAATTAAGAATACTTTATTTATTCGTTGAATTATATTTACAAAATGGTGAATCGTTGTATAGTATGCAAAAAAAAATGTATAAGTAGTGGTGTTTACAATACATCGTTTTACAAGAAAGGAACAAGTTCTGAACAGTTCTACAGTTCTAAAACTGCCAGTGTCGTATCATTTGATAATAAATACTATTCACCCATTCTAATGAGAATACCACAAGTTCTGTATGTTATTGTTGATATTAATTTAAGTAATTTGGGTTCCTCGAGATGCAAATCAGCTTCAGCGATGAGAAAATATCATTGGGAAAGAGAATATTCCGAAGGAAGGAAGCTAGACTATCTTCTAACCATTTCATTTCAAGTGAAAATGGCTTAGAACTGGAACAGAGCCTGTACCCAATCTGGTTGACGGTAACTAAAATTTATTCCTCGAGTAATAAATAAATCTAAGATAGGTATTTCTCTTATAACTTGTAAATTTTAATATGATTATTCAGTCAATTTGATCCTTTCCTCACACAGCGCGGCACTGTTGTTGGAATCAGTGACATTTGATGTGTGTATTGCTTGCTATCATTGTTTTTGAATGAAAGAACCGATTTAGATGTTGGTTGCAAACAAAGTGTGTTGTATAGCGGGTTATTCATCTAGTAATCTAGCCTGCTTAATCATCGAAGGTTCAGTCCGATTTCGATGTCTCAATCTGCCTATTTCACTAGTCCTTCTATACCCGGAAGCTTTCTCCGAGGTCTGGATCTGCCTACTTAGAGAGAACATTCTCGTCTATTTTGTGCAATTTCCGCTGCTTCTTTCCATTTCATATCCCACGTCTTGTATGGCAACTTTTGATGGATTCATTGGCGAATGTGACTGCCGAAAACTGGCAAAGCGCCATAAAATATGTTATAGCTAAGGAGGGGAAAATGTGAGATCTTGACCACTTAATCGACGAAAGTACAGAGATCGAACAGTTAATTATTAACTTAGGACAAGACGATTCTTCAGATTTTTCTTATGAAGAATTTAGTTAATAATGCTGTATATATTATAGTTAAAGTAATATTCATCTGCAATAATTTATTATAATTTTTTTATTTTTTACAAGAATATGTGTGTATATAAATCTTAGTGCACAATTACTTTGTATTTTCATTATAATATTAATTATAATAAACGTTAAGCAAAAATGATAAATAAACCCTAACCCTGTTCTACGACTATGGACCGTTTGATTCACTGCGTATGCTTCATTTGCATTTTATTACCTATTGTTATTTGACCGATTACCGGGTGGCCTGGTCACAATTTCTTTCTTCTTAGCCTAGATACATTGTAAAACATAAATAAGAGATAAAATTTTTTGAGACACCCGACCTCCGTTTTCCGTTTATTTTAGGCTATCAACTCCTTTGAAACGAACTTTAATGTATCTAACTTAGTGTGCCATGTGCCATACACACTATGCTATCAAGCATGTTTAAATAGACTATAGTATTATTAAAACATAAAATATGTTACAAATTAGCCTATTAAAATGTGCATTGTATAGTGGAATTGCATAGTTAAATTTTACAGTTAAATACTAGATAAGTCGACTACGACGAATATTTTAGCAACAGTGAAGCTTGTTGTTTTTGTCAACAATAAAATTGATACACTAAAAATTGTTTTACAAACAAGAGTAGATTAGAAAAAGCAAATGAAAAAAAAATGATCAGAGAAATTCAAAAATGTATGTTACGTTCGTGTTAATCAGAATTAAAATTCGACAGTAATAATAGTTCATTGATATACCGGGTGTTTCTATATTCGATCGTCAACGCTCTACCCAAGAGAGCCCTAGTTAATTTATGTATTTCGATATAGGAACATGAACCCTTAAAGGGTACAGGATATTGAAAGTAAATTTGTCATAAAACAAGTTAATTAGAAAAATTGTAGGCCGCGTTAAGCTTCATATTTCAAAATTGGTTACAATATTACAGGATGTTCCATAACTCGATGCCAGATCAAAATTGTGTTTTTTTAAATGAAACAACCTATAATTTATTGAATAGATGAGGCTTTTACTTGATGAAGATCCATACTAAACGATGAAATAAAACAATTCAATTTGTTTAAATCTCTATTTTATTTTGAACTGATGTTCAATTTAAAATTAGTGACGCGTTTCGCTACACAGTAGCTTTATCAGACTAGTCAAGATATAATCAGAAACATATAATTTATATAGTGCCTTAATACGGAATTCTAAGATATTGACAAAATTATTATAATGTGTTTAAATGGAAATAACGTACAAAAAGTGCCTAAATACGAAATTCTACGAATATTAACTAAGGTATTTTAAAAGTGTACCTGGAAATTTATTCACAACCATCACAACTGAATTTTCTTCTAGGTAAAAAGGTTTAATAAGGGAAAATGATTGATATCTATTTGGTCGTTAAGAAGATTTCCTGAATATTTGTTTTTATTAATCTCAAGGGCTTCTAAAAGATTTAATTTTAAGGATTCGGGTTCTACATGCAAAATTTCAAAATTTGAGTCGAAAGTGTGTTGGTTTGTTAATAGATGATTTGAATAGTTGGAATCTAATTTGTTGTTGTTACTCAAACGTAGCTAAACTAAAAGTTTCTGATTTGATCTTGACTAGTTTGATAAAGCTGCTGTGTAGCGAAACGAGTCACTAATTTTAAATTGAACATCATTTCAAAATAAAATGGAGATTTAAACAAATTAAATTGTTTTATTTCATCGTTTACATATAATTTACTTTATAACTCAAAACTGCTTCACTTCCTCATTACAATCTGTTATGTTGAGTATTTGAAAAGTTATAACTAAAGCTCGGATTATAAGCAAAATGCCTTTTTTGCCTATTCTAGGTGATGTTTGTATATTCCGCCTTTTAGTGCCTTTTTTAAACTTATGCTACCCTACCAATGATGTTATTCATATTCGGTACTTCATTTTATTACTAAACCTTTCTGTAATAAAATTTTGGGCTAGTAATAAAATATTAATGGTTTGTTTGTTAATGGTCTTCTGGGAAGATTTACCTACCTATTCGCGGATTAAGAAGAGGCTTAACAAATGGGAAATCTCTACTGTTTTGACCTTTATATCAGTTGTACAGACGGTTACTGAATCAGAGTTTGGTTTTGTTGCGTATACCGAAAAGTAAAGAACACACATTTTAAAAAGTTTTCGACGTTGTGTGAGTTTATTTAGAAAGATGACTTCTAGGGCTTGGATCCGACCATATCCGGAACTATCTTTAGAAGGAGATGGAGCATTTTGTAAACCGTGTGGCAAATCAGTCAGTTTCATTTTTTCTTTATCTCAGTCACCGTATAACTACATAGTATTAAAATTCTAATTAATTATTCTTATTTTTTAAAATTCTCAGATTTCAAGTACAAAAAAGTACTTTATTGACCAGCATTGAGGAACTCCACTTCACAAACGGAATTTGGAAAAATTAAAGATAGTCCAAACATCTGTGCGGGATAGTGTAAACAGTTCAAAAAAAAAGGAGGAGGACACATTTAAATTTGATTTATGTCAGATGATCTAATATACCTCTGTATAAAGTTAATCATCCTATATTTTTTAAAAAACATTTCAATAAATCCTTACCGGAGGAGAGTACGTTGAGAAAACAAACTATGGACAAATGTTATGTGGAATGTATTTCAAAAATTAAACGAGAGTTAGATTGCAATTTCTTGTATATTGTCGTGGATGAAACGACAGATGTATGCGGCAGATATATAGCTAATTTAATGATTGAAATTTTGAACGAAAACTTTCCAAGCAAACCTCATTTAGTTGCCGTTAAAGAATTAGAAAAAAACAAACAATTTAACTATAAGTAGATTTATACAAAATAGTTCAACAAACCTCTTCTTATAGATGTCGAAGAATAAAAATATATTATTCTAACGCTTTGACAAAGTTTTGAAAAATAATTTTTCCAAAAACAGTGACCGTTCAACGAAGAAGAAACAACTACTTCCCGGGCTACATGCCCTCTTCTTACCCAATGCTATACCAACCAATAAAATAGTTCTAATCTTTGACAAAGTTTTGAAAAATAATTTTTACAAAAACAGTGACCGTTCAACGAAGAAGAAACAACTACTTCCCGGGCTACATGCCCTCTTCTTACCCAATGCTATACCAACTAATAAAATAGTTCTAATCCTTTCAGATGCTGCAGCTTATATGTTAAAAGCTGCTGCTAATTTAAGGGTATTTTATCCCAACTTAATCCATTGCACTTTTGTCGCCCACGGTGTAAATCGAATTGCGGAAGAAATGAGAAATCAGTTTCCGTTGGTTAATGACTTAATTAATTGCATGATAAAAGTTTTCTTGGGTGAGGATGCAAATGTATAAAGAAAGACTTCCCGGTGTCCCTTTGCCACCTAAACCAGTGATTACAAGGTGGGGAACGAGGCTCGAAGCAGTGTTCTTTTACTTTGAACACATTAATGAAATAGAATTAGTAATGTCAGAATTTGGTGACGATCTTTCCGAAGCAATTCGAGAAGCAAAAAATATTTAAAAAAATCCGAAATTAAAACAGAAACTCGCATATATCAATAGCAATTATAAATTAATCGTTAGCACAATTACCTTATTAGAAAGACAAGAGATAAATTTATGTGGGTCAGTTAAATTAATAGATAATTTACAGTCTAAAATTAAATGGGCACCTGGAAGTAATGGTCAATTAATTACTAAAAAAATGAAATTTGTTTTTGACAACAATGAAGGTTTCTCCTTTTTATGTGATGTTGCTAAAGTTGTCAATGGGTCATTTTTCAAAAAATTACAAATTGGGCCAGATTTATTATCCTCTCTTAAATATGCGCCAATTACATCTGTCGATGTAGAGCGTTCATTTTCATTGTACAAATTAATTTTAAGTGAAAGAAGACAGAGTTTTAAAACAGAAAATATGGAGAAGCACTTTGTTGTAGCTATCAATGATAAAATTTTAAGTGGTTACAATGTTTAATTATTAATTAACAATTGTTTAGTTATGTTGTGCAAGTTAATGTTAAGTTAATTCACTAATGAAATAAAACAAATTAATTTGTTTAAATCTTCATTATTTATTTTGAACTGACGTTCAAATTAAAATTAGTGACGCGTTTCGCTACACATTAGCTTTTTCAAACTAGTTAATTCACTTTGTATATTAAAATAAATTCTTAATAACTTATTATTCATAATCAGGGAGTTAAAAGCATTTGCCTATATTGCCTATATGTTAAGATTTCTGCCTTTTTCAATAAAAATATTTGCCTATATAAGCGCATTTTTCTTCAGTTTTTGTTGCCTATAAATCCGAGCTTTAGTTATAACCAATTTTGTTACCGGAGAAGATACGTAGACCAATAAAAGAAGTCATAAATAATTGAAAATACCAATTTTTCCAAATATACCTGGTTCATAAAATATATATTACATCCAAATGATAAAAAAAACCTGTTTTAGTTTGGGGTATTTTTTTACATAAGGTTTACAAAAATGTCACTTATTAGCTTATTTATTTTTATATAATTGTGGACCTTAACAAAGCTATTTGCTGTAAACCTTAAGGCGCAAACTATCTTAAACTAAACAGGCACTGGTACAATATAAATATTTTAGGTGTGTGTATCTGGAAAAATAAAAAACAAAAATACTACTTCTTCTTGAGAACCTATCATGTCATTCTGGACATTTTATATTGTTATTGTAACATGTCTATCGACCTGTTTCGATTTTACAGAATAAATCCTTTTAATTAGCGCTCGTCGTCACTAGCCACATCCAATTATAGTTCTGTGATCCCAAACTCTTCTACCCCGAACGTAAGACAATTGACGTCTGCCAACATTTTTTGCACACCGCCACGTGAAACACCCCTTTTTGTTAACGACCGCCTAAGAGGGCACATCATCTTTCGCTATCTTTCATATCTTAAGTACCTATCTTATGAATTTTGCTGTGGTAAGCACAGCCCCTAGGCTAGGATAGAACCCGAGAATATAACCCTAGGCTAGAATATAACGCTGAGGATATAAACAGAAGAATTTAACCGGAGAATATAACCCCAAGAATATAGCCAAGGATACAGCCCTAGCTCAAAATACCGCCCTAGAACAGAACACATCACTTCAGATCAAGACCTGACTTCTTCTCCAGGAAACCACTTCATCTAAGCTAAGTACCTATAAAAGTACAAATTCCTCTATTAAATTCCGTTATTCATTTCCTGTGGCAGAATAAATTAAAAATTTGTTTTTAATTCTTTTTTTTATTAAAATCCTCAACTATAAAAGTTGAGGAAGATCCGCCCGGGGTCACTTTAATTATAAACTTTCATTTAAATTCTACAAGGCGTTTCTACCTTTTCCGCCTTAGTTTTTTGTAGTTTTCATCGTTAAAAAGGTAGTGGCGCCCTCAATTTTTGCAACCCTTCTGTTATCCTTGTGCAGCATAAACTTGGGGTCGAATCACCCTTGAGAGGAGTCTCTAGCCGGAGCCCTTCGAGCTGGTGCCCTGTGAGGTACAGCATTTACCGTTACATTATGTTGGCTGCATTGGGGACGTATACAGTAATTATTTTGTTATTCTTAGAGCCGTTTTACACGGTAAAGGAGGAATGCCGAATATTACACTGAAATTTACCACGAAAATTTTTGTTTGCCTTTTACGTATTTGTAAACTAACAACAAATTGCTGCAACATTACAAATCCTTTACTGTTCACCATGTTTGAAAGGAAAATTAATTTTATTTTAGAAAAAAAAAAAATAATATTAGGTTAATGAAAGTATGTTTGTTTACTACGTTTTAAAGGTCTGACGTACGTCAGCTGTTACCAAAATAACCTATCTGCGCATGCTGATCGTATAAATTACTCCGAAAATTTTTGGAAGATTTATTACCCGTGCAATACAAATTTTAATAAAATTTCAGGCAAAATTTTCGTGGTAAATTTTCGGAATAATTCTTTGCTGTGTAAAACGGTATGTAAAAGGTATTGTCTACATAAAACAATATAGATGTAAAGTTTGGTTTGAAGGAATTGTTAAAACTTTCAAATAATAATAGTACTAATTAGGAAAGAGAAGAAGTTAATGGCTGATTATGAGTAAAAGGTTATACTTCAATTAATTACATGGGTACTGTTGTTTTTATTACCATCAAAATTTACCTGTATATTGTGTAGGTACTGCTGTTGTTGATATTACCAGCGATCAAAACAGCTATGACTAGACCATAAATAGCGATAATACCAGCCATGACAACAGGAATAATACATTTCATGATCAATTCCGGTCTCATCACCGACATGGCGGCAATACCTGTTCCTGATTTTGCAGTACCATAGGCGGCGCCCAGCGCTAAAACACAAAACGTTTCGTTATATATATATATATATAAATATAAGAAAATTTACATAAAAAAATATTAATATCAAAACCCGAAATATGTATAAAAAGCGATTGAATCTGCGACTGCAGAAAGTGGGATTTTTGTGTAATCATAGATTTTATTTAACGGTACTAAGAGGATGTAGGAAGTGTATGTATGCGGCATCATAATATCCCTTATATTCCAGGGATGTATTTCAAATAAATTATAGAAGAATTAACGCAAACGAGGTCTGAGGTCTGAGAATTATAATGGCAAGTTTATAAAAAAATACTTAGTCCTAACTTAGCCGCAGTGCTAACTCTAGATAGTCTTAGAATGTTCGCAATGGTTTATAAAACTGTCATATTTCTTTAATCTTATCAGCTGTTCGTCGTCTAACTGATCGTCTGTTTTAGTCTTTAGCACAGTACCAAATAAGTTAAACCTGGTATAATCACAGCCGATAACACATACAGAAATAATAAGGTCTATCAAGTTGGCGGACCAACTTATTAAAAAATACGTTTTGACAAACTCAAAAATTGCCGTTTATATGCCGTTTTTTTGCCGTGAAATTCCCAGAATTTGCCGTTAATTATTTTTTAAAAAAATTGGGTGGCCCGCCAACTTGAGTATCAAGATAGCGGGCCACCCCCTGGAAAATTGGTTTCCTTTTTACAATAAGTAAAACGAAATACATAGATAATTGCCGCTTGATTTGCCGTTCAAGAAAATATCATTGCCGACATCGGGGCACGTCGGCATCTGGGGCAAAACGGGCAAAAACCAGATATATCAAGCTAGCGGACCAACTAGTGCAAAAATAATTTTTGACCAATTGAAAAATTGCCGTTTTCTTGCCGTGAAATTTTTAGAATTTGCCGTTAATTATTTTAAAAAAAATGGTATGGCCCGCTAACTGGCGTATAAAGATAGCGGACCACCCCCTGGAATATTGCTTACCTCTACGAAGTAATTTAAATTGAAGACATAGATAATTGCCGCTCTAATTGCCGTTCAAGAAAATATCATCTACGGCATTGGGGCACGATGGCATGGGGGGTAAAACGGGCAAAATGTATTTCTACGTATTAACTTAGCGGCCAGCCACTACTTTGCCATTGCTCGACGTGCACGTTCCGGACCCGGCTCATAATTTGTTGCTAATTTGTTACTAAATAATTGATTTTGTTGCTCTAGCCGTTGCAGTTTTTATCGAGAAGGGCAAGGAAAATAATTGAAGAAGCTATACAGTGTTATAAAAATAACTTCTTCAATCATTTTCCTTGCCCTTCTCGATAAATTAATCAATGATCTGTTTTAATGCCCGTTTTGCCCCAGATGCCGACGTGCCCCGATGTCGGCAATGATATTTTCTTGAACGGCAAATCAAGCGGCGATTATCTATGTATTTCGTTTTACATATTGTAAAAAGGAAACCAATTTTCCAGGGGGTGGCCCGCAATCTTGATACTCAAGTTGGCGGGCCACCCAATATTTTTAAAAAATAATTAACGGCAAATTCTGGGAATTTCACGGCAAAAAACGGCAATTTTTGAGTTTGTCAAAACGTATTTTTTAATAAGTTGGTCCGCCAACTTGATAGACCTGAAATAATATATTTATTTCTCTATGCTATTGATCTTGGGTCCTAGAAATTTAAAGTTAAAATCTTCAAGAGAGAGGGGGACTAATAGTAAGTTACGACTTCTATAAACTAGATATCGTAACCAATATCATTTGACTTTTTAGGACTAAGACTAGAGCTACGATAGGACTAATAAGTATTTTTTATAAACTCATCATAAAAGGTAGGCGGTGAGTTCAAATATTGGATCTTTTTGTTCTAGGTTGGAGGTTAGAGAGTAACATTAATGGTTGTGTTTTGTTTCTGCGAAATGTACATAGGATCCACAACAGCTACGAAGCAGAGAGCGATGATTCATTTAGTCCATTTGTATTAGTGACCCACACTGTGTTTTATGATACTTCTAGAATTTTTTCAAGGAAAAGTAGTTGTAGTAATTGTCAGAAAAATTGCTTAGCAATTGAAAAAAGCGTTAAGGTCATTTATTAATCAAAAATTTATAAGGGTATGATTAAAGTAGTGAAATGCGAAAAAATCGATAATGTTGCCTTGCCCATTAATATGGAAGTTTGGATGGAGTACGTAACAAAGTTTATACAGATCTGGTCACTTTTTACAAACCACAGAGAAAAGTTATTATCACCTCTATATTTTCGCGACGAATACACGCATAGCGGTTCGTTGGACCCATTCCTTTCCTTCGTGTCTTTCCATTCACGTCGATGTGGGAAGCATTCTAACGAGAGGAGTGACTTAAACTTGAATTTTGGTTGCTCAAGCATCTCTTCTAGGAAATGCCGTAAGCAAATTTTTGAAATTGACACTTGACATATTGACAATTTTTCGGTATACTCGAAGGAAAAAAAAATTTCTCAAAAAAAATTTTTTTATACGTGGTTTGAAAGATAATTACTTGAACTATTATTTCCCAAAATTTCCAAAAAATCGAGTTATTTTTATTATTTTTTAGTCCATCGAAAAGTCGAATTTTGACAGTTTTTTGGGTATAATGACATGTCAAAAAATTCTAAGCTCGCAACTGATGAAATTTTTGGAATCCTTGACCTCGAAAACACCCCTCCTTAAAAAAAAACGATTTTGAAGAACAGTTATTATTCCCATCGTATTCGGGGGCCTAAAAAGGTCCCCCATACCAATTTTGGTGAAATTCGTACGAAATTTAGGATTGGGCAAAATTTTACCCCTCTATGCCGGTAGTTATACATAACGGGCAACTTGAGCTGGGTTTTTGAAGAGGAAGGAAAAAAAACTCGAAATTTTACGAGAGTTTATAAAGAGGAACGAAATGATTATGTTTGGCGTAATAGAGAAGATTAAAAAAAATATTTGGGGGTACTAGGGGGGGGGGGAGTAATATATTTAAATAATTTTTCGTTAGAATTTCCAATGGTGGATCCATGTAGAAAAAGTGAAGCGGATTTCGGGAAAAATAATGATTTTTACCCATCGGCGCTGCCACTGGAATTATATACGAAAATATAAAAGTAACTTTTTTATTTATGAAAATATGGAAAAATACCTAAATTATGCCCACGAAAATTTGCGGGTTCGAATCTATGGGAATTGATTTTAAAAAAACTGAAAGTCGATATAGAGGGCGCCACAAGTGGCGCCAAATTTTTGGGTTAGGTCACAATTTTCATTAATTTCGTAATATACCGTAGTAAACGATACCTAAAAACACCATACGCGGTTTCCACCATCAATTCGGGTCCGTACTTGGGGGGATTTTGGGGGCAGTCAATTTCGAAAAAAAAAAATTTTGCATTATAAGCATCCCAAATGAGGGAGATTCCCCGAATATTATCAATGTCAATTAAATAATTTTGTGACAATTTTAATTTCTGGTTTTCAGAAAGAGATTAGTAATACAATCTTCCAATTTTTGTATATTTTGTACATAATGTATCTGAAAACATTTAAATGGAGAATTTCAGTTGGGCTCTACATAAAAAAGTTTGAGAAGCACTGAAACGTAAGTGCACATAAAATGAAAAATACTTGAATCTAACAATGTTTTCTGAGTTATAAAAGCGCAAACGTCCACAATATTTTAACATTAGCTATGCTTATTTGTTTAACGTTATCAAGTGACAATTTTGTTTCCAGATAAGAAAAATACGTCCTTATTTCCAAGTGAATTTCCACACATTAATTATTATGAACAGTAAACCACTAAGTACGTCTCGGCACGACGAGTCGTAGTAAATAGGATCTATGTTTTACTAGAGGTTTTACCAACTAAAGCACTAGCGCATTTCAATGAGCGTTACAAAATGAATATAAGTATAAATAATGTTCGAAAACAAGATATTTCTGGCTATCAATGTCAATTTCGGTTGGTCGGTATGGCTAAGAACTGCGTTGACATCTTCACATGTTGTTTGAAAACTTTAATCAAGTAAAAATGATGTAGGTGAAGAATAAAACAAAAGATTTTTAAAAAATCCAAAGGATGTGTGTGATTTTTATTATCACACTGACTAGATAAACTATATCTTGAATGCACTGAAAGATTGGTCACTAAAAATAATCAAATGCATGAATTCCACCCGGTATAAAAAATTGTCAAATTTATTTTTACAAAAATTCAAATTGTGATAATTTCAATGAATTTCCTATAATGTACAAAAAAAATCATTTTAATCGGTTGAAAATTAAAATTGAGTTATTCTAAATCAAAAATAAGCAAAATTGTTGCGTACATTTTGTCCATTTTGCCCCACAAATTGAGAAATCATCAAATTATGACGACGAAAAATTATTTTGTAAATTGTCTTTTATGTAGATTCAAACAAAATTAAACAATACTCCAAAAAATAAAAAGGTTAAAGCGTTAGATTTCTGTGCCAAACAAATTATTGTAAACGTGTACAATTCTCAGGTATTTTTAAAAAAAGGACACAGCGAATGTGTTAGTTTTAGTATTTCAATGCTTCATAAAATCTATAACTAAACTAATCGAGGCGAGAGAAAAAAAGTTGAAAAAACCCAAAAGGTAGAAACAATTTTGTGAGAATTTTTAATTTTATTTTGTGTGATTTATCATGGAAAATAAAGGTATTAACAACCGCTACGTAAAATTTAACAAGACGTCGTATAAATGAATCAATTATTTCCATTCGTTTAAAACAATATTAACCAGTTTAATAATAGATTTGTATATGTATATGCATTTTATGACCGGAACAAATATTACACCTAAATGAAACACATAGTAGTCGCAACTAAACAAAAATCGTGAATTTTTGCGTTACAAACTCATCAATCATCCTCGATCTCTCAAATAGAATAGAAAAAATTTAAAAACAGAAATCGGTTCTGACTGGGAGAAAAAACCCAGTACACAGACTAGACATGTTTGATAGACATTTGGATCGGTTCCAAATCGACAACCAACCAAGGACACCATTTTTTTACGGTCATCTCAAAACAGTATTCCCTCAGGTATTTGAATTGAATTCACGTGGTAGGTAAAAAAACTTTCATGTGAACTTACAAAACTTCGTGTAATTTCAGTAAAGTATTTGTTTTGATTGCCGACAACATGTACTTCCATTTACAACGTTGGCTAGTGATCTATTTTTGACTGCGAATACTTTATTTTATAATAGTTCGAATACGGAGGCTAAAAGTATGTATAAATAATCTGTGATGCCCGAGACAGAAAACATCATTCGGTTTAGAAGAAAAAAAAGTATTATAATATTTACTTATTATATATACGTAAAAAAGCAGGACAAATAATGCAATTACTCTGAAAAACTACCTAGAACACACCAACAGATGTCGAATAACGCACAATTTCTCCTAATAATACACCAAAACATTCATTAAACAGAAAAACACTTAACTACATTGATTACCAAAAAACATACAAAAATACTTAATTATACAAAAAACGTGTCAAATATACCAAAAAAACACACAAAAATACCTAACTATACACAAAACTTGTCAAATATACCTAAAATCAACATAAATCGTACAATTAGATCGTATTTCGTTCAATATCACACAATTGCTCACAAAAACACACACTTTAAAAAAAACGACCTAGAACACACCAAAGGGCGTCGAATAACGCACAATTTCACATAATAACACACCAAAACATTCATTAAATAGAAAAACACTTAACTACATTCATTGCCAAAAAACAGACAAAAATACTTAATTATACAAAAAACGTGTCAAATATACCAAAAAAACACACAAAAATACCTAACTATACACAAAACTTGTCAAATATACCTAAAATCAACATAAATCGTACAATTAGATCTTATTTCGTTCAATATCACACAATTGCTCACAAAAACACACACTTTAAAAAAAACGACCTAGAACACACCAAAGGGCGTCGAATAACGCACAATTTCACATAATAACACACCAAAACATTCATTAAATAGAAAAACACTTAACTACATTGATTGCCAAAAAACAGACAAATATACTCAATTATACACAAAACGTGTCAAATATACCAATAAACGCACAAAAATACCTAATTATACACAAAACTTGTCAAATATACCTAAAAACAACATAAATAGTACAATTAGATTTTATTTCGTTCAATATCACATAATTGCTCACAAAAACACACAATGCCCCTCAATTACTCTAAAAAAACGATCTAGAACACACAATCAGACGTTATTACATCGAATAAACCCACAATTTCCCATAATAACACACCAAAACATTCATTAAACAGAAAAACACTTGATTACCAAAATTGATTACCAAACACACCAAAACATTCATTAAATAGAAAAACACTTAACTAAATTGATTACCAAAAAACAAACAAAAATACTCAATTATACACAAAACGTGTCAAACATACCAAAAAAACACACAAAAATAACTAATTATACTCAAAATATGTCAAATATACCTAAAAAAAACATAAATCGTGCAATTAGATTTTATTTCGGTCAATATCACATAATTGCTCACAAAAACACACAATGCCACTCAATTACACTAAAAAACGATCTAAAACACACAATCAGACGTTATTACATCGAATATCGCACAATTCAACACACCAAAACATTCATTACACAGAAAAACACTCAACTATATTGAAAAACTCTCAATTCCACCAAAAAAACATACAAAAATACTTAATTATACACACAACGTATCAAATATACCAAAAAACACACAAAAATATTTAATTATACACAAAACTTGTCAAATATACCAAAAAACACACAAAAATACCTAATTATACACAAAACGTGTCAAATATACCAAAAAACACACAAAAATACTCAATTATACTCAAAACGTGTCAAATATAGCAAAAAACACAAAAAAAACTTAATTATACACAAAACATGTCAAATATACCTAAAAACAACATAAATCGTGCAATTAGATTTTATTTCGGTCAATATCACAAAAACACACAATGCCACTCAATTACTCTAAAGAACGATCTAGAACACACAATCAGACGTTATTACATCGAATAACCCACAATTTCCCATAATAACACATCAAAACATTCATTAAACAGAAAAACACTTGACTACCTTGATTACCAAAAAACAGACAAAAATACTCAATTATACACAAAACGTGTCAAACATACCAAAAAAACACAAAAATAACTAATTATACTCAAAATATGTCAAATATACCTAAAAAAAACATAAATCGTGCAATTAGATTTTATTTCGGTCAATATCACATAATTGCTCACAAAAACACACAATGCCACTCAATTACACTGAAAAACGATCTAAAACACACAATCAGACATTACATCGAATAACCCACAATTCATCACACCAAAACATTCATTACACAGAAAAACACTCAACTATATTGAAAAACTCCCAATTCCACCAAAAAACACACAAAAATACTTAATTATACACAAAACATATCAAATATACCAAAAAAACACACAAAAATATTTAATTACACACAAAACTTGTCTAATATACCAAAAAACACACAAAAATACCGAATTATACACAAAACTTCTCAAATATACCAATAAACACACAAATATACTTAATTATACACAAAACGTGTCAAATATACCAAAAAAGCAACATAAATCGTGCAATTAGATCTTATTTCGTTCAATAACACTCAATTACTCTAAAAAACGACCTAGAACACACCAACGGGCGTCGAACAACGCACAATTTCACACCAAAACATTCATTAAACAGAAAAACACTTAACTACATTGATTACCAAAAAACAGACAAAAATACTTAATTATACACAAAACGAGTCAAATTTACCAAAAAGCAGACAAAAATACTTAATTATACACAAAACGTGTCAAATATACCAAAAAACACACAAAAATACTCAAAACGTGTCAAATATAGCAAAAAACACAAAAAAAAATACTTAATTATACACAAAACATGTCAAATATACCTAAAAACAACATAAATCGTGCAATTAGATTTTATTTCGGTCAATATCACATAATTGCTCACAAAAACACACATTGCCACTCAATTACTCTAAAGAACGATCTAGAACACACAATCAGACGTTATTACATCGAATAACCCACAATTTCCCATAATAACACACCAAAACATTCATTAAACAGAAAAACACTTAACTACATTGATTACCAAAAAACAGACAAAAATACTCAATTATACACAAAACAAGTCAAATATACCAAAAAACACACAAAAATACTCAAAACGTGTCAAATATAGCAAAAAACACACAAAACATATTTAATTATACACAAAACATGTCAAATATAGCTAAAAACAACATAAATCGAGTAATTAGTTTTTATTTCGGTCAATATCACATAATTGCTCACAAAAACACACAATGCTACTCAATTACTCTAAAGAAAGATCTAGAACACACAATCAGACGTTATTACATCGAATAACCCACAATTTCCCATAATAACACATCAAAACATTAAACAGAAAAACACTTGACTACATTGATTACCAAAAAACAGACAAAAATACTCAATTATACACAAAACGTGTCAAATATACCAAAAAACACACAAAAATATCTAAGTATACACAAAATATGTCAAATATACCTAAAAACAACATAAAACGTGCAATTAGATTTTATTTCGGTCAATATCACATAATTGCTTACAAAAACACACAATGCCACTCAATTACACTAAAACACACAATTCAACACACCAAAACATTCATTACACAGAAAAACACTCAACTATATTGAAAAACTCCCAATTCCACCAAAAAACACACAAAAATACTTAATTATACACAAAACGTATCAAATATACCAAAAAACACACAAAAATATTTAATTACACACAAAACTTGTCAAATATACCAAAAAACACACAAAATACCTACTTTTACACAAAATATGTCAAATATACCTAAAAACAACATAAATCGTGCAATTAGATTTTATAACAGACAATTACACATAACACACCGAAACATTCAATAAGACAGAAAAACTTTCAACAAGTCTCAATATTACCAAAAAACACACAAGCCCACTGGAATATACATAAAATCCACAGAAATCGCACAATTAGTCAATATTTCATTCAATATCACTCAATTACATACAAAAACAATCAGTTACTCACAAAAACGCACAAGGCCAGTAAATTACTTTCAAAAATGACAGAGAACAAACAATCAGTCGTTATTACATCGAATAACACACCGAAACATTTAAAAATTGTCAATTTGATCAAAAAACACAAAAGAACATTCGATAACAACAGAAATCGAGCATTCATAAATAAAATAACATTTTTCATTATCGAGTTATTAAAAATTGTAAACACTGCAGTTTTCTTTACGAAATAGTAAAAATAATTTCTCAAAACTTCGAGGAGCGATGAAAACTTGATTTTAAAATCTAAAAAGATCCAATTTTCGAAAATTATTGATTTTCATAGCGGCAAGTTGAAAAGCATTTTGTGTAGGATATTGGTAATGGAGGGCAATTTTTTACGGCGTGGCACTATTGTAATGGTAAATCAAACCATGAGCTCCGGATTTTTATAAAATTATTATTTTATCTTACGCACTAAAAAAAAGGTAACGATTACAAGAAATAAAAGACAAAACAAAATACACTAATTATAAAAAAAAGAAATCTTCAGCCAGAGTCAACCAAGGAAATTGATAATTGAAAAATAATTTTAAATACTTATCGAAAACGTGCTGCGTGCTTAAACCTTGATTAAAACGTAGATTTGTTTCCATATTGTTTAGATTGTTATCGAAAAACGTAAACTAGTTTACACATTGTGCCCATTATTTGTACCTATTCAAAACGATTTTGAAATATTTGCTATCTGACATGTATAATAGAAACTTCGGTGGAAGTGGCTAAACGATACAGTATAGCATAGTCCATACAGGCTCCAATAAGCCATTTAATAATTATAAATAAAAAACCATTTTTAATTCCCAACTTTAGAGCCCTATAGCTCGTTAACGAAGTACTACTATTATTTTTAGTCTCTCTATAAATTACCAAGTTTTTGGTACGAAGTCCTGGGACTTCCCGACGACACACAGCTTACTTGCGGTGAAAGTTGCAAATAAAACTCTAGAATTGAACATCAGTAAATATCACCCTATGTGTGATATAATTATGCCTAGTTAGGCAGTTTACAATACGTTTAAACATAGCTGTTTAATGTATTCTCCGATCTAAATAATCCACCAACAAAACATTTCTATAAATTCACTTCAATGAATATTAAGTATTTAGCTGGACAGCTGGCTTCTGAACTACTGTGAGAAACCCCGCCCATTCTCCTTCCAAAATTTGTCAGTTATGTGCGAACTGCGATTTGGAATAAAAATAAATTCGTAAATAAAACAAAATAAGATTCTTTAAATTGAAACAAATTAAAAATAAATTCCTAAAAACAACTTAAAATACTAAAACTAAAAAAATGTATGAATTAAAGGTTCAAATAGTCGTTGTTGAGCCAAACAGAAAACCGAATCTATTAAACAAAGATAATCTTGTATCTCTGAACTAATTCGGTGTAATGTTTCCAAAATGTTGGACAATTTTCGCCCTTAATTCTATTAAATTTTGGGACCGTTCAAAATTGTGCCGATAAATTTCATTTTTGTTGGTTAAATTCTTAAAACTGGTGCAAATGAGAGAAGCGACAGCTTTACTGTTGACGAATTATGTATTTTGATAACGTGCCTGTAGAACATATCCATGATGGACCCTACAATTTTTTTTGTTAATTTATTGTGATAATCTTCTATACTATATTTCTTTTTCCGTAGGAGCAAAGTGCCTCATTATTTATTCAAAAGTACTATAAATATATGGTGAGTCTTTTTTTTCTATATGGAATAAAATTATAAAACTGGTCGGTTTTACCAAAATTTAATCGATACGTCCTGTATCGCCTCAAATACAATAGGGTCGTAAAATTCGGCACAATGGTTAAGGATTCATTAAAATGATAAGCCGGTGGCCAGTGTCGTGCAGTCAGTTTAAGGGTTTTGCCGAGTAGAGATGGGTCTTACAGTTTTTTTATTATGGATAAATTTATATATTTTGATTTTTTCTATTAGACAAAAGTATAGGCTGAAGTATGGTTGGTAGGAAATAAATTACAAAAAAGAATCCTAAAGATCTAAAAGTTATATAAAAAGCCAAAGATAAAAATTATTTAAAAAGTTACAAACAAATATACTTTATTTTGCTTTATTAAAAAGAAGCAACATACAACATTGTGAAAAATTAAAAAATGCAATGATTAAAATTATAAATAAAATTTGTTTTTATATATTTACAATAGTTGTAGATTTTAATAATAATATGAGACATTGTAATATTTTAGAAATTGTTTTGACGTTTATTTTTGCATATCTATCTTAGTAAACGTACCTAACCAAACTATCCCAACATATTTTCCTAGAGCGATAAAAAACACTTTTTGTTTTACAAAATGATAAAATAGCGCCCCTCAAGTTGATAGATATAAAACGTTGGTTAAATATCCATCAAAGTGGTTGGTTAAAAGCAGGAAATAAAACCATGGAACCCCCATAGAACAAAAATCGACTTGTTTCCTAATTTCCTTAAAATCTAAGGAATACTGCCAAATATCGGGGTGGACTGTTTTCTGTGGCCCACGCTATATACACTGTGTTCATTTGAAAAGGACCCACCCTTAATATTTCAAAAATGGGACATGTTAGAAAGAAATGCCGAAACACGTCAACTTTTAACTTGAGGGGGACACTTTCTAACATTAATGTCATAAACTTCAGATTCACCCCCTTCCTACTGGAGACACCCCTTACATTTTTTCAAATGGCATTAGGTATCAAGTCACACCTCATTTAAAAGGTCTGGTAAATCTCTATTCAATCATTTTGTTTTGCCTTTGATACCAGCCTTCCATTGTTATTTAATCGTTATTTAAAATTGGCTCTTTTTCAATTTTTATTGCCTGAATGTTAACGGTGGTCACTTTGAACACTTGATTAAATAGCAGTTTTTTCTTGTTAACAGTTATCTTTTTACTATTTGTAAATTTTGTATTCTTTAAAGAGTCTTTCTACCATAACACAATATGGGGGCAGAATTTATATATTTGGATTTTTTTCTATCAGATAAAAGTATAGGCTGAAGTATGGTTGGTAGCTATTTAATAAATTACAAAAAAGAATCCTAAAGATCTAAAAGTTATATAAAAAGCCAAAGATAAAGATAATAATTATTTTAGAAAAGTCTCAAACAAATATTCTTTATTTTGCTTTATTAAAATAAGCAACATACGAACATACAAAATTGTGAAAAATTAATAATAATAATATGATACTTGCCTAACTTCTGCACTATTAAATAAACCCGACAAATGGAACCATTCAGGTCTTTACCGAAAAATGTGAAGCCAATGGTTTATTGCCGCTTTATGGCTATCGACCCTTTCTTGTGCTCCTATGCAATAGGAAATCTTCCAATAAATCCTACACGTTTTTTTGCTCGGCGGTATCATACTTTTTACTTATGAACTGTACAAACATTCAACTATGTTACTGTGGTAAATAATATCGATTTCATAGCTGCCTTTTCCTAGCTTATCCTCGATTTAATGACAAAACATCGATTACTCCCATTCAAACACACCAAACAGATAACGGCCATGGAAACCACGTAATACAGTATCATTATTTATAACATCTCATAAATTTGGATTTATAATTAGGATTATTATAGACCAGTCAATACTAAATATATAATAAAAATAATGAAAAGCATATATCAAAAGCATAGTAAGATGCATTGTTTAAGTCGAGAACATGTCGAGATTAGACAATTTGCTGCAAACAAAAGCAGTCTTTGAATTTAAAGCACCAGTCATTTCATAATTCAAAACTGTGTCTACTAAAATACCTACCACAAATTTCAACTCGAAACACAGGCGTAGACAAATCATAACAAACGTTATTCATCTGTTACAAAGCTCGAATATTAAGTCACTTCTTAAATAACAACAAAATTAAACAGACTCGTTTGTATGCTAATTTCCTTGTATATTTTAGAAGCACCACACATTTTTTCCTTCGTAGAGGCAATTTAAATTCAGGCAAAAAAAACAGTCACTCGAGTTCATATCTGGTATATAATATGGCGCTTGTTTGATCAAATCCTGGGTGTGTGTGTGAGTGAGTCTTCGATCATTAAACAGAATAGGTGAGTAGGTAATACAGATTCCTGGCCATAAACCTTGTTTAAAGGTACTCTTAATTTTTTTAAAAGCTGAAAACTGTCACTTTATCGTTTATTGGGGTTGGTTCATGGGCATACGTACAAAATATTTGTTAAATAAACTACTTTTGGTATTTTATTCAAGTATATTAGTACTATTAGTAGTAATTTGCAAAAAGTTTTAAACCGAATATTTTAGAAGAAAACTGAAAATTAAGGATGCCTAAATGTTCGCAACTTTCACTACAAATCGTCATATAACTAAAGATGAAGTTAGCAACTTTCTGATTAGATGTTCTATGAGCTAATAGCTAATAGAAGTACAGAAGAGCATATTAATTGAGTAAGCATAAAAAATGAAGTCATTTGTGGTTGATCTGGATCTTAATTGGCTTCAAGCATAATATGGTGTGTTTATTCTTCTTATGGGGATGTCGAAGTCGAGATAAAAGAAATAAGGAACTGGAATCCTTTTACTTTTTAGATGGATTGCGAAAAATATCCCCATTTCGTACAAAAGGACTAAAGGCTTCCAACTCTAGAATAATAATATGATACAAGTTTAGTGGAATAAGTATTCAAAAGAGTCGAAATCCCTTTTTCCAAATATTTATTCATTAATTTCAATATTGTGATACACAACAAAAGCATTAACCATGAGAATACACCAAACGATAATTTAAGTTTATTAGATTGGTTATCTTCTATTGTTTGTAACTGATATAAATGACAAATATTTTTATCAGTTATTGGAAAAAAGATTGCTGGAAGCAAACATGTAAATTATTATGGAAAAAAAAAACAGATGCGTGGAATTGAATTAATATTCTTATGATAACCTAAACAGGTTCATCGTTACTTTAAGTAACTGTCCTATCAGGACTTCATGAAATACATGACAACCTCCGGTCACTAGGCACGGAGAGTTGCCCAGGGTTGAGATGTCATTAAGACAGGCGTCTTGTTCTAGAGTTAATTTATTTTGAATGTGAGGTTACAAATATATGACATTTGTAATTGAATGTCGTTTCCTTATAATACTAATAGTCTAGTTTATAACCTTAAAATGGTGTTAATTCTACATACTTTTATTAAAATTATGTGGTTTAGCTCATTCGATCCGGAATAATGTCTAGATCACTGTGCCAAATAATTAAATTAGCCCATAAAAAATTCCAAAAGTTATAAACAATTAAACACCAAAAAAATAGTGTTTGGTTTGTAGCTTTTTGTTCGTAAATTATAAATATTTTCGAAATTTGAAAAAAGATCTTTAAAGAGGAGGAAATTTAGTAAAAAAAGTTCCAACTCCCAGAACTGTACCTCCATTATTTATAATTTTAATTTAACGCTGAAAATAGCCCTCCGCGCGCCATTGTTAGGTTGCGCGCACGGCCTCGAAAGCGAGTACGTCACTTAAAAATTTTTTTTAAGTACTTAAAGTTAATTTAAAAATCTAATAAAAATATAGTATAATCTAAACACTTTAAAGAATTGATTCCCGTTGGAATTTTTCATAAAAACAAATTTTTCAATATGCTAGACAATTGTTAATTAACAAAATTTTTTCAAACTTCCTTCATCGTTCAAAACTAAAAAAAATGTTTAAATCATTGCCATAAAATCATTTCGCTTCGTGGAGCTCTTCTTAAATACATATAACACAAGATTGCGTCATCAAAGTTTTAAAAATGTTAATACTTTGTTTATAATAAATAATGTAAGTTAGCAAAAAATGGCAAATCAGTCATTTATTGTTAACTTGAAAAAATTATTATAAACAAAGTATTTACATTTTTAAAACTTTAATGACGCAATCTTGTTTTATATGTATATAAGAAAAGCTCCACGAAGCGAAATAATTTTACGGCAATTATTTAAACATTTTTTTTTAGTTTAGAACGATGAAGGAAGTTTGAAAAAATTTTGTTAATTAACAATCGTCTAGCATATTGAAAAATTTGTTTTTATGAAAAATTCCAACGGGAATCAATTCTTTAAAGTGTTTAGATTATACTATATTTTTTTTAGATTTTTCAATTAACTTCGAGTACTTACTTGAAAAAAAATTTTTTTCAAGTGACGTACTCGCTTTCGAGGCCCTGCGCGCAACCTAAAAATGGCGCGCGGAGGGCTATTTTCAGCGTTAAATTAAAATTATAAATAATGGAGATAGAGTTCAGGGAGTTCGGACTTTTTTATTGGAAATATCCTCCTCTTTAAGGATCTTTTTTTCAAATTTCGAAAATATTCATAATTTACGAACAATAAGCTACAAACCAAACACTATTTTTTGAAGGTGTTTAATTGTTTATAACTTTTGGAATTTTTTATGGGCTAATTTAATTATTTGGCACAATGATCTAGACATTATTCCTGATTGAATGAGCTAAACCACATAATTTTAATAAAAGTATGTAGAATTAACACCATTTTAAGCTTATAGACTAGACTATAACCCAATATAACATGGTGGCAGCGGTGGTGCGTGTGTAAAAAGCAGAATAAAAATTGAGAGAGAACTATTCCGGCAAATTCTTCTCAAATTCGGCAACTGATAAGGGTACTATGGAAAGAGATAAGTTGACAACCAAGACAGCCATGGCTCAGACGATTTCTGTTCCAGTGTCTCTACCTCAGAAATTTGATTTTCTGATGCCTCGAGCGTGGCATTAGTGGCGAAAACGCTTCGAACGATTCATGTCAGTCTCAGGACAAAATTTGGAGAGAAAATACCGTACTAAAAACAGTCAAACTAGTGGCCTTTATAGAAGACACGAAGCTTCAGGAATGGAAGTAGATAACTAGGGAAATGGTACAAAGATTCAGTTCAAGTCTGTTGAGCACAACCTAAATGAATGAATGAACTGTACTAAAGATAAAACCAAGTTACTAAAATAAAAGCCACTAACGTCATCGTTTCGTAGAGTTCTGTTTCACTTCAATATACATATAGACATAATTGTCGATCTCTTTCAACTATGACGCTAGTGGCCTTTAGTGACTTGGTTTTATTTATACCTTCGGTACTAACCCTCTGGAAAATGGTTTTACTCCAGCAGAATTATTTTTTAACAGAAAATTTTGTTCTCCTCTTCTAATTTTGCATAGTCTGCTTAATCAAGCCATTTATACAAGTCCTGTTTTCCAAAGAGAGGGAAAGTATAGGGATAACATGAAACAAAATTATAATAGGCGTCATCGCACCAGAGAGCTTTCCGATTTGAAGATTGATAAGAGTGTATTGGTGACTCACATATAGGAGTTATTCAAAAGCTTATCAAGTCTTATCTTGTCGAAACTCACAGATGCAGGTTTCGAAAAAATAGATGGTTGTTAGTACCAGCCAAACATTACAACTTCGCTTCTAATGAAATTGTTACCCAATGTAATCATAAATCTTCATCATCTCACCATCACCTGTACAGTTAGCTAATAGTTATAATAAAAGTTCTGCAGAAACTGAAGTTATACTAGAAAATGTTAATGGTGATGTTGTTCAAGAGCTTCCAAATATCTATATTATAATAAAGGAGGAATGTTCTGTCAGGACTTCATGAAATACAGGACAACATCCGGTCGCTAGGCGTGGAGAGTTGCCTAGGGATGGGAATTCATTATGACAGGCCTCTTGTTCTATATGATACGTTTTTCTAGAGTTGATTTATTATATGTGTGAGTGCACATACATACAAATAGTTATAACTGAAGGTCGGTTCCTTATAATACGAATCCGACATAATAGTAACAATAGTGAATTCAGGAAAGTATTTTAGAGTATGGAACTGATTAATATTCTTTTGCTAACAAAGTCGTTTTTTCGTCCAATTTTTAGTTTTTTTTAGATATTTTGGGTATTATAATTATTTTATATTATACATGTTTCTCAGATATTACTGTTTTTATTTTTCTACCTTTGTCATACCTCGTGGTATATGTGTTGATAGCTGACATTAGTATTTTTTGTCTGCAAGATGTAAAATAGGTACCCGAAACTAAAAAGACCTCCATAAATGGCCTTAATTATAAAAATATTCTAGAAACTATGACCTTTTATTTGATTCAAGTATATTCTAAAACTTTTTACTTAAAAATAAACATATCTTAATCTAACCAGATATTTCCGTGATCTTCGTAAAGACGTCCCTGCTTCTTTTACAAAAGTAGCAAATCTTACAGTAGGATTGGCAACACTGTTATCCTATACTCAAGTACTGCCATCTGAATGTGAATGTCATTTTAGTATTATTTCAAATAAAAATACAATTGTCTATGTCCATAGTGTATCCGCATACTCCAATTCAGTTTACAAATTATATAATAATTGTTGAAAATAATAGTAGTGGAGAAAACTTTTAGATATAATTTTCACTGAAATCAAATAATTTGCCCAATTTTATATCAAAATGACAATAAAATGTTATGGGTCAGTTACTACTGTTTGAGATTTATGATAGATAATAACAATTTGGTTCCAGTTCAAAATTATAAAATCTCCACTATGTCATCGTTCACAGTAACAAATTAATTTTTATTAGACTTTAAATGCGACCAATGAAATTTAATCGAATGTTACTAGCTAGATAACTAAATATGTTCATCATTTACGTCTTCTAATAGTAATCATTGGAGCTTCGTAAATTTTTAAATTACCTCCAAATAATTTATATAAAAAAATAAATTTAAATACTCCTCTCAACTTATAATCGTTTGCAGGAATTAACTTTATTTGGTAGATATTTAAAAATGTGAGGCTTCCTAAACAATTTGATGACGAGAAGATGAATTTGAAAGTAGTAGGTCTACTCAGTACCAAGTACAGCTTTCAGTCCAAAAATTTTTGTACAAAATTATTTGTAAGAAATTTTAAAGACATTCTCAGACATTATTTTTTTAGTGGGACTGTTCGGTGTAACGTCAATTTGACATATTATATCTGACAATCATATTTTAGGTAAATCTAGGAGTTCGTCCATTTCTCAAATGTGGTCAAAATCCAATAAAGGTTTTCAAACAAACACAAAGTCAAACTACAAAGTATAATAAACTTCAAATCAGAAGGTTAGGAACTAATTTTGATTAATACCATTATCAGACTATAAAGAAACAAAATTGATACAATTATTTGATCAGATCTTACAATGGTGATTAACATAAATGGATTTCACAAATTCAAAGTAGGTATTTAACAAATTTAAAATTTTTGATCACTGAAAAATTTGCAGATAAAACAATATCAGTTTACAAAATTATGAATACTTAAACAAAGGAAATTATATTTAATTGTTATTAGTCAAAATTCTTCCTGCGATTTAAATAAGTTTGCTACCATAAACATACCAACAAAAGGCAGTGTGGGATTGCCACTTGTAATATCTCTCATCAGATATAGTAAGTATATTGTGGACACAAACAAAATTTCACAAGGTCTAACAAGTCACTATTAACCACCAATTTATAGAAACACCTTGGCACACAAGTAGATAAGGTAATAATGGCTATTTTTTTGGACACTCTTCTTATTGCAATGGCGCTGAACTGAGATCATACCAATAGTAGCGCATTTACAGCTCCTTGAAATAATTTGAATTTATCAGCATTTTTAATTCATCTTAGTGGCTATTTGAGACAAAAAAAGTTTTATTAATGACAAACGTTATCATGCATCATATACCTGTGGTTTAGTTTATAGCATATTTTTTTCTGTTTAAAATTTTTTTCAAGATCCCTATTCTGTGGCAGTTCAATAGACCAAATTAGATGGCATATTTTTTAAAAACTCACGTTTTTCGAGAGAAGTAAAATTAGATTACCAAATTTATCCTTCTTTGTGGAATTTTACATAAAAACTAAGCACAACTTGAGTAAATATACAAAATACATAAAATTTTAATATTGTTTGATAACAATCAGTTGTGTGAAATGGATATTTTAACAGTTGTTTATAATTAGGGGAGAAATTAGTTTTCTGCATAAACACTTCCATTGCATTGCTTGGTTTTAGTTTTAAATTTATGACTGGATGAATCTCTCAACAGGCTGGCAAGAGAAAACAAAGTGTGTCTAATATGGGTGCCGGCACATGAGGGGATTGTAGGAAATGAAATGGCGGACCAGTTAGCTAAACAAGGCTATAAAGGAGACTCATAGGTCCAGAACCGTTTTGTGGAATCACATAAGATTGATTGCATAAGAGGGGAAATCGGGAACTGGCTAGATAGGGAACACCAATCCACCAACTCAAATGGAGGATGACACAGGGGCACCTCCATACAAAGAGTTTGCTGAACAAGGTAGACAAGGAACTCTCAACCAGGCTATTGAAACTGAGTAAGAGACATTTGAACACAGTTACCGACCTGGTGGCTGGAAACTGCACCCTGAGAAAACATCTGCACAAAATGGGCAAAGTTAGTGAACCTATGTGCAGAAAATGTGAACTTGATGATGAAACACCTACTCACATACTCTGCTTCTGTGAGAACTTACAAGTACTTAGACGGAAGCACCTTGGAGAGGAATTAATACAACCATTACAACTACTGAAAATGCCTCCAGTCAAACTAGTGGCCTTTATAGAAGACACAAAGCTTCTGGAATGGAAGTAGATAACATGGGAAATTGTACAATGATTCAGTTCAAGTGTCTGGGCTGCCCAAACGAATGAATTAATGAAAAATGACTGGATGAATAATCCACCTTTAAATAACATTGCAACCAACTAATCAAAAACATTATACATGCATGCATACTTAAACAAACAGAGTAAGATTTTTGTTCTGTATGTTTTTTGGGATTAATATTCACTGCGATCTAAGAAATCTATTGTGCCCCCTTCTTTAACTCAGTTCCCAGAGAAAGTCTCATCTCCTTTAATCCTATTCCTTGAAGGTATTTTAGGACATCCACTGGCTTCACCGACTAATTAAAAACATTATACACGCATGCATACTTAAACAAACGGAGTAAGATTTTTGTATTGTATGTTTTTTGGGATTAATATTCACTGAGATCTAAAAGATCTATTGTGTCCTCTTCTTCAACTCAGTTCCCAAAGAAAGTCTCAACTCCTTTAATCATATTCCTTGAAGGTATTTTAGGGCATTCACTGGCTTCAGTTTAGGCAAGCATTACTTGCATTGTTCATCAATAAATATTATATCAACATTCACAAATAATTATGCAAATGATATGCTTGAATGTTACGAATTGGAACTATGCTAATCAATTTACAATTAATTCTTACATCTTGAATCACTGTATTGTACCTATGTAATAAAGTAGATAATAAATTCAGGAAAACAACAAATCTGTGCAGTGTTTAAATTACTACTATTTTGAAATTCACAAAACTGAAATATTTCACTTTATGATGCAATTAAAAAGCATTTAATATTTAATGTATATTTATAAATGGTCTACTCTACAGAAGAACAAATCTCCAAAAAAAAAAAGATATAAATCAGAGTAGGTATTAAAGAATTAAAGTAATGAGAAGAGCACATCAAGGGAAATGTAGGCAATTTCTCAATAAAAAAATAGAAATGAGAAAAAACAAACTATCTAGATTCTAGATAGAGAGTGTGCTGCTCTCTGAAGAGTCTGTCAAGTTAGTAGTTGTTAATACTTAAGTTATTATTATTATTGAAAAAGATAGTCTCCAAGTGTGTTGCGAAGAACTGTAATGTGTGGTGTACTGGGTAAGTTTTATTGTTATGAAATTAAAACATATTTTTTTGTAAATAAAAGTAAACAATTTTATCTGCTTGAATAACCTTTATCTCCATCCCCAACTGTCTTTCTTGACAGGGAATAAATAGGGATGTTGGGTGGGACAAACGTTAGATTAGATTTGATGAGGTGGCTAATCGGCCACTGCGACCTTTTCAGATCTATTGTGGTACTCTGAATCTAGATTACATTCTCCAGCCCGACTCTTTTTAAGTAGCCAAATAAACGTTAATCAAATGTTCAATTTGTGCTCTTTCAACAGATAACTTTGAAGATTATGTTTTTTATAGTCAGACATTAACTATGGCAAAAAAATTTGCTAAAAAATGACAAATAACCAAAGTAGTTATTCCTTTTCACAGCTTTGTACTTCCTAAGCCAGGAAGAACAGCATTCACTTTAGTTGGAAAGAAGTGGGAACAAATCTTTGGATTTGACACAGACACAGTGGAGAATGTGTCCTCGTAAGTTCTAATATTTATTGTTCTTTCTGTTTGTCATCAAAGTACGTGAAAATATAATTTATTTATTGTGTATTTTTCTACATTGGATTAAAATTATGTATAATAATTATATAAACTTGACTTTAACTTAACCATTTGATCATTATTAATATAATATCAATCAAATGTTGAGTTAGGTACTTTGAATTAAATATAAAAAAATGGACCATGAATGCCATTTTGAGCAAGTATTTTCTTTCCAACTGTTTTTGAAGTGTTAAGTCCACAAGATTCTAAAGATGGCGCCGTAAATTAATTTTGCCATAAGAGGCGCCATGGGTCAGATTCATATCTATTTGTATGTAATCTGTTGCCACTACTACACAAACTGGAGAAGATACACTTCAAGTGGACAAACGGAAAACAACATTGTTATTTATTTATCTGTGGAATTATTTAACATATTTAGCAGGCCTATCGGGCATTTATTTAATATAAACAGAAATTTTGTTCAACACAATGTCACAATATATACCATCCAAATTTATTTTCAACATAAACTGATATTTTACAGCTACGAACAATCCTATCCTTGCTCAATAAGTAATAAACATTACATATTTTAAGCAGAGTCTTTTTTTCTTAGTTTACTGGCCTATAAATTTTTTATGTTTACTCATGTTAAAAATAAATTGGAAGGTATATTTTCTGAGGAGCAAATTAAATGTAAGCTACCATTAAACATTTCAAAACTGTTAAGGTTCTCATTTCAAACAGGAGAGATGATTTTTAACTGTAATATTTTAAATATTTGTTTACATCCATGTTGATAGGTGATGCTTTCCAGAAAACTGCAATAAAAGTGTTAGTGTTCCACAGAATTAGAGACTTTATAGTCTTTGTTTGGTACATAGTCATTATTTAAAATCTAAACACTACTATGATAGATATTTATGATAAAAAGCAGTAATTTCAAATTAAAAATATATTATAAAATTAATAGTTTTTGCAACAATGAAATTTAACTCATTCTAATTAATGTAAAGAGACTATTAAGTAGCATCAATGTCATATTATAAATAAAACTGGTCTGCACAGTTCCTAATCTCATCAACTGTGCTTGGCTAAAAACTATTACTTTAATGTACAAAGTGTCAGGGACTCTAATAAATTTAACAGTTATGAATGATTATTCCATCAACACATAACATAAAAATTGCATGTTTCAAGTGTTGCATCTGAGATGACAACAGTGAGCATCTCACTATACTGTAGACCTATATACTATATAATTGTTAATATTTCACAAGAATTCTCTAATTGTATTGCCATTTATCTTAGTTTAAAAGTTCACCCATTAATGAATTTCAATAATAACCTATTTGATAACTCTACTTCCGATAGCACAGTCTTTTTTAAGTAATTAGAGACATGCAAACAGTCAATTGAAATGAATTAAATTCTTATTACAGAAACTAGACTGGCCACGATTTTATACCATTATAGATATTAAATGATATTGTGATGCCAGTTGTTCATTGGTTACTGTTAAACCAAAACAAAATTCAGAAAAACAAAAACTTTGTTTACTCTCAAATTTTTCAAAGTCTTTGGAGAATTAGAAAACAAACTTCAGCTGTGTTCACAATTCTCTGGCACAGAAGAAACTTATATCAACAAAATAAAAAAAACTGAATAGACTGAAATCAGATTGAATTAATATAAAATTTTACTATCTCAAAAGAAATCAGATAAAAATGAAAAATATAGAAATATAGAATAGAAAAAATCTGACAATGCTAACCAGATCAACCAGCACAAGAAGCAGCAATAGTTCAAGAACAGTACAAATGAAGACCACAAATAGCCAAAGAAGTCTGCTTGCTGAGGGCATCAGGCTTTTTAACAAGCTGCCTATCACAGTGAAAATGAAGGAAGTCGAGAACCTCAGCAACTGATAAATATGATACTTGCATTACTTTTATATTCATTTTTCGCATAATAATTTTGCTTACGTTAATTCCAAAAAAATAGATAAAATTCAATTTTCAAAGTATTTATTATTATAATATTAGTAGTACTTCTTTAAGGCACTTAGTCCTTGTATGGCATGCATGTCTCAGTGCCTTTTATCTGTGTTTATGTGCAAAATAATGATTACTACCATTACTTCATATAAAGGAATATTATTATAATAATATAGCTGACAAGGATAGGATTTGTCAAATGTCAGTAATACTGAAGGATATTTCAGCAAAAAATATTGTTACAAAGTTATCAGAATACTAAATAGTCAAATAAAATGTGTCTAATGCATTAGCCAGAACAAAGCTTGTCAAATATTAAAGAAGGTAATCCATGCATACAGCAGACCTAACAATCAAAGATAGGAAAACTGTCAATTCATAGTAGGTATGTTAACAGGGCACTGTAAAATTAACCGGCACGCAAAGCTAATGGGGTTGACAGACGAAGCCATGTGCAGATTATGTCACCTAGAAGAGGAAACTGCAAAGCACATCTTACGTGAGTGCGACTGCCTGGCGAATGTGCAGTTTCTTGTACTAGGCGGTGAGAAGCCACCGGCAAGAAATTAGATGAAAGGTTCAGCCTCGAGGCTAATTGGCTATTTAAAAGCTGGAGAATGTAATCTAGATTTAGAGGACCACTATAGATCTGAAAATGTGGCGGTGGAATAGCCACCTCATCAAATCTAATTGAATCCATGCATACATGAAACATATAGTAAATTTTATACCCATTTAGAATAAGACCATCCTTATTTATTATTAATAAATTGGTTGAAACAAAAAATTACCAACAAAAATGAACGTCGTAACTAATTTATTAGATGTCACGTTTTTGAAGTTACGTCAAATTTTGATTTCATGTTAATGTCTTAATGCAAAATAAGATATAAAAATGCGATATTCTGATGAATCCAAAAAACTTATGCTTAATGTAGTAAACTATTTTCAAAACGATTTAGTATCTCGATTTAAGGCAATTCAAAAAGCGTCCGAAGCACTAAAAGTTCCAGAAAGCACATTATATAATCTTGAAAAACCAAACAGAGCTACAGATTTCGAATTTAGAAGAAATATGTCTGCAAGCGTTTCCCGGAGCAAAACCCGAATTACAAAAAATACCCTGCATTGTTTGAGGGAAGTAATTTATAAAATGTATGCGCGAAAGGATAAAATCACAGTAGAAACTATTTTACGGCAATTTATCGAAGAGTCTCCAGAAACTAAGATTTCCAAAGGTTCGTTATATTTGGGAATTAAAAAAATGGGTTTTCATTTCAAAAAACAGGATGGAAAAAAACATTTATTGGAAATGCCTGCAGCCAGATTAAAAAGAATATTATTTTTGAACAAATGCTGCTAAAAGCGAAATGCTCTTTACACCTGTTTTTCTGGATGAGACATGGGTTTTTAGTAAAAGCGGGGACAGAAGAATGTGGCAAGATGGTACTAAACACAGTGATTTAAAAATAACTGGAAGTGGGACACGATATGTAATTGTTCATGCCGGTAATAAAAAAGGTTTTGTGGCAAATGCATCGCTTATTTTTAAATGCAATAAAAAAACAGGCGATTACCATGATAACATGAACACCGAAAATTTTGAAAATTGGTTCAAAACAGCAACTAATTGTAAACTTGGAAGAACCATCGTTAATTATAATGGATAACGCAACGTATCACAGTCGCCTGGATGAAGAAATCCCAAGAAAAAGTTGGAGTAAAACACGCATGTTAGAATGGCTCAAAAAAAAGAATATTCCTTTTCCAGATCACATTTTAAAGGATGCTGTTTGGAATATAATTGGAAAGCAAGTTTTGCCAGAAAAAAATTATCATTTAGACAAATACGCTGCCGAGCATGGTCATTGTGTTCTCAGGCTACCACCCTATCATTGCCATTTTAATGCCATCGAAATGGTATGGTCAGAAACTAAAAGGCATTATGACCAAGCTATTACGAAAACTGCAAGGTCACCTACTGAAGTCTTAAAAGTATGGAATGACGTTGTAAAAAATGTACCGGAGTAACACTGACAGAATTACATAAATCATACAGAGAAAATTATTTCTGAAGCATGGGAAGTAGAAAACAAACTGGACCTACTAAACATCGAACCTATGGTGATCTCTGTATCCAATGAATCCGATGATGAACTATCACTTTCCGAAAGTTATTCTGATTTAGAAACTAATTAAACTTTGCCTTGAAGATCACGTTGTCATTTTTTTAAAATCTAGAATTTGTACTCTGAATTGCCATATTTTTTCAAGAAAACTATGTATCTAGTTAATAAAACAATGTTTTTAAAATTAGTGCGCTTCTTTTATATTCTTTTATTATGTCTTTAGACATCTTTAGAATTTTATGAATTTCATAAAATTAATTTGTATTATTACAAACCGCCACTGATACTATGAAATTTCAAGTCACTACGCCAATGCAATAAGAAATATGTCAAGCATTTGACATGACAAAGGTCATAACCTAATTTTTTTCATGCGGGTTCAGATGGTTCAAGAAGCCGCATACGTTAAGTTACTAAAACGGCTGGTACCTCTAAATAGGTATTAATTTTACTATCCGTAAACTTTTTTCAAGGGCATGTCCACCAACTGAAAAGTTGACACTAATGACAGTCATCCTGAGGATGAAAAATTATTTGGTTAGATTTTAGGTTTTGTTGTGTTATATTAATTATCCTTTTTGTTATAAATAGTTAGGTATAGGGATAAAATATCCTTTCATGAATTTTTATTAATATTTCACAACAATGGAAGGGAAGGGTTGATGTTTTGGCACAAGAAAGATAGGAACATCAATTTACAGATAGTAGATAATCACCTAATAATATAATATTCAAGTAGAAAAGTTGAAAAGCTGCAAAACAATAATGTCTTGGCAGCAGTATAAAATATACAAGTTTTGTTTTGGCTGGGACTACAAAACACGTTGGCAACTTTTAATAAAATCAATGAAGCTCAAATCTATTAAAACTATCAAGAACCACGTGTTGTGCAAAAAACACTTGTTTACCTCAAGACGACTGTCACATGACATCATGTGGACTTGCCCTATACATGTTAAGGCAGTTACAGCCATAACTTAAACTTTTCTGGAATAAACTACTTGGTGAATTTATAAAATTTTGTGTTACCAATAACTTTCACTGCAGGTAACTTAGCAACGGTTTAACCTACCAAGTTACAATGCACCCTTACCATTATGCTATAGTGCCACTTTCGTTAAAATATTTTAACTGAATTATATAAATTATACAATTTAATATTCTTAGCACCATTTTTGTACAGATAATTACCAAATATTGTATCATGTGATGATTACTCCCAAGTTCAACAAAGGAAACACCCTAGAACCTTCCATCATTCAAAACTGGTTAATAATAATTTAGTAAAATATTGTGTTTTAAATAAATTGAAAACAATTATTACAAAAACATTATTCTCCAAGGCATTTTTATTGCATGAGAGTTGTTATGTTGATCACATGACAATAAAGCCACTTCAGTAAAAAATGTAAAAAATAATCTACTCCTGATAAAACCTCATAACCATGTGACTTGATTTAATCTAGAATATAATACTAAATTTTTGATAGGTATTATGTTAAATGGACCTCAACATTTATAATTCTTGTCATGTGACTTCTATATAACATTTAAGTTGGACCAGTAATATGCTTACTATAATGGCATTGCTAGAAAACCGGAAAAGTAATTTATGTACCCGAATAGACCCAACAAGGTATAATAATAAAACAATATGATCATAGGCAGTTCTACTATCAAAAAATTATAAAAATTCTTTGGTCAACTTTAAAACAAAAACAGAAATATTCTTTTCAATTAATGGAGCTCTGATTAAATACTAATTTCAGATTGTTTTAATAAGATAGACCATTGGTAAATTTGAGATGTCACAAATGAACCTTGAAAATCACATGTTCTGAAGTTACACCCACCTGTAAAAATCAAGTTATAGGAACTTAATTTTTTTGTGGCTCTGGTTATCAATGTTTTCTTGCTCATATTATACAAAAAAATCTAAATTGATTGAGTTGATGATATTTTATTAGCTTTAAAATTATAGCAGCATCAGTTAATTAAACCTACATTGTTCAATGATATTAAAAAGAAACCATAACCACTTGTCATGCTTAAAAACAAATGGATATATTTTGCTATTAATACTAATAGTTTTTGTACAATATAGATCTAGTAAAAGAGTAATTTAAAAATGAAAAATTAGAAATCAGAAATGAAAAAACAACGAAATTATTCCACAACGGGTGGGTCTAACAAGGCATGTGACCAGATAAGTGGGTCATAATATACAATAATTATCGACTGGAACACACGAGTTCTTTTTAAAAGAAAGGATTTTTGTTATTCATTGATAGAAATGCGTGTTCTTTAGTATTAATATTAAAAACGTCTGGATTACCCAAAACTTGGCATATGACTTGTCTACTACGCCCATGGTTTAATTTTGCTTTGAACACAAAGATTACTTATATATAAACTATTTTAGGTGCTATCACTTCAATCGAGACAAACTTTGTTTTGGAAATCATGTTTAAAGGCATATCTTTAGTTACCAAAAAACCAAAGACCTTCCGATGGCATAAAATCAATAGTCTATCGGCGAAAAGACGACCAAATTTTCTACTTACAACTGAAAATAATTGCTGAAGCGGCTCCCATGACGCCAAAGAATGGTCCGTAGACTGGATTTTGTTCACTTGACATTTTTTAAGTTATTAGGAGTATTCACAGGCCAAAACGATGTTAAAAGTGCACAACACACTACGGAACTAGCGAACCCACTGACAAATATGGCTTACGCGACTACTACCAGCAAGAATGGGTCATATGACGATAAGAAAATTTCAGGTGGAGTGCAGAATTTCTAGTATAGCGATTGGTCCGATTTGAGTCGAAGGTCAAATATCCACCAATCACAAGCGAATAGAGTTGATAATTTGATGATGTCACACAAAGTCGAAGCGCATGACGTGACAAAATTATTGAAATTAATACATTTTTGATATATAATTGTTACGTAAAATAAACTTATTAATTTAAAAGTGAATTTCCAAAAGGGGGTAATATAACGATACGTTATTTCCAAGATAAAAATGCGTGATTTGAGTCACATGACAGATAGTCGTTTCCGGTTTCTCATGAGACGTTCGGCGGCAATTTTAAATTTTCACAAGAATATTCCAAGGAAATACATCTTTATTTTATTTAAAATCATGTTAATCATAATTTTCAAATATAACGGATATAAAATATTGGAAATTGAAATAAACTATTCGTTTGTAGGCTATAAACCGCTTTATTTATTTTTAGAACTAAATGAGTCGATTGATAGATGGCTACCGTTTACTGCGAAATAAGTAGTTTTTTTAAATTGTCTTGATTCAAATTTTTATTACAATGCTATACCAGAGGTGTGTAAAATTCTATATACAAGACTGAAAAAAAGTCAAAGATAGGGTTAAAGTAATTTTAAGAACTTTACAATGAATTAAAAACGTATTTAATTGTGCTAATCTTGCAAATGTCCAAATAATGCATTAAACAGGTAATTATAAATCACTACTTGTAAAATGTATTTTCTGTACGTTTTAGTCGTAATTTTGCATTTATTTAAAATGTGAATTAACAATTTCAACAAACAGGTTAAACTATATAGGTGCGTGTTATCGTGTCAATCGCAAGGTGTGGACAAAAGTTTTAGTGGCAAAGATAAATTGACAGAAAAAGCGTGACTTCCTAATATAATATTGATTTTGATAGAAGTATTCAAAATTGAAAGAGTAAAGCAAAGGCACGGAAAGTGGAAAGAAGTATTATTTTGATATCTAGTTATTGAAGGTTTTTAAAGATTGCTCCAAATAGGTAATAATTATACAAATTTCAAAAAATATTTTCAAAACTGCTATCAGTACCAAAGAGCAAATGAATAAATTCCTATTGTGTAGATATACTATATTATGACGATATAATAGCAAAATATACCTATAAATGAACATATGCAATACCTAAACAATTAAAGAAAATAATTATTTAATAACACACAGCTTTCTGGTTAAAAGAAAAACAAAATAATCAATTCATTGGAAAAAATGGGAAATTATCAGTACTTTCTTCTAAAAAAGGATTATTGACATATACCTCCTAAGACAAATTAAGTTAGATCATTTTCAAATTGTAATTGCGTTCTACCACACATTCGTTTCTGGGTTATTTTCCTTTTATTAGAAGGTACAGCATCTTCCATATTCTTTCGTGCCTCAATAAAAGTAAAAAAAAAATACCGTAGAGCACTTTGCACCACTTTTGATAGTTTTTTCTTGTTCTAATTTTTTCGTTTTTTCGTTAAGCGAGTCCAGCATAAACTACGTATAATTTCAACATTTTAGCTATCGATTGCTGTAATTAGAAATATTTTTAAAAATCCGCAACATTTTTTTTTAAATTTTTGAATATTTGGCAAAGTCACCCGCAAATTGGTGTGAGATTGCCAATGCCTTTACAATGGACTTCTTAACAATTTTAGGAAGTGTAAAGGGTGCCTTTGCCTACAAAAGTGTATTAAAAAAGTTTGTTGAAGACAAAGTAGATTAGAGGCGAATAAAACAACAAACTATAGGAAAATAAAATATATTATTCTTTATAAAATACATAACATCAGCCTATTCTTTATAAAATACATAACAGCAGTCTTTTCGTGAATTTATAAACTTAAAAATGGCTCTGAGATCAAATAAAAAGGACTAAACACATTTGCAAACGCGTCCAAAAAACAAGCTAATTAATATTATATAAACTTAAGTCAATATTAAAACAAAAATATCCCCTGGAAGATGTTGCATGGTTTCTCTAATTTCTTAACAACATCCATTTCTTTTACATATATGATGTGTCCTCAACATTGGGATAGACAAATCCATTTTTCTCTCTTCTCAGATACTTCACTACAAACCCATCATCATCTATTTCTATGACTTCTCCAACATAATGTTTGACCGTTTTCTTAGTCACAAAATCACCATTGGAGGTTTTTTTCTGGTTGATGAGTGAAATAAGAGGCAGGTCATCTTATTCTTCAGTTGCATCTTACAAAACCTACGAATTGTTGTTTCTATCCAACATTTCATCCTCCAAAAAACTTTCGGTTTCATTTACGTCTTCCAGATTTGCCTGGCTCACAGATGTAGATATGCGTTTTCTTCATTTGAATCATCACTGACTTCCAAGTTGTTACTATGCCTCAAAAAGTCATCAGTTCTCACTAATTTGCCAGGTTCTACCCTTACATTTTTTTCCTTCTGGGAACTGCAGTAGATGCAGATGGCGACCTGGTCTCTTTCAAGTACTGTTTGGCTTCAGTTTTCTTTAGTTCGTTGAGTTGGGAGTCTTCTTAAGACTTCATTTCTGTTAAATGGTTGATCCCCGTAGCCCTGAAGGCACTTCGTATATTTTACTCATCACTCATCTTTAAATCATCGACGCGAGTCTTTTTAATAAATTAGGAAATGTGGTTTTATTGAGTGCCCTTTCTTGTGGATTCTGAAGTTTATAATTTGTAAAATGAGCTTTTCCCAGCAACGCTTTAAGGGGCCGTAACAACCAACATCTAGCGGCTGCGTTAGAATAGGTAGAGCTAGGTGGTAGAAGGACAAATTTTATATTTATATCAAGCAGTGATAATATTCACATTAAAATGTGATAAAAGATTATCACCTATCAGGAGCTTCCGTCCTTCCTTATTTTTGGCCCAGGGAAGAGCAATTGTGGTGAACTAGTCCTCGCCTTGCTTGGACCACCTAAAGTCCACTGATCATACAACCTTTCAGCTTTCTAAACCACGTATGCCGGTAAACTTTCTCCATCGCCGGTGATCGAAAACATTACTGATGTGGCTGACTTTGAAACATTCATCACACTCTCCGGGTATTTGGTTCCTCTTCTAAATATGCATTTGCGTGAACCGGTGTCATCCGATAGGTTCGTTTCGTCGTAATTCAAAACATTTCCTGGTGGAACGTCGTCTAAACTTATTTCTAAATTGTCAAAATAGACATCAATTTCATCGTCGGTTTTTTCAGCTCGAGCTCTTTTAATATTTTGGCAACTCCTTTGAGTTAATAGATGGTAATATTATCAGATCGTCTAACTAGAAAAAACTTCACTTCGTAATAAAATAATGACTTTGTCTAATTATAATTTTATTTCAATCAAATTGACATATACTATATATTAACTACGTAACTCACTCATTAACTTATTTCAAATACAGGATGGTAAATTACTTAGATGTATTCTTCATTCTGCTTCAACACCTTCCCTCATTGAGTAATTTGCCAACCCCATTCCAAAAAGTAATTTTTTCAATCTGTTAGAAAACAGTGGCTTCGTCATAATATCGGCTAATTGATTTTCAGATGATACCTTTACTACTTCAAGTGATCCATCCAACACCATTTCTCTAACAAAAAAATGTCTAATATGTATATGTTTAGTCCGACGATGAAACTCGGGATTCTGCGTTAATCTTATGGCAGATTCATTGTCCACATGTAGTGTCGGAACCAAGTTAACGCCTGTTAATTCCGTAAATATTCTTTTTAACCAGACTATTTCTCGTGCAGCGTCACTTGCAGCTACTATTTCTGCCTCTGTTGTCGATATGGCTACTGATGTTTGTCGCTGACTGAACCAAGATACAGCTGCTCCAGCATAAAGACACAATACCCCAGATGTCGATCTTCCGGTAGTAATATCACCTCCATGATCAGCATCACTATAGCTTGTTAACTGAGGTTGTATTTCTGGCTTTTGCATATAAGTTAAGCGATAATTTATTGTACCATTCAAATAGCGGAATATTCTCTTAACTTTCACACAGTCGTTTTGACTTGGATTTTCTAATTTTCTGGATACAACACTAACAGCATAAGCTATATCTGGACGTGTACCCGTCATTAGGTACATAAGAGCACCCACTGCTTCGCGATATGGAAAAGAAGTATTCGATTCCGTTTCACTAGTTTCCTTCCCTAATTGGATGGCTTCTTTTACAATCGGGGTCGAGACCGGTTTGCTATTTTCCATGCCAAAACGTTCTAGCACCTTTTTTGTATAAGCTGACTGGGTAACACTTATTGAGTCGTCTTGATTTTTCTCTATTTCCAAACCTAAGAAATATGTAGCTGGTTTAACTGTTATTTTAAACTTCCCCTGAAGTTTCTTCAAAAAATCCATCTTCATTATCTCATTCGTACATGCTATTAGACCGTCGTCAACATACAGCACTAATATCAACATGTCTTTTCCTTCATTCTTAATAAATAAACATGGGTCTGCAGTACTTCGTTTAAAGCCAAGCGAATCTATAAAGTTTCCAAAACGCTTATTCCAGCACCTTGGTGCTTGCTTTAACCCATATAAACTTCTCTGAAGATGACAAACCATACCAGTACCATCATCGTAGCCTTCTGGTTGTTTCATGAACACTTCTTCGTCTAGAGTACCGTAAAGAAATGCAGTACAGACATCGAATTGTGTGAGTGACATGTTTTTACTAGCAGCTATACTTATAACGGCTCTTATCGTACCACCTTTAGCTACTGGACTAAACGTTTGTTCATAATCTTCTCCTTTTCTTTGTGAATAACCCTTCACTACCAGACGAGCTTTGTATTTATCAATTGAACCATCTGGATTGGTTTTGAGTTTATACACCCACTTACAAGGAATTGCTTTTTTGTTTTCAGGTAAATCTTTCAAAACCCATGTACAATTCTCTTTTAATGACTGCATTTCATGCTCCATTGCCAGCCTCCAGTTATTTTGTTCACAACAAACAATTGCTTCTTTGTAACTAAGTGGTTCTTTGGGGTGGTTTATTTCAGCAGCAACCATCATAACGAACTCGTCAAAGCGTGTCGGTTTCTTAATGTTTGATCTTTCTCTCAATTGTCTTCTAAATTCTATATCTTCGCCTAAACTCTCTTCTGGTTCATAACATTGGTCATCTGCTTGGTAATCTAGATCCATTTCTTCCATAACATCACTACTTACATCAACAATGTCTATTTCTTCTATATCACAATTATTTTGAACAAGATCCAAGACATCTATTGTAGGTTGCAGACATGGAAATTGTTTGGATTCTTGTACCACACCTAGAGTTTCAAATTCATTAAAAATAACATCTCGTGAAAGTATAAGTCGATGCTGATCTTCTGACCATATCCTGTATCCATCATCATTTTCATAACCAACGAGTATACCTTTAATAGATTTCTTATCCAATTTTCTTCTGCAAACTTTAGGAACATGAGCATAACAAGTACTACCGATTACTCTTAAATGTTTAAGTTCAGGCTTCTTGTTAAACCATATTTCATGTGGTGATTTACCAGGAATACTGGATATACCAGATATTTAAGATATATGTAGCTGTGTTTATTAATTCAGCCCAAAATGTTTGATCAAAGATACTTTCTCTTGCATGCATTAAAGATCTTGCACATTCGACAATCGTTCTGTTATCACGCTCTGAACAGCCATTTTGTTGTGGTGTATACGGCATCACCAATCTTTGTTTTATTCCATATTTGTTTAAAATATTTGCTACTTTATGATTATCAAATTCTCCACCATGATCTGACAAAAATTCTTTAACACCATATCCTGCAGCTTTCATTTCTTTTAAAACTATATCTAATTTATCAGCTACTTCTGACTTTCGCTTTAAAAAATATACAAATCGATATCTGCTAAAATCATCTTTAAATAAAACAAAATATTTAAAACCTGATTTTGAGATCTGAAAAGGTCCACAAACATCTGAATGGATCAGTTCTCCTGGTGTTTCTGTTCTTTTTCTTATGCCAAACTTTTTCACAGAAGCCTTTCCATAGACGCAGTCCTCACATAATTCACTATCCAGCTTCACGTCAATGTTAAATTCTTGCTTAATTACATTTTTAACATGTCTCTTACTTTGATGACCCAGCCTTTCGTGGTAGAGTTGCAATATATTTTCTTTAGAAGTAACCATATTGACACTCAGATGTTCAGGTTTGGTTGCCCGCATCTTCAATTTATATAGTCCACCAGACTGACATCTTGATCCAACAATTATTGTTTCGTTAAAAATTTTAAAATAGCAGCACTTAGTGGTGGAAATAAATTCACTTTCTGGATGTTTGTCCTGAGCAGACAAAGTTGAGAAAAGATTTTTCTTGATATTGGGTACATACCATACGTTGGTCAATGAAAACTCTTTCTTTTTTCCGTTTACAAAAGATTGTATTTTGATGGTACCTTGTCCTAATGCAGGAACTGCATATCCATTAGCAGTTGTTATTGTTTGCTCTTCGTTAAATGGTGTATACGATTGAAATACATCTTGTTGATTTGTTATGTGATTAGTCGCTCCGTTATCAACATACCAATTTTTAAAATCTGCTTCGCAATTCAAAACATTCGATGATACAGCAACTAATGACATCTGAATTTCTTTCGCTTTAGAATTTGTACGTTTTTTCGAATTCTCTGGCTTAGGAGGTCTTCCATCGGTTTTCCATTTATCGCATTGCTTCACTTTATGACCTTTTTGCTTACAGTAATTGCAATAATAACCATATTTATGTGCTTTGCTCTTATTCACTGTATATAAAACTTCTTGCTTGCTCTCATTTTTGCTTGTTAATGCTTTTTCATAAGAGCATAGCTGATTTGTCAAGTTATCTATTGTTCTGTCCTTATTTGATACCAGAATCCAACTAGACTTGAATGAGAAATATTCAGGTGGTAAAGTTTCTAATATTTTACAAATAAGCAAAATATCTGGCAAGTCGCACTTACAGTAATTTTCAGCAACTGCTTTATCTTTTAAAATTTCGTTTTGCAAATTATTCCAAAGGTTCTTAAGTTTTGATGTATGAGTAGCAATATCGTCATCTGATTGTCTAATATAACTAAAAAATTGCATACAGATATCATAGGTTTTATCTGTTGCACTACCATCATACAAACGATGAAGCTCCAACCAGACTTCCCTGGCGGTCGAAAATCTCATGACTTTTTCTAATGTGCTTTGAGTCATATTTATTGTAAGAACTAACAAAACAGTACTATCCGTTTGATTGAAAAATGTAACATCTTTTTCATACTTGCATTTTTCTTCTTGTGTTGCTTCTTGGGGTAACGACTTCGGTGAAGTTAATCTACCTTCAAGGACGTCCATCGCGCCTTTCACACTTCTCAGAAGAATAGAAAGCTTGTATTTCCATGTAGTCCAGCTATCTTTACCTTCAAGTAATCCAATTTGCACCTTACTGGGATCCATTTTACTCTGGATTTAATTGAAAATGCGTTTTATTACTTTATGAAGATGACAGCTTTCAGAGACAGTTACAAAATCTTTTTTAATTTTTATTCTTACTTAATTTCTTGTTTCTTCTAGCATTACCATTTAGGCACTGTACGTTCTGCTACCATGTTAATATTATCAGATCGTCTAACTAGAAAAAACTTCACTTCGTAATAAAATAATGACTTTGTCTAATTATAATTTTATTTCAATCAAATTGACATATACTATATATTAACTACGTAACTCACTCATTAACTTATTTCTAATACAGGATGGTAAATTACTTAGATGTATTCTTCATTCTGCTTCAACAAATAGATGGTAATATCTTTCAATGAAATTTTGGCACCAATCCTTTCCTGGGAGGTTTAATGTAAATTGGGCCCTCTCCTACCTTCTTTGCCCGAAAAACGTTTTACACACATCCTTAGGTCCAAACTGGTCTGCGGACATCCGTTCTACTGTAACTAGTAGGGCATCGACAAAAGCCCTTTCTTCGGCTTCTGTAAGTGCCGTAATACCTCCAAGTTTTCCCATATGTCTTCTGTTAATCTTATTTCACAGAGTTCTTATGGGAATGTTGTACAATTCGGAAGCCGCCAGAATTGGAACATTTCTATTTTGAACTGCTTTGATTGCTTGGTTTAGTGTTTCCTCCGTATAATTACGATAACGCCTCGCACCTTCCTTCTTTTTGTACTGACGACCCATAGTTGTCTAAAAATAATATAAAAAAAATTTGGTTTGTGGCAAAGTTACCCGCAAAAATGCAACAATAGAAGAATTCCCCAAAATCTCGAAACCCTTTTAACCGAATGCTTAAAAAACGTTTTACATAATCCTAAATACGTACCCGTTTATTCTATGGTGTAGTCGCAGCCGTGAGAGCGTTTGGAATGCATTTGTGTTGTTTTGTGTGGAATTTCTTTTGGTATTTCTTGAGTTATTGAATATTGAACTCGGTTGTATGGCTTCTTTTATTAGGTCAAGAATAAAGTTAAACTGTGCGGGCCTGGGATTAGTCTCTACTGGATAAATAAAAGCTTTTATACTCGCTTCGCCCTCTTTAAGTTACTACTAATACCACCTTCTTTGTTAATGTACGGTGTGCTAATACTTTAAAGCTTAATGAGTCCTCCATGTTGTTGTACAATGATGTAAATGAGACAGTTGAACGTAAAACTCGTATTATTTTTATTATTTGGTACTCGGGTAAGTTATTATTTAATCTCAGCTTTTATTATTGTTAATTCAGTACAATACAATTGAGTGTCATTTTGTGCTTGTATATTTATTAAATATTACAAAAGCTAAATATATATATTTTGTAATTTAGTAGGTTCTGTGCTAAGAGCCAATTTACACGATAGGAAATTTTGTTAAAATTTTTACAAGATATTTTCTGCGAAAAATTTTAAGACATTTCATCAAAATTAATAACTTTTGAATTGCAATGATTGTAAAATTTGGTCACAAATATTATGAGATTTTTAAATAGTGCATGCGCTCTTTATTCATTTTTAGAGCTAGTTAGTTTTGTGCAGCAATGCCTGCTTGGGGGTTTCCCCTAAATTTAGAGAGAATTTAAATAAGGGGAATTTCTCAGGGGAAAATTTATTGATTAGAATTTTTTGTTTAAACAAACTAGACAGTGTAGGTAGTCTCAAGAAAAATCAAATTTAAAACATAAGTTGTAGAATGTCGCTTGGCGACATCTATGGTTCGATCAATTAACTTGGTAAAACTATTTATTGGATTTTATTATAATTAGGAATATTTAATTATACATTTTTTCATCTACTGAAGTAATTATATTAAATGAAAGAATATCACAAAAAATAGGGTATCTTTGTTTGAATTTAGGAGATTTTAAAATAGGCTTAGGGGAAAAATTTTTTGACTGTTTGGCATCACTGCTTTTGTGATGTTGGATCACATTTCTTAACTTAAAGTGGTAATTATAATATGCCATGTCAAATATGGGGCAGAAATATTTTAATTTTGGTGACACTTGATAGGGCAAGTCCACGTGACGTCATGTGACAGTCGCCCTGATGAATCTGATGATAATCAAGCGTTCTTTGCACAACACGTGGTTCTTAATAGTTATTTTGATCGTGTTTGAGTTCATTAAATTTTGATTTGGTGCTTTCTTTAAAAGCTATATCTGACTATTTATAATAAAAAGGATCATTAAATCAATACAAAACAACCAAACTACAAATCTAAAATCTATTCAAATGATTGTTCATCCTCAGGACGACTTTCATTAGTGTCAACTTGTCAGTTGGTGGACATGCCTTATTGTTTGTATTTGGAACCACCACTTCTAACATAGGCTTACAGAAAACCTCCCGGACTAAAAACATTTTTTAAATTTTCAATTAATACCTCTATCTGCTGTTTTAACAACGACATGGTTCTTTCATTGTTTTTTTTTGTTAAGACGTTTCCACCATTTTTTCAAGATACCTCTACGATTCGTCTCAGCTAAAATAAACTATATTTAAATGTGTAAGTTTTTCGAAATCAGGGTCGTTGTTAAAAATAAGGAAATAGGGCAATAAACTTTTAAAATAGTGAACTTTTATTTAATATTCATAATTTTGCTGTACAAATATATTTAAAACAAATTATACAAAATAAACTGTATCTATTGGAGACGAGAAAAGCCTATTGTTTTCTTCAATCAACATTCTATTTCAATAATAATTAATTGGTAAAATGTGAAATCAATAATTTTGCATGTAATTAATTATAACTGAAATGTAATAGTTTAATAAACGACAAATAAGTTGTATTTACAATCGGAATGAATGAAAGAAATATTCTAATTAATATTAATGCTTTTCCAACGCTTTAGATAAAAGATCATTCATTGAAGTAAGTAACGTCCTAGGATCCTCTACGAGTCCAGCTCCCACCATTGAATTTGCAAATAACTGAAAAAGAGTTGTTTCTAGCAGACATTTGAATCAAAAAAGCAAATTAAAATTAAATATTCTGTAACATGGTAATGATATGAAATAAAATTAACGCATAACAGAATGGTCAGAGAAGGAATAGGGAGGATGAGCCCTGAGACGAACAGTGTAATCACCTCACTCCCCAGGGCAGCCAGATGGTAGCTCTTTGAGATGACATGACCAAGTAAGGAAGGAAGAAGGTCTAGAATCGTTCTGCGGGATTTTCCCTAAGGCCTTCAGGGCGGAACTAAAAAGAAAGGGAAAAAAGACGGATCATATATCTGGAAAAGCCTCCAGGACTGAACCAAAATATGTTTCAAGAACTTCAACAGAAAGAAATCAAGGCACTGTTAAGCCTTAGCAAAAACCAACTGAGAATTCTTAATGGTTTTCTCACAGGGCATTGTAAACTCCATCAACACCTGTGCAACATGAAGCTAGAGGCGTCGAATGAATGCCGCTTCCGTCAGGAAAAAGAGAAAAAACTCCTGCACTTACTGACAGACAGCGATCCTATTTCATTGAATAGACTCTTCCTAAGCTAACTCCCAGTACTTCATGGAAAGAATAAGATTAGGGGGTGTACTTTAACGAGTACGAAAGGGGATACAATAGCCCTAATTTGGTCACAGTAATACAACACCCCACTTAATTAATTAGTTAAAAGAATAATCATCAGTACAGATGTATGACATAATAGATATTACAATAAACAAAATTAAAAAAAGAAATTGAAAAAGAAGGGCAATTTGATGCTGATAGATGGGTCAGATACAAACTAGGTATATCAATGCAGGAAGAATAGACAAAGATTTATAATGGAGCAGTAGAAGCAACGAACTTAACGTAACAAAACGAAAAACAGAGAGATTCGATGGAAATTAGAAAAGTGCTTTGAATGATGAAACGAAATAAGACAGAATAAGATAGAAGTGAATAAGAAAAGATAAATTACAAACAATAAAAAATATGATTAAGTGAAGTTGTGGAGCAAGATATTACAATTGGAAAGAATTGAAAAAAATTCCAATAAAATGTATGAATCAGCTCATAATTAAAATACAATAAGTGAAATAATAGAAATAAATAAAAACTTCAATTTATTGTTGAAACAAAGACATATTAGAAGATTTATAGAAAATTAATGATGACAGCTAGTTACTTTCAAAGTAATATAAACGAAGATACATTATTAAAACGCAAGGGTGAAATTATTTAAGGAATATTAAAATATGACGAGATAATGTTGAACAGTACCAATTAAAACAGTAATATAAAGTGAAGAAATAATGCCAGATGGATAATAAACATCCCTCAAATATTCGGTCTTTAAAAGACGCAATAAAACAAAGCGGGAAAATTATAGAAAAATGGTGTTTTTCGATAGAGTACATGAAATAATAATTAAAAATAATACTCAAAAGTCATGTCAACATTAAGATTTCGGATCGTGAAGATCTACAGTAAATTTTCGATAAAAAACTTACTAAACATACAAGAAACTCATTATCAAAAATATGAGTTGGAACAAGATTAAGACATAATGGTATTTGAAATGATATGATAACAGATCAGATTTTGCATTGCCATGTAATTTAAAACATTTTATGAAAGATAATGCTTCTCCAAATATTGTAAATTTTTCACATTATTATTTTTTAATTACCTGTTTGGCGAGTAGTTCAGCCAATACTGGATCACTGCTCATCAATTTATACATTTTCTTTATAATTGAATGCCTAAAATAATAAAGCAGTGTTAAACAACATTATTTATTATTAGTGTAGGTATTTTTGAGTAGTTTCAAATGATTTTATTTTACTATATGAAAACAGTAGTAATTTATGCAACAAGTGTTCAAAGTGGTACCTGTTTTCACGATAGGAAAAGATGACAACTCGTGAGGAAATTGGATATTTCATATTCGTGTAAGACAAGCTCGTGTTTCATCATCTTGGCACACTCGTATGAAATTTTCCTATTTTCCGCACTAGTTGTACAACATACTAATTGTTAGCTTATGGAAAGCGTGAATACAGTTAACGTTATGGCACGTTTTTTAAAGTTTTCCACTTTTTTCAGTCTAACCATAAACAACCATTTTAAGCCATACAAACCAATAAAATACAATGTACTTTGAAGAAACTTCAAAATAGTTTTATGGATTTTACCATTTCTCCCCCTAAGCCATCACCCTAGAATTGGAGTCGTTGTGAAAACAGTACCTACTCCATACGTGGAAGTGCGATTGGCTGACTAATATGTAAACATGGAACAATCATAAAATTAGTTAAATTTACTTAGTATAACATAAAAAATAGTGATGTAACGGAGGTCCGGCTCACCTACTGACTCCGGCCACATCCGGCCTGAAGCCGGAGTTCCCGACTTCGGCATTATTGGCACCGGAGATAGGCCGGAGGAATTATTTTTTAAACTTGAATAAAAAATAAGAAAAAATGTAAAAAAAACGTTTTATTTTAAATCTGATTCAAAAAATGACAAAACTAAAATAGGTATATTCTCTAGTACTCAAAATTTAGACGGGGAAGATTATGGTGAATAAACAATAATTTCTCAGCATTTCGTGGAGTAAGTCTATTACGTTTATCTTCATATATGTTTCCCGCTTCCGAAAAACTTCGTTCTAAGTAAATACTGCTAGGTGGAGAGGATAAATATTTTATTGCCAATTTCACCAAATCAGGAAAAGCATGTTGGTTATCTTTCCAAAATGAAATGGGATTCGATTGTCTATCATTGAGTGGGAGTAATAGATAGGCAGAAATTTGCTTTGACAGATCCTTGTTTTTCTTTAACCTAGGTGTTGCTGCGCTTATATTGGTTTTGATTTTGATATTCGATGCAGATTGGGCAATTTCTTTGTAACAGTCAAAAATTGAATCACGTTTCCGCTTTGAAGAAGGGGGAGAATCCCCAATGCTGAGGCTGTTACTGGAAGATTCACTTGAATATCCATCATTATTAGATATTTCATCTTGTTGAAGTTTAAGTGCCTCCACTAATAACAACCGTTTAACATTTTCACCTCTTTCATCATCAGCACTATCTGCAGTAGAAAAAAAGGCCACTTTGTAGCGCGGATCTAAAATTGTTGCCAACGAACAGTTTTCGTTTTTCTCGTATTCTCCAAACCTTTTGTGAATTTCTTCCACTGAAGTTTGTAGTAAAGTGCCCAGACCAAATGGGTGAACTTTTGATAAATATTTATTGAGGATTACAATAGAAGGAATCACATCAGATAAATATGAGTCTGTACTGCTAAGCTGTCTTGTAAGTTCCTCGAATGGTGCTAACAAAGTTAGCAGAGAACCAATTAAATCCCATTGTGTTTTGGTCAAATTACCAATGTTATTTTCATTAGCATAAATTGATAAGCATCTTTTTTGTTCATAAAGGCGCTCTAGCATATAGAATGATGAATTCCATCTGGTTTGGACGTCTTGAATTAATTTTTTATTTGGTAGGTTAAGGTCATTTTGAATTTGTTTAAGTTTGTCACAGGCTAAAGACGAATGACAAAAATGACCCACAATTTTTCTAGCCACTGCCAACGTGTCAATGACTGCTCTTTGCGATTTTAAGGATGATATAACCACTAATTGTAAGGAATGTATAAAACATGAAAAATTTTCAACTCCTAATTCATTGCAACCTTTAACCATATTGGATCCCCCATCTCTAATTATAAGATGTATCTGAGACTTTGTTAAATTCCATGATCCTAGCAAATTTTCAAATTTGGCACAAATATTTACACCTGTGTGGGATCCAGAAAAATGTTCGCAATTCAAAACAGCATTGTATTTTATGAAGGAAATTGGATCTATCCAGTGACCAGTCAAACTTATAAAGCTTTCATTGTTTTCTTGGCAAGTCCAAATATCCGAGGTTAATGAAATGTGCTCAGCTTTTTCTAACAGTACACTTATTTTATTTCTCAAGCGGCCATAAATATCGGGAATTATGTTGTTGGAAAAATAAATTCTTGAAGGAAGGTTATACTGTGGTAAAGCATGAGACATTAGTCTTGTAAAACCCTCATTAGTAGCAATTGAGTAGGGTTGATTATCTAAACATATCATTTCAGCTATTTTATAATGAACTTTAACTGCACGACTGTCCATAATGTCCCATATTTTTTTTTTATCTATTACTTTTTCTAATGATAATTGAATTTTGCTTCCTTTTTGTTCATTGTTTTCAGTTTCTTTAACTTTGTCTTTTTCTTCAGTTAGATAAGTTAGATTATTAAATTCCTCTTGATGAATGCTTTTTAAATGTCCAAAAAGAGGTGTAGTAGAAGCTGCTTTGCCACTACCACCTCTTGAAATTAACTTTTTGCAATAATTGCACTCTGCTTTAGTTTTATCACTTTCACTGATTTTGAAATGTTTCCAGATCACACTATGTTTTTGTTTCGAGCGTTTCAACATTTTTAATCACTATTTTTACTAATTTTTAGTATTGTTATGTTATAGTTTTTTTATGTAAAAAATGTACTAATCTAATAAGCTAACAACACCGAAGTTTCAAACAAACAATATTAATTTGAACTTTTAAGGTTATGTTATTCACAGGGATGCAAGATGCAAGTTTGTTTTGCGCATGTTTTGTGATTTTTTGACAATTGACAACCTCCGGCAGTAACTCCGGCTAAATATTGCCGAAGTTACTGACTTCGGCCTTCGGCAAAATCTTACCTCCGTTACATCACTAATAAAAAATATACACTTACTTTGGATTTACTTCTAATCTGGGCTGTAAAATGGCGTACCGTCTATCTTCTGAAAGGTTGTGACTTTGTGTTCTAATAAAATGTCTAGCAGCTGCCATTTCTTCTACGGTAATAACACATGGATGATTATCTAAACGTGTAGTACCATTTACTGCTGTTACTTTATCTCCTAATTTTTCTTTGATCCAATTGGACAGATCAGTTATTTCACTACGTTTTAAACTGTCATCACCTAAAAATTATTTTATGAATATATTTTATTTTGAAAACTGCTCCAAAGATAAAAAAGGCATACGTTTTTTTCAACTTTTAAACATTTAATACAATCAGTAATAACAAGTAAAAATAAAATGTACTACTTAGTTCTTCTTCTTCGTACTACATGCTCGCAGCAATATATCCTATCCTGTAGTTCTTTTGCAACATTCTGCAAACTTTCTTCAGTTATATTGAAAGAATGCCTTTATTTAACAAACGTGTATAAGATATTTGCTTACGTGTACAAGACATTTTGCCCACGTGTACAAGACATTTACCCTGAGAAGGCGAAGATTAGCTAGAAGCTACCCTTTAACTCTCAACCCAAGCAGTAAAACAAGTAAAAATAAAATATACTACTTAGTTATTCTTCTTCGCACTACATGCTCGCAGCAATATATCCTATCCTGTACTTCTCTTGCTACATTCTGTAAACTTTCTTCAGTTATATTCAATGAATGCCTTTATTTAACAAACGTGTATAAGATATTTGCTTACGTGTACAAGACATTTTGCCCCGAGAAGGCGAAGATTAGCTAAAAGGTACCCTTTAACTCTCAACCCAAGCAGCATTTGGACGTTGCTAGATAGTTATATAACGTTTTTGTCTATGTACGGTGATCACTAACTTAGGATATTGAACTGGGCACACTTTCTTATGGCGTTAATTTCCGCTTGAAAGATACTTGGGGTTTTTCCCAAGCTTTCAGAGTGTTTGGTTTCTGGACCGTACACTCCTATCCCAGTCCCTTCTATTGCTTTTAAGTCGTCTGTGTACAATTGAATGGCATTCTTTCCATGTCTCGTAATGGTATTTGGATCCCATTCCTTCTTGTTGCTTAATTCCGTAACGAATTTCTTTGAAAGGTTATACTTTTTCATCATACCATCTTGTGGCATGTCCCAGGTTTTCTCGCCCATTTGGATGTTGTGCTGTCTACACCTCTTCTATTGAATGCTCTTTTGACAGCCTCATGAGGAGTATCGTCAAAAGCTCCTTCTGTATGCAAAAATGCGCATACTACGGTTTCTTGGTTGTCTAGAGCACCTTGGATATCCTCCATCAGTTGTACCAGTGCAGTCTCAGTAGAACTGCCTGCCCGGTAAGCATGCGGGTGGAGAGGTAGTCCCTCTAGGATTTTGCGTTCTAGTATAGTTGTCAATAGCTTTTTCCATCGTTTTGAGCACAAACGATGTTATACTAATTGGTCTGAAGGATTTGGGGTTTGTTGTGTCCCTTTTTCCAACTTTTGGAATGTAGCTTACTATTGCCCTTCTCCATGCTTCTGGTACATAACCCAGTTCTAAGCTGCTTCGACTAATTCTAACCAAATGTGGCAGAATTTCGAGCAATGCTGGGAAAATCCCATCAGCTGCCGGTGCCTGGAAAGGTGAAAAGTTGTTCATAGCCCATTTTAACCTTTGGTTACTACAAATGTGCTTTCCATAGTAGTACTTTCTCTCGAAGGTCTGTTGTGACCTTCGAGAGAATTATCTCTCCTATTTGGGCTATTCACAGGAAAATGAGTTTCTAGTAAGATTCGCACTCTTTCCTCCTCATTTTCGATATATTTTTTGATGAAATACTATTGATGGTTTTACATGCGAGGGTCGAATTGTAGTGCTATCTAGAGCCACTTGTCAAAAGTAGGACTGAGACGCCATCTATATTTTACTCATTTAAAAATGTCAATGTTGCCATGCTTCAATTATAAACTAACTAGATATTTCATTGTTCCTGTGGAAACCCAAGTACACTCCTCAAATATATTTGTGATATTAATAAAGTGGAAAAGTTGTGTATTTTGTTTGTTTTAAGTTGAAAACATTATCTATTTATTATTCGCATCACTTCTATTATGGAGAAAGATAAGAAGTGTCACAATTGCTACCAGAAATACCATGGTAAAATAAAATAACTTTGTTTCAGTTTTCCAAAAGGGACGCACACAATAAGTGCTAACTGGATATGTTGTGTTGATAATTGACCATGGCCCTTTTGGAAAACTGAAAAAAAGTTATTTTATTTTACCATGTTATTGCGCTGGAAACAATTGTGACACTTACTTATCTTTGTCCATAATAGAAGTGTGGCGAATAATAAATAGATAATGTTTTTAATTTAAAACAAACAAAATACACAATTGTAAGAACCTTTTTTTCTAGTATATAATAATTTTATATAGTATATTAATAATTTTAAAACATTAACGAAGACATAATTAAGCTTAATTATAGATATCGCTTTTGTTTCATTTTCTTTTAATATAAAAGAGATTAAAGCACTTAAAAAAAATTATACTCACACGATTTTTTTACTTTTATTAATATCACAACATATTTAAGGTATGTGTCATAGATAAATACTCTAAATGGAGTGTCTTGGTTTTTTACAGGAACAAAAGAGCCGTATTACACAGCAAAGAATTATGCCGAAAATTACTCTGAAATTTACCACTAAAATTTTCGTCAATAAAATATGCTGTATGACACGACCAAAAATTCTTGCGAAAATTTTCGGAGTAAAAATATAAAACATGTTCTATATTCTCTAGACAAAATTTTATAAGGTGCGCGAGAATCGGCGCTGAACGACATAATCGGATTGCTTGACATTACACTCTTTAATTTGCTTTTAGATAATTTATAAACGAACAAACAACAAATTTCTGCAACATCTAACATTACAAGTTTTTTCTTGTTCACTATTTTTGAGAAGAAAATGAATCTTATTATTGAAAATAAATAAAATTAGGTTAATGAAAGTATGTTTGTTTACTGTTTGCATACATCAGCTGTAACAAAATAACCCGACTGCGCATGAGTATCGTATGAATTACTCCCAAAATTTTTGGAAGATTTATTGCCTGTGTAATACAGATTTTAAGAAAATGTTATAAAATTTTAGGAGAAATTTCTGACAGAATTTTCGTGGTAAATTTCAGAGTAATTTTCGGCATAATTCTTTGCTGTGTAATACGGCTCTTTTATATGTAGAAACGCTGAAGCTTTTCCATCACGTGATCCAATCTACGATTTATGCAACACATATTTTCTACATTCTATCTTCTTCTATCAATATAAATCAAACATAACGTTCGATCGATTGTCTTCTACACAAGACCAACTACAAGACATACGTAATAGTTTCTATAAATTTGCCGTAGTAATCGTAAAAAGAGACAACGATATAATTGACGTAACGTGAATAACTGATCGTACTAAAAGTTGAATTTGACACTATCGCATTTGAGGTTATGTATGCTTTGTTTACTGTCATGTTTTTAGCGAATTTTTGGATTAAAAGTGTATTTATTGTTAAAATCAGTTCTTGTAAGAACTAATTTGACTTTTTATTCCATTTAACATTGGTAAGTACGAATATAATACATTAGCAACTTGTAAACTTTTGACATTTCATAACACCTAAAATGCCGTGAGACGGGAATATTACAATGCTTATTTTACTACTTATTGGTGGTAAATAGTATTTATAATTCTCTACAATTTGTAAATCTCTGCAGAATTTTCAAATTTGCATGAATCAAGTGTCTGATTGTACTTGTAATGGTATAATAATCAATAGTTATTTTCAGAAAATGCCTGGAAAGTGGCTTAATTCACGAGCACAGGAGTTTGTTATGAACTTGATTGAATATTTTGAGATGGAAAAAAACAACGGCGGACCCTTTCAACCTATTTCATCTGTTCAGGAGGTATTATACTAAAGTTAACATCTATTTAAGGACATTTCTATTTAATATTATATTTCAGAGAGTGGCAACTGCATTGAAAATATCTGTGAAAACGGTATGTTCCCTTAAAAAAAGTAAGGAAAATATTCCAACTTTCCCAACGTCACTCAGTCAAAAACCTCGATTAAAACTAAAAACAGAGGATTTACCCGAGGGAACCAAAATGGCAGTACGGAATACCTTATATAATATGTATGAACAAAGTAAGTAAACAAACATGTGAAACAATAATACAAGAACATGGGAGTTCTTAAGCCTTACATTACAGTCAGCTTACACTTTAAATAAAAGAGAAGTGAAATCATAGTACCTTAATAATTAAGATTACACATCATAGTGCATGTAGTATTATCCATACAGTGAGATTTTTCACCAGCAGCTTATAGTGTGGTATATGAAAATCTTAGAAAACTAGTAGGTAATTTAACGTAAGTTCGATTATAGAAGTTATGAGTAATGAAAGCTTTAGAATACAGAAAGTTGTGCATATTTTTAATTTGAATGTGTTTCTACGTGTGCTGATTTCTAAGATGAGTACTGTCCATAAATGTTTACCAATTTGAATGTTCTGAGTGTAGATTGTGTTTCACAATTTAGTTTTCTAATTTAAATTTTTTGATGTCACACACGGAGTTGTTCTATACATTATTTGGTACAAATAATAAAAAAATCTGAATATCAAAAATTTGTGTTCAAGTTTAGTATGAAGTAAATATAAAAAAATCTTTTTTTTGTTTGAGATAATGATAATTTAAATTTTCTTATTTTTTCAGGGAAACATGTTACTGTTAAAACCATAAATGATGAACTAAAAAATAAGGAAATTCTTTCTGTTGGAAATACCTCTTTATTGGTATTATTGAAACATTTTGGATTTAAATATAAAAAGGAAGATAACAGAAGAGCATTAATAGAACGAACAAATATTGCTAGCCAAAGAGCATGCTTCCTTTGAAAATATAGAGAAAATGGTGATAGTGTTTTTTCAAGACAAATTATATTTTTAGATGAAACATGGATATATGCAAAAGGAACTAAATCAAGTTCTTGGCAGGACAGTAATGTTAAAAGTGTACGTAAACCAGGAGGTTATGACGGTAAACGTTTTATTATTGTTCACGCTGGTTCATCCAAAGGATTTGTGGAAGATGCCAGCTTAATGTTTTCCTCTAAATCATCGTCGTCAGATTACCACGGTGAAATGAACGGTGAAATATTTACAAAGTGGGTTACGACACAGTTAATTCCGAATTTAGAAGAACCGTCGTTAGTGGTAATGGACAATGCGCCTTATCATAGTATACTAGCAGAAAAGCAACCTTCCACTTCGTCAAAAAAAGATGAAATTATCACTTGGTTAAAAGCCAACAATATTGACTTTAATGAAAACCTCTCAAGACCTGAACTATTACAAATTGCTAAAATGAACCGGAAAGAAAATGTATATGTTGTTGATGAATTGTTCCGAAAACATGGTCATGAAGTCTTAAGGCTACCGCCCTACCATTGCGAATTTAATGCCATTGAGCTTATTTGGGCCCACTGCAAAACATATTATAATAAGTAAATTGGCAGAGACGGATACGGCGATGAAAGGGTCTTGAGTATGTGGAAAGAAGCATTGGAAAATTGTAGTGCAAATGTTTGGGATAATTGTGTTAGGCACACCGAAAAAATAATCGAAGACTGGTTTACTCGAGAACGAAATTTGGTGAACATACATATTGAACCAGTGATAATAAATACTGGTGAAGACAGCTCAGATTCCGAAATGGATGAACTATAAAGCAAGATTTGTCATATTTGATGTGTTTTTTCGTTTCTAGTACCTATATGTGTTTACATTTTATTTTTGATGTCTTTTGCTGATATTTCTGTTTTTTACTTTTAATATAAGGGGTTTCCATTTGATGTGTTGCCCTGATGATGGTAATATATTTATCGAAACGTCCACCTTCAAGCTGTGTGGGAATCTTATTCTATTTACAATCTATAGCCCATCCAAAAAAAATTGTTCTAATATAATCAGTTTAGAAAGTGTTATTTTAAAAGTTTTAGAGGACACCCTGTCAGTAGACTAAACATTACGTCAGTTTCATGAACTTCATAAATTGTAGTTACTTATATAAAATACAAGATATCCTACAAAAAATCAGCTCTCCACTAATAAGCCAGCATGGTTAATATTAATTTTGGATTTTGTAACTTATTCGCCCAGTATATCGATAGTTTTAATAAATATGTCGATGTTAACCATATAAATAAAATAAATACAATTTAAAAAGTTAAACTTCTTGTTTAATTACCAATTCGTAAAACGCCGACCTTTGGAATATTAGTCATAACGATTATTCCTATTGAGTTGACACAAGTTTTGATTTAATTCATATGAACAATATTGCTGACGTAACAGTCACGTGATGGAAAAGGTTCAGCGTTTCTACTGTAACTATAATTGAAACATGGCAACATTGACATCATTACAGTTTCTGTTTTCCTAGTTTTCTAGCTCATACCCACTTTCAACACGTGCCGCTAGTCGCAGCACAATCGATCCCCCGCAGAATGGAGGCATGTAAAACCATCAATTCCTTTTTTATTCCCATTTTTCCTAATACTCTCGGACTCGATGTATATGCAAAGTTTAGTTTGATTTTGACTTTAGATATGTATTTTATTTATTTTTGGGTATTTACCTAAATTTGTAAGGTCACTAGCTTCTTTATCTTCTCTCATATCTTTTTCAACAGAAACGAGTTTATAACCTTTAAATTGTTGAAGTTGCATTAATACCAATTCATCATAAGGTTCGTAACAAAACAGAACTTCTTGCTTCTTGGTTTTAAGAGATTCGTAATAGGGAGAACTTTCAGCTAATGTTCGACTAAAAAATAAATATAAAATTTTATGTTGATCAACTCATCAAGCTAGGTAGTTTGCGTAATTTTGTTCAAACTTTAGAATGAATATTAAAATGCATTGTCTAGCTTTTGCAATTGTCTTAAAATTTTAACTAGAGACACTGCCATGTCCTAAAAATAAATTGAGCCACTAATGAGATTACAGATGAAGTACATATTTTATTTAAATAAGCAGAGTTTTTGACCAATCTTAAATTAGCTCAAAAATTCTTGAATAGGTACTAAATATCAAAAAATAAAAAGGGTTTCTCATTTTGAATATATCAGTTAAATTGTACAGGAATTGGGCCATGTAAAAATTTTACTACAAAATTTCATATTTATAATTACCTCGGTGCGGCTAAATAATATATCGTCCTTTTATCTACAGCTCTTGTTAAATAGTCATTCAAAGTTATCTTTTTGTTGGGTTCTTCATGGGATGATTCAAATAGTAATAAATTTGCTGCACTTTCCTGTAATAAAATTAAAAAATACTTTTTCACCAAATGAATGCATCTGCTTAATTAATATATACAATAAGGAAGAATGTTATTCATTGAAAGTACCACAAGGGGCATTCATAAGAAAGTTTGTGATATCTGGACAAAAGCACATGTTAAACAAAATTTAATAACAAATGGAAGTGATGTTGTCGTCATAACAATAATTATTTGCTGTTTGGACCCTTAATTTGTGAAATCTGCTCATATTACTTTTTTAAATGAAACTAAGTGTTTCTAATTAATTTAGTTTCATTTGAAAAAGTAATAATTATGATTAATTAAAAATAAGTACGGAGGTGGATCACTATATATGGTCCGTTATTGATATTGTTACGCGAGCTACTGCAATAATATCCTCACTTAGTGCCCCCAGTGAAATCCCCGTATGAGACGACTATGACTCCTCTGCCCAAACTTCGAGAAACATCCAGAACACCCGGGTGCATCCGCCAGAATATCGAGAATATCCAATGCAGCCGTGAGAACGCCGAGACACTTCTAGAATTACGGCGCGCGAGTATAAATAGGCCACAAGCATCGCTGCAGGCAATTAGTCAATCAGTAAGTTTTGATACAGAAGGAAAGTAATCGCGCATCGATAAAGTGTTCATTAAGTGACTCTCATATAAATTATAATTAGTGTGTTAAGTGTATTATATAAATTATTAAATAAGGACTGAATTACATATAAATCTGTAAACATAAATTAATTGTAAATATAAATTAGAATAAACGTTACATTGGTGTCAGGTGTAGGATTAAAAAAATAAATAAATAAATAAATATACAGGAAGATGGCGAAGAAACTTTGTGAATTAAAAGTTTCAGAGCTTCGAAGAGAGTTGGAGGATTACGAACTGGACACAAGTGGGGTCAAGTCAGTGTTAGTGGAACGACTAAAAGAAGCTATGATTAACAATGGATTGGACCCGGAAACGTTTGAATTCACCGACGAAGCGTCCGCCTCTATAACCTCTTCCATAAAAAAACTTTCGACGGATATAAAAAACGAAATGTCGGACATGGAAAATAAAATTTCGACGGATATAAAAAACGAAATGTCGGACATGGAAAATAAAATTTCGACGGATATAAAAAACGAAATGTCGGACATGGAAAATAAAATTTCGACGGATATAAAAAACGAAATTTCATCCATGGAAAACAAAATGTCGGACATGGAAAATAAAATTTCGACGGATATAAAAAACGAAATTTCAGCCATGGAAAGTAAACTCTCGGCGGACATGGAAAACAAATTGTCGGACGTGGAAAATAAAATTTCATCCATGGAAAGTAAACTTTCGGCGGACATGGAAAACAAAATGTCGGACATGGAAAATAAAATTTCGACGGACATGAAAAATGAAATGACATCCATGAAGACTGATATTTCTGCCGTGGAAGAAAAGATTAAAAGAATGGAGCAAGAAATGAAACAAAAAATCAAAGAAATCGAAAGGAAGACTAGTAATAAACCGGATATTACAACTAGGCAAGCCCCGAATAACGACGAACTGGCAGAGAAAGTAGAGTTGAAACCGAAAATGGAAAACGATATTAACAGCCGAGTGAAACTGCCAACATTCGATGGTAAAACGTCATGGCCGAACTATCTCAAGCAATTCGAGGCGGCATCAAAGGCAAACAACTGGAGTGAGAAGGAAAAAGCGTTAAATTTAACTCTTGCCCTTAGAGGAGACGCTATGGATATCCTCCAGACCATTCCAGTGGAAGAGGCCGAAGATTTTGAACAACTCAAAAAGCGATTGAATATGAGATATGGCCTGGAACACCTGGAGCATCTGTACCAGTCGCAGCTGAAAAACCGCAAACAAAAACGCGACGAAACTCTGCAAGAATTCGAAGCAGACATTGCGAGGTTGGTGCGGTTTGCCTATCCATCGGCACCGGAGAATGTCATGGAATGTTTAGGGGTACAGACATTCATCGACGGAGTTCGTGACCATGAAATGCAGAGAACTCTACGCTTGGCTCGGCATAAGACACTGGTCGACGTACTCTCTGCAGCCTTGGAGTACGAAGCAGCTACACAGGCTTCCGGAGTATACGGCAAGGTGAGGGCTGTAGCAGACGAAGAAGTTGAGAACAAGCTCGACCAGATTGTCAACATGATGAAAAGCATCTCAAATGGAAAACTTAAAGCTGTGAGATGCTGGAATTGTGGAGAAATGGGACATGTACGCAGTTCGTGCAAGCGACCGAGAACTGCCACAAACAAAGATGCCCAGCAGGAAAAACTAGGAAGGGTCGACCTTCAGAGGGCAGCTTCGACCCGAAGACCTTCCAAACATCCTCTCATCCTAATAGCCTCTCTGAAATGTCGCGACGATAGTGTATACGTGGATGGTGAAGTTAATGGAAGGAAGTATACACTATTGGTGGACACTGGAGCAACGAGGACTATTATTCGCCCCGAGACTGTCAACACCCGGAAAAGACTTTTACCGACGAGACTGCGACTCAGGACTGCCACAGGTGAAAGCGCCAATGTCCATGGAGAACTACCGGTGCAATTGGGAATTGGCGCAGAGAAGTTCACCCACACTGTCGTTGTCGCTGATATCGAAGAGGACATAATACTCGGAATGGACGTTATGAACCTACATGGCTTCCAGCTAGATTTCAAGAACCGAGTGATTAGAGTAGGTTCTGAGGAGGTATTCCTTCACCCACACGAGGATAAGACTGTTCAGGTAGCCGTACAGGAGGATACAGTTGTACCCGCAAGGAGTGAATTTTTCACTGTGGCAAGGCTACAAGGAACCGTCGAAGAAGGAACACCGGTCATGATGGAACCATGGAATCACGATGAAGAGGTTGGTCGAGGAATCCTGGTTGGAAAAGGGTTAGTAATGGCTATAAATGTAAATGACCATCCAATAACTATGAAGAAGGATACCAAAATTGGAACTTGCGTACCAGTGGCGTCGATAATTCATCAAACAACAACCTCCAATGATGCCAACAATAAATTTGAACAAATGATAGCAGTGGCTGGACAATCCCTTAGCCTGCAAGAGAAGGAAAAGATCAGAGAACTCTTGCTACAATACCGATCTCTTTTTGTACCAAAAGGAGGAAAGACAGGAAGAACATCTGCTGTCAAACACAAAATTGACACCGGCGACGCTAAACCGATAAGACAATCGGCTCGACGGCTACCACAGGCCAAAAGAGAGGAAGCGGAGAGAATTGTTCGCGAGATGGAAAAGGACAAGGTAATAGAACCTTCTACCAGCCCTTGGGTCTCTCCGGTAGTTCTGGTAAAGAAGAAGGATGGAACCACGAGGTTTTGCGTGGACTACCGGCAGTTGAACAATGTTACAAAGAAAGATAGCTATCCTCTGCCAAGAATCGACGACACTCTGGATACGCTGGCCGGTAGCAAATTGTTTTCTACCTTGGACCTGAAGTCTGGATATTGGCAGGTAGAAATGGATCCAGCCGATAGAGAAAAGACAGCGTTTACCACCGGATCTGGTCAATGGCATTTCACCGTTATGCCATTTGGGCTGTGCAATGCCCCCGCAACGTTCGAAAGACTGATGGAAAACGTATTGCGAGGGTTGTCCTGGAAGACATGCTTAGTGTACCTTGATGACATCATAGTCTTGGGAAGGACATTCGAAGAACACCGAGAGAATTTGGAAGGTGTCTTCAAAAGGTTGCAAGCTGCCCAACTGATGCTCAACCCCAAGAAATGTCAACTATTTCAAAACAAAGTCAATTACCTAGGCCATGTAGTCAGCAAGGATGGTGTAGCTGTAGACGAAGAAAAAGCTGCTGCCGTACGAAAGTGGCCAAGACCCACCGACAAGCACCAAGTTAGAAGCTTCCTTGGACTCTGTACATACTACAGGCGATTTATAAAGAAGTTTGCAGATATCGCTAAGCCCTTGACACGACAGAGGAAGCAAGGGAGTTTCGCTGGGACGAAGATTGCCAAACTTCGTTCGAAACCTTGAAGAAGCACTTGACTACTGCACCTATACTCGGCTATCCACTACCAGAGGGAGAATTCATACTAGATACTGATGCTAGCAATGTTGGAATTGGAGGAGTGCTATCACAGGTTCAAGGAGGACAAGAGATTGTTCTGGGATATTTTAGTAAAGTCCTTTCCAAACCAGAACAAAACTACTGCGTCACAAGAAGAGAGCTCCTAGCAGTAGTGAAGTCCGTGGAGCACTTCTATCAGTATCTGTATGGGAAGAAATTTGTGATCAGAACCGATCATGCAGCACTTAAGTGGCTTATGCAATTCAAGAACCCTGAAGGTCAAATCGCTAGATGGATCGAGCGGCTCCAAGAATATAATTTCACTATTGAGCATAGAGCCGGAATAAGCCACAGAAATGCAGACTCCCTCTCTAGAAGACCATGCCCTGCAGAGTGCTCTCACTGCAGCAAAACAGAAGCTAAGGAAGCTGCGATTCGAAGAACCACGGTGACCACCGACGAATGGACACCAGAAAAGTTGGAAGAGGAACAAGAGAACGATCCCGACTTGAAGAAAATCCGACATTGGAAAAAGGAGAACTGTCGACCTACTTGGCAGGAGATTTCAAGGTACTCGCCAACGATGAAATCGTATTGGGCCCAGTGGGACTCGCTGGTTTTGGAAAACGGTTTGCTACAGCGAGTAATCGAGAACGATGAGGGTTCCGAAAGTAGAAGACAGTTGGTGATTCCAAGAACAAGGATAACAGCAGTACTGCGGAAATTACACGACAGTCCGTCAGGAGGACATCTAGGTGTGAAGAAGACCCTCCGGAAAGTGCGAGAACGGTTTTATTGGATGCACAGTTCCGAAGATGTGAAGGACTGGTGTAAGAAGTGCACTACCTGTGCTACGACCAATGGACCGCACGGGAGAAGAAAGGCTCCTATGAAGCAGTACAATGTCGGAAGCCCTTTTGAACGCATTGCCCTGGACATTGCCGGACCGTTTCCACCGACAGCAAATGGCAGCAGGTACATTTTGGTGGTGATGGACTACTTCACAAAATGGGTAGAAGCGTATGCCATTCCAAACCAAGAAGCCGCAACGGTTGCCGACGTGCTTGTGAATGAGTTCATTTGCCGATATGGAGTGCCCCTGGAAATACACAGCGACCAGGGCAGAAACTTCGAAAGCCAGCTGTTCCAGGAAGTTTGTGAAAAGCTCGGCATGAAGAAAACGAGAACTACGGCTTTGCACCCACAGTCGGACGGGATGGTAGAGCGAATGAACAGAACTCTTGGCAAATACCTGTCTAAAGTAGTATCTAACCATCAGCGAGATTGGGACCAATATCTCTCGCTATTCGCGATGGCCTACAGATCCGCCATCAATGAGTCTACCGGCCAAACACCAGCAAGAGTTCTGTTCGGACGCGAAATGAGATTACCCTGCGACCTTGAATGTGGATGCCGACCCGGAGAAGACATAGCCGGTGAAGATTACGTGACCCAGCTGAGAAAAAGAATGGACGACGTACACGAGCTCGTTCGATCGAATCTCCAGATCGCTAGCGATAGGATGAAGAAAAGGTACGATACGCAAGCTACGGAAGGAGGTTTCCACGAAGGACACAAAGTCTGGCTGCATAACCCAAGAAGACAAAAGGGTTTTTCTCCAAAGTTGCAGAAAGCTTGGGACGGTCCGTACCTCGTAAAGAAAAGAATCAACGATGTCATCTATCGTATCAGCAAGATCCCAAATGGAAAGCCAAAGGTGGTACACCGTAACCGATTAGCGCCATTCGAGGGTGACCACGATGAGGAAGTAAACCAGCTTCAGGAAGTAGCCGATCCTGCTTTTGTAGAGTTCATGGGTGCTTATGGTGGTACCGGAAAAGCAAGATTCGGCGTCACCACTGAGAGACGACAAGACCTGCTTACCGTTCCGGAGGAATACTCACTGGCAATAAACATCCCTGCCAGCGTAACCGATGCGCGCGGACTGGCATCTCTGTTTATAAAGAAGAGTGGCGCACGACCTTTGGTAAACCAGTTACCAGTACCAGGTAAAGCTCTGAAGCTGCAAAATGGCTCCCGCTACAATTTCCACCTAGTGACGAGGAACAACTTCGACGAAAGACCAACGTACGAGGATGTCTGGGAAGCATTACGAAGCCTGAGGGAGCATGTGCTCGAATTGAACGTGTACAGGCTAGCCATGCCCAAGATTGAATGTAGGCATTTAGATTGGCGAATAATCCGTAACATGGTAGAAGTAATCTTCCGAGACACCGAAGTGCAGGTACTGGTTTGCGGCCATGCTCGGGAGACACAGCCAACAGAGAAGACGGTCGCATGTTACTTCCATACAACTGGAAAATGCAACAAGGGGACCAGTTGCCGATACAGTCATCTCGTTCCAGTTTCCTAGCTAGTTCCAGGAGGAACTGTCTCTTAAGGAGGGGGCAATGTTACGCGAGCTACTGCAATAATATCCTCACTTAGTGCCCCCCGTGAAATCCCCGTATGAGACGACTATGACTCCTCCGCCCAAACTTCGAGAAACATCCAGAACACCCGGGTGCATCCGCCAGAATATCGAGAATATCCAATGCACCCGCGAGAACGCCGAGACACTTCTAGAATTACGGCGCGCGAGTATAAATAGGCCACAAGCATCGCTGCAGGCAATTAGTCAATCAGTAAGTGTTGATACAGAAGGAAAGTAATCGCGCCTCGATAAAGTGTTCATTAAGTGACTCTCATATAAATTATAATTAGTGTGTTAAGTGTATTATATAAATTATTAAATAAGGACTGAATTACAATCTGTAAACATAAATTAATTGTAAATATAAATTAGAATAAACGTTACAATATGTTTAATAAGTGGTGCTTATTTATAATTATTTATTATAACTAACAAGTTTATTAATAGGGGCTATTAACATCGAGATTTTAATGGGCGAGTAAAGCGAGCGCACTAAAATGTTCGAGATTGCCAATCGCCCTTATTAATACACAATTAATCGTGTCAGTTACAAAACTTTTCTGTCCACTATAAAGAGTACAAACTAAGTGTGGATTTATGCAGCCACATTTAACATTTAACATTTATCATTTAACAATTAACATTTATCATTTATAAGTTAAACTACTCATTTCACTATAACTCCATTTATGCAGACAATTAACAATTATCATTTATCATTTAACAATTACGAAGTTGGCCAACTTTTAACTTTCTTAAATTAAATGTACCGAATTTTCATCTAGTGCGCAACTAGTACGCAGATCCTGAAGTTAACCTCACTGTTTTCATAGAAAAGCGGTTTACTTAGGGTTATGTTGTGTGTTTGTTTACTAAAAATGGATGATGCCACTCTTATCGATCTTGTTCGACAATTTCCCGTCATTTATGACAAAGGAAGTACACATTTTAAAGACATGAAAATGTAGGGTTATTGTAAATAACTAAAATCTCGGGCTTATGCGCATGCTTACTATTTTCTCCTAATTTATAATTGTGTCTGCATAAACGATGGCAGTTTTACTAATTGTTAAATGATAAATGTTAATTGTTAAATGATAAATGTTAAATGTTAAATGTTGCTGCATAAATCCACACTAACTCATTTCAAATATACCTAACTCTATAAAATCATGAAGTTTTAGTTTATGTTTGGTTGCCTATACCAAAATCGTTTATTAATAGAAGAACATTATTAATTAGAATAATAGGGGTCAATAATGAATTATTTTTTGTACATTAATATAATTCAAAAATGCACGGTCGAAGGAAACAACTAATATTAAATAACAGTTTATAGCTGACATTTTTAGATCCATTAATTTCTATATAATTAAAATAAACAATTCAGTAGAAAGAAATTTATTGTTGAATAACCTCATGAATGGAGGCGACAATCAACCATAAATGAAATATAATACATACATTAATAAATATGCACCATATAAAAAAAGTAAAAGCTTTCCCGGTTTTTAAAAACAAATCAAAATGATACCGGCGTACTGAATGAATATGTATAACTGGTTGTCTGACGACACGAGGTCTTCCGGCCGAAGAAGATTTCTATCATTACCTTATTCTGTGACACAGAATTTCAAGATTCCAATTTGTCAAATGTCATTTATGTCAATAATAATAGCGCCAATGGCCAATGTATAAAATAAAAGATAAAAGGTTAATTTTCATCAAGTGTTATTTTAGTGTTTTTGTAGTTAAACTGTGTTTAAAATGATATAAAATTATTACTATATATCCTGTTGAACAACGTTTATTCAATATGTCCCAAAGTCAAGTATTAACCTCTCAAAATTTAACTTTTCAAAAAACTCAAGAACTTAAAAATCGCGTACGAGAATTTAAATCAATTCTGCAAGAGATTGGAATAAAATTATGTTTTGAAGATGAACCACACGTTCTTATACACGAACAAGCCTTAGTTGTACGAGCTTTAGAAAACCATTTAGAGAATTCCAACAAAGGTTTACAGAGTTTTATAACAGGTTTAAAGCTTATTTGCAAAAAAGAAAGACATTTTAAAAAGGCATTAGCGTTAACGAATCTTGTAAAAACTGATAGTGATGCTGTCATGGACAGTTCAGTCAGAAAAATTGAACAGGAGAGTTTATTCAGGTACTTACTAAAATGGATAAAAATTATGGCACCTAAAATCCTTATGGGAAAAATATATCAACAAAACTTTATTACCGTCCTATGTACACAAATTCTGGTATTAGAATTGTTTATTTTATTGTAATTGCTTTTTAAATGAATGATTGCAGATAGAATTACCTCGTGTTGGTAATATTCCTAATTCTGCTCTTAGAATTATTGTTGACCTAATTTTGTTATAATCAGTTGAAGTTTTTTCAAACTGTATACATTTTGTAAATCACTATCTCATAATAATAAATCCAGGATTTCAATATACAGCTGATATCAACAGGTTTACCTACATGTTTTGTAAAAAATGCATATTGCTGCAAATGGTCCCAAGATATTTAATTTAAAAATAGCTTAACCACACCATCCAAAACTTATAATCCTAAAATCTTTTAAATACTAGTATCAAATAAAAAAAATCTTCACTAGTGTACCTAATACCCTTAGTTAACTGGAATTTACATAAGATGCTACTAACAGTGGGAAAGTAAAGTAATAGGGGGAAAATGAACAAATTGTCATGTCAGTGCAAAATTACTTGGGAGAGAACTTTTCTATTAATTCACATTTATTTACTTTGGATAATACGTTAACTATTGTGTGAGTTATGCAAATGGAAATATTTCAATTTTTATTTATAGAATTTTCCTAAAAGTGGAGTGCCTTCAGGCAGAAGTAACAGATATCCTTTTAGATGAAATAACAACAACTTATTCTGATTCATCTGAAGACACATCATGGTTACGTTCCCTATTAAATCCTTTTCGGTACCTACCATACATAAAAGAACCAGAAAAGCTAACAACAAAATTAATTGACATACTAGAAGTGGCAACATATCCTGCTCAATTAGAAATTTTAGATACAATTCCGGAAATCATTCCAGATAGTCAATTTAGTGAAACTACAAAACAATTATGTAAATTACTAGATGACAATAATGAACTAACTGGGGCCATAATAGATTGTTTAAGTGCTTTGGATTTAGATCCTGCCACAAGAAGCAAAGTTCAAGAACATATACTAGACAGAATGAATAGTGGTATTTCATTGAAAGATTTTCCAATATTATTATCAGTAAGTTCATATTATTTTTTGTATTATCCCAAAAATATTACAGTTTCTAGTAATTGTTATTCCACAGTAGTCAATAGTTAGTAAATATCAAGAGAAAGCAGAAGCTACAGCTCTTTTTGTCTCTCTTGTTGACTTTTTCCTTTGGTCTGCATATTCATTCCAGCATATTATTCCCCAAAAACAAAAAAGTAATTTTCAATTAAAAAATGTACTCCTTTATTTTGGGCCACAGTGTAGATATTTCAAGGTATTATTTTTTTAAACTAAAAATCCTTACAATCTTACACAATCAGATATTATCATCAGAACACCTTTGCCAATAAGGATGTGGACTAGCTTATATTGTTTGTGAAAAAATATAGTGTGAAACTCAGTCGAGTTCATAAAGCTGTCAAAACGATTTATGATTACACTTCGTCCTCGTGAGATATGGAGATCATATTCACCCTAGTTGTACAATCTACTAAAATTTATTTGTTTACTTTATTGCCTTCTCTTCTAATCAAATTTAATTTTGCTGTTTTAGTTTTTAATGTCCGATCCTAAATCTCAAAACTCCGTTCCAGTTCTTTTAAAAATCCGCAACGCTCTAAACTCATTAATGCTGACACCGGAAAAAAGCAAAGAAAAAGAATCTTCGAAGATATTAATTTTCAATAAATTACAAAATTTTACGCTTTCATCAAAAGATGCATGGTTGAATATGATTTCAAGCATAAATTCATCATCTGATCACAGACCAATAGACTATCTGATAATGTTTATGTTGTATCACATAACACCATCCAAGAAACGAATAATTGAAGCCATTTTCAAAAAGCGTGTCCATTCTGGATTGTTCAAAATTATTAATTTGGAAAAAATGTTTGACAAATATTTACCTCAACAACTCTTAAACGATTATTTTCCTTCTATAGTAAAAATAGGTAAGATTTTAATTATAGTTAAAGACCTAGATATAGTACACAGAAATTGAACATAAAATCATCAAATAGAAGAAAATATTTATAAAGTTTCCATGTTAGGTGGAAATGTTCCTATATGGGGGTAGGAACAAAACTCCGAGAAGTTCCCACCTGATCCCTATCCACAACATCTCGTTTGGCTAAAAATCACTCCCAGATCGTACATTGTGTCTGTTTTTCTCAATTTTCTTGTAACTCGTTCCAACGTAAAATATGTTTATATTGTTTGCAATCAAATTTTATATAAATTCTGTTTCAAATATTTTAGCCAGTCCTTACCAAATTCCTGCAAATAGCGGTCAAATTTATGGTAGTTTTTGGTAACTAAAATATACGAAATGTGGTTTTGTTTAATGTTTTACATAATGTTATAGTTTAGAATTGTTACATTGTATAAGTGATATAATCACTATTGTAGCAACATTTCGAAATTTGACTTAGATTTTATCAATGTAATAATTCTAGACTATAGAATTATGTAAAATCACTACAATCAAAACATATTGTAACTGGTTGCAAAAAGCTATTTTATGTAAAATTTAATTGCCAATTGTTTTGATTATAAATATTTTTTGCATTGGAAAAACCGACACAAAGTACGATTTTGCGAACAATGGTTGGATGGGGTTTTGTTCCTAGGAACATTTGCACCTAATATATAATTTCTACTGAAAACTACTTTTTGACTGTACTAATAGTATCGAGCATGATTGTAAAGTTGGTTTATTGTGAAGCCAAGCTCATTTACCGAATTGAGATTTTAATGATCAAAGTAACTATACCACTTTTTCAGGTTGCAATTTAGTCAGATTTTCCGGTGATAAAATAATCGAAGAATTTTGCTCAACATTATTCCAATTGTTATTTAACCACGAATACACGGAATCAATATTCAGACGAGAAATATTAAATAGTTTGATAGTACTTACTGGAACCAGTGATAAAGCTACAGTGACTACGGTATTAAAAATAATCTTATCTTTTACATCTGCCAAAGAAAAGCTACAACAACATATGATAGTATTATTGAGGTTACTAGACAAATTAGATACCTTTGAACCAAGCGATGTTAAAACAGTATTTGAAATACTGTGCAGTTTGTCTTGTGGCCCAAACGCTGATGATTCCATGTCAGGAGTACAAAATGAGATTCACATTATTGTGAGGAAACAGCTGGGTAGTGCGAAGAAATCGATTAAATACAGGTATGTTTTTTTCGAAAATTCATTTAATCGGCACACAGCCCAAAGAAGACATTTTCTACAAACAATTTAATTTAGCAGAAAACTGTGCCTTGGTCATTAAACTTCAAGGAGGAGAGCAGCAAGAAATAGTAAAGTAAATCTGATTTTCAAATTTTTGGGGTGAAATATGGCATCAACCTCAAGTTTGAATCCAGTTAAATTTGAAAGTGCATTTTCAGCTGAAAATGCATGATGCTCTTACACACGAATACCCAACATACACCGTTCGCAGTTTTGTTTTAAAATGTGCCAATATGACAGGTATTTGGGAAGGGACCATTTACAAACTTTTAAAATACAGAAAAAACGGATTCATAATTGAACCAGCGAGGGAAATCTATGATACCGATAAATATTTTATTAGGAATAAAGTTTGCCTTTATATGCAAATTCCATCAATTGACAAGGTTTTATCAATACTCGAAAACAAAAATGTAGTATCTTAATTTTTAGGGGAATTATATCTGCTGTAGTTATGGCACGAAGTATAGCTAGGACCGAAGAAAATGATTCTTATGAACTACCTATAACCCCAATTCAGGATTTGTCCAATCTACCTAAAGGTCCTGCAAGAGAAGCAGGTAATACCAGTATCTTTTTATGATAGTATTTATGGAAAAATGTATAAGATGAATAAGTTCAATACATTTTAATTAAAAATTGATTTTAGGGGCAATATTAGAACTCGCTAATACTAGTAGTGCAGGCTATCCAGATTTAATAGGACTTTATTATGATCAATTGGCTTCAATGCTTATTTTAAACCACCACTTGGACAAATTCTTCTTGGCTTGGTTGTATGAAACAATTACCACAGATTTTCGAAAAACATATGTTTCGGAATCAATACCGCCGCCCATCAATGATTTGGAAATGAGTTTTCAATATATGCTTAACAGGTCAGTATGTAAGAGGCTAATTCTATACTTCACTTGACAATTGTTCAAGACATGTGAAAATGCGTTGCACTTATAAATATTTATAATATATTAGCACACCCTCAGTTACAATACCTTAGATTAATATTATACTAAATTATTCGACACAGATATTCGTTATTAATAAAGATAAAAATGTTTTTGATGATCTAAAGACCTAAAGGATTAAGATAGGAACATTATGTTACGATTTGAAATTGATTGGCAAAGTGTTTTTTAAGATTTGCAATTATGCAAACCCACATTTTTTTGCGGCATTTCACAAAAAATCACTATAGGGAACTTTCCAATTTTTTTTAATTCAATAATATCATTAATTGGCGTCTAAAAATCCTAAGTTTCCAAACTCTAGTTTCTAGTACTTGTACCCTTTTTTAAATACAACTGTGCATTACTAAATTTCCCCTTAATTTTTAAATAAGTGGATAGATCATTGTTAACCATAGTAGACTGACAGTAGTGAACTGTGGTGGTTTTACTTCAATCCTCTTGAACCCTATATTGTAATTCCTACAAATGCAGCTGAAGAGAATAGCCGAAAGCCAGCACCTCCTAGCGGTAGAGAATGAAATCCATCCTTCTGCAATTATTAGAAGAACACTCCTTATTTTGATTCAATGTTTTGAATAACTAGCCCGAATGGACATTTTTTTCAATGTTTGCTTTAATACTGTGGTTCAACATTGGCCTTTAGTCTTAACATTTATATAAAAAAACTGAGAAGTTGCTTGATTGCGCTAGATTTGGTACACTTTTAGCTTGTAAATATTAACATAAAACATACATTTATTATAAATTATATACTTATTAGTTCCAGTGAAATGGATAAACCAATGGGGATCAATTTGAGCGGACTAGCACTAGCCAAAAATCCGGCAATTTTAATCCTAGCACCACATTTTCGTTTATTAAGACTACTTCATTATCGTCAACAAAATGGAAAACTTTCAACAATAAATGCGTTATTAGGGTGCTCCGTAATATTACCGAAATTCAATGATGTGGATGATCTCGAATGGGATCAAGTAAAACAAGTTGCAGATTGTTTATTTCACTGTGCCAATTGGTACAGAGAATTAATCAGTGCATTTGTTACCCAGAAAGATAAGTCATTGCGGTTTAGAGTTTTAAAAAGATTGGAGGTAAGTTTATAATATAATATCTAGGAAAATATTTTCAAAATAAAAAAATAAGTGTGTTACTTAGAACCGATCCTACACCTTACTGTTATCTCTAACTTGAAATTAGTTCTAAATTCGTTCCTACCGCCACTTGGTATATACCTGTTAAAATAGAAGTCCAACTAGCAGTTTGAGCAAGCACAACTGCCAGTTTGCAAAACGGTTTAACAGTTAGCCGTTAGAAAAGGATTAAATAAAATACAAAAATTAGTATCATCAAATGCAATGAAAATTGCCCAATAGGGTAATAAAAAATTGATAATAGTGCAGTTATTTTATTTGATGTAGTTAAGGGATTATATGGAGATGAAATTGTAAATCTAATTTTTAATCGTGTCTGTTTTGAAAATGGCCGAATAAAATCACCAATAGTCAATTTTTTTTCTTTGCTAAAACTAGCCAATAAATAATGGTTCTGTAAATTTCAAGCATTTCCTATGGAAATACAATACCGTATGTTCTCAGCTTTTCAAAATTTTACGCATTATAATATTCTCTTACAGAATTTACTCGAAGTCGAAAGCAATCTTCGTAAATGCCTTGACCGAGCCACTGATCATAAGCTTCCTGCTAGTTATTTTGATTTACATCTGGAAGGTAACAAAATTCCAACGACTAGTGCTAAAAGCGACACTAAAGTAAAAAATCCAAAGAAGAAAGCGAAAACAAGTGCTGCTGCAGTGGATGCAGATGAGACAGTCAGTTCTACTCTACCAACACAAAAGAGTAAAAGAAAAACTTCTGTAACAAAAGCTTCTAGTATGTCAGAATACAAAATACATTTTAGAGACTTGGATACAGATGCTGTATTATTACTTAAGGTAAGTGATTTTTTCAAGGAAAATAATTAAAACATATGTTAAGATTAAATACAGATTGTAAAAAGTTCTATGTGTGAAACTCACAATTAGATCAGACCCCTCTACCAAAACAGGCGGGCGTATGTTCATTCTCCTTCTTACTTTTATCCGTTTTGTTGCCAAATGTACTTATCCCAAATTTTGTCTATCGTTGTTTTAAAATTTTCAACGGCATTTTATGCGGCAACCATGTTAAATACCAATAATAACTTTAACAGATAAGTACATTTGGAAACACAACTACTTTCAAGTAGTGTTGTTCATATTATCCTTGTCGTACTTGTGTAAATTGTATGACATATTTAAACCCTAATTATCATAACGGATTTGGACAAATATCTCTTTTACAACTCTACTTCCTCGATTATACTTGCAGAATGATCGTCAAAATGTAATGTGTTTAAATAGTTTTCCAATTTTGTCCATTCAAAATGTATTATGAAACATTTTTTCAACCATAAGAGATATATTAATTTTTCAATCTTCCAATAAATTATTATGGTCCAGAAGAGAAAAAACGTTGGATGGGGATACTAGACGTAGCTAGATCTTTCATTAATTTGACTTGGACTTGAAGCGCGATAAGAATTTTCTTAGCACTGAGTGTCGAGTTGTATTTTGTGCGCTTTCAAAAGAAAAGACAAACTTTCACTTTTCAGCGATGGTATTTATTGATTTTATTTGATAATTACGGGTTGAGTGGAAGAGCAGATCATTCAGAGGACTCATTGGGTCCTCTGTAGATATCTGAACTCTGCCTTTTGGCTGCCACTATGGTTATACGATTTCTGTTTACGTGTTTTTTTATATACATTAGTGAATACAAAAAACGATTGGCATTATTAAAACGTCAGGCTGTTGGCCAAAATCCCATATAATAAAAAACATTAAATTTTGATAAAATAAAAACCCTATTAGCAGAATATCCCGATAAGACATATTTACTAAAAGAAATGATCTTAACTTTGGATATCACCGAGGCGTGTAGGAGTTACGAACTTTCCAAAATAGTAATGAATGGATGACATTGAGGATAAAGAGTCAATCCTTATTGTAAAACTAACTAAAGCAATTTTTTATTTTGCAGTAAAAACCATTTTGACAAATATTTTTACACATATAGAGCGCAAAATAATGCTCACATTTTAAAATTTGAACTGGCAAATAAGGTTACCAATAATTGTTAATGTTTACCAAACATTTTTATAAATCTCTCGCTTACAGCAGCAAGAAATCACTTTGCTCTTTTATTCACAAATAGTTATTGTCGCACATTTGGTAAAGTAGCCTGTGCTATTGTTATTATAATCTAAATTTTATTTACATATTGTGCCAACGCAAATGAGACATTCAATGACACTTATCGGTTCTTTGACTTAAGTGCCTTTTTTGTTTGCATTTTGGTGTTGGATTATCATAGTGAGACATTGCTGTCAACTCAGATTTCTGAATTAAGAGTACGTAAATTCATGGCACTATTAATTAATTGATTAGTTAATATTACATCATGATTAATGTTTTAATGAATTCAACTGCCATATATTTTGCCTGCGTATTTTCGACTTTACGGTTAAGAATTGAAACAGTTTGTGTATTAAAAATTACAATATATTAGTTTCTATTTGACATTAATTAAAAATGGAATTTTCTTTTATAGTATCCTGTGAAAATACTCACAGATGACAGTTCGGTATCACCAACCCAATCAACGACATTAGTTGTGGAACAATTGAAATTTTTACTCAAGGATTTGGTTTCGAAATTAACAATAACAACTCAGAGCAAAAATGTCGGCTTTTCGCACTTAAACGAAGTAATACCGCTACACATTATAACGGATATTGGGCACATACTGCCAAATTTAGATTCACATTTAAAGGTAATTATTTCAAATCACTTAGATTAAGTATTTTAGTGTTACCACAGAATAACCCACTCACACAGAAGCGACATATTCGTTCTTATTACAAACAGCCTCTATTATTTTGTGCCGATACTGTCATTTTATTGTTTATGGTTGCTATGTGAAAATTTGACTATGAGAGTTGAATTTGCAATTTTGGTGGTAATCTTTAAGGTGTTCCCACTCCACTCTTTAGTTTCATTTGTGTAGTTTTCCTAATTATTCGCAATACTGCTTTCATAGTTTTCGACAGTTTTCTCATTACGTGGTAGGTGCCGATAGTATCATCAGAAGGTGGTCCTGGTATGGATCCCGGCACACCGGAATCCTGGGAATCCCTTTAAATCTGGCAACAAGAATATCTCAGATCAGACTGCAAAGCAAGGGCCTACTGGAACAAGATACTAGACAAGCCACGCCAAGGCATTCATCAAAGGACCTTCAAAACTGAAAGAAGAAACCTTGCCGTGAATAGGGTATTAGGTCTATTATTGAAATCCTTACTGGACACTGTAGGCCAAACTATCGCAGAATAGGGTTGGTCCAAAACGTCATCTCTGCCTAGAAGAAGAAGAATCGGCGGAACACATTATGTACTGCTGAACGAGTCAGACTAGAGATTCTAGTTGCTGCATTTGTGCGCCCTGAGAATGTAGATAGACATACCCCTTCACATATTATTTCTACGGATAATATAATTTGGATTGAGGTATAATACAGTATTGTCGCAGTAGAAGGTTCTGAACAGACATATTAGAAAATTCAACTTCCTCATATCCCTATAATTTTTATCCTCATCTGTACTTGCATTACCATCTTCGTCTCCTAAGAGACATGACGGTAGAGAGAAGGTAAAGTTCGACCAGAAATCTAAGATGGTCGTAAATCAATATTAGCCGACGACCCTCATTATTATCTATTGTTCGAAATATAGATCGCAATAAAAGTGTGTGTCCCTTAAAAGATTCCCAGGTCCGGATTAAAATATCTCATGAAATAGTTTGGCATTTTGATAATAGTGGGCTCTTCATTATTTTTGGCTTTTGTTGACAGTTTTTTATTTAAATTTATTTGATAATAAAAAATCTCCTAAGGTTGATTTAGAACCCTTGATGAGGATATGTTTAAACGCGTGTAAATAATAAAATTTACTTACCTGGCCACCAATCTTTCAGTACTGATGTGCGATTAACGAGATTATAGAGTAATTTACTCAAGAAGTGGAGATTTGAATATTTATTGGCAATAAACGAATTTAGAGAATATGGTAGAACAGTAGTGTATTTGGATGCTTGGTTCGAAAAGAACGATATTCCAAACAAAAGTTGGGTAGACTTATCTGACTTGTCTAATGCCGTCTAATAAAGGAAAACGCATTCCGATAATTCACGCAGGAACCGAAAATGGTTTTATACTAAATGCGTTGCCTTTATCGGCAAAGAATATTAAGGACTCTTCAGTCGATTATCGTAATGATACTACAGCCGAATTATTTGATGACTGGTTCCAAACTAAACTCCTACCAAATATTCCACCCAACAGTATTATCGTCATTGATACCACAGTCGGAGACTAGATAAAGCACCATGTTCAATTGACACTAAACAAGAATATGTACTATGAGGAAAAGTACACAAAAAAAAACAGTTACTAGAAGTTTTTCGCAGTTATTCGATAAAGAAGAAATATTTTTGTGATTCATTGGCTGAAAGCTTGTGACATACGGTGCTCAGACTTCCTCCTTATCACTGTATGTTTGTTTAACCGAATTGAACATATATGGCATCAGCTTGTAAGCACTTCTCCAACCTTAAGGTCAACTGTGGTAGCTCTTATTCAAACAGAAACTGCAAGCATCCTGATAGCAGCTGGGCCAAGTGTGTTTCCAATATAAAAAGGGTGGAAAGGTCATATATGGATATAGAAAAAATTCCCAAAGAAAAGTTTATTATCAATTTGGATGACGACAGTGAAAGTGAAACTGATCTTCGTGAGTTATTTTGTTTAAAAATACCTTTAATCTATATACACATACTTATATGTAAAAAACAGCAACTTCACAAGTGTGTGTATTTAATTTAATTCTAAACAACTTAAATATTATAAACTTTCTTAACTATAATCGCATTCATTATTGTGATGTTTTTAAATGTTTTTGTGTTATATATCATATATATATACATAAAAAATTCTCTATTATAATCAAGTGCTAGGTGATTTATGACCTTATATTTCTGGTCGTACTTTAGCTCATATTCTCTTTCTTTTAGTAATTATTATTCAATTAAAATTTTTTGCTCAGCATATAACTGCTTCTTTTTCTGTAATAATGCCTCATTTTTATTTTATTTGCAATTGATTGTAGGTTATGGTTGAAAAATTACAAAAGCTATTAGAGAACGTGGACGGAAGGTTAGATTTTCCAGAAATGTTCTCAGAATCAGCGTTGGATTACAAAATGTGTTTTGGTTTAATAATGGAGTGTTTATTATTGATCTTTAGTTGGACAGGTTTCCAACATTCCAGTAACCTTGAGGTATTATACACTATTTCAAACAGTTTTGTCACTAATTTAGTTTAATCTTAACTTCACATTATATTTTAGGTATTGAAAAGTATGTTAAAAAGTATGCGGTCCACAGAACAAACTCAGTCACTTCAGTCTGCTCAAAGGTTAACCATTGAATTTATCAACAGACTTGCCGGTTATCACGAGCAATGCTTTGACCTGTCACATGCTGTCAATTTAATAAAAATCATGCAAGCTCTATATACCGTTATAACTCCCACTCCTGAGATACAGAAAAAAATATCAGTCGTTGCCGAAAAATTGCTTTCTAAGCAATGGTACAATTCCAAAGGACTATTAGAAAGTGGCAGGAATTCTTATTTGAACATGGACATTTTGGTTAAGGCGTATCTTAGCAGCATTAATGTAGAAACCATTGCTGCGTTAGTTGAAGCTTTACAAGGTGAAGTTGGAACGTTGAATAGCAAAGAAGATTGCTTACAGATGTTATGTGGTATTAACAAGCAAAACTTTCATGTATTTTACAATGGTCTTTGCAATACACTGTTAAACAAGTAAGTGCATAATATGTTAAAACTTGGAAATAAGCAGAGATGTATTATCCAACATTTGCTTTACACTGTATTTAGGAAGTTAAAAGAGTATCGATTTTTTAGTCCCAATAATACAGTACGCTGGAAAAAGTGTTACCCCTTCTCTTAACATCTCTATTTCTATATAAACAGAAAAAAGCTCGGACAGGTCGATACCAGTTTTAAACCGTACTTGTTCCCTCTTCACGGGACAATTTTTTTAAATGAGAAAGTACATCATGCGACATTTCATTTGAAAGCACTTGATACACTGATGTAATCAAAAATGTATAACACCTTGATTCCAAAGTTTACGAATGATGAGTTATGCGAGAAAGAGATTTAGTACGGACCTGTCGATATTTCAAAATAACTCAATAGTCTTTTGGCCACATAGCAAATTAATTTGTTTATCATCAGATGCCACACTAAAATAGTATCCCAATACTGTTTATTTTGTTACTACTTTTAAATTTGATTATTGTGAAATTTAAAAATGGTATACCCCATTCCAAGATATTTCGTTTTAACTTTACACCAACATGATTGATTCAAGGGGAAAACCCACAGCAGGAAGTCATTCATTCAATAACATTAGCACAGTATCGTATCGTACTGTTTCTTCGAAAAGATAATGCCTAATGGTATGATTATTTTACAACTGAATGTTTGGCTGGTGAAATAATATTTAGTTTTGGCATTTAAATTTTACCGACTACGTATCTGTTACTGTTTACTGTACAATGGGGGATTTATAAAGTTTTATTATTAAATCCTCAAGACCAGATACCGAGTCATCGAAATATTCTGCAATGTACTTTACAACCTCTCAGTTTAGTAGAAAAATGCGAAATGATTGTAATTTATGGCGAAGGTGGCCGCAACTATCATAAGGCGTTAAGGATGTTCAATATACGCTTTCCCGACAGTCCAATAGACAGACACTATTTGAAATCTGTTGTCAGTAACTTTTTTGACACAGGCATTGTCCAAAATAAGAAACGGACTGGCAGAAAACCCCTACTATCCCAAGACGAGCAGATTTATGTATTGAGTTCGTCCATAATTCATCTACTTCAACTAGAATTGTAGCTCAAGATTGTGGAGAAGATGAAAAGACAATTTTGAAGAAAAATAATTTCCATGTCTACAAAATGAAAATGGTGCACGAACTAACGGAAGATGACTCAGATAGAAGAATGAAATATTGCAAAACCATAACAAATATTATTGCAAAAAATCCTGATTATCTCCAACACATTTGTTTTAGAGACGAAGCGATATTCCCTTTTTTAAATGGTCATGTTCATCGGCAAGATATCAGATACTGGTCTGGCCACACACAATTCCCGTAAAAAGTTGATGTTTGGATAGACATACTATATACTATTACATGATGTAATATTTTAGCAAAACGGGGCTTCGCCTCATGCTGTCAGAGAGCGAAATTATCTAAATGCTGTCGGCAAGGTGTATTGGCCAACGGGGACATATAGAGTGGCAACCTAGATCACCTGACTTGGCCCCATTAATTTTTTTTTTACCTTATAAGGGTATATCAAATCAAAGCAGATACAAGTAACCAACGTCGCGAAAGAATGATCGCTTAATGCTGTAATATTGATCCAGAGATATTGCAAAGGATTAGAGAGGAAAAAAAATAGGTTGCATTACTGCCAAGAAGTGAATGGGAAACATTTTGAACATCTTTTACATTAACAAAATGTTTAGCTATAAGTTAGTATTAGATTATTTAGTTTTCAGTACACTCTTAACTCTTAGCAGTTATTTGTAATTTATTATTCTCTTAACTCGTTAAATTTAGTTGTTAAGAAGTAAATATTGAAAGTCTTTCACGCACAACTAATAAATTTTGGAGTGTTTACATTTTTGAGATCAGTCTCTTATTTAAGAAAATTGAAGGGATGATTGCCCTGTTGAGAGGAATCAAATACGGTTCGAAACGGGTATATGATTATTATAAAAATCGAACTGTCCGAGCTTTTTTTCTTATTATATAAAAATAGAGAAGGGGAGGGTTAACATTTCGGAACTTCCTAAGAACTGTCATTTTCTCAACCACTCTACCAGATTTAGTGATAAGTTCTGTGTTCCTAAGCACTCAACAAACCTTTATGAATTCAGTCCGTGCTATGCTGGAACAAGATTTTATAATCATCTTCCGTCATCAAGTTTGCAATCCTTCGCGTCATCCCATCTTTTGCTTTTAATACATTGCAAATTTTTTTTTCAAGTACGTAATAGTCGATACTGATACGCATAGTAAATGGACAGAGAACTGAATTAATCTCTTGATGGTCTTCCTATCTGGCGTATCAGCAATTTTGATGTTTAATCCCAAAGTCACAGTTGATTTGATGAAATTTAATAACGTAATGTATATTGTGTACTAGTCATGTGTAAAAATAATGCATATTTACGCATTGCTAAGATTGTCTGAAAATTCAGAATCTTGGTTTTTGGCTACTATTTCATTTCAAGGATTTTAAATTCTAGTGTTTAAGACAGATTCTCAACATACAATTCCTTTTCAACTAGTTTCCTTCTATATTCGTATATTTGGTAGTTATTACAGATTTTCGAACTGGACATTTAATTTAGATTCTTTAGCTTTGAAAAAATAAATGGACATAGAAAAACTTGGATAAAAGTAACAACTTGATTATTATTACTAAACGTATTTAGGTATCTCAATGAACTACAATTATTGAAAATTATTTCAGAATAAAAACTGAGGCAGAAACATTAACCAACAGTCAGCACATCATACTTTGGACTAACGCCACACTTACAATGCAAGGATTGATGTCCATTGCAAAAATTCAAGAAACCAAAATCAATTTAGCTTGTTTTTTTAAAAAATCCATCGGAATTTTGAAATTCTTTTTATCCCATGGAATACCTATGATGGAACTAATGTTGAGGTCCAAACCAGATGACGTAGTTGCTATTTTCAAGGCAATGCAAACTTCTACGAGATTTTTACATCACTTATCTTGCTATACAAAGTTTACTAAAGACGCTAGTTTGGTTGCGTATGTTCCGCAATTTAGGTTGATATTGGAATCTTTAGTTTATAGGTAAGTAAGCAATATCTATATACCTAAAATGTTGAATACACAGGGAAGTCTCGTAAAAAGATTTGATGTATATCAAGTTTTTCCTTTTAGACTTCTAAAGGCGTCGTTGACATGTCCACCCAATTTGTAGGACAGCGTGACTTTAATTTTTATAAACATTCATTTATTAAACAATAAAATTGTGTAATAATCAACTGGATGCCGATAAAAACCACCCCATGAGTTGTGTATGTAGAGTAGCAGGTTTTGTAATGTAAACGATAGTTTTATACTGATCACTGATATTCTTGAAAATAATACCTATACAGTACTTATTAACATGTGCGCCATTTCGTATTCGTCTTTGCCCATTGACAGAGATGACAGAACCCTATCGTACAATGTTGTTATGTATAATTGGTTGCCTACCGTCTTAACACCATGTAATTTTGATATGTTGATGATGGGGGACTGTGAGATCATTCCATCGGGTTTGTAGGACAAACATTTTTACATAAGTATCTTTTAATTTAACGATAGCCGTTTCTCTAGGACGTACCTTATCCAAATTAAGTTTATAGGCTAATCACGGGCATCGTCCTTTGGCACCATACTGCTCTTGACGTGAAAACACGGCTATAGTACCTGAAGGGTTAACCTGTTGCTAGAAAACTTTGGGTAACCCTCCAAATCGACATGTTTCAAGACTTTCTGAAAATTTCGTTTCCGTTATCCAACATTTTCACAAATAAAAAGATCGTCGATACATAGCTAGCCACTTCGCTTGATGCTTATCATCTCGAAAAAAAAAACCTTTGGACTCCCGGACTAGATTATGATTCTGGCATTATAAAAAATGAACAAAATACGAATGCACCTTTTGTGTCATTATACCGATTGCTGAAACTATACCTCTTAGTTTGAAGGCACTTCTCATATTTTTCTTTAAAATTTGAGCATTCATAAAATTTGATCATTCCAAAAAACAACCCTGTGAAATTTTTTCTTTCAACTTTTCTAACTATATAGTGATGGGCAGTAGTGATGTAACGGAGGTCCGGCTCACCTACTGACTCCGGCCACATCCGGCCTGAAGCCGGAGTTCCCGACTTCGGCATTATTGGCACCGGAGATAGGCCGGAGGAATTATTTTTTAAACTTGAATAAAAAATAAGAAAAAATGTAAAAAAAAACGTTTTATTTTAAATCTGATTCAAAAAATGACAAAACTAAAATAGGTATATTCTCTAGTACTCAAAATTTAGACGGGGAAGATTATGGTGAATAAACAATAATTTCTCAGCATTTCGTGGAGTAAGTCTATTACGTTTATCTTCATATATGTTTCCCGCTTCCGAAAAACTTCGTTCTGAGTAAATACTGCTAGGTGGAGAGGATAAATATTTTATTGCCAATTTCACCAAATCAGGAAAAGCATGTTGGTTATCTTTCCAAAATGAAATGGGATTCGATTGTCTATCATTGAGTGGCAGAAATTTGCTTTGACAGATCCTTGTTTTTCTTTAACCTAGGTGTGGCTGCGCTTATATTGGTTTTGATTTTGATATTCGATGCAGATTGGGCAATTTCTTTGTAACAGTCAAAAATTGAATCACGTTTCCGCTTTGAAGAAGGGGGAGAATCCCCAATGCTGAGGCTGTTACTGGAAGATTCACTTGAATATCCATCATTATTAGATATTTCATCTTGTTGAAGTTTAAGTGCCTCCACTAATAACAACCGTTTAACATTTTCACCTCTTTCATCATCAGCACTATCTGCAGTAGAAAAAAAGGCCACTTTGTAGCGCGGATCTAAAATTGTTGCCAACGAACAGTTTTCGTTTTTCTCGTATTCTCCAAACCTTTTGTGAATTTCTTCCACTGAAGTTTGTAGTAAAGTGCCCAGACCAAATGGGTGAACTTTTGATAAATATTTATTGAGCATTACAATAGAAGGAATCACATCAGATAAATATGAGTCTGTACTGCTAAGCTGCCTTGTAAGTTCCTCGAATGGTGCTAACAAAGTTAGCAGAGAACCAATTAAATCCCATTGTGTTTTGGTCAAATTACCAATGTTATTTTCATTAGCATAAATTGATAAGCATCTTTTTTGTTCATAAAGGCGCACTAGCATATAGAATGATGAATTCCATCTGGTTTGGACGTCTTGAATTAATTTTTTATTTGGTAGGTTAAGGTCATTTTGAATTTGTTTAAGTTTGTCACAGGCTAAAGACGAATGACAAAAATGACCCACAATTTTTCTAGCCACTGCCAACGTGTCAATGACTGCTCTTTGCGATTTTAAGGATGATATAATCACTAATTGTAAGGAATGTATAAAACATGAAAAATTTTCAACTCCTAATTCATTGCAACCTTTAACCATATTGGATCCCCCATCTCTAATTATAAGATGTATCTGAGACTTTGTTCCAGAAAAATGTTCGCAATTCAAAACAGCATTGTATTTTATGAAGGAAATTGGATCTATCCAGTGACCAGTCAAACTTATAAAGCTTTCATTGTTTTCTTGGCAAGTCCAAATATCCGAGGTTAATGAAATGTGCTCAGCTTTTTCTAACAGTACACTTATTTTATTTCTCAAGCGGCCATAAATATCGGGAATTATGTTGTTGGAAAAATAAATTCTTGAAGGAAGGTTATACTGTGGTAAAGCATGAGACATTAGTCTTGTAAAACCCTCATTAGTAACAATTGAGTAGGGTTGATTATCTAAACATATCATTTCAGCTATTTTATAATGAACTTTAACTGCACGACTGTCCATAATGTCCCATATTTTTTTTATCTATTACTTTTTCTAATGATAATTGAATTTTGCTTCCTCTTTGTTCATTGTTTTCAGTTTCTTTAACTTTGTCTTTTTCTTCAGTTAGATAAGTTAGATTATTAAATTCCTCTTGATGAATGCTTTTTAAATGTCCAAAAAGAGGTGTAGTAGAAGCTGCTTTGCCACTACCACCTCTTGAAATTAACTTTTTGCAATAATTGCACTCTGCTTTAGTTTTATCACTTTCACTGATTTTGAAATGTTTCCAGATCACACTATGTTTTTGTTTCGAGCGTTTCAACATTTTTAATCACTATTTTTACTAATTTTTAGTATTGTTATGTTATAGTTTTTTTATGTAAAAAATGTACTAATCTAATAAGCTAACAACACCGAAGTTTCAAACAATAGCTATTTGTGTATCAAGAGCAGAAAGTAGTACTTTGGCAGTCGAGACAGAAAGTTGCCGCGCGACGCGTCAGCGGAGCGCGGCAATCTGTCGAGACTACCAAAGGACTTTCTGCTCGAAATACACACAAGATTTTTTCTACGATCACACCAAAATAAAATTAATTTTTTATTAAAAACGTGTTACTTTCATCACAATATTGGAAGTTTATTTGACATATTAAGCCTACTATTCGAAGACAAAAGATTAATTGTGTATGTTGTGTTGCCTACTTATGACAATAGACTTTATGATTTAAAGATTTATGATTTTATGGTTGTATGAATATTATAGTTCATTAAATAAATTACAACTTTTTTAAATTTTATTTGAACGGAATACAGAACGATAATAAACAAACATACCTTTTACTTATTAACTAAATTAAAATTAAAGATACAATTTTGGCAATTTTTTATGTTTATGCCTGAGGTAGATGTCTCTGAAAGGTTAGAAAATGTCAAATCTTTCTGGTGATTGCAAGTATGTTGTGTTGCCTACCTATTGCCATTGTTTGTTCTTAGCAGTTTCGTGTACCTATGTACGTAGGCAACACTTATCACATTAATGTCAGATATCTTTTAGATTTCCCTATTTCTCATTATATTATTACGGAAAATACTGTTGGATGCTTTAACATATTAGAAAATCAACTAAAATATTTATTTATTCTACAGTTTATATTAAAATATCTACTAGCTCTCTTTTATCTATAAATAAAATTAGGCGTGCGCCAAAGTTACTTTCTGCTTAAGAGCGCCAATAATGTCAAATTATGACAGCTCGCGGAAAACATCAACTTTGCGGTTAGATTTGAGTGTGCAAAAGCCTACTTTCAGTAGTGATCGTAGGAAAACAATATTAATTTGAACTTTTAAGGTTATGTTATTCACAGGGATGCAAGATGCAAGTTTGTTTTGCGCATGTTTTGTGATTTTTTGACAATTGACAACCTCCGGCAGTAACTCCGGCTAAATATTGCCGAAGTTACTGACTTCGGCCTTCGGCAAAATCTTACCTCCGTTACATCACTAATGGGCAGATGTGTGGAACCAAGTAAATATCTCTGGAATTTGAACAATTAATACATTAATTTAGTTTCGGTTTACACGGTAATCCTATTTTATTTAAAATGATTATTGATTTCTTTAATAGACTACTAGATATCATTAGCTTCTTCTTTTCTTTAAATATTTTTTTTGGTATCCCGGTTGGCATTGAAATAAAATAACATATCCTATATTATTGGACTCGTAATGAAATGCTTTATATGAAACTAAAATAATATACAGGGTGTACAAATTTAAAAATCGACTTTACTTTCGGTTAAACCGGAAGTTCAATATTGTTGAAAAAATTATAAACAAATACGCAATTCACTGTAATACCTACCTACCAAATTTAATTTCGATATATCTTTATTCCAGAAATATTCACTTGGTTCCAAACATTTGGCCATCACTGTATATTTAGATCACTAATAAATTAGTAAACATAATCATTAAATGTTCCTAGCTATTTTTATTAAATTTAAAATGTTTTAGAGTGAAAGCAGCATTGGTGGCCAATAATTGTTCTACTGCATTTTGGATGGGAAATTTAAAAAATAGAGATTTACATGGTGAAGAAATTCTTTCACAAAGTACGGTTATGACCGATGATAATGCCCGCGAAAGTGAAGAAGAATTACCCTCAGATGATAGTGATACTGGTATTTTGGAACGTGATTATGGTAATGGATCCGTTAGTAGTTTAGTATTTGATTAATAACAATTATTATTTTTCATTATATGTAGAATCTCTCTCTAATGGTGTATCAAAAAATATATGTAGGTATGGGATCTTTATCAAATGACTTGAAAGTTAATATTCAAAACTCACCTTTTCCGTTTGATTATAGTTTGTTATGATACCTTCTTTGATAAACATACCATAATCTATATAAAACTTTTCAAATTCTGCTTGATTTTTTTTTAGTTGTTCTTGTAAGAATTTTAATACTCTTGCAGTCAGGACATCACGAAGTTTTCTAAAATAAATTTTATAAGTTGTATAATTAAATATTTCTAAAAATATTTGTCAATTTATTTATTGAATATCTTACTTTCGCCGGGTTGGATGTGATCAACAATATATTTGAAATATTTTGAAATTTCAAATTTTATTAACAAGCTGGACAATAAGTCATCGAATTAATATTAGTTTACGTAACAAATCCCGACAGTGTCTTTTTATTGGACGAATTGTTATACACTGTGTTCATTTGAAAAGGACCCACCCTTAATATTTCAAAAATCAACTTTTAACTTGAGGGGGACACTTTTTGACGCCAATGTCATAAACTCCCTACTGGAGACACCCCTTACATTTTTTCAAATGGCATTAGGTATCAAGTCACACCTCATTTAAAAGGACTGATAAATCTCTATTCAATCATTTTGTTTTGCCTTTGATACGGGCCTTCCATTGATATTTAATCGTTGTTTAAAATTGGCTCTTTTTCAACTTTTATTGCCTGAATGTTAACGGTGGTCACTTTGACACATGATTAAATAGCAGTTTTTTCTTGTTAACAGTTGTCTTTTTACTATTTGTAAATTTTGTATTCTTTAAAGCATCGTACATCAACTAAAGACAAGTAAATTCACTTCGTCGATTCAGTGGTTACCGAAAATTTCCTTACCCCTTCTATCGTCTGCTGAGTTCTGGCGAGTTTAAATCGAGAAAGTGTTGAGTACAGGGGTCTGGGGTAGCGCGCAGTGTTAATGTGATGCTTATCGGAACTTCGGAAATATAATTAAAGCTTTTTGTTTTCGTTTTTGTGAGCAGATCATTGTTTTTGCGTGAATATTAAAATATTTATACATATTTTTATTATAATTTTGTATTTAGTATAAATATTATAGTGACTTATTTCATTACAAAATGCCTGGAGTGGTGTATTGTTCTGTTGATGGTTGTCGCAGTAAAGTGAAAGAGAGATCGTTTTTTAGATGCCCAAAAGACAAAATTAGGTAAGAGAAGAGGTAATTTAGTAGTATACAAGTAAACTTTTTTTATTTTCTATATTATATTGCAGATGTGAAGCTTGGAAAAATGTTTTGGGTTTTAAAGGAAACCACCGATATGCCAATATAACGGTGGAACAATGTTATAATAGGATAAAAATTTGTAATTTGCATTTTACTGACAATAGTTTCACAAATGAATTGAAGAATCGAATTAACTGTTTCGCAATTCCTTCTTTATTATTACAAAGAACTGAAGGTGAGAAATTTTCTCTATGTGTTTATTGCTTTAATTTTAGTTAGAGGTTGAACTAATTAATTATTGATTGAATTGGTTCTATTAAAATCTGAACATAAACGATGAAAGTGAAACTTTTGTTTTAGATAACGACGAATATATTGATGTTCCTATTAAAGCCTGCAGTGACGTTCCTATTAAAGTCTGCAGTGACGTTTCTATTCAAACAACTAGTGCTCAAATAGGTATGGTTAAATATATTTTTAAAAGACCTTAACAAAATGAATAAACTTACTTTATAGATATTGGAGTTCAGACGTGCCCAAAGCTTTCAGCTTCTACACCAAGGAAAAAGATATATAGAAAAAAAATTAGGAATCTCAAGAGAACCTCTGCCAGATTATCTAATTCCAAAAGGTCTCTAGAAACGAACATTAATTTTGAAGACGTTTTGCAATTCTTAAAAAAAAACTATTCCAAAAAATCATACAACTTTCTAGAATGTCAGTTTAAGCTACTGAATAAAGCTCCAAAAGGAGCAAGATATACTGACGAATTTAAGCAATTTGCTTTGAGTGTTTACTTCTTAGGTCCGAAAGCTTACAGAAAAATGTCAACAGTTTGTACAATGCCTTCAATATCAACACTTCATCGTTTTCTTAGACGCTGGATTTTAAAACCGGGATTTAATGATTCAATTTTTAATTTAATGAAATCAAGATCCGAGCTGTTAGGTGAAAAGGAAAGAGATTGTGTTTTGTGTCTAGATGAAATGTCAATCAAATCCAATTTATTTTATAATATTTCTATTGACAAAATTGTTGGGTTTAAAGAAACTAACCAAAATAGTATGGACATCGCATCTAGTGTACTGGTAGTGATGGCTAGAAGTATAGCAACTAGCTGGAAACAGCCTGTTGCTTATTTTTTTTATAAAAATTCGGCATCCGCCGATGATCTAAGAGACATATTATTTGAAAGTGTCAGAAAAATATCCAATGCAGGATTAAATGTTTTGGGAGTAATATCTGATCAAGGATCTAATTTTCAAAAACTGTTGAAAAGTTCGTTAAAGTTAACTGAGGACAATCCGGTATTTTTTGTGGATAGTATAAAAATTGTTTATTTATTTGACGTACCCCATCTTTTGAAATCGACAAGGAACAATTTCTTTAAATACAATTTCATAGTTAAAAATGGTGAAACCAACAAAGCCTATTTAGATACGATGTATAATTACGAGAAACAAAAAGAATTCAGATTGGCACCCAGACTTACTAATGAACATATCTACCCCAGCAGTTTTAAAAAGATGAAGGTAAAACTTGCTTCCCAAGTGTTTAGTCACTCTGTAGCCGTGGCATTGAGTACTTATATTGACTTTAAAATTCTACCAGCATCAGCCAGAACTACAGATACTTTCATACAAAATATGAACGATCTCTTTGACGTTCTAAACTCGTGTCATTTAAATAATTTAAATGCCTTTATGGGCACTGAAAAGCAAAACACTTTTCTTAGAGATATGCTCACAATGTTTAGCAACCTTCAAGTTTTCAGTTCTAACGGAAAAAATGTTACTAAACAACTTAAATTTATATTTGGGTGGAAGTTGACAATTAAAGCTATTTTTATTTTGTGGGAAATGTTACATCAAACAAAAAATTACACTTTCTTATTAACGAGAAACCTTAACCAGGATTGTCTGGAAAATTTTTTTGGGCAAATCAGAAATTGTTGTGGTAATGCAAAAAACCCTACGCCAATCCAATTCTGCAGAGCGTTTAAAAAAATTACTTCTCTTAAATATTTAGATTACTCCGAAGGAGCAAACTGCATGCAAGAATTAAATGAAATTTTGCTTAATACAAAATCTGAATTGCTTAAAAGTACAGTTAGTTCTACGACTACAAATAATATCTATACTCCTCTAAAAGTGTTTACGACTGATTATAGAAATATAAAAAGTGTCGATGGAAATGCACTGGTATACGTTACTGGATACCTACTTAAAAAGTGTTTATTGCAGCATTCGTGTAACACTTGCTTAGAATTTATTAAGATAGATAATCTAGAAGGAGACGCTACCGTTTTTATGAAATATAAAGATTATAGTGTTTCATCCAACATTTGTAATTTGGTTGTGCCTCCCAAAAATTTTGTGGAACTCGTTATAGAATTGGAAAACATATTTATAAATAAATTTAATAAAATAGCCTCTGAATATGGTGTCGGTATGAAGCTTAAAAATAGCTTCAAGAATGTTAAATTGTGGCATCCTTGTACAAATTTCCCAGTTGATTATTTTTATTCATTGTATACAAGATTACGTATTTATTATACATTAAAATTTGCTAATCGTAACATTAAAACAGAAAAATTACAGAAAAAACACCCCAAACTAAGTATACTTAAACATTTGTAATAATTACTATGCTAAACATAACAATTTAATCAATAATATTCATAAGAAGCTTGTTCGATTACACCGTAGTTTGATTTAAAAGTTTTTAAATTTTATTTTAATATTCCTGTATTATAATGGTCACTGCAAATCAGTACATACACGTATTTAACCACACGTATGTCCCTCGTAATTGTTGTATTATGATAACGGGCGAGTATGGCGCCAGAGAGACGATGTGCCAAAAATTTCAAACGTTCCGACGCAAGTGAATCTACTTGTCTTTAGTTGATGTACGATGTTTAAAGTGTCTTTCTATCATAACACAATACGGGGGCATACGAAAAATTGAAAGAGAGCCAATTTTAAACAACGATTAAATAAAGGCAAAACAAAATGATTACCAGACCTTTCAAATGAGGTGTGACTTGATACCTAATGCCATTTGAAAAAATGTAAGGGGTGTCTCCAGTAGGGAGGGGGTGAATCTGACGTTTATGACATTAGCGCCAAAAAGTGTCCTCCTCAAGTTAAAAGTTGACGTGTTTCATAATTTCTTTCTAATATATCCCATTTTTGAAATATTAAGGGTGGGTCCTTTTCAAATGAACACAGTGTATATATTGTTGTCACAACTTGTAACTCTTTCATAATAGTAGGTAACTGACAAGAACATAACTACCATTTTGTAATTTTGAATATAAAGTGCCATTCAGTATTTGTCCAGTTAAATGGTTTTAAATTAGTTTGTAGTCAAATCATTTTGAATAACGGTAGTTTTAATACTTACGTAATAAGCGCACTGTTTTGTAAAAGTTCTCTACTCAAGTTGAGAGGAATATCTTCTGAATCTACAACACCTTTTACAAAACGTAACCATTTTGGCAAAATATTATCAGTGCGATTTTTGATGAGAATTTTCTTTGTGTAAAGCGCAACTCCAGATTCGGTTTCTCTTGACATTTCAAATAACCCTAAAAGTAACCAAAACCATTTGATTAAATTGATAGTTTTATACAATAAAAAAAAGTTAGCCGACACGGGACGCCCGTCAGATGTAAAACATAAAATAATGATAATTATTATTGCCAATATTTTTGTCGCAATTACATTAGGTAATGAAAATTGTATTTTATTTAATTAATACTACTTTGGGTATTCAGTTTCTCTTTGGATAGGACAATCATTATAGCAAATTGTCAATAATTTGAAAATATCAAATGCTCATCTTTGCTTTCGATGGGGGAAACAATATAACAAATATTTAAGTATTTGAAAATATTGACCGTCTTCGCTTTGGTTGGAACAAAACATAGTTAAAAATCTGATGGCATCAGATGGCGTTCCGTTTCCATGACGGCAAACCAGCCGATTTTACTGACAAGACGCGCCAATAGATGTTTTACACCAAAAACAAGCCCATAAAAGATCATAATTTAATGAATTAACAATTGGAAAATATAAACGGTTGGTATATTCTACATTAATGCTGACAAAGTTGGTAGATAGTTATGATTGACATGATTAAAAAATGATTCAAAATAGTTAATAATTGTAATGAGCTATCAACAATTTAAACATTGGTGAAGAAGGAAAAAAAATTGGTACTACTTTAAAAACTGAATCTATAATTGTGTTTAGAGATATAGATGGACTTAGGGAAGAGTAAAAGGGGTCTAGGGAGAAGCAGAGTAATTGAAATACAAAAAAATTTCATAGACATTGCTTAGAAATATAAAATCTCTGCTACTTTCATTCACATACTAAAGTTGAACTTACCTGGTTTTCCTTCAGGAAAATATAGTAATGCTCTAATTGATATTGGTACATCAGTCTTGTAATGCAAAGAGTATCTAGGTACATCATAACTACCACTTATAAATCTATAAAAATCATTGTGTTGTTGAAAGGTAACACTCTTTGGATCTGACAGCCATAGTGGTTGAACAATATTAGTCTTTTTGCCATTAAGATATAAAGAACTTCCCACAAAGTTACTGTACTTATTGATCACATTTTTAATAGTATCCTCATCGGCAAATTCTCGGCAATCTCCCTTTAAATAAATTATTATTTTTGTTCCATACTGTACGCCTTCTGCTGGTTGAATTTGGTATGTACCAGTCCTAAAATTGTAATAGTTTATTTATACTTCAAGTAACTAAAGTTATATGTATATACAACATTGGATTTGTACAAGAAAAACAAATCACCAGACCTAGTAATCGTACAGTTACTTGAGAAAAATTGCCAATTTTCAACTAAAAATTATTTGAATTACTTAAATGGAACACCCTGTAGATATATTTTTATATATTTTTGTGGTGAATAGTAAATTTTATTTAGGAACTCCTAAATACGATTTAGGTAGGTGAAATCGGGTATAAGTATCTGTATCTGTAGAGTGGGGAGGGTGAGTTTAGGCCCAAGGCACTTGGGCCACATGTGACCCATTGTACATCCTCCCGAGGAGTTGTCCTTCTAGGTCATCGTCTATCCTGTCCTTTTCAGGAAGGTGGACAGGTTACTAGGAGGCATCTCCTTTATATCGGCAGGTGTAGGCCAAGACTCACCGAACACACACTCTCTTATTGACGATAACTCCGGGCACTCACATAAGACATGCCTGACAGCTTCATCTTCTTGTTCACACATTCTGCATAGAGGTGTGTCCACTAGCCCCATAGTATGGAGGTGTTTCCTTAGTTAATAGTGGCCAGTCAGAAATCCTACTGTTAAGCGTAGGTTTTTCCTGGTCATCGCCAAATATTTCTTCGGCTCCAGCTTCCCAGGTTCGCCCAATGTGATCCTGGCAAGACTGCATCCTTTGATTCCATCCCATCTCTTTAGGGATTGAGCATGGGTGTAACGCTTGGCTAGTTCCGCAATTGTCGAAGTCGTCAGGCCGTAGATGTCACTGGGTCCTAAAATTTTTAGTCTAGCCACTTCCCTATGGCCATAAGTGCAAAAATCGATATCCTAGTATTAGCATGCCTCATCAACTATTTATATTATTTGAGAACTGTGAATAATTATAGAAGAGTTTTACTATGAAATTTTGTGACATCTTTATCTATGTAGTTGATAAGGAACATTTTGAAAATTGATTCGATAGATATCTAATATTTGGGAATATTCCTTGTAATTGTAAATTAGTTCACATGGCCTAAAATAATATGGGTTTTCAAAAAAATTAGCAAATAATGGAAGTTATTTGATGTTTATAAATGATTTTGTTAGTTAGCCTGAGGAAGTAATATTTAGTGCCATTCAGCTAGATATATCATAGTTAATATCATATATATTATGTCTTACCCTTCAGAAATCCATCTATAGCCAGTTTCTGCACCAATTGCTTTAGAATAAACTTCAACTTTATCAGCTACCATGAAAGAACTGTAAAATCCAACACCAAATTGTCCTATAATATTATTATCACCAGCTGCTGCTTTTTCTTTAATTTGTTCAATAAATGCCTAAAATAAAAAATAAATTTTAAAGCCATGCAATTTAGTCATTTTTAATTTACATATTAGAAATGTGAATGTTCTACACATCTACTGAATTGGTTTATTGCGTTAAGGTAGTTGTCATGGTACAATATCATAGGAAAGTTTTGGTTTATATTCATGGTAACAGTAGAAAAGCTTGTAGTGTAATGGGTCATAATTTTCGACAGATTCTATACTGTAGAGGTATTACACATATCATTCTGACATGTAAATCTACAGAAATACTATCAACAGTTTCCACAAGTTGAAATTCGCTAATGTCGCTTGTGTTTAGACTCCGTTTGAATTTACTGCTCAAATTTTACTATACCTTGTTTTTAAACTAAGAGGAGCGATTTGAATTTAAGTTGGCATTTCTGCTGCCTAGTGATTGGTCAGATTGCAGACCGTTTCACACAGCTCTTTTTATACAACTGTCAACGACATTTGTCAGTTTTGTGTTTATTGATAAGAAAATATTCATTACTTCAATCTAACTGTACATATTTTTTGCATTTGTTGTTTATTGTTTTATTTTTAAGTATTATATTCCAACCAAGTAAAGTACTATTTTTATTATTTATTCAGTTTGATAAACAAAATCCACGCTTGTTTTATCTTGTTAATAATATAAGTTCTCAAGTAAAATCTTATTTTTCTAAATATTTTTATATCAAGTTTTACATCATTACAGTACAATATTATCGCATTTGTGCTATACCTTGAGCGTCAAACGTAAATTAATAATAATTTAAACATACAATTGCATTTTCTACACAATTATTTATCCTGAAATTATTAACAAATTTTACATAACTTATTTATTATAACCATACATTTTTTCCCAATTATGTGACATTTGCTTACTACTTTCGCCATGGCCTGTGGCCAATTATGATTTGATATTTAGACATGCTTTGATCCCTTATTGGCCACGACAACTACGAGCAGTACAATACATATTTCACGTAATTGTCAATTAGTTCAAAAAGTCTGAACACGACCCTTTTGGAACACACTCCCAATCTAGTTACTTTTAGTGGTGTGTTTGAGATTTTCTAAAATGCTCCTCCTAGTTTAAAAACAAGGTATACTATATTCGGGTACAATGCTGTTTGATTTTCCGGCACATAATTATCACAGTTATCACCTTTATTAAACACCAAAGAGGACAGGTCCTTAGATAATTTTCACTTAAACTGTTACCTAAACCTTCATTTTCAAATCATGAAACTTTTGTACAACTTTTATTTGACAAAATTTACCTTTGATCCTGATTTGGCAATTATTCCTAAGTTTGATACAAGTTCTTCTTTGGTCATGCCAACTCCAGTATCCTACAAGACCAAAATTATTTTTTTAAAACTTACTATAACTTGGTAAGTAATTACCTGAATGGTTAAAGTTCTGTTATGCTTGTCAGTTGAAATGTGTATTTCTAGAGGTCTATCTACATCTTTAATATTTTGAGTACTTTCATTCCCTGAAACGGCTAAGTATCTGAATTTTTCCAAAGCATCACTAGCATTCGAGATTAATTCTCTTATAAAAACCTCCTTTTCTGAATATAAAGATTTTGCAACAATATCCAACAACATTTTCGTTTCTGCTTTAAATTCATGTTTTGTAACATCACCTAAAAAAATAAATGTACAGTGCGCCCATACAATTTATCAACGTGAATTACCTGTCGGCTTTTCAGTATTTTTAATTATTGAATGGTGCTCTTCTTCATTCAATGAAGTCTGTGTGCTTACTAATCTTAAATTATGATGATTGCCTAGAAATTTATTTGAAAATTAGTACCTATAAGTTACCTTAACCTCAAATATCTCTTACCGCTTACGGAAACTCTGTTACTATTAATATTTCTAAAAGAGCTATTTCTTGCTATTACATTTCTAAATGTGAGTATACGACTGAATCTACTTAATGAAGACATATTTTAGCTAAATAAGAAAATTCCAAATATTTGAAATTCTTATTTTTCCAATCAGCTGACAGTTGACAGTCTCAGCCTCAGCAGAGAATAGTAATTATCGATATCTCGATATTATCGAAATTAAGCGATGAAAGCATCGATATTTAGTGTGAATTTTGGTCACAAATATGAGATTTTTAAATAGAGCATGCGCACTTTATACACTTTTAGAGCTAGTTAGGTTTATGATGCTGGATCTACTTTTGGTTGGTTCACATTTTTATTTAACTTAAGGCGATTTCGAATGGTTCATAAATTGGTCCGTCATATTTGGACCAACCGCATTCGAATGACAAATTGATGACGTCATAAATCGTCTGATTCGAGTCGGTTAACCGAAACTTGAACGTGCTCTCGTGCACGGTCCGCTCTCTCGTTATTTGTTCTATTTCTTTCTATTTTCCGATTCTCCCAGCGTTACTGTTTTGTTTACATTTGTTTTGAGGTTAATGTTTTGTAAACATAAGCGTGTTCGCGTTTTTTGAAAATGATGACGGAATCTCTTAAGGGCTTCGAAATTAATGAAAAAGTAATTCATTTTGTGGGTGATGAAGCAACTTTGAAATTACTTTTAAGTGATGATGAATTTACCTTTGACAACATTACAAGAGCAGCACTTAGTGGAAAATTATCTGCTTATGGAATAACTCCATCAAATGCAGAACAAATGAAAATTTCAAGACTTTCAGTTCAAGAACACCAAATTCATCTTCTAATAAGAGGGCTTTGAGTTCTAGCATTTTATGAAAATTTGGCTTCCACTTTATACAAAAACAAACTAAATAATTACACTTGCAAACAAATTGTTGTGAAATGACGTACTTACGTCAATTTTTACTTGATAGCCGTTTAAACAACCGTTTCGTTTACGAATAATTCGAATGGGTCGGAACCAACCGAGGGTCTGACGTAATCGTTTATGAACCGACCGGTTAACCATTAACCAACCAAAAAAGCCATTAAAGTGGTAACCATGCCATGTCAAATATGGGGCGGAAATATTCGAATTTTGGGCATTTGGTATATGCTTGCCAAGCACCCCTTTACTAAACTAGGCTTACAGATAATCTCCGGGCCAAATACATTTTTTTAATGTTTCAATTAATATCTGCTGTTTTGACCAAGACATGGTTCTTTTATTGTTTTTTTCAAGAAACATCTAACCTCCAAAATCCCTAACAAACTTCGCGAATGTTTTTTAAATTAGGCACAGACCGCAGACCGTTCAACGTGTTTATCTGCTCACATTTCCGCGTCGATTTTGCGAAGTTCTTAGTGTTTCTTCTAGTTTCATTGGTGTATTTTTCCTGTTAATTTGCAATAGAAATGCTCAAAGTTTGTCCAGAATCTATTGCAGAAGTTAAAGCGAATTTTCGTCACCCTTGTCGAGTTTTTCCTTTGATTAGGCATATGCAAAATCTATCTATCGAAAACAGCTGTTACTTTGTTGTGTTGGTGGTTTTCCAGTTACAGAGCATAATGCGACTAATGCCCGATTTCACCAACCATTTCCTAAAGTTAGGTAATACCTAAATCGGATTTAGGAATTCCTAAGACTGATAATATTAGGTATTTCCTATCACTCTTAGGTATTACTTAGCACATGGTGGAACATAAACTGCATTTAGGAATTCCTAAATCCGATTACCTACCTTTAGGAAACGGTTGGTGAAATCGGGAATCAATGTCGTAATGTGCTGACATTCATTAGTTACATTTTATATTTTATGCTACTGAGCTGGTATCCGTTGAGCACATCACGCAAGAGCAGTGCCCGATTGTGTGAAACGTTGCTATAGTTGGAACATTATCATTCAATGTCGAGCATTGTGCCGAATAATGCGCTCTTGTGCTATTATTGTAAAACAGCCGTTATAAATTTACAGGGTATTAAGATAAATGCTAGTAGTATACTATACTACAATATATACTAATGTTACTTTTCTCTGATTTAAACTATAGTGGTTAATAACGTTGCATCTACTTTCGATATGTTTTAACCACGCTAAAAACTAGCGACAAGCAGCGACTGTATGAAAAGGCACCTTTATGGAAATATCAAAAGGTGTCACTTCTGTGTGAGTGGATTTGTGGGTGCCAATCTTATCAACTACCGTCGTATCGATCACGGATCACCTTCGTATCGATACTAAAAACGAATGATCAATAATCGTTTGTATTTTGTATACTCTGTTTGTATCACATTTGTGTATTTTGTTGTGTGTGATCAGCACTCCACCAACGATATAATAGTAGATGATTAAACGCTTGGCTAATTGTCTAATTCAAGGTATTGTTTTTTGAAATCTAATCGTGTTTTGTTCCGAGAAATTATGTACTTCCAAAGTATTTTATTACCTTGCACGGATAACCTCACGCCAGCTGATATGGTTTCAGCCAGGAACATTATAGAAGCCACAACTCCGCCCGGATATGCCCTTGCAGATCTTCAACCTATGGTAACAACGGGCAGAAACCCTCACAGATGGATTGGGTATTTCACACGCATTGATAACCAGTACCGTAACGATAGTACATTTATTGTTTTTGTAAAACAAGATTTCAAGAGAAATTCTCCAACGGGTAGTAGAATTGGAACAATTTCTATAACATGCAATGATCCCAATCCCAACTGTAAGAAGATTGAAGTAGAGTTTTTGGTTAATTGTTTTTGTAAGAAAATTGTTAATAGACGCCGCCGTTGATTGACATTGGTACTCAAAATGTTATCAATGTTCCTATACAACTGAACATTCATTTATTCATTCAGGAACATAATACCAGAAAGGGTAAATACTAGTACTGCAAAATTGTGTTATTAACAATTACTAAATATATTTTACTCTTGTTTTTGTTAAATTCCCCACTTTGGCCTGTTGATTTGGGGTTGTCGGAAATTAAAAAAATCTGAAAATCTTGTTACATTCATCTGATCGATACTTGTTACTCGATAATTATAAATACCGATCTCTTTAACCTGTATAGCCCGTTCAGTATAAAATCCGTTGCACGTCACATCTGTCATAACTGTACTATGTTGCCAAGCCCTTGAAATAATATGAGAATCTAGTATATGTCAAATGAAGTTTATCAAATATTCTAGGTTAGGTTTAGTTATTGATGGTTATTGCGTACATGCAAAGAAACTTCGACTTATTTCAGTTACATACAGAGATTTTACATATAAAACTTTAATTTGTATGTTAACCGTACAGCACTAAGAAATTCTTATTTTAAAAACTATGGAATTATTTTTAGCACTAAAAACGTATGTATGGAATTGTTAACACTTTTATTTGTGTTTATACCACACACTTAATTAGTTAGAAGTTATGGAACTATTCTAGTATTTAAAATGCATGTATATATAGTATCAAGGAAAAAATATTATCTAATATAATTTTTAGGTTACAATTACCTAAGTTAGGGTTGCCAACCGTCCTGTTTTCCCAGGACATGTCCTGTTTTTTGGGGTGTCCTGGGCTGTCCTGGATAGTTTATAAGCATCGTCCTGTTTTTAAAGAATCCTGTTAGGTTAGGGATCTATGCTTTAAATTTCGCGCGCCACTTATTGTTTTGTCACTCACTGGGCCCGCGCCGCGCCATTCGCTATCATATGTCTTTCAGCTCCTTAGACTGTACACTGAAGTTAAATAAAAATTTTTATAGTGATTCACAAATCGCAAAAGAAATTACGTGCAATAGAACGAAGGCAACTGCAATAGTGACTGGCGTTTTAAGCCCTCCATTCTTCAGGGAAAATCATAGATGACTTGAAAAATGCGTCTTGTGTCAGTGTCTCTTGTGATGCTAGCAATCATGGGGCAACTAAATTAATACCTGTATTAATCCAGTATTTTGATTATCGTGGTGAGGGCATAAGTTCGAAAATATTAGACATTGAAACAGTGTCCCCGATGAAACTGCTGAAACTTCAGTGAATTTGGTAAATGATCAGCTCCAAAAAAATAATATAGCACAGAAATGTATCGCATTCTCTGGAGATAATTGTAACACTATCTTTGGTGGCAGACAAAGAGCTGGAACGAACAATGTGTTTTTTAAACTAAAGGAAAAATTGAGCAAAGACATCATAGGTATTGGTTGCCCAGCTCACGTCTTAAATTATGCTGTTCACCACGGTTGTAACATTATGCCCATAGAAGTAGAATTAATAATTGTAAAATTTTATAATCACTTTTCTACATACACTGTTCGAACAGAAAAGCTACGGCAGTTTTGCATAAAATAATGTCAGTACTTTAAATGAATTGATATACTTGACAATCCACCCAATTTTCATCTAGTTCGAAATTATTGTTTTGGAGTTATGAATAAAAATGTATTTTTAATTTCTAACTTTAAAGCCCTATAACTCCCTAAGGAGGTCCGTAGAAAAAAAAATTATATGAAGTACTGACATTATTTTAACACAACCTACTCATTCCCAAGTTTTTGCCTCTCATTCCTGGGACACCCTGTATATAGTCCTGTCTTAAAACCGAAATGTCCTGGTATTTCTATATTCAAATCCTGGATTTCAAAGTTTGTAGATGGCAACACTAACCTAAGTACATGTTGGCTTCTAGAATGTTGTCACTAGAATATGAAAGATTGATGTAAGGTTTACAGACATCCTATAAATAAAAAAGTTCTGATAACCTGGATCTACCTCCTTTTTGAAGGTAGGCAATTTTATTTTATATTTTGGTGAAATAAATCTTAAATTTTTTTTAGAAAAGCCGGGATGTGAAGCTTTAGTGTGTAGGTCATTTTCAACAAGGAAAATCATCCTGAGATATATGATCATTGATCACAGAAAAAGAAAATTGTGCAGCAAGCACCACCACAGCTCAGAAAAGGAGAGCAAATCCATTATATTCTCCGAGTGAAGGTATATGCGAATGATTGACTAAATCGTAGCACTGAAATCAATACATATTATAATTATCAGTATATTGGTGAATTATTTATCACTCCATCATCTTCTAATCAATCCAAATTTATATTTACCATTTTGTTTTAGCTCTCCAGCATCTACCGCAACTGAAAGTATTGCTAATAAAACGATTGATCAAATGAGACGTTTCAATTCAATAAAAACTATTAATTTAATTCTTTGTAGTTTTTATAAAACTTTGTGATATACACATTTACCTTTAGAAAATGCTGCCTGAATTACTTATTTTGAATATCATGATTAAAATAAAATAATAAATAATGCCACCCCAATTTTTATGGAATTGTTTTATTAAAAAGAAACATTGCAAATTTATAAATTAGTTACTACACCGAAAAGATTGTAATACTATTTTTTAAAATAAGGTAGAACAATAATTGTCAAATAGAAATCTTTCAAATTTGAGAGGTTCACAGTCAAACCAATTCCAACCCGCAACTTCTGGAATGCATCTATCGGCTTGCTTGGCAGTACCCTGTATTAACTCAATAGGATTTTTAAAAAGATGGTAGGTAATACTTTGTGACTATACTGTTCTATCATATCCACAATGTATTTTGTTGGGGGTTTGTTTCTGAAAAAAACTTTTATTGAAAGGGCAGTATTCAAATAACCAATTCATTTCTTTTCAAATATACCTATATTTTATTATTTTTGTAAAAATAAAAGTAAAACAGCATTTATTGTCTATTAGGTATAATTTGAAGTAACAATTTTAAATGTATTAAACTAGTTGTGTAGTCTTCTGAATTCTAACATATAATTTGCTATATCACTGTTCAAATACAGATTGTATCTACTTACTGGGCTTCAATATATATAAGCTCAGCTTCAACATTTGTTGATTGAATTCTATATTGTGTCATTAACCTAATATTATCGAAAAGCATTGTCCATAATTTATTAAAGGTTCAGAAAGATTCAATAGTAATTGGTTTTCAAACCATTTAAAAACATGTTCTTCATTCATTTCCCCATGATAATAACTCAACTGAGATTCATATAAAAATATACTTTCTGCTCCATCAATACACCCATCGTCATTCTCAGCATGTAATACAGAATATCTAGAATAAAAACAATTTTGCATTCTAAAATTTTACATAACCATTGTAACATACCTTTTGACATGAACAGCCCACAGCACCATTTTGGAAAATTCAGGATTCATTAATAAAAACAAATTTATACAGTGGTTTATTTTTGTTGAAGGTTCCATAAGTCCTCTTTGTGGATGTGTATCATATTTTAGTAAACTACTCAGGAACATTTTACATTGAATAATTATTGTTGTTCTTCAATTACTGCAGTAAAATTCTTAAAGTGACATGATTATCTGTAAAAAAATGTCCATGTATAATTGCCAAGTATTAAGAATAATGTAACAGAATATAATAAATACAGTTGATTGGGTATAATATTAAACTTATACTTACTTGTTTCATAAACGCTGTAAATAGTATCAGGAGTAAATGCATCAACTATTGCAGTATTATTAAGTTTCATTTATACGTTTTTTTGGATGTGACTTTAACTTTAATAACTCATCACTACTTGTGAAAAATTACTCACAGTTCTTTGCAGTTTTTGTCACAAGATAACCCCAAACATGTCAAGACGTCAACTGAACCAGAAATAAACCATTTTAATCGCGGCAACAGCGCGCATTTTTGCCAACATAAAACGTTTTTATCAAGACTGACGTTAGTTTGAGTTTAATATTTAATTAACCTACGAGCTGTATTTGATATGAAATTAATTACGAAACCTTTCTTTAAACATATATTTATATTTTTTAATACAATGCGACCTACAAATTTCAACATTTATTGAGTTTGGAGAGGCTTAACATAGTGATTGACAGAGGATTGACATGATATAAACGAACGTCTCTTTTTCGACACTTTGATGACGTGCAACGGTTTTTGTACTGAACGGGCTATAAGTATATCGAACAATATCGATAAACCAAGACACTCTGAACGTGCGAGGGTAGTGCCATCTGGAGAGCATAGCAAGTTAGTAAAATGTATAAAAACCAAAATATATATATAAATTGTGTTGTTCATCTCTAGTCATATAATATATATATATATATATTTTTTATATAATGAAGATTTTTGATATTATTTTTTAATCACGAATTTTGTTCTGATGAAGTTGACGAAGTGCACCGAGAGCTCAACAAAATAAGTGTGTACTTTGAAAATAGATATTTTTCTCTAAAAAAGCCACAATATATAATCAGAGTTATATATATATATATATATATATATATATGTTACGGGTAAAGTTAGATAAGCGAGTAAACCTAGGTTTACCCGAGTAAACTGCGTAATACCCAAGACTCTTGGGTAAAGTCCAAAATATATTTGGAATTGTACCTACACGTTTCGGGCTTTACCCGGGTAAACTGCGTTCTATCCGGGTATCGTTTGAAACAGCGTTTCTATGAAGTTTTCGATGAGTTGGTGTCTTCTAAAATGCACAGTTTTTATTTTAATAATGAACAATACCAAGAAATGTTGGAATCAGTTAAGTTAGCAAAAAATGCTAAAACCAAGTCTACTCTACAATATCGACGTTTGAAGAGGTTCGACATATGTTGTGTTCGAGGCATCGAAAAGCTTATTATTGCTCTTGTATCAGGTGAATCCAGCATAAAATATTACGTTACAAACGACGAAATTTTGGCCATTGGACATGGTGGTAAACATCGTATGGAAAGTGAATGTAAGAAAAATTACAAGAATATAACTCAAGATGTTATTAAGCTATATCTGCGCTTGTGTGAAGGTTGTAAAAAAACTGAAATCTGTCAAAAAAGGACTTGTGATTAAGCCAACTGTTTTTTCGAAGATAAATAGCCGTTGTCAAGTGGATCTTATAGACATGCAATCCCATCCAGATAGAGAATACAAATTTATCTTGGTATATCAGGACCACTTAACGAATTTTTTGTTCAGATACGTGCATTAAAATCGAAAAGGGCTGAGAATGTTGCTATGATCCTGATAGACATATTTTGTATTTTTGGCGCCCCATCTATACTACAATCGGACAACGGGCGGGAGTTCGCGAACCGTGTCATTGAAGAGTTATGTTCCATGTGGAATGGCCTTAAAATAGTACATGGCAAACCACGTCATAGTCAGTCACAAGGCAGCGTGGAAAGAGCAAATCAAGATATACAAAATATGCTCATGACGTGGATGGACGATGAAAACTGCAGGCGATGGTCAGAAGGTCTGCGATTTGTCCAATTAATTAAAACCACGATGGAACGGAATAAAACGAGCTCCTTACGCTGCCATGTTGGGGCATGATATTAAAGTCGGCCTGTCCACATCAGCTTGCCCAAAAGAAACTATTGAGAATCTACGAACCGAAGAGGAGCTTGAGAAAGTCGTCAGGGAATTTGGTGAAGAAGAACAGCGTCAACAAGAACAAAACGAAGACCAGTCTATGGATAGTGGCTCAGAAATAGACAATCCGCAAGAATATATTACTGAAGGTGACAATATGGAAGACGTCGACAATAATTATAAAGAAAACGCCAATAATATAGAAACTTCAGAAAATCAGACCATATGTGCAGAATGTGATGAGCCAAGTACATAAGGTAATATAAGGTGTGAACTTTGCTTGTGCCAAACAAATATTCAGTCAAACAGAAAGAGACGCAATAATAAGTTTAGAAAATTAAGCAAAGAAGATGAAAGCTTGATCTAATAAGTAATTCGAAGTTCCCTCCATGTTCCGTTGGAGATACAGTGAGAGTGAAAATTCCAGACGTTGATCGAGGGAGGGGCGATTTTAGAAACATTCTCATGACGGTTATCGAGAAAACCGATGACGATTTTTATAAGCTAGCATACGAGAAAGGAACAATCGAGGAAATGTTTTCCAGGAAACAATTTTCTGTGTGCAGTGAGAAACTTGTACCTAGATCTGGAAAGTGTATCACCACAAAAGAAGAGCTTGCGTCAGCTTGCAAACGAACAATCACTTTTAGGAGGACAAGATAAACGATGTAACTGTAAAACTAAATGCATGACCAATAAATGTAAATGTTAGAATTGGAAATCTTTGCAACTCGGAATGTCACAGCAGCTTGTCTTGTTTGAACAAATAAGTACTCGTGAGTAGATTACCTTTAAGAGAATACAGTTTTAGAATTCTAATTTTTATTTGTAAAAGGTGTTTTTTGAATTAAATATGTTTTTCAAACATTAATGGCTTTGTCATTTATGGTACATCCAACTTTAACCAAGCGAAAGCGGATAAAACGCAGTTTACCCGGGTAAAGCCCGAAACGTGAACAATTTCAAACATATTCTGGACTTTACCCAAGAGTCTTGGGTATCACAGATCACCTACCTGTTGGGTATTACGCTGTTTACTCGGGTAAACCTAGGTTTACTCGCTAACTTTACCCGGAACATATATATTAGAAGCAACCCATTATACATCATGTATTACATGTTGCCTACAGCATAGTTCAGCATTTATATAATATTCTGTCCCATGCCGAAGTTTAAAAATCGAACATGACATTTAATGAAACTACACTTTCAAAATTTAAATTATATCAGAAATTTCTTCAGTTTTCATACCTGATAAAACTTGAGTGAACATGTCAGAAATATAATAATTAAATTTAATAACACCAGGGTCTCAAAATTGACGCCCGTCCTTTCCGAATATGAATCGGGTGGATGAAATAAATTCAATTTTAGGAGAAAAATTTTGCGTTTTGTCCTTGGTTACCGAGTTATCGATAAATGTCCAAAATCTATAATTCAAACATTGAACACAAGAAATTAGTTTTTAAAAGGTGTTTAAACGAGGGCCTCCACTTACTATACTGATATATGCGAGAACAATATAGTTACTGTGGATTCCAGGACACACTGGGATATAAGGAAATGAAATAGCAGATGAACAACCCTTTTGGGGGCCGGAACCCTTTTGAGGTATCAGCTCCAATGTAATATTGGAAGAAATAGGCAAAGCCGAAAAAAAGAGAAGATCTGACCATTGGAAAGATCTAGTAGGACTTAGACAATCAAAGATTCTTCTGGGTGACTACAACCTGTTTAACAGGGATCCTTACGGGACATTGTCGCCTGAATGGGCACCTGAAAAAGCTCAAAATAGTGTAGGAAGAAAAATGTAGATTCTGTGGCATGGAAGAACAAACCTCCATCCACATACTTGTAGAACTAAGTGGGCACAATAGATCTTTTAGGTCTCAGTGAATGACACCCCAATTTACATACACATACTATACTGATGGTTAAAACACAAACGAAGAAGTAGAAATAGGGGTTACAAAAAGCTGCATCGTGGAAGAAGTCCGATAATGGGAAAATAAACTTAGAGTAGCCTACTGGAGAAATAATCCAGGCCAAAACAGGCAATAATGTTTTTATGACCTTATGTTCACTATGCTAAATTGCTCTTGGGAGCTTCAGAAATTCGATCTCAGAATAATCACAGGAATTCTCACTGCACACTGCTCACTCAGATACCATTTTTGTATTTTATTCACACTTTTCACATAAATATAAACTCATATTAAATAAATCTGAGACTATTATACAAGCGTTTTATTTGCAATCAAACATATTCGATTTTATGCCTTACGAAGTACAAGCGAATAAAAAAGAAGAACTGTCACATTGACTTTTCCAGTTTCCTTTGAATAAAGAAAAATTTCCATGCTGGCAACATAACAAAATTTTGTTTTGCGACGTCATCGTCTTTTTATCGGGGGTGCTTAAAAATTACCGATAATTTCCATGAAAGCTTGTTGTTAATAATTCCACGAGTTCGAAAAACGAGTGGAATTATTAACAACATGCTTGAATGGAAATTATCCGGTTAATTTTTAAGCACAAGCGGTATTTAGGGAGGATATTTCTCGGATAAAAATACAAATTACTGTATATCTCCACTATATTCAGATATATAATGTAAGGTCTCTAACTTAAAAATCTAAATAAAAAACAAATTATTTATTTATTAAAACAGTAACGTAATACATTTTTGTCAATTTACCGTTCTGTTATATCTCCGAATCGATTCATGACCTCTAAGAAACTCTTCTTTGCCGTTTCACGTTTATTATTTTAATGTTGTCTGACAATGGTTGTCATGGCAACGTGGAATTTCCGCTGAATTTCCATTTAATAATTTAGCATTCGTTGCATTGATACAACATGTATGACTGAAATATTCGGGGGTAATATCCCTAGTGCATTTAATTTTTCCGGAAAAATTCGGAAAAACGAGTTTCTAAGTAATTTGTTTTAACAAATAGCATGAGCGAGAGTGGTTTTAAAAATCCGAGTCGAAGACTTTCGCCCGAATGCTATTTGTTAAAACAGATTACTTAGAAACGAGTGTTCCAATTTTTCCACAGGAAAAATTAGATGCACGAGGGATATTTGGTAAGATTATTTCCTGAGTTAAATAAACATTGTCAACTTGTCAAACTTGCATGAAATTTTGTCGGTTTTTTTCCGGAAAAACTGCTGACAGCTAAGTTGACAGTTGTTAAGTAATTTTTCACTTAAAATTTATATTTGACATACCAATTCTTGATAGAAATTGGTCAAAATTAATAGGAAGGACATAATCGTAAATAAACCATATTAGGTATTTTCTAGTTATTTAACCAACAAGTGTATTAATGAGGGCCATTAACAATCGTGATAATTTAACGCACGAGCAGAGCGAGTGCGTTAATGTTGGAGATTGTTAATTGCCCTTTTAATACTCGTGTTAGTTACAAAGCTTTTCCGTCGACTGTATCAGTTTTCGTTTTTCTCAATATTTAAAAACTAAAAATATTTATTTGTTTCATAGGTAAGTACTGTCAAAAATAAATAATTGAAATGTCACAGAGAAGGTCGCCAGTTCAAATGTCACTATTTTCGTTTTTCTGACATTATATTTTGGATGTTTCATTGTTTCAACACTAATATTATTATAATTTTGTAGAATAATAACATAAAAACGATATGTAAGTCAAAAACTAGAAGTATTCTATACTAGGATTCATTTTTTGAAGACGTTATTGTATGTTTGGTTGCCTACACCACAGGTAACTGTCAATATAAATATAATGTATAAGATGTGCGTTGGGTTGCCTGCGGAAAATCGTTGATTAATGTAGGTAAATCATGCATTAATGGGGGTCATTAATGTATGATTTTGTCTAATTTTGAGAACGTTAATAGCATATGTTAATACACGGTCGACGGAAAAATAAATTTAAATAGGGCGCGTCACTGGAACGAGATTCGGTTGAAAACTATCGCATAGATTGATGACGTGCTCGTGCTGATCTCTATCGTGTTTGTCAGCGTTTTATCACGGAATAAAATAATTACTAATTCCAAAAATTTTTACAATATACCTATGCAATATGCAACGAACCTTGATAATTAACTTTTATTGTTCCCATAATAATAATAGGTACCTATAAGGTAATCAGGTATATTAGACTGTAACTTACTGTTACAACTCAAAATTTCGTAAACACTTTTATCTATACATTTTTATCTAACGTATGACAAAGCCTGTTGTCTCACTTAATATTTAGCTGGCTCATTTCCTTTATAAGTGAAAAAGAGAGTGCCAAATTTACGGTTTATTTAACTTCATGCCTATGGTTACAAAATCCCGTAATCCTTAGAAAATAATATCAGAAAAATCTGCTGGAGCGGCATATCACCAAAAGGAGTGTATCACTTTTAAAAAGGGATAAGAAGGGTTTTGCGGAATGATGTTTAAGACACAAACCCTTTCAAAAAGTGATTTTATTTTCTACTTCGCCATTCGAGTGAAATGGTGCGATATTGCTTTTGTTATAGATTTACAAGATACATAAAAGAATAGGCGACAAATATATACAATGTTTCTTTCTTATAAAAAAGAATCTTAAGATTAGATTTGTTTTATGTGGGTCTTTATACATTCAAAACTTAAACCAAAGGCGTCACTGCATTCTTTTGGTGATACAATATATGGTCAATCTCTTATATTCTTACTTACATACAGTGAAGTACTCTGCGGTTGGTTCCAGGAGCTAAGATTGCCTCACGTTAGATTTGACGTTACTTTTTTATTCTTACAGATAATATACTACACATTTTTCAAATATGGAATAAATAAATTAATAACTTCCACAACAGAAATATAACATTTATTACTCTACCGGCTTCACATTACATTACATTTGCATCGTCGGGAGTAAATTATACATATATTATTGATATAAATAAACAAGAAAACTAATATACCTCTTTTTTATATATAACCTGATATGCCATATTAGGATATTTTGTGATTTAAGATATTAGACACTTATTTATTTACATATATTGAGGTGACATTTACTGAGACCTAAAAAATCTATTGTGCCCCCTTTCTTCTACTTAGTTCCCGAGGAAAGCCTCGGAGACTAGTAGTTCCTTTAGACCTATTTCAGGTTTCAGTTTAGAGTGTTCCTCTTCAATCCAGCAGTCTCCTAGGTGTTGTGCCCTAGATTCTGAATTGCTGTGCAATCCGCAAGTATGTAGATGATGGAGCAGGTGTCTTCCCATGCAAGAGTTCCCCAGAGTTGACAAAGGGTCCGAGCATAGACCAGTACTGGGAAGCCTAGCTTTGGCGTACCTGTATAGGGCAATGTGAGGGCCAGATCACTTAACCCAGCCTTGGCCATGCCTAGGATAATCCAAGCTTGGGCCAAGACTGTCTGACCTAGCCTTGGCCATTCCATTGATTACCCATGCTTGGGCCAGATCACTTAACCCAGCCTTGGCCATGTCTATGATAATCCAAGCTTGGGTCAAGACTGTCTGACCTAGCCTTGGCCATTCCATTGATTACCCATGCTTGGGCCAGGGCAAACACCAATAACAAAAAAATGAGATCAGACACGTCATGCGTCATTGTTCTTGCCTGCAAAGTTTCATAAATCTCATCCTTGTCGCTTTAAAGATATTTACTTGGTTACATACTTTTAGACAACCCTGTATTTCACGGTGCTTAACTTGTAATAATTATTAAAAAAATATTTTCAAAATGATGTGATAATAATTTAGTTGATTTATTACTGGTAGACATTGTTTGATAAGAATAATCTTGATTAGGTAATTAGTAGTTTTTTATGTATAAACTATTTATAAATTGAGTGTAGATAAAATCTGGTGTATTATACATGTCATATCTGTATTTTGATCTTTGGTTCGTTCTGTAAAACGCGTGCTATAAAATACCTCAAATGCTCCATAATATCGTATATTTAACGATATTTGTCTGTTTATGTAATAATATACACTGCTCAACAACTGAAGTGGAAAATATAGAAATGTACGAAAATACAATGTAAATATTCGAAATAAATTAATAACAATCACGTGAGATGAAAATTTATTCAGGAACAAGTACTAAAATAGTTATATACAAAACATAATAACGTGTAGGACCAGTTCGAGCTCGCCTTAAGGCTGTAACTTTATTTGGAAGACTGTCTTTATTGGTGGAATGCTGTGATATGCTTTCCCAGATGACTTATAATATGTGAGATAATTGTTGTAATGTTTGTGGAGGATTTAAAGTCGATTGATTTACCTGGATATTTCAACCCTGTAACCACATCGCGATATTTTACAACCATTATTCCTTGATTGACTTTTAGATCTATTATATAAACACAAACTGAACCCCCACCAAAAAGATTGTTTGATGCCATTAAATTTTCTTTGTCCCGCTGTTCTCTTTCTCTCCAGACTAAAATTCGATCATCATACGTATATCTACAGACGAAACCGCGATTCGTCGAAAAAAAAAAGGAATTTCTCCAATGTTGAAGATTCCAATTGCTAGTTCTATAGTCCAATAAAGATTGCACTACCGTTAACTATGGGTGTATAGCACGTCTTCTTACTCTCAAATTACCTTCTTCTGACAGACTGATCAGAAACACTTGATTCCTGAAACCGTGAATGTTGGATTTCTCCTTGCAGTCAGGAATATTGAACGATCTTGGACTAGAAAGGTGGCTCGTTTTCGTCCTCCTCCATGTATTTACTCTACAGACCCAGCTGCTACAATTCGAGCCACGCTCATCCTATTCCTTTAAGGAATTTTAGGACAATTAATATGGGGTTATCCTTGCTTCTTCCATTATCAGGAAGTGTAGTGGAAGAACGCCAAATAAGGCTGTTAGCGCTACTGATGGCGTGCTTTTCAAGCACCCTGTAATACTGAGACAGCCAAGTCCTTGCACCTTGCTTAATCATAATATGTTGTTATGGGTTTAACCTGTATATTCAGTGTATCATGTTTTGCCACAAGTTCACCTTGTGGTTTTTGAACTTGTCTTTAAATTTTCCAATTGTTTGGTCCATGTTAATCTTGAGTTAATAATTACCTCTAGATAGTCAACATCCATTACCATTGGAATTTCCGTATCTTGAAGGGGTAATGGTCCCAATTCCATTAGGTCCCTTCTTTTCTCAATTTGATGAGACTAATTTTTAAACCCACCTCTTCCGTCCATTCTGCTATTATCTTCAGAGCCCGATCCATGCGTAAGCTTCCTCTTCTGTCCCGTAGCCTCCCAGGTGCTGGGCCCTGGAAATATGTAGTATCTGAACGGAAGTTTTTTCTTCCATTCCACAAAATCTACATTTTTCATTCTTTACTACTTTGAGCTTTTTGAGGAGCTTATTCAGGCGTAGTGACACCTATCAACACTTTTGGTGCAGTCTTACTCTGACTTATGCATTATTTTGATCTCGCCTAGTCGTAGATTCCCAGGAGTATCTTTGATTGTCCTAGTCTTACTAGGTTACTAGATTATCGCTGATACCTTATACAAAAGTGCTACTGCCCTAAAAGAGTGGCTCACTCCTGTATTTGCTGGTTCATCTTCTAATTCGTTTCCTTTTATTCTAGTGTGTTCTGGAACCTATCTATTGTAATGTTTTTGTTATTTATTTAAACAGTTTTTAGTTGTTTTGGGATAAATTATACACACTATGGCTAATTACTATCTATTTATTTAAAGAAACACACACACTATATTAAACTTAATTTATGTACACACTATACTCAATGTCTACTTATTTATTTACACTCGGTATATTAGTTCTAATTTATTTTCACTATTTAATTCACTAATTCTTCCGAACTAACTGTACTGTACTCGTTTCACTAATTGTTTCGAACTAGCTAACTAACTGCTACGCACTCGAAAACCCGCGTATATATAGTCCTTATCGGTTCTGGAACACTCTAGTGCTTTCGGCGCTCGGGCTACGCGCGAACGAAACCTTTCCAGAATGTTCGAGTACATTTTAACGCAAGGGGAGCGCAGCCACCAAAATTTACACTCGTGGAACAGGGCCGGCTTTGAGTTGGTGACCTCGCAACACTATAATAATATACCATTTTAAAACTGATTACACAAGAATTTAGTGCTTAAAAGTCTGCTTTACTATCCGACATGACAATAATCCTTTGCCTTCAATTTATTTGATCAATATTGAACCAGGAACATTTTTCTATGGCGTTAATTCCCGCTTGAATGATTCTTTGGGTATTTTGGAGAAAATAAGCTCTTTAAGCATAAGCTCTTTAAATGTAGCCTTACGCTATATCTAGTGATAAAACAGCTTTAAGGACAATATAGTCAATGCAATAAACAGAAAAAAAAACAAATGAGATGAAGGATAAGTATTAAAAATGAGGGTGAAGGAAAGGGATCACCTTTTAACTTGTTTATAATGCATTTCATAATATATTTTGTAACCAATTGATAAAAAGCTCGTGTACGTTATTTTTCTGTCACTAAACTGTCAAAATTAATGTTATAGCATTGACGTGGTTTTGTTATTACTTGTTTTTCCAGTAGATTATTATTTAATTTCGTTTTTATATATTGTTACATATTAGTCAAAGCTACACCTATCAGATTCCAGTTATAATGTTGACAATTAACTTTGAGATTTGTGTACATCTCTTCTATGATATAATATACTCCACGGACTTAACATCGTGCTGAACAATAAAAACATCACAATTGAAACTGATTAATTGTCACCGTGGCGTAATTTTAAATACGTATTCCTTCTAAGTTGGGAATTCTGGAACCGTTGGCGATACTTGACACTGAACACTGTTTACACTACCACTACACCAACACTAACACTTTACACTATCTTACGCGCGTTTCGATAACCAAGTTATCTTCTTCAGAGACTGAAGGTAATCAGTCTCTGAAGAAGATAACTTGGTTATCGAAACGCGCGTAAGATAGTGTAAAGTGTTAGTGTTGGTGTAATGGTAGTGTAAACAGTGTTCAGTGTTCAGTGTTACGTATTCCTTATCAAGTCTCCTTGGTACACTGGCAGCGTTTATCATGTTTTAATTTCTCTAGTTAAAAATATCGCTATATTCTTAAAAAAGATTCTGCTAATTATTTTTCTTGAAACCTCGCTTGCCTTCATAATAATTTACAACCGGGTTCTACAAAATTTTATAATGTACCATAAAAATTTATTCTGTCGCAAGTAAATTGCACAATTTTGTTGTATTGTTAAGGAAATATAACCTTCATTTTAGTTTAGTTTTGTTTGTTATACAAATAATATATAGGTATAGGTTCAAATATTATATAACCATAACTAAAATGTAACAGCACTTTAAAAAAGGACTGCCGATATTTTCGAAGAACAAATAATGAAATCGCTTTTAACAGTACTTCATCTGCAAAAATTACTGTTATGCGAATACATTTACATTTAAAATGATTGTATGTGTTTTCTTGGGTGATGGCTCTTGAGAAAAGCTGAATGGATTATTGTATTTTGTTTGATCCTTTTTCATAGGACCCAGTCCGTCACCTTCCTGGGTGTTTGCTGTTTGCTGTATTATTTTCCCATGCATTTGTCTTGTGATCCTCGTACTAAGGTTCTGGTATACCAAGAATATGTCCTGGTTAAAGCTGTTGTCATCTGACCCTCTTTTTCCAAGTTCATCAGTATTTTTATTGCCCTCAATACCATGGTGACCTGGTACTCAAATCATCTTGACGTTAATCCGTTCGGATAACGTCTTCAGTTCTTCGATGCAACCCCATACTAGTGTAGATGTTACTTTCTGACTCGAGATTGCCTGACTGTCTGATATGATGTGGATTTGATATGAATGTATGCCTTTGCTCTGCATGTTAAGGCGGAAGCGAGGATGGCTGCATACAGGCTGGAATGCAATGGGAATTGGAACGAAGGAACCAACATCCATAGTCATTCCAGAATCACAGATGATGATCACAAACTCTCTATAACCTGTTGACCACAATTGACGATAACCAATCATACCAACTGGTCTGGGAATGCCTACAAAAACTCTTAATCCTGGCAAACCATAATAGAGTAACTCTTAAGTGGGTCCCGGGGCACAAGGGTCTGAAACGGCATTCACTGGTCCTGAACCAATATTTGAAATATCAAAAACTGCCGAACGTGGTTGTACATCTCGGTGGATTCAAAGTAAACATCAGGCGTACTGGAGCCACTCCTGGTCAAAAAACCCTTGCAGTCGCTGACTAACGAAATATTAAACCTCAGCAGGGACCAGATAAGAAAAGTGAAGGGATTACTCACCGGTCACTGTACCCTTAGGAAGCACATGCATACAATTGGCATATATAGGAAGGATCATATCTGTCGGTTGTGCATGGAAGAGGAGGAGACAGGAGACAGCCTCAGACATTATCTTCGAATATGAAGCACTGCCTCATTGGAGATATAGACTCCTATGAATAGAACACCCAAGGAAGGATTTCCCCAAGAGGGACCTAGTGAAAAGACTGTTGAGCCTGGTGAGGGCTATCGGTCTCTTCACATAAACAGTACAACCAAGGGCACAAAAAGCCTAAAGGCTGAGGTGCCGAGGTCTCCAAGTCTCTGAATGGTAGTGCCGAACCAATCAATCAATCAAACACTCCTTTGTAGTTTTCTCTCACGCATTTCAAGACTGCGTATACCTCTGCCTGAAAACAGGTGTAATTTCTCATGTAGATATCACCAGGTTTTTTTTGGAGTATACCATCTCATTTGCAGTTCAAGATTAGACTCATGGATGTACCATGTCTGTCCCTGTCTAATGGTGCAGAGTTCTTTGACAGACCATTCCTTTTTGTCTGTAATCGACATCTCGAATCTCCATGTTTCCTGATCCATCGTTTAGGCTGTTCAGCGGTTTTCTTGACTATGGCTAACTAGTGTTGTCTCTCTTCTAATAGTCAACAGTCAATAGTTCTTCCATTGCTGCTGTGAGTATTTCCCATGGTTCCCTTGCAAGTCTTTGTTAGTTTAATTTGAAATGCCAGTAGATATCCTAAAATTCTTTAGGGAAATCTTTTATGTATTAGTGAATATCACCCCAATATACATACATTCATAATTATAGTGTGTTTGAAAATAATTTATTAAAAAAATTTTAGTGGGACTTTCAGTATGTCCACTGGGTAAAACACTAGACCTAACCAAAATTCAATACTTAAAAATATTCAATTTTTGAAATTTAAGCGATTTTTTGGGTAACTCTATAAAATTTGTGCTATCAACCATTTTCGAATAGACTATACTATACTTATAGCATGTAGTAACTTGGATGAATGTGTTCGGGGATAATTTGCTTTAAAATAACTTTATGTGATAATTTTGTTGTTCAATTTTTCCTTTTGCCGTATATTTTAAACATAATAAATTATAACCCACTCAAGTGCGAACACTATCTACATCAAAGTGAACCAGCAAATAGTGGACCATGGTCGTGCATATTTTATAAGTTGATATTTTGTACATTCTCGAGGGGGAGTAACAAATTTTTCCGTCGACCGTGTATTAACATATGCTATTAACGTTCTCAAAATTAGACAAAATCATACATTAATGACCCCCATAAATGCATGATTGACCTACATTAATCAACGATTTTCTGCAGGCAACCCAACGCACATCTTATACATTATATTTATATTGACAGTTACCTGTGGTGTAGGCAACCAAACATACAATAACTTCTTCAAAAAATGAATCCTAGTATAGAATACTTCTAGTTTTTGACTTACATATCGTTTTATTTTATTATTTTACAAAATTATAATAATTAGTAGTGTTAAGACATCCAAAAAAGAATTTAATAAAAACGAAAACAGTGACATTTGATCCAGCGACCATTTCTGAGACATTTCAATGTCATTATTTATTTTTGACAGTACTTACCTATGAAACAAATAAATATTTTTAGTTTTTAAATATTGAGAAAAACGAATACAACTGATACAGTCGACGGAAAAGCTTTGTAACTAACACGAGTATTAAAAGGGCAATTAACAATCTCGAACATTAACGCACTCGCTCTGCTCGTGCGTTAAATTATCTCAATTGTTAATGGCCCTCATTAATACACTAGTTGGTTAAATAACTATTAAGCACCGCGGATAAATTCACAAAGATTGATTTAAAAATAAACCGGTTTTATATTCCTTGTATAATTTGTTAAGTGGGAGAAATAATTGACATGTTTAATGCCAATGCTCTAAAAAATTAATGTTTGTCTTATTGTGTCACCCCGTATAATATTCTTATATAATAATCATTGGTCTGTATTACAGAAAAACTTTACAAAAGTATTTTCGAACTAAAGAAATGCGGCAAAATTCAGATGGATTATGGAACCAGAAAAGTGAGAAATGCATTGTCCTTTGCATGTTTGTTATTATCGTATTTTAATCCTTTGAATACTGACTCTCATAAAAGGAGCAAAATGTATCCTTTTCAATGTAAGTCAAGCGAATAAATATCAGTCAAAACTCTGTCACATACTTTGACGGCACTCTTTCAAAAGGTATTTTGAAATGAACCAACCAAGAAATCTTACAAGCGAAGAAGTGTGATATTGTACCTAGAAGGTATTTGCTAAGGGTAAAATAAAATAATTGTAAATTACCCTTTAATTATTTCTTTGAATTTATTTTTCGGCGGCCGGGAAGAACGTTCTTTGGGCTAAGTTATCAAGAAAATATACTTTTCCTACATAGCAATTTCAGCATGGTGTCAATCACAAGAGATTTATTTATATATTTATTTATTTACTCCCATCAACGGACAAGCCTGTTACAGGTAGGGTTTAAAAAATTAACAACAGTAACATAATTGCACATTAACAAGGGTTCAAAAACAGAAATTTACATAAAAATATGTAAAATAGACAATAGAAATTGCATTGAAAAAACTCACATGTGAGGAAAAATGCGATTACTGTTAATTTTCAAAAACTGAAACTACATTTAAAACAAAGTACAACAAACATTTATTACTCGACTGGTTTCACAAATTGATATAAATAAAGAAATAACTAAGATAGATACCTCATTTTTATATGTAACGTAGGTTATGTCATATTTCATGATTTAAGATATCATATCTAAATTCAATCTAACAATGGGGAATGAAGAATATCTATCTGTTCACTTGTAAAAATTGAACATATTTTTAATATTTTTTAATTTCTAATGATTCCAAGAAATTAGGTCTGTGATAATTTTGACAATAGTGTAAAAGTTCAATGGTATTATTTAATGTGGGATTATGATTTGATTCAATTAAGTGCTTTGGTGGGAGGAAGGAGAAACATCTTGTATGGGGGACAAGTTGAAAAAGTGTCCACCTGTAAACAGCAAATTATAATTCGAAGATTCACCGAAATGGCGCTCGTATAGCTAGTGGAGATGATGTGAATTTAGCGTGAGAATGTGAATTTCGAATTATATTTCATATGTATGTTTGTCTATGATATAATAATTTAAAAATACCCGCTGTAATAATCCGGAAGTATTTCTTTTCTTTTTTAATTTTGTATCTTACTCTAATAATTCATGGCGTTGTTTTTAAAATATTTCCACTTGCTACTATGGCGCCACCTCAATTTGCTCCCTTTCGATGGACACTTTTTAATAAATTCAGATGGTTCTCCTTCCTTCTATCCTCCTTAGTGCTTTGCATAATTTGACTTATCTGGATATTTATTTTTAAAGCAGCTAATATGTTCACTTTATCTTAATCCAAAATGTCTTTGTTTCATCAATATAAACTGCATTACAATGAAAACAATTGATCTCATCACCTGATCTTTAGCATTTGTTAAGGAAGACCAAATATTTTTGTGAGTACGGAATACAATATTATCCGTTGAATTGTCTGTTGTAATCTTAGAATAATAATAATAAAATGTATGAACAAAAAGACGGAGTATCTAACAATGGGAAGTCCTTTGAGTAGGGTTATTGCCATTTTTTTTATGAATAAATTCGAACAAACAGCTCTCCAGACCGGCTCCAGATCTCCAAGCCATTGGATCCGATATATTGACGACATCTTTGTTATCTGGAGCGATGGTGAAATAGAACAAGATATTATTCTTCAACGCCTTATTGGCATTAACCTAAAAATAAAATTTACTATGGAAGAAGAGGTTATAAGGCAACTATCATTTTAAGATGTATTGGTGAGCAGATAATTTAAGACTAGGTCATGGAGCAACACATACAGACAGATACCTTCATAAATCTTGTAACCGCCACCCAAGCCAAAAAAGGGGCGTTATAAAAAGTCTTGTTAGCAGAGTCTGCGGAAGAGGAAGAGATAACTCATCAACAAATCTCTACAGGCGAATAGTTTTCCTGAAAGAGATATTAAGCATATTTTACATCCCAGACCACCTAGAGAAAAGTAAGATAACACAGCAGTAGTCTCTACTTATCTACCGTATATAGAAGGTATAACTGATCGCATCGGAAAGGTTCTAAAAAGATATGATATCAAAAATGTCTACAAACCAACATGAAAAATTCAGGAACATCTGAGGTCAATCACAAGAAATCCATTATCTACAGCTGGTGTCTATAGAATTAGAATACCTTATTCCTGTAAAAATATGTACATTGGTACCACAAAACGGAGCATAAATACTCGACTCTTAGAGGAACTGCCGTTTAGGACAAACTGACAAAGCAGCAGAAGCAGAACATGCTTTACGGAATGGAGAGCATAATATTCGTTTCCTCAGAACTGAGGTAATATTCACAGGTAACCATTATATGTTAAGATTACATCGTGAAGCCATCAAAATACATAAGCACAAAAACAACTCTAATAAAAAAGAAGAAGGATTAAACGTTAACAAAATTTGGCATGGTGTCCTGAAATCCGGTAAGATAAAACCAATTCCAACAAATCTAAGAGTCAAAATTACGTCAGTGTCAACTGAAAATCAAAATTCAAGTTCGGTGGGAAGAGTACTCAGGTCTTCCTCCTACTTCCATTGACAATGGCTGCCGTAGTTGTAGCTGAAACGTCTGGGTCCAGCCTTATTAGACCATGGTCTTTGAACACAAGAAATATTATCAATCATAGTTTCCACCATGAAAGCCTACCTTTTTCTATTAAACTTTAGAAGGTTTTAGTGGTGGACTTTTCACATAAATTGACTACGCAGATACAAGTAAAAAACTAAGGAACCTTTAAGTTTGACCGTTTCTGGAGGTGTAGTTTATATTAATTATAATTATTATTATTGTCATAATTGACATCCAAATGGTTGGTTTTTATGAACATAAAAATGTATTGTTTGCTCAGTAAGTTGATTAAGAAACTATTCAATATTCAATATTGTAAGAAATTATAGTGAAATAAAATTCCTTTTTTTTACTCCGCTAAACTGTATACTAATAAGTAGGTACAATAGAGAAGCTTCACTAGTTTGAAAAAGCTACTGTGTAGCGAAACGCGTCACTAATTTAATTTGAACATTAGTTCAAAATAAAATGAAGATTTAAACAAATTAAATTATTTTATTTCATCGTTTAGTATGGATCTTCATCTATTCAATTTATAAATTCTTTTTCCTACGATCACTACCCAAAGTAGGCTTTTGCACACTCAAATCTAACCGCAAAGTTGATGTTTTCCGTGAGCTGTCATAATTTGACATTATTGGCGCTCTTAAGCAGAAAGTAACTTTGGCGCACGCCTAATTTTATTTATAGATAAAAGAGAGCTAGTAGTTATTTTAATATAAACTGTAGAATAAATAAATATTTTAGTTGATTTTCTAATATGTTAAAGCATCCAACAGTATTTTCCGTAATAATTTAATGAGAAATAGGGAAATCTAAAAAATATCTGACATTAATGTAATAAGTGTTGCCTACGTACATAGGTACACGAAACTGCAATCTGGAAACTGCCAAGTACAAACAATGGCAATAGGTAGGCAACACAACATACTTGCAAATAACTTACGGATTATAAGAATCAAGTATGTCTATGTCAAAGAAAGAACCTAGTGCATTGTCACTGAAATATTTTTTGAGATAGTTCTGTGCTGTGTAATTGTATTAATATTTTACTATAAGTCAGTAAGTACTTAAAAAAATATCTGGTCAAGTTTCAGCTCAAATGCCAGGAAAAAAACCCTATCTGTTTTGTAACCCTTCAGAGCCATCAACATCTGGAATCAACATTAATACTTGCCACCAGAAAGATTTGACATTTTCTAACCTTTCAGAGACATCTACCTCAGGCATAAACATAAAAAATTTGCCAAAATTGTACCTTTAATTTCAATTTAGTTAATAAGTAAAAGGTATGTTTGTTTATTATCGTTCTGTATTCCGTTCAAATAAAATTTAAAAAAGTTGTAATTTATTTAATGAACTATAATATTCATACAACCATAAAATCATAAATCTTTAAATCATAAAGTCTATTGTCATAAGTAGGCAACACAACATACACAATTAATCTTTTGTCTTCAAATAGTAGTCTTAATATGTCAAATAAACTTCCAATATTGTAATGAAAGTAACACGTTTTTAATAAAAAATTAATTTTATTTTGGTGTGATCGTAGAAAAAATCTTGTGTGTATTTCGAGCAGAAAGTCCTTTGGTAGTCTCGACAGCCAGACAGACTTTCTTTCTCGACTGCCAAAGTACTACTTTCTGCTCTTGATACACAAATAGCTATTTTCGGCAACCGACCGGAAAGTACCCACTTCCCGGACGCTTTTTTGTGAGAAAGTAGCACTTTTCCGGCCTAGTCCGGAAAGTACCTATTTCCCGGACTAGGCCGGGAAGTATTACATCGTTGCTGTCATTCAAACTTAATTCCTTTAATATTAGCAATTGTTCGAATTTCAATATAAATATTAATAAAAACAAGAATTAGAATGTTAGTAATATGAGTAGATTCCACAAAGTAAGGGTCCAAAGAGTAAATTCAATTAGAATGTTCCTAATATTGTTCTAAAAATTAGTTTTTTTAGCGTGGTGTCATCATGACAAACATAAACATTCAAATCGACGCCATATTTAGTCCATTTAGATATTACAAAGAAACGTGTTTTATTGATTTGTTATACCTACCACACGGTTGCCGAAAATAAAAAATGTACGCAACACGCCCGGAAACTGTTTTTTCGGACTCGCAGACTTCCAGGACTCGCATACGGCTCGTCCTGGAATCTTGTCTACTCGTCCAAAAAAACAGTATTTTCCGGACTTGTTACGTAATGTACTATTCTGACATAGGATCATTTGAAAAATATCAATTTATTATTCAATTGGTGATTAAAAATTGAACCATAATTAAACTACGTTATACAAATTTTTATTTTCAGTGAATTACTCTTATTGTTCAGATATTTTTCCGGGGACATTTTCGATAGACATAATAATCTAGGGTATCTATATGATTAATATTATGGTGTACCATCATACCCTTTGTGAAAGGGTGAAATGGCCGCAAATGCCCTCGTTAGCTGTCGACCGCTTACTAATCGTTGGGGTGCGGAAAGAGTTGAAAGGGTTCGTTGGTTTTCAAGCTTTATTCAAAATAAAATAAGCGTAAAATAAGTAACGATTATTCGAAATATTATTTAACAGTGGGACACTCACTCGAAACCCCTAAATATTACATATATCATCGAATGGTCGAAGGGTTGTAATTACACTTACAATTCAGAGAGAAGTATTTTTAGAATAATATTTTATCGTATAAGTATATCTAGTAAAAATATTATACAGATCTAATTAATTAATACTATATATAATCATATACCCTTATACCCTTAGGTGTCGGGTTTGCATTTAATTCTCGTATATAAATTTTTTCCATTCTTTCCTGTTTCTTGTCAATGTTCTCGCTTCTTCCCATGATTTACCTCTCTCTCTTAGTATATTACCCACTATTGTATTCCATGTTTGTCTTGGTCTTCCTTTTTTTCTTTTTATTTGTATTTTTGCCTCATATGTCTTTTTAACTTGTCTATTGTTATTCATTCTCTGAATATGTCCCCACCAGCTGACTTGTCTTTGTTCTATAAATTTTAGTACGGGTTGGACACCTAATTCATCTCTTATTTTTGTGTTTCTGATTTTGTCCTTTCTTGTTGCTCCAATTGTTCTTCTCAAATATTTCATCTCTGCTGCATGTATTTTGCTTTTTTGTTTACTTGTAAGAGTCCAAGATTCGCATCCATAAGTTAAAACTGGTCGATATATTGTATTATACACTTTTACTTTTGTCTCTTTGGTGATTTCTTTTTTGTTTATAAATTTTTGGTTCATGGCATAGTATAGCTTAATTGTTTTCTCTATTCTTTCATTTATCTCTGCATCTTGTTTTCCTGTTTCGTCAAAAGTTATTCCTAAGTATTTGAATTCTTTTACTTGTTCTATTTGTACATTATCTATTTTAATTTCTGTGTTGATCTTCTGTTTTCCTATTACAAGTATTTTGGTTTTATTTTTGTTGATTTTCATGCCTTCTTCTTCCATAACATCTTTCCATATGTTCAGGTTTTCTTGTAATCGGTTTTCACTTCCTGCCATTAGCACCACATCATCTGCAAAGACTCCTTAGGCTATCTCTACTCTTTCTAAATTTTTATACCCAACGAACATTTTCTTCACCTTCTGTTCGCTTTTTTTTTTAAATACTGTCCATATGTATATTAAATAGACTTGTCTCAATCCTATGTTGGTTCTAAATCCTGCTGATTTCATGTTGTTTTTTATGATAAAATTTATGTTTGTTTCATATATATCTTGAATAATTCCGATTATTTTTTTGTGTATTCCCTTTTCTTTCAGTCCCATCCATACTTTTTCCCTAGGTACAGTATCAAATGCTTTTTCGAGATCTATGAACGCTAGATATGTGTTTCTATTTTCTATATGTCTCTTCTCTTCAAATTGTTTTATTGTGAAGATGTGATCCTGCGTACTTCTTCCTGGTCTGAATCCACTTTGCGCTTCTGAAAGTTGATTTTCTAGAATTCTGTTGTTTATAAGCTGTTCATATATCTTTATAATGGTATTTAGCAAGGTTATTCCTCTATAGTTTTGACATTGTTTCTGGTCTCCTTTCTTGTGTATAGGTGTGATTAAGGCTACTCCCCATTCTTCTGGGATTTTTCCATCACACCAAGCTTTATTGATAATTTCTAATAACACTTCCAGTCCTATATTTCCTAGATTCTTAATCATTTCCGCTGTAATTCTATCGTCTCCCGGCGCTTTCCCATTTTTCAATTTTATAACAACTCTTTTTAGCTCTTCCAATTTCATACTCTGTATTTCGGCTTCTTCGTTTTGATTTGTTCGTTCGACTTCTTCGTTTTGGTTTTCCTTTTCTTGTTCGTTATTTGGGTTTCTTTGAGTTTGTTGGTCTAACATCTCTTGAAAATACTCTCTCCATCTTTCTATAATGTCTGCTTCATTTGTTAGTATCTCTTGATTTTTATCTTTTATGTACTGTTCTTTTCCCTGCTTTTCTGTTCTTAGCGATTTTAGAACTTTATAAAATAGTTTTTGATTCCCCGTACTATCTTTTTCCATTTTGTTCCCAAAATCTAGCCAGGCATTTTGTTTTGCTTTTATTACTAGAACTTTGACTTTCTCTCTTTGGTTTTTGTATCTTTCATATTGTTCTTGTGTGTTGTTTTTTAAATATTTTTTCCATTCTTCCTTCTTCTTTTTAACCTCTTCTTTAATTTCATTGTTCCACCATGCTGTTTGTTTTTTCCTATTATCTGTTTTGTAAGTCCTGCATAGTTCAGTGGCAGTGTTAATGACTACGTTTTTAAATATGTTCCAGCCCTGTTCTGTGTTAAGTTTTTTTATGTCAGTGGATTTTTCTTTTCGTTTTTCTTCTGTTTTTAGTTGATATTTTATTGCAACCGTTTTGTTTCTTAGTTTGTATGTTTTTATTGATATGTGACTTTCTTTCTTTACTGTTATTTGTTCAGTTTGTGTACTGTCACCTTTAATTTTTGCTTCCAGTAAATAGTGGTCACTGTTAATTTCCGCTCCTCTTTTAACTTTAACGTTAAATATATTTTTTCTTTCTTCTTTTTGCGTTAAACCATAATCGATAATTGATTTTTCTCCTCTGCTATGTTGTACCCTCGTGTATTTATGAATATCTTTGTGTTGGTATGAAGTGTTACATATTATCAAATTTTGTAATAGACACAAGTCTAACAGTCTTTTTCCGTTGTTACTTCTTGTTTTTTCTCCATATTTTCCTAGTACATTCTTGTTTTTGTTGTCCTGTTCACCTACTCTACTGTTAAAATCTCCTGCAATATATATAATTCCCTTTGATTCTTCTACCGTACTTGATAAATCTTCTCAGAATTTTTCTTTTTCTTCTGCTTTACCATTTTCATCCGGTCCATATACTGTTATGATCGTTCTAACTTTTTGTTTTCCGTTTCTTAGTTCTACAAGTAGTATTCTTTCAGATATCGCTCTATACCTTACAATTTGTTTTGTTAGATTTTCATGTATTATACATCCTACTCCTTCCGTTGCTCTCTGATTTAAGTTTACTCCGCTATATATTAAAATGTGGTCGTTTTGCATTCGAATTTGTCCTTGCCCTTTCTTTTTTGTTTCGCTTATTGTTAGTATCTGTAAATTTTTTTTTTCAAATTTATCTATTAATTCCACTTCCTTCCCCTGTAGGCTTCTAACATTCCAAGTCCCTAGCCTCCATGTTGTAGATTCACTTCCAGCTTGTTTTCTTTTCATTTTTTCCTTTCTCCTGTCCGTTTTCATTGCATTTTTGTTTTGTTCTTTTCGTTCCTTATCTGTCTTGTTTAGTTTTTTTTGTTGTTTTAAATATTTTTTGGTATCTATCGTCGATGTTTTCCGGTGATCTTTCCCCTACAGTTCTTTTATGTCTGTCAGTAGTAGATTGTTGTTCCTCCTTGTGTTCTTCTTTATTTGGTAAATTTTTCTCAATTATTTCGTTGTTTATTACTAATTTGTTATATTTTATTATCGCTTTGTGTCCTTTACTCCTTGCTTCCTTTAGTTGGGGTATTAGTGCTCTTCTTTCTTCTTGGATATTCTTTGGATAATCTTCATCAATCCATATTTCGGTACCTCTAAGATATTTGGCATTTTTCAAAATTTGAATTTTCGTACTTTCTTTCAATAATTTTATCATTATCGGTCTCGTTCTGTTTTCTGCATATTTTCCTAGTCTTCGAATTTCGTCGACCTCTGATACCATATCAATACTTAATCCAATTTTCTGCATCACTACTTCTATTTTTCCTTTTGTGTCGGTTTCTTCTTCCTTCTCTACGTCAGTAACTCCTTTTATTATAATATTTTTATGTCTGACCGTGCGTTCTAATTTTTCTATTCTGTCTTCCTGGTTTTTTATTTTTTCTTTGAGATTATTGTTTTCTTGTTTTACTTCTTGCAATTCTAGATCAATTTCTGGGTCATTTCTTTCATATTTGTCTCGATTTGTATGAACATTTGTTCTATTCTAGCCATATCTCCCATTTTTACTTCTTATTGCGGAAAAAGCAGACCCCGGTTAATTAATAATATGAAAATATAATTATTTGAAAAGGTATCTGTAGATTTGCGCCATTCCAGCTAAATTAAATTTGATTGAAGAGCAATTAATGAGACAAATAAAAAAATAAGTATCAACATGTAGCTACCTCAGAAATAATTAAAATTGTGAGATATAACATAGTATATAAATTTGCTCTGCAGACGAATAGTATCCTCATTTCATCACTGGATGACAGTGGTAAATTAATTAGGAAAAGGAAAATAAAAGCTTTAGTAACACATACAAAGTCAGTCTTGTAGAAGTTTCTTTCAAATCATTTTAAGAAAACTCATTAACTATATAAAAATTATCCTTATCAGTTATTCTTACAACAATAGTAAATTTTTACCTGTACCACATTAATAGAGGAAAGTTGCCTAATATGGGGGTAGTGCCTATGTGGTAGTTCAATTTTAAGCAAGTACTTGTTCCGACATCTATTGTGAACATCAAAAACTAACCACCGACTTCCTAGAAAGCGCCCATTCACGTTTCGGGGCAAACACGTGTTCCGTTTCGACGATTTAGGTTATGGTAATTTTAATGCCTACTATTGTTTTTTGTTTAATTTTAAAAAACTACAAGGTTATATCATTAGTAGGTGCAATACAATTTAATTTAGAAAAATTAAACTGATATTTTATAAAACCTTAGAAAGTTACGTAAAGATAGACGGAGCGCCTGAAGACATTGTGAATTCTTCGTTAGGACGAAAGATAGTCTTTCCACAAGAAATGGAGTCAATGCTCGCAAATCACTGCTTAGAAATGGAAAGAAATTTTTTTGGAATTACTCGAAAAGACGTGTGCAGATTGGCATACAGCTGATGCAAGGCTAATAATATAAAAAATCCATTTAGCGTAGCAAAAGAAAATGCTGGGAAGAAGTGGTTTTCTGGATTTATTGCAAGGCATAAAGAATTGTCATTGAGAACGCCCCAAGGAATATCATATGCGGGCATTAAATCATTTACCAGAGAAAATACTGCAGCATTTTTTGATTTGTATGATCCACTTCTCGAAAAAATAAATTAAAATCCAGCCAGGATCTTCATCTGTGATGAAACTGGCCTAACCATAGTCCAACACAAGCATATTAAAGCTGTGGGAAAAAATGAAAAAACAAATTGGTGCAATAACTTCAGCCGAGCGGGGATCTTTGCTGACCACAGTTATGTGTTTCAGTGCAACAGGCCCATATATACCGCCCCTTTTAATTTTCCCACGGAAAAATAATAATATGGAGCTTATGAATGGCACCCCACCTGGGTCACAATATGCTTGTCACATATCTGGTTGGATCCAACAAGATATATTTGTACAATGGCTTCGACACTTTAATAATATGACTAAGCCCTGCATTGACGATCCAGTGGTGTTAATCCTCGATGGTCATTACTCTCACTCGAAAAATTTGGAGAAAACCAACATAATATGCCTTCCACCCCATTCGACACATCGGATGCAACCTAGCTTTTAAAACCATTCAAAACCTTTGATGCGCAAGAGATCACAAACTGGCTTAGGCTTAACCCAGGACGTGTTGTATCAGGCTATCAGGTGGGAGAACTTTTTGGGAAAGCCTATATAAGAGCGGCCACCATGGATACAGCTATAAATGGATTCCTCCTGATGGAAACGCATTCAAAGAATATGATTTTGTGGCAGAAATGCAAGAAGCAATTAATGAAGAAAGAGTAGAAACAGAAACAGTGGATGAAGAAAAGGGACAGGAAGACACAGTAGAGAAAGAACAATTTGATAACAACGAGCCAAAAAAACCCTGAAAGACAAGTTACCCCTCCAAAACTGCAAACCGCTGAGAGACAGGCTACCCCTGAGAAACATAATACCCCTGCAAACTTGATGCCTGTTCCAACTGCTTCAAAAGTTATTATAAAAAAAAGAGTTCAAGAAGTGGAAAAGGTGCCATTATAACTAGCACTCCATAAAAAGAGGAATTAGAGGCCAGCATAGAAAAAAGAAATTTACCTTCAAATTTGGTCGTCAAAAGAGAGATTAATGGTTCAAAATCAAGTCAGCAAAAAAACCTACCCAAAAGAGAAAGAAACAGTCAGTTGCTAAAGAAAAAGCAAAAAAACGCAAGCTGGTATCCTGGAGTTCTTCTGCAGATTCGACGGCACCTGAACCGGAGTATCAAGATTCAGATAACCAGCTGGTAGAAAACTTTGAAGAAGATGCCGTTTGTATTTTTTGCGAAAATCCGTACTCCGAGGATGTCAGAGGCGAAGAATGTGATGGTTGTGAAATAAATCGGTATATTTGTGACTTTTGGATTTCTAAATAATTTGTTCTATGTTCTTTCAAGATGAGAATTTTTTTATGTCTATAAGGGACGAACCTTTTTGTTAGATATACTTTTTGCATTTCCATGAATAAATATTTCTAAAAAAAAAATTTACTTATTTTCAAGTCTTACACATTAAATTGGGTACCCCATATTGCGAACATAGTGTACCCCATAGTAGGATATCATATGCACCTAATATGGGGTAGTGCACTTTTTTTTTAATTCTGCATATTTTCATCTGCTTTTTTTAAAAACATGTTTCTTCTTATTAAATGCTTGATAGTATAACCAACGAAATATGGAAAGAATGCTTAAAACTTCCTCCGTTTTTTTATTATGGTGTTTTGAAAAAAACTATCCCATATTAGGAGACTTTCCTCTAATAATATTCGCCATTTCAATAAACCATTAGTTAAATAAATTTTGTGAACCAACCTATCTAAAAACATTTTGTAAATCTGAGAAAAATATTTGGAAATTGGATAGAACTATCTTATGGCCCAAAAAATATTCGAATTTTTGATAGATATTTCCTCTCCGGTACTGATTATTGGGTAACCCTAAGAAATTTGTGTTATCAATCATTTTCAAAAAGAATATAATGATTTTTTTATCACAACTAAGGCAAAACGAATTATTGAAAAATAGAAAAAAGTTCAGCGCAAAAAGATTTAACAAAAACTATTTACACACAAGAAAAGTGTTCCTAACGCGTTCAAGAAATAAAAAAAAACCTTTGTCGTCGACCTTTACTAAAAATCACATTTTACGTAGTAATTTCCGAATGAAAAAACGATTATTTTTTAAGGCAAGTATTTTTTATCCGCAGACAAGTTCAAATAAGTTAAATTTAATTGTATTTATCAGAAAAATATTCATGCAATAATTGAATTAAATGCCCTGATAAAATAAAAATTATTAATTAAAGTAGAGGGTGAACCATTTTATATGATATACCAAATGTGTTTCTGTGTTAATTTTGTATATGGAGAATATAACTGAATAAACAACTAATAAATGATACATTTTAAAGAACAAATACCCAAATAAAAATAATATAAATAAAACATTATTTGTAGTGTTTAAGCAGGAATGTTTTTGGATATTTTTTTTGGGTCCCTTTTTTTAAATAACCTTTTGTTATTTTATGTTTTTGATTGAAAAAATCATTAATTACACGTCTTCGTTTGTGGTACGTGTGGATAATTTTTTTAATCAAATATTTCAGCAAAGCACCACGCTGCTAAAAGTTGATTACAGGATTTTTAACTTAAAAGTAATATATTTATTCTCATTAAAATTTTTTTATAGAATTCTTCCGAAAATCCTAAAAAATACTACCATCATTTTAATTTTCAAAAAGTAAATGAAAGTAGAGTAATAAATATAAAATAAACCCTTCTCAGAAACCGATTCCCTTCACAATGAATATTTTTCATTTGCATATCGTACCCTTGCAAAACTTTTATTTATGACCTAATAAAGAAATTTAAGGGAGAAACCAGTGAGTATTGCACAAATCCAGGACTGGCGTAATAAAGAAGAAACACTTCATTGAATGGGGAACGTTTTAATTTTTTTTCTCAAGGTGTTGTACACTTTTGACGTTTGAAGGATTTAAATACTTTGCAATGCAATGATATGCATGCATAGGAATGTGCAAAACAGTTTAATTCATAAATGAAACTAACTGTTTCTAATTAATTCCACTATTTAATGGATAAATTAAAAACAGTTAGTAGATTCCACAAAGTAAGGGTCCAAACAGTAAATTCAACCACTAATTGCATTTCATACTAATTCATATAATTAAGTTTCTTACCATTTTTTAAACATCCCACTTCCTCGAAGTTGACATTAAAAAAAATACATAATTAATTCGAAAATGAGTTTAAACTATAAAAAACGTTATCTTCAATATTTCAAAGCTCATTTTTTGGTTTTTAATTTTGGTATTTTGGGGTAGCAGTTGTGCTGATATTAGTTTTTCTTTGCTGTTGTCTAGACGTAGCTGATTCTTCCTGCAGTTGAACTATTGGCAAGAAGGGTCATCCTTACAGGTGCTCCTCGATTCCTTTTGTGCACATTGTACGTGTATTTTCCGTAATAGATTCCTTAGGAGTTAAAGCATCTGCACTTTTTAATTTCTTTTATCAGATTTCCAAATGAAATATATTCATTCATTTGTTTGGGTTGTGCTCAACAGCCCAGGCACTTGAACTGAATCTTTGTACCATTTCTCATGTTAAAGTTCCAAAGGAGGAAGTCCAATAAGGGCTTCCATTGATGCCGTCCCGTGCTGTTCATTGCCCCGGTAATACCAAGGAGAGCTTGTCTTTGGATTGTCATCTGTCCTCCTCCAGCAGATTATTGTTCCATAGGTGGCCTTATCACAGTTGTGTAAAACCAGTGGGTCGAATTTCCCAGGTTTTGCCCATAACTCTTTTGCATTGCCAAAAAAGCCTGGGATAGGACCGAGATAGCACGCTCCCATCTCTAACACATCTCTAACAAGGCACATCGCCGCGAACGGAAACTGCTATGTGTGTATTCGTCACCAAAATGTAGAGGTAAGAAAACTGTTTCGCTTTGGTCAGTAAGAAAATGACCAGATCTGTATACGAGACTTGATAATCGACAATGCGCAAACTTATGACATGAATTAGGCATCACTAGAAACTTCGTTATAGCCATTTGGGTAATCGTTTAAAATCTATGGTTCAAATACATAATAAGGTGGTTAATTATTCTTGGGAAAGTGTTTTAAATCGTGCATATTTATTATCATTCTTTAAAATGAGTGAAGCAAAGTTTAAATTCAGTTTCAAATTTCGGGAAAAAACGACAATACCTGTCATATAACCGCTGTGACGTCATATGTTCCCAAATTCTGATGGAATGTAAGATTTTTTTCGTAATAATAATAATTGTTATAGAATAAGAATTTTTATTTTCAAAATTTCCTTTTTTTAGTGGTTATTTAAATTATAGAAATTACTACTTTACGTTAATTATGTTTTTATTAGAATACAGTCAATATCCCAATTTAATTTTGTATTATGCGACATGAATTATTTTTAGACTTGAACAGACTCCAAAAAGACCCTTATAACTTATAACCCATGTCATTGTCTCTGTTTGTTTAGAATGCATAAGCTGAGTTTGTTTAACATGATTTGATTTTTTAAAAAATATGTATTTATCTAGACCGACCCTGTTTTCACCATCCGGGATTTCAAGAATCGATTTTTATTGTTTTATTACTGTGGGTCTAGCTAGCAGTAAAATAACATTAAAAAGTTAAAAATTTGCATTTTGTTGGGAACTTATATTGCTCGGGTAGGTATTTTAAGTAGGCAGTTTTAAAGAATATTTTTGCAAAAAGGGCTCAAGGGTGTAAAAGAGCTTACATAACTTACCTAGATGCAATATTAACAATTTACAATATGGTGCAGACGGCGGAATATAATTTTTTACTGTCTATAATAAATAATAATAAAATAAAGCCTAGTTTACAATTTCAAATGAAATACAGTTTGGGTAGGAGAATAAAATAAATAAAAAACAATGCATGCAATGTCAGGATTGATATACATTCTATAAATTGAAGAACAGACACACAAGACAAAAATAATGTTAGTTCTTTATATAAAAATTTGTCCCACGAGCCCCTAAGTTGCAAGCAGAAATTTTATTTAAATTTTTTAAACATTACATGCGATGTTAATAATATTGTCATAGTAGTACTTCTATTGACGTCTTAAGCAAATTCATAATCCTTTACCGATGTCAGATTCGGTCAAAAGCTCATCATTTAGACAATTTTTCTGTATATGTAATGGTTATTTAACTTATAATAATTAATCTTAGCACTTCCTTGATCTGTTGATTAGGAAGGTGTTATCCGCATATTTGAGATTATTATTATTTATGATAAAACATATGACAGAGAAATGTATAAGTACAAGAGAAGAGAAATATATTGTTATGATTTGTTATTATATTCATTTATTTATTTTATATTGTTGTGATTTATTATTATTTTTATTAATTTATTTTATTAACTTACCTTTTTTTTAAGCTAGCTTATCTATAAATCGGAAGATGAACTCTGAATCTCTTTGGGTTCCGGCGCTGATAAATAATTTTGTTTTTATATTAATGTTAAAACTTTTGATCAAATATATTTTATGAATACAACAATTTATTAATTTTAATGAATTTTGTTACGCCTCTGGAAAGCACTCCTTATTAACGCAGATCCCAACCACGTATTTTCAAATTTTAATAACTATCATCTGTGTTGTGAGTTGTGTACAATCTAATTTTAAGAGATATAATATTCTATCTAAACAAAAACAAAAAATTTACTATTTATATTAATAAAATGCAAGAAATCTCAATTAAACTATTTACTAATAATATGATGAATGCATTTATAGAAAATTTACATGAATATTAAATACTAATGTGGCAAATAACAACAAAATTATGGAACAAAAGTACCTTAACCTAAAATAAAATAGTGCTTTCAAATATAAGGTGAAATAGATACAATTTAGAATTTAATTAAAATTAAAACTTGTAAATAATCTAAACCCCCTTTACAGATGTACATCTTATCAAATTATTCCTTTGTCATTTATATTGGTACCAATAAAAAAGTAAATCAACCTGACACTATCCACGAAGCACCGAACTGATGATGGCCTTTCAATTTTCTGGATTGCAATTCATACAAGAGTGTTACCAATTCACACTCTCCTGGAATACAGGACCAACTCCACGACTTCAATCAGGTAGGAGCCTCCTTGACACTTTCCAAAATCTAACTTTTACTTTTTCTCCTAATTTTCTGGATCAATTTCCAGCTCCTTCAACTCTCCAACAACTTTCTATACTTTTTATTTTATATTTTTGTTCAAAAAAGCTTATTCTGACAATACTTTTTCAAAAACCTTCCATCATCATTTTTTAAAATCAATAATCCTGTTACCATGAAATTTTCCTATCACTTGATTTTTTTTTATATTAGTTAAAATTCTTAAATTTCTTATTTAATGTCTATTATAATCTTTAATATCTGTCCTTTCACTAATATTTTTCTTCTTCACAAATTAAAACCTTTAAATTGTCCCTTTTTAAGAAAATACCTGATTATATGAATTATTCTTCAACATATAATACAAAATTTAATACAATGTATAAATTTATTAGTATTCATGTAATCTTTTAAAAAATGTACAATAAATCTACTCCATTACTTCTCTTAAATAAACCCAGTCTAAATTTATAATTACGAACCTTTTTGAATAATTTAAAAATCCATAATAATCTTCCAATCACAACACATCAATTTCTGCTATTAAAATTCTTTGATTCTGGCTAATCCTTCTGTATTTTCAAAGCATGACAAATATTCATTGATATTGATGTCATTTTGACAGTGACAACTCAACCATGATTTAGGTTATAATTCTGTCAAACTATATTTTCAAATTCTCATGATAATTTCAATGAAGTATTATTAAATCAAATTGTTCGTTATTTCAAATGATTGTATGAAGAATTATTAGCTTTTCATCAATATTAAGGTAAGTCTTTCCTTTTCATTTATAAATTCTTATAAATAATGTAATAATGTAAACTTTTTAAGAATAAATACAGTTGATTCAAGTCTTAACATCATTGACTGGTATTTCCCCGCTATACTTCTATTTTGATAATTTGGTACCATTTCAATATATTGCCTATTCATAGGTTAAGAAAAGGCATTTGAAATGGTATCAAGGAAAAGAATCTGGAAAATATTAGAAAATAGAGGGGGTAGATGATAAAACAATAAGAATGGTACAAAAATATATGATAATGATCAAAATACTGTTATAAGCCATAATAGAAGATCAGAGGCGTTCACAACTCAAAGTGGACTTAGACAAAGCGGAGGATTAAGCCCATTTCTTTTCATTGTGCTTATGGATGAAATCATAAAGAAAACAAATAATAAATGTAGAAAATATATGGTAGGACATAGAAACTTGCAAAAAGTTGAAATAACAAATGAAGCCTATGCAGACGACATTGTCATATTAACCGAAACATTAAAGGAGTATGGTATGAAAATAAGCACGAATAAGACTAAAGCTATGGTGATTGGTGATAAAACAGAAAAGATAAAAATATATATTGAAGATCAAAGTATAGCACAAGTGGAATCATTTCAGTAACTTGGAGTAGAGTTAGATCAGGGCGGAACACAGGAAGCCAAAATAAATAGAAGCGATCAAAAAGCAATATTATTCTATGAATAAAAACTTTAAATAAAAAGGAAATCTCATGAACAACTAAATTAAAGGTCTTTAAATCTGTTTACACTACAACTGGGACAATACTAGATGAAGCCATATTTCAAACGAGATTGTATAGCATGACACCATCGAGTGAGTATCATCATCCTAACTAGGGAATCCAGGTGATTCTAAGACAAACCATGGTACTGGGGCTGGTATAAATGGACCTGGAAAGAAAATGTTCTTTAGTCTTGGTCAATATATTGTAACGTTTATTCTAATTTATATTTACAGTTAATTTATATTTACAGATTTATATGTAATTCAGTCCTTATTTAATAATTTATGTAATACACTAAACACACTAATTATAATTTATATGAGAGTCAATTAATAAACACTTTATCGATGCGCGATTACTTTCCTTCGGTATCAACACTGACTGATTGACTAATTGCCTGCAGCGATGCTTGTGGCCTATTTATACTCGTGCGCCGTAATCTAGAAGTGTCTCGGCGTTCTCGCGGGTGCATTGGATATTCTCGATATTCTGGCGGATGCACCCGGGTGTTCTGGATGTTTCTCGAAGTTTGGGCGGAGGAGCCATAGTCGTCTCATACGGGGATTTCACTGGGGGCACTAAGTGAGAATATTATTGCAGTAGCTCGCGTAACAATATGTCTGTATTTTAAGCAGAAAAAATGTAATCAATTCCTTAACAGACTGGGAAGAGGCAACACAGTGGGTCTAGTATGGGTGTCAAGACATGAGGGGATTGCAGGTAATGCATTGGAGGACTCTAGCTAAAGAAGGCTCTTGAGGAGTTTCCATAGGCTCTAAACCGTTCTGTGGAAACACAAAGGATTGCATAAGAGGGAAATTCCGGAAGGCTGAAGAAAGAACATGAATTCAAGTGGAGATTGACGGAAGGTCACCTTTATATAAAGAGTTTACTGAACAAGGTAGACAAGGAACTTTCAACTAGGTTATTGAAACTGAGTAAGACACTGAGTTACACTGTACACTGAGAACACAACTACACAAAATGGGAAAAATCAGTAATCCTATGTGCAGAGAATATGATCTGAGAGATGAAACATCTATTCACTTACTCAGCTCCTGGACTCAAACAGAAGCACTTGGGAGAGGAAATAATACAACCATTAGAACTACTCAAAATCCCTCCAAACGAGTGGCCTAGATAGAGGACACAAAGCTTCTGGAATGGAAGTAGAGGAAATTGGAAATGGTGTACAAGGATTTCATTCAAATGTCTGGATTGTTGAGCACAACTCAAACGAATAAATGAAGCCATTTAACTTTTAACAATGTATATATTGATTTTTGATCAATTGTGGGCTTTAAAAATAATTTAATATTCTAAAGTACTGTTTACTACAATCCCATTTTATTGGACATTCTTTTGATATGATTATTTTTAAAACTAAAGTAGATTTACCGAGAAGTCATATTAAAGTTAACTGTACGTCATACTTTTTGATGATTTTTTTTCAATTTTCATTAAAAAGTGTTTTATTTTCGAGTTCTGTAAATAAAACAATATTTTTTGAGTTATAGTATAATATATTAATAATTCCGATGATTGTCACATTTTCCATTCTGCTACAGTACCTACCATATTTTATCGATTGTATAAAACATCAATGTATTTAATTACGTGATTTAAGTCTACCCGGTTTCTATTATTGAAGAATTAATACTACCGTTTACTAGTCATACCAGCAGAATTGTTTATTATCGACTTCCTACTGTAGTGCTTTCAACTTCTATTTGTAAAATAAAAAACTGTATTATTATTGCTATTGTTGGTAAATGAAAGATACGGATCAAGCCTGATTTACTCTATAGAAAAAATGTTGCTTAAAAGCTATTGTTGCCAATAAAATAAAGGTTACAATTGAAACCCTAAGTTCCCATTAACTATTTCTTTAAAATTTTTATTGTTCAACCCTTACTTTACTTACCGTCTTCTATACTAAATTGCAAATTTAAAAACAACCAGTCAAATCACATTACACCAAATATCTCCTTTGTTGTATCCCAACTAGATTCCATAGATCGGAAATAGCGTATGTGCCATAAACACACCCGAAGACTGTTGCAAGGTCACGGTAGCCTGGGCACCAGGGCACGAGGATAATAAGGGCAACGAAAAGGCGTATGAAATGGTCAGACAAGACTCATCAATGCTATTCATTCGACTGGAACCCTTCTGCAGTGTCGCAAAATCACAGGAAACAGGGACTGATCGAGAACCTGTACCATCAACCTCTAAGGACCTTCAAGGTGCTACAAGTTAACTTGCAGCACAAAAAGGCAGCCACCGCTGTTCTACAACAAAGAGTGGTGGCTGAAAACATAGACATCGTTCTAATTCAAGAACCTTGGATAAACAAAGGTAAGATACTGGGGCTTAATATTAGGGGAATGGGACTGATAATGGGAACTGATCGTACTAAAATAAGAACTTGTATTTGCTATAGATCCGAATACAACTTGATGCCGATTATGGAACTATGCACGGGTGACATGGTGGCAGCAAAGATTATACTCGAAAAAGATGGGGTAGTACTAGAGACAATAATAGTGTCTCTGTATCTTCCCATCGATTCAGAAGAACCACTACCGGGGACTAACATGGAGAACCTGATGGAATACTCAAAGAGACATAATCTGGATGTCATTGTAGGGGCTGATACCAACGCACACCATAGCAGTTGGGGCAGCAAAGACAACAACACCAGAGGTAAGAAACTATTTGACTATCTATGTACTACTGAACTTGATATTGCGAATGTGGGTAATACGCCTACATTTAGAACATCGAGGGGGGAATCATTGATAGATGTAACTCTTTGCACTTTACGTGTCAGGGAGATGATTCGCAAGTGGCATGTATCGGATGAACCATCTTTATCTGATCATGCCCAAATATACTATGAAATTAACGAAGAAAAATCGGTTATTAGAACATACAGGGATCCTAAGAGCAGTGACTGGGTATCTTATAAAGAGGACCTGCTTTCTAAAATCCGTTCACACTCAGGCAGACCAAAAACTGCTGAGGATTTAGAGGGAGCAGCCGTATGGCTGCAACAGTGTACACTGACCTCTTATCATAACAAATTTCCGATAAAGGAGAGTCGCTCTTCTAGACAAGCCGTCTGGTGGAATAAAGAGCTGACATCGCTAAGGAAAGAAACAAGACGCTTTTTCAACAAAGCGAAAAAAACGGGTAACTGGGAAGCGTATAAGGCTAAACTAGGTACATACAATAATAAAATAAAAGAATCCAAGGAGAAATCCTGGAGAGAATTCTGTGAGGACATGCCGTGAACTCATTTGACCCCTACAAAACTCCAGGACCAGATGGCATATTCCCCAAGCTTCTGCAAGAGGGACTAGACATCATAATGGGTCCTTTAGTTCTGATACTTCGAAGCAGCCATGCTCTAGGGTATATACCAATTGCATGGAGAGAGTCAAAGGTGGTGTTTATTCCTAAACCAGGAAAAGAAACGTACACCCAGGCTAAATCCTACCGACCAATCAGTCTGACATCATTCATGGTGAAAACCATGGAAAAAGTCTTACAAATGTATTTACAAGAAGGAGCGCTTAAGAGCATCCCTTTACATAGACTACAATGGGCTTATCAAGCAGGGAAATCAGGTGAAGCTGCCCTGCATAATTTGGTCTCAGGTCTCGAAAGGAGCCTGAATCATAAGGAAGTAGCCCTTGCAGCATTTCTAGACATCGAAGGTGCTTTTGACAACACATCGATGTCATCAATTAACAGATCCCTTAAAAACAGAGGGATCAACAGTACCACATGCAAATGGATAGGATCCATGCTTGAGCATAGGAGAATAACAGCACATATGCATGATAAAACATACACTGTTAGGACAACTAAGGGATGTCCTCAAGGTGGAGTACTTTCACCACTTTTGTGGAACCTAGTTGTGGATGACTTGATCTGTAGGTTGAATGATCAAGGCATATGGACGCAGGGCTTTGCGGACGACATAGTGATTGTCACCAATGGGAAATTCCCGGAGGTGGTTATGAATGTCCTACAGGAAGCACTGCGAATTGTGGAGGAATGGTGCCTTACAGAGGACCTTTCAATTAATCCAAAAAAAACCAAACTAGTTGCTTTTACGAATAGAAGAGTTCTCCCGCAGGGTAGAGTACTGTTGTTCGGAGAAGAACTAGAAATACCCAAAGAAGTCAAATATCTGGGAGTGACCCTTGATTCCAAACTGAATTGGAAGGCACACCTGGAAAAAATTACTACCAGGGCGACTAGGCTTTTCTGGCAATGCAGAAGAGTTATGGGCAAAACCTGGGGAATACGACCTGAGGTGGTTCACTGGCTCTACACAACTGTGATAAGGCCAACGATCACCTATGGAACAATAGTCTGGTGGAGGAGGACAGAAGTGTCCTCTGCAGTTAATATGTTAACTGCAATCCAAAGACAAGCGCTTCTTGGTATTACCGGGGCAATGAACAGCACGGGGACGGCATCAATGGAAGCCCTTATTGGACTTCCTCCTCTAGAACTTTTTATAAGGGCGGAGGCAATGATGGCAATTCTTAGGCTGAAATCGGGAAACTTATGGTCCCCGAACAATGTTCGAGAAGGACACACTGATACAACTGGGACATTACTAGACGAACCCATATTTCACATGAGTTTTGATAGCATGACACCAGAGAATATATTCACTGAGCGAGTGAATATCATCATCCCATCTAGGGAACAGGTGATGCACCCAGGTAATTCTGGAGAAATCATCTGGTTCACCGATGGCTCCAAAACAAACCATGGCACTGGGGCTGGTATAAAAGGACCTAGAAAGAGAATGTTCTTTAGCCTTGGTCGATATACGACTGTGTTTCAAGCAGAGACGATTGCCGCTATAGCCTGTATTGATGAAAACATCAGAAGAGGATATACCGGACAAAAAATTGAAATATTCACTGACAGCCAGGCTCTGCTTAAGGCTATCAGTAATCCTGCAACTAGGTCTAGACTGGTGAAAAACTGCAAAGAATCCCTCAACAGGCTGGCAAGAGACAACAAAGTGTCTCTAATATGGGTGCCGGCACATGAGGGTATTGCAGGTAATGAAATGGCGGACCAGTTAGCTAAAGAAGGCTCTAAAGGAGACTTCATAGGTCCGGAACCGTTTTGTGGAATCACAAAAGATTGCATAAGAGGGGAAATCGGGAACTGGCTAGATAGGGAACACCAATTCAAATGGAGGGTGACACGAGGGCACCTTCATACAAAGAGTTTACTGAACAAGGTAGACAAGGAACTCTCAACCAGGCTACTGAAACTGGGTAAGAGACATTTGAAGACAGTTACCGACCTGGTGACTGGACACTGCACCTTGAGGAAACATCTGTACAATATGGGCAAAGTTAGTGAACCTATGTGCAGAAAATGTGAACTTGATGATGAAACACCTACTCACATACTCTGCTTCTGCGAGGACTTACAAGAACTTAGACGGAAGCACTTTGGAGAGGAAGTTATACAACCATCACAACTACTGAAAATCCCTCCAGTCAAACTAGTGACCTTTATAGAAGACACGAAGCTACTGGAATGGAAGTAGATAACATGGGATATGGTACAAAGATTCAGATCAAGTGCCTGGGCTGATGAGCACAACCCAATTTATGAATGAATGAATCAATGAATGAGTGTCACAAAATTGACAATAAACATTGCCGCAAGAAAGTGGATGGCGCAGAAATATCTAGAATGCTGGGAGATCTCAATACAATGTCAGGTGAGGTAGAGACTCTGTAAACTTAATAGTACGCTAAGCTAATTCAGTCAACTATAGAAGGAAACTGCAGAACACAATCTATGCCAGCGCGACTGCCTGATGAATGTATGGGTTCTTATAGGTGAAGAGAAGCCACCACATGAAAGGTTCAGTCTCGAGGCTGATAGGCTACTTAAAAAGAGTTGGACTGGAGAATGTAATCTAGATCCAGAGGACCACAATACAGCTGAAAGGAATGGAAAATTAGCCACTTCATCCAATCTAATCTAATCTCTACTGTTAATATTTAACGACCGGGAATTCGAAAATTTCTTTGATTTAATTGGATAATTTGAAATTAAAAATGTTTATTATTTTAGGTGATAATAACTGAAAAGTATTATGTTTAGAAAACAAATTTTGTAGTAAAAACTGGAATTTATCTGCCAAAGATTCTACGAAGGAAATACAAAGTAAGAAACTTTCTTAGATAGATATTTTAATGCCACTAAAATGTGCTACTTAATTTTTCTTTTATATCAAGTAAAGGAAATACTATCTATAACTTGAGACACCAGGTATGTAGTATTAAATTGTTCACTTCGAATACAATAATACCGCCATTACTCCCACATAACCCGTCTCTAAGCCGTCTTCCTTACACAGTTGCATCTGAAACTCATAAATCTAGTCCGAAACATTCAATAGTGACCATGTGCGAAGTGTAAGGTTTTAACATTATTCCAACGAAACTTCTTAAACCCTGTCCTTCCGAATGTCATTGTTCACTAATGGTCAGCTACTGTTACCCAGTATTATGTATCTTTTCTAAAAAGTTTTTTTTTCAACCCCTAGCCCATTTATTACCTCTTTGCTTGACATTAATGTCAATTTCGTCTGTAACAGTTGTCCTTTTATTGAATTCTGAACTAGAGCATACAGAATGTATTTATTTAAGTAAATGCCGTTAATGATGTCCGTCATGTTAACTATTGTTGACTTAAGCAGCGTGGCTGACTTAAATTAATGAATTTTTGGTGGTACTATCTATAACTTTCAAAATTGACAATAAAACTATCTGATTATCTTCAAAAAGGACGACAAAAACTCAAGGGGCTTTCAAACGTCTATAGTAGCAGTAGTTGAAAATTTAGATAATAGACAGTAAGTATTTTTAATCCATATTCGTTTTTAAATTAGAAGGCACATTTCTGAATCTGATAAAAAGTTCCATAAAAATTAATAAAATCAAACATTTGTAGAAACTCATAAACTGACAAAAAATGGTTATATTTTCGATCAACTAATAGTGTTTTGGTTGTCTACTTCCAGTCTAAATATGTTGTCATGGCAAGGCTGCGATTTTTCGTCAAAATTAAGAAATAATCTAAGCTATATAGTGGAAGTCGGGTGATGTATTTTAGTGATTCGCACGAGACTCTCGTTTTCGAGACGATACTCGGACCAGACGAGACGAGACTTTTGTTGGTCTCGTGGTCTCGTCTCGTGCATGAGGTATCGCGTCTCGCGCGAGAGTCTCGCAGGTGAATATTTCTGAATGAACATCAATTTATTTTGATAAAAATTTATAAGCATAACACCAAGAATTGCTTTTAAAAGCCTCTGCCGGCATTATCGGTTGACGGTAATCACTTTGTCTTTCTGAAGCGCGCCGCCGCCGCCGTCTTTGAACCCTAAATAAATAAAGATTATTATTGAAAATAAAAGTTTAAATTTCTTCCCAGTTTAGTTATTCGTTGTTCGTTGTGGATAGTGGTAGTTGTTCAAATACATGTTATTTTTCAACAATTGTAATTTTCTCTTCCGACTCTTATATTAAAGCAAGTATTTAAGAATTCCTTATTGCACAGAAACAATAAGATTATGAATGATGAGATTTCGATACTTTTACGAGACTCTCGTACGAGAAACGAGACGAGACGAGACTGGAGGCTGCGAGACGAGACTTGAGACGAGACTTATCATTGCATCGGCGAGACGAGACAAGACTTTGTGAAAATCTCGTCTCGTTGGTCTCGTGCGAACCACTAATGTATTTGTAGGTTAGAAAAGTATCACAACTTTTATATTAAAACCAAATCGAAGTGGAAATCTTTATTACATGTTCTAATATCGCGATTATCTAACATTACGAAAAACCGAACAAAATATTTCTTATATCACATTAGCTTAAATCAGATTTGATGAGATCTATTATGGTCTGAATCTAGATTACATTCTCCAACCTGACTCTCTTTATGTAGCCAATCAGACGCGAGATTAAACCTTTCATGTAATTTCTTGCTGGTGGCTTCTCATCGCCTGGTACAGTTTTTTGTACATTCTCCAGGCAGTCGCACTGGCATAGGATGTGTTCTGCAGTTTCCTCCTCTGGATGCCAGAATCTGCACATGACCATCTGTCAATCTCCTATCATTCTGAAGATTTCTATGCCACCCACTTTCTTGTGACCATGTTTATTGTCGATTTTGCGACGCCGCAGAAGGATTCCGGTCCAATTAATGGCACTGATGAGTTTTGTCTGGCCATTTCATCCGCCTTTTCCTTGCCCTTATGATCCGCGTTACCTGGTATCCAGGCTACCGCCGAACTTGTCTCCGGGTGTGTTTTTGGCAATCCCGTTCTAGGTTAGAATTGACCTATATGGAATCGAGTGCGAGGTCAAATTGGCAACTGAACGATATGTTCTTCGCTGCCTTTTAATTTCCTTCACGCTGTGGTGAGTTTGGAAAGTCGTGACGTCCTTGGATAGGCTTATTGGAATCTATCCTCTGTTTCAGCCCTGCAATTGTGGCTCATATAAATACCTCTTTCTTGGAGCCGTCCAGTTTACCTCAACCTGTATGGGTGCACATTTCTTCCAGTCTTCCCTACCTGGTATGGGTATTTGGAACTTATTATTAAAGCTACATCACGTGGCCGTTGCGTCAATGGGTTGCCCGATTAAGTCATTCGCTTTTAGCTTCTCGATAGTCAGCAATGTACGTTTGGCTTATGTGTTGTTGACTTTGCAATAGTCTGTGTTCGTTAAGGCCGCTTGAAATGGTGCAATACAACGTGCAATGCACGGTACCATCACAGGAGCCATGAGAACAACACCAACCGCGGCAATGGAATTAATTACTGGTCTGACGCCTCTGGACTTGAACGTCAAAGAGGTTGCGTTAATGGCCATGTTACGATTGCGTACGGCTGGTGTAAACCCCGAAGTAGGTGTGGGTCAATTGAGGCTAAGCCTATGGCGAGAAGCGCTTACTGCAGGCGGCCAATGATGCAATTGAACCCAAGTTTGTGTTTAATAAACCCTACAAAATACAAATAAAACAGAACACAGAGTCAGATGCTGCAAATGCAATACGCATTTATACAGACGGCTCAAAAACCAAAGAAGGCTCAGGATGTGGAGTTTACTCCAGATCACTTAGCCTAAGAATTAACTGGGGAATGCGTTGTTCAAACAGAACTGGCTGGTATCTCAATTGCCACAAAAGAACTAACCAGAAAAGGAATTTCTGGCAAAACCATAACAATCTGCACTGACTGCAGACAAGCCCTATTAGCCTTGAACAGACGACGTGTTACATCATGTCTAGTATTAGAGTGCCAGCAAGATTTAGCTAACGCCTCGGTAGATAACAATATTATCCTGAGATGGCTTAAAGGGCACGACACGAGTAAAGGTAATCGCATTGCCGATTATTTAGCCAGGGAAGCGGCTGGACTAAAAGTTTTAGGACCCAGTGACACCTACGGCCTGACGACTTCGACAATTGCGGAACTAGCCAAGCGTTACGCCCATGCTCAATCCCTAAAGAGGTGGGATGGAATCAAAGGATGCAGTCTTGCCAGGATCACCTTGGGTGACCCTGGGAAGCTGGCGCCGAAGAAATATTTGGCGATGACCAGGAAAAACCTACGCTTAATAGTAGGATTTCTGACTGGCCACTGTCAACTAAGGAAACACCTCCATACTATGGGGCTAGTGGACACACCTCTATGCAGAATGTGTTAACAAGAAGATGAAACTGTCAGGCATGTCTTACGTGAGTTCCCGGAGTTATCGTCAATAAGAGAGTGTGTGTTCGGTGAGTCTTGGCCTACACCTGCCGATATAAAGGAGATGTCTCCTGGTGACCTGTCCACCTTCCTGAAAAGGACGGGATGGACGATGATCTAGGAGGACAACTCCTCGGGAGGATGTACAATGGGTCACATGTGGCCTAAGTGCTGTGTGCCTAATCTCACCCTCCCCCCTTTACAGATACAGAACGTGCAATGCAATGCAAGACGCAAGTTTTCTTGATCGAAAGCATGCGCATTTTAGACCCATCTGATCAGTTTCTGCAATGCCATTTTATCGGTTTGGTGCCATTTCTATTGCATGTGAGGCGCAATTCTAGGGAAAAATCTAGTTTCTTTTGTGTTATCAACCAACTAACTGTTTCCAATCAAATGATACATATCATCTGATATCTGATTGCTGATTGTGGTGACTGACGTTGTGTCATTTGTCATTATGTTTGAATTAATTATTTTTTGAGGTTATTATACACTTTTTTCTTTCTACTATTGGTTGGGTTGGCAGCAATGCTGCAATGGTAAGAGAATTGCATGATGTCAAACAGCATGCAAGTTTCATCATTTGCAATATACTGACCTTGTAACAAATTGCCGCAATTTCTTGCATGTTGTATTGCACCTTGTCAAGCGGCCTTCGCTTCGCATTGTATAAAAATGTGTAGTGGAGGAAGATTCAGCAAGATCTCCATCGGACTTGTGGGAGTGGTTTTTACTTATATCACTCTGAGTATAACCGACAACTGTTTCATTGAACAAGTAGGTATGGAGGATTGAAAAATATTGTGGAGTAGATAGGTGTTATTTAGGAGCTGAAATGTCTTCATATTATTATCCAGAAAACTGTTGGAACCTCCGAACTCTATAAAAGTAACACCTAAAATGGCCTAAATGCCAGATTAGAGTCCAAATTTTGTCATAGCGTATATTTCAATGTGATAATCATCCAAAGAACTTAATTATATCTGTTGCAGCTATCCTTGTTTTTGCATGAAATTATCTGTTAATCTATAGGATAAGTTTTAAAAACTGTTAATAATACATATATTGACAGAATTCTATGATATGTAGATCAAAACAAAACAAAACTAAAATAAATAGTGGACTAAATTCAGTAAGATAAATATCAGCTCAATCTACAAAATATTCATTAATGTTGATTTTCTTATAATTCATATTGAATTAAGTAATATAATGTTCATAATACGGTTAAAGCTCTTTCCAAAAATGTATCAAGTTTTTGTTATGCAACGTCTCTGTTGGATGCTTCATTCATTCCGCCGATCCGTAGGGGTGGAAACGCAAAGGGGGTAAAATACAGAACAGCAGATGCGGGCACAACCCGGATATAATATTCATAAACTACCAGGAAAGTGGAATTTGAATTGGACGGGTCGGTACCATTTGAAAACACTTCAAAAATTGACTGATTTCTAGGGGTGTTAAAGCGTATAAAAGTGTGCACTATTTAAGTTATGTTATGTAGAAAACAACTTTTAAATGGCGAATATACAAAATATGTTTGTTATATTTTGTTTTTTGCATATATTTACAAATTCGTGAAAATGGTAAATACATCTGACGTTTTGAAAGCGCAACATATCAACTACCATACATACAGCAAGTCTAGTAAATTAAACCAGCAAAAAAGTCAACCATAAGTGCGGATATTACTTTATAATTTGTAATAATGCAAACACTGACGAAGGTACTGTTACGAAGTCACCAACTCAAAGCCCTGTCACTCAACCATAAATTTTGGCGAATGCGTGTTTTTCGAGAACATTCTAGGACGATCGTTTTGCTCACGCATATGACCATCGTGGGAAATTCATGAATTCTCCAGAATTGGTAAATACTATATATACGCGAGTGAGTTGAAATTAAGTAAAAAGATAGTTAACGGACAGTAAAGAGTTAGTTCACAGACAGTTTACAGAAGTTATTAGTAATCGCACAGCCAATGAAATAGTGACGATAAATAGTGTAATATTCAAGTGGTAAAAATAAATTAGAATTATTGTATCGAGTGTAAATAAATTAGTAGACATTAAGTAAAGTGTGTATATAAACTAAGTTTAATACAGTGTGTGTTCCTGTAAATAAATCAATAGTAATTAGCCATAGTAGTGTGTATAATTTTATCCCATACGTGAAAACTATTTAAATAAATAAGAGAAACATTACGGTTCTATTAATGAGTATTGATCATTTTAAATATTGCACTATAGGAATTTATTAGAATTACCAAAAATAAACTTAATGGGATTGTTTTTCGACATAAAAGGTAAATTCTGAAACGAAATCATATTACTCCCAAAGATTAAGATAAATTCTAAAATGAAATCATAGTACCTACCTAGTTACTTCAAGATAATAAAAAATTCAATTGAATCCAAATTACAAAATGAATAAAAAATATATCAAAATTGAAGCATACCTATGCTCAAAAATTCCTCCTTGGGCGAGGCAATACTCTAATCCAGAGCTGTCCTACTGGTAAACTTTACATCAAATTTGCCCGCTGGCCGGTAGAAAAGTGTATTAATGTCTCGGATCCATTAAAGACCTCGAAGCTTCGCTTCTCGGTCTTTAATGGACTTCGACAATAATACCTCACTTTTCTACCTTGGCGCATAATTACTATTCTTTGATATCAATTGTATAGTTATTATTATTCTCTCGAAAAAAAAAACTGATTCAAATATGTTTGTTGAAATACACTTTCTATGAAGAAAACTGATATAAATGTGAAAAACATTTGCTTGTGGATATTGATATTGACTATAAATTCACCGAAGACTATTTTTGGTTTCACAAAAAATATTTATTACCGATGTTTCGAATTATTCCTATTAAAATATATGAAAACAGGTGTTTCTTCTAGTGCTTATCCTAAGCTTTCTTTTTCAGCCTTTCACCCAGAATGTGCCAAATGAATTCCTGTTTTGAATGTAGAACACATGTGAGTTTGTTTACGTTGAAGGTCAAATGGATGTAGGAAACTCTTTGACCAGGGTCGTGACACAGGATGTGACGTCAAGGGTGAGATCAACCACCGGGCGAAATTCAGGAAGCTGAGAACTGAATTTTTAGTGAAATAATCTACCTATGTACATTGAAAGAAGTGGAAGTGGATGATGTATTCTATTTGTTTCAATAAAAATAGTTGTTTCAGTTTTAAAATTTTTGGAGTTTAACCTCCTTATGAAACGATATTCATATTTAGCCCGCGGTATGAAAATTTTATGAGGAGTAAAATCGAGTATTACTAAAAGTGAGGCGTTACGTTCCTTTGCGTTACGTTACTTTGCGCACCTTTTTATGTCTTCGTAGCCGAGTGGTATAGAGGTTTGGCTGCGAAAATTATAAATTGTAAGCGTAGGGTTCGAATCCGGGACACGGTGATAATTTTATTGTTTATTATATTGTATTGACATTTGTATATGAATATGAATAACCTTCAATAATAATAATGTTTTTATAGTACCAATATTTTCAAAAATTAATAATTCCTTTAATTATGTGATAAAACGTCACTTTTTTAGTTTTGACATACATAATATGGTCTGTATACAACAGCTTGGTTGATATATAATTATGTCTTCGTAGCCGAGTGGTATAGAGGTTTAGAGATTCACCTTCAATATAGTTCCTATTAAACCGTGTCATACTAAAAAGTAAAAAGTGAATTATAGTTAAAAAATATTGTAAATTATATAATAATATTATTGGGGTGAACTCCAGTCGTGCGTCGGAGCTGACACACACAATTTTTTTTCGGGTTGTATGACTATACTTAGATTGTTATTTTTTTCACTACTAGCCTCTAAACTTAACTTTATTGACTTTTGTTGAGGTAGTAAAGTTGTTCATTATTAACCAAGGTAGAAAAATACAGAGCCTACTTGATTATAACTAAATCTCAATCCATTTGACAGAATGTGAGGTTAACTCATGCAAATACAAAAAAGGGCCGTTCGGCAATTAACTCCGAAATGGAGAATGATAGGAGTGGAGCAGAAGCAGATTTCTCGTAGAGTAAAAGGATCATTTGTTACCGAACTCTCAAACTGTCAAACGAGGAACATCTATCAAACGTCAAACCCAAACAAATGTCATTCGGTGTAATATTTTTGTGGTTATATTTTAGTATTTTTATAAAATATGAATAATTATTACTTCGCAAGAGGTGGTACAAACTCTTTTCACACCACTCCACAGTAAACGAACGATTTAAAGACTGCTCCTTTTACTCGTTCTGTAATAACCGAACGGTTTAAAGAAGGGAGGAGTGTACTGAGTCAATGGAGTAGCATTGCCGAACGGCCCTCATAATATGAAAATATTATAAACTGACGTTTGTGTTTTACATTTGACATAAGCATGAATGATTTGATTTTTAAGAAAATTTTGAAATTCATATTCGATTTTTATTAGTTTTAAAAACTAATATTAAAAAAAATAAAATACCAGTAGTGAAAAAAATAAATGCTATATGAGCCACGGTAGAAATAAAGACCGAGAAGCGAAGCTTCGAGGTCTTTAATGGACTTCGACAATAATAACTCACTTTATTCTACCTTGGCGCATAATTACTATTATACTTTTGAAGTGTATTCTAGGATATGAAAATAAATTATTACATATAAATCTATGTGAAAAATGAAAGTGCGGTAAACACAATATAGTGGAATTATCATGGGAGTTGCATAACGTACGATTGAATAATTTGTGTTATGTTTATTATTAGTAGCTGAATATACTCGTACATGGAAATTGAGAATGAAAGTGGAAAAATACATAAAAGGAAACATTTTTCATAAAAATGAAAGAATAATCTCGTGATATTTTTTGTATTCTGAATGATGAATGTCTGATACGTCTCTGTTGAATATACATGCATCCGTGCTTTATACTTCATCCCACATATATTTGGGGTTGACTCTGATTTGAATGCAATTTGGATAAAAATGTTATATTTTAGGAATTTAAAGGTTTATTGTGCTTTCGTATGCAGAATAAATGCAGCTGTCGCAACTACTCCCTTAGAGAGAAGGGTAGTATTTGCATTTTAAACGTTTTTATTCGTTTCACAGACGTTTTCTTTTCACATACCACACAGTAACTTAATAGATGATTTTTACTTCTTTCCATTTCACTTCTTGACAAAGGGTTTTCATACTCGAAATATATATTAATAGACTTAATCTGAGAATTAATGCTTTTAAGAAAAGGAACATTAAAATATTTTTCCAGTAATACAGGAACATATCTTTTCACCAAAAAAAGGAAAAACAGGAAAAACCTCTGCCACTGTTTCAAAACAATGTCATATATAGTCAGTCATTGTTGTTAAGAATAAGTTGTTTTCACTCGGCAGTGGCAGCAACCAACTGATAAGCATAAATCAGAAGTTTCCTTCTTATTACAAGCATAGTTAAACTCTTAGAACTCACAGAAGAAACAAGATTTTTTTGCTAAGTCGAGCACTGCAACATTTAATTTGATACATTCAACGACCACACTAATCTTATTCTATCCACTACCACTACCAGTGAAGAATTCATATTTTTGGATACTGTCAGAAAGAGCAAAGATGATGATTTAGTGGAGTCCATTCACAGCATGAACTGTGTAGAACTGGATCAGAGAGCAACATAAAAATGATTGGGTAAACATACCAAGACCAACCATGGGAAAACTTTCATAAAAGAACCATGCCTAAAACGGACAGTGGAACTACTCACACTGTGTATAAATCAGCTGAGAACTATAATAGGTTTCATGTCTGGTCATGCACCTGTGAAGGAGCAGTTGCCGAAATTAAAACTATACAACAGAGATATTAAATGCAAATATACACTGTGTTCATTTGAAAAGGACCCACCCTTAATTCTTCAAAAATGGGACATATTAGAAAGAAATGCCGAAACACGTCAACTTTTAACTTGAGGCGCTAATGTCATAAACGTCAGATTCTCCCTACTGGAGACACCCCTTACATTTTTTCAAATGGCATTAGGTATCAAGTCACACCTCATTTAAAAGGTCTGGTAAATTTCTATTCAATCATTTTATTTTGCCTTTGATACCAGCCTTCAATTGTTATTTAATCGTTGTTTAAAATTGGCTCTCTTTCAACTTTTCGTATGCTCCCGTATTGTGTTATGATAGAAAGACTATTTAAAGAATAAAAAATTTACAAATAGTAAAAAGACAACTGTTAACAAGGAAAAACTGCTATTTAATCATGCGTGCAAAGTGACCACCGTTAACATTCAGGCAATAAAAGAGCCAATTTTAAACAACGATTAATTAACAATTGAAGGCTGGTATCAAAGGCAAAACAAAATGATTGAATAGAGATTTACCAGACCTTTTAAATGAGGTGTGACTTGATACCTAATGCCATTTGAAAAAATGTAAGGGGTGTCTCCAGTAGGGAGGGGGTGAATCTGACGTTTATGACATTAGCGCCAAAAAGTGTCCCCCTCAAGTAAAAAGTTGACGTGTTTCGGCATTTCCTTCTAATATGTCCCATTTTTGAAATATTAAGGGTGGGTCCTTTTCAAATGATCACAGTGTATATAGCAAACACCCAGCTAAGAATATGTACAAACTGGAGCAGCGGACAAAGGTGCTGGACTGGGTGCTATGAAAAAGCACGAGCGCGAAAATACAATAAGCCATTCGGCTGCAGTGTTATCGGAGACTTTGTCAGACGGGCTAAGTCACGAGAAGAAAATGTCTGGCAGTTATGAAATCTGTGAAATATTAATATTAATATCTATGGAAGGTCCTACCAGTGGACACCTGCAAAATTTCAGGAAGAGCTGGAGATTTAAATTTTTCACATTGTAAAGAAGGAAATTGTCGACCTGCTTGATGTCATAATTCTCGCCAACAGTAACGTCATGTTGGCGTCTACTATCGGCGATAATTTCACGATAAAAGAGACTCACTAAGTCATATTATATGCTATGTTCACATTGTGCTACTTCTGCTGCTACTAGCGTTGAGGTATTTACTCCGTTTTCATGCAATTTACCTCAGTTCGCATTCAAATTCACGCAATGAGAATGTAGAAGTTCTTACAGATAACTATGCTAGAGCCTTAAACTAAAAGAGTGAGTGTTGAAATATGATTATTTTTTGTGTAATTCCTATGTAGTAGTTTCTAAACACTAGGCTTCAGTTTAGGTGAGTGTCCCTCTTGTATCCAGTAGTAAGTATGTGAATGGAGGTTCCTTCTTCCTTCTTCCTTCTTCCTTCTTCCTTCTTCCTTCTTCCTTCTTCCTTCTTCCTTCTTCCTTCTTCCTTCTTCCTTCTTCCTTCTTCCTTCTTCCTTCTTCCTTCTTCCTTCTTCCTTCTTCCTTCTTCCTTCTTCCTTCTTCCTTCTTCCTTCTTCCTTCTTCCTTCTTCCTTCTTCCTTCTTCCTTCTTCCTTCTTCCTTCTTCCTCCTTCCTTCTTCCTTCTTCCTTCTTCCTTCTTCCTTCTTCCTTCTTCCTTCTTCCTTCTTCCTTCTTCCTTCTTCCTTCTTCCTTCTTCCTTCTTCCTTCTTCCTTCTTCCTTCTTCCTTCTTCCTTCTTCCTTCTTCCTTCTTCCTTCTTCCTTCTTCCTTCTTCCTTCTTCCTTCTTCCTTCTTCCTTCTTCCTTCTTCCTTCTTCCTTCTTCCTTCTTCCTTCTTCCTTCTTCCTTCTTCCTTCCTCCTTCTTCCTTCTTCCTTCTTCCTTCTTCCTTCTTCCTTCTTCCTTCTTCCTTCTTCCTTCTTCCTTCTTCCTTCTTCCTTCTTCCTCCTTCCTCCTTCCTCCTTCCTCCTTCCTCCTTCCTCCTTCCTCCTTCCTCCTTCCTCCTTCCTCCTTCCTCCTTCCTCCTTCCCCCTTCCTGTAACGTTAATTTCGTTCACTTTACTTCCCTCTATTGAATTAATAAATTATCGTATGGGCGGCGAATAGCCAGTCCTTTCTCATACCCAACACCGAGAAATGTTTCAAGGCTGAATAAATTTACTGTGGACGACAGTCGAAATCAACGTTTCTATGCGTGCCGATCGAGGTCCGTCTGTCGGGAAAATAGTCACTTCAATTTTGAGATTCCCACTTCGACCTCGTGTCTCTTCTTCTACCAATTATAAATGTAAATTCCTTTCCTGGTCAAAGCGTATGAGCGTGACACGAACATGAGACGTAAGTCTGTTGTCTTTCACATGATTTCGTCTATTTAAACAAGTGGCAAAAGGGTTTCATTCTTTCTTTCCTGCGAACATATGCTATTGAAGCCTTTCTGGCTTATCTTATCTTATCTCTAAGAAGTGCATTCATTTGAGTGGTAAGTCATTTCGCTTAAATGTATAACTAACTCTCCTTTCTTAATAGTTTCTACCTTCATATCTTTATTATGTAGCAATGTCGTTCCAGTGCCAGGAATATATATCGATATGAATTTGTTTTTTTTTTGTTCTTTCAGATGCAGAATCGGTTATTCGATTTTATCGTTTTTCATTTGCTTTCTTTGAGTATTTCTTTTATCTAAAAATACAGGATGAATGAACCACGTAGTCAAATAATTTTCTTTAATATCAAATATTATCTGTACTGTAATATCATACTTCAGACATCCTGGATTTTGTTAAATTGGTTAAATTTGTTCCTGATACTGTATTTGTTCCCCAGCACTTTATCTGGGATACTTATCTGGTACCAGAAAGCTACCTCCACTTTATCTGGGACTGGAAATCTATCTACAACTTTATCTACAAGTTTCTCTACAAACTTTATCTACAAGTTTTTCTACAACTTTATCTACAAGTTTCTCTACAACTTTATCTACAAGTTTCTCTACAAGTTTATCTACAACTTATCTACAACGTTATCTACAACGTTATCTACAACGTTATCTACAACGTTATCTACAACGTTATCTACAACTTCACCAGGAACAAGATGAACTAAAGAAAGAACAGGAAAGTACAATATTTCTGGAATTGCTCTCCAACACAACATATGTCGTCATACATCGTGAATAACTAGTCAATTTTTTTTTTATTTCATTTTTTTTTAGTCAATATACAACTTATAAATTTAATAACGTTGTTCATATAGTTTTTTTTCCCTTCCAATCTTCCAGGATTTGTCGCTATAATGCGGATGTGAATAACAAATAAGCTAGTATTATTCAGAGTGGCGCCCACTTACCTTTCTTAATTTTCATAATTTACCTTTATTTCACCTTAAATAAATTTCAAGTAGGATTACCCGAGAACCGGTAAGACTACTCTCTGAATTTATTGTACTAGTTTGGTCTCAGAATCTACACCTGAGGTGCTCTCTAAACTGAGTAGCCGTAGCAAATTGTCGCCCAACCTTGTTGGAGGCGTTGCAAAGTGGCATTACCTTATCATTACGTAACAAATTCCTCTTCCGCCTTCCTCCTTCCTTCTTCCTTCTTCCTTCTTCCTTCTTCCTTCTTCCTTCTTCCTTCTTCCTTCTTCCTTCTTCCTTCTTCCTTCTTCCTTCTTCCTTCTTCCTTCTTCCTCTTCCTTCTTCCTTCTTCCTTCTTCCTCCTTCCTTCTTCCTTCTTCCTTCTTCCTTCTTCTTCTTCCTTCTTCCTTCTTCCTTCTTCCTTCTTCCTTCTTCCTTCTTCCTTCTTCCTTCTTCCTTCTTCCTTCTTCCTTCTTCCTTCTTCCTTCTTCCTTCTTCCTTCTTCCTTCTTCCTTCTTCCTTCTTCCTTCTTCCTTCTTCCTTCTTCCTTCTTCCTTCTTCCTTCTTCTCCTTCTTCCTTCTTCCTTCTTCCTTCTTCCTTCTTCCTTCTTCCTTCTTCCTTCTTCCTTCTTCCTTCTTCCTTCTTCCTTCTTCCTTCTTCCTTCTTCCTTCTTCCTTCTTCCTTCTTCCTTCTTCCTTCTTCCTTCTTCCTTCTTCCTTCTTCCTTCTTCCTTCTTCCTTCTTCCTTCTTCCTTCTTCCTTCTTCCTTCTTCCGTCTTCCTTCTTCCCCGTCTTCCTTCTTCCTTCTTCCTTCTTCCTTCTTCCTTCTTCCTTCTTCCTTCTTCCTTCTTCCTTCTTCCTCCTTCCTTCTTCCTTCTTCCTTCTTCCTTCTTCCTTCTTCCTTCTTCCTTCTTCCTTCTTCCTTCTTCCTTCTTCCTTCTTCCTTCTTCCTTCTTCCTTCTTCCTTCTTCCTTCTTCCTTCTTCCTTCTTCCTTCTTCCTTCTTCCTTCTTCCTTCTTCCTTCTTCCTTCTTCCTTCTTCCTTCTTCCTTCTTCCTTCTTCCTTCTTCCTTCTTCCTTCTTCCTTCTTCTTACTCCACTAGTTTGAGCTTTTTGAGGTGTCACAACTTTTACTGGAGTCTTATTCTGGCTTAGGCATTCATTGATCACTTATACAGTAGGCAGAATGTAAACGGGGTATAAGTCTCAGTCAGTCCTAAAATAAGTCATGTGAAAACGTAACCGAAAACTATGACTGTTCCAAAGACAAAAGAATGCATTTATGTTGTTTTATTTTACTTAGTCCATTCTCATGTTAAATTATTTGTACCTTAGTTACCTCGAGCTCTTTATAATTTATTTGTGTTACACAAACTACAGTCTAGAACAGTCAAACTACTTCTAGAAAGAAATTGTTTACATTTTTAAAGAAAAACAGTTGTTAATTAACGAATTTGTTCGTCTCTCTAATTAAATCGATCATCATTAAAAAATATTCAAATAAACATCTAGCTAATTCTTATCAACAACTAATTAATTGAAAATAAGAGTGGAAAAAAGAAAACAGTAATTTAGAGTAGCAAAATTAAAATTAAACATCCAAAACGAATGAGGGTGAGATAAGATGCAGTTAAAAATACATTACCCACACTCTTGTATGGGCCACCCCTGTAACTTTTAAATGGGTTGATAGATTTTGTTAAAAGGTTGTATAAGATTTGAATTTGGCGTGTTAAATATACCTTCTTTTTCTCCTCGTTTTGTTTTTTAAGTGTTTAGTTTATGTGGATTTTGATTATTCAATAATGATTTATTTGGATGAACGTGTTCGAGGATGGTTTGCTTTAAATCAGGGTGTAGTGAATTACGAAGGATTACCTTTAAAATAAGGCTTTATTCTACAGAGAACAACTAACATAAAATTATTGACAACTTTGTAACATAAATGACAATGTCATGAATCCTATCAAAATGGTAATATCATGACATTCTTCCCGCCTTCTTATTTCTCGAGGAAGTCTTCTAAATATTGAGGACGCCTTCGTGTCCTAACTGGCCTATCGATATTCAGTACTGCGTCTTGATTGTGTTGGTCTTGAATGGAGTGGTCTTGAATGAGATGGTCTTGATTTTCTTGAATGCTTTGGTCTTGATTTTGACTGACAGAATTTTCATCGCAATAAGTTAATGACGTGTCTCCTCGATGAGCTAAATGCCTAGTGGAAACTGTCTCTTCTTCTCCATTTTCCAATCGGATATGGACGTATTCCGAGTTGGCTTCTAGGAGTTGGACTTCATCAACTAAAGGTTCGTATTTATTCAAACGGACGAATCTCTTCAATAGCACTGGTCCTGGTGCAGCTAGCCATGTAGGAATCGATGATCCATAAGTTGAGCGCCTCACATAGTTAAACATGCGTTCGTGTGGGGTCGAGTTGATAGCAGTGCATAAAAGAGATCTAATAGAGTGAAGAGAATCCACTAGAACCTGCTCCCACTGGTTGATTTTAAAATCTTGAGATTTTAAAGCCAACTGGATGGTTTGCCATATAATTCCATTAAATCGTTCGCACTGACCATTACCCTGAGGATTATAGGGAGTCGTGCGACTTGAAGCAATACCGTGAGACTCTAAAAATGACTTAAGTTTACGAGACATAAAAGAGGTACCTTGGTCAGAATGAACATATGCCGGAGTGCCAAATATAGAAAATATTTGACGCAAATATTGTAGAGGATGATATGTCGGAACATGGAAATGCGAATCTGAAAAAATCATCAACAACGGTTAGTAAGTACTTATTTCTTGAAGATGAAGGCAAAGGACCTTTAAAATCCAAATTAAGACGTTCAAATAGTGAGGTGGCTTTGATTAACGTTCCTTCATTTTTGTGAAATTTTGGTTTAATTTCAGCACAAACAAGACATGAGGAGGTAATTTGAAGAACGTCTTCCACAGAATAAGGTATATTTTAGCAGCGTATCCAATGGAAAAACCGGGTAATACCAGGGTGACACAAAGAAGAATGTAAATCAAATAATTTCTTTTTATCAGCCGATGACATAGTTGCAGAAGTAATACGGGAAAATGCATCAGCTACCGTGTTTTGACTTCCTGGCCTGTAAACGATATCATACTTGTAGCATGACAATTCCAAACGCCAACGTTGAATTTTCTCATTTTTGATTTTTGACGAAGACTTGTTGTTAAACATAAATGCCACTGACTTTTGATCCGTAATGAGCTGAAAATGTCTGCCAATTAAAAAATGTCGCCACTTTTTCAGTGCTTCTACTATTGCGTACGCTTCTTTTTCAACTGACGAATGCTTTTGTTCCTGAGAGGACAAGGTTCTTGAAAAAAATGAGACTGGTCTTCCTGATTGGGATAATTGGGCAGCTGTTGCAAACTCCGAGGCATCGGTTTCAACAGTTAACACAGCGTCGTCATCAATTGAAGAAATCGAAGAGTTGGCTATGTCTTGTTTGAGCTGTCTAAATGCCGAAATTGCTTTCTCAGACAATGGAAAACTTGTGCTGTGTGCTAGCGGCTGATTTTTTTTCGGAAAATTTAGGAACCCATTTAGAGTAGTGTGCAAACATTCCTAGAATTCTTCGAAGAGAAGCTGTAGTATCAGGTACTGGTAAATTCAGGAGAGGCTTAAGTCGTTCTGGGTCCGGCTTCATAGTTTTGTTGCATATTAAATACCCAAGAATGCAAATCGATTTGAGGGAAAATCTTGACTTTGTTTCATTAATTGTTAAACGGTACTTCTTAATGACATCTAAAATTTTTGTTCTTCTTGTGAGTTACCGCAAACAGTGACGTCATCCACATAAGTATAGACGCTTTTAAGATTTTCTTTCTTGATGATGCTGTCGACGGTTCGTTGGAAACAAGCGACTCCATTGGTAACACCAAACGGAATTCGAGTAAATTGGTACAAGTTTCCACAAGCTTCAAATGCAGTGTAGATCTTTTCTTCATCTTCAATTGGAATTTGGTAATAGGCACTACGGAGATCAATTGTACTAAAAACGGAATATTTCGAAATTTGGTTTACTATGTCTTCTATCCGTGGCAATGGGTATGCATCCAATAATGTATATTTATTTATGGTTTGAGAATAGTCAATACACATACGTTTCTTGTGGTTTTCACTTGAAGTTACCAGAGGTTGAGCTCGCCAGGGGGAGATACTGAGTTATATGATCTTTTCTTTTTAGAAGATGTTTGATTTCTTGTTCAATAAAGTTGAGGTCTGAAGTTGTAAATCGACGTGATTTTATTGCGATTGGTTTGCAATTAAACGTTAAATTTGAAAATAAACTGAATGGTTCAACATTTGCTACTGCTAAATTGCATATTGATAGGGTAGATTTGTCACCTCCAAAGAGAATTTCGAGTCGGGAATGTTGCTTCAGAATATCCTGACCAATGATTGCTTCAGTGCAGAGTTCACCAAGGACTAAAAGCTTTACATTTGAATAAATGTTATCCAAAATTTGTAGGCGTACAATACAATATCCAAGAACTTACGACGTGAAAGATGTTGAAGCCATTTTAACATTAATTCTTGATGGAATGACACAAATATTTCTACTGGCAACAATTTTACTTGAAATATAGCTATCAGAACTCCCTGTATCGACTAGTGCATCTGTGATTATGTTGTTTATTTTAATTTGAATAATAGATTTGGATAAACAACTAGGAGAAACAGCAGAAATCGTAGTCAGAATAGTAGCAGATGTTTTCTGAGTTCTTCTGGTGTTACTTGATCTACACACAGTTGAAAAATGACCTCTTTTATTGCAGGAATGGCAAATTGCATTTTTAGCAGGACAGTGTTCGCGCAGGTGTCTATCTCTGCCACAAAAGAAACATTTCTGAAAAGATGCAGCAGCTGCTGCTAACGGCCTGGTTGATGAATTTTCAGAGTCTTGTGACGGTTTTGCGTTTTGTAAAACGGCAACACTTGAATCAAAAGTTGATGAATATGATTCAGCATGTTGCTTGGCTATTTCTAACGCTCTCGCAGTATCAAACGCTTGAGTTAAGCTCAAAAAAGAGTGCTTTAGAAGCCGCTGTCTAATTTGTAGTGAACTTAAACCACTGATAAACGAGTCTCGAATGAAATCATCTCTATTCTGTTCGGCCGTAACAGCTTTAAAGTTGCAGTCTTTGCTCATTTGCTTCAAAATTTGTAAATATTGGTCAATTGACTCACCTACTAACTGTCTTCTTGATGAGAGAGAATGTCGAGAAAATATTTCATTTTTGGGCTTACGTAGAGGCTTTCAAGGATTTTTATGGCATCTTCATACGTTGTACTCTCACTAATGGACTCAAAAACGACTGGACTCACGTAGTTTATTAGTAGATTCGGCTTCTTCTTATTGTCCTTCGCATCTGCCGCTTCCAGAAAATTCACGAACGATCTGTACCAATGATTCCAAAGTTGACCTGCGTTTCTAAGTGTAACATCTATATCTAATCGTTTGGGGCGAAGTAGCTTATCCATTTTATAGAATTCTCTGTAGAATAAATTGTAGTGAATTACGAAGGATTACCTTTAAAATAAGGCTTTATTCTACAGAGAACAACTAACATAAAATTATTGACAACTTTGTAACATAACTGACAATGTCATGAATCCTATCAAAATGGTAATATCATGACACAGGGATTCCAAACCATTTTGGGCCAGAGACTCCTTTTCCGAAATGAGCTGATACCTCAGACCCCCCATATCGAAATTACTTTAAAAATCCTATTTCTAGTTTTTTTCCTATTGAGACAAAATACTTACCAATTTAAAAGTTTGCGGTTGGTTAGGTAAGTAAACTTGACATCATTTTCTCATCAAAATTTAACAAAATAAATAGATATAACATTCAGATCAACTGTATTAATACAAATTACGTAAAAATACAAGGTAATTATTATTTGAAAAAAACATTAAAATCGCAAAGTGGAGAACCAAAACAATAAAAAATTCAGTGTTATGCATGAACCTGGTGAGTTTCTACCAATCTAGCTAAATCTGGTTCAATATTTGTGAGTTGCAGCCTTTAATCTCCGCGTTCGTTCATTTTCAAACGGTTTCTTTGTTTTGTCAAAATGTTTGTAACCACACTGACTTGGTGACTTGGTATGATGGTATGAAAAAGCGTTAAGGTATTTTCCAGCAAGTTCCACCATGCAGGATACTGTGTTTCAATGTTGCGCTGCAACCAGAACTTCTGATAGCCTTGGTTGAACTTCTGCTTAAGTTCTGTGCTGATGGTGATCAACTTTCAATTAATAGGGGTGGATTTTTAGACCTCGTCGACCCCCAAAATAAGTTTTCGTTCATGTCGACCCCTGGGAAACCGATTTCGTCCCCAATGGGTCGATATCGATTACTTTGGGAATCCCTGCAATAAGTAAGTAAGCCTTTCCAGCTTTCCAACTTTTCTGTTTCTGTTTTATTGGTTTCGTTCAGTTTAAAAACTGGGGGCGTCAAGTTTAATATTAATTGCACTCCCCGGTCATATCGTACAAGATGGTTTAATTGGTGTCGAATTCCATCCCTTGAGGTGAAGTGCTCTGGTCCGGAGTTTTTATAATTACAACAATTTCATATTTGTATTTCTATAAATAACAAGAAAAGTGGCAGACCAAGAAAAACGTGGGACAAAGTAATAAGAGATATACTAAATAAAAGAGATATAAGCTGGAAACAAGCAGCGGTATTGGAACAAAACAGAAGAGAATGGAAGAAATTCATACATAAATAATTGCACCATACCCTCCACCATCAAATGGTAGAAGGTTTTACTGAATATTTCTATAAATTACTATTTCAATGTTTTGTTGATTTTTTTCTTATCGTATGTGGGGGTAATTTGCTCTTCAACAATTTTCAGTAGTGAATTTATTTTCTCATGTTTTGAATATTTAAAAGCTAGTGATTTCGTATTTAATATCATTTGTTCACCCCATCTCAGTGAACATTTCGATGATAAGAAAATAATAAGGAAAGTCAATATTCCAGTTATTATGACAGTCCCTAAAAAAATATAAATAAATCAAGAATAAAAAAATACCCCACTTTCCAACAATGTCCATTATTACGCAAACCAAAATCTCAAAAGTTGAAGTCTAATATCATACAAGAAAATATTCTACGCCAGTCTTGCTTCCAAAATAAAATTCAATTTAACCTTTACTGTCAACACTAATCCTAAGTGAAAAAGCCGAGTGAGTTTGGTTACCAATAAAATGTCAGATCTTATTAAACAATAATAAAAAGTTTAAGTAAATATGAATAAAGGTTCAGCCAAATACCTTTACGCTAGGACAAATATCATGTATGGTATAAGAAACATTCCCAATAAGGTGTTAAGCCGATATCCAGATTTTGGTATTTTATTAAAGTATATTGGTACTACTTTGCAAGAATTAATTTGAAAAGTTTTCAAAGCGAATATTTTAGGAGAAAACTGGAAATAAAGAATTCCTAAATGTTTGCAACTTTCTCTACAAATACGTCATATAACTAAGGATGAAGTTAGCAACTTTCTGATTAGATGTTTTATGAATTAATAGCCAGTTGCAAAAAGGTCATTCGAATTATATATATGACTGTTTTGTTTTTGTTTACAGTTTATACGAGCTTGACAATTTAATATTATAATAAAATAACAGCATTGAGTTAATATTTTTTTTCGTTGACCGTTTATTAATTTCGATATTAATGAATTATTTTATTTAAAAAATGATGCGTTAATGGACGTCATTAACGCACTCTTTTTCATTAACGCACTCTTTTTGTGATTTTGACGTTTTGATGACATTTTGATATAGACAATATACCAATATCATTATGGTTATTTTCCAAGTTGTTTGAAGTGATTTTGATGATATTTTGATATAAACAACCAGCTGTAGTCATGAAAATAAAATAAAACATTCTTTTCTAACTCCATAACTGCACATAACTTTTTTCACAATTCGCATTTGATTTTTACGTGAAATTGAACGTATGAATGTATTATGGAGGGTAGAAGGAAGGAGCACCATCTCAATGTATTAAAAAGTGTCCATCGAAAGGAAGCAAATTAAGATGGCGCCATAGTAGCAAGTGGAAGGATTTTAAAAACGGCGCCATGAATTATTAGAGTAAGATACAAAATTAAAAAAGGAAATACTACCTAAATAATTGAGATTTTAAATACTGCATATTTTTCAACTACACAAGTCACGAAAAATACTAAATTTTTCAACCCAGCACACTTCACTCGGTTTATAACCCTACATTCACATCATTTCCATTAGCTACACGAGCGCCATTTCGGTGAATCTTCGAATTATAATTTGCTGTTTACAGGTGGACACTTTTTCAAGTTATCCCTCATACAAGATGGTGCTCCTTCCTTCTACACTCCATAGTTGTAGTTGGTATGGAGTTGACATTATTATCTCCTGATAGTCTTTGTGGAAAAGTGAATTTTTTCACAAAAAAAGAGTTTACGGTCAACGAAAAAATATTGTAATCAACTCAACTCTCTATCGCTCGTTCGTGCTTTAAACATTTTCGTTTATTAATCGCCTTCATTAACAAACTAGTTTATTAAATAACTATTTCAGTTAAGTTTAGTTAGTTTTAACCCTTACTCTGTGGAATTACAAACATACGTGGAACTGGTAATTTTAATATTTACTACCTAGTTAGTTATATTTTTTGTGACACTCAACAAAAAGTTTGTAACTCCTAAGTCATTCAATATAAAAGCAATATAACATAAGCATAACCTATACTTCATCGCGATTTTAAAAAAGAAGACGACAGAATTGTGGTCCTATGTTAACCCTTATGTAGCTAACTTCTCTTTTAGGTAATGTTCGTCACAGCATAAATGGCGAACTATTTAAATCTTCCAAAAGCTGAATTTTCAAATCGACATAAAAACCTTATGAGGATAAAATTGTTAAGAATAATGGATTAGCCAATTTTGTCCACCAGTAACTATTAACATTGAAGAAACAAGGTAGCCATTACAGATATGGACATAGGTTGACATTAGCGAAAATCGATATAAGTTATGTATGTGAAGAATATAAGTTTTTTTATAAATATCTATTTTTTTGCCAGACTGCTAAATTGGAATGATAATTAAAAAAAGCATACTTGATTCAAATAAAAAATTATAAATAATAAAGTTTGTTAAGTGACGGGGATAAAAAAAAATCAAGAAGTTTCAATAAGAACTGTCATTGACTCGAAACTTACTTGGGACCAAGATTTGGGAAAGGTAATAACGAAAGCGGAGACCATAATATTAGTGAGCGGACGCTTCTTTTGGAAAAATGGGGGCTACAATTTGACATGCTGTATTGGCCAGAGAACAAGGTAGTTAAGACCAAAACTCAGCAAGGAATGGCCATGATGAGATTAAGCAAGCTACAAAGATGCACGACGGCAAAAAAATAAATGCTACAGATTTCACAACCATACGATATTTCTTTAATAGTCCATTCGAGATTTCAATTACAGACAGAGAGGAATGACTGACAAAGTACTCATTAGCATTAGATAGGGACCTTCGTGATAGATTTCTTCCAGACGTAGATTTTAAATTCCAGATCCAGTATGCCAAATTCGGAATGTAATCGCATGGAAATTCTTGCCGACTTCTGTTCCGGATTCACTGTCGAAATAGCTTGTCAGTTCCAGTGCAGTACTACACACTTAATTGTTGTTTTTCATTGCCATTGCACAAATTTGGATAAGAAATATTCCAAAGACAGTTTTTAGGCTGAATAATGCCTGACTGGACAATAACAGTCAACATGTTGCATGCGTCATTGTCGCATCACACATACTGCCTAAATGTTGCCACAGTGGAATTCAGCCTAAAGAAATTGTACAAACTGGTGCAGGGGATATAGGAGCTAGACTGGGTGCTATGAAAAAGCACGAGCAAAAATACAATAAGTTACTCTGTCTGTAGTGTTTTCGGAGATTGTGTCAGACGGACTCAATAAAAAAGAAGGTCCATGGGCGTTCTATATTTTCAGAAATATTCGATAGTGGAAAACACAAAACCGGAGCGTTAAATAGGCTCTAAAGCAACTTTTTAGGCAACATGTAGCATGCGGCATTGACGCTTGCTACACAAGTCTTTCCATTGAAGGAACACGGATGCCAGAAGAAACATGTCTATTTGTGTCATGCTACGTGTCGAGTGCTGTTGCCGGCACGCATGCGCTACCTCTCGACAAGATTGAACGTGTCGAACAGTATCGTTACTATCCAACAGCAATCGGATCGACCGACTTGTAGAGTGCACATGGACTGGAATATTTAAAGAACCACAACATTCATTGAAGATTACCATAATTCACCCGCATTGTGGAATATCAAAATCAGTGAATATAAGGACAATAAAATTAAAAGCTCTGCATAGCGCTGAATATCCGAAACAGATACATTAGTGATGGATAACTATCACCCAAAGCCAAATATCTCAATGTCACTAATAACCTCAAACGAGCTGGTATTGCATCACGAAAGCTGGTATCATGCTTTTTTATAGCGGGTGAGATTTTATCAAGCAAGTACTCAAAATCCTCTTCCTCTTCGTGTAAAATTTCATCAGCAAGCAAGCTGTTGTTCAAATTATATTGTGTTTCTTCAATATTAACATATGGTTGTCTTCTCCACCACCGTGGTGACCTTCTTTTTTTCTTACGATTCAAAGCTATCACCAAATATGCAGCTGTCGCGACTTTCCGTACAGTCATGCTGCACCAAACTTGCCTGAATGAATGGAATCGTAGCATAGCGCATGCGATATGGGGAGACAAATTCCGCATGCAACGTTATTGAATTTTGTACCACATAGTCGCACACCTATAATCAGGCAGTACTAGGAAACATGTATCATGCCTCATGTCGTTCAATGTTGCCTCAGTAGTATCCCGCCTTGAAATATCTCTTGTGTAATAGCGCCAATGCCTTTTTTTTTTTTTTTTTTTTTTTTTTTTTTATTCGGTTATTTAACGTTGGTCTATTTCTGCGCAACTTAGACTAATCACCGACGCCGGGAGCACTCTACCCCTAACCGGAAATTTTGCCGAATCCACTAGTGTTCCGCCCAGTGGCAGGGATCTTTATCGAGCCCAATGGACTCGGGAACTCGGTTTTACGTCTCATCCGAAAGACGGAATATCTCCATTATACCTCGTGCTCATTGATATAATGCCTGCGAGCTGTGATATGCTACTGACCCTAGTATAGGGATGGCGATCTAAAATCGATTAATCGATTCCTCGGACCAAATAAATCGATTTTTTAAATCGATATGTTGTACTGAATCGATTCAGTGAATCGATATTTCACCTTTGAAAATCTACATACGATTTTTTCTGGTTTGGTTTTGGGAACTAGGTATAAGCTATATCATCTATTTTCTTAACTTTTTAATGTAACAAATACATTTAGAAAATAAATGTCTTCTTTTATATCTGATCTGATACTTTGATATGGTAATAAAAATAATTGTTATTATCGAATTCCCTGAACTAAAGTATATTTCTTGTATTTCATAAAATGGATTTATATTTACATTGTAAATACAAACTTGAAAAAAATCGATTTTTTAGAAATCGATCTTTTAGACCTCGATTTTTTTATGAATCGATTCATCAGGTTACGATTCGAATCGATTTAAAAATCGATCATTTTTGGAAAGAATCGCCATCCCTACCCTAGTAATCTAAAGTGATACGCTGTAGGCTGTACGGGCTCTACGACGGTGTTTCCCCAGTGGTAACCCATCCAAGGGGGACCGTTCAGTTGGGCCAAAATACCCTCTATAATCCGCTGCTGTAGATATAATCCTATAGGTCTGTTGGGCCAATTTCGGAACAGGTAAAAAATAATACAAATCCACTAAATAGTAATTTATTCCAAAGAAGTAGGTAAAATTTTGTTCGATAAACATTTAATAAAATTAAAACGTGACAAACAGTTACTCTTAAATTTTATAATTGTATCATTAATAAAATCTTGCCTTTTTTGGTATACCTAACCTAACCTAACCTAACCTAACCCATTTGCGGTTCACACATCTCCAACGTATCTTACCGTACTTTAATGTATTTACTTTAGAAAATTTAAATTTATCCCTAACCTATAACTTACAACCTTTCTCACTAAACATTAAATACACTGGGAATGATTCCATCTTAATCAAAGACTGAATTATTGAAAACTGACTCTTAAACTAGAAATATTTATTGTTATCAATTTGTTGAAACACGTACCTATCCTACCTAACATTGCATTAAAAGATTATTAAGGGTGCAGGTAGTTAATCTCCTGATTTCATATTCTAGGCCCAACTGAACGGTAGGATTAGGAAATACCTGATTTTTTGGCCCAACTGACATATTACCCATCCAAGTACTAACCTCGCTCGACCTTGCTTGGTTGTCATTTTCGCATCAGAAGCGTTCCACTACAAAGCTGGGCCGACGCCCCGCCAATGCCTTAAGATTTGAATATTATGTTGGAAGATAAAAATAATTACAATGCTTAGTTTTTCTATATCTAATTTGAAAAATATTTTAAATTATCGATAAGTCTTAATAATTTGTTGTTATAAATAATGACATGTCAATATTTTTTCCAGCTAATTATTTTTTTACGATAAAAAAATTCTTTTGAGAACTTTTACGAAGTTTTAAAGTTTGATGAACACAATTTATATTTTAATTAATTTATTTTGTAAATTAATTAGGAACACACATCGTGAATTTGTAATATTCGTCATTTTAGAAACTTTCGTCACACCGTTTTCTTCTCATCAATTTCTCCCGTCCCATTAAACTTTGCAAATATCATCATGAAACTGATGGAAATAATAAATTAAAAGTTCATTTATAGGCCCCCCCAAATAAGGGTGATAGGGAGGAAAAAACCAATAAATAATTAATTTCGAATCAGCCATCTTGGATATACAACGATCAATCTCAAGGGCAGCAGAAAAGTTATTTCCTCGTTTAACTGGAGACGCGACCCAATGAGGGTTGAAATTAAAAATTTTCTTCTTTACCTAATAGGGGTTATTTATATAAAAATTAAACTCATTTATAATTGTATGGGGAAAGAAACTTTATTAATCACTTTATATTGAAGATATTTATGTTCTTGAAGGAAATCATTATAGGCAGTTTTAAAAAGTTGGGGGCTTGTTATGTTAAAAATTGGCACCGCATGATCTGAATTTAAATCACTGCTTGAACAAATTAATCTTAAATTGTGAATTTTAGATTTTATAAATGTTCCAGAAATGAATAATTTAAACCTACCAAACCATATGGCGATTATGGCCTATCTTTTTTAATCCTCCGCATCTTGCCCCTACAAGACTAATTTCTTAGTTTGCTTCTTATCAAGTGGATAATTAATAAACCCTACAAAAAATTGTATACTGGGTGTTTTATGACTAATTGAAAATATTTCAACTGCAGAATCCTTAGCACAGAACATGAAGATTTGACCTAAATCACTTGGATAAAACGTGTCTCTTGTATGAGTGACAAAATTTTATTCGAAAATTTTAAAATTAAAAGCACAAAAGAGACAAACCTATAGGTAGAAGTGAAAATCCTGTGTCAAGGTATGAAAGAAGAATTTCGATGGTAGTGGATGGGTTTGGAACTAATTCATATGGCGGTTTTTTGAATCTTTAACTTTAAGGATACGCGTAGATGAAATAAAAAATCTTTCGCAAGCGAAATTAATTATAATTTATTAATTTTAAATCTTTTATAAAGTGAAATATATTATTATCTAATATAACTTAATACAAAAGCATACCTACTAAAAACCAATAGAAAAAGAATAAATTTTAAAATAAATCAAATAATTTTTTTTCTGGTTGAGTACCTAAGTACAAAAAGCACAGTTACAGTTTTTGTCTAAAGAACAAAATAAAATATAATGGCAAATGGAAATAATGCTAGAACAGCCACAAATAAAAAATCATTGGACCATATTTTTTGATTTTCTCAAACGTAGGCTCCTTGGGACTAATATGGTTTGTATGGGTATTAGTGTTATAATATAAATATCTTTAGGTAATCATCATTTTTTATTGCAAAACAAATAGTATTTGGATTATGAATACCTAACCTCAAATATGTAAAATAATAAAAATGCAATTTTTTCAATTTATCTATGATAATGAATCCTGTGATAGGAAGGCTAAAACGAATAAAGTAACAAGTAATATAAAAACACACAAACGATTTTAAATGAAAATAAAAAAATTAAAAATGTCAATGACGAACGACATGTAACATGATTTTAACATCTTTTCTTCTTTTCGGGTTAAAGGCGTTAGCTGCAAGGCCTATTTCGACAACTCAATTGCAACTAGCGCTTCAGGTGGATGAGTTTGGAAACCCATTTTATATTCAAGGTCATTCTATAAACTTTCACTTCTATAGGTTAGTCTGTTTTGTGTGTTCCCAGTATACTCTTTCTAAAGAAAATGTGAAAACATGAAATAAAAAGCAAGGTTGTCAAATATATTTTCTAAAATTCTAATATCGATATACAAATCATTTCCTCACTCCAGTAAACTGTTAGTTCGAGGTGTTTTAGAAAGCTAGTTTGGAAATATTGAAAAATAAATAAATAAATTTTTCTACGCCCATGTCCGTAAACGTCAAAAATCGCACTGTCGACATTCCTCGTAAGTGACATTTAACAAAAACATGCCCGTAATGAGATCTCATAACATACACGAGCGTTTGGATACGAAAACTTAAATTTCTTTGATTAATCAAATTGCAATCAAATTTTTATCTACGTACTACTTTATTTGGTCTATTTACATAAATTGAGTCAATTGGATAAAAGCTTTTAGCATTAGTGAAATACATTTTAGATTAAAAGAGTAATGCCCCTAAATGTCGGCAACACATTATACAATTTCTCAAAAAAAGAGGCGCGTTTTTTAGCATGATATGGAAATAAACGTCATGTCATTTATGCTGTCAATTTTTGTAATGGGTTACTTACAACTCTTGTTACGTTATATACTATTACTAGTTAACATTGAAATAAGGCGCTTAAAAATTAATAATGGAATATCACCTAAATAATGAATTTGTTTTTAACAATTATTTATACAAATTGATTGAAAGATATAAAAGAATATACTATTCTACTATCGTGCACATACTTTGGGCACACTAGTGCGTAAAGAAAAAGTTCAAATTTGTATGTACTTATAGTCTTATCAAAATATATAATAAATGGATATTAAATCTGAGTGTTTTTGTAAATTAAATATTGAAACGTACTCAGTAATGTACATACCTAAGAAATATTAGTAAACGTTTAATTAATTCTGGAAAATAATAATAGAATTGAGAATGACTAAAATTTCTTCGTGCATCTTACTATTACTTCTTTTTTTTTGATAAACGTTTCGGCATTAGAAAAAATATTGTATGCAATTCGTCTGTAAAGACCCTTTTGTGACTCATGTGATTGTCGCACTCGCCTACGACAATATTCATATTCGTCAAAAACAAAAGTTGTATAAATAACTATTTTTCACTACTAGCCTCTAAACCCAACTTTATTGACTTTTGTTGAGGTAGTAAAGTTGTTTATTATTAACCAAGGTAGAAAAATACAGAGCCTACTTGATTATAACTAAATCTCAATCCATTTAATAGAATGTGAGGTTAACTTGTGCACAGCTGTCATGTCATGTGAAACGGGAGTCGACAAACTAATATTTAAAAAAATAAAATGCCATTAGTGAAGTAGTGAAAAAAATGCTATATGAGCCACGGTAGAAAAGTGTATTAATGTCTCGGATCCATTAAAGACCTCGAAGCTTCGCTTCTCGGTCTTTAATGGACCTCGACAATAATACCTCACTTTTCTTCCTTGGTGCATAATTACTATTTTATGTACCTAGTTTTTAACAGTCAAAAAATGAGATGGTTGGAATATTTAAGTATGCTCTTTTAGTTACAACCTGATTAAAAAATATAAATATATATTGAATGAAACGTTTTGTATTTAATATCAAATACAAACTAACGGCAGTCTAAAGCACTAAATGCCGAAAAAATTAACCACCCACTCCAAAAAACTTGTGCCACAATTAATCAACTATTTTGTTTTTTTGCTTGGAAATACTGCATCGACGTCTCTTGTCTGTCATTAGCCCATAAACAATTTTAAATAACGGGGAAAACCTCTAGTAGCATTTAGTTTATACGAGGGTTGTCTTTTAAGTGTTGCATATAACAACATAGTTGGCGCCTGTCGACAAATGTCAAAATTAACTGTCATATTTAGTTAACGCCAAAGTTTCAGACCGCTCCAATTAAAGCTGTGCCTAAACTAAATTTTTAAAGTTGATGAATCAGTCGAAAAATTGAATCAAGCCGGAATGGAATTAAAAGACAGTTGTCTCAACAAAAATGCCTTGACGAGTTGATTTTTGTTTTAGGCAATGAAGCACCACATCAGTCGACAATTTCTCGTTGGTATGGAGAATTTAAACGTGGACCACTCAAAGCGAGGACGGATTAATCTTAGCGACGATCCCAGAACAGATCCGCCAACAACGGCGGTCGCCCAGGAAAACGTAAGCTGATCCAAGAAGATCGACCACAACTCAAAAAATTTTAGATGAAGAATTATCTATAAAAAAGTTAGTTTCTCTTTGGATAAATCAATTAGAGTCAATTGGTGTCAAAAAACTCTAGACCGGTTTAATGCAGGAAACTCAAAAAATATATACACATACAGTATTGTCAGTGGTAATGAATTCTGGATTTGCTCTTATGAACCCGAAAATAAACGTCAATCGGCTGTTTGGGTGTTTGGGTGTTCCAAGAAAGTTATCCGTTCTCGAAGTGTTTCTAAAAAGATGGTGACGATATTTGTCTGAAAAGCTGGTCATGTAGCAACAATTCCTCTGAAAGATCAAAGAACAGTTACTACTGATTGGTACATATCGATTTGTTTGCCGGAAGTAATGGCTGAGTTTCGAATAACCAGCACACAGCTCGAAAAACAATTGAGTTCTTAAAGGACTTGTTGGACCATCGTCCATACAGTCCTAACAACTTTTTTACTTTTACAAAAATTAAACGTTCCGGTCCCCTGATGATGCAGTCAATGCTTTCAAAAACTCTTTTTTGGATGTATCAGCAAGCAAAAACTAGTGTTTTTTCCTTGTTCTACATGCAAAATATAAAAGACAACCTTCGTAGTTATTATATTAATTTGGTTTGATGTAAACAATAAAGAAGCTTGCTTCGATTATATTTAACAAGATTATTTTTCCGTAATATACAATATATCAAAAAATTGTACAGGAAAATTTTATTTGGTTTCACATTGGCTAGCTTAGTAAGTAGCTTCCTTTTTTCTACGCCGTTTCGTGTCTTCAAGAAAATCAACAACTTTTTTACTTAAATACAACGATGTAGCATTGGTGATTTTTCGAAAATGAACGTGTTGCAGTCAATAATAAAAAATTAACATTTTTGATTCTCCTCGTATAACTCTGAAAATATTATACATTTCAGACATGTTTTGGTACTATTACATTGGTCCCCTAAAACGTAACGTTTTCAAAATTGCAATGCTGGTACCATTTTAAATGACCAGTCTGTATGAATCCAGCCCTGTATTTGAATATTTTCAACTTCGTTACCGAACTGAACTAATTTGTTTTTGATTCTTGCGTTGACGTCAACTCACATCTTGAAGAAAGAAAACAAATGTTAGCCACATATCACTTTTTGAAGTCTTCCAAATTCTGTCATCTAAGGGTAGGTCAGATGTGTATTTCCTGTTGAGGGGGTTGCTTTAATGGTCTTTCCTTAAAACCACCGGTTAACTGAAAAGATTAAGATGGTTCCATTGAAAAGTTGACAAAATTCACCAGATATAATTGTAAAAATTGAAAGATGGTTATTTATGACAGAATATGTACAAATAAATTTAGAAAGTGATATTAGAAACCTGGTTCAAAGACAGTCAGAATAGCTGCATAGTTTTTGTCAAGAAAGTTACAATATGTTAAAAATGATAATGTTCATTCCAAAATAATTGAAGCTAAAAACGAAAATTGGAAGCTGAATGTGAAACTATGTCAACAATGAACATAAATATTTTCCATTTTTAATATTGGATACCAAGAAAAAAATATTATAATAAGAAACGTGGCTTCAGTTGAAGATTAAGTTTATTTTAATGAACAAATTCAACGTTTCACATAAGAAGAAGCCATTTGAAGTTGCAGTCGTATGCGCGAACTTATAGTCAAAACCTGTTACATATTGTAAAATTGACATTTGACGTCAAATCAGTAGCGTAACGTTTTCACATTTTGTAGGTTAACACAAAATTAGAATAATGTGGATAATTTTTCTTTTCATTATACCTCACTGAAAACTCTATCTTAACATGCCTATTAAGAGTACTGAAAATAACCTTTTACCGTGCGCACGGGAAAAAGTTTCCTGTGCGCTAACATGCACCCTAAACCTCAATTGTATTATGACAGCCGATGTCAGTGTTTTGAATTATAATAATCGTACTATGACAGCAGAAGTCAGTGTTTTGAATTATAGTCTAGTATAGTAAATACTTACTAGTTTTTGTATTAAGAAAGGTGTAATGAAAAGTATCGTTCATTACACATCCATAAATGCTTTTCCCGTGCTTGCACAACTTCCCGTGTACGACTACGCTTCACACGGGAACCCGTCGCGCGCACACGGGAAAAGCCTATTTTCTGGACTCTTAATGAAATATACTATTTAACACCAACAAGTTTTTTAGGAGGCATGGTTTTAGATCGAATGAAACACACAACACTCACTGATAAACTAGCTAAACGTCTTAAAATATTCAAAAATAGAAAATATTCGACAGTAAATGATTGTTTCAAACACAACCTCAAATGTCAATAATAAAATGGCTGTCGGCATGAAAATCGTTTGTAACGCCAATGGCATGAAACGGTCGACATAGATAAACAATACCGATTTTGGTATCTGCGCAAGTCAGTTGGCAAACTTCAAGTGGCTTCTTCTTATGTGAAACAGAGTCTACTACGTAGAATTTTTCAATAAATATCAAATAAAATCAATTAATAACAAATTCCATAACAGAAATATAAGAGAATAGACGTTTGTTGTGCTTTAAGAAGACTTTAAGAAACACTTAATTGTTTTGCTTGCTGCACCGTTGCAGCTTAAGCATCGCTAAAGCAACTTTGAGAAAAACTAGCACCTTATTAGTGCCTTTTCAGATTTGGCTTTGTATCGAGTGACAGTCAGCTTTCGCCCGCGTAAAATGTGAGGGGTTAACCTATAAATACAAAAAAAAAAAAAACTACAGAAATCAGTAATGGTTATCAAATGCCCAGCGCAGGCTTAAAACGGAAGTAGCAACTGATTCATAGGAGACACACATGTTTCTGTAGGTAATAATAATAGATGATCATTTGGTCTTATAGGTTGTCTTATCAGGTGATATTATTTCACTTAAAAATAATTTCGAAAGAGATTCCTCTTTTAATAATTAAAAAAGTAAACAACATTGCTTTGTCACTCGAAATCTGACTATATCGAGTGTAAAGCATCTCGGGAATTCGAAGTCTCCCAAGTAACACAATAAGCATATAAGTAGATTTAAAATCGATTTTTGTGTCACTATTGAAGCTAATAGGCAATTAAAACCGTCCACTAAAGCTTCTACATGTGACATACATTACGTAATCGCTGCCTAAAGGGAGCGCGCGGTTTGGCCTTAAAGTAGATTTTATAGCTTACAAGCAATTCAACCTGTAGGCCACAATAGCCATAATTGGCAGCAAAAGAGCATTTAAAACTTATAAGTTTTAGCATTTTATTAGATTCGATGGCCAATACTGGCTGTCAAAGCGATATTAAGAAGCGTTTAGTCCAGATATGGCTTTAAATGCTTTGAATGATCATGCGCAGATAAACATTTCTCGCGAGAATGTAATAGTTTTTGATTTGGATAAATATTAGATTTATATTGGAAATTTATGCCAACAGTTATGTAAGTGTTTACAAGAACAAAAATCGCCAACTGTGATGGCAAAGATCTTTCCTTCCATATATTATGACAATTATTAATGTTTTTAAAACTGGAAAATATCATTGTGAACCATTAGAAATCTGTGCAAACCTTACTTTTCTGTAAAATGTGAATAAAATACTTCTTGAAAACAGAGGGGCCAGTGATAACTGTGAGCAAAATATAATTTATAAATTAAATTGTTTCATAATGAATTACGGTGTTGTCATATTTAATTGTCATACTTATCTATATGAATTATATACTTACATCTAACTGAAAGTAAAGTTTTTTATAGTTGGATTGATTGATAATATATGATGGGTTAAATTGATTCATTTTTTTCAACTTTTCTAAAATTTGTATCCCAGTGTGAAAACAAATTATTTTCTGAACAGGACTTAGTGTAAGATAGAAGATACAATTATTCCATGTTTTACTAAAAGTACAATTATTTTGTTTTTTTATTTCTCAATGTAATATCAACACGACATGACATAAAATTATTTTAAAAATTTTAATTTTTTCGAGCCAGTCTAATAATTTCTGGACTCTAGTTAATTACATAGACTATGGCAACATTGCTTATTATCGTGGGCAAACTTTTCGGCCATGTCTTTATTGTACTTAACAAGCATTTTCCTAGGCTAATAAGAAGTTTTATGGAATTAAAAGCTAGATAGCTGTTTGTTTTGCTTTGTGAAAGCTTTCAAAATTATAAAGTTGAAGAAAAAGAAGATTATTGTGTGGTTATGTTTTTAGTTATAGATTGACTTAAATTTTATATGTCATAATTATTGAGGGTAGAAGGAAGGAGCACCTTCTGAATGTATTAAAAAGTGTCCATCGAAATGGAGCAAATAAAGGTGCCGCCATAGTAGCAAGTGGAAAGATTTTAAAAACAGCGCCATTAATTATCAGAGTAAGATACAAAATTAAAAAAGGTAGGAAATACTTCAGGTTTATTACAGCGCGTATTTTTAAATTATTATATCATAGACAAACGTAGATATGAAGTATAATTCTAAATTCACATTCACATGCTAAATTCACATCATTTCCATTAGCTACACGAGCGCCATTTCAGTGAATCTTCGAATTATAATTGCTGTTTACAGCTGGACACTTTTTCAACTTGTCTCCCATATAAGATGGTGCTTCTTCCTTCTACTCTCCATAGTCATAATTCATAATTATTTTGCAATCAAAAATGAACACTTTTGAAGTTATTGAGACCTTAGAGAACGGAGAAAAAAATGTTGTGTGTTGTTCCTGATAAAGCACCTGATTTTAACTGAAATTTTCCGATTATGATTCCGTTATGGAGAATTGGTAATATTTCTGCAGTAAACTGTGATAGAAATTCATTGGCACCGGGTGGTTTGGATTCACCATAAAATATACCAATACTTTTAGGGGACACTTTATCAATATTTGAAAATAGGATTGGCCAAAATTGCTTCGTCGAACTATTATGAATGGTAATCCATCTATGCTGATGTTTAAGAATACCTCACCGGGACGAACTGTAGAATAATTAAGAATGTCTTTTAAGGCAACCACAAACCCCCCATGCCAATACTGGCCATAGCCCATTTCATCAATGGTAACTTTTCTGGGTGTTTCCAGTAAAGTTCTGGGATCGTTAGGTATGTCTTTTATGTTCATTTTATGCAATACTCCAATTAATCCTTTTAATGCAGTATGCGTAATATTAAAATCCACATCCCATTGCCGTAAAAGCTGAGTATTATTCTCTTGGCAATCGTTATCTTCTAATTATATGAGCTTTCGTTGCCGCTATAAGGCATATACTCAAAAATATCTTCATTGATATTAGGCTGATGTTCATCAATTCCTAATATTTTTTGGGGATTTTCACCTTGATGAGAATAACCACGAATCTTCTGTGTCTATAGTTACTTCGTTGTAACTTTCAGCTGCGTTACTACTTTTATTTACACGCCTGTAATACGCACCCGTTCGTCCAAATTTCCGTAGTTTTGTAATTTTTTTAACATTTCATTCTTTTTCTCCATGATTTATAATGATTTCTAAAATATCATGAAGCCAACTGAATTGAGATTAACAATCGCATTAAGGTAAGAATTTTTTTGGAATTTATTTCCATTTAAAATCCAAATTAATTCCAATACAAAACTTTATAGCATTGCTTTTAAATGGCACTAATTGAAGCACTTAAAGGCATTTTATGACCATACAAAATTCCAATTTCGCTATTCATTTTTTTGGCATTTTTTAAAGCCATTATTTCTATTTTTTGGCTACTTTTCATGACTTATTAGCAATCGTTGCTACATGGCTGCAATATTTAGTCTTAAAAGAGATGGGACGTCTTTGAAGGAATGCTGAAATTATTCTATAAAATAATGCTAAGAATATGCCAAACTTTAGCATTTTTTCTGAATCATATGCTTCGATCTAGCATTATTTGCTTGGTAAACGAAATGTGTTACTTGGGCTATTATTTCGACGATATCAAAATCAATGTCATAAAGAAAAGTTTTTCAGGTGCTACGCAAACCAGTATTTTTAAGATTATTTTAAAACCATCTTAAAGTAAAGGGTGCAATCGGAAATAAGATACCTCATTTTTATATGTAACCTACGATATGTCATATTTCATAGATTTTTTATGATCTAACATATCACGCATTTACACTAGGTGAAGCTTCTCCAACATCAATTGCAAAAGAGAAAGTACGCGTTCGTCTCCCTTGTCGACTTTTTTCCTTTGATCGGTATATTCCAGCTTTAGCTTCTGCAATTATTTTTGGACTAACTTTATTCATTTATCTGTTCATTTATAACAGTATATTGAACACATTTAAAAAAAATTTCAATTTCTAATGATTCTAAGAAATAAGTCTGTGATAATTTTGACAACTATGTAAAAGTTTAATGGTATTATTTAATGTGGGGTGATGATTTGATCCGATTTGATCCTTAAAAAAGTTAATCCCTCTTTAGCATTTGTTAAATAAGGTCCAGTATTTTTGTGAGTACGGAATGCATTATTATTCTTAGAATTGCAAGCTATAACCTTTGAAGTTTGTTAAAGTATGTCATCATTTTATACTGTTTTTCTTCATTTTGTTAGAAAAAAAATAATTGACAGCTAGTTTCATAACCTTTTCTTTCTATCATTTTATCAATCGTATTGTGCATATCCACTTAATATTGTAATCTTTTAAATTATTTTGATTTCTTTCAAATTTTTCCGAATATTTTAGAATTTGAAAAGCCCTGTGTATCATAAGTGATATGCTGCTAGTTTGTGTGACATAATCAATCTATTAGACCATTTGTATCTTAAATCAATGTAGGTACTCAAGCATAAAATAATCGAAATGCCAACAAATTCAACTAACTAGTAAGAAGCTATGGTGTACCCCAAAATATTGTATTCAAAATTCATTTGATTTAACAACGAAATAACATAATCTCAACCAATGGCGCACCGAGACTTTTTCTTTGAGGGGGGTACACTCGCTGATACATTCACAAACCCAGACAAAGCATTTTGTACAGAAGCTGTTTAAGAAACGCAGTTTCAGTCGTACTAAATTTATAAACTTCGAATTACTCGATAATCAGGTCATTTATTACTATGCAGGGTTTTCAAATAATAAAATTAGAAATTTCAGGTGAGTTGAATATAAATACATACTCCTAAATATATTAGACAAAATTTTAATCAAAAACCATGTATTGTACCTACTTATAATAAAATATCCAAACGGCGAGGCTTTAGAGCCAACTGGTTTAACACCTCTTCTTCGTTTATTGGAGTGTCCAGGTGTACAAACATCAATGCTAAACCATTTAGTATTTCTTCGCCAGTAGAATTTATTAAATAAGTCTTTAATAGCTTTAGTGAAGAAAATGACCTTTCACATGTACATGTTGTGACAGGTAGGGTGTAGCCATTATTAAAAGTAAATCATAAATCAATGGAAATAAGTTCTGATTACATATCGTAATTGATATGTTTTTCAAAATCTTCCCTTGCATCTTTCCATTTTCGAAATGGTGCTTCAACTAATTTTCCTGTGCTTGATCCTTGTTGTCCCACAACAGTAGAAACTAACGTACAAAACTTGCAGAACTCAGCATCCATTGTTGGAGAGTACTTATACCAGCCAATTCCAGTCCGTCATCCAATGAATTTGAAACTTAAAATTTCTGGGACCCGAAGATGGAAACTTGAATTTAGAATCAGGCGTCCAAGGCTTTTCTTAAAGCCTTTTCTTAGTAGCATCATCTACCTGTGAAAACAAATAAGAGAACCATTTTGTTTTGAAACAATAATTAAAAAATATAACTAACCCTGATTTTGTTTGTTTGAGTAAATATCATACACTTTTGTTATAGGTTACTAAAATGGCTCAACGAGGACGTATATTTAGGAAAACAAGTTAAAAGCCCAAATCAACATTGATAATTGACTATGATCCTTTGCTATTTACTAGATAACTAAAGGGCTTCTCTTTTTTTGCATACCTATTCCAATATTTTCTGTTTTTATTTATGTGCTTACTCAACCACCAACCCCCCCCCTCTCGGTGTGCCACTGAACACAACATTACTACAAATGCAAAATAAGTTTCTTCTGAGGTAAGTAACTAAGTAGTATGAAGTTTATATCGGTGAAACACAAAGAAATCTTAGAATAAGATATAGTGAACATAGTTCGAGGAATAGGTGAAGACGTTCATAATTATTTTTACTATGAATAAAGCATACCATTTTAAAAAGTATGTATTTTTTAAAAGAATAATTTATCTGAATAGCGGAAATTTAATACCTGCATATAAATAATCATCTATGTTAACAATATTATTACCGTCTTTAATTTCTAATTTGTTAAATTTGCTCTGTATTGTTGGTCAGATACAATTGAAAAACTGAAATTATAATCCTAAAGTTGTAGTGTAAAACAAGAATATTGTGTCACATTTTACATTTTTCCAAATAATCGCTTCTAAAAATAATAATTATTAGATTGCCATCATGAAACACTGAAATTTTGAAAAAGGTCCGACACTGCATTGAGTATTATAAATCTGAGAGCAGTTGCAAATGGACCAGCCCATTGCCCAATGCCCATTTCTGTCCATCGAATGTAATTTATGGGCAATGTGTCTGACGATGTCCATTTAAAGGGTGCAAACTTGCAGCCGGCAACATAAAAAATCCCTGCAACCCGTCAGTTTATACAAAAAAACCATTCATAATCTATTCTGTTGTCCGAAATAATGTAGTGGCCGGTTAGAATTGTCCGAAAAAAAAATTTTTTTTGGGCACTTGATGGCTATAAAAATAGGTCACTAGATGTTTATGGTTGATTAAAGATTTTAACCGTTGTAAATTTGTAGTTGGGGTGAAAAGAAAGTTTTAAGAGTCTTTAACAGTCCAACCGCCAAATTTATTCTGAAGGTATTACCTTAAACTAATTGTATACTTGATTTAATTTTTATATGAAAAAAATGTTACTGATTGATTTTAATTGACTGTGTTTTTACAGACCATTTAAATATATATAGTAAAATTAATACCTATTTAGAGGTACCAGCCGTTTTAGTAACTTAACGTATGCGGCTTCTTGAACCATCTGAACCCGCATGAAAAAAATTAGGTTATGACCTTTGTCATGTCAAATGCTTGACATATTTCTTATTGCATTGGCGTAGTGACTTGAAATTTCATATTATCAGTGGCGGTTTGTAATAATACAAATTAATTTTATGAAATTCATAAAATTCTAAAGATGTTGACATAATAAAAGAATATAAAAGAAGCGCACTAATTTTAAAAACATTGTTTTATTAACTAGATACATAGTTTTCTTAAAAAAATATGGCAATTCAGAGTTCGATTAAGTACAAATTCTAGATTTAAAAAAAAAGACAACGTGATCTTCAAGGCAAAGTTTAATTAGTTTCTAAATCAGAATAACTTTCGGAAAGTGATAGTTCATCATCGGATTCATTGGATATAGAGATCACCATAGGTTCGATGTTTAGTAGGTCCAGTTTGTTTTCTACTTCCCATGCTTCAGAAATAATTTTCTCTGTATGATTTATGTAATTCTACCAGTGTTGCTCCGGTACATTTTTTACAACGTCATTCCATACTTTTAAGACTTCAGTAGGTGACCTTGCAGTTTTCGTAATAGCTTGGTCATAATGCCTTTTAGTTTCTGACCATACCATTTCGATGGCATTAAAATGGCAATGATAGGGTGGTAGCCTGAGAACACAATGACCATGCTCGGCAGCGTATTTGTCTAAATGATAATTTTTTTCTGGCAAAACTTGCTTTTCAATTATATTCCAAACAGCATCCTTTAAAATGTGATCTGGAAAAGGAATATTCTTTTTTTTGAGCCATTCTAACATGCGTGTTTTACTCCAACTTTTTCTTGGGATTTCTTCATCCAGGCGACTGTGATACGATGCGTTATCCATTATAATTAACGATGGTTCTTCCAAGTTTACAATTAGTTGCTGTTTAAACCAATTTTCAAAATTTTCGGTTTTCGGTTCATGTTATCATGGTAATCGCCTGTTTTTTTATTGCATTTAAAAATAAGCGATGCATTTGCCACAAAACCTTTTTTATTACCGGCATGAACAATTACATATCGTGTCCCACTTCCAGTTATTTTTAAATCACTGTGTTTAGTACCATCTTGCCACATTCTTCTGTCCCCGCTTTTACTAAAAACCCATGTCTCATCTAGAAAAACAGGTGTAAAGAGCTTTTCGCTTTTAGCAGCATGGTATTTGTTCAAAAATAATATTCTTTTTAATCTGACTGCAGGCATTTCCAATAAATGTTTTCTTCCATCCTGTTTTTTGAAATGAAAACCCATTTTTTTAATTCCCAAATATAACGAACCTTTGGAAATCTCAGTTTCTGGAGACTCTTCGATAAATTGCCGTAAAATAGTTTCTACTGTGATTTTATCCTTTCGCGCATACATTTTATAAATTACTTCCCTCAAACAATGCAGGGTATTTTTTGAAATTCGGGTTTTGCTCCGGGAAACGCTTGCAGACATATTTCTTCTAAATTCGAAATCTGTAGCTCTGTTTGGTTTTTCAAGATTATATAATGTGCTTTCTGGAACTTTTAGTGCTTCGGACGCTTTTTGAATTGCCTTAAATCGAGATCCTAAATCGTTTTGAAAATAGTTTACTACATTAAGCATAAGTTTTTTGGATTCATCAGAATATCGCATTTTTATATCTTATTTTGCGTTATGACATTAACATGAAATCAAAATTTGACGTAACTTCAATAACGTGACATCTAATAAATTAGTTACGACGTTCATTTTTGTTGGTAATTTTTTGTTTCAACCGATTTATTAATAATAAATAAGGATGGTCTTATTCTAAATGGGTATAAAATTTACAATAGAAATAACCATATTCAAATGATAGTAATATACGCTCATTATTATTTTTTTCTCGTATTTAAGCTCAATTTACTCTGAGTTTAAATTCAAAATGGCAAAAAACTACAATAATTGTACAAATTGTTCACTAGTTATTCTGGTCACATCATTTGTTTTTCCGTCGACCGTGCGTTTTTGAGCTACATTCATGTACACAAAATCATTCATTAATCAATCACCCCTATTAATGAACGATTTATTATTAAAAACGATTTTGGTATAGGCAACCAAAAATACAGTCACATCGAAAAGGTGTTTTGTGTAATGCTGACTTCTCTAGTAGAATTGATTGATTGGTTCGGCCCCACCAGTCAGAGGCTTAGAGACCTCGGCACCTCAGCCTTTAGGCTTTTTGTGCTCTTGGTTATACCGTTTATGTGACCAGTAGCTCTTATCAGGCTCAACAGTCTTTTCACTAAGTCCTTCTTGGAGAAATCCTCCCTTGGATACTCTAGTTCTAGGAGTCTATATCTCCAATGAGACAGTGCTTCACATTCGAAGACAATGTGTGAGGCTGTTTCCTCCTCTTCCTTGCACAATCGACAGATAGGTTGGCATGGACCCTGCTGAGGTTAAATATTTCGTTAGTCAGCTACTCCGAGGGTTTTTTGACCAGGAGTTTGCTGTGTTCCTGTTTTTGGCACGTGTCTCCAATACATCTGATGTTTAGTTTGAGTCCACCCAGATGTACAACCACGTTGTTACGTAACGATAAGGTAATGCCACTTTGCAACGCCTCCAACAATAGCGACAAATCCTGGAAGATTGGAAGGGAAAAAACTATATGAACAACGTTATTAAATTTACAAGTTGTATATTGATTAAACAAAAGGATGAAATTAAAAAAAATTGACTAGTTAATTTTAGTAGTAGTATGACGACATATGTTGTGTTGGAGAGCAATTCCAGAACTATTGTACTTTCCTGTTCTTGTTGTAGTTGTAGATACACTTGCAGAGAAGTTCGTAGATGTTGTAGAAAAAAACTTGTAGTTAAAGTTGGAGGTAGCTTTCTGGTACCAGATAAAGTATCCCAGGTCAAGTATTCCGGATAAAGTATTCCAGGTAAGGTATCCCTGATAAAGTATTCCAGGTAAGGTATCCCGGATAAAGTATCCCAGGTAAAGTGCTCCAGGTAAAGTGCTCCAGGTAAAGTGCTGGGAAACAAATATAGTATCAGGAACAATTTTCCAATTTAACTAAAATCCAGGATGTCTGAAGTATGATATTACAATACAGATAATATTTGATATTAAAGAAATTATTTGACAACGTGGTTCATACATCCTGTATTTTTTTAGATAAAAGAAATACTAAAAGAAAGCAATAAATGAAATAAATAAATGAAAACGATAAAATCGAATAGCCGATCCTGCACCGGTAAATACATACATATTTTAAATATGTCTATATTTTTAAATAGGTTTGAAATATATTCAAAGATAATATAAAAAAAACTGAAAGAAAAAAAAACAAATTCATATCGATATATATTATTCCTGGCACTGGAATGACATTGCTACATAATAAAGATAGGAAGGTAGAAGCTATTAAGAAAGGAGAGTTAGTTATACATTTAAGCGAAATGACTTACCACTCAAATGAATGCACTTCTAAGATAAGATAAGATAAGCCAGAAAGGCTTCAATAGCACATGTTCGCCGGAAAAGAAGAACGAAACCCCTTTGCCACTTGTTTAAATACACGAAATCATGTGAACGACAACCGACTTACGTCTCATGTTCGTGTCACGCTCATACCCTTTGACCAGGAAAGGAATTTACCTTTCAGTAGTGAATTCTTGATTCATATTTGATTTATAATTGGTAGAAGAAGAGACACGAGATCGAAGTGGGAATTTCAAAATAGACGTGACTATTTTCCCGACAGACGGACCTCGATCAGCGCGCATAGAAACGTTGATTTCGACTCTCGTCGACAGTAAATATATTCAGCCTTGAAACATTTCTCGGTGTTGGGTATGAGAAAGGACTGGCTATTCGCCGCCCATACGATAATTTATTAATTCAATAGAGGGAAGGAAAGTGAACGAAATTAACGTTACAACGTGCAGCAGATTTTGATATTCCAAATACTGGTTCAGGACCAGTGAATGCAGTTTCAGACCCTAGCTTTGCTAGGGTGTCTGCCTTTTCATTGCCTGGTAGAATAATTCTAGTAATATTATTCTACAAAACTAAGATAATTATTAGTGCTAAAACATCCAAAATAAAATAAAGAAAAAAACGAAGACAGTGAGATTTGAAACGACGACCTTCACATGCGTATTTCATTGCACCAAGAAGCACAATAATGATAGCTCAAAACCTAATTTAGTTTCGATGATATTTATCTACCTATGAGAAATTAATATTTTTAGTTTTCAAAGATTGAGAAAAAAAGGTACACCTTGTACAGTCGGTAGAAAAGTTTTGTAACTAACAAAAGTATTAAAAGGGCGATTAACAATATCAAACATTAATTTCCGTCGTCCGTGCGTTTTGAGCTTTATTAATGTACACAAATATACTTTTAAAATGGTTAGATATCATTATATGTTGTCAAAGTTTTCCACCCTGTTTAATGGGTTCTGTTATCGCAAATTTACATTTTTTCAATATTAAACATCACGTGCTACATGTCAATGTAAATAAAAGCAAAATTATTTATTTTCATTTTTACCTTCTTTGCAAAACTTACCACCGTTTTTTATTGAATCATAAATAGTAGGTAAGTTTGACCTCTCTTTAGCATCTGCCAGTTTTTTCGGTATTATAAAAAATTCAAAATCTGTGAATTTAAATTTGAATACTCATAGCCCTTTTTCAAGCATAGCACGAGCCAAATTTATCAGAAGCGGCTTATTATAACTGAAAAAATAGCACTGAAGCTATAATCCAATTAATTTAATGGAAATAGTTAAATAAGTAGCAGATATGCAAAATAAATAAAGGCTCCTAAGAATTGAGAATGCTTCAAAATATATTAAGAATTAATTCACATCAAGAATAACAAAGATGGGAAGTAATATATTTGAAATTAACAAAATTTTATATCATTAACAAGATTTATTCTTCTAATTAAAATAGAAATAGTTGAGGATATACATAAAATCAGAATTAATGTTCACCAAAAAGTGACATTTAGATTAAGTTTCTTATAAATTATATATTATTGCTACATACGAGTTTTAAATATAATATAAAAGTTTTTTTAAACAATTTTATTAAGTATAAAAGACATTTTAGCGCAAGAATACTGAATCCACAATTCAAGGTGATTTGGCTGGGCATACAAATAGAATTAGGTGAAACAATATAAATATTTAAAGTGATTATAATTTACAAATCAATAAACTGTACCTATATTAATAAATCAAGCGAATAGTAGTTCTGCAGATTAACAGCCGGTCCTGTACTGTTACATTTTTTATTCTTTTGTCACAAGTCGGTAGCAAAATTGTAACAAAAGAATAAATAATGTGAACGTCATGTTTGGTTTTTTAAGACCTGGTGGTTTTTCGAGTGGCACGCTTTTTTAGGTTTATTGAACAGGGAAGATTATTACGGTTTTTGGCATAAATTTACTTACCTACAGCAGGGAGATATGGAGATATCACGTTTTGAGATAAATAAATGGATAATATGGGCTCATCCCCCAGGTATTGATGACATAACAACAGATGTCTGACATTAACAAAATTAACTCAATAAAAGGCAGTATTATATTGTGCATTCTTTAAAATTGTAATAGGCATTTGGCAATTTTTTGAACTTTAATGAGAAAATAGAAGTTTCAATATACAAAGTTACAGGTAGCTATTTGAATATTTACAGGTAAATTGGTATAGGATGGCCATTATAGTATAAATATTGTATGTTTATAGTCATTACACATAACACTATGAGATTAGGACTTGATTTGTTATCGATAAACAAAATAACGACTTAGTTGGCCCAGGGTATATTGTAAGCCAAATTTACAACTACCCAAATACATATTATACGAAATATGGCAATAAGCAAGAGAAACAAATGAAAAAAGTATTATTAGTACTTCTGTTGAATAACTATTGTTTTATATTTAAAAATGTAGACAAATTTTATTTATTTTATTAAACTAGTATTAAATCTATTCATTAGAGATTTATTATTTTTCCTGGTTATACTTCTTGAAAATTTTTTTGGCCTTGGGAGCTGGTTACCCTTTTAGCCACGAAAATTTTTAAACAACTATACAATCAAATGTAAGAGATATGGCTCGTTTCTTGAAATCATTTTTTTACAACTAACCTTTTCCATTTGCAACTAACCAACTTAGGTACAACTATCCCTTAAAATATACTTTGAGTTGATCTTTAAATAAATCTTATTATAAACACGTATAACTCGCCCAGTGTAAGTTGGTGAACTTCTGAGATGCGCGGTAGAACTTCCGATCGCTCGAGACTCACTGAAATGGAGGACTCCAGTCTCTGTTTTGACCTCAAACGGTTAATATCGCAGTAATTCCACTGGTGTAGTAGTAATATAGTAGTTTTTAGTTACGGTAATTAACAGTATAGTTAGTTTATAGAAGATGTGGTTTTAGCTTATAGTTTAGTTATAATTATTAGAATGGAGTTTAAAAGTGAATTAAAAAATAAATCTTTAAGTGGTCAATGCCGTGAACTAGTGTCCAATCTATTAGAGTTTATGAAGGAAGAAGCTACACTACAGGAACCCATTATATCTTTGGCCAAGGTAATTATATCAAATTAACCATGTTTAATACAGAAAACATAAGCTTTTGTTTTATTTATAAATTTGTTTCGATCTTCGTTCCAGATGCATATGTCCGTTGGAAATCGACTACTAAATCTGGAGACTATCATGACGAGATGAACTTTGAAAATTTCCAAAAATGGCTTAAAGAACACCTATTACCAAATTTGTCCTTGGGAAGAGTTGTTGTACTGGATAATGCATCTTACCAAAACAAACTTGCGGATTAGGTACATGGAAAGGAACCTCTACTAGTTCAAGTCATAGATGAGTTTTTCATCGACATAGAAGATGATTCTAGTAAGGATGGTGGTGTCTCTGATTTTGATTTTTCTGAAGACAGTCATGCTGAAGATGGTAGTTTAATCAAAATTTTAAATTTTGAAGACATCGAAGGAACTTAACTAATTAGATTAGTGAATAATCTTTTGTTTTTATCTTTTAGGGATTTTCAATTTTCATTTTATTTAGTAATTTATTGTAAGCGTTAAAAATATTTAAGTAAAGTCCGTCCGGAAATATAAGATCCTAACTTTGTAATCTCCTATTAAGATAAATAAATATTTGTAAACACCCTATTGTTAGGTGATTATTTATGAACCCACAATTCAGGTAATATACCAATAATTATAACAAAGAATTAAATATTATTATAAATATTTCCCAGCAGCCGGCATGTACTTACGACTATGTTGAAGCAAAATGCGAGGGTCGTACGAGAGTAGTCCGCTCAATATATCTATCTTTTCTCCAGCAGTGTCTGTTACTTTTTGTTCCGCCTTAGTTTTTCTAAATTCATTAGTATTTTTTATCGACGTCAAAAAGGTAGTGGCGCCCTAAATGTTTACAACCTTTCTGTTATTCTTGTGCGACATAAACTTGGGGTCAAATCACCCTTGAGAGGAGTCTGTTGCCGGAGCCCTTCAAGCTGGAGCGCTTACCGTTACAAATTGGCGCACAATTACCATTACAGTATATAAAACGTGAACGATATGTGGTCGTAGAAAGAGTATAGTGTTGTTGCTCTTAGATATTTTCGTATCACACTTGGTAGTGGGTTTAGGCGTATGAAAATACATTAAAATGTATGTAGTATCTGTCCCCCACCAAAAAAGAACGATAGGAGTAATTCCAAAGCCATTTTTATTTTGTGTGCTCTTCAACATAGGTTACATTACATTGATTTTGTGATTACATTGTTAAAGTTGTTACGAATTAAAGTATATTCAGTTATAATATCACAAGAGCATATACAATATTCGATTATTCACCGAGTCACGAAACGTATTTGGCGAAACATCACGAGAGCGCAGCTGGAGTGGTGTTTCGCGAAATACGTCGAGTGAAGAGGTAAATAATCGAAAAATATTGTCTATGCTCGAGTTGGTATTCGTTACGATTATATAACGAATAATAATTCTAATTTTTTTATTGATTAATAATAATATTGAAGGTACAATTATTATAATACATATTTGATGTATTGTTGTTGTCGGAATTTGTAGTAGAATTAACTGACATTTCATTGAGCTTGCCCGTTACTATGGAAATGATCACAATATGGCAGGAGTCGAAACACCAAAACGATTATATCACGTCGTCAAGGGGTATATTCACTTATCAATACGTCGTAACTAAGGGAAATTGAAGGATTGTATTGGTTCATTAGAACATGAGTTATATAATCATCATTATTAAACCTAAAATATTAAACTACCTTCATTCATATTATAAATGAACGTTAAAAAATTAATCCTACTAGGAATTTTCAGATTTGACAGTACTCCACCTTGCAGCCTTGTAAATATCTCACAAACCCTCACCTTAATCTGTAAGAATAACAAATAGGTCATTTACATAGGAAGTATTGGAGAATCGAAAAATTCTGTTAAATGACAATTCCGCCAGTGGCGTGGAATGTAGGAATGACAAAATTCCCACTTGCCCTTGTCATACTCCTTTGTTAGGGAACAGATACTACATCTTTATTAAATTTATAGTCCAGGAAATATTGGGCCATGAACATTGTTCGCTTTCGTACGGCTGATTTTTGGTGTACAGATAGTATAAACGATGTACAAGACGATATGATGTTGTTACTGTAACTCAATTGCTTTTCAACGAATCTGACATTTTTTTTTTCATATTAAAGCTCTTTCCTTCCTCTACAAAACTATGAAATTATATGTTGAAAAAAGTTGTTTAATATGTGACTTATTCTATTTTACAACTAAGGTCAGTTTCAATAATAGCTGCCATTGTCACAAAATAACTTTTTCTTGAAAAAGAATTATGTGTTGTGATAATTAGTTAATTTGTTAATAACGCTGTAACTTGTAAACTATTTCACTTACAGATTCCAGCTTTTTTACATATCTGAGTCAGAACGAATGACTGCACGAAACGCGGAGACATGGCAGTGATAATAGCTGGTTTCAAAATTGTTTATTTAATATTGCACAAAGAATGGTTTTTTAGTTATAACTTTTAACCTAATCAAGATTTTTCTTCGTACAAAGCTTAGTTTTATAGGTCTTTTCAAGAAAAAGAAAAAAGCATTGAACTTTTTTTTTATAAAATTCTAGGGAAAAGATATAAGCGAAAAACGTAAAATATCGTTGAAAGTTTTAATTGGGTTTTAAACAATGCGAAATTTAATTTGACACTTTGGAAACATCAGATCGTTTGGTACATCGTTTATACTACCTGTACACCAAAAATCAGCCGTACGAAATAGTAAAACGCGAAATGGTCATTTTCGGACTACATTTCCTGGCCTATTTGATGTATTTTCAAAGTTTAAGTCAATTACCAAGAACGATAGAAAAATAGCAATGAGTGTTGAAGTAACGGGCAAAACCAATTTTTAGATTTTGATATAAACCACTGTATCTCAGAATGGAGCCATATTTAATTGAAGTGTTTTGGTTCAAATATTCATAATTTAATTGAATTTACTGTTTGGACCCTTAATTTGTGGAATCTACTCATTTTACTTTTTTAAATGAAACTAAGTATTTCTAATTAATTCCACTATTTAAATACAAAATTACAAAACCATCACATATGCTGGTAATATTTCTAATAATATTTCAAAGATAATATCTTGTTCAACAAATACAGCAATTTTTTTTAAAACAGAAAACAATGTGAGTAAAAAATTGTTAAATTTAAAAACAAAAATACCCCCATTAAAAAAGTCTGGAATATATAAACTTAAATGTCCAGAATGTAATGCTGTCTATATTGGTCAAACAATTCGAAATTTTGAAATTAGATACAATGAACACTCACGAGCATACATATTAAAACAGCCAGATAAATCACATTACGCAAAACATCTTCTTGACACAAAACATTCATTAACACCTAACACAGAACTAGAAGTACTGCATATTTGTGATAAGAAACAAGAACTAGATTTCCTTGAAGAACTAGAAATAAGAAGACACTTAAGAGAGCCACAATATGAAGTTGTCAATGAACAGATAAATCTAGGGAGCTCTCCACTATTAAATTGTCTTCTTAAGTAACAATTGTAAAGATCAGCAGATATAGTTTTCCTTGGTTTCCTATATCATTGCACAGTTATACTGATCTTAAATGGGAAAAAGATATCCAGGATATCCCCATAGGGCTAATAATACCTAAGCTTTAATATTTGTAAAATCATATCTTCTTCTTTTTTCTATTCATATATATTAAGTCAATCACAAGCTATTTGGTCTAGCCAAAATATTAAACATCAAGCAGGCATCACATGAAATGTAACTTCTGTCATTCTGACGATGATATGTCAATATCGAAATAATTATCAATATCCTTTAGCTTAGGATTTTTTGACTGAAATATTTATACTTATTAATGAATCTCCTTTACATCCTTCAATTTGATATCTTATAGTTTATATTATTATAACTGTTTAAAATATTGCGTTGGTTATTTCTACATCTCAGTAAATTGTTTTAAAAAGTTGCAATCATCTGGAGACTATTTTCTCATATTAGATACCTCACTTGTATTTTCACGGTTTAAAATATTGTATTTGTTCCATCTTATATTTTTGATGTAATAAGAAATTTCACATTTTCAGGCATTTATAATTTCACAGAGTCAATAAAATAAATGATTATTTTTAATTAAGCATAAACCTTATAAAAACTTTTTGAATTTCGAAAGTTGTGAAGTTAATCAACTTTATTTGGTAGTATAATAAACTTCTTTTAAAACATTTGAAGTTATAACTTGAAATTATATAAAGTTTTAATTAAGAAACAGGGAATTAAATTTTTAACTTCTGAAGTTCAAGTAAAAATTAATTATATATTTTTTAAATACTAATACTTGGCGTTATTCATAAATGAATATAATTCAAAATACAAATAACTTATGGACCAATATGGAATATAGGAGGTTCGGTTTACACTAGAGGTTTTTTTTTCTCATAAACCACTTTCAAAATTTTGCTGGTTCCGGTGGACCCCCTGCAGCTACATTTCTACCATATTCCCAAAACTCGACAAAAATGTGAAGATTAGATCTAACTATGGAAATTTGCGTTGTGGAGTTCCTGCCACGAATTAACAGTTTTCGGAAAAAAAAGATGAGAATAGACATGATGACTGATTTTGAAAAACTGCTCCACGAAGTTTGTCCGCATAAGCTTTAACCAAAAAAATGTTGTTTCTTGAAAAAATCAGGGTTTTAAAGGAGAAATTTACGTTTTTAAAATACAATTCAATTTTCGCACCAAAACGCTAGAACAGTAATGGCGTCTCTATGACATCAGACATCTGTAAATACTTCAAAATATTTCACAGTTTGCAAATTAAAAATGTATTTTAATTACTAATTTTAATTATTTTGTGTGATTGTCATGAATTCTATAATGAGTAAATATCATTTAAACGATGGAAAACCAGAAAATACGATAAAAGTTCGAGCGATATACAAAAGGTTGACGTCACACGTTTGTGATCGGTGTTTTAGCTAAGATAGCTTATTGTAATATTTTGTACTTAAACTTTTTTCGACAAGATATGACGAGGGAAACGCTATCAGAAGCTAACGTTTATCCTTGGTATTCGTATTTATATTGGTGAATAATCAAACAAGTTAATTTTCAGAATACTGTGTGTCCACCAGCAGTCTGCAACGCTCTGTAAAAACCTGTTTTGTGTATTTGACAATATACGCATTAGTATATGCTGTCCATCTCTCTCCAGAAATATATGAAGAGGACGTTGGTCTAGAAGGATTTCCTTTGCTGATGACGGTGTGCTGAGGTAACCTCCGCAATATATCTTGAGCTACAGCAAAGGTGTGACAAGGCTTAAGTAATTCAATATCTGTCGGGGCATGTAGCCCGGGAAGTAGTTGTTTCTTCTTCGTTGAACGGTCACTGTTTTTGAAAAATATTTTTCAAAACTAGTTGTGAAGCGTAGAATAATATATTTTTATTCTTCGACATCTGTTGTTAAAACGCTTTACTAAATACGACAATTTTACAGGAAACTGTATTAATTCATTTTTGTCTCAAATCCACGTGATTTGTTGTCTCGTTCGAATTTTGGTTTGTGACTTAGAGGTGAGATGTCGCTATTTTCGCAACAAAAATATTTCCGTAACTGGACAATATGTACCGTTGTTGATTATAGTCACATTTCAGTCCGAGATTAACTCTCGGACGATAACATATACCTTGTATTGATGAGGCGCAATACGCCGAAACCGGTCTACAAGTTGTGTTATCCCTTCTAGTTGCAAACCAGAATGGTTGGTTTAAATCTTGTAGATTTACCAACCCCGTTTGACTTAGTAGTGTAATTCAATATCTGTCGGGGCATGTAGCCCGGGAAGTAGTTGTTTCTTCTTCGTTGAACGGTCACTGTTTTTGAAAAATATTTTTCAAAACTAGTTGTGAAGCGTAGAATAATATATTTTTATTCTTCGACATCTGTTCTTAAGTAATTCTATATATGAAAGACCTATATGGTTTTTCCGGGCTGTGCCGAATTCCGCAAAAATCTACCTGCGTCTTTAATCCTAGGTCGAGCTCCGCAAGAGATCGCGGGATGATTAGAATATGGCTAACAGCTATAAAGGCCAGTTTTTACGAGAGCTTATTACTTACGCGTCCATTTTTTCAACACTGTTTACCTTCTTCAATCATTTTCCTTGCCCTTCTAGTCCCACTTGCTAATGATACGATAATCCCTCTTTCCCGGACCGGTTAGTTGCATCCCATTTGAGCAGGCCAAACTTTTGACCGCTGACTTGCATCCGTCCAACCGCTGAGCTGCATCCCGTCAACAAATTTAATATTGTGTCTAAAACTGGTAGATAATTAAATAAAAGCGGGCATTATTGTCATGTTTATTCTGATATCATAATTGATACTAAATTTTATTTCCGAAACTGCGTCTAATACAGTTTTATAACAATATAGTGAATAATATATTAATGTAATTCAAACATTATTCAATTATGTAGGTTAGGTTAGGTTAGGTATCGGCAACATTGCTGTAAAATTTGACCAGCATTTGACCATGATAGGTGATTATTAATGAACAGACCTTTTTGGATTACGGATGCAATTCCACGGTTGCCTTTTTTCGTTCAGGTAAAATTTTCCTTTTTGGGATGCAACTCGCCGGTCGCCCTCTTTCGGGTATTTCCAGGTAGTTTTGCGGAATTTTTACCCTATAGCCGTTTGACCTATGGAGCATAGTAATAAGCACACAACTAGGGTAGGGACCAACATGAGAGCGCTACCAATGCATCTGCAAAGGTTGCTAGCCACTTGACCAAAAGCCCTAAATTTCTACTGAATTTATTGATCATTTTCATAATCATAATATTATATCAAAATAATATGGTAATATATTTTAAGAGCAACAGTTCCTAAAATTAATTCCACTAATCTAAAAAGCAAATTTATATTTTTTAGTTTACAATCTTTTAATTGTACCAATAACCATTACACACAAATTTTTATCGTGACAGATAAAATCAACACCAAACACGCTTTTGCCAATCAATATGAAACACCTGTATTTTACCGATATTCGTTTTTAGGAAGTGTCTAACATGTTGAAAGTGTTGACGATAACGGTTCAGAGCTAGATATTCGTTAACGAGTACATTGTTTCTTTGTTTGGATGTTTTTATTAATATAATTTATAAAAAATAAAAGTTTAATATAATAATAAAAATAAAAATACTATGAAATGTGCATGTGAGATAAGAACTTCTTATTCTACTCATTTTGGATGAGATAAGGAGTTTATTATCGCACGCGCTTTTCTTATCTCACTTCTTTTCAACCAATTAAATTATCTTAAAAAAGGAACAATAAATATATTAATATGTCAAAATATAGTTAAAAGTTGCGAGGAATTGCATTTTAAACATTACCCAATAAACAATTTTCGTTACTTATAGTAACTGACATTTTTATAAAGTATTTATAAAGGTTACACAATTATATAGGGAAATGCTTTGAAGTTTTATTGCAACACTCATAGTGAATTAGGTTTATTGGGGTTTTATGCCATTACTGTAAGTTCTAGATTTATAATGAAGTGTTGTAACTATTTATATAACTGTGTTATAAAACTTGAAGTAATCGTTACCTCAATTTATATAACAAATTTATATAAGGTTTGCCGTTACTTCTTTAATAAAACTAATGGTTTCTGAGTTTTATAATAGCATCGTTGTTTGCCTTTTTAAAACTTGAGATACTTAAGTTTTTTTATAAATATCTTATGAAACTTTTAGTGACAAGTTCTTTTGTAAATATGTTATGAAACTTTGGGTAACTGATGTTTTCTCTTTGTGTTCTCAGTAAAAAGTTAACCTAAATGAGGAGTGGTCTGGATCATACTTTATTAACTACTTCTATAATTGAGAATATAACTATGATTAATAGCTGGAAAAAAATCAAGTACTGCAGTAGTTCTTATCTCTTTTGCCAGAAAGTTTCAAGGCGTTTCTCCAGAATAACACAAATAGTGCCAGCATCTTCTGTTAAATTAAAAAGTACCACATTCGTTAATCGACAGGTATCTTCCAGTTCCACTTTATCAACAAATGACACAGAAAAGAAAAGTTTTGATAATGAAATTGAGACCACTGCAAACTCATCAGTGTTTTCTGAAAATAATGAGAAAGCTAATGACAATGATGACTATAGAATGAAATGGCTAACAGAATTTGAAGATGCAGAACAAGAACGTATTCTTGATGCAGAACATGTAAAATTAAAAGAAAAAAATGAAATATTTATAAATGATTTGAGAAAATGGACAATTAACTATAATATACTATAGCGATATTTAAAGGAACTATTGTGCCAAATTACAATTTACCATTAGATCCCAGAACATTGTTAGGAACACAGACTGAAATTACACTACAACAAATGGGCGAAGGCCAGTATTGGCACCAGGGTTTAGAAGTTTCCATAAGACAGTGTTATGAGAGCATTAAACATTTAACAAATATATCTATAAATATAAACATAGATGGTCTTCCTATTTATAAGAGTTCAAAGGATGAGTTTTGGCCCCTCTTCTTGGTTGGGGGCCAAAATAACGTTCCGTCTTTTTCCCATACCCATGGTACAATGGTTAATGATGGGGCTTTTCGCCCTAGTTCTCTATTTTGAACAATTTTAAACATTGAATTTTCTCTGACTCAAGACCCCGACACAGAGAGAAAAAAAATGTATGTAGTAAAGTTTTTCGAGGTTAAGTTCGTCAAAATTTCTTCTTTATCGTTGAATATTACCACCAATAGTTCTCTTACCATCACTTGTGGTGTGCTGTGACACTCAACTAACACCTAAGAATTTATAGTAATCTTAAAGTTTTATAGAATCACCAGTTATGGATATATAGTGTTACTTTAAATTTTATATTGTTACCGACAGTAATTTTGTGGTAACTTATTTTTATTAGAGAGTTGGTTGTATCCGCCATGACAATTTTCTAAAACGCAGATATAAACAGGAATAAAAAATTTAATATTTAACATAATTTTGGAAAACTGACTTCAGATTGGACTCTTATTTTACATTATATCATAAGAACATATGATTGATTCCGTTTTATGAACAAATTTAAAAAAAAATAAAATTATTATTTTTTAAAATTTAATAATAATTTTTTTAATAATACATATTTGAAAGGCCATTGAATTTTTTAGAAGTGCCTTGCTAACATTTGCAGTAAAAAATGATTGGCAATATAATTTTGGTCTAACCTTATGTGTGGAAATGATGTGACAAGTATTAAAGTGCACATAATATATCACATCATCCATCAAAATGGAGACAAAAATGAATTATTATACTGCCTGGTGTTTAAAACTGTGGAATTAACAAAAAGAAACATAATATAATAACCAATGTATGCTAAAAAGAGAAAACACATATTGGAAATATGACAGATGACAACTTGACAAAGAAATGATTTAGTAATGGTAAGGTTACCAGCAACTCTATAGGAAAAGTTTATAAGAGTAACCAAGTCAGTAATAAAACTAAATATCATTCCATCCTCTTCCTAGAAGAAGTTTTATAGAAAGTTTTATAAAGGTACCGGAAATATTTCTGTTACTTTTAGTTATAGACTTATAGGTTTTATAACGTTACTAAATAAAGGTGTTCGTAACTCTTATAAATTGCTCCATTTAAGTGTTGAAAAGGGTTTATAAGAGTTACAGAAATATTACTATGCTCAGCTTATATAAATTACAGTTTTATAAAATAGTGATGGTAACTTTACGGTTACTATTATATAAACGAAAATGTTTATTGGGTAATCACCTGGTCATTTGTCCGAATTTCTCAAAAAATCATGACACATTTCAAATTATAATTATAATTTACTTTCACATTCTGGAGTAGATAAAAATTTGTGTGATAACGCTTTATTAAAGTACTATTTTATAATTGTACTAAGTCTCACTAGTTCTTAAAGTTTTAGTATAAACGGTAGCGAAAAAGTCTGTATTTTCTTTGAAACGATTAATAGTAGATTACATTACTAGTGTGGAAGGTGACCCATTTCACGCGTATGGGAGAATGTTGATCTTAGACGAGTGCGACATTCTCACGAGTGTAAAAGTGCACTTTCCACACGATTAATGTACATAATTTTTATGACGACCACAGATTATTATCATTCTTCAACAAAAATAAACAATATATTTTCTGGTTAGATTAGATTTGAGGAGGTGGCTAAATTTGCCTATTAAACTGAGACCATTTTAGATTTATTGTGATCGTCTGAATCTACAAAAATAAATATATATATAAAATATATTACTTTAAGAAAGAAACTTTTTTTTGTTAATAATAATGATAATAATAATGTTTATTCATAAAAATACAATACAATTTGATAGGTAGAAACAATTACAAATATTTTAGAATAAACATTGATACCTCGCTGAGGCATAATAATGCCTGTGCGCGAGTTATAAAACTTGTAATAATATATAAACAACATAAAAATAAAACCATAAAATTTAGTGATAAGTCTTAATAGGGAGGTGTGGTCGAAGTCGGGAGTTAAGGTCTTAATATGGAGTTGTGGACGTATTCGGGAGTTAAGGTCTTAACCGGGTACCAAGCGTTTAATTTTGAAATTGGATTCAAAATTTGGCTATATTCCAAAAATAATCATATTAAATAAATTATTTTAGATACGTTGAATTAATTAAATTATTAAAAATATGTCTGTTTTTACTAGCTATCTAGTTTTTTACAGAATATTTGTAACGTGGCAGTTTATTTATATCTTTAATATTATTTGGTAACATATTGAAGAGTCTTGGTGCAAAATAAGTCGTACGTCGTTGTCGAACGGTCTTGTGAGGTATGTACATTTATGTCTAGTAGGGTAATTATGTTGGGGAAAAAGTATATTTATTTCTTTTAAAGTTGTTTATGAGAATGATTTGGCAGTATAACTGTCTCATGTCAAAAAAAGTACTCTTAATAAAAAGCGCATCGCTGGGATAAAGTACAGGTTTTTTACAAATAAGCTTTACTATCCATTTTTGTATATTTTCTAACTGTTTCAACTGGCAATATGCCACACCACCCCAACCAATAATTCCATAAGTAAGATGCGACTGTACCAGAGACAGATATAAAGTTTTTAACTGGGTTTCATCTAAAAAGCCGCGTAAATATTTAAATTTATGTAGCAGCCCTATAAGTTTATTGGTAATGTATTTGACTTATAGATCCCATTTCAGATGCCTATCTATAATAATACCTAGGTAGGTACTTAATTGATGATGCTTCAGGGATTTGAGTGTTTTCATCAACATATATTGGACCAAGACTCGGCAAATTATTTATATATTTAACGTTAGTTTATTTAGTTGAAACCATTTTTTAACTGCTTTAAAATCGTCTTCAATTTCCATTTTCAGCGTTTGCCAGTTTCTTGACTTGTAAGTTATGATACAGTCATCTGCGAAACTTATTATTTCTTCTTTTGTATTTAATGTCATCAGGCTGTTAATATATATATAGGGTAAAGAGAAGAGGTCCAAGTACAGTCCCTTGTGGAACGCCATAGATAATTGTTTTTGGTTCACTCAAAAACAAAATAACAGCTTATATCTTCGATATCATTTATACAAAACCGGACAAGTTCGTGTATGCTATACCCATAATCAGCATATCTTTAAAAAATGTATAATATGGGAAATTGATAGACTTTGGTTAGATATTGATGACTTACCTTTACGTAACTAAATGAATATCATCAGCAGCTTTTTCGTTTGAAAAACGCCTTGAGTTTACAATACTTTCAGATATCTCTGATTTAATCTGATGAGTTGGGAGGGTGGGGCAACCACACTACACCTAGACATCGTTAGGCCCTTTGTGCATCATCCTGGAGGTCCCTCTCAGAACGTCAACCAGCCTATGGTACTAACACAGTTGATAACGTCCCCAAGAGGAATTTCTCTCAGAATGGCCTCAACCAAGGCATTGTGACTGACCCTGATATTATAGGTGGTCTCTTCAGGGCTAATAGTGCTTGTCTGTTATTTGTATAGATGCATACATTTTTTACCGAGATGTTTGTTCCGGAAATCTCCATTGCAGTCATGTCATTTAGTCCGGTTTGAACTATGTTGGCATATTTGCCCATAGAACATTTTATGTTGAGCTTTAAATAATTGGAGTATACTTCGCATGTAGAACCTTGTTCAGTTTGTAAGCCATCAGATTCCCGCCACAGTTAACGTCTCGTTACAGATATCTAAGTTATGATTAATAGTTAAAGCTGAAAGCCTTGAAATGCATCTACATTAAATATACTGGAATTGGGGTATTTCATTTCAAATTTAATTTTCATATAGATTTTTTAGTTAAACGTCAGTGTTCTTTTTGTTAATTATTTTGGGAAATTAAACCACAATATTATTTATATTTTTTAATTCAACGATTCGGTAGCGATCCAGCTATCGTTATCAAAAACTATTAAGTCAGATAAGGACCAGAATTTAAAAACTTAATAGTTCTCGTTAACGGTAGCTGAAACGCTACCGAAACGTTGAAAAATATAAAAAAGATTGTGGTTTAATTTCCCAAAATAATTAACAAAAAGAATTATGAATACACCACAAGGAACATACAGAAGATATTTAAACGTCAGTGTATGTCAAAATTTGTGTTATACTTAGGAGAAAAACAGAAAACGCTTCGCTTCGTTACGCTCGCTCGTGCATTTAATAGTCTCAGGCTGCTAAAGCTCATTTTCTGCCCTTGTGACACAATCTACTATTTCAATTCTAGAGTAATATTTGCAACTTTTGAGCACAGAGGCTATGTAATTTTCACATGGAAAACGTATACTTATAGTCCGTTCCACTTCTTTTTGCATATCAGTAGGCGGTGCTAGTTGTATAAATTTCGCCTTGTGTCATCGTATGACATTTAGTTAAGTATTTTGAAATGTTCAAGACAGCTGCGTTGCCACTACTACCGAAAGATAAGGCAATTTATGGAATTCTTATAAATGAAATTAATTGCTCATTTGCTGTTATACTAAACATCAAGCTACTTCCTGCGTATGTGCCTTCTGCTGAATTGCTGTCTTTTATATTCATTATAGGCTCTATCGGTTCATAACTTTGGCATGATATTTGTAAAATAGTTTCAAAAAAATCGACAACATCTAAGAGATTGACAAGTTAATTTGGCACAAATCATCGTACCAGCTTTGTTTACAGCTGAGTATGTTAAACTTGATAAAACTAAGTCAGACATGTCGTCCATCTTTGCTGGAGAGCATATATTCTATTCAGTTTTTATTGTTTACTGGTAAAAAACGGTTAATAGTTAAACTTAAATTACTAATAGTTAAGTTGGGAATTCTGGAACCGTTGGCGATACTTGACACTGAACACTGTTTACACTACCACTACACCAACACTATCTTACGCGCGTTTCGAAAACCAAGTTATCTTCTTCAGAGACTGAAGGTAAACTCACTTCTTAAAGGTATCTAAAATCCAATCGTTTTTTAGTGTTGTTAAGGGTGGTATACGAGGAGAAAGAGATAAGGTATATATTTTTTTGATTCCTGAATGACGACGATTTAAATGCTCGATCCGCGCAACATAGCAATGGATTAGTGCTTTAAGACGGAACCGTCTCAGTGACTTCCAACTGTAAAGTTGCCATGTGTATTCTCGTGTTAAGGATCACTATTGTCTATAATGCGATTTCTTTTAGTCGTACCGTCAATTGATATAACCACTAAGATAACGAAGTCATTCGAGACAATTTTGCTACAAACTTATCAAAATACCACCAGAAAACTAAACTTTCAAACACATGCTAAAACACAAACGGTTAAACCCGAACTAATTAATATGGGTAACCTCCAGAAAATATGGCCGGCCTATCAAAGTCACATGTACTGCAATGGTCTATTTAGATGCAAAAAGAAAATTTAGGACTTGTCAAAGTTACGTGACAGCATTTAGTGTACCACCGAATTCTTGAATTTTTTTAATTAGCAACTTTGGTTGATTGATATATAATAGCAGAAAATTTGTTTCTCTCTTCTCTTCATCTAAAAATACTGAATAAGTACCACATTACTAAGAAAATTCGAGAAAAAATTGTCAAAACCATAAAACATGTAATTATTGAAAACATATTAAATTGTAAAAATATTAACTAGAGTAATAACAAATAATTAACAGATTCCTCAGACCTCAAAGTGTTGGTCACATATTGTGGAAATTTGTTTTACTTCAAATGTAGTTAAGTTATAATCTATTTGTTTTTATCCTTTTTAAATTATAAATTTATACTATTTTACGTTTGTTCATTTCACAGCTTGCGAAAACGACTAAAGGTGATGTATTCGTCTTTATGGAACAGACACTAGGAAGTTGAGACAGTTCCAAGTTCTTCTACCTCCAAGGATGCAGCGGTCAGGTTTTTCTAATAAATTTTGCAGGTGATCTCAATATTTTTTTCACTTTATTAACGGACAGAGAAAAGGCGAACAAATAAAAATCTACTGATTGCCTTGTGTTATGGTACTTTGCGATAATAAATTTGACACACTGTTAAAAATAAAGCAAACAGTTGGTTTTTAGGGCGGAAGAAGATATCTGAAAAGATTGGCACTGTTTATCTTCGATGTGTTATAAATATTCATTTCATGCATCTGGTTGTTAAGACAGCATTTTTGAAAAATGGGAAGATGTCGTGATAAGACTATCTAAAAATTAATTTCTCTTTCAAAGAAAAAAGATTATTTAGAACGAAAAAGTAACTTTGACCACGTATAATAGCTTGAAAGACATATTCTCGATATTGTACCGACACATCGTTAGAATTTTAAAAATATTGAAATTTTTCTCAATAGTTGTTGTTCACAAAATGTGTACCTACATATGTTTCATCTTTTTCTGAATTTTCACTAATAATACCACTAGAGGTCAATTTTTTTTCGAGCTCATGAATATTTTGAAAATCGTCGAAAACGAGGGATAATTTTCTAAAAATATTCATGAACGAGAAAAAATTTCCGGATTTAATTTGACCTCGTGTGGTATTCGGTAAGAAAATTCCACACCAATTTGTGTTTGAAATAATTAAAATTTATTTTTCGATTTCCAACAACTAGAGATGCATCAAGTCAAACTAGTTTGATTTTACTCAACAAACTTGACTTGACTTGAAAATCAAACTTTTTAGGCAAAAAAGTTTGACTTGACTTGATTTCTGTATCTTTAGGTTTGACTTGAAATCAAACTTCTTCAAACAGTTTGAAGTTTGAATATCATATTGCGCAACGTGACTCTGATACTAATGATAACGAAAGTACAATATCTGAAAATACTGCAACAATTGCAAAGGTTAAGATAATTTGTAAAAAAATTGAAAGCTCCGAAATGTTAAGATTAAACTTCGCAAAATTTTGCGACTCATTAAATTTACACATGACCATTCCCAAACTGGAGGTAAAAACTAGATGGAACTCTACATTGGAAATGCTGTCCTGGGCGTTACAATTCAAACGTTCGATTAATATTCTTTGTGACAATACCGATACTCTTGAATTTTCGAATACATGCTACAGAATGGGATGTTATTGAAAGAACATGTGAGTTTTCTCAAAGTTTCAAGGAGAAGGAGAGAAATATTCTACCCTTCCTGTGGTGGTTATTGGGATCAATATGATGCTCGATGAGCATGAACTAGATAATAAAGAAAATATAGACGAACTTGATGCAAAAATAATTCTTGCCCTTCATGCAGCTCGCGATAAAATTGTTAAGCATTACAGTAGGACTAACTGGATGTATTGTATCGTTTTGATTTTGGATCCTCGTCATAAAATTGAAACGTTTTCTTTAACGACATGGGGACAATCTTTAAAAGATGAAGCCATCAAGAAATTTGAAGAAATTTATAAAGAAAATTATTATTCACCTTACACTGTGGAAGAGTCACCCCAAACCCAAACTGAATGTACAGTAAGTGTGTTCGAAAAAAAGTCTGATGAAGTTACCTATTTTGATTTAGACTTGTTTGGACTTTTCCAATCATCTCCAAAAATAAATATAGACGAAAATTCATGGAGTTACGAAATCGACAAATACGCAGCTGAATCACGAGCTGACAGTACCGAGGACATAATAAAGTGGTGGAAACGTCACGAAACTGTATTTCCAACTTTATCAAAAATGGCGAGAGACTTTCTTGCCACCCCAGCAACATCAGCCTGCATAGAACGCTATTTTTCGAGAGCTTCTTTGGCAGTAACAAAAAAACGAAACCGATTAAATGACCAGTCTATTAGAACATTAATTAATGTGTTTAAATTCGTGGCTTCAACAAGAATCCATAACAAATATCACACAAGGATCGCAGGAAGAGGTCACTATCTATATATTATTATCTATATATATTTTTTGTTGCTTTCAATTAATTTGTAAGAACTTCACTTTTCACGAAGAATTTTGAGGTGACAAGTTGGAGTTCATTAAAAAAAAATGTTTAAAAAAATGTATTCTCTTTTTGTTTCAAATAAATGTATTTGTTGACTTTCTATATTTAACATAAATATTTCACCCATTTAAGGTATATCTACTAAATAAATTATTTTTCAAACTCTTTCAAACTAGTTTGACAAACAGTTTGAATTTTCAAACCTGTAACCATTGCCCAGTTTGATTTGACTTGAATTATTTGTCAGAGAGATTGACTTGAGTTTGACTTAATTTCAAGTCAAACTCAAGTCAATCTCAAACATTCAAGTCAAACTTGTGCAACTCTACCAACAACGTCAACTTTCACCAGGAGATTAAGCAGTTGACATCCGCGAATAGTAGGAAATCGAAATCAAGTGTATGGAAGCGGTTTACAAACTTTCTACTGATTTTAGTATCTCAAAAGTGCCATTTTAGGACCTAAAATAATATATTTTTACTTGGTCTTACATCAAGTGGTAGAAAATCATAATTTTAAAGGTTTTTCGGAACGCTGCATGAACAGATTTACAGCGCGTCACAGTTTTGGAAGCAATTTAAACCTTTGAATTGTTGATTTCTACTCGTTGTAGTTGCACGAAAATACCATCTCAAGACACAACACAGTATATTCTTTAATTTTACGTAAGTTTTGAGTAACTACAAGTGGTAGAAAATTGCTTTTTTTGCAAATAAAAACCAGAGTGTCAAAAAATATTCTGTCATTATAAACGTCAACAAAAATTTCCAGTATAATTCGCTGTTGGGTACCCACAAGGAAAAAATTTCCACTAAAATTCATCTGTTGCTATGGTAATCTGTCAAAAAACACGTTTTGATTGGTTAAAAATTACAGGTGTAGAATTTTCATATACAGGGTGTCCAGAAACTCTCCTGCCAAACGGAAACTACAGTTACTAGAGGTGATGTTAAGTCGATTTAGCTCAAATTACCTCAATCCGAAAATGCTTCCTAAGGGAGCTACAGCCCTTTGAAGAAGACGTCCTCATATGAGTTTTCTTCAAATTATCCAAAAATACCGTTACTTAAAATATTCAAACTTGGTATAATCAATAAACAGTTACAAACCAGTCGTTCGCTGTAAATAAATTTTTTTCAGATCCACCACAAGCATGTCAGTCGGGGGGACCAACAGGTATTTTTATTAAAAAAATTTTATTTTCAAGTTTTTTATGTATCCGACACCGAATTTGGAAAATTCAAGATAATTTTCATAAAAAATGTTTTCTTCTTTCAAATCGATATCATGAACCGTTTTCGAGAAAAATAAATTTACTTTTTGTGTTTCTTACATAAAATCATGTTGGATTATAAAATTGTATCTGTAATATTTTAATAAAAATACCTGTTGGTCCCCCCGACTGACACGCTTGTGAAAATTTTTTTTACAGCGAACGACTGGTTTGTAACTGTTTATTGATTATACCAAGTTTGAATATTTTAAGTAACGGTATTTTTGAATAATTTGAAGAAAACTCATATGAGGACGTCTTCTTCAAAGGGCTGTAGCTCCCGTAGGAAGCATTTTCGGATTAAGGTAATTTGAGCTAAATCGACTTAACATCACCTCTAGTAACTGTAGTTTCCGTTTGGCAGGAGAGTTTCTGGTCACTCTATAATACCACGAGAGTGAAAATTTTGCTTTGCAATTTTGCGAATGACATATTTAACAAAACCACGAGCCGTCCGGCGAGTGGTTTTGGATTAAATGTCATGAGCAAAATTACCTAAAAGCAACAAACTTGATTACGACAAGAGAAAAATTTTGCCGACAAAATTTTCACTCTCGTGGTATTATATATGAAAATTCCACACCTGTAATCTTACCTTACAAAATTTTTAATTGAGTGGTATTCGACATGACTATTTCACGAGAGAAAAACTAAAAAATCATATGTTTAAACGTTTTATTTATTGCAATTTTTTTGTAACCCATCAGGATTATCTTCAGAATAGCTTTCTACCATTCCCATTAATTCTTCTTTGGTAAACGCGTTAGAACTTCTTTTTCTGGTTTCAGATTCAGCCTGAAGCCAATCTAGCAAATTTATAGGTAATATCTTTAAATGGATCAATTTTGATGTTAAATTCTAGAAAATATTTTTCCTGAACCATTTGAGCAGTCGTATTCCAAAGTGTTTTCACACTAGCTTCAGTATAATCAGTTCCATCTCTTTTTCTCATGTTAAAACCATAATCTTCAAGAATTTTTGCTATAACTTGTTCAGAAGTATCCTTTTCTAACGTATAATTACGTGCGTCCAGAAACATTCTAAACTGTTCCCATGCAGACTTTTTTGTCTTCATTGTATTTCGCGGTATACTTTGCTTAATTGTACTCTCTATTTCATTTATTGAATTAATTCCAAATCTTGTATTATTCATGTTAATAATACTTATTTAAATTTTTGAAACAGTTTTAATACTTTTTAGACAGTTAAATAAATAAATAAACAACTTAGTTTCCTTATAAACCACTAACAAAGATTTTATATTGAATTTTATCACAGAGTGATAGAATTTTATACACATAGATTTGATATATTAAACGTCAAAAAATTGCCGCGACAAGACAAAAAATTGCCAGTTCAAAACCTTCAAATTTTATCAGTTATCAATTTACTCTAGTGAAATAGTCAACATAATATTATCACAGAATAAATAATAACCAAACTAGAGGCCGTTCGTGACCTTGCTGCTGTTCTATGCTAAGCTGATTTGGTTACTGTAGCACAAGGATTCCCTTTTTTGGGCCAGAGACCCATTTTCCAAAATGAACTAATGGGTAACTCAGACCCCCATAGCCAAATTACATTAAAAATCCTATCTCTAGTTTTTTGTCCTATTGATACAAAATACTTACCAACTTAAAAATTTTGGGCTTGGTGGTTGACATCATTTTCTCATCAAAATTTAACAAAATAAATAGACATAGAATTCAGTAAATATCGAGTGTAATTAATCATTATTAATAGAAATTACGTAAGAAAATTAAGTAATAATTATTTTTTTGAAAAAAGCTTTAAAATCGCAAAATGAAGATAAAAAAAATTAAAAATTCAGTGTTGTAGATGAAACTGATGACTTTCTACCAATCTAGCTAAATCTGGTTCGATATTGGTGAGTTCCAGCCTTAAATCTTCTCGTTCGTTGATTTTCAGACGGTTTCTTTGTTTTGTCAAAATGTTTGTAGTTTCACTGAATCCTTTTTCAATTAGATGATGATCGAAAAGTGATGAGGTATTTTTCAGCAATGTTCCACAATGCAGGTTACTCTGTTACAATGCTGCGCTGCAACCGGAAGGTCTGATAGCCTTGGTTGAACTTCTGCTTAAGCTCTTCGCCTGTGCTGATGGCGAACAACCCTTCTTGCATTATCACATTGGCTACTTCAATGGCTGTGAAAACTGTGAATACTCTTTCCTTATTAAATTTTGATTATACTGGATAACTTTACCCACAAAAACCGATATTATTGATTTTGTTTTAATCAAGTTGAGATCGTCACTCTGCAGCTGCAAAGGGTTCAATAAAACACCACTTGGTGTTTTATTGAACCTTTTGATTGTATTCTATCCACATTTGAGATATGGATAACTCTTGTAGTTAATAAATATCTGTTTTACAATCATTCAGGTTTTCTTCCAAATTTTGGTCTTTTTCTTGTAAAACCTCCAAGACATATTCAAGAATAGCTGAAAATCTTGCTAATCAAGAGCCTCTTGATAGCCAACGAACTGTTGAAGTAACCTTTGAAGACTACGTCGTTTTCCTCACATAGCTGAGAACGTAACCGAGAGTTCAAAGAATTGCTTGGAATCTTGTTGTCAGCATTTATAACATAATCTAGAGGATTCAGATTTTTTGCTACTAAAGGTTGTCTGTGAATCACGCTGTGAATGACCAGTACCTAAGGCAGTTGTCGCTGTAAGTGAACTATAAAACCACGTTGACGACCAACCATATAGTTGGTGCACCATCAGTCGGAACAGATAAAAATGTACTTCTATTGAATAGCTTTGTCGGTAAAAAACCTTCCACGACTCGCAAAATCGATTCTCTTCTGGTATCAGTCTCTAAATATGTAGCAAAAAGCAGTTCTGGGCACATATTTTCATCTTTAATATATCGAACATATCGTAACTACTTAGCTTCATTGACAGGTAATGTAGACTCTTGTTTACGCTTATTTATTTGTCGAGCTTTTCATCTTGTACGAACTTGTGCACGCTTATCGACTTGTTGAGTTTTTTAAAAGTACAACAAAGATACTTCCTACTCCCACTAAAATTCTTATAACAAGCTGGTAAAAGTAACACACAGTTACAGGTTGATTTTTTTATACGTCGTCGACCCCCAAAATCAGTTTTCGTTTATGTCGACCCCTGAGAAACCGATTTCTACCCCAAGGGAGTTCGACTGCTAAAATTATCACATTCTCTCTAGCAAAAAAGGTGCTGCATATTTTTCTTTAAATTCCATACTTTTAAAACAAAGCGGCAACAGCTCTTGAGTCATAAACGTCTCCGACAGAGAGTGTTGCGGTATTAATGTCCATTCCTATTCAAAATTTATGAGTCGTTGTTTGTGAATGTTATTCTTTTAACTACATACAGAATTAAAAGCCTTTGTTTGCCTAATAAAAAAACCTAAAACTCTGTTTGCTGCAGAAACCAAGTTTCTAATATGTTTTACAAATGAAAAAGTGTTGTTGTAATTAAGTAACACCAAGGTCTTCAACTTCCGTTCATCTTATTAATACTTCTCCCCCCATTTCATAATCAAAAATAATTGCATCTTTTCCCCGAGACAGGCTCTTAACATTGCACTTTTTAAGATTGAAGTGTAATTTGTTTACTAAACTCCTTTCATATACAATATACATTGTGCACTGTCCTATATAATTTAAGATCCTCTGCAAATAAGAGACATTCACAATGTTTAAGTACTGAAGGTAGGTCGTTAATAAATAAAAGAAATAGAAGCGGTCCTACATTTGAACCCTGAGGTACTCCCGATTTCGCACGAAATTTCCCAGAGGCATTTCCATTACATCTAACAATGAATTTCCTATTTTCTAAATAACTTGCAATTAATTCTATAAGATCCTTCCCAAAACCCATCTTATGTATCTTTTTCAACAGGACATCGTGATTAACACGATCAAATGCCTTACGAAAATCAGTAAAAACTACATCTAATTGTGATTGTTCGCCAAATGTCTCAAAAACATGATTGCCAAATATAGATAAGTTTCAATAAGAATAATTTTTTTATAGGAACCATATTTTCAAATTTGTAAAAAAAATTAAACCATTCATTTTTAAATTGCGGATATAATCAAATATAAAGGATTTACAATGAATGTGAAATTTGCCGCATGTCTCTGTCATTATCTCATGAAAGTATTTAAAATTAATTGCAACATTCACACTCACAATACTAAAAAAGAAAATAATAAATGGAATAAAAAAAAATTTAATATACCATGTTTTTAAAACGAACTAAAAAGTAAAAAATAAATTACTTAAAATTTGCAAATAAAAACGTGTGGCGGATGCGAAAGTTCTATAAAAATGTAGAAAGTAGCTATCAATTTTTTTTAGTTGCAAATTTTATAAGTAATTTATTTTTTACTTCTTACCTCGTTTTAAAAACGTGGTATATTAATTTTTTTTTAATTTCATTTTGCTAAGATATGTTTAAAAACTGACTTAACAGCTAGCCCCCTTAGGGGAACTTTTGGAGAAAGGTGAATTAGGTTAGATGGAGCACATTTAGTATCTGTTGTTTACATTTGGCAGTAGAGTTTCTGGACACCCTGTAGAGTCAGTTTTGAGTATGTAACGCATCAATTATCTTGGAAACGGCTTGCAAAAGTTTTTTCAAATTTTGGTTTGTGAGAGTTTTGTCATACGACCGATCTTATGGTAGTATTTACATTGTTGTCAGATTTTCCGTTTTTATGGAAATTTAATGAGCTTTGTTTTTTCAAATGTATCACCCTGTTTATATTTTTTTAAATTTCAAACCAAATCCTTCTTCTGGAAAATACATGATTTAGATATTGCCTCACCTCACGCGCGTAGTGAAGTGAAGCTCCATCATATTGCAGCCAAATATTTTTATTGTCTGAAAATTTAAAATAATAAAATTTTCAAAACAAAAGGCAATTGAAAATACTTACTTGGTTTTGGAAATAACTGAATCAACCATTCTGATTCAGTTTTTAAAAGTTATTGAAAAAGGTCTGATATAAAACATCATGTTTTTTTTTACCTGTTCAGATACCAAACAACAATAAATTGTCAGGGTAATCGACGAAAAAGTCACGATTAAAAAAAGCTATCGACTATTAGTTTCCCATTTTTTTTATATACCCTATTACGGTGCAACAGGCTTACATCCTCTTCTATTTACAAGGCTAAATGTTAACATTAACACCATGAAATGATTACCCATTATACTCATATCTATCATAAAAGGATCGATCATGTTTATTCTGTAATTTGCCCTAACCCTTTTGTGTTTAACAAAAGCCCTTTTACTGAAAAACGTTCACAGGTAGTTTTCGATACTGTATCTAACTCTTTTCATACCGAATTTAACTCATTATTGGTCCATGTGGTCGAACAAAAAGGAAAGGGTAGATGGTACAGGTAAAAAATATTTTTAAGAATTATTTGTGCAAAAGATAAAGTTTTTGTTTGCATCGTATAACATTTATCAATAAGAATGTAACAGTTTGGTTCAATTTATCCGCTTTTTAGCAAGTGAGTTCTAACAAAATGTAAGGTGCAGTAGACTTACTCATGTGATTGATGGTAATTATAATACAGGGTGTTCTGTAAATAAATACTGTGAAATAATAAAATTGTAGATCGTTAAGAAAAATTTGAAATGACGTCATTCAGCTTCAATATATTTTTACATGTGTTTTTCATTTGGCTGGTAAACTTCCTTGGCAAAAATCTATTAAGATACAACTATCTGCAAGCAGATCTCCGGGTTCTCCCACTATAAATATGGTAAAGAATATTTCACAATATTTCTCCTACTCGGCATCTGGCCTTAAGGATTTAATAATAAAAGTTTGTAAATCCCTCATTGTGCATGTATGCATATTGCATATATCCTAAGAACTATTCACTCAGACCTGAAAAATCCATTGTGCCCCCTTGCTACCACTTAGTTCCTGAGGAAGGATTTCTTTTAATATTACATTGGTGCTAATACCGCGAAAGGGTGAAGTACCCAAAAGGGTGTTTCGACCCTTCTGACTAGTTCTGCTATTTCATTTCCTTCTATTCCAGAGTGTCTCAGAATCCAAAGTAGGGTGACGATGCCAGGACTTCTATATATTTCATTAATTTTGGACTGGGCACACTTTTCTATGGCGTGAATTTCCGCTTGAAGATTTTTGAGGTATTTCCCAAAGTTACAGATTGTTTGGTTACTGACCCATATACTCCTATCCCTGTCCCATCTATTACTTTATAACCATCTGTGTACCATTGAATGGAATACTTTCCAAGTCTTGAAATAATGTTCTTCTAGTTTCTATATTCTGTATGGAATTTCTTTACAAAGTTATATATTTTTCTCATACCATCTTGTGGCATGTCTCTTGATTTCCGATTTCTGAAAAGCGAATAGTAAATTGAAATAACTAGATGGGGCAATTCAAAATTGGTAATTGTATGTATGTATGTATGTAAATTGGGATGACATTCACTGAGACCTAAAAGATCTATTGTGCCCCCTTACTTCTTCTTAGTTCCTGAGGAAAGTCTCAGAGACTAGTAGCTCCTTTAGTCCTATTTCCCGGAGGAATTTTAGGATATCTGCAGGCTTCAACTTAGGTAAATGTCCCTCTTCTATCCAGTAATCTCCAAGGTGTTGTGCCCTACGATTCTGAATTGCTGTGCAGTTCGCAAGTATGTGGATGGAAGTTTCTTCTTCCATACCACAGAATCTACATTCTTCTTCCTCCACTATTTTGAGCTTTTTCAGGTGCCCATTCTGGCGACAATGTCCCGTAAGGATGCCTGTTAAAACTCTTAGTGCAGTTTTACTTTGACTTATGCATTCATTTGATCTCAACAGGTTGTAGTCACCCAGAAGAATCTTTGATTGCCTAAGTCCTACTAGATCTTTCCAATGGTCAGATCTTCTCTTTTCTTCGGCTTTGCCTATTTCTTCCAATATTACATTGGAGCTGATACCGCAAAAGGGTTCCGGCCCCCAAAAGGGTGTTCCAGTCCCCCTCTTTGCTACTTTATCTGCTATTTCATTTCCTTCTATCCCTGTGTGTCCTGGAATCCACAGTAAGGTGACTATATTGTTCTCGCCTAGTTCATTCAGTTTGCCTAGGCATTCCCACACCATTTTGGAACTGATTACACAAGAGCTCAGTGCTTTAATGGCTGCTTGACTATCCGACATTATGATAATCCTTTGCCTTCTATATCCTTTATCAATATTGAATTGGGCACACTTTCTTATGGCGTGAATTTCCGCTTGAAAGATACTCGGGGTTTTTCCCAAGCTTTCAGAGTGTTTGGTTCCTGGCCCGTACACTCCTATCCCAGTTGCTTCTATTGCTTTTGAGCCATCTGTGTACCACTGAATGGCATTCTTTCCAAGTCTGGAAATGGTATTTGGATCCCATTCCTTCTTGTTGCTTAATTCCGTAACGAATTTCTTTGAAAAGTTATACTTTTTCATCATACCATCTTGTGGCATGTTCCAGGTTTTCTGATTTCTAAGAAGTAAGGAGATGTTTTTTTTTAATGATTCCCTCTCTACTTAGTATGTATCTTGTTCTTTCTGCAACTCTTTCCACCACCATATGTAGTGGTGTGAGGTTGAGAATAGCTTCCATGGCTGCCGTTGGGCATGTTCTCATTGCTCCTGTAATGCACATACAGGCTAGTCTTTGAATTTTTGAGAGGTTTTCTCTCGTTGTCAATAGGCTAGTTCTACTACTCCAAGCAATGGATCCATAAGTGATAATTGGTCTCACTATGGCAATCCAGCTCAGGATTTTTGGGCTGCACCCCCAATTTCTCCCTGCCAGATTCCTGCACACCATTAGAGCCATTTTTGCTTTGCATATAATCTCCTTTTCGTGTTTATTCCACAGGAGTTTACTGTCTAGAGTCAAACCTAGATACTTGACTCCATTCAACCTCGCTCCCATCAAGTTTAATGGTTTTGAGGTTGAGCTTTCTTTTCTTAGTGAAGGCTATTAAGATGGTTTTGGTGGGGTTGATGTTAAGTCCCACTTGCCTACACCAGCTATTTGTATAGTTCAGACCCTTTTGTACGATGTCACAAAGGGTATTTTCTAATTTTCCCCTGGCTGTTATGACAATATCATCAGCATATCCTTGGCAGGATATTCCAAGGTCAGTCAAACCACACAGGAGTTCGTCAACCGTCAGGCTCCACATTAATGGGGATGCTACTCCTCCCTGTGGACATCCTCTGGTTGTGCAGATGGAGACAATGTCTTTGCTCGTCCTCGTCTCTGCTACTCTAGTGGTGAGCAGTTCCGACATCCATTTGGATGTTGTGCTGTCTACACCTCTTCTATTTAATGCTCTTTTGACAGCCTCATGAGGAGTATTGTCAAAAGCTCCTTCTATATCCAAAAAGGCGCATACTACGGCTTCTTGGTTGTCTAGAGCACCTCGGATATCCTCCGTCAGTTGTACCAGTGCAGTCTCCGTAGATCTGCCTGCCCGGTAAGCATGCTGATGCGGGTGGAGAGGTAGTCTCTCTAGGATTTCCGCTCTAATATAATTGTCAATAGCTTTTTCCATCGTTTTAAGCACAAACGATGTTAGGCTAATTGGTCTGAAGGATTTGGGGTTTGTTGTGTCCCTTTTTCCAGCTTTTGGAATGAAGGTTACTATTGCCATTCTCCATGCTTCTGGTATATAACCCAGTTCTAAGCTGCTTCGACTGATCCTAACCAAATGTGGTAGATTTTCGTCTTGTCCTTGCTGGAGCAATGCTGGGAAAATTCCATCAGCTCCCGGTGCCATGAATGGTGAAAAGGTGTTCATAGCCCATTTTAACCGTTCGTTACTATAAATGTGCTTAGCCATTGTAGTACTTTCTCTCGAAGGTCTGTTATGACCTTCGAGAGGACTATCTCCCCTATTTGGGCTACTCCCAGGAAAATGAGTTTCTAGTAAGAGTTTCACTCTTTCTTCCTCATTTTCGGTATATTTACCGTCTGGCTTCCTCAAAGCCATATCTGTGTTGACCCTACTTTTTGCCATGACTTTGTAAAGTCTTGCCGCAGCAGGTGTTGTATTTATATCTTCACAGAATTTTCTGAAGCTATTTCTTTTAGCTTTTCTAATTTCCTTATAGTAGGTGTTTCTCACCTCGGTGTATCTCTGCCAGTCTCCGGTGAATTTTGTTCTATTAAAAAGGTCCCGGGTTTGAGATCTTAATTCTGACAGATGTTTATTCCACCAGGGTGCATCTCTGCTGCTTCGTTGTTCTTGAAGAGGGCAGCTCGATTCAAATGCATCGATTATTGCCCTGTTCAAGTCCTCAAGCTCATTTTCCAGATCTAGATGGTGCTTAGCCCTCTCTTTTCTCTGGATATGTGCTAGGTTTTCTTTCAGACAGGTGTTATAGTTGTCCCAATCTGTTTTTCTTGGTTTTCTTCTGGGGCTCACCTCAGGTTTGCCTAGTTCTAACTTGAATGTTATGATGCTATGATCGGAGAGAGATGGTTCGCCCGAAACTCTCCAATCTTTTACTATATGTTTTAGATCCTGTGTTGCCAGTTTGACATCTAAAACTTCTTGCCTTACCCTTGTTACAAATGTGGGGGTATTCCCTATATTGTGAATATTAAGGTTTTTATTAAGGATATATTCTAAAAGTTGCTCACCTTTCTGGTTGGTATTGCTACTGCCCCAAACAGTATTGTGTGCATTGGCATCACATGCTAAGAGTAGAGGTAGTCTCTTCTATTCACAGTACTTCACCAGCCTTTGTCCCTCGGGGGGTGGTGCTATCCCGTCTCCCGAAAAGTAACATGATGCTATTACTATCTCCTTGCTCTCCTTCTTGTGTTCGAAGAGTGCTCGAACTGGAACGAGGTCACGAGTAATGTATTCTGAAAGACAAAAATAGTTAATATTGTTCCTTATCATAATACATGTTCTTGGTATATCACTACCTGAGTGATATACTATTTTAGCAAAATTGATAATTGGTGGAACTTAACTATTCACACAAAATTAATGATTGAAACTTTCTTCTTGAAGGTTGGAGTAAGGTATTGAATTCTGTCGAATCGACAAAATGGTCTCAGCATCTCAAACTTCATTTGTAATCAATCGCCTCTTTTGATTTTGGATAAACTACAACTAATTCTTGATTCGTATTTTAAGCGTGGAAATGTCATTTAAATAAATATAGGTTCAATTATCTTATATAAAAGATCTCCATATATTTTTGTTTCTTGCCAATTTTCGTGCTTCCGCTTGAGTTATACCTTTACTTTCCAAAACTTTTTCCATGTTGTTATCCCATGTTTTCCTTGGTCTCTTCCTGGTTTTGCTTTCATATCTTTTTGTCTCGCATATCCGTTTTACTAGCATCTAGTTAATCAATTGGCGATCTTGTATTATCTGGATTTCTGGTAGTGCATTGAGGTTTTCTCTTACTATTTTTCTTGAATTTCGTATTTCTCTCCTTGTAATTCCTACGACCTTCCGAGAATATTTCAACTCCATACCCTGTAATTTGCTTTACATCCTTTTCGTTAATAAGTACGCATCACTCGCATCCAAAAGTTAATATAGGGAGAAATATAGTTTTATACCCATTTTGTATTCTTGTATTAATTTTTATGTCATGGCTCTCTTTATTATTTATGTTGTCTCCTAGGTATTTGAAATGTTCTATTTTTTCTCCATTGAGATTTATATTGATTTGATTATTTCCTTTCCTGTCACCATTACTTCATTTATTTTTAGGTTATTATTTTTCAACTTCGCATCCCAAATTTCCAGATTTCTTTGTAGATCTTCTTCGTATTCTCCATCCGTAGGTCGAAATCGGTGTTTCATCCCAATATCTACAGCAAAATGGTGTTAACTCATTCTTTGTTTCTTTGAAATAGCCACTCCATAAAGTTTTTAATTCAAACAATCTTTATACGTATGGATATTAAAAACATTTCTAATCATCCCATAAAACTAATTATCTCTAACTGTAGGCTATTAATTTATTACGTTTACGATCATTCTGATGTTGGAAAGTACGTGTTCGATTTCGCAGTATCTTGCAGCATCTAATGTCCTTTTAAATGATTGTGGCCTCTGCCGACTATAGAAAATAACCCTCTACTACCATTAATCTTCTTGCCTGACGTGACTCTTATTAAAGATACCAAATTATTTAATACAGGTCTATTGTTCATATAATATGTGATCAGTGAAATATGAGATGGTCAGGAAATTGAATAGTTTTTGGTGGCGCCAGCTTGCACTTCTTTAATAAAATAGGAATGACACCTTTTTATCAACCATTAATAGGAAATTATGCAAAAGATAAATAAATCAAATAAAAAAAAATTTCACGGTGTATTATCATGAATAACTTATTCTCTAAAACGAAAGTATTTTTATTCATGTTTTTTTTTTCTTCTTGTCTTGTATCAAGAATAGCTTCGTGGTGTTTAAAAGAGATTATGGTTCAAACATGTTATAGAGTTAGTTGTACTGATTATGGAGGGTAGGAGGAAGAAGAACCATCTGAATGTATTAAAAAGTGTCCATCGAAAGGGAGCAAATTAAGGTGGCGCCATAGTAGCAAGTATAGTGTAAAGATTTTAAAAACAGCGCCATGAATTATTAGAGTAAGATACAAAATTAAAAAAGGAAATAAATACTTCCGGTTTATTACAGCGCGTATTTTTAAATTATTATATCATAGACAAACATACATATGAAATATAATTATATATATATATAAATTCACATCATTTCCATTAGCTACACGAGCGCCATTTCGGTGAATCTTAGAATTATAATTTGCTGTTTACTGGTGGACACTTTTTCAACTTGTCCCCCAAACAAGACGGTTCTCCTTCCTTCTACCCCCCATAGTATTGATGTGATATTTTCACTCCTTTCGAAGTTAAAGTTAATTTAGTAATACATTTTTACATTTTTTCAATTTTTCGACGCCACAATAAAGTTTATGAAAACATTTTATGGGATATCTTTTGCAGAGCGTTTTATTGTCTACAATTTATCATTGTAAATTTTTTTTTTATTCTTAATGAGTCGTAAGTTATTCGCATTAAATAATACAATATGTCAATACAGGAAGAAATTTCCTAATTGCGATAAAAATCTTTTAGTTCTACAATTACAATTAATAAAAATATAATTGAAAAACAATTTTCAAACTGAAAATATAATTATTCAATTAATATAATTAATTATAAACAATAAAATTGTGAATATGTAAGAAAATTTTCAATTTAATGCGAATAACTTACGTCCTATGAGAAACATAGAAAAATATATGGAGAAAAATTATAGCCAATAAAACGCTCTATAAAAAATATCCTATAACATTTTTCCAAACTTGATTTTAGCGTAGAAAAATTGAAAAAATGTCAAAATTTAACCTAGAATAACTTTGAAAGAAGTAAAAATTATAAGAGACCTTTTTTGTAACTCGGTATCATTAATATTATAACAAAACAAATTTTTACCATTCAATAATGTATTAATAGTTTATGTTCATTACGCCATTTAAAGTAATAAATTGAATTTTTAATTGTATTAACTCTCATAGGGGCTTTAATACGAGTACATTATGTTGAATGTGATTCCTCCATATTTAATTGAACGAATTGTAATACGATTTTTCCCATAAATTAGATTTACAAATACATATATTGAAGCTCCAACTTTTACAAATATATTTCAATTGAAACAAGATCCCGACAAAAGACCGTCGATTATTTCCACTAACAGAAAAACCCATTTCGATTCTTTAACTGACCATTATGTGCATATGTTATTTTTCTATGGGTCCATTCTCTCTTTGAAAATGTATTCCACCCTATTCACTCTTTTTTGGCAGCCATATTTATTTTGTGAATATATTTATCGTCTCTTTCTGACCCGCATGAGTCACTATCATCCAGTAAGAGTGTTTTTTGCATTAAACAAGCTCCTAGTGAAATAAAAACAAGTTTTTGGGAAGGGTCATTCCCCGTGGACGCATGGGGTTAGTTTCCCCTAAAAGTCGAACCGTCTCGGCCAATGGTAAAGGAGTTATGGCCAAGGGTCAGGGATTGATCGATATTTTCAACTTTTTTATTGTTAATTTTAATATCTAGAAATGAAGAAATAATACGAAAAATCAAAAACAAAAGTAAATATTCAAAAATTACCTCTAATAAAGTACAAAAAATTTTAACTAATGGTTTTAAAACTGAAATACTCCATGAGGTTGGCCAACGAATTTTTAGCAGTTTATCTGAAAGCTACCCTATAACTTTGATATAAATGGAGAATATAATAGTGAAACCACACAAAGTGTGAAAAGCAATCAATAATATGCATGTTGTAGTATTTTTATATTTTCAGTTCAATATTTACATCGTCATCGTCTAGTAAAAAATATAAATATTGTTGAAATTGCTACGGAGAATATTTTAGAGTTGTTTAAATGTTTCAATAGAGCGATCATTAACGAAACCACCCCCTCGCTTTTTAGAAATAAAAGATCGTGGGACATGTCACAGGATTGTATGATGAAAAAGTATAAATTTGTGAAGAAATTTGATCCAGAATACAGCAACAAAAAGGAATGGGATCCCAACACCATTACCAGACAAACCACAAGTATATTTCAAGCGGAAATTCACGCCATAGGAAAGTGTACCCATTTCAATATTGACAAAATATATAAAAAGCAAAGGATTATTATTATATTAATTGTTTTAACCCTTACGACGTGGATTCTTTCCATAATTATTAAATAAAATCAATAAATAACAAATTCCACAAAAGTAGCGAAGTTCATTAAATACAAAAAACAAACAGATTATAGGAAAATCCAAGCTTTGAATGTAACTGACAAAAGCATGCACAACTCGTAATATAAACATTCCAAACATAGATACTAAGAAAGATGATAGTTTGAAAAACAACAAGTTTGTATTGTGGTCCTCTGAATCTAGTTCACATTCTCAAGCCCGACTCGTTTTATGTCGCCAATCAGCTTCGAGAATAAACCTTTCATGTAGTTTCTTACCAGTGGCTTCACATCGTGTATTACAATAAACCTCACATTCGCCAGGCAGCCACTCTGGCGTAGTATGTGTTCTGCAGTTTGCTCCTCCAGGTGACAGAATCTGAACATGGCATCGTCTTTCAACCCCAATAGCTCTGTGTGCCTATTAAGTATACAGTGCCTGTTAGCATTCCTACTTCGGCTTTGACAGTTTTCCTATATTTGCTTATTGGGACTGCTGCACATTTTGGCGAATGTCCTCTAATTAACTGTTTGGCCTGTCTCTATCCTAGTAAGATTACCCACCATTCTAGATATTTCTATGCCACCCACTTTCGTGTGACCATGTTTATTGTTCTACGCCGCAGAAGGGTTCCGATCTAATGAAAGGCATTGATGAGCCTTGTCTGGCCATTTCATCCTTCTTCTTTGCCATTGCTCTCATGATCCTTGTGCACAGGTACCCAGGCTACCATGACCTTGCAGCGTGTAAGGCCCGTCCTTTACTAGCTTAGAATTGGCCTCTATGGAATTGAGTGCCTTTAGTTCAGCTTGGCTGTACTGACAAGTATATTTTTGCCACCTTTCAATTTCTTCAATGCCTTGGTGATTCGCCGGTGGAAAGTTGTGACGTCCTTAGATAGGTTTATTGGAATAGCTATCCTTTGTTTTAGTCCTACACCTTCGACTCCTACACCTACCTCTGCACTCTGTCCGTACACCAGGTTGTCTCAGCCTGTATGAATTCACCTTTTTCCCAGTCTTCCATACCTAGTAACTATACTAAGAACTATTCTGGAACTTTTTATCAAAGCTATATCTTGAGGCCGTTGCGTCAGTAGGTTACCCCCTGAAGTTATACGCTTTTATCTCCTGATAAGCTTTCGATAGTCACTCTGCGTTTGGCTTATGTACTGTTGACTTCGAAGTAGTCCTCTTCGCCTTGTATAAAAATAGGTAGGTAGTGCTGGTAGATTCAACAGAGCAATAGGTAACAACTATTTAAAGAGTGGATATGTTCTAGTCTTCACCAATCGATAGAGGGGACAATTTTACATATTTTAGTGAATTTTGAGTCGATATTGCCAAGGATTAAGGGAGTTAGAAAAAAGCAATTTGTATCGCAGAATATTTCCATACCTACCCCTTTGTTCTAAATTTTCGACAAAAAAAAATAAAAAATGCTAAAAATTCGTAAAGAGGGGTTTTTTGGCCAAAAAATCGACTGGCACAATCAGTTTTGTGATAAAATCATTATTTCGCCTTCAAATAGAGTCATGAAATTTTCGAAAATCCACTTTTCAAAACAAAAAATACTCATAACTCGACAAATAGGAAAGATAGAACGTTCTAGTCTTCACCAATCGATAGAGGGGACAATTTTACATGTTTTATTGAATTTTCAGTCTATATTTCCAAGGATTATGGGAGTTAGAAAAAAGCAATTTGATTCGCAAAATATTTCCATACCTACCCCTGTTCTAAATTTTCGACAAAAAATTTTAAAAAATGCTAAAAACTCGCAAAGAGGGGTTTTTTGGACCGGAAAATCGACTGGCAAATCTTTACAATTTTTTTAAGTCTTAAACTTCAAAATATTTTCGTAAGTTCCAAATTGTCAATCTTTTTAAAGGCGTGAGCTAGGGAAAAAATTAGTTAAATATAATAGTTCTTGATCACGATGTTTGTTGAAACTCTATTTTTAAAGTTTCGGTAGCGGTCCAGCTGCCGTTATCAAGAATAATGATAAATAATAAATTTTCGAATAATCGAAAATTGATTATTTTCGATTAATCGATTATCTTCAATTAATCGATTATTTTCGATTAAACGATTATTTTCGATTAATCGATTTTTTTCGATCAATCGATTTTTTTCGATTAATCAATTAATCGATTAACATCGATTAATCGAAAATAATCGATTATTTTATATAATCGATAATCGATTATGTTTTTTGATAATCGCCCAGCCCTAATTTTGAGTCGATATTGCCAAGGATTAAGGGAGTTAGAAAAAAGCAATTTGATTCGCAAAATATTTCCATAGCTACCCCCTTTGTTCTAAATTTTCGACAAAAAAATTATAAAAAATGCTAAAAATTCGTAAAGAGGGGTTTTTTTGGCCAAAAAATCGACTGGCACAATCAGATTTGTGATAAAATCATTATTTTGCCTTCAAATAGAGTCATGAAATTTTCGAAAATCCACTTTTCAAAACAAAAAATACTCATACCTCGACAAATAGGAAATAGAATTCCGTACACTGCAGTGTTAGATGTCACATCTGTGTCGTTGTAGTCTTAGATTGTTTCGCCATTAGGTAGGTTTTATGGAAACAGTTGTCTACAATATTGTAATTAAAATTATACTTAGCAAAGATCACCGTTAAGTAGCGACATTTATAGCATGTTACTTATAAAAATGCAAACCACAAACAAATTAACTATAAGTATACTTCATCGTAGATGAGCATTTCTACGGAATTTTAAAAATGAAGTAATTTGCTCAAGCGCCATACGTTCCACGAAGAACAAATGTCCAAAATCCAAGTTTTTAGAGACAAATTACATAAATATACCTATTATGTTTCAAAATGCAAAAGAAACCAAAAGAGAAATAAATTCTAGATAATTGCGTTAGTGAAATTCATAGGCGGGTATTGTTATATATTAGCTTAATCACATACATTTTATTTTTTGAGTGCGATAAAAATTAAATTCCATTACAATTGAAATGTTTTTTTTTGTAATAATTAAATAGAATTTACAATAGCCAATGATTTGGAAAATACCTAATGATAACAAATAGAACTCGCTTATAAAGAATTTAAAATTACTAAATTTTGTTTTAGAACTAAAATTGATAAAGAATCCTCGTTGAACTAATTGCACTATGATATACGATTCTGAAACCGTTTCTACTCTATTTCCTAATGTGAGAGAATAATGACCCTAATTTAGGACCAATTCAGGGTATGATTATGAAGGACTTGAATAACTGAAATACTGACTTAACAAAAAACTATTATTGCCAGTTTACAACCTTTAAGTTGTCCACTTTGTTCAATGGGCCCATTCATTGCAAATTTACATTCTATCATCATCTCACATTAGGAAACATGTACTTGACAATATATACTGTCCATGCTATTTTAAATCGGAAGTTTCAACAAAACAGAGAATAAATATTTTGAACAATAACCTAGATGACTTCCACTAGTGGTAGTCATAATACGGGATAATATTTAAGTTAAGATATAATAATAAATATTTATTATGGTGTACCTACCTACTACTACTACTAATTTAGTCAGGCGAACCTTGGCCAAGAAAAGCTCAAGCCAAGGTTCCGGCACTGAGGCCACTGGTGGGCCCATTGTGCCATTCCTGCTACTTATATGCATCCATGAGGCCTAGTCCCTCGATGAAGGACTCAATCCTCTTCAGTAGTTGCCTGCCTACGTCCCAGGGGCCATTACAGGGACTCCGAAGATTCGCCTGCATAGCACAGCACCTACCTACTATTGTTTGAAAACCGAAAATCAATGCCAGTAGTTTATGGTTGCTCTAAATCTGTTTGTGCAGATATTCTATTACTATTACATTAGAATATACATATACATTGCTGTTAATTCTTATTTGCTTTGACAGGTATTTATTCAACCTATAATTAGGTTTTCGCAATTTTAAGTACCCAAAGTCGCTCATCTATTTATCAGTAAGAGTGTAGTGAAAAACACATCTACTAGGTAAGGTTAGGTTTGTGCAACTAGCAAGACCTTATCAAAGCCGATTAGTTTATTTGGTGAATGAAATTTCAGGTCTGAAGGCGATAGAGAGAGAGACCCTGTCTAATATCAGATACCTGATTCGGGCTGCGGCGATATAGACACAAAGTGTAATATGCTCTGCCATTTCATCATCTCCAGGTCTCCATTTAGTATTTGTTTGGCAACATTTAATAAGATGCTAATTGCAGGTTCTGGTCCGATTAAACCATCTACGGCAGGGGTTCCCAACCTTTTTGCACCTGCGTACCACTTGACTTTTTGGGAAATTTTGGCATATACCCTACAAAAATTATCGCATCACTCATTATTTTTTAAATATTTTAAATGTGTTGCCTGTTTTTCGAATTTTATTATTATTACGAATTAAAACACCAATAGATACGCCTTTAGCAACATTTATTTTATATCAGTTTAATCTACAGAGAACACAAAGTTTGATTTACCAAAACATAGAAAACATCTATACAAAAAAATGAACGGTGCTTAAACTAAAACCAGCCAATGAATTTCTAATAGCGTGTGTTGCCGCCCCTCGCTCTAATTACAGCTTCCATTCGTCTTGGAAGGCTTCTAAACAGGTTCTGGACGTATCCTTGCGGCATGTTTTCCCAGAAGTTAAAAATAACATTTTGAAGATCATCTAGTGTTCTTATTGGTGCCGGATGTTGCTGAATTTGCCATCCTAGATGGTCCCAGACATGCTCTATTGGGTTAAGGCCCGGGCTACGTGCAGGCCAATTCAGCGTGGGCATCTCGACCTCTTCTAAGTACTGCCGAACCACTCTAGCAGCGAGTGGACGAGCATTATCGTGCATTAGCACAGAGTTGTCACCGATATGAGGCATCTAGCGCACTACATGGGATTCTAGGATATTGGTTATGTACCTGTCAGCATTTAGTCTTCCATCATTCACTGGTACTAACTCCGTGTGACCCTCGAAAGAAATTCCTCCCCAAACCATGATAGAGCCACCACCAAAGCTTTCAGTTTGACAAAAATTAACCTGATCGTGCCGTTCACCACGTCGCCTATATACTGGTTTACGCCTATCTGATGAATACAGACAAAATCTTGATTCATCCGTGAATAAAATATTGGACCAATCTTGAATATTCTAATTTGCGTGTTCTCGAGCAAATTCCAATCTTGCTACTCGATGTTCTCTGGTAAGACGTGGACCTCTAGCTGGCACTCTGGCTCGTATACCTGCTTCTCTCAACCTATTTCGAACTGTTTGTAGGCTTATTCGAACATTCCGAGCAGCCAACAGATCTGTTTGCAGCCTTCGAGCGGTGGTATGCCTAATTCTTAACGCCGTTAACCTCAAATAACGATCATCTACTACCGAAGTTACCCTTCCGCGGCCTTGTCCGGGTCTTCTGGTTAGCTGCCCTGTTTCTTGGTAGCGAATAATAACTCTGGATATGGTGCTTTGTTGAACTCCAATTACCCCGGCGACGTATCTTTGACTGCGGCCATCTTGTATGAGCGCGATGATTGTAGCGGCTTCTTCATTCGTCACATGTCTTGTTAAACGTTGAGGCACATCCATTATTAACAAAATAAATTTAAATTTTCACTATACAATAATTGTGTTACACAATTTGCTTAGAAAGTTCTCGATCTCAATGCATTATCCAAGACAGAAATGATTTACTCGAGCATTTTTCCTTCCAAAAAAATTTGTAAGAAATTGTGATAATTTTTTGCCCATGATAAGAAACCAGAAATATCTATTAAGTTGATACATATACAGATTGTCCCAAAAAACTAAAATTAAGTATTAAAAATATCCTAAAATACCATTGATGCGATAATTTTTGTGGGGTGTATATTTTAATAAACGAATAATATTTACTCTTCTAAAAGGCTTTTTGAATTAAATTCCTGAGAAAACTTCATATTTAATGGTTGGATATATGTTTATTTATAACAGCAAAAAATTAATCATCATACAAAATATATTTTATGTTTGGTGCGAAACTTGTTTGCCTGTGATTAAAATATCAACATTAGGAGTAATGGAACTTATCTTTACTCTTAAGTCCTCTTCAACACTTATTGTGCTTCTATGTTTATTTTTTATGTGCAAGAGTTCAGAAAATCTACTCCCACACAAGTAACTCGTAACAAATGGCATCAAAAATAGCAAAGTTTGCCGGAAGATCAAAGGGTACTCGGTTTTTCATCCGAACCAGAAGTTAATTAAAGATTTCTCTTTAAAATAATCTTTCATGGAACTATCTTCTGTAAGATCGATAAAACTTTTTTCTACTTTTTTTAGTTCCAATTCATTTGGTGAGGTTCCCGAAAAAGGATTTCTGATCCAGTCCACTTTTGAATAATCTTCAGAGAAATACTTCTTAAAGTTTTTTTGAAGGCCTTCCAAGTGAACAATGAATATATGCAACCACATCTAGCATTGGAGATATTTCATTTTCTTCAAAAAATGATGATAGAGTGGGAGATGCAGATAAATTCTCCTCCTGTACTTATTTGTGAACAAAACAGGACCACCTTTCTCTTGAAGGAGTTTATTTTGTCACTAGCTGTGAAGGCTGTTGAGTTTGGTCCCTGAAATCCCAAGTTCAGCGTGTTGAGTTTGTCAAAAATGACACCTGACACGTTCCTGCGTACAACCGATTGGGAACCCCTGATCTACGGCATCCTCCCCTGCAAGCTGAGTGCTCCTTTCTCCTCACGTAGAATCCAGTCATCTTCATTCGGAATAAGGACGATATAAGGCAGGACGTAATTTACCGTTGTAGGCATTATGTCAGAGATCCTTCCCAGAATACTGTTTGCATTTGGAAATATACGCAATTCTAAATATCGTCCATCAAGCCTGTCTTCCAAGAAAAATATAAAGAGGAAGTAGATGGCGGCTGACGAAGTGATGATTATGCGACCAGTAATTGTCAGATGCTTTTTTCTGTATACCAGAGGGTTTGTTTTTGGCTGTTCGATGTAAAGCTTTTGACCACTAACTCCATATGTGATTATTGGTCTTACAATCATCACTTATACCCAATGGATTTGTTTCAGTCCTAACCCACAAGAAATTTACCAAGTTGTGTATTTCGTTTGTCAACGCGCAATGTTAGTACGCGGAATAGAGGTGAAAAAAAACAAGTTCATTCATAAAAAATAGCGAAAATCTTAAATTAATTGAAATTAAACAAATATGATTCATCTATTCTATTATGAAACATAATTATTGTGCTCTCAGAGCTCTTGGACGGAGGATATTACCTTGTACTGATAAAGCGCAAATACGTCGAAACCGGTCTACAAGTGAAGTTGTCCATTCTAATTACAAACCAGTTTAGCTTAGAAGTGTAATTCAATGTCCGTCAGTAGTTATAGCCCGAGAAGTAGTTGTTCCTTCTTAGTAGAACGGTCATTGTTTTTTGTAGAATAATTTTCAAAAGTTTGTAAGGCGTTATAATAATAGTATTAATTCACACGAATTAAACATATTTCTAGTTGAATAATTTTACCGAAAAGAAAAAATACATGGTGTGATTAGCTAACACTCCTACAACTGCTATTTCTATTTAAGTTTATGTAACAATCAAGGTCTGCAGGATATATGGCTCCCTTTTTCTCTTGTCAAATGTTTCTTCTCTCCTCTGTAACGAAATGTTTCTAAACGTGATTCTTCTTTAAAATTTCACACTGAATTCTAGTCCACTTATAGGTTATGGAAAAGTTTCATTTCAAAAATAATATACCTAGTAAATAGTTAGAAGTATTCTTTAATTAAATCCCTCTTAGAACAGAAATTCGATACGGCCTTGTTCATTGCGTCTATAAAACTAAAATAAAGCTAAAACAGAAAACCAAGTCTTTAAAATTAGACTAGAATATAGAAGAATAAATACTTGGAAGTACCTCCTAGTTCCGGTCGACAATTAGGGGTTTTATTTTTCGGTTTTTTCATACAAAACTGCCGCTAAATAATAGTCATTTGCTTGAGAGTGTGCTATTAAATGAATAAGTCTTCTACCTTGTTCATAGATATCTAGTTTCCGAGAGAGGTATGGATTAAGAAAAACTGTCGGTTAACGACAGATGCTGCGTTAATTTTTGGCTCATGGTCAACAACTGTTGGTGGTCAAATTTAAAAATTGCATGATTTTGCACGGATGGTAGTCGTCACGTATTTTATTAAAGAATGCAGAATTTCCAAATATTTAATTTAATTTAAAAACTTTTTCGTTTGTGTTTAGCGTTAAACAAATTGTTTGGTAAAATAGTTTAAAGTTGTCTTACAATTTGTAACGGTATTAGTAGTACCTCACAGGGCACCAGCTCGAAGGGCTCCGGCTAGAGACTCCTCTCAAGGGTGATTCGACCCCAAGTTTATGTCACACAGGGATAACAGAAGGGTTGTAAAAATTGAGGGCGCCACTACCTTTTTAACGATGAAAACTACAAAAAACTAAGGCGGAAAAGGTAGAAACGCCTTGTAAAATTTAAATAAAAGTTAATAAAGAAAAGTGACCCCGGGCGGTATCTCCCTCAACTTTTATAGTTGAGGATTTAAATAAAAAAAGAATTAAAAACAAATTTACAATTTATTCTGCCACAGGAAATGAACAACGGAATTTACTAAAGGAATTTGTACTTTTATAGGTACTTAGCTTAGATGAAGTGGTTTCCTGGAGAAGAAGTCAGGTCTTGATCCGAACTGATGAGTTCTGTTCTAGGGCGGTAGTTTGAGCTAGGGCGGTATCCTTGGCTATATTCTTGGGGTTATATTCTCCGGTTTATATTCGGCTATATCCTCCTAGGGTTATATTCTTGGCTTATATTCTCGCCTAGGGTTATATTCTTGGCTTATATTCTCGCCTAGGGTTATATTCTTGGGTTCTATCCTAGCCTAGGGGCTGTGCTTACCTAGAAGTACAAGTGGATCAGGGATATGTAGGAGCTTGAATGTTATGGTACATTATGTTGGTCAGCTTTTCAGGTTAAAGAAAAGGAAGGCAGTTATTTGAAAGTAAAAAAATTGATTTAATTTACTGAAAGCTTTCCAACATTATGTGTCCCATGTTAAAACAGTAAAAATAGCAATTATCGGCTAAATAAAAAAATATACTAATGACCCGAAAGAAACTTATGATAGCAAAAAGTTATTTATTTAGTTATATGAAAAAATATCGTGCTTAGGAAATATATGAGACCGGCACTGGCGTTACGAAAGAATATTTTATAGGTTAACGGTAATTTATAAAAAATGTTATTTTATAATTAAAAGAGTTATTTCGCAACTGAAAAAGCTTGAAAATGTTTGTATAAAAGTAAAACTGAATTATAAAAGAATATTTGGCTTAAAACTACCATATTAGTACAAAAGAACAGTTTATGACCACGTGTTGAATTTAATTTCGTCTATCTCTGTAAAAAAATAAAGAATGCATACGAAAATTATATCAGACAGTACTTTAGAAGAAGCTTATTAATTATAGATTATGATTTTGGACTTACCACAGCAAAATTCATAAGATAGGTACTTGGGATATGAAAGATAGCGAAAGACGATGTGCCTCTTTAGGCAGACGATAACGAAAAGGCTGTTTAACGAGGCGTTGTCCGTTGGCAGGCGTCAATTGTCTTACGGTCAGGGTAGAAGAGTTTGGGATCACAGAACTATAATTGGATGTGGCTAGTGACGACGAGCGCTAATTAAAAGGATTTATTCTGTAAAATCGAAACAGGTCGATAGACATGTTACAAATTTTCACGGAGAAGTATGAAATTAAGGAAGACTAAAACTCATGAAACTGTTGAACACTATTGAAAATATAATCATTTTGATTTAAATTATTGGGATATCAAAAAAGTAACAACAGAAAATTTTCACCTTTAATAGTCAGTTTAAGTATAAAATTACTTGTAATAAGATAGATGCGTATACACTTATTAAAATAAAACTGACCGGAGAAAGCAAAAAAAAATTAATTGTGATTGTTCTTTGATAAAATTGAGTAGTATATTTTGCAAAGAGTATTACTTACATGCGGCTCGTGGCGTAATTTTCATACTCGTACAGCCCTTAACCCTTTCAGTCCCAATGGGTGATATATGTCCCAACAGATATTTAAATAAGCCCAGAGGAAACTAAATACCTTTAATTTAGCTCGGCGGATGTCCCTCTGGTAATATGCGTCTTTTTTAACTTCCCTCCTACTAAAATTGCCGCGTTTTTAATTTACTGTAGTCACTAATAGCCAGTTTAGTGCCATTGTTTATTTGGTTAGAGCACGTGTTCCTTATTTATCTGTGATTATTTTGTGATTTTGAAATAAATAATTGAAGAAAATGTCGAAGTAAGTTTTCTAATGTTTTATTATTACTTGTAGATTTTTTTTGTGTAATTAGAAATGGCGGATGTATATATTTTTTGGTAAAATGTACTGAAGGGACTATATGTCCTAGTGGGATTCTGATGTGGTAATATTTGTCCCAATGGTACTAAGGTAAGTAAGTTACGAATTTTTATTTCAGAAAAACGCCGTTAACTGAGAAGGAGCTGATGGAAGTAGCAGACAGTATCTCTGATTCGGAAGAAGAGCCATTCGCAGATAGTGGTTCGGAATATGAGTTCTCAGTTTCAGAAGATTACAGTGACGACCAAAATTCAACTTTAGGTGAAGATGTTGTCACAAACCTAAGTAAAACTATTCGAGATACTGACGTAAGCCTATGCTTTGACAGATTTTTTACAAGTACTCGAATTATGAATAAATTACCTTTTGCAGCAGTCGGTACATCAATAATTTCTAGAAAAAACATGCCAAAATTTGATATTAGCAAAAAACGTCAAAGAGGTGAATCTCAGTTTTTATGCAATCAATATGGTACGTGTGCTGCTTCCTGGAAGGATACCAAAGATGTGACAGTGCTTTCCAATTGTCATGGAGATGAAATGACTGTAGTAAAAAGAAAATGTAAAGATGGTAGTTGATCGGAAATTCCATGTCCTAGAATGATAGAATTCTACAATAAGTATATGGGCGGAGTTGATCTCTCCGACCAACTCGTCGGCCTCTATGACATGGATCGGAAAAGTACTAAATGGTGGAAAAAAGTTTTCTATCGATTACTAATGACAGCTGACGTCAATGCTTGGATCTTATTTACTGAGCTTCAGGGAAGAAATAAAAAGAAAAGTTTTCTTGATTTTTTGGTTCCATTAGCTGAATCTCTGATCAGTTATGGCCGAACACATGCGAGAGTTGTACGCCGAAGACCGTATGGCAGGCCATCATCTAGTTCTAGACTCCTGCATATAGGAGACCATCTACCAATCGAGGGGCCCAATAGGAGGCGGTGTCACCGTTGCACAAAACAAAAAAAGGAAACCAGGACAAAAACTATTTGTACTTCTTGTAATCTTCCGCTTTGCAAACATTGTTTCACAGCTTTTCACACCTAAATTACTGCTTTGCATATCTATGTTATGAAAAATAAATTTTGTTTATATTATATTTCTTTACAGTTCTCTCAGTCATTGGTACCAATGGGACATATATTACCATATTTAATACCCAGTGGGACATATAATCCCATGCCCCCCAAAACCCCCTCTACAACAAAATTATCCTGCAAGTGATTTTTTTGTGTTTCTTATTACCAGTACGAAATGGTACACAATGAATTGAGTCAATTGAACAAAAAAAAACAAATTGGGACTGAAAGGGTTAAATGCATACACTATTTTTTCTACTCTCATACTAATTTTATCATTAGATATGTACAAATTTCAAGATCTTACGAGTATAAACATCAGAGAGCTGCAAAATTTAATTCAAGATCTGTCAGATAGGTTGTCATAACGATTAGGGCCGAATTCCGCAAAACTAAAAAGTGTTTTAGAAATTCCTTTTCTACTTATTGTTTCATCAATGGCGAATAAAATCAGGAGCTGTGGGATTTCTTCATTAGATATCTGGGTGATTCTGTTCTAACTGTGATTTTTTTTATTAATAATTTTTGTTCTTTCAAATTATTTTTTTTTAATTTGTTTATGCATATTATTACTCTACTTTATTGTAAAAATAAAAGTCCACGGTACTGACAAACTGACATTCTTTGGAAAAATCGTTTAATTAATTTTTTTGTACACATTTATTTACATTTTAATTTATGAGATAATTAGTTTGAATCATTTATTGCTACAAAAAAAAAAGAAATTTATCGAAAAATTCTAGATATGCACATGGCATGGTACTGACATTTAAGTGAGTAAGTTGCAAGTAATACTATACAAAAAAAGTGATGAAATAGATTGTTGATTAAGGACCAGTGGTAACAAATAGTGAAGGAAATAAAAAATCACAGTTAGAACAGAATCACCCATCTATGCATCATAAAATAAAAATAATACCTTGATATGATTTTGTTTTTCCCAACACTGGATTTATGGGTGAAATATGGAATAATTTTACGAAGAACACTGTTCATACTTTTTAATTAATAGAATTAAGTCAGAATTGTTTACCAAATAGTTTAACTGGTTTTAAGGGTGAAATATGGAATAATTTCACGAAGAATCTTTGAATTACTTTGTTCGAGATTTGAGCCAGAAATGTTCACCAAATACGTTAAATATGTATTTTAAATGATTATGATAAATCTGAATATGCTTAAATTCTCTAGAAAAGATATGAAGATTGTACGTTTTGCAATTTATTTTTCATTTAAATTTTGATTCTGATTTCTTTAATTATTCTGAAACACCAACATGGCGATTAACTAATCAATAGAAATGTCCTTCCAGCAAGAGCAGCAGACAGAGCCAACCTACTTCTTTTAATAATTTTTCTTTCTGTCTATTAGTATAAAATTATTTATCGTATGATGAAGTATTTATTTAAAATTCAGGTTTGTACCTATCTTTACTAGGGCAAAGAGTAAAATTTTTTTACTGAATCACCCGCGAGTTTGAATTAATCTTCGTAATGTTTGGGCAGGAATTCTACTTAAGTCGTATTAAATTTGGCAAATTTATTTATTGATCTAGAAAATCTTCATGTTCCAGCGAATACGATATGGTTCCAGCAAAAAGAAGCACCGCCACATTACCAACTCAATGTTCGGCAGTACCTCGACGCAATATTTCCAAATCCGTGGATAGGGAGGCGAGAATTGATAAAATGGCCAGCACTATTACCCGATCTTACGTTATTAGATTTTTTATCGGGTTATGTGAAGAGTATTGTGTACAAAACTAAACCCCTGCCAAGAACTCCTCTCAGGTCGTGGTCCAAAATGTTATTTTCATAAAATTAACAGAAAATTTTTTTTAAACTGAAACATAATTATAATTATACAATGAAAATTACATTATATTAATTATATTATATTATAAGTATTATCAAATTTCCGTCAATGTAAAATTCCACACTATTGTAATTGAATTTGTATTCCGGATTTAGATAACTCTTAGAAGCTCTTTATCAATTATTTTTATTCTGTCGAAGATTTAAGTCCAAATGTTCTACCATGTTCTGTTCTGCATCAATCCCATTTCATTATTTAAACTTTTAGTTCATTTAAAATTTTTCTGACTTTTATAATCATATCCAAAAAAATTCCCTTTATTTATCTCGCAAGCCCCTCAATTTTTTTTATATAACCCTTCTTTTCAAATTAAAATTTTTCAATTGGTTTTTTCTAAATTGTGACATTCGTTAACATTTGGACTTGACTTTATCTTCTTTTTTAAATTACTGACAACACCTTCATCAACTGTCATATCTATAGAATTCTTCTTCTTTTTAAATAATTTACACAAAAATTCATCATCTGTTATATCTATACAATAAATCATAGATATTACATAGATATTATTATTTATTTCACAATAAATTTTGAATTGATAACAAAAAGTCGCTTCACATTTCATTCATCTTTAGTATTTCATATTTATTTGCAATGTGTGTTTATTTTATTTTCAATGTAATTACCTAGATAACTTTTTGCTAACATTATTATTTCATGGTTTTGATAAACAACAAAACGTTTGACATAACAATGCTATTATTATTACACCACAATTTATTTACAAAGCCCTTGCCAAAACATAAATAAACACCCTTTAATTTATAACCTTTCTGCTTATTTGTAAACAACCCATTATTTCCAAAACCAGCGACAAAAAATATACCCGAAAATCTCAAACACCATAAAAAGCCCTTATTAAACCGTATAGATAATAATGTTAAACTTCTACCCTTTATTTACAAATAGTTTTTATAACCCCGTATAAAAATATCAGTGCGGGCGCGTGGCATTGCCAGGTAAAAAACTATCAGCGGCACAAAAAAACACCATAAGGGGTTACCCCATCTAATAAGACATGTTAAAAGGCGTTCTTTTTATTAAGTTATTAGAGGTTAACCGCTTATTTTATAGCGAAGCACGCGACCAGGTAGAAAGGGTTTTTTTGATAATTTAAAAGGGTTCCTGAATAAAAAAAAATATAGGTACTCTTGTAAAAGGCACAGTAGCTTTGTAATGAATATAAAGATAATGCCTAGGGCATCTTTCAGCTGCTATGAAAAATTGACGTTTGAAAAATTGCATTAATAATGGGTTAACTGTATAGTTAAAAATTGTGGAAGGTATAAATTTACGGCTCCGAAAATACCGCGAACTTAATTCAAAGTATTCAAAACTATAAAACGTCCAATGCAATATTATTTCGGTATACCTACTCGATAGTATGTGGCCAAGTAGCTTCTTATTGGTAAAGAGTAGTGAACAATATTTATTCTGTATCTGCCTGCTGGTTCGTTCCGATTTAGATGATCAATTAGCTTCAACACAATCTGACTTTGTGGAATGTTTAGTTTCTGGAATAGTATTGAATAGATATAGTAGCAGTAGTGAGGTGGACAAAAACACTGCAAAATAGATCTGAAGAGGTCGCAGTGGAATAGGCCGATCAGCCACCTCATCGAATCTAATCTATAGCAAGCAAGTATATAATGACGTCAGAAAACAACAAAAGTGAAAAATAATTATAAATGGACCACAAAAGTTCAACTATCTACTGAAAATATGATAGTCAAGCAGCCAGCAAGTTCTTGTGTAATCAGTTCCAAAATAGTATGGGAATGCCTAGAAAAGCTCAATGAACTATGGAAATGTAATAAATGAAAATGAAACAGCAAATGAACTAGGAAGGAGAGGGGTTGAAGCACCCGCCTTTTGGTGACCGAACCCCCTTTTTTGGTATCAATATTGGAATAAATAGGCAACGCCGAAAAAAAGCGAAGATCTGACCATTGGAAACATCTAGTAGGGCTAAGAAGATCAAAGATACTCCTGGGAAACTACAACCAAGTGAGAACAAATGAATGCTTAGGCCAGAGTAAGATTGTCCTACCAGGAGCAAAAATATCTACAAAAAAGATATAAGAGAATCTAGACACTTTACAAATTAATATTGATCATTTAGATAATAAAATTAATCAATTTGGAAAATGTCAGACATGTCAGGGTGGTTAATAGTGTGAATATAAATATAAAGGGTGTTACTATATACGAGAGACAGCTCTCTACCGCAGAGAGCTCGCGTTAATTGATAAATTTTGATATATGAACATCAACCTTTCTTTAAAGGGACCAGTTGATGAGATATAGGGTGTGATAAGTTTGTAATAAACCTTAAAACTGTACCACAAATCAAAAGCGCATTTGAATATTTTTCCAAATCTGTTAACCCAATATGCTCTTTAAAAAAATAACATAATTAAGTTGAAACATTTTACCAGTGGCGCGATATCAGAGTTAGTTGCACTTGTTTTTTTTATCATCACTGGAATTTCAAAAATTCATTACCTTTTTTTTAAAGAAATATTACTATAAAGTACCTAACAGTACTTTAAGCTTCGGTCATTCTTAAATAGCTAGCACTGTTAGTGACAAAATAAGTTAGTGGAAAAAAGGCGTTTTTAAATATTAAATATACAAAGTGAATAAGGACCTACAGAATGGGGATTTATAGAAACGGTAAAATTTTAAATTTTTTGTTACTTTAGTGGCAGACGATACGTTTTAAATTAGTTTGAAGTATATAACATAGTTATTATATACTTGATTATGAGAAATTTTATGGGGTACGGTAATGTTCGCGACCCTCGGAATTTTGCAACAATTTTTTTTATTAGAAAGCTCTATTGCTATAAAACATTTTAAAAGAAAATAAAATCTTGGATGATGCACTTTTGAGAAGGAAAATTGCAATTAAAAGTACTAAACATCCGACCTTTTTTTCAAATTTCTGACATAAAAGTCAACAATTGGTCTAGATATCAGGTGGTCATAAATTTTAGGAAGAGCGTTTAGATGGACAATGTTCTCGTGACGGCTTGGAAAACCTTTACCCAAGGTTTTAGATTTTTTTACTAAAAAATTTGTGGTAAATTCAGAATTTATAAAGAAAAATCTGAAAAAGAATATGTTTCACCATGACCACTATTTTGACCAATATTTTATTTAAAAAATAGAAATAGTTCAATACTTTATATTCGACATGAATTTTTTGAGGGGAAGGAAATAAATATTCGAGTATGTATATATATATTGATATGGTTTGATTTGTAGTCTATATCAATTCCATACTTTTTATAAATTAATTTATTTATTTATTTATTTTAGATTTAATACTTATCTTTATTTATATCAATCTAGCTCAGTTGGAAATTATCAAAATATTTCTTTTTTTTATTTTATTATTTATTTTTTTATTATGATTGTAATGAGACTCTTTATTATATTATTTTAATATTATTTTGTAAATTTATATAAACTATCTCAGGGAATTATATTTTTGTTTGTAAGTTCAAATTTTTGTGAGGCCAACTCTGTCCTTTGACCTTTAAAAGGTTCCAACGTTGATAGCCTGTGTTGATTGTAAAATATATCATAGATACAAAAATAAACACATTCAATTTTAAATAAATGTTCAACAAATGAAACGTTTGATTTACTGTTTAATTCTACTTGACGGCTTAATTAACTTCAAAAATATTCAAAAATCATTAACACTATTTATTTCTTATCTAAAATTCATTCACTCTCTCATTCACAACAAAATTAAGATTATACTTATCATAGTCTATGGTTTTATATTTCTATGGTTTTATAACTACAGAAAAGATGATTAATTTTATATGTGAAGAAATGACATTCGACAACGTTCTAGAATAAAATGGAGTCAATGATGGTTAATACCTTTTTGATTCTTTTGAAAATTTTTATCAGTAAGTATAATCTTATGTAATACATTTTAAATTTGAACAATTTAAATTTTATACATCAATAAATTCAAAATTAAATTATATAGATAAATGATAACTGTTTGTCTTTCGTAATTAAAGTATTCATTTCTTTTCTTCTCTTGAAGGTCACACTGAATTCAATGTTCGGTGGCCCTGGATCAAAATTCTGGGTCACTTGGAAAGTTTTTTTTTGTGCTGGATAAACGATTTCAATATTTTTCTGCTTTTCACTTGTGATTTATTGATAATATGCCTTGGATATGGGTATATTATATGGCTTATACTCGTGTTCACTTAGCAACAAAAACTTTATGGCTTTCACTTACTTATTTATTGTTATAATCACTTTATATTAGTTTAGTTAACTTTATATTTACAACTTTTTATTTCTTTTTGAATATTTCTGCATGTATTTCAATTTTAGTTTCTCACTTAGCAAAATCTCCTCCTTCCTTCCCAAAATCTCAACCCGTTGTTGATTTTTTCCTTTGTTTTTTGAACAAACACTCTTAGATTTTATTTTAAAATTATTTCTACCAATGACTGTCTTTGAAAGATTTAGTTACTAAATTATTATTTCCATTTTTAATTATATTGATAGTTTATTTATGTTAAGTTATATGATTTATTTTATTTTATCTATAGTTCAATTTTAGGTTATAATTTTCTATATTGTGGTGTTCATTTTATTTTTATTTCAATTTTACAATCATCACTTTTTTAGTTGGTACTCTGTTAATTTTTTATTTTAAAGTTTGTGTTCCTGTTTTACTGTTTGTCATTGTATGACTTTAATTATTCAGTATACGGGGTGTATCAAAAACTAATTTTACATATTATTCTTTTTCTTTTTAAATGTTTCTAACTTTTGTATGTTTATTTTAGGCTTGTGACGGACTTATTCAATATATTTTATATTCTTCCACTATGGAAAATAAATGATTCTGAATATCAAATGATAGAGTTGGTTGTACAAGTATCAATTAAATTATATGATTATTCAATATTTTAAATTTATTATTAAGTAACTATTCATACCATAACAATATAGACAAAAATATCAATTCCCTTCCTCTTTTTGGAAAACTTCATGTGGAATAAAAATTATTAGAGACAGAGAAGGGAATATACCACGATTCTTAAGATATTCACATATTTCCTTCCCCTTCTCGAATCGATTATAACCCTAACAACAGTCACAAATATTTGTAGTGGAATCGTAATGGAATTTTTCAGGTGCCGAACTAGTATAATTATTATTTTAAATAAAACTGACTGTTTCTAATTAATTCCACCATTTAATGAAAAAGTTGATGAAAATTATGAATAATTATAAATAATTTCTTAGAATCCTTATCAACTTTTTCATTAAATAGTGGAATTAATTAGAAACAGTTAGTTTCATTTAAAATAGTAATATGAGTAGATTCTACAAAGTAAGGATCCAAACAGTAAATTCAATAGTATAATTAGGAATAACATACCTAACTCAAAGACAAAGTTATCACGTTAGTTCCATATTTCTAGAAAATTAAATGAAATTTGCAATTAATTAATTCAAGATTCAAGAATCAAAAGTGTAGTAAGTAAGTGATGAGAGTTCATAAATCTCGCAAACTTCCTACATAATGTTATGTATCTGGAACAACACGATGTGGCTCACCTACTGTAAGACTGCATAAAAACTTTGATTATTTTTCCATTATTTTTGAACAGTCGTTCATTAACCAATATGTTTTCTCGTTTAAAAAAACCATACTTCCGTTAATCTTTGAACAATATAATATTTAACATAAAGGCATGGTAAAATTTCTCATAAGTCATTTTGTCTGTATGAATTTGCTTATACTTCAAAAATAATCCCCTACTTACATTTTTATAATGGTATCTAAAACTCAAGTAGTACAAACATTATTTTGGTCAAACCCATACACTCCCAACCTTTTTCCAATTAGTTACGGGTGTTCGTATCTTCAAGAGCAATATGCTATATTAACCACTAAACTTTTTGCTATCTCATCATATAAAAAATAAATTTGGGAAAAAATATTCCATTAATATCAACCCCTAAGACATGTTGAATACAGTGCGATATAAATTTTCCCTTTTTTTTAATTTCCTTTAACTTTTTATCCCTATCAAACTAAATGGGGTTTTTAACTCAATAATCCCCATGCCCATTTAAGTAGATTGTACTGTTTACATTTATGTCCAATTAAGATGCCACTACAAAAAGTTGACTTAGCGGTTTGTTCTATCCCCTTTTTCTTATATTACACTGTCATATTGAGTTCGATTCAATGGATCACCTGTCTCTCAGAAGGGTAAAAATAACCCTTAACTGGCTTATTACGCCACCTGTCATCTTCTAAAACTACAAGGGTTATTGCTAAAGGGTAACGGTGTACGAATTTCACTTTTTACCTGAGCGATAGGACTGTAATTGGTGACATTATCTTGACTGCTGTTTCGAGATAATGAAGAAGGGTAGGTATTCGTTTTTGTGCTAAAGTAGAAGACCGTTGTTTTGCCCGTCAACGTTCGAACTTATTTTGGTATTAGTTTAACTTTTCATTGTGTTAATGTTCTGGCCTTTCGAGAGAACGAATCTCTTTATGTTGCCGCTAAAAGACTTAATAGTTATTTAAAACTAAGACAAAATACCACACGCATTCATGACACTAAGAATATAAGAAAATGTTTAAAATAACATTCCATAATTTTGTCAATAAATGTCAAAACTATTTAAAAAAATGGTCGTGTTCACCCGGGCACAACGGTTTAAACTGAGCACAAAACATGTTGAGTATACTAGCAGTCAGCGGCTGAGTTCCGTCTGAACGCATTGCTAAGTTAGCGGTGGAACATAATCTAACTATCTAATAATATTCTTCCAGTTTCATTGAATACAATAATTTCATTATTTAATACTATTCTATAATATTCCTAGTTTATTTCCATTATTATTGTTTATTACAAAAAAAACACAACGCAACCTAAATAAATACTTTGACAGCGTCGAAGATTGAAAAATAAATATTCTGTCATATTTGACAGCGCTGAGCAGCAAAACGGCAGCATCCCGTCTGAACGCCACTTCTAAGTTAGCAGCTCAACCTTTGAGCCCGTCTGAACGCGCAATTCGCTTTTAACTTGTTCCGTTTATGTTCAGTTCATTGACGAAATTTCATTCTTGACATTTTGGCTATTATTAACAAATCTTTTTATGATACCGCAGACTATGACATTATCAACAAAGTTTTTTACAGACATATTAAATTGAGCAATCGTTTTAATGTAGCCTACAGTTCTTTGCCAGTGGCTTTCCGTCGTCTATATTTGACAGGCTATCACGCTGGCATAGAATGTGTTGCACCCTTTCTAATTGACAGAATTTGCAGATGGCTTCGTCTGTCAATATTATCAACATTAAGTGCATATTGACCTAACAGTGCCCAGCTAGCAGACTCACCACAGTTTTGATAGAATTCCCGTCTTGACTCATCAACAGCCAATTTCATAATGAACAACTAAAGTCCACTTTACTGAAAGGAGACTTTAAGCTAAAGTCCCCTTTAAAGTAGCTCTTAGCGTCTTTTGGTTTCATAACTAATAGTAAAGTGTCCTTTGCAAAAAGTACCTTTCAAGTAATTTTTAAAATGTTGGTTAACCTGGAATTTAGGGATTTTGACGTAAAAAATAGAATGACATGTCGTATCTAACCTAATCTTTATTGTTTACTTTTGTTAATAGCAAAGTTTTTTCATTATAAAGTTTTCATTGTTTAAAAAAAATGCAAAATATTAAAAAAGCGAGATCGTCAAATTTCAGTAAAGAAGAAGAATTATCTTTATTGCAAGAAATTACAAAATTTAAAAATATTATTGAGTGTAAAACCACCAACAAATGTAATAACAAAAAAAAGGTAAGAGTATATTGATATTTTTCGATAATAGGTTATTTATTTATAGTATTTTTCATATTTGTTTTGTAGGACGAAGCTTGGCAAAATATTTTGAATGCTTTTAATTCAAAAAGTATGGAGACGAGAAGTTTAGCTCAGAATAAATCCAAATATGACAATTTAAAAACTAGAAGCAAGAAAGGGGTAGCCAAAGAAAAGGCATATCTGAAGGGAACTGGTGGTGGTCCGTCAATAGGAAAGGAATTTGATCCCATCGTTGAAGCAACTTTAAATATTATAAATTTAAAAACGGTGGTGGGCTTTCCCAACATATTAGATGATGTACCTATAAATTTATATTAGTTAATTATATTTTTAGTGGTATTTTATGGATTGCATTCTAAAAAATAAGTTTTATTACAATTGTTATATTTAATTTGTTTTATAGGACTTTACATTGGAAAATGAAAGCATAGAAACCCCCTTATTAGAATCAGAGTTGAAGCCATCTATATCTGTAAGTAAACTTTTAAATTAAGAATATAATAGGAGTCAGCATAACATTTGTTTTGTAGGATTCCCAAATAATATTGATAGAAACAATTGAAGCAACGGATATTGGATCTGCATCCATAGAGCCTGTAAGTTATTTGCTACTTCTATTATTCGTTAATATAATTGTTAAAATTTACTATTTATTGTACAGGAAGTGATGATCATGGACAAAGTGCTAGATAGTAATCATGAAGAAAATATTGAGAATACACAGCCTGCTAGTAGTAATTCACAATTACATACTCCTTGTAAAGTTACTGGAAAAGTAAGTAATCCATTTTTCACAAGTCTTATCAAGTTAATTGAAAAAAATTTACAGAGAAAATACGAAAATTTGGCAGAAGCACACCATATCAAATCTGATTGGAGTCAATATGTTCCCAATAATTTGAGGAAGGAAACAAATAAAAAACTTCGCCCCACAGTTAAAAACCCAACCTACTTATAAAAAGAATTATATTATAAAACCAAAACGGAACTGCTTAAAAAAACTTTTGAATGCGAAGGAAATGATAGAATAAGAAGAATAGAAAGAGAGGAGGAGGATCATAAGAAAAAAATGATTCTATTAGATTTAGAAATATGAATTAAAAAGAAAACAAATCAATAAAAAAAACTAAAACAGTCTTTTTATTATCAATACAATAATTATCTACAATTTAGCAAAATGTTCATTAATTAATAATGTTCTTATATTTTCGGGAATATTTCCATTATTTTCAATAGGTAATAAATCATCATTTTCTTCGTGAACATTTTCTTCTGGAAAATTGTCCTTTAAATCAATGGCAATATTATGCAGTACTGCTGTAGCAACTATAACTGCCATAGTGGTCTCTAATTTTAATCTCATTCCCAATCGTAGTATGGCGTTCTACGACATTACGAGTTCTTATTATCGATTCGTTGTAAAGATTTTCAGCTTCTGTTGCAGTTCGAAGTAATTTTGTTAACAGATATGGCTTTAAGGAGTATCCACTGTCTCCAACCAACATGTAATGACCAAATTCACCATTTTCAAATCTTTGTTTTAAGCGACTATTATTGAAAATCGTTTGATCGTGTACAGATCCTGGTCACCTTGCAACAATATTCCTTATTTTCAATTTTGCGTCACTAACTGTTGGAACTGCATCATGTCCACCAGGAGAGTCTATTTTAATGAGAGTACAATCAATTGCTCCAATCGTTCTTGGGAATGAAGCAATTCTATAAAAATCCTCAACAGCTCTTTCCATTTCATGATGATCCTCATATATATTAATATATTCAGGTCTCAGAGATGCAATTGCTACAGACACTCTTTTAACAATCCTGCAGGCTGAAGCTCTTGATACTCCTATGAAATCTGCTGCTGTTATTTGAAAACTTCCAGATACATAAAATCTTAATGTCAACAAAAGTTGTTGCATTGGTGTAATTCATCCACCTCTGAAAAAATAGTACCTATATAGTAGGTATTTGTAGTTGAAAAATTCTATATTCAACTCACCTATTAGTGGGCAATGCAATTTGCCCTTGTATTTTAAAAAGATATATCACCGCCTGCTTTCTCAATCTAAATCTCTGAAAAAATCCAATTCATCATATTTAATGAAACAATCGACTCTGGGTCTGTAAATTTTTGGTCTTCTTATATAAATATATTCTTCATCAGATGAGTCTGATGAACTATCACTAGATGTTTCAAACATATCCATATTTTTAAAAACAAAGTCGCAAACTAAAAATTTGAGGTTATATCACTGTCAAAGTAAAGGAAGCTTTTATGTATTAAAGCGCCAAAATCTTCACTTTTTCTTTAAAGTCGACTTTTGGCCAAAAGGGTACTTTAATATTGATTTTGAAACCAAACTTTTCTGTTAAAGGTCGCTTTAAAATTAAAGTAGGTAACCTTCAAATTTATTATGAAATCGGCCGTAAGTCTGATGTAAACTATGTAAACTGATGTTGATGAACTGTTTCGATTGTCTTCTTTAGTCCACCATTCCACGGATTTGTGAACTATCCACTTTTCTGTAGCTCTCTTTGTTGTCGTTTTTGCTCAGCAGAAGGGCTCTAGTCCAACTAAAGACATTGAATAGTCTGGCTATTGCTCCTAATACTCATGTGTTTATTCTTCAAGATTATATCTGTTAGATATCCTGATACGAGTAATGAGACACTTGTTGTTTACTACTTACCTACTTCTTTTAAGTTTCCATTGGTTATTATCTTTGCCGCTAGATATTTGAATGTCATCATTGTTCCACACTTCGGTTACAGGTATATTGAGAGTTTGTATCTTCTGAACTGTAAAGATATTATTAGGAAGTTTGTTTTCTTTACGGATATTTGCATCTTAAATATGCAAAAATGTGGTATTAGGTATACCAAGATCACTTTATGATAAAATTTCTTGAGGGCTGTTTCACTTATTTCTAAGAGTGTTAGCGTGTTTTAACCTCTCGCAGTCGCACAGCCAATATACATTTTCATACATGAAATTGTCACTGTCAACTTCAACCATTTTAAGTCAGTTTAATTATTACTTAAATTGTATGTAACTTTATATTTATTTTTCTAAAATTGTTAGCTAGAAATGTATCTTCGAGATAATAAGTTCTCATCAAAAATCCATTTCGTTTGCCAAGATTCATATATCGTTACAACTACCTTATCCTCTCACCCCCGCCTCCTAAATGAAAGTTTTCTCCGAAACTCACAATTTATGCAGTTTTCAGTTTTAATAACCGTCTGGGATAGTAAAAAACCACCCTTGACTCAACTGCAAGGGGTAGACGCCAAGGACGTGCACAAAAATATTTTATTCTGGAAGGATTTCACGAATATTAATAATGGATTAACATTATTCAGTTGTATTTACATTTTAAAGCCATTTTTCAACAATAAATGTATTGACAAGAGTATGTACTACTTCCAATAGGGAACTTTCCAATTTTTTTTTAATCAGTAATATCATTAAGTGGCGTCTAAAAATCCGAATCCTCAAGACTTTTTTTAAAATCACTATTAACTTGGAAAACAGTTTAAAGTTCCATGTTATTTAAAAACATTTCAAACGACTTCCAGGGCGCGCCAAAGAGAGTGACGTAGAAGAGTAGTAAATAGCCCAGCTGTGACGAGAGGCTATTCTCCCGTCCTGCTCCCCCCACTATTTAGAAGTTCTGTCTCGGTTAAAACAGATCATTGATTAATTTATCGAGAAGGGCAAGGAAAATCATTGAAGAAGCCATTTCTAGATAAAATTAACCAGTGATCTGTTTTATCCAACTAAAAATAAGGTTATGACTGTGAAGAAATTGACAGAAATTCTAAATAGTGGGGGGCGCAGGTCGGGAGAATAGCTGTGTACCAGTATACCGTTTGTCAACCACAACAGTGATGCTAATTCTAGGGGTTTCTTAGAGACACATCTTCGGGGGAGTTTTTAAACTGCTTTATAAAATTATAAGGGGCATTTTTATCTCCAATGATTTCATGTGTGTTATTCGGAATAATTTACATCGAAATAGTAAAACGTGTCTCAATTATCCTATGCAACAAAAGCTATTGAAACTATACACATATTTTAAATTTTGTATATTTATGAAAAGTTTTTTTAAATATTAAATTATTTTTTTTTACGACGGCGTAATATATTATGAAGCTCTATCATTATTCGAAACTGGAGGGATTATGTGACCAAATATGGTATTTTTGAGACCTGTACGAGGGATAGTTTCTTGTACTATGCTGGAACACTGCACGAAGAAATCGTATTCGTAATATACTTCGAAACATTTCCGTTTTTAAAATTTGTGTTCTTCTGATGTTAGTTCTTTGTCCGCCATGGTAAAAATATTATGGACACAAACAAAATTTCACAAAGTCTAATAAATCAGAATGAACCGAAAATAAAAAAAACACGTGGAAACACTCGAGTAAACAACACAGTAAACAAAGCAATAATGGCTGTTTTAATGGTATACGTTCGTTCCTTGTCGCATGGGCGCACGCGCAATACCGAAATATACTCTTCTACGTCACAACCAATGGCAATGCGTTTACAAAAGCTTCAAATAATTTGAATTTTTCGGCATTTCGTTATACTGGTTGTTTGTGACAAAAGAAATACCAATCTTATATTTATAGCACATTAATTTTTAGTCAAATTCCCTATTGGCTTTATATTTTAGTAGTTATAATAACTATTGGGAACTGAACAATTGAGTCACGCCGTTCGGTGGTAAGAGATTAGAATTGTATAAATATACAGTGAGAACCTGCTATTTACATTAATCGTCAAGCAAAGAGCAAGATTTACAATAAATCTGATTAGAAATCAAATAACATTTCCTATCCTATTAAACGGTAAGTTATAATGTGGATTATATTTTGAAGGCTTTGTTTAAAAAGGTTTTTTAATTACAGAAACCAAACTGTAACATTAGAACAGAAAGTGCTCCTGACATTAAGATTTTATTTTTTCTTTAGGTGGTTGGTGATTTTATGGATATAGATAAAGGCACTGCAAGCCGGATAGTAAGTGAAGTTATAAGGCCCATTGCAGGCCTTTACAACCAATTTATGAAAATGCCTTCTTCAAAAGAAGAAATGAGAAATATTTCACAAGGTTTTATAATGTTCACTCTATTTATAAGAAATTATAATTGCCTTAGAGACTTTCTCCAACAATAGTAAAATGTAAATTAAAAATAGGTTATATAATCATAAATCTTTTTAAATCACATCACAGGACACTCAGTTTGCTTCGATCGCCAGGTAATGCGCATGAGTACTTACTACCAACCTTATAAATTTTCTCTGAGCCGCACTTTGTTGAACTCTCCTAAAATCTGACATACAACTGCCAACGTTTATTAGCCTGACTTTAGATTTAAGGGTGGCTTATTTAAACCTGCATTTAAGCTTTGATTGTACAGCCAGCCCAAAATGTTTTTTATCTTTCATAGTTTTTGTCTCATTCCTTTTTATCTATATTCAAACACCACGATTACAGATATTTTAATTCATTTTGCTTTTATAATTGCCTGCTAAATTTTCAGCTTTCTTAAGAATGATTTCTTCACAAGTTAGAAATTTATGTAGGTAATGGCCAGCCATCGTCAGAATTATCAATTGGGATAATAAAAAATAGTTTGAGGTTTTAAAAGTTCTAAGCTTAGTGCAAGCTAAATTTCTTAAGATATTTCTTCATAAAAAAACCATGCCTGAAATGTGCAGAGGAACTGCTTACTCTCTGCAGGAATGATCTGATAATTCATGCATCAGTAAACACCTTTAAGCGGTAGGGAAAAGGAAACATCGAAACAGATGCGAGATATTTGATTTGGTCAACCACAAGAGGGCGTAGAACTATATAGCAAACACCTAGATAAGAACTTGTTCAAACTGGTACAGTGCACAAAGACTGCAGTGTCATCGGAAACATTTTCAGACGGAGTCTGGAAAAAAGCTTTACGCTGGTTTTTAAATAAATATTATAATAGATTTTATATTCCATGGAAATAATCCTAGACTTCGTTGTCAATATCCTCTAAAACTGTTTTAGTTTTTGAAATATTAAGTAAATATATTATTATATTTGACCCCTTGAGCTACACCATTGTTTTAAGGGGTTGTCGCGTGCGTATACGCCGTTTAACCAGTTTCCGGTGTATTCCATTTTAGAAAATATATTGCCTTTTGTGCCACAAAAAACTCATTTTCCTCGTGGCGAAAAGGAGGATGAGACGTTGCGGCTCGACTAGATGGAATTTTATTAGATCGGGTTTTGAAAATTAATGTGTCGAGAACACAACTCTAATTTTTATTAATTTCTTTATTAATTTTCCCAGATGAATGAGGCTGCAGGAAATTGGATTCTTTAGATTTTTACTGAACTTGACGCAAATATGATGGAAACGCTTAGGAAAGTTTTTCGAATGGATTTTTGATAAGTATTAAGCGATAGGTACATTACGGGAAATATTGAGTAGATTATATTTTACAGGAAATTTAATTACCAATATGCATAATAACTATGTAACAACGACTACCATTATTTTTTAATATAAAACTTTTATAAAAATGTTTAGGTTGAAATAATCTTAAGCTACAGCATCGCGGTGGTAAAATATAGCACTACGGTATTCTTAAATGGCTCTTACTTTATTGTCAATTGTTAGGTAACGGTTTGGCATAATCGTTTAATAAAAAGCTAATTTAGTTCCGCATTTTCGTATTTCGAAAGTTGGCTCTAAGGTACTAATAATATTTGAAAAATAAATTTTTCTCTTACCACACCACATACAAAATAGCGAAGTGCTTCTCAGTCTGTGTTAGTTTTGCATATTTAATTTTAATAGTAGCATCGTGATTTTCCAAAGAAGTATTTTTTTTTCGATTGCTGGCCGTATCGCCAGCTAAACCTCAGCCTCTTAGACTTTTTGTGTTTTCCGGGCTTAGCTTCACAACACCCATTCCGTTACTTTGGTTTACTGTACCAGTCTATACAGGCACTTCATAGGTTGTCTGACAATATATGTTTGGCCGTTTCTGTCCCTTTATCATATTACCCGCAGAGAAGATCTCAATTGTATAGCCCCATTTTGTGTACTATTGTTTTGATTCGATTCCTACTCATCTTGGGTAGTTCTTCAGTTCTGTGCTCTGACGGTTATTTAAAAAATGTTTTCCCGTGGTGCATGAGAGGGGTTTTATTCCATCTCTCTCTTTGTTTTCGTCCCGTATGCATCCTTGGAGGGTAGATTTGATAACCCCGAGTGCGAGTTCTGGGCCAATATATAGAGTGAATAAACCCTCCCTGGCTGGTTCATCAGCTCTTTCGTTGGCCTCGATGTCACAGTGTGCTGGAACCCACACCAAAGTTATTCTGACGTGTTCTGAGAGTACGACTCTATGCTATATATATGCTATTATTGTGAATAGTTTAATGATAAGGGTCAGGTAGTATCTATTCTCAATCAAACATATAATTAATATTATGGTAAAAGAGATTATTATAAACCTTCTTTTTGTATGTTACATCATTTTAATGGAAGAAGTTGGTAGTATATTCTTTCGAAATCATTAAACAGATGCAATCATCATCAGCAGAGTTCTCCTGTATATTTTTTGTTGCAGTTTCCCAGGGGGATCTTTGATTGTTTTAGCTCTAATAGATTTTTCCAATGGTCCGATATTTTTTTCTCTGTATTTTTTCCAATATTACATTGGTGCTGATTCCGCAAAAGGGTTCCGGTCTCCAAAAGGAGATTTCAGCTCCTTTCTTTGTTAGTATATCTGCTATTTCATTTCCTCTTATTCCAGCCTGCCTTGGAACCCACTGTAGGGTGACAATGCTGTTCTTGCCTACGTCATTTATGCCCGATTGCACCAGTAAAGCTTAACAAAGTGCAGATTACTGATAATTCCAATCTCTCATTGCACCATGTTTAGCTCAGTAAAGCCACGCTTACGTACAATACAGTGTGTTTTCACATGAATGGACAATGCTGTGCTTAAAATTTCGTGCATATAAGCTCAGATAACGCTGCAGCGAGCTTAATTTTTTAAGCCTGGCCTACTTGATGAGCCAAGGTGGTGCAATCAGACATTAGTTTTTCTAGTCTTCCTCAGTGCTTCAATGACTATCCGACATAATCAAAATCATTTGCTTTTTATATATTTCATTCACATTGAATTGGGAACACTTTCCTATAGCGTGTATTTCTGCTTGGAAAATTTCCTAAAATTTTCAGAATGTTTCGTTTCTGGCCAGTTTATTCCTATCACAATCCTTTTTATTATTGTTGAACCATCTGTATACCTACTTGGATGGTATTCTCTCCAAAATCTGGTAATTGTGTTGGAATCCCATCCTTTTTTCCATTCGGCATTGCATTTCTTTGAAAAGTTATTCACTTTCATCATTACATCCCGTGGCATGTTCCAGTATTTTTGATTTCTAAAAAGTGAGAGGGTTTGTTCCACAGGAGTTTACTATCTAGAGTCAGACCTGTCTCAATGCAATCTCATTTGGATTGGGTGTTATGACAATATCATTCGCATATTATTTAGAGGGTAGTCCACACTGAGACGGCTTTTACAGTGGGACGTTCTATTTTTCTCTAAGACCTTAGAACATATTTGAGATTTGGCAACCCTGTAATAAATCTAAGATGGATGACAAACGTCACCAGCCATATTGCCAACGCCAACAGAATTGGAGGACAACTAATGATACGCCTCTGTACAGAGCATTTATATGTCTTGCAAGAGCTGTAGTGGGAGGTAACATATGGGAGGTAAGCATATGATTAATGGGGCACCAACTGGAACACTTGGCCTAGCTAATTCATCCGGGTGGATGACAACAGAACTATTTGTTTCTGTTATGGAACATTTCATCAAATACACAAGTAGTACAAAAGATAACCCCACTTTACTCATAGGTGATAAACACGAGTCTCATATGGGTATTCAAGTTTTAAACATGGCCAAGCAACATGGAGTCATAATGTTAACACTGCCCCCGCACTGTAGCAATAAGATGTAACAGTATTTGGGCCATTGAAGGCATACTACAATGCAGAAGTCGATATCTGGCTGGCTCAAAATCCTGGTATTCCCATTCTATATACCAACTTGCTGAAATTACTGGAAGAGCTCTACCAAAGGCCGTGAAACCTTAATTTCTGGCTTCAATAGGTCCGGAATATTCCCTTTTGACCGGGATGTATTTACAGATGCTGATTTTTTACTCCCTCAGTAACTGATAGACCTCTAGGACATCTTGAGGAAAGATCTACTGAACCTGAAAATAAAGAAAATGAAGAACCTGAAGTAGTTGTAAACAACCGCAATCAAGAAAAGGAAACAGAATTTATTTCCCGGAACATATTTCGTTGATTTCCTAAAGATTTACAACGAAAGAAGAAATCATCTGGACGTCAACGTGGAAGAAGCACAGTGTTGACGGATACGCCAGAGAAGGACCTAATTGCTGCAAAAATGGAGAAGAAATTGGAAAACCAGTTGAAAATGCAAAAAAGCAAAGAAATAAAATGTGTTAAAAAGGATTTATTTAACAAGACTACGAAAAATTCAAGGACTCAAGATAATGACAATATATCAGACGACGAAGATGATTCTCAGGTGAACAATGGTAATATCTCCATGAATTTAATTTTCTACAGAAATTATACTTTTAGATAATTCATGATGATCAGTTATCAGATGAAGAAGAATCATTTACAGAGTTTCAAGAATTAGAACGGGAACCTATCGTTGACAACTATTTTCTGGTTCGGTTCCCGAACGATGTCTTCTTCGTGGCAAAGATATTAAAAGGGAAGGACGCAGCAAACGATTATGAAGTGTCCTACCTTAGGAATGGCCTTAAAACCAATGGATTTACATTTCCAGATATACCCGATTTAGCTTCTGTGAACCAGTCTGATATCGTTACGCTTTTACCGCCACCAAGTGCAATGAAAACTAAACGTTTGAGCAGATATATATGCTTTTCAACTTTTTCACAGTGAGACATTTTTGACCTTTTTTAAAACAATATTTTGACCATTTCAAACATTTTTTCTAAACTGAACTAATGCTTTTTTAGATGCAAAAGATGCTTATTAATGCGTATTGGTATACTGTTTTGTTTTTTTGTTCACACAATTAATTTAAAAATTTAAAATATATTTTTGTCTCACCGCGGTCTACCCTCCCCTATTCCACATTAACCGGAGTGCTAGTTCTCCTGGTTAGGCATATACAGATACATTCAAACACAAACGGAACATAGGGATTTAATGTATACTGTCCGATCTAAATAGTCCACCAACAAAACATTTCTATAAGTTCACTTCAATGAATATCAAGTATTGATCTGGACAGCTGGATTCAGAACCAATGTAAGAAACCCCGCCCCCTCTCCTTCCAAAATTTGTTAGTTATGTGCGAGGTGTGCGAACTGCGATTTAGTATTGAATAATTATTTTATGGGAGTAGTAAACGTCGATACATATTGAAACAATATGCTTACGTTTTATGTTGTTAAAATCGAAAATTAATTGTTAAATTCTCTTTAACAATTAATGTTTCGAGTTAAGATAATGTTTTGATGTCTATCGGCAAAAACGGCTTTCAAAATAAAAATAAATTCGTAAATAAAACAAAATAGGATTCTATAAATTGAAACAAGGCAACGCTCTCATCTACCGACTGCTGTTTACTGACTGTCTGATGCTAATTAAGGACAGCCCACAGTTGAGAATACGGAGTGGTGGGAATTGTACTATATGTTATAGGTGTCCAAATAAACGATTGTAATAATCGTGTTTTTAATCTGTCGAAGCTGGATGTTGGTGGACTAGTTCAAAAGCAGTTCTGATACAATGCTTAAAATCCCTATGTTCCGTTTGTGTTTGAATGTATCTGTATAGATAAGCAGCTTTGTTATCTACTTGGATGCTGTGCTGTCTTCACCTCTTCTATTTAATGCTCTTATGTGGAGTGTTGTCAAAAGCTCATTTTATGTCTTAAAACACACATATTAAAGTTGTTTATAAGTTGTATAAAGAACCTCGGATATCCTCCGTCAACAGTACCAGTGAAGTATCAGTAGATCTGCCCAGCCGTTGGTTATGTTCCTTTTTCCTGTGTTTGGAATGAAGCATTCTTCATACTTCTGGTATGTAGCCCAGTTCTAAGCAGCTTCGACTAATTCTAACCAAATTATCAAATGTGGGAGAATTTTCTCTTGTCCATGCTGGAACAAAGCTGGAAAAATTTAGATAGATAAAAACATAAAATAATTGTATTTTTCTGCTATGAACAAACCTGCAAAAAAACCTTTAAATTGTTGCCATACAATCATTTTCAAATAGACTATAGTTTCGATATTTGGTGGTAGTCAAACATTGACTGTGTAGTCACCACAACAGGTTAATAGTTGTTCTTAATACTTTTAATTTAATACTGGTATTGTTTGCTATTTGGCTATTTTCCAGTATTACATATTTTTATAAATTCTGCCATTTTCACACATAAAATATATCGTTACGCTGTACAACTGCTTTATAATAATAATTAAGATCCGCCTACTACAGTTGTGTATTTAAAACTATTTCTATTGAAAGGTATTGAATTACAGAATTTGCGGAAATCTTTCCATGTTTTCTCAAAGCATTCTTTAAAGGCGCGTGTTGGAAGGTCTAATCTTTTGTTGAAGGCTAAAGTTACACCAAGAAGCATCGGATTTCGGCAAATTGGGCTCATGAAAGAAATTAAGAGTTTGGGGTTTTTTTTCCTATTCTTTAGTATTTTAAAACGAAGATTTTATTCAAGGAATCCATATAATATAAACATCTGATGATTACAATATGTATTTTTGCAGGCCTATTTTAAATTAATTGCATTAGAAACATTCAACTATAACGTACAAGTTGATCCGGTGAATCTTTTCCCATGCGTCATCATTCATATACAAACGCAATAAATCAATACATTAAGTAACACGTAGGTCGTAGATTGATGGTTTAATTAGGATGTGGCTAAAATGACGGTGAACGTTATTTATTATTGTATTGAAGCTGGTGTAATAGATATTTGTAAATATTTTACAGCCATTTAGCAATATGCAACCTAATCATTTAGTTTGAAAAAACTGTTAGTATTCCAGAGTTTTATGGGGCTATTCTGAAAACTTGCTTTTAAGCAAATTTACTTGCATAAGAGTTAGTATTAATAACAACTTCCTCAGTAGCAACTTTGCAAATCAGTATTGCCCTGTTAGGGTTATGGCTGGCAACCATTACTATTGGGCCGTCCCACCCATACAGTTCAACAATGAAAAATAAAAATCTTTTGGGTTGTAAAAATAAATAATTAATATTTCAAATATGTATATTTAAGACACATATATATACAATAGATTTTATTTAATTTTCGTCATAGACAGAATCAGAGCTATCACCAGTATTTATATCTATTGTAATTGGTTGAATGCTAATATCAACTATATTCTGCTCTCGGGCATACCTCTTTTGAATAATTTCATGGGTATGCCTAACACATTTTTCCCAAATTTTTTGATTACATTGTCCCAGTGCCTCTTTCCACATATTTATAACAGAACTATCTGAATACCCATCTTTACTAATATATATTATAATATGACTTGCAATTTGCCCAAATTAATTCAATAGCGTTGAATTCACAATGATATGGCGGTAGTCTCAGCACTTCATGACCATGTTCTCGTAGTAACTCATCAATTATATACACGTTTTCTTTTCTATTCATTTTTGCAATTTGTAGCAATTCAGGTTTCGTAAGTTTTGTTTCAAACTTAATGTTGTTTGTTATCAACCATGTAACAAACTCATTTTTTGTTGAATTAGTAGAAGGTTGCTTTTCTAAAAGAACACTATGATATGGAGCATTATCCATAACAATAAGAGATAGCTCTTCTAAGTTGGGAATTAATTGAGTACTTATCCATTTCATAAATATTTCATTGTTCATATCTCCATGTTAATCAGCTACTTTAGATTTTGAACAGAATAATAAACTTGCTTCAGAGACAAATCCTTTGGTAGAACCAGCATGGACAATTATAAAACGTTTACCATCATAACCATCTGGTTTACGTACACTTTTAGTGCTGTTGTCTTGCCAAGATTTTGTTTTATTTCCCTTCAAATAGATCCATGTTTCATCCAAAAATACAAGTTCTCTTGGGTGAGTACTTGAAAGGTTTTCGATATATTTACGCAGAAAATTGGCTCTCAAGGCTGCAATACTGGTCTACTCCATTAAAGCTCTCCGATTGTCATCTTTGTTATATTTGAATCCCAATGTTGTTAACAAAGTGCTCAGAGATGTTTTGCCAATAGATACAATTTCGCTTTCCCCTCAATTTACAATTTAAGGTAGTCAAAGTAACATGCTTCTCTAAAACAAAAACAAAAATTATAGTACAGATTCAATTTGAACAAATACTATATTTTTAATGATATTATGTTTGTTCATTTCATTAATGTTTTAACCTTGACTGTTCAAAAATAAGGTAAATTCAATAGTTGAATTAAATTGTAATGTAGTCACAAAACTACTAAAATCTATATAAATACCTTCCTAAATTTTTCTTGAATATACCATGATTTGAATACTCATTACAAAATACCTACACCTACATTTTACTAAAAAATTCTAATTAAATAAATTTATATTTACTCTGTTGGTACATATCATATAATGTGTTCCGTTCTGCCATCTTAGCTCCCTCGGGTAGATCAGTTGTTTTAGTTTTAGAACGAGTTCTGCTTTTGCCTGGGCTTGAAAGAATTGGATTATTTTCTTTTCTTTTTTTTTAGAGCATTGTTCGTCGAGATATTTTCAAAGCAGCAGCTACCCTCTAACATAAAAAAAATTGAATAATAATAAGTATATTGCTAAACAAGCATGCACTTAAATTTACTTAATTACAGTTAACTGTAAACAATTGTCATATTAGTAGAGCTTGATATATAGACGTCAAAAAATAATAGTTCAATACCAACCCCGTTTACTTTAGAAGTGTAATTCAATGTCTGTTGGGGCATATAGCTCGAGAAGTAGTTGTTGCTTCTTCTTTGGAAATTAATTTTTCTAATTTTGTAAAGCGTTTAATAGTATTGAACTATTATTTTTTGACGTCTATGCACTTAAATATTTATGTTACCTCTTGAACACATGAAAGTGGTTCCAAAGGTCCTCCATTTCTTTTTTCTAACTCAAAATACTCCAACACATTCAGGACCAGCTCCTGTGCTTGCGAATTCAACGTTTTTCCAGGCATATTCAAAAAATAAAAACCATTCATAAATAGTTCTGGTCTTTCGGAAAATGAGGTCAATATTTTCTACATTGGTGGCAGTTTCATATATTTCAGTTTAATGGAGTTCTATCCAGAATCATAATGAAATGTCAATTTAAGGTTAGTTTTCATTACGAAGTAAATAAATAAAAAGTAGATAAATAATATTTACTTACCACAATAATTCGAACACTCAGGTATAAGTTAGTCGTTATAACAACTGTTTTTGAAATAAATGTATATGCAAGGGGCAAAAAAATGGATAAAAATGTAAACAAAGTCTTTGGTCTGTCAATATACAAATTCGCGGTTAAACCACAGAACTTCTGTTGTCACCCATCACCCACATTCATCATATGGCTGTCTCTGTCTGTTATATTATGTTGTAATGGAACAAACGGTTTCATTTCGGGGGCTTAGATTCTGTGAGTAGAAAAGAGACGTACTACAAAAAGTAGTATGTGAATAATTTCATACATGGGAAAAGATTCAGCGGACCAACTGTATACATGTATAAATGGGTGACCCATTATAAATTTGATATTATTTGTTTCCTCACAATTTTTAGACTGATTAAATGCAATTTGCCATGCGAGTTTTAAGACAAATTCACTCCCTTTTTAAGTTGAATAACCGGTTCGAGTGAAAAAATATCCTCTCAACAATCGAACCCTGAGTGAAAAAAAATCATCCCTGCAAATTAAATCGTTTATAATTACAAAAATACTAAAATTATATAAGAAAAAAGCTTAATGATAGAACAACTATAAGTAGTAGTGAACATAATTTCTTACCAATCTAGACTTTCTTATTCTATGAAACAACTGTTGATCATTCGTTAAATATAAATAGACTCAATATATAGCCCGTTGAGTACAAAAACCGTTGCACGTCATCAAAGTGTCGAAAAAGAGACGTTCGTTTATATCATGTCATTCGATTGCTGCTGTCAATCCTCTGTCAATCACTATGTTAAGCCTCTCTAAACTCAATAAATATTGAAATTTGTAGGTCGCATTGTATTAAAAAATATAAATATATGTTTAAAGAAAGGTTTCGTAATTAATTTCATATCAAATACAGCTCGTAGGTTAATTAAATATTAAACTCAAACTAACGTCAGTCTTAATAAAAACTTTTTATGTTGGCAAAAATGCGCGCTGTTGCCGCGATTAAAATGATTTATTTCTGGTTCAGTTGACGTTTTACATTTTTGGGGTTATGTTGTGACAAAAACTGCAAAGAACTGTGAGTAATTTTTCACAAGCAGTGATTAGTTATTAAAGTTAAAGTCACATCCAAAAAAACGTATAAATGAAACTTAATAATACTGCAATAGTTGATGCATTTACTCCTGATACTATTTACAGCGTTTATGAAACAAGTAAGTATAAGTTTAATATTATACCCAATCAACTGTATTTATTATATTCTGTTACATTATTCTTAATACTTGGCAATTATACATGGACATTTTTTTACAGATAATCATGTCACTTTAGGAATATTATTGCAGTAATTGAAGGAAGAACAATCATTATTAAATGTAGAATGTTCCTGAGTAGTTTACTAAAATATGATACACATCCACAAACAGGACTTATGGAACTTTCAACAAAAATAAACCACTGTATAAATTTGTTTTTATTAATGAATCCTGAATTTTCCAAAATGGTGCTGTAGGCATTATATAAAATTTTAGAATGCAAAATTGTTTTTATTCTAGATATTTTGTATTACATTCTGAGAATGAAGATGGTTGTATTGATGGAGCAGAAAGTATATTTTTTTATATGTAACATCTCTGTATGTAACTGAAATAAGTCGAAGTTTCTCTGCACGCAATAACCGTCAATAACTAAACCTAACCTAGAATATTTGATAAACTTCATTTGACATATACTAGATTCTCATATTATTTCAAGGGCTTGGCAACATAGTACAGTTATGACAGATGTGACGTGCAACGGTTTTAATACTGAATGGGCTATATTTGATATCATTTAAAAACTCTTTTTATCTTAATTTGCAGACACATATTCATTTAGAACGCCTGACTGACGTAAAATGAGACAGAAAAAGTAGAAACCTACAAGCTGTAGGCAACAACAAATCGCTTCTGGTCGCCCCCGAGGTGATAATATCAGAATTGGCAAAGAAACGACGTCGATGAGTAACAGTCGAATGGCCGATAGGGCGGATAAGGACCAAAAGACCATCATAAGACGTGAGCTCGTATGGAGACCAAAAACGACCCCAAAGGACAACGGCTACCGCTACGGCGTGTTTCGTGGACAGTCGATGGACACTCCCCACATACGTCCTTTTAGGGTGCATAATGAACAATAAAATTATCCTTGCAATCGTCAGTGGTGGAGAGTGTCAAGTAAAAGTATCGATATTTACCTTTAACTATAAAATATATACAAGTTGACATTTTTAGTTTTTAGCTTGAAATGAATTATTTAATTATAAAGTTTACAGCTCTGCATGATTGTTCAATATACAGGATGGCCATTTCAAATTGAACTATTGGAATCTCGGACAAGAGCTTCAATGCCGGTTAAATGCGATCAAATTTGCCTATTTTAGGAAACATTAATATCGCACTTACGAAATTTAAAATATCATGGGCCAGAAACTTTAATTGTTTTTGAATCTATTAAAAAATTGTAATCAACTTTTTATCTCTAATTTACACAGACTATAAGAAAATGTTATCACAATGTTTGTATGACGTTTAATTTGCTCAGGGCCACCATCAGCTTATTTTTTTTAATAAACTATCTAGTTATTGTAGTTCTCTAACAACGAACCAACTTTTATTTATTCAAATTAACATCGTCCCGTCCAAGTTTGGGCCGTCTCGTAGTTCATAAAATGGGAGTGTTCACATTATTTGACGTTTCGAATTTGAAAGTATCATAATATAAAAGATGTTACTGAGGGTAGAATCAGATTGTAAATCCTAATAAATTAAAGTTTAACTTCAACCGCTTTTTTTAGGAGGTTCAATGAACGAAGAAAACATGAACACTTATTGTAAACAGTCTTTTTTTTATGGTCGAGAACTTCATTATATGAGTGAGGGTCACTTAATTTGGTATATTAATATTTTAACACCCTGTAGGGTGAATCAGTAACAACAGTAAATGGAAATTAATGTCAAACGGTAACCACATCTTTGCTTATTTTTTTTATTCAAATCATTATCTGGGTTATTAAATAACACTATTTGATACAACAATTTACATAGTAAAACTCGTAGGCCATGTTAAACATCAAAACTACTGAGTTTTGAGATGTCAATCTCAATGAAAACAAGTTGTGTTATGAAATAGTGTATCTTCTCTTATAACAGACATAATAAAATAAATCAAAAACGAAAATATTAAGAAAAGATGTCATTTAGCTTTTATTTTAATTTGCTGTTGTCGATTTACCCCACAGGGTGTTTCGAAATTTCGTAAAAAAACATGTTTTAATGTTAACACTCGGTATTCATACAAATTTGAGTGACCGATGAAACTCACTTCTATAATAATTTTCTCGACAAAGCAGCCCACAATCCAAAAATCGGTATACCAAATTGGTATTCCGATCAAATTTTGAGCGTGTATTTGGAATATTTGTGTACATTTCTATATTGATATAGCAGTCTGCTTTTTGAATAAAATCATCGATTTTTGATCATTTGTTTGATTCCATAATAACTTGTGTGATATTCGAATCAGTGAGAAAAAATTGTCGGTAAACCCAACTTCGATATGCAGTTATCATTAAAAAATAGCTATTTGTATCACTAAGGAGGAAAGTGCCCCTTTTCCTCCCACAGGATGTAGTTTACTGCTGTGAGGGCAGTAATCATTCAAGGGAGGAAAAGGAACTTCACTCCTGTGTAATACATATAATTTTTCCTCCTACCCACTTACTAAACCTTTTTCTGAATTATTATTTATTTTGTTATCTTTATCCCACTACTTATATTATATATATTGTTTTTCATACCTGTCTTTAGATTTTTGTAGTAATTAGGTTAATGAGGCTATGCTGGCTTATGCCCTAATATTAGGTGGCGTATTTGTAATTTGAAAATTACTTGAATCGCTCTCCATTTCTCAAAAAGTCAATCAAGATTAATAAACTTAACAACTCTGCACTATAAAAGTCAATTGCAATGTTTACTGTCAAGTTAAGTCAAAAAACGTATCTAACAATCCTGAAGTTGAAATTTTTATCTTAAACCTAACGTTGGAATAACATTCATAATTAATTTTTACCAGATTACAGTATAGAAATTACAGAAACAATTTGAATATAATTGATATATAAGTTTCTTCATTTAAAACATAGTTAAAATAAGCAAAGTGTGTACTTTCCTCCCTAGGGAGGGAAGTATGAGTTTGGTCCCTGATATCAGGGACGAAAGTGTGTACTTTCTATAGGGGTAGGAGGAAAACATATCTACTGCAGTGTTGTGCTTTTTTACGAACTGATGATAGTTCATACTGAAATGAGACGCTGTTAATTTGAATAAGTAATAGTAGTTGGGCACTACAACCATTAAAAAAAAGGTAGATTCGTATTGAAAAAAAATAAGCTATGGATGGCCCTGTGAAAACGAAACGTTGTCCATGTAAATTAGAGTAAAAAGAAGTTGAATATAATTTTTTGATGATTTCAAAAACAAAAAAGTTTCTCGTGCTAACTATCTGACCGTTTGAATTTACCGCTTAAATAATATCAGTGTTGCCAAGGTGTTTTTGTTCGACTTTCTGGCATATATATTGTTAAACATTTGTGGAACTTTGCGCTGCTATATCTAAACAATGAAACGGTCAATATTTTTTTCAAATGCAGAACAAATTCATCAATTAACAGTTAGTTTCTTGAATTTTTCTGACTGTTAGTTTTTTCTCCAGAATTGGAAATCTGATTGAGTAAACAAACTCTTTATTGTTCTCCATGTTAATGATCCGAACTTTAATAATTACATTAGAGACGGATTACATTTTCGATGGTGATTGAATAAGTATACGAAAATTCAAAATTTTCTGACCCAAGGCCCATCGCTCGAAAACTTTTTAAAATATACAATAACTATCCGCCATCATTGAATCATTAGATATAAAAGCCATTTTGCTCGCTCCAACCACTTTCTAAGATGTTCCATAAAATAAATTTCTGGGTTAATTTCAATTCCACTCCCTATTTTCAACAGTTTTAATAATTCTCAGATTTTTCTGTTTCTAGCTAGAGTAAGCGAAAGACCTGCCTGCATTTTATTATGTTAGATATAACTGAATGTATAATAAATTTACATATCTCTTCACTTATCTTACAGTGTACATTTAAATTGTAATACTGCTTACAGTAATTGATGGTGAGATGGGTTCTTTTTTTAGGTACTCACGTATTTTGATTCTAATAAACTCTAACATCGATCAGTTAGGCAGTTATATGTCTACGGCACTGCTCAATGCAGTTATCTACAACTAGGAAATGGCCAAGCGGTAGTTTTCCCGTGTGGAATATTCGCCAAACCGCGAAAAAAGCCATAAATTTATCTTGGTAGACAGTGTCACGCGCAAAAAACATTAAACGTAAAAAACAAGTTCTCCATTTTGGTGTCCAGATATACAAGTATGGCCACCCTCCACTTAATCTTCCCGATTACTTTTATCTGCAATAACGTTGATCTTTCTTATCTGGAATGGAAAATTACTTTCGGAAAGAAATATAGCCGTCAACAGTGTAGTTTTTTCGATTATCAGAAAAAAAGACTGGAATCTGTTTATCATTTGCCAGACATGATGAAAGATAAAAATTGAGTGCTAATACATTACATTTAGTCTGAAAGTATGTCATAATGTAGTTGGCTGTTTAGTTCACAACTACCTCACTAATTTAGATTCAGTTTAGTCGATACCAAATAATGTAAACTAGCCAATTCTCTGTTATCCTGAACAACAGTTTAAGGTGAAGTACACTATAACCAAAAACATCTATTACCTAGTTCTACTCCATCTCTGATGGATTCTTAGTTTCCATTTTAATCACATCATAAAGATATGAAGTGGGTTGGGATTAATATTACATAAACTCCGTGACTCGAGAACACATACTCTGCTTTCAACAGTATCTATCTAACACCTAGGCATCACTAACACCTAGGCAGGATTCGTTTTAAGCTGAGTTTTTTTACTCACGTTCCAGGTTAGATTAGATTAGATATAAAGGGGTCGATTGACCAGGTTGGCATTACGCACCGCGACCTAAAAGACCTTTTGTGAATACTCCACTGTTTTAGTCCAAAAGATTTAGGCTTCTGAGAAAGCCTATTATCCGTTTTGGAGCTAGGTCTGTAGCCCGATCATAGACCTGTTCCAGGTATTTAAGGCATTAGTGGACAATTGCGTTTCGCCGTGCCAACTGCATGTTCCTTTGTCCACTTTGCCGATCCTACAGAGTGAGTTGTTATCTGAGTGAGCAGTGTCCAGTGAGAATTCCTGTGATTACTCTGAGATCGGATTTCTAGAGCTTTAAGAGCATGGAGTATCTCTCCAGTAAGCTGCACTAAGTTCCATCTCCCATTTTCGGACTTCTTCCACGATGCAGCTTTTGTTCGAGTCCGATAAAAGGAGTACAAATTCCTTCTTTTGCAACACCATCAGCAATCTCTTATCCGACAATTCCTTTATGCCCTAGCATCCATAATAAAGTTACTTTGTTGAGTTTAGCCAGTTGCTTAAGAGATTGTTTGCAGTTACTCATACTCATAAATTGTAGAATTCAGAGCCTTTAAAGCAGCCTGTAGGTCAGACGCAACAAATATTCTGGTTTAGTTTATGCGTTTTTTGATCTTTTGCTTGGAAGATTTTTGGAGTGTTTCCCAGGTCTGTTGATATACTAGTATCAAGACCTGTAACCCTATTCCTACTCCTTCGTTTGCTTTGACCCATCAGTATAGTTAGTGAGGGCCCCTTCAGTAAGCTTTCCAGGTTGCCATTTTCTCCTCGAGTCCAGTGCTTCGCAGTCAGATAAGATATGGGTTACGGTCTCGGTCTCCATGCTACAAAGTCTGCAGCTGAGATTCCTGTTATATAGCCCTATTTTATGCAGGTGATCTTTTACCGGAGCATGACCCGTTAGATAACCTGTAATGTTTCTTAGCTGATTCCTACTGATATTCAGTAGTTCTTCGGCCCGTTTAACACATGTGTCACCTATAAAGGTCTTACTTTGTACCTGTTTTGGAGTGTTCCTCCACTGTAGTCTATGTTGGCTTTCTACCCATTTTTGTATTTTTTTGTGGTCCCAAGAACTGGTTCTGGTCCAACATATGTCGTTGCTGAACCTCTTCTCGCGAGTTCATCAGCTTGTTCATTTCCAAAAATATCATTAGGTCCCCACAATAATCTTACTTTAATGTGGTCTGCCAGATCATTTAGTTCTTTCTGGCATTCCTCTACCAGTCGGGATGTTACCTTGCGGCTATTTAAAGCTGCAAGATCTGCCCGGCTGTCAGTTAATATGTTTATCCTATGAGTATCAGTCCTGTATTTGTCAATTCTGACACATTGTAGGATAGCATAAATCTCCGCCTGAAATACAGTGAGTATCTTGTGTTCTTCATTTCACTATACACCCGTGCTCCTGTCCCTTCCCCGGCCTTTGACCCGTCTGTATAACAGGTCTCACCTTGGGGAAACTTCAGTCCACTTGGGTCTTGTCAGTCCTTTTCTGTGAGGTCTACCTCATATTTAGGGCCGGGGAGAACTTCTCCAGGCTGTCATAGGTTTTTTTTTATTTGCTTCTTACTTCGTATATCCGGTATCTATCTAAGCTTTATGTTTTTCCTTCAATTTTATATAATTATCATGTTGCTAAACTTGCAAAAAAGTATTTTGCATATTTTTCAAGTTTGTATTTCCTTCAGTACGGTGGTGGTAAACTAGGTGGCAAAACAATGTAGTAGTAATGTTGTGTGTGTGTTTGTGTTGTTCGCTATATTTTCGGTGAGTTTGGCCAAATATGTTAAAATTACTCTTCTACTTTTTAAAAAGTATCCAATACTTTGTAATGTACAATGAGTGAATTTTTCAAGAAGAACAAGGGAAAACAATCATTGCATTCACCCTTCCACTCGAAAAATACCCAATACTTTTCAATATGCATTAAGTTTTTCTATTGTCGAGATAAAATGCAAAATTAAGTGGGAATAGGAAAAAATACCAGCGTGGTTCAAACAGAACTGGCTGGTATCTCAATTGTCACAAAAGAACTAACCAGAAAAGGAATTTCTGACAAAAACATAACAATCTGCACTGACAGCAGACAAGCCCTATTAGCCTTGAACAGACAACGTGTTACATCAGGGCTAGTATTAGAGTGCCAGCAAGATTTAGCTAACGCCTCGGTAGATAACAATATTATCCTGAGATGGCTTAAAGGGCACGACACGAGTAAAGGTAATCGCATTGCCGATTCTTTTGCCAGGGAAGCGACAGGACTAAAAATCTTAGGACCCAGTGACACCTACGGCCTGACGACTTCGACAATTGCGGAACTAGCCAAGCGTTACACCCATGCTCAGTCCCTAAAGAGATGGGATGGAATAAAAGGATGCAGTCTTGCCAGGATCACCTTGGGCGACCCCTGGGAAGCTGGCGCCGAAGAAATATTTGGTGATGACCAGGAAAAACCTACGCCTAACAGTAGGATTTCTGACTGGTCACTGTCAACTAAGGAAACACCTCCAAACTATGGGGCTAGTGGACACACCTCTATGCAGAATGTGTGAACAAGAAGATGAAACTGTCAGGCATGTCTTATGTGAGTGTCCGGAGTTATCGTCAATAAGAGAGTGTGTGTTCGGTGAGTCTTGGCCTACACCTGCCGATATAAAGGAGATGTCTCCTAGTGACCTGTCCACCTTCCTGAAAAGGACAGGATAGACGATGACCTAGGAGGACAATTCCTCGGGAGGATGTACAATGGGTCACATGTGGCCTAAGTGCTGTGGGCCTAAACTCACCCTCCCCACTCTACAGACAGATAACGTTGGTCTTCAATAATTGTATCTATAAATTTAAAAAGGTTTCTGTTCTAAAGAAAGGAATAAAAAATGAGCCCAACTCTAGTTTGTTGTATTTTATACCGTCTAGTTTACAACATTTCTTATCAATGCTAGAGAACCCTCAGCTTTCTTCGCCCAGTTCAGTAAAACTATAACCAGAGAGATGGTGACTTTGGTCTTCCTCCCTAACTCGTCAACTTACTCTAGGTAATCCTACACTGTGCTCAATTCATAACGAGGGATTTAAGTTCGATGTTGAGTGCCGGATTGTCAAATATACTATAATTTTTCTCTCTTTTGTAGTTTTGTAAATTACATGGTTATCAGTAGATCTTTGGCTCTAAATTATTTTGATGTTTCAGAGCCGTTGCTAAGAAAAAACAATTCAATCATTACATCATTGGCTGGAAATATATAAAATCGGAAATTAAAGTAACAAACAGTTATTAGGCGTGATTCCCACTCCACTATACTTAACGACAAGCAATTTGATGGACATGACGGGATAGTATAATTAGTATAAGCTTAATGTAAGAATATTTTATTTTTTCTCCAATGTAAAATATCATGTCAATTGCTTCATTTTTAGCAGCAATTGAATTTAAAACTACTACTCGATTGCTTAGACCAGCGATTCCCGAAGTGGTCCATATAGACAAAATTTAAACAGAGAAGAATATTCACAGTTTCCGCATTTGTCAAAATTACCAGAAATGCTTTAAGACGATGTTATTTTATTGTAATGTTTTTGTTATTTATTTAAATAGTTTTTACCGGTGGGATAAAATTATAGACACTTCTATGGCTAATTACTATTGATTTATTCTGTGAACTAACTCTTTACTGTCCGTTTCACTAATTCTTTCGAACTAACTGTTTCAATAATTATTATTCACGCACTCAAAAACCCGCGTATATATTGATATGATATTTTATTTTGTGTTTTATAATTTTTTTTTATATTTCTATTGTACCCGGAATAATTTAAAATTTTGCAATTTTAATAACTCTACACAGAGTACTCACCTTTTTTATGAAAACTCAGCTTCTCACCCTGAAAGTGCCCCAGTGATGTGTAACAGGTGTTCAATATAGTTGTACCAACTGATAAAAAAAAAGGAATACTTCGAAATAATACTTGGGATGAAACAATTTTAAATTTATTTTATGAAAATCAATTTTGTGAACATAAATTAGCAAGATAAACGTTATTTCTTACATCAAAAAGAAAAATAAAACTTAACTAATATGGTCTTTCACTCAGCAATCACATTCATACAATGAAAATTTTTTTTATTACATGCAATTATGCAACTTTTTATACATTAGTGTATTTACAGTGATACCGTTTTAAATAAGCCAAAACGAAAAGCAAAATGGACGATACAGTTGTATCTGAATTTGCAAAATATCTAAGTTTCTTTTATATACACTCACAAGTAAGTTTTTTATTTTAACTTGAAGTTTATTAAATACCTTTTATCTTCTATTAATGTTGAAAAATGAATAATCACTTCTTTCCTGTTTTAGACCGCTCTGGGCCTTTGTGAAGTAACCTCCAAAACGAAAAGCAAGACAGCTCCAATGCAGAATGCCTCTTGATGAAATTTAATATATGGTTTATTTGAATTCATTTACTTACGAAGATCCCTCGGTGTTTATTTTCTTCAGGAACCGTGTTAAAAAGTTAGTTAAACTATTTTCACTATTAATTACATAGATATTTTATCAAATTTACAAACTTTATTCACTGAACGAAATAACGTGCTTCTTGTAGAAAATTCATTTTCGAAAAGAGACGACGCTATCAACAAGTACCTAACAACCCATTTCCTTTTTCTTCCTTAGCAACAAACTGCATACTATCTCTAAAAGTAAATTCTTTGTTTGATTGTCATTGACCAATCAAATTAACTTATAGTTGTTCATTAAATAGATTTTATTATATTCTTTGATAGATTTAATATTTTTTAAAAGAAAGCAACATATTTTAAATTTCTAAATGAATTATTTAAGTTTAAATCTTTTATTAATTAAATTTTTAAATTATTTGACATATTCAATTTAGGTTGGTAATTTTCCTGTTCTAGCTGACAATTCTATATTCAAACCTGTCATACATAAATACTTTCACAGGTGTCATAGATCTAATAACTGTATTAAAAGTTTTTCTATTTTAGATTCTACCATAATACGAATACATTCCTGACCTCGCAACATTATCATGTCACTCACTTGAACGCATTACACAAGGATTTTACAAAGAGGTTTGAGAATTTCTTAAATTTACAAATTCCTCAATGTGCAAGAAGAGTTGATCGCCATCAGCACAGAGGAGCTTAAGCAGAAGTTCAACCAAAGCTGTCAGATGTTCTGGTTGCAGCACAGCATTGAACAGTATCCTGCATTGTGGAACATTGCCGAAAAATTCCTTATTTCTTTTCCATCATCATGCCTAGTCGAAAAAGGCTTCAGTGTGGTTACAAATATTTTGACAAAATAAAGATACTGTTTGAAAATCAACAGACGCGGAGATTTAAGGCTGCAGCTCACCAATATTGAACAAGATTTAGCTAGATTGGTAGAAAGTCACCAGGTTCATCCATCACACTGAATTTTCCGTTTGATCTTTACTTTGCGATTTTAATGTTTTTTTCAAAAAATATTCACCTACTCAAGAATTTTTATATTACACTTGATATTTACTGAAATGTGCATCTATTTTTTTTAATGTTTAATCAACCGCAAAGTTTTTAAATTGGTAAGTATTTTGTATCAATAGGAAAAAACTAGAGAGTATTTTTAAAGTAATTTGGCTATGGGGGTCTGAGGTATCAGATCATTTTGGAAAATTTTTCTCTGATCCAAAATAGTTTGGGAATCTCTGGCTTAGACAATAATTAAGAGACCGTCATAAAATTACATTACCTTACTAGATTGCTTTTACAGATACAATCAAACACAAACGGAACATAGGGATTTTAAGCATTGTATCAGAACTGCTTTTGAACTAGTCAACCAATATCCAGCTTCAACAGATTAAAAGCACGATTATTACAATCGTTTATTTGGACACCTATAACATATCGTACAATTCCCACCACTCCGTATTCTCAACTGTGGGCGGTCCTTAATTAGCGTCAGACAGTCAGTAAACAGCAGTCGGTAGATGAGAGCGTTGCTTTGTTTCAATTTAAAGAATCCTATTTTGTTTTATTCACGAATTTATTTTCATTTTGAAAGCCGTTATTGCAAAAAGAAATCAAAACATATTATCTTAACTCGAAACATTAATAGTTAAAGAGAATTTAACAATTGATTTTCGATTTTAACAACATAAAACGTACGCATATTGTTTCAATATGTAGCGACGTTTACTATCCCCATCAAATAATTATTCAATACTAAATCGCAGTTCGCACACCTCGCACATAACTAACAAATTTTGGAAGGAGAAGGGGCGGGGTTTCTTACATTGGTTCTGAATCCAGCTGATCAATACTTATAGAAATGTTTTGTTGGTGGACTATTTAGATCGGACAATACATTAGATCCCTATGTTCCGTTTGTGTTTGAATGTATCTGTATATTGTTTGTTTCAAAACCGATTTACCATTCAATTTAAGAAAACTGTAAACTGCACAAACACTATGACATTATGCATTATTGAAATACTTGATAGTTCATTTAAAATAAGCCCCATATTACATATTGAATAATCTAATAATGAAATTTTGAACACCCTCTAAAATCATTCAACAAATGCCCAACCATTAAGACGTTGAAGTAAATAAAATAAATAGTTGTTATATCCACTTTTCACTAAAGCTTTACATTTTAAGAGAAGTCGTCATAACTCAGAACACTCTGTACTTAGGTATGGTAAATCATTATCAAGCTATTGCTTATTTTTTAAGGACTATCAGAAACGATGAAATAAAACAATTTAATTTGTTCAAATCTCCATTATATTTTGAACTAATGTTCAATTTAAAATTAGTGACAATATCCTTAGAATTCCGTATGAATGCTCTGTTTAAATTAACATGTTTTCATTATATCTGATAAAGCTACTGTGTTGCGAAACGCGTCACTAATTTTAAATTGAACATTGGTTCAAAATATAAAGGAGATTTAAACAAATTAAATTGTTTTATTTCATCGTTTAGTATGGATCTTCATCAAGTAAAAGCCTCATCTATTTAATTTTCGACTATTAGAAAATTTAATAAAACCAAGACGAAGGGTGTCGCATGAGAAAAATATAACTTTGATGTGCCACACTTAATTGGGACATTCTGAATTCCAAATTTCACTTTATTTTGTGCATAATTCTACTAAGCTTACCAGTAAAATCTAGTACTAAGAATAAATACCAAATATCTTTCTAAAGTTAAATTGCAAAATGACTAAACACCCCCTTTAAAAATAAGTATCAGTGCCACTATGTTTTTTATAGTATTCTGTACAAAATTCAAGGCGACTTAATCTTGCAGTAATATTTTCTTTATAATCTGAATAAAGTGCAAAATATTTTCTTTCATTTTTAAACTGATCTTTAAATTTTCGTGTACTTCTATGACATAACTGCTCCCAAATGTACCTCGCAGGTAAATTGCGTAACTATAAAAGTAAAAAAGGTGGTGATACACAATAAAAAGATAATAAAAAAGAACAACTTAATTTGTAAAATTTCAGCACTTCATGTAATCCCTCGTATTATCACAGAGTTGCTGCCTATAGAACAAGAAATCTGTCGATCGATGTCCCTTGCACGTACGGCACTAAAAAAAGAATTAGGTGACAGATTACGATTAGCCACCGATTATACTGGTAAGAATAGGTAGAGAACACTATCTCAAAATGATCACGCAAAATACGAACGTGAACACATAGAGAGCAATTGTCAAACTAATACAGAAAGAGACAGACCATTACTATTCATACTATTACTATTATATTATAATGTATTAATCGTAAAATCAACAGAAATTATATGTTTAGTAGCCTTTACCCCCGGCTTCGCTAGTGTTGATGTCCTTAAATACGTTTTAAAGACTATCAAAAATTAATTAATTTGAATAAAATTTAGTTTAAAAAATTGAAAAATAAGCTTAGGGTAAAGGAGGGTATTTCGTACCGGTTGATAAATCGTACCTCTAGGTTATTTAAATGACATTGTGAATTTTGCACCATCTACTTTCATTCGTTGCAAAGTTTGCCTCAAATTAGCTGCTCCGTAGCTTTGTGAACGTGATTCAGCACGAGGTAGAATATTTTAAAACAATAAAAAATTTACGTCAGTGCGAGTCTAGCTCTTCAGCCCTTTGTATAAGCGAATTTTGTTGTCCAGGTAAGGTCAGTTCAAGCTTCGTTATTACATGTAAGTTAATTATTTTTGTGATTATATAACTCATGTTCTAATGAACCAATACAATCCTTGAATTTCCCTTAGTTACGACGTATTGATAAGTGAATATACCCCGTGAATATACGACGTGATATAATCGTTTTGGTGTTTCGCCTCCTGCCATATTGTGATCATTTCCATAGTAACGGCCAAGCTCAATGAAATGTCAGTTAATTCTACTTCAAATTCCGAAAACAACAATACATCAAATATGTATTATAGTAATTGTACCTTCAATATTAATATTAATCAATAAAAAAAATTAGAATATTATTCGTTATATAATCGTAACGAATACCAACTCGAGCATAGACAATTACGATTATTTACCTCTTCACTCGACGTATTTAGCGAAACACCACTCGAGCTGCGCTCTCGTGATGTTTCGCCAAATACGTCTCGTGACTCGGTGAATAATCGGATATTGTCTATGCTCTTGTGATATTATAACTGATAATATGGAACGAAACATAACTGTTTAGTTATAATTTAGGTTTTAATTCGTTAAATCGTACTTATGTAGAGTCTGACATATCGTACCGATACGATTTATCAAAATGTGCTAAAATTACAGAGCTATGAAAACAAAATAATTTCCACTATCTTACTTACTTACTAATAAAATTATTATACCTTCATTATAGGAGGCAACTAAAAGAATTTATGGAGCCTGGAGTCAAAATGACTTAGAAAAAGCAATCGAAGCTTTCCGGAGTAAAAAGTATGGCTTCAATGAAGCCTGCAAAGTTTTCAAAATACCCAAACCCACTCTTAATCGACATTTGAAAGACCAAAATATTAGAAGAAAGAGAAAAGGATTCGGCAGATTAACAGTTTTTCCATCCGAATCTGAGGAAGAATTTGTTTCACATATTTTAAGGTTAGAAGAACACATTTTTGGGATAACCTTTGCAGATGTCAGAAAATTGGCTTTCCAATTAGCGACCAGAAACAATCTTCGACACAATTTTAATCGTGAAACACAGATGGCCAGTAAATGTTGGTACTATATGCTTTTATGAAGCGTCATCCGGAGCTCATCCTTAGACAACCTGAATCGACTTCAATGGCCAGAGACAAGGGCTTTAATAAAGAAAGTGTTTACAAATATTTGGAATTTTTTGGAGAAAATTGTAGATGTACACCAATTAGATGCCACAGGAATATGCAACGTGGACGAATCTGGATTTTCTACTGTCCAAAAGAAGAACCACCCTCCAAAATGCTTACGGCGGTTTCAAAGCTTGGCCTGTTAATAGTCATGTCATTCAAGAGCTAGACTTCGTGGCTTTGACAGAACCTGAACCACTAGACACCGTAGAAGCAATAAACCAGGAAGATACCCAGGATAAGTTAAATATTAACATCCAAGAAGCAGAAATTATAATAGAAGAAAAATAAAATACAGGGACAATTGAGGAAACAGAAATAATGAAAGGAAATGGACAAAACTACAAGGTTTAACCCAGCTTAATGTTCCAGCTGAAGATATTATTCCTCTTCCGAAGTGTGCTCTACAAAACGGAACAAAAAGAATCAAGAGGAGCACTCAAGGTGCTGCTATTTTAACCAGTACTCCCAATAAAGAAGAATTGGAAGCTGCAAAACTCGAACATAAGAATAAGAGAGTTAAATCCGTTAAGAGAAAGATAAGTGACAAAACTTGTATTCCAAGTAGGCCAGGTTCTTCGAAAGTTCCTCAAAAAGTTATTATTGATGAGAATAATATAATAATATAATAATTTTGCAAGCCAGGCCAAAGCATAGAAAGATATAGGCTTTTTTATTAAACCATTTTCTTACTAGGATAGTAGTTGGAGCTATGAACAAGCCAGAAATATGTTATTGAATTATCTTACTTTTATTTTATATCCAGAATGAATTTTCAATACCTAAATCATTGACTGTTCATAAGTAACTTGTGATGTCAATGTTTAGTTTTTTTTTCTAATAAAGAAAGGCTGTTTTATGTATTTATAAATGCTCAAGTAGAATAAAGTTTATTTTCTTAAGAATTTGGCTTTTACTGCATTGACGGTTATATGCCCTGCCAAGGTACGATTTTTCAACCTCGTGGTACGATTTATCATACCAGTTTGACAAATCGTACTAATGTATGCTCCTAGAAAATAGTTCATTATTATTATGAAAAAGCTAAACATATTGCCAACCATATGCTGTTTATTTGTATAATGTACCAAAGAAGCTATCCTGATCTTAATCCACTCTATTTTCTCGATATTTTAACATTTTAGATGATGTAAAGAAAACTGTTACGATATACCCAACTCTACCCTATTGAGATAACTCACTAGAAAAGGTGAATAATTGCGAAAGGCCGAGTTTATATACTGCACGACCATATAAAACTGAATTTTCTATACCTCTGGATATGTATTTTTTCTGGATAAAACGTCCCCCAGTCCTTTTATGTACCTCTGATAATGGTTGTACATAATTTGATGACGACCGGCTCAGTAGTTTAGACGTGAAAGCTCTAAAACTAATTTTTCTATCCGGAATTTGTTTGTTTTTCTGGATATAAGGTACCCTATGTCCATTTCTGTACCCCTGACAATGTGTATAGAAAATTTCATGACGATCGATTTTTTAGTGAAAGCGTGGAAGCGTAACAAACAAAAAGAATTACTAACTCACGTTCGTCTTTATAATATTAGGATAAGGATGATGAAAAAAATGTTTTACGGGCATTACTTTTAAATTATTGCTGATCTCAGTAGAATGCTAAAATTTTACTCAATATCCTTAAAACTCTGTCTGAGCACTATTGTTATTTATTGTTCGTAATTCCATACTGTTGTTTTGATTTAACGGTATTCAGATGACAATTGAACAGTTAATGTTAACAGCCTCCGTTCGTTAAGATTTTTTAATCACTTGTTCAAATATTTTGTTCAAAACTTTATTCTGCTTACAATAACAATAATTATAATAATACTAACTATTTATAAATTTGACGATTGCTATTATTTGAAATTTCTATTCCATCGATGAGAGTTTTACCATCTATAACACCAGTATTTGAACTTGTTGTCGGTGCGGCCTCATTAGTATGAAATAGTTATCTCGTTATCTTCATTCTCTTTCTAACTGAATTTTCAATATACGACTCCGCCACCGGAGAGGAGTTCCAACCTCCAAGTTCTTTTACCGATAGTAGAAGGCCACCATTTTCTACATGCATAGTAGCCGAGGATCTGCGAAACGAGTGCCCTGTGTATAGCTGAGGATTTTCCAATTTTAAGAATGCTGCAATTTTCTTTGGAACAGCTCCAATAGTATGAATGCCCACAACTTGTTTTACACATTTACCATTCCTATAACCAATGAAGAATCGCCGATTTTCCAAATTTGAAGGCCGCAAATTTACGTATTTTTGGTATAAACCATAGGCATCAAAAGGAAGTCCTTCTTTGGGAATGACAAATACCCTGTTCTTTTTGCTTTTAGTATACCTCAATGTAACCAAAACTCTGGTACTGGTGCTTTCAAAATCATCCACAGTCAGCTTAACAAGTTCGTCACGTCTACAGGCGCCAAAAATACCACACATTAATACAACCTTTTCAAGTAACCATGAATGATCATCTGCCTACAACAAAAACTTAGTTACTTCTTCTTCACTGAGATCTATTGTGTCCCCTTTCTTCTACTTAGTTCCTGAGGAGAGCCTCAGACACTAGTAGTTCCTTTAGACCTATTTCCCGAAGGAATTTTAGGATATCCAGTAGTCTCTTAGGTGTTGTGCCCTAGGATTCTGTATTCTTCTTGCTCCACTAGCTTGAGCTTTTTGATGTGCCAAGGTCCCAAAAGGGCACCTGTTGAAACGCTTAGTGTAGTTTTACTCTAGCTTAGACATTCATTTGTTCTCACCTGGTTCTAGTCTCCCAGGAGTATGTCTAAGCCCCGCTAGATCTTTCCAATTGTCAGACCTCCTGTTTTCGGCGTTGCCTATTTCTTTCAATACTGCATTGGAGCTGATACCGCAAGAGGTTTCCGGTCCCCAAAAGCCCCTCTTTATGCTAGTCATCTGCAATTTCATCACCTTTTATTCCAGTGTGTCATGAAAACCACAATAAGGTGACAATGTTGTTTTCGCCTAGTTCATTGAGTTTTCCTATGCATTCTTATACCATTTTAGAACTGATAACAGAAGAACTCACTGCTTTGATGGCGGCTTGACTATCTGACATGATAATAATCCTTTGCCTTCTATATCTTTTATCAATATCGAATTAGGCACACTTTCTTATGGCCTAAATTTCCGTTTGAAAGATACTTGGGGTTTTTCCCAAGTTTTAGAAGTGTTTGGTTCTCCGATAAACAGCAAAAGGGTATGTTTAAAATTTTAATGTGGAAGGGTAGTTAACATAAAATGGAAAGAATGAAGATAGACGATGAAAGAATAAGTGTAATTGACTGAGCGAATCAAGATTATTACATAATTATTACGTTGGTTACTATGGAAGAGGATGATTGTAATATATTGTGTCGTCGATGGATACTTGGTTAGGTGATAGGTGTGGAAGGGCCTCTGAATAGGTGGTGTTGCAGGTCACATGGAGGATCATCTCAAGAGGATGAAACAACTACTTTTTGCACTGGGATATGTTTGGTTTATTTACTAAATACATTAAACTACTTACTAAACTAATGCTATGCATAAGTAACTAGTAGGTATATAAAAATCTGTAAATAGAAAAATATGTATCAACTAGGTTTTTTGAGACGAATGTTTATATACTTACCTTTCATTTTCAGTCAACAATAAAAGAACGCAATACTGCAAGAGTCTTACAGCCAATTTCGTAATGAACAACTAAAGTCCTCTTTACTGAAAGGAGACTTTGAGCTAATGTCCCCTTTAAAGTAGCTCTTAGCGTCTTTTGGTTTCATAACTAATTGTAAAGTGTCCTTTGCAAAAAGTACCTTTCAAGTAATTTTTAAAATGTTGGTTAACCTGGAATTTAGGGATTTTGACGTAAAAAATAGAATGACATGTCGTATCTAACCTAATCTTTATTGTTTACTTTTGTTAATAGCAAGTTTTTTCATTATAAAGTTTTCATTGTTTAAAAAAAATGGAAAATATTAAAAAAGCGAGATCGTCAAATTTCAGTAAAGAAGAAGAATTATCTTTATTGCAAGAAATTACAAAATTAAAAAATATTATTGAGTGTAAAACCACCAACAAATGTAATAACAAAGAAAAGGTAAGAGTATATTGATATTTTTTTATTTATAGTATTTTTCATATTTGTTTTGTAGGACGAAGCTTGGCAAAAGATTTTGAATGCTTTTAATTCAAAAAGTATGGAGACGAGAAGTTTAGCTCAGAATAAATCCAAATATGACAATTTAAAAACTAGAAGCAAGAAAGGGGTAGCCAAAGAAAAGGCATATCTGAAGGGAACTGGTGGTGGTCCGTCAATAGGAAAGGAATTTGATCCCATCGTTGAAGCAACTTTTAAATATTATAAATTTAAAAACGGTGGTGGGCTTTCCCAACATATTAGATGATGTACCTATAAATTTATATTAGTTAATTATATTTTTAGTGGTATTTTATGAATTGCATGCTAAAAAATAAGTTTTATTACAATTGTTATATTTAATTTGTTTTATAGGACTTTACATTGGAAAATGAAAGCATAGAAACCCCCTTATTAGAATCAGAATTGAAGCCATCTATACCTGTAAGTAAACTTTTAAAGTAAGTATATAATAGGTGTCAGCGTAACATTTGTTTTGTAGGATTCCCAAATAATATTGATAGAAACAATTGAAGCAACGGATATTGGATCTGCATCCATAGAGCCTGTAAGTTATTTGCTACTTGTATTATTCGTTAATATAATTGTTAAAATTTACTATTTATTGTACAGGAAGTGATGATAATGGACAAAGTGCTGGATAGTAATCATGAAGAAAATATTGAGAATATACAGCCTGCTACTAGTAATTCACAATTACATACTCCTTGTAAAGTTACTGGAAAAGTAAGTAATACATTTTCCATAAGACTTATCAAGTTAATTGAAAAAAATTTACAGAGAAAATACGAAAATTTGGCAGAAGCACAACATATCAAATCTGATTGGAGTCAATATGTTCCCAATAATTTGAGGAAGGAAACAAATAAAAAACTTCGCTTCGAACAAATCAATGAAAAAAACTAAAACAGTCTTTTTATTATCAATACAATAATTATCTACAATTTAGCAAAATGTTCATTAATTAATAATGTTCTTATATTTTCGGGAATATTTCCATTATTTTCAATAGGTAATAAATCATCATTTTCTTCGTGAACATTATCTTCTGGAAAATTGTCCTTTAAATCAATGGCAATATTATGCAGTACTGCTGTAGCAACTATAACTGCCAGAGTGGTATCTAATTTTAATCTCATTCCCAATCGTAGTATGGGAAATCTTCTTTTCCATAACCCATATTGGCGTTCTACGACATTACGAGTTCTTATTATTGATTCGTTGTAAAGATTTTCAGCTTCTGTTGTTGTTCGAAGTAATTTTGTTAACAGATATGGCTTTAAGGAGTATCCACTGTCTCCAACCAACATGTAATGACCAAATTCACCATTTTCAAATCTTTGTTTTAAGCGACTATTATTGAAAATCGTTTGATCGTGTACAGATCCTGGTCACCTTGCAACAATATTCCTTATTTTCAATTTTGCGTCACTAACTGTTGGAACTGCATCATGTCCACCAGGAGAGTCTATTTTAATGAGAGTACAATCAATTGCTCCAATCGTTCTTGGGAATGAAGCAATTTTATAAAAATCCTCAACAGCTCTTTCCATTTCATGATGATCCTCATATATATTAATATATTCAGGTCTCAGAGATGCAATTGCTACAGACACTCTTTTAACAATCCTGCAGGCTGAAGCCCTTGATACTCCTTATGAAATCTGCTGCTGTTATTTGAAAACTTCCAGATGCATAAAATCTTAATGTCAACAAGAGTTGCTGCATTGGTGTAATACATCCACCTCTGAAAAAATAGTACCTATATAGTAGGTATTTGTAGTTGAAAAATTCTATATTCAACTCACCTATTAGTGGGCAATGCAATGTGCCCTTGTATTTTAGTTAAAAGATATAACACCGTCTGCTTTCTCAATCTAAATCTCTGAAAAAAATCCAATTCATCATATTTAATAAAAACAATCGACTCTGGGTCTGTAAATTTTTGGTCTTCTTATATAAATATATTCTTCATCAGATGAGTCTGATGAACTTTCACTAGATGTTTCAAACATATCCATATTTTTAAAAACAAAGTCGCAAACTAAAAATTTGAGATTATATCACTGTCAAAGTCAAAGCTTTTATGTATTAAAGCGCTAAAATCTTCACTTTTTCTTTAAAGTCGACTTTTGGCCGAAAGGGTACTTTAATATTGATTTTGAAACCAAACTTTTCTGTTAAAGGTCGCTTTAAAATTAAAGTAACCTTCAAATTTATTATGAAATCGGCCGTTAGTCCTACGTAAGTCTTGCACCTCTAGTTCTTGATATTGGTCTTGCAAGCCTTCAGCTAGCACACTAGCTCAATTTGTAATTCAAATAGAAAATAAATATTATTAAAAAAATCTTCAAAAATTGTGTGTTTTGTAAATGTAAACTTTTTTACATTGTGTGATTTAAACAAAAAAAATACAAACTGGGTAGTTAAAGAATATGAAGATGTTAACACAGTTTTTTATGAATACTTTCTTTCAAGTCTTGAGTAGTTATAATGTTATGTTGCATAAAATTCTACCTGAATTTTGCGATGAATACCTAAGTAACAATTTCTATCACTTTCTGTTTCATCGAACTCTGAATATAAGGAAGAGATTTATCAAAATAAAATATACCTACTTCCATTACTTTCAAGATAGGTCTATACAATAAACGCAAGTGTTCCTCAAGATCTCATTTTACGTAACCGGGCTTTTATAGAAGAAAAACAACCCTAACACAACAATGAGAATATATTTAAAAGAAAGCCAGTTATAGAAAAGGTTAGACTTGCAAATCTCTCTACATCATTCTTTGACCAGGTAATGGAATATTCTCTTTTGACCATCAGGTAAATATTATCCCCATCTCCTTCTAACGATTAAATCATACCGGTTAAAAAGAGAAAGTTGGTTATAGGATGTTATTTTCTCGAAAATTAAAGGGGAGTTAGGTCCAACAACGCAAATTCTATTCAAACAGATTTCGATTTGTGATTTTGTGTAAGAATTTTTAAATTTTTGTAAACTGCTCGGTAACGTGGGAATGTTTGCGAGGAAATGGGTTGGTTGATAGGGTATGTGATGGACATTAGTTGACGTTTTTGATATTTTCTGGCTGATTGATATCAGCAAGCAGTCTTTGGGTACTTTTAAATATTAAAGCGTGGGAAGATAGTATGTTAAGGTGATGTAATTGAAAATTTCGATTAAATAGAATAATATTAATTATCTTACAAATAAAAACATACATATATTGTGTGTTCATATAATAACGCATACATTTCTTATTAGCTAAATTGGTTGATTTTTAATTTTAATTAACCAGTTTTTTTAATGAAACATCCTCTTTTTTCTATTTGTAGATTTCCTTCGATGAGCTGATTAAAAATGTATAACAAGTTGATCCAAATTGGTACAGGGTTGACCAAAAAGGAAAAAGTTCTTTGTTATTTTAACATTGTATCTATCCACTTCCATAAAGGCCGCTTGACATGGTGCAATATATCCTGCAATGCAATGAAAGACGCAAGATTTCTTGATCGAAAGCATGCGCAGTTGAGACCTAGCTGATCAATTTCTGCAATTCGATGCAATTGCAATTCTATCGTTTTGGTGCCATTTCTATTGCCTGCAAGGCGCAATACTATTTTTGTGTTTTTGTCAACCAACTAACTGTTTCCAATCAAATGATACCTATCAGCTGCTGCTGATTGTGGTGACTGACGTTTTGTCATTTGTTATTTGATAATCGACAGTGATACATTTAGTTTTTTTCTCAGGGCTTTTCTCACTTTCGCTATCTTCATTTTAAATAATAATAAAATAACTTTATATATGATGTTTGAATACATTATTTTTTGAGGTTAATATCTACCATTGGTTGGGTTGGCAGCAATGTTACAATGACAAGAGAATTACATGATGTCAAACAGCATGCAAAATTCATCCTTTGCAATATACTCACCTTGCAAGAACTTACCGCAATTTCTTGCAAATTGTATTGCTACATGTCAAGCTGTCTTAAGTAATCCTTGCGTTTCGACTAAACAGAGTTTAAAAGTATTTCTTGACATTCGCTTTTTAATTTGAGGTTAAAAACTGTCATAAATATTCCACAATTCCTTATTATTGATCTAATTTATCATATCGTATTTAAGAAACTGTTTTATTTCTGAATAAGTGGCAATATGAATAGAGTCTTGAAATCCATAACAAAATGCATAAAATAGTTACAAATGTGAGAAAAACTCCTTTCCTATCGAGTTCAAAAGCTACACGATTATACTTTCACCACTTTTGTGGAACCTAGTTGTGGATGACTTGATCTGTAGGTTGGATGATCAAGGCATATGGACGCAGGGCTTTGTGGACGACATAGTGATTGTCACCAATGGGAAATTCCCGGAGGTGGTTATGAATGTCCTACAGGAAGCACTGCGAATTGTGGAGGAATGGTGCCTTAAAGAGGACCTTTCAGTTAATCCAAAAAAACCAAACTAGTTGCTTTTACGAATAGAAGATTTCTCCCGCAGAGTAGAGTACTGTTGTTCGGAGAAGAACTAGAAATATCCGAAGAAGTCAAATATCTGGGAATGACCCTTGATTCCAAACTGAATTAGAAGGCACACCTGGAAAAATTTACTACCAGGGCGACTAGGCTTTTCTGGCAATGCAGAAGAGTTATGGGCAAAACCTGGGGAATACGACCTGAGGTGGTTCACTGGCTCTACATAACTGTGATAAGGCCAACAATCACCTATGGAACAATAGTCTGGTGGAGGAGGACAGAGGTGTCCTCGGCAGTTAATATGTTAACTGCAATTTAAAGACAAGCCCTTCTTGGTATGAACAGCACGGGGAAGGCATCAATGGAAGCCCTTATTGGACTTCCTCCTCTAGAACTTTTTATTAGGGCGGAGGCAATGATGGCAATTCTTAGGCTGAAATCGGGAGACTTATGGTCCCCGAACAATGTTCGAGAAGGACACACTGATACAACTGGGACATTATTAGACGAACCCATATTTCACATGAGTTTTGATAGCCATGACACCAGAGAGTATATTCACTGAGCGAGTGAATATCATCATCCCATCTAGGGAACAGGTGATGCATCCAGGTAATTCTGGAGAAATCATCTGGCTCCAATACAAACCATGGCACTGGGGCTGGTATAAAAGGACCTAGAAAGAGAATGTTCTATAGCCTTGGTCGATATACGACTGTGTTTCAAGCAGAGACGATTGCCGCTATAGCCTATATTGATGAAAACCTCAGAAGAGGATATACCGGACAAACAAATTGAAATATTCACTGACAGACAGGCTCTGCTTAAGGCTAACAGTAATCCAACAACTAGGTCTAGACTGGTGAAAAACTGCAAAGAATCCCTCCACAGGCTGGCAAGAAACAACAGAGTGTCTCTAATATGGGTGCCGGCACATGAGGGGATTGCAGGTAATGAAATGGCGGACCAGTTAGCTAAAGAAGGCTCTAAAGAAGACTTCATAGGTCCGGATCCGTTTTGTGGAATCACAAAAGATTGCATAAGAGGGGAAATTGGGAACTGGCTAGATAGGAAACACCAATTCAAATGGAGGGTGACACAAGGGCACCTTCATACATGAGTTTACTGAACAAAGTAGACAAGGAACTCTCAACAAGGCTGCCGAAACTGGTCAAGAGACATTTGAAGACAGTTACAGACCTGGTGACTGGACACTGCACCTTGAGGAAACATCTGTACAATAGGGGCAAAGTTAGTGAACCTATGTGCAGAAAATGTGAACTTGATGATGAAACACCCACTCACATACTCTGCTTCTGCGAGGACTTACAAGAACTTAGACGGAAGCACTTTGGAGAACAATTTATACAAACATCACAACTACTGAAAATCCCTCCAGTCAAACTAGTGGCCTTCATAGAAGACACGAAGCTTCTGGAATGGAAGTAGATAACATGGGAAATGGTACAAAGATTCAGTTCAAGTGCCTGGGCTGATGAGCACAACCCAAATATATGAATGAATGAATGAATGAATGCTACACGATGAAGGATTGGAAAAACAATCCTAACTCACCAATTCCTAATTAGCAAGAAAGACCCACCTCCATGTGCTCAATGCAACTTTCTTGCTTGGATAAAACACTATCTAATACACTTATACAATAAATAACTATTATCGGTTGTGGTTGAAAAAGAAAGAGGTAATTTCACACATTATCTTCGAATGCAAAGCACTGACACACTGGAGATATAAACTCCTGGGACTAGAGCGTTCAAGGGAGGATTTCTTCAAAAAGGATTCTATAAACATACAGTTAAGGCTAATAAAGAGAACTAGCCTATCAGAAATATTTTGCCATTCCTCGTGAAGAACTAAACGAAACTCATTTACCTGAGTTGATCCACATTGCTTTTTGTGATCTGCCAACCAAGCACGACCCAAATGCTTCATGGAGTTGGTATCCGGCTAAGAAACTGGCCAATTTATTTTGTGAATACCAACTTTTGCAATAGGATGAAGGTAGAACTAAAAGGTAGTTGCCTAATGTTTTTTTGTGAAGTCATGGATCATCGGTGATCATCAACTACAGTGGCGGCTCCTCCATTAGGTCATTGGGTCAATGACCTCCCATTAAAATATAATTAAATAAGCATTTAAAAAAATAAAATATACCTACTATACATATAGTATAGTATTCCTCTTAAATAAAATGTACCTAAAACGTTTCAAGACCCCCGTGTAAACGTTTTTCAAGACCCCCGTGTAAACGTTATTCCGCATCAAGCATCAAGTACTCGGCGAAAACCAAAATAGGAAAGCGGGCTGGAGTCCACCGTTGACCTCAAGGTGTGGTATGGGAACGGAATTTGCCGAGCGCCGTCGATCTTCGCGGTGTGAGAGCAACACGCCCGAAGTTTGAATGTGATGGGTCAAAAGCCCGGTTTAATATCGACGATGAATCGACTTACGTCGGCTGATTATTACACGCTAGGAAAAGAGATGAGTAGAGGGGGTTGTCAGGCCGCGCTATATTTTGATTTGAAGGAGAGCATTTGAAGCGAAATAATGAGAATAATGAGCTGTGTTTTGACGTTGTTGCAAATACAAAATATCGAAGGCTTCACTTAAATTTTAAAAAGATTTAGACTAATAATCATTAAATTTAAGTTTGTCATATTTAATATGTATATAAATGAATAAAATATGGTTGTTTTTTAAGAGAGCATTATTTTTATATAAAACAAGCGTGGCCCAAAAAATTTTTTTGCCTCTGGGGCTTTGGAAAGGAACTCCACAAATTTTGCTTTTTTAACGATTTTAACGACTTCTGGGATGAAATTGGAAGTGGTTTTTCGAAAAATTTCCGCTCACGGCGGATAGGCCTCCGGGGGGGCTGGTCAGTGGCGTTCCGTATTTTAAGATTTTGGTCACATCACCTATGACCCCCCTATCAAATTAACCACGAGCCGCCACTGATCAACTAAGTGGCTCCCGGATTGTTTCTGAACCTTCTTCATAACACCTAGAGAGATATGAATCAAAAATTAGGATTGAAATGGCATTAACACTAAAAATTGGTAGGTATATTAGTTACAAATTATTCCACAAGGGGTTTTAAAATGAAATCGCCAGTATTTTACAAAAGAATTGATATGCAAGGGATTTAATCTACATTATATCTACACCATTTCACCTGAATTACAAATTCGAATATCTTATCGATTAACACTTAAAAATAGAATTGGATAAATTATTTTTAAAATATACGAATCTGTTTTTCAACAAAGAAGTAAATCGCTTTGAAGGTAACAAAATTCGTGCTTAGTACCATCATTCACTATAATTGCTTCAATAACATTGTGTATTAGTTATTGTGCCGCCTAAGTAGCGGGTCAGAAAATTTCAGATAAAGGTTTGACAGGCTGGTTTATCCTGCAATTTATTTTAATTGTGGTGAGGTATGGAATTACTTAAATCATGCTTAGCATTAAAATCGATTAACTACAAATGTCAGATCATACATTCCCGAAAAGGAATTTATGCAAATTTCACATTTTATTAGGTTTGTTCCCGAAGCCAGCTTCAAACATGTTAATAAATAACATTATCTGATACGCATGCGTGACCAGAATAATGTACCGAGCAAGTTCCAAATCAATGTGTACTGGAACAGTTTTAAAACGTAATCTTGAGTGAATATTTCAACTACATGTAGGAGACCCTTTAAATATATGTATGTATCGTTTCTTCAATACAGTTCTCGTTTTTTGGGCACTGTCGATCCTGTAATAATTCCGCTTTAAATTCTTAAAAATCTCTATCATCTCCAGAAATATCAGAAATTCCAACTTCGGATTCACTTCCGATAAAGAAAGAATTCATTTTAATTACAATAATAATAATATGCGCACCAAAAACAAAGTTACTAAAAATAAGAATCGTTTTGAAATGAACCATGGAAAAAGTTATACAAAAATGCATTTGCAAGAAGTAGTGCCTAAGTGCTTCCTATGCACAAACTATAATGGGATTATCAAGTAGGTATATCAGGAGAAGCTGCCCTACATAATTTGGTCTCAGGTCTCAAAAGGAGCCTGAATAATAAAGAAGTAGCCCTTGCAGAATTTCTAGACATCGTAGGTGCTTTTGACAACACATCGATGTCATCAATAAACAAATACATCAGAAAAAGAGGAATAAACCGCACCACATGTAGATGGATAGGATCCATGCTTGAGCATAGAATACATAGAAGTCATGCTTCCCTTGGTATTATCGGGGCAATGAACAGCAGGGCGACGGCATCAATGGAAGCCCTTATTAACCTTTCTCCTCTGGAATTTTTTGTAAGGGTGTAGGCGATGATGGCGATTCTCGGGATGAAATCGGGAGACATATATGGTCCCCCAAACAATGTTCGAGAAAGACACACTGATACAACTGGTACATTATTAGATGAACCCGTATTTCAAATGAGTTTGGATAGCATGACACCACAGAGAACATATTCACTGAACAATTGAATATCATCATCTCATCTAGGGAACAGGACCCAGGTAGGCCAGGTAATCCTGGATACATCACCTGCATTTACCGCAAACAAGCCTTACAGTAAACTCAACAATAATGAAACATATACCTATAGTTTGGACGCGGGTGGTCATCAATTTGAACATTTAATTCAACTAAGAAGTAAGTAAACAGCTAGAAATAATTTAAATTTTTATATGTAATTTATTAAAAAGTATTAAACCGAATTTTAACATTTTAAGACCGTTGTAAATAGAATTGAAAGGGTTCTAAAGTGATACATTACTTGACCCCAAATGACATTAAAATATTTTGAGGTGATGCTTACCCCACTAGGGGGTGAAAGTAGCGAAGGCAAAAAGACTAGAAAAAAGTGCCCCCCTTTGATCAAAAAACGACGGGTCTCTTCGTTTTTTTAAAACGTTGACGCTGTTCCAGATAATCGCTCTGTGTCGTTTTCTTCCGGCCACCCTGTATATATATATTTCAAAGATTCAGGATCATTGTAAATTAAACTCAACATGATGTGAACTCAGTAATTTTATCTTCATCGTTTATTCGCACCTTATAGTTTTTATTTTGCGAACTTGTTAACGACTTGAATTACGGCCAAAGGATTTAGAAATTTCAGGTGTAGGTAATAGAGATTTTGTTGGAAACGTTCTCGCACATTCAGAAGAATTTCCGGAGTGATTCGATGGCACTCCTCGACAATTCTTTGACGCAAATCTTCTAAAGAGGCTGGTTGTGTTTTGTAGATTTTACTTTTGAGGTATCGCCACAAAATAATGAAGGGGCGACAAATCTGGTAACCGTGGAGGCCATTCAATACTACCTCTTCTCCCATTACAGTGTCGTGGAAAATGTTGGTCTAAATACTGACGAAAAATCAAAGCATAATGCGGAGGAGCACCGTCCTGTTGAAACATTAAATGATCTTCACTATACTGTTGGTCATTTTCAATAATATCGGTCAAGGTAGGCTCAATAGCATCTTCCAGTAATTGCAAATACATTTCGCCCGTCAAATTACCGGGTAAAAAATATGGCCCCACCAACTGAAAATGCCAGCCCATACATTTAATTTTCGCGATTGCTGTGTATACACCGCCTGGAAAATTCTTTTTGAGGTTATGCTTACCTCCGTTAGGGGGTGAAAGTAGCGAAGTCAAAAAGACCGGAAAAAAGTGTCCCCTTTTGATCAAAAATCGACGGGTCTCCGCGTTTTTTTAAAACGTTGACGCAGTTCCTGATAATGGCTCTGTTTCGTTTTCGTCTGGCCACCCTGTATATAATTCCTAGACGGAGGGCAAGTTTATCTTAGCAACTATATTACGTATTTATTTGTATTTGAAATATACGAATTCACTCCACAATGTCCGTGTCACGAGATAATATTTTCTCCTTACTTCATTAAAGACGGTAATCAACATCAACTAAATGTCGAGCAAGAGCGTTACGGAGTAAAAATTATTGCACTTTTTGTAAAAGAAACCTCAATCTAGATATAATCTACTTTGATTAACCTTAAAAATGTGACAATTTTTTGTAGTCTTTTAACCTTCACGATAATTTCATTAATTGTCTAGTTAAGGACAAATTTTAAACAACAGGATTATTCTTGATAACAGTAGATGGAATGATAGAGAAAGAAAAAACATATTTTTGATTAAAATTTTAATTACCAACGTACCGATGCTGTAAACTATTTTTCACGGACTCTAATTTAATTATTTATTTTGAAATAGGGACAATCCCATCGTTTCTATTGTATAATTTTGAATAACAAAATTATTATTTTCTATAAAAACCCATAAACGTGTAGGGTATAACGCATCGATTCTCCTCTTGTATTCCCACAAATCTTCGTAACCAAATATATTCACATACATTATATTCCAAACATTCGCAATCCTTTTGAAAAGGATCAACCTGTCGTTTGTTCCCACGAATTTTGAAATTACACAAATTTTGACAAACATCATCGGCAAATTCTCATAACCCTCGAAGCCATTGACCGCTTCTAAAAACCGATGAAAGTGAAAGGTTTCAAATAGGGTTAAAAGTAAGGGTTGAACGACCAATTGCAGCAGGTAAAGATTCTCTTGATGAAAGGGAAAGGGTTACGCGAGGGACCGAGTAATGAGGTGGAATTGCGACAAGTGAAAGGGTAAATGACCTGATGAATGCTTCGAAAGAAGGGTTAGATTCGAAGGGTTAGAGAGACCAATAGTAAATGAGGAAGGGTGTGACTGAATTGATTAAGGTAATTATTTGATAGGTGGTGTTATTTGGTATGGCGGTTGATATGTTTTAAATGGCTAACAGTTCAAGAAATTACGTAAATAATGGAAAATTAGTAGACTTTTTTATGATAGAATTCAAGTTTTCACATAGTTCTTTCAAAGTATAATTATTATATATTTTATTAGAGTTAAAGTGAAGATATTTCGTATCAGATTAGTGACTGTTAATAGGATTAACTCCTAACAATGGATAACGCTTAGACTTAGACAAGGTAATAATAATTACAGATATGGACTAGAATAGCTGCACTAGAAGTCTTGCTGAACCTGCCGCCACTTCATACATACTTCTATATACAAGGCGAAGCCAGGTCATTCACTAATAGATTGGCCAGAGTGCAAGCACCCATTAGTAGTATAGCATTAGTAGACTACACGGTAAGGTGTATAACGAGATATACGAAGAGTTGGAAATCGACCCCATAATGGGAATGTATAGCTTCTGGAAAAACTTCAAAACAATCATAACAGGCAGAAAGTCATGGAAGGAAGAACCTCCAATTAATGCAGAAATGCCCTGCTACACAGATGGTTCAAAAGCCGAGGAAGGTGTAAGAGCAGGAATATATCCAAGCCAAAGTCTCACAGTGCTTAGGCAAACATGTGATGATATTCCAGACAGAAGTTGCAGCAATACAGCATTGTGCGGAAGAGCTATTAAGGCAAGAGTTTATTATTATTTCTATTTATTTACTATTATTTCAAACATTTATTTGTTAGGTTGATTGATTGATTGGTTCGGCACCACCAGTCAGAGGCTTAGAGACCTCGGTATCTCAGCCTTTAGGCATTTTGTGCTCTTGGTTATACCGTTCATGTGAAGAGACCAGTAGCCCTTATCAGGCACAACAGTCTTTTCACTAGGTCCTTCTTGGAGAAATCCTCCCTTGGATACTCTACTCCTAGGAGTCTATATCTCCAATGAGACAGTGCTTCACATTCGAAGATAGTGTGAGAGGCTGTTTCCTGCTCTTCCATGCACAACCGACAGATAGGTTCCTCCCTATATATGCCAATTGTATGCATATGCTTCCTTAAGGTAAGGTGAGTAATCCCGTCACTTTCCTTATCTGGTCCCTGCTGAGGTTTAGTATTTCGTTAGTCAGCGATTCCGTGGGTTTTTTGACCAAGAGTTTGCTGTCTTCCTGTTTTGGCACGTCTCTGATGTTTAGTTTGAATCCACGGAGATGTACAGCCACGTGCAGCAGATTTTGATATTCCAAATACTGGTTCAGGACCAGTGAATGCAGTTTCAGACCCTTTGCTAGGGTTTCTGCCTTTTTATTGCCTACAATACCCTTGTGCCCCGAGACCCACTTAAGAGTTACTCTATTGTTGTTTGCCAGGGTTAAAAGTTTTTGAAGGCAGTCCCGGACCAGTCTAGATCTGATCTGGGGACATGCTAAAGATTTCAGTGCTGCCTGACTATATGAGAGTATGAGGATCTTTTGGCCTTTATATCCTCTTTCGATGTTCATTTGCAAACAAGTGTCGATAGCGTAGATTTCTGCCTGGAATACATATGCAAACTTCCCTAACGATGCGTGGACATTGCACCTGGGACTGGTACCGTGGACTCCAGCTCCTGATCTTATGTCAGTTTTAGATCTGTCTGTGTACCACACCAACGTTCCTTCCTGACTGCATGCTTCCAACCCATCCCAGTTTAGCTGGATATGGTATGGTTGGTTGTCGTTAATTGTAGCCAGCATGTTATCACTTCTCATTTCAAGAAGCGAGTTTGTGATAACATCTGTGATTCTGGAATGTCTGTGGGAGTTGGTTCCTTCGTGCCAATTCCCATTGCATTCTAGCCTGTATGCAGTCATTCTCGCTTCCTCCTTAACATGCAGAGCAATAGACGGAAGATTGAGAATGGCTTCCATTGCCGCAGAGGCTATAAAAGCAATCAGTTCCATGCAGATAAATTCCAAACTTATTTGGGACTGCTTGGAGACGCTACAAGAGCTGGGCAATTATAATAGATTGTCCTTAGCCTGGGAACCAGGTCTCTCAGAACACAAGGGCAATGAAGAGGCAGACTCACTAGCCAGAGAAGGGGCACGATGTGCTCCCTTTCTGTGGCAGAGCGAAAGCGCTGCAAAAAATAAATAGCGGTACTTGGATAAAAAAGCAGTCTCGAGAATGGTGGAGAATGAGACAGGCCAAAGATTTCATCAAAGAACCCTCGTCGCAATTCACGAAGTATCTACTGACAACAAGAAGATGAGGAAACCTCAGCACATATACTGTGCTACTGCGAACGCCTGACTAGGCTGAGGTTTTCAACGATAGGGGAGGAAATACCACATCCCTCCCAATATATGGAGGACCTGAGGTTTGGCATTCGAACTACTGTCCAAACTTCCAAGTTTCAAGATTTATCGATATAAAGCAGATGTGTAAAACAAGGCCCCACGTTGGGCGCCAATTTGTAACGGCTACTCAGTTTAGAGAGCACCTCAGGTGTAGATTCTGAGACCAAACTAGTACAAATTCAGAGAGTAGTCTTACCGGTTCTCGGGTAATCCTACTTGAAATCTATTTAAGGTACTGAAATTAGATGAAGGTAAATTATGAAAATTAAGAAAGGTAAGTGGGCGCCACCCTGAATAATTCTAGCTTATTTGTTATTCACATCAGCATTATAACGACAAATCCTGTAAGATTGGAAGGGAAAATAAACTTTATGAACAGCGTTATTAAATTTACAAGTTGTATATTGACTTTTTTTAAAAAACAATAAACAGGAAAAAAGATGACTAGGTTTTCATTGGGTTGTTTTATGTTGAAGAGTTGAAGAAGCGATGAAATATATGGATGTTACTTTCCTAGAGTGATAGAGTCCTGGTTCCAGATAAAGACCTTGACAGATAGAGTCCTTGTTGAAATTCCCTGTAAAGTTCTGGTTTCAGGTTTCTGGGTCCATGTGAAGTTTCTGGGTCCAGGTGAAGTGCTGGTCCAGGTAAAGTGTCCCAGGTAACGGTTTGGTCCAGGTAAAAAAAAAGTGCTAAGAACAATAATAGTATCAGGAACGAATTTACACAATTTAACAAAATCCAGGATGTCTGAAGTATGATCTTACAATATTGAAGAAAACTGCTAATTTAATATAACATTGTTAAAGAAAATTATTTGACAACGTGGTTTATACATCCTGTATTTTTAGATAAAAAAAATACTTAAAGAAAGCAAAATAAAAAACATAAAATCGAATAACCGATTCTACACCGGTTTGAAATATATTCCAAGTTAACATTAAAGAAATATGAAGGAAAAAAAACCACAAAATCATATCGATATATATTCCTGGCACTGGAACGACATTGCTACATAATAAAGATAGGAAAGTAGAAAACTATTAAGAAAGGAGAGTTAGTTATACATTTAAGCGAAATGACTTACCACTCAGATGAATGCACTTCTTAGAGATAAGATACGATAAGCTAGAAAGGCTTCAATAGCACATGTTCACAGGAAAGAAGAATGAAACCCTTTTGCCACTTGTTTAAATACACGAAATCATGTGAAAGATAACAGACTTACGTCTCATGTTCATGTCACGCTCATACGCTTTGACTAGGAAAGGAATTTACATTTCAGTAGTGAATTCTTGATTCATATTTAATTTATAATTTTATTGGTAGAAGAAGAGACACGAGGTCGAAGTGGGAATCTCAAAATAGAAGTGACTATTTTCACTATAGACGGACCTCGATCGGCCCGCATAGAAACGTTGATTTCGACTCTCGTCCACAGCAAATATATTCAGCCTTGAAACATTTCTCGGTGTTGGGTATGAGAAAGGACTGGCTATTCGCCGCCCATACGATAATTTATTAATTTAATAGAGGAAAGTAAAGTGAACGAAATTAACGTTACATCTAGTAATAAGGACAGGACTTGACAAAGAACTATAGAATAACAGGAGGGCACACACAATATATCTGCAAAGTACGTGGAGAGGCTCTTAGCTGCACATAAGCCCCATATTAATCTTTTCTTTTGTGGGCTAGGTAACATTAGTGAAAAACAGAATAAGTTTATGTTTTTGAAGAATGCAAATAATTTCTGTGTAAAACTTTATGGGTACCTAGTAATGTCAATTAAATGTTCTGGAAATTTTTGTCAGTGAATTGACACATCGAAAGATCAAATGATGTTTAAAAGGTTGTTCATTTGTTTTTAATTATGTAAAAAATAGATGGATCTAGTGAAAAGACTGTTAAGTCTGATAAGGACAACTAGAGCACAAAAAGACAAAAATACTGAGGTATATACCGAGAACTCGAAACCTTGAGTGGGTGTACTGAACCAATAAATCTCTACTCCAACACTAACACTTTAGACTATCTTACGCGCGTTTCGATGTCCAACTTATCTTCTTCAGAGTAAGTAGTGTACATTCTGCTTAGTGTCAAGTATCGCCAACGACACCAGAATTCTCAACTCATTACAATCTCAACTTTTGAATATTCTGCATCTATTGAGTAATTATAATATTTTATTTTCAACATTATTTTACATTTATTTTACTTGCATGTTTATTCTATTAAAAATTAATTGAAGTTAATAATATACGAGTATATAGGAAATAACTAAATAATCTGGTACAACTAAATGCGGAAGTTGTTGAAAACCACTACCACCAACTAAATATGACCTGTTTTTTCGAGCACCCTTAAATAATAGAATACCACAGAACATGTGTATTCGTAGTGGGCTAAAAAACCAGGAAAAATTAAAAAAAGGCGCCTAAACATATTTGTTCAACCCACCTTGAGGGTCAACGTTCTCAAAACTAAAAAAGAAGAAAAAAATAATTTAATATCGGCATCTTTGTGACCGTTCTCACAATGGCCGAATTTCACGCAATGAGGATGTGCAAATGTTGGGTTTTAAGAGGGATTGGAATAGAGACCAGAACGATGTTCGTGGGGCACCCACTACATGAACACCGAACTGAAAGTGAAAAATGATTCCTATAATTCTTGGAATCATACCGACTGGGATAATGTGGCAGTGGTAGAAGGTTATATTTTGGTTATAATAGTACGAGAAAATTAAGACATTTCAATTTTAGTATTTAAACATCTATTTTGTACTTATTTACCTATTCTTATACCAAGATAAAAAATAAATAGCATGTGAAACTAACTAAAACTTCAATAACTTAATTAAATTTTTTTGTGGAATACTTTTTTCGTCTTCTGTGAAGTATCTAATAGTTAATCTTGCTCCAAAATGCATTCCTCAAGGCATTATAATAATTCGTTAAATTTTGTGGTGTCTTCTCTTTTAAAATAACCAAGAACTTTAAAATGTTAAAAAACCCTTTGCTTATACAGATTGGCAGATATAGGTATACAGGTACACATAAAAGTTTATAATTTTATCAAATGTTTTCTTTCAAAATACTTATCAATAAACTATCATCTTTATCAAATAAAACCAGTAATTGAATAATTTCACACATATTACTCAACAGGTTTCACAAATTACAAGATTTGCATAATCAGGAGTTTACAGAACAAACCATCCAAGTGCGAACACCACCAACCGATCCACAGCCAACTGAATCAGCAAAAAAGTTGACCGTGAGCATGGATATAATATCTCTATATATATTTATTCAGATATTTATATATTGTACATTTATAAAATAAGGACTAAGTACCACGACACGATAATTTTCAAAATTTTCGATGCCTTCCACCTTTTTTAAGTGAAAAAAAAACAAAAAATAAAAACTTTAAAACTCTATGAAAAACTTATCCTTTGACACAATTTGATGAAATTCTCACACACCATTTTGCCAAAAAAAAATTTTAAAAATATCCTGTTTTTCCAAAAAATTGCTGGCAAAAAAATTATAGCAGGCTTGGATTATAGATACATCGCCCCTTCCACGTCCTTGCGATTGAAATTACTCTTACTTGCAGCACAAATTGTAAATAATTGTGGTTTCTAATAATGATGTGTATTATTTTCTAATTTTTTATTCTAATTTGTGCGTCCCCAGAACGTACGTCCCTAGTACGTACAAATTAGGTCTGGGTCATTGTGACCAGCTCAGGATACAATATGGACGTCCTAAGGATAACCTGTGCTGTATGGGTCATGCATGGAATGTTAGTAGGACCCTAACACGAATACTCCTAATTAATTGTTATTTCAGAATTATAGATCAACGTTTGATTGGATTGAAGCATCTGTGTAGAGCTAATGAATGAAGGAATGGGATCCAAGTACCTTTACCAGACTTGGAAATAATGCCATTCAATGCTAAACAGACGGCTCAAAAGCAATAAAAGGAACTGGGATAGGAGTGTATGGGACAGGAACCAACACTCCGAAAACTTGGGAAAAAGTCTCCAATCTTTCAAGCGGAAATTCACGCCATAGGAAAGTGTGCCCAGTTCAATATTGATAAAGGATAATCATAATGTTGGGTAGTCAATCAACAATTAAAGCTCTGAGTTCTTGTATAATCAGTTCCAAAATGGTATGGGAATGCCTAGGCAAACTAAATGAACTAGGCGAGAACAATATAGTCACCTTACTGTAGATTCCAGGACACACTGAAATAGAAGAAAATGAAATAGCAGATGAAGTAGCAAAGAGGGGGACTGGAACACCCTTTTGGGGGCCGGAACCCTTTTGCGATATCAGCTCCAATGTAATATTGGAAGAAATTGGTAAAGTCGAAAAAAAGATAAGATCTGACCATTGGAAAGATCTAGTAGGACTTAGACAATCAAGGATACTTCTGGGTGACTACAAACTGTTGAGATCAAATGAATGCCTAAGTCAGAGTGAAACTGCGCTAAGAGCTTTAACAGGGATCCAAACGGGACATTGTCGCAAGAAAGGGCTCCTGAAAAAGCTCAAAATAGTGGAGGAACAAGAATGTAGATTCTGTGGTATGGAAGACATACTTGCGGATTGCACAAAAATTCAGAATCCTAGGGCACAACACTACTGGATAGAAGAGGAACACTTACCTAAACCAAAGCCTGTAGACATCCTAAAAATCCCCCGGGAAATAGGTCTAAAGGAGCTACTAGTCTCTGAGACTTTCCTCAGGAACTAAGTAAAAGTAAGGGGCACAATAGATCTTTTAGGTATCAGAGAATGTCACCTTCAGTCTTACTGAAACTATTAAACCTATTACAGATAATATACAATTATTCACATATTAATGAATAAAATTAAACATTCCATTAAATTATAAATTGTCCCAGGCTATAAACCACCCCAACATTTTCAAAATTCATGTTGAACTAGAAATTCTCTACCGGGTTGATCGACCTCGCAGGTACCAAAATTGCGAAACTCAAGAACTATTATTTAAAAAACTTCTGTTCTAGGATGAAAAAAATAACTCCCTTTACACTGAGGGCTGTTTCCTAGAAACTATTAAAGGTTCATTGTCCCATCGACTGGCCAGTGTTTTATGTTACCAGCCCATTTTTCAAATTCGATATTTCTAGAATTTAGACCATTATTTGATTTTCATGGTGTCCGACCATGGGTATCTTCAAAGAAATCTCATTATCTTCTTGGGGTTTTGTAATTATATCCATTTCCGATTTAGATTATGCTTTTTTCAACTAACTAATGGTACTCCACAGCTTCTGAATATGTAAAATCATTGGTTAAAATGTGTTTGTGGGAACCGTAAAAAGTATGAAATGAGAAAAATATCATTCAAAAATTGATATAATTAATAGATATAATACCTAAACGAACCATATGGTTGAACCATTAGTGAATTGGAAATTTATTTGGTAATAAACCGGCTTGATCAATTATTAGGTTTTTGGAAATATATTGGACATGAAATACACTTAATGATAAGTTCCCCATTTTTTCATTTCCAAAAAAAAACATTAATTTATTAACGCCATACAAACCTACACGGTCACTCAATTAGACCAGTATTTTGTTTTCCATAATAGTAAAATGTTCATCTATCCAATAATACGACTATGGTAGTCTAGACTTCTAGAGCTTGTTGCTGTTACTTAACCACTTGGAATTGTCAAGGGGCTTACCCAGGGAGGGGCGTGGGAGGGCAGCTGCCCCCCCCCCTGGAAATTTTCTTTAAGAATTTTGTCGAAATTGTAGAAGGTTTGGAAAAGCTTTCTCTAGGAGAGAATTTTTGGACAAGAATAGTATCTTTTCAGTTGTTATCCGCAGTTTAGCAAACCACATTTATATTGGCTTTATGTAATACAGACAAATACAATTCGCTGCAGCAACCCTTCGCAAACGCATTGCAGTCTACCACCTTAGACGTAATTAATTATGTAGAGCTCATTCAAACCATAACAGCAGTTACAGAGCAAAGGCATTTTGCCGAAGAAGGGAGTGAAGAATTATTAAAATCAGCTAATGGAATTGCTAAGCCTTCGAATTCCAAAGATATCAAGCCTCCCTATTTGGATTCATTATTATCCTCATTAGAAGCAAGATTCGGTAAAGACCAATCACTAGCGTTTGCTATTTTATTACTACACTTTTCTCAAATGGTAAAACTTACAGCACCAAAATTGAGAAAATGTATGGACGTAGTATCCAAATTTTATGAATTAGAATGGATCACATCAGAAGCTGATCTATGGCGCACTCTTTGGATAAATAAGCAGGAAGACTTCGAAGATTTGGAGGTAACGAAATTAAAACAACAAACAGAATATTTTTATCCAGAAGTGAAAACAGCACTAGAAATTTACTGGCTTGGTCCACGCCTACAATTAAGAGGTTATTCAGTTCACTAAAACGCGTAAAAACATGGCTGAGATCAACAATGGTCCAAGAAAGGTTAAATGGGCTTTGTATTCTTAGTGTACATGAGAAATTTGTAAGCAGTATGGGCGACGGGAGACGGGAGACGTCATAAACCATTTTACTGAAGATCCTCGAAAGTTATTTTCAAAATAAAAGTCAAATTGAATGAAGATACTTAAAATTATGTTTATTTATTTGACTACCTCTATATGCAATATACCTTATGTAAAGGTGTCTTCGTATAGTGTGTATGACAGAACAAGCGCAGGGGTCCGTCCATGAAAAAATCTGACTTGCCCCTCCCTTGGCCATAAGTTGGGTACGCCCATGGAATTGTCTTTTGATTATTTTACACTGTGTTACTATTCACTATACACTTCAAACGGATAATCAAAGTTTCTAAATAAAGTTAAAAAGTATTCAGTTTCTTATACAAACTGATAATACTGTGATTAACAAACGATCAAATATCAAATATCTACCTTGAGATGTTTCTTACTTGTATGTATGAATAAGAAATTGTTTAATTCCATTTATATCATAAACACATTATAAATATCGAATAATGTATTTGATAATTCTGGCTAAGGAAGTACCTTCTTATTTTCCGATACTTTATTTCTAGGTTGTATGATTCCTCATCTTCAAAATCCAGAAAACATACTTTTCCTCAAGAAGCTACTCCAGATTAAAGACAAAGGATCAGAAGAACAATAGAAGAGCTCAAATGTATTTCGTGAACGTTTCTTTACTTTTAATCAGTTACGGCAATTAGGCCGTTTTTATTTCATAATAAGATATTTAGTTTGCTATGGGGTCAATTCTATAAGAAGCGGTTAAAAATTAACGGCACGCAGCAGTGGCGGAATTACACATTTGCCGCCACTAGGCTATTCAAATTTTGCCGACCCTACCGACCTCTACAATTCTCCTATACCCTAATTGGCAATCATATTAATAATAAATTTTTTTAATGTCGATCACATTCCATCACAGCAGGTATGAAAGTTTCACAATACCATTTTGTACATTTTTTGTACAACAAAGCAAAGTCGTTTTGGTTTTCTTGGCTTAAGGTAGATCTTACTGCTGTTGCTGGTGAACATAGAGCTATATGCGAACAGCTAAATACAAGTTAGCATAAACGTTTAGCAAATTCTGTTTCCGCAGGAACGAAGATCTTTTCAATGGTCCAGATTCCGGTTTATCAAAATTGGTAAATGTCGTAATGGATACGAGCACAGTTCCTGCATTTATAATGATGTCATTAAAGCATGGGAGTAGCAAAGACATATTTGTGAAGTCACCCGTGCCTAGTGATGAGCAAAGCAAGAACCAAGACCAATACCAAGGCAGTCTTGGTAACGGTCTCGGTCTTGCTTGTCCGGTCTTGGTCTTGCTAAAATACTTGTAGTCTTGGTCTTGCATATTCAGTCTTGGTCTCGGTCTTGGACCTGCTTAAATACTTGTAATCTTGGTCTTGCGTGCTCAGTATTGGTCTTGGTCTTGCTCAAATAGTTTGTTACTTACTACCTACGTCGTTTTGGAACATTTTCGAGTCTTTTGATAGGTATAAATTATAAATGATCAACAATTCATATCTAGAAATCTTAAACACACAAAATGTTTTGTTTCGACGCAAACATATATTCAAGTTAAGAAAACTATTCTCATATATCATATTTAAAACGAAAGTTGTAATTTTTAGTTTAGTTTTGTACTTTGGTCTTGGTCTTGCATTCTCTGTCTTGGTTTTGGTCTTGTTCTTGTTTATTCGGTCTTGGTCTTGCTAGTGTATGTATGATCTTGGTCTTGGTATTGCAAAATCGGAAGACCAAGACGGATTTTGCTCATCACTAGTCCGTGCCCACGCTTCCCTACATATTGAATTGTTTGTGTGGACCTAACAACATTTAGGAATATAAATATGATTTTTCATTTATTTTTGTGAGACATTAAAATGTTTTTTCCAAATTTGCCGCCCCTAAAATATGCCGCCCTAGACTCCAGCCTACTCAGCCTAGTGGTAAATCCGCCACTGGAACGCAGTTATATTTGACGAAGTTTCCGCTATTAGAAATGTTTTAATCCATTCATAGTCAAGATAAGGATTTAAATTTTAACATCAGATCGTGTCAAATTAAGAGTTTTCTATTAATATTTTAAAGCCTATCATGTATAAAGAATGTAAAATGAAGCAATTCTGTAAGCAAATGTTAAATTTTAACGCAAGGTTAAAAATTAGACAATTTGCTAACTCCATTTTACTATTATGTATGCATAATAAGCTTTAAAATGTTAACGGAAAACTCTTAAATGGACACCATACCTTTAAAATTTAAATTCTAATCTTGACTATGTATAGATTTAAATATTTCTAATAGCGGAAACTTCGTCAAATATAACAGCGAGCCGTTAATTTTTAACCACTTCTTTGCTTTCCGATTGGGTTAAAATGCAAATATCTGATAAATCTTTATATAATATTAGTTGTTCTCTTATTTTTTAAAATATTTTCCTGGTAAAATTTATTGTTTGTATAAAAAGCTAACAACCTTCAGAATTACCTAAACAATCCATGATATTATATTTTTATGCCGTAAATATAAAAAATAACACTATGCCCAACCAACTGCACTGATTTCAGAAAAAAAACCCTCTTACAACTTAAACCGCACACGCCGAATGACGTCAGCAAATCTAACGAATCAATTATTATGGAAAATGAATACGAGAAGGGATGTAAGGGGGTAAACGTACAGCGGTTGCAGTAGGGAAAAGGATAAAGTCCACCCTATCCTAAATTCCACCCTCTGCTTAGATCTGTATTAAAACAATGTGCAGAAACGAGTTCTGAAATTACACAATTCACCCCAATTTTAGTATTATGGTCTCGACGTACGGGATTTACCCCATTTCGAATGAAGATGTATTAAGGGAGGAGTACAGGGGGCGAGAGGGACGAATCCCTTCTGTTTTCTGGTGTATGTATAGATAAGATTGCAGAACAGTAGCTGAAAATTTATCCACACGCTCGAAAAATAGAAACATATCACTTGATAGAATATTGAGAATATACTATAGTTTTATCACAGAATAACCCACTCACACAGAAGCGACACCTTTTGAAATTTCCTTAAGAAATACATTGTTGCTACGGTAAACGATTCTGATCTGACATTGATGACAGTTTCGGCACCTAGCACGCACTAAGAAAACCGTCGAAATAACAACACTGCGAAAAAGAGTTGAGCGGTTTATATAACTCCTTTTCAAAGCTATGTAAACAGTTCTATAGCGAATACACAGGAAAAATACACGAATTAAAGGAAATATTAGAGTGATATTCACGTAGGAACACTTTAAAGATTATCACCAAAATGACAAATTCAATTTCATAAATAATATACTTTTCACATAGCAGCCATAAACAATAAAATGATAGTATCGGCACCGAATAATGGAGGCTGTTTGTAATAAGGGCGAATGTGCCTCTTCTGTGAGTGGTTTATTCTGTCAGAATTGCATTTATTGCATTTATCCTTTTAAATATTCAGGAAATCACCAAGGAAGGAAAAAATATGCTGTAATAAAAAATTAAAATAATTTTGAAGATTAAGTTGAGTAAGTCGATTAAACAACGAAAAGATCAGCATTTCGGTATAATATGCATTATTCGAAAAAACAGTGAATATGACCAGTCTTAACTTAGCTCAAAAATTCTTGAACAGTGTTTCCTATTCTAAATATCTCGGTGATATTATACAAGAATTGGGTCATAAAAAATGTGCCAATAAAGCACACTGTCTAAAGCTGAGGTTCACTGGTAGTCTTACTACTTGCCCTTACCAACTGCTTTCAATACGGATACCATAAAATTATAATTTTATGATTAACACAGTCGCCAAAGACATTTGCGAATTGACATTCTTAGGTAGAAAAAGGTAAATATTCGGAATTAAAGTTATTGAAATACAATACACATAGTGTCTCGTGGATTAAAATGTGCTAGGCATGTTTAATTTCAACAATTCAACTACTTATTACAAAAACAAAACGAGTTATTTTTAGTAACTTTCTAAAATTGTTACAATAAAAAATTGGTTTAATTTGGTTTGTTGGTTGCCTCTTACTACTAAGCCGCCTGTTCATTTACCTAAAACCTTGAAACTTTATGAGTTACTGGTTTTTAAGTTATTAACTTTGAAATATGTACGTTTTTTTAAATAAAAACCGAGTTATTGAATCTGAAATACTCACAACAAAAGATTGTCTTCTTGAAGATTCTCGGCACAAGCACAAATTCCCGCAAAATCTGAAAAAAGGGCAAAGACCTTTTCGGTTTTTCGTTATTCGGGTAGAATCATCTAATATTACATGTTATTCGATTCATTCAACTAAAACGGACCAATGTAAATAAGGTTTCCTGTCAATTTGTATAAGATCCCACACATTCAACTTTGCAACGCAAATAATGGACGATTTCAAACACCTGAGAAGGTTTTTAGGGAAAATTTTTAGTGAATGCGTTCATAATTTTATTTGTTTGATACAGCATGCGAAAAAGGAAGGTAGTTTAGTTCCGAGAATCCCTTTTTGGCGTAGGTAAAATTTATAAAAAGAGGTTAAAATACATAGAAATTTGATTAATGAATAAGCTGAATAATATTTTGTAAACTCTATAATCATAACAATTGCATATATATAGTATCTCAGGTTAAACTGTTTTCATCTATATTGTTTTTTTAAATTTTGTACTCGGTCCTATGCCTTCAATTTTCCCTCCGAAAATTTACTGTAGGTCCCTCCGAACAATGAATTTACTAGAAGACCACAGATGTGGTCAAATCGTATTTTTCTAAAGCAATAATCAACCAATGACTTAAATGTTTCATGGTTTCTTATAATACTTATTGTATGATTTAGATGAATGCATAAAAAGCAAGTACTCAATATTCCAAATTATGCAGTGCTTTATTTATGAAACTGATAAATAAATTTTGAATTCTCCATAGTATGCGAAATAGCAAAAAAACCTCAGGCTGATAATGAACAAACTCAATATTTATGATAAAAAAAATCAAAAACATTATGAGACTGCTACTGGAGGTAGCAGAGCTTTTTAAAGCCATGGTGAAACGTATATGGTCTTGAGAAAGCTAGACGGGAAATTTCCCGACAAAAAAGGAGGAACGAGTGCAACTAATTTTCCAGGAAATAACCCAAACATTAGAGTAAATCGTCTCAAAGATCATATCAGACCTTCAAGAGAAAGCATTACAGTGGCTAAGCACGTTTATAATTCGAAGGGCTAAAATGTGCTATGAGCACCTTACTACTTCTCAAGGCGCTAGGAGCCGATGGGATTTTCCTAGCATTTTCCGTCAAAGGCGACACGAAATTCTACCACATTTGGCTGCAGTTAGCCGAGGCAGCTCAGAGCTGGGCTACATACTATAGAAATATGGAGAAGGGCAATAGACACATTCAATCTTAAAACTGTAAAAAGGGACACAACAAACTCAAAATTCTTCAGACCAATTACCCTAATTTAATTTGTGTTTTCAACGGTTGACAATTATATTAAAACGGAAATCCTACAGAGAATACCTCTCCGCCCACATCAGCATGCTTACCGGACAGGCAGATCTTCGGAGACTGCACTGGTACAGCTGACGGAGGATATCCGAGGTGCTTTAGATAACCAAAAAATTGTAGTATGTGTGTTATTGGAATTAGAAGGAACTTTTGACAATACTCCACATAATGCTGTCAAAAGAGCATAAAATAGACGGGATGTAGGCAGCACAGCATATAAATGGATGTAGAAACTGCTCATCACTAGAGTAGCAGATACGAGGACAAGCAAATTCATCATCTTCCTCTGCACAATCAGAAGGAGGAGTAGCATCTCCGGTAATGTGGAGTCTAATGGTTGACGAACTCGTGTGTGATTCGACTGACCTTGGAATATCCTGCCAAGGATATGCCTTTAACATTGTGATAACAGCCTGGGAAAATTTTGAGAATACCCTTTATAACTTCGTAAAAAGGGATTTTCAAGGAGATTCGATACGGAATTCAGCAACAAGAAGGAACGGGATCCCATCATCACTACCAGACCTGTAAAGAAGGACATTCAATGGTATTCAGATGGTATGAGAAAAACTCAATGAACCAGGCGAGAGCACCTTAGTAGGGCTAAGACAATTGAATATGAATGTCTAAGCCAGAGTAAGAGTGCACTATGAAGCCTGCGGACAACCTAAAATTACTTCGGAAGATAAGTCTAAAGGACTGAAGACTTTCCTCGGGAACTAAGTAGAAGACAGAGGCACAATAAATATTTTAGGTCTCAGCAAATGTCACCCCAGAGTACATACGTACATACATAGACATACATACATACATACGGAGGTATCAGCTATGGATATGTTGGCTTCAAACAAAGTGTTTGGCTTAGATAATGCGTTAATATAGTATCTAATTTCAACACTGGCATATAATTTGAAAATGACATCGTATATTGAAATTTTAAAAAACATAGTTATATAAAACTCAATCTTTATTTCACTTATTTTGTTGGGGTCAACAAGCATGTTTTAACAGTTAAGGGTTGAAATTGCTTGTTTAATTTTTCGTATAAGATACAAAAATTCCTAGATTTCCGAATAGAGAAAGATGGTTTAAGTTTCATATGCCGAATTTGTATTTTCCAGACATTATATTCAAACTATTATTCTCTTTTTTAAGACATTTCTAATTGCAAATAGTAATAAATGAAAGTACAAATTATGTGGAAAAAATTAGAAACATCTACTTAGTTGAACGAAATGTGACGTCAAAGTCTATTTCTCTCAACCCTCCATGTATGGTTCGTAATGTTTGTGATGACGACAAATTGTAATATTTTAGTATTTAATGTATGTGTAGTTTTATTTTAGCCTTCTAGTAAGATCGGAAATTATCTATAATATTGACTATTGCCCTTATTATCAAATGTCTGAATCAGTCAACGGGCTTCAATGCATTATTGTTTCTCTTTCTCATTAAATTGTTTATATATTACTTGTAACTGTATAGTGCTATGATAATAAAAGATCTTTATTAATATTATTGAGAGTTTGTGAGATATCGGATAAAACTATAGTTCTCTCGCCATCAGAAAAGAGTAATAAAACCTTATTATGTATGCAAACTACAGCAGCGGTGGCCCAAAAATTTTTACCATAAAGCACTAACAAATTTCTTTTAGTTTAGCGGTGCCGACCAGAATATACCAATAGACGACCCTTTTGTAATCGCCGAGAAACTGGTCAATAATCCCTGCATAAGCGTGGTTCTGGGTTTAATAAAAGGGGTAAGATAAAACTACATTTTTAAGTAGTTATGTGTATATTGACAAATTACTTTATTTGGCATAATCAAACCAACAGATTTTAATGGCTAAAAAAGTTATGGATAGTGACATCAAATTAACCTGAATATTTCAGAAAGTTTAGAATATTTTTTAACAAAAAATTATGTTAAGTTGTCACCAAACTTCAAGTAAAAATATTAGGTTTTGTCAAAATGAAAAATAATTTATTACAACCTCTTAAATTTATTTATGTGAGCACAAAATCTTAAAACAGTTACTCACACAGACTTTCATCGCTATCGGAACTACTATTGTTAACAACAAAATGTTACAGGTGTTACCTCTGTAAATAGGGGTTGTCCATCTAAGGTCACTTGTAGAATATTGTCCATTTCCCACATTTTCTTTTCTTCTTCTACTACATGCTTAATACATTTTTCCCAATTATCAGCATTTACTTGTTTTATAGAGGTTTCCAGCAGTTTCCAAATATCGTTCTACTTAAAAGTTGTATTTTTCCTTCAACTTGCGCCCAAATGAGCTCAATTGGATTGAGCTCACAGTGATAGGGAGGAAGGCGCAACACATTAATTTCATGTGCTGCTGCAATTTCATCAACTGCGTATCGTACAGGAGGTCTATTCAACTGAACTAACTGAAGTAACTCAACTTTAAGTAAATCTTCACTACAAACAATCTTTCTTTTTCTTAACCATTCAACGGTCTGAGTTGTTCCATGACGAAGTAGGAATTTGCCGTGAGTGGTAACTAGCATTATTCATTACTATCACTGACCATTTAGGAATGAACTTTATCATTTGCTCGAAATATTCTTCGAATACATCTGAAATGTACGCCTATGGTTTACTGGTTTCCGATAATTTTAATACTCTCTCCTGATGGCGAAACAACTATAGCACCCACGCCTTTCCCGTATTTGTAGTATAAATTTTATACGAATTTTATAAGTTTATTATCAAGTTTATATTTCAAATTTCTTATTAAGAAATTGGTGGTAAAATTGTAGGGAATCATTTAAAGTGATTTGTTCAAATCTTCATATATTTTCCATTAAAATATTTTCTTTAGATTTTAAAATAGGGATGCTTTACCTGCTTTAATATCATATTTAGCATAATTTCAACGTTTATATTGGAGCTGTTAGAGCTTACCCTATCAAATTAAAGATTAGCACAAACAACTTTAGGACTCGGAAATGTGACCCTTTGAAGTTTTATTGTATTCCTATTGTTAGACAAAATTTTGTTCTTGTTTATTTTCTTATACTATTGTCCTTATTATAAATTTTGTGAATCAGTCAACGCCTAAGATGGAAAACAGACTACCATATCAATTTGGTGTGGCTGTCACCAAGTTTTCGATGCATTTTTTTTCTCGCTCTCATTAAATTTGTTTATATATCATTTATAACCTATGGTGTTATGATAATAAAAGACCTTTATTTATATTATTGAGAGTTTGTGGAAGTATAATCGGATAAAACTAACACCCACGCCTAACCCTTATTTATACAAAGTTTATCGTTTATATTTTAATTTTCTTAATAAAAAATACCTGGTAACATTGTAAGGGATAATTTATTTTATTAAAAATTTACTTTCGATTTCAAAATAGGGATGCTTTACCTGCTTTAATATCTTATTTTGCATAATAACCAACGTTTATATTGGAGCTGTTAGAGCTTACCCTATCAAATTAAAGATTAGCATAAACAACTTTAAGACTCGGCAATGTTACCCTTTGAAGTTTTATTATATTCCTATTGTTAGACAACGTTTTGTTCTTTTACCTCCTGCTGAGTCGGAATTGCCAATTGAAGGGTTAATTTTGGTAAATTAGATCTTACCCAACAATTTTGCAATATTTTTGATCTCCCTTAAATGGTTATTGCTATATATTCTTTTGTTAAATATTTGTGCTGCTGTTTGTTTGCCTGCGACCGCGGTGTGATGCTGCATATTTGAAGATGGATAAACGCCGCCAAAAAGTTTGTCGAATGTTATCTTTAATGCAAATACTCGTATACAAAATTCTTTATTGTAATTTCTCATTTATCAAGTGAGGATCCTATTAGATATTGTGGATCGTTATTCACTCAGTTCAGTAGTAATAAAGATTTTTTTCTACTCCTATTTTATAATATACTTATTAAAAGACTAAAATCTGTATCATAATGATATTCATTATGATACAAATTTTCATTATGATACAGATTTTTAAGCCAATAGGAATGCGACATTCGCACAATATTTAATATAGCCATGGATACCTGGTTGTCATTTCTGAAATTAATTATATTAGGTGACACTTAATTTGACAGCTGTCAAATAATTTTGATTTTCAAAAGTAACTATATTTAAAATTAATTAAACTAAATAATTAAATTGTGTTAAAATAATGAGTGATAACGAATAATTTTCTCTGACGCCTCCAGAAATTAGAGAAAGAGCCGAAAATGCAGTTAACAACATATTACCAGAAAAATCCAAGAAAACTTTTGAAAAATTATACAAACAATTTATGGATTGGAGAAACACAAAAAATAACATCGTTTTTTTTATTTGTTGTACAATTTGTAAAATTTATTTGTTGAAGTTCCTTTCATTGTTCTTGTTTTTTTATAATAAATGATAATTATTAACTAAATAATTCTTATTAATCGGAGTAGAAAAAATATTGTATGCAACTTTCATGTAATGGCCATTAATACACTCGCATATTATATACGAAACTCGCCTGCGGCTCGTTTCGTATCCTACAACATGCTCGTGTTTTAATGGCTATCATTACATGATCGTTGCATAAAATACTATTTTCTACAAGCATTAATAAAAGTGACGTTTTTTAATCGATTTTCGTACATAAAATATATATCTATTTGTTAAACAGTTTAAAAAAGTGACATTAGAGTGAGATAAAGTGACTTTAGGGAGAGATAAAGTAGTTTTTTCAACGCTAATTTTAAATATTTCCGCTAATGGCTCTGCAGATTGCACTAATCTGACATTTTACTTAGCGTTTTGTCATCATGAAAAACATAAACATTCAAATCGACGCCATTTTTAGTCCATTTAGAGCAACTAAATAACACATTTTTTGGTTTTTGCTTGATTGTAGAAAAAATAGTGTATGCAGCATATGCAAAAAGTGTATTTTTTTACTCATGGAATTGTCAACTTTTCCACTCGTGAAAAAAAGCACCACTTTATGCACTTGTTGCATAAATAACTATTTTTAGGATTCTATGTGACGTATAACTTTTTTGTCTTTGCTTTGCTTATTGTTTTAGCTATACAGGGTGAGTTACGAGGAACTGTACATACTTCTACTATAAGTAGAGGCACGTTAGGGGATTATCGAATGACCATTAAAAGATGTCTTCTTGTTTTGATTATTAATATACAGGGTGAATAATGGATCTTCACCAAAAAAATGTTTCGTCATATCTTTTCAAAGATTAAGTCGATTTGTCTAATTTTTTGGTGAAAGTGTGTATTGTGTCTGGCAACTAACTGACATATACACAATTAAAGTAATCCAGGACCGACTTCGGGAAAATTTGTGACATTGATTTATATTCAACACTTCACCCTTTATATGATTTTTATAAAATCTAATATAATTTTTCCAGATGGCATAAATAGACAGTTAGACCTGGGTATATGATTTTTTTGTTACACATACCTCACATTTCCAATTAAAGATTAATTTTAGAGTCAAATTGAATATTGGCAATAATGAAATATCTTACTGTATAATAAAGTTTAGTTATTTAAAAGAAATCTTTAAAATAAACAGAAACGACACACACTGTGCTCCAGTATGGTAAATACCATAATTTGAATTGATTTACAGGGCCGTATTTAAAAATCTTTTTTCACTCGTAATAGACGAAAAACAGATGAAAAATGTTTGTAAGTAATAACCTAGTTTTCTCATTTTTTTGAGGAAAAATCATGTCTAATTATTTTAATCAAAATGAAATCGACAAGCCCAGGAAATGTTTATTCATAAATTAAAAAATAAAATAAATAACAATAACCGAACAATAAAACAGTTTTAACTTAATGTGAAACAAAGTAGAAAACAATTTAATAAACATTATGATTATAAAAGATGTTACACTTTTTGGTACACTTTTCTTGACGAATGTTTAAATGTGTAATGGACTTTCTGATTGTCAGTTGGTCATTTTTGATAATCAAAATAAGAAGACATTTTTTAATGGTCATTTGATAATCCCCTAACGTGCTTCTACTTATAGTAGAAGTATGTACAGTTCCTCGTAACTCAATGTATATACCAAAATACACTCATCCTTACACATGCTTGCTGACATGAAATCTGATAAATAAGTATTTTCTCAATAATGTGAACACATTTTCCGAAAAAAATAATTAGGCTAACCCAATTCTCATAAAATATATTTATCTTTGAAGCTTTCCCTAGAAATGTTAGGCCAAGTCTTGAAATGGACAAGTCTGTTACAACGTCCAATATGGACTAGCTTTTGGTTGAGCAAAATTATTAAACCAGCAATACACAATCTTAGCCATACACTTTGTTTGAAGTCAACATATCAACAGATGATGTTTTCAGTAGCAGTGCCGAGCTATTTTTGTATTTTTTTTATCAAAAATATTGATTATTCACCTCATCTTTTGCTATTCCACACATACAGATATATTCCGCCATTCAGAACTTATAATTTACTTCCATCATCGTTTTGGCTGACACCAGTCTGGTCTGAAACTGCATTCACTGGTCCTGAACCAGTATTTGGAATATCAAAAACTGGACTCGGAGTCGCTGACTAACGAAATATTAAACCTCAGCAGGGACCAGATAAGGAAAGTCACCCTAAGGATGCACATGACAATTGGCATATATAGAGAGGAACCTATCTGTCGGTTGTGCATGGAAGAAGAGGAAACAGCCTCTCACATTATCTTCGAATGTGGAGATATAGACTCCTAGGACTAGAGTATCCAAGGAAGGATTTCTCCAAGAAGGACTTAGTGAAAAGACTGTTGAGCCTGATAAGAGCTACTGGTCTCTTCACATAAACGGTATAACCAAGAGCACAAAAAGCCCAAAGGCTGAGGTGGCGACATCTAGAAGCCTCTGACTGGTGGTGCCGAACCAATCAATCAATCAATCAACCTAACAAATAAATGTTGGAAATAGTAGAAATGCTCAAATGAACCGTTAAAAATTAATTTTTTAAATTGTGGTGCTTTTATAAGATCCACTTTACGTTTGCATCCCCTTCCTAAGCTATAATATTTCAAAGAAATTACATTAAAAAACGCACATCTAACCCATTAGAGAGGGCATGTTTACAGTAATTGGAGAGAGTGATACTATAACAGTGACACCGAAGAAGCTTTTAAAAAGGGTGTGCGTTGCAATTTACCCTAAGAGATTGATGAATAATTTCTTAACTTTTAAAATAAGTATACGTTTATTCCTCGAAAGCATCTTAGGAATTTTTTATCAGCTAGAAGTGCCGATTTAGTTGTTGATTGGATGAGTTTAGTTAGCGACAAGACTTTTTTTTTATACTGAAGTGTCATGAAAATTTGTAGCAAATAGAATTATAAATTTTTCGTGACAAGGAAATAAATATTTATTGATAATGATAATGATGTCATACTATACGGAAGATCCAAAGTAATGAAAGGAAGTAAAAGTTGAAAATATTGACTGTCAAATTTCATTTGTTAGCTTTAAAATATTACAGTAAAGATAAAAAGTTATAAAAAAAATAACTCTTTAGTATTTGTTATAAACTAATAGCAAAATGATGAGTTCCTTAACGTTATATTATCCAAGAGCATTAAATTTTAAAACATTTATTTATTATAAACATAAAATAATGAAAATAAACTTTTTGTACTGTTAGTAGTTATCTTGTTTATTTTTACACAGTTTTTCAGTATAAATGTTTATTCAGTAAGAAAATATTTTTTTTAGATATAACGATCACTAAATTGCCATCTATTCAATTTGCAGCAATATAGATCGATAACATACTAATATGGCAACACTTCAAAGTTTATTACACACAATTCAAAAATTAATGTTAAAAAAATTAAGGTCTTATGTAACAAATGCTAAAGACAAATTAACCTTTTTACAAAAATAATCATGATCATGACCAAAGTAATGGTACCTACCAAAACATGTCTGAATTTTGTTTTATTTTCAGAGTTATACGAGGAAAACAAAAAATGTTAATTTTTCATTATTGGCTGTAACACGTTTATTTTTGTTAATATTTGATATTGTTAATCGCCCTTTTTATACTCGTGTTAATAACATAACTTTTCCGTCGACTGTACACGTTGTATTTTTTTCTCAATATTCATTCGTTTCATAGGGAAGTAATGCCAAAAATAAATTGCTGGTTCAAATGTCACTGTTTTCATTTTTCTTAAATTCTTTTTTGGATGTTTGAAGACTAATAATTATTATAGTTTCGTAGAATGATATAATAAAAACTATAGGTAAGTCAAAAACTAGATGTCAGTTTTACCGCTTTTTTTAAAATATTATTGTACGTTTGGTTGCCTACATCAAAATCGTTCATTAATATGGGTTATTAATGAATGATTTTGGGTGTTGTGTACCTACATTAATATAGCTCAAAAACGTACGGTCGACGGAAAAGGTATTTTAATAACCAATATTAAAATAAAAAAACAGATGACCAGCAAAAAAAAAATTCTCCACGACCACTTGTCGGAAGAAATGTTTTTGTTGTACAACTGTTATTATAATCATAATAATAATCAATAACAACTTAGATTGTGCGAACTACACCTTTTTTTTTAATTTGAACAGTTACAGAAAAATATTCGTGAAAACAATGTTAAACCCATATGAATATATGGGACTTTCTACTCTGTATGAAATAAATTAATTTGAAGTAACTATGTCTTTCAATATTAATTTTCTTATAGAATACATTTAAATGTGTATAAAATTAACAAATATTTGGTTGCACTTTTAAAAACTTTATTGTTATTTCCCTGTAATATATATGAAACCCTTTTATGAAACAAGTCATTTATAAAATACCCTTTCTCCCAACGTTTATAGCTTTTAGTACTGGGAACGTATCGAGAATTTACTACCATATGATGATCATTTTTCTTGGCTCGGCCATTCCGAATCCATCAATTTTAGATAGAAAGACGAGGATGACGATCTTGGTGGCCGGCGCGACGGACCCACAGTAACCAGTTGCAGTTATATAAGGGGTAAAGGGCCCCGATTTTTCCCTAAATCGTGCAAAAATGAAGGGTGAGTCTCAGGAAAGGGAAGTCGACGGTACAGTCTGATCTAATGTTGTATCATCAACAAATCGAAGGGTCGATGTCCAAGGTCGTTTTCGGACATCGGATTTTTTTATACAACATTGACCGTTTTAAATAAAATCTTCATGCATGGAATTGCTATAGACTGCAGTTTTAAAAAGGTTAATAATCTACAGAAAAGACGTGGAACGACAAAACGAAGAATGCAAAACGTAGAAAAACACAAAGAAAACAAAATACAAACGAATAAATGTAGTCTTTTTGACTTTCTTATTATGTTTTTCTTTTTCAATTACTAATTGAAACACTAGATTGGGATTGTTGTTTCAACATTTTGTTACATCGATAGTTAACAAAAATCAAACGGCTCTTAATACTCATATAAACCGTTTTTCTTATTGATGGGCTTTTCTACAGTGTGTCCACGGATGAAGTGCCCAAGAGGAAAACATTTTTATTTGTAGTTTTAGTGAAAAATGTCATTCTTGATAAAAAGTTTTGCTTGTTTTGAAACCCCATGAAATAAAATTCAAGTTTTCAAAACATGCTTCATTTTATAGTCCAGTTTATGGAAATTGCGATGAATTTTGCACGTTCAAAGTTGCAAGTTCAAAAATGTAATAATAATCTAGTGATAATATTTTATTTTCTGATGAAGCAACGTTCACGACAAATGGAATTGTTTCATCCCAAAACAGTCGGTATTGGGCTATTGAAAATACTTATTACAGGATTCAACGAAATAGTCAATTTCCTAAAATAATCGGACCTTATTTTCTGGAGGAAACGTTAAATCAGTAGGAGTAGTATATTTGTATTTGCTGGACGACTTTTTAACACCTGAATAAACGACCTTCCTTTGGAGCAAAGGCTACCTAAAACAGAAAGTTTACGAAAGAAATTTAAACCATAGCATTGAAGAGCTGAATCAAGCAATAATTAATGCGAATTAAATCAACCAAGACATGCTAAGAAACGCGTATAAAGAATTTATAAATAGAGTGGAGCAATGTTGGTAGAGGCTATGTCCAATAATTATTGAATTATTGAAGTAAACGTCATTCACTAGATTATTATTACATTTTCGAATTTAGTGCAAAAATTCATCGTATTTTCCATAAAATTGACTGTAAAATGAAGCAGGTTTTGAAAAACTTGAATTTTATTTCATTGCATGTGGTTTCAAAGCCAGCAAAACTTTTTAACAAGAATGACATTTTTCATTTTTCAAGCTAAATACAGTCGGAGAATTATTGTACCTCGAAATAGAAATAAAAATACGCCACTGTGTACTGTATATTATTTTTCACTTTTTTCTGATATTTTTCGTTATCACTATATTTTTTGGTAGTTTGTTTTGTATATGATGTCTAATGAGCAGTTGCTTTGTTAGTATTGATCACAGATTTCTAGTTATTGATTGTTGTTGTCAGTGGAGTTTACAGTTTGTGAAAGTCGTATATAGTGTTAGCAATCATAGAAAGAAGGCATGAAATGATACGGGCTGTAGGTCTGCTTGAAGCTGGGATGTGCCAAGTGCCAAGTAGACGTTGCTAAACAAATTGGTACAACCCAAAGCGTTATTTCACGGTTTCATCGCCGATATCGCGAAGCAGGTGATGTAGCGGAAAGACATAGGGGTCGTGGTCGAATCACTACCCCGAGTCAAGACCGTTTTTTTTCAGTTGACTGTTAGAAGAAATCGAAATGTTACTGCTCCTGAGCTTCAAATTAGACTCCAAGAAGTTCACCAAGTGGAAGAGTCGGCTGATACAGTGCGTTTAAATTGCATGAGAGCATCCTACGAGCCAGGTACCCTTTGAGAGTTCCTCCACTAACGCGAGGAAATCGAGGAGCTCGCTTAGTGTGGGCACAAGAACACATTTTATGGATAAACGCCAATTGGGCTAACGTGCTATTCAGTGATGAATCTCGATTTGGAATTTAACCAGACTCGAGACGAGTACGTGTTTGGAGAGAACCAGGCTGTATAAACCGTTTAGCATTTGCCCAGGAAGTCCATTCTTACCAAGGCAGTACAATCATGGTTTGGGGAGGTATTAGTGTTGGCGGAAGAACTGATCTCATTTTACTGGACGGTTTTATGACGGGTATGTCGTACCGTGATACCATCCTAAAACCAATTGTCATTCCATATGCAGCAGCTGTAGGTCATGGCTTTTTGTTTATGCACGATAATGCTCGTCCGCATACTTCCAGGACGTCAATTTTTGACCACTCGCTATGTAGCGAAGCGCACGATATCGTTCGAATACATGAAAAATACGATTTTTGGTCATACGTGAGTTTGCGAATGTACGCTATTAACCTTCGTTACGTAGGGAGTGCTTGGCCGTCACCCTGCTGTCATTGTAATTGTACCTACATATTATTTTCTGATACGTAAACAGTAAAAATATTAGCTTTTCAGGCAAAACGATGGAAGAATTAATGCAGTTATTTGCTATTGAGAATTTAGAACAAGCTGAACATAACCAAATAAATGGCTCCGGTACAAAAGAGCGATGTACATAATGGCGAGACCAATAACAGAGAACCCATTTGAGCGATTTATAAAACAGCGACAATTTAAAAACGCGACATAATAAAATAGCGCTATACAAATGAGCGACATGATAAAACAGCGACTGTACAAAAACGCGATATTTAAAAATGGCGACCTACAAAAAAATTAATAAAGTAATATTTAGAAAACTATTTTTCCTACGACCATATACGAAAATTAGATAAAATACATAAACAGGAAAAATAGTGTACAAAAGTCGGGTTGAATATGAATGTCAGACTCGGTCATTGTAATATTCGGCTGGCCCTTGTACTACAATTTTCGAACTTTTGCTGGAAATATCACTTGTAACACTTGTCATGTAACATACTGTTTATGACCAAACGGAAAGCATATTTAAAAAAATATAAATAAACTCATATATTAATTGAGAGAAAACAAAAAAACAATACCATTAAACAAATCTAAAGTACTAAAATTAAAGCAATTGCCTGAAGATATTCTTTAACATTTCTAAATGTGTATTCTTTAACAATATTCTTCAAACGGTCTTTTTGTATAGTATATTTTTTTCTTGCCTCAGCTTCTCTAATGCCTGATCGATATCTCGTGACAAATACTTATATTTTCTTTTCCTCGCTTTGGATGTGATCTAACAGTTTATGCACCGTTGGGTGCCAAGTCTCAATAGAATTGTTTGTTTTTGGAAGATTCCCTAACACCCACTCGTATACATTTCATATTGTAATTTGAAATTTTGGTTTGACCTGATGAAGCCTCCTTTCGACATAATTTTCTTCCCAGTATGCTACAATGGGGTCCAGCTCACGGGGAAAATCTTCTTGGATAATTTCCATAGCAAATTGCACATCTTTTGGGGGTACGAAACTTAGTGCTAAGAGCATTTTGCAAAAAATTATTACATCTTCTCGTTCTTTGTAGAGAGCAGTCATACCTTTTTTTTGGATGTTCCTCCAGAGACTTTGAGAAATATGAAAATGACATCCCACAAGGTCGCATTTGGGAAAACTTTAAAAAAATTAATTGATGCCAACTCAAAATATGTCACAATACTGTCAGGACTGACTGCTGATTCCAACTCTTTGATTTTACGAAAAACTTGGCTGTAACTGTCGAACTTCTTGTCTTCTAGTAATGCATACAACATTGGAAGCGCTTTATTATCTATGAGCGTGTGAATGGTGTATAATTGCAAAAAGCATTGTGGCGCAACTTTAAAGGTACCGTCAACCGCCCAATTTTTAAATTCTGCTAATAATTTTAGGTTGGAGTGTGTACCAAACAACAAAATTCTGGAATTTAAATCTTCTCCAGAGTCATACAAAAGAAATAGGTCTCCATTGCTCGTTATTTTGTGTTTTCCCAAAATACTAACCTCAGATGCAGATATAAAATTTGTTGATGTTCCTTCACCGTACGCCCTTTGTCTATTAATAATCTTTTTGGATGCATTATAAGAAGGTAATAGCACCATTTCTTCTGCGCTTAAGTTGCTCAAACTAGAGCTGATTATGCTTCTCGGCCGAATCTCTAATGCTTCTTTCGCTTTTGTTCTTATTTTGCTTTTATATTGATCAATTTTGTGTTGCGCCGGATTCGGAGCATGATTATGAGGTGTCGTTTTTCTTGTATTTCCAGTTATAGTTTCACATATCAACCTTCCTTTGCAGGCCGTTTTGGAGCATCTCCAATTAATAGTTTCAATAAACGATTTATCTTTTCGGTAACGATAACCCTCGTGGAATAGACCAGGCTTATTTTTTTGCGACAGACTTTCCATATTTTCAATTTGACATTGACGATGACAATCACTGTTTTTACTTCATATCGCTCTTTTTTATATCGCTATTTTGTACTATCGCTTTTTTGTAATGTCGCTATTTTGTCTATCGCTGTTTTTTAATATCGCGATTTTATAGTCGATATATCGTACATCGCTCTTTTGTACCGGAGCCCAAATAAATAACATCCAGCGACGTCCACGAAATCCATATTTGTAAATTTGCCTCTTATTAAATTTAAATCTTTTGGAACACATTCAATTAAAACTTTTTATTGCTTCTCGGAAATTCTTGTGCCTCTGATCTCACCACCTTTTTTGGACATATTTACTAACTATATAATTATTAAGCGACAAACAAAAAATGAAAAATACGATTAATATGATTGTCATTAATGTCAGATGACATATGATTTTTCATAATTTCATAATTTTTCTTCTTTTTAAGACTACTCCAGTATGTCCAGCTCACGTTTTGCTGTGTTGCCACGTCGCGCATTCGCTTCCAAGCGTATACATTACGAATGATGGTGAAAAATTCGAAAACGCATTATCATTCGCTACAGTAGCCTTCGCTATGTAATGTATTCTTAAATTAACGTATGAAGTCAAAAATTGACCCCCAGACCCGCAAAGGACTTCTTAGATGAGCTCGGTATTGATGTTTTGCAATGGCCGGCGCAGTCCCCGGATATCAATCCCATAAAACATGTATGGAATATGCTCCAGCTAGAACTAGGTACTACATATGGGAAGACCTAGGAATAATCCGCAAACTCTATTTTTAGCACGCCTGGAATGCTATTCCTCAAGCAGACATAGACAACTTAATTTTTAGTATGCCACGCGGATGTCGCGCTGTTCTGAATGCTCGAGGAGGACATACGAATTACTAAAATCAAGTGTTTTTTTGTAAATTGAACGCAAGAATTTTATTCTTTTTAATTACAGAATATTATTATTTCACTTTTATACATAAATAAAAGTAGTATTACACATAGTAACTACTAAACTGGGTTATTAACAGTAATTGTATATCATACTATTTACAATAAAACAATAAAAAAATTAATTTGCCGAAAATTTTACATAAGGCAATATCCCTAGATTTTGCGGCTGTGTGTACAAATGTTTCTCCTCTTAGGCACCCCATCCGTGGACACTGTATGTGCCTATATAGGTACCAAGTTTGATCAAAATCAGTTTCGGATATAAGCTTAAGCACAGTTTTATAATAAAAACAACTTTCTATAATTGAACCTACCTTTCTGTAATAAGATAAAAGAAGACATTATTCAATAAGTTTTATTGTTATTTGTGAATATTTGCAAAACACAAACGACGCTAAGCAAGTGAATTCTGTTTTGTCTTTCTTTGTTTTCTTCTCTCAATAACATAATTATGAGAAAATTTCCAATTTGATCGTTTTTTTAAATTTCTTTTTTTAATCAATAGTACATAGCATTTTTAATTCTTGATATTTATTTATTTTTTCGATAAATAATTGTTTAATTCAAAAACAAAATTCCTTTTAAAAGTGATAAATAAATAGTTCTTAACTTGAAATCTTTATATTCAAAACGAATTAAATTCCATGTAGTTTCTAAACTGCTGTCATTCAAAAAAACAAAACGGACGGCTTGTTTGACCATTCTTGGACCTGCCGGCGATTTTCCGTTGGGTCGTGGGTAACTGGGCTGTTTAAAGATCGGTTTTAGGTTACAAAATGTTACATTTTATATTTGTTTTGGTTTGATGAGAAACAACACATTGGATAATATCAAATACTGGACAAGGAAATATTGTATTACGCAAAAACAGGAAGTAGTGGTGCTATTTTACATAATATAAACGAAATGCATTAATAATATTATTTGTGGCTACAGAAAATAAAAATTAATACGTTAACAAAAATTTATTAAATTAATAATTGACATGTAATGATGAATGAAAATATATACAGGATATTCCATGACTAATGGGAAAAAAGTCAGGAGTTTATGTTTTTTTTCAATTAAGGTACTACGACACATATAAACAAAAAGAGAATATCGAGATCTTGATAAACTTTTTAAATGCAGATTATCCAAGATTTTAAATAAATTATAAACTCTTATATAAGGAGTATTTGATTCCTTGTGAAATTGAAACGTTTTAATTCAATTTAAAGAATGAATTTTTTTAACCAAAAAAACAATTTCAATTTATTTACTGAGCCTGAAACACGTAAAAAGCTTCGACCCCATACTCGAACACTCCATAGCAAATCACTCCCCACTGTCAAGCGGCATAATGTACAATAAAACTTCATAAAAAATTACAACAATGGGGCAAACAATGCACGCCAGTGTGTTTTCGCCCTTATCACAATGGCGTGTGGCGTACGCGTTGACGTTTACTCTGCTATCTTTATAATTTATTGATTTAAAGTAGAAAATAGTCGGTTTCAACGTAAGTAAATTCGGTAGATTCGAGAAAAATTTTTTTATTGAAATTACGGGTTAGTGCCTTAGTCAATTTAATTTATTACTAGCTGTGTAGTAGTACTTTGAAAATTAACTAAATATTGACCTTTTCCAAGTACGTCATCGTGACAAATTTCTGTCACCGGACAACCTTCACACTAAATTATAATATATCCTCAAACCGAATAATACAACACGATAATTGCTTTTTTACACTTTTAAATTATTATAGTATCCAACTAATACACATTAGTACACAAATGTACCAAAACCAATCAACTTTTGTACTCTATTTATATTTAAATCATTAAAAAATGCTATTTCCATCCATCTTTCTGAAGGTTGTCCGTGATCAGCTGACAGCATGGAAACGCACTTGGAAACGCTCTATTAAAAATTAATTTATTAAATGTTCAGAATGGCCATTTTCTTGAATACACAATGCAGTACAAGTGTCCAAACTGTCATTCGTTTTCCAGAGACCATTTGGGTTGATATTTTGGTAGGCACGCTATAAATTTTCTATTTGTATTTGTGGTGTTGGTTTGGGTCGGCCATAAAAAACATTCTTTAAATATCCCCAACAGTAAACTTTCCCCATAAATGGTTTTTTATTAACACAACGTATTTATTAAATACTTAAAAATAAAAGTTAATTATGGTTTTGAAAAACTGAAACGTTGAACTGGAAATTTAAGTATAACACTTCAATTGAAAACAAAATTTTCAAATAACTCTTTTCATTTAATACCTCTGTGTAGTAATGTGTAGTCAAAACAATGTTATAATAGAGGTTTTACCATACAGGAAGAAAAAAAAGGTATTTTATCTCTTGTGTCTTAAAATAATCTAGACTCTAGTCCATAAAATAGAGTTATAAGTACCTACTTGATCGCCGAATTTCGCTAAAAATTCAACAAACATTCTAGTGACATATGAATCTCATGACATTTCAGAATAAGTCCGGGAACGCATCGGCTGCAATGTTTTGTTGGGAATCGTCGGGAAAAACATTGCAAGCCTCACATTTCCTTCAGAACAAAATAAAACTGGTGCGCACCGCATGAAACATAAGGTTTGTTCCAACAGGCATTTATGAACCGTTCTGGAATCGCATCGAGTACTGTATAGTGCGCAAACTCGAATTAGGGATGGACATATCAACTTTATCACATATTTATAATATAGCGTTTAATTTAAATATATTTCTCGACGTACGACAGTGACAACGGTGAACGCCTGTACTAGGAATGTTGCGAAGAAACAATTGTTCAGGTTTCCGGCATTACCTTTTGCTGCGCCAGTTCTATCTGTTTCGAATGAAATGTGGAGATTGCAATGTTGCGCGACGTTGCGCAGCAGAATGTTGCAGCCGTTGCGTTTCCTACTTAACGCTGCGCTATCTATCGCAACAACGGGCGATGCCAAAGACCAGAGCAAGTGTTTTATGGCAACATTCCTAGTACACACGTTTGTCACTGTAATTCGTTGAAATATATATTTCAATTAAACACTCAAAACCACTTGCCGCATTGTTGTTCTCGTAAACAGGTTGCAACTGGTACGTTTCCTGTTTAATTATGCAGCTTGTGCTTCCCACTTTAAGCCAATATAAGTAAGAAATAAGGAGGAAGGACAAGACAGACATGGAAGAAAATAGTGGCTAACTACAATTACAACAAATATTGATGAGTTCTCTCCAAAGAAAAATATTCTTGATGTAAGACTTCTCTTAGTCAACAAGTTATCCCTGGCTATTCTGGTATGGATTGCTATGAAAAAGTAGACTTCTTTGCAAGGGAGGAAACTGAAATATTCAATTAGACAAAATAAATAGATTCAAACTAACAAGTTTATAAGTGATCTTAATGTAATCATTAAAAGTTGTTAACGCAATATCTGAATAAAATTATTAAATGCACTAGTTAATACCTCGCGTGCGTAAAATTAGTATATAGCGTAGTATTATTTTCGAATTATCCCGAGTTGTTTATGGAAAAAATGGGCTAACTCTGATTAATACAACTTGTTAACAGGTTAAATTGAAGCTCTGTGGCACCTGATACATTACCTTAATTTACCACATTTAAATAAGAATTATGTCAAGCTTTTGTCGCTTTCTCACTAATTAAGCATATTCCACTCTTAATATTAATTCTATGTCACAAATTTAATCTTTTCCAGGCTATAAAAAATTTCACTACCAAACTGTGATTACCCATCATGGTTGAGAAATATTTTTGTATTTTGATCTTTAGTTGTTTGATTAATTTAGTCTTGGTCCTTTGCGATTTTGCAAGACCAATACCAATATCCTACATACACTAGCAAGACCAAGACCGAATGAACAAGAACAAGAATAAAACCAAGACTGTCTTTGGTCTAAGTTTTCACACTAGTTTAATTTACCATATTTGCCAAAATAAGGCATTCGGTTTATTTCTGGCAAGAATATCCTAAAAATTGAACTAACATTCATTATTTCAAGCTCTAAGCCATTCAATACGAAAGCATAGAAAGGACAGTCTTTATTTCATGGAGACTATAGGTTTGTTCCAGCTGGCATTTAGGAACCGTTCTGGAATCGTATCAAGTACTATATAGAGCGCAAACTCGAATTAGGGATGGACACTTCAACTTTATCACCCCTTCCAGAAGGTAGTTTTTGTACCGTCCCAAGAAAGATACTATAATCCGTTGGAACGCGTAAGAAATACAGCACTTGCGCGAACGGTACCTAGAACGGTTCTATCGCCAATTGGAACGAACCTTATATCTAGATATTACAAAATATATACAGGGTTGGGATAAAGTATGGAACCAAGTAAATATCTTTTAAACGAAAAGAACGATATTTATGAAAATTTGCAGGTAAGTGCAATGGAACAAAATGCATCTGATGTACATTTTTTTGTTAATAATATACTTCCGGTTTAACCGGAAATGTCATCAACTTCTTTAATTTAAATGGGACACCCTATCTATTTTTACAGATTTTGAAAGAGCTTGTTATTTTGAATTCATACATACTGAGTTTAGTGTAAAAAAATTTGTAAAAACGAGGAATATAGCAGTTTAATCAACCTCCTTTGAGTTTTTTGCATTAGAGCAAAAAACTATTTAGATAAACTAATTGATGTTGTTTGTATGCATTGTAATAAATAAACGAGTACTGTTTAGTACGTCTTTTGTTCTCCAAGTGTCAAATTCTAATTGACGGAAATAAATTTTACAATTTAGAATGGTTCAATTAAGTGAAAAAGGGCGTATTGAAATTTTAATGATGATCGGTTATGGTGATCGTGTTAGAACTCATGAAGAAGTGTGTCATATTTTTAATAATTTGCATCCGGAGAGAAATCCTATATCACGCTCAACAGTAACTAAAACATTACAACGTTTTAATACAACTGGGATGGTAAAAAATTTGCTAAAACCTGGAAGACCGCGGACTGCAACGAACGAAGCTGTTAAACAAAATATTGCAATCGATTTAGAAGAATCACCTTAAACTTCCACCACAAATTTGGCACTAAACCATGGTATCAGTCGAAGTTCTGTAGGAAAGATATTAAAAAGTGAAAAGTATCATCCGTATAAGGTACAATTGGTTCAAGAATTGTCAGACGATGATTTTGACTGACGGCTAGAATTTTGCGAACGGCTAATGGACATCTGTAATGTCGACGATAATTTTGCTTCTAACATAGTTTTTTCCGATGAGGCAACTTTTTGTTCAAATGGAACAGTTAATCGCCATAACTCAAGGTATTGGTCAAATGAGAATCCTCATTGGATTCATGAAGCACATACCCAGCATCCACAGAAGTTAAATGTTTAGATGGGAATTGTCGAAAATAGGCTTATAGGCCCATTTTTTATCGACGGAAACTTGAATGGTGACAAGTATTGGATCTACTAAATAACGAAATTATTCCTGCACTTCAACAGAATGGGCAATTACCACAAAATGTTTGGTTTCAACAAGATTGAGCACCTCCCCACTATGATAGACGGGTTAGGGATTATCTGGATGCGAATTTTCCAAATCGATGGATTGGACGTAGAGGATTCATAGAGTGGCCGGCTCGTTCTCCGGATCTTAGCCCGTTAGATGTTTTTCTTCGGGGTTATCTAAAATCACGTGTTTACGTTAGACGACCAACAAACTTACAGGAATTGAGACAAATAATTATTGATGAATGTGAACTAATATACGTGGAGAAGTCTTGGAAAGAGTGAATCAAGAATTTGTTAATAGGATGGCATATTGTCAGCAAATAAACGGCGAGCATTTTGAACATTTGAAGAAATTTTGTTTCTCATTATTCTAAAATAATGAAATGTACACCTATTGTACAACTAACAGTGAGTTATTCCTCGTTTTTACAAAAAATTTTACACTAAATTCAGTATGTATCAATTCAAAATAACAAGCTCTTTCAAAATCTGTAAAAATATATACGGTCTCCCATTTAAATTAAAGAAGTTAATGGCATTTCCGGTTAAACCGGAAGTATATTATAAACAAAAAAATGTACATCAGATGCATTTTGTTCCATTGCACTTACCTGCAAATTTTCATAAATATCGTTCTTTTCGTTTAAAAGATATTTACTTGGTTCCATACTTTATCCCAACCCAGTATGTGAACTGTAATGAAATTTTTCTACAAGCTTTTTAGATCGGTTTATTTCAGGCAAGAATCTCCTAAAAATTGAATAAATATTATTATTATTTGAAGCTCTAAACCATTCTATACGAAATAATAGAAAGGACATCTTTTTGTTTAGAATTCCAAATTTTTCTAAATTCCCAATTTAAATTGTAAATTCTGATAAATTTCTGACTTAAAATTGTCTCTTCAATTAGATCTGCTTTATATACCTACATAATATAGTTTACAAGTGAAAGTTTAAACTGAAAATGTATCAAAATTTTTCTTTCTTTCTTTCGTAATTCAATGCTTGTATTTATATGTGTGCACACTAAATCTAATATTTTATAACCATACCGTCAGTTTTATTCCAACCCTCAATATTCGTGAATCGTCCTATTTCCTCATTACTATAGCATTCGAAAAGATCACATTATGGTCACTATAAAGACCGATGTGGCTTATACGACACGCAATCCATTGTTTGTCGTAATATTTATTTGTATAGGATTCTTCGCAGTTTTGGAATTTTTCATTTGAACACTTTCATATATGTTTTGCTGACGTGAAGCATCTGCTGGCGAGCAAAGTTTTTATTTACAATAATTTGCCAACCTCGACAAAAATCGAAATATTGGAAATTGAATTTACAACCTTATCCTTCAGATAAGATATTTTTTTAAATGCATTACAGTGGTTTAGAACCTTCTTGATAATTAGAGGAAGTCAAGTTTTACTACAAGCGATCACAAGTCAGTTTTAATTAATATATATAGAATTCTTACAGTTTCCTGTAAAATTGTCGTATTTAGTAAAGCGTGTTACCAATAGATATCGAAGAATAGAAATATATTATTCTAACGCTTACCACAAACATACTCGACAAACATTGAATTACACTTCTAAGTCAAACGGGGTTTGGTAAATCTACAAGATTTAAACCAACCATTCTGGTTTGCAGCTAGAAGGGACAACATAATTTGTAGACCGGTTTCGGCGTATTGCGCCTCATCAGTACAAGGTATATGTTATCGTCCGAGAGTCAAATTTAGTTCGGGAGTTCCGCACTCGCCGCGGATATGCGTTCGAGTGTGGATAACGACACTTTCCGCGAGTGTTAGAAACAAAATTTTTTCCACGTGGGTGCGGAAAATAAGCAAATATCATTTAATTAGACAAATTGTAATTGATTACTGATGTAATTTATTACGTATGTAATCATTAGAAGTTATCAACGCAAAATTTGACCAAATTTGAATAAAATGTGGAAAAATAATCATAAGATGCATTAGAAATGGGAAAGTGCTCGAAGAAAAAGCAATTAGCAGTCAATTTTCCTGTTAGATGTATGCCTACATTGGATAGAGATCAAAGAAATTTTTTTTTTGATTTGAGATAAGCCCTGTAGCTTTGATATACATAAAAAAAAGTTATCCAAATAAGAAGATCTCTCTTTATTCCATTTGGTATCAAATTGAGCGATTCTATAGACAATACATTATTTATATTAAATAAATATGCAACTCAATTTCCTAACGACTCATTATTTATTAACCCTACATTCTATACAAAAAAATAGTCCGTTACAATTATATCTTGCAAATTCATCTATTCATAATAAATCCTACAGTGTATAATAATTTTCAATAAAGAAACCGATCTTTTGACACAAGAAGTAGGGTCTAAACTCGAACCCTCTTTCATATACAAACACCACTGACCGTTCCCAATCACTCCCGATCTCTTTTGAATATGATAATCTCCGATCTAACAGATTTTTACTTATACCTTTACCTTTAACCTGATTTTTTCTTTTTTTGTGAAAAGTAGCCATCGGTCTTCCAAAAAGGAAGCGATTTGTTTGGAAACACAATGAAAAGTAGATTTTTTTCACGGTTGAGCACACGTTGCATATAAAAAAATTGTTACTCTATATTATACCTCATGCGGGGATTACACTTTTTATGAATATGGTCCAGAAAAAATAGCAGATGGCATATTTTTTGGCACGTGAAGAAAGTTTTCGCGCTTGGGTGGATAAATGATTGACAGTTTTAATACGTTTATTATGAGCGCTTTTTACGTATGTTTACTGAAAATTATATATCCACCGGTGATATGGAAAAAGCATATCAACAGTCTTGTCTGATTTCTTTGCACTGAAAATTGAAGTCTCGTTAATATGAATAATTTCAATATGATCACTAAAATTATGCTGTAGATGACGATAATAGTTATTTATGTACTCGGGCGACTTACAAACCCTCGGGTTCGTAAGACGTCACCCTCAGGGCATAAACATCTATTTATGCCCGCTGTACATACAAACTTTTATGTCATACTAATTCGTTATTGCAATCCAATCTCAATCCAAATCAGTATTTTAAAAAATCTGGTTTGAATTAATAACATTGCCATTTTATCGTTGCTATCGTTGCTAGGTGAATGTTGACAAACGTATATGACATAAAGTCGCAATAATTTTTATATGTGTCAAAGTTAGAAGTCAAAATGAACGAAGATTTTGGAATTCCTGACGAAATTATTGAAAAAGCAAAGAAAGCAACTGAAAATCTGTTGCCAAAAAAGTCTAAAGGAATACGAAAAATTATTAAATTGGATGCAAAGGTTATTAAATAAGTTAAACAAAAAATTATTTCTCTTTATGCGCGTGCGGGCCATAAAGTACGACATTAGATAGTTGGTAACTAAGCAATAAAAACACAACAATGAACTAGTATGACATAAAAAATATAATAATATCACAAGTTTACGAAGAAGAAGCATTGCATATACAAATAACAACAAAATTATGAATATACATCTTAATCTTAAGATAAATTAGAATAAATATAAATATTCATTGGTCACAAATTTTGATCCGTCCGAACTTAACAGTGAACATTCCCACAGAGATCGTGATGTTATATCCCTGAAAACCCGCGAAAAACAGGATTATATATTAAAGGCTTTACCAATCCTAGTTTTGATGTTGTATGAATAAAAAGTTGAAATCTATGTTCATCTCTTGACCATTCCTATTTACAACCCTTGCTCTTTCTCCTATTTAGTAGAGAACTATTATTTATACTATATTTACAGAATACACAAGGTAAGAGTAAGAGCTCTATTGGTAAATTAGAAGCTATATCCCTTAACTGTCTTATTAGGTAAGGTCTCTGGAACAGTATTTATAATACCTCACTGCCAGAGAGATTATCTATAATGTCATCGTGGGAATATTTGTCTCTTTATGAAGCCATGATGTTTTTGGCATGTGATTGAAGTTCTAGACGGCCATTCCCAAACATTTATTCTGCACAACTTTCGCTCGAACAGAAATTTTGTTGTGGAGCAAAAGATTGGGTAGCCATACGTCATTGTCGGTCGCACAACCTGTCTATAAAGCACAATACAGTGCGTCCATAAAGTAAAGCATAAATTCATTATTAGTACACTAAAATTATAAATTCCCGAAACAGGACGATTTTTGATCTGAATTTACTATTTTTTAAAATTATAATCTAATATATAGGGTGAACCCTCCTTTTTTCAAATTCCGGATTTTCCTTGCTGAGCTGATTCCAAATTGGTACAGGGTGGGCAAAAATACAAAAAAAATTTATGAAAAGTTATACGTTACTGAATGTAATAAACAAATTAAATGGAATTACGTTTTATGCAATTACTGTGATACACTACCAAAAACAAACAATGTTTACTTCAATGTTTTTAACGTCAAATGAAAAAAAAATGGTAAAAAATACTGTCAAACAATAAAAATATTTTTATGGCTCAGGGGCTTGGATTACTAATAAAAACTGTTAGATACAATGTTAAAAATAATGCAGGGTGTTTTCAATAGTTCACTAAAGTAATTGTATAACAATACGTAATTTCATCTAATGTGTTTATTACGTTTATTCTTTATTCATTATTTTGTAAGTAACTTGAAATGTTTGCATTTTTGCCCACCCTCTACCAATTTGAAGCAACGTGTGATACATTTTTGGAATCAGCTCAGCAAGGAAAATCCGGATAATGAAAAAAGGGGGGTTCCATTTAAAAAAATGATGATGTCGTCATCACACGAAGGTGGTTCACCCTGTATATTAGAATATAATTTGAAAAAATAGTAAATTAACATCAAAAATCGACCTGTTTCGGGAATCTCTAGTTTTAGTGTTTATTTAGGTAATAATGAATTTATGAGTTACTTTATGGACGCACTGTATTCAATAACGAAGTTCTTCCGGTACAATCATTTTCATTCGATAGACCAATGTCGAAAACCCATTATTATAAATTTTCAGATTTTTATTCTGATCGGTTTTGCCATAATGCCTGTGTGTCATCGAAAAAATCACTCTGTATATAACGTACCTAAAATGTCATTGGTTTTTTATTTCTAATAATTATGTTATTGAGTGTTTTATAATTGTTTTGGAGTACCTATACCTCAGAAACTTGAGCTTTAAAAGAAAGTTATAGTGTACGAATAATGTTCGTTCGGGAACTAAAAAACAAAATAAATTATCATTGAAAAAGTTAACTTTACCGCAAAACAAGATCTTTTTTGACCTAAATAATGGTTTTCTATTAAGATTCCACATAATCTATTTCAGCGAAGCATTCAGTTCGGACAAAACATTTCAACTGCCATTGACATACCGTATAAATTCAATATGGCGGCCATTCATTGAGAATGATAAATGGAAAGGACATCATTTATATAGAAGACACTAAAAAGCAGCGTCTCAACTAAATTTTCAGCCTTTTTATAACTTGATAGATACCTATTGACAGCATAAACACTGTTCAGTATGAAGGAGGTATTTAATTGTATGCTTAATTTATTTCGTGCAATTTGTGGTTTTAAATTTTTTTCCAGAATAATACTAAACGTTCCTGTGGTTTTGTTGGGCGATGTAAAGTTCCTGTTTCATTTTAGTTGCGAGAGAACCTAGACGGAAGCACTTTGTAGAGGAATTAATACAACCATGACAACTACTGAAATTCCCTCCAGTCAAACTGGTGGCCTTTATAGAAGACACGAAGCTTCTGGAATGGAAGTAGATAACATGGGAAATGGTACAAAGATTCAGTTCAAGTGCCTGGGCTGATAAGCACTGTTATGTAATGATCTAGATATTGTGATTAGAATGATGAATAAAGTTAGTTGTTTTCCAGGTACAAAAACCAGTTCAAAATTATACCTTAATAGTTTTTTCCAGTCTTGGAGACAAATTATCTAAAGGTTTTTTGACAAGAGACAGTAGAGGCTTGTGGTCTGTTTGCACTATAAACTTTGTGCCATATAAATAGTAGTGGAGTCTATTACATCCATACAAAATGGCTAACAGATCCTTTTCAATTTGGCTATATTTACTTTGTGTTCCATTCAAAGAAGTTGAGGCATAAGCGATTGGTCTAAAATCCTTCATTATTACTGCTCCCAAACCATTTTTACTGGAATCTACAGAAAGAACAGTTATCTTGTTTCTTTCAAAATGTTTTAAAACTGGAACATTGGTGACTAGTTCTTTCAATTTCACAAAACATTCATCCTCATTTGCTCCCCAAATCCATTCATTTTTGTTTGACAGCAATTTTCTTAGGATTGATATTTTTCCAGCCAAGTTTGGGATAAATTTGGCTACATGGCTGACCAATCCAATGAATCTCTGCAATTCTGTTTTATTTTTTGGAGTTATCATTCCTGTAAAAACTTTTATTTTTTCATCATTTGCCTCAGTTCCATTTTCTGATAAAATATGTCCAACATATTTGACTTTCTTGTCCCAAAACTGCATTTTTTCTGAACTGAAACTCAAATTTTTTCTTCTGTCTACTTCCAACACTTGTTTCAGTCTTCTATCGTGAATTAGAATGTCATCTAAATAAATAATTATACCTTCTATGCTTGAAAAAATAGTGTTATTCTCTGAAATATTTCTGGTGCACTACATAATCCAAAACCCATTCTCAGGAAACTGTACCTTCCAAAAGGTGTCGTAACAGTACAAAGAGCTGAACTTTTCTTGGTTAGTGGAACCTGCATAAATGCTGATGATGCATCCAATACAGTGATATACTTAGCTCCTGATAATTTCGACAGAATGGATTCAACTGTAGGAATTTCATAAACTTCTCTGATGATTGACTTGTTCAACTCCCTGGGATCAATGCAGACCCTTACTGTACCAATCGGTTTCTGGGCTACAACAATAGGATGGATCCACTCTGTTGGCTCTATCTGCTTCTTTATTAATCTAAACGATCTAGCTCTTCTTTAACTTTATCTTTTATAGCAATAGGGATTTTTCTTGTAGCTGATTTGACAGGTTTTGCTCCTTCTCTCAATTTGATCTCATATTCTACGTTTAATTTTCCAATGCCTGTGAAAACATCTTTATATTCTCCTATAATATCATCCTTTGCAGAAATCTTATGAACTCTTTCCAATACACTCAGATCTAAGCAGCTTTTTGCACCAATAATAGGTATGGTGCATTGCCTACTAACTACAAAAGTGATTTTTTTCATAATGCTGATTATGAGGTTTTTTATTGTTGTATTTTTTGCTAACTACAGCAAAAACTTCGGAACCGGTTGCTGCCCTGTTTATTTCATTCAGCTGTACTCAGCATGCTTCAAATTATTTATATAACTCAAATCTAAACTGTTTCTTTTGGACAAACCAAAACGTAAGTATCAAAGCTTTCACTATCACGTGGAGACCTTGAGAAGAATTTATATCTCTCAAAAACGATATTCTTCTTTGGCTTAAAATTAACATCCAATGCCTCCAATATATATTTGTAATTATTTTTTCTTGACTCTTCAGTTGACTACTTCAGTTAGAACTTCTCCTCCAGCGCTCAATAACATGGCAATTTTTACGCTGTCATCTTTTTCATTTTTCTCTGAGGCTATCAAAAAGTAATAAAACCTTTCCTTCCACTTGAACCATATATCTGCTTGATTCTCACTTCCACAAACTAGCTCACACGGCGGTTTAAAGTCCATTTCAGAAACTTTTTATACAAAATTATTCGATTTGAACCCACCGCTGTCACCATGACAAGTATTATTTGACAACTAACTTTATTAATCATTCTAATCATAATATGTAGATCATTACATAACAAGCACAACCCAAATATATGAATGAATGAATGAATAGTTACGAGAGGATGGTATGGGTAAATGGTTTGTATGGTTTCAAAGAGCTGAGGGAATCTGAGAGAATGAGTAGCTAGATGCATTTATGAGGATTAAGGTTTAATATAATGCATAAAGTTCTGCAGAGTAAATAGAGTTAGTTGGTGGGAGCTTGATCATATGGACCGAAGTTGTAGTCACTAGCGCTTCTTCAACCTTATCTGAAAACTTTGAGTGTAGATCTGAAGGTAATTGCTAGCGAGACTAGTCTTGATCGTGTGCTGTTTACAAAATATTTACCAAGGAATGAAAGACTAATGATAGAGGCTGGAGTTTCGATTTGCCAGGGAGGACTGAAAGTAGATTACTTAACACGTTCGCGGACAGTATGAAAACTTGAGGTAGCCTCAGAAACGCAGTATGGTAACTTCAGAACCAGAAGCCCAAAATGTATCAAATATTTTTGGTGGTATAACATAGACAATTGAAGGCTTCTGAGCTATTTCTGAGTATGCTATAGCAGTGGCACCCCATAGCATCAACATATTTTGAACTACAGGGACAGTAAACTGCTATGAAAGTAACTGCTATAACAGTAGTGTGTCCCATTAGAACTTTTCTCGCTATGCAGGACACTTGTTTGCAATGGAAGTATGCGTTATTACCAATAAAAAAACTCTAGTGAATCTTACCAATGAATTTATTTTTGGAATACATAGTGGAACAACTTAACAAATTAACATAGTGAATTGCTACAAAGCAAGAGTTTCATTGGAATGATAGCTTTCAAAACAACCGGGACACAAAGCAGGGAGAGATTCGCATCCCCTGCATCAACAAGAAGTTTGAACCCTTTTCTCATGTTTTGTACATTCTCGACAATTCATGAAATATGTTTTCCTTTTATAATTTTCATTGGGCAAAGGGATTTTCTCGGGGAAGTGGATTTGCACAGCATGAGCCGTAGTCTGAAGATTTGGATTATTTTTATAGGGTCGATTATCGTGCAGTTTCCTTGGAATTTAGAGTTGATATCCAGACTTAACTGACTCTGGAATAAATGCGTTCACAAAACAAATATTCAGGGACACTATGTCGACATTACAACAAACACTTACGAACTGATCACTGCAATAGCAGTAGGCGCACCGGTGTATACCCCCACTTCATGCGAAAAACGGAAAATTTCAATACTCTACGGGAACAGTGCCCAACAGTTCAATGATATATTATGGGACAGTAAGGTTATAAATACACGTTGCCTTATGGAGAAATCTACTTCTCTAGCAGTAATGTTGTTTAGAGGGACCTAAATATATACTGCAATAGCAGTATTGTCCCTTGATATCAAAGAGATTTTACTGCTATAGCAGTCACTGTCCATGAATGTGTTAAAATAAACATTGTAAAAAAAAAGTTTTTTTTGCACATTTAAAAGCTGGAGGTTAATTTCAATGAATTTAGTGCTCAAGTCAAGATTCCGTTATTTATTTATTTATTTTTGATCGAGTGACACATTTTATATATAATTTTTTGTTTGGAAAACATCTTCCTGCTGATCTTTTCATTTGTATATGTAACCACATTGAAGTTTCATTTAAATAATTGCAAATACTATCAATTTATTCTTCCATAAAATTTGTGCCACAATTAATTTGTAGCGTGCTGGAATAAAATTGATTTTTCCCTTCTTTTTTCATATTTAAAATAGTAGGTACTTTTTATTTAAACTGGTAAATGTGACCAGCTGACTCGAATGTTGTTCTGTCTTTACAAAACCACCTATTCATTTCCAAAGGAAACAGAAAAATATCGCATGTGATAGAAGATGTCAACGTGACTGTCCTACTTCCTTTAAGCAGAGATAAGAAACAACACAAGCCCACATTTCTTTATCTAATATGTACTTACCCTTATATCTAGAATTGTTGGGATTATAACAACCCTTATAATATCTTAAAACAAATATTTGTGTCATAAAAAGTAGCAAAACCTTATCTAAGTCGACTATATTCGACTCTAATATAATCCATATATAGACTTTTATTCTTAAGAAGGTTTTCTACACCCGAGATATTTTCATTCATGGAATAAATAATTCAATTGTTAATTCGTACAATAAGTGGGTTCAAGACAAATTTATCAAATGGACTTCTTCTTCAAAAATATTAACATTAATAAAAACAAAAACATTACATTATTTTTCCAATTTGATCTCATTTTTCAGGTAGCATATTTATCTTCCAAACTATTTTTCCATATTGCACTTTTCTTCGACACACCTTTTTTTCAAACTAATGGAAAGCAATGTGGACGGGCAAAAACCGAAAATATTATAGCAAAAAATCTCCAGTTCTTGACCGATCGCAACACTCAAGGTTATTCGCTTCCTTTTCAGTAGATCCTGTTAATTTGAAAGGTCTCTGATATTTTTTCACCTTGTGCTGCTTAGTTTCGAATATAAATATCACAGAGTTCAATATAAAAGTGAAACAAATGTAATAGAGCTATATAAAAAATGAGCTTATATAGCTCCGTCAGCTACATATAGCTCTGCTATAAGTAAATTTGATGCTAATTTCGTGTAGCAGAGCTACATACAGCTCTGCTAGATGTAGCTATGCTATAAGTAAATTTGATGCCATTCCGAGTAGCAGAGCTACATTTAGCTTGGGAGAAACTGGAGTGTTCAGTTTCCCGCCAGATGCCGAAGAAGAAGGTAGTTCTTGCAGCAGCCGCTGCTTTCGCCGCATCTTCTGTGATATGTCCAAGATAAAGAAGATATTGGATCAAGCCCTCACTTCAGGCTAGGAAACGATACAGTGGTAGTGACCTTTTGAAAGACCTTAACGAGGATGATAGAGACGACTTGAGTTATGAAATTTGTTGTGATGGAAGTTTTAAAAACTTTGTCCGCATGACAAGTGGTGATTTTGAACATTTGCTTATTACAATTGGACACAAAATTACAAAACAAGATACGTCTTTCAGAGATGCAATTCCTGTCCGTGAAAAATTAGCACAAAGAATGGACACGCGAACAATAATAGCCTGCACTAGAAGCACTCTGACTACAGTAAACAAACATGCGACATCAAAGGTGCCGCGTCGGCCTCTAGGGAGGGGGCAGCTACATCTAGCTCTGCTACAAACACAAATGCACGTGTAGCAGAGCTATATGTAGCAGAGCTAGATATAGCTCAGATTCTCTTTGATGTTTACCGAAACTTTTGTGTCACTTTTTGAACATGTAGCAGAGCTATATACTTAGCTGTGCTACATGTAGCTCTACTATATAGCTCTGCTACATAGTGTAAACCTAGCTTTAAACTAAATGTTATAATAAATTTGACAATTGTTAGTTTTATTATATAAATAGGGACAGAGTTTTAAAGTGAAAATAAATTAAAATTGATAGTGAATATAAATGATACAGTGGATAATTACAAATTAAATAAATTAGATTTAATTTTAAGTGATGTAAAAGTTGATTCATGTTGATCTATACAAAAAACGAAATTTATAAAATAGTAACAATTTAATGAAGTTAATTATTTCAATAGAAAATATTTCAAGTCTTAGCCATGAACACCCTTAGCTCACAGATGACGTACTCCCTATCAATGAAATTAATGGATTAAAACCCCATCAAACACAAACCAAACGTTTCTACCTCATTTTTTAAAGCACACGCACGTCTTGGTTCCCTAAAAAGTCTGTCTAGCACGCGTTAACTGAATAAAAATACGTAAAAATCGAAGCAGAACATAACATCACAACCAGGTGCAACACAAAGATTCCTCAAACGGGGAAATAATGTTTTTACGCTAAAAAACACAAGTAGAAGAGGGTGTTTTCGTTTTTTTTTATTGCCGCTGTCTGCATTCAATGGGACACACACTCACTGTTTGAATTTTATACAGACGACACATAGTCCTAGGATGATACAAAAATAGAGTCCCGCCAGTGACGTATCCGTAATTATGCAAAAAATTCATGATATGATATATGAATAAATAATTAATCAAATACATTAGTTCATTTTTAAGCTATGTTTGTTGAGAATCAAATTACCTTTAAAAAATAGTAAATAAACTTATATTTCGAAACGATTACTTTTTAAATAGATACCAATTTATTATCCGAATTAAGAAAACTCAAGCATGTTTTAATTTCTTGACTGTGGGTGTTGATCTTGATAAAACCGATTTCACACTTAACCCACACCATTATTGCTACAATTCTATACACCATCGTAGCGATCGTTAGAGCAATCTGTATAAGAATAATGAAGATATCCCATCAAACATAATAGAAATAATTAAAAAATAAACTACAAAACTAAATAGTTTTGAGCTGGATCTGGCTAATGATCGGTTAGAAGAAAATTAAAACAATGAGATTTCCATGTCTGGCTGGATCTGGCTAATGATCGGTTAGAAGAGAACTAAAACAATGAGATTTCCATGTCTCTCTGGATCTGGCTAATGATCGGTTAGAAGAAAACTAAAACAATGAGATTTCCATGTCTCTCTGGATCTGGCTAATGATCTGTTAGAAGAAAACTAAAACAATGAGATTTCCATGTCTGGCGGATCCATTAATAATTGAAAATTTTAGACTTGGAAGCTTGCAGAAATTCTTTATATGCACTCTGCATAACATTTGGAGGGTCACAAGAATGTACTTTCAATGTTATTTGATAAATAATTTTCAAATTTCATACATCTACAGCAATTAACAATAAGTTGACAAATAATTAAGTGAAAAAATCATTTGTAACATACACACATTGGTCAATAAGATATTGTTTTAAATGAGTTTTGAAACGGTTAAAATTGACTATGTTTTTGATGGAACACGGAAGAAGATAAAATCTTGTTCCAGCATAGTAGGGACTAAGTTCATAAAAAGGTTTGTTGAATGCCTAGGAACAAAGAACTTATCACCAAATCTGGTATAGTAGTTATGGAGATCACAGTTCTTAGGAAACTCCGAAATGTTACCCCTGACATATAAAATACATTTATATACATACATTGAAGGTAGCGTTAAAATAAAGACTCTCCGTAATTCAAATGATTGATCAATCTAATATATTTTTTTTGTAATATGAAAACCTCAGAGGCGCTAGATGAACCACCGCATAGGACTATATTATAAGATATGGTGGAGTACACCAACACCAGAGCATAATACACTTGCATAAATCGCTAGTGAGTAATTTTAATATAGCATAATATACGCTATTCAACTTTTTACAGATATGCTCAATATTTGAAGACCAGTTCATGTTAGGTACTATCTAAAATTATACCCAAAAAATTTGTATGAGATGCGTGTACAGCAGCAGACTCAACTCAGATAGTAAAGTTGGTAGATTTTTTATTTCCCGGAGAAAATTGCATAAACACGGTTTTATTAGGATTTACTATTAAAGAATTCCTACTACACCATTCAACAAAATTATGGGAAAGTTCACCAAGTTTGTGTCAGAAAAATTGGCTTATGTGTATAAAGAAGCTCGACTACACGAACACCGTATTGTCCATACGTTCCATATATGTGGCAAAATAGGTCATGATAATTCCCAAATTCCTCCCGATTCAACCCATTTTCAATGAGGCAAGACAATATTAGAATTAGCTATAGCTCGGACCCACAATTGGCTCCGCCTGGTAAACCATGTTGTCTTAATGTAGTTGAAATGTAGCATTTTTGGTACAGTAAAAGGTGTTGTCTTAGTTTATTAACGGTAAGACATTCTTAGTCAAAATACATTTTTTAGGCAAATTATTCCAATGTTAAAAACTTATAATTAATATTTTGAAGAAAACTTAAGAAACCAATACTGTAGGTGAAAAAATACATAAGCATTAGTTAATAATTTAAATCTGAGACACATAGGATGAAACATGAATCCATTTTGTCATTTTAAACATTTTTTGTAAAACGACTGCAATTATAATTGGTTTATAAAATACTTCAAAAGAGTCCTTTTTAAATTTCTAGCTTGCCCTTTCCAGTTATTTTCACTTGATTATAGTTTATGATTGGTTGAGTGAGTTCTGGGATTAAAAATATTTCCTATTCTTTCCTGTCCTTGAGTGACCATTCATAGTATACTTTAGGTTAAATAGTGCATATTTTACCCTACAATAAAATATTTTTACTACACCTTTGGCGTAGTTCAGTCCAATCTGAATGGGAAGAAAGGAATTCCACCATTTTTTAAGAACTCTTAATTAGGATGGAAATTTTGTAAAAGAATAACATCAGCGTTCTTTTAGAAAAGCAAATATGGTTCGTAGTAACTGTCAGTACAAAACCACTTTTTTAATGGTTGAATTTTTTTCAAATTACAGAAACATAATAAAAATAATATAAATAATTCGTTCAATTTGAAAAGTAATTAACATTTATCGTACAATAATTGTTTAAAATAAAACACAAATGCTAAATGCTTATTTAGTGCTAAACAAGCTCGAAACATTTTCTCAAGTAAGTTGATTGATTAAACAGATCATTTCATGCTTAAATATTCTGACAAATTATTCTTAGGTTTAATTTGTCCATGATCATTAAGTACTCATGATTCATAATAAACTAATACGTAATTATTAAATTATTCCATGGAAAAAGTATGGAATGAGATGAAAAATAACCCGAAAAAACCGCTAAAGATGTACTAGGAAAATACATAAATAGACAAAAAACTGAAGAATGGTTCAATCAAGGATTTTAGGAAGCGAGGGAACACTAAAATATTGGAATAATTCAATGAATCGAGAGAACAACAAAACAGGATTAACAATGGATTTTAAAAAAATTAAGCGAATGCATTAACAAAAACAAAATAATAACTAAATTAGCAGAGTTAAAAAATATGGAAAACTCACGAGGCCAAATGTGGTATCGTTGAATTTGTTTTTGAAAGTTGAATCCAAAGATGTAATGATAAACAGGTTGTCCCATTTAAAAAGTGACCAGAAATGAGAGGTAAACGAAATTCATTTCATAATAAGTATGAGCATTAGATTCAACTTTTTATAGCTGCCGAATTTCATACTAGTTACTTATCAAGATATTGGACTGTCAAAACGTCGTGGGACAGGAGATGGAGAAAACTGCCAAAACTATGGACCCGTAACATTACTAAATGTGGACTATAAAATACTTGCAAACTTGATTAATAAACTGTACGCAAAAAATATTCTTGAAACTACCAGAACGGTTTTAGACCGGGAAATGCTAAAATAATTAGAAATATTGCAAATTCCCAAGAAACTAAGAGATATTTGGTGGGAATGACAATAAAAAATACAACAGTCGTAGAAAAATTCCGAGAAATAACAACTTCAACTTCAACAACAGCAGGGATACTCTTTGCCGCCCACATGATTGAATTTGGTTTCAGAAGGCATAATAAGAAGATCAAGACTTGACAAGAAATAGTATATTGTGCAATTAGTGGGGAAAGTTCAACTTTTCTCACGAGTGTGGAAGTTTGTGGCATGAGCCCTAAGGGCGAGTGCCGCAAATACACGAGTGAGAAAAGTACTTTCCCCACATGTTGCACACTATACTTTTTCTACAAACTGACAATTATTGACCATTTTTGACAATTATAGACCAATTTTGACAGTTTTGACAGTTATTGATCATTTTTGACAATATTTCAAAATTTTTGACCATTTCAGACCATTTTTCCAAATTTTAACAATTATTGACTATTTTTGACAATTTTTGACCATTTTTGACAGGTTCTGACAATTATTGACAATTTTTCAAAATCTTTGACCATTTTTCAAAGAGTTTGACAATTTTTTACAATTATTGAACATTTTTGACAGTTTTTTATAATTATTGACCATTTTTTCAAAATTTTGACAATTTTTCGAAAATTTTGACAATTATTGACCAATTTTGACAATTTTGACAATTATGGATCATTTTTGACCATTTTTCAAAAATTTTGACCATTTTAGACCATTTTTCCAAATTTTAACAATTATTGACCATTTTTAACAATTAATGACCATTTTGAAAGTTTTTTATAATTATTGACCATTTTTTCAAAATTTTGACAATTTTTGACCATTTTTGACAGTTTTCGAGAATTTCGACAATTTTTGACAATTGACCATTTTTTCAAAATTTTTGACCATATTTTCAAATTTTAACAATTATTGACCATTTTTGACAATTATTGATCAATTTTGACAATTTTTCAAAAATTTTGACCATTTTTGACAATTATTGATCAATTTTGACAATTTTTCGAAAATTTTGACCATTTTAGACCATTTATCCAGATTTTAACAATTACTGACCATTTTCCCAATTTTTGAGCATTTTTGACAGGTTCTGACAATTATTGACCATTTTTGACAACTTTTCAAAAATTTTGACAATTTTCAACAATTATTGACCATTTTTGACATTTTTTTATAATTATTGACAATTTTTTCAAAATTTTAACAATTTTCGACCATTTTTCAAAATTTTAACAATTATTGACCATTTTTGACAGTTTCTGACAATTATTGACCGTTTTCGACAACTTTCAAAAATTTTGATAGTTTTTGATCATTTTTCAAAATTTTAACAATTATTGACTATTTTTGACCATTTTTTAAAATATTTGACAATTTTTGACATATTCTGACAATTATTGACCATTTTTGACAATTTTTCCAAATCTTTGACAATTTTCAACAATTATTGACCATTTTGACAGTCTTTTATAATTATTGACCATTTTTTCAAAATTTTGATAGTTTTTGACAATAATTAACCATTTTTCCAAATTTTTGACAATTTTTGAAAATATTTGGCAATTATTAACCATTTTTTCAAATTTTTGACCATTTTTGACCATATTTCAAAATTTTTGACAATTTTTTAAAATTTTTAACATATCTTCTAATATAATCTGACAGTTTTGTGACAACTAAGTAGGTATTTAAAGATGACAGTAGCCTACTAAGTTTTTGTCGATTTTATTTGATTCTCCATATACCTACTACCTCCATACCTACTATTGGTATAAACGAAACTTTTTTTACCTCCGAATACAAAATGTTATATTTTATACTTTATTCTTGAGTAATACTACAAAGTCCACGTTAAGATGATTGAGGATAAACGTAAGAATGCAGATTTGACCAGTATTGTTCCTTATAAAAACCGAAGCGGTTGTTTCTACAGAGGTATCAAAGAACATGTTTTTTAAAAGAATTTTTTTTACTAAAGGTAAAAGTAAAAGCGAGAATTTCCATTGTTATTACTTAAGTGGACTTCAAAGAAAAATATGGAAATATGGAAAATATTTTTAAGAGAACCTAAACGTCCCCTTCGGAATTATAATATTCTTACTACATACGAGTTTTTTTTCCTCTTAACAGCAAATCATTATACAGGTGATTTTAAAAGCAAGGTGCATATTTTGGAAATGACAAATACGTATTATTCTGTCTTATAACTTATAACCTTCGCAAAAAAGTAGAGTTCCAAAAATTTAACACTGAAGATTGTCTATCTTCAATTGTATATAAGTACATATACCTAGTTGAAATAGGTCAGTACGTGGTGTAATTTGTTGAGACTAGTGTAAAGATGAGAGAACTTACTAGCATTTTACAGTACTTTCATTTTCCCTTTTAAATTTCCAAAATGCCAAGCTCATAAGCTGAACATAGTTTTTTATGCTGAAAGATAGTAAAAACCTATAGAAAGGAGTTCTTGGAACTATAAAATAAGAACAGCCGACAGAAGTAAAAATGTTATCATGCGCCTATGGTAAATTGCTGTAAGCAAGTTCTTAGAAGCAATAATTATATTATTATTATTATTATCAAACGCCTATGGTAAATTATTAAAAAACTCGCTCGAGAATTTTAGTTCAAGTGATCCTATTTGTAGATATTCCTAGGGTAAGACTAGAAAATGTACCCTGTAAAAGCTTGGCAAATTAGTATAGTATAGAGAGTATAGCACTCAATAAACTAAAAAATAAGAACTCAACCCAACCTCACTTTCTACAGCATGACAGTGACAGGTGTCAGTTACGCTACCACCAAATATTGCCTAATGCTTCTAAACAAGTTTTCACTTCAAAAATGCAAGAAATCAGTCGAAAAATACAAATGAAGCAGAGACAAATAGCACAACGACGCAATTGCTATCCAGAGTCAACAAAGAAGTGAAAATATTTTTAAAAATACAATAAAATGATTCGATAGAGAGAACAACTAAAAACTCATAAATAAAGACAACATAGATTATAGAATATCAGATTTTATAATCGTATGACGCGACTTATGAAATTTCTTAATGTCCACAGAAGTGACTCGCCATGATGTCAGAAACCGAATAACTATAACTATAAAAGAGCAGCTAGAAGAGAAAATCAGTTCCAATATCTGAAAGCATTAAACGAGCAAACAGTAATGACTTGCAAGAAAAAAATCAACAACAAAAAGCAAATAACACATTCAGTTAGAATGTATTGGTAAAGGTGTTGTCAGAAACCACCATATAAAGGTCTGTTCCAACCTCAATCAGAAACTGTCAGAAACGATCAGAGAATAGTCCACCATTGCATCAGTGATAGGAATTATGCGAAAGTAAACTCGTTGTTTGCTATGACCAGTTATTATCTGATCGTTTCTGACAGTTTCTGATTGCGGTTGGAACAGACCTATAGGTACGACAACATTGTCATCTGTCAAAGTGCAAGGGAGTCATTTAAGATTTATGTGTTCTAAAGATAACAATATTTCAAGCGTTTCTTGTGTTTTCAAAATTAAATAAAGTGATATCTTACGAAATGATAGTAAACACAATAATATAGTTTCTTGGGTTTCTAGTTGTTGATTTATTGATTAATTTCTACAGTACACTCAAATCCTCGTCACCACACTCTTTAGGCTTTTTGTGCTTTCGCACTAGTTATTCAGAGACTGGCAAGCCTCTGCAGTTTTAATAACTCCAGTTCATTTTTTCTTTGGTCACATTTGTATACAGCCAGCTATTTGTACGTCCGTGGATTTAGTCTCCTTGTGTTACCTATCGCCTGTTTGACAGCCATTATAGTCCTTTTTCCTTTGTTAATTTTGGGAGCAGGTGTGAATTCCAGGTTAATTAAGCATCCAGAATTATTCCCAGATACTTGACTTTCTGGCTTAGACAGAGCACGTTGATAAGGCATGAATTTTAATCTGAAGAGGATTTACCATTAAGTGTTCCTCCCGCAAAATTTCTCCACGATGTTCAGAGATTATCTGCATACCCCTGCTGTAGATTCCACCTACTGGATGATAACTGGTCTTTAAAATACTTGCTCGCGCTTGTTTTAAAGACCATTTTATCCACTTATACTTTAATATTCTATTTCTCACACGTTTCACCAAAGCGTTTAAGTTCTCACGCATATTTTGTTAATTATCATTATTATCAATAAGAATAAATTGATATTTCATAAAAATAAACAGATTATATTTTAAGTAGGTATATAGATTTTGCGACCTAAATCTTGTGCCAAAACTTTCCTTTGAACTTAAACAATACCACATTCTGTATCTGATGGGCCTGTAAAAACGAGCAAATAACTTTCGAATTTTTGATAACAACTACTTGTATAACCGTCGCGTTATGGTTGTAAGAAAGTACTTTTGTTATGAACTGAAAATCAAAAGAGAGACCTTATTCAGGTACGGAGTATAAGGCGGCAGCCGATATGTTATTGACAGTTGGCCAGTGGTCTGTGATAGACAGTTCTTGTATTTCCACCCCAAGGATATTTTTTCAATCGCCAAATGAATAAAGCATCGCGTCGGTTTTTGATGTTTTTTCAATTTCTGTATCCGATTAAGTTGTTTATTTGGAAATGTCCAGCACACAAGGCTTTAAGGATTAACTTTCCCGGTTCTCCTTCGATGAAAAGATTGAAATGAAAAAGGTTACTACGATGGTCATCAAACTTCTATCGATATTTTTTAACGTTCATAAATAAACTTCATCACACTACTTCATTTTAATTTGTTGCAAATCTACTTACGTAAAGAGGTTTGTTAAGTTTTGTATAAGTTTTTGAAAATGAACATTAAAGCCAACTTCAAATGACAAAAGACATTAGCCTTATTCAGAATTGCAATAATGCTTATCAAACGAAAACTGCAAGTTTGTGGTGTTTGTTAGAGTATTACAGCAGGATATACTGGATGTCCATTTTAAAACTTACAATGGGCTGTACCTCGCAAACGAAAGGATATTTCAAAACCGTTTCTAGGGTAGAGAGGGGGAACTAAAATGACATGAGAGAGATCGCAACCCCATGAACCCCCTATGCCCCACCTGCCCCACCTACAAAAATTTAAATGGCAACCCCTACTTGTGATACGTCGTTAGAAAGCCCGTAGAAAATGCTTTCCAACGGTCTAAGTCATAATTATACAGGGTGTAACAATAAAGCAGAAAAATTCATTTGACAACAAAAATAACAATTAATTGTGGAACGATGGGATGTTCTTGTTTGCTTTGCACTTTTTAAACAACACATTTTGTTATTCTGTTTTGCATTTCCTTTCTGTACTCAAATTATTGGTTCATTTGATACTTACCTTAATGTCATTGTCATTTGTGATAGATTAATTATTTGTACGTTTGGTCCGAAAATATTTTGGTACGTTTTGTACGTTAATTTTACTACAATAATCACGATGGTTTACAGTATACCTGAACGCGTGGAGATAATTTTAATATTTGGCTCCCAGAACGAAAGTTATTTGCAGGCAGCTAACGTGTTTAATGAAAGACATCCTGAAAAACATGTAAGTCACGTGTATATCCGTGATTTAGTCGCAAAATTTAGAGAGACGAGTTCAGTGGCAAATAGAAGAAGGAATGCCGCAGGAGTACTCGGTGAAGCAACTCAAATTGAAGTCCTTGGACAATTTGGAATGTATCCTACTTTATCAACTCGTCACGTGTCTGCAATAACAGGAGTCGGTACGGAAAGTTTTGAAGTTCGATCCAGACCGAAGAATTCAGTTTTGTGAAATTATGACTGAAAGAATTAAGAATGAACCTAGACTTTCAAAAAATATTTGTTTTAGTGATCTAAATGGTAATGTAAATAAACAAAACTGTCGTTATTGGAATGATGAAAATCCACATCTTTCTAGAGAAAACCACACTCAGTATCCTGAGAAACTAAATGTTTGGACAGGGGTATTAGGAGATACTGTGATTGGTCCCTTGTTTATACCGGGAAATTTAAACGGTGAAATGCACCTCGATATGCTGGAGAACACTATTAAGCCCTTCATTTTTCTTGAATTAGAGAACCAACAGGACGGCGATGGCAATCCAGCACTAGATGAAAATTTGTTGCACTTCCAGCAAGACGGAGCACCTCCCCATTACGCAGTAGCAGTTAGGGACTGGTTAGACAATAATTATCCAAATAGGTGGATTGGAAGGGAAGGTCCCATTGAGTGGCCACCTAGATAACCAGACTTACTGCCACCTGATTTTTTTTGTGGGGTCACCTCAAGTCGGTTGTTTATAAAACTAAACCAACCTCAATCGACGATTTACGACGAAGAATCAGTCAAGCATGTCGTGATATTATTAAAGCAACATTTGCCAACGTTCGTATGGAGTTTGAAAATAGGTTGTACTATTGTTTACAAAACAATGGAAACCATTTTGAACATTTACTGAATTAATTAACATTTTTGTAGTTCGACATTTAACACTTTTTCATTTTTTTGTCAAATAAATTTTTCTGCTTTATTGAATTTTAACTTTAATAAAGTATCTATAAATACATTCATATTACTTTATAAATCGAAAAAGTTGCATGTTATTCTATTAAATCTACGGAATAAAAACATAAAATACGGAATAATCATAAAAATTAAAATTTAACGACGTCTTGTTGGCAACCGATAACTCTTTTTGTGTTTTAAGTCGTTCAATTAACTCCAGACATTTCAAATATTTACGACCTGACAAGAACGATCATTTTATCGAATTTAAATACAATTTCTTTTTCAAGACGATTACCAAAATTATTAATGTACTTTGGAGTCGTCCTTCCAAAGATTAGAACGAGTTTTGTTGTTGTTCGATTAGGGTATTGATATTAGAATTATCTAATATAGTGACATTTGTCTAGGTAACAAAAATAAACTTTGACTCAAAAATAATGAACTCAACTTCATAGTCATAATAATATAATGATAATTGAGGCAACGTAAAACTATCAGAGAACATTAGGTCGCAACTATTATGCTCATGATCACTTCCACAATAACATTATAGGTGTGCCACACTATCTCTGGCCGCATAGACCCACTCACTTCAAAGCTAAAGCAGGGTCCACACTATGCCGCGGTAGGCCGGGCGGGTTGACCCGGGTGGGCTAAGCCGGGCGGGTACGTTCGGGCCGGCACGACGTCCACACCGAAAACGAAGCCGACCGGGTTATTTCTACCTACATTATTTAGTTTCAACACCAAGACTGGTGACTTCGTTGAAGAGTACTTTTTAGAAGTTTTTTTAAAGTGTCCTTAGTGTTTTCAAAATGATTACCGACTATGACGTCGCTATGTCAGCCATGGCTGTGGTGATACTCGCTTTAAATCAGCCCCCAAAAAGAAGTCAAAGAAGATTTGGGATTCGCCCGAGCCTTAGGAGAGGACGGCAGCTGTACAGGGCTAGCGAATTAATGAAAGATTTAATTTTAGATGAAGAAGACCCGTTGAATTTGGAATACCGAACTTTTTTCGAATGCAGCTGTCGGACTTTCAAATGCTACTCAACAAGGTTGGACCCAAAATATCAAAAAAGAATACCTCTTATAGAGATGCTATTCCAGCAAGCGAACGATTAGCTGTCACTCTGCGCTTCATTGCGACTGGTGATTCGTACCACTCACTAATGTATGTTTTGAAGATCTCCAAACAATGTATCTCTAAAATCGTACCTGAAGTTTGTGACGCCATTGTAGAGGCCCTTCAAGACTACATTAAGGTAAGGAAAATTAAACAAAATTAATTTAGAATAGTACTTTTATTGACATCATTAAAAATAATTGAGAACAAAAGTTAAAAACTATTGAGGGAAGGGGTCCATATTGGACAGTTCTGAATTAGTGGATGCCGGGGATGCCGATTGCGAATACGATGAAATTGACGACGGTTATGAAGAATATCCAGACGTCGAAAACCATTGAGATGTTGGATTGGTCATGTTGTCAGTGAAGAATGGTGGTTGCGTTTGATTGGGCATGTTAGAAGTCTGGGGGAATGAAGGCACCATTGGATTGGCCGGTCCAGAGTTTTGCCGTATATTAACTTGTGGCACATTGTACCCATGCTAATGTTCAAGATATCCCATTTCAGCTTCAAATAATAATGGTTGATCTTATTCTGCACAACTAACCTGGTTCGGGGCGAAGAAAGCTTTCTCAGTTTAATTGCTATCTGTTCACCCTACAACGAATATTCATCATCGATGTTCGCTCTTTTTGATTAAAGATATCTCATGACGTTCAGAGCCTCATCCAGTGCATTGGAAGAACCGGGACTATCCACTAATCGACGTCTTGCAGATTTGCTTTTTAGTGCCTTTGGAGATTTGAATGTTTTTTTGGTTCCGGTGACCTCTGAAGGGGAAAGCGTTGATGCTTGTTTGTCTTCGAAATTTTGGGGATGAACAGCTTGGCTGTCATCGTTAATGCCTTCTTCTTGACTGTCTTGTGGTCCATCTTCCAGAAAATATAAATACTAAAATAAATAAATATACAAAGAAAAAACTCGCTAAAAAATATGACTAATTTTTCTTTTACTTTCATTTTTCAGATGCCTCAGAGTGAAGCAGAGTGGAATGAAATCGCCCAGGTATTTGAGGAAAAGTGGAACTTTCCAAACTGCATCGGTGCTATCGACGGCAAACATATCGCTTTAGTAGCTCCTTTTCATTCAGGCTCGGAATTTTTTAACTACAAGGGATTTTTTAGCATAGTTTTGATGGCTGTGGTGGACGCCAATTACAATTTTATATATGTTAATGTGGGTTGTCAAGGGAGAATCTCCGATGGAGGCGTTTTCAATAATACATTTTTCAAGAAAGCTCTAGAAGAAAACTCTCTACGTTTACCTCCCCCACGGGCATTGCCAGGAAGGACAACCCTAACCCCGTTTGTGTTAGTTGCAGACGACGCGTTCCCTCTTTCTCCAAATATTATGAAACCGTACTCTGGAATACATGACAAAAGATCTAAGAAAAGGATATTTGGTTATAGACTCAGCAGGGCTCGAAGAGTTTCTGAGAATGTCTTTGGAGTGCTGTCTGCTTGCTTTCGTGTATTCCGATCTCCAATGGCATTACAACCTGAAGCTGCAACGAAAGTTACTATGGCTGCTGTTTACCTACATAATTTTTTATGCAAAACCTCCTCAAAATCAGTTTATAACCGTAGAGGAATGTTCAATAGCGAATCTACGGAAGATGGGGAACTTACGTTAGGATTATGGAGGCGTGATGCTTCTTCATCTTTACGTTCCCTTTCTGGAGTCCCCAGAAGAAGTACTACTTTGGCTCAATCAGTAAGAGATGAATTTGCCAATTTTTTTATTTCTCCACAGGGTGAAGTGACATTCCAACACAACAAGTAAAACATATTATGTTTTTAGCATAGTTGTTAAAAAAATTAAATAAATAGAAATTACAAACTTACCTCTTCTTTTCTTTGTGTGCTATCCTGAGTATTCCTCGTTTTATTTTTATCGCCCAAAAAATTCATCGGCTGGTAGGCGTACCATTTACTAACGTACGGCTCATCAGCGCCACTCCCTGTTCTTTTCGTTTCAGCTTCTTTCTTTTTTTCCCTCCAAAAATGGCTGGTTAAATTTTTCCATTTGCGCTCAATTTCATTTTTATCCACTCCAAAAGACACTGAGACTGTCGTGTCTTTGGTTTTTTAATTTATGTTGGGAATCTGAACTATCCCATAGAAGACGACGTTCTCTATATAAGTCTATTAACACTAAAACTTGTTCCTCATTCCACTCCATCACTTAAAATGAACAATAAAAAACCCTACTTAAACAAACTGAGTCGAAAATAAAATAATTCGTCTAGTTCGGTCGGAGGTTTAATTGTAACTGAAGCCGCTCGGGGCCGCTCGGCACGTCCCCACTCTATATTTTTGTTCGGCTCGGCTCGGCTTCCTTTGATCTGTACCTACTTTATGCGGGTTGGGATCGGCACGGCCCGGGCCGGCATTTTCTAACCCGGCAAAGCCGCCCGGGGCGTCTACATCAACGCGGCTTAGGCCGCCCGGCCTACCCCGGCATAGTGTGGACCCTGCTTAACATTATAGGTTCTAAACTAACACGATAATGTAGATATTAAGCTGAAACAGACGAGGCTTTACTATCAACAAACGATAGAAGGAAATTGGATAGAAGTGTACGAGCTAGGAACTAATCACTTTGAAAAGTTTGGAAAAATCCTAAGCTGAAATTGTGTAGGAACAGAATGCCTTAGCCAGAGTAAGACTGTCCTAAGAGTTCTTACAGGTATTCTAAGAGAACATAACCTTTTGCCAGAATGGGCACCTCAGAAACTCAAAGTGGATGAGGAAAAATGATTTTATATAGTGGTAAAAGAAACCACTATTCACATACTTGTGGAAAGTAAAGCCCTACAGAATCCCAGGGCACAGCTCCTGGGACACTACTGAGCAGGAGAGAAATACTTGCCTAGAAGAATGTTCACCGCAAAAACATTACTTACCATTATATCGAAGAGACAGTCGAATAGTGGAGACTAATTTTCTCATTTGTGGAGGACAACTGTCAGATCCCGTTTATATCTGGAAAATTCTCAAGTGGAAAATTTTTTAATATTTTTTAATCACCTTATATATCATAGATATAAACTACTTAAACCTAAGCTAGATAAAATATAACCCTGAAAAAACTTTGGTATTTTCCACCACGAAAGAACCGCTATCCCATTTCGTTCTCCGCTCAATCGCTCAATGTCGAGATTTATTGTCGAAATGTGTACTAATCGCTTCTACTTTAGATTAGATCTTTTAGTTACTTCCAAAAATTCGATCTTTTGAACTAGTTCGCTTAAGAACTACACAGTTATACATCGAGGATTCTTTTTTTTGCAGATGCCTGTCGTAGAAATAGACCAAACGTCACGTTATAAAATCAATATCCAATCTAATGAGTAAGAAAATAGTAAAAGTAAGTTTGTGTTTTGTGCAATTGTATGCGGATTCTCAGTCGAATATTTGCTATTGTGTATGTTAAGACGGCTACAGACGTAACTTCCAGCTCGACAAGCATGTCTGATCAAGCATACTGGAGCGTGAGTGCGATCATCTTGCACAAGAATTTGGATTGTATAACCTAACCTAACTTGTACAAGCTGCTTTTTGCATAATTGATGTACGACAAACAATAACCAATCAGAACGCTTACATTCCATGGAACAACGTGGTGACAACTGATAAACTGGATACGTGTGGGTAAGTATCAAACATTTAGAAGGTCAGGTTAAGTGTTTTTCACCAACCGCAAGCGCATAACTAATTCTTCGTCATTCCATCTCTGAAAATGGTCTGGCAGAGGACGAAAAATCCTTAGAATCTTACTCTCCCAGCCAATTCCAGTAACTATTCATCAATAGATGAATTAGACGAAGCACTTTAAGCTGCCAAAAGCAACTGGTTACGAGCTAAAGAGCGATCGTTTGCATTGGTTGCATTCACAAATTTGATCAGGTAACGATTTTTAGAGTTTCTTAAGCCATATTTTTGCGATCTAGCGTCTTTAAGCGGATTAAAGCGTTTCATTTTCGCGAATAAGTAATGACGTCACGCTTAAAAACGCTTGAAGCGGAAACTGGCGCGGTCGGGAGTGCGCCAGAAAACTTTGAAGCGGTTCAGCTGTTGTGCGTCATTCAATTGACAGCATTGACAGAATAAATTGATAGAGAGTGGACCAATGGACTTTCAAAAGTTCATAAAATGGTTCTTTAGACATTCGAAATGAAATACAAAAGTCATAATTTAGATAACGGCTTATCCATTCTTCCTCATAAATTGATCTGATGTGATAGTCTCTTAGAATTGAAGAAATTATTTGCAAACTTCTTGAGAGCTTCTTGAGAGTCTCTCCTCCTTTTCATTCTAAATTCTAATATTACAAATTTTAACAAAAGCAATATTATTAGGTATATTAATATTATTTTGCTTACTACAGATTCAGAATTTCAGAAAGGAAAAAATGAACAAAGTAAAGTATGTATGTGTCGTGAGAGAAATGTCGTTGTCATATGTCACAATATCGCTAGATATTTCCATTTTTGCGAAGTAAAGCGTGACGTCACCTTTATGAGGTCACGCTTAAGCTACATTGTTAATCCGCTTAAAGACGCTAGATCGCAAAACTATGGCTTAAATTCTGCTGAACGTGCTAATCTTGATATAACAACATAACCTAACTTTATTTGATATATGACTGCAATAATTCAGTAGCGGCTCTTCCTTTAGGTCATTGGGTCAATGACCTCCTTTTAAAAAATAATTTAAAAAAATAATTAAATAACCATTTAAAAAAATAAAATATACCTACTATACATAAAGTATAGTATTCCTCTTAAATAAAATTTACCTAAAACGTTTCAAGACCCCCGTCTAAACGTTATTCCGCATTAAGCATCAAGTACTCGGCGAAAACAAATGGAAAGCGGGCTGGTGTCCACCGTTGACCTCAATGTGTTATATGGGAACGGAATTTGCCGAGCGCTGACGATCTTCGCGGCGTGAGAGAAACACGCCCGAAGTTTACATGTGATGGGTCAAGAGCCCGGTTTAATATCGACGATGAATAGACTTACGTCGGCTGATTATTACACACTTAGAAAAGAGATGAGTAGAGGGGTTGGAAGGGCGCGCTATATTTTGATTTAAAGGAGAGCATTTGAAGCGAAATAATGAGCTGTGTTTTGACGTAATAAGTTGTTGCAAACACAAAAGATCGAAGGCTTCACTTAAATTTTAAAAAGATTTAGACTAATTATCATTTAATTTAAGTTTTTCATATTTAATATTTATAGAAATGAATGAAATATGGTTGTTTTTTAAGAGAGCATTATTTTTATATAAAACAAGCATGGCCCAAAAATTTTTTTGCCTCTGGGGGGCGTTCCGTATTTTAAGATTTTGGTCACATCACCTATGACTCCCCTATCAAATTAATCACGAGCCGCCACTGCAATAATTATTTATTCATCTCCGATTTCAATTAAGTTTAATAGTTCCTACTGGTGTTCATTAATTTCAAGATACAAATGTCTAAAATTATGTCATTTTATACGTTTAATAACAAGATATTTGGCATAAATGACAGTTAATGCATAATTGATCGGTAGCGTAGAAATTCTGATGGAAAAAATGGCTACTGCTACCTCAGCGCTTACATCTGATCAGTTGAGAAGACACGTGTTCAGCAGGAAATTGATTACCGCTGAGGTATCGCTACGTTGGGATGAATGCGACTATTATCACTACTTAAACTGCTGTTATTGCTATTAACGTACGGAGTTAATTATGTTATGGAGCAACAAAGAAACCGATTAGCAAACCTATTAGTTCTAACCTGAAAAAAATTAGGCTGATGCTGACTGTAAACGCGTAATTTCTATTATGCGGTTGCGCCAACTGTAAGTTGAAATTGTGAATATCTACCTAAAGTATATCCATCGAACAAACAGAGCGACCCAAACAACGATAGATGCGTGATCGAAGTATAATCACCATAATTTGCATCTATTGGCTAAAATAAATATGCCTCCCTACGCTGGCCTATCGGATTTAACTGCAATCGGCCGGCAGAATTCATTGTCTTCGGTACAGAGTCGGAGAGATCACGTACACTATGCATGATACTGTTTTGGTACTCTCTGTTGCTTGGTCATCAAATGCGAACTCTTTGTTAATTCTTAACTGACAGTCAACTGCACATTATTAAACCAGCCCTTAGATTTAACATACTTTTATGGAAAAAGCAAATTGTGTACACTAAATTTAGATTTCAAATCAGCTGCTCATTTTTAACATTAAATTTAACTTTCAATATGATCATCATACAATTCTTGTAATGATAATACCTAATATCTACTATCCGAATGAAAGAAGGTAGGTATGCGATTTGTACAAACATTTGAGGGATACAAAAGTTAGTTTTTCATAATATAAATGAATAACAATGTTTAAATAGAGTTTGGACAATTTCTAAAACACTTTTTACTTCAATTAACAATTATACCCTCATTAGGATTTCTAAACTATATTACGGTAACATCTTTTTAATTTAATTTAAATTGTTTCTTTAAAAATGTTAGCCAAAGGTCAACATAATTACTGATCGAAGGACAAATCAAATCAAATAATTTGTAATTAATCAAGACTTTCTCACAGAAATGAATATATAATAACTTATTGTTTTTCTTTGTCGTTATTTACTTTGCATACATTTAAATCAACTCTGTATATTGGATCATTGTAATGAAAATCTCGTAAATAACTGTGGCTTTATTAATCACAAAACTAATGTTGAATCAGAATATTACAAATACGTCAAAATTACTGAGAACGTAATTTAGACAACTTAACAAATACGTCATAGTCCTGGGGTTAGAGCCATAGTAATACTACATTCTTCCACCCTTCAATTCATGTTGTAGTCCTTGAATCGTTCAGGCAGTCGACGTTCCCTGGTTGAACTCAATGTTTTCGCTCACTATCGTTGAGTTTTTGTGAAAAGAAAGCTACAGGACGACCAGATTGAGAAAGAACAGCAGAAATAGAAAAATCAGAGGCATCTGTTTCCACTACAAAAAGTTCTTTGTCATCTATTGTTTTTACTGCTGATTTCGATATATCTCTTTAAAGATTTTCAAAATCATTGTTTGCTTCTGGAGATAACGGAAAGGTTTTGGTATTCAAAAGCCTTCTGACTTCTGGAATAATGTGCGAACATTCCATTAATACGTTCGACTTCTTTGAGGCTTTTCGGTGGGGGTAAACTAAGCAAAGGTTTCAGACGATCAGGATCAGGAGAAATGGTATTGTTTTCTATTTTATATCCGAGCAGATTTATTGATGTTAGAGCATAACTGCTTTTCTTCTGATTTATTGTAAAACCGTATTTATTTACTGCTTCCATAAATCGCTGGAGGTTTCGGTCGTGTTCTTCTTTATCGATTTCCACAATCTGTCACATCGTCGAGGTAGCGAATGTTTTCTCCAATTTTTCTTTTGAAATTACCTACGTCATCAATTACACGTTGAAAACAAGGGAGACCAAATGCAAGGCGGCAAAACTGGTAAATTCGACCACAAGCCTCGAAAGCAGTAAAAAGTCTACCCCTCTCTCTCAAGGGAATTTGATGATAGGCAATTTTGAAGTCTACAGTACTCAAAAACGAGTTTTGAGAAACTTTTGACACTATTTGTTCAAGATCAGGCAGGGGAGGGGGTAAGCATCAAATAATGAGTATCGATTAATTGTTTGGGAATAATCAATGACCATCCTCTTGTTGTGGTTCTTGTTCTTTAATTCAAACGCTTGAGATCTCCATGACGATCTACTCTCTTCAATTATTCCATCTGCGAGTAATTTCTCAATTTCACTCTTCATGAATTTATAGTCTTCGTTTGAATGTCTTCGGGATTTTGTAAAAATCGGTCTTATATTTCCGGAGAGGTACTCGAAAAGAGGGGTGGTTCGATTTTTGCAGGAACTAGATAGCAAAATCGTGAGAGGTGGTTTAGAGCTCCCAAAAGAAAATTTTATTTCTGAATGTATTTTCAGTAAATCATAACCAACAATTACGACACATTCATTTTTGCATTATCATAATGATGACCCATAGAGACGGAACCTGTTGTTTGGAACAAATCAAAACCACAGCTATCAGCAAATTGCTTTGATATGTAAGTTTCTGAACTGCCCGTGTCGATTAAAGCGTAAGTAGGTATATTATTAACTTTAACGGTTATTGTAGCCTTATCTAGAGCTGATGAGGAAGCAGTGATTAGTGCTGAGGATTTAATCTTCGGAAATTTTCTAAAAGATCTGCATTCGGTGGCCCAATGTCCAATCCTTTTGCAGTTATTACATTCCGCATTAACTGTTGACGTGATTTGTGGCGAGAATACCCACAAAAATAGCATTTTTTGATAGTACAGTTGCTAGGTTTGCTGAATCGATTATACATTATTTTTCGTCTTGGGTTGAGGTTGCATTTAGGTTTGCCTCACCCAGTGAGTAGGAGGCGGATTGAATTTTTGCTGATTCTAGAGCACGAGCTCTTTCGATGGTCTCATCAAGCGTCAATGTGCTGATTTCTAAAAGTCTTAGACGAATCTGGTGAGAGTTTATACCTCGGATAAATGCATCACGAACATATGTTTTCCGCATCTACAGCCATAAATTCACAGTTTTCAGTTTTTGCTAAGTAGTTGTAGGGCCCTGCAATACTGATCGATCGATTCTTCAGATTCCTGTTTCCTCGTAGCGAGTTTATGCCGTGCAAAAATTTCATTAGTAGGTTTCACATACACTGCATTCAAAATATTCATTGCTCATTCATAAGTATCACTTTCAGTTATTAATTGGTATACACTATGAAATATATGATTTATAAGAATTCTGAGCTTACTAACATCAGCAAGATCTTGAAAGGAAGCGGCAAAATTTTCGAAAGTTTTCAACCATTAATTCCATTCCTGAGTGAATGTGGATCAGTGTCAAATTTATCCTCTTTTTGTAACACTCATGCTACTAGTGGGTCCCGAGGACCCATGATTAAAAATAATTGATTATAACACAAGATTTTGAATTTCGAGTTATTAACATGAACTAACCCTAAACATATGGTATTAATAATAGTTAGTTATCAACAAACATTAGTTTATACATTTTGGGCACACTACAGAGCGCACTTCAAACAAATTGGTTTTTTACACACTTTGCAGCTGTGAGCTGTTTTTCTGTCTTTCTTTTTGGGGACAAAGGGCACATCTTTTTCTTTTTTTTTGTTCTTGATGTTCTTCTGGTTCTTGGGGATATGTAATTTTTTTCTTAAAAATATCTGCTGCTAATTCGCGAATTTTGAGCGGAACGAAATCTTTCGTAATTCTCATATGTCGATGTGATGGGAGCAAAGTGCTATTCCAAGTGCCTTTAGGAAGTTGTAACGTGATATTTATTCTCCACGTTTAGCGAATTGATACAACACACGACTATTTACTCCTGCTACGTTTAAAATACAAAAAAATAATGTTGAAGGCCACCTTCTCGAGCGCCAAGATACAGAACAATTGGCACATTTTTCGTCCAGTGCATCAACCCCTGATATTAATCAGGTTTATTGTTTGAAGTATCGTCAATTTTATTATCGTGGTGCATGGAAGATAATAACACGCCACTTTTCTTCTGTTTTGGCGAGAGTGAGATCTGAGGTAAAACCAAAAAGTGAAGAACCTACTTCTCTAGTCTTATTGGGCATTAACTGATTTGGAATCTCCTTTTTATTTTTTTTTCATCGTTCCTACGTACGTCAGACAATTTCCTTGTAATTCACGAGCTGCCTCAATGGAACTGTACCAGTTATCCTCAGTTATATTTCTTTTTGATTGATAATAAGGTTCTGTTAATCTCATAAGTACCTGCGAGTAGGATTGAATAGTTGAGTTTCTTTTTTTGCCCCTCTACGTTATCCTGGCTGGACGATATCTTTTCCTGGATATATTTCGGCATGTTCTACATGTGTATAGTGTGTTTTTGAATCAGCTAAAATTTTAATCTTTATCCCATATTTTACCAGCTTATTTGGGATATACATCCTAAATGAACATCTTCCCCTAAAGGGAACAAACATTTCATCCACAGTTAAGAATACTCCTGGTGTATAATTAGTTTGAGAATAGCAGTTTCGGCTTAAGAAAGCGATCCATTTGAAAAATTGTGATTGATAAATTGTAATGAAAACCTCATAAATAACTGAGGCTTTATTAATCACAAAACTAACGTTGAATGAGAATATTACAAATATGTGAAAATTACTGAAAAAGTCATTTAGACAACTTAACAAATACGTCATAGTTCTGGTGCTAGAGCTATAGTAATACTAGAATCATGATTTAAATAAATTAAAAGAACATGATATGTTTGGTGCACTATTTTTGTGTTCGAGTTAAAAAGTAAACCAGATAAAAGTAACACAGTCAAGGACAAATAGCATGGTTAATCATTTGTTTCTGTACCCTAACCTAACCAAACAAACATGTGATAGGGAATGGTTGTTTAAAACAAATTAAATAAACATTGTGATAGTCGAACATCGATATATTTATACTGAATGTTGCCCTAATGTGGGTTACTAGTTCTCAGTAACCATATGATATCGCGTTGTTTACGTCTTTCGAACTAGTTTTTTATCTTGTTAATAAATTTGAGATAGAAAATAGTTCTTTGCAATAATAAAATAATATATAGTACTACCTGAAAAAAAGTCATTACCGGGTCAAATGAACATTAAACTAGCAAAAAGTTTATTTTGGAAATAAAGTTTCCTTGCATTAGAAATAACATCTAAAACTTGAAAATTGGGGTCGGCAAATATTGCAAAAGTTATAAAATATTAAGTAGAAAAAATATATATGGTTCGTTTTTTTGCAAATATCTCAAAAACTATTTGAGTTAACCGAAATTTGAAGATACGATCCATGGAGGCTATATAAGGAGATCGAACTCCATGTATTCCAATTTCTGGTGATTATAGAGGGCGCCACATATGCTAAGGTACCAAAAAATCTGACGACAGCCAATCATAAAACTCGATTTCATGATGTTTTATTGGTTGCTAGCTTTTTTGACAGTTCGCTGTTCACGTGTGAGGTAAGTGAGGTTAGGTCACAGAAATGGAAAATATTGTGAATGAGAAATGCGTTTTTTGTCCTCGTTTTCAAAAATATCGAAAATTGTAATCGTTTAGTGGTAAAATAATTAGTTCCACTCTGTGCTGCTGAATGTATTTATGTTTTTACGCGATAAAAAATATGAATATCATGTCTTCTCTTCAGTATGGAATTTTAGAACACACTTAAAGGTCCAGCACAGTTAGAATGAGTGTACCTGAGTCTTTAAAAGAGAAATTTGAAGAATAAAGAAGACACTCTACGTGCAAGTAAGTATATTCTAGAACCAAGTTCACAAGTTGGATTGCCCAATTATAAAAAATAAATTGAAGATGAATAAAGAGATATGTTTACAATACTTATGTATAAAGTTTTTCAGAATCTGGCTTCCTAAATAGTAAAAAATATTAGTTAGGTACACAAAAATATGAAAAAACGGCGAAAAAAAAAAAGGAAAAATCACTTGAAATGCTTGGAGGAAATGTGCCACTTCAAATGTACTATATTAAATGGCCTTCGAATAATTGAGAATTGCAACTAGAAGAAATACAGTTTGAAAACATAGAAGGTATGTATAGATAAATAGCCAGTAGTCATAAGCTCTAATAACACACAAATTTGGTCCTATTAATAAGAAGTAATAAAACAATTACATAATTAATAATATCTAATATTTTAGGTTATTTTCCATGAAATGAACGAAAAGATGATTGCTTCCAAACTGGTCAAGCCTTTACAAGAAGAAATTATGAAAATATTGAATATACAGAGAGTTTCACGAGAAGTAATTTAATACACACTATGTAACTTCTTTTACCTAAATATAAAGTGTACAATCCTTCGATCATTAAACATTGTTCAAATATACAATCAGTATTTTGTCTCTAACTTGATACCTACCTATCCTATGGCCTGTTATTACTTATCCAGCTTAGGTACTATGACTAATAAGTGAACTGTTGAAGTTAAAATAAGGTAATTAGAATGCTTCATATTTACTGCTCAATTTACCAATAGGCTTTATAGGATTACGAGTAAATTTTGGCTACTCTTGCAAAAAATTTTAACTGAAGGATATCAGAAAATACATCTATATCTTGATACCAGATGCTCAACTCTAGTCTATGATGAAAACATAGTGCTGCTATTTTTCTAGGCATTACTGAAGCGTTTGATGGTGTTTGGAACTGTGGTATGTTCTACAAACTCTATGAAATGATGTGTTCTAAATACTTGCTATTAATCTTGAAAACTACCTTAGTGATAGAACACCACAAGTAAAAGTGAATTACAGTTTTATTCCAAACATTTAAGGACTTCTCCAGTGTTCCTCACTGCCCTATTTGCTCTACAATCTATCTATCTTGTTACAACTATGATTTAGCAACAGAACATTTAAATTTGCATACATATTGCAGTATAAAGATGACATCGCTTTGATCAGTCATAATAATCTCAAAATAACAGTAAATAAGCTACAAAAACTTATAACAGAATACTGAAATGGTTTAACATGTGTAGGATGAAGCCCAAAGTCTTAAAACTCAATGCATAATCTTCAATCTGTTCAATAACAATGAAAAATACAATATATTTTCAATCAATAGGTACAACTTACTAATGACATGGTACTTAGGTACAATGCGCGACGCCGTGGTGAAAAAACAAACTGCTTAGATAGACGATTTTGAGGACACTTTTTGTCAATTTTCCCGTATGAGTTCGATCTCCTTGTATAGCCTCCATGATACGATCCTTAAAAAGCAGAATATTTCCTAAAAAAAGTCCCAACTCCTGGAACTGTACCGGCAATATTTATAATTTTAATGAAGTGTTGAAAATTGGTCTAAAAACAGATGATATGACTGACACGAGTACAGCACGATGGAACCCATACACAAACTAGCTCTGCATATCATGGCAGAAGCGAGAATGGCTACATATAGGCTAGAAAGGAATGGATTGGTACGAAGGAACCACCACCTACAGTAATTCCAGAATAACCAATGCATTCACAAACTCATTTATGGACATGAGAAGTGATATCATGCTGATCGAAATTAATGACAATCAACCATACAACAACCAGCTAAACATGAATGGGATGGAAACATACAGTTAGGATGGAACGTTGGTGTGGTACAATCTAAAACTGACAGAGCAACAGGAGTTGGAGTCCATAATCCCATACCCAGGTGCAACATTTTCGCATCTTTGGAGAAGTTCGCATTTGTACTCCAGTCGAAAATCACGCTATCGACACGTGTCTGCAACTGAACATCGAAAGGGGTATAAAGCCCAAAAGATTCTCCTCCTACAGTCAGGCAGCAATGAAGTACTTAGCATGCTCCAGGCTGGTATGGGACAGCCTACAGAAACTCCCATCCCTGGTAAACCACAATAGAGTAACACTTAAGTGAGTCCCGGGAACAAGGGTAATGTGGGCAATAAAACGGCAGAGCAAAAAAAGGGTCTGAAACGTTATTTATTTGTCCTAACCAAACCTAACCAGTATTTGTTATGTCAATAATTGCAGCACGTGAGTGTATATCGTGGTGGATTCAAACTACTACAATTACTACACTAGTAAGACCGAATGAAAAAGAGGAAGAACAGAACCAACACCAAAGAATTCAAGACCAAATGTGCATGACTGATCTAAAAATTGTAACTTCCGTTGTCGGCAGGATATATGTATATATATATATCTTAGTTAAATAGAATTTATTAATTATAAATTAATTGTTGATCGTTCATACCTGTAAAAAAATCAAGACTGAATACGCAGACGAAAAACAAAAGCGAAACGTAGTAAGCAAAACCGAGACCTATACCAAAACTGTATTGTTATTGATCTTGCAGTGCTCATCACTTATAACAAGTATCTCATTCACGAGACGTCTTATAGTAGCTAGGACTTTCCAGTTAAATCAACCTACTTGCCTGAAAACAAATCCTTATTAATCACCCCAATGGAAACACATATTGCGAGAAAAATCTTGATAATGGCAGGTTCTGGCCAAGCTTCCTACCGGTCCAGAACAATGGCCAGGAACCCAAGGATTTTCGACTGAGAGAAATTTGTACTAGTTTGGAAGCTACTCGGTGGAAGCCTGAGCGCTTTTAAAATTGTTTGTCTAACCAAGAATATTTTAATTGTTTTATGTACTTTTGCAAGCTGTCAAGTGTTCGAAGAATTTACAAAGGGGTGATGTCACTCCATTAGTATTCTAGCATTTTGGCGCAAAATTTGAATTGTGTTTTAAAAAGGTAAACTTCTTCTTCATTTATTTCGGATAACGCTTATACGGCGTGAAAACAGCGTGAAGCAGTTTTTCAAAATTAATCATCATGTCCATTACTGAATCATAAATTTAAACCAAACGATCATAAAACTAAATGAACACGGCTCAAAATCAATTTGAAGCAGCTTTTGAATGGGGTGACATTTAAAAAATAACGAATAGGTCATCGCAAGTCATATTTGATAATTAGATAGTTTATAGATAAGTAAAAAGATATATTTTAGCTAGAATAGTCAAGGAATTTGGGCAACAAATTGATGATTCTAAGTCTTATCTCTTCATAAACTGTTTATACAACTTAACATTTTTGAGCGTGAATTGTTGAACCCACGAAGTAAAGCGTGTAAATTTAACTACGTCATTCAATGTTAAGTGAAACCTTGTAATAGCATATCCAGTAAAAACTTAAGCTCTTTTTCACTTCAAAAGTTCTCTTTTAAGAGGCTGTTCCTAATTAACAAACTTTTGCTCCTGAAAGCAGCAGAGATAAAATTAATAAAATGAAATTCGACATTTAATAAGTGCCTCACAGTGGGTGGAAATTCACGGAAAACGCTTTTCTTCAGAAAAAAATACATCAAAAGCTTATTGTCCATGACAGATCTCTCTTTGAAGTTTTTGGACCGTTCTTTTACCGGTTAATTATTAACGAGAAAGCAACTTTTTCAGATTTGAAAATCAGAGGCGTATCATAAAGATATAAAGTATAATTATTGAATATTAAAATCGATCTAATTTCTCTTCGTAATAATATATATCCTTTCTTGTAATTAATATATACTGGCGAACAAAAAGTTGAGGTCACTTACAGAGTAGAAAGGAATTTTAGGAGCAATTCTAATAAGGACACGACTGCGATAGACGGCGCTGAATCCTTTGTTTTCCGATGATTCTTATCTGTCACTTGGCTTATTTGACGCAAAGGACCATCATCATCACGGCTTTTATGAAGTAGCGTGCATTCGCGTAAATTTACATTCGGGGTCTATTTTTTATTTTTCAGATGATTTCTATCTGTACAAACTATCGGTCGCAAAGTTTAGTGTTCATTTAACAGGCATATCAGGTCCAATTCTAGCGTCAAGAATCAGGACCCGAATGTAAAAGAGGACTTGCTTTCAACAAAGCTGAATAGTAATCGCAGCTTCTAGATTCCTACATAACGGAATAAAACAAGATAAGAATACTCAAGAAGACAGTTAATTAATTAAATGTTAGTGTCAAAAAGTGTTTTAAAATGCGGATTTACCCAGTTGTGTAGTGCTTATTGAAATCAGAGTTTAGCTAGAGACTAGAATAACTACTAATGAGTAAGACCTTAAGCACTCTTGGGCATAAATATCAATTGCTAATTAATAGTTTCGCTTGGAATATTGTTGGAGTGTTTTCCAGGGCTGTTGATATCCTAGTATTAGCACCTGTAACCCCTGTTCCTTCTCCTTCATTTGTTTTTTCCCGATCAGTATAGTAAGAGAAGGCCCTCCCGTAATTAGAGAGATCTCGTTTTGTGTTAACTCACGCTCGTTGATAAACAACGTTTAACATGAGTTCGAAATCCTGCTTCGCAAACGTAAAGTCCGTGAACATCTTCATGGATTAGGTTGCCCCAGTTAGTTAGTATCAGCCTGTAGGCATTTTCCAGAGCGATCCTCCGTACATGTAGATGTAGTGGAGGAAGGTCTAGCCTTACATCTAAGGCTGTTCTGGTGCACGATATTATTTCGACCATGATTCCCATGCAGGCGAGTCGTTGCACTTTTTTCTCTTCGCTCGCTGTTCCACCAAACCAACGCACAATGCAGTGAATCATCTTCGTTTTTAGACCCCACATTTTCCCAAAAAGCTCGCTGCATGTCCAGAGAGTCCTTGTTGCTTTTGAGACAATATGTGCAAGAAGTGTATTCCACGTACATCTCCTCCAGGAAGACTTCTGGGTAATTAACTCCTTCCTTCGAACACCAAGTGGTTATAAGGTTTAAGGTACTTTGCATGCGATCGGCAATAATAACATAGTGTTTGTGTCTAACCTCTATAACTAAATCAAACAAACTGGTTCTCGAATTCAAAGGTCTTGTCAGATTTTTATTGGGCGGTAAAACATCACATGGTTGACATTTACATGACACACATCGATAAATAAGCGCCGAACAATTGGATCTCTGTAAATACATTGTTTCAAGTTAAGAAGGAAAGAAGGAAAAAATAAAGTGCAAGAAAACCACTGAGAGACTACAAAACATAACATAGGAGTTTTCATAACACTGGCTTCCTGTGGCTGCGGTAAAGTCAAATCTCATATGTATAGAAAAATGAATGTTTGTTCGTATTTTATGTGCTGATGTACCGTTCATCTGATTGCACTTAAGTGAAGGTTATAGGATATTTTTCATCCCATCCGCGTACCACAGTTCAGGGGTACAAAAAAAATTCATTTCCATTTCTTCTTCGTAAAGCCCACATTTTTCTGAATCCAAAAATATACCACATGATACCCTTCAGTTTATGCCTTGAGTTATTGAACATTTAAAATGGGCATACTACATACTTGCCTTTTGGAAATTGTATTTTTCTGTCATTGACATAGAAAGGAAAGAATGGCATTCAATACAGATGGCTCAAAAGCAATAGAAAGAACTGGGATAGGAGTGTACGGGGAAGGAACCAATTACTCTGAAAGCTTGCGAAAAACCCCAATTATCTTTCAACCAGAAATTCACGCCATAGGAAAGTGTGCCCAGTTCAATATTGATAAAGGATATAGAAGGCAAAGGATTATCATCATGTTGGATAGTCAAGCAGCCAATAAAGCACTGAGTTCTTGTGTAATCAGTTCATGGAATGGGAATGCCTAGGCAAACTAAATAAACTAGGCGAGAACAATATAGTCACCTTACTGTGGATTCCAGGACACACTGAAATAGAAGGAAATGAAATAGCAGATGAACTAGCAAAGGGGGGGGGACTGAAACACCCTTTTGAGGGCCGGAACCCTTTTGCGATATCAGCTCCAATGTAATATTGGAAGAAATAGGCAAAGCCGAAAGAAGAGAAGATCTGGCCATTGGAAAAATCTAGGGCTTAAACAATCAAATATACTTCTGGATGACTACAACCAGTTAAAAACAAACGAATGCCTAAGTCAGGGCAAAACTGCACTAAGAGTGCAGGTATCCTGACGGGACACTGTCGCCTGAATGGGCATCTTAAGAAGCTCAAAATAGTGGAGCAAGTGAATGTAGATTCTGTGGAATGGGAGAAGAAACATACTTTCGGATTGCACAGCAATTCAGAATCCTAGGGCAGAACATCTAGGAGACAACTGGATGGAAGAGGGACACCTACCTAAACTAAAGCATGCAGATATCCTACTGTTATATACTCAGGTCCTTAGAAAAGTCTCAGAGACTATTAGTTCCTTCAGCTCTATTTCTTGGAGGAACGTTAGGATATTCGTAGGCTTCATTTAGGCAAGTCTTCCTCGTCTCTCCAGTAGTCTCCTAGGAGCTGTGCATGCATTCCGCATGTATGTAAATGGATGTTTCTTCTTCCTTTCCATAGAATCTACATTCCACTTGCTCCACTATTTTGAGCTTTTTAAGGTGCCCATTTAGACGGTAGGGTCCTGTAAAAAATGTTGTAGATGTTTATTTTTTCTTTCTGGCCATGAATAATCACTTATAATTTAATATTAAATTTTTGTTTTGTTTGTTTGTTAAGTTTGATAAGAAGTACTAATGAAGTTGCTAGGATACAGTGATAATAAAAACGCCTCTGAATATCTAACAAAGTATTGCTGGTATGAAAAACTTATCATTATCATTGCTTTGAACAGAGTGTTTGTGTCGAGAAAATAAAAATATTATTTTTCGCTAATGTTAAAAATCTAATTTTATTCATTTCAAATTCTCAATATCCGTAAGACCAAAGTGCATATTTAATCATATTGCTTACGCTTGATGAAGTAAGACGTAATTCTGAAAGTAAAAGAGAATTTTTCCTTTCAATGTTATTTTTTTAAATTTTCTTAGAAAACGAACCGATGGTATCAGTGAATGAGTAAATATTTTTTGTATAGGTATATCTTTTTATTTTATTTTGTGAATTAGAAAATATTAAAGAATATTTCGTAATCTTATCGTTGTTTTTCCATACAAAAACTAACCATACGAAAGTACCTATTCGCTAATTGGCTAAATCCTTAACCTGCACTGTTCCTGCTAGAATTTTTAAATAGTAGGTATATGTATGTACCTATTGTATATCTGAAACCATTGGAAGGTGCGGATGAAAATTGAGGTTATCCACAATAACATTATAATTGGAGTTTCATCCACACTAATGAAGGATATAAAGTACCACTACATCCATTAGTAGGAATAGTAAAATTAATTTACTCCACTTGTGAAATAATGCATTTCAGGGTGTGAAATAGCCAATGCCGAAAAGAAGAAAAGGCCTGACCATCGGAAAGATCTAATGGGGCTAAAACTCCTGGGAAACTACAACCAGTTGTGAACAAATGAATGCCTAAACCAGAGCAAAACTTCACTAAGAGTTTTGACAGGTGTTGCCTGAATGGGCACCTCAAGAAGCTCAAACTAGTGGAGCAACAATAATTAAGATTTTGTGTAGTTGAAGAAGAAACGCATACTTCCGGAATGCTTAGTTCTACAGAATCCTAAAGGTACAACACCTGGGAGACTGCTGGATAGACATTCACCTAAACTGAAACCTGAGGATACTAAAATAGCTTTTACTACATTATATAAATAAAATATTTGTAATTCGTCAAAAATGTAGAAATATATATAAATAGAATTAAACAAATCCACATGTATACCTTACAATATAAAAATAGAAAACATGAAATAAAATAGATTATACAAGACTTTATAACATATTTTAGAATTCGATTTGCATATAAAAACAATGCTGAATAATTGCACGATGCAAGTGAAACTTTTTTTCGGAATTGTAGGCAATTAACTGAAAATTTTCGGATAATTATTCTATTTAGGGTATTAAAATCGCGTTTTTAATCTTAACTTAATAATTGGAAAATGGGAATGATAATGGGAAATCAATAGTAGACAAGAGAGAGGAATCTGCTCCACTTACTGAATACTTGAGAGAAGTATTTAATCTTGAAATGAAAAATGATAGAAATATACCAACCACGAGATATGGTACTACGATCGATGCGGTTTTTTCTGACACATTGAAAAAATAAGATGTAGGTCATTGTTCACTTATTTTAGTTACCATAAAATATTAGTTACATTTATAGACTATGAGACTCAAAGCGAAGATGAAGTTATTGATAGAATAATTGAAGTTCAAAAAAGTTCAATGATTTAAATAAATACTGTTCTCAGTTTTTAAAATGCGTCTATCATCTGAATGATTATATTTATTATGTATTCCGTATTCTAATTCGCAGATTGAAATTAAAATTTGTAGTTGGATATCTTCTCCGCTATTGTTTTCCCATTATCATTCCCATTTTTCAATTATTAAGGTAACATTAAAAACGAGATTTTAATACCCTAAATAGAAAAAATAATTTTCTGAAAATTTTCAGTTAGTCTTTATTTTTTTTATTCATTTCCGCATCAACCACATTGGTTATTAGCGGTGGAACAGCGAATGATTACTTTGTACATAGTATTAGTTGAACAAGAGATAAGGTACAATAATTATATCTTGATATAGAAGTTTAGAATCTTTTAAAAACTCTACTAAATTTTGGACACTGCTCCTTGAACACTGCATTTAAATTGTTCGGTAAGCGATGCAGTAACCTTGCGACACTATATATAGCGGACACTCAATCAAAATATGTATTATTGTGATGAGGAGTTCACATACTTCACAATACGGTTGATACTCCTTTGACAGTAGATATTGATGGCTGAGTTTGCTATATCCTGGTCGTAATCTGGACAGTACAACTTCCGTGAACCGATTGGGGGCATGAGCAAAGATTTGATCTCTCGAGGCTGAGATTGCTTTAGGCTATCACTCCAATGTTTCAAAAAATTTTGTTTGATTGATTGATTTTCAAGTCTATTGGTAATGGATTAAAAAGTGGAGTTAATCTATTATCATTTGCTGCCTCTCTAGCCAATTTATCGGCTTCTTTGTTACCTACCAATCCTACATGTGAAGGAACCCATAGGAATACAATATTCAGGCATATTTACTATTCTTCCAATAGTAAATAAAAATGATTCTCGAACTTGTGAATACCTACCTACCTATTTTTTCCAAACCTCATGAGTATCTACAAGTTCATAAGTTAATTACTCATCACTGTAATGCATTACCTTATTTTAAATAACTGCATACAAAGACAATTATTTCAGTAGAGTTAATTAAATTAAAATTATATTATTAATGCACACAAATATGATTGTCAGTGCCCTAATTATATTTCATCAGATAATGAGTGATATGTCCCCCCATTATCACGTTCTCTTCCAAAACTGTTTACCAGTTGTTGGTACTCACTTGATAATTGTCTAGACATTTGAATACTACACACAGCACACAGAATTACGTTACTATTTAATGATTAAATAGAAGTTTATAATTTACCGACAAGAGAAAATAATCAAAAAATATATCATAAATTGTGGTATCTGTTAATACATTATATGTTTTTAAGATACATTTTTAGTTTTAACCCTTACTATGTCAAATTACAAACATATAACTTCTTCTTTTTCGATTGAACACTTGTTTGACATTGGGGCAAATGACGTCATGTAGCCTGGAATTATGTTGGCAGCATTTGTCAGAATTGCATCAAAGCGAACAAGGCTGTGCTGACCAAATGCTGTTACGAGACCAAAAAATGGTAGGATACTTGACGTCACTGAGGAAAGGTGCGTGAATCAATAAATAAATTAAAGCAATTAAAAAAATTACTGTAAAGGCCCATTATGCAAATAATTGGAACGTTGATTGATTTATTGATTAGTTCGGCACCACCAGTCAGAGACTTAGAGACCTCGGCACCTCAGCCTTTAGGTTTTTTTGTGCTCTTGGTTATACCGTTCATGCGAAGAGACCAGTAGTCCTTATCGGGCTCATCAGTATTTTCAGTCCTTCTTTGAGAAACCCTCCCTTGGATACTCTAGTCCTAGGAGTCTATATCTCCAATGACACAGTGTTTCACATTCGAAGATAATGTGAGAGAGTGTTTCCTCCTCTTCCATGCACATCCAACGGATAGGTTCCTCCCTATATATGCCAATTGTATGCATCTGCTTCCTTAGGGTATAGTGACCGGTGAGTAATCCCGTCACTTTCCTTATCTGGCCCCTGCCGAGGTTTAGTATTTCGTTAGTTAGCGACTCCGAGGTTTTTTTGACCAAGAGTTTGCTGTGTTCCTGTTTTAGCACGTGTCTCCAGAATGTCTGATGTTTGGTTTGAATCCACCGAGATGTACAACCACGTGCAGCAGATTTTTATATTCCAAATACTGGTTCAGGACCAGTGAATGCAGTTACAGACCCTAGCTTTGCTAGGGTGTCTGCCTTTTCATTGCCTACAATACCCCCAGGACCCACTTAAGAGTTACTCTATTGTGGTTTGCCAGGGTTAAAAGTTTTTGAAGGCAGTCCCAGACCAGTCTAGATCTGATCTGGGGACATGCTAAAGATTTCAGTGCTGCCTGACTATCTGAGAGTATGAGGATCTTTTGGCCTCCATACCCCCTTTCGATGTTCATTTGCAAACACGTGTCGATCGCGTAGATTTCTGCCTGGAATACAGATGCAAACTTCCCCAACGATACTTGGACATTGCACCTGGGTCTGGCACCATGGACTCCAGCTCCTGTTCCTATGTCAGTTTTAGATCCGTCTTTGTACCACACCAACGTTCCTTCCTGACTGCATGCTTCCAACCCATCCCAGTTTAGCTGGATATAGTAAGGTTAGTTGTCGTTAATTGAGGCCAACATGTTATCACTTCTCATTTCAAGAAGCGAGTTTGTGATAACATCTGTGATTCTGGAGTTCGTTCCTTCGTGCCAATTCCCATTGCATTCAGCCAATCTCGCTTCCGCCTTAACATGCAGAGCAAGAGGCGGAAGATTGAGAATGGCTTCCAATGCCGCAGTCGGGCTGCTTCTCATCGCACCCGTTATGCACTGACAGGTAAGCCTCTGAAGTTTTGATAGCTCCAGTTCGGCTTACCTCTGATCTGTTTTTGGCCACCAAGCTAGGGCTCCATAGGTAATCATGGGTCTCACCACAGTTGCGTACAGCCAGTGAACGATTCGTGGATTTAGTCCCCATGTGCTTCCTATCGCTTAAAGAAAGAAGAAAAATTATTGTAAGCAATCCCAACCGCACAAGTTAGCTCCCCCATCATATTCCAGCTAGAGATAGAACCATGAATTGGAACATACAGGTTCAAGGTTTCTACCACACCACTGTATATTATTTAATCATAATAATATTTTGTAATTACGTATTTAAACATAAATAAAATATTGACAAAAAATAATAGTTCAATATTATTAAACGCTTTACAAAATTAGAAAAATTAATTTCCAAAGAGCAGACCGTCCACTAAGAAGCAACAACTACTTCTCGGGCTATATGCCCCGACAGACGTTGAATTACACTTCTAAAGTAAACGGGGTTGGTATATATGTTAAGATAGAACCAACCATTCTGGAAATACATTTTTCTAATTTTGTAAAGCGTTTAATAGTATTGAACTATTATTTTTTGACGTCTATAGATCACGCTTTACTAATATGACAATTATTTACAGGTAACTGTAATTAAGTAAATAAAATATTGTTTAAATTATATTTCAAAGATTAAATTCTAAGCAGAGTATGGAACTGTTCCTGTTCGGTCATATTTTTCACACCTTGCACAAGTTATTCTAAACGGGGGTTTAGTTGGTCACTTCACTATAAGTATGAACATACTTTAATTTCTCAATTATTTAAAAATAGTGCACAAGCCAAATCGAATAAAACAAATTACCTGCAAAGTATAAGTTCAGAAGAAGAAGTTATTAATTTGTCTCGTAAAATAATTCATATTAAAAAACAAAAAAATTAGGAATGAATAAAATGTTAGTCAGCAATCACTTTTCTTGTAGTATTTTTAAGAGTGTATGGAATATTTTTTGTTTGAATTAGTTTAATATTTTGCAACTAACTGAATTGTGCGACATGACATGCTGTTGGGTGGCAGAACCGTAATTATTGACTCATAAAAAGGATCAATCTTCTTTTATGTTTAAAGCTACAAAAGCTAACATATTATGTATACCTGTTATAAGTGTATCAGGGAATGAGAAAGGGACTTTAAGTTACATCACAGTCCCATTCAATGGATCCGTCTGTACAAAAAACTTATCCGTAAGGTTGCATATATAATTTTTTATACCATCGTCCTTAAAGTAGGCATGATGCTAAAATGCGTAGGCCTATTGATATATATATATATATATATATATATATATATATATATATATATATATATACTCTGTTTCCTATGAGAGAAAGTAATAAATCATTATTGGAGTGTAAAACCCAGTGTTCTTTCTGTATTCCATGGGCGTAGGAGGTTATAATTTAACCATTTTTGTAGCTCTTCAAATAAGGAAAATATCTATAGGTCCAAATATAATAAATATATCATATATCAAGACGGCGAATTGCGAAAAGCGTTAAACCTGTAATTGGAATGGAAGAAAGAGTGTGGGAAACTGATAACATGCTAAAAACACCGTAGAGCCACTTATCATTTCTCTGTCATGATGACTAAAATTTATCTATTTTCATATTTTTCTTACTTTTATATATAAGTTTTTATCTACTTAATATTAGAATAAATATGTCTCCAATTGTAAATCACGACCTGCCTTATACTGTCGTAATTCCGAATAGAGATGACTGGGTCCTCTGTATGGAGGAACTACTAAGAGCAGCTAGCTGTTAGTGTAGAAATTGGAAGACACAACAAAGTATATTTGGTCTGGATCCCTTGCCATGCTGATAAGGCAGATTCCCTCGCAAGGCAGGGTACCACAGGAGGTTTCATTTAACCAGAACCTGCCATTGGTATCTCATTAAGTTCTGCCTAACAAACATTGGATACTTAGACTGTAAGAAGAGTTTTAGACTTCTGGCAAATTACCTACTAGGTTTGTTTTCATTCGATGGCATTTATACATCCTCCGAAGTATGTCTCCAAATAAGTTTCAGACTATAGCAGGCATGACATACGTTGTCTAATAGAATTTTCAACAGATCAGTTTCGTCTGCCTGCTCGAATCAGGTCTCGATTTCAGGTCTCCAACTCTCCCTCAGACCTGAAATATCATTCACCAAATAAACTAATCGGCTTTGTTAAGAAGCTGAATTGGTTTGGAGAAATATGAATAGGTGTGAGCCACGATAGGCTCTTGCGAGACGCAGTGGAGGGCCTAATAGACAAACCTAACCTTACCTAACTAACCTGTAGTAATGCCGCACTCATATTGCCTTTGTATTGTATGCAAAGTGAGGTGACCCTAATTTAGGATCGATTCAGGTTGTGTACATCTTAAATAACTTAAATTCAGTATTTTTAAAACTATCATTGTAAGTTTACAATGCAACTTTTAAATTTTCCACTCTGTTTTATGGATCCTATTGTTGCGAGGTCATCAACTCAAAGCCGGCCCTATCTCTCGACTATAAATTTTGGCGAATGCGCTCCTTTCGAGAACATTCTGGAAGACGCTTTGTTTACGCTTAGGACGAGCTCGGAAAATACAAGAACTTTCCAGAATTGATCAAGATACGCGGGTTTTTGAGTGAGTTGACAATTAGTGAAACGAAGACAAAGAGTTGGTTCACAGACAGTTTACAGAAGTTAAAAATTTAAAAGATAAATAGTGTAATATTCAAGTGGTAAAAATAAATTGCGTGTAAATAAATTAGTAGATAAGTAGAATGTGTAAATAAATTAAGTATAATAAATAAATCAATAGATAGCCATAGTGTGTACAATTTTATCTCACAAGTAAAAACTATTTAAATAAATAACAAAAACATTACGCTATCATTACAAATTTACATTTTAACACTCTTCCACTTTATTATTATACCACAGAATACACCGCTCTATTTTTTGAAAAAACTACTTTTAAAGCTGATTGCATAAACAACTGTTTTTGATGTAAATCATCTATTGGCGATCCTTTGCAGTAAAATCAGCTCGTTTGCCGTCACGACCATCTGATGCCATCAGATTTTTAACGACATCTGAAAAATTATTCCCGAAGGAAGTTTACGACATTTTTAAAGGAAAACATAAAAGATCACTGAGGAGTGAGGAATCGGGACCTAAAAACTAACCCCACCCAAAAAGTGGTTTAGTACACGAAATTGGACATTTTGAGGTGCTTTGGAATTTCAATCCAAAAAAAAACCACCCCTACAAATTTCAACCCAATCCGTTTTTGGACGTTTCTGGACATTTGGAGAACCCAGAAAATTCTTGGAAAATTGTCCTACCCCAAGGACAAAAATAATAATCCGACAGCGACTTAAAAAAATTTCGAAGTAAGGAAGTTTGGACTTTGGAAAAATTGGAGTAGATTCCATATTTTTTTAAATGACGAACTCAAGCTCGAAATGAACACGAATCGAAATGTTTCAATAACTAACAGTGGAACTGTTATTGAAGGAGTTTTTTAACGTTTTTTAAATACTTTGAAATCACAAGTATACGTCTCATATTTCAGTTATCGTAAGTCCATTGTCTCCGCTCTCCCCCCAAATTGAACAAAAATAAAAAATGTAAGTATTTAATATAAAAGTGTATTACTCCTAGTTTTAATTAAAAAAAAAAAATTTAATTAATTGATTGCGGCAAAAATCTTGGCAATAATAATAAGAATTATAATAATAATAATTATTTTTTTTTCACCTCAGCCTATTCGTTTCACTTATCCTGGAAAAGACCCTACTCCTGGTAAAATGCTCGACCAAATATCTCCTGTGCCCATTGCCAAGGCAGTCGAAACTGTACGGAAACGGAGCAGACAACTTATTGCTTCTGTTTTAACAGACAATGACAACATCTCAGAAAAGTGACAAAAGTTGGCGGTGAAAGAAAAAAAGGCTAGAAAACCAAAACGCAGTGAAGCAAAAGCAAAAGCCACAACAAAAACTGACAATCTGCAAAGAAGAAGTGCTTTCCAGAATCATCTAATGATGAAGAGGAAAACTTGAGTGTTGTCTACGATGATTCGTCAAGTTTTGAAAATGAATCGGATGTTTGTGTAGGATGTGGTGAGTACTGAGAACCACAACCAAACGAAGAAAAAGGATGATTGGATCCAATGCACAACATGCAGCCGATGGATGCACGAAGTTTGTGGACGCCTGTGAATATTGCGGGAAAAAGGCAATGAAGTAGGCAGCTTTCGTTTTTGTACCTACAAGAATAATTTTATTTTTCTCAGAATTCATCTTTTGTTACTTTTTCAAATAAATAATTTTCGTTGAAAGTATGAATATAGTTTAATGAAATACCTACTGAAAACGTTTTAAACATTATTTTCCGCTATTATTGCACGAACTAATGAATGCGTCATCTCACCTAGCACACTCACTCACCTAAGTGTGTGGGGGAGATGACGCAACATCGAGAAAAAAAACATTTATTTTTCTTGAGACGTTTACCAGTCGAACGCTTTTTGAAGTATACGATCGTAAGCTAATATATACATCACCCCTTCGTGACATATTTTTATTTCTGTTAATTTCTGCACTGTACTGGTTTAACACCAAATTCAAAAAAAAGTGCGCCATCTCTCCTAGGTTTACCCTAATTGATTCTTTCATCTTTTGCTTAGTAATTAGGAAATTATTGAATTATTTTAAACATTTAGGGGGGCAAATGCCCCCCCTGTCCCTCTTTGCGTAGGTACGCCCATGCACAGTGGATTTTATCTTTGATAAAAATTATTGTGAATAAAATAATTTTCTTTTGCAATAACATTCTAATAGTATTATAGTCTACTAGGAATGGGATCTGGTGAAGTGCATATTCCAGGGACGTTTTTTTTTGAAGGATCGCAATTTTTTGCTTATTCCAGAATTGATCATAAATCCCGTTTGTTGTTATTCTTTTGAAGATATGATTCTTTTTGTTTTAAAGTATTGTGGTAATCAGTTTTCTATTGTTTAATAACAATTATTACAATGATAAATCATAAGAAAACCTGGATAAAAACTTATGATACTATCCTGATAACGAAGATAATCGACTATTGGGAATATCTCTTCAACATTGGTAATCAAAGATTAAAATGATTTATTTTCCATATTTCCAATTTCTTTTTTTATAAATTCTGTAGGGTAATTATTATTTTTCAAAACTGGACTAGTAAAACTTCTTACGGTGTTCCTAGATTCATCATCATTAGAACAAATGTTTTTGACTTCATCGTATACCTACAGCTTTTTAACAATTTCTCTTTCACGCTTATAGAGTAATTAGACTCAAAATTTAAAAACAAACGAACTAACCAATACCTAGCCAGGTATACTACAACCCAAGTAACAATAAACGCTGATTTATTGAGCCTGTTCAGACAATAAGTTGGTTAAGGGTGTTAAACGCTGATTAAGCTACTGACCTGAATAATGAGCTGAATAAGCGTCGAATCACTCAATGTAGATGCCATTATTCAGCAACATCGATAGAGCTGAAGTAGTTACTGAATAAGTGCCTCTTCAACCAACTTAGTAGATATTGTTCAGCAATATGCTTATGTAGCTGAACATAGGTTGAATAAGCATTTCTTCAGCTTACTTAATCTAGGGTTGTTCAGCTATTTATTACTAGCTGAATACAGGCTGAAGAAGCGCTTTTTCTGCCCATCAAATATTTCATTGTTCAGCTATTTTAAAATGGCTGAACATGAGCTGGTAAAGCGCTTTTACAGAAATCTGAACATCTGTAGTTCAGCTATTTATAGTCACCTTATAGTATGCACTGAATAAACCCTTCTCCAGTATAGTTAAAAGCCAGCTATTATTAACAGACTGAAGAAGTACTTGTTCAGCCCATTTTGATGATAATGGATGTGAACAAAAAATTAGATACTTTTAAATATATCTTCTTCGGCCATTTGATATTCACTGAAGTGTGAGTTTATGGATGCAGCCGTATCATTCAGCGATTTTAAGGTTATGCATTTTATTATATGTCACTTGAAACTAAACGTTATACAGTAGAGAAATGAATAGGTCAATAAGAAAATATAAAAAAAGTGGAACTTACAGCTATAAAAGAAAATGGAAAAATGAAAATCCAAGGCTTTTCTATTAAAAAAAAAGAAGATTTTTTCAAAACTCCTATTTGCTCATCTTATTTACACATATAATGTGCAGACGTATTTAACTTACAAATGTTAACATTTTACAATCCAGATGATATATTTTGTAAATTAGTAGCCATCCATTATCCATTGACAACCACCAAAATACGGGTATGTGTACAAAAAAAACAAATATATTTATTATAATATAATTAAGAACTCTAAAAAACATAAAAGTATTCAATGCATAAACAAATAAACATTAAAAAAACATTTTTAACCCACAACTGGGGTACAGTCGTTATTAATTTCTGACCTGCCTTTATTGTTTCTACTAAGCAGAATCCTGAAATTATAAGAGTTAAAATTAGAAAAATGCTTTTGAATAAATAAATTTTATTAATTAAAATACTAAATAATATACTTTCTTACCCACATTGTTTGACTGCATTTTTATACACACACCATAAACAAACCCAAACTGATAAATTTTGTAGAGGTTAAGTTTTACCCTCCTTGATTTGTACATATTCAGCCACTATGCAACCATATAGCTTATTATTTATAAATACCATTATTCGCAAACATCAAGTATGTGTTATGTAAACATAAATTTAAATGTACAGGGTGATTCACGCAAGTATGCCATAGTCGGTGTTGTTTTTTTTTAATGAAACACCCTGTATATTTGCATATTTTTGAAATCCTCTTAATGAACCGATTCCAACAAACTGAATAATGTATGGTCAATTATGAATTATACAGGGTGAAATTTGTATTTTTACAGTTATTAAACACATACATAAAATGCCTGATGTATTTAATTTTAATACATTCAAATAAATGCTTAAAATGTTCTCCACCTAGTTGTTGGCAATAGCACAGTCTCCTATCCTCCTTAACTTTGTTTAAAGTTTGAGGTGAAATATTCCGTATTTCTGTAGTTATCCTGTCTTTGGGGTCTACAATGCTAGTTGATTGTGTTTCATATACTTTGTTCTTGAGATAACTCCACAGAAAAAAATCTAACGGCGTAAGGTCTGGCGATCTAGCTGGCCACTCAATAGTACCTCTTCGTCCAATCCATTTTTTGGGGAAGATTTCATCTAAATAAGTTCTTACCATTAAAGCATAATGGGGTGATGCCCCGTCTTGCTGGAACCAAACATTTTCATTCGGTAAGCTAGGATCTATTGCGTTGGGATATAAGTTTGCCAACGCAGGAATAACTTCATTTCTAAGCATATTTAAATATTTTTCAGCTGTCAAATTTCCATCTATAAATATAGGACCAATAATATGGTCGCCTATGATACCGGCCCAAACGTTCACCTTTTGAGGGTACTGAGTATGTGTCTCACGCATCCAATTAGGATTCTCTACTGTCCAATATCTTCAGTTCTGTCGGTTTACCTCTCCATTCAATGTGAATGTTGATTCGTCAGAAAAAACAATGGTACCAAGAGCTATCTCATTTCTGTTCAGCTTATTCATCAATATTTCGCAGAAATCCATTCTACGATCTGGATCGTCTTCTGTTAACTCCTACACAAAAGTTAATTTGTAGGGATGAAGTTTTTCTTTATGAAGACATCTTAGAACAGTTGTATGACTAACATTATTTTCACGGGCAATTTGACGTGTACTTGAAGTTGGATTCTCTTCGACACTTAACAAAATATCCACTTTCACATCATCTTCAACGAAGTGTGGTTTTCTTTTCAATGGTTTGACATGTCCAAGTTCTCTGAATTGTGCATGAATTTTAGACACCGTACTTTGTGAAATATTAGGCAATTCTGGATACCTGTGATTAAATAAGTTTGCCACTTCAACTTGACTTCTGCAGTTATCCCCATACCCGATCATCATTAAAATCTCAATTCGGTGAGTCTCAGTTAAATATTTCATTGTTATGTCGACAAGGAAAGAGTGTTTGACAAAGATTTTACTTTTTCAGTATAAACTGTCAACACATCAACAACTGACAGAATAGAAAACAATCCACATTATTTACCGATTTTGTCTAATTATTGGCGTTTTTAGGCAATTTTTAGGTATTTATGATAAAAGTCATGGGCGTAGCAGGTTTTGTTTAATATACAAAAACGTCTAATAATTAGTTATTTTAGATTTTTGATAAATCCATATTTAGCTAATTTAAAAAAGTACCAATATTTCAAGTGTAATAAATTATTCATTTTAAAATTTCACCCTGTATAATTCATAATTGACCATACATTATTCAGTTTGTTGGAAGAGGATTTCAAAAATATGCAAATATACAGGGTGTTTCATTAAAAAAAAAACAACACCGACTATGGCATACTTGCGTGAATCTCCCTGTACATTTAAATTTATGTTTACATAACGCACAACTCAATTCAAAAGTTGCCGTGTCTCGGCATTTTTTATAATTTTCTAAAATAATGACATAAAGAATTTTATTCCATAAGTGGTTTCCACCCTGTATAATAAATAGCATGCAGTGTAGGGATGCGCGATACTATCCGATATTCCAGTGTATCGATACTTTTACTTCCGATACTCGATATTTTGTATCGATACTATGCTTTTCGATGCATTCCAAGTATCGATAAATTTGTAGTGTATCGATACGTTGCGATACGGGATTTTTAGTGGTAGCGGAAAGTGGCGTTATATATAGTGATGAGCGATATCGTGATTTTTTAATCACGTTGTGAAATGATATCGTGCTTTTTTAACGAAACTAAAAATAAAAAACGAAAAATGTGCAGTTTTTTGCGTTTTCCAGCTAATTTTGAGGGTATGTGGAAAAATGACTGATGTAAAAGTTGTAGATTTTCTCAAGATCTACAACTTTTATAATCAACTTTTTATTCTAGGAACTCACCTTTGGCCGGAAATCACAATAATGTCTTTTTCCACCCCCCCAAAATAGTGTTTTTTACCGAAAAAACATTATAACTCGAAAAATTTCCAATATTTTAATTTGAAATTTTTTTTCATGGTTTGTGACTATCAAAGCTAGCTTCTACTAAATTTTCATCAAAATCGAATATTTTTTAAGGAAACTAATAATAAAAACGAAAAATGCAGTTTTTTGCGTTTTTCGAGCTAATTTTGAGGTTATGTGGAAAAGTCGCTGATGTAAAAGCTGTAGATTTTCCCAAGATCTACAACTTTTATAATCAACTTTTTATTCTAGAAACTCAACTTTGGCCGGAAATCGCAATATTGTCTTTTTCCACCCCCCCCCCCCCCCCAAAAAATGTGTTTTACCGAAAAAACGTTATAACTCGAAAAATTTCCAATATTTTAATTTGAAAATTATTTTCATGGTTTGTGACTATGAATGCTACCTTCTACTAAATTTTCATCAATATCGAACATTTTTTAACGAAACCAATAATAAAAAACGAAAAATGCAGTTTTTTGCGTTTTTCGAGCTAATTTTGAGGTTATGTGGAAAAGTCACTGATGTAAAAGTTGTAGATTTTCCCAAGATCTACAACTTTTATTATCAACTTTTTATTCTAGGAACTTTGGCCGGAAATCGCAATAATGTCTTCGTCGTCAAAATTAGGAAAATCTCGGATCGTTAACGTATCGATACTTCGAGTATCGATAAATTAATATTCGATATTCTACTGTATCGATACTTTACGTTCCGATCCGTATCGATACCTAATATCGATACTTTCTAGTGTATCGCGCAACCCTAATGCAGTGACTGTGGTAATTGAGATAAATAAATAATATAACATCCAGAAACTAAAAAATGTAGGTATAATGCATATTAATTTGTTGCTTTTTAATTTATAGCTGCATAAATGCTGAACTACAAGACTGAATAAGAGCTGAAGAAGCTATTCTTCAGTCATGACTGGCAGCCATAAAGTCCAGCAATAGCTGGATAAATTCTCCACTTTTGGGTGAATAAGACCTTAACAAGGGTTTATTCAACATAAGTTTGATACCAATATTCAGCTTTAGACTGAACAATAAACCGCTTTAGCGCTTATTCAATCAATAATCAGCATAATTTGTTACTTAGGAAGCAACACGCAAAAGATATTTATCAAATTTAAATTAATCTGGATTTTATTGTTGGTTTTAGGCAATTTGGGTACCTACTCTTCGACTAGGTTTATTGTACGAAGAGTTAGTCATCAAACTACCAGCTCTAAAAGATTTTCTATATATTTAAACAATAGGAAATAACAACAGATACTAACTACTTTATTGGTAGATGATATATGCAAATGTAATTTTTTTACCTTTATAAATTATTTGAAATTTGCGATATTAAAACTGGGATTATTTACGTAACTTATAAATAAAAATAAACTTTGAAAATATTTAAAATAATCTCCTCCCTCAAATCGACAACTAATTGTAATTCGGGAAATTTCAATTCCTCCTTAGCCCTTACAAGAAGTCCTTCTGCGTCCTGAAGTCTTTAATTACTATGCAAACAGCGCCGGCCGCTAAGATCCACCTTAATGAACTTTCCGGCTTCTTCCAACACACTGTTCAGTCGTTACTTCCTTGTCTAAGGGGTTGCTCCACTTCTCCCTACCACTTCCCCACCCGCAGAGGGTGGTGGAAACCACGTTAGGCTAGGTTAGGTCAACCCTCGTGCTCGTGTGTTAAGAAATTTCTTAGTAGTATGCCACTAACAGTTGATAGGTGTAGTTATACGAGATTTAAGAACATTTGATAAACATTTTACGACTTTTGGAACTTTTATTTTTGGTTTTCAAAATATTTATGGCGATTTTTATTTTCAAGTGCGCGAATGAAGTGACATGGACGGGGGTTGTGCGTGATTTTTGATTTTTTTCTTTATTTTCGGTTTTGCTTTTATTAGAAATGCCTCTACTACAAGAAAACACCCCAAAACGAGGTAAACATGTCTTTCTTACTGTATTTACCTATTGTGGTATTTTTAATTGATAAATTACCAATTATTGTCAATGATATTTCGGTTACCAAATTCAATGAAATTTTGTTTTGGTTGTAAAAAACGGAAATGGATTGTTTAAATTAACGTAAATAGTATTTATTGAGAAATTTCATTAGAAACTGCAATTTAATATTTAAAAATTCTTATTCTGAAGAAATCTATTTCTTGTTTCGTAATAAATGTTTAAATATAAAAAATCATTTTGGAAAGGTCCTAAATAAAAAATAAGTGTTCCTATACCTAGTTATACTTTTTCATACAAATGTAGATAAAACAAAATATTTTCGTAAGAGATTTGACTATTTATTAGTAACAAATTATGATAAACGGGTTAGTTTCAGATAAACATAATTACTGAATTGGAAAATGCAATGATTAAAAATTGTATAAACAGATAAGTTAGTTAAATATTTTCAAGTTCTCTAGGAGACTTAGGTTTTACATGTGGAAATATATTTAGTTTTTCTCATTATACGACAAAGACAAAGCTAATTTTCAATGTGCTATGTGAAAATTTAGGTTTTCACTGGAAACATCTAATTGCATCAATGCAGCTAGGCTTAGTAACTAACCGAAACAGTGTAACACCCACTATAAATATTTTTAAGCAAAAAATCTCAAATTTAAATTTTTAGATAATATAATTTAGATTCTAGAAGCAATCGTTCAAGGTAGCAAAAAATATACCTACTATTTATATGTTAATTGGATTCATTTTAGTACTGATACTAGATAAATTTGAATGATTTATATTTTATACATTTAAACGTTAAAATATTTGTGTTTTGTACAAACAACTATTAAAATAGTTGTACAGTAGATGTACGTCGTTTAAAAAAGTTATTTACTAATGAATAGGATAATATTGTTTATTATTTCCTTCTATGGGCTGATCTCCAAAACACATACAATTAAAATTAAACTAGAAACAAATATTATAATTAAATCTTTTAATAATATAAATTACATTTAAAGATTCTAATTGTCTGTTATTTCAAGTTTCTGAAAATCTGAATTAAGAGTCTAGAGCTATATATACCTATATTGTATTTAATTTTTACGTAATAGCTTAAGTTTGATCAATCTATTATTCTAGAAGTACCCACACTCATTTTCAGTTTGTTTATAAAAATATTATCTTTCCCAGTGGCGGCTCCTCGAAGGGGGATCAGCCTCCTCATCAATTTATCCAGCAAATAGCATCAGAAATGTGTTGTTGAAAATTCTTCATTTTATTTCCCGTTTATCTAATAATTTTTAAATTTTACAATTAATTCCCCGTTTTCAGTAGTTATTTTTAAATCTGTCAACAGTGCCCTGAGGCTAGATTCTACACATCTCAATACCTAAACACAACAAAGTTGCTTTTTTTCGACCAGTCCAATTGCTTAATACCGTAAAAAATAGCTGATATGGCAACACTATCAGGAGGCTTGCCTCTAGCGGAATCTTTTTCAAAAGAGTTTCCCAATACACTTTTAGATAACTTAGTGTTAAAATATAAATTTTTTGATAAAATAGCACTGCACAATGAATTTTATGCGTTGTATAAAGATATTTTAGGTCAGTACGACAGTCACTCCGATATGATAAAATATATGATAGAAAATGATTTGCAACAAGTTTTACCTCAGTTTTATAAACTGCTTTGTTTGGGCCAAAATCGTTTATACGTTTAATATATATATATTGAAAAAGATTTAATAGAACACTTAAAACAAAATGATACATCTTATGATAATATTATTGATCATTTTTCGCAAACTGAAGACCGTAGAAATCCGTTAATATATAAAAAAAGGTTAATAAAATTAATAACAAAAAATATGAAAAATTCCAAAAAAATAAAAATTGAACAAAAAAATGTTTATGGCAAGATAAACTCTATGCCTCCTAAGTGGCTGATACGGTCGCTGCGCAAAGGATAAATTAATTGGCTGAATAGAGTCTATTGTTACAAAAACGTTTTATGTCCAGCCTCCCCTCTTAAAAAGTTCACGAGCCGCCACTGATCATTCCACTTCTCTTTCCTGAGTTTTATATACCTATGTCAGTTAATGTTCTTCTTGCTTTTTTGTTCTTTAAAATCCTTAGGTTTGGGCACATTATTTAGAATAAATTACAGTGTTTTATTCATGCTCTTCTAATAAATAATTAGTTTTGGTTTTTAATTTCGTCTCATTTCAAGCACTGATTCATTCTAAAAAAAATATCATCTCCACTAAATTGTTATTATGTATTTGGAAGACTTTTCTATAATAAATTCAGGTATTAATTTTGATTGCCGTTCACGTAGCAACTAAAGTGCCTCATTGTATATAAATAAAATAAACTAATTGATTTAAGTTCGGTTATTTAAATACTCACATTAATTATATTAAAAACAGCGCCATCTAATATTAAATGCTCGAATTTGAGCAAATTCTGATTAGCTAAATTTCAACATTTTTAGCATGTTTCAAACAATAATAATATATACAGCGTCAGGATTATTCCTTTGTTTGTATCCAACACTATTTTCCCAATGTTTTTATTTATTTTTCAACAAACAGCCAATAAAACGTTAGTTTCGTCGTTTGCAATTTTTCAATATTTCGGGTGTAAGCGTAAAACTTCTTTCAAGTTTCGCTTAATAGTCCAGTAAATAAAGGGTCCCAGAAGCGATTATACCTGCCGATCCATGAATTTTCCGTGAAGGGTAGTAATTGAACATCCAGAAATTTCACACACCTAATCGCCATTTTGGGGGGGTATTCCTGGCGCCAAAAATTTTTATATAGAGGAAAGATGAAGATCAGGTCATTATCTACAAAATTGGTCATGAATGGTGTGAAATTTCTGGATGTTCAATTACTACCTTTCACGGAAAATTCATGGACCGGCAGAATTTTTGTACACTTTGTCTACTTTTCATCCTTCATTTACTGGACTATAAGGATATCTAATAATGAACTACTTCACTTTCTTAACACATCATCATATCTACCTATACGTTCAATTGAATTGAATCTTTCAAATATATTTTCACACTTTCTAAAGGTTGCCGGATTATTAGAGAGCCGATCACAATGCAATGATTCCATATTTTTGACGTAAAGTTCCGACCAGGATATCAAAAGTAAAAATAATTGACTTTATTCTAAATTATGGCGGCAGCGCGAGAGTAGATTTATTTATTGGGTCTGCTCTAACAAGCTGTTGAATCGGGATATCATTGATGTCGCTAGGTCACTTTTCCGACATGCTTTCGTTGAAATTGACTATAATTGAAGTTGTATATGTTAGAATCTAGCATGTTTTAAGACTAAAATATAAAATTCTATTAAAAAAAAATTCTTAAAAAGTTATTTCTGAAAGCAATTCATTTGCCGCTTCCAAATAAGTACTCAAAGTCTATCCTGCAAAATAATTCCGGGACATCCGAGTTAAGTAATTTCTTAGTGTCTTCAGTGTTGACAGTACTAGCATTTTAATTATAAATATTATCAACTTTTCTATATTTTTGATTTCTCCAAAAAGTTCAAATAAAAATCATTGCCAAGTTATCATATATCAAATTATTTGAATATACACCACTTGAGTTCTATCAGGGCCTATTTTCAACTGAGTTGGACCCCAGGCACCATCAAATTATAAAGGTGTTCTATATTTTTTACACTAATATTAAAATTTCTCATAGACATAGTGATTGTCACCAATGGGAAATTCCCGGAGGTGGTTATGAATGTCCTACAGGAAGCACTGCGAATTGTGGAGGACCTTTCAGTTAATCCCAAAAAAATCAAACTAGCTGCTTTCACGAATAGAAGAGTTCTCCCGCAGAGTAGAGTACGGTTGTTCGGAGAAGAACTAGAAATATCCAAAGAAGTCAAATATCTGGGAGTGACCCTTGATTCCAAACTGAATTGGAAGGCACACCTGGAAAAAATTACTACCAGGGCGACTAGGCTTTTATGGGCAAAACCTGAGGAATACGACCTGAGGTGGTTCACTGGCTCTACACAACTGTGATAAGGCCAACGATCACCTATGGAACAATAGTCTGGTGGAGGAGGACAGAAGTGACCTCTGCAGTTAATATGTTAACTGCAATCCAAAGACAAGCTCTTCTTGGTATTACCGGGGCAATGAACAGCACGGGGACGGCATCAATGGAAGCCCTTATTGGACTTCCTCCTCTAAAACTTTTTATAAGGGCGGAGGCAATGATGGAAATTCTTAGGCTGAAATCGGGAGATTTATGGTCCCCGAACAATGTTCGAGAAGGACACACTGATAATGGGACATTACCAGACGAACCCATATTTCACATGAGTTTTCATAGCATGACACCAGAGAATATATTCACTGAGCGAGTGAATATCATCATCCCATCTAGGGAACAGGTGATGCACCCAGGTAATTCTGGAGAAAACATCTGGATCACCGATGGCTCCAAAACAAACCATGGCACTGGGGCTGGTATAAAAGGACCTAGAAAGAGAATGTTCTTTAGCCTTGGTCGATATACGACTGTGTTTCAAGCAGAGACGATTGCCGCTGTAGCCTGTATAAAAACATCAGAAGAGGATATACCGGACAAAAAATTGAAATACTCACTGACAGCCAGGCTCTGCTTAAGGCTATCAGTAATCCAACAACTAAGTCTAGACTGGTGAAAAACTGCAAGGAATCCCTCAACAGGCTGGCAAGAGACAACAGAGTGTCTCTAATATGGGTGCCGGCACATGAGGGGATTGCAGGTAATGAAATGGCGTACCAGTTAGCTAAAGAAGGCTCTAAAGGAGACTTCATAGGTCCGGATCCGTTTTGTGGAATCACAAAAGATTGCATAAGAGGGGAAATCGGGAACTGGCTAGATAGGGAACACCAATTCAAATGGAGGGTGACACAAGGGCACCTTCATACCAAGAGTTTACTGAACAAGGTAGACAAGGAACTCTCAACCAGGCTACTGAAACTGGGTAAGAGACATTTGAAGACAGTTACCGACCTGGTGACTGGACACTGCACCTTGAGGAAACCTCTGTACAATATGGGCAGAGTTAGTGAACCTATGTGCAGAAAATGTGAACTTGATGATGAAACACCTACCCACATACTCTGCTTCTGTGAGGACTTACAAGAACTTAGACGGAAGCACTTTGGAGAGGAATTTATACAACCATCACAACTACTGAAAATCCCTCTAGTCAAACTAATGGCCTTTATAGAAGACACGAAGCTTCTGGAATGGAAGTAGATAACATGGGAAATGGTACAAAGATTCAGTTCAAGTGCCTGGGCTGATGAGCACAACCCAAATATATGAATGAATGAATGAAAATGTCTCATAGTAGTATTATTGTTTTTGCCGATCCGGGCCCTCTGATCATTGGGACCTAGGCAAGGGCCTAGTAAATGTGTCAATGACATAAATGTTTGAAAAATGGATTTAAGATATAATTTTGGTTGTTTATTTGTTGGTTAAAAAAATGTTAGTTGGTGTAGGTAAATTGGACAAATGGAATTATTCATTAACAAATTTTTTAAATTATTAACCAAAATTTATTACTGGAGGCAAATAAATGCATGTACAGATATTTGATTACTTGTGGAAAAGTTTATTTTTGTTAAATTCATATATTTTTTAGTCCAATTCTTGATAAGCTATTCAGTCATCACCGCTATCTTCAATAATGTTATGTTCCTGCCCTTCGACTCGACCATTTCTTGTGTTCAGACTTTAATTTTTTGAATAATTGTTGTCTTTTGGATTTCGTTCAAACAATTACGTTTTTCCAATCATACAAAACTTATATGGAAGAACAATTTAAATTTGGAGTTTGAGAAAACTTGTCCATTGTAGCTTTTTTTATTTTTTTGGTTGTATGTGAAATTTCGTATAATTTATAAAATATTAAACTAATTATTCAACACAAGACAAGTCATTCATATATTTTATCAATTTGGATAGGTCATGATTATAGCTATAAAAAACCTATTAGATGACAATTATGTTCAATAACAATTTATAAATCGATTTTAAACCGTTATTCAAACTTTCAAAAACCACAGTCTGATGTATTAAATCATTTTTAAAAGAAAATATACTACCAGTTCTAAGCATTAATTATTTTTTAATCGTTTCGACCATCAAACCAAATTTATTATGTCCTGCAACTAAACATTTTTTAACCAATTGATATTAAAAATATATAGAGTGTCCTGCGATTACTATACTTCATATAAACGTTTTAACTACAGTACGATTGTCACCTTGTTTGGTGACGTTCAGCTAACGACGAGTTTAGAGATGGTTGTTTTCACAATAACGATTTTGACATCCGAATTCAGTATTAGGACGCCGGCATCTCATGAAGATTCATTTTCTCACTACTTATAAATTAACGAATATTTTTCATTTTTGCGCCAATTGGCTTTGTGAGAACCAGTCTATAAAATAAATCTACAAATATTTTAAGTTGCTATGGTCGGTGAAAAAATGGCTAGATCTGTATGGAGTTCTAATACTTTGGCTTAACCTACACGCTTCCGACTTTTTTCCCATTAGTCCCGAGACACCATGTATATTCGATGGTAACTACATACCCTCTCTTGGTATCAAAATATTTGTTGTTTTCAATAATGTTACTATAGATCATTCTTAAGTAAGCTATTTTTTATTGAATAACATTATTTTGAATACATTTTCTAAAGAAAAAGGTGATAAAATTTAAGGCAGTCGACTCGAGAATAATGGTTATTAGTATAAAATTAGATGAAATAATTAATTTCATACAAATATATGGGCCATTCTATATACAATTGCAAAGAGTTTTTGATGAAGTAAGGGAGGAAAACGAAAAGACAATAATAATGGGAGATTGGAATAGCAGGGTAGGAAATTATTACAATAGAGGAATGGGTTGTATGGGAAAACATGGAGAAGACACAGTAAACAGAAACGGACTAGAAATGATAGATTTTTGCAGAATGAATGATCTAATAATAGGAAATACGATGTGGGTACTTAATGATAAATACACGTTTGTGGCAGAAGAAAGAAACGCTAAAAGCCTGATAGACTATATAACATATACACAAAACCTAACAGAAGCAATACAAGAAATTGAAACAAAGAAAGAAGCAAAAATTGGATCTAACCACAGATTAGTAGTGGCAATTTGGCTAGTGGAGTAAACTAGCAACAAACAAACTTAAAAATAAAGATATCGAAAAAAAATACCAAAATGAGAAGAACAAAGAATTCGATAAACTGGAGAAAGAAAAAACAGATTGGACACTTGAAGAACGATGGGTCGCCTTTAAAGAAACGCTTTTAACAGCAACAGAGAAGACATGTGGAAAAATTAAATATAATAAAAATATAAAAAGGACTAGCTGGTGGAATAACGAAATTAAAATAGCGGTCAAAGAAAAGAAGATGGCGTGGAAAAAATATATTACATCAAAATCTCATGTGGACAAAGAAGAATATGAAAGGAAGAAAACTATTGTAAAAAGAGCCGTCAAAAAATCAAAACGTGACTAATGGATGAAATTCGGAGAAGAAATAACAGATCTACATAAGATGGATAACAGGAAACTTTGGACAAGAATAAAAAGATCAAGAGGAATTAAATATAAAGATATTAGAGCAATAAAAAATCGCCACGGCCAAGTACAAACGGAAATGGAAGGAATATTAAAAACATGGAAAGAATACTATTCAGAGCAATTTCAAACATTAACATCGGAAGAGAATATAACAACAGTAGAAGAGAAAATCGACCAGCTACAAGGAATCCAAAAAGAAGAGATAGATCAAGTAATACAAGAAATCAAAATAGGCAAGGCTGGCGGAGAAGATGAGATAGCGCCAGAGATGATTAAATCTTTGGGGGAAAGATGAAAGGAATGGATATGGAAGGTATGCAAAGAAGCATGGGTACAACAAAAAATTCCAAGGGAATGGGAAAATAACTAAATAATACCCATTTTTAAAAAGGGAGATCAGACAGAATGTGGGAATTACAGAGCAATCTGTTTGGCCCAAACTAGCTATGAAGTATACAAAAAAATAATAGAAAAAAGATTAAGAGAATATGTAGAACCAAAATTAGGAGAAGAACAGGGAGCTTTTAGACCTGGAAGACAAACAAATGATAATATATATATACTGAGGAATATAATCGAAAGAAAAATAGAAGAGGGAGAAGAAATGTACCTTACATTTATAGATCTAAAAGCAGCCTTTGATACAGTAGATAGAAGGGAAGTATGGAGAACCCTGGAGGAATTGGAAGTTCCACCCACCTTAATAAATATAATTAATAAGATTGTGAAACGAACTAAAGAAAAATATGAGCAGCTGAATACTATAATGGGACACAGAAATTTAGAACCGATAAAAATAAGTAGTCTACTCTATGCAGATGATGTGGTCTTAGTAGCGAATACAAAGAACAAAATGCAAAAACTAGTGAATATTTGGACTAAAGAAATAGAGAACATGAAGATGGAGGTGAACATAAATAAAACAAAAGTGATGATAATAAATGAAAAACAACTAGGTTATCAAAATAATAAAGAGATTAAATGCAAAAATCAGACGCTAGAAAGAGTAACAACATTTGAATATTTGGGAAAAATAGATGCAGAAATAACAAACAGAGCAAATAAATCAACAAAAATATACTACTCTCTAAATAAAACAATTCTTGGATATAAAGATATAGACTTGGAAGTGAAAATGAAAATTCATAATATGATAACAGTTCCTACAATATTATATGCAAGTGAAAATTGGACTGTGCGAAAAAAGGACGAAACTAGAATAAACGCCATAGAAATGAAACATCTAAGAAGAATTGCAGGGAAAACTAAATGGGATAGGATTAGAAATGACGTCATTAGAGAGACAACTAAACAGGAACTGATAACTGGTAAAATAAAAAAGAGACAACTTAGCTGGTATGGTCATATGGTAAGAATGGAACCAAATAGGTTAACTAAGAAAATAATGGAGATTGGGAAACCAAAAAACAAAGGGGAAGGCCTAGAAAGAAATGGTTAGACCAAATACAAGAGATGGGTTTAGAAAGAGGAAAGACCATAGCAGAAATGAAAAACCTTGCAAGAGACAGAAAGACATGGAATCCACATCCGACACCGGAAAAAGCAAAAAGATCTAGAAAAGAAGAAGAAGAATACATTTTCACTGTTTAGTATGTATTTAGAAAAAAAAAGTGAATGCTTTTATCATCGAGTCTAGGAAATCATGAAGAATTTTTAATGAGAGTCCCTGGTATTTACAACGTACTGGAAACATCTAATAGGTATAATTCAGAAGACATGGAATGTCAGTTACATAAAATAAGATGAAAAAAATAGATCTTAGAAAATTAGCAAAAATATATTGCAGAAACGATGGTTACTTCCACACAATGTACCTACCTATATATTTAAGATTACCTGGGCTTTTCTTATTAGGGCCAGTCAATTTTTTGATGTTTCTGTCGCTTACCAGGTCCAAATGTATTCTCGATTATTCCATTTCAATGCTATTTTTTTTATAAGAATGTTCAAAAGCTTAAACATTTTTGACGTTATTTGTTTTATAACATCAATCAGGCAACTACTGACATAGGTACAAACATAATTTTAAAGGATGGAATAAAACAATTTAATTTGTTTAAATCTCCATTATATTTTGAACTAATGTTCAATTTAAAAAAAAAATTTAAAAACCAGTTTGATAAAGCTGCTGTGTAGCGAAACGCGTCACTAATTTTTAATTGAACATTAGTTCAAAATCTAATGAAGATTTAAACAAATTAAATTGTTTTATTTCATCGTTTAGTATCAATAATATTCAATAATTTTAAAGATTGTAAAAATGAAATGTAACCATACAATTTCGAAAAAGCACTTAGAGTGCAATTTATTAGCGTAAATACAGTGACTAATGATAAATTATAGGTTTAACGTTGTCTTTACTAGATGAACTTTCCAATTTTAAAAAATCTTGTTTCACCAATATACAATAAAAAACCAATTATTGAAATTTGTTATGCTATCGCTCATGTATCAGTGGCAGCACGTATTTTTTAAATATTTTTCCAAATAAAAATTTCGTACTTTTTTTTAATATCTATATTGAACTTATTTCTTATTTTTTATCGATCTATGATTTAAAATAATGACGCTGGAACTGGCGGCATGAGCTAGCAGTAAGACGCAATTAGTCGTTACCTTTTGAATTGGGGAACTGCAAGAAGCAATTATTTTTCACAAAAAATATTCTATTTTCTATATGCATCATAGAAACTTCATTAAACTTTTTCTGAGTATTCTAATAAGCAGAACAAACTTTCAGTATCATCGGCTGCTGAAGCCGCGCCACCATCTATCTACACCGCTAAAAAAAAATAACCAAATAATAAATTTCTACACTCATCATAGAAATTTGATAATAGTATATGCTGTAACAAGGTTAGAATGAAAATTTGATGCGAGTGGAAAGTTCCGAGCGCGAGCCGAAGGCGAGCGTGAGGAACCACGAGCATCACGAATTTTCATTCTAACCGAGTAGCAGACTATACTTTCTCCACGATCAAAAATTTTAAATATATATTTTTAAGTGGAAATGAACAAAAGTTAATTTATATTACACAACTGAATCACAATTATTATATTAGGTAAACACTCAATAATCCAAGAAACATTCTACTTTGTATTAATTGTTATATTTGTACAGTTCTCGAATTAAAAAACTGGTGCATTATTGGGGGTATTTTCAACAATTGTGTGGTTATGTTAGGTTACGGTTACGTGACAGCAATAATTTTGACACTTTTGACACTACAATGTCAATCAACTGCGTCAAGGCTAATGTTATTATTGCTAACCAGTGTGAGAATATTATTCTATCACTAGAGAGAAAATGTAAATACATCTAAATTGCATGGGGGCAGAATATTTCTACAATCTTAAGAGAGAGAATTCCAGCATTCTGAAATCAAATTTGATTTCAGAATTGTCAAATTCGGTGATGATCGTGGAGAAAACTTTTTCGGAGTAATCTAATAATCAATTCTTGCGGTTCTCCAATTCAAAAGGTAACGACGATCGCATCCGGCTGCTAAGAGTCATTTGAAAAAATATCTTTCCAGTACGTCAGCATTTACATAATTCCCAATACCCATATTATTTAAATAAAAAAAAAAAAATTATTACAGAAATATAAGAATAATGATTTTTAAATTTATATAAAAAAACAAAGAAAAATGATGTAAATTACCGTCTTTTTTACACTTGTTCCTGCAAGAGTTGTTTAAATAATTTCATTCATTTTAAGATGATTTTTCTAAAGATCCGTCACTGAATAGAAATACCTATTGATGGAATAAAAAGTGTAAAGCTTTTAAGTTAATTGAAGGTACCTTCGTTATTTACAGGAAAGTGAGAGGTAGTGTGAATGCGTCTACATATTATTATAATTGAGAAGCTGACTTGCAGTAAATTAGAGTACTTTTTATTTTTTATTAAGTTGAAATTTTGTAATTGACTGCTAAAAAATTATTATTTTGTAGGCAATATACTTTTGAAATATGTATATTTGCATATTACAATAAAAAACTAAATTAAAATAATATATTTAATTACTGAAATATTGGTCAATATCTTTGCAAGAGGATAAAAAGTTTTTTTCAATATTTGTATCTACAGGCTTATAATAATAATATTTTCAAGCATGAGATTCATTCTAAAAATTGAACTAAGCAAATTGAAGGTGGAAGTCAGTGGGATGTTCACATCGGTGGAACAATAATCTACAAAAAATTGAAATGGTAATGTTTTTACTTGTTATCCATCAACAAGGGCAGGTCTTCCTTGCCGAATCAAGAATGTAAAAAAATAAAAGTTTAATAAAGTTAAATTTCTTAAATATTAAAAATTCAATTACAAAAAATTTGTTATGTATTTGGTTCAAGTAATAGGACTCAACGCAAATACTAACGTCTAAAAATTCGAAATTTTAATTTAATTTTATTTAGAATCTGTTGGGGATTCAAATTAAGATCGTAGCGCTGCCGTGACGATAACTGAACTGCTTTGTTGTACCTTGTCCTATAACCTCACTTTCTTTGCCATGAGATCTCAATTGTTGAAATTTTATAGCTTAGACGTTGCCTTTGGCTTTTTTTTCAATATATTCTTTGCTTGATAAGTATTGTTAATAATTTTAATTTCAATAAGAAATTTATCAGAGACTATTATAGTGAGATTCATAATCGAAATTTGTTTTGAAGGTGTTCGTTGTACATTAAAATATCGAGAGACAATCACTGTTGTGTTCCTCAGTTCCATTCTTAACCTAAGAAGATATTAATAAAGAGTTGAGGTTTCACGCATTTCCTCGTGAAAAGAGATAACGCGTTTGTTTTGAAACGTGAGCTACTTCCAAGAAAAAAAGCATCGATTTTAAAACTTCCAATTGGCAAAGCAGTGTCTTTGGTTTAGATATAATAAGTCCTAAAAAGTGAAAATAATTATATTTTTATAAAAAACTCGCAAAAAAAAACTTCAAAAATCTCAACAATGAATAACACTTCGCACTAATAGTGTTTAATGAATGTGAACACAAACAATCCTTAAACCGTATGGCAGAGAAAGTGAGGTTATAAAACAACGTACGACAAACTACTTTCATTTTCTGCCTCCAGGTAGAGTAGCACTTATAGTGAATCCCTAATAGGCTCTGAAGATTGACCGACGAAGGTATTTCTTCATAAATGACCAATGACCCTACTACACAGAGGCTGAATTTTACATAATAGGTACCTCAGTGTTATTGTATCAACACACAAACATTTTTTACAGTGTTACCCATGACTATATCTCTCTCTGTCTCTAAATCGATCAAATATAAATCTCACACTAGTACATATATTATTATTATCTCTCCATGTTTAACAGTCTGTATCTCAAATTTTTTAGATTACCTAGTGCTGGAGACATTTGATAAAAATAATAACTCCTAACTTTCAGCCAATTTTTTGTAAACGCGAGTATCAGTAGTGAAATATATTTCACTAATTTTTCAGCTTCACTTAGAAAATTTATTAACTATTTTTATTGCTGCTGCTCTATATCAAAAGAGTAGAAATAACATTTTATTCACGTATTATAGGGAATCCGTATTTGGTTCTATTATAAGCTTCTTTAAACTCCAAGCATATTGAAACTTTCTTGAGAAATACTAATTTTCGTTAAAATACTCCTATATCTACAAAGTGAAGTTCTCTCTTGAGCATTTTTTCAAAGCTTAATCAAACTGCAGGATTACGGCTACGGTATATCCATTAAAACCCGGTCATAATAATATAAGGCAAAAAGAAGAATATAATGAATCCTTAAAACTTTATCCTACAACTCCTCCCAGTTTTATCCTTTGAATAGGCCCGCGCAGAAGCGAGCCATTATCCTTTCCCATTATCTCCTCCCTTTCGTTCATTAGCAACGTCTTCCGTTTTAACCCTTCCCCATCTTGGAATCTTTGATACGGCTCCCTTTCCGTTCCTGCACGAGCCACGGTTACGATTTGAAAAGTCGAGGCGTACCGGATAAAATTTCTTTTAATTCATAGAAACATCTAGTCTGCTAAAGATGATGCGAAAATAACAGATCTGAGGTGGTATAAAAGGTCGCTCTTTAAAATTCGAACGAAAAAGAAAAAAAAGTGCAACCTTGAACGTCAAGTAACTAGGATGCATGTGAAGGGGAAAAAACCCAAATTAGAGATGCGCGATACTATCCGATATTCCAGTGTATCGATACTTTTACTTCCGATACTCGATATTTTGTATCGAAACTCTGCTTTTCGATGCATTCCAAGTATCGATAAATTTTTAGTGTATCGATACCTTGCGATACGGGATTTTTAGTGGTAGCGGCAAGTGGCGTTATCTATAGTGATGAGCGATATCGTGATTTTTTAATCACGTTGTGAAATGATATCGTGCTTTTTTTAACGAAACTAAAGATAAAACACGAAAAATGCGGTTTTTTGCGTTTTTCCAGCTAATTTTGAGGTTATGTGAAAAAGTATCTAATAAAAAAGTTGTAGATTTTCACAGGATCTACAACTTTTATGATCAACTTTTTATTCTAGGAACTCAACATTGGCCGGAAATCGCAATAATGTCTTTTTCCACCCCCCAAAAAAAGTGTTTTACCGAAAAAACGTTATAACTCGAAAAATTTCCAATATTTCAATTTGAAATTTTTTTTCATGGTTTGTGACTATCGAAGCTACCTTCTACTACATTTTCATCAAAATCGAACCTTTTTTAACGAAACCAAAAATAAAAAACGAAAAATGCAATTTTTTGCGTTTTTCGAGCTAATTTTGAGGTTATGTGGAAAAGTCACTGATGTAAAAGTTGTAGATTTTCTCAAGATCTACAACTTTTATCATCAACTTTTTCTCTAGAACCTCAACTTTGGCCGGAAATCGCGATAATGTCTTTTTCCACCCCCCCCAAAAAAGTGAGTTTTACCGAAAAAACGTCATAACTCTAAAAATTTCCAATATTTTAATTTGAAATTTTTTTTCTTGGTTTGTCACTATCAAAGCTACCTTCTACTAAATTTTCATCAAAATCCAACATTTTTTAACGAAACTAAAAATAAAAAACGAAAAATGCAGTTTTTTGCGTTTTTCGAGCTAATTTTGAAGTTATGTGAAAAAGTCACTAATTAAAAAGTTGTAGATTTTCTCAAGATCTACAACTTTTATAATCAATTTTTTATTCTAGGAACTCAACTTTGGCCGGAAATCGCAATAATGTCTTTTTCTAGCCCCCCCTAAAAAACTATTTCTTACTGAAAAAACGTCATAACTCGAAAAACTTCGAATATTTTAATTTGAATTTTTTTTTCATGGTTTGTGACTATCGAAGCTACCTTCTACTAAATTTTCATCAAAATCGAACATTTTTGAACGAAACCAAAAATAAAAAACGAAAAATGCAGTTTTTTGCATTTTTCGAGCTAATTTTGGGGTTATATGAAAAAGTCACTTATGAAAATGTTGTAGATTTTCTCAAGATCTACAGCTTTTATCATCAACTTTTTTCTCTAGAACCTCAAGTTTGGCCGGAAATCGCAATAATGTCTTTTTCCACCCCTCCCAAAAAGGTGATTTTTACCGAAAAAACGTCAAAATTAGGAAAATCTCGGATCGTTAACGTATCGATACCTCGAGTATCGATAAATTAATATTCGATATTCTACTGTATCGATTCTTTACGTTCCGATCCGTATCGATACCTAATATCGATACTTTCTAGTGTATCGCGCAACCCTAACCCAAATGAAAAAAGAAATTTGATAAAATCAAGCATAACCAGCAAATAAAATATAATTAATAAATAAAAAAATAATTTGCTTAAAAATGAAAAGTTAATACAAAAAATATGTATAAAAAATAAAAAACTGAAAAATATTTAAAAAACCGCGGGGACGCTTTACAGGGTGTAACAAATAAATTTTTTTAACTTGCTCTTAAACCGCTTAATATTTTTTCATGAAATTTTATTATGCGTGTAAGATTACTATAGATAATAAAATCTGATTAGAAGCAATATGTTTTTTGTAGTATTTTTAAGGTCACACCTTTTTTGACCCCCCAAACTTTTTTGTAGCATAAAATGTAATTAAAAATGGAATGCCTCCGAAATGTAAAATTCATTTTGAAACTTTTCTGTCCCTTATCATTAGTAAACTGTTTGATATTGTATGCAACTATATGCATAAAGTGTATTTTCTAACTCATGTAATTGCCATTCCTGAAAAAAGTACCACTTTATGCACTTGTTGCATAATAGTTATTTATGCAACAAGTGCATAAAGTGGTGCTTTTTTTCACGAGTGGAAAAGTTTCATGAGCCGCAGGCGAATGCGTCAATTCCATGAGTGTAAAAAAGACACTTTATGCATATGTTGCGTTCACAATTTTTTATACAATCAAGCAAAAACCAAAAAATGTGTTATTTGGGTTGCTCTAAATGGACTAAAAATGGCGTCGATTTGAATGTTTATGTTTGTCATGATGACAAAACGCTAAGTAAAATGTCAGATGAGTGCAATCTACAGAGCTATTAGCGGAAATATTTAAAATTAGCGTTAAAAAACTACTTTATCTCACCCTAATGTCACTTTATCTCACTCTAATGTCACTTTTTTAAACTGTTTAACAAATAGGTACATATTTTAATGTACGAAAATCAATTAAAAAAACGTCACTTTTATTAATGATTGTAGAAAAATTACTATTAGCTACTTAAGACTAAAAGCAACATTTAAACATTTTAAACTGTAACACCTTATAACTTTTTTTGTGTGCACTTTTGTACATAGGTGAGTATGTTAAATCGACTTTTTTTCACTAGGTATAGATTTAGTTTCTAATGTATGACCAATCTTTTTGTTACAGTCTGCATATGAGTGAAATGAAATTAAATACAACAGTGACAAGGAAAATAACGTCATTTGTTCAAAGAGATATAGACAATATTTACGCAAATGAAATTAAATAAGCTTTTTACGATCTCTCAGTTTTAGCAAATCAATAACTTTGTGAAATAAGTACCTTTGCAAATTTTTCTTATCTTTGAGTTTATGATTAAGTAGTTGTTATTATAACATAAACCAAATGATTAAAACCGGAAATTCAAGCATGTTTATGTTTACTTCAAATACTTAGGTACTTATTGTTTTCTCGTGATTTCCCCTTTCCAATTGGTTAATAGATAAGTAATGTCTAGATAATAATGACTGTAAGATATTTACAGAGACGTACTCGAGATAATAAAATTATTATTTCAACACACAAAAGAAAATCGAAATTTTCATAAACAATAATTAGACCAATACTAGTACTAATAACAAAAAAAAATAATGTAAAAATGGATACCAATGCATATTTGCTGTTCTAAATCAATAAAACTGATAATACAAATCGTCTAGCTACTTAAAACTAAAGACAAATACGATACACAAGAAAAAAATCAAACAACTAAATTGAGTTGAACAACTTGATGCACCAATTTTTGTAATATTTATATAGTATCATTCAGGGCTTATGGATCTTCGGATCCCTGCCCGTACCTTATTGTAATAATAATAATTCCTTGAAGTTGGTTTGAGTCAAGACTTTAATATGAATTGAATAGACCATTAAATGATTCTAGAAAGAAATAATATACTAGACAAACGGGCCAAAGCAACAACGTATATTTTTCGAATACCACATCAAGTTAGTGTAATGAAGCTTTGTTGTAACAAAAACTTAAAATTTCATTACATATGCACCATTGTTTTTTTTTTGAGTTATCGCATTTTATTTATTATGGATAGAATCCACGTACATCAAGGATTAAAATAATTTATGTACAACATACTTTAACTGTAAATAGTTTGTACATTTCTTAATAAACTGTAAACGTTTCCGATAATTTTTTAAGAGTTTACATCATTTTGTTTATTTTGCTTCATCTACTTTTATGTCCAAACCAGTCGTGTATACTAATAATTGGAAAAATAGCAGATTTCATGTCAAAATTGAAATAGTTACCCTTGGCGATGTTAAAGTAATATCTTGTTTTTGCTAATGCCCATTTAACGGCTTTTTAAACGGTTCTGTGAATGAAATGAAATATATGTGTCTACCTAAATGTAAAATTGATTTTCGACATTATGCTCAAGTCTTTCATTATGTTACATTAATAAATGATTTGAATAGATCAGTTTATTTTGTTTCTCATAGACAAAGTTCGACTAGGTGGGTGCTAAAGTTACTAAAGCTAGTGAATGTTTGCAGTTAATTCATTTGACATAATAAATATGCATTTGTGGTACACTCATCATGGTAATAAGGAATATAAAAGTAAAAGTAAGTACAGAAAGTCTAATAAGATATTTTTTTAGAAATAAAATGTTGTTGCTTTAAGTGAAATGAGATCTCCATTTTAATTATATTAGTAAATAAAACCCTTGTTTTTAAAACAACAGAAAGTACATTAGGGCATTAAATTTAATTTCATTCTAACAGTTTGTATTCCGTATCCACATTTTAAAATGAATTCTAGTTGGATGCTACTGTAAAATCTAGTAATAATATATTAAGTGTTTCTGTGTTTTTTCCATATAAACTAAAAATAATCCACATAAAAAATATGATCCTTTTATGGATAATGTAGAAACGTTCATTTTATATTTAATGTTTCAATTCTAACAATAATTTCAAATATCTACCCAGTAATTCAAACATCATTACACTAAGCATATTCTCGACCACTTGAAGTATCATAAAAAGTACCTTTCAAAACAAAATAATAATTGTTTTCGTAGATCTATTCAAGATTGAGTATCTCTTGACATTTCTTTAGACTTTTCAAATTTTTTTAAATTACACTCCGAGGCCTTTTAACGGCAATGACTAAGCTTTCAAAAATTGTCGTGATTCAACATAATAGATAGCCTACAACCCGTAATATTTGGACAAATGATTGAGAATGTGCCAAGAGCCATTGAAATTTGCAACACACACGTACATAAAGTATCTATATATAACATGATAAATATGGGCATATGTGCAGATCATTGCCTCATTCATGTCTGTTCTAGCGGAATCCGTCCAGGGTAGTATCCTTAAGACGCTTTACAATACTAGAAGACGTCTTGGGACTCAATAGCTTTTTTCTGACAGTGTCCCCTGTTTTCTGCTTGAGCGGAACCTCAAAACACCATTCATTCCAATGGCGTACCAAACTTTTTTGTTTAGTTAACACTTTTGGAAATTATTATAATTGGACTTGAACGTATTTTTACATGTTGGGGTTGTATGATTATGACAATACATTTTATATGAACAATTAAAAAACGAACATTGACTCATTAACTTTTTATGAAATACAGTAGCAGCATTTTTTAATAAATAAAAAATTGTATTACGAGCTTATTTAGATTTTTAATTGTTATACTCGAACATCGGAAAAAATCGGCACGACCAGTTACATGTCATTAACCAGAAGTTTTCTAATTTCCATGGCTTCCACGCCAGGTAACTAACTTCGCTTAAATATTATTTCTTATTGTGTATGTCATGGGATTTGACTGAATGACTTGAAGCTTGACATTTATTCACAAAACTTATCCCAATGTATTGTCAAACTCAGTCGGATAGTCAAGCAGCCATTAAAATACTGAGCTCTTGTGTTATCAGTTCCAAAATGGTGTGTGAATGCATAGGCAAACTCAATGAACTAGGCGAGAACAATATAGTCCTTACCTTACTGTGGATTCCAGGACACACTGGAATAGAAGGAAAAGAACTGGCAAAGAGGGGGACTGAAACACTCTTTTGGGGACCGGAACCCTTTTGCGGTATCAGCTGCAATGTAATATTTGAAGAAATAGGCAAAGCCGAAAAAAGAGAAGATCTAACCATTGGAAAGATCTAGAAGCAGCCCTACTAGATCTTTCTTCTGGGTGACTGGATGAATGCTTAAGACAAAGTAAAAATGCACTAAAAGTTCTAACAGGAATCCTAACGGGACTTTAAAAAGCTCAAAATAGTGGAGGAAGAAGAATGTAGATTCTGTGGCATGGAAGAAGAAACCTCTATACACATACTTGCTAATTGCACCGCAATTCAAAATCCTAGTTCACAACACCTAGGAGATTACTGGATAGAAGAGGGTAACTTACCTAAGTTGAAGCCTGCAGATAACCTAAAATTCCTCCGGGATATAGGACTAAAGGAGCTACTAGTCTTTGAGGCTTTCCTCAGGAACTAAGTAGAAGTGAGGGGGAACAATAGATCTTTTAGGTCTCAGTGAATGTCACCTCAATATACATACATACATTGTCGAACTTGGGTGGATCTTTACAACATTTAAATAGTAAATTCCAATATCATTTCTTAACATTAGCATTTTTCAAATGATTTGACTACTACAAAATTTAGAAGTCGTTGCCAGGAGTAAATCAATATTAATTTATTGTGTGCCCATTTTTAAATTAATCCACCTCCGTCAATGCCCTGAAACCCACAGCACTCGCCGGTTCGCCTTATTTATACAACATTAGATCGAAAACTGTTTGATCTTCCTCAATAGATATCGTTTTCTTGATGTTCTTTCAAATATGGGATTCCCTACAATGAAACTATGTCGCGCTTTGACACGTCTGACTCTGCATATTTACCATTGAAAATATACTTGGATTCAATCTTGTTCAGATCGAGATCCGTTTCCGAACTAAGGTTTTCTTCTTTTTTTTATCCTATGCGTGATGGCGGTCGCTTGTCGGTGCGGATGAAAAATGTGCCAAGAGATTTGCTGAAAAATAAATGAATAGAAGGATGTGCAAAAGTAGAAAATATTTTTATTGATACTTGAACTTAACACTCGATATTACCAAAGATTACAAAAAAATATTTTTGTAATCTTCGATTATACCAATGCTTAAAAATGAATCTAAGAGACTTTTATATCAAAATCTCATAGTTATAAACCAGCTTAACTTAACCTATAAAAATTAATCGGTAAAACACTGAAGAACTTTGTAGGAAGTATGATGAATGAATTAATAGTAAGAGGAACAACAACAAAATTAAAAATAAAGACAGAAACACTCAACGAAACATTCGTAAATCCGCTGCTATCTCGCTTTTCTCCCTCGGTATAATTTTTGCTCATTATTCGATTATATACACTGTGGCCCAAAATAAAGTATTACATTTTTTAATTCAACATTACTTTTTTGTTTTAAGGGCGATTCATTTTCTTTTTACAGGAATAATTACCCAACTTATCCTCAATAAGACGGCAAAATGAGATGAGGAATATATTTATAGGACCGGACTTATACATTTTTTTTTCAACGGTGCACTTGAGCTAGCTGTGAATGAAACCTGTTCTAAAACGTGCTCGAATACTCCGTTAAAGGAAAAAATGTCCGGTCCTGTTAATCAATTATTCATATAATATGTGAAAAGAAAATTAATCGCACTAAAAACAAAAAAAAATATTTTGATTGCAAAACGTACTCTTTTATTTCCGGCCACAGTGTATATAATCGGATAATTAACAAAAATTATACTGAGGGAGATCTAGAAAAACGAACTAGAAGTGGATTTACGCTGAAAAACCGACAACACCAGCGATATGCATATTATGAAGAAAAAAGCAGTAATCCACATTAAAAATGGATTTGAAACGCTTCAAGCCATGTCAATATATTTTACGGTTTGATGATAATGATGATGTTAGACTTCCACTTATACTATTATTAGAATAACTGTGCTATTTAACTCCGGTAACTGTGTCTTTCAATTTCCTTTTTACATATCAATTTGATGACATTGATATTTTTCTAGCATTGCGAATATTTGGTTATACATCCCATGTGTTTGCTATTTGTATTTTCCTACTGAGGTCTTCGCCCAAAACTTATTGTTGTCATTTTTGTTTCAGATTATCTCGGCTCACGTGATATGAAGGCAGACGAAAAGCCCCCGATTAAACCTCACCAAAGCACTTTTGGATATCCCGCGTTTCCAAATCCAGCGATGTTTACTCCATCCCAACTTATTATGGCTAGTCAACTAATGGCAGCTACAGGATTAACATTACCCACTAATCCTGCTTTCTTCCATCCGGGTCTGATGCCTATGCAATGGTCAGCGAACTCACCTCCTTCCAATTCCCCACCTTCCCCTCCCACCAGTAATGAACGCCTTTCTCCTGCAATAAGTACAAGAAAAATTAATAATAATAATAATAATATCGTTAGTAGTAGTACGACGACAGATATTAGAAAAAGAAAGTACAAGTTAGATGAAGACACATCTACTACACTACCTTTACCATCCCCCACATCTAGCGTGTCGCCTCCTTCGGATGTCAAGGATCCAAATAGGGATAAGCAATTCACCTGTGGCGTGTGTAATAGGTAAGTCATTTTTCTAAACTAAGCAATACATAGATTTATCTACAATGTTGGTTTGGTTTGTGTGAGTGGTCTGTATAGAACCTCAATTAAAGTTGGACTACCCCTTCAAGTCCAAATTTCTCTCGGAAGTACAGTTCCTGGGGTCTTTTAATCCCCACTTTGTGATCGTTAATATGTCTGCAATTACACCGTGTTTGTATTGTCAGAGTTGCAGGAAGTAGTCTATGACAGTTTGCTTGATTTTACCTAATTAATTGCAAAAAAGCTATTTATCTATCAAATAAGTACATTGTACATTCTGTTACACTTTTCCTTCGAGTTGCATGCACTTTTCTGACAACTGTCAAAAAAGCGGACAATCCGTTTTTATACTTCTTATTACCTGCTTAACATCATTTAACTCATGGTGTAAACGATTAACAAATAATTATTCAATTAAAATAACAGTGAACTTTTTTTTGTTTCAATGCAAAACAGCATCAACCTCCCTAGCCTAAAATTGATCCAATACTCCCTTAGAGGGATATATATACAATGTTATTGCCGCCCCTTTAATTTTTCTTCTCTGTATCTTTAATATGTATGTATACTGGGGTGACATTCACTGAGACCTAACATGTCTATTGCACCCCCTTTCTTCTACTGAGTTCCTGACGAAGAAAAGAATTTTAGAATATCCGCACGCTTAAGATTAGATGAGTGTCCCTTGTCTATCCAGCAGCCTCCTAGGTATTGTGCCATAGGATTCTGTATTGCTATGCATTCCTCAAATATGAGAATAGAGGTTTTTCTTTTAATTCCAGGACAACTGTCAGTACTCTGATTACAGTCTTTCTCTGGCTTAGGCATTCATTTGTTCTAACTTGGTTATAGTTTCCCAGGAGTATCTTTGATTGATAAAGCAATAGTCAGAAGGTTGTTTCAGCCCCTCTCTTTGCTACTTCAACAAGTTTTTCTGGCATTCCTATACCATTTTAGAGCTGATTAGACAAGAACTCAGTGCCTTGATGACTGCTTTTCTATACGACATGATGATAATCCTTTGCCTCCTATATATTTGACACTTTTCTATGGCGTGAGTCTCCGCCTGGAGTTTTTCCCAAGCTTCCAGAGTGTTTGATTCCTGGCCCGTACCCTCCTATCCCAGTACCTTCTATTGATATAAAGCATCTATATACCATTGCAAGTCTAGTAATGGTGTTGAGACCTCATTTCTGCTTGTTCTGCATTTATTTAAAAGTTATACTTTCCATTATACCATGTCCCAGGATTTCTGATTTCTATGAAGCGACGGTTTTTTTCAATAATTTCCTCTCTATGTATCTTGTTCTTTCTGCAATACTTTCCACCACCATACATAGTGGCGTGAAGTTAAGAACCACTTCCATAGCCGCCGTTGGGCATGTTGTCATTGCCTTTCTAATCCATATATAGGATAGTCTTTGAATTCTGGAGAGGTTGTCTCTCATCGTCAGTACGAAAGTGTAGGAGTTTCACGCAATGGCTCCATAAGTGATTATTGGTCTCACTATGGCTGTGTACATCCACCTCAGGATCCTTGGGTTACATTCCAAATGTTACTTGCGAGCCACTTATTTGATGTGAGTTGATGTGTCATTTTATCACTTTACATCAACTAATTCATGGTTCTACAAACTATGGATGTTTTTCCTTAATTTCCGTTAAGGTTATTTTTTTAACATTGCTTGCTGATTTTTAGCATGAAGCACTTTGTCTCTTTAGCTGCAGGTAATTTTTATTGGTAAAGCAAATTGCTTATTTCTTTCAAAATAGACCTGATTTTTACGGCGATTGTAAATTGCAGCGGCGGTCAGAGTTTCTATAATCTTTACATGTAAATTGCAGCGAATGGTCATGTATGGGTTTGTAATAACTATGTAAATTGCAGCGCACGGCCAACAAAGAGCGTTAATCTTACCTGCAAAATTTATGAAAACCTACTGAGTTAAACTTGAAACAAACCGTAGATTATTTATACCCAGTACCACTAATAATAAATAATTTTTTCTATGCCCCATTTTTCAAGGTTTGCTCTTATTTTCCTGAGTTTAGAGGGTTGGGGTTAGGTTTAGTTAGGTTTCGTTGAAAAAGTTGTAAAAAGTTGTAAAACCACTCCTATGTTTCAAGGTTTTCCCCTATTTTTTAAGGTTTGTCCCAATTTTTCTGGGTTTAGAGGGTTGGGGTTGGTTAGATTTGAAAAAGTTGTAGAAACACCCCTATGTTTCAAAGTTTGTCCCTATTTTTAAGGTTTTCCCCTATGTTTTAAGGTGTTCAAGGGCAAGGAAAATCATTAAAGAAGCTATACAGTGTTGAAAAAATGGATTCTTCAATGATTTTTCTTGCCCTTCTCGATAAATTAAATCGCTGCAATTTACAAGTCGGATTAAAATCTCAAATTTGACCATCGCTGCAATTTACAGATTCTTATCAGGTATACGGATTAAGGATTACCAAGCGCTGCAATTTACATCTGCCCGATTTTTACATTCCTAATCAGTATTTTAAGCTAAAGGTATATGCTTTTTGAGTTACCTTATAAAACTTATTTAATCTTCAATGGAAACTTACTGGACAAGTACTTAATACAAATATTTTCTTTCAGATCATTTGGTTACAAACACGTCCTGCAAAATCACGAGAGGACTCACACTGGTGAAAAACCATTCGAATGTCCGGAATGCCATAAAAGGTTTACCCGAGACCATCACCTTAAAACACACATGAGGCTTCATACGGGAGAACGTCCATATCACTGTGAACATTGTGACAGACAATTCGTCCAGGTTAGTACAATCAAAAAATTTTATTGTTTGCATTTTATATAAATATTGATTGCATTTAATTCGATTCGGTACAGACAACTGATATTTGTTTTGTTTCAGGTTGCTAATCTTCGAAGACACCTTAGGGTACACACCGGAGAAAGGCCGTATTCCTGTGAACACTGCACTGCTAAATTTTCTGATTCCAATCAGCTCAAAGCACATGTGCTTATTCACACCAACGAAAAACCATTTTCATGCGAAAGATGCCAAAGTAGGTTTAGAAGAAGGCATCACTTACTACATCATAAATGCGGAATGACTGATAAAGAAATGACTCCTGAGTCAGACGATGAGGAGTTGAAAAGAAGGAGAATGTTGCATCCGCCTTCTACTCCCTTAATCACACTTCCTCTACAAGTAAGTATTTTTTCTTGTGTGGACATTCACTTTGCTCTGTTTTATTCGTACTTTTTTTCACACCCCACTCCAATTAAAAACCGCCAAAGAAAGTCTCGTAACCTAAAGCAAAATCATTATTCGAAAAGCAACGTTTTAATTTTAAATCGTAGTTACGTATAGATGATCCTTTTCACTTTAATTTAAACTGCTTTGTGCGAATGAAACCCCCACACCAAACGCACTCTTAAGCCGGTAACCCATCGTGCATGGTGTGGCAAGTATCAGACCAAACTCGTTAATACAAACTCCGTGAAATCGGGTACACTTGGGGAATCACCATCAACATGGAGAGTACATCGGACGCGGTTTAAAGGAAACTCGAGCCTTGCTACGTGCTACGAAACTGGTACATCCTCCAATGGCGAGTCCTGCTATCAGTGTGATTTGTAGTCCATCTCGATGAAGGACACTGCTAGGTTTGCAACCGAGCTTGTCGACGTCTGGAATGACGATATTATACCTGGCTTGCGACTCGCCAAGCCTTCACGCTTCTCAACTCGCAACCCTTTCCTGCCAACCCTTTCCTGTCACCCCTGCCGTCTTAATATTGAGAAGCATCTTCACGCTAAACTCAATTAAGGTAATGGTCGCAAAAACTCCAAGTCGTCCACACCACTCCAATTCAAGCTTCGATGTGCAGTTTCGCCAATCCAGAATACGATTAGTACTAGTACACCATGATCGACTTTCAAGGTGTCACAGATATTTTTAGTGAATGTGTTTTAATATTTATTTTCAATTGGAATTTTTTTGTTCCAGGTGGCTCTTCCTGAACAAACCGAGCCAGAGGACCTTAGTATGTCAACGGGTCTTCATTCAAATAGTTCGGGCTCTCCGATGAGAAGTCCGTGTTTGAAAGAAGAAGAGGAAGACATCGAATCCACTGCGATATTTCTACAAAGAAGGCCAATGAGTAGATCCTAGTCTAATTATTTTTATGAAAGATACGGGTATGTTGAAGTCAAATTATTATTATTCAGATTATAGAGTCTCTGCGGCATTGTCGCTTGCAGGAAAGAGTTGTGGAAATAAGATAGAATTAAATTCGACATAAAATACATTTTAATATATAAAGGATATTTGTGGGTGTCAATTTTGAATATTCTCACCAATCATAAATTTTTCGGATGATCTGTGGAAGTTGATCTTGAGATATGAAAATAAATTTAAAAACGGAAAAGTTTCCTTAATATTAAAATAACCAAATAAAATCCACGAATCTATTTCTGCAGGTGGTTTTGTTGGCAGTTAGACGAAACCAATATTAAGATGATGTAATTTCAGGGATTTAGTATTATTTTTTTAATTTGTATTATAATCTTGGTATGCAAGTTCCTCAATCAATAGTAGTAGTTCATTGTTAGGCGTGAATGGATTTCTGTTTCGATCAAAAATCAGTTGAATGAAGAGATTAGGCTGTGAAATTTTTGAAAACTATTTAGTACAGTTTTAAAAATGTAATTTTCGGGATATATTTAGTCTGGATTCAGATTATTTTCCCTTTTGAGAAAAATATATACTATACATTTATTCAAACAATGAAACAAACGATTTTTCAAGTCGTAAAAAAAGATCAGGTACTTTTTCAATGTAGCGCACAAATTATTACAACCCATTTTATACACTTTTTGTCACGGTGAAATATTCTTTTTATTCCAAAAATATAAAAGAATTTAGAAATTCAAATTTTGACCTGAATACATTTTTATAATACTTTTTAGTATTCGGTTATTATCATTACAAAAAGGATTTGCAAAATACTTATTTTCCAAAAAATAGAATCAGTACTTATACTCGAAAGTAAGTAATAAAAATTTATAGTTTACCGAAAAGACGAGAATTAGGGCATTAGTAGGGTTTTGTCAAGGGTTTCATAGAATAATCATGATCTGTTTTAAATATAAAGTATTAAATAGTTACAGTGAAAACAGTTACTGCTAACAATAGAATTATTTGCAGAAGTTTCAATTGCAAATTTTTTCTAATCTAGAAGCGATGGAAAGGTGCGATTTCATCTGAACAATTTCTTGTTACATACATTTTTTTAGTATAAACGAATTTTAAGTACAGGCTTATACAGGATGTTATTGAATTCTTCATATTTCATAAAATGTAACAATTTCAGTTTAATGAAAAATGAATGAATTATTTGAAATTTAAAGACATTTAAGGTAGTTGTCGTGATATAATATTGTCGAAAAGTTTTGGTTCATGCCTATGATGATAGTAAAGGGGCTTGTAACGTAATACGCCATCATTTTCGACACAAACTGTACCATTTTCATAATATGTACATATATATACATACTATCATCAGTTTCCACGAGCTGCAAGGTATTTATGTTCGATTTAACGATATGTATGTTATTAAAAAAATTTTAAACTTTGCGTTGTTACCTATATCTTTTCAATGAAACAGTAATTTTTTTCTAGAATTAAAAAAACTGGTTAAAAAACAAACCCTGCATTGCTCTCCAAGTTAATGATCCAAAATTTAACTAGGTTGAACTTGTTGAAATTGTATTATAATATCCTTATAAGTATACGAAAGTTTAAAATTTTCTGACATACGACCCATCGCAAGACAACTATCTTTTCATTTATATAAAAAAAACTTAATGTAAAAAAATTGTTTCTTGGAAACTTTATCTTCCTATCGCATCTAAGCTCAAGAGATATTCGCTGTTGAAACATTTCTGTCTAAAATTTATCATTTACTTGATTTCACATATTGTGTATTTAGTATTTAGCTTTTATTGAGCATTAGTAAGTCTTACAAAACATTACCGTTTCTAAGTCTAAAGTTTGCAAAAGTTTTCTGGAAGCTTATTAACAATGCATAAAATATTGTAAAAAATCTACATTTTATTCGGCAACAAAAGATTTTAAAACTCATTTCACAAAAGAGAAATTTTATTTTTAGTTATTGTTATTTATGACTCTAGTTTTATTGTGGAATATACTTCCCGGTGTAGAGATCTACTTTAGGTTTTGGTTCTTGGAAATTGTATTGCACAAAATGTTAATGCTAAAGATTCAAAACAGTTAGGTGCATTTGTGGTATTCGTTTCAACTACCTGAAAAAAACCGCCTTCAATTTGCATTTGAGATAAATTCGCAGTTGTAAAATTTCAGAAGGTCAAAACCATTGTGCTTTTGCTCTAGATAACTGTAACATTCTTTTGTAATATCAGCAAACAGGCCTTTATAGTTGGGCAAGCAACTGAACGAGAACAAACCTTGAAGATTGTTTGTATCAAGACATTTCTAAATATTTGATGCATTTGAATTTATTATTGCTCAAGTCTTCTTGCATATAGTTTTTTGTAAATAATGGTCACCATTTCACATCAAATTAAATCTAGACTTGTTCCAATATTTTTTGTTAGTCTGAAATTTCTGTTACATCCTCACAAAAATTGAAGGTAACTTATATATTTTAATGTTCTATTTTAAAATATTCAAGATGTGATCTCTGGTCTTAAAATTTCAGATAAACTAGAAAAGAAATATCTGAACTTTAAATTTTTCCCAAGTTCAAAACCGTTAACTGACCTAAATTAGTCTCTTTGTGTTTAACGTTTATAAGTGAAAACTAGTTTTGTATTGAAAGAAAAAATCGCTGAAATTCAATATGTAATTTTTTTGAAAGGGGTCTAGTGTATTCAAAATTTAACTAGTGTATTAACAACAGGTTGTTAGATTTTGATAGGTATTATACTATTCTGTTGTTTGCATTGTTAACTATAGCTAGAAGTGTTTAAAAATAGGGCAACATTAAAGTCAATGCTCTCTAGAACTCACAATCTCATTGTCAAAAATAAAAAAATAATCAAGACATGCTTTTAATTCTAATAGTAATATTTATATTTTTACAAACAATTTTCTATGATAATCCAAAACAATAATTTTGATTTTATATTTAAATCGCAGTTGATAATTATTGTTCATTAACAACTCTCTTTTATTATTCAAACGACTTAATTCGTAATTCAATTATGAAAAAACTCATTTGAAACTTTTAACAAACTGAAATAATGTAAAATTGTGTGAAATAAAGATCTCACTCACATTGTTTAGGTTGATATTTTTCTTACTTGCTGTCTCAATTGTCTTAAGATTCCTTGATTGTGAATTTTTTGGAAATTTGAGCTTCAATAACTTGTGAAAATTAATAAAACTTTTACTATACAGATAGTTTATCAATTAACAATACAATGACAGAACGATTCATTAACAACTCTCTTTTATTATTCAAACGATTTAATTCGTTATTCAATTATGAAAAAACTTTTTTGAAACTTTTAACAAACTGAAATAATGTAAAATTGAGTGAAATAAAGATCTCACTCACAGTTGATATTTTTCTTTCTTGCTATCTCAATTGTCTCAAGAGTCCCTTGCTTGTTAATTTTTTGGAAATTTGAACTTCAATAACTTGTGAGAATTAATAAAACTTTTAATATTCATATAGTTTATCAATTAACAATACAATGACAGAAGGATACGCCAGACATCCATCTTGAAATCCACTTAATAATTCAGTTTTCAGACTTTGATTGTGACGTCAATATTTTCTGAATTTAGTGTAAAAATTAATAATAAAAATTAAAAATATATATCAGATTTGAGGATTTCAGTTGTAATTAGAAAAAATTTTGCCTATTTACTTATAAGTTTTGGAGTCCCCAGTATCAGGTCCGGTTTCCAAGAAATCCAAGAAAATATAAATTGGACTATTTTTGCTTTTTAGTCACAGAGTGCTTATTTCGAAAACTAATGAAAAAATGTATTCGAACAGTTTGTTTTAAATTAAAACCAGCTGAAAGTGTCATACTTAAATTTTCAGTTCGACGCTTAATTTTTTCAAAACCATCATCAACTTACTTATTATGATATGATTTTTTAAAAGTAATCTTAAATCTGAACTCAGCAATATAGTAACATAGTATCTATTAAATACGTTCTGTTATTAAAAACCTTGCTCTATTTACAACTATCCCCTACTTCTTGTTCACATTTTTCCAATATAAAGCTCGATATACAGTATACCTCTTTTAATCTTTAAACAACTTAAAAACAGATAAACTACATTTTAAATGATTTATCAGATTCGAAACGACATTTTTGATCAGAAGTCTATGAATTAATTACAGTATTATTACCCAAAATAAAGCTGTATTTAAAAAAAGTAGCTCAAAATTTTACAACCGTCTAGGCAGTTCTTTTAATTTAAATAATGGAAAGGGTGAAGGCTTAGCCCTTCTGAAATTTAACACTGTTAATAAAATCCGACAACCAACGTTTTGAAATTGATCCCTAATAATAAGACGCCAGCTTATTTCACACAACTACCCTGAGGTTATAAAAGAAAAGGAAAACAATTTGATAATCAAAATGCAAGGGAGTTCGTTAATAAACCTGTTTGGTAGCTTTTTATAATGAAATTGAGGACGTAATAAAATTAAGAATATCCATCTGTTATATATATAAAAATTAAGATGACATACTTATTTGATTACATAATTTTTTTGCTAAGTACAGTTCGGTTGTTAAAAAATCTATTCTTGCCTATTGTGAACTGGTCTTTGAAAATTTTCAAAAAAAATTTATGTTTTGTTTTTTTTTTCAAAATTTGGGGGGTTGCGGAGGGAAGTTTTGGTGGGAAGTTGAAAATTAGGATTCAACCACAAAAAAAACATAGAGCAAGCCAGTGTCCAAAACTAACATGAATTTTGTAACCTAAAATTATGTATTTTCTGGACTATAGTCATAGAGATAGTAACGACGAACATGTGCTTTAGCTTTTGGAATTGATTTAGGAAGTCTATAGTCGAACCGTTCCCGAAATTGAAGACTAGTAGAGAGAAAGAATTACCAAATTTTTTTTTGTATTATCGTTCACGTCCATGAAAATTTCAATTATGCGAGGGTTAAACAGTCACCATGACTAACAGTGTAGTGAAATGGAGGTACTCATTAATACAATTCCTATCACTTTAAATTTATTAATGACTTTATTGATATAGGTACACATAATTTTCACAGCCTACCTCTGTCGATACGATCTTTTAAACCGTGTATTTTTTGTAAATAGTACATAATATACATATCGATTTTTAAAATTGAATGTCTGTATTATATGTGTGGTTGATTGTTTCATTATTAACAGCACCATATAGGAAGATATTTTAATTATTCTACATCAAGAATTCTAAAGTAAGATAGACTAAATTGTGTCCAAATATTATACTATATATTATAATTCAATCCATCATAATTTAAAAAAATTTTAACAACAATTTCTGTTAAAATTTTCCGCTGTTTCTATTCATAAAAATATCAATATTGCAGTGACCAAAAATGTAAATTTCCATTCAAATAAATCGGTTCACAAATTTACATTTGCTGTCTTAATTAATAACACATTCCTCAGCTTATAAAAATAAAATATTGAGATATAAGAATGAAACTATAAATTAATAAAACAAACAAACAAAACATATACAACATGAAAAATTATATCTAGGACTTTAAGAACTGGTGTAAGGATTGTCTATGTTTCATTATAACTATGCTTACATTTATTAGATCTAACCAGCTGTATGGATCCAACCATCATCCATGTTTTGAGCTATATAATGTCTCAATTCTTTTTCCTATACTTTACCTACTATTCAATTTTATATTATGAGTTACAGCAACGTGTAAGGTTTTTTCATTATTTTCATTTAGTTGTTTTCATACGTATTCCACTCATTTAATCGTAGCTTTTGCTTCTAATAGGCATGATGGTTGATTTTGCTTCACGATGTTTTCAAGAATATGCTTTATCCAAAATAAATGTTATTTCTGCAATAATGGTTTTAAATGAAAAATTTATCTTATTATAATATACTTTAAATTACGCGCCAATCCTTAGAATAGTAATGGCGACTGCCTATGACATCACACTTTCGTAAACACTCCGAACACTTGACAACTTGCCAGTTAATTTTTTTTTTAATTCATAATTTGAATCATTTTGTACGATAGTCATGTATTCTAATGTGTCTAGATGGTGTACGGCTATGAAAAATAAATATTTCTTTACATTTCAATAAAAAAACAATTAGAAATGTATGACTAAATTTTACAAACAGAGACCTAGCAACTCTATCTTTTGAATGGAGTTCTAGATTATGTCTTAATTACTTACTACTAATAGAAGTTTTAACATTTCGGAATTCAGCTGAACAAACGTCATTTTTAGACGAACAAAATACTCCCAGCATCCATAAGTTGAGACAAATTTCAAGTATTTGCTTTGATAAAACCTTGTTCCATAGCTAACATTTCTTTGTCGTACTATTAATAATACAAAACTGATATTACCTATTAATAGTTTATAACAAGGAAATATGACATAAGCGATGCAAAACCAAAGTACAATGGAAGTTCCAACGATATATAAAATGTCAAATGATGTTTACTAAAGTGTGCTTCTTATAATATATTTTTATCATATTGATAGCACGATTTTAGGTAAGAGCCCTAAAACCGCAATAAACCATAGGCGGACATTGAAATTTAGGCAGGATAAAATAAATCAATTGTATCTCAATTCTCCAAAAGCGAATAAATATGGACAATAAATAGGATATTTAAACGTAGGAATCTAAAACCTAAACATACTACCTACTTATACTAGAAAATAGTATTTTCATGCTACTCATACATCTATCATAAAAGACCTAATAGGATCTTATTCTTACCCAACTACACTGCACTGTCACGGCAAATTTATCACTTCTTAATATATTTGAATGGTAATGGTATTAGGGTTATATTGTCCTCGCTACCTGCGGTTCACTATACAGGAAGAATCTAGCGAAAGTTGCTAACTGAACACTTATTTACATGAAGAAACGCTTACAATTCTGTTTAATTCTTTGCATCACCCTGAAGTGTTTCAGACACGTTTTTGAATTTATAATGAGCTCTTCAGCTATCAATATGATAAAGATACACTATAACTATGTTTGAGCTAAGATTGCGGTTAGTTATTTTTTATAAAAAAAGTGATTTTTTCAGAATAGCTTAACCTTGTATAATTATTTCAAACCATTATTTTGTTTATTCTTAGTGACTGTCATCATGCCTTGATTTAATTGACGGTTTCATCTAAAACATTCTTCTAAAGTTCATATCTTATATCGACTCTTTTTATATCATATCTACTAGTTTCTGGAGATCCCCACACTATTAATTTGCAATAATTTAAGTATCATGACATAATTTGATGCTATCGATTATTTTTTTGTTCAAACTGCAGATTGGTCACAATAGAAGATCCATTAATTTTTATTTAAGATAGATATAGGATTGAGGATATAGCTACGAGTAATCAATATCCTAAGTAATATTTATACATATACTATTGAAGTTTAAAACAAAATATACTAAAATTTTAATTTTGAAACAATAAATAATAATATATATTTACATGTCAATATAATAAGCTGGATGTCTTACGAAAATTCTTGATGATGTTTTCCTATATATCAAGTGTACCAATGGCTGTTTCTTGTATTGTTATTATCTTTTTGTTGATTTAATCGTAAATAAGATATATGTGGTCCAATATTTGTCTCTATTGTTCTTGTCACTATATACATATACATTTTTCATAAAATTTCACCTTCTTTCATTATTTTTTATTATTCACATTATTGTTAAGTTACCAACAAACAAAAAACGTTTAATAATTAATTAAAAAGATACAGTTTTTGATTGAAGGTTTTGAAAATTACTGCTCCCTAACAATTTTTTGAACTTATTGGCTGGCTAAAACAACACTCACTTTCTATTTGAAACCACAACGAAATTAATGTAAATAATATGTATTTTTCTACTTTAAATGATAAACAATAAAATGTGAATATTAAAAAATATTTTCTTGATGTTCTGTACTTTTCTCTTCTGTGAGCCATTCCTTTTTTTTTAGTAGTACGGGTATATTTTAGTGTAAATCTTCTAATGATACAGGGTTACCAAAAAAAGATGTATTTTACCAATTTATTTTGTTTTTACTTGTATTTTTGTAGCTTGTTATGGGATTTTGTACCAAAAATCGTATATTTTTGTTTTTGTAAATAGATAAGAGTTTATTTTTTGTATAAAATCCGCAATGCTTTTGTTTCTAAACTTAAGGATGAAATACGTCGACTTATTTATATGTGACTGAAAATGAAATCGAAATATTTGTTCATTTTGTTATATATTTTTTAATGAACCAATACATCTTATAATATTGTATATTGTTTAAATGTACATAAAATATACCAGAAGTGGCCGAATTCCTAGGTACTAATGCAAATTTTGTGTAGCACTTAATCGGCCCTATTCGGTAACTGAAATAGAGATGAAGGCACCTAATTGAAATCTTGGCAAATCAGAATATTGTAGTGGGATTATGGTCATATAAGGTATCATGTATGATATAAAAAGTTAAAAGTGAGGTTAACGCATTGAGTACCGCAATGTACGTTCCTGCTCGCGTAAGATTTAACATGTATCATATAAGAGGTGACCTTGGAGTTGATTAACTTTCAACTGAATTTCATTTCCAAACAAAATATCCATCACAAAATCAATTTTTTTCAGAAAAGGAAATTTGGAGGTTAACCTGAAATGCATGCGCACTGCAACTGTCTAGTTGACAGTTGTTTGCCTAGCGACATATTCCGATTATCGAAATGTTGCTTCGACAGTGCTGGTTATGTCGAAAATTATTTCTACTAAGCATCTCGAGGTAGAAATCTTACAGGGTTACGATCGCACCTGATTCCGATTTGACTGATTGATTTTTATTCGATTTGACTCATTTCCATTTGAATTACAGAATAGGGCTGAATATGTAATGAAAGTGGACTTTAGTAAATTAGCTTTATCGAACAACCACACGAAATAAATGTTGTCAAGGAAAAGGACTGCTACTCTCTAGCGGGCGTGCACCGAACTTTCAATTTTTTAATCATCTCCATTTTACAGTATGATTATATTTTAGATCCAGTTTTACAAGAAGGAAAGGTAACAACTTGTTTTTCGATTCTTGAATTATTGAAAAATTAATCACATTGTAAATTCTGTCAAACGACCAAACCGAGATGATTAGTGGAAAATTAAAATGTCAGAGCATGCGTATAATTACCAAATATTTATGATATTAAGAAGTCAAAAACCTAGTCATAGTTACATAATTAAATGCTTGTCCACGGCTGGTATATATGATAAATTTTAGTAAAATAGTATTTAATGTTATTAAAAGAACGCAAATCATTATCTTTCATGTTACGTATAATACTTAGTGACTATTTTTCATCTGGTACAGAATCTACCTCCATGTACCTATAGATAATCTTCTCCGTAAGAAACTCAATAAGACTGATTTTTACTAGAATATAAAAAATTTATAAAGTTTAAACCAGATGTGCAAATTGTGGACAATGTGGAACTACAAGGTGAATGAAAAAAAAATGAAGATGTGGCTTAAAATAACGAAAAAATAAAATAAAATAAACTCAATTGTAATTACACTAGAAAATGATAATCAATCTTTCACTTTGAAAATGTCTATAAGCAATTTTCATACAAATAGCTAATTTATTGAATAATATAATTAAGAATTAATCTTTGAATTTCCATGTACGACATTTGCAAATGAAAATATCCCTGCTCAAATTTCCTACTAAGCTGTTACTTAAAAAATGAAGATGAAAAGGAAACATCTATTTTCATTCACCTTGTAGAGCTTTGTAAGAATTCACCGAACCACTACCTCAAGGCAAGTACAAAAAATAGATTAATTTTTCCCCAAAAAGGTTTCCTAATCCGTTTTTCGAAGGTAAAATGAAAGGTTTCTCTTTCATTTGTTTTTCGTGAAAATTGGATAAGAGATTAGTGGTATATACACCTAAAAAAAGGATTTCTTTGTTCAAGCGTGTTGATCTAAATTTGGGTAAAAAAAATTCCGTGTCAAGGTACATCGTTAGGATTATTTTTATTGGATACTTTGAAATTTCTATGGTCTTGACTCAAAGAAATACTTTTTCTGTTTAAGATTCATCTACATATTGATTGTCAATTAAATGATTACTTTTAACAACTTTTGGATTGATACATAACACTCACCCAATTCTGTAAATATTAAGTACAAATCAAGTTTTATTAAGATATATTAAAATTCAAAATGAATCTATTAAAGCGAGTGAGTTTGAAAAAAGAAGGCATAACTATGTGGATAAATCTTAGTCCAAGAGAGAGAACTGGGATATCTAAACGTATAAGTATTTTTGTGCTATTTATGATTTCATACGATATAAATTATACGATGGATATTTAAATGATGTTTCTCCCTTCCAATGCCCCTTAAACCAATGTGATCTTCTTTGATCGGTGTAAATTATTGTAATATGTAATTTTATGTCAATACCTATTTTATTATTAAAATTTGATCGTTAAAAAAATATCTATGTGTTTTATTTATTTGGTTTAATATTTTAGAATCATTCAAACGACATTATTCAAATCAGCATGAAAAAAATGTTGATGTTCCACGACTCCAGTCAATCCTTGACATTCGTAAAAACTGAATTATTAAAGAAAACCCGATTCCATTATCATTTTTGATTGAAAAGTGAAAAATAAGGTATTGTACAGGGTGTCCCAAATTGGTGTGTTGTGCAGGGTATCTCGAAAACTAGAAGAGATAGAAGAAAAGCAGTTAAGATGTTATGACTTCTTTTTTTGTTAAAGTAACGATAGCCTAATTGAATCTTTAGTAACTCCCTGCAGTTGGAAGATACAGGGCGATTATTGAAAACTGTCGAAAACTACAAGGAACTATAACTTCTTAATAAAGAAAAATATAAAAAAACGTTATGGAAACTTTTGATAGATATAATATTAAAGAGTTCAGAGGCGCACAGAATTTTTTTGTTAGTGGGCTCACTAAGGAAATATAATGCAAACTTATGTTGTTTTAAATGGGACACCCTGTATATTTGGACGTTTTTCATTTCCTTTTTTAATTCTGATTCACCTGATATGACATAGTATATATCTTTTTTCAATGGTTGGAGCTACAGTGCAAATAAACCATTTATGGATGTTATCAGGTGAAACACCCTTAAAAAATTGAACACTCAGTAACGAAATTTAACATTTTATTATAAAGATACTGATGTGTGACAAGCAGTGCAGGAATATTTAACAGACATAATGAACTATATTGGAATGACTCAAATCCACACTTAGTTCAGGGGATCAGGCGACAAGGCAGATTCGGCTTTAACGTTAGTTGTTTTGTCAAACATAATAAATTAGTTTATCATATATTTGATGATAAACTAACTGCTGCTGGATATATAGATATCTTGGAAATAAACTTACACCAACTTTTGGAGGAAGAAGTGTTGGCTGATAGGGACACATTTTGGTTCGAACAAGATGGAGCATCTGCCCATAATGCTCTATTCATTGGAGATTATTTAAACGAAAAATTTCCTAATCGGTGGATTGGTACTTATGGACCGGTTAAGTGGCCCCCTCCTTCTCCGGAAGTAAATCCTCCTGATTTTTTTATTTTAGGATTTAAAAAAAATAATATTTACAAGACTAATTTCGAGAGTAGGGAAGATTTATTACAAAATATTCATGCCGCATTTAGAAAAATAAAACCAGTGCACATTCTCAGTTGTGTAAGATCAGTAAGATCGGGTGTCAATTATTATTTCAACAAAACGGAGACCACATTTAATGTAATTTTTACATTCTAATAAAATTACTTATAGGAGGTAGATTAGTTGTTACAATGTTTTTTGTTGTTTCATAAGTTTATTGTTTTTATTTTTTTAATCTGGTTTTATTTTTCATTAATTATGATTTTGATAAATAAAATTGTCACACATCAGTATCCTTATAATAAAATGTTAAATTTCGTTACTGAGTGTTCAATTTTTTAAGGGTGTTTCACCTGATAACATCCATAAATGGTTTATTTGCACTGTAGCTCCAACCATTGAAAAAAGATATATAATATGTCATATCAGGTGAATGCGAATTAAAAAAGGAAACGAATAACGTCAAAATATACAGGGTGTCCCATTTAAAACAACATAAGTTTGCATTATATTTCCTTAGTGAGCTCCCTAACAAAAAAATTCTGTGCGCCACTGAACTCTTTAATATTATATCTATCAAAAGTTTCCATAACGTTTTTTTATATTTTTCTTAATTAAGAAGTTATAGTACCTTGTAGTTTTCGACAGTTTTCAATAATCGCCCTGTATCTTCCAACTGCAGGGAGTTACTAAAGATTTAATTATGCTATCGTTACTTTAACAAAAAAAGAAGTCATAACATCTTAACTGCTTTTCTTCTATCTCTTCTAGTTTACGAGATACCCTGCAAAACACACCAATTTGGGACACCCTGTACAGGTAAGCTTTAACGCTATCTACAGGCATCAGGAAATCCCTGCCTTGTTTTTCAATACAAAATGTTGATGCAGTCGGGTTTTTTGTTTTTCAGTCATTCAGTTTTTTCAACAATTTTTATTAGTTATAATATATTTGGAATTATATTTCAATTCTGATGGGAAAAATGGCGACTGCTACCACAGCGCTCACTTCAATGAGTTGACAGAACATATTTACCTTTAGTTGGCGTGGAAATGAGAAAAACAGAAATTAATTTACAATTTGTCATCAAATATTAATCAGCCTGTTTTCTCTAAAGATTTAAAAATAATCTACTAGAGATTAGTGGGGTGTACATATGTTCTGATTTTCCATTTGACAGCAAAGTTAAACGTTCCCAATAAGAATTCTTATTTTTTGTCATTGGCGGGAAAAAAATGCGTTTGAAAACCTCAAAAAAGTAAGAACTCTTATTGGGTACGTTTAAAGTTGCTGTCAAATGGAAAATCAAAACATATGTACCCCCACTAGTGCGACCTCTGGTGGATTATTTTTAAATCTTTAGAGGAAACAGGGTAATTGTTGTCACTGCAGTGCTTAAAAATGAATTCTTATATCGATTTTTCAAATAGTAAAGCAAAATCGCAAAAATCTAATGATGCGTTTAAAAAAGAATATTACACAAGTTCATCAAATGAATGGAAGAGCAAAAGGTAACAATCAAGTAAATAAAAATGGATATATATTTGTGTATCGCAACTGACTTGGATTGTATACTGGAAAATACGTTGTAAGGTAAAAATTTGCAGTGGTAGACATGAAAAGGACGTAAACAACAGATTGGTAAAACGAACTTTATCAAACCAATATGACAATGATTGATAAATGGAATATATACAATGTGGGGCAGTGAAAATAATTTCGAAAATCAACATAACACTACTTATAACCAGATGACCGCATTCGTAACTGTCCAGTATTACGTGCAGCAGTTAGCGAATGCTTTAGGTACTACTATACATTTCTTAAGGTGATTCGTCAAATTATTCCAATTTTATGGTTATGTAGATTATGTTATGTTTGTCTACTTCAAACTTATGAAATTCTACTTTCGCCAGCACTAAATTTCTTATTAACATTTAATTTTCAACGTTTTTTAGAAAAAGTAGTATAACTCGCCCAGCGTAAGTTGGCACTTGGACTTTGGACTTCTGGGATGCGCGGTAGAACATCCGATCGCTCGAGGCTCACTGAAATGGAGGACCCCAGACTCTGTTTTGATCGCAAACGGTTAATATCGCAGTAATTGCAGTGGCGTAGTAGTATTATAGTAGTTTTCAGTTACGGTAATTATTATCAGTAGTTAGTATATAGAAGGTGTGGTTTTAGCTTATAGTTTACTTATAATTATTAGAATGGAGTTTAAAGTAAATTAAAAAATAGTAGGTTTCAGTTTTAACAAAGTTGCTGGCTATTGCGACTAATTCTTTAAAAAATTTTCAGTGGGAATGTGGAAATCATCAAGGTGTAATCATGCACAAAAATTTGAAAAGGAATACATGGAAAAGGAACCTCTAGTATATTAAGTCATATAATAAATATAAAGATTAATTTACAAAATATTTGTATTAATTAGCCACTAGTGTTGGTGAGTAAGGTAGTAGAGTACACTTTGGTTATTCTCTTCAAATAACATACTCAACAAAACTTATCGGCACCCACCATTGCTTTCTCTCTCGATGACTTACTTACATAGCTTAGACTTGTAAAGTTGTGCGGATGGCTTAGCTACCGCCATCTATCAATGGGTAGCCCAACTACATTTTTCCACTTTACATACTCATCTAAACTGACTTTTTATCTTAAACAAAGTCAACAAAACTGTTACACCAAAAGAGTTGGGTTTTCCTCAATAAATAATTTACATTAAAAGCGACTTGGTTAGATGTGTTTTGTTGTTTATCATCGACATAGAACATGATTCTAGTGATGATTGATTTTTCTGAAGACAGTCATGTTGAAGATGGTAATTTAACCAGAATTTTAAATTTTGAAGGCATCGAAGCAACTTAACTAAGTATTTTTTGAGACCCCAGCAGCCAGCAACCTACGACTATGTTGAAGCAAAGTGCGAGGGTCGTACGAGAGTAGTCCGCTCAATATATCTATCTGTTACTTTTTGTTCGCGCATATCTCAAGTGCCAACTTACACTGGGCGAGTTATATTAACCTACACTCGCGCTGTCACTTATCAAGTTGAAAAATGTGCTCGATGCATAACGAACACTATCAAGCGAATACGCAAAACAACGGACACTTAAGAATAATTAGTATATTACGGACCAAGGCCAGTAAAGTAAGAAATGTCTAGATCACATGTAATTTTCGGCCGAAGCGAAGCTGAGGTAGATTTTATTTAAAGAATTGTTTAGGAAGCAAATAACCTTAAGCCTTGAAAACGGTCAAAAATTATGACTCTCATCCAGAAAACCCATATTTCGATTAGTACCGTCAAACGGGGTTTCTTAAAACATTTTTGTGACATTTTTTACTTAAACATAAACCTTATATTTCTTCAACACAGAACTATAATAGTCTCAAAATTGCGCATTGGGCTACTATACATTTTATTGCCCTTAATGTCTCAAGCAACCCTGTTTGACAGTAGGGTTAGAAGATTTATACCAAGAGATGTGCTTTTAATTGTTCACGAAACCTTTTACAAAATTCAATATTAAATTACTAGCGAAAACAATTTTTTAATAGATATTATATCATTAATTTATATTAATAAAAAAAACAATTTCCCTTTATCGCATGTCGTCATCAACATCCTTCACAATTGAAGGGATAGTCTGTTGGAAGTTTTTCTTTTTCTTGATTAAATTTATAACTGGGTTAAGCAAAATATTAATTAATTAACTTATTTATAGTAAATATTCGGTACTGTAAGTGTTTTTAATCATTTTTTAAGTGGATATAGCATGACTACTTAATCTCTATAAATAAGAAACGAAATCTGGTTAACACGCGAACAAGCTTGTAAACACATCATAAATATATTTACAAAAATTGGTTGATGTAAAATTATGCTTTTATTTTTCGTTATCGGAGGCTAGGTTAACAAGTCAATAAATTTTTGAATTTCCCGCCCAGTATCTCGAAATGCAGCACTGCTTCCGCCAACTGCCATATTTTAATAGACTACTGTCAAATGTCACGCAGACACATCATTTCGTTTGTGTTTAACACCCATTGAAAGCAGTCAATCTCGTGAATTTGAATAAAGGGAGATAACTGTTTAAATTTCATATAGTTATAATTCCATCTCTTTGGTAAGATATAACAATGGGCCCATCAAGCAGGGAAATCAAGAGAAGCTGCTCTACATAATTTGGTCTCAGGTCTCGAAAGGACTCTGAATCATAAGGAAGTAGCCCTTGCAGCATTTCTAGACATCGAAGGTGCTTTTGACAACACATCGATGTCATCAATAAACACATCCCTTGAAAAAGAGGGATAAACAGCGCCACATGCACATGGATAGGATCCATACTCGGGCATAGGAGAATAACGGCACCTAGGCATGTTATAACTTACACCGTTAGGACAACTAAAGGATGTACTCAAGGCGGAGTACTTTCACCACTTTTATGGAGCCTAATTTTGGATGACTTGTTCTGCCGGCTAAATTATCCGGGCATATGGACGCAGGGCTTTGCGGACGACATAGTGATTGAACATTCCCAGAGGTATTTATGAATGTCCTACAAGAAGCACTACGAATTGTGGAAGACTGGTGCCTTAAAGAGGACCTTTCAGTTAATCCAAAAAAAAACCAAACCAGTTAAATATCTAGGAGGGACCCTTGATTTCAAACTGAATTGGAAGACACACCTGGAAAAAATTACTACCAGAGCGACTAGGCTTTTTCTGGCAAGTCAGAAGAGTTATGAGCAAAACCTGAGGAATACGACCCGAGGTGGTTCACAACTGTGACAGACAGAAGTGTCCTCCGCAGTGAATATATTGACTGCAATCCAAAGACAAGCCCTCCTTGGTATTACCGAAGCAATGAACAGCACGGGGACGTCATCAATGGAAGCTTTTATTGGCCTTCCTCATTTGGAATTTTTTGTAAGGGCGAAGGCGATGATGGCAATTATTAGGCTGAAATCGGGAGACTTATGGTCCCCGAACAATGTTCGAGAAGGACACTTATACAACTGGGACAATACTAGATAAACCCATGTTTCACATGAGTTTTGATAGCATGACACCGGAGAACATTGCGAGTGAACATCATTCCATCTAGGGAACAGGTGATGCACCCAGGCAATTCTGGAGAAATCATCTGGTTCACCGATGGTTCCAAAACAAACCATGGCTCTGGGGCTGGCATAAATGGACCTAGAAAGTTAATGTTATTTAGCCTTGGTCGATATACATCTGTGTTTAAAGAAGAGGCGATTGCCGCTTTAGCCTGTATTGATGAAAACATCAGAAGAGGATGTACCTACCGGACAAAAAATTAAAATATTCAGCCAGGCTCTGCTTAAAGCTGTCAGTAATCAAACAACCAGTTCTAGACTGGTAAAAAACTGTAAACAATCCCTTAACAGACTGGCAAAAGACAACACAGTATCTCAAATATGGGTGCCGGCAGATGAGGGGATTGCAGGTGGACCAGTTAGCTAAAAACGGTTCTAAAGGAGACTTCATAGGTCCGGATCCGTTTTGTGGAATCACAAAGGATTGCATAAGAGAAATCGAGAACTGGCTAGTTAAGGAACACCAACTCAAATGGACGATGACACAAGGTCACCTCCATACAAACAGTTTATCGAACAAGGTACACAAGGAACTATCAACCAGGCTGTTAAAACTGGGTAACAGACATGTGAAGACAGTTACCGACCTGGTGACTGGACCCTGACGAAACATCTCCACAAAATTGGCAAAATTAGTGAACGTGAACGTGACCCACATACTTTGCTTCTGTGAGAACTTAAAAGGACTCGGACAGAAGCACTTTGGAGAGAAAATAATACAACCATTACAACTACTGAAAATCCCCCGCAATAAAAGACACGAAGCTTCTGGAATGCAAGTGATAACATGGGAAATGGTACAAAGATTCAATTCAAGTGACTGGGCTGTTGAGCTCAACCCAAACGAATGAATGAATAAATGATGAGGGTTTTTCTAAAAAACGATCATAAGCTAATTCTTATTTGACTTCCATAAAATGAAGATAAAAATTAAAAAAAAATTATTTACCATTCCTGTTTTATACAAATTAGTATTCAGCACATCGTAACCAAGAATTTGATTATGACTGGAAAATTTAGTCTATCGACTTCATCGTTAATTACTTCCGGAAATTCTTGTTTTTGTCTCGGAACATTTGGTTTTTTCGGGAATTTTTCGAATGCTTTTAGAAACTACAATAATCGTAGATTAATTTACAAAAGAAATCCCATTATCAACACTTATTCCAACGTTTCTGTGAGTAGTACTCTTAATTCAAAGTGCATATAATTGACCGTCGTAACAGGAAATTGAATATATCCATGGTAGGTTACATCTCATTTTCGGGATTCACACGAGAGGAGATAAGGCGAGACTTATCATAGCAAAAAGTTCATATTTGCCAAGAATTGACTTGTTGATGCTGGGAGAATGTTTTTCGTCTAACAATGACTTTGGTTTGTTTTTGACAACTCAAATTGATTGAGCAGCTGCTTAAACCATGAAAATCCATACAAATGGTTTTAACTTATTTGTGTCCATAAAATTTCAAAACAAAAACTTTTCATTAACATTCTCTTTCTTTTTGGCTTTAAAATTATTAAAAAAAAAAGATTTATGAAATTAAATATTTTATTGAAAACAGCATGGTGGAACAATGAAATTAAAGAAGAGGTTAAAAAGAAGAAGGAAGAATGGAAAAAATATTTAAAAAACAACACACAAGAACAATATGAAAGATACAAAAACCAAAGAGAGAAAGTCAAAGTTCTAGTAATAAAAGCAAAACAAAATGCCTGGATAGATTTTGGCAACAAAATGGAAAAAGATAGTACGGGGAATCAAAAACTATTTTATAAAGTTCTAAAATCGCTAAGAACAGAAAAGCAGGGAAAAGAACAGTACATAAAAGATAAAAATCAAGAGATACTAACAAATGAAGCAGACATCATAGAAAGATGGAGAGAGTATTTTCAAGAGATGTTAGACCAACAAACTCAAAGAAACCCAAATAACGAACAAGAAAAAGAAAACCAAAACGAAGAAGTCGAACGAACAAATCAAAACGAAGAAGCCGAAATACAGAGTATAAAATTGGAAGAGCTAAAAAGAGTTGTTATAAAATTGAAAAATGGGAAAGCGCCGGGTGACGATAGAATTACAGCGGAAATGATTAAGAATCTAGGAAATATAGGACTGGAAGTGCTATTAGAAATTATCAACAAAGCTTGGTGTGATGGAAAAATCCCAGAAGAATGGGGAGTAGCCTTAATCACACCTATACACAAGAAAGGAGACCAGAAACAATGTCAAAACTATAGAGGAATAACCTTGCTAAATACCATTATAAAGATATATGAACAGCTTATAAACAACAGAATTAAACCAACTCAAGAAAATCAACTTTCAGAAGCACAAAGTGGATTCAGACCAGGAAGAAGTACGCAGGATCACATCTTCACAATGAAACAATTAGAAGAGAAGAGACATATAGAAAATAGAAACACATACCTAGCGTTCAGAGATCTCGAAAAAGCATTTGATACGGTACCTAGGGAAAAAGTATGGATGGGACTGAAAGAAAAGGGAATACACAAAAAAATAATCGGAATCATTCAAGATATATATGAAACAAACATAAATTTTATCATAAAAAACAACATGAAATCAGCAGGATTTAGAACCAACATAGGATTAAGACAAGGAGGGGGACTGAGCCCAACACTATTTAATATACATATGGACAGTATTATTAAAAAAAGCCAACAGAAGGTGAAGAAAATGTTCGTTGGGTATAAAAATTTAGAAAGAGTAGAGATAGCCGAAGGAGTATTTGCAGATGATGTGGTGCTAATGGCAGGAAGTGAAAACCGATTACAAGAAAACCTGAACATATGGAAAGATGTTATGGAAGAAGAAGGCATGAAAATCAACAAAAATAAAACCAAAATACTTGTAATAGGAAAACAGAAGATCAACACAGAAATTAAAATAGATAATGTACAAATAGAACAAGTAAAAGAATTCAAATACTTAGGAATAACTTTTGACGAAACAGGAAAACAAGATGCAGAGATAAATGAAAGCATAGAGAAAACAATTAAGCTATACTATGCCATGAACCAAAAATTTATAAACAAAAAAGAAATCACCAAAGAGACAAAAGTAAAAGTGTATAATACAATATATCGACCAGTTTTAACTTATGGATGCGAATCTTGGACTCTTACAAGTAAACAAAAAAGCAAAATACAGGCAGCAGAAATGAAATATTTGAGAAGAACATTTGGAGCAACAAGAAAGGACAAAATCAGGAACACAAAAATAAGAGATGAATTAGGTGTCCAGCCCGTACTAAAATTTATAGAACAAAGACAACTCAGCTGGTGGGGACATATTCAGAGAATGAATAACAATAGACAAGTTAAAAGGACATATGAGGCAAAAATACAAATAAAAAGAAAAAAAGGAAGACCAAGACAAACATGGAATACAATAGTGGGTAATATACTAAAAGAGAGAGGTAAATCATGGGAAGAGGCGAGAACATTGACAAGAAACAGGAAAGAATGGAAAAAATTTATATACGAGAATTAAATGCAAACCCGACACCTAAGGGTATAAGGGTATATGATTATATATGTTACGGGCCATGTCCGCAATCGGGCCGGGACGTCATGGCCCGGGCTATGTTGACACAGCCCGGGCCCTGACGTCCTGGCCCGACCTTCTTGGACTATGTCGTCTTGGCCCGGGCCATGACAGCGTAGACCGGGCCGTGACAGCAGCGCCCGGGTATTGTCAAGACGGCCCAATACTATCCGGGCTATGTTGTCAAATAGTTTTTTTTGCAAAATTCAATAAACGTATAAGTACATTACAAGATGAGAACTTTGACCAACCTAACAAAACCTAACCCCAACCCCAGTTAGATTCGACGGCGGACCGAATTACGAAAAATTCGGAGTGCGATTTCGGAATTGGGTCCCATGTACCTACTATTTGTTTAATTTGACCAACCTAACAAAACCTAACCCCAACCCCAGTTAGATTCGACGGCGGACCGAATTACGAAAAATTCGGAGTGCGATTTCGGAATTGGGTCCCATGTACCTACTATTTGTTTAATTTTACCAACCTAACAAAACCTAACCCCAACCCCAGTTAGATTCGACGGCGGACCGAATTACGAAAAATTCGGAGTGCGATTTCGGAATTGGGTCCCATGTACCTACTATTTGTTTAATTTTACCAACCTAACAAAACCTAACCCCAACCCCAGTTAGATTCGACGGCGGACCGAATTACGAAAAATTCGGAGTGCGATTTCGGAATTGGGTCCCATGTACCTACTATTTGTTTAATTTGACCAACCTAACAAAACCTAACCCCAACCCCAGTTCGGTCCGCCGTCGAATCTAACTGGGGTTGGGGTTAGGTTTTGTTAGGTTGGTCAAAGTTCTCATCTTGTAATGTACTTATACGTTTATTGAATTTTGCAAAAAAAACTATTTGACAACATAGCCCGGATAGTATTGGGCCGTCTTGACAATACCCGGGCGCTGCTGTCACGGCCCGGTCTACGCTGTCATGGCCCGGGCCAAGACGACATAGTCCAAGAAGGTCGGGCCAGGACGTCAGGGCCCGGGCTGTGTCAACATAGCCCGGGCCATGACGTCCCGGCCCGATTGCGGACATGGCCCGTGACATATATACCTACAATATTTCCAAAAATGTCTCATATTGTCTCGGTTTTTCAAGACGAGACGAGATCTCGTGCTCGAATGAAGCCCTATCCATATTTCTATATATATATTTTTATAAAAAAAATTCAATTCCAGCTGTATAAAAAAACTTAACTTCCAAAAGATTCCATTAGCCTACGTTTTCATTAACACCTAAGTAACGGCAATAATTACCTTTAAAAACATCAAACAGAGGGTTGAAGGACTTTTACTTCTTCAACGAAATCCCGTATCTTTCGACAAAGTGTGTGCTTATAAGGCGGTAGATACGGCGAGTGAAAGAAGGAAGTACAGGACTGGGTTTTAAAGTGTAAAAAAACATATTTCAGCTGACGTGATCATATTTTCGGTAGGTACGAAATGGATAATGCAACTACATACTACAAAATGAAAATAACATTCAATTATTTAAACTTGCATTTGCATTTTCTTGAATAAATGAGAGTTATTGGAATGGCTGTATCTTCAGCCTGTGTTTTATGATGTCTAATCTTGAAGAATAATAATCGATTCCAGAGAGCTTAGAATAAGAATTACAAAATGCTCCTATAAAAAGCTATTGGTGTTTATTTCCTGTTTTTATTCAATTAAATTAGTAATGGAACAAATTCTAGAAGCTGCTTTTAGCGTTTTTCAATAGAAACTTTTTCCATTTCACCTTGAATTACCACCATTCCCGAGCACGTGATTATACAGGTCGGTCATCTTTGCTGAGAGTTAGATTTGTGATGAATTGGTTTATTCTAGGCCCTTTACTACGACTACTCGCCAATGTCTATTTTGGACGAGGGACAAACATCGTGAGTTTGCAGTTCAGTTGCCCGATCACTTTCCAAACTAATGATTAACATTTATCAGAGAATGGCTAGAGTAGTTAAAAAGTTTTAGTCCTTGTATGGAGCATAATAAACAAAATAGAAAAAAAGTGAGTATGACAAACCTTCTTCATACCAATTTTTTTTCCACGAGCCCACCTGACAAAGCCTCCGATAACACTGCTGTCAAACGGCTTATTATATTTTTGCTCGTGCTTTTTCATAACATCCATTCCAGCACCTTTGTCCCCTGCACCTGTTTGTACAGACGCTGACCGTTGCAAGGTCTCGGTAGCCTGGATTCCAGGACACGGGGGTCACAACTAAAAGACAAATGAAATGGCTAGACAAGGAGCATTAATTCCATTCATTGGACAAGAACCTTTCTGCGGCGTTGCAATATCAACAATAAACATGGCCACAATATGGAGAGTGGCACAGAAATCATACAGGCGAAAAGGTTCATTAAAGGACAGTCGCTAAAATTTACGGCGTAGGCTATAGGCAAAGATAGGAAAACTCTCAAAGCCGTATTAAGTTTTTTAAAAAGGGCACGGTAAGCTCAGTAGGCATGCAATGCTAATGTGGTTGACAGAAGAAGTCATGTGCAGATTCTGTCACCTACAGGAGAAACTACATTAGAAGAGCTTAACAATTCACTCCAACCACTCAGCAATTACAATGTTATTGAAGTGTAAACTAACTTTGTTTGCTCCTCAGCTAGGATAACCGGTCAGTGATGTTAATTTGGAATGGTCTATACCCAATAAACTTGGATTCAAACGTGTAAAAATGTAGAGTGAAGCTTGAAACGCTTTTTTTGTGCAACTTTACAAGCTTCACATTTCCTTCAGGATACAATAGAACTGTCACGCAGCGCGGGATACGTTGTCTTACAACGTTGTGCAATGTATCGCGTTATGCAATGTCGGAGACCAGAGCAAGTGTTTCTTTTCAACTTTCCTAGAGTACACACCTTTGTCAATGTCATCATCTGAGAAATAAATTCAAACTAACGCTATTATAATTTTTATATGTCCGTAAATATTAACGCGGATCACCTTTTTGTGCTTGTTCACTCAAAAACTTTGTCGTATACATTGTTTTATTGCAACAAAATGTTGCAGACGTTGCGTTTCTCGTTCTATTTTCTGTGGCACTAGAGAATGCTGCGCAAGAAAATGTTACAGCTGGTGTGTTTCGAGCTTTAGGCACGCATAACAAAATCAATCAAATATCTGGATCCATAGACATTATAACACAGCAAAAGTCCCTGCTAGGATCAAATGTCAAAATTCACAACTGTTAATTTATCTAGGCATTAAAGCTATGCAGGATATTAAAGGAAACTGTACCCGTGAATCATAAAGCGCATGCGCTGATTAGGTTACGATAAAGACTAAAGTCAAGAAAAATTGTGAAAAATATAATTATAAAAATATTATACAATGTTAAAAACGAAAATATGGGATAGATTAATAACGTTATATAACAGTTGGACCGCTTGTTTTAGTAACGTTACTTTATTTTTTTTTGTTCTTAAGCCCGTATTGAACTATCCCATACGGCTTCATTCATATGAATTATGCGAATTATTTGAATGTGCGTCCTAGACCCGTCTCTGGAAAAGGGACCGCTTTAAAAATGTAGGGCAGCATTGCAGTGTTTCCTGGAAAGTGAACATATGCGAGTCATTATGTGAAGGATTTCGAGACAAAAAGGAGTAAAAAAACCCTAAAAACATCGACAGATCGACCGCCTAACGGGTGTTTCGCAATTCTTATAGCTTTGGCTGCGAAGATAGGTGCCAGCAGGGGCGTGCGAGACCACAAAAGAGCAAAAAAACACACCGGAGACGTTTGAAATGATTTTATTCGCATATCGGACACGTTCTGTACAAATAAATACTGGGTATGTTGAAATTGTTTTGAAATTTATCACATGAAATTAATGAAACAATATATAAAACAAAATATCAGTCTACCTACAATTCTTAAAATATTATGGAAATTATGTAAATTATGTTTACATAATATATAAATAATGCAAATCACGAGATCGTCACAGTTTTGTCATTTTTTTATTTTTATTTTTTTTTCACGAATCCGCATTAACCTCAACGGTTATTAGTGGTTTGGAGCTATAGGTTATGGTGCATGTTACATAATATAATATATGTGTATAACATTATAGATACATATACGTTTTACATGTGTTTTTTTGAAAATAGATTTTTATGATATAAATTTGAATCATGCAGATATTTCAATAGATTCTTCACATTACTGCTTTTATTTAGTATTTTTCAAGAAGTCTCTTGTATGTTACCTGTCAAGATAATATAGCGGATACTCAACTGAGATAATAAATACACAGGGTGTTCCTAAATTCATGCGACAAAATCCAGGAGGTGATTGCTCGTATGAAATTAAGATGGGTCTTTCCTATAACAAAATTTCCTCAGCTCACCCCTTTCCGAGATATCACCCTTAAAAGGTGGTGACTAAAACTGATTTTTTATTTTTTTCTAAAATTTCAGTTAAGCTAAAAACTTGAAATTCTGTCATTTCCAGCATTTATTATGAATCGTATTACATTTTACATCTTTACTGTTTTCCACTCAATTTATTAAAAAAATTATAAATTATGGTGTTTATTTTTTTTCTCTGCAGCTATTGGTTTTGGAAAAAAAATGTAGGAATAAAAAAAGTTCTTAAATAAAACAAGGATTTTAAGTTAAATTTTATTTCATAAAACTTCTCGAAAAAAAGTTTTGATATGAAATAAATAAGGGTTGCTAATTTCACCCCCGTGATAATAGTTTGATGCCTTCTATTTTCGGTAAAAGTGAACCAGGGTGTTATGTTCGGTTTGATTTCTGTGAGTTTTGAATGTAAGTTCCTCCACGTGTTATTCCATTTTAAAGAGTAGGGGTAAAGTGAAAGGCGCAAGGCCAATATGGCGGCGCCCATGGCTCGCATCAGCTGACCGTGTATTATTTATATTCTCACTCATTCGTGCAAGTGCTCCGCGGTATTACTACGTTTTTATTAACTCGCTATGTGTGTCCGGGTGGAACTTTGCATATTATCCTTAACTTATTTTCCGATGGGTTAGAGACTTAAAATTTTCAACATAATTCAGAATGACAATAAAAGAATAAAAAAAATTGTGTGGTTGTATGAGACCACGATGTAAGCGAAACTTTTTTTCGGATTATAGGCAATTAACTGAAAATTTCCGGAAAATTCTACTATTTAGTATTAAAATCCCGTTTTTGATCTTAACTTAATAATTGGAAAATGGGAATGATAATGGGAAATCAATGGTAGATAAGAGAGGAATCTGCCTGCCTTACTGAATACTTGAGAGAAGTACCTACCTATTTAATCTTGAAATGAAAAATGATAGAAATATACCAACCACGAGGTATGGTGGTACTACGATCGATGCGGTTTTTTCTAGATGAATTGAAAACATTTGATGTAGGTAATGTAGGTTCTCCAATTGCGTTTAAGGTACCTATGCAATCCCATACCAGATTAGAATTTAACTCTATGGAATTGAGTGCCTTGGCTGCCTGTGAAGATGATAACTGCATGCTGTGACGTCCTTAGATGGGCTTATTGGAATAGCTGTCCTTCCTAACTACCTGGTATAATTATTTGGAACTTATTATTAAAGCTATATCTTGTGGCCATTTCGTCAATGGGATGCCCCATTAAGACATCCGCTTTTAGCCCATCGATAAGCTTTGACCGCGCGTTTGGCTTATGAGTTGTTGACTTTAAAGTAGTCTGTGAGCTACAGATCGGGCTACGCCTTGTATGAAAATGTAGTGGTGGTAGATTCAGCAGGTCCTCCATTGGAATTGTGGGAGTGGTTTCCATGGCCCTCGTAATACACAGGCAAGCAAGCCTTTGTGTTCTACTTAACAGCCTTATAGCACCCACTTGCAGTGTCTGTTCACCACACTACTAATCCGTAGGTTATCATTGGTCTAACAATCCTTCTGTAAAGTCATTGGGTCATTTTTGGGTTGAGAAATCAGTTTTTTCCACACATTTTGCATCTGCTGAGGGCAATAATAGCTTTCTATATGGTGAGTGTTCTATGAAAGCCTTTAATCAAAATGTACCACTAGGTACTTTGTTTCGTTGGCAAATGGAATTGCCGTCATTTTTAGCACTATTGGTTTTAGTAGTTGAAGTGCAGTCAGTTAACTGCACCGAATCTTTTCGAGTGGGTGCGCCAAAAAGCATGTTCAAACCAAGTAATGATACATTTTTTGGTTGTAGTAGAGTATAATATTACTTTTCAAAGTAATTTAAGATGCACCACCCTGTATATTTGAATGTCTTACAAAATTGAAATAAAAAACCCACGAATATTTTCTACAAACTGTTTTTCGTTTATTCACCGCATCATCCGCTAGGGGTTGTTACCAGGAGTTTAATAAAATACAAAATAATACAAGTAATAAATACAAACATGCCTACATGTTTTCAGTCATTTTTTAAACTGTGTTATATAGGTTACTGTCCCATAGGAAGTTCATCACACTGTCCACTTTTTTAACCAAATAATCTTCAATTTGTCCTGGTGATTCTGCCGTCATTCTGGTTTGATGGTACTGTGGACAGACTGTGAGGATGTGGTTAGAAGAAAATTTAATGTTGCAGTTACATCTCGGTGGTTCTTCTCCAGTGATGAGGTGTAGATGTGTAAGTGATGTATAGTCGACACGGGGTCGGTTAATATCAAATTGCTTTTTCTTCCCAGTGAAAGAGGTAGCAGTGAAATGCCGATGAGATCACTTAAAAAATAGTTGACCTTGTGTACGTTACTTTATAGAACCTCTCGGCATATATCCCCTTTTAGTGATGAGCAATTGTGATATTTTGTTAATTTCTTTTTTTCAAAAAATGCAAAAATAATATACCAATGCAATCATGAAGATATTTTTTTATTCATAAATTATTAGAATTTCAACTCTCTATCACACAGAATGACGTAGAAAATGAAAATTTAGAAATTTTAAGTTAAAAAGGTAGTGTACCGAACGTAAGGGCGGAGCCCAATAATAATAGAAATCTTAGACACGGTACACAACAAAAAGAAATAGCCATCATTCTATAAGATTAACAATAAGGAATAGATATGGCTGGATTAGGGAGAAAGGTTACAACGAAGAGGAAGGCATATATAGTATAACTGGAAGTAACATTTACGTATAAGTATTCATTAGAATTTTAAGTTGCGATTTAAATAAAAATAGTTTTTTATTGATTTCTCGGGATTATTTAAGAGAGCTTCAACTTGAATTGGTGATTTTTGGGGAGAGCTGCACCCCATAGAACAATAAAATGATTGAACATTTTCCGTTTTTGAACAAAAGATTATCAAGCCTTTCCTCGGTCAAATATTCCATAACAATAGATATTTTGATACTATTTTTTTATGATTTTGGTTTTACCGTTGAGTGGCAAATTTTGTCACACAAGGTTTTACTCGATTCGTTTTTAACCTATACCTTGTTTTTAAACTAAGAAGAGCGATTTGTATTTAAGTTGGCATTTCTACAGCCTGGTGATTGGTCAGATTGCCGCCCGTTTCACACAGCCCTTTTGATACAACTGACAACGACATTTGTTAGTTTTGTGTTTCTATGAAAATATTCATTACTTCAATCTTTATTAGGATATCAGGTACACCTTTTTGCGTTTCTTGTTTTATTTTTAACTAACTATTATATTCCAACCAAGTTGTGCTATTTTTATTATTTATTCAGTTTTATAAACAAAATCCATGCTAGTTTTTTCTTGTTAATAATATCAAAGATTACATCTTTGATAAGTAATCTTTGATAATATGAGTTTCCAAGTAAAATCCTAGTTTTTGTAAATATAAAAAATAAGTTTTAGTTACATTACTATAAAATATTATGGTATTTTTCGATATCAAAACTTCTGTTGAGTTTTAGTTTGTGGTCAAATGTAAATAGAGAATAATTTAAACATACAGTTGCATTATTTACATAGTTATTATCAAATTTGACATAAATTACTTATTATAACCATACACTTTGTTCACAATAATGTGACATTTGGTCACTACTTTCGCCAATGATGATCCAAATTCTAGACATGCCTTGATCCCTCATTGGACACGACAATTGCGAGCAATACAATACGTATGTCACTTAATTGTCAATTACTTCAAAAAGTCTGAACACGACCATTTCGGAACACACTCTCAATCTAGTAACTTTTAGTGGTGTGATTGAGGGTTCTTAAAATGCTCCTCCTAGTTTAAAAACAAGGTATAGTAATTTTTATGTAGTGAAATGTTTTACTCCCATGCTTTAATTTTATCATTAGATATATTCGAAATTTAGATAAATCCGATTCATTTATTACTTAAACTTTAGATATATTACATCAAATTATTGCAAAAAGTGATAAAATTATTTGATAAATTTAATCCTAATTATTCGTAAATTTGCTATCTTTCGTCATATTTTTTTCTATAATTAATCATATATTTAGAAAATATTATCTACAATTAACTTAAACTGATCTAAAAATTGCTTAATACAATTCAACACCTAGCTAAATTTAAGAAGATATAAATTATATTCAAGAATATTATAGGCAAATTAAATTTTATTTTTGCTATATTATATCAAATTATTGCAAAAAGTAATAAAATTATTTGATAAATTTAATCCTAATTATTCTTAAATTTGCTATCAATCATATATTTAGCAAATATTATCTACAATTAACTCAAACTGATCTAAAAATTGCTTAATACAATTCAACACTTAGCTAAATTTAAGAAATATAAATTATATTCAAGAATATTATAGGCAAATTAAATTTTAATTTTGCTAATATTAATCAAATTTTTGTTGTTATTTAATGCAACTCGTTTACTGCTACTTATCATGGTTTGATACATTTTAGCTTGACAAATAAATCAATCGAATCATTTATCGATATTAATCTAAATTTGGATTGGCGCTATATTGATCAAAAATTTGATTGTAATACTACCTTACTGGAATAATAGTATCCAAAATTTCTTTCCGTGTACAGGAACTGTATTTAACGATAACAGGATACAAATTTATATCCAATAGGAATGCAACATCCCAATTTCTTTAATTTACTAGTTGTTTTATATCATTTTATAATGAAGATTTCTGTTTTGCTAAATCTGTTAAATATGGAGTTAATTTTAATCTTATATGAATTATTTATACGACGTGATTATAGTTTGTTACTTTAGAGTTAATAATGACGGTATGAAATGTCAAAAAACTAATTAATTTCCGCAGCTTACTGTATTCGTTCCGATCGCCTTTCGTTTTGACTAGCCTACCATTAAAGCACCTTTTTGCATTTTTAATGTCAAATAAATCAAAAAGTATTAATGGTAGACCTATACAGTGTTATATATTTGAAATCAGGAGAAAAGGGGCTTTTCGAAAATGTGATAATATATGGGGTGTTCCATTTAAAACAAACAAATATTTATTTCGTATCACGTGACCTATCTATGGAACTGATTTTCCATAAAGTATTAATAAAATATAGGTAAAACTCCACAACTTTAAAAAAAGTTTTATTTTATTTCCAATAATAACAGAGTCAATAGAATAACCCTGTATATGTTTTACGAATTACGAATATTTTATTTATGTAATGAAGCCAAAGCTATTCTAATCAATGATTCCAGTTTATTTCTTAAAATTTGAGGTTCCCAATTAAAGAAGATTTCTAACAAGATGTGTTCTAACAAGAAGTTTTCTAACAAAAAACGTACATTTTTATCAGCCATCATACTAAACTCTCAATCTATAAGTCTATAAGCTATGAAAGTATTAAATCACGCTACCCCTGTATGTACGGTGCACGTGTTTTTTAGCGACCGTTTTTCGGCATGTCCTCATAAGTTTATGTACGGTGCCTGTGGTTCGTGTCATAATTTTCATACTCATTAAATACCCATTGCATATTTTTGCTATTATTTTGTATTTGTGTGAAACAATGATTTTCTAGTTATGCTACAGCAATGTGTTTTTTCGGAAATATGGCTTACACATTTTTTGGAGAAGTTTGGTAAAACAGCGGAACGTTTAATGGTAATGGTCGTGATGAATATCGATGCTGTGCGTGACATGATTTTATCAGATCGGCATGTTATATATAGGGTGATAGACCGATTCTTAGGATTTGCGACAAAACAAATAGATACGATTTTGCACGATCGTTTGCATATCAGGATGTTTGCAGTCAATGGACCACATACAATTTGAAAGACTCTGGAATACAGGCACGTTTTAAGTGATGTTGGGAAATTTAAAAAAATTCACAAATGTTGACTAAATTAACAATGTAAATGGAGATAGTTATTTTAGTAAATTACCCGTATTATTGGAAGATGTTCCACATTGTATACGTGAGCAAATGTTTTTCCTTTATCCTTTATCAGAATGCATTATTTCAAGGTGAATTTCATCATTAGTTTCCTGAAAGATTAATCGGAAGAGGTGGGCCGTTACGTTGGCCACCCAGGTTACCAGATTTCAATAAAATGAACACATTTTTTCGAGGTTACGTTAAAAATAGAGTATATAAAACACCTACAACAACAAGGGATAACGTAATGCTACGTAATGTAAGTAACTCTCCCAATGACTGTTTTCAGGCATGCATAGATGTCTTGGGTGGTCATTCTGAACACCCTATTGTAATTGAAACCTAATGGGGTGAATGGAATATGCCCATGTTGGTAATATGCCCACACCCCATAATTTCTACATGCTTGCGCTACAGACTACCAGATGGCATAGCAGGTATTAACCGACACCATTTATAACAGTGTGCGCCTGATCTGAATTTAGTTTGAGACTTGGAGTCATGGGAGATGAGCTAGGTTTATTTGCTACGTCATGTTGCCACTCTTTGTGGTGAATTGTTATTGAGCGTCTTAAAGTGTGCTCCCTTGCGATTATTTTGGTGTAATTAAAAATTAGTGTATAAATTAGAGGAAATACGACTACACTACATGGTTGTTAATATGCCCATGCCTAAATAGAAGTAATATGCGCACTAGAAGAACTTTAGGTCGTTACTAAAGTACAAATACAAATACAAATAAAAAGCAGCCCCTTGAAAGAAAAATGGTGTTAAGTCCCGAAAATAAAGCCGAATTGGTGTCCCGAATCGTACAGCTGAAGTAGGTTATCCTCTAACCGAACGGAATCTACGAAAATGTGTTTTTAACTACTGTGAGAAAAACCTCATATATTTTCGCAAGAAAAACGATTAGCTGGCCGGTATTGGTTGAAGGCGTTCTTAAATCGTCATCCGGAAATCACTTCTAGGCGGGCGCAAAATCTTAATCCGGCTAGAGCGCAGAAGTTGAATAGGTATATATAGTAAAAGATTACTTCGACAAACTTAGAAAAGTCTTATTGGAGCTTGATTTAATGGATAAACCAGAGAGGATATACAACGTAGACGAGAAGGAATGCAGGTTAACATTGCATCAACAGCAGACTGTTCTGTCTAAAAAAGGAGCAGAGTGAGTGCACCTAACGGCCCCAGAGCACGGAGAAAATGTGACAGTGTTTTCCTGCGACAACGCTAGTGGAGTAATAATTCCACCGGGAACCCTAACTCTCATAGCGAAATAGGAAGCATGACCATTGAAACCTTCAATGAATGGTTTAAACACCTAGGGAAGTATAAACTGCCAGGAAAATGTCTCCTAATTTTTGATGGTGCTGCATGCCACTTGGATACATATATTGTAGAGTCAGCTGATACATATGACATCACACTATTTTGCCTCCCGAGTAACACGAGCCACGAACTCCAGCCCATGGACAAAGCTGTTTTCAAAGCTTTCGAATATTACTGGGATGAGCAAGTGCTTTTATACTGGACACGTCACAAAGAAAGAAACATTACCAAACAGAGATTTGGTGAGATATTTTCGCTCGTTTAAGACAAAGCTGTGACACCAAAAAATATTGCATTTGGTTTTTCTGTCACGGGGATATATCCATTTAATCCCGAAGCGATTTCCGATCTCGCTTTTGCCTTAACAGAATTACCAATTGAAGAAAATTGTTCCGAAGAAGAACAGCTATTAAAAACTTCAGAACAAACAGGGACTTTGGAAATTAATAGCAGGAGAATAATTGATAACTTTAGAAATATTTCACCTCAACCAGGGCCTTCAGGATTATGTCAGCAAAGAAACTACTAACAAGGTTTCATAGAAAATACATCTCCAAAGCAAGCAAAACCACCAAGACAACAAAAACGAAAACCTAAGAAAATGTGGACTTCATCAATTAGCGATAGTGATAGTTCAAGTGATGACATATCTTTGTATAGTGACACGTTATCTGAAACTTTTACATCAGAGGAAGAAAGACGAATGGAAGATAAGGAGAAAAATACGAACAAAAGGAAGATATAGATCCTAGAAAAAGTGGCACAGTCGGAAAACATATAAGGAGCAAGTAAATAAAACAAATAGAAAAAAGGCCATCAATAGCAAAGCTTTGGTGGTTAAAGGAGACGTTTTCAACAAGGAACAAATAAAAAGCAACAAAATAGAGAAGCTGAAAAGAACCGTGATAAAAATCCAGTACATACCAAACAAATGCGGAAAAACAAAGATTCCTGGTACTGCAAACTTTGTCATGTAGATGATCAAAAATATATGAGGCTGTGCACAATTTGCTTCGTCTACGTTCACGAAAAATGCGCAGGTCCAAAAATGATAAAATTAAGTTTGTTTGTCCAGACTGTTCGTAATTAGATTAAGTTACAGTTTAAAAATGTGTGCACCCTTTCCTTAAAGGAACCAAAAAATGTTTAGTTTTGTATTGAAAACTTTGTTGTTTTTAGAGTTATATAAGTTTTGTTTTATTTGTGTTTCAGTTGTTACAAAGCCTGTATAATCATTTATTTTGTTAATAAATATAAAAAATAAAGAATACTTACTCTTGTTTGCTTGATACTGTTAGAGTTATCGATGAGCTTAATAACAACACACTATGGGCATATTACCAGCTTGGGTTGATAATATGCCCAGTTGTAAAGATTTAAAAAATTTTTTTAAAAAACATAAAAATAGATGTATTATTTTTTCCCCAAGAAAGTTATTCTATAAAGCAATAATAGTATTTCTTGCATTAAGCAGAAACAAAAAGTCGATTTTTTATGTGTTTTATGGAGGGATCTTCTTAACGTGGGCATATTCCCTTCACATACCTTACTTCATTTTACTAAGAATAGTGTTGTTTTTTATTTTTCCCTGTGTTGTTTCTTATTTCTCCATAAATGATTTTTTTAAACTTCCAATCATGGCTATTTAACAACTTGCAAACGATTACATACCCAATTAATACTTTGCTTAAAAAATGGAAATATCTCAAAAATTAATAACTTTAGGTATAGATAAAGCCTTTGAAAGTGACATAAAATAATAAAATCTTTTGTGTTTATAAAATTTGATAATCATTAAAAAGAAAGGACTTCAATATATTTTTTATTGGTATCGACTACGGGGTCATTAGCGTTTTTATAGTAATCTAATATTTCTGGGAGGATTAAATTTTTCTAAAAATATCTATTAACTTTAAGTAGGTGATAACTCTTTTAATATTACTTTCAATTGTTAGGCAAAGCCTAATATTATTTGGAAACATTATCTGTTGTCATTGATTGACATATTTTGGGCAGTCTAGAAGTATATGATCAATTATTGCTTGAATTGTATAACATATTTCGCATTTAGGCGGATTATATCTTATCAGCATGTAGGAGGATGTAAGATGTGTGTCCAATTCTAATTCTTGTTAATTTGACCGGTTCCCTTCTTTTCAGCTGCAATTTCGTCACCCAAGGTCTAACCGTTGATTTTGCCATGTTGATTGCTTGTGCCTAATTTCTTCCGGTTGTTTATTGAGTGCTCTTTTTGCCTGAAGGTCAGCACATTCATTACCAACAACACGTGGAGTAACGTATTGTTCTCGGATGAATTGAGGTCACCAGGCGGCAGCAAAATAATCTGGAGAAGACGAGGAGAGCGATTTGCACAATGCTATATCGCGAAAAGGATAAGCTACCAAGGAGGCCCGTACGGAGCTGGTTATTGAGGATGGAGGTCCTATTACATGAGAACCACACATAGCAACCGTTTTAGATGAGCATGATGTACCTTTTGCTCCATTCATAGGGCCCAATTTTATTTTTATGAGCGATAACGCACGTTCACAACGTGCTAGGATCGTCAATGAATATTTAGAAGAGGTAGGGATTGTCCGTATGAATTAGCCAGCGTCCAGTTCCGATCTCAATCCCATCGAACATCTTCGGGATACTTGGATGAACTTAGTGTGGCGCTTCAGGCAATACGGAACGAATTTGACCAACTTGATGTTCAACATTTAATAACTTCAACGCCAAGACGTGTTCAGGCTGTTAAAAGGGACCGAGGCGGAAATACTATGTATTGATTAACAAATAACATAAGTAAATAACATTTAGTTCCGCATACCATTTTCTTTTATTTAAGAAATCCTCTTCATATTGTAACGGTAAAAGTATGCTTTTAGTTGGGGGCCAATTTGTAAGAGTAAAGGCGCCAATTTGTAACGGTAAATGCTGTACCTCACAGGGCACCAGCTCGAAGGGCTCCGGCTAGAGACTCCTCTCAAGGGTGATTCGACCCCAAGTTTTTGCTGCACAAGGATAACAGAAGGGTTGTAAAAATTGAGGGCGCCACTACCTTGTACTTTTATAGGTACTTAGCTTAGATGAAGTGGTTTCCTGGAGAAGAAGTCAGGTCTTGATCTGAACTGATGAGTTCTGTTTTCTAGGGCGGTAGTTTGGGGGTTCTATCCTTGGCTATATTCTTGGGGTTATATTCTCCGGTTTATATCCTCGGCGTTATATTCTAGCCTAGGGTTATATTCTCGGCGTTAAATTCTTGGGTTATATCCTAGCCTAGGGTTATATTCTCGGGTTCTATCCTAGCCTAGGGTTGTATTCTTGGGTTTATCCTAGCCTAGGGGCTGTGCTTACCTAGAAGTACAAGTGGATCAGGGATATGTAGGAACTTGAATGAAATGGCTCAATATGTTGGTCAGCTTTTCAGGTTAAAGAAAAGGAAGGCAGTTATTTGAAAGTCAAAAAATCGAATTAATTTACTGAAAGCTTTCCAACATTATATGTTCCATGTTAAAACAGTAAAAATAGCAATTATCGACTGAATTAAAAAAATATACTAATGATCCGAAAGAAACTAATAATAGCAAAAAGTTATTTATTTAGTTATATGAAAAATTTCGGCACTGGCGTTACGAAAGAATATTTTATAGGTTAACGGTTTATAAAAGTGTTATTTTATAATTAAGAGTTATTTCGCAACTGAAAAAGCTTGAAAATATTTGTATAAAAGTAAACAGTGAATTATAAAAGAATATTTGGTTTAAAACTACCATATTAGTATAAAAGAACAGTTTATGACCACGTGTTGAATTTAATTTCGTCTATCTCTGTAAAAGAATAAAGAATGCATACGAAAATTATATCAGACAGTACTTTAGAAGAAGCTTATTAATTATAGATTATGATTTTGGACTTACCACAGCAGAATTCATAAGATAGGTACTTGAGATATGAAAGATAGCGAAAGATGATGTGCCCTCTTAGGCGGTCGTTAACAAAAAGGGGTGTTTAACGTGGCGTTGTGCAAAAAATGGAAGCGTCCGTTGGCAGACGTCAATTGTCTAACGGTCGGGGTTGATGAGTATAGGATCACAGAACTATAATTGGATGTGGCTAGTGACGACGAGCGCTAATTAAAAGGATTTATTCTGTAAAATCGAAACAGGTCGATAGACATGTTACAATATGCTCTATGCCCTATGACTTATGAAGAAATGATTTTATTTTGTTTAAATTGTGTTTATTATTTAAATGTGTTACTTTTATACTAGATCTAAAACTTATATCTCCAAATATTTTCTTCTTTGCTAAAAAATAGCAATGGATAGAAGATGGACCAAATAACAAAAAAGAAACTTAATATTTTCGAATGAATTCAACAAGATACAAATTAATAGATTTCTTACCTAGCTAATAGTTTAAATAGTGTAATGATGGGAACACGGATTCCATTAAAGAAAGATAATACCATCGTAAATACCTCTTCCATTATAATCACGTATAAAAAAGTGTGTTGTACGTACGCCTTTTGTAATCTATCAAAAGCTGTCGGCCGAGTGTGGTTGAGCAGATAGCGTAGGGTTTCTTGCAAAACAGAACTCTTGATTCGGCGATTCACCATTCCCTTTCGTTTAAAAAAGAGTTTCAAAAGTGGAATCGTGTGTCAGAAGCGTCATATGACTTGTACAAACTTTTAGGCCGATCTCTACATTCATATAAAAGTTGAGTCGTTTTGTATTTATAAATATTAATACATTATTTTTAATTTAATTTTTAATAAAGGGCGATATAAGGATAAAAATCCATTAAAAAAGCACGTAATTGCAATAGTGGTTTTTTAAAAATTTATAGGTAATGGTTACAAAATAATTGAAATTAAATACCAACAATTAATAAAAACTATATAGCTTATATTGGAATCAATTTATCGAAGAGTAATTTCATTATTTTATTAATTATTTGTTTAAACCGGTATTTTTTATTGAATTCCATTTTAATTGCATGGAATAATAGATGAAAGTATTATTTTTGTAATGGAAATTGTTAAAGTACATGAATAAAACGCAATTTAAAGATAAATGTCTGTCAACCTACCATCTATGTTCTTGACAGGTTCGTAACTTAACATTTATTTGTAATGTTTGATAAAGAAAAAATAGTGCTTTACGTGTATCTAGTGACTTTTGAGTATCCTGGTGGTTATATGTTTGTATGTATACTGGAGTGACATTCTCTAAGATCTTAAATATCTATTTTGCCCCCTTTCTTCTACTAAGTTCCTGAGGAAAGTCTCAAAGACTAGTAGTTCCTTCTGACCTATTTCTCTAAGTTATTTCAGGATCGCTAAAAGGAGCGATTGGGAATAGGAGAGATTGGATGGATCGGAAATTCGGGGAGGTGAACTACTTCTTGACACAGGTGTTCATTGGACATGGGTCGAGAGTAGGGCACCTCCACAATATTGGAAAAAGAGAGACTGGAGTGTGCGAGAGGTGTGGAGTGGAGGATGATGTGGGGCATATGTTTAGATGCTGGAGGAACGAGGAAGTGCTGAAGAAGTTGGAGAGGAAACTGGGGGAGGCGCTGTATTGGGAGAATATGATGGAGATAATGTTGAGGGGGGAGGAGGAATGGATGGAGGTAAGTGGCGTAGTAGAGAGCATGGTCAGGGGGAGAGAACGACTCAATATGGCATGAGAGGTGGGAGTGGAAGTTAGGGAGAAGACGACGATGTGAGCGGAGTTTGTGCGAGGGATCGCCGCCCGTCTCGAAGTATGCTAGGGTAGGGATTCCGAGGCGGGGGTAACGGCGAGTTTGAAGTGGGTTTGGTTGGTAAGCATCTCCTTGGGGATGAGTCCAACACTGTTTGGGTCCTGGACCCATTCAAACATGAGTTTCCCATCTCGGCCCGAAAAAAAAAGTTATTTCAGGATATCTACTTAGGTAAGTGTCCCTCTTCTATCCAGTAGTCTCCTTGGGGTTGTGTTCTAGGATTCTGTATTTCTATGCATTCTTCAAATATGTGAATGGAGGCTTCTTCTTACATTCCACAGTGTCTACATTCTTCTTGCTTCACTAGTTTAAACATTTTGAGATGCTTTTTTAAACGATAATGATGTCAGGACACCTGTGAAAACTCTTAATGCAGTCTTATTCTGGCCTAGGCATTCATTTGTTCTCACCCGCACTAAAGTCCCAGAATTGACGTGGTAGTTCAAATCCCTAAAACAAAACCAATCAACTCTGGTATCTCAAGGGAGTTTTTAGTTTTCTTCCAAAACGTATTTTTATTATCTTCTTTTGGTTTTCAGTAGGTGGCTTTTCCTCTGTAGATAACTTTTTATTTTCTTCAGAGTTTGATTTGGTCGAAGAAGACAACTCAAATGGATACAAACGGTGTAGTGGTTGAATTAGTTCACCCTTACTCGTTTTTATTCCTGTTACTCTATGTATACCGTCCTTTCCTTTATATAATTCCTCACATTTCCCAGTTGTAGTTTCCCAGGAGTATCTTTGGTTGTCTTAGCCTTACTAGATCTTTCCAATCGTCTCTTTTTTCCTGCGTTGTCCATTTCTTCCAATATTACATTGAATCTGATACCTTAAAAGGGTTCTAGCCCCCATAAGAGTGTTTTAGCATCTATCTTTGCTAGCTTATATCCTTTTATACCAGCTTTTTCTGTAAGGTGACGATATTGTTCTCGCCTAGTTCATTGAGTTTTTCTAGGCCTTACCGTATCATTTCAGAACTGATTACGCAAGAACTTAGTGCTTTAATGGCTGCGTGAATATACGACATAATTATAATCCTTTGCCTTCTATATCCTTTTTCAATATTGAACTGGGCACACTTTACTATGGCATGGATTTGCGCTTGATGAATACCATTTTTTCCAAGTCTGGTAATGGTGTTGGGATCCCATTTCTTCTTGTTACTGAATTCCGCATCATATCATTCTGATTTCTAAAAAGCGAGGAAGTGGTTTTTTTGATGATTCCCTCTCTACTCAGTCTCTATCTTGTCCTTTCTACAACACGATGGTGGTTAAGAATCACTTCCATGGCCGACGTTGGACATGTTTTCATTGCACTCGTAATGCTTATGCAGGCTATCTGATTCTGGAGTTGTCTCTTGTGGTCAATAGGCTAGCCCTACTACTCTCCACGCAATAAGGAGGCATTGCGATGGTTAGTCTCACTATGGCTGTATACATCCAGCTCAGAATCCTTGGGTTACAAATCCCAATTTCTCCCTTCCAGGTTCCTACATACCACAAAATGTAATCTCCTTTTCGTGTTTATTTCACATGAGAGTTTACTGTCTAGAATCAGGTCTAAGTAGATACTTGACTTCTTGCCTCCATTCAACCTCGTTTCCATCAAGTTTAAAGGTTTGAGGTTATTGAGATGATTTTGGTGGGGTTAATTCGTATACTCTCCAATTTCCCCCTTTCTACTATGACAATATCATCGGCATATCCTTTGCAGGATATTCCGAGGACAGTCAACCCACACAGAAGTTCGTCAACTCTAAGACTTCACATTAACGAGGATGCTACTCCTCCTTGTGGACATCCCCTGGTTGTGCAGATGGAGAAGGGGGTTCGGAATAATTTGAAAGGGGACTGAAGTTAGTTATGGCACAATCGGATTTTGGCACGAAGGAACCAGTACCCACAGTCTTTCCAGGATAGCAGAAGTAATCACAAACTAACTTCTGGAAATGAGAAGTGATAACATGCCGGCCAAAATCAATGACAACCAACCATACAATAACATCCAGCTAAACTGGAATGGATGGAAACATGTAGTCAAAATGGAACGCTGATGTAGTACACTTACGGATACAAAACTGACAGAGGAACAGAAGCTGGAGTCCATGGTGCTATACCCGGGTTGAGGAAGATCGCATCTGTTTTCCAATGCGGAAATCCATACTATTGGCACGTGTCTGCATATGAACATCGGAAGGTAGTATAGAGACCAAAAGATCCGACAGTCAGGCAGAACTGAAATCCTTAGCATGTCCCAGATCAGATCAAGACTGGTCTGGAATTCCCTACGAAAACTCTTAAACCTGGCCGAGCACGATGAGGTAACGCTTAAGTGGGTTCCGGGACACAAATGCCAGTTACTTTAGCAAAGAAAGAGTTTGAAACGGAATTAACTGATCTTGAACCAGTATTTGGTATAACTGCAGTACGGAACAACATTAGACGTCACAGTCGCTGACCAACGAAATACTTGAGAATGGAACAGGGAAGATTCATACAAGATCTTGTGAAAAGAATATGAAGACAACCAGTCTCTTCACATGAACAGTACAATCAAAAGTACAAAAACGTTGAAGTGCGCAAGACTCACCCCTTAAGCGACTAAATGTATTTGTATATAATTAATTAGGTTTATTAACCGTGTGACAGGAATTGCAAAAAAACAAATGCTTTTTCAACTGATTATTAAAAAGCGGAAAATGTTTAATAGAGAAAGCGCCTGTCAAAATAAATTATGGTTTTCACACTTTTTTGCATCTTAAAATTATTCACCGACTGGTCTAATGTGACTTGTAACTTGAGGGGGTTATAGGCACGCTGTTAGCTTTTGCCGTTTTTACCTCTTTTTCCCCTTTTATTATAAAAAATGAAGCGAAATAGGTCACTGGTTGCACACACACGTTCTCTAGCTCAGGTATATAATTTATAAAATCGAAGCGTTTTGACGATTATTGTGTTAAAGCGAGGAGAAAGAGTTTTTTCATTCTTTTTTTCGAATCAGCTGACATGTGTAGGACTGCTTTCTGTTTCTAAGTACCGACAAATTAATATTAACATCTGCGAGTTTTCTTATTATTTGCTTTTTATATAGCTGGTTTTTGCAATGTCCGTTAAAATTTTTTAAACAAACGACTTTAATTACATTTTTGGTGTGATTTATTTATTTAATATTAATTTATAAAGTTAGAAAACCTTTTAAAAATAAAAATGGCGCTGAAACTATATTATACACCAATAAGAAAATTCAGCACGAAACGCAGGTGAAGATTGCTGCATTTGACTAGGTGATAGACATTATACGCGTGTTGAATACTATGCTTCATCCACTACTATACAGGTTGGTCCGAAAATATTGGTACAAACTGAAATGGAAGATGCTCGGCCTCATAATATTACGATCTGACGCAACGAAGTGTTGATAGTAAAAAATATAGAGGGTGGCAAAGTTAAAACGTAAAAAATATTTTTCACAGTAAATTCGAACATTTTGAATATACGAACGTAAAAATTTGAAGATAGAGGATTTGAGGTTTGGAAAGTCATAATATCCTGAAATAATTAAATAATAATATCGGAGCTACTCCTTAAAATCCCATTATCTCTAAAAAAACTTTTGGGGCTATTAACAAGTATACCTTTTTATGCAAAAGTGTCGTAGGTTTGATATTGTTCCATAAAATTAGCGATAACTTGATCAGCAAAACAGTTTTTGCGCACATTAATGCCACAGATTTTTAGAGAAATACATCGTTTCTTAATTCTGCTGAAGGAGCTAATCTTTATATAACACCATAACCAATTTTATTTGATATATAACATCAATAATTATTTATTCATTTTCGATTTCAATTTAGTTTAATAGTTCCTACTGGTGTTCATTCATTTTCAAGATACAAATGTTCGAAATATCTTCAAACCAAAATATTTTATGTCATTTCATATGTTTATTAACATGATATTTGGCATAAATGTCAGTTAATGCATCATTGATTAGTAGCGCAACGTATTTCAATTCTGATGAAAAAAATGGCGCCTGCTACCACAGCGAGCACATCTGATCAGTTGACAAAACACCCGTTCAGCAGAAAATTGCTGATCCCGGTAGCGCTACGTTGGGATGAACGCGACCAATATTATCTCGACCGACGAGGCGCAATTTACGAAAAACGGATTCTTCAATGAACACAACAGCAACTATTGGGCTTCAGCAAATCCCCATGTAACGCGAGAAAGGAATTTTTCAGAGAAACTGCAATTTAATGTATTGTGTGTTATAAGAAATGATTCAGTTATTTAAAAACGATATGCAGATATATTGAACTATAAATAAGGTGGATAGTTTGAAGTATTTGGGATTATTCTTGCATGAAAACATAAACTGGAGCATACATGTACAACAAAAAGAAGAAAAAAAACAATTCCAGTCTGGGGTACTGTTGGGATGAATAAAACACAGATGATTCAAAATAAGGTAGTGAAAGTTGTGTTCAACAATTTAATTGTAAATAGCTTTCTTCATCGTTTTAAGCACAAACAATGTTAGTCCAATTAGGACTGAAGGATTTTGGGTTTGTTGTGTCCTTTTTTCCAGCGTTTTCCAACTTACAACAAAAACAATTTAATTAAAAAATGTAGCTTAATATATTGTTCCTTGTTTTAAGAAGAAAAATGTATTTATAAATTATAATTTTTTTTTATTTTTCTTACTCTAGTATAGATACTTTAATTCAAATTGTTTAAATTAAATAAACTTCTCGAACATTTCCAATAAACCGAATAATAAGGCGGCAGTTTCCTTAATATAAATAAAATACATCTCTTCAATATGAAAGTTTTCAATTCTTAAAGGCTTGCAAGAAGGAATTTTAATCAAAGTACCCTTTCCAACTCCCTTCTTCGTTGTTCCTTTCCCTTCGTCTCCACTCTCTATTGTATTATTTTTCACTGGAAGTTAATACAACTTCGTCTTATCGATTTTCATTATAATTTAAAATTATTCAGAATATACTGCTATTTAAAGTCACAGTGGGTCTATTGACTGCATATGGTGTCCTTTTTGTTTAATCGGTATGCGTACACAGTCTGTAATATTTTACTATTTTAGTACGTTTAAATTCAATTAACTTGAGAAACTCTATAATAATTTGATTATATGAAAAATAAGATATCTTTGGGCTTCGATATAAATCATCGAGTTAATCTTATATCAAATTCTGTAATGTAATACAGGAAAGTAGTAAAGTAGATAAATTTCTAGTCGAAATGAAATATAATAGCAAAAAATTCGATATCAATCATAAAATAAACCAAAAGACAAAACATTTCATTAATAAAAAACTTTGGAAGGCGATCTGTTATTGTTTTAAAAAGCAATAAGCACAAGAAAGAAAGCATAGTCTTTGTCGACCGAACCAGGCTCGTTGTCAATGTAATAAGTTTGTTAGTTTTTATCACCAGTGACGTACTCTTTAGAATCTACTAGAAATATAACTCAATATGCTGGGTTGCGAAAAAGTATCTTTAAAACGGATGATTACATAGCTATGATATTCTAGAACGATTCATGAGCTTGCCTCCGAACAACTCTTATCACAACTGCTTTGAGGTAACCCGATCCTTCAGGTCCTGGTGGAGCAAGGAGCATTCATGTTGAAGATAATGGAGAAACTTATTGATAGGAATAGGCATTATAACCAATGAAAATCCCGTGAAACAGCCATTCACCAACTGAAGTCGATAATTGAGGCTGTCCTAGGAAATCAAGAAATACCTAGCTCTCGGAGTATTTCTTGACATAGAAAGAGCGTTCGATCATACCTCCTTTGACTCCATGAAGGCGTGGAGCAGACGACACCACATATCGGTGGATGAAAAACATACCTTCTAACAGGACAGCAACGACAAACTTATTTGCTGATTCCATGGAGGTCTCGATAATGGAGGGATGCCCACTGGGAGGAGTCTTTGGATGGAAGATAATGTAATGAATACTATTAAAACGCCTTATAAAATTTTGAAAAATATTTTTCAAAAAACAATGGCCGTTCAACTAAAAAGGAACAACTACTTCTCGGGCTGTATGCACCGACAGACATTGAATTACACTTCTAAGCTAAACTGCAAGATATAACCAACCATTCTAGTTTGTGATTAGAAGGAACATCATTTGTAAACTGGTTTCGGCGTATCATCAGTACAAGCTAGAAGAGCATAATCCTGGACTGGAGACAACGCTGAAATCACGTAAATAGGCCGAAACCGGTCTACAAGTGATGTAAGTGATGTTGTCCCTTCCCTTTTAATTACAATCCAGAATTGTTGGTTATATGTTGCGGCTATACTAACCCCGTTTAGCTTCGAAATGTAATTCAATGTCTGTCGGGGCATGTAGCCCGAGAAGTAGTTGTTCCTTTTTAGTTGAACGGTCATTGTTTTTTGAAAATATTTTTCAAACATTTGTAATACGTTATTAATTCTATTATCTGCGATCTATTGGTAATACGCTTTGAAATATGACAATTTTACAGGAAACTGTAATTAAGTACTTGTCGCCTTTGCTGTGGGACCTTGTCATAGAAAAACTCCTGGACGAATTGAACAGAAAAGGGCTATAGGTACATCCAGGGGTATGCAGATGATCTGACAATACTTGTTCTGGGAAAACACCCTTAGGTTATATCGGAGCTGATGCAAAACGCTCTGGAAACGGTGAAGAAATGGTGAAGGAGGGAATGCCTAAGGGTGAATCCAGCAGAAAGTGCGCTCATTTCCTTAACTAGAAAAAGGGAGCTTGAAAGATTAAGGCTGTCAAGCCTCTTCAACGTGCAGCTGCGTATAAGCCAGGAGGTCAAGTATCTGGGTAAAATTCTGGATGCAAAACTAACCTATTTAGCAAAACCAATAAAGGGAGAATCGCCCCAAAGGAGCGATAGGAAACACATGGAGACTAAATCCACGGATCGTTCACTGGCTGTACACAACTGTGGAGAGACCCATGGTCATCTAGGGAGCCTTAGTTTGGTGGCCCAAAACAGTTCAAAGGAAAGCCGAACTGGAGCTATCAAAACTTCACATGCTTGCCTGTCTGTGCATAACGGAATGGAAGCTATTCTCAATCTTCCGCCTCTTGCTCTGTTTGTTAAGGCGAAAGCGAGAATGGCTGCACACAAGCTGGAATGCAATGGGAGTTGGCACGAAGGAACCAACACCCTCAGCCTTTCCAGAATCACAGATGTTATCACAAACTCGCTTCTTGAAATGAGAAGTGATAACATGTTGGCCACAATTAACGCCAACCAACCATACCATATCCAGCTCAACTGGGATGGATTGGAAGCATGTAGGTCAGGAAGGGACGTTGGTGTGATACAGAGATGGATAAAAAACTGATATAGGAACAGGAGCTGGAGTCCACGGTGAAAGAGCCAGGTGCTATGTCGTCCACGCATCCTTGGAGAAGTTTGCATCCGTATTCCAGGCGGAAATCTACGCTATCGACACGTGATTGCAAATGAGCATAGAAAGAGGGTATAGAGGCCAAAAGATCCTTATACTCTCAGATAGTCAGGCAGAACCGAAATCTTTAGCATGTCCCAGATCACATCTAGACTGGACTGAGACTGCTTTCAAAAATTCTTAACCCTGGCAAACCATAATAGAGTAGCACTTAAGTGGGTCCCGGGGCACAGGGGTATTGTAGGTCTGAAACTGCATTCCTGAACCAGTATTTGGAATATCAAAAACTGCTGCACGTGGTACATCTCGGTGGATTCAAACTAAACATCGGACGTTCTGGAGCCACATGCCAAAGCAGGAACCAAGCAAACTCCTTGTCAAAAAACCCTCAGAGTCGCTTACTAACGAAATATTAAACATCAGCAGTGGCCAGATAAGGAAAGCGACGGGATTAATCACCGGTCACTGTACCATAAGGAAGCACATGTATACAATTGGCATATGTAGGGAGGAACCTATCTTCGAATGTGAAGCACTGTCTCATTGGAAATATAGACTCCTAAGACTGAAGCGCCCAAGGGTGGATTTCTCCAAGAAGGACCTAGTGAAAATACTGCTGAGCCTGATAAGGGCTACTGGTCTCTTCACATAAACAGTACAACCAAGAGCAAAAAAAGCCTAGAAGGCTGAGGTGCCGAAACCTCTAAGCTTCTGACTGGTGACTTATAAATCAATCAATCAATCAATTATCCTCGCAATGGATCCATCGTATTTTGAAGCACCCTATAGAACTAGAGCAGCACTAGAGCTATTGCATCAAAAAGACAATAATATTTACATATCTATTAAAGAGTATTATTGTAATATTATATTATTATTATCAAACCTGTGATATTATATTTAAACAAATTTATGATCTAAAAGAAAAAGAAATATATTTTTAATAACCAAATATTACAAACCCAACTTTATGTTTGAATCTGTATTATTAAATTTCTTATTAAAAGCATGTTGTCGAATATTTTAAAATATAAAATCATAAATAATAATATATTATTCAATTTGTCACTGGAACATACTTTTCCATTTCTTATGGTTTCTTTAGATTTATTCGCCCATTAAAACATTACCCTTCAAGTAGTTAAATGATTGCATACTTACCGCAATTAATATTTTTGTCAAACCTGTAATTTCCTCGTCAGTATAATAAAAGGTTTAATTTTTTTTCGTGCATTTAATTACGTCCGTTTTTTAATCGACTATTGGAATATTTAATAGTATACTTGATAATAAAAAATGAAGGGTTTCCTAATTTCGATAATAAATTATGTATTATTCCATATGTAGGAGTGTACCTGCCAATTTGAAAAAATATATTAAATATGAAATATTTGAATTATGTAAAGTGACCATTTTTTTTGTCTACCACCACAATATTAGAACCCTATTTATTTAACACGTTGACAGACACACGTATGTAAATGAGGTAGGTATCTGGTCAAAAAAGACTATCTTGGTTTCCTACTGAATTTGAACTAACATTAGGCCGACAAATGATGTGGGAATAAAAAAAAACATTTCTTCGCATTTTTCACACAAAAAACAGAACGACGGCAATGGTCCAGGTCATTGACGGCTATATCCGTCGTGCTCAAAATATAGCTAAAAAAATTTTATTGGTAGAAATAGATAATACATGCTGACAAAATTATAACTACTACTAACAGATTGAATATATTGAAGAAAAATTTTGTTTGGAGAAAATGCAAAAACAGATTTTTATTTCAATCATATCCTCTCCCCTCCCTTTTGTCCCTATCACCAATAAAATTTAAATAGGGAAAGTACTAAGTGTGATACATCATTTAAAATATAATTTGACTATGTGACAGTTCAAATAATAACACTTCACATGTATTTCATTGATAAAACGAGCAACAGTTTAAATAATTAGAATCAACAACTTTTTCATGACAATTACCTCATCAAATCTTACCAACCATTCATGAGTTACCACTCAAAGTGTCAAAAAGAACAGTTTAAAGTTAAACCTCCAATATTGGGCGTTTAAACTGGCTTAACTTCCATAGAATCGATGATGTATTATTTTAACTCCGGCGAAGATAATGTAAATGTAGCTATAACTCCGATATTGTGGCATTTAAGTAAAGGGAACAAAAATATTCAGTATTTCTTAAGGATTTCAAAAGACAAAAAATATGCAGAGAGAAAGGAAATAAAGTCCATTAAGTTATTATTATGTAAATACCACCATAATATCAGTCAAATCACAAGATCCTTGCGCACCAAAATCCATAATAATCGTGCGATCCGTTTCCTAGATAATTGAGGCGTTCCATTCTTAAAACTCACTCTGTATAAGTTGTCTTAGGATCTACATTACAGATATTATGTGAGTGATTTTAAATTAAAAAAATACATTAGGAAGTCAGTGGTCACTTCAAAAATAAAACTATAGCGTTGTCACTACCGATAATTTTTGTAAGCATGCACGAAAACCCAAAAGCGACACGATATTTATAGAACAAACGCGTCTTGATATCAAAGTCCGTTCATCAATAAAAAAAAGGGTTGACTCACCCCCTAAATGTTCATTCCTTCCCATATTGATTTTTTTTGCGCGGTTTTAAAACGAAGTTATGAACGTATTTTTTTACGCGTGGGGTGCTTCAGGAGCATTCTTACGCCAGTAAAAGAGAAGAACTGTAATAGATCAGTTAATTTGGAATAATTTTTGGATACGAGAATAAATTTTTCAATTTTTTCTTTTCATGGATTTCAAAAAGATAGATAATTTATATTACTATGACCGCTGCTATCGCTACTATCAAAAACATTATTTTAAGACATTGTTGTTGCACTTTCTTGTTTCATTGGTTGCGTTTTTTCATCAATTCCATCATTCTCATATTCGTTATGAATGTATGTGTCTTTTTCTTCTACTGAGTTCCTGAGAAAAGTGTCAATGACAAATTCCTTTGAGGAATTTTAGGATATCAGCAGTAGTCTTCCAGGTGTTATCCCTAGAATTTTGTAGTTCCTTGCATTCTGCATTCCACAGAATCTATAACTTTGTTCGGATTTCATTTTCGCCGAATGTAAACAAAAGCTCGTGGGCAGTTAAATTGGGAAGGGCCGCATTCTATTTTTTTTCCTACCTTACCCCCGATAACCAATCATATGATCACCAAAAACTAGGGTGGAAATTATTGTTTTGCAGCCCAAGAGCGGAAAATCCTTAACGCCACGATTTTGGAATTTTTTACAATCTGTAACTTAAGTGCTTTGATGTTTCACGTAAATTTTCATTAATCGTGAGTGTAAATCAAATTTTGTTGTTTTATTTTCTTATTTTTTTGTTTATTTGGTAGGCGAAAAATAGTGTCACACATGCAGGAAACGTTTTTTTCGCCTACCTTACCGGAAAACCAATCATATGAACACCAAAAATAGGGTGGAAAGTATTGTTTAGCAGCCCAAAGGCGAAAGATTTTTAACGCCACGGTTTTTAAAGTTTTACATCATCTGTCACTTGAGAACTTTGACGTTTCATGTAAATTTTTCAATTAAACGTCAGTGAATGTCAAAGTTTTTAGTTACATTTTCCGATTTTTTGGTTTATTCGGTAGGCGAAAAACAATTGTGTGTCACACATGCAGGAAACGCTTTAGCAGTCCTTAACTATTAGCTTCGCTACGCTCGCTCGTGCATCTAATAGTATCGGGCTGCTAAAGCTCATTTTCTACCCTTGAGACACAATAAAAATCACAAGAATATAAGTATCATGTTATTAGATTTTTGAACAGTTCCTGAATTTTAGATATTTATATTAATCAATAGATGAATTTATTGTTTCGTTTTGTTCATTCTTTATAAACATTATTAATAAATTATAAATAAAGGCATCTTCCTCTCTTCCTTTTCATATGTTCTTCGTATACCTGTTTTACTTGTCTGTTGTTATTCATTTGCTGTACCTATATATCCCCACCAACTTAATTGTTTGCTCTATAAATTTTACTACAGTTTGTATTCCTAAGTTGACTCTTATAGGTGTGTGTTTATGATCCTTCTTCTCCTATTCAACATCTTAAATATTTCATTTCAACGGTTTGTATTTTTTTTGCCCATGAATAATCATTCGACTATTCTTGTAGATATGTCTGTCCGGGTGTAACTTTGTACAAGATCTTAAACTAATTTTCCGATGGGTTAGAAACTTAAAATTTTCAATATAATTTAGAATTGAATGACAATAAAAGAAAACATGGAGAGAGAAAAAATGGAGAAATAAAAATTTCGGATATAATGAAGGGTTTACAATGAATGTGAAATTTGCCGCATTATCGCATGAAAGAATTTAAAACCGATTGCAACATTATCTTATCATAACAACTGTCCGATAAAGGAGAGGCGCTCTTCCAGGCAAGCTATCTGGTGGAATAAAGAGCTGACATCGCTAAGGAAAGAAACAAGACGCTTTTTCAACAAAGCGAAAAAATTGGGTAACTGGGAAGCGTATAAAGCTAAACTAGGTACTAGTGATGAGCAAAGCAAGACCAAGACCGGCTTAGTCTTGGTCTTGGTCTTGCATGCGTGGTCTTGGTCTTGCAGCCTCATATGTGGTCTTGGTCTTGGTCTTGCATAGTCCGGTCTTGGTCTTGCTGCAAGAGTCTTGCAGGTCTTGCATTTTATAGTTGGGCACAACAAAATTATTATGAAACATTTTATGACCCTTTACCAAAATGTCTAGTATTGTCACGTATTAGTACATCTGCCGCCGTTTTGTGATATTGTTCGACAATTTATTTATGGATCTGTTACGACCCAATATGGGCCATCAAAAACAGATATATGGAAAACAAATAATAAACTTATCTCTTAACTACCCCCCATAAATCAACCGGCAGCCCTTCATTTTAAATGGGTTTACAACAAGATCCTCGTTTTTTATTTAAATTAGCTATACTTATTCAAAATTCAGATTGCTTTCATGATATTTTGAGGTAAAAATCCACATTTTGCAAGAATTAATTTGGAACATTATTGAATAAATTAAAAAAGAGCAAAACTGCAAGAGCCTTGCAGGTCGGTCTTGGTCTTGCATAAGTCTTGCACAACTCGGACTTGCTGTTGGTCTAGCACACTCGGTCTTCACTTCTAGGTACATATAATAGAAAAATAAAAGAATCCAAGGAGAAGTACTGGAGATAATTCTGTGGGGACATGCAAGGTGTCCCTGACAGCGTCAGAATCAACAGGATTCTCAAAAAGGATACTTCTAACAAACTTGGTTCTATTCAGTTGCCGAGCGGAAAGTTTTCAAATACTGAGGCAGAGGCTCTAGAGCATCTCCTCAATGTGCAGTTTCCAGGCTCGGTAAAGATAGAGTCAAGCTATGACAACGGACCGGTTGCCAAAACAAAGGCAACCAAAGAGGACTGGGAACTCTCGAATAAGATATTCAGGCCCCATCTTATCAGATGGCCTGTAAACTCATTTGACCCCTACAAAACTCTAGGACCAGATGGCACAATCCCCAAGCTTCTGCAAGAGGTGCTAGACATCATAACGGGTCCTTTAGTTCTGATACTTCGAAGCAGCCATGCTCTAGGGTATATATTAATTTAATGGAGAGAGTCATAGGTGGTGTTTATTCCTAAACCAGGAAAATAAACGTACACCCAGGCTAAATCCTACCGACCAATCATTCATGGTGGAAAAAGTCTAACAAATGTACTTACAAGAAGGAGCGCTTAAGAGCATCCCTCTACATAGACTACAATGGGCTTATCAAGCAGGGAAATCAGGTGAAGCTGCCCTGCAGAATTTGGTCTCAGGTCTCGAAAGGAGCCTGAATCATAAGGAAGTAGCCCTTGCAGCATTTCTAGACATCGACGGTGCTTTTGACAACACATCGATGTCATCAATTAACAGATCCCTTAAAAAAAGAGGGATTAACAGCACCACTTGCAAATGGATATGATCCATGCTGGAGCAAAGGAGAATAACAGCACATATGCATGATAAGACATACACCGTTAGGACAATTAAAGGATGTCCTCAAGGTGAAGTACTTTCACCACTTTTGTGGAACCTGGTTGTGGATGACTAGATCTGTAGGTTGAATGATCAAGGCATATGGACGCAGGGCTTTGCGGACAACATAGTGATTGTCACCAATGGGAAATTCCCGGAGGTGGTTATGAATGTCCTACAGGAAGCACTGTGAATTGTGGAGGAATGGTACCTTAAAGAGTACCTTTCAGTTAATCCAAAAAAACCAAACTAGTTTCTCTTACGAATAGAAGAGTTCTCCCGCATGGTAGAGTACTGTTGTTCGGAGAAGAACTAGAAATATCCAAAGAAGTTAAATATCGGGTAGTGACCCTTGATTCCAAACTGAATTGGAAGGCACACCTGGAAAAAATTACTACCAGGGCGACTAGGCTTTTCTGGCAATGCAGAAGAGTTATGGGCAAAACCTGGGGAATACGACCTGAGGTGGTTCACTGGCTCTACACAACTGTGGTGATGAGGCCAACGATCACCTATGGAACAATAGTCTGGTGGAGGAGGACAGAAGTGTCCTCTGCAGTTAATATATTAACTGCAATCCAAAGACAAGCCCTTCTTGGTATTACCGGGGCTATGAACAGCACGGGGACGGCATCAATGGAAGCCCTTATTGGACTTCCTCCTCTAGAACTTTTTATAAGGGCGGGGCGATGTGGCAATTCTTAGGCTGAAATCGGGAGACTTATGGTCCCCGAACAATGTTCGAGAAGGACTCACTGATACAACTGGCACATTACTAGACGAACCCATATTTCACATGAGTTTTGATAGCATGACCCCAGAGAATATATTCACTGAGCGAGTGAATATCATCATCCCATCTAGGGAACAGGTGATGCACCCAGGTAATTCTGGAGAAATCATCTGGTTCACCGATGGCTCCAAAACAAACCATGGCACTGGGGCTGGTATAAAAGGACCTATAAAGAGAATGTTGTTTAGCCTTGGTCGATATATGACTGTGTTTCAAGCAGAGACGATTATCGCTATGGTCCGTATTGATGAAAACATATGAAGAGGATATACCGGATAAAAAATTGAAATATTCACTGACAGCCAGGCTCTGCTTGAAGCTATCAGTAATCCGACAAATAGGTCTAGACTGGTGAAAAACTGCAAAGAATCCCTCAACAGGCTGGCAAGAGACAACAGAGTGACTCTAATATGGGTGCCGGCACATGAGGGGATTGCAGGTAATGAAATGGCGGACCAGTTAGCTAAAGAAGGCTCTAAAAGAAACTTCATAGGTCCGGAACCGTTTTGTGGAATCACAAAATATTGCATAAGAGGGGAAATCGGGAACTGGCTAGATAGGGAACACCAATTCAAATGGAGGGTGACACAAGGGCACCTTCATACAAAGAGTTGACTAAACAAGGTAGACAAGGAACTATCACCCAGGCTACTGAAACTGGGTAAGAGACATTTGAAGACAGTTACCAACCTGGTGACTGGATACTGCACCTTGAGGAAACGTCTGTACAATATGGGAAAAGTTATTGAACCTATTTGCATACTCTGCTTCTGCGAAAACTTACAAGAACTTAGACGGAAGCACTTTGGAGAGGAATTAATAGAAGACACGTAGCTTCTGGAATGGAAGTAGATAACATGGGAAAAGGTACAAAGATTCAGTTCAAGTGCCTGGGCTGATGAGCACAATCCAAATATATGAATGAATGAATAAATGAAATGATTGCAACATTCACACTCACAATATTAAAAAAGAAAATAATAAATGAAATAAAAAAATTTTTAATATACGACGTGTAAGAAGTTAAAAATCTTCTTTTACTTTTTAGATCGATTTAAAAACGTGGTATATTAAAAAAAACGTATTTCATTTATTACATTTTCTATTTCGAAATTAGTTTGAATATGCTGGTAATCTATAATAGTAGTGTTTATTTTCATGTCTTTTTCCTACATTTATAGTTTCTTAAAGCTGTTCCTTATTCTCTGCTATTATTACCACATCGTCTGCAAAAATTCCATACAATATTTAGTCAGAATATGTTGAGTAGGGTTGGGCTTAGTCCTTCCCCATGCGTTAATCCCATTCCTGAATTGAATTCCTCTGATTTTGTGTTTTTTCTTATCACATAATTAATATTTGTTTTGGAAAATTCTCATCATTTTATCTCGCTTTCAAGCTTTTCCATACTTTTACTCTGTGTACTGTGTCGAAAGCTCTTCTTTGAACGCTACGTATAATTTTGCAAATGACGTTCTCTGTTAATTTTATCGTATAAAAACATGATCCTTATCATTCTTTCCAGGTATCCGCCAAATAATGATACCATGGGTTACATTATTGTATTTTACTGAATGTCACTTGCTGATAATATAGCTTTCTAAAGGTGAAAGAATTCTTAAAATCGGGTTAGTAGTTTCTGAGTTTATTCATTACAACCAAACAATCAAATCTTTTCTCTTGTATAAAGATTCAGATTTATAAACGACTTTTATTTCTTCAATGAAATTCGGCAAAATTTGACTGCACTAAAAGAAATAAATCAGCGTGGGGTAACCCTATCGGTGCTCTGGGCACAAGACTAAGAGATCGATATAACTCTTCCGTGGGGTGGATTCGCGTGGGGTGAGATGCTCTCTCTGTGTTCTCCACTACTGCTGCTAGCCCCAGAGACACTGGTTGTGGGGTCCTTAGAAAAGTTAAGAGCCTACAGGGCGAAACAACAACTTCGAATGAAGGGGTTGTATTTTTTTATACAAGATAGCGAATAACGCCAGCACGTTTTTATGTCTCCACATATATTATAATAGCAAAAAAGATTTTGAAAAAAGTCCATTTATTTAAAATACAAATGTGTTAATTTGATTGAAGATAGTGTGGTTGTTTATTTAATTTTTTTAACTATATTATTATGATAAAATTCATTATTATTTGACATGCTTATAATGGACATTTAGAAATCATTTTTTCGTTACTTTTGTTTTCGTTATGAAAAAAATTAAAACACTTCAAACCTTGAACAAATTCAAGTTCGTAAAATTGTCTGCCATGCATATTCTTTACAATAATCTAGTAATTTTTGTTGAATTAAGTTGTTTTAACTGAAATACATTTGACAACAGTGAAACTGACGAAACGCTGACATTGCTTATGTTTATACTTTTCTTGCATCTTGTCAAATTATACGTAAACTCATAAGAATAGAACGACCATTGAATTACGTGATTATACACCAATATTTTTATCTGGCAATAAATAGTATTAGAGAGTTGAAATTAGATGTGTGAGAATTGGCTCTGTAGCAGAATAGCGTCAGTCAAAATAGCGCTAGACAAAATAGCGCTAGGTTAAAATAGTGTCAGTCAAAATTGCGCCGCACAAAAATAACGCAGAACAAAATAACGCAGAACAAATACAGCGGCAGACAAAATAGCTTATTCCCTTCCCCTTCTCGAAAATATATAAAAGAATTTGCATTCCACATGAAGTTTTCCAAAAAGGGAAGGGAATAAGCTATTTTGTCTGCCGCTGTTTTTGTTCTGCGTTATTTTTGTGCGGCGCTGTTTTGACTGACGCTATTTTAACCTAGCGCTATTTTGACTGACGCTATTCTGCTACAGAGCCGTGAGAATTATGAGGTAAGTTGATGATGCTAGTGACAACAAAGACACCACTATCGGCCAGACGGAGAGCTATGAAATTGTTCCAATTGTAAGATTGTAAATGTGACGTCAAAATTCTTTGAGAAAACACTTGTGATATCGGAAATTTTGAAACTAAGTGGAGACGAAAAATGAGAAGGGAAATACAGGAGTATTATTATAGTTAAATTATCGTCAATTCCGATTATTCCGGTCAAGATAACGGAACAAATTTATTAAATTATCGTAATCGTCATCGGTCCTTGATAGTTGTGTAAAGTTTCAAAGGAAAATGAGTTTGAAGTTTTCGTTACAAACATACAGGTGAAGATAATAAAAAATCAGTTAATGAAAACGCTTATAATATTCATCCCAAACTGTTTTAATGTGTAGTGTCCATATTTTGTTACATTTGGAAATAATATGGTTGCTGCTCGATTATTCCACATTACATAATGTGTCCTCAACGGTTAACTTCACAGACGGAATGTGCGATAATGGACTGAAAGTGATGTTTGCATTCAACTAAAGGTATTTGAATTGATTACAGATTATTTGCAAACCATCGTATCAACATAATATATTATTATATAATTACATTATAGCATTTTATTTGAATGACTTACTTGAGTAGATCTTGGATTGTTCCAATTGCTTCGGTTATCATTGGAGTTTATCTTAGTTGCACACAATGAAGGTAATGCAATTCATAAAGATATAGACAAGGATATCCATAACGTTTTCAAAGAAAATAAACACGCTGTTTTCATGTGGATTCCTTTCCACATCGACATTGAAGGAAATTAAACACTGGATCAAATGGCCCGAGAAGTAATTGCAAATAACGGTTGTGTCAAACTGAACAAAATAGTGACCATAGTGACTCTCAGTGCGTAGCAAAACAAGTGGTCGCAGTGTTTCGAAAAATTAAGGAAAATAAAATCAAATGCACATCAACGGTTTAGTATTTTAGCAACAAGAAAAAAATAAGTGATTTCGAATCGACCACATTCGACACACACACCTTCACTTAATTATGAAAAACATTCACCATAATATATCAGACCTTCTTGAAGACAAGTGCAACCTAGACAAAGTTGTCAAGTTTTAAGCAGAGTATAGGAGTAATTCTGTAAGCATCTGGTAGATTTTAAAGCATGGTTAAAAATTAGACAATCCGCTAATTCCCTTTTATTATTCTGTATGCATGATAAGCTTCAAAATATTAACGGAAAACTCTCAATTTGACACGATACCTGTAAAAATTTAAATCCCAATCTTGACTATGCACCTATGGGTTAAAACATTTCTAATAGCGGAAACTTCGTAAAATATAACTGTATGCCAATTCTTATAGTATTTACCCTATTGACTTGAACAACATATCATTTTCAAAATGTAACATGTTAAAAGTCGCTTTTAACCTCCGTCATTGTCCGGATGACATTAAATAAAACAAAATAAAGTATTATAAAATAAACTTTTCTAGTACTAAAAATTATTATAGAATATTTTGAATATTATCATTAGCTATTTTAGATTTTCTTTGATATACAACTAATTTTTTTTCAATTTGTATTCATTAATTTTCTGGAAGGATTACTAACAATAATCGACCATTTTGTAAACAGTAACACCACTATTAACTCTTAATTTGACTTTATTTTGAATGACTGTATCTATATCAATCTTTTCAGGTTATGAAAGGGAGCCTTCCATAGGCGGTCCTTTATTTATGATTTGTGATGAAAATTTAAAGGATTAATACTTTACCAGATAAATCCTGTAGGTTTCTGGAAATATTGATCCAGCGCATCGGAGGTCCTTTCCTTTATCAAAATAAAGTCGCTAATATTTGTATTTTTTTTCTTTTTAAATCTCGTGAAATTTCTCTTCTTCCTTCAAGACCAATCAACCAAAAATTTTAAATTTAAATTCAATCTTTAAATACTATGCTCCTGATTCAATTCAACGCACTAAAAATCTGGATACAATGCAAGATAATATGTCATATCGTTCTAGACGATTTCTAATAATACTAGGAAGCTACAACACATATTATGTGAAGCTTTGTCAGAATACTATTTTTTCTACAACTGCTATGAAAAGTGACGTATTTCTCATACCTTACTTGATTTCAAAACCAAATATTGCTCATACTGTGAGAAATACTATTTCTCACGGCACTTTGCCCACGCCACATATATTTATATGGAGAATCAAATAAAATCGACAAAATCTTAGTAGGCTACTGTCATCTTTGAATACCTACGTAGTTGTCACAAAACTGTCAGATTATATTAGAAAATATGTTAAAAATTTTAAAAAATTGTCAAAATTTTTGAAATATGGTCAAAAATTTGAAAAAATGGTCAATAATTGTCAAAAACTGTGAAAGTTTTGAAAAAATGGTGAATAATTTGCCAAATATTTTCAAAAATTGTCAAAAATTTGGAAAAATGGTTAATAATCGTCAAAAATTGTCAAAACGGTCAAAATTTTGAAAAAATGGCCAATAATTAAAAAAGACTGTCAAAAATGGTCAATAATTGTTAAAAATTGTCAAAGATTTGGAAAAATTGTCAAAAATGGTCAATAATTGTCAGAATCTGTCAAAAATTGTCAAATATTTTAAAAAATGGTCAAAAATAGTCAATAATTGTTAAAATTTTGGAAAATGATCAAAGACTGTCAAAATTTTTGAAAGTTGTCTAAAATGGTCAATAAATGTCAGATACTGTCAAAAATGGTCAATAATTGTTAAAATTTTGTAAAATGGTCGAAAATTGTTAAAATTTTGAAAAAATTGTCAATAACTATAAAAAAATGTCAAAAATGGTCAATAATTGTTGAAAATTGTCAAAATTTTTAAAAAGTTGTCAAAAACGGTCAATAATTGTCAGAACCTGTCAAAAATCCTCAAAAATTGGCAAAAATGGTCTAAAATGGTCAACATTTTTGAAAAATTGTCAAAATTGATCAATAATTGTCAAAAATGGTCAATAATTGTCAAAATTTTCGAAAAATTGTCAAAAATGGTCAAATTTTTTGAAATATTCTCAAAAATGTTCAATAATTGTCAGAACCTGTCAAAAATGGTCAAAAATAGTCAATAATTGTTAACATTTGGAAAAATGGCCAAAATTTTTGAAAAATTGTCAAAAATGATCAATAATTGTCAAAACTGTCAAAATTGGTCTATAATTGTTAAATTTAAAAAAAAACTGTCAAAAATTTTGAAAAAATGGTCAATAATTGTCAAAAATTATCAAATTTTTTGAAAAATGGTCAAAATGGTCATTCTATTATGCATAAGAAGCAAGCTTCTATCGGCGGTCCGATGACCGCTCACCTTTTCTTTTTGTTTTACTAACCATAAAAATAAATATAGAGTTACTTTACTTGTATTCTTTAAATTTGTGCAGTTGTAGAAAAAGTATAGTGTGCAACATGTGGGGAAATTACTTTTCTCACTCGTGAAAAAAGTTGAACTTTCCCCACTTGTTGCACAATATACTATTTTCTACAACTGCTATGAAAAGTGACGTATTTCTCATACCTCACTTAATTTCAAAACCAAATATTGCTCATACTGGGAGAAATATTATTTCTCACGGCACTTTGACCACGCCACATACATTTATATGGGGAATCAAATAAAATCGACAAAAACTTAGTAGGCTACTGCCATCTTTAAATACCTTAGTTGTCACAAAACTGTCAGATTAATTATTATAACGGAGAATTTAGTGAAAAGAAATGACGTTCCGGGTTTGACCATACAAAATTGTACAAATTTCGCCATCAACTATAATTTTAAATGAAATTATTTAACAGTTTAGAGAAAGGATACTTTTGTGTTATTTTTGTTTCACTAACCATAAAAATAAATATTAAGTTACTTTACTTGTATTCTTTAAATTTGTGCAGTTGTAGAAAAAGTATAGTGTGCAACATGTGGTGAAAGTACTTTTCTCACTTGTTGCACAATATACAATTTCTTTTCCAAATACTATGGAACGCAAGGAACCTGTCAAAATAATACTCGTAGAGCTTACAGACATACAATATTGAAAGAAAACGAAATCTCATTCTCTGCAGAATCTACTCCGACAAATTAAGCATCTGGAAATTATATCGACTTATGAATGGTTGCGATGTCTTACAAGCAGAAATTTTTGCAAAAAAAAGTAGCTAAACAAATAGAGATTAGCGGTCAAGTCACACTATTGTGGAGGGAAACAACAAGCTGATGTACTCCCAAATCAAAGGAAAGGAAGCAGACATCACAGTAGTAGTAACAACAGCACTTCTTAAATTACTTGAAAATATAATTGATGAAATATTATTGAACAAACAGGAACGTTAGATTAGGTTAAGTTTGTGGTGAGTGAGTCTATTCAGCCCTCCACTGCAACTAGCAAGGAGTCCAAGAGACTATTGTAGCTCACACCTATTCATATTCCACCAAACAAATTCAGCTTCTTAGCAAAGCCGATCAGTACATTTGATTAATAATATTTTAGAACTGGGGGGAGAGAGACCTTGCCAAATATTAGATACCTGATTCGGGACGTGGCTGGTTTGCTCTACTGTTTCCTCGTCTTCCAGTCGAAGACGGCACGTCTGGTCTTCCGACAGTGCAAGTCTTACAACAGGAAAAGTGACGAAGTAGTGGCATACTTGGGAGTCAATAAGATAAAGAGCTTCGTAAGATACTGGTGTCTCAAAAAGAGACGATGAAGTGAAGTTTTTTTATTTAGAGCAAACTCGGGGTATCACAATGTTAAGTGCCATTCTTCCAATGCTTTTAAGCTCTCATAACCTCACCTATTATTTCATGCAATTGAGAAGAAGTTGAATAAAAAACAATGTAAAAATATAATGTCTGCTTGATGAAGAAAAAAATATTTAAACTATATAGAGATTTCTTTCCCCACTTGCTCATATTAGTAAATCAGGACTCCTTTGTTACTGCAACCGACCGTAAAATCCAGCCGTAATTTAATTGCCTGTTAAATTACAAATGGAAAGAGACTACAACTTTAATAAGAATCTACAACTATCTCACCTGAAGGAAGCTAGATTACGGTGCTATATGTCTCAACCTTCAAGACACAACTGCAAAAACTCGACAGAATCTAAAATCTCGCTCTTAGAACAGCCACCAGAGCCTAGAGAACATCACTAACCTACAAAGTATATCCCAAGAGTCGCAAATACCACCTGTTATTCTTTGCCTCTAGAGTTTCACGAACAAATCTCTCTCTTTCCAGTCCATTCAAACCATATTTTTTCAAACAAAACTACAACCATATTCCTCTTTCTGAAAAACTCAAACGATCAGATTTAACCATATAAATTTAACGTTAAACATACCAATTTCTCCCTTGGTTAATAAAAACTCCGACCTACAATACTTCCTTAAAAACACTACCCGAATACTTCAGTACTGCGTCTACCAGAAATCTGCAGTTCTTTTACAGGAAAAAGTCTGGCTGTTCTCCTCTCACCAGAAATATATCTGATTATATAACTCATGTTCTAATGAACCAATACAATCCTTGAATTTTCCTTAGTTACGACGTATTGATAAGTGAATATACCCCTTGACGACGTGATATAATCGTTTTGGTGTTTCGCCTCCTGCCATATTGTGATCATTTCCATAGTAACGGGCAAGATCAATGAAATGTCGGTTAATTCTACTACAAATTCCGAAAACAACAATACATCAAATATGTATTATAATAATTGTACCTTCAATATTAATATTAATCAATAAAAAAAATTAGAATATTATTCGTTATATAATCGTAACGAATACCAACTCGAGCATAGACAATATTTTTCGATTATTCACCGAGTCACGAGACGTATTTGGCGAAACATCACGAGAACGCAGCTCGAGTGGTGTTTCGCGAAATATGTCGAGTGACTCTGTCAATGCTCTTGTGATATTATAACTGATTATTGATAAAGATATTCTGATAATCACAGACTCACCCAGTATTGTTGAAAACCTTCAAACCATTCATACAAAAAACGAAATTCTGCAGAAAATCCAACTCCAATCCAAGGGCAAGACCACAGAATTTCTCTGGGTGCCATCTCACACAGGTACTAAAGGACATTACAACAGACTGTCCACATCTTGAAAATCTGCGTCATTTGTGTGGTGTTCCTAACAACATAAAGACAACTCTTATGAACCAATTAAATATACCTCTACAATTTTAGAAAATAATCAGCATTTATAATCTTTAGATCTTCTAAGTTATTTTATATTTCGTACTCGTACTGTATCTGAATATTCGAACCAGCATAAAATGAACAACTTACAGTTATAAAATATCGTTTTCGTAACCCAAACAAACAGTAACCACTACATTTTTCATAGACCAAGCAACTTTAGGAAGATCCTTTTTTTATCAGGTCATCAATCACTGAAAAAGTGATCACCTCGTATTCATTCTATCCACACTCACGAAAATCGTAGTAATAGTGGCATTGACCTTCGAATCGATATATTCAGAATAAAAAATAGGCAAGGGTGAAGAAGGTGCACCCTTTTTTTTTATTTCGGACTCACGCAGCGGTGCAGTGAAAGTGAAAGGGATGAAGGAAATTGCTCGAGTCGAGTGTGGGTTGGAAAAGTGGAAAAAAAATCGAGTTGATTAATAAACGAATTTTTGGGGTAGTATCTATGTAATAGAAATGTATTCGAAGAAGAATACTATCAGTTTGCATAATTTGAAGGTAAATAGGTAATGTCTAATACCTAGGTCGAAGATATTTCTAAAACATAATGGAAAATACACAGAAATGTCCAAATACCGTTTAAAATGTAATTGAAAGTACATCATTTAATTTTTGAGGACCTATAAGCCAGACAGGAAATATATAGAAGTGATAAGGCTAGAAGAATCTTCTTTTAGATTATTTTGTTCTCGTGATCTTACTCCAACCGCTTTCCAGGACATATATTAAGGCTGAAACAGATTTAACAATAAAACTAATTAAATAAATTAAACTTTTCCTCACATGAGTGTCGAGGATACAAGGAAAGAAATGCGGACGTATTTGGAACCTCACTGGTACAACTGACTTTGATATCCGAAGTGCCTCAGATAACCAATAAACTATAGTACGTGCGCTTTTGGGCATAGAAGGAGTTATTGACAATACTCCGCATAAGGCTGTCAAAAGCATCCAATGGATATCGGAACTGCTCACTATTAGAGTAGTAGAGATGAGGACGAGTAAATATATCCTCTACATCTGCACAACCAGAGGATGTCCAAAAGAAGGATAACCATCCCCGTTAATGTGGAGTTTGACGAATTCCTGTGTGGTTTGACTGACCTCGAAATATCCCGCCTGTATCCAGGTTCGACCCAGGAACAAACACGAGAAGGAGATTACATACGAAGCACAAGTGACTCTAATGGTGTGCAGCAACCTGGCAGGGAATAATTGAGGTTGCAACCCAAAGATCCTGAGCTGAATGTAGACAGCTATAGTACGGCCAATAGTCACTCATGGAGCCATTGCGTGGAGTAGGACTAGCGGTATTGACGACGAGGAAAAACCACCCCAGAATTCAAAGACTAGCTGGTATATGCATTACAGGAGCAATGAAAGTGGCGGAAAATATTGCAGAAAGAACAAGACACAGACAAAGTAGAGAGGGAATCATCAAGAAACCTCCTTGCTCTTTGGAAATCAGAAGTCCTGGGGCATGTCACAGGATTTTATAATAGCAAAAAAACTTTCCAACGAAATTTGATACGGAATAGAGTAACATGAAGGGATGGGATCTTAACATCATTACCAGACTTGGAAAAAATGCCATTCAATGGTATACAGATGGCTCTAAACCAATAGAAGGGAATGGAACAGGGTCAGGAACCAGTAACTCTGAAAGTTTGGGAAAAACCTCAAGTATCTTTCAAGCAGAATTTCACGCCATAGGAAATTTTGCCCAGTTTAATTAATAATAGATATTGAAGACAAAGGAGTATCATATCGAATAGCCAAGTCGAATAGCCAAGCAACCAATAAATCACTGAGTTCTTGTGTGTAATCAGTTCCAAAATGAGCAGGCCTAGAAAAATTAGGCAAAAACAACACCGTCATCGTTCCAGGACAAACTGGTATAAAAGGAAATTAAATAGCAGATGAACTAGCAAAAAGAGGGGCTGAAACACCTTTTGGGGACCGGAACTCTTTAGTGGTATCAAAAAAACAGAAGATCTGACCATTGGAAAGATCTAGTAGCATTAACACACTCAAATATACCTACTCCTGGAAACTACAACCAGGTGAGATGTAATGCTAATGGCGTTAGGCATTGGCAGTCGTTATTTTTACCGATTTTATTTCTTCTATCCATTCACTTAATATCATCTTTACTGATCATCCAATCGTCCAAAACACATTTGGCCTCCATTAAACTCTCTTAGTTCGTGATCTACCAATATGTCTTATATGGCTCCCATCTCGCATATGAATTACTGACAATTAAAATGCAGACCAACATGCCTAAGAAGCTACATATTCCATCACCATAACAAACACGATCCAGCTCACAAATAACTTGGATCTAAAAAGTCAATTAAAGAATCCTGGAAAAATGTTTGGCTCAACAGCAAAACATCACTGCACGAAAACCAACCCTATATTGGTTGACTATTCCTGGACTTCTTAACCAGGAGAGAAGCAACTACTATTAGATGGTTATAATATGTCAAACACCTGAGGACGGAGGAATTGCTAAGCAGCACCGCCGAAATCTGAAGGTGCTGAAATTTCTCAAAGAAGCTGACCTTCACCATAAAATATGATCGATTCAATTGTATATTTCCTATTACAATCAGAGGGTAAATCTAAAAAAGTATGGTGTATTAACAATTATCTACGTTTGGCAATCAGGATAATTTTGGTCAAAAATTTCTATTCTTTTACGATACAGACTTCATTAGTTTATTTCTATATAATAATATCAAGATACTATTAGAGATTTCCAGCTTTTATTTCTTGTGGATTTAACAAATCAACTCTCTTAAGCTTATCCCTGTTTTTTGCATAGTTTATTCAATAACTGTTGTTCTGTTCAGCTTTTTTTCTAAAAACTACCTTGTGAAAATGTTAAAATGTATAAGCTACGACTCTGATTAAACTACATGATTGAATTATGAATATACTGCGGCTAGATATCACATCAAATCAACTGACATCAGATCTTAATCTTTTTGAAAGTAAAACCAACTTTTCCAAGTTTTCGAAGAAAAAAAAAGTGTACAGCTTCTTTTGTGGAGAAAGTGTCGCTAGGTAAGAGAGATAATTGGCGTTCGGCAAGAAGTTAAAGAAGAAACTGGAAGTGACATGATATCTGTGTTGCTTGTTCGCTGGCACCTGCTGTACAGTTGCTATAGTAACACTCATCCGGGGATGAAAAAAAGCGAGGGTGAAAAAAACCGTGCCGGGGGTGACTCAAATAAAAAAACGGATCAATATTAACTCTTTTCTCTCTACCGCTTGCTGCTGCTGACAGAGGCATAGCCTTGCCTTTACTGTCCCACGCGAAGAGACTCCGCGAGGCACCCACACTTTTCATTATCGTAACGTACTTATAGGACTTTCTCTCGAGGAAGATTTTTATTTTATGCTCTAAACTCTTCTGAATAAAAACGTACGTGGCTGAAAATAAATTTGTTGAACTCTTATTATTTTGATGTAGAAAGCTAAAATCACATGCTAATATTTTCTAATATTAGAATCGTTTGATATAATATCTGTATATAAGACTCAATTAATGAATATTATGGTAAAACTGCACAAAACAAGAATACATCTTTGAATTTTGAATAATTCTTTATTGGAATCATGTATAACTAAACTTTTGTCTTCTAAGTGACAGTAACTACGAGTATTTGAGAAATACACTGCCGAGCATAAAATTAGGGTCACCCAGTAATTTGAAGATATTGTAGAAATTTTCGGATTTTTCTCGGTTGTAACATAGTTTACTAACGGATTTCTTCAATAAAAAAGTTGTTGTTATTTCGAAAAGCGGTTGAACAAAAAACGGCCCTTCGCCCAAATTCCTAAAAACCATTATCAGCATATGTTTTCTTCCTATAGTTTTATCTGTCTATTGCAAATTGTTAATTTAGTGTTGTCGTTGTCAGTGTATTGCAATGAGCTTAAATCCTCACGAATTGTGGCGGCTTTAGAAGATGGTCGAGGTCAGCACGAAACTTCCAGAAACGTTGGTGTAAGTCTCTCGAGTGTGCAACGAGTATGGCAAAGGTACGAAGAGACTGGGATGCTCACTAGAAGACCTGGTACATAGCGAGGCAGGACTACAACAGCTAGAGATGACCCCTTTCTGGTTTCTAGTGTTTTGAGAAACCGAACGGTTACGGCAGTTGCCCTTCGAAATCATCTGCAAGAAGTGAGAAATGTAAATATAAGTGAGTGGACAGTTAGGAGGCGACTTCTCGCTGCTGGTTTATCTTCTCGAACTAGAGCTACTGGTCCGCCGCTTTTTCGGGCAGATCGGATTGCTAGGTTGAATTTTGCACGAGAAGTTGCCCTTTGAAATCATCTGCAAGAAGTGAGAAATGTAGACATAAGTGAGTGGACAGTTAGAAGGCGACTTCTCGCTGCTGGTTTATCTTCTCTGGACAATAGCGGATTGGAGTCGCGTATTGTTATCTGAAAAATCCGAAAAAAATAAAAATTTCTATAATATCTTCAAATTACTGGGTGACCCTAATTTTATGCTCGGCAGTGTATACTATTAGAAGAATATCTTTGGATTATTTTCTATGAATATAAATCTATTTTTATGCATTCATGTTTCAACAAAGGCAGAAATGCGGTAACATATAAACTATAATATAGTGGCCGTTTCACATTTTCGAAAAAATTAAATCCTTTGTTATTACTTCAGATTCTTAAGATGTATTACTGAGATTTTATATTTACCTCTAATTCCTTATAAAAGTTTTAAACGATTTCAAGAAGTGTCATGTAACTTTAGTTTTAAGCGAATAAAATTTTTCGCTAGCTGTTATATTTTTGCAGTAATTCCAAAAATTACAACCAGAACATGAAATTTTTTTTTCTAATACCATGCGTAAAGTGCATACTTTAGGCACACTATAGAGTGCGTAAAACTTCACTTTAGGCACAAGTGCGTGAAGAAAAAGTTCCAATTTGAATGTAGTTATAGCCTTATAAAAACATACAGGGACCAGCAAACCTCTGTCGTAGTTCTGTAACTCTTATTGTGTATAACCTACATATTTATTTTAAGGGTAATTAAAAGCAATCATTTTAAAATTATGCTCATGTATACAGGGTGGTCCATTAGTAAACTAGGCAAATGAATTAAATTTTTTCAAATGGAATACCATAAGTTTTTTTACATTTTAAGAACCGAAATAGTTAGTACTAAATACTCCCAATTTTTTTTTGTAAAATTCACAGCCAACTCGGAGAAAACCACCTTTTTCCCAAAAAATTTGAATTTGCTGATCCCTTTTTAAAAAACCGCAACTTTATAAGATTTAAAGCTGTAGCTTTAAAATTACCAATGTACAAAGACAAGGAGGACTGAAGATTTTTTTACTCAGTTTGAAATTTTTATTTTGTACAGGATGGTCTTAAATAAATTTTACATTCCAAAAACTGCCATGGATATGTTTTCAGTTGTTTCAAAAATGAATACTGAATTTTATCCCCTTCAACTTTGCTATTTACTCTCCGTGCCTATTTTTCCAGTTAAAAAATTATTTAAAAAATACTAATTTTTGGTAAAAATCTAAGTAGGCTGTTCTCACTTTAGATCAAAAGTAGATAATCAATCAATTATCCTTGTTTTAATGAACAATGTTATTGTTTTAAAGATACAAATTTTACATATTTTTAATAAAAGGCTATTATTAACAACAATTCAATGACGAAGGAGTATATTTATGTATAAGAGAAATTGGCAGACATTTCGAGCACCTTTTATAAAATAAAACGATAATTTAAAAAAAAATTAGATAAGAGTAATAGAACTACGACAGAGGTTTGCCGGATTCTGTATAATAAATAGATATTAAATCTGATTTTTTTTGTAAATCAGATATTGAAAAATATTCAATAAAGTAACTACCCAGGTAATATTAGTAAATATTTAATTATAACTACACAATAATACAATAATAATAGAAGTCTAAATAATAATTTGACAATTTAGCATAGGTGCCTATAGGCTGGCTGAGAGTGATTAACATTAATAATAATAAATGTCTTTATCGTTTTCTTGAATTTAAATAAGAAGTAAACAAAAGAAAACAAAAGGCGAAGTTCATTTTCCATTGTGAATTGCTTCACAATGAAAATTCTCTTCCACTTAACCTTCACTTAGAACTAAAAAAAAAATTCTTAAACTAAAAAAATTAGTCAAAGGCCAAATATCTAAATATAAATTTAAATACAAATGTCAAAGTATACCTACATATCAAGAGGAAATAACCACTCCATATTATGTTCTATTCTGATCCTGCTGTCCCCGGAGCATATTTTTAAATCTTACTTGGAAGCTATTGGTACTAATAGCTCTCAACATTTCAGGAATAGAGTTATAAATATGAACAATTTGGTATGTATAAGATCGACGAAATATTTCCGTTTTGAAAATAGGAGGCGATAACAACCCTTTATTCCTTAAATTTAAATTAGGTACATCTGTCCTGATACTTATTTTATTGTACAGGTAATTGGGAATTTTAGAAGAGAGGAATTTCACAGTTTTTGTCATTGATAAAATTATTGGTCCTAAGCGTTTTCCAGATTTATTTTCTACTTGAATTACTAAACTGATGTAAAAAGTATGCCCTCTTCTCTCTTTGTAATGCTTGATTTGTAGTAAGTTGTAATAAGCTTACAACTCAAGTTGTGTACTATACTTTTTCTACAATTATTTTCATTATTAAACATAAAAAGCCAACAAGTAACTTTTATTTATTTAACGTATTTAAGTTAGAGAAAAAAAGTTAATTAGATTTGATAAATTTGTGTACTATAGTGTGTATTAGTTGGATACTATAATAATTTAAAAGTGTAAAAAATCAATTGTTATGAGTTTTATCGTGTTGTATTATACGGTTTGAGGATATACTAGAATTTAGTGAGAAGGCTGTCCGGTGACAGAAATTCGTCAGGATGACGTACTTGGAAAAAGTCAATTCCTTCAAAATAACGTCTATTAATTCGTTTACATGGCAACTCCACCAACTGACTTACAAGGCTTATATGATATATTAGACATTTTTATGGAACAAGCGTAATCTTTTTTATTACATGCTAGTCATTAAGTGTCCTTACCTAGCTGTTATAATATATTTACTTATCATCCAAATAGTACGTAATATGCAATTTACTAGTAAGAGAGTAGAAAAAGAAAATTACCATTCTGCTTTTGATAAAAATTTCGATAGTAGAAAAAATATTGTATGCAGTTCGATGTCCCTTTCCTTATGTTCAGTCCAAAGAAATACTAATCCTAAGTAGAGGTGAAATAAATAAAGTGACAGGATTACTCACCAGTCACTGCACTCTTATGGAACACATGCATACCATGGGTATATATATAGGGAAGAACCTATCTGTCAGTTGTGGAGGAGGAAGGAATAGCCTCACACAGAGCGTCCAAAAGGGTATTTCTACAAGAAGGATCTATTGAAATGACCAGTTAAGCAGTGGCGGCTCCTCGAAGGAGGTTAAGGAGGATCAGCCTCCTCATCAATTTATCCAGCAAATAGCACCAGAAATATGTTGTTGAAAATTCTTCATTTTATTTCCTGTTTATCTAATAATTTTTAAATTTTACAATTAATTCCTCGTTTTCAGTAGTTGTTTTTAAACCTGTCAACAGTACCCTGAGGCTAGATTCTACACATCTCAATACCTAAACACGTGTTGCTCAACAAAGTTGCTTTTTTTCGACCAGTCCCATTTCTTAATACCGTAAAAAATAGCTGAAATGGCAACACTATCAGGAGGCTTGCCTCTAGCGATCGCAGTGATACTCGAGCTTATTCGAATCTTTTTCAAAAGAGTTTCTCAATACATTTTTGTGGAATAGTGGAATTAATTAGAAACACTTAGTTTCATTTAAAAAGGTAATATGAGTAGATTCCACAAAGTAAGGGTCCAAACAGTAAATTCAATTAAATTAGTTTAATTGAAGTAAACTTCTTAACGTTAAATTTTTTTAATTTACCACGTAATTTCAATACATTTAATATGTTTTTCTCCGATCAATGCTTTATGTCTCTCATTCTGTGAAAATTGAATTTAGAAAATATTTTTCTATGTTTGTGTTTATGTGATAGGAGAATCTCTGAAAAAAGTAAAATTTTTCAACATCGTAAATACACACGTAATGGAAATTTGTCGAGAAGAAGTGAATTATTGGCAGTAAGAGGCAAAAAGGAGAAAAGAAAGAATGCATGAAGAAGTCGGAGGATGCCGGTGGATGTATATATCCGGCGGTGCGGCGATATATATACTCATATCGACACGTCCTACAGGATTTGTGGGAACGATCATCAGGTTGTTGGAAGTGTTCAGAATCGTTTATTCTTTGCAGTTTCATGAGTTAAGGAGCAGAGTGGTTTTTTATTGGATTACTCATTGTTAATTTGCTTAAACAGAAATAAGGCACTTTTTAGAATTATTGTCAAGTAAGGGATATATGAAAATCTGTATAGGGAAAATATAATTTTATCCTGTGTAGACATTTCATTTATACATAATTTTTTCAAGATAAATTTAATTACAAAAATTTGTTAATTGAAGAAATTACAATCTAGGCGAAAAAAAGTCAAAATTGCAAAATACAATACCTTTGTTTAAACGGATTTGCGTCAAATAATGTAGATGCAAGTTTTCACCATTTTTCTTAATCCAGGATATTTATAAGCGACAGTTAATTTGAAACTAAAATAATCGTAGATTGCTGCGACACGTAGGTTTTACAACCATCAAGTGGTTTTTGGGTAGACATATTCTGTCACATTAATATACCTTAAAATAACATATATTATTATATTTTTTTAGCTTTGGTTTTAATATTATAATTTTGTATTAATTTTAGTTATTTGTTTTTTGTGTGTTTTTATTATTTGAATAATAATTTTTGATTTGTGTGGGGTGGTTCGTTTTAATTAATAAATATATTATATTTATGCCACGGCTTCTCAGTAGAGATAACGGCGCATAAATGGAGTTCCAATCCCTTTTTTAAAATATTAAGCTCTTACATATGTGAATAAAAAGATAGATATGCACTCTGATTTTCTTTAATAGAATAATCGTAATCAACAATAAAAATGGCAATTAATATGCCGAGCGATTACAACAAACATCGATATACAAAAATTTGTCTTTTCGACAATAACTCAACTGCGAAATACCTTACTACCAATATTCGCAACGCACCGAATAGAAATACGGAACGCGGCTTCCGTTACAAATGAAAGATCAGCTGTTCTCCTCTCTGGAATCCGCTGTAGAAATCTAAATAAAGAAAAAATTGATTTGCGAACGCTATATTGCGAATATTCGTAAGGATTTGTTATCAAATTCTTTTGTAAGTATGAAAATTAAATTTCTATCCTAAATAATACAACCTATAAATTAAACCTATTTAAGCACTTTAAATCACTTAGATTATTATGTGAAAATTTTAACCTCAATACACAACTCATATGAACGATTCATAAATGATATTTTTGATTTTATTTCAGTTTCTGGATACTGGAACCTCGTTCAGATTAATCAACAAGATTAATCTATCTCAAACAAATACTTGGAGTACAAATGAAAAATTTATGGAGTGGATATCTCACCAATTTAGTAGATTCAACGTTCTGATTTTATGTGGGAAATTCTCCACAACTTGTCTGCAAACTCTCGACTCTCGTAGTCTGCTCGCTAGCACCTCGCTAACCACTTTTCCTGGTTTTCTACCAGAAAAATTCACGCACACTAAAATTCTTTTCTGACGCACTTCTTCGCGTCCCCCAGAACTCTCACTATCCCGTTCCCAGTCAACAACCCCCTTAGTTTTCTCTTAGCAACGCTTTTTGAAACAAAATATTACTTCCTTCCAAAAACGTCTTACCAACATATTATACGATCAGGTAAGTAATTATTTAATTTCATTATGTCACTTTATGACATTTATATAAACTTGTTATTTACAATATTACTAACTAAATTTCTAATATAAATAAAATCAGAGTAGCATCGTAACTTAGATTAAATATTATTAAAAATATCATATTTTAAATTAAACCAAATTAATACAATGACATATAAACATTATATTCCGATTGGGCATACTATTGACATTTTGCTTCAAATAATTATTAATGTGAATTTACCTTTGACTATTGAATATCAACATCTATATTTCATAATAAACACATACAGGGTGCATCAAAATTGTTTAATGATAATTGAACTCTACTTTTTTCTATAACTTGTTTATTCTAATTCATATCAAGAAACATTACCAAAATTTCACTCTTCTACCTGCAAACTACAGTATGCCATTACACAATATGTTTTTGTTGCACGAACTGACACTATTAGGTCTTATGTTATTTTGTTTTGGATTTGTGCAAGTAGGAATCTCTTATAAATAATTAATAACACATAACAAACAATTGAGGAGTTTTTACTAGTACTTGAAATTTATAATACTGAAAGAGCCAAATTTTGCTACGAGTCTCAAACTGCAACTCCATCCTCATACCAATAACGAGACGATCAAAGATAACTGAGAAGGGGAACAGTCCATCGGAGTTGGTAAGATAAAAGTAAGAAGAATATAAGTAAAACGTTAGCTAGAGGTATTTCAAGTTTAAGTTGTATCAGATTGTAATGTAGAAATACAAAAAAATCGATGAAGTATCGGGATAGTTTGTCATCTTAGAAACGCATGAAAAAATAGCAGCACCACTGACGAAACTGTGGAGGATACAAAAATTGTAAGACATACTAAATTCGCTTTCACAAGAATTAGAGTTGCGGAATTAAATTCAAATCTGAATCACAACCAACGTCCTCTTCGTTGGTGGATGCGCGAGTGAAGAGCATTATCCAATTAATATATATTTTTAATTTAATATAATTAAAACTTATTTTAAATAAAAGCCAATAATTTTCAGCTAATAAATAGTGAAACTGGTTGCTTATCCTCCTAAAAATAATTTAGCAACGTCTTCATTTCTCTGGTCAGTAAAACACTCAATTATTCACTAGTCACCCGCGCATTGTGCTCTCTGCTTCTCAATAAATCATTATGCAAGCTCATGGTATTTGGTACTCTTCAATATTTGGACCAGATGCTGGTAATGCAGCAGCTGCAGCAGCTGTGTTATCATAAAGGTGAAACTGAATCTTCCAAGGATCCTTTTATACTGTCGGTATTTAAGGTTTAATATTTTTTTAATTTCCATTTTAATTTGGTATCCAGAGCCAGAGTCATACCAAGATATTTCGCATTATTTTCAAATGGAAATTTCATGTCATTTATTTCTATTTTCTTCTTCTATAAGTGAAATTGATTTGAGCTCCTTAATGAGAACAACATCATAATAATGGATAATACTAAAATTATTTTCTCCTTAAAAGATTCTACAGGGTTTTTTAGATTAAGAAATGCCATGACGAAGTCTATCCAATAATAATGATATATTTCTCTCGAGTAAAATTATTCGGGGATAAAATAGTCCCCCAATCGGATCACCGAGTGCGACCTACTCGACTCTAACCCTTTAATTGCTTGTCTCTCTCCGCCCTCTCATTACTTTCTTAGAAGGAATTGGAGGAGCATGCCCGGAAATGGACATTAAAAATATTCACCGCAGCAATGAATAGTTTTATTATTGGTATGGTTTAAAGACATTTAGCAACACAAAATAATGAAAAATATCAATAAATAGCATTAAATTCCCTACAGAGAAGCATATGTATTTTATTATGATAGTGTTAGTTTTTTATTATCAAATTGCATCTGTTTACCCCGCACGCAAGTGATAAAGAATCTCGTTCCGAAAAAAAATCCACGGGCACATCTTTCATTAGGGATAGTACGATTAAGATCCTGCCATGAAAAAGGGCGCCCTCCCTTTTATAATTATATTTTTTAATTTATCTTCCTTAGTGTTTCCAGTAACAATGTATAAAATATCGCGTAATATGCGGCGTTGCTTTCTACAAAAACACATTAGCCGATGAGTTTTTTAGGAGACATCAGTCGGAGAGAAGAAAAAAATGAGGGATGAAAAACCCCTTGGCATTCTCATGACACCTGTGATTCTGGCTCGACTCGAGATTGAATTTTACATAATCATACATCACATGTTAAATAAATATATTACGGGTTTTTGAAAAAAATGTGTATATTAGTGTGAGGAATAATAGAAAAATATGTATAGAACAGTAATGCATAATCGATCCTTTAAAGCATGGGCAACGCTGCGCGTCGTGGCCTTAACCTTGCGAATCGCCTTTGCGATCGCCTTTAAAGGCGATTATGTCATATGATATGTCTTAGTATGAATGCGTATTTATAATAGTGATAGTAGTAATAACTGCAATATTTCACATGAGTTTTGATAGCATGACACCAGAGCGAGTGAATATCATCATCCCATCTAGGGAACAGGTGATACACCCAGGTAATTCTGGAGAAATCATCTGGTTCACCGATGGCTCCAAAATAAACCATGGCACTGGGGCTGGTATAAAAGGACCTAGAAAGAGAATGTTCTTTAGCCTTGGTCGATATACGACTGTGTTTCAAGCAGAGACGATTGCCGCTATAGCTTGTATTGATGAAAACATCAGAAGAGGATATACCGGACAAAAAATTGAAATATTCACTGACAGCCAGGCTCTGCTTAAGGCTATCAGTAATCCTACAACTAGGACTAGACTGGTGAAAAACTGCAAAGAATCCCTCAACAGGCTGGAAAGAGACAACAAAGTGTCTCTAATATGGGTGCCGGCACATGAAGGTATTGCAGGTAATGAAATGGCGGACCAGTTAGCTAAAGAAGGCTCTAAAGGAGACTTCATAGGTCCGGAACCGTTTTGTGGAATCACAAAAGATTGCATGAGAGGGGAAATCGGAAACTGGCTAGATAGGGAACACCAATTCAAATGGAGGGCATCTTCATACAAAGAGTTTACTGAACAAGGTAGACAAGGAACTCTCAACCAGGCTACTGAAACTGGGTAAGAGACATTTGAAGACAGTTACCGACCTGGTGACTGGACACTGCACCTTGAGGAAACATCTGTACAATATGGGCAAAGTTAGTGAACCTATGTGCAGAAAATGTGAACTTGATGATGAAACACCTACTCACATACTCTGCTTCTGCGAGGACTTACAAGAACTTAGACGGAAGCACTTTGGAGAGGAAGTTATACAACCATCACAACTACAAAAATATTTTCGAATGGATGAAGGTACGTTTGAAAAATTGCTGCACATGGTGGAACCTTTTGTAGGCAGAACTGACACAATTATCGAAACTGTATATCCGTACATGAACGATTGGCTGTAACCCTTAGATATCTGGTAACCGTCATTATATTCTTTGTTTATTATTGAGAGTTTTGAGTTTTTCACCCCAAACTGCAGCTATAGTTGGCAGAGGATCCTTGTTCTCTGTGGGTTTTTCCAGGTACTTAAATGCTAAAGATAACAACTCATTTTGTTTAGCAAGTGGACCCCTCGTTCTGATTTTTGTTGTTGGAGCTTTAACTGCTTCAATTGATGATGTAAATGGTTTTTTCAGATGATTATCTTCCTTCGTCTACATCAGTCAGAACTTCTTTATTATCATCGTTAATTGAGACCTGAAAATAAAGAAAACAACAAATAGAAATATACTCTTACGTTCACATAATTACATTTTAATCAATGGTAACGAGCTAGTTTTTGGAAAAAAGAAATACTGTTACTTTTTTGCAATTTACTCGACGACGTTTCCAAACCTTTGGTAGAAATTCTTGTTACCCGAATAATATATCTACTTTATTTTTTTTGTCCGAAAGTTTGTTACCATCGATTCAAATAAAAACCGAAGTATGGTTTTTTATAGTTTCCCACAACGACTGCAGAATGGAGGAAGATCGCAGAAAATTTTGGAAGTGAACTCCAATTCTGGAATTGTGTAGGCGCTATAGACGGCAAACATGTTGCTATTAAAAAACCCAAAAACTCATGCTCCGTGTACTACAATTATAAAGGTTGTAACATTCAGACCAACCTTAAGCATTGAAAAATGAATGTTTGTCTACTTTGAAATATATTTTATTTTATATCAATATTCAGCTTAAACAATCACTAGATTATGTACACAAAGTATTGTTATTAATTATCACACATGATTGCACCTTCAACAGTAGTTTAATTTACAGCTACACAAGTTCCTAAAAATTAAAACTTCGATTAAATATATAAATAAAAATAGATGTAGTGTTTTACTTACCAGAAGTCGATAGTGATAAGACCATTTAGATATTTCGTTCAATCCAATGTTGATATGGGAATGAGGTTACCTTTTGAAGGACAGTACTTCTCACACTGAGTAAACAATGTTTTAGGATGGTTTCAGACATAAGATAAATGAACTTTATAGTTGATTTTAATCTTTGTTTGTCAATAATTTAATTGCAAACGCCTTATTGGATTTTGTTTTGATTTTTGGAAGTCATCCACAATGACAGTTGTCATTTAGGTTGACGTTGACACTTCACCAAACAGGTTGAGTACTACGTAAATCTGAAATTCACTAAGCCGGTTCGGTTGAGTTCGGAGTTCGTTAGCTGGATTGGAGATATCCTATTGGTCAGCCGAGAATACGAAGGTATTGTAGGGATTATCACAACTTGATTGGCCGTTGAGGTTTACAAAAAACTTGCAGTTCGACTATTTTCACGTTAATTCAACATCGACAAGATGAGGGGACTTGTGGTCTTTTTGGTTTTTTTGCTGGCATTGCTTAGCACCTGTTACCAGTCAGTGAGGACTGATAAAAGTGGTTTTCCTGTAACAAGGAGGTAAAGGACTAAATATTTTTCTTGAAATAAGAGTCGTTGAATGGTAAATTATTTACAGATTCGCCGACCTCTTAAATTGTAGCAGCGGTTTTTCGACATTGGGGCAGCCATTTTGGAGGCAACCACATGTTCTGGGATGTGTTGAAGGAGTTGAATTTCCAAGATCCCGACACCCTGATTATCTGCTTGAGACCGTCGCGGGAGGTAATTCCGGAGGAAACGAAACTATAGTATTCATTTCGTTAAGTATGGGCAGAAGGTGTAAAGCCATTTTCACACGTGGGTGAGTTCGTTCACATTTTCTAAATCGCCACCGAAGAAGCACATCAGCGTACTAAAGTACTATTTTTTTAGTAATACTACCTTTTTTGTTGTAATGCAGTGATACATATTATTTTCTAATTATCTCAATGATAAAAATTGTGTAACTTCAAATTTTGATACTCTTATCGCTAAGTCTCTCAACGAAGCGAAAGTCTGTACGTTAATTCTTTGATAAACTGTTATTTTTTTTGTAAAGTTAAGTATAGAAGGTAAATGCGGTATATAGTTTTAATCATAATAAATTGTTCACCAACTGTGAACTTAAATACAGCTGTATTTAGGGGTTCTTTTCTTATGTACATTCAGTGCACCTACCAAATATAATTTTTAATTGTTTATCAGCGATAGCTGAGTACACTGCATTTTGTCGATTAAAAAACCATATAGTGAGGTTTTGTTTTTTATTTTATTCTAAAGTATTATTCTCTTATACAAGCTAGGTGGAGACGAGTTCAAAGTAAGTTATCGTAAAAAAAAATGAAACTAATTTCTTGTTTTTGAAAGTCTACCAAAAAACGAGTGGCGCCCTAGCCCTGTAATTCTTGTGATTAATAAGACCCTACGACCACTGCTCGCCAGACGAAAAGCTACCGGAGCCTTGTAACTTTAAAAGGGGTTACAAGGTTTCTTTAGTATCGTTTTGCTAGCTGTTGTAAATGCTAATAAATAATTTGTAATGATAGATGTCGGCACGAATGGACGAATTTCAGATGGTGGAGTTTTTTATTACACAAAATTTGGACAACTTTTTTAACAAAACGCCCTTAATTTACCGGAACCAGATGCATTGCCAAATACATCAGAAACATACCCCTTTCGTAGCTGATGAAGCGTTTGCACTGAGTGAACACTTAATGAAACCGTATGCTGAGAAGACTCTTGATGCTTCACGAGGAGAATTTAACAAGATACTTTCACCTGCACGTGTACTTTCATCTAGGTTCGGAGTTTTTCAGAAACCGATAAGTCTTGCAATTATTACACGAGCAGCTTGCTATTTACATAATTTTCTGTGTAACGAACGAAGAGAACCATCACGTCATTGGAACAAATGATACTCATACTCAATCTAATCTAGTTGATTTAAAAAGTACTTTAAATAGAAATCATTCACAGGGTGCAAAACAAATACGGGCAAAACTTTGTAGGTATTTCAACAATGAGGGAAAACTAGAAATTCAGACTGTGCACGTAGTGCTGCGTAACACGATCATTAAGTATAAGTAATTAGTTATACACTATGATTATTTTATTCATCCATTTCTAAAATTACCCACCCTGTATGAAATACAATTTGTACCAACCTGTTGTGTTTCTGGATCCGCAGTTACTGGCAACTCGGTAACTTCAACGCATAAAAAATCCAGGAAGAGGGTTCGTAAACCTCATCTGTACCACTACAAGACATTTTGGAACTTACTATTTTTTTTATTCTTTCCGGTAATTGGTTCTTAGTGAGTTTGTTTTTTTCCGTACGTCTATGCGTTTCAGCGTCTGGCTTTATTTTTCTTAAAAATAGGTAACAACTTATCCAACCCTGCGTTTCTTGCCATTTTATTCGCATATGCGGGATGTGCGCTATTCCACAATGCCGGTAAAGTTTCATACAGTTCAATAAATAATTGTTTAAGAACTATCTCATTATATCGTCTAAATTTTCGACACTCTCACTGTCCATGACGTGACCGTCCATATCGTTGAAAATTTCAACTGATTTTTGATGATAGACGACCCTACACGATCAACCTATTGTCAATATCCCCACTTTTGCACCGGTATTGATGGCCGAAATCAGAAAATCCGGATTTGCATCAATATTTATTATCAATACAGACATTACACGATCAATATTATTGTCAATATTTTTAAGTATGGATGTGATATTGTAACATGTCTATCGACCTGTTTCGATTTTACAGAATAAATCCTTTTAATTGGCGCTCGTCGTCACTAGCCACATCCAATTATAGTTCTGTGATCCCAAACTCTTCTACCCTGACCGTAAGACAATTGACGTCTGCCAACGGACGCTTCCATTTTTTGCACAACGCCACGTAAAACACCCCTTTTTGTTATCGACCGCCTAAGAGGGCACATCATCTTTCGCTATCTTTCATATCTTAAGTACCTATCTTATGAATTTTGCTGTGGTAAGTTCAAAATCATAATCTATAATTAATAAGCTTCTTCTGAAGTACTGTCTGATATAATTTTCGTATGCATTCTTTATTTTTTCACAGAGATAGACGAAATTAAATTCAACACGTGGTCATAAACTGTTCTTTTATACTAATATGGTAGTTTTAAACCAAATATTCTTTTATAATTCACTGTTTTACTTTTATACAAACATTTTCAAGCTTTTTCAGTTGCGAAATAACTCTTTTAATTATAAAATAACATTTTTTATAAATTACCGTTAACCTATAAAATATTCTTTCGTAACGCCAGTGCCGGTTTCATATATTTCCTAAGCACGATATTTTCTCATATAACTAAATAAATAACTTTTTGCTATTATTAGTTTCTTTCGGATCATTAGTATATTTTTTTAATTTAGCCGATAATTGCTATTTTTACTGTTTTAACATGGAACATATAATGTTGGAAAGCTTTCAGTAAATTAAATCAATTTTTTGACTTTCAAATAACTGCCTTCCTTTTCTTTAACCTGAAAAGCTGACCAACATAATGTGCCATAACATTCAAGTTCCTGCATATCCCTGATCCACTTGTACTTCTAGGTAAGCACAGCCCCTAGGCTAGGATATAACTCAAGAATATAACCCTAGGCTCGGATATAACCCAAGAATTTAACGCCGAGAATATAACCCAAGAATATAGCCAAGGATACAGCCCTAGCTCAAAATACCGCCCTAGAACAGAACACATCAGTTCAGATCAAGACCTGACTTCTTCTAAGCTAAGTACCTATAAAAGTACAAATTCCTCTATTAAATTCCGTTATTCATTTCCTGTGGCAGAATAAATTAAAATTTTGTTTTTAATTCTTTTTTTATTAAAATCCTCAACTATAAATGTTGAGGGAGATATCGCCCGGGGTAATTTTTAGTAACTTTTTTATTTTTTAACTTTCATTTAAATTTTACCAGGCGTTTCTACCTTTTCCGCCTTAGTTTTCTTAGTCCTTTTTATCGTTAAAAAGGTAGTGGCGCCCTCAATTTTTACAACCCTTCTGTTATCCTTGTGCAGCATAAACTTGGGGTCGAATCACCCTTGAGAGGAGTCTCTAGCCGGAGCCCTTCGAGCTGGTGCCCTGTGAGGTACAGCATTTACCGTTACAAATTGGCGCCCAACTAAAAGCAAACATTTACCGTTACAAATTGGCGCCTTTACCGTTACAATATTGTCAATATATTGATCGTGTAGAGTCTGCTTTAGGTCGGTCCGGTTAAATGCACATTCCACTTTTTGTGTGTGTGCCGGTGTTATTAAACATATTGACACGACGTATACCCAATACTTTTACGTATTTTATTGTATCCTAAAAAGGGTTAAGGTAATTGCCGCCGGGTTTGTTGTTTGTTTACATTTTAATCCATTGATAGTTCACCTAACCCAACTTTATTCTGTTATTTCTATTTGGTTTTTTCTTTATTTTGTACGTGTTTTTTTTCTGTATTTCAAGTAAAATATGTTAGCAATTTTGGATTTTGGAGAGTTAATAGATGAAGAAAATGATGATGATATAGATGAAGCCTTGGTTTTACACATTCTTCATGATGAGGAGAACTTGGGCAACAGTACACAAATCGTTTATAGCCCATTCAGTACAAAAACCGTTGCACGTCTTCAAAGTGTCGAAAAAGAGACGTTCGTTTACATCATGTCATTCGATTGCTGCTGTCAATCCTCTGTCAATCACTATGTTAAGCCTCTCTAAACTCAATAAATATTGAAATTTGTAGGTCGCATTGTATTAAAAAATATAAATATATGTTTAAAGAAAGGTTTCGTAATTAATTTCATATCAAATACAGCTCGTAGGTTAATTAAATATTAAACTCAAACTAACGTCAGTCTTAATAAAAACTTTTTATGTTGGCAAAAATGCGTTCTGGTTCAGTTGACGTCTGACATTTTTGGGGTTATGTTGTGACAAAAACTTCAAAGAACTGTGAGTAATTTTTCACAAGCAGTGATGAGTTATTAAAGTTAAAGTCACATCCAAAAAAACGTATAAATGAAACTTAATAATACTGCAATAGTTGATGCATTTACTCCTGATACTATTTACAGCGTTTATGAAACAAGTAAGTATAAGTTTAATATTATACCCAATCAACTGTATTTATTATATTCTGTTACATTATTCTTAATACTTGGCAATTATACATGGACATTTTTTTACAGATAATCATGTCACTTTAGGAATGTTACTGCAGTAATTGAAGGAAGAACAATAATTATTCAATGTAGAATGTTCCTGAGTAGTTTACTAAAATATGATACACATCCACAAACAGGACTTATGGAACTTTCAACAAAAATAAACCACTGTATAAATTTGTTTTTATTAATGAATCCTGAATTTTCCAAAATGGTGCTGTAGGCTATTCATGTCAAAAGGTATGTTACAATGATTATATAAAATTTTAGAATGCAAAATTGTTTTTATTCTAGATATTTTGAATTACATGCTGAGAATGAAGATGGTTGTATTGATGGAGCAGAAAGTATATTTTTATATGAATCTCAGTTGAGTTATTATCATGGGGAAATGAATGAAGAACATGTTTTAAAGTGGTTTGAAAACCAATTACTATTGAATCTTTCTGAACCTTCAATAAATTATGGACAATGCTCTTCGATAATATTAGGTTAATGCGACACAATATAGAATTCGATCAACAAATGTTGAAGCTGAGCTTATTTATATTGAAGCCTAGTAAGTAGATACAAACTGTATTTGAACAGTGATATAGCAAATTATATGTTAGAATTCAGAAGACTACACAACTAGTTTAATACATTTAAAATTCTTACTTCAAATTATACCTAATAGACAATAAATGCTGTTTTACTTTTATATTTACAAAAATAATAATATAGGTATATTTGAAAAGAAATGAATTGGTTATTTGAATACTGCCCTTTCAATAAATGTTTTTTTCAGAAACAAACCCCCAACAAAATACATTGTGGATATGATAGAACAGTATAGTCACAAAGTATTACCTACCATCTTTTTAAAAATCCTATTGAGTTAATACAGGGTACTGCCAAGCAAGCCGATAGATGCATAGATGCATAGTTGCGGGTTGGAATTGGTTTGTCCCTGAACCTATCAAATTTGAAAGATTTCTATTTGACAATTATTGTTCTACCTTATTTAAAAAAATAGTATTACAATCTTTTCGGTGTAGTAACTAATTTATAAATTTGCAATGTTTCTTTTTAATAAAACAATTCCATAAAAATTGGGGTGGCATTATTTATTATTTTATTTTAATCATGATATTCAAAATAAGTGTTTCAGGCAGCATTTTCTAAAGGTAAATGTGTATATCACAAAGTTTTATAAAAACTACAAATAATTAATTTAATAGTTTTTATTGACTTGAAACGTCTCATTTGATCAATCGTTTTATTAGCAATACTTTCAGTTGCGGTAGATGCTGGAGAGCTAAAACAAAATGGTAAATATAAGTTTGGATTGATTAGAAGTTGATAGAGCGATAAATAATTCTGATAATTATAATATGTATTGATTTCAGTGCTACGATTTAGTTAATCATTCGCATATACCTTCACTCGGAGAATAGAATGGATTTGCTCTCCTTTTCTGAGCTGTAGTGGTGCTTGCTGCACAATTTTCTTTTGCTATTATCAATGATCGTATATCTCAGGATGATTTTCCTTATTGAAAATGACCTACACACTAAAGCTTCACATCCCGGCTTTTCTAAAAAAAATTTAAGATTTATTTCACCAAAATATAAAATAAAATTGCCTACCTTTAAAAAGGAGGAAGATCCAGGTTATCAGAACTTTTTTATTCATAGGATGTCTGTAAACCTTACATAAATCTTTCATATTGTAGTGACAACATTCTAGAAGCCAACATGTACTTAGGTAATTATAACCTAAAAATTATATTAGATAATATTTTTTCCTTGATACTATATATACATACATACATTTTAAATACTAGAATAGTTCCATAATTTCTAACTAATTAAGAGTGTGGTATAAACATACAAATAAAAGTGTTAACTATTCCATACATACCTTTTTAGTGCTAAAAATAATTCCATAGTTTTTAAAATGAGAATTTCTTATTGCTGTACGGTTAACATAAAAAGTAAAGTTTTATATGTAACATCTCTGTATGTAACTGAAATAAGTCGAAGTTTCTTTGTACACAATAACCATCAATAACTAAACCTAACCTAGAATATTTGATAAACTTCATTTGACATATACTAGATTCTCATATTATTTCAAGGGCTTGGCAACATAGTACAGTTATGACAGATGTGACGTGCAACGGTTTTAATACAGAACGGGCTATAGTCTAACGTTTACGGTATACGTAGAAACACGCAAGTTTACGTTAAATGTATCAAAATACGTCCCAGAAGTACTTACTGCGCACGCGTTCTTAGCAAATGCTGCGCTTACGTTTACGTATTAAATACTATTATGGATGGAGCAGAAACAAAATCAAAATATAGAGGAATCGGTAATGTTAGCGTGTTGGAGATGCCTAGAAATATTTGTCACTTTGATGTATTCATCCAAAACTGCAAGCTATGCTAAGGGTTCAAAATGGAATAGATTTAGCATCTTATCACAAGCTGCATTCGTTTATGAAAGAAGCGAGCGTCAGGAGGTTGAAAAATCTTTAATTTTACCGAAGAAAAATTCTCAGGCTCCAGACGTTTATATTTTTAAAAGTTGTTGCGAAATGTGTAATTTGCTTATGTCTTAATAAGTTGTAATCGTCCATCAAAAGCAGAAATGCCGAAAGTATCTTGCACTACGCCCGAAAAATGTCACTAAAGAACGAGTTTTTTTGAAGAGTAGTTGGAATTAATACATTTGGAAGGTGCCCTTCCCTCGTGGCACGTTTTCTAAATTTGCCAGAGGCGGATAAATACACGGGACATGCTTTTATAACGGATACCTACTACGATTATGGCCAATGAGGGGTGAATCTAGATGAACTGAAACACCAAGTAGGTTGGGAATCCTTATCGGCAGCGGATGGTTATTGAAGAGACTATAACAAACAAACTGGACGTTTTATAATTAATTGTTGGAGTTGTCGAGAAAAGAAACAATATTGGGTCTAACGTTTCTGCAAACGCTGATTTTAAATGGTTTATGATACATGAATACTGAAATAGTATATTAAAGTATAACTGCATGATGGCAATTAGTAAGAATGACGTAGCCAAGAAGGCATATGTATCCACTGAAAATGATTTGCGGAAGTTTTTCATAGATGCACCGGACATTGCGTTTAAAGGTGGTAGCCATTTGCGGTATCTTTGGGTCTTGTAGAAGTAAATTATGCGATTTGCGCTAACATAATATCAGAAAATAAGTAGTATCACCCAATGTTTATTTTTGATAGTTCTGTTGCCGTTGCTCGTAAATATAGAAGTGACGACAGGAGCAGATGCCATGAAAGTAGCCCACATTTTGGCGGCGATTTAAAATTTGAAATTAAAATGGAATAATTTTTCAACTAAACTTTATTTTTTGCAAAAATTAAATATTTTCTGGAAAAAATGGATACTTCCAAACATTATAGAGCACTTTTTCAAAATGTTTCATGATGCCTTCTGAGCAGTCAGGCATGCTGCAAAATGTATTTCAAAATTTTAAAGATCGCATCGCTTATTGTATTGAAGTAAACGGACAACATTTTGGGCATCTGCTGTAACCGCCTTTACTTTATGTTTTCTAAAGTGGGTACCCTATTTGTTTACTACTTCTTTTAACACGATTTGTCTTCAGTTGATGCAGGTTTTCTGCGCAATTATTGGGACAATTTTTTAGCTTTTAGATCAGTTTTGGTAGTACTGACATGTTCTTTAGTTTTGCGATAAAGCTCAATTGATAAATTCTGTGAGTTCTGCTACAATTATTTTTATATCAACAGTTTTGTCTTTATATTTTACCAAAAATATTGTACCAATTAGGAAATACTTTTTCTTTTTGAATACATAAATAATTATATCTGTTATTTTTACAAACAACGAATTTTCTCCCGCCTTTCCCTAAATTGAAAAAATCAATATATTTAAGCAAGCTGAATATTTTTAGCAATTAGTTTCCGTCATCTTCCACTCTCTGTATCCATCTTCCTTGGAAACATTTTCTCATCAAAAGAAGACCCCTTTTTCTATCGCAAACCAATTTAAATATTCAAGCAAGGACAAAAGACTTCGAAAGAAATATTCAACCCTTATTTTCTTTTTTTTTTCAACCCCAACTAATTACATTCAGGGTTCTTAAAAGGAATTACTTATCCTTCATCTATAACGAGTGTGGATTCAGCTCCTACTCTCGCTTCTTGTCGAAACAGAATGGAGAGATCTTGCCAAAGGCGGATGTATAACATTTTTAAAACAGCAAGAGGAATTAACTTTTAGAAATTAAAAAAATCGGTTTTTGTAGCAACACTTTCAGCAGTTCAACGGCAATATTAGATTCTTTTATAACACATAAAACAAACAGTGTTTAAAGATATAAGATATAAGACATTTAAAAAAGAAATTCATTGTTACAAAATTTATATTGCTGGGGACCAGTAATTTTTCTGATTTTCTTGTTGAATTACTGAAGAGCAAGAAATTTTTAATTATAAATGTAAAGTTACTTCTTCAACAAAATTTAATTAGAATGTAGTTCAGAACGACAATTTATTACGTGGATTAAAGTGTATTGGTTAACAACAACTCCAACAATAAATCATAAAAAAACTGAATGAAAACTTATCAATACTATCCTGAAGGTTATTGATTAGTGGAAATTTCTCTCTTTAGTAATGATAACCAAATTTGACTGCATTCTGCTGAAATTTTAGCTACACATTTCTCAGTATTGAAGCACTTTCGTCTTTCACTATTTTGCTCTTTCAATATTAGGTTAGATGAAATCCATTGATCCTCTTTCCAAGCATGTTTACAAATACCTAATTTATAGAAGTTCATATCTTTAATGAACTCTTTATGTTCATTTGTTCTGGTTTTGAATGTTTTAGATGATCCACCTAGATAAAATTTGTAACATTCACAGGATATTTGATATACATATTGCGAAAATCCCTTTCTTACAATGCGACTTATACAAGTACGACAAGGAAAATATGAGCAAAACTACGTGGAAGAGAGAGAAGACTTGTTAGCCCGGCGATCAGTCCCCTCTACCAAAACAGTTGGGCGTGTGTTCATCGCCCCACTATTTCAACCGCTGTTGCCAGAAGCTCAGATTAATTTGTACAAATGATATTTTTGTCTCGTTATCGTTAACTTTTTTTCGAGCTCATGCACTATTAGGTAAAATTAAACACTTTCATCAGGCAACAGTGTCCTTTACATAGAGAACTCACATTTAAACTTATGTGATCTTTTCGCTACAAATTTTTCACACGTTGGTAGCGAACGCCGTTGTATTTGAAAATAAAACATTTTACAATGCCCACATTAAAATACGAAACCTGCGAAAAAGTGCAAATTATAAAATGGTATTTTGGAGGTCATTCGGCTGATGCAATAGTTAATTTGTTTATTGTGGCATTTGAAAATCGCCCAATTCCTTCACGATCAACAATTTTGAACATAATTAATAATTTCGAGAAATATGGATGTGTTTCATACTGTAGAAAATGCCAAGCGCCGGAAGATCCAATCGAACGTCCGATAAACGACGAAAGGCAAACTGAATGTTTGTTTAGCGGTTGAAACAGGACAACCATGTTCTTCAAGACAAATTGCTGAAGAGGTCAACATGGATAAGAGAACTGTACAGAATATTTTAAAACGGAACGGGAACCATTGTTACAAGGTTCAGACAACGCAGGAAATTTTTCCCGAGGACAATATCAGACGAATGGATTTCTGCGAAGAAATGATGGAACGTCAAAATGCTGGCGAGAACTTTTTAAAAAATATTTTATTTACGGATGAGTCAACCTTTTCATTACATCAAAAACACAATCCATCCGTCACAAGATATTGGTCTCGGGAAAATAAACATCTAAGCATTCCAATCCGAACACAGTATCCGCAGAAGCTAAGTGTTTGGACGGGTATTTTAGGTGACCACATTATAGGTCCTTTTTTTATTGAGGGGATCTTAAATTCCGCCAAATATTTAGACTTATTACAAAATCATGTAATTCCTGCAGTTCTCGTTATACCCGATGTTTATCTCAACAGAATTTGGTTTCAACAAGATGGTTGTCCAGTCCATAATTCAAGGATAGTAATGGAATTTTTAAGGTTTACATTCCCCGACAGAATTATTAGTACTAATGATACAAATAAATGGCCTCCAAGATTACCTGAACTAGCTCCAAGTGATTTTTTTCTTTGGGGATTTTTGAAAAGTAGCATTTATCAACATGAATTTGAAAGAGCTAATAATTTAAATGAATTGAGGGTGAAAATACAGCACGTTTATGCCGGCATTACGCCAAATAATCTTAGAGATATGAGATCAAATCTTTATGACAGATTTGGCACAGCAAGGTGGTTTATTTGAGCACTTAATTCATTAAAATTATGTTTACCTTTAGAACGGATTTTTAGTTTAATTTTTTCAAGAAGTTCATATTTTATGTTTAGAATAAGTACTTATTTTATTTTTTCAATTCAATTTATTAATGGAATGGATCTTTAGTTTTTTATACCCAATTACTTTATTATTTTTATCTCAAGAAAAAATATTTTATTTTCAAGTTACAATGGCTAAAATAATATCCTATTGTAGTTAGAAATTAATTGTCAGCTTGGTCAGAAACGATCAAGTTGACAAAAATGAATTTTAAGATGTACAGGTTACGTAATAACGAGTGTATTTTTTTATTTCTTTAACAACCTCACTCCTTCCATGTTGGGAAATCACTGAACCACAGTGAACCTACTCACAGAGTGGGGAAAGTCAGTCTCTGCCGCAGCGTTGCCAGTTTAGAATGTTTGGTACTTTCTAAGTAATGCTTATTTTGCATTTGACTTTTAACATCGGATAACGGTGTATTTAGTGGGAGAAAATCGATATTGGTAATATTATTGACTTTTGAAAAATAAGTGAGATCAACACAAATAAGAATAAAATAATGGAGTTCAAGAAAAAATTTGGACAAATTACAATCTGCAATAAATAAAATCCGTACACTGCTTTCGATTTAACAATTATTGGAATTTAACATTGTTGCCGCTTAAAAGGCCGATGAAAATTTTAAAACAACGATAGACAAAAATTAGGAATAATTTTTACAGATAAGTACATTTGGCAACACAACAGTTAAAATAAATAGGAGGGGACTGAATACACGCCCAACTGTTTTGGTAGAGGGGACTGATCGCTGTGCTAACAAGTCTTCTCTCTCTTTCACGTAGTTTTGCTCATATTTTCCTTGTCGTACTTGTATAAGTCGCATTGGAAGAAAGGGATTTTCGCAATCTGTATATGCAGTTTTTGAAACATTTCAGCAGAATGTAGTAAATTTTCATTACCATCGTTATCAGGATAATATCATTAGTTTTATCCAGGTTTTCTTATGATTTATGGTTGGAATTGTTGAAAACAGATACACAGTTAAATACACAAAACTAAAAAACTGATTACCACAGTATTTTAAAACAAAAATAAACATAATATCTGACGAAAAATAACAACAAACGTATGTATTCGACCAAATCGAACGTTGATTAACGTTGAGCAAACCAACTTCGTTTTAAGTATTGAAATTATGACTTTGTCCACCACAACTAATAGTATAACTTAAGTAATTTATTTTGGAAGAAATGTGGAAGTCTTTGAAACTCGACCAAATATGGATAAAGTATTTCTAACTAACAATCTGATGTTTTAGTTTGAGTCATCCAAATTATGTACAGTAAAATATACACATTTTTATTACCAGCAAAACAAAAATCTTCAACGAAGTTCAGTTTTCTGATAAACCACGGCCAATATTATGGCGAAAAACAAACGCGTGTCAATAATCTTTAGTAAAAAGCGAAAAAAAAAATATTATGCCATTTATTATTTTTCTTAATGGCTGCATTTATATTTAAAAATAGTATACAAAGTCTCCAGCAACACAAATGCTAGTCACAAAACTTTCAAAACGACCGTTTTGTTGTTTCTAGTGCTTTGAAGAACCGACTGACCACAGGAATTTCCCTTTGAAATCATCTGCAAGAAGTGGAGTTGAATTTTGCACGATAACACTTGACTTGGACAATAGGTGATTGGAGTCTCTCGTATCGTATTGTTTTCCAATGAAACGCAACCTGACAAGGGCTCCACAAGACCATATGGTAACGTTCATAGTTATTCTTGGAGAAGATATTACACTGCTTTTTATATCTCTCGGATAGTTACTGTTCATGTGCTCATTAATTACAATTACAATTACAAGATCCTTGTCTGCCATTTCATATTGGCTGCCTCTTCCTGGACTTCTCAACTCGGAGAGGTGCAGCTACTATTAAAAGATTGTGAATCTACCAGGCTAAACTGACACATGGTGATGTCTCCAGAAAACCTACCCGACTCCCGTCAGTGCAATAGAGTATTTTAAATGATAAAATGTTCACATGCCAACGATTGAACCTGAAGCTGCACCTCAAAGAACTGTTAAGATGCGTCGCTTTTGTATAGTAGCAATCATCATCATAGCTGTAGAGGCACTTAAATTTAAATAAAATAAAAAAACAAACAACGCAAAATCGTTTTTTATTTTGTTAATTTAAATTGTCATTTCAGAGTTGCTCAAATTTCACTATATTTATTAGAATTATTGTGTTCCCATCGATACGGTTGTCTATTTTGGGTAGATTTTCGTAATTGCAAACAATAATAAAAAATAATGTTTTTCTCTCCAACTTTTCAATATATTTGTATTATCTATTATAGCATATTCAGTTACAACCACAAAAAGTCACAATTCAATTCTCAAATTGTGGCATTCAATGAAATACCTAATATTTAACAAAAGATATAAGAATATGAATACCTCCATAATTTGCTTTGTTATAACCTGTCAGTGCGGTAACAAGATATGACAATTTTTGAAGAGTTTTGTACTTTTTTATAAAATCGTTGATATACAATTATGATTTTCAATAACAGTTCAAGTATTATTTGTCAGTTTTTTTTTAATTCCTTTCTATAGACATTTTGTACATTTTTAACATCGTTATTTCGTTATTCGTTACTTATAATTGTTTTATTAACGGTAAAATACTAGCTGTAACATTAGGAAATATCCAGTGAGGTACAAAAATTTGAACAATTATTATAACAAAATTCAGATACAAAACGGCAATTTACAGTTCATTAAAGAGTTGCGCTTTCTTAAGTAAATCTAGTACCAACTGAATATAGTTAGGTATGTTGTGATATGATAAGTTCAGTGGGTAGGGCAGCCAAACAGCACCCTAGGCCTCGTTAGGCCCTTTATGCATCCTCCTGGAAGTCCCTCTCCCAGTCTATGGTTTTAACATAGTTAATAACGTTCCCAAGAGGAACTTCTCTCAGCATGGCTGGTGTTAGCCAAAATTCGCCGAACACGGATTTACGAATGGATGATAGAGCCGAGCAATCAAAGAGGATATGCTCTACTGTCCTTCGTGTTCAAATCCTCGACATAAGGATGTGTCTGATAGCATCATTCTATGAAGATGTTTGTTTAGTGGACAATGACCGGTCAGAACCTCTGTTGCAAAACGAGTCATTGTCAAGAATATGTTTGCTACTATACTGTCAGTTAGAGTAATTCCTTGGCTATTTTGCAGTATTTGGTTTCATCCCACCTTTTTCTGACGCTACTATTGTATGTTCACGCACTAGGCTTGCTACTACTGAAACTATTGGGTGGTTAGGTCAGTTAAATATGTCTCTGATGTTGGGTTTGAGTTTTAACTGTAATCGTCTGGAGGTGTACAGTTTACATTCGGTGAGTAGATGCTTCACTGTAAGTGGGGACTTGTAGCTCTGGCATGTAGATCTATTACTAAAGTAAATCCTTCGAACAAACAGAGCGACCCAAACAACGATAGATGCGTGATTGAAGTATGATCACCATGTTCCTTTGCATCTATTGGCTAAAATAAATATGCCTCCCTTCGCTGGCCAATCGGATTTAACTGCAATCGGCCTGCAGAATTCACCTTCTCTGTACAAGCTGCCTCGTCTGAGAGATGCATGATACTGTTTTGGAACACTCCGTTGCTTGGATGGACCGAGCATAGATGCCATTAAGTAACTGTGAGTCAATTTCCTGAAGCCGATTCGCAGTCTTCTGACGATGACCATTTCTATTTGAAATTTGGATGGTCGTTATTAGGGTAGTGAGTGAAGCAGCTTCCTTTGTGGGGTGATCAGCAAGTTCGTTGCCGGTAATGCCAATGTGTGAGGGTAGCCAAATGACGGTAACTGTTATATTTGGAGGAGATAATGGTAAAAGTCATGGACATTTAGAACCAAGGTGTGGTAGGTGAAGGTGACATTCAATTATTGAATTGAATCGGAAGGCATGATTTCAAATTTAAAAACTTGGAGGATACTAAACATCCCTCCAGTGTGATCACTACAATAAAGAGAAATAAGGGAGAAGCATATGGGATTGTAGGTAGTCGTTGTTGAGCAGCCCGCCACGCCAGTCTTGCTTTTGGAAGCATACGTAGAAGTACAAAAATCCGTAAAAATACTGAATATTTTTCATGTAATGTTCCCTATACCTAAATGTCATAATTTCGGAGTTATAGCTACATTTACTTTATCTTCGCCGAAGTTAAAATAATACATTTAGATGGCTATGACTGCTACAATAACATCTTTGACGTTTCAATACATTAGTATTGTTGGTGTTTATTGAAAGTATCATTGGATCGTACCTATATCTGAAAAAAAAACGAATTGATATTTTTATGATATTAGGATAAGGTGGGTGATAGGCGTAGAAGTCAACAAGAAACGTGTAAGATCCTTGATCATTTATATCCTAACCGAAATCCCATAACAAGATCTACTGAAAACAAATCTTTAGACGTTTGTGCCCTGTTAGAAGAAGATCCACACTTAGTACTAGACAAATATCCAGGGAACTTGATATTCCGCAATCATCCGCAATGAAAATTTTACGAGAAAATCAATTCCATCCATACAAAATAAAATTATTTCAAGAGTTGTCAGTTGATGATTTCGATAGACGTGAAGAGTTTACAGACTCGAATGATGATGGAAAAATGTTACAATCAAAACTATCCAAATTTCCCTCTTGCGAAAGCTACGCTCATGCCAAGAACGAAGCAAAGACAAGCGTTCTTCTCCTTATTGTGCACTTTATAGTTCATTAAGTGAGAAATATTTATAAAAGTTTTCTCACTAAAATGACCATTCCAACTAGAAAGTCTTCTCCTACGAATAAACCTACTTTTACATTATAAAAAAAGATAAGCCCCTATAGTTTAAGTATCAATGAAATACATTAGTTTTTTTTTGATTTTATACTGGCTATGTCACTCTCAAAAGTTTGATAATTGAATTAGATTTTTCTGGCATTGGTGGTCTTTCTTCAGAATGACTCAAATCGCATATCGGCAGAAGAAAGAAGCTGGTATGAGCAAAATGTAATGATTCTGAAAATCTATGCGTTAATATGCGACAATGTAACGGAGAAAACTACAAAGAAGCGGTAGTTAAAACAATTTGGAACATCACCTCTAAAATGCTACAAAATAAATATTATGAAAAATTAAATATTGTATTTAATCTTTTCAACGACATATAGTTGAATTTATCACCAGCTGCACGTAATGCTTAACGTAATATCCTACTAGCGCAACTCAAAAACGGAAAAATATTTGCAATTGGCAATTATATGACGAAACTGAACCGGAAGAACTTCAAAAGAAGTTTATCACATTTTGCATTTGAATTAGTTTGGCGGCAACCAACTGCAAATGTACTTATTTGGTATCTGGATTCAAAAATAATGGAAAATAAACTGAACTTATAGAGTATAATTATCTATTCCCGAAAACAGGAAAAGGTGGTGACAATAAATTATGTGACAGCAAATGGATTACGTCTAATATTTTAGAAGAAGATATTTGCCCAGTACGCTTATTCAGAAAGTTGATGAAATTTTTAAATGAACTAAAGGCGGATTCATGCAAAGTTCATTATAATTACATTTCTATTATATTATAATTACATTTACATTAAAAAAGCTAATTAACAGAAGCAAACAAGAGCTACGGAAAACATGCCAACTAAAAGGAAGGTCATTCATTCATTCATTCATATATTTGGGTTGTGCTCATCAGCCCAGGCACTTGAACTGAATCTTTGTACCATTTCCCAAGGTATCTACTTCCATTCCAGAAGCTTCGTGTCTTCTATAAAGGCCACCAGTTTGACTGGAGGGATGTTCAGTGGTTGTGATGGTTGTATAAATTCCTCTCCAAAGTGCTTTCGTCTAAGTTCTTGTAAGTCCTCGCAGAAGCAGAGTATGTGAGTAGGTGTTTCATCATCAAGTTCACATTTTCAGCACATAGGTTCACTATCTTTGCCTATATTGTTCAGATGTTTCCTCAAGGTGCAGTGTCCAGTCACCAGGTCGGTAACTGTCTTCAAATGTCTCTTACCCAGTTTCAGTAGCCTGGTTGAGGGTGCCTTGTCTACCTTGTTCAGTAAACTCTTTGTATGAAGGTGCCCTTGTGTCACCCTCCATTTGAATTAGTGTCCCCTGTCTAGCCAGTTCCCGATTTCCCCTCTTATGCAATATTTTGTGATTCCACAAAACGGTTCCGGACCAATAAAGTCTCCTTCAGAGCCTTCTTTAGCTAACTGGTCCTCCATTTCATTACCTGCAAACCCCTCAAGTGCCGGCACCCATATTAGAGAAACTTTGTTGTCTCTTGCCAGCCTGTTGAGGGATTCTTTGTAGTTTTTCACCAGTCTAGACCTAGTTGTTGGATTACTGATAGCCTTAAGCAGAGCCTGTCTGTCAGTGAATATTTCAATTTTTTGTCCGGTATATTCTCTTCTGATGTTTTCATCAATACAGGCTATAGCGGCAATCGTCTCTGCTTGAAACAGTCGTATATCGACCAAGGCTAAAGAACATTCTCTTTCTAGGTCCTTTTATACCAGCCCCAGTGCCATGGTTTGTTTTGGAGCTATCGGTGAACCAGATCATTTCTCCAGAATTACCTGGGTGCATCACCTGTTCCCTAGATTCCCTCAGTGAATATATTCTCTGGTGTCGCAACGAACCAATCAGGAGCTAATGTTAACGATTGTACATTAGTAATTGTTAACATAATCGAAATAATATGACCGAGTGATTTCATCAATATACATATCAATTTTAGTGTCTGTATCAAAGTTGTCAATGTGAGGATAATTATCCGATTTTTAGACAATTTCGCTAACTGAATAGTTTTTCCAGTTTTTTGCAGAAAGGATAATATATAAAACAGCTAATTGTTTTTGGGGACTTTCAATATTGAGTAGGGTCGCAGACTTTTATTTAGACAACAATTGTTCTGATAATTTGAATTGTAAGTTCGGATAATATTTATTTTTACATCGGCAACACTGGACTGCATTCTATTTTCTATTTGATATTTGATGTCGGCTGTTATTTTATAATCTGCTTCTATATTTTTATACGTTATTATTTGCTTTATAAATTACAGGACAATCAGTCTTTATTAAGACTAATTTAATAATAAACTTAACTTAGTATGGTATGTACTATAATTAGATATAATTATAGTATCGATATTTGGTCATCGATTCAAAATATCGATTGTTACGACAAAGATACAACTACAGCGACATCGACACTCCCACCCAGGGCTCTTGTTTGCTTCTGTTAACTATAGTTTCCTATGGTATCTTCATGCAACCAAATTATTCAATTTCAATTACACCAATACGAAGCTGCCAAGACGTGACTTTTTGCAGCATTTTGACTCCTGTATTTAAATATTTTATTATTAGGTGATTATCTACTACCCGAAAATTGTTGTTTTTCTTGTGTCAAAACATGAACCCTGTTTTGATCATTTTCCAGTTCACAGCTTGTTTTGTAAATTTTAAATGCGTGCAATAAAATACCTAAGCTATTGTTGAACATAAAAATATTGTGATAATATAATGTACTTTCACAAAATATTACTATTCTCATTGCATAAAACTTCCCTACAATTTATGTAAATTATTTTTCTTCGGAATTAGACCAAAAATTGTTTTAAAGACGGGTCGTTTCATGTTCCATAGTCTTACCAACTGTTCTAATTTTTATTTAATAGCTCTGATGAAATATTACCGAATTCCATTCACCTCTGGATTACACATTAATTTTAAGGTACTTATTGTTAGCGTAACTTCCAGAATATCGAACGTAAACACGTATTATACACTAATAAATTACTAGATTAACGTAATCCATCGTTGATCTTCGGTATCCAGTATCCGCCACTGGTAACTGTGATCTTTGTCCTTTGCGCAAGAAACTGGGACTGCAAGGAGAAACTTCTCTTAATGCCATAAATATTTAATGAGCGTTATTGGGGTGCTCTTGGCATTAATTTTCTTCCTTTCAGTATTGTGTAGCACACGCATGAAAGTTTTAACAAAACGGTTTTTCAGGAAATATAATAGCGTCGTTTTGCACCGAAAATTCCGTAACTGCTGAGTTAAGGAACTCGGTAAAATAGGTAATCAAGCATTTTTTAGCCTCGAGTGGTAAGAAACTCTGGTAGTTCTGCGTAATTGGATGAAACTTAGATTTTGACCTATACCTAATCTTGTTAATACTTTTAAATAACCGCATAATAAATAAAATAAGAAGTCCTAAACGGAATAATATTCTGTATTATGGTTTGTATATTTACAAAGACTTTTTTGGATACAATTTACCAAATTCACAACACTAAATAGAATTAAAGTAACTCTGGAGGCTTGCTTGGCTTTGTATTACGGGGGCCATAAAAACCACTCCCACAATTGCTATGGAGGTCCTACTTAATCCACCACCACTATACAAAAGGATGTAGCCAAGGTGGACGCCATTATCTCTAAGTTTTTTTGGGCTACTCCTAAATGTGTGATACATTTGTAATAAGTGACAGCTCTTTATGGCGTTGCAAGAAAAGCTTTTGCTTTGCTCTACAAACGAATGTCCGGTGTGGATCCATGTAGCTAAGGTGAACGCCATTCTCCTTACGTTGTTTTTTTGTTTTTCCATCAAATTTAGCTTCCATCAATATATAACAAACTAACATGTTCTCTAAATCATTCCTTAAGAAGGATTCACGCCCTAGATTTATTTGGGAACTTTGAATTGGAAGTTTTTTCGCAGTCATCGTTTGAACATTAGTGCCCGATTTCACCAACCATTTCCTGAAGTTAGGTAATACCTATAGATTTAGGATTTCCTAAATGCAATTTACGTTTCACCACGCGCTGAGAAATTCCTAAGAGTGTTAGGGCTATTTTTGTATTATCTAACTTTAAGAAATGGTTGGTGAAATCGGTCATAAATGTTTTTTCAACTTTTAGCATATCCATTTCGTGCTGCCTGGCACGTTCCATATCCCCCACATCCCATGTTTTTCTTTTTTTAACATCCTCCGGCTGTTGTCTTGACATTCGAAAATAATTCTAGCCTAGAAATAAATAGTTTTAAATATGGGCCACTAGCTCATAATCAAAACATAGGGGTAAACAATATTGCAAAAATGCTAGCTCTCCACAACAAATACGATTACCTATGTGTAAAAGTAGTCAGTTAGAAGAAAACTAATTAGCTTACATCAAAGGCTGATTATAGAACTTAATGCACAAATTGCTTTGAAAACACTGTTCATTTTCATGTAATGGAATTTACAAACTTATCCGAAAAGGTTCTTAAACTCACACAAACAGAGATGCAATTATTATACATTTTTCACCCTTTTGTACTGTGAGTGCTTAACTTTTTCCCTCATCATAGGCGATAGTTAGTTGTGGAAACTTATCATTTTCCCTTAATGCTTAGAAATATCGACTTGAAATTCAGTCATATATGTATAATTTTCCCCTGAATCGATTGGTGGAGACTAGAATGTTCTATCTCCCCAATTAGTCGAGTTATGAGTATTTTTTGTTTTGAAAAGTGGATTTTCGAAAATTTCATGACTCTATTTGAAGGCGAAATAATGATTTTATCAAAAAACTGATTATGCCAGTCGTTTTTCCGGCCAAAAAAACCCCTCTTTACGAATTTTTAGCATTTTTTATAATTTTTTTGTCGAAAATTTAGAACAAAGGGGGTAGCTATGGAAATATTTTGAGAAACGAAAATTTCATGACTCTATTTGAAGGCGAAATCATGATCTTATCAAAAAACAGACTGTGGCAGTCGATTTCTCGTCCCAAAAGACCCCTTATTACGAATTTTTAGCATTTTTCATTTTTTTTTTAGAAAATTGAAAACCAAGGGGTAGTATTATGGAAATATTTCGTGATATAAATTGCTTTTTTCTAACTCCCTTAATACTCGGAAATATCAACTCAAAATGCAGTCTTATATGTAAAATTTTCCACTGAATCGATTGGTGAAGACTAGAACGTTCTAACTCTCCAATTAGTCGAGTTATGAGTATTTTTTGTTTTGAAAAGTGGATTTTCGAAAATTTTATTACTCTATTTGAAGGCGAAAGAATGATTTTATCAAAGAACCTATCTATGTTAGTCGATTTCTTGTCCCAAAAGACCCCTTATTACGAATTTTTAGCATTTTTCATTTTTTTGCAAAAAATTTAGAACCAAGGGGTGTATGGAAATATTTCGTGATATAAATTGCTTTTTACTAACTCCCTTAATGCCTGGAAATATCGACTCAAAATTCAGTCATATATGTAAAATTTTCCCTTGAATCGATCGGTGAAGACTAGAACGTTCTATCTCTTCAATTAGTCGAGTTATGAGAATTTTTGTTTTGAAAAATGGAGTCTGAAAATATAAATATTTTATTGAGCCTGGATGCAAGAACAGCATTAGTAATAAACTGTTTTCACACAAAATGGTGTACAGTTATTAAAAAAAATTAAATATATCCAATAACTTGTTTGCATTTTCATGAAAATCACTTAAATATTAATATATTTTATTTGGATTTCTCTGCTGCCTTCACTCCTTTTATCCATGCGCACGTAAATCTGAACTCGACTCGATGCAAAATAGGATATCATTACGATCGCAACTATTCTCGACAAACCCACTCTCAGCCATCGTCCTAGATAATCCCTAATCCCACTGGGATGCTAAAAGCACTGCTTGAACACTATTTTTCAAACAATACACACAGTAAACAACGTAACGGACTTGTTTAAACCAACGTATATTAAATCATACAAATCGCTATATTGAATTAATTTTAATAATTTTTCATAGACATTGGTTGCTTCAAAAGTTAGATTCGAATACCTTGAAAGTGTATTCGCTACAATATTTGTCTATTAGATTGGGGTTAAAATAATTCTTAATAAATGGATAATAAAAAAATTGTAATGTCAGAAAAAATCTATTATGATGTAAATAGAAAGCGAGTTGTGACATTAATGGTGTAAGTGGGAAGCTAGTAGCTTGTGTTGCCTTCTTTTTTTTCATCACAGCATTTATTCGTCTGGGCATGCTTCTAATCAAATTTTGGGGAATTTCTTCATATGATGTGATAATTACATTTTTAAGTTTTCTTTGGTTACTAGGTATTATTTGACGTTTTTCTTGTGGTGATCCCATAAATGCTCGATCGGATTCAGACATTTGCTTGTTGACGACTACTGGTATTCCAACTTGATTAGGATAATCTCCCTAGCCACGTGAGGTCAAGCATTGTCTCGTATGGTCAGGAACTACTCACGTGTGGTCGACAAAGCATATACCACCCCAGAACATAACAAAAAGAACAGAACAGAAATTGCAATTAGCAATCCTCCGCTAGCCTCATTCACGATCACCTGGATGTTTTACTCTAACAAGTTTCATCCGCGAATAAAACATTCTCCCAATTATCCACAGATGTAATATAAATAAATAATTACGTAAAAATGGCTAAGAGACTAAGTGAGCTGAAAGTGACGGAACTAAAAGCAGAATTGGAAAATCGCGAGCTGGAAACATCCGAAAAGAAGAGTGAACTAGTTGAGAGATTCAAAATAGCACTGGAAATTGACGGCTTCGACCTGGAAACATGCCTGGTCTATTTGAACGACATCGTAGTATTGGGGAAGACATTTGAGGAGCACCTGAAGAATTTGGAAGACGTATTCAAACGACTTCAAGCTGCCCAGCTCATGTTAAACCCGAAGAAATGCCAGTTATTTCAAAACCGAGTCAACTATCTGGGTCATATTGTGAGCAATGAAGGAGTGGCGGTGGATCAAGTTAGGAGCTTTCTTGGACTTTGCACATACTATAGAAGGTTCATAAGGAAGTTTGGAGATATTGCCAAGCCACTAACTCGACTCACAGAAGAAGCAAGAGCTTTTCATTGGGATGAAGAATGTCAAACTGCTCGGGATTCTTGAACTGCATCAACCACTTGAGTGCTGCATGATCAGTCCGTATATATAAAAACTATTTGGTGTCAGAAGTGGGATATTTCATTAAAGTCCTCTCCAAACCAGAACGAAACGTCGCGTCACGAGAAAAGAACTTTTTCTACAACTGCTATGAAAAGTGACGTATTTCTCATACCTTACTTGATTTCAAAACCAAATATTGCTCATACTGTGAGAAATAATATTTCTGACGGCACTTTGCCCACGCCACATATATTTATATGGAGAATCAAATAAAATCGACAAAAACTTAGTAGGCTACTGTCATCTTTAAATACCTACTTAGTTGTCACAAAACTGTCAGATTATATTACAAAATATGTTAAAAATTTTTAAAAATTGTCCAAAATTTTGAAATATGGTCAAAAATTATCAAAAATTTGTAAAAATGGTCAAAAATTGTCAAAAATGTCAAAGTTTTGAAAAAATGGTTAATAATTGCCAAATATTTTCAAAAATTGTCAAAAACTTGGAAAAATGGTTAATAATTGCCAAAAACTGTCAAAATTTTGAAAAAATGGTCAATAATTATGAAAGACTGTCAAAAATGGTCAATAATTGTCAAAAAATTTCAAAGATTTGGAAAAATTGTCGAAAATGGTCAATAATTGTCAGAATCTGTCAAAAATGGTCAAATATTTTTAAAAATGGTCAAAAATAGTCAATAATTATTAAAATTTTGAAAAATGATCAAAAACTGTCAAAATTTTTGAATGTTGCCAAAAATGGTCAATAATTGTCAGAAACTGTCAAAAATGGTCAATAATTGTTAAAATTTTGAAAAATGGTCGAAATTTTTGAAAAATTGTCAATAATTATAAAAAAATGTCAAAAATGGTCAATAATTCTTGAAAATTGTCAAAATTTTTGAAAAGTTGTCAAAAATGGTCAATAATTGTCAGAGCCTGTCAAAAATGGTCAAAAATGGTCAATAATTTTTAAAATTTGGAAAAATGGTCTAAAATGGTCAAAATTGATTGATAATTGTCAAAAATGGTCAATAATTGTTAAAATTTGGAAAAATGGTCAAAAATTTTGAAAAAATGGTCAATTGTCAAAAATGGTCAAAAATCTGAAAAAATGGTCAATAATTATAAAAAACTGTCAAAATGGTAAATAATTGTTAAAAATTGTCAAAATTTTTGAAAAATTGTCAAAAATGGTCAATAATTGTCAGAACCTGTCAAAAATGCTCAAAAATTGTCAGAACCTGTCAAAAATGCTCAAAAATTGTCAAAAATGGTCAATAATTGTTAAAATTTGGAAAAATGGTCAAAATTTTTGAAACATTGTCAAAAATTATCAATAATTGTCAAAACTGTCAAAATTGGTCAATAATTGTTAAAATTTGGAAAAATTGTCAAAAATTGTCAAAATTTTGAAAAAATGGTCAATAATTATAAAAAACTGTCAAAAATGGTCAATAACTGTAAAAAATTGTCAAAATTTTTGAAAAATGGTCAGTTTTTGAAAAATTGTCAAAAATGGTCAATAATTGTCAGAACCTGTCAAAAATGGTCAATAATTGTTAAAATTTGGAAAAATGGTCTAAAATGGTCAAAATTTTTGAAAAATTGTCAATAATGATCAATAATTGTTAAAATTTAAAAAAATAGTCAAAAATTTTGAAAAAATGGTCAATAATTGTCAAAAATTATCAAAAGTTTTGAAAAATGGTAAAAATGGTCATTCTATTGTGCATAAAAAGCAAGCTTCTATCGGCGGTCCGACGAGCGCTCACCTTTTCTTTTTGTTTTACTAACCATAAAAATAAATATTAAGTTACTTTACTTGTCTTCTTTAAATTTGTGCAGTTGTAGAAAAAGTATAGTGTGCAACATGTGGGGAAAGTACTTTTCTCACTTGTTGCACAATATACTATTTGGCGGTAGTGGAGTATGTGGAACACTTTTACCAGTATCTGTATGGAAGGAAATTCTTGATACGGACTGATCATGCAGCACTCAAGAATCCAGAGAGCCAGATCGCTAGATGGATTGAACGACTTCAAGAATTCTATGTTGGCAACTGTAGTTCTTGAAACAGTAGCTTCCTCAAATTCTGCCTTGTTGCAGTGTCTGTGCTGTTGCTGTGTCTGTGAACTATCTCTTTGCCTTCGTTTCACTAATTGTCAACTCACTCGAAAACCCGCGTATATATAGTCTTTATCAACTCTCGAAAATTCTACAGTTTTCTACGCTCGTCGTATGCGTAAACAAAACCTTATTCCAGAATGCACTCGAAAGGGGTGCAGCCACCAAAATCTACAGTCGAGAGACAGGGCCGGCTTTGAGTTGGTGACCTCGCAACAATACGGAATCGTACTTCGATATTTATGACAGTTTTTAACGTCAATTTAAAATACAAATGATAAAAAATACTTACTGTATTTTTGTGTGTTTACTCAAGCGGCTGGGATTACTATTAAAGAGGATAGATACAATGTTGAAATAACAAACAGCTTTTGCGTTTTTGTCCATCCTGTACAAATTTGAATCAACTTGTAATACAAATGCAAATTGAAAAAAGGAGCAGACTGGCGCTGACTTCATCACTCAAAGGTTATTATTCAACCTGTATTATTAGAAAAAATGGTAAATTAAAACAAAAAATCGACCTGTTTCGGAATTTTTCCATACTACTATTTATTTTGCTAATAATTAACACACTGTATAAAACTCCCGCACTATAGATATTATAATGCAAAATGCTGATGATTATAAAAGTTGATAAAAAATCTGAGAGGCGTAAAAAATGCATTTCCACATTCAAAACGATTAACTTTACATCAATTACTGTCCACCTAAATATCTTCATCATAGTAATTTAAGTTAATCATGTCTACTCAATTTAGAATTAATTTAACATTTTAATGGCTTACGCTCTCGTGGAGCAAAATAACGAGCCTCAATCCAGAATCAATTTTCTTTCAATATCGCAGCACAAACTTATTTTCAGCTTGTATCCACAAATGATTAAAAACCCATTAATCTTACAACCAAAACTTACTTCAATGTATAACCAATTCCGTTAATGAAATTAAAGTAATCTATCAGATTAAAATTAAAGTGTATCGTATACGTCCCTAAACATGAAAAAAATCGCCTGCAATCGAGTGACTCACCGAAAAAAATTAACTAGTATTCTGTTACCAACTGAGTTTTCAGCATGTATTTAGTCGAAATGATTATATAAAAGTCTATTGAAGACACTGATATTATATAGTGAAATGACGAAAAGGTTTTATGTATTCGACAGGGAAGGATTAGGCAGATAAGTTTCTCAATTCCATCGGCGTACGAAAATAACTCAAATATTTGAATAAAGAAACAAAACAAAAAACGAGAGTAGCATATGAAAATAGGTCACCTTTAAATTCAATTTTATGAATAATGTATTGTAGGATGATTCGTAATATTATTATAAATATTCTTATTACACCCAAAAATGAGTTATTATACTTACGTCGAATGGAATGTATGGACCAGGAACCAAACACTATAAAATTTTGTGTAATCTGCTCTAAAATAGTGTAATGTTTTTATAATTTATTTTCACCACTTGAATATTACACTATTTCATTTACTGTCCGATTACTAAGAACTTCTGTAAACTGTCTGTGAACTAACTCTTTGTCTTTGTTCCACTAATTGTGAACTCACTCAAAAACCCGCGTATTTATAGTCTTTATCGACCCTCGAAAATTCTACAGTTTTCTACGCTCGTCGTATCCGTAAACAAAACCTTATTCCAGAATGTTCTTGACAGGACCGCAGCCACCAAAATATACAGTCGAGAGACAGGACCGGCTTTGAGTTGGTGAACTCGCAACAATAGGGAATTCCTAGAAAAACCCAAAATACTAAGCAAGAGCAAGATCTGTAGAATTGTGGGTTCCAGGACAAACTGTTTTAAATAGCTGATGAACTAATAAACATAATTCAACATACGTCACTCGGCGTTTCAATAAATACATCTTTATAGCTTCGGATACCCAAAAATTTTAAATAATGTAAATAACAATGTCAACTTCCTTTCTTTCAATATTAGGGATGCCTGATACAAAAATGTCAACTGATAAACTCAGATTATCCTTCTTGTTTTGGAAAAACTTATACCATACTGACACTTCAACACCATACTTTCGACAACTGGTTTAGTAGATTAACTGGACACTCTCCGTGCTGTTAACAGCTACAATAAACAGCTAGGGATTTTACGAGTTACGATATAAAATATTATCTTTAAACATTTTTGTTAACATCCTATGAAAAATAACGGATAGATTCTCTCCTTCAGATGATGAGCCGGTGTCGTATTAATATATATTATTTTTTGTCTTTCCAGGATCAAACCGTTATAGGCTTTACTAGCCTCTTCAGCTGCATTGGAGGGAATTAGGATTTCAGATTAAGAAGGAGGGAGTGGAAGGAACAGAATTAGGTATTTGAGAAGTATGTACTCACCAACCATTGGCCGATGGCTATGAGAAAAGCAACTGACAAAACTCATAGCGCATCAGATTATGGGAAACGTTACTTACTTTGACATTCAGTCGGTTTTTGCTTTCGAGGATCTCTCTGACCTCCTTTTTGTTTATGATTTATTATAAATATATCTGTTAATTTTCTTAGTTTTATCTACACAGCTATGAAATAAAACAATTTAATTTGTTTAAATCTCCATTTTATTTTGAACTGAGGTTCAATTTAAAATTAGTGACGCGTTTCGCTACACATTAGCTTTATCAAACTAGTCACTAATTTTAAATTGAACATCAGTTCAAAATTAAATGGAGATTTAAACAATTTAAATTGTTTTATTTCATAGTTTAGTATGGATCTTCATCGAGTAAAAGCCTCATCTATTCAATTTTATCTACACACTCCACTTGTTGTTTGAGGATTTTCGAGAATATTTAGTGCTTAAATCTGATCATAGGTTGATCCTTTGAGTTGACAGAAAAAAAGTTGATTAACTTCTAATTTCTTCCTCATCCAAAAAATATCACTAAAATATCTCCTCACACCATTATTTGAATTAACAGATAAAAATATACATAGTTCTGGTTTTTTTTAGGGAAACCAGGGTAGGTACTGATCGCTCTCCATACATTTGATATGTTTTTCTTCTTAATTAATCCAAGTCAGTTTCATCAACAATTCTAAATGTACCAGAATCATTTTTTGTACATATTATATCCTTTATTGAAGATTTGTCAAAGCAGATGTGCATGTCAACTAAAGCATTACTTGAATTAAAATTTATTGCCAGTAAAGATTCGGAAAATATTTTTTATCACTTTAGCATCAGGATGCAAATGTTTTCTTGTGGAAGTGTCACTACAAGATTTCTCATTATCACTACAAGCCGATGGACTCCACTTGTTTTGTTACCTATGGACGCCTCATTGCAATAAAACAAAAAAATCACTGTACGATAAACCAAACACTGATGTAATATGAATTTTGGAAAAGTAAATATATCTAAAACTGACGTTACGAAAGTTATTCCAGATTTATAGACATTAAAAGGATTAACAGCGATCCTGCCTTAAAATATGGTAAATTTGAAAAAAATTTGGTTAGTACCAACCATAGCTGCATACTTGAGCAAATGAAATTAGATAGTTTAATAATAACCCAGCAAAACGACCTCAAAATATCATCAACTACTTTTCGAACAATATTGTGTCATATTTCAACTTGCTTCTATTCAGAGTATTACATCAATTTTCTAACTTGGGAGCTTAAGTAAAAGACATCTTCACAAAAATAGCAGCATATTTACAGTTAATTCGATAACAATCTAATTTTCGTTTGGATAAGTAACATAACCGATTATGTTACATCACTTTTCTATCTCAGGGTAAACCATCCCACAGAATCGTACTTTCGTTACAATTTTGACGAAAATAACATTATTGAATGAGGTATACGATAATTGAATTATCTTGGAGTATTTATCAATTAGAAGCCCTCATTGCCATCCTTAATCCGCACCAATGAATTTACCCCTCACCCAACACCGCTATCACCCCACATGAATCCTTACCCAAAAAATCGTGCCCTCGTAGTTTTTTTCACCCCGTGCTCGGCTCGCGCTAGTCGTCTACTTCATTCCATGTGTCTTGATTTAAAATATCCACTTAGGGCTCTAATGATAATGGGAATTGTATTTCTTTTGTTTCGTTTGATCCGGCTTGGGGTGGCGCGTGGCCGAGGTTCTTAAATTGCCACAAGGATGACGATTAGTCTATGTATGACACAAAAAAATTGAATGGGTACTAAAAAAAATAGTTTTTTAATTTTTCATTCTGGAGATGAATACTTTGAATACACGATACATTTTTAATTTATTTGAATAATATTGTTTATTCCAGCCACCCATTTTAAATCTGAAGATAATATACAGGGTGCTCCCTAAACTTTAGAGACGATCCAGAAATAACCTTATCTGTGTTATCGAACTATTCTAGTGGCAAAAAAGGACACACTAAGGTCAAACTACGGTATATCCTTTCTATTCAGGCGAATCTATTCGAGACTAAACCCTTTGGAGAATATTTCTTTCTAAGCAAGCTCTTTGTGAATATAATCATCCCCTAATGACTATGTGATTTTCGTCATTACGGTAACGTGAAAAGAGTGCTGCATATTTGAATAATTTTCGGGTTAAAAACTTTTTTTTAGCTACAATTTTTTATGCTATAGCTATTTACATCATTTAGTGAATTTAGCGCGACTTCAATGAAAATTCTACTTACCGCAACACCAAGATGGGATCCAATATTTGCATTCATTTGTTCGGGTTGTGCTTAACAGCCCAGCCACTTGAACTGAATCTTTGTAACATTCCCCATGTATATGCCAGTAGTTTGAATTGGGGAATTGTATTATTTCCTCTCCAGCGTGCTTCCGTCTGAGGCTTTGTAAGTTCTCCCAGAAGCAAAATATGTGAGTGGGTGTTTCATCATATAGTTCACATTTTCTGCACATAGGTTCAATAACCCATTTTGTGGAGAAATTTCCTCGGGGTACAATGTCCAGTGACCAGGTCGGTAACTGTCTTCAAAAGTTTCTTATCCAGTTTCAACAGCCTGGTTGAGTTCCTTGTCTACCTTGCTCAGTGAACTCATTGTATGGAGGTGAACTTGTGTCAACCTCTTTTTGAATTGGTGTTCCTTATCTAGCCATTCCCGATTTCCCCTCTTATGCAATCAATCTTTTGTGATTCCACAAAACGGTTCCGGACCTATGAAGTCTCCTTTAGAACCTTCTTCACTAACTTGTCCGCCAATTCATTACCTGCAATCCCCTCATGTGCCGACCCATACTGTGTTGTCTCTTGTCAGCCTATTAAGAAATTCTTAACAGTTTTCTACTAGTCTAGACCTAGTTGTTGGATTGCTAATAACTTTAAGCAGATCCATGATTTGTTTGGGAACCATCGGTAAACCAGATGATTTCTCCAGAATTACCTGTTTGCATTACCCTAGATGGAATGAAGCTGTTCACTTGCTCAGTGAATATGTTCTCCGGTGGCATGTGAAATATGGGATCATCTAGTATTCTCCCAGTTGTATCAGTATGTCCTTCTCGAACATTGTTCGGAGAACATATGCCTTCCGATTTCAGTCTAACAATTGCCATCATCGCCTCAGCCCTTACAAAAAGTTCCAAAGGCCAATAAAGGCTTCCATTGATGCCTTCTCCGTTCTATTTATTGCCCCGGTAATACCAAGGAAGGCTTGTCTTTGGATTGCAGTTCATTTATCCACTGCGAAGACACTTCTGTCCTCCTTCAGCAGACTATCGTTCCATAGGTGAAGATCGTTGGCCTTATCTCAGTTGTGTAAAGCCAGTGAACCACGTCGGGTCCTATTCCTCTGGTTTTGCCCATAACTCTTCTGCATTGCCAGAAAAGCCTAGTTGCCCTGGAAGTAATTTTTTCCAGGTGTGTCTTTCAATTCAGTTTGGAATCAAGGGTCCTCAGATATTTAACTTCTAATGAGCTGCAATAAAGGTACACATTGAAAAATCAATATTAATTAATTATTTCAAAGAAAACGTATATAATTTTGGAAAATTGTTTAAACTACACTCCCGTACTCATCGACTTAAGCGCGTTTAAAAAAATTCAATTTAAACACGCTCAGGCGTGCTTTCAATAGATAAAAATAGGCACCAATAGAAAAAAATGAAAAACAACGTAGGTTTCTTATATCCACAGAATGGTAATTTTTACGATTCTATAATCACAAAAGTAACAGATCATCGTCTATAGATTTACGTATTGATTGAAATTTTACGACCGGACCCTGGATTGCTACATTAGGTTATAGAAACTTTCTGTTAATTATAACCCAAAGTATAATAGCAATAAAAAATATTTAGCTGATTTTTATTGTGATGCTTACACATATAATTTTCAATGGTTAATTTTTTTAGCTACCTAAGTATTCGAATTTTTGTCAAATACATAAATATTTGTCTTACAGCAACAATCATTTAAATAATCAATATCTGTTCATTAATTAAAACTTTCCTCGTTATTTTTTCTTTGATTTATTTATTCATGATTAACTTATCAACTCAATAAATCGATTAAACCATTTATTATTGTAATGAATTCGTTTTATCTTCATTACTGCATCAGTTCGTACCCGCTTTTTTCCGCCTAATTTCCAACGTAAAAAAACTCTTCGCATCATCAATATGAATATTTCATGTTATTCATATCTTAAACAAACACCCGCGGGTGGTTTTCTGTCCTCGGGGAAGCCTTTTGTTTTATTAAGGGCCAAGACAAGAAGACGTTGCTAACGTCTTCTGCTGCTACTTGAAAAATATGGAAGTATTCGCCGAAACGTACCCGTTTCTATCACTTGATTACAAAAATACCTAAATTGTTAATTGAAGAAATACGGTAGATAAAGATTAGCTGTGCTTTTCTTTTTTTTTTTTTTAATATATTTATGAATTTTTATGGAATGCATTTAGATTTAAATGTATTCCATGGCTTATTTTTGTTTTAAATTGTACATACGTCTTGTTAATTTTATAATCCAGTCAATAGAGACCATATGCAAAATTCAAGGTAGTTCTGGAAATAGACTTACATCCCGTTTTTTGAAATTTTCACATTCCCACCAAAATTTAATTTTTTAAGGAAATCGATTTTTTTGGCTTTTATTAATAAAATACCTACAAATTGAAAATGTAAACAAAATATGCAATGGAAAAAATCCTAAAATTTTTTGAAGTAGGTCGCTGGCGTACCTTGAGGCATGCTCATCAGCGACTTTATCTTTTGTTTTAACGTCCCCTTCTTTATCTTCCTTATTTTCCAAAATCTGGTCACCCAACTTTTCCTCGCCTATTTTCAGGCAAGTTAAAAAATAAGAACTCATCTGCTTGTTTAAATTTATTTTTAAAGAAACTTTTTGACAAAAGAAAAGAAATACTAATAAAAATTATAACAGGCGATAGGTTTAAATCCGTTTTACTGTAGCTTAGAGCCCAGGTTTATCTATGTCACGTTGACTACTACTATCACATCCGTTATCTGTTACTCCCTGGGTTCCATACAAGGCTGAAACAAAATCCCGTTTTTAGAGTAGATTGATTGATCCATTGTATGAAGGTAAAAAAAAGATGTTTGGAAATGACTAGCCGGACCATCAAATTTACGTCATTTCTCCTAAATAATCTCATCAGCTTGATCCACCTTTTTAAACAACATTTCCAACTCCACTGCTTGCAGATCCTCCTTATCCAAATTCACGACGATATCTTCTGGACTACTATCATAATATATATACAGATTGCGAAAGTCCCTTTCGTACGCTGCGACTTATACAAGTACGACAAGGAAAATATGAGCAAAACTACGTGAAAGAGAGAGAAGACTTGTTAGCCCAGCGATCAGTCCCCTCTACTAAAACAGTTGGGTGTGTATTCATCGCTCCACTAGTTCAACCGCTGTTGCCAGAAGCTCAGATTAATTTGTAAGAATGATATTTTTGTCACGTTATCGTCTACTTTTTTTCGAGCTGATACACTATTAGGTAAAATTAAACACCTTCATCCGGCAACAGTGTCCTTTACATAGAGAACTCACATTTAAACTTATGTGATCTTTTCGCTACAGACCTTGGTTAGCGCAAGCCGTTGTATTTGAAAATAAAACATTTTGCAATGCCCACATTAAAAAACAAAACCTGCGAAAAAGTGCAAATTATAAAATGGTATTTTGGAGGTCACTGGGCTGATGCAATAGTCAATTTGTTTATTGTGGCATTTGAAAATCGCCTAATTCCTTCACGAACAACAATTTTGCACATAATTAAAAATTTCGAGAAATATGGATGTGTTTCATACTGTAGAAAACGCCAAGCGCCGGAAGATCCAAGACAACGCAGGAAATTTTTCCCGAGGACAATATCAGACGAATGGATTTCTGTGAAGAAATGATGGAACATCAAAATGCTAACGAGAACTTTTAAAAAAATATTTTATTTACGGATGAGTCAACCTTTTCATTACATCAAAAACACAATCCATCCGTCATAAGATATTGGTCTCGGGAAAATAAACATCTAAGCATTCCAATCCGAAGACAGTATCCGCAGAAGTTAAATGTACGGGTATTTTAGGTGACCACATTATTGGTCCTTTTTTTATTGAGCGGAACTTAAATTCCGCCAAATATTTAGAGTTATTACAAAATCATATAATTCCTGCAGTTCTCCTTATACCCGATGTTGATCTCAACAGAATTTGGTTTCAACAAGATGCTTGTCCAGTCCATAATTCAAGGATAGTAATGGAATTATTAAGGTTTACATTCCCCGACAGAATTATTAGTACTAATGGTACAATTAAATGGCCTCCAAGATCACCTGAACTAGCTCCAAATGATTTTTTTCATTGGGGATTTTTGAAAAGTAGCATTTATCAACATGAATTTGAAAGAGCTAATGATTTAAATGAATTGAGGGTGAAAATACAGCACATTTGTGCCAGCATTACGCCAAATAATCTTAGAGATATGAGATCAAATCTTTATGACAGATTTGGCACAGCAAGGTGGTTTATTTGAGCACTTAATTCATTAAAATTATGTTTACCTTTAGAACGGATTTTTAGTTTCATATTTTCAAGAAGTTCATATTTTATGTTTAGAATAAGTATCTACTTATTTTTATTTCATTCAATTTATTAATGGAATCGATCTTTAGTTTTTTATACCCAATTACTTTATTATTTTTATCTCAAGAATAAATGTTTTATTTTCAAGTTACAATGGCTAAAATAATATCCTATTGTAGTTAGAAATTAATTGTCAGCTTGGTCAGAAACGATCAAGTTGACAAAAATGAATTTTAAGATGTACAGGTTACGTAATAACGAGTGTATTTTTTTATTTCTTTTACAACTTCACTCCTTCCATGTTGGGAAACTACTGAACCAGAGTGAACGTACTCACAGAGTGGGGAGTCAGTCTCTGCTGCAGCGTTGCCAGTTTAGAATGTTTGGTACTTTCTAAGTAATAAATAACTTATTTTGCATTTGATTTTTAACACCGCATAACAGTGTATTTAGTGGGAGAAAATCGAGATTGGTAATATTGACTTTTGAAAAATAAGTGAGATCAACACAAATAAGAATAAAATAACGGAGTTCAAGAAAAAATTTGGACAAATTACAATCTGCAATAAATAAAATCCATTCACTGCTTTCGATTTAACAATTATTGGTATTTAACATTGTTGCCGCTTGAAATGCCGTTGAAAATTTTAAAACAACGATAGACAAAAATTAGGAATAATTTTTACAGATAAGTACATTTGGCAACACAACAGTTAAAATAAATAGGAGGGGACTGAATACACGCCCAACTGTTTTGTTAGAGGGGACGAATGATCGTTGGGCTAACAAGTCTTCTCTCTCTTTCACGAAGTTTTGCTCATATTTTCCTTGTCGTACTTGTATAAGTCGCAGCGTACGAAAGGGACTTTCGCAATCTGTATACATAATATTGAACATTTCAACCCACTAGATACATGCTAACACCCTATCCACTCGCCTTACGTCAAATTAACATATGATCTTTATCGCGAATTTTGTGTACTCTCTGAGTTTCCAGATAGTTTTTCTCTAAAATACACAAAAAAAGATCTTATTTCCTCAAAAAACATGATATATTTTGTTTCTTTCAAAATTTGGGAGGGTTACGGTGACAATTTATGGTGGGAAGTTGAAAATTCGGATTCAATTATCCAGAAAACTTCAAAAAACCTATCTCCTGGAATTTTAGTATACAAAGCTAGTAGCTTCAAATGCCCACATCTGAACTTTATGTAAAATAAAGTTGGTTGGTAACACTAGATTAATTAGTGCTTTTTTAATACTTCACAGATAGTGCTGGCTTAGGTTAGGTTAGGTTCTATGTGAGTAAGGCCTTCTCGCCACCTCCACTGCGACCCCCGTTGGGTCTATTGTGGCTCACCCCTAGGGATTACAATTCACCCCACAAGCCTGTGCTTCTGACGAAGTCCATGGTTGTATTGGGTGATACTTTTTTGAAGTCGCTCGGCTCTAAGGTACTAAAACCGAATATGTTATACCTTACCCTACCCAAAGCTGGGCATGAGCATAGTATGTGCTCAGCAGTTTCGTCCTCCAAATTACAGAACCGACAATCCGAGGTCTGAACCAGACTCATCTTCTTTAGGTGGAAATTTAGTCGACAATGTCCTGTTAGCAGTCCCGACAGAATGCGTAGGATTCCAGGATCTGCTTATTTTTTGTACTCGGAGGGTTGTATATGAACACCTTCGAGTGAGAGAGCCCCGATAGGTCTGCCCAGTACGTGAAGGTTTTCCTCTCCGCCCAGGTAACTATGGCTGATCTAGCAGTGCTTTCCACAATGCCAAAAAATGGTTCAGGTCCGATAAATAGAGACTCTAATCCCTTTTTTGTCAGAGTGTCGGCCTTCTCATTTCCCTCCACTCCTCGATGCCCCGGCACCCAGGTCAAAGTGACTCTGTTTTCCGTGCCTAGTATATCAAGGGTGGCTTAGAGTAAGGTTAAGATATTGTTTTAATGTGGATACACTTGAGCATTTCGTCGTAATGTAAGATGTGCTTGTGACCATGCTCGTTACATTGCTCGTGCTCGTGCACGTGCTCGTGTATTACTTAGAAAACTAAACCAAATGAGTTGTTCGCTGATAATCCATCTAAGTCTATCAACGTCAATTTGATTGATTTACCGTACACTCTAGAGGTGTAACATTTCTTTGATGTTTGTCAAACAACGGACAGTCTAGTGGAGCGACCACGTCGCGAACCGAGCACGACCGGATGATACAGTTATGGTCTACAGATTTGAGTATTACAGTTACATTACAACGTTTCACGCCGAAATGTAAAGTATGTATCTACCTTTTTGGAAATGGTCTTATCGGCGATTTGTTGGTTACCAGTGTTTCGCTACCAGTGAGTTTTACCAGTGACCGATATAACTGTTTCGCTAGAGTGCAGACGCGCAGTGCACTCAGTGTAGAACGCAGAAATATTTCAAATGAACATATTTGTATTCTGAAATTTTTTCTTTGTTCATGAAAAAATAGATCATAATTGTACGTAATTTCAACAGATGAATCGAAATCTTCAAATACAAAGGCTCATATATTTTTGAATTCGCACGGCTGAGATCCGTGCACGGTCTAGTTACTATAATACGGCTGCTTATCCTGGATAAATAAATCAAGCAATTTGTCGGTGATAAATTTGGAATTTATCATGCGACAGGTACAAAAAAAACCAGCCTCAACCCGTTTTCGTACTGTCGTTGAGAAAGTGGGATTTGCAGTAGATATATTTCGGATATCAGCAGCAGCAGCAGCACTAGGATACTTACATAAAGTCGATTTGTAGAGCTCTCAGCTATTGTATCTGCTGGTGTTCACACTAATTTGACACTAGGACGGGCGGTTTTTATGTGTTTCCTCAAATCTCAATCAGTGCCAGTCAAATGCCAACTATTAATAGATCAATGTCAAATTTTCAGCAGGCTACAACATTTTGTTTGTGTTTGACAGCCATTTAAAGCAGACAACCTCATGAATTTTAAAGAGAATGGAAACCTCTTAACCAAGTCTTTCACCTTCAACTCTGCTTTGCAGGTTGCCTCTACCTCGACGCTACGACACCAATAATTGTCGCTGGTATCTTCTATCATCCTAACTTTTTTTTTATTGTTTAGAAAGTCTTCTTCTTTATTATAACGTGCACAACTTACGTTATACCTTCCAATAACGCCTTCAAACAAATTCCAACTATTGCTTTATGTGTTTCTTACACTTAATTCAGCATCTGCTCAACTATATAACCTCTTCAGTCCCGAGGAAAAAAAGATATAAATTTGTATAGTTTTTAACGAAAATAAGTTATTTTAGGGTCAAATAGGACATTAAATACACCAAAAGAAAAAATATTTATTCAGAAAAAAAAATATGATGTGTCCAGTATATTGAACAACCGGATTTTTGTCGTTGATTCGACATATAGGCAGATGTTCGTTAGACGTTTTTCTTACATCAACCGAAGGCAAATCAATAACTTTTCTTCTCTTTGGCTGAGCAGCCGCTACTTCTTCTTCTGCTTCCAACTCGTCATTTGGAACAGTAGGAGCAACTTTACCCCCAAGAGCAAGAGTTCGGCCTACATATAATTTGAATTTGAATTTGAATTTCCCCAACAGGAAAATTGTCATCCTCGTCTTCACTATCATAGAAGTCACTATTGTTTATAGTTTCAAATAGTTCCTCTTCAGTTATTGGTCTCTTATTACGGTCTGAAATCGAAAAAAGCAATAGCTGCAGCTGGAGTCATGTTCTCTTGCTTATCACCTTTTACGTTTTAAGTCTTCTCCTCAACTTCTCTACACAAATTCTACCAAATGGCAATTGCCTGGCAACAAGTTTTCTAAAATCTGTCAAATTATTTTCAATTTATTCTCACTCTCTTGTGATATTACAACAGAAAACAAATTTTCTATTCGCTAGAATAAATACTTACATACCTACTTTTTTTTTCGTTCACATTTACCAATTTACAGAAAAAAAATTTCTTTATAAAACTGCGCAGCCCGGATCTGCGTGAGGAGATGGAAAATTTTAAAGAAAAATAAATTAATTTCGGGGGGACGCTAAACAATGGCCGTCTCTACCCCCATCTCCCCTATCCACCCCTATCCGCTAATGGTTGGCGTTTGTGCTGGAATTGCGGCGCGAGACGAGTTTTATTTTTTATGTAGATTTTCCTTTAGTCCCTCAGGGTAAGGGGGCGCCTTGGTTTCTACCCTTTTTCGTTGAGATTTTAAATTTGCACGAATGCCGACAGAAGAATTCTGAAATGTATACAATGTCCGCTAAATTCTCATTCATTTCTTACTTTCGTGGCTTGCTTCGGTGAAACATTCTTAGTCGTTTGTTGAAAGGAAAAAGGAAAAACTGTTTGGTAGTTAAATAATATTTATTTTTTGCAAAAAGTTTGCAGGAGTGTTCGAACTAGAATGTACCGAGTGTCTGATTAAAAGAGGTAACGGTGTATCGCAGAAACTGATTATATCAACTAAATCAACCGAGAGGAAAATTGATTGTCAAGTAAAGGTTGAATACCACAATAATAACAAAAAAACTTCACAATAATAGTATTCAAAATTTAGATCATGGAGACTATTTATGGAGATCGGATTCTGGTCATGGCAGTTTAAATCCAATACCGAAAACCTCTGACTGCAGAACTATAACAGCCAATCATTGCATACACTTTGAGTTCATGGTGTTTTAGTAGTTGCACATTTGACAGTACGTTAGGTAAGTGAGGTAAGGAAACGGAAATGAGAAATCCGTTTTCGTCTACGCCTTCAAAAATATCGAAAATTGTGATCATTTGGTGGCAAAATATGATATGTCTTGCCAAAAACATTTCTTTACCACTTTATTTATTTTTGAATATTTTTAATCACTTTTGGTAACTGAAAACACTCTGGTTTTCTGAAATTTAATTCACGTCTTCGTTTTAAATCAGCTGCACTACCAACCACTATTGCAACAATTTTTAACAACGCACATCTTGCCCATTTTTAATGTTATGCAATTTTAATCTGTCTAGTTCTTATTTTGAGTTTTAGGTTGAATAGTATAGGATTTGCAGTGGCAACGCCACGGTGAAAAAACAAACTTCTCAGATAGATGATTTTGAGGACAGTTTTTGTTAATTTCTCCGTAAGAGTTCGACCTCCTTATCTAGCCTCCATGATTTAAATATTCGCAATTTCCCGATAATTTCATGAATTATTTCTTCTTCTATTTTGAAAACTACCTAATGAGTGACACAGCTAGCTCAATATCAAAGTTATCTTTTGTATCGCTTTATGGATTTTGTTAAACTTTGTATTGTTTAAAAAGGAATTGAAAGTCTTAATAAATATTAGGTCATCATTTCATTCCAGTACTCTTAATGTTTAGTTATACTCAAGTAAATTACATTTTTTGAATAACCCAAGATTAGATGTTATGAGGTTACTGGTCTATTTAAGATCTATTGTGATCCCCTTTATCTAGATTACTTTCCCCAGCCCCCGACTCTTAATGAAGTCCACCAGCTTTAAGACTGGATCTTCCAAATAGTTCTTTGCTTCTGGCTTTTTGTCGAATGATGCAAAGAACCGCACATTTTGTAACGTTAATTTCGTTCACTTTACTTTCCTCCAGTTAATTAATAATAAATTATCGTATGGGCGGCGAATAGCCAGTCCTTTCTAATGCCAACACCGAGAAATGTTTCGAGGCTGAATATATTTACTGTCGAAGTCGAGAGTCGAAATCAACGTTTTAATACGGGCCGAACGAGTTCCGCCTGTGGTGAAAATATCCACTGCTATTTGTTATTCCCACTTCGACCTCGTTCTTAACTCTTCTTCTACCAATTATTAATTAAATGTGAATTAAGAATTCACTATTGAAATGTAAATTCCTTTCCTGGTCAAAGCGTCTGAGCTTGACATGAACATGAGACGTAAGTCTTTCTTATGATTTCCTGTATTCAAACAGAGGCAAAGAGGTTTTATTCTTCTTTCCTGTGAACATGTGCTATTGAAGCAAACGTATCTTATTTTAAAAAAGTGCATTCATGTGAATGGTAAGTTATTTCGGTTAAATGTATGTTAACTAAGTTATTTCGCTTAAATGTATGTTAACTATTCTTTCTTAGCAGTTTTCCGCTTTCATATTTTTATTATGTAGCAATGTCGTTCCAGTGCCAGGAATATATATATCGATATGATTTTGTTTTTTTTGGTTCTTTCATATTTCTTTTCAGATTCTCTTTGAATATATTTGAAGATGTTTCAAACCTTTTTAAAATATATACATATTTAATATATGTCTATATTTACCGGTATAGAATCAATTATTCGATTTTATTGTTTTTTTATTTGATTTCTTTGACTATTTTTTTTATTAAAATACAAGATGTATGAACCACGTTTTTAAATGATTTTCTTTAACATTGTTATCAAATTCATACTTCAGACATCCTGGATTTTGTAAAGTTGGGTAAATTTGTTCTTGATACTATTATTGTTCCTTAGCACTTTACCTGGATCAAGAACTTTACCTGGATCAAGAACTTTACTTGGGACACTTCACCTGGAACTTTACTTGGGACACTTTACCAGAAACTTTACTTGGAACACTTTACCTGGAACTTTACCTTGGACAAGAACTTTACTTGGGACACTTTACCTGGAACTTTACTTGGGACTCTACCTAGAACTTTACTTGGAACTTTACCTGGAACTTTACTTGGGACACTTTATCTGGGACTTTACCTGGAACTTTAACCAGGACTCCATCTGAAACCAGAACCTCATCTGTACCTTGATTAGGAACTTTAGCAAGGACTCCATCTGAACCAGAACCGTATCCAGGATATCACTACCTATATCTGGAATATTACCAGGACTCTATCTGGAACCATGGGAAGTAACATATATATTTTTCACCGATCGCTTCTTCAACATAGAACAACTAATAAGAAAACTAGTCATTTTTTTTTTGTTTTTCTAAAAGTCAATATACAACTTGTAAATTTAATATCGTTGTTCATAAAGTTTCTTTTCCCTTCCAATATTCCAGGTTTTGTCGCTATAAAGCTGATGTGAGTAACAAATAGACAAATAGACTAGTATTATTCAGGGTGGCGCCCACTTACCTTTCTTAACTTTCATAATTTTTCTTTTATTAATTTCAGTAACTTGATTCATTATTAACTTCTTTCAGTACCTTAATTAAAATAAATTTCAAGAAGAAATACCCGAGAACCGGTAAGACTACTCTCTGAATTTTTACTATTTTGGTCTCAGAATCTACACCTGTGGTGCTCTCTAAACTGAGTAGCCGTTGCAATTTTTCCAGGCTATCGCACTAGCATAGAATATGGTGTATCGTTTTTTCCTTTAATTAACAGAATCTGCACGTGCCTCGTCTGTCAATCCTATCAACTTTAAGTGCCTATCGAACTTACACTGCCCAATTAACAGTCAGTTAACAGTTTTGACAGTATTTCCGATTTTCCTCATGCTGCTGCTAACTTTGGTTAGGCTATTATGAACTGTTTCGCTCTATGGAATCGAGTGCCTTGAGCGCTGCCCGGCTATCTTGGGAAATAGTGACATTCATCGATTAGATTTCTTGGAGAGTTATCCCTTGTTCCTCCCTACGCCCTCCGAGGTTTTTGAGCCGTCTGTATACCAGACCCATAGGTTATCATTGGTTTAACAATCCTTGTATATAACCATAGGGTCATTTTTTGGTTTAGGCACAAGTTTCTACCACAAATTCTTCTGCATCTGGCCAAGGACATAGATATTTTCTATGAGGCTTTTTGTATGTGAATGTTACATGTGAGTCTGTGATACAAAATATACTGCAAGGTATAATTTCTTTTACCAATGGAATCTTCGTTCCTTCAAGCACGAAGCACAACTGGTTTAAGACCTGGCTGGCAGTGCTGTCTTTCTTTTTAAAGATGATTACTTGTGTTTGCTGAGCATTGACTGTCAGTCTCTCTTGTTTCCACCAGTTATCAACTATATTTGGGGCCGTCCGCATTCTTCCGTCTGAAATTGGCAAATTTGCCCCTCACAACAATTAGTATGACTTCTGCATATCCATCTCTGTTCTGAACATTTTGTTGAGGAGGTTATCTACTATCGCCCAAAATAGTAGTAACAGCACATCCTTCAGCTGTTTTTGCTTTGAATGCAGCTTGTTATAGAAAGGATATTACTATCAGATTACCCAGGGCTGCCCTTATTCATCTGCATACCCCGTCTACATAACCCATTTACCATGTGTTAGTGGTAGTCACATTATTGGAAGCTTCCTCAATATCTAAGAAGGTGGCCATTGCTTTTCCTCCATTGAATTCCATACGAGCCTGTTTAAGTGATCCAACGGTAAATCCGTAGATTTGCTAGGTTGGTATGAGTATTGACGATTGCTCAGCGGATTATCCTTTAGCACTTCGTCTCTTATGTACCTGTCCAATTAAATAATTGGTCTGTATCAATTTCCTGTTAAGTCTAATACTTAGGCAAGTATACGACTTTAATCCTGCCTAGCCATAGCTCTGGCATCCCAGACTGACTTTGGAGATCCTACTTAAGTGCGGTATTATCATCTCGGGGACTTATTGTATAGCTGAAATTTCCCAACTGCCCATCTAATTCTTCTTCGGTGGAAATTATTTTCCCATCCCAAAAAACTTGGTCTACTAAGCCGCTGCTCTGGATTGGTTTACCTACCACTGTCCAGAATTCTCGCGGTCGGAAAATGGATATTTATTAGTACCTTAAGACGTTTCTCTTTTGTTTTCATATAAGTGCCATTAACTTTCTTAATGAATTCCACTTTCTTTTTGGTTGTCCACATCTTTAGCCAGGACTTTATGAAAGCGTTAACATGCGGGAATATTTGAGATTAGCTCGCAGAACTTCTCCCAAAAGTTCCTTGTGGCTTTTCGTATTTCTTTATTGAATTGCGGGAGCTTATACCTGTAAGTTTCCCAGTCTTGGGTTCATTTGGCTTTATTAAATAAGCTGTGAACCTCAACTCTGAGATTCTCTTCGCAGCTATATCACCAGACGGTGTTATTGCCCGTTTTTTTTCCTTTTTTTCGGGCAGTTTTCGTTGTAAGCCGCCGTAATAGCTTAGCTCATCCTCTCTACTGCCGCTTTTGAACAAATATTATGGTAATTTAAACACTCGTTTGACCTTGGAGCAAGTGATGCCATATAACCTGGAATTACGTTGGGACCATTTGTCAGAATTGCATCAAAGCGAACAAGCCTGTGCTGGCCAAATGCTGTTACGGCGGAAGCAAAAAAATCGTAGTTGATAGCACTAGGAAGGTTGCGTGATGTCACATTCAAAGAGTGTGCTTGCTTTTCGCACTTTTGATATTTTTTTATAGAGATACTCTAAATAAAGCAAATTACTGAAAAGGGCCATTGTTGTAGATATTTCATTAGTAGCAGCATGTTTCTGAAACTTGACTTGCTACGCAATTTCCAGAGCGTTCAGTATAAAGGAGGTTTGGGAGTTGTTTCTAGAGTGGAACGTTTGGAAAGTAATGCAGCTTCTTATAATGTATCTGTTTATTTTTTGGTAAAACACACTGTATATATAATAATGGTTCAAAATTTAACGAGGAGTTGAAAACGTGAATTAAAGACGCTGAAAACGACTTGAAAAACACTGAAAAATGAGATCGTGATCTTTGTAATAAAAATGGAGTGTTAAGTGTATAAAAAGGTCAAGTGGAAACATTTCAGGAAGAAAAAAAATGAATGTTATATTATAATTATAAGGCCCAAACTGGACCAGAGATTTTAATCTGATTGATTTATTCAGCTCTTTATCGCGTCCAATGAAGTATAATTCCATATCTGAAGGTGCACATAGCCCAATGAGTACTTGTTTCTGATTTATATGCATTTTCATACATAGAAACACTCCCCCACTCACACTCGCTTTGAAAAATGGCGGTTTTTCAGTACTTTGGATTGCGATTATTTCTTTCAAAATTGCATCATCCAGGAATGTTTTTCTTTTAAACTGTTCTGTCGCAATGGGGGTTTCTAATAAATACAAAATTTTTGTTAAATTCCGAGGGTCGCGAACTTTACCGGACCCTCTAGGTTAATGACTGAAAGTGTTCGAGATTGTACCATAAGTAGAGAATACATATTATATTCAGGAAGACATCTAATTTTGCAGTTAATCTAGTAAACTTCTAATGATATTTTTGCACCCAAGCACAATACAGCACTTATCATGGTTTACACGGCTAAATTTACGATTACAAAGATAGTTACATAGAGTTACATAATAAAAAGTAGGTAACAGTAAATTACAAAATATACATATTGTACATGAAAAAATTCAAGGGTCTCAGAAAACTAACTGTAAGCTGTTGATCCTATGGTGTCTGCGCTGGTTTGCAAGCTGATGATATTCTATTATAATGAACTGATATTCCCGTTACAATTAAGTTGTTTTCTTTTTTATTGGTTCGTTCTTATTTAACCATTTCTGTGATGTATTTCGTTTTACCAGCTATTGTTCTTGTATGTTTCCATCAATTGAATTCTTTTTAAACAATTTACTTCTCCCTATATTTTCTAAATAGTTAAATTCTGCTTCCCGACCGAATATTCACGTTAATGTAGATTTTAAATTAAACAGTGTCTTAGAGAGATTTTTTTTAATAAAAGTATACTCCAAAGAACATTATTTCATTTTTCCAAGTCAATGAATATAAAAACGCCGGAGTTAATATTGTCTTTTGTGAAGCAACCTCTTTCATATAATAAATTATTAAATTTCAATTCAAGTTAATAGTATCACAAAGCACCCCTTATCCCTCCCTTCCCTTACCAGCTTTCATTGTTGTTCTCAATTTGTTACCGCAACTAATTTTTTCTAAATGTTAATTTTCCACCGCCTGATTTCCCTAAGGGTATCACCTTGCCCTTACGGTTTCCCTTTTATAAACATTATGCGCGATATAGATAAAAACAATGGGGATGATCTTATGCTTTATAAATGTATTGAGAAGGGTAGATAAAGCAAACGGTATATCATGTCTTTTATTTTGCTAACGTAAAGTAAAAAAAAACACATTTTAAATAATAGTTAATGAACATTTCAAGAAATTCGGAAAATACAAATATACTTTTTTCAACACACTAGAAAACGTATTAAGAGAGAGCAATATTCACACAAAAGGAACTATATTATATAGTCACAAACATCAATGTCTGGCCTTCGCTGGCGACTTAGTGATAATGGCAAAGTCTAGGAAGGAACTAATAGAAGTTTTAAGACGTCTGGAAAATAGTGCGAGCAAAAAGGGTCTACAGTTAAATGACAATAAAACAAAATACATGATAATGAATGAGAACTGGATAGAGATCTGACTTTTCGGAGTATTTTAGACAATAAAGTGTACACTATTAAGTATTCAAACGAAATAAGATACCTAGGAATTAATATCAACAACACAAATGATGAGTCAGAAGAAATTAATACAAGATTAACATACGGGAGCGCAGGAGCACCATTGAAGACATTTAAATCGAAAGCGGTATCAAGAAAAACAAAAAATAGAATTTATCAAACGATAATAGGACCGACAGTCTTATATGGAGCATACCTGTGGATTATGAATAGAAAAGAAGAGAAACTACTAGATAAATGCGAGAGAAAAATACTCAGAACAATATGTGGGAAGATAAGTAGAAGATATCTCGATCAGAAGAGCAAATCAGGAACTCATGGAATTATATGAAACTCCTCCGATATCGACGGTAGTAAGGTCGTAACGTAAATCTGTTATGTAATTATCCATCATAATCCATAGCTTTTTCATCAGCTTCATAGGTGAAGTTATTAAATATCTTCAGCGCTCTATCTCCAACACTTGCTACCTCAAAGATGATCTATACTCACTATCTTCTTCTTCAGGTTTGGTTGCTTTTAGATACAAGTTGAATTTTTGCTTAAAAAACCTCCAATTATCAGCAACCTTTCCAGGATAGCGGTTCGGGTTGATTTATGGAGATAAAGTGTGACATAACTCTTATTTCTTCAATTTCAGAATTATCTTCTTGATCGCTAATTTATCTTACTCTTCATTTATTAGTTAACTAGATTTAGAACGTAGGAATCCACTTAATGATATTTTCTCTATTTTAAATATCATCAAGATTTTATTTTAACTGCGCCATATTATGGTGTTTATAATGAAAAGACAATTTGAAAACTAAACTTTATTCGCAGTCCAAGCGCTGGTACAAAACATATTGTTAGTCTGGGCACTTTAAGTACAAAATAAAACAAATATTTATAGACCAGGTCATTTGTAATAATACTTATAACAGATACTTAGGGCACATAGAGCACAAAGCTACAAAAAAAGTAATTAGAAGAGGAACTGGGTGTAAAAGAAATAGAGGAAGACCAAAAAAGAAGTGGATAGAGGCAGTCGAAAAGGACCTAGACACAGATGGGAAGAGGTAGCAAAAAATTAATAATAATGGAGGAAAATAGCCAACCAAGCCTTAGGCCTTCAAGGCCTGTAGAGCTGTTATATATATAATCGAAGTAACCAAACACTTCTAAGTAAAATAAAGAGTATACAGGATGTCCCATGACATTCTGATATACGAATACATGTTCATATTCTTTTCTTCTGATTTTATATTTTGGTTCATTGAATTATCGAGGCTAAATGTGTACCCAACGCCAAACGCCATTCAATATCGATAAAGCGACTCGCGATAGTCTATTGTGGCTCACACCCATTCACATTTTACGAAACAAATTCAGCTCCTTAATAAAGCCGATTAGTGAATGATATTTTAGATCTGAGGGCGAGAGAGGGAGAGATACCCTGCCAAACATCAGAAACCAAGGCAAGGTATACACACAGTATATATGCTCTGCAATTTCATCATTTTCTAGACAAAGTCAGCACGTCGGATCTTTGTACAGTCCCAGGCTTATTATATATAATGATTCAGACGTGGTATGTTAAAAGGATCGTTAGACAATGTAGATCATGCCCGCTACTGTCTAACTCTTGTGGAGACTTTCTTCAAATGATGTATAAGGTCTTTAAAAAACCAATCTTTGTAAATTATTGAAAAAGCCTAAAACTCTTCTTGTGGTCCAAGCATTTAATGTTTGTTAGGCAAACCTGGATGAGATGCCAATGCAAGTTCTGATCCCATAAAACCCGTGCACCCTGCTTTTTCATTGTCATTTATACCAGAATGGCCAGACCAGAGACACTTTGTTGAGCCTTTCTAACCAAGAGAGTGTTTTTTGGCAGTTTGATAACGACGACGTAACACAATAAAGCTTGAAACGCACCGGCTGCAACCTTTTGCTGAGCAACATTTTGTTAGGCGACATTCTGTTGCACTACAAACAAAATAAAACAGAAAACGCACCGTCTGCAATACTTTGCTGCAACAAAACAATGGTCGCGTTCATCCTAACTTAACGAACGCTACCGGAACGATCATCAATTCCCTGCTGAACGTGATCATATTTGAGCGCTGTGGTAGCAGTCGCCATTCTTTTCGTCATAATTGAAATATTCTACGCTACCGATCAACGATGCATTAATATGGCATGACCACCAACTGACAAGTTGACACTAATGACAGTCGCCCTGAGGATAAACAATTATTTGGATATATTTTAGATTTGTAATTTGATTGTTTTGTATTGATTTAATCAAGAAGAATCTAAGCAAGAAACGTATTTGTGACGTTTAGTTACGTTAATTTCAAGGAACTTTCAGAACGTTCTCCTTTAAATATCTAATTGACGCAACAGTTACGATTTTCTTTAAAGTTTAAATAAATAACGTTAATTTCAAGACATGACTTTTACGTTATTATCAAAAAACGTGATAGTAATGTAGCATTTATGTTAGTTTGAAAAACATTAATTTTTTACATCGCAGATATTATGTTGTTTTATTAACTTAGTTGAATGCTCATAACGCGAAACGCGCATTGCGCATGTGTGTTATATGTGACCTGTGACATAACCTACTTACTTTTACTATATCCAAATATCCAGTACTCTCTTTTTTTTTTTTTTTTTCGGGCCGAGATGGGAAACTCATGTTCGAATGGGTCCAGGACCCAAACAGTGTTGGACTCATCCCCAAGGAGATGCCTACCAACCAAACCCATCTCAAACTCGCCGTTACCCCCGCCTCGGAATCACTACCCTAGCATACTTCGAGACAGGCGGCGGTCCCTCGCACACTATCCGCTCACACCGTCATCTTCTCCCTCCTATCACTCCTGCCTCTCATGCCATATCGAGTCCTTCTCTCCCCCTTACCATGCTCTCTACTACTCCACTCACCTCCATCCATTCCTCCTCCCCCCTCAACATTATCTCCACCATGTTTTCCCAGTACACCGCCTCCCCTAGTTTCCTCTCCAACTTCTTCAGCACTTCCTCGTTCCTCCTGCATCTAAACTCATGCCCCACATCATCCTCCACTTCACACCTCTCGCACACAACAGTCTCTCGTTTCCCAATCTTGTGGAGGTACCCTACTCTCGACCCATGTCCAGTGAGCACTTGTGTCAAGAAGTAGTTCACATCCCCGAATTTCCGGTGCATCCAATCTCTCCTATTCCCAATCGCTCCTTTTAGCGCGCCCTCATACTCCTCCCACCTTCTCTCCATTTCCTCCTCCATCCATTCCCGTACCTCTTCTTTGATCGCACCCCTCCAGCGTTTGCTCCTAGCTCTAGCCAACACGTCCAATGGGTAGGACCTTGCCAGCACCGCTGCTGCCAGTCCACCCACTGTCCTGTACCCCTGCACCACCCTCAGCAGTATCCCTCTCTGCACCCGCAGAAGTAGCCTAACCCTCGCATTCACCCCCGCTCTTTCACCCCTCACCTCCGCACCGTACAGCATACTGTGCTCTACCCTCCTCTTCCACTCTCCCGACCCTTTCACATTGCACATCAATCTCCCCTGCCATGCTGCCTTCACTTTACCCTTCTTTGCCGCCTTTACCATATGGGTTTTGAAGTATAATTGGCTATAAAACCACACCCCTAGGTATTTCACAGACTCCTCCATGCGAATTCTCCTTCCCTTAACCATCACCCCCACTTCCCTTGCCCTGCTCCGTCCCTTCACTAGCAACCCCACCGTCTTATCTTCCGCCACTTCCAGTCCGCACCGCTCTATCTTCGCCACAATCTTCCTGCACATTCTCTCCGCCTTTCTTTCTATCTCCGCCTCTCCCTTTGGCGTACATACCAGACACACATCATCCGCATACACCGTAATCTCACATCCCTCTTCACATACTATCCCACAAACCTCATCAAACACACACTTGCAGAGCGTCGGTCCAAGAACCGAGCCCTGAGGCACTCCAGCCTCCATCTCATATCTCCTCCCTCTGGAATCTACAATCACACGCCCCGTCAGGTAGTCCTCCACCAGGTTAACCAACCCCTGCTCCACTCCAAGCCTCAGCAACGCGCTCAACACTGCCCGTTTGCTGACACTGTTAAACGCGTTCCCGACGTCGAAGAACACGAGTAGGGCCAATTTCTTCTTCCTCCAGCTGCCCTCCCTAGCTCTTTCCACCAAACCCATCACCTTGCTCAGTGCCGAGATGCAAGATTTCCCCTTCGTGAACCCGTGCTGGTTTACCCTAAAACCCCCATTCCTACCAACTTCCTCCTCAATTCTATCCCTTATTATCCCCTCCATCAATTTACCCATACCACAGGCCTATAGTCCTCCGCCCGCTTCCCCTCTCTACCCGCCTTTTTCATTAGTATCACCCTGGCTACCTTCCATCCTTCCGGAAACTCCTCCTCCCTCAGCACCCTGTTGAATAGTTCCCAGAAGTACTCCCTATTGTCATCCAACAGCCTCTTCACCATATCACCCCTCAGGCCATCTATCCCTGGGGCTTTTCTCACTTTAATGTTTCTCCCCCAATCCTCTACCCCCCACTTCTCTACCGGCCTTATCCCCCTCATTTTCACTACCCCCCTTGTATCCTGTATTTCCTGAATTCTGCCACCCACTCCTCCTTCTCCCCCTTTGAACAATTTCTCTATAATCTCCTTCTCCCAATCCTCCTCTAGAACCTCGTTCCTATGTCCACCCATCCTCTTCACCGCTATCTCATACGCCTTTCCCCATGTATTGTTTTCCAATTCCCCCAGTAACTCTTCCCACTTCCCTTTTTTTCCCTCTCCACTCTACGCTCCAGTTCCTTCTTCTTCTCTTTATATCTCCCTCTTCCCTCTATCCTTCCTCTTCCTCTCAGCATCCGTCTTCGTTCTTTCTTACACTCCCTCCACAGCTCCTCTATTTCCTCATTCCACCAGTAATTGGCCCTCCGCTCACGCCTATTGCCCCTCTTTCCCTCTCTTTTGCAGCCCTGTATCACATTGTACAATTCATCTGCATCATGTCCAAGTCCCCTTCCTATCTCTTCTCTTACTTTCTTCCTCATACTCTCTGCCTCGGCTTTCGTTCACTTCCATTCCCACTCTTCCACTAAATCCTTTCTCTCTTTCCTTATATCCGTCTCCTCATACCTATGTAAGCTCAAGCTTTCCTCATCATCCAGCACCCCCTAACTAAACACTCTTTCCCACAGCCATTCATCACATGCTGTTATATCAATGAATGATGAACCCCCGTCACCCCTCACGAAATATCCAGTGCTGTGATCTAGTATCGCACGTTTGATACTAATAGTTGTTTGTCTGTGTATATTATCTCAAATCAGGTGTTTTGTGTGAAAGATGAATCGTAAAGTAAAAACATTTGGACCGCGTTATGCATAACATGATCAAGCGCCATTTCGTCAATTTTGAGATAATACTTGTACTAGGTGTAATCTATCTATAAAAAAATAATGGGCTTATAGAAGCCTTTATTTTACAAGAAATAATTAAAAATGCTACACGCCAAATTCTCCATTCACATATTAACATTACGCTTTACATGACCAAGTTCGTCTTGTAAGAAAACACTCAAAGATGTCAGTATAAGACTTTAGCAAAACATGATCAACCTCCAATTTTAGCTATGCATAATGGATGATAAAGATTAAAAAGTTCAATAGATACTTGGCAATATTCCAGTGTGATTAAGTTATAACGGTTGTAGTTTTTTGTGGTCCTTGTTAAAAATGATGCAGAGAACAGCATTATTGATTAAAAAAGCCAAAGAAATATCTATGAAGCTAAGTTTAGCTCAAGAAGTTTCTTCATGCTTATGCAAGCAAAAATTCCAAAACTGGAATATTAAGGTGGTGTTAATGTTAAAAGCTGTTTTGGAAGCATATCCATTTTTGCAGAAAATTATCATTCGTTTTTTGGTATCGGGACATGGTGTTCTCCCTAATGATTCCGATTTTGGTGATATCGAATGTGCCTTAAAGTTACAACAAAGACTATACTCCCCAGATGATTCCGCCAATATAATGAGAGCATGCAGAAAAAAAAACCTCTAATTATTCACAAAATGCAAAAGAGAACTTTTTTGGAACTGCTGCCTTAGAAAAATCTATCGTGAAAAGAAAAACTGTTTTTGACAATAAAAAATTTAATTGGCTAAACATCAGAGAAAGGAAAACCCATTTAAGATATTTGTGAAGACTGACTTTGCAAATAGCGCACAGGAAATCGACTTAGCAAAAAAGCGGGGAAGGCCTTCCTCCTTAGAAGGACCAAAATTCAATATTTCCCTTCAGCAACTTTAGCCAAATGGCAAACCTGTTCCTGAGAAGAAGCTTGAAGATTTAAAGTCTTTGATGAATTTTATTCTAAATGACGCTAAGAAATTTTACAAGAATTTGATAGGAGCTCCTAATGTAGAAGATTATTTGGATGGATTTAATGGTCAACTAGATTTTGAAACACAAGAAGATGAAAACTTTTAGCGAAGAAAATAAATAAAATATTTTAAATCCATTTTTATGTTTAAGATAGTAAAAAAGTAGAATTTGTAGTGCTTTTCTTGAATCAAAATTATTTTAAAATATACTTATTTAATGAAAAATAATTTTATTAATAAACAAAATATTTCTTCGTTTAATTATTGCAATAAAAAATAGAATGCCAGAATTTAACATAACTTGACTAAGCACCAAAAATGGCGTTTGGTCAAAGTATACAAAATTAACCAGCAGCCCAAATTTAGCATAATTTGACTAAGCGTTAAAACTGCCGTTTAGTCAAATTATGCAAAACTCTAGCACGCTGTTATGCATAAAATTCAATAAGCGACTAAGCGGCGTTTTTGCTCACAAAACCTTTATTTTTTATATTATTATCACAAAACTGCGCAATTAATTTGTTTTTGGTACTTTTGATGTCCATGCAAGATATTAACTTAATCTGATAAATAGTTGTTTTCATAGAAAGCTTAGAACTAAAAGTTATTCTTCTCAATTCTTTAAAATGGCGCTTGGTCATGTTATGCATAACGCAGTACATTTGTAATTTCATTTAATAACTTATAATGTGATGCATTTTCCGACTGTGGAAAGTGTTGTTTTTAGTATGTAGTATAGTTTATATCAAAACATGGTGCATTATACGATGAAAGTCATAGATAGTCATTGAGACCTTAAATATACAACCTCATCCAACTAATATCATACATTCTTCAATTGTTCGTTTTTTTTTTCAGATTGATGGAGGCGCCGAGATTTATAAAAAGAATTACAAATTTAATATGTACAAAATATAGACTGAGTTATTATTTTAAAGGAACTCAATAGCGGCATGGAAAATTACTTGCGCCCATGTAATTTTTACAATAAATTAAAAGTTAAATAACTTAGTTTCCTCCAACTCCTAAAAGAAAACCTGCATCCATCATCCTGGATAGGAAGGCAAAGGGAAAAAATAAACATAAAAAATTTTAATGCACCAATTAAATTATTTTGCGGATTTGTAATAAATTGTCAAAACTAGATATACGATTACCAAATTAGATTATTGCATGCATTTACCAGGAACGAAATAAGAAAATTTTATATGTTGACAATGGTCATGAATACATAACTTTATTTATATTGGAAAATCGACTGAAAAAAAAGTATTCCGTTCTTTCTCTTGCAAAAAGTTCATTGGGAGTTTTTATCAATGCAAAGAAAACGAGATATTCTGTCTATATAAATTCGTAATGAATTTTTCGCGGAACACAGAAAAGTATAATTTTTATTTGGTATTTCACGAATTTTGAGCATTTTTCATGTTTTTTGTCGAAAATTTAGAACCAAGGGGTGGTATGGAAATATTTCGTGATATAAATTGCTTTTTCCTAACTCCCTTAATGCTTGGAAATATCGACTCAAAATTCAGTTATATATGTAAAATTTTCCACTGAATCGATTGGTGAACTAGAACTAGAACGTCCTATCTCTCCAATTAGTCGAGTTATGAGTATTTTTTGTTTTGAAAAGTGGACTTTCGAAAATTTCATGACCCAATTTGAAGGCGAAAGAATGTGTTTATCAAAAAACTGTCTGTCAGTCGATTTCCTGTCCCAAAAAACCCCTTATTACGAATTTTTAGAATTTTTAATTTTTTTTGTCGAAAATTTAGAACCATGGAAATGGTATGGAAATATTTCGTGATATAAATTGCTTTTTCCTAACTCCCTTGATGCTTGGAAATATCGACTCAAAATACAGTCATATATGTAAAACTTTCCCCTGCATCGATTGGTGAAGACTAGAACGTTCTATCTCTCCAATTAGTCGAGTTATGAGTATTTTTTTTTGAAAAGTGGATTTTCGAAAATTTCATTGCTCAATTTGAAGGCGGAAGAATGATTTTATCAAAAAACTGACTGCCAGTCGAATCCCAAAAAATCACTTATTAAGAATTTTGAGCATTTTTCATTTTTTTGTCGAAAATTCCACACCTGTAATTTTTAACCAATCAAAACGTGTTTTTTTGACAGGGCAACGGATGAATTTTAGTGGACATTTTTTCCTCGTGGGTACCCAACAGCGAATTATACTGGAAATTTTTTTTACGTTTATAATGTCAGAATATTTTAGTGACAGTCTGGTTTCTATTTGCAAAAGAGCAATTTTCTACTACTTGTAGTTACTCAAAACTTATGTAAAATCAAAGAAGATACCGTGTTGTGTCTTGAGATGGTATTTTCGTGCAACTACAACGAGTAGAAATTAACAATTTAAAGGTCTAAATTTCTACCAAAACATTGTTTTACGTCGTGCCGCTTGATAGCTTCAAAACTGAAATAATTTTTAGGTTAGGGTTCCACTTAGTTGCCATGGTAACCAAACCTCAAAAGTCAAAAATTTACGTTGCTGGTAATCGAAAAATAAATTTTAATTATTTGATTTTCAAACACAATTTGGTGTGGAATTTTATTACCGAATACCACACGAGGTCAAATTATTTCCGGATATTTTTTGACCTCTAGTGGTATTACTAGTTAAAATTTAGAACCATGGAAATGGTATGGAAATATTTCGTTATATAAATTGCTTTTTCCTAACTCCCTTGATGCCTGGAAATATCGACTCAAAATCAAGTCATGTATGTAAAATTTTTCCCTGAATCAATTGGCGAAGACTAGAACTAACTCTCCAGTTAGTCGAGTTATGGGTATTTTTTGTTTTGAAAACTGGATTTTCGAAAATTCCATTACTCAATTTGAAGGCGAAAGAATGATTTTATCAAAAAACCGACTGTGCCAGTCGATTTCTCGTCCCAAAAAACTCCTTATCACGAATTTTAAGCATTTTTCATTGTACATTATTTTACGAGTCATCAATAGTTTTCGCAGCGCACGATAAATATTGATAGGCAAATTTTTATGATGGTAATGTTGTTAGGGATCTCTATTTTTTTGAAAATTAAATATAGCGTATACTACCCGCTGATAATGTAGCTTTCTATAGGTGTAAAAATTTTTTTAATCGGTCAAGTAGTTTTGGTTTGTTTTAGTTGGTTCATTATAAACAAACATACATACTCATCTTTCATTTTAAATATTAGTGTAGTACTACATTTTTGTTAATCTCAAGCAACCTAACTCAATATTATTGTTTGTTCAGCAATCAATTTTATTATCAAACTTTCCACAACCTAACCCACCCCAGTAAACCATCACCAATAAATCATTAATACAATAGCAATCATTCCTTAAAAACCCTCACAAAATGAATGAATTTATTACCCATAACTGCAAGTACAAAATTATCAAAGTGTAAACCACCGATATAATTATTGGCACGAGTTTTCTAGCCCCTGTATTATAACTCGCTGTACCCATTTAAAAAATCTGTCACCGTAAAATATTTCATAATTTGAAAACACCACTCTTAAGTTCTTCATGATTTAATGGCCTACAGAGATCTTATTGTGGTATGAGTTTTTAAAAAAAGTCTAAAAACTGGAATCGCATCCCCTACAATCATTCTCGAGGGCTTTTTTAGTGAAAAAACTCGCATGTGCCGTATGGCTCACCTGCCGCCCTAGGGTGTGCTGTTACAACCAGAATAGGTACGCACCAGTATGGGATTAGGCCGTTGGGTAATGAGCGTATAAACAACACCTTTAAAAATGGGATAATGTTGAAAGATGGACTCGTGAATTTTTATTAATAATAATATGCTGTATTATAGGTTATTGTCACAGGAACAATTATTGTTACTTCATTGAATGTATATTAATATTGAAGATATTATATCGAAATTAGGTGAAACTGAAGGAGAGGGTCAGTTACGAAAGGAACCAACTAAATAATTGAAAAATTGAATAGATGACGCTTTTACTTGATGAAGATCCATACTGACAAGATGAAATAAAACAATTTATTATTGTTTAAATCTTCATTATTATTTTTGAACCTAATGTTCAACTTAAACTTGTGACGCGCTTCGCTAATACTGTAGCTTTAAGCGAGTGAAGGTATAATTAATAGTTATTTATGCAACAAGTGCATAAAGTGGTGCTTTTGTTTCCCGAGTGGAAAAGTTGACTATTAATAAACTAGTTTGTTAATGAAGGCGATTAATAAACGAAACTGTTTAAAGCACGAACGAGTGATAGCGAGTGAGTTGAGTTTATTAATCGCCCATTAACAAATGAGTTGATTACAATATTTTTTCGTTGACCGTAAACTCTTTTTTTGTGACAAAATTCACTTTTCCACAAAGACTATCAGGAGATAATAATGCCAACTCCATACCAATCACGTAGAATGTCATGACGTTCATAACACAAATAATGTATCTGTTCTGTTCCTGAATTAGAACAATTGTAATATAAAGAATATTTTTATAAATAACCAAAAATAATTATGTATTAAAATTGTTAATTAAAGTGTATGATATTAGTCTGTGATTGTTTTTTTTTTTAAATTTTCATGACTATAGCTGGTTGTTTATATCAAAATATCATCAAAATGACTTCAAACGACTTGGAAAATATCCATAATGATATTGGTATATTGTCTATATCAAAATGTCATCAAAACGTCAAAATCACAAAAAGAGTGCGTTAATGAAAAAGAGTGCGTTAATGACGTCCATTAACGCATCCTTTTTTAAATAAAATAATTCATTAATATCGAAATTAATAAACGGTAAACGATAAATACTGTTAATTGCAATAAAGTACTCAATATCATTAAACAAATAGCATTAAGCAAATATCATAAATAAAAAGATACTAAAACAGACTTTAGAACAGGTATAAAAATAGATAAAAATAAAAATAATCAATTGGAACACATCCCTGAAAATTAATTCATTTTTGGAAACTTCAGACATGAATATTTGCTTTAAAACCGATTACAATATATCCAAACTCATTAAAAATAACAAATCTAAATCTTCAAAATTAAACAAATCAGGAGTATATAAATTAACATGTGGTAGTGACAACGATGACAAAATTTATATCGGTAGAACTTTTAAAACTAAGTAGAAATTCAGAACACAAACGTAGCTATGACAACAAAAAATCTGATTCTAACAATTCAAATCATTTATTAGTAAACCAACACAGTTTCGATTCAAATTTTGAAATTTTACATGTAGAACCCAAATCCTTTAAATTAAATCTTTTAGAAGCCCTTGAGATAAATAGAAACAAACATTCAAGTAATCTTCTTAACGACCAAATAGATATCAATCATTCTCCTTTGATAAACCTATTTACCTAGAAGATAGTTCAGGAGGGATTGTTGTGAATGAATTTCCAGGTACACCTTTTCCAATTTAAGAGCCTTTTTTTGCACTTTATTTCCAGTTGAACATTTTTTAATACTTTTGTCAATATCCTTAAAAATCCGTATTAATGCAATGTATACATTAAAAACTTTTATACCTTCACTCGTTTGATACAGCTACTGTGTTAGCGAAACACATCACAAGTTTAAGTTGAACATATTGAGTTTTCTGAAATATAATGACGTCCATTAGTCAACAATCATTAATGGGTGTACATTATTATTACCCACAGAGCATAGCAGTGAATAATGTTCATTATTTAGGGGGAGTTATGTTTGCGGCAGATATTTTACATCAAAATCATTTGCATATTTATACATTTTTGAAGTTATGATAAAAATTATCTGTTACATGGGTATAATATTTTATGAAAGAATATCATGTATACCGAGTGTAAAACTAAAAGAGGACGCTGGTGATAACTGGAGAGCCAAAATCGCTGTAAATTATATTCGTAGAACAATAGTTAGGATGTGTAATTGCCTTGAAAAGGTTAAAAAACGGGCTTAAATCGCATTATGATACGTCTGAAATACTATTTTTCTGCGACAACCTCGAAAAACCTTCAGTTAACCCATCAACCGGCGTAAATTCAATCCTAAACCACCAAATTTTGTACAGAATTTTCACTCGCATCAGCTGCTAGGCATGTTACTAGGAAACAAATGGGTTTTTAAATATTTCGTGTTTGGTCTACGTTAAATGAGGTAATATCAAAGTAGCATTCCAAATTGTGACGTTCGGCAATCGCCATGCAATGTCAGTTTGTTTCTGTCATATTTACATAATTAAGATGAATAGTGGGAGCGATATTGAATTAGAATTGACACCTCCAGGCATAAGAGAAGCTGCGAAAGTATCAGAAATAAATTTGTTATCGGAAACGTGGAGGAAATTGAACCATATTGTTACGCGAGCTACTGCATTAATATGCTCACTTAGTGCCCCCAGTGAAATCCCCGTATGAGACGACTATGGCTCCTCCGCCTAATTTTCGAGAAGCATCCAGAATACGAAACATCGAGAATATCCAGTGCACCCGCCAGAACGTCGAAAGATTTCTAGAATTACGGCGCGCGAGTATAAATAGGCCACGAGCATCGCTGCAGGCAATTAGTCAATCAGTCAGTGTTGATACCGAAGGAAAGTAATCGCGCCTCGATAAAGTGTTTATTAAGTGACTCTCATATAAATTATAATTAGTGTGTTTAGTGTATTAGATAAATTATTAAATAAGGACTGAATTACATATAAATCTGTAAATATAAATTAATTGTAAATATAAATTAGAATAAACGTTACAATATGGTTGTAGAAAAAGCACTAAATGGATATTTTGGACTAGTATTAATTGCAGCACGAACTGAAGGCAAGTGCTGCAAACTTACATATGCATCATTTTGAGCTTGTAATCTCCAATCAATTTTGAATACTATGAAAAAAATACTGAAAAGAAATTATTATAACTCGGACTTCGACAAATTTTGACTTATTAGTTATGAGACGACAATGTAATAACGCCTACAGAAATTTGACAGCTTTCACTATCTTGTTTTTAAAAAATTATGTATCTCGTTAAAAAGACTTTTTTCAAGTTATATCAGATGGATGACAATCCAAGTAGTTTTGATTCTATCAGCGATCGATAGAAATATCACACATTGGTCTTTTTCTTAGCAAAAAATTTAATTGGAACCAAGTAACAATAAGTTTTTCAACACACAGGAAATATAACTTCCTCTGGTATAACTTCATAAGATATTTTTTTCTATATGCAGGTAAATATAACTAAAAGTTAGCTGATTGAAATTTTGAAATTTTATGAATTTCTTTTTATGAAATAAAACTAGTAGTGCCCATAAAGGTTAATTATTTTAGTCTTAATCAGCCTTATTAATAATAAAAATTAGATTATTCTAACATGACTAAACTAAATTAGTAAAAAGCATATTAATAAATACATTTAACATCATTTTAACACTAGAATGATACTAAATCCTTAGTAATAAGTTTGGGTCTGATTTACACCGTGCTTAAGTTAACCGAACTTTTTTGGTCAAATGTTACTAGAATTAATTGTACCTTTGTGATTATAATAGTAAAAATTTTATGCAGGTAAGTTGTACGTACTTGATTATATACAAAAAAATTCAGGTTAGACACTTTTACCATTCCTTACATATTCAAACAAATTAGAAAATTATTAGTAGATGTAGATTCTGAAGATTTGCTGGAAAATCCAAGACAGAATGAGGAAAGAAATCTCTTAGGGACCGCTTTTCGACAGCAGTATATACAGAGATATTTTAGAAACAGCAAAAGATTTTTTTGCATAAAGTTGTTCTAAAGTTAAATAAAAAAATTTATTACTTAATAATTTATTATTATTCTCATGAAAATTAACAATATTAAAGAAAGTCTAGAGTTGTGACATATTTACAATACATTTTCATGTTCAATGGATCAATATAAAAATTGTATTAGGTATATTTGCATTTTTCTAAATTTATATTTTTTTTTGTTGTTTGTCGACAAATTTTTATGAACTACATTTTTATTAAGCGATGAAATAAAACAATTTAATTTGTTTAAATCTCCATTATATTTTGAAATGGTGTTCAGTTTAAACTTAGTGACGCGTTTCGCTACACAGTAGCTTTTTCAAACTAGTGAAGATATAATGAAAAACTTTTAATTTATATAGTGCCTTAATACGGAATTCTAAGATATTGACAAAAGTATTATAATATGTTTAAATGTAAATAAAGTACAAAAAGTGCCTAAATACGGAATTCTACGAATATTAACAAAGGTATTGAAAATGTACCTGGAAATTTATTCACAACCATCACAACTAAATTTTAAATAAGGGAGAATGATTGATTTCTATTTGGTCGTTAAGAAGATTACCTGAATCTTTGGTTTTATTAATCTCAACGGCTTCTAAAAGATTTAATTTTAAGGATTTGGGTTCTACATGCAAAATTTCAAAATTTGAGTCGAAAGTGTGTTGATTTACTAATAAATGATTTGAATAGTTGGAATCTAATTTGTTGTTGTCATAGCTACGTTTGTGTTCTGAAATTCTAGTTTTAAAATTCATAAAAGTTCTACCTATATAAATTTTGTCACAGTTGTCGTTACCACATTTTAATGTATAAACACCTGATTTGTTTAATTTTGAGGATTTAGATCTGTTATTTTTAATGAATTTGGATAAATTGTAATCGGTTTTAAAGAAAATATTCATGTTTAAAGATTCTAAAAACGATTTGATTTTTAAGGATGGTGTTCCAAAGTATGTTAAGCTTTTAAATTGATTATTTTTATTTTTATCTGAAGGATATACTTGTTCTAAAGTGCGTTTCTTTATCTTTTTATTTATGATATTGTCAATTAAGTTTGGATCGTAATTATTATTAACTGCTATTTGTTTAATGATATTTAGTTCTTTGTTGAAATTATTAGTGTTTAATGGGACTGTTAAAAGTCTGTGTATCATACTATTGAAGGCTGCTAATTTATGACTGAATGGGTGGACCGAACTATTATGAATTGTAATGTCTGTATGTGATGGTTTGCGAAATATAGAAAAATCATGTTTATTGTAAGGTCTAAAAAGTTTATAGACTTATTTTCTTCAAGTTCTACGGTAAATTTGATATTGTTATGAATTGAGTTAATATAAGTAATGAAGCAGTCTAATTGTCTAGATGTGCCAGTGAAGCTCGCTAAAATGTCATCTACATATCGGTGCCAGCACATAATTTTTTTACTAAGGGTGTGTTTATAAATTATTTTTTCTATATTATCCATGAAAATTTCTGCTAATAGGGGACTGAGGGGGTTGCCCATAATCAAACCATCTTTACTGCTATAAATCTCTCCATTGAAATGAAAATAATTTTGATTTAAGTACACTTTTAATAAATTTATTATATCAGAATGAATTATAGGGTTAACATTATTGTACGTGAGCAACTTATCAACAAGAGTTTCTTTAGGGAATAGATTTGTTACATCGAACGATATGAATTTAGAATTGTGAGGTAGTTTTATATCTTGAATATGATTAATTAATTCCGTTGAGTTTTTAATTGAAAATCGAGGTTTGAATGAACAATATTTAGAAATTATATCTATGAGAATATTTAAAACTTTAAATGAAGGTGCTGTGAAAAAAGAAACAACCGGTCTAATTGGGTACCCCTCTTTATGGAGTTTCATTAATGAATAAAGTTCAGGGTGTTGCGGATTGGTTAAAAATAATTTATGTTTTTCTTTATCGCTAATTATTGATTTGGCGTTATCTACTGCTAATTTTATTTCCTTCTAAAATTTACTAGTTGGGTCTTTTTTAAGAATCTCAAAATTGCCTGTATGTATAAAATTGTTGGTTTTTAATATATTGTAATGTTTTTCGTAATTCATTTAAACAGTTTTTACCGGTGGGATAAAATTATACACACTATGGCTAATTACTATCTATTTATTTAAAGAACCACCCTCAAAAACTCGCGTATATATAGTCCGCATCAGTTCTGTAAAGCTCTAGTACATTACGCGCTCGCGCTATGCACAAACAAAACCTTTGTACTCGAATGTTCTAGAAAACGCGCTGGCGGAGAATCCCGGCGGAGCCACCAAAATTTATAATCGAGGGACAGGACCGGCTTTGATTTGGTGACCTCGCAACAATATAATCATCTTTATGTAATGCTATTACCGTATTTCCTTTATCTGCTTTTGTAAAAATAAGACTATTTGATTTTTTTTGAATTGATTTGGCTACTAATAATTCAAAATTTGGTTTGTTAAAATTGACAAATTCTTTTTTTTTTCATATCGGAAGCTTTATGTTTTAGATTAGAATTATTTGGAAAATGATACAAGTTAATTTCTGTTTCTATACCTAGTTTGTTGAAGTTATCATATGAACATGTGGGTTGAATATTATGTTTAAAACCTTTTTGTAATAATTGAATTTCTTTATCTGAAAAAACTGTATTCACGAATCTATGAAAAAATATATGTTCTGAAAATTTGGTTTGTGGGTTTTTTAATACTGGTTTATTATTTAATAATGACTTTAATTTACGTTTTTGTATTTGGTACTTTTTGTGAATTATTGATCTAATTTTATCTCTTATCTCACGATCTAAAATGTCAAACTATATGGGGTGTAGTATATGTGATAGCTGTGAATGAATTACCTTAACATAAATACTAAAAATGTATCTCTTACTATACTGAGTGTTCTTATCTTCTTTTAACCATTTATCTTTTAACCATGGATACTTGCTTTGATGAATGAACTGCTGTTGTTGTCGGTCTTCAATTTCATGTATCTATGGAATACATGATTTCTGGAACACTTCCCGAGGAACCACAAATTTTGTGTACTCACTGCACTTTTTAAAGTAATTTAAAATACCATATAGCCAAAAAGCTGATATCAGCTTTCTACAAAAATTGAATAGATGAGGCTTTTACTTGATGAAGATCCATACTAAACGATGAAATAAAACAATTTAAATTGTTTTATTTCATCGTTTAGTATGGATCTTCATCAAGTAAAGTGAAGATTTAAACAAAAATTAAATTGTTTTATTTTATCTTTTAGTATGGATCTTCATCAAGTAAAAGCCTCCATCTATTCAATTTTTACATGTTTATTGTTCATTGACAAAAATTTAAGTTTTAAAACACTAGTAGAAATAAAAGTTTTTATATTGTCCCACTGAATATGAAAATGTTTAGCCTTTTTTGCAGCGCTATGTACGTCATGCAGTTATTCAGGGGTATTCAAAAGAACAAAAATTTCCTCCGTCAATAAAATTAAGGGTTAGAATCAACGACAGAACACCAAAGAAATTTTACAAAGAGAAATATGAGTGAATGTAGCCGCTTACGTATTTTACGTTGTTGTCATATTTATCTTATAAAAACATATTGTTTGTTACATGTTTCTAAGTATTCAATTATTAATATGATTTGCTTAGCATGCTATAAGTACGCTCCTAGTAACCATTAGTTAGTATGCTGTTATCGTGTTTATTATTAATAAGGCTGTATATCTTTATCTCTTGTAACAAAACCCTGGTTCTGTTACCTCCAAATTATTCAAATTAGTTAGGAAAGAATCTACGTAACTAAATAATCAATTTAATAAATAATATTCATTAAACTGTTCAAAACGGCTTTAAGATTGTTTCAATCATGTATGACATGTCATTCAAATAAATGTTTTTACGAGCTCTACGAACTTGAAAATACGTTTCAACGGTTTTTCTTTATCACTTTCACTATAAATTTGTTTATCTGAAAGTACAATTAACGGTTTTCTATATCCTTTCCTCGTTGTAGACCGAGTACACAGAAAAAGAAAAAAAGACGACATGAAGGTGGAATTACACCCCAAGTCCTTTGTATCATTACCTAAGACGTTAACTACAAGGCCATTTTCAAAGCTCACAATTTAGAACTGTAATATAAAAGCGTAAAAAACACGTAAAAAATCATATAAAGGGGGACGTCTTTTTGCTCATTTGTAGACGTTATAACTTTAACCCCCTCCCCCTATGGTCACCACTCCCAATGTTTTAAATGGAACACCCTATACATTATTGCATTGTTGGATTCTCCTCTACAAGAGGATTACAAAAATGTATAATACATAAGTGAAAAGTCAATCAGTTGGGAGTTACGGAAAATTCCAATTTACTAATAGTAACATTTTAATTCGTAACAAATCAGCAAAACCATACTAAATTATTTTACAAGGTGCTCAAATTGACTTCCATACAATACAATCGAACCTCAAATGAGTTTCGCTGACGTAAATCATCTATAGATGCTGACTGAGGGCCGGTTTTTCAATGTCCAGTCAGAAGTGCCTGCTACGTAACCGACAGTCATGTAGTAGCTGACTGTTAAATTGGTCGAACTGTTTATCCAATCGAATATAACCGGCAGCTACGGAGTTGGTAGTTATTATTTATTTCTAACGTAGTTGGCAAAACTTATGATAGAGTTATGGTTTTGATTGGATAATTTGAATCTACCGCTGAATTTCAGATAAGTACAAGGTTCTGTACATAGAAAAATAATAAGCAAGCGTCTGCGAATTTCGTTATTTCATTTTTGTTTGGCGTTGGGCAAATTTTATTATAATGGATGATGTGAATCGAAAGAAAAAACTCCAAATTTCTCAGCTTCGGACAGAGCACTCCTGTTGAAACTTGCCAATGAAAAGAGACATGTCCTGGAAAATAAAACAACGGACGCATTTACCTGGAAGCAAAAGGAGGAAGCTTGGAAAAAAATTGCAAACAGCTTTAATGCTTCCACAACTGGATCAGTAAGCTCTAATTTTAACATTAATTTTATATACATGTTGTAAATATATAGATTTTAGCACCGTTCTGACAAGCAATTAAAAAACAAGTACGACGCCATCAAGAAGGAACTGAAAAAGCAGCATAGCCAGTATTCAGCTTATCTTCGAGGGACTGGCGGAGGACCATATGTGGAGCCACCTAAAATACAAACAGCTGATGAGAAAATTTTAGCCAGCACAATAGCGCTGGGCATCCAAGGATTAACTTCAAAAAAGGATAGTGATGGCTTAGCAGGTAATAATAATTTATAGTATGTGTGTAGTTTAAACCTTACTTTATAAAACATGAAACGATGACTATTGAATTGGTCCATTTGCCACTTATTAATTTTAAATTGTTTTATAGGAATATCTGGTATTTCAACAGTTGAACTTTATACAGAAAGTGCTAATATAGATGAAGAAAATTTGGTAGAAATTGATTGGAGGCAACAAAATAGTTATCTTCTTCAAACTGAAAAGGATGTAAGGTTAACCTCAATAAATAGTGTTCCTGAGAGTGAAACTGATATAGATATACCTGCAAGTTCTGCTCCAGAACATGATTATCCTAAAACTACGACATCACAAGGTAAACATGATGTTCAGTTGAAAATGCGAGCTATAAAAATGAAATGTTGGCATATTTAAGTCTAGTAACATACAAGAGCTTCAGTTTACTCGACACATTTTAGATTTAAAAAAGCTGTTTTTATGTGTATATTCATTTGTATTGTAAACTGAACGTTGGATCATATTCGGTATAGTATATGAATTATGTGTTATAGGGTACAAAAACATTTCTGCATATTTAGATGTGAACTAAATATATGTATTCTCTCAAATCTTGTTTGTAGGTTCCACATGGCAATCCAGAAGGAGACCAGTCATCAAAAGGAAAAAAAGTCTATTATCAGCTAGTGCAAAGTTTGAAACTTTAGCTGAAAAAAAAATGAAATTGGTGGAGTCTCAACTAACCCTAATTGATGAACAATCAATGCAACAAAGGAAGGAACATGAAAAGAGGAGTTTACTTTTAGATTTGCAAATTGAAGAGCAAAAACTAAAAAATCAGAAGTTGAAGTGTGATTGTACCCATACATCAGAAAAAAATAATTTTAAGTAGTTGCAATAGTTTTAAGTTACATTTGTATGTAAAGTGTGATTTTTTCATAGTAGGTTTATATTAGGTAATGTAGCTGGAAATGTTTATTGTTATTACTGCTTATTTTAAAAAATAAAAAAACATAATTGGTAAAATAATAGTTATTTATTACACTTTAAATTGTCTACACAAAATTATATTAACAGTAAAAAAGATATGCAATAGGGCCAATAGATCACTGAAGGTTGCGAGAATAATTATCTATGCGGATCTAATAGATTTGGGAAATATTCAGCTAAAAGCTGGTCTTTTGCCGTGTTCATTGCAGCTTGTGGTAGATGTTCGATTTCAAACTCTTCATCAAAATTTACATTTCCAATTTCTGGATCCTCTGGTGGTAACTGTTCATTCTGTTGGAGTGCAATATTATGAAGTACTCCACAAGCAACAATTACTGCCAATGAATTGTTCAGTTGTAACCGTAACCCTAGTGATAATATGGGAAATCTTCTTTTCCAAACTCCATACGAACGCTCAACTGGATTTCTAGTACGCCGAACTAAAAGTAAAGATTCAATTATCTAAATGTATCCACAATATGAAAACTGCTCAAATTATAGTTACTGTGAAAAATAAAAAAGGTTATTGAAGAATGGTTCAATCAAAATTGTAAAACATGTGTACCTAAATACTTCGAAGTACAGTGAAACATGATATACACATATCTTGCTGAGCGAACCACCTCTCGATATTACCTGCTTCAGAATATAACTGCTCAACCTCGTTATTTGCTTGGTCGATAGGAGTTACAACATGTGAGGTATCTGCGTACCCACTATCTGCAACTAATAGGCTATTTCCAAACTCATTAGCATGGAGTCTTTGGTAAACTGCAGAATTTTCAAACACTACTTGGTCATGTGCAGATCCTGGCCAACGAGCTACCAAGTCAATGATGTTCATTTTTGCTGATGAAACAGTCTGGACGTTTATTGAAAAATATCCCTTTCGATTTCGGAATACTTCTGCATTGTTTCCACCTATAACATCACATATTAGTTACCTTAGCATTCTAAATATTATAGAAACTTACCTGGAGACTGTATCTTAATATGTGTGCAGTCTATAGACCCTATTGTTCTTGGAAGCCTGGCAATGCTATAAAAATCCAAATGATGTGCAGTTATTTCATCTTCTGTGGATGGCATCCTAATAAATTGAGGGGAGAGAGAAGCTATTGCATCAGTGACTTTATGAACTATTTTGCAAGCTGTTGACTTGCTGACATTGAAATAATCTCCTGCACATATTAAAAAACTGCCCGTTGCATAGAATCTCAATGCCAATAATAATTGATTGATGGGAGACACTGAAAAATTCCTACAACCACAAAATATAAAATTAGCAAAGGTAAATTTGGAATACATGTTCCAGTTGAAGGTTTTTGCCTCATGCTGAATGATATTAAATTATTTTTACCTATCTGTAGGAGTTTCAATTTGAGCTTCAATTTCCTGTAATATCATTAAAACAGTTTCTTTTTTTAATCTAAATCTCATCGTAAAATCTAGATCATCTAGGGTGTCAATATAATTGGTCCTTTCTCTTACAGTATATGGTCGACGCTGGTATTCAATAAATTCAATAATTTCTTCATCATCATCGCTCTCTATGTCTTCAAACATCCTGTTTTTGAAACAATAGTAACGAAAACAAATCTAAAATCTGGCAATAGTCCTTAAATCCAATAATTTGTTCAAAATGCTAAACTAAAATAAACATAACCTACCAATAATATTGAAATAACTATTCGAATGCGCAATCTCCAAAACAGTAGCTGCTAGCTATCTATGAAACTGCCACCTGAATATTCCGGTTATGGTTACAGTTGAAATAGCTGACAGCCATCATGTCGATAAACAGTTTGACAGTCGATGACTGACGGCTATCATTGTAGCTGCCAGCTAAATGAGATAGCCGGAGATTGAAAAACCGACCCTGAGTGGCACACATTTTGGCCTTCAGATATGCCTATAAAAAAGTCGAAGGGGTTAAATCGGGTGACCTAGGTGGCCATTCCAACATTGGCCTCGTCTACCTATCCACCGAGCAGGAAATGATTCGTTTACAAACCGTCTTACATCGAGAGCGTAATGTGGAGGTGCCCCATCTTGTTGAAACGCTAGCAAAGCTTTTGAAATGGCATCATCATTTTCTAGTATTCGTGTTATTTCGGGATCAATCACTTCTCTGAGTAATTGTAGATAAGACTCACCATTTAAGTTTCCCTCAATAAAATATGGTCCAACAATATGATCACCAAAAATGCCACACCAGACGTTCAATTTTTGTGGTGTTTGACTATGAAACTCCCGCATTACGTGTGGATAATTTTCTGCCCAATATCTAGAATTATGTCTGTTCACTCCACCATTTAATGCAAATGAACGTTCGTCGGAAAACGAGATATTGTTCAATATAGATGGAGTGTCGTGCAGTCGTTCACTCATCAATTCACAAAACTGTAGATTCCGGTCGAAATCGTCTTCATGTAGCTCTTGGACTAATTTGATTTTGTAAGGATGGAATTTGTGTTCATTTAAAATTCTGAAAAAACTGCTGCGAGAAACACCCACTGCACATAGAAATTTGTGATATTGACTGTTTTTCTTCTAATGTAAGTTGTCCTAGAAAGACAACTTCCATAGCCTCATTGTTAAGACACTTAATTTAGAAAACGTCAAACACCAGTCTTCCGGTCGATATGTTTTTGTCCCCAAGCAAAATATTGTTTACTTAATTGAGTAGAGTTAGTGCCGCAGAATACTTTATTTATTCGTTAAATAATATTCAAAAAATTGTGAATCGTTGTGTAGTATGCAAAAAAAATGTATGAGTGGTATTTACAAATACATCGTTTCACAGGTAAATAATACGTCCAGAACAGTTCTACAGTTCTGAAACTACCAGTGTCGTATCATTTGATATATATGAATACTATTTATTTGGTATTGTTGCATTGTTGGAGTGAATTTAAGTAAATATTTGGGTTCCTCGAGATGCAAGTCAACTTCACCGATGGAAACATATCATTGGGGAAGAGAATATTCCGAAGGAAGCTAGACTATATTCTAGCCATTGCATTTCAAGTGATATAATGGTTGGGCTAGGTGGAAAAAAAATGTGTTTGGCCGAGCCTGTATCCAATTTGGTCGACGGCAACTAAAATTTATTTCTTGAGTAATGAACAAAAATTCAGGATTTCTGTCACTACTCGAAAATTTTAATATGATTATTCATTGAATTTAAACCCTTCCTCATGCAGCACGGCACTGTTGTTGGAGGCTGCGACCTTTACTGTGTCTATTGCTATCCTTGTTTTTGAATGAAAGAATCGATTTAGTATAGCGCGTTATTCATCTAGTCTGTTTAGTGATAGAATGCACAAACCAAACAATTTGTAACCAGAAGTTAAATTTTACCGGTAGTTAACAAAACGCCGTTTAAAAGATAGATAGCCATTATTAACAAAAAATTTTAAATCCAATTCTGTATACGAAATCATCAACTTACATATTTACACTACCTTTTTTTTATACATCAGTGTACCTAAGATATGTGCAAATATTTTGAGCGGTTTATTATGGCTTATGCTAAAACGGTATTTAAATATTTGAATGTATCATTTTACAGGAAGTGTTTACACTAGAGGGACAGCTTTAAAAATCCGCAGATGTATACAATTCAGTGTTTAGAACAAACGTCCATTGGAACAAAAGTACCTTCAATAGTTTCTCAAATTTACAGAGATTTTCATAAATTTTAGTTGAAAGTAGGATATTGAAATCATTTGTGAAAATGAATACGTTTAAGGATTTGGATTTGCATAGTTAAATTGGGTAGCCACGAATTGGGCACTTTCTACCTGACGTCACTCCAAACTACATGAATTCGGCACTGTAGTGCGGATTAGGGATTTTTGGTCGTGCACGAATTGGGCACCGCTTAAGATAATCCCTTCCATTCCAGCCCATTTAAATTCGACGGTCGGACTCCGACTGGGTTAACTTAATCAACATAGAATTCTCAAATGGAAAATGTTTTTTTTAATTAAAATTTATAACATTTATTTATACTTTTTTAAGTTTATTAACAGGAATAAAATCAATGTTCATAATAATATCCTAAACATTTAACAAAATTCAATCTATCTAATTTGTTTGTAGGCAGCAATTTTTTCATTTAAAAATGCCTGCCTTCTTCTAGTTGCCGGATTTTTACATCTTATTTGCTCATTTAAACTCTGCAATTTAATATAACTTCTAGTTTGAAAATTATTCATTAAATTTCGAGTGAAATGACTCACAACAGTTCGTGGTTCTATTAATGCTAGCTAGGAGTGCAACTTGCCCAAATTCTAGGCGGAAATTTCTGTAAAAAAAATTTAGACAGTAATTGATTTCCGTCTAAATATATACTATCGCAATTGCACAACGTACACAAGTTAGTCTCACAGGAAAACACTATAATTTTCTGGATTCATCAGCTGTCAGAAAATGTAATATAATATAATTCTTATAGAATCAATTGATAACTAATTTCCAAACAGAAGTATAACATTTATTACTCGACCGGTTTCACAAATTACATTTGCATCGTCAGAAGTAAATTATAAAAATTCATACAAATAAACAAGTAACTAATGATTGATTTCACCAACCATTTCCTAAAGTTAGGTAATACCTAAATTTCTAAGTGCATTAACTATTCACCACACCTAGAATGATAAATACCTATAATATTAGGACAGCTTGCTAGGTCTGCCTAAGCAGTTTAGGAAATACTAAACCAGAAAATAATTTGTCGTATTTCTTGACAGCATTGGAAGTTTACAGATTATATTATTTAAAGAATAAGCGAGCTAAACGTTTTGTAAAACGTCTCGAAATATTCAACAGTTAATCACATACTGAGAATGAAAGACCGCGAAAACGTCTATTTCGTCCACATACCAATTATTTTGAGAACTTGGGCAAAGACAAAACTAATTACTTTCGGAATTTTGGGACTACACAAAAATACACTTTTACAAATATGAGAATTAAAGATACTCTTGAATTGGAAAGTGATAGGTTAAGTAAATATCTAGATTAGATTAATGCTCTTTGATATCAAAGGTAATAGTTTAATGCTATTATAACGCCTTACAAAGTTTTTGAAAAATACTTTGTTATTATTTTTCCAGTAATGAATAAGTATTTGTTAGGTTATGATCTCCACCCACTCGGTTTACAAGTTAAAATTAAGCCGTGATAACAATTTTACGCAAAAATAGTTAGGCTTACATAGGTTGGTGAAATCCGATTTAGTTTAGTATCGAATTTAGGCATTTCTTAGTTTAGGAATTACTTAGTTAGGAAGTACCTTAAATCAGGTTTGTGAAATACCAGATACCTTATTTTTATATGTAACCAAAGATATATTATATTCAAATATTTAATGAACTAAGATATCAGACACTCATAGTAGGTGTACACTTATAAGCTATCTAAAAGAGAATCTAACAATGGAGAATGAAGAGTATCATTTATAAAAGTATATTGAACCTCTTTTTAAAAGTGCTTTATTTCTATTGATTCTAAGAAAATAAGTAGGTATGTGATAATTTTGACAACTGTGTAAAAGTTCAATGGTATTATTCACCAATATAAAATGCAACTATTTTATATATTTATTTAATTATAATAATTTTTCATTAATTTCTGAACACATTGCTGCCTGTGTGTGACATAGGGTGGTTAGAGTCGGGTGGTATTGTATTCAAGTTTGTTTTCAATTCTAGTGATTGTTAAGTCTAAAAAGATTATTGATTTATTTTCCTCTATATCTAATGTTTGAGTGAAAGTTATTCAGAAATTGAGTTATCTCAGTTACTTGTTTATTTTTATCAATTTCAATAATTTACTCCAGACGATGCAAATGTTATTTGTGAAGCTGGTGAAATAATTTATATTATATTTCTGTTGTGGAATTTGTTATTTATTTATTTTGTTCAATAATTATGAAAAGATTCCACGTATTAGGGGTTGAAACAATTAATTTGTTATACATATTTGTTTTTCATTCGATATAAAATATCATGAAAGTAGAAAAAGTTATATGATTTATTTTCTTCTATTTCTAATGTAAATTTAATATTTTGGTGTAAGTTATTGTCTAATGTTCTAGAAGTACCTACAAAACATGCTAGTATATCATCAACATATCTATACCAAAATAAAATGTATAAAACAGATTTAAAAATATTAGTCTCCCAATTTTCCATAAAAATGTCTACTAAAATATAGCCGTATGGTTTTGGTGATTGTGGGTTTGTCAATCCCAATCACAAAAACTATACGATACGATAAAATTAAACAAACAAATTAAACCTATTAGACCAGTTGCATTATTTATCAAAAAACTCAACTGGCTATTAAAAAACTATGATTTTTCAACGGAATATTATATTCAAAATTCATTTCATTTAACAACGAAATTACATAATCTTAACATTCTTACAGTTGCAAAATTAGTTTCTTTTGACGTAAGTAGCATGTTTTCAAAAATTCCACCAAAAAATGCATCCCTCTTATTAAAGATTTTCTGATAAAAAAGAATATACAGTGTGCACCAATTTAAAACAATTATTTTGGACAAGAAAATCTCCAGAAAATGAGTTTGTGCCGAAATTCTTATTTTATTTTGATGTTTTGTGATTTTAGGTGTTTACAAAAATTAAAAATAACTTTGCACCAAAAAATTAGTTTACCCTTCAAAAAATTTATCCGTGGTTAACACAATAGTTGTGTAATTTGTAAAATCACAGGCTTTTTAAATAAACCGACGTATCCAAGGTCTTGCCTATTTATCGTAGTCCCCATTTAAAAAAAATTGGTGAAAAATAAAACTTCACTTAGATGGCCATGACTCTAAATCTAGAAGTATTTTTTTAAGCTGAACAGCTTTTTTAAATAACATTTCCCGAAATTTTTCTTTATTCTTTATTCTTGTCTCAAAATAAAATTTTTGGAGGCTCCTCGTATATTACGTTTGTTTAACTATATTTTTTCGAGCATGTTTAGTTTAAGGGGGTGCACAAACTTTTACCAAGAATAACTTTTTGTCGAAAAATCCATAAGAAATAAGTTTAAATCTCATTTAGCCAAGAATATTTCATTTTGGTACAGATATGTTGATGATATTTTAGCAAAATATCAAAAATCTTACTCGGGCTACACCCAGGCAGGTACAGAGATCCGACAGTCCATGTATTTTTGTATGATGATTCAGACGACAGTGACCTGTAATGGACCTGTTAGATCCAACAATTGCTTGGTGACATTTTTGGAAAAATCTATAAAGCAGGTAATTTTTCCAGAAGCCTGAGACTCTTGCAGTTCAGGTGTTTAGTGATTGCTTGGTAAAACTTAAAGATAGGTCAAATGCCAAATTCTGATTCTATGCAACCACGTCCAGCACCGTTTCTTATTTGAATAATGAGTCTTACCAGTCAAGTAAATAATTTTCCTACTTTACGTATAATAAAGTTTGATTTTTACACGCTTTATATTAGCTTCACTTGTATGTTTGTTTGTTTGTAACGCAATCTTTAAACTCGATTTTTACCCACTTTAAATGCTCAGATTAATTCTTAATTTTGCACATTTGTCAAGGACCGATGACAATACAATAATTTCAATTAAATAAAAAATTATTATTATTAATTCCTTTAATTATGTGATAAAACGTCACTTTTTCGGTTTATACATCCCCTTTGTTGATGAATTATTATGTCTTCGAAGCCCAGTGGTGTAGAGGTTTGGCTGCGAAAAGTATGAATTGTAAGCATAGGGTTCGAATCCTGAACACTGGATAATTTTTATTTGTTATATTGTGACATTTGTATATGAATAACAATTCAATATAGTTCCTATTAATCGGTGTCATGTGACCTGTTCATTATCCACACCTATTATTCACTAGAAAAATAAATAATAGTTTGAAAAAAACTAAAAATCCAAAAAACACACCTTATAGTAAATCGAACTAAAAAGTGAAAAATAATTCTTACTTTAAGAATAAAATAATTAACTAGAAAATTAATTTCATTGTTGTAAAAGCGTTAATCATTTTATTCTTAAGTTGAGAATTATTTTTTACTTTTCAGTTCGATTACCTATAAAGCGTGTTTTTTAGTTTTTTTTTTAACTATAATTTATTAGATAGTAGATGTATCCTTAACAACATAAACCTTTAGAAAAGAAATTTTCAAGTACGTTATTATTCTGTAGTTTTTATTTCTAAAAATTCAAATTTATTGCTTATTCACCGGTAAATTATAATTTATTGTATATGGGCGGACTTTAGGGCACACTTCTATTTTTTGGCGTTTTTATACTTTTTCCGTGTTTGCCTTGTTTCTCTCAACAGCTGTTAGAAATATTTTTTGAATACAAATAACCTGCATTTAAAATAAGTTCCGTTATTAGACTTCGTGGTTCGAGACATTTTTTTGCCCATCTGTGATCCATTTAAACGTGAAATGTGGAATTCTTTAGCTTTTTTGTAATTCCATAAATAAATTAAATAAATTGCTGTTCACTTAATTCGAACGTATTTTACATAAATGCCATATGAAGGAAAGAGTTGGGTTTACAATATGACAGAAAAATGGGTTGAATAAAAATTAATCATGATTACTAATTTTCGATACGCCTTTGCTACTTCAATTATTTTTAAACGAATTATCATGATATTTCATTGATGAGATGTATTTTACTTTTTATTTCAAAATGCTCAATCATTACATTTTCTAGATTAACTTATGTTCATCTTTACCACCTGGGTGATATTTCTCGTAAATTCACATAGAATGGAGATTACCAGTAGAAGTTTTCTTCAAAAACCCTACAAGATAAATACGAAGTGATTAACAATTATAGCAAAAAATGATAGATTTCTTTTAATTGAAATATTTAGTCAAAAGTAGCAAAGCTGTGGTTGAAATTTTGATGCAGACTTAAATTGGAAAATATACGCGGTACATTAGTGTGAACATTTGAAGCACCCTGTAGGAAACAGCAGTTGAGTGTTGTAACCCAAACATCCTGAGCTGGATGTACACTGCCATAATTAGGCCAATTATCACTTATGGAGCCACTGCGTGGAGTAGTAGAACTAGCCTATTGACGACGAGAGAAAACATCTCCAAAATTCAATGACTAGCCTGTATATGCATTATAGGAGCAATGAGAACATGCCCAACGGCAGCCATGGAAGTAATTATCAACCTCACACCGCTACATATGGTGGTGGAAAGTGTTGCAGAAAGCATAAGATATAGACAAGGTAGAGAGAGAATCATTAAAAAAACCACCTCCTCACTTCTTAGAAATCAGAAAACCTGGGACATGCCACAAGATGATATGATGGCGGAATTAAGCAACAAGAAGGAATGGGATCCAAATACCATTACCAGACTTGGAAAGAATGCCATTCAATGGTACACAGACGGCTCAAAAGCAATAGAAGTAACTGGGATAGGAGTGTACGGGCCAGGAACCAAACACTCTGAATGCTTGGGAAAAACCCCAAGTATTTTTTAAGCAGAAATTCACGCCATAAGAAAGTGTCCAGTTTAATATTGATAAAGGATATAAAAGGCAAAGGATTATCATAATATCGGATAGTCAAGCAGCCATTAAAGCACTGAGCTCTTGTGTAATCAGTTCCAAAATGGCGTGGGAATGCCTAGGCAAACTAAATGAACTATGCGAGAACAATATAGTCACCTTACTGTGGATTCCAGGACACACTGGAATGGAAGGAAATGAAATAGCAGATGAACTAGCAGAGAGAGGGGGAAACACCATTTTGGGGGGCAGAACCTTTTTACGATATCAGCTCCAATGTGATATTGGATGAAATAGGCAAAGCCGAAAAAAAGAGAAGATCTGACCATTGGAAAGATCTAGTAGGGCTTAGACAATCAAAGATTCTTCTGGGTGACTACAACCTGTTGAGATCAAATGAAGTCAAAGTAAAACTAAGAGTTTTAACAGGGATCCTAACGGGACATTGTCGCATGAATGGGCACCTAAAAAGCTCAAAATAGTGGAGGAAGAAGAGTATGGATTCTGTGGCGTGGAAGAAGAAACCTCCATCCACATACTTGCGAATTGCACAGCAATTCAGAATCCTAGGGCACAACACCTAGGAGATTACTGGATAGAAGAGGGACATTTACCTGAGCTAAAGCCTGCAGATGTTGGTATATCTGCAGGCTTTAAAAAACTTAGAGGTGTAATTCAATGTCTATCGGGGCAGATATCCCGATAAGTAATTGTTGCTTAGTGAACGGTCTGTTCTTTGAAAAATATTTTTCAAAAACTTTGTAAGGCGTTATAATAGTATTAATCTATTATCTTTGACATTGAACTATCGCCGCAAAATGGGTGCCACTTATGTTTTTAACATCTAATAAGATAACAAAATGCCTCTCTTCGGCATATATTAGTTAATTTTTTTTCCACCTTTTTATCAATTTTTAAGCCACGCTGATCAGCCCTTAGTATCACTTGAATTTGTATGCCATGTTTTTTTTATGATAAAGTAGTACCCAAGAAATGCATCCAAGTACACGGCATCCTTTAGTTTTAGTTCTAGTTTCGTAGCGTCGATTATCAAGTTTGGGTCTTGGGGAATAGCCTCATTCTACTTGTTTTTCACCTGAAACTCGATGGTGAAAACGGCTTCCATTCGAAATAATGAAGCCTACATGTGTCATGGGCTACCGGTCTATAAAATCCGAAGTAATTGAAGTAAAAACATGGCTATTACATATTTTTGAAATTCTGTAAAAATTATATTCCAAGAAGCTGAATGAAATAAGACTAGCTGGGATCGTAGGGTGGTATCAAAGCCATAGTATAAACGTATTTAAAAAAGAATAAGAAAGGAAAAATCAAATAAACTATTTATATTCGAAAAATTGATTGAAGAAGATGTGGAGCTACATATTTATTAAGCTCAATAGGCATCGTTAAGAATATACACAAAAATTTATGGAAATACAAATTTATGGAAAAAGGAGAATGACTTTTAAAATAAAAAAATAAATTACGTGGTAGGACAATCTTATTCTAAATGTGACGAAACGTATAAAATAATAACTTATTGATCTATTGCGGAAAGTGTCACGTGTTAGGAACAATATTTTTTACGATCGTGCGGAAAATAAAAATCGTGATATTAATCCTTTACTTAGACAGAAAATTACTAGATACTATCGATGATATTGGAGAAGGTGAGTTCTGAGCAGTTGGAGTAAAATTTGCTTAATTTGAAGTGGACGGTATATTTGACGAAATCTCACTCTCTAACGTAAAATGCAAATATAAATGTATCCTGGAGTAATTATTCAGTATTCGGTAAAGTAGTTGACGCACAGCTAGCGGAAAAAAATGACCGCGAAAAAATTAAAATTTTCCAAGCGAAACTGAAGAAATAGTAGATTACAGGCACAGGTGGATAGAATTTGTTTCCTGTGGAGACCGAAGATGTTATTGCTCTACTGACAGTCACAAGTTATTGTTTGACACTACGGAACAGAACACATGCCTTTTTTTTAACTTTGGTAGCACTTGATTGTAAATCTTGTGTAAAAATTTCATCCAGTGACGAATTAATGAAACTTGAATTAAGGTATGTTGACCAATTATGGGCACCACTCCAAATATGGGCACCCCTTTAAAATTTCGATGTGCTATGTGTGTGCTTGTGCTATTCTCCACCAGATGGCTTAGAAAAGTAATCTATATTACCACTGACCAACGCCTATGCTATCTCAGCAGATGGTAGCTCTTAAGTTATGAAATATACTTCATAATGGCGATTTGTGTGCGTGAGTTATAATATACGGTAAGTCTTTCTTAAGGTTTTTTGCTTTTCATCTTTTTCAAACTGGTTCATGTTATACATCATTTGTTAGCTAACTTTCTCTGTTTGAAGCTGTAGCTGTATTTTTTTTCTTAATTTTAGGAAATGGCACCAACTAAAAGGGCAAAGTGGAGTCAGGCCGACTTAAGCCGGTCCAAGGAGGCTGTGCGAAATGGAACATCAATAAAAAGAGCCGCCCAAGATTTCAATATCCCACGTAGTACCTTGCAACGTCATGTTCATGCAGGAAATGCCGAGAAACGTTTAGGGAGACACTCCATGCTTAGTGCGGCGCAAGAACAAGAACTTTGCAGCCGCATTTTTAGATTTGCCGAAATCGGTATGCCATTAACCTCGAAAGTTTTGCGAAGAACCGTTTACACATTCTGCGTTGAAAATAATGTGACACTACCACCAAGCAGAAAACCATCCTTACTAATTGGGCGTAAATGGCTTAAACTGTTTCTTTAGCGTCATCCACATGTTGCCCAAAGGAAATCAGAAACAGTTAATCCAGCTCGAACGGCAAAATTGAATAAAGATATTGTAACGCATTACTTCCAGACATTAGCAAACGTAATGACTGAACTGGGTGTTATGAATCAACCGCAGTTAATATTTAAGATGGATGAAAAGGGCTGTCAACTTACGCTTCATAAAGAGCCAAAGGTCTTAACCCGAAAATGAATTAAAAGAGTTCCTATGGTAGCCCCAGAACATGGAGAAAATGTGACTGTAGTATCATGTGGAAATGCGTTAGGGCAGGTTATACCACCTGTAATCTTATTCAAGGGGCAAAGGAATAAACCCGAATATTCGGACAACTTACCGCCTGGTGCCACAGTGTTCATGACCCCAAATGGTAGTATGACTACAGAAACTTTCGTCAAATGGGTAGATAACTTTTCACAATACAAGCCACCGGGAAAAGTTTTGCTGATATTCGATGGGACGAAATCCCACTTGGATGCAAATATCGTCGCTACGGCTGACCGTCACGAAATAACTCTATTGTGTTTGCCCACGAACTTCAACCCATGGATAAGTCGGGTGTTTGAGTACCACTGGGATGATGAAGTTCAGCGCTTTTAGGGGCACCAAGTTGATAGAAGACTGAACAAAACAAGTTTTGGTATAGTGTTCTCAAAGGTTTGGCCCAAGGCAGTAACACCCACAAATGTGGCAAATAGATTTCGAGCTACAGGAATATATCCTTATGACCCAACCGTAATTCCTGAAACGGCCTATGCACCCTCCCGACTAACCGAAAAACGTCTGGACATTTCTCCGTCCACAGTAGAAGTTCAATAGCCGGATCTGATTCAAGATCCAAATTTTTCAGATCAAAATCAACAAAGAGTGGGTCCACCCATCGTAGCTACGGATCGTGATAGTTCAAACAGAAGTCCGCAACCAGGCCTTTCTAAGAAAGCTTCTGTGACTAAGAAGCCGTGACGTAAGCGTGCTGCTTCATCTGACAGTGATACGTGCAGTGAGGACAGTGAATATGCTGCCCCATCATCGCACAGTTTAGAGGATGCTGGAATCGCTCCAGATGAATCCAGTTCAGAAGATGATACTGGTGAACACTCATTGTCGTTTACTGATCTTTTGCCTACTCCAGAGAAGAAGAGTGAAACCAATACTAACCAAACACAAACACGAAAGAAGGCTTTAAACCACAGAGCCATTAAATTAGACACTGCAATGTTCACTCAAAATGTTGTGGCGAAAAGTGCAGCTTCAAAATCCGCAAAAATCAAAGAATCGTTAGTCACAGCCAAGAAAGTACGCACTAAAGCAACCGAAAATTGGTACTGTTCCCTGTGCAAAACCTACCGAAAGCTGTCCATGCGACAGTGCTCTTACTGCAAAAGGTGGGTTCACAAGGATTGCGTGGGACTGACTGAAGAGGATGAACTGCAGATTTTTAAATGTCCACTTTGTACTGATGACTTGCTTATGTCGTTATTTGTTATGACATTTTCAATTTTTTTAATGAATTGTTAAGTTTTGATCTTCAATAATGAGGTTTTATTTTTTCATGTTCATACAAACTTTAGAATAAAGTATTTTTTTTCAATACCTCATTTCAATTCACCTTGAGTATTACTACAGAACTAGTGTTGTAAGGAACTTGGTCATACTAGAATCTAGTGCCCATATTTGAAACAAAGTGTGTCCATATTATGGACATGGTGTACCTAATATGGGCACCAAAAAGCGAAAACTTTTTTTGTGTACTTTAAGCTTACGTTGCTAAATACAGTATTTACTGAGTTTGGCGGGTCCTATATGTGTGTTAGAACATACCCAATTTTTTTAAATAAATAATTGGGGAAAATGTGGGTTTTACAGTGACTTTTTCTTAAGGGTGTACTCCTCCCGAGTTATCTACTAGAATATTTATTCGTATTTCTGCTTCAGGTAGGTTCTATTTGTATGTAATCCTCAGAAAAATTGAAAATCTCTTTGTCAACCCAATGTAATTTTGTCAAGCGCAATAATCAATTGACCTTACCATGGATCGACAGCAGAAGTCAACAATTCTATATTTCCCAACTTTGCAACCAGTCAAAAATGACTTCTGTACAGTTTCATTGGGATCTCGAAAACAGTAAGAGATAGAGAAACGGTTTAATAGATTTCTCGGATTTTTGTTTTTATTTTTTTGTAGAGCCATTTAAGAAGATATCATAGAAGAGCAGTTGACACATCTTCATTGTCAGTTTTCATTGTCTTTAACATCTTGTCATCTACATATCCAATTTAACCGCTTTTTCATCTCTTACCCAATGATACGCCTCTAATCTGGGACTCACTGTACATATATGGTAGTAAATAAAATACATATCTTCTCCTTTACTTCCAAACTTCAAATTAATATTTTTGTTTGATTTTACAAAAAGAACAACTCACAAAAAACGAAAAGAAAACCAGGAAACCATTAAAATAAAATGTGAAAAACAAGGAACAATCGAACTACCGGGAAAGAAAGCGAAGTGGTCCTGGCAAGCAACTTTTCCTGCGTAATTAATTAAAAGGACATTAAGTAATCCATCACAGAAATTTAAACTGGTAAAGTGCAAGGCTTTTAAAATTAAATCCACCGCTCCTGACGACAATGTTAAACAGTAGCGGCACTTCACGAAACACTTTCTAAATTTCTAAATTGTTGTTGCGTGTATAGATTGAAACGTTGAAAGTTTTCTTGAAAGTTAAAGCTGCAATTTAAATGATTATTTCTTAATCTGAATATTAGAAAACAATAAAACCTTGAAAAGAGGGAGATAGAGAGACATAGCTGTTTCTAACTTATTTGCTTTTATCAATACATAATTGAAATAAGAAAAACCATAAACGTAAAAAGTAGCACGGGCAAGCCAGATAAGTAATACAGATTGCGAAAATCCCTTTCTTACAATGCGACTTATACAAGTACGACAAGGAAAATATGAGCAAAACTACGTGAAAGAGAGAGAAGACATGTTAGCCCAGTGATCAGTCCCCTCTACCAAAACAGAAGGGCGTGTGTTCATCGCCCCACTATTTCAACCGCTGTTGCCAGAAGCTCAGATTAATTTGAACAAATGATATTTTTGTCTCGTTATCGTTAACTTTTTTTCGAGCTCATGCACTATTAGGTAAAATTAAACACTTTCATCCGGCAACAGTTCATCCGTTAAAATGGAACGGGTACTGTTACAAGGTTCAGATAACGCAGGAAATTTTTCCCGAGAACAATATCAGACGAATGGATTTCTGTGAAGAAATGATGGAACGTCAAAATGCTAACGAGAACTTTTTAAAAAATATTTTATTTACGGATGAGTCAACCTTTTCATTACATCAAAAACACAATCCATCCGTCACAAGATATTGGTCTCGGGAAAATAAACATCTAAGCATTCCAATCCGAACACAGTATCCGCAGAAGCTAAATGTTTGGATGGGTTTTTTAGGTGACCACATTATAGGTCCTTTTTTTATTGAGGAGGAACTTAAATTCCGCTAAATATTTAGACTTACAAAATCATGTAATTCCTGCAGTTCTCGTTATACCCGATGTTGATCTCAACAGAATTTGGTTTCAACAAGATGGTTGTCCAGTCCATAATTCAAGGATAGTAATGGAATTTTTAAGGTTTACATTCCCCGACGGAATTATTAGTACTAATGGTACAATTAAATGGCCTCCAAGATCACCTGAACTAGCTCCAAATGATTTTTTCTTTGGGGATTTTTGAAAAGTAGCATTTATCAACATGAATTTGAAAGAGCTAATAGTTTAAATGAATTGAGGGTGAAAATACAGCACGTTTGTGCCAGCGTTACGCCAAATAATCTTAGAGATATGAGGTCAAAACTTTATGTCAGATTTGGTTATTGCCTGGCACAGAAAGGTGGTTTATTTGAGCACTTAATTCATTAAAATTATGTTAACCTTTGGAACGGATTTTTAGTTTAATTTTTTCAAGAAGTTCATATTTTATGTTTAGAATAAGTACTTATTTTATTTTTTCAATTCAATTTATTAATGGAATGGATCTTTAGTTTTTTATACCCAATTACTTTATTATTTTTATCTCAAGAATAAATGTTTTATTTTCAAGTTACAATGGCTAAAATAATATCCTATTGTAGTTAGAAATTAATTGTCAGCTTGGTCAGAAACGATCAAGTTGACAAAAATGAATTTTAAGATGTACAGGTTACGTAATAACGAGTATATTTTTTTATTTCTTTAACAACCTCACTCCTTCCACGTTGGGAAAGTACTGAACCACAGTGAACCTGTGAACCTACTCACAGAGTGGGGAAAGTCAGTCTCTGCTGCAGCGTCGCCAGTTTAGAATGTTTGGTACTTTCTAAGTAATAAATAACTTATTTTGCATTTGACTTTTAACACCGGATAACGGTGTATTTAGTGGGAGAAAATCGAGATTGGTAATATTATTGGCTTTTGAAAAATAAGTGAGATGAACACAAATAAGAATAAAATAATGGAGTTCAAAAAAAAATTTGGTGAAATTTAAATCTGCAATAAATAAAATCCGTACACTGCTTTCGATTTAACAATTATTGGTATTCAACATTGTTGCCGCTTGAAATGCCGTTGAAAATTTTAAAACAACGATAGACAAATATTAGGAATAATTTTTACAGATAAGTACATTTGGCAACACAACACTTAAAATACATAGGAGGGGACTGAATACACGCCCAACTGTTTTGGTAGAGGGGACTGGCCGTTGGGCTAACAAGTCTTCTCTCTCTTTCACGTAGTTTTGCTGATATTTTCCTTGTCGTACTTGTATAAGTCGCATTGCAAGAAAGGGATTTTCGCAATCTGTATATTGATTGATTGATTATATTATTATTGAATATCACGAGATTACAAAACAAAAAATTCTACCATATCGACCAATTAGGTTGTGTTGAGGGAAATAACCGTTGATCTCTAAACTTAAACGTAAGAAAGGATATCTTGTGCATAAGCGATAATAGACAAAAGTGTGCGTAACAAAGAAAACACGCGCCAAGTTTACCACTGTGGCTCTATAAATTTATCATTTTCTTCTCGTTTCCCACTAAGTTCTCCGCTTCAACACATTAAAAGTTTGATCATTCCGTACTGATGAGGAAAAATAAGCTAGAAATATGCGTGTCTGCAGCTACCTCCATAATGGAATTTTTTTTATTCATGGATGCTTTTGTCCAATAACGTTTTAGTGGAAGCGCATCGGGCATCAGGACATCCAGACCCTCGACGACACCAACCAGACGAAAAGACTCAAAAGGATCAAACCTTATGAGCTTTTGTAATGTATCAGTGCAAACACAGAGAGTAGTGATTGTGTATAAGTTAGTTAGTTAGTAGAGTGAGTTCTTAGATTTAATTTTTTCACTATAGTAGATTAGGCTATAAAGAAGTTACTGATGGAAGACATGTATTGATTGTGATTTTAGTGTCAAAGTCAGTCCGGGATTAGGCTTTTAGAGCTCTCGGACGTTTCTTCATAGTTGAACGGTACTGTTTTTGTAAAATATTTTTCAAAACTTTATTGTAAAGCGTTAGAATAATATATTTATTCTTCGATATCCACTGGTAACACGTTTTACTAAATACGACAATTTTACAGGAAACTCTTTCTCGCTTTTACAGATTATTTCCATCAAACACAAATATGTTTAAATTTAAAGACATAAGGAAGTACATATTTAACCGCATTGCGGTTATCTGCGAAGTTTCATGAACATGATCTTTTTCGTTTTAAAGATTTTTACTTGGTACCAAATTTTAGAGTTAGAGGTGGTAAAACAAAAAATATTGAGGTACATTTGTCATAAAAAGTACATATCTTAAAAGAGATCTGGCCAATTTTTTAACGACTTGAAATGCATGGACCTCGCTGAGCCATCCATAGATTTTTCAAGGTACGTCAAATAATAATAATAATAATGAGCTTATTGCTTCCAGAAAACAATGTTTACCGCAAGGCAGGGTGTGATATTAACGAAACATTTTGAGAGTACAAGACAGTTGGTAACAAAATAATAGTAATAATAATATAAAAAAATATCACAAAAACTATTTAGTTTGGGTATAGGGAATACTCAATCAAATTGAAAGTATAGTTAAGTAACTTTCATTTACTGAAATAAAATATAGGGTGATCCATTTAAAAAAATTGTGGAACTATTCAGGTTTGGGCGCGCACTGTATACTGTTTCTCAAATATGGATGCAGGACTAGTAACAGGACTGTAACAGATTAATTTTAAATTGTGTAGTTTAAAGCCTACGTATTACGATTTTCAGGAACAAGTGGTCAGAACTATTTAAATACTCGTTATAACCTATTACAATTGCAATAGCGAAGTCAAGCAGAATTCAAATTTGAAGTAAAATACAGGGTGTCCCCTTTAAAAAAATGTACCTTTGATCTGGCACATAGTTCTGGAACACGTTGTACAATTGCGACTAATTTTAAAAAATGAGCCTTTAGGCTAAAAGGCTAAAATCGGTCGACTTTTTATTTAAATACCTTCCTTGAGTATACAAGGATATCTATGAGGATATACAAGATATTGGACTTTATCGCACTAAGGAATCATCCTGTTATGTTATGGTAGGATCTATACTGTAGATTATGCAGTTTAATTAAAATATCATTTTAAATTGATTAACCATACGGAGTTGATCTAGATTGGTGACTTGAACAGTAAATAACTGCTTGGTTCACATGTTGTTGTGAAAGCATTATAATATAGAGCCATTAAAGGGTACGCTCGCGATGTAGCAATATCGAATGAATGCAGAAAAATAGAACATTTAGATGACACGATAAGTTGAAATATTCCATACCTACAATTAATCACCGTCAACAAAAAACTGTTTAATTTGAGATGCCCAATTATACTTTTTGTTAATGAAATTCATAATACGTAGTAGTTGTTCATAACAAAGTCTGGGATAACGAAAGTTTTTCATTTAGATTATCTTTTGTAACCAATTTATTGTTATTTTGAAAATATTTAACTCTTCTTGTTTCTAACCGAAAACCAGAGTCAGAGTTATTAACAGCAACTAAGAGGACTCGTTTCAGGAAATTTATTTGCACTCTTTCTAGTGCATCTAAAAACCGAGGACCTCAAACAGAGACACTGTTAATCATAACGCTTAACGCTAGATATTCCTATAATTTGATTCTAGCCTACCTACCACCTGTCAATGTTTGCCTTACACATCACAGGACGATATCGCCAACGGCTTGTTTACCTTTTTTTCAGTGACAGTAGACATTTCGTTAAATAAGCCAGAGGATGTGAACGTTACACCTACATATGTACGTGTTACTCAATTCTATGGTCTCGTTATTAACGATTGGTATCATAGTATTTCTCCAACATTTTTTGTTTCCTTGCCACATCAATTTCAGAATGGGCCAGGATAACAGGAGTGTTACTACATCATTTCATCATCTAGCTCCTTGAGTATAAAAGTAGTGTTCCAAATCCAATTTGTACAGTGACCTGTGAATAAAGTGTATTTAATGCACCCTAAAGATGAACCTATTTGTCGATTGATATGGAAGAGGATGACATTGTCTTCGAATGCGTAGCATTGACTTACTGGAGATATAAATTTCTGAGGCTAGCACTCCCAAGCAAGGATTTCTCCAAGAAGGACCTTCTGAAAATATTGTTAAGGATTAGGACAACTAGTCTCTTCGCATAAACAGTGCAACCAAAAACAAAAAAAGCGTAAAGGCTCGAAATCTTAACTGGGTGTACTGCTGAAATCAATAAATTCTATTACCCGCCTTCAAGCACTTATAACTAACCTTGACTGGGCATACTGAACTAAACAATTAATCAACCCCAGTCATAAATCTGTATTACGAAATGTGAAATTTTTTTGCTAATTATTCAAAAACCAAAAAAGTTTAAATAAATATTGTATTATTGTTGACATACTATGAACCATGTTTAATTTAAAATCTGGGCGCTCTCTGTGAAGATGTGGTGACAGATTATATCTTTTCTTCCTAATTGTTTTCCTAAATCTCTTTGCGTTAGGGAACATTCAAATTGGAAAGTAGCAAGTGTATAAAAGTATATAAAATGTCCGGATTTAATGGAGGGTAGGTATAAAAGTAGAATGTTGCGCGGTTTTAAAGGAGGTTTTTAAGGGGGATTTTAAAGTGGGGCTTAACGTTGTCACGGAGCTGTCATTCCAAAGTTTCACGGCCTTCTTTGCAAGGACAGCAAGTCAGTGAAGTACCGATAGTTTTATTAAATGTAAATTATAAGTAATTGGTTCTTTTTATTTTTAGTAAATTCAGATTTATACAAAGAATCAATTGTCTCGCACATATCTCCAAATACCTCTACATATCCTCAGTGTAGGTCCATGAAGAAAAAGAAGAAGACTTACATCTGGAATCATCTAGTACTGTAATGGAAAAGTCTAGAAATGTGATCTGTGCAATAGTAGAAAAGGTCCTAAAACAAGCATAGAAAAATGGCACAGTTTTTTTCCGGAGATCCTTTGAACGACTCATAACTGTTATTCTCCGTCCACTTCATTTGAGAGAAAGAGGAAACAAATACCTGATGGTTGTAATTGATTATTTTTCCAAATGGGCCGAAATAGCACCACTTTCTTATCAGGAAGCGACGACAATAGCAGAGGCTTTTGTAACCAACGTTATTGCGAGACACGGAGTCCCTCTGGAGTTGCATTCTGACCAAGGACGAAATTTTGAAACCGAATTATGGCAGGAATTGATGAAAACCTTAGACATTATGAAAACACATTAAGAAACTCCACCCACAGTCCGATGGAATGGTAGAAATACATCATAGAACTATTTTCCAATTCCTTTCAATGTTTGTCTCTGAAAGCCAAAAAGACAGGGACACTATAGTTACTCTAATTCTGCTAGCATATAGAAGTTCTGAATACGCGTCAAACGGTTATAATCCATCTATGCTAGTCACTGGCAGAGAAATGAAGCTTTCCCACGATCTTCTTTTCGGAAGACTTCCTCCTTATGAAGAAGAAGGAGTACGTACACCTCCTATGTACATAGGAGGCTTGAAAGAAAAATTGGAAAAGGTCCACAATTTTGCGCGTGAACGTTTGAAGCTCTGCAATGATACAGTAAAAGTTAGACTCGACGTGTATACTACAAACACAAGCTTCTGGAGTGGTGATCCCGTATGGCTGTTTAATCCCAAGCGCAGAAAATGTTTGTGCCAAAAACTGCAACGAAACTGGGAAGGTCCGTACAAGAAATTCAACGTCCTAGTTTACCTCATCCAATTGTCAGCGAGGAGTAAGCCCAAGGTGATCCATATCGAGAGGTTAGCCCCTTAATGTGGGCCCGATCCACCCTGTTGGAAACAAGATTTTCAATGTCCACTGTAGCGTCGATTATCTGGGTCTTGGGGAATAGACTTATTCTACTGGTTTTTCACATAAAACTTGATGGTGAAAACGGCTTCCATTTGAAACAATGAAGCCTACAAGTGGATCATGACCGGTCTATAAAAGTAATTGTAAGTAATTGAATTGTTAAAGTTAAAGTCGAAGAAATAAATAAAGTTAAAGTTAAAGTTAAAGGAATAACAGTATTATGAATCCCTACTGACTGCTTCGTGTTGTTTCTAAACGACAAAAAGAAACAAGAAGTCTCGGCATCGCTGGCATTGAAGTATAGGTTTGCTCTAAGTATACTTTGTACTAGGTATACAATTCTTAAAACAGTCCCTTCATCGTGCACATCTTCCCTTCTTAAGTTTTTTAGCCAGACCAATTCTATTCAAAAGAGTGAGGAAAAAACAAAATTTTTGACGTTAAATTTTTTCTTATACCTTGTATAAAAATTTGATAATTGCAATAAATATTTTGAGGGTGGTCTGGCAAACAGTTGTGTCAAGAATAAAATAACTAATAAAAGACTTAAATTTTCATATTTTACTTCAAAATTCCTTCGAACCGTATAACATTGTACTTAGTCTTATATAAAAATTTTACAAAAAATTTGAAAAAAAAAATCATTAAAAAAAAACAAATGGACAAGCTACAGATCGCCAATCACACCGTTGAAAAAACATTTTTTTCGTCCAGTTCAGTAAATGAGGTATCCAACGTCCAACCTTGCAGTCTAATTGAGGATATATTTGGTTATTATTCCTACAAAAAGAAAATAAATCGTCCTTAAAACAAAAAAGGAATTTTGAATTAACAAATGTACTCCTTCATTTCGGGTCACAGTGTATACTGTTTCTCACTATAACAGAAAATCCGAAAAGCAATATGGACCAAAACTGTATGATATCTCTCCGGGACACGATTTTCTTTTGCAATATAGAAACCAGTAATACAAAAAAAAATCTCTCTGGAATAATATCGATTAATTAGTAGTCTTTGAAAACAAAAAATTTAAAAAGTTGAGCGCAGATAAAATTGTGTTTATTATACGTCCCATATCTGTATTTTATCGCACTCGTCTGCTTAGGTACTGATACGAAGAAATCTATACACTACTGTGATATTAAAATATTGAGCATTTGTTAAGGATGTAAAAATCTAATATTTTATATTTTTTACCTTTGAATAACTTTAATGACGAACGTTAGGAAGTTACAAATGTATTTTATAACATGAAACGTTATGAGCCCGACACATCCTTATTTTTAAATTTCGGAGAAAAGTGTAATTCCCATAAGAATCTACAGTTACAAAAAAAATAACCGCCCTGTAATCTGCATAAAATGAAAAAAAAATCTTTTTAAGCAAACTTCCAAAAACGAACCATATAATCAGTTTATTCAAATAACATTTAAAAATAGACTCTTTAGAAATAATGAGGTCGAGATGTCAATCTTTCACGCCTATTGACTTCCTTCTAAAAGCCTCTCAAATATGCAAAACAATAAAGAATAGAAATTCATGTGAAAACCGTTAAAACTGAATTGCGTAATGCCCACTTTTTGAACGATTTCCTATTTTGACTGAAACGTCACAATATGAATATGTCAATCGTGGGCAATGGCTTGTCAGCTGCTGAACGACTTAAATTGTGATTTCATTTTATTCTGAATGACTCTTGGCTGTTTAACTTACCGGAAGAAGTCCTTTTGTGTTTCTCGTTGATTTTATCTTGAAAAGCGTATTATTTGCGGTTGGTAAAATTCTTCAAATATGTGCTAGTTATATTATTTTGTATAGATTTGCGATTTTTTAATGAGATAAAGGTATGGACCTAATAATGCCACTTATTTTATTACAGAATACTGACCATACCTTATAAATATCTAAATTTTATACCTTGGGAAATACAGTTGTCAAAACCTATGCATGCATAATATATTTGAGTAGGAAACTGTTGAAAATCAAAAAAAAAATTGAACAAACGTTCGTTACATATAAGAACGAAACCGCAGTGGCATTTCTAGAATATCTGATTTTGAAATGAATATATCCAGACCGTTGGAAAAATATAATGGCTTAATTTGATCTGTATCAGTTTATTTTGGAAAAATTTTTTTTATGTAAACAGCAAAAGTTGGTTACCATAAATGTGAAAAGGAATTTTTTTTATCATATAGTTGCAAAAAACACACTGTTTTGAATCGTGTTTGAATACAAGATTTTTTAATTCGGTTGACAAAATAGTTATTTATGTACCAAGGACGAAAAACTGTCTATCATAGTCGAGTCTGCAAATTGATAGTCGAGGCGTAGCCGTGACTAGCCAGCAGGCGAGACAATAGACAGTTATTCGCCGAGGTGCATATTACATTTTTTCGTCGATTTTTACAAAAGATTACTTATTTCCGAATAAATATTCACACCTCGGTCTTTTTCACATGTAAAATCTAGCGGATTTCGTAAATAATTAATTTGACAACAGCAAATGACAGTTATTGTCACAGCCGTTCTCGCACGTTGCGGTATCATAGCGACCACAGCGGACGAAAAGTAAAGTGTTTGTGGACGAAAAGTAGTTGACGTCAAAAATAGACGATTTTTCATCCGGAAATTAGTACGTCAAATGTCATTTTTTGTAGAGTTATTTATATACCAAGGACGGAAAACTGTCTATTATATTCGAGTCTGCAAATTGATAGTCGAGGCGTAGCCGAGATTAGCAAGTAGGCGAGACAATAGACAGTTATTCGCCCGTCGCCGAGGTGCATATTGAATTTTTTCTTCGATCTTTACAAAAAATTAGAAATTTCCGAATGAAAGAAATTTTAGGATGTCTCATGGCTTTAGTTTAGGTAAATGTCCCTCTTATATCCAGTAGAATATACCCGATCTTACTCCAAAAGGGACAGGGAATATTAATTCCGCATCTATGTAGGATATTCAAGGCTTGTATAGCCTACCTACGGAGTGGCAAAAGGGGAGAGTCATTCATATACCCAAGGTAGGGAGATTAAATGACATGACGCCCAAATCATCCTGTCCAATCAGTCTAGTGACCTTCCTGCTTAAAACGTTGGAGAGACTAATAGACAGATACATTAGAGATGAGGTTTTATCAACAAACCCTCTCAACGAGCGACAATACGCGTATCAGCCAGGCAAGTCAACAGACTTAGCACTGGATGATCTCAACAGGTTACTAACAGAATCCCTAGAGGACAAAGAGTTAGCCATGACAACTTTTGTAGACATTGAGGGTGCTTTCAATAATGCATCTACACTGTCAATTACCAAAGCTCTAGAAAAAAAGGGGGTGCCACTCCTCCTGTGTCGGTGGATAAACGCCAGTGGAAAAAAAGGTAATCATATCATCCATTGGCGATACCACCGTCACAGCTAGAGCATGCAGGGGTTGCCCGCAAGGAGGGGTGTTATCACCACTTCTGTGTGCTATCCTAGTAGACGAACTACTGAAGAGGCTGACATCCAAAGGCATGTATTGCTTAGGGTATGCCGATAATTCGCGATTATTGTAAAAGGCAAATTCGAAGGTACAGTCTCGGAGCAGACACAAACTGCTCTAAACATAATCAACAAATGGTGCCAAGAGGAGGAACTAACTGTAACCCCTCTTAAAACCACGATAGTTGTTTTCACCAAGAAGAAAGTACTGAGAGGACTGAAATCACCAGTTCTTAATAGGGTGGAAATTCCAATTGCCCAAGAGGCAAAATACTTGGGAGTCATATTTGACCACACGTTGACATGGAATCAACACCTACAGAAAATAATACAAAAAGGTACGATAGCCCTCAATCTGTGCAGAAGAATGTGCGGAAAGAACTGGGAGCTACAACCAAAAATGATCATATGGCTATACAAGAGTTATCAGACCCATGATAGCATATGGCTAGGTGGTATAGTGGCCAAAGACTCGGTAGGCTGGGGCGATCCAAAAGCTAAGTGGCATACAAAGGCCAGCTTGCCTGGCTGCCACGGGAGACATGAGGACAACCCCAACAGCCGCACTAGAAGTCTTGCTGAAACTGCCACCACTCCATGTCTACATACAAGGTGAAGCCAGGTCAATCACTAAAAGATTGACCAGAGGGCGAGCACTCATTAGTAGGGTACTCGGTAAGGTGTATAACGAGCTATACAATGAGTTGGATATCGACCCCATAATGGGAATGCCATCGGACGAGATGATTCCCAATTATAGCTTCGGAAAAAACTTCAAAACAGTCATAACAGGCAGAGAGGCATGGAAGGAAGGACCTCCAATTAATGCCAAATGTAAGAGTCTCACTGAGCTAAGGTAAACATGTGACGATATTCCAGGCAGAAGTTGCAGCAATACAGCACTGTGAAGGGGAGCTATTAAGGCAAGAGTTTGTGGAAAAGACCATTGCCATATACTCCGACAGCCAGGCGGCTATAAAAGCAATCTGCTCCATGCATATAAATTCCAAACTTGTTTGGGACTGCTTGGAGACGCTACAAGAGCTGGGCAGTCGTAATAGACAGGGTACCAGGCCACTCAGATCACAAGGGCAACGAAGAGGCAGTCTCACTAGCCCGAGAAGGGGCACGTTGTGCTCCCATTGGCCCAGAACCTTTCTGTGGCATAGCGAAAGCACTGCAAAAAACAAATAGCAGCACTTGGATGAAAAATCAGACTTGAGAATGGTGGAGCAAGGCGCCAAAAATGAGGCAGGCCAAAGAGTTCATCAACGAACCCTCGCCAAAATTCACGGAGTATCTACTGAGCCAGAATAGGTTGGGCTCCCGACAGGGCATTGTAGACTTAACAAACACATGAACAACATCGGATTGGCAGAAACAGCCATATGTAGGTTTTGCCAAGAAGATGAGGAAACCCCAGTACACATACTGTGCTACTACGAAGGCCTGAATAAGCTGAGGTTTTCAACGATAGGGGAGGGAAAACTACAACCCTCCCAATATATGGAGGACCTGAGGTTTGCCATCCGTCTAGTAATAAGGACGGGTCTAGTCAAGGAACTCTAGAATAACAAGAGGGCATACACAATAGATCTGCAAAGGTCGTAGCTCTTAGAAGCACTTAAGCCCCATGTTTATCTTATCTTATCTTATATCCAGTAGTTTCCTAGGAGCTGCGCCTTGGATTCTGAATTGCTGTACAAATCGTAAGTATGTGGATGGAGGTTTCTTCTTCCATACCACAGAATCTACATTCTTCTTCCTCCACTATTTTGAGCTTTTTCAGGTGCCCATTCAGGCGACAATGTCCCGTTGGGATCCCTTTTAAAACTCTTAGTGCAAATCTACTTTGATTTAGGCATTCAGTACATTAATGGCTGCTTGATGACTACCCAACATGATGATAATCCTTTGCCTTTTATATCCTTTATCAATATTGAACTGGGCGCACTTTCCTATGGTGTGAAAGATACTTGGGGTTTTTCCCAAGATTTCATAGCGTTTGGTTCCTGTCCCGTACACTCCTATCCCAGTTCCTTTTATTGCTTTTGAGCTGTCTGTGTACCATTGAATGACATTCTTTCCCAGTCTGGCAATGGTATTTGGATCCCACTTCTTCTTGTTGCCTACCACAAGTAAAACGAATTGGTGAAATAAATCAATCTAAGCACAAAAACTATATAAACTAAACTAAAAATTCTGGCAAATGCTGTCAACATAATTCCAGGCGACTCATCTCATACCAAGGTCAAACGAGTGTCCAAAATACCATAAAATTGTCATTCTTTTCATTAAACTTTATGAAAAGACCCAATGGACATGGCGGTGACCGGTGACTATATTGATTTTCATATCGAACATTTGTATCTATTTAGTAAAATAAGGAAACAATTTTAAAATCAATATCTGTGTGCTTCTTTATCCCAAAACGGTTAAAGATGTTTTATTAAATTCAATTCCAGAGCATATCTGCTCCCACTTACTTCGCCCTAAATTTTAAATCTTTTTTGTCATTTTCATTGAATTTTTAAGCTAAAATCGAAATATAATTAAAACGGCATCTTCTTCTTTTTCGCCTTGGGCCGCAGCCCGCTTCCGAAAAAGGGAAAAAGTATAAATAAAAAGGATAATGGTTCTCTTTTATAAAAGGAAGTAAAAAGGGCTGGCAGGCATCGCACGCGCAATTTAGCATTTTTAATTAGTGGCGCAACTCTAGGGAGGTAAAAAGAGGGTAGAGGGTGGCGAAGATTTATTTCCCGCAGTTCGCAGAGATGCGACCCAAAAACAATGAGAAACGGTAAATATAAATTGTATTTTTGATTAAGAAAAAGTGTTTTTGTCCTTATTGTGATTTAGTATACCAGCTCATCCTTGGTGATCCTGCATCATTTACAAGATTTAACCTTAAAGGAGTTTTTGACTGAAGGCTAGGCTTTAATGTTTTTATAGAAATGTTTAATTACATCCTACCAAGACTTGGCACAATAAAAGCAAAAAAAAATAAAGCAACAAGGTGTGAATTCTCTCAAATATGTACAGTGTGTGCCATTTTCGGTGAGACTGCCAGGTTTCTCGGCTATTAATAAAGAGCCTTGCGGTTTTCACGAAGCGCTGCTATTTTTGTGTGAAACGTTCAATGCTGTCCAAAGATTTTTAAACTATTTCAGTTTCGAAGATACAGAGCGATTTTGAAAATCATATGTACAACCGCTTATTATTATGAATTCGTGAAAATAAACAATATCTACCAAAACGTAGTAGTGTGGTATCGCTTCTGGTGGAGCCTACCATTACTATTCTTGTTTTAGAATTAAATAATCTATCCAGCTGCTGCATCCTATGTCAGTGCGACTGCCTGGCGAGTGTGCGGTTTCTTGTACTAGGCGCCAAGAAACTACAAAGGTTAAATCTCGATGATGATTGGTTAGAAAGAGTCGGGCTGGAGAATGTAATCTAGTTTCAGAAGACCGCAATAGATCTGGGAAAGTCGCAGAGGAATAGGGTGTTGAACTAAAAATAGATTCTTGTTAATGATTAGCAGATCGTTAATTCTCACGGCCCACCTTATTTTATCAAATTTAATAGTGTTGTTTTGTTTTTATCCCCATTTAGAAAATTCTACTTTAAAAATTTCTTATAATCCGCTTTTTAGATTTTAGCGTCACTAGATGTTAGCCACATATTTTGGCATGGAACAAAATAATCATAAGAGAGGGTAGTTACCCAAATTGAAGAAGAAAAGTTTAGGTAAGATTGACAGTGAGTTGTTTGCATTCGCATGTGGTTTCATCTTGGTTTAAATTTTTTATTAGTTCGAGTTTAAGCTTTATACCTTTTATTGATAAAATGCTTCAAATTCAAATTGAACAAGAGAAACAACAGAGTGTTAGATGTCAGATGTCAACATTTCTATCCAGTTCCAGAGGTGGGACTCTGCACACTATAGAATTCTACTATCGACTCTATTCACATGTCTTTTGTCGACAATTTCTTCATAAAAACTTAATAATCTAACTAAATATCTTTCAAACGGATAGTAATCAACCAGGAATAAAAGAAGAGTTGTCGACAGTATACAGAGTGAAACTTTCGACTGCTGTCGACTGGAATAATAGTAATCTACTGTAGAAAGCGACCGGTAGAATTCTATAGTGTGCAGAGTCGCAGTACTGGACAAGCTCAAACATCCCAATGAAAGAAAAAGAAGAAGAAGAAGCTGAAACATGGAATAGCAAAGGAAGGCTATCGACAACTTCAAATTTAAACTAGTGACGTATCTGATGCATTATAAGTTGCATAGTTTTAGTAAATGTTTGTTTTCGTTTTTTTTCTGTTAATCTGAAGACTAAATTTAAAATAATTTTATTATTGAATATCCCATTTGTCACTTATTAATATTACCCACCTAATAAAACATGGGTCAAAATTTGAAGTTGAACACCCTATGGCCCAATCAGCAGCTCAACACAAAAGCTTGAAAAATATTTATTTAAATAATCTAGCTCCATAAGACTGAAAAAAATTCCTGACTAGAGAAAATAAGAACATAAGAACATAAGAACATAAGAAATTGCTGGTGATGATCAGTCGCTGTTCCTATGAGGTGCTGATAAGTGAGTTACGGCGGTTTAAAGTTTTTGACACCAATTGACTCTATAATTACTTTCTGTTCTTCCGTCAACAGATGCGGTATCCAACGAGAAACTCATTTTTTTATAGATAATATTCTTCATGTTAAATTTGTTGAATTGTGGTCTTTGACTTTGAAATGCGGAATGATGCTCCAATTTCACGATATGTGACATGTCGATCTTCTTGGGTCAGTTCTACGTACATCATCGGCGTTTTTCTCGATGACTGCCGTTGTTGCTGAACCTGTTCTGGGATCGTCGTTAAGGCTAATCCGTCCACGTTTAAATTCTCCATACCAACGAGAAATTGTCGACAGTTCTGGTGCTTCTTTGCCGAAAACAGAAACCAGCTCGGCAAGGCATTATTGAACTGTATTCGAAAATTGTAAAAAATTATTGCGCGAAAATTTTCTCCGCTCAATTCCATTCTTCGACTGACTCATCAACTTGAAACATTCAGTTTAGGTACACTAGGTTTAGCTGAAGCTTTGACGTTGAGTAAACTAAACATGACAGTTAATTTTGACATTTGATATTTGTTGATAGGCGCCAAAAATGTCAATTAAGATGAACATAAACCAATAATAAAACGGTCTCACATGAATAATACGGTAAGATAAAAATTCGTGTCCTTTGAAGAAGGGGTAGTCATTATCACCTGTGCATAATATAATTCAGATTCAGAATTTGGAACGAGGTTTTTGAATTCCTATCCTACACAGAAATTATCGTTGATCACTTGAGGTGGACTGAAAAATGTTGATGATAATAGATTTCGCTAATGCAATACAAGAACTTTCTAGTGAGCAAATTGTTACGCGCTCCAGTGGTGGCCTGTGGTTGATTTAGCATTTCTTCTCAGTCGCTGAGGTACATTTTTCGGTGGCCTGTCGCGTGCGATTTCCATCGGTGTTACGAGTGAAAAACTGGCCCACCACTTTCACCTATTAGCGCGACTTCAATGTCAATGTATGCACGCACTGATTTAATTCTATAGATTTCAACAAGAGGCTAGTAGCAATTGCACACATACGCCAGCTACTAAACGTAGGCATCGTTATTAACTGATACACGAAATTAAAATGATATATATTTCTTGATTGTTTTTTGCGTTGGTTTTAGGTTTCACAGTGATTGTCAAATTTCCAAATGCCACTTAGAATAAAAATGGCTCATTCTTATTTGTTTTGGAAGCTAGTGGCCACGCTAAGAATAATTATGCGGACCATCATTAGAATTAGTGTACTTCCCATACACGAGCTTCCACTGTGCTGCTGTTCAATGAGGAACACAAGATGGTCCTTCATCACTACGAAAACACCTCTGTATTTCAGGCGGAGATTTATGCTATCCTACAATGTGACAGAATTAACAAACACAGGACATACTCATAGGATAAACATATTAAGTGACAGCCAGGCAGCCGTTGTGGCACTAAATGAACTGGCATACCACAGTAAAGTAAGTAAGTGCTGGGACATAACGATATTTCTGGAAATTAACAAGCTGATGAACTCGCGAGAAGAGGTTCAGCAACGATACCTATACCTATGTTGGACCAGAACCAGTCCTTGGGACTACAAAGAAAGTGGTCCGAGGACAAATACAAGAATGGATTCAAAGCCAACATAGACTACAGAGGAGGGTCACTCCAAAGCAGGTACACAGTAAGACCTTTATAGGTGACACATGTGTTAAACGGGCGGAAGAAATTCTAAATATCATTAAGAATCAGCTAAGAATCATTACTGTTTACGTAACGGGTAACCCATATCTTATCTGACTGTGAGGCACTGGACTCAAGGAGAGGCCAATATGCCACCTAAAACTTATGGCAACATCCAGTGGACCGATATTGTCTACTCGAAGGTACAATAATGGATAACTGGGTGGGTGGACTAAATGAGGGAGTAGAGTACAATAAGCTGCAGTGCTCCCGACTTGAGGACGGCTCCCAAAAAGAGAAGAAGAAAAAACTGCAGTTGAAATCGGCATTTGCAGTCCACTTACTGCCAGTCATGAACGCGCGCGCTGGTTCAGGCGTAGACGGGCTGCAAATTTTATGGTAACCTCAACTGCAAAATGAGGCTCGTGTACGGTAGTTCTTCGACTTCATTTATTACAAAAAAGTCAGCACTCTATCTCATTCACGAAACAACTTATGACATGTGTATACGTGCTTTTAGCCTTCAAATTGATTGATGAATTGACCACAATAATATTTCACTTTCACATTTCACATATTACTTTGGAAACAGCCTGTATATCAGTATTGTTGTTTTTTAACTATTATATATAATTTCCGTTTATTTAAAAATCTTTAAAAGAGAAATTTGTTTTTAAACGAAAATGAGTAATTTTATCAGTAGGTACAGGTACAGAAAAGGAACTAGAAAATTCAATGTACGCTTGATGATGGTAATTGTTAGTTGTCAACGTTATTTCTTTTTTCTAAAGCAAAAAATGTAGGGTCGAGTGTCAACCTTCATATTATTCTATTCTTTGATAAGAGACTCCTCTATATAATTGACAATATAGGGCTTGTTAGGCTTACGAAAATATGTCTTTGGTTAAATTTTTGAATTCAACACAATTTTATATTATTAAAATTGAAAGGTGACAGTAACAAGATACACATATTTTAGTTGCTTATAATTTACCTGTTGTTCTCGTTGTGTTGTAGTCAAATGAAATGGAAAAAAACTTTTATCATATTTTTTGGATAAGTAAAGTTGAATAGAACTTCGATTCTGTCACTCATCCTTTGTCACTTTGGTATAGGTGCTAGGGTATAAAGGAATTGTCGGAAATGAGATTGCTTATGGTCACGCAAGAGAAGGAGCTGGTACTCCTTTTATAAGACCCGAACCATTTTGTGATATTCCAAACAGCCACATCTTGTATCTCAGGAATATCTTTGATTGTCTTAGACCAACTAGATCTTTCCAATGGTCAGATATTCTCTTCTTCTCGGCTGTGCCTATTTCTTCCAATATTACATTGGAGCTGATAGTGCAAAAGAGTTCCGGCCCCCAAAAGGATGTTTCAGTGCCTCTCTAATAGCATCTGCTATTTCATTTCCTTCAATTCCTTCAATTTCTCTATTCCAGTGTGTCCTGGACTGGAATCCACAGTAAGGTGACGATGTTGTTCTCGCCTAGTTTTCCTAGGCATTCTCATACCATTTTAGTGCTTTTTTTGTAATAGATATCTTTATTAATCGTAAGTTACAATGTTATAATGTGCACTTATATAAAAAACAACATTTAGTATCTTTGTGGTCATAAATACCACGAGCTCTCCCGCTTATCGCCGATGTTCTGGCTCCGTTTTTTTATATTGGCATTTGACATCTCCCTCTTTTCCACGGCTCCTTGCCCAGCAGCATCATCCGTTAGCTTTCAAAGAAAATAATCTATAATAGATCCGTTCGCACCTAATTCATTAAACATTCCCCAGGAGTTTGTGTAGTAATATCCCTGAAAAGTCAGTAAAAAACAGGCTTACATATTAAAGGCTTTACGCAAATACTAATTAAGTTAGAGTATGGGAATAAAATCTATGTACACTCATTCCTATTTACATCCATGCACTCTCTCCCATTCACTCCCGGTTGTAGTTAGTGATTTATGTACATATATACAAAAGCGGAGGTATTATTTAAGTTGTATTGCGTGTGGTTAACTTGGTCAGAGTTCCATCTGAAGGTTGGCGTTCAAGAGGCTATAACCATTTATGCGACTTGCGCGTGAGTTTGCTATTTGATTATGTAAGCTCTCTGGGAGACAGTACTTGTAGTACCTCTCTGCCAGAGTGGTTACATAATCGGTAATGGTTGGCATATCTGTCTTTCTGTGGAGCCATATGTTGTTTGAAAGTCTGTTGTTGATTAGACCTATACCAGCTGCCATTCTTAGGCATTTATTCTGCACAACTTGCATGCGTTTAAATAGAGCTTTAGTGGTTGAACAGAACACTGGGTAGCCATACGTCATTGTCGGTCGCACCACCTGACTGTAGAGAAGAAGTTTATTCCTCATTGACAGTCGGCTGTTGCGACAGATCAATGGGTGTATAGCTGAGCCATTGCAGCTCTTGCTTTCTGAACTTGTGATGTTATGTGAAAGTTGTGCAGAGTATTCGGCTGAATAATGTAGCCAAGGTATTTGACGCTTTCTACCGGTGTGATGACGTTATTATCTATGTTTAACCTATTGAATAGATATGTTTTGGCTCTAAATTTGCCCCTCAGAACTATGTACTGCGTTTTCGGGCATTCAGCATCAGCTTGTTATTGGATAAATAGGGAACGATTTTATTATTGAGATGATTTCCCACTTTTTTCAGGGCAAGCTCTGCTGTACTCGCTGTCTGAACCAGACAGCGCTATATCTGACTGTCCGTAAATCCCATCTGACTATCCGTAAAATCCCATCTGACTGTCCGTAAATCCCATCTGACTGTCCGTAAAATCCCATGGCTGTCCTTAAAATCCGATCTGACTGTCCGTAAAATCCTATCTGACTGTCCGTAAAATCCGTTCGACTGTCCGTAAAATCCCATCTGACTGTCCGTAAAATCCGATCCGACTATCCGTAAAATCCCATCTGACTGTCCGTAAAATCCCATGGCTGTCCGTAAAATCCGATCTGACTGTCCTTAAAATCCGATCTGACTGTCCGTAAAATCCGATCTGACTGTCCTTAAAATCCGATCTGACTGTCCGTAAAATCCGATCTGACTGTCCTTAAAATCCGATCTGACTATCCGTAAAATCCAATCTGACTGTCCGTAAAATCCCATCTGACTATCCGTAAAATCCCATCTGACTGTCCGTAAATCCCATCTGACTGTCCGTAAAATCCCATCTGACTGTCCGTAAAATCCGATCCGACTGTCCGTAAAATCCGTTCTGACTTTCCGTAAAATCCGATCTGACTGTCCGTAAAATCCGATCTGACTGTCCGTAAAATCCGATCTGACTGTCCGTAAAATCCGATCTGACTGTCCGTATAGCGCTGTCAGTAGTGTCTTACTGACAGGGAAATCTGCTGTAAACAGCGAGTACAGAGTCGGAAAAAGTACCGAGCCTTGCGGTACCCCTGCTTCCGTAGTATATGGTCCTGCCTCATCATTTCCAATTTTCATAAAAAATTTCCTATCTTTTAGATAAGAATTTAAAAGTAGTATTAAGTATCCTGGAATGCCTAGTTCTGTTAATTTAAACATTAATCCCGGGATCCAGACCGAGTCAAAGGCTTTACGGATGTCTAAAGATACCAGAATTGAAGGTTGTTTTTTTTTCTAAATCCTACTCTGGCGTAATTCAATACTCTGATAAGTTGGGAGGGACATCCGTGGTTGGCCCTAAACCCGTACTGTTCCTCCGGTATAATGTCTAAATCCGTCACTGTTCTCTCCAGTCTACTTAATATTACTTTGTCTATTATTTTCGCTAAGTTACTAAGTAGTGATATCGGCCTGTAATTGTCGATGGAACTCCTAACATGTTGTGTCTTTGGTACCGGAATAACATTCGCCGTTTTGTAGGCTTCCGGGTAATGACCTGTTATTAGAATAAAATTAATGATTTTAACCGCGGCAGGTTTTTGATCAGAATGTTGTCAATACCGTCTCTTCCCGGCGCTGTCTTAAGTTTTAATCGCCCAATAATAGTGTAAATTTCCTTTGCTGATGAAAGTGATTTGGGTGGCAGAGTATGAGTCGCTTGCGCAAATCTCTCTACCTCACTAATTTTATTTTCATGTGATACTGTATTCGGCATATTGTTAGTGAAGTTAAGTTGGAACTGTTCTCCGAAAGCTTGAGCCATTTCCTTTTGATCTGTGATTACTTGTCCGTCTTTTTGGATTTTTGCTATGCCTTTTTTTTGTTTCTGATTTTCCTCATAGCCTTCCATATGCTGTTATTGTCTGTACCCATGTTTTCTAAGTAATTATTCCACGAGATATTTCTATGTCGTGTGATTTCATTCTGAATTTCTTTCTGCAAGTTGAGCATGTCTTCTTGTAGTTGTTTGTCACGGGTGTGTTGCCCCTGTTTCCTTATATTATTTCTCTGGTTTATTTTGATTATTGTCTCATCAGGAAGTTTGTCAGTTTTGTTGTGTAGAATGATTTTTTTTGTGGATTTTAGTGCTTTAATGGCTGCTGTACTATCCGACAGGATGATAATCCTTTGCTTTCAATATCTTTTATCGATATTGAACTGGACACACTTTCCTATGGCGTGAATTTCCGCTTCAAAGATACCTGGGACTGGATTCTTGACTGAGGGAGTAGAGCTTCCCCAGAGAACGCATTGTGAGTTTCGAAAGATTTAATTGATGGAAGGGAACTTAAATGTAGAGGAATTTATTTCGGTTTGAGAACCATAATAAAAAGACTGACATTTTGTATATATCTGACGTTTCTGAAAATAAAATAGTTAATTGTTTAACTAGGCAGAGAAGTAACAGATTTACTGCCGCGGCTAGCAATTCAATGAAACTAGCCAAGGCAGTAGATAAAGCTGATTCTCCTGCCGTGTGAAACATATAATTTTTTCTCCGATTGTTTGTACAGTGTGTTTAGAAGCCGGTGTCTTGTGAAGCACAAAACCGCCGATTTCTCAGATGCAAGACTAAAACCCAGATCATTTAACCATCCGTTAATACAGTATAATACGTGTTTGAGGACTTTAACGCATCGCTCATAAGTTTTATGGGTGACGTTAAGATTCTTTTATAATTACTTTGTAGATTATTCGTATGTAAAGCCTAACAAGTTAAGGAAAGGTACAGAACTTGGTACCGAATCCGGCTGCAACGACCGCGACCGTCACTTATCACATTTCGCTATTTTATTCACTGCTTCTTTTCAATTTACTCTCCAGGCGATGATACAGCAGAAGCAAATAATTTGTTTGTTAAAAACGTATAGTTTAAACGGTATACCTATTGACACAAACTAAAAATGCAAGCCCCACCTGAAACACACATAACCTTTTAACAGAGCTTGTGGCGAAGTATAAATGAATCGCGATCGCCGTTTCAAACAAGTCATATTATCCTATCTAAAGGAACTTTTCTCGCGGTAACTTAGTTACTTTTTGGTATCTAAGTTACTTTTGTTACTTTTCGGTATCTAAGATACTCTTGTTACTTTTTGGTATCTAAGATACTTTTTTAAGTTACAAGATACAGTTCCTTTTGAAAATTATCTAAGAAACTAGTTACTTTTTGCCGAAAAATAAAGGAACTTAGATACTTCAAAGTAACTAAGTTACTCTAAAGTAACTAAGTTACTCTAAAGTAACTAAGATACTTTTTTCTGAAAGCTCTGTTTGTAAGATGTATTCTCAAATTTTTCTCTGGCCGTTATGACAATGTCATCGGCAAATCCTTGGCAGGATATTCCAAGATCAGTCAAGCCACACAGAAATCTGAATCTTTTGAATAAAAATCACAAAAGACAGTTTGATTAATTTATTAAATAATAATTTACAAATGTTATTAAAATAGATTTGAATGTATATTATTTTTCGGTAAATTGATTTTTAGACCAACTTTATTTGAGATTTCCAAAAAGTATATTAAAATATCTAATATATACATAGCAAAAGAATAAAGTGTACATGGTACCATGTTAAAGGGCAAAATAAGTTATAATTTATGAGATGCTTATTTATAAGTTTAATTAAATAAATACAATACTGGCATACTAATAAATTACGAGTTACCGAAAACAAATCAAAACGAAAATGGTTGCTATAATAAATTAAAATCATTTGATAAATTATGGCTTTTGCGAAGCCAAATATTCTTGATACTTTTTCTCTTGAGCTTGATACAGTTTCTGAAATTTTTTAATTTGACCTTTACTGATTTCTTTTCCTTCTACGTCATGTGTTGGAATTCCCTAAAAATATATAGATACCTATAAATTATAACAATCCTTCTTTCGAATCTGTCTATTTATAAAGTTTTGTATATGTATTGAGTTACTTACGCTTTCATCAAATTTGGAATATTTAGGGTCTTTTCTAAACATTTCACCGGGAGGAATCTTTTTCTGTGCCTCCTTAGCATCTGCCGCTGCTGCCAATTCAGCTTTCTTCTTTTCTTTTTCTGCAAGCTTTTCTTGTTCTGCTTTTTTCTTTGCTTCTCGCTCTTTTAATAATGTTTCTTTATCAACAAATTTCACAGCACTCGCTTCACCTACAAAAATAAATATTTCAACAATAGAAATAGCATTTATCTCGGTCGTTAATAAAATCTTAAGCACTTCAATTCATATTTTATTAAAAATATTTTCTAAACATTTGAAATCTAAGGTGAGTTTGCAAAGAATATTAAAAAAAGTGTTGTTCTCGCCCAATTCATTGAGTTTTCTTACGCATTCCCATACTATTTCTGAACTGATTGCGCAAGAACTCAGTGCTTTAATAGTTGCTTGATTATTCGACATGATGATTATCCTGTGCCTTTTATATATTTTATCAATATTGAACTGGGCACACTTTCCTATGGCATAATTTCCACTTTAAAGATGCCTGGAGTGTTTCCCAAGCTTTAGAGTATTTGGTTCCTGGCCCGTACAATCCTATTCCAGTCCCTTCTATTGCTTTAGAGCCATCTATAAACCATCAGAGGCGCTTGAATAAGCAATAGCCTTTTTACGTTCGTTTGATTGTCTGAGCAAATTGATACTGATTATCATCAAAAAGGACACTTTGGAGTTTTTTCTTTCGTACAAGCGATACATTTTCTGCTATAATTTTATTACCGCTATTTTATTTTGAAATAAATAGCAGTATAAGTAAAATATTCCATTTGGCTGTTGTATTATAAACTTATATTATTTACTAGACATTTCTGGATTATTATTCTAATTTCCTACAATCGCGAGATCTTTAAGATGCCATTAGTTATATATCAAAAAATTAGAGCTATACTCGTATAATCGAGAAAAACAATTACCTTCTCTATCTTCTAATCTGATTCCTACATTAGGCAAGATTTCATCTCTCAAGTTATCGCATTCTTTGAGAATATCCGCTGCCTTCAATGTTCTCGCACTTGTTCTAACGTTATCTCTAAATTCAGCTAAAATACTAAGATATGGTCTTATCACACATTCAACCTGAAATATAAGGTACTGGATTAACTGTGAGCAGAAGTGAGTGAAGGAATATATTCAATTCCTTTATGAAACATATTGGTAAAAAGTAATTATCCAATAAAGTTAGGTCTAGCATAGGTTCATAAGTTTTTGAAAAAAATTGCATATCATTCTATGTACTTTCTTTCCTGACAGGGGGGTGCGAGTGCACCCCCTGCCGGCACCCATAGTCGGAGATATTTGCAGTTAAAATTGGTCAGAAACTTCTGGTACACCTGGTATTAGATTCGGATTTGCTAGCTAGATTATATATAGATATGATTCTAAATTGTTTTTCGTTTTTCATTCTAGTATTTGATATTATAAGTAATCGAGTTATACTTACATTGTTAGAAGTTCCTGTAGCAGTAGGAAAACCTAATGTCTCTTTTTCACTAATTGCTCCAAACATTTTCAAAATTTTTGTTATGTAGGCTCCTACATCATATAAAAGTAAACTATTGGGAGGTTTTCGTTCCCTCCTATAAATATTACTTGCTGACACGAGGTCTCTTAAAGCATCAACAGCAGATTTTGTATCAATGTTATCTAAAAAGTATACATTCAAATTTAAGAACAAAAAATATTGTTATTGGATGGGTTAGGTTTATTGGTTACACAAAGGAATTTAGAACTAGACCATTTTATTCAATTTTGTGAAACATTAAATTTCCTACAACTTTAGATCAAACATAACCCCCAAAACATTCAAAGATTCGGCTCTTTAAGAAAATGCAAATTCTTTAACATTCCATTTAGGTTTAATAGCACCTCTTCCCTCGTTCGATCACCACCACTAATGCCTCAGTGAAAGAAATTTCATTAGTTTCATTTATAAAAATGTATAACTATTCAAAAGTACCTAGACCGATTAGATCCAAATCAAGTTTCACTACACTGAACACAGTTTACACTAACACTATCTTATGCACCAATAAAGTTATCTTCTTCAGAGACTGAAGGTAAGATAGTGTAGTGTTTTCAGTGTCGAGTATAGCCAACAGTTCCAAAATTCTCAACTTACAAGTTTCACTACTTCAAGTACCGCGTTCAGCAGCGTTTGCATTTTTTTGAATATATATAACCCAAAATAGATAAAGCCGAAAATAAGTTTAAATTAGTACAAATTGGAGATTATTGAACGCTCTACAAAAGTAATTTCGATATTCCAAGTTGTAAGATGCAGGGTAAAGATTTGATTATTTTGCAATTATTCCGAGGTCACTAATCACTAGTAAATCTTCAATTATTATTACTTTGTTATAGACTAATAATAGTAATTAATTTTTAATAACCCCATAACATTTTTTATTGAAAAGCTAATAACAAGGTATTGCTCGGAGACGGCTTTTACATTTTCTTCAGGCATCAGAAAATTCCCGCCTGCTTTTTTTAATAACTCATTTTTTTTGACGATTTATTAGTGATCTAAATAATATAATTGACTATTTATTACCTTTCATTTAATACCCCTAGTGTATTTATTTTTATGGGGGGTCATATTGAAATTGTATATCCTACGTCATTCACACAATTATGACGAATCTAATGACACTTCATAAGTTAAAATCCGTCAAGTCGTTTAGGCTACATAGGGAGCCAAAGAAATGGACATACATATTATATAGTCCGTTGCAAGATATTGTAAAAAGCGCAAAGCTCTGGCAACCACGAATACCGATTGTTGATCAGTGTAGGATAAGTTTGAGTTTTATTATTTGTTCAAATGTTACGCAGACTCTTTTGATCTAAATTTTAATGAAAAAATATAAAGGCCGAGATTATCAAACGTTTTATTAAAATTTTACTAACGATTTAATATCCAAGACTTACATAATACCATTGTTTAATAAAATTAACATTACCATTGGTATGCAAGTATCAACAAAGATTACTTGTAATCTTTGGTATCAATTTCCAAAATATATACATGTTTAATCAAAAAATATATATTCAAAATAATAATATAATTAAGTATGCTATGTTAACAAACGTCTAGATTTTTAAATCACAATCAGTAGGTTAATGTCCTGGAATATAACTATCGTCAATGAACTTGAAATTGTGATATATCTTCATTTACGGAGTTAGTTGGATCGGTGGTATTAAACAGACATCGTGCGATCAACAAGATTGGTTGCTTATAATAATATCAGAATATTAGTGCATATAAGACGCTACGAGACAGACTAAGCCCACACCCTCTATCTTATTCAACTATCTATTTGTAGTACTACAACTCACTCAACTATACTTAACTCAATATTAATATAACTAACATGGTTATTATTGATTGGAACTCCCTGGTGACCCTCAATATGTATGATTAAAAGGTATCATCTATGTTTTCCAATTGGTTTTAGATTTAAATGTTTTATTTGTGTCAATAGTTATTGACCTACTTATTGATCAAGGCAAATATGTGTGGTTCAATGTTTATATCACATTTTTTTCAATCTTGTTAAATGTGATAGATTTGTCTCCAATATGTTTAACATAATATGTTTATCGTTTTTCCAATTGTCAATTGTTTTATGGTTAAATGAATTTATATTATACATTACAAGAGGTGGACTTTGGAAAAAAATTATTTCATCAAGAAATATTCATAAAGGGGAGTATTATATTTTACCTGGTAATCTCATAATTAGTTTTTACCTGGCACGACCAATTTATAAACATTCTTACAACCAATCAATATTTTCTGTTTTTGATGGGTTTTACATGGAAAACATGACTTCATAAACAATTCATATATCTTTTAAAGGCACCTTCCCTATTATGACTATCAGACAACTACACTTCGTCTTTTACAGAAGACGATTTTCTACTATAGCTTCCAATGAACTATACAAATATGTATTCGGGTAAAAAACTCAGTTATTGAAAAAATTACTTCCTTTGAATAAAAGTTAGTCGATGAAGTTATACTTCCAAATATTTACATTTTGGCAACAGTCCAATGTGGTAATTTTAAATAACAACCTTAAGCAAATTATTTTCAATTTTCTGAATATAGTGCATATATTTAAAATTGAACTATTGTGAGATTCAAATATGTTAAACACAGAAATAACATTTAAAACATAACTTACCACACAATGCTGTATGCACAGAAATTTTTGTTTGTAAAAGTTTATTATTTAGAATTTGTTCCTGATCAGTCCACTTGGAAAAAGTGTCTACATTTGTTTTTCCTGTGCATACTTTGAAGGCTGCGTCTTTAACATTTAAAAAGAATTCCTAAAATTATACAATTAAATGATAAACATTGCTTGAATTGTTAAAATATTTATAAACAATTAAAAGTGCGTCACATTTGTAACAAATATTCTAGTGTAATAAACGTTGGCGCAGTTGATAAATTAAATTTAAATAAAAATACAAATTAAGAATTTGCTCAACTTACATTAAACAGTCTTTCATATTGCAAAGCACAGTCCATAGTATTTTGACTATAATCTAGAGTATCTTTCCAAGAATGCAATAAAAATGCAAATCTAAGTTGCCTGGCAGTATATTTAGATAAAGCATCCTGGATAGATACAAAATTCTTCAAAGATTTTGACATTTTACAACCAGCAATGGTTAAATGGCCAGAATGAAGGAAGTAGTTTACCCAATTTGCATTTTTAAAATGTGCCTAAAAAGAACAATATTTTTAAAATATGTAAGTATACTAAATTACAGCCAGTGGATATACAACTGTTTAATCTTAAAGTACTTTTTGAAACTCCTAATGAAGCTAGAGCTGTTAAGGTAGTTGTCGTGTGATAGGTCTTGTATCATCAAATTTTCATATACAATTACCATTAAAATTTCAAGTCAATTAACTGTCTCTAACTCGAGATGAACGTAATTAAAGTTCTTATCATTGACATGGAGAGCAATGGAAAGCTACTTTTCTACCAATTTTTTTTTATTCTAGAAGAAAAATGACCAGAAACCAGAAACTTTGAAAAAACTAACCGTTAATTGATGAACTTTTCTCCGTTTAAGAAAAATTATTGACCCTTTCCTTGTTAAGATGTAACAACCCAAAATTTGTATAAAAAATATACATGTCGGTAAGTTGGACAGAAACAACTCTTTAGCCGAGTATAGAGGTACAATTTGAGCGGTAAATTTAAACAAAGAGTAAAATATTTTCAGTAGGTTTCTCCGCTTAAGCACAAGCGGCGTTGCTGGGTGGCAGCTAGTGGAAGCTGTTGATAGTGTTTGTGTATATGTATATATGAGAAGGATATGTGTAGCATCTCCATGAGTACAGTATGTGACGAAAATTCTGGCGCATTATGCTACAAGCCCCTCTACCCTTATCTTGCACGAGGAATCCAAAACTTTTCGACAAGTGTAGTACGACAACTACCTTAACATCTGGTAACGATTTTGTTTCATTTTATTTATGGCATTTATAAAAACAATGAATTTTCTATTTTGTTTTAATAAAAATATGAATCAGAAAGAGAATTATCTATTTTTATTTAAATTTTATAACTATGACATGGAATCCAGAGTGAAAAAATTAGACAAACATTAATTAATTTATACTTTAAAATATAAACTTCATTTAATGATTCAGTACATCAATGTTTAAATACAAAACAATTGAATATTGAAAACTTTTTATTCAGTCAGTTTCAGGTATAAATACAAATATGTATCTCTCAAAGTAAAGTTTGATTGTCTTTCCCCAATAACAGGTTTTTTGTACAGATAATCTAATCAAAACATCATGTAGGTGTAATGAAAATTAGTCTAAATAATTGAAAATTTTTAAAAACATACCTCGGTTTGTGCAATTTCATTGTCATGGTGAGGAAACTTCAGATCTACACCCCCTGTGTGAATATCTATGGTTTCACTAAATATTTCAGAAGCCATTGCAGAACATTCAATATGCCAACCAGGTCTACCGAAACCCCAAGGAGATTCCCAAAACGGTTCACCAGGTTTGCTCTTTTTCCATAAAGCAAAGTCATTGGGAGAATGTTTTTCGCTTCTTTGTTCTGTGGTAGTCAAGTCACCTTAAAAATTTTAAATTCAATCTGTTATTTTCGAACATTTATCTGATATAAATATATTTGTTTTCAGGTCAACACTGCAAATAGAAGGTAGATACAAAGGTAGAAATAGCATACAAGACATTCCAGTCATTGGGCAGATAAAATGTAATTTCATTAAATATTGTTGACAATATTTTAATAAATTTTAATTACATTCTTAATTGAAATTTCTGGAGTAAATTACAAAAATCATTATTTTACGAAAGATGTTTTTAAACATATGGGTTTGATTTAATCCAGTTTTTTCTATTTACGTACAGTGTACAGCACAAATGTGAATGAACGTCATTGTCGTCATTTGGCGGTTTCAAATAATCTAATCGATCCAAGCAAGAAAGTTGGATTTCCGGCCGTCGCTTCTTTCTTTATTATATCAAATACGCTTAGAATTCCAACTTTCTGACCATGTATCGTATACTATTCTTCTTGGTCACCGTAGCCGAAAAGTGTATATTTACTGTTCTAAGGTCGAAAGATAGTCTTATACATATATGTGTGTGACAAAAGCTTGCAATAAACATGGAATATAATTAAGAAATGCAGACTGGGTAGAGGTATAAACCAACATTAAATGAACACAGGAAAAAATACACATTGGACAAAAATTCAATCAAAATAAAACGTTACAATCGAGAAAGACATAGAGCTAAAAAGATAATTTATATTTTAATTTACCTTCCCCTTCCTGTAAGCTATTAGTATCGCCGTAAGCTTCTGGAACTAATTTAGCATAATGGTGTTTGTCACTTTTATCAAATGCTGCCACATCAAAATATACAGATCCTCCAGCTTCATAAGCAAAACCATTTTTAATAATTTTTTGAATGAAAGAAATTATTTCTGGAATGTATTCACTAACTCGTGTAACAACGTTCGGTCGTAAAATCTTAAATAAAAGAAAAAAATTTAGTTTAAAAGTGAATTTTGCAGTGAAAGAAATATTGATCGTCTAATATGTTTTTTTTTAAATAATCTTCAACTAGCGCGTGGAAATAAATTATTAATTTTATAATTTTTCATTATACCCTACTGAAAACCCTATCTTAACATGCCTATTAAGAGTACCGCAAATGACCTTTTCCCGTGCGCCCGCACGGGAAAAAGTTTTCCTGTGCGCTAGCATGCGTTACTAAGGGAACTGAACACAGTTCCCTTAGCAACACTAAACCACAATTGTATTATACAGCCGATGTCAGTGTTTTGAATTATAATAATTGTACTATGACAGCAGTATGAAAAGTATCGTTCATTACACATCCATAAATACTTTTCCCGTGCTTGTACGACTTTCCGTGTTCGGCTACGTGTACGCCTCGCACGGGAACACGTCGCGCGCATACGGGAAAAGTCTATTTTCTGGACTCGTAATGAAATATACTATTTTAGTCAACAGTCCAGTAAATATAGCTTTACCATACTGCTAAGTATGGTCAAATTAAATCAATTTAAAAATAATCTCAGCATCAAAAGCTCAAACACATCGCGAAAAGCATGGAAAGGAGATGTAACATTTTATTTTTATAATTTCCAGTAAAAACTGTGAATTTCCTTCAATTATGTTTCAACTAGAAATTTTCAACATGCGAACTTTATACAATATACAGTTTAAATTGGAAATTTCAGGAAATTTAAATTTTAAACTGAAAATTGTAAAATATGATCCATATGTATATTTTCAACATTTAAATTGGAGATTAAACTTTTGATTTTCCATTCTGTACTTATTTTGTTGGTGAATAAGTCTATTTATATTCCATGACAAAATTGGATAGATATATCTATATATACGAGCAGTGGCGGCTCCTCCATTAGGTCATTGGGTCAATGACCTCCCAATAAAAAATAATTTAAAAAAATAATTAAATAAGCATTTAAAAAAATATAAAATATACCTACCTACTATACATAAAAATTTACCTAAAACGTTATAAGACCCCCGTGTAAACGTTTTTCAAGACCCCCGTGTAAACGTATTCCGCGAAAACCAAAATTGAAAAGCGGGCTGGGGCCCACGGATGACCTCAAAGCGTTATATGGGAACGGAATATTCCGAGCGCTGACGATCTTCGCGGCGTGAGAGAAACACGCCCGAAGGTTACATGTGTTGGGTCAAAAGCCCGGTTTGATATTGACTATGAATCGACTTACGTCGGCTGATTATTACACGCTTAGAAAAGAGATGAGTAGAGGGGTTGGCAGGCCGCGCTGTATTTTGATTTAAAGGAGAGCAGTGGGAGAGTATTTGAAGCGAGAGTTTTGACGTAATAAGTTGTTAATTTTATTTTGATTTTTGATTAGTTTTTTAAGGGTGTTTTTACACTTGTGTTTTGATTATTTGGTGTTATTTTATTCTACGCCTTTTATCATGTCTGTGGTGCAAATGGTTCAAAATTTGAGAACTAAAAGTGAACTAAATTTTGAAAAACTATTAAAACTAAAAGAAAGTGGTCGTCCTCTTCCAGAATTAAAAATTAAACAGACTAGCAAGGACAAGAACAAAGAAGTTCATCGCAATTTTCGCAGGTCTATGTATGATTTGTCTGATTGGATTTGCGGTTGTGAAGTAAGTGATGCATTTTACTGTTTCGTTTGTCTGCTTTTTTCTAATAATTCTTTATGGTGTAAAAACGGTGTCCAAGACTTAAAACATTTAAAAGAGAAAATAAAAAAACATAGTTTATCGGCATGACAACTGTAGAAAGTGAACGATGTTTTTCTACATTAAAGAGGATCAAGACATTTTTGCGTAATACTATGGGACAGGAGAGATTGTCGGCGTTAGCTATGTTAAGCATAGAAAAGAAATTTGTAAATAGTATTATTAATAATTTTAATGAAAGGGTTATTGATCACTTTGCAAATACAAAAGATCGAAGGCTTAACTTGAATTTTAAAAATATTTAGAGTAATTATGATTTAATTTAAGTTTGTCATATTTAATATGAATAGAAATTAATAAAATATGGTTAATTTTCAAGAGAGCATTATTTTTATATAAAACAAGCGTGGGCCAAAAAATTTTTTTGCTTCTGGGGCTTTGGAAAGGAACTCCACAAATTTTGCTTTTTTAACGATTTTAACGACTTCAGGACAGTAATTGGGAGTGGATTTTCGAAAAATTTCCGGCTACGGCGGATAGGCCTCCGGAGGGCTGGTCAGTGTCGTTCCATATTTTAAGATTTTGGTCACATCACCTATGACCCCCCTATCAAATTAACCACGAGCCGCCACTGTATACGAGGGTTGTCTTTTAAGTGTTGCATATAACAACATAGTTGGCGCCTGTCAACAAATGTCACAATTAACTGTCATGTTTAGTTAACTTAACGCCAAAGTTTCAGATCGCTTCGTTTAAAGCTGTATCTAAACTGAATTTTTAAAGTTGATGATTCAGTTGAAAAATGGAATTAAGCCGAGAACATTTTCGCGCAATAGTTTTTTACAATTTTCGAAGACAGTTGTCTCAACAAGAATGCCTTGTCTAGTTGGTTTCTGTTTTCGGCAATGAAGCACCACATCAGTCGGTAATGTCTCGTTGGTATGGAGAATTTAAACGAGGACGGATTAATCTTAGCAACGATCCAAGAACAGGTTCATCTTTAACGCAGTCACCCAGGAAAACGTCGATGCAGTACGTAAGCTGATCCAAGAAGATCGACATGACACATATCTTGTAATTGGAGCAACATTGGACATTTCAGAGCCAACAATTCAAAAAAATTTACATGAAGAATTATCTGTAAAAAAATTAGTTTCTCGTTGGGTACCGAATATGTTAACGGAATAACAGAAAGCAATTAGAATCTAAACCCTTTTAACGCAGGAAACTCAAAAAATATGTACAGTATTATAAGTAGTGACGAGTCCTGGATTTACTCTTATGAACCCGAAAATAAACGTCAATCGGATGTTTGGATGTTCCAGGATTAACCAAAACCGACGAAAGTTATCCGTTCTCGAAGTATTTCCAAAAATTTGGTGGCGACATTTGTCTCAAAAGCCGGTCATGTAGCAACAATCGCTCTGCCAAATCAAAGAACTGTTACTGCTGATTGGTAGATATCGATTTGTTTGCCGGAAGTAATTGCAGAGTTTCGAAAAACCAACCCTCAACGACGAATGATCCTCCACCAAGACAATGCAAATTACCTCACAGCACAAAAAACAATTGAGTTTTTAAAGCAAGAAAACATTGAATTGTTGGACCATCCTACATACAGTCCCGACCCAAGTCCCAACGACTTTTTTACTTTTCCAAAAATTAAGAATGAACTGCATGGTCAAAGGTACCAGTCTCCAAAAGTTTCAGGCAACGCCTCTATTTTAAATGTACCACCAAGCAAAAATGCATTTCTCTTCGAGGAGAATACTTTGGAAAGCAATATTGTTTAAAAGGTATCTACTGTTTTTTTCTAGCTCTATATATGCAAAATATAAAAGACAACCCTCGTTTTACATTCAAATATGAATGAACAAACATAGCTCTAAAAAGTGTACCATTAGCTCCTACATCCAAATGAACTAAATAGATTCCTTAACATGATTGATCATAACAATCAATATCCGAAAAAGTCAATACACTGGGTAACATATTGGTGCCCAAAACCAAAAAATGTTCAATTTTGTAGTTTGATCAAATTGAACCAAATTAAATTTACTAGTCTTAAAAAACATGATATAAAAAATTACATTTAAAGAATCCATATCATTGTAGAACTGTTCTTCCCAATACCTCGGAAGCGAACTAAATATTGCATTATCTTTAACTGTGTGGCCTAATTTTTGGTCTAACCAGTCTGATAAAGGATCTTTACAATCTATTATAAATTGTTTCTTGCTATTTTCTATTTTCGACAAGTCTCCACTTTTTACAGATTCCTCTAGTTCTTCCACCGAATTTGTCAACCTAAAACATAAGGAATACTTTTAAATTTCTATAATAATTTTAGATTAAAAAGAGTTAATTCATTTTTTATCATTCATTAACAACTTCCTACTTATGCAGAAAATTATTTTACCTTGTTAACATTTTTTCCAACATTATTTTTTTGTCGGGATCAGTTGTAGTTTTAACTTTTGTTTGAACGTTATCTAATACTAATTTGGCGTCCAACAGTACTGTTTCTAGAGAATGATTTTCAGAAGCGTATTGTTCAAACAGGTAGTTTTGACGTGCTCTTTTAATTATCTTATCATCAATGTCTGTTATATTCATTGCATAGAAGACATCATAACCAAAATACTCTGAAAATACTCTACGTAGTATGTCAAACGAAATATAGGACCTAAAACAAAATATCACTAATATAATTAGATTTGGGAATTATGAGTTATAAAAAACAGCAAGCAAGTTTAGTAATATCGCAGTTCAGTATATCTTATTTCATATGCAATTAATATATTAAGAAAACAATGAACAAATGATTTGATAAAAAGAGGCTATCAATTTAATTCAGAATTTTCAACATTTCATTCATCATCAATTCAATAAATCTTAAAATGCAACAAAAAATAGAGATCTATCAAAATACAGAAGTCAATCACACAATATGACTATCCCAATCATAAACAACTCATGATTGGCAATAATTAACATATTAACTGTTTCAACCCTTACTAAGTGGAATATTTCCATAATTATCAAATCAAATGAATAAATAACAAACTCCACAACAGAAATATAACATATATTACTTGACTAGTTTCACAAAACACATTTGTAAACCATCCTTGCAGAAGGTAAGCCGAGTTATTTTCTAACAATTCTTATTGCAAAACAATCTGAGGACGATTTCTTTATAGGTTTGATACATGATAATCAAATTTTAGTTTATTAACGAGGCAAATTCCTAGAAACTTGCAAGATGAAGCCTCAGAGATATGTAGAGTACCCAGTTCCAAATTGTCATAATCAAACCTAAGTTAATACAACAGTTTTTTCTTGCTACCTTGGACGAAAGTACGTGGTTTCGTCTCCGATTATACAGCAGAAAGTCTAACTTTCATGCATTGACCAACCTATATGCGCGCTCCGCTCTTCTTTCTATATTATATATTAAATAATGGATTTTTTCGTCTACTTCGCATTTTTAGCTATATTAAATCATTACAAAATCATTCATTAGTTCCTATTTTCTGGCTTTTGACTTACATATTGCTTCAATTATATTATTCTGCAAAACTATGATAATTGGTGTTAAATTATTTAAAAAAATGAATAAAACGTACAGTAATGACGGTAGGGCTTGAACCGACAACCCTCACTGTGGAAGGCACGCGCTTACCTATCGCACCAAGAAGTACAACGATAAGGCTCTGCTATACTCTCACTCATATAATCTCAAAATTTGTTTACAAATAGCGAATGCTAATGTTGGTTAGTGGATATTGTTTTCCAAGGTAGTAAGAAAAATAGTATACAATACATGGGCAGAAAGTTGGATTCCTGCACTGTATGTCATGATGCCAGAGGATATTTCTGCATTAAAACAAAGAAGGTAAATTATCCTTGAATATGTAGGTTAGATGTCATTCATATATAAAAGAAAAATTAGATGGCCTAGAACTAGGGAACTAGACTCCTATATTTAAAATGAAGCGTATATATAATATCATCGTCACACTTTCCATGAGCTATATGCATACTGTGTGTATATGTGTACTTTTTTTATAAGGGGTTAATAATTTAAATGTAAAAATTTCCTTCTGCCATAGGCGTACAAAATTTTTTTTTAAAGGGATCAATTTATATGTAAAAATTTACATCTACCGTGGGCGTACGATAGAATTTTTAAAGAGGGTTAATTTATTTGTAAAAAATTCCATTTACGATGGGGTTACGATAAAAATTTCAAAAGGGATTCATTTATTGGTGTTTTCACTTCTGTCGGAAGTACCATGACTGGACTCTGCGTTTTTTTTAAACTTAAATCATTGGTTACAATTGGTTTTTTTTCTTATACTTGTTATTTGTGAGATACCAGGGAAAATCGATAAGTAATCAATTTTAATAAATGTTGACATCTACGTTATTAGGAGGTTTATCAAAAAAGTGTTCACATATATTTTTACATAAATTGAAAGAGTACGACAGTGGCGTACACAATTTTTTAAGGTATTGAAATCGGGAATTATACATTAGGTCTGTCCAAACCGCAATCATAAACTGTCAGAAACGATCATAGAATAAATGGTCATAGCAAACACAACGAGTTTACTTTCGCGTAATTCCATTCACTGATTGCAATGATCGACTACTCTCGGATCTGATATTTTAGGCTGATGATGGTGCCATCTATCGTTCAGTAGTATTTCGGTTACGCAAATATTTAAGTCTCAAATTTCACCGCAATTTACTTAAACCGTTGAGTGAAAAACTCTTAAACCCACAGAACATACCCAAGGCTTAAACCGCCACGTCTCAGTGGCTCTGTAGCAGAATAGCGTCAGTAAAAAAAGCTCTGGACAAAATAGCGCTAGGTTAAAATAACGTCAGTCAAAATAGCGCCCCACAAAAATAACGCAAATTAAAAACAGCGGCGGACAAAATAACGCAGAACAAAAACAGCAGCAGACAAAATAGCTTATTCCCTTCCCCTTCTCGAAAATATATCAAAGAATTTGTATTCCACATGAAGTTTTCCCAAAAGAGGAAGGAAATAAGCTATTTTGTCTGCCGCTGTTTTTGTGCTGCGCTATTTTGACAGACGCTATTTTAACCTAGCGCTAATTTGTCCAGCGCTATTTTACCACAGAGCAGTATATATGCATCTCTCTTTTTGGGGTCTCTGTTCTTCTTATCAGGATGACAGGCTATTTATTTTTTTAAACAATGCAAAAAGTATCCTGTAAAATGATTTAACAATAAAAATTTTCTTGAAAATTCTTCGAACATCCTTAAAAACAGAAATACAGTTTTATTTAAATCCTTGTGTACCTTTTTACTTTTACTTTTTCGTTAAAATACTCAAAAAGACTAATAAATAAGGTTTTCAAAATAATATACTTTTATATTCACTTCTAGGACGGCCGGTATATATATATATAAATATTAATTGTAGATATGATAAACAACTTTACTTGTTTAACGGGATGACTAACGAATAAATTTTGTCGATTTATATTCAGTAGCGTGTTGACTTTCGAATAGGAAATATCGGAATTCCGTGTGCGTGCGTTCGAAATTAACGTGTATCGTGGAGTGTAGTAAATAGTGCCTATATGGATTACTTGGATTACAATCTACGGTAAGTTTGTTTTCATTTTATTTACTGGTAGTTATTGGTAATACTGTTTTTTAAATATTTTAAATCACATACGAACAATTTTATTTCTATAAACAATTGATTTTTATTATATAAACGAAGTATTTTACAATTGTTTATTAGATTTTAAATTTGCTATAATCCATTTTTGCTTTCTCTTACTATTTTTTTATACCAAAATATTTAAAATACTAAAAAGCCGGCCGGTATATATTCCTAGCTATGACAAATGGTTCTTATAGAAGTGGTTAGTCATGATAAACTGTAGATATTTCTACCTCTTATTGGGGCTCCTATAGGAAATATTAAATGACAATTTATATGTGTATGCATCAATTGTTTCTTAATATACAGAATTGATATATATATTGTTTATTTATAATCCTTTTTGCATCTTCTTAATGTTTTTTAATACCAAAATACTCAAAATTCTAAAAATCCGGCCGGTATTTATTCCTAGCTATGACAAATTGTTCTTATATGGGAGGTTAGTTCTGATAAACTGTAATGTACTTCTCGTATTGGGGCTCCTATGGGAAATATTAAATGATAATTAAAATGTGTCTGCTTCCATTCTGTTTATTAACATACAGGGTCTTTAAAAATTAGTTCATTTTATTCATATAAAAGTTTAGCAAAATAAAATTAGAAAAATATCTTGATTTTTGTACAAATGTTTTAATAACTAATAATCTTAATTCGTGTTATATTTTTAATAATACAACTGGTTTACTCAATTTTTAAAACCGATTTTCAAGAGAAACAAGCTGTTTTGAATAATATGAAAACATCGCCCTGTATAATATGTATTTAGTAATTCATAGGTATTTGCATTTTATCGAATTCTCAGACGTGTCTTATACTTTTACTCAAAATAAAAACCTACAGTATCTACTACAGCTACTTTTTTCAAATATAAGCTATACTCTTGTGTATTCTCAAACTTTCTTATTTTAAATAAACTAATTTTGTTTTAATGTTTCTATTTTATTTTCTTCAATTTAAAAAAAGATCAAACTGTATTTTTTTGTCGAAACAATATTTAGAGAACTCGAATACTATGCAATTTGGAATATACCTATATAAACTTTTGGAATTGTATGATGCTTATTTAGTACCACCCGTCCAACCTTAATATCTAAAGGAAAACTTATAATTGATAAAGGTTTTCAAAAACCAAATACAAGTTCAAATTTTATATTTGACATACCCCGTAGGAGAATCAAAACGAGGTAGGAGTATGTACAGTTCCCCATGACTCATCTTAAATAACAGAATTTTCTTTAATATTTTATACTACATACAGGGTGTTTCTGGTGGTGATTGCCCCTATAAAATTATAATAAGTCTTTCATATGAAAAAATTTCCTCACTCCACTCCCTTCAGACATATCACCCCTAAAAAGAGGATGAGTGAAATTGAGTTTTTATATCTTTTTTCTCAAATTTAAGATTTAGAAAAAAAATTTCTCCGAATCTATTGAATCTAGGAAATAACTTCAAGAATAAAAAAAGTTTTTCAAGACAATAGAGATTTTAAATAATATTTTTATTTCACAAAACTCAATCTCGAAAAAAAATTTGATATTTAATAAAGTAAGGGTTGATAATTTCATTCCCTTATAATTTAACAGGAATTTTGAGAAAATACCGGTGGTTAGTAATTGCGAGTGCACGAAATTTACAAAATGTAAAGTTTCCATCTTTACCCAATTTTATTCAGGGTGATATCTTGGAAGAGGGCGGGATTAGGAGATTTTGTCATAGGAAAGACTCAATCATAATTTTATACGGGAAATTACCTTCTGAATGTTTTCGCCTGAATTTAGGAACACCCTGTAAACATAAATAATTTTTTAATGCTGATTTTAAACATATGAACTTATAATAATGTTACTAACTGCGTATTTTAATTTAATGCCCAAGATTCCTTTAGCTGAAATAACAAGCAAAAAAATTATTATACAGGATGATTCTTTATAAAATGACCTTTGCTTTTTTAATCGTAAATGTTTGTTTTTTAGAAAACATGATTTTTTTAAATTATTAGTTTAGTTAAATTATTTAGAATCCTTCTTTAATGAATGCTTTTATTCTTTGTTTTAGGTTTCGTAAAGTATTGGTCTACTCCAAAGGAGTGTGAGTATACAGTAATTCTCAATTTCTATCGAATGACATCATATCTCAGTATCATCCTGCCTTTCTTTTACAAATTGGTACTTTTTTCAAAAGACATAGGTAAGCTATGTCATTCCTCATATTTCCTAAATACTATCCAGCCCTTTTTTTACAAGTGGTACTTTTTACAAAAGACATAGGTAGGCTATGTCAATCCGAAAATTTTCTAAATACTATGCCTTTCGTTAATAAGTTAGTACTTTTCAAAAGACATAGGTAAGCTATGTCAATCCGAAAATTTTCTAAATACTATGCCATTCATTAATAAGTTGGTACTTTTCAAAAGACATAGGTAAGCTATGTCAATCCGAAAATTTTCTAAATACTATGCCATTCATTAATAAGTTGGTACTTTTCAAAAGACATAGGTCATTCCTCATATTTCCTAAATACTATCCAGCCCTTTTTTTACAACTGGTACTTTTTTCAAAAGACATAGGTAAGCTTTGTCAATCCGAAAATTTTCTAAATACTATGCCTTTCGTTAATAAGTTGGTACTTTTCAAAAGACATAGGTAAGCTATGTCAATCCGAACATTTTCTAAATACTATTCCTTTCGTTAATAAGTTGGTACTTTTCAAAAGACATAGGTAAGCTATGTCAATCCGAACATTTTCTAAATACTATGCCTTTCGTTAATAAGTTGGTACTTTTCAAAAGACATAGGTAAGCTATGTCAATCCGAATATTTCCTAAATACTATGCCTTTCGTTAATAAGTTGGTACTTTTCAAAAGACATAGGTAAGCTATGTCATTCCTCATATTTCCTAAATACTATGCCTTTCGTTAATAAGTTGGTACTTTTCAAAAGACATAGGTAAGCTATGTCAATCCGAACATTTTCTAAATACTATGCCTTTCGTTAATAAGTTGGTACTTTTCAAAAGACATAGGTAAGCTATGTCAATCCGAACATTTTCTAAATACTATTCCTTTCGTTAATAAGTTGATACTTTTCAAAAGACATAGGTAAGCTATGTCATTCCTCATATTTCCTAAATACTATCCAGCCCTTTTTTTTTTACAACTGGTACTTTTTTCAAAAGACATAGGTAAGCTTTGTCAATCCGAAAATTTTCTAAATACTATGCCTTTCGTTAATAAGTTGGTACTTTTCAAAAGACATAGGTAAGCTATGTCAATCCGAACATTTTCTAAATACTATTCCTTTCGTTAATAAGTTGGTACTTTTCAAAAGACATAGGTAAGCTATGTCAATCCGAACATTTTCTAAATACTATGCCTTTCGTTAATAAGTTGGTACTTTTCAAAAGACATAGGTAAGCTATGTCAATCCGAATATTTCCTAAATACTATGCCTTTCGTTAATAAGTTGGTACTTTTCAAAAGACATAGGTAAGCTATGTCATTCCTCATATTTCCTAAATACTATGCCTTTCGTTAATAAGTTGGTACTTTTCAAAAGACAGGTAAGCTATGTCAATCCGAACATTTTCTAAATACTATGCCTTTCGTTAATAAGTTGGTACTTTTCAAAAGACATAGGTAAGCTATGTCAATCCGAACATTTTCTAAATACTATTCCTTTCGTTAATAAGTTGATACTTTTCAAAAGACATAGGTAAGCTATGTCATTCCTCATATTTCCTAAATACTATGCCTTTCGTTAATAAGTTGGTACTTTTCAAAAGACATAGGTAAGCTATGTTAATCCGAACATTTTCTAAATATTATGCCTTTCGTTAATAAGTTGGTACTTTTCAAAAGCCATAGGTAGGTAAGCTATGTAAATCCGAACATTTTCTAATTACTATGCCTTTCGTTAATAAGTTGGTACTTTTCAAAAGACATAGGTAAGCTATGTCAATCCGAACATTTTCTAAATACTATGCCTTTCGTTAATAAGTTGGTACTTTTCAAAAGACATAGGTAAGCTATGACGTTCCTCGTATTTTCTGTTCTGTTTTTTTTCTGCCCTTTCTCCCCTGTTGGTGTCATTCGGTTTGGAATTGTGGATTATTTTTTTATTGCAATTGTTAAGTAAGCCACATGTACCGACTTTTTTGTTTACGATTGACTTTTTCCCGCACGGATGCACGCAGTATCACACTGTGAGAAAGTACTCGTTACCTAGGTTGTCTGTAAGCCTCGCTTGCAAAACGAGCAGTCATTCAGATGGGCGAGTACGCTTAAGTGTTTTCCGTTTGTTGAATGGGTATGGGTTGACAAGTAGGGGGAATAGTTGCCCAGTATGGGCTATCAAAATATCGTAAATTTCTAAGTTGGTATATGCAAAATGGCCATACTTGGCAATTTATTACTAACAATTTTTTTCAGCGCTTCCTTTTCAGCACACTAACACTCTCTTACAGGCTTCAGAGATGTCATCAAATTTTTTGTATATTTTTTAATTTTGTTTGATTTTCTGTTCCAGGAATTTTTTTAGGGATGGATTTATTTGGAATATATGCATATATTTTAACTTACTGATAGGCCTATCTTATAATTTTACTTTTTTTTATGTCCTAGGGTTTACATTAAAATTTGTCTTATTAATTTTATTTTTTGTTTTAGAATTCTTATTAGGAAAGGATTTTTCAGGTTACAAAAGTGACTTTGCAGTTTAGAGCTTCAGAATTTTCATTCATGTTTGGTAAAGTTTTTTTGCATGATTTTTTCTTAGCTGCATGGGTTTAAAAGGTGCATGCATGTTGTAGGGGGTGCTAAAGTAGTGGTGATTTAGGGGGTTTAGTACTTTAATTATAAAATTTTGTATGTAAAAATATTTTTATGTTGTAATTTGTATTTAAATTTTACGGCTCTTATAAAAAAATGTAAATGTTTATATTTTATTGATATTAAACATATCTTTTTTATAATTGCTAAGTTTGTATTTATTTTATCCTGTTTGTAAATGTATTGGTATATCTGCACTTTGCTAGAGTAAAGATAAACTCTGGCTTAGTGCAGCCGGTAGAGAACATCCAGCTTTCAGGGGGTCGCATTTTCTAGTTTTGTCTGTGATTTCCTCCGCCGGCGGGAAATATTTTCTACCGGTTGTGAATATTTTAACTGGTTGATTATATTTTCTACCGATAAAGGGAACAACTTCTAGTCGAGAGGGAAAACGTCCAGCCGTGATGGGAAATGATTGCTTATATTTGTTTATAGATGGGTATTTAATTTCAGTTTTGCATCACTTTGGTTATGTAGGTAACAAAACAATACGATATTTTGTGTTATTGTTAGATATTGAACTTGAACTTTAACCATAGCTAATATAAATGTTGTTTCTATTTGTCTTTTTTGCAGTACTGTTCTACACTCTGAATTAAACTGTTATTTTAGAGATAACAGAACAGAGATATTATAGACAAATCTAATAATTATTATTAAGATGTTAGTTCTCTCCGAATTCCAGAACAATATATTTTTATCTTCCTATTTTATTTTTACCTCGACTTTTACCATAGTCTAGGATATTCAATGGGCATAACCTATACTTCATCACAATTTTAAAAAAGAAGACGACAGAATTGTGGTCCCATGTCAACCCCAATTGACATAAAAACCTTGTGAGAATAAAAATATTAAAAATAATTGATTCCCCATTTTGATTTTGTCCACTACTAACTATTAACATTGAGAAAACATCATATTTTTGTTAAGTTTAGCACCCCATTCACCATCTAGTCTTACTTTTTGGTATCTATTTGAGAGATAAGTATGAAGCCAATCACCAACAATTTCTCTAAGGACCTAATGTGCCATTTTTTGCAACAAAATTGTATGATCAACACAATCAAAGGCATTAAAAAAATCCAAGAATTCCCATAGGCAATCCTTCATTTTGTAAATAAAATTTGTTGTTATAAAAGAAATAATTTTGATCAACACAAATTTCAAATTCATTTAGAATAGGTATCTGTTGCAATATTTATATCTATATTCTTTTTAATTCGGGATGCATTCTTTTGGTAGAATTTTCTCCTGACAATGCAAATGTAATTTGTGAATTTGATCAAATAATTTGTTGTATTTCTGTGGTGGAATTTGTTATTTATTGATTTTATTTGATAACATCACAATGATATTTAAAAAAAATTTCTCTGATTACATTTTAAACAGCATAATTGATCTAGATAATCTAATTACTTACTTCAGGATAATGTTGTAAAGCAAGATATACTACTAGACTAAAATCAATTTAAGTATCTTAAGATTTCAAACAATTTTATTGATGTAACAAATGTAACAATAGCTCATACCTAGATCATACTGTTAAAAATAAAAACTAGTGTTTTCTGTGGTAATTTCCTATTAGAAGAGCAATGAACACATATTTGAGTATTCTGCAATATATTTTGGACAACTTTACTATTTTGTTAATAAACAAATTCTTGCAATACAACTAGGTGGAATGTACATACTTTTAACAATAAAAGCAGTTTAGAATATGGCCATTATTTCTATGTCAAAACTTTTTATTTGAACATTCACCACTCTAATCCAGCTCTAATCACTCCCAAATCAAAAGTCAATTCTATTAACAATATCCTAACTATTTACCAATCAAAACTTAATGATATGTACACCTAAGTACTTGGTCAGTAATACTCTAGAGTACCCAAAACCTGATATTTATTTGAAGAAAATGTTAATCAACGTTGTCACACCATCGGATAAGAAATCGAGTAAGAAATGCATATCTTTAAAGCGTGTTAAAATAAAAATAAGAACTTTCAGCTATTTTGAATCAAGAGGGATTAAGCAAATCTCTATGATTGATAATTAAAATAATCTGAAAACATATTTTGAAAAAGAAATTGTTACAATTAAAAATAAGTCAATTTTTATGTCCCTTCGTTCCATTATTGAGATTTTAAAAAAACAGAATATTCACCTTGCGTGTCCCATATGAGAAGCATCGTATACAGTGGGCCCACAGCTGTACCAATTTATCCTTTTTCCAGAAATAGGTACAAAAGTTTCTTTTTGCCTCGTTAAGCTGTTAAAAACTTTTAAAACAGGTTGAACTTCGGATTTTGGAATACTCCAAGGTGGCTGCACTCTTTTAGACATTTTATCGTCTAAATTTTATATAGGTATGTTACACAAATATAACACAACGTTACACTTCTAACACGTTGTTATAATTTTCTGAAAAATTGGTATAGAATTATTTTTGAAAAAACTTAATCGGGGGAGTTAATAGAAAACAGAAACACTACCTTATAATATCATTCAAAAGAGACAAAAAATTCTATATTCATTTATCAGTGGAGTTTCGTGCTGAGTGCTGACGAAATTCAAAACCGTCTAACCTAACCTAGTAACCTAAACGTCATATAAATCAAGAAAGTTTTCGTCTTCTTCTTTATTGAAATGGCCTTTTACATTGGCTATGTATCCAGTTAAATTAAGTTGAGCTTACATTACATGGTTTTAGGTGGATTCATGCAAGAAAAAATTAAAACTAAAACTTATTTAAAACTAAAACTAAGAAGATAAAACCATGTAATGTAATGTAGATGTTCATGCAAGAAACTAAGAAATTAAGATTTAAATTAAAACTAAGGAAGATGTCCAACTTTTAACTAAGAAATTAATTTCTTCCATGAATTCGACACAACGCATGCGTCAAGCCCTGGCCACAGATTACCTACTGGTGATTTGTGTAAATTTATTGTTTACATGAGGTTATATTACATATGTGGAAATATTTTTACAGTTTACAACAATGTTATTTGTAAAAAAGTTAGTTTACGTTTAATTTTATCTTCAGCTATCTGACAGCTCGATTACTATTGGAAGTTTTGACAAATCATTGAAGAAAATGCGCATGTCCAGTTGATTCATTAATTTATGTTGTATGAACAGCTGACTATTCTTAGTTTAAATTTAATCTTAATCTTAAATTAGTTTTAGTTTAGTTGATGTTGCATGAATCCACCTTTTATGTTCTTAGTTTTAAATTAATCTGTTTTAATTTTTGCTTGCATGAATCCACCTTTAATATATCGCTGTTGCCCGAAAGCGGAATTTGGACATGCGTTAGAGTGTGGAAAAGCCACTTTCTACGCGTGTCAAGAACAGCATTTTTTTACGTGTGCGAAAAATAACTAAAAAATAACATTTGATTAGACACAATGTAACGAAATACAAAGTTTATTATTTACCTTCTGGTTAGTGATGTAAACATTAGAGAACTATGTTATCAACGCAATATTTAACAATATTTAAAGAATTTGGGAAACAACAATCAAAATAAAATGCAATAGTTATTACCTACTTAGCATGCGGAAAAGTATAGTTTTCCGCACGCTCGTAAAAATATGGTATACTTCATTGTGCCAGCGGAAAGTGTTATTATTCACACGAGACACGAGTTCCAATAAAGAATGATATTTCCTTACAGTTACCATAAAACTGGCATTCTATGAAACAACAATACAAGCTATTTCACGAATATACGACTGTTTCGGATTAATAGGTGATAATAGCTGGACCTATGCAAAAAAAATTCTTCAACCACAATGCAAATGAATCGCTTATTTGAGAAAGGGCTTAATGTTACTTTTAAGAAAATCAACAAAAACTTATTGGTAGTTTAAAAAAAATATGATAACGATATTTTTGGCATAATTTAGTTCAAGACCCAGTAGCTTAGATGCTTTCAATATTAAAATGAGTATTTTTTTGAAAATGAGGGGAAAAAATGGAATTAGAAAAAAATGCAAACGGTACCTTTCTCAAATAAATGTTTTTTTTTTCAAGAAACCACTTGAATTTATTTTTGAAACATCAAATAAGAGTTGTTTTTCTAAGAATCACCTAAATAACAACAATAATAATATTTTAAGCATTAAATATTTATTTAAAAATTTAACAAAATTAATAAACCTCCCACTTTTTGGAAATTTTTTTTGGCCAAGCCAAAATTTCTTGATAGAATGGGTGATACGCCTCTGGAACGTAGGACATCGCTTTACCGATATCTGTTATTTTTGTTTCCAATACTGGAACTTTTCCTTGACGAGGCTTTTTTTCAGGCATTCTAAGAGCAACCCTTCTTGGCATATGGATTTGAAAAGTATGTCTGGTCAAACCTCGAATGTACTCTGAGCACACAACATATCCAGGTGATTCTGAGTTATGTATCATTTGGTAAAATTGGGATATAGAAAAGGCTTGCTTTTGTGCTCTGGGAATTTTTGTGTGTGAAGTCTCCATAAATATGACATTTTTTTTATAAAATTTTGGCCACCAATTTTTAAAATCTCTGCTATGATGTCTTTTGTTTTGGGCGCTTGAAGCTATTATCATTTGGGTGAATTCGTGAACAGAAAATATGCGATTCGATTTCCTCAAACGCCGTTTAATGACACCAAAATCTCGGTCATTAGGCAGGAAGGAATGCCCTCTGATAGGAAAAAATTGTTCAACTTTTTTGAATCTTTTCGTCTCAACTAATGCTGCACACATACGTACCATGGTATGATTTTTGTTTTGTCCAGGACAATTATCACTATAAAGACGTATTTCTTGGACATTTTCTGGAATTTCTCGTTGAATGTAATCCCACAGAAACGAGCATACTTCGTTGGGTCCCTTACTGGCAACACCTTCATGGTAAACATAAAAGGATGCCTTGTCTGTCTTACAGTTGTGTATACCAAAAATATTGACTGTTAGCTGTGTTAAATAAAATAAATCTTGGACTGGAACTTCAGGTAAGTGTAAATTCTGCATGTAGTCAAAAGTTATTACTGCCAAGTCGTCACGAATCTTGCACTCTTCAGTAGATTCTTTTAGTGACCAATAAAACTTTTTTGCTCTTCGTTTATGAACGGCTAGTTCGGCAGCTGCTACTTTTTTAGATGCATCTCCAAGCGAAGGACTTTTTATTTTAAGATCAAGTTCTTCACACTTGCAACAAGTGTCAACTTGTGAACGGCCAAAATGAAGATCAAAGTGCTCATGAAAATACTTCACAAAGTAAGAATATCGAATTTTGGCAGTTGAATATTTTACTTTGAACATATCAAACATAATTTTCATATTAAGTTTAGCATCAAGGTATAGGTAGGTTTTATTGCTGTAGTGAGTTTCCTTAACAGGAAATGACTCAATATGCTGACGCATTAGCATGTTGTTCTCTTCTGAAATAGCATTGCCCTTAATATTTTTACCCCGCTTGTCGTATGGAGTTATACTTTGTTTTAAAAGGTTTTTCAAACGCTTCAGTCTTTTTATACCAACACTGAACAAACTAATAAATCCCTTTTGACACACCTTTCTTCGTTTGCCATCAATGGGCACATAATGATGAAAGGAACAAGTTTTTTCCTTTGCGTTCTCTGGATTTTGTGGTTTAGATCTTCTATTGACATCAACTACTTCTAAAAGTCCTTGCAAATATATGTCCAGATCATTTTTAGAGTTCAGCGAATGAAACCGAGTAAAAAGTTCAGCTTTTATATCATCGTTCAATTTTTCAATGCATTTCATTGGGCAACTAAAAAAAGATGAATGAACATAATAATCGGAAGAATTCACTGACTGCAAACTTACTAACATCCGTCTCCAAGCTGTCTTGCTGTTACAGCATTTCCCTTGTAATTAACGTAAGCCTTCCCCTGTAATCTGGACTTCTTAATAACATTCCTTTGGTAATTTTCGTCATTTCTAACACCTCTTTTCCTTGTAGCCTCTTCTACTGAGCTTTCTGACTGGCTGTTATCGGTATCGCTCATGATTATTATTTATTTAATAAATAAAACCACTTTACAATATACGCTTTGAAACAACAATATTATGACAAAGGTTCGATATAAACTGATGTCACTTGGTACCTTTCGCAAATAAACGCGGAGAACTAGATCGAATTTACGGACATTGTACTTATGGAAGATGGTTCTTTTCTGCATTGATGCGTTTACCTAATAAAAATACGATTAGCTAACAAACTCAAAATGGCCGAAAATGTTAGTTAGTCCCTTTCTCAAATAAGCGATTCAAATAGAGAATCTCTACCAACTGGACAAGTCGACACTAATGACAGTCGCCCTGAAGATAAACAATTATTTGGATAGATTTTAGATTTGTAATTTGGTTATTTTGTATTGATTTAATGATCCTTTTTATTATAAACAGTCAGATATAGCTTCTAAAATACCTAAGCAATTAAAACAATGTCGAAGAAAGCACCAAATCAAAATTAAATGAAACACGATCAAAATAACTATTGTTGCAAAGAACGCTTGTTTATCATCAGATTCATCAGGGCGACTGTCGCGTGAACTTGCCCTATTAAAAATATGACAATTTTTTACAGGTAACTGTAATTAAGTAAACAACATAATATAGTTACACATTGTATTTGAAAATTTAAATTTGTATATTAAGCTCAACTTTAGTGCCTACAAAAACAACCCAAGCATAATCTTATTGTTTTGTTTCTTCTAATAATTTGGATAATTTTAGGATTTAATAAAACAAACGATTTTCAATATTTTATTATTTATAAGTTGTGAAAACTTAATAATTATTGTTGATTCATAAGTTCTAACTGAGCAGCAGCAATGCTCTTCATGCCTTCTTGTACAGTACTCAGGTTGCCCCTCCATGAATGGAGCAAATCTCGCAATTGTTGCCACTGTGCTCTACCAAATGTTCTGTGCATTGTACTTGATACAAACACTTTTCTGGTAGACTGATCCATTCTTGCACGAACTAATTTAGTTTTTAATACTAAAAATAGAAATGGTTTGAAAATTAGTAGCATTGTTAATACTTAAAAATGTAGTACAATAAATATTGCACAACTAGTTCAATTCACAAACTCCAAATAAATGAAAAATTCATGTGTTTTAAATTCCAAATCTGCTATAGAATTGATGAAGTGACCATAATTAAGGAAATTAATGTTGTGGTAGAAAAATATTCATTATACTGTCTTAAATGCCGTACTAGGCAGGTTATCCATTTATTTTGGTATTTTTTCACAGATAAAATACCCAATATTATCCTCAACTCTTTCAATTTATGAAACTCGCGCTAATCCTATTTTTTTACTTAAATTTTGCATACAAAACTGTATAGACAGTATTTATTAATTTGTAAAATGAAAACTAGGTTTTGGTTGATTAATTTTTTTTGTCAGATGGTCACAAAACTTACATATTATGTTCTTTGTTGAAAATTTTGTATTTTTATTTACAATTTAAAAGTTTGTAGCATGCAATTTTATATAAAGTATTTACTTTTAATTATTGTGGTACCAACTGTGAAACAATTATTTTTAATAGGCATGATGACAGTCACTAAGAATAACTGAAATAATTATACAGGCTGTTTCACGACGAGCTTACACTATCTATATTGAAGACTACTAACACTATTTCTCTAAAAATTGGCATAAATGGAGAACAAGTTATGGCAAATGTATAGAAAATATTTTGACATTCCGGTTATACCGAAAGTGAACGACAACTTTGTTATTTTAAATGTAACACCATTTTCATTAGTATTATTTGATTGCTGTGGAATTCAGAATAGACTTTTCTCCTCAACCATTACAAATAAAACAAAGTTTCTGGCATTAATACCTTTTAACATAGGCTTACCTTCAATAATAAAACATTCTACTTCATCAGGTTGGATTTGTAGCTCTTTTTCAATAACATCAAATGATATTTCTGGATTACTTTCTGCAAGTTGCATGAATGATAACAATCTCATTTTCTGCATATTCTGCTCATGGTTCAATCCTGCAACATTATATCAACATCATTATATGATGTATGCAGTGATGTAAAATGACGGTCATTTTAAACATTGTGACAAATGACCGTCACGTGACCGTCATTTTGGTCATTTTCATAATCTTTGACAATTCATTAATTTTTGAAATATACCTAAATGCCCTAAATACCCTAAATACCTAAATACCCAGAAAGACATGAAATGCAAATATGTGAATCATTATCTTGAAATGAAAAAAGGACATAGGATATAAGAAATAAACAATTTATTATTAACATAAATAAAAAAGAACACCAATATCACACTAAAAATTTTAAAGGTACTATGGACTATGGTACTAAAGTACTAAATGTATGAATTATACAACAATAACTGTTGTATAAGATATACTTAGGTAACTTAAGTAATAAGAATATCTATAAATAATATAATTAATATAAATATATTATTAACATTTAGAGAATAAAGTGTTTATAAAATTCGCCTGCATTTATTTCGATATATCGGAAAGAGCAGCGAAAATTAATCAAATAGAATTTGAATTGTATCAACAAAAGGTAAAGTACGTAGTGCTACAAAAGAAAAAAAAACAAAAAAAACGTTATATTTTGTAAAAACAATTAAATAAATAGGTTAGTGTTAGGTTATTGAAATAAAAAGCAATTTATTTAAGGCGAGTCCAAAACAATATAATTTGCGACGTTGTCAAATTTAAAAAATAAAGGACAAAATAAAGAAAGAAATTAGATATATATAATAAGTGGCTGGATAGATCAAGTATCTCCGAAGAGTAGATCTGGGTATCTTGGTCTTACGCTACCACGAAAATAATATAATTAAATAGTAATTGAATACAAAATATAAACAAAATGGATAGTGATGATTATTCTACAGAAGATTCAAAGAAAAGAAAAATGGATGGTGTATTTGAAGTTAGCAAGAGGACTAGCAGAACCCCAACTAAAAGTAAAAAAGATGAAAAGTTAGATCAAATCATAGCGTTAATGAAGGAAATGTCTGCAGATCAAAAGGATATGAAATGGGAACAACAACTGATTAAAAACGAGATCAAAGAAACCAAAGATCAACAGGCTCTGTTTAATGAGGAAATATTAAAGTTGAAAGTTGAAAACGAAGTATTGAGAAAAGAAAACCAAGCAATTAAAAAAGAAAATGCAGAAATGAAAACAGAAATGGAAGAGATTAAAAAAACAATGGAAATTATAGATAAAGAAAGAAGAAAGAATAATGTGATGATAAATGGATTAAAACTTGATACTAATGAGCCGTCGAAATTGGTAGAAAATGTCAGAAACTTTTTGAGTCAACAACTAAAAATAAATATCGATCCTAAAGCAGTTAACAAGATAGGGGAGAAAATGTGTATAGTGGAATGTCAAAAAGAAGCTGATAAAGAAAAAATTATGGCAAATAAAGCTAAATTAAAGGAGAGGAAAGAAGAAAGAGTTTTTATAAATAATGATATGACCAAGAAGGAAAGAGAAAAACAAAAAGAGATAAGGATGTTTGCAAAATTAGAAAGTCAAAAGGGAAAAGACGTAAAAACGGGATACAATAAGGTAACGGTAAATGGGCAAGAATGGAGATGGGATAAAGAAACAAATAGAATGAGAATACTGGAAAAAATACATTCAAAAAACTAAATAAAGAAACAGATATTCATGGTAACAGAGAAAAAGACACAGCAACGGAATTGGATATGAATAAAGTAAAATCAGCAACGGAAATGTGGAGAATTGGAACATGGAATGTAAGAAGTATTTTAGGAAAAGAAAAAGAATTAGAAGAAGAGTTTGAAAATACAAACTTGAGAATACTAGCTATAACAGAGACAAAAAAAAAGGACAGGGGATAGTGAAAATGGATAATGGCCATATACTCATATATAGTGGTATTGAAAATGAGAAAAGAGCAGCAGCAGGAGTTGCATGCATAATACATAGAAACGTAGAAGAACAAATTACTGGATGGAGGGGATGGTCGGAAAGATTATTGGTGATGGAAATGAAAGATAAAAATATGGACACAAAAACTATAATAATTGTATATGGACCAAATGAAGACGATACAGTAGGAAATAAAGATAGGTTTTGGGAAGATCTAACTATGGCTACAGAAAATGCAAAAGGAAAAATAATTATACTTGGAGATTTGAATAGCAGAGTGGGAACAAAAGATGACATTTATAGAGCAGTAATAGGAAAACATGGTGAAACATTTAGGAATAATAATGGAGAACGGCTGCTGGATTTTTGCATATTACACAATTTTATTGTAACTAATACATTTTTCCAACATAAAGACATACATAAATATACACGTGTGATGGAAAGCAGAAATGAAAGGTCAATAATAGATTATATATTAGTGGAAAAGAGAAATAGAAAGGAAGTATTGGACACCAAAGTTAGAAGAGGACCGGAAATAGGAAGTGACCACTATTTACTTGTAACAAAAATAAGAGAACAAGTAGAAATTACAAACCATAATAGACAAAAATTAGAAAAAACAATAGAATATGAATCGGTCAGATCATACAAACTACAAAACAAAGATATGGCAGAAAAATACAAAATAGCATTATCAGGAAAGTTCTTAAATAATTGTGATATAATGAAAAATGGTAATTTAGAAGAAATGTGGGATTATTTCAAAAAAACCGTATTGGAAACCGCTAAAGAAATATGTGGTTGTAGCAAGAAAACTAATAAGAAAAAACAAACAGCTTGGTGGACGGACGAAATTAAAATAAAAGTAAAATTAAAAAAAGAAGCGTGGAAAATGTATATAAATAACAAAACAACGGAAAACTATGAAATGTACAAAGAGAAGAGGAAAAATGTAAAAGAGATGGTATCAGTAGCTAAAAGAAATCAGTGGAAAGAATTTGGCGAAAAAATGGAAAGCAATAGTAAATCAAATCAAAAACTGTTTTACAAAACATTGAAGTCATTAAGAAAGGAAAAAACACAAGAAATAACCTGGGTAAAAAATAAAAAAGGAGATATACTAAGAAATGAAAACGAAGTAATTGATAGATGGAAAGAGTATTTTGAGGAATTACTAGGAGCAGACAAAGTTCAGGACATTAACAAAAAAAAGGATGCAATAATAGAAAATAAAGACATTGTAACACTAAAAGAATTACAGGAAATAATAGATGAATTGAAAAATGGAAAATCTCCAGGAATTGATAAATTAACATCAGAAATGTTCAAGAATTTAGGGGAAACAGGAACAAAAATATTATTGAAAATATACAACACTGCTTGGAGTGAAGAACAGATTCCAGAAGATTGGAAGACAGCCTTAATAGTTCCAATATATAAAAGGGGGGATAGACAAGACTGCAATAATTATAGAGGAATAAATCTACTTAGTACAGCTATGAAAGTCTACGAGAATATTATAGACAGTAAGCTAAGACCACTGATAGAAAATACTCTCGAAGAATCGCAAAGTGGATTTAGAAGAGGGCGAAGCATACAAGACCACATATTTATGGTGAAACAGATAATTGATAAGATATATGGGATTTATAGATATGGAAAAAGCTTTTGACAAAGTACCAAGGGAGAAGTTATGGAAAGTACTAGAAGGAAGGGGGGTAAACTACAAAATAATAGATATAATCAAAAACATTTACAAAAATAATAGAAATTGTGTAATATACAAAAATAAAGCATCAGAATCATTTTCAACACAAGAAGGATTGAGGCAAGGAGGGGGACTAAGTCCATTATTATTTACAATTTTTATTGATGAAATAATTAAAAAATCGCCAATCAAAATGGCAAAACTACACGTTGGATACAGAGATTTAGGAAGAGTGGATATATCAGAAGCAGCTTTTGCAGATGATTTAATAATTATGGCAGGGAAAGAGAAGGATTTACAAAAGAATATGGAAATATGGAGCACGGTATCTGAAGAATTTGGAATGACAGTTAATCAAAGCAAAACCAAAGTTATGGTTATAGGACCGCAACAAAAACATTTGAATATACAATTAGATGGAATAAAAATTGAGCAAGTTAGAAGATATAAATACTTGGGAGTAGAAATAGAAGAAAATGGAACGCAGGAAGTCGAAATTACCAATAGAGTACAAAAAACGATGAATCTTTATCACACGATGAATTCGACATTTATAAATAAAAAAGAGATTTCCAAGAAAACGAAGTTAAATGTATTTAAAACAATTTACCGGCCAATATTAACATTCGGATGTGAATCTTGGGTATTAACAAAGAGACAAAAGAGTCGAATACAAGCAGTTGAGATGAAGTATCTTAGGCGAGTTAAAGGAGTCACAAAGAAAAACAAACTAAGAAATACGAAAATAAGAGAAGACCTTGACATAGAATCAACACTCAAGTTTATTGAAAAGAGACAATTAAGCTCGTGGGGACATTTACAAAGAATGAACGATACAAGACCAGTTAGAAAACTATGGCAATCAAAAATACAAAAAAGAACGAAAAAGGGAAGACCAAAACAAACATGGGATGGTGTTATGGTAGGCATACTACAAGAAAAAGGAAAAACATGGACAGAGGCAAAAACAATGGCAAAAGATAAAAAACAATGGGCTAAATTTGTACATGAATAAAATTCTATCTGGACCAAAGCATCGATGAAAAAATGGATATATGTCTTAAGCATAATACTATGTAGTTGAAACAAGTATAATTGTAAAAGTATACCCTACACCATACACTATGGTAATTGGGTTTTTGATAATATATATATATATATATTAACATTTAGAATAATCTGAATAATCAATAATATAACGGAAACAAAAATAAAACTATCAATATTAAACAAAAACCAAAAACGGATGTACTCTTACTTCTAACTAGAAAACAAGAAATAAAAAAACAAAAACACATTCTCATATCACATTAATAAAGATAAATAAGGTAAAGGAATAAGGAAACGAGGCAATTGAGAGGTACCTACATAATAAAATGAAAATATTCTAGATTCAGATTCAGTCTAATTCTATCAGTCTACTTCTGTTTCGGAAAGGTCTTTTTTTAATCTGAAATATCTTCTGGTTCTGAATCAGAAGATTCTCGAAATTCGAAATTTCTTTCCAAATCTTGAATTTCCTCTTCGTCTTCTTCAGTTTCGGTTTCTGTTTCCGATCCTAATTCATCTCTTCTGATGAATTCTGTTGGCATCTGTTCCAAACCCTGTTCAAGAGGATTGGGCTGAAGGTCATCGTCATCATCTATTCCAACAGGAGCTTGTAAAGAATGTGTTGATGTCGAAGATGCAGCACATGTGCATGTAACTTCTGATCTAGCCAAATTTATATGTTTTTTGACATTAAGCAAATTTAAGTTGTGCACTAAATGATCGCTCAGTAGAAGCAGACGTTGCAGGCAGACCAACTAAAGCTTCCGCAATATGTCTTAAAGAGAGATATATGTGCAAATACCTTTCCAGAAATCAAGATTTAACATACTTTTATTATTTTAAGATAAGGTTATGTGCAAAATGACCTGGCGGTCATTTTCGAATATGACATGACCGTGACCGACGTCATGACCACCAAAACGACGCGGTCATATGACCGACTCATCACTGGATGTATGTGCCTAAGTCAAATTAACAACATCACTACACATAGACCGAACATTTAAATATCACACCATGTACCAGTTTCCAATTAAAGCACAACACTGATAAAATTATCCTTTCACAATAGGGACACTCACAAAATGGATATTACTCATATTGTGAAATTGATACTTGTACCACTCTTCCTTTTACTCCATAGTGATTTGTGTACTGTTTCAACATACCATTAGTGCCACCTTGTATAAATCTTTTTGGTGATGATTGTCTCAAAACTAAACTTTTGTAGTATATGTAGTTTTAATTTATTAAACTGTTCAGCAAATGTGTGAAGTATTTTGAAACAATTCTTACAAAGTGATTTGTACTTAAAATGGAAATATTAATGCATTTTTTTTATTGGCACAGCTGAAAAATTTAGTTTTAATCAATCTTTGAAGTAGGTACATTCATGAGACTATAAAGGCAAGATTTTGATTTAGTGCTTTAAGAGCCACATCTAACTTATTATAATAAAAAGGATCATTAAATCAATACAAAACAACCAAATTACCAATCTATCCAAATAATTGTTCATCCTCAGGGCGACTGTCATTAGTGTCAACTTGTCAGTTGGTGGACAAAACGTCCACTTGACAATTTTTTATTTAGCTCATTTACATGCAGCTTCCAATTTAGATTGTTGTCGATAGTAAAACCTAGCATTCTTACACCATTCTCACCTTCATGTCTCTCATATGAATGCTGTTGTATCAAAAGAAGTACTTAGGATTGCTTATTTTGGATTAGTACAGTCTCACATTCAATATGGAATTCTTTTATGGGGTTCAACAAATGTAGCAAATGAAGTTTTTATATGGCAAAAGAAAATTATATATGATATGGTGGGTGTAGGCTTCAGAGAGCATGCAAAACCATTGTTTATATCATTAAGAATTCTGACCGTACCATGCCTCTTTATTTTGGAAGCTATTTTATATGTGCATAAAAACAAACATAAATATAACACCTTGATCAAATGTTCATAACAATAACACTAGGAGTAAGGATTTTATTAGATTACCCAAAGTAAATCATATTACTACCTCTAAACAAACGGATTTTATTTATTGTAAAATTTACAACTCTATACCAATTGAATGGACAAAGTTTAATTATGAAAAGTTGAAGTATACTGTAAGGCATGCACTTGAGAGACTGGCCTTTTATTCATTAGATGAAGTTTTCAACTGTAACTGGCGGGGTTAGTCAATTTTAGGTGAAATGTTTTTATATATATTTTTGTATGTTTTTTTATGTTGACGTGTCTAAACAGTTTGTGTTTGTGAAGATTTTAGGAAATTTTAACTTTCATAAACTGTAATATTGTAAGACCAATAAAGCTATCTATCTATCTATCATGATAGGCCACTAGTTTAACTGGGAGGATTTTGAGTTGTTTTTTTCTCCACATAGGTTCACTGACTGACATTTTGTGTAGATGTTTCCTCAGGGTACAGTGACCAGGTATTCAAATGTCTACTCAATTTCAATAACCTGGTTGGGAGTTGCTTGTCTACCTTGTTCAGTAAACTCTTTGTATGAAGGTCCTCATGTCTGGCAGAGACACTGTGTTGTCCTGAGGATCACCATCATTGCCTCCTGCCTTACAGTTTTGCACAATGAAAACATTCGGAACTATGGAGTGAAATTATCTGCAATCCCATGTCCCTGCACCCATACTAGAGACACTGTGTTGTATCTTGACAGCCTATTGAGGAATAATTCACAATTTTGTACCAGTCTAAACTTAGTGGTTGGATTGCCAATAGCTTTAAGCAGAGCCTGTCTGTAAGTAAATATTCAAATTTTTTGTTCAGTATATCCTCTACCGATGTTTAGATCAATACAGGCTATAGCAGCAATCATATCTGGTTGAAACACAGATGTATATCAATGAATGCTAAAGAACATTCTCTTTCTGGGTCTGTTTATACAAGTCACATTGCCATGGTTTGTTTAAGAAACATCAGTGATGGTCTGAGATAGCTCATTTCAAAGGGTTTCATTCTAAAACCCCATCATTCAAATATATCTTACAATGGTAAATTATGAAATATCCAAAAATTAACTAAACTGAAAGCAAAATCATGGAAACAAGTTCATATCAGTGGTAAAATTAAGTTGTTTTTAACCTTGAACACTTACAATGAAGATGAAAATGTTTACAAAGCATAATTAGTCAATGGAAATATATATACTGTACCTTGAGCACTAACAAACTCTTTGTGTTCCTTATAAAATTTAAGGTAGGCAGACAAATTTTCGCTCACAAAAATGTTCAATAAATCATGTATTAACTCTCCTTCCAAAAATCTGACAGGTTTAAGAGATAATAAAGGATCTAGTAGAAATGTTTTTGGATCTGCTAATGCTGAAGCTATGCAACGTATTGCATCTTCTCTTGCAAGTGATGCATTTTTATCAGTGTAAGTTCCAAGTAATTCAATCATTACTAGAGCAGCTTGTTCACTGAAAATTAAATAGTATCCATAGAATCTTGACTTAAACAAAATTTGAGCTACATACCTTTGATTACATTTCACTAAAACTTCATGCAAAAGTCTGTAAAGTTTTTGAAGCTGTTCGTTAGATGGAGGACAATTTGCAAACTGTTGTTTCAGATGATCAATGTCTTGAAACACATACTTCACAGAATCAGTTTGTTTGCCCATTTGAATAAGATGATAATATACTGGATATCGCATTGGTGACCGGTCATCTAAAGATTGAAATAATAGCCACAACCTATAAATTCAAGTATATAACATGTACATCAGAATTAAAATATATACACTTACGCCCTCAGACAAACTAAACTCAATTTTTGACCCTGAGCTTTTGTTAACTTCTCACAAAATGCAAGAATAATATTTTCAGATCTCTCCAATGGTATCTAAAAATAAATGTGTTTTCATCAATATTTATAATCACAATTCTTTTTGGTAATATAAAACCTTTCCAATAATTAATTGATCTGTCTTGATATATCATAGCTTCAATTTACTTCTAAATTTAATCATTTAACCAGTTGACAAATTATTTCTTACCAGAACCATGATAGAGACAATATCATTCAGCACCATTTGAACATCACTTTCCTGGCCGTCCTTAAAACATGAGTCACATACTCCAATAATTTTGTGTAAGTCATCTTCAATGCCTTTTGCTGATTTCTCTTCTGATATTTCGGCCCCAAGATTTTTTAAATATACCCGAAGTTCTTGAGCCTTAAACAGAATATAAAAAAAATAACCTCAAATACACGCCTGGAACTTTTAGTTTTGTGTACAGTATGCAATATCCATTTTTGTAGTGGAAATTACCTGATCTTCTAAGGACATGTCGATAAAAACTGGAGGGACTTGCATCTTGAATCTGATTTATTATGATTATTAAAATAATATGGACAAAATCGGTAACATAAATAATCAGCAAGTAAGGCTACCCCATAAAAGGAAAATTTTATGAATGAAATGTCATTTGTCATACTTGTCAATGTCAAATCCATATTCTGCGTTCCGATTATGGAGGGTAGAAGCATGGAGGATATTCAAGGAGATCGAACTCATGCGGAAAAATTGACAAAACCTGCCCTCAAAATCGTCTATCTAAGCAGTTTGTTTTTTCACCGCGGCGTCGCGCATTGTAGCTAAGATACAATTTTAAAACTGTCACGAAAATAACCTTACTTTTTATATTTGACAATAGGTAAATAGTAAACATTACTTTAAAAACTAGAAAATTGAAATTGTTATAATAAAAATTTATATGGGCGTTGTTAAAAATTCCATTAGTGGTAGTACTGGTGATATAAGACGAAAACGGGAGCTGAATTCAAAAAATCCACGATTTTTTCAAGTACCAAAGGTAATTAAAAATATTCAAAGATAAATGAAGTAGGAAAGAATATTTATTGTGATAGACTAAAATTATATAAATGTTATAAATGAAACTAACTGTTTCTAATTAATTCCACTATTTAATTGAAAGATTTATGAAAATTATTAAAGGATATTGATAATTATTTCGATATTGACATATCATCGTCAGAATGACAGAAGTTACATTTTATGTGATACCTACTTGATGTAACTTCTGTCATTCTGACGATGATATGTCAATATCGAAATAATTATCAATATCCTTTAATAATTTTCATAAATCTTTCAATTAAATAGTGGAATTAATTAGAAACAGTTAGTTTCATTTATAACATTAATATGATTAGATTCCACAAAGTAAGGGTCCAAACAGTAAATTCAATTAAAATTATATACCTAAGTAAAAATATAAATACATTCAGCTAATTATTTTACCACCATCACAGTTTTCAATATTTTTGAAAACGAGGACAAAAAACGGATTTCTTATTCACAACATTTTTCCATTTCTGTGAGCCAAACCTCACTTACCTCACACGTGGTTCGCGAACTGTCAAAGAAGCTAGCAACCAATAAAACATCATGAACTCGAGCTACAAGGGGACAAGTTGAAAAAGTGTCCACCAGTAAACAGCAAATTATAATTCGAAGATTCACCGAAATGGCGCTCGTGTAGCTAATGGAAACGATGTGAATTTAGGGTTTATAAACAGAGTGAAGTGTGCTGGGTTGAAAAATTTAGTATTTTTCGTGACTTGTGTAATTGAGAAATATACAGTATTTAAAATCTCAATTATTTACGTAGTATTTCCTTTTTTAATTTTGTATCTTACTCTAATAATTCATGGCGCTGTTTTTAAAATCTTTCCACTTGCTACTATAACGCCACCTTAATTTGCTTCCATTTGATGGACACTTTTTAACACAGTGTATAGGTTCGTTCTCTATACTGTGCTTTTTAATACATTCAGATGGAATCAGAGGTTGGTTGTCTCTGATGGAATGGTTATTTTTCTTTACCCTTCTTGGAAAAGTAAGAGCCGCGAGTTACGACCCTCGTAGGAGTTCAGTCTAAGGTCAGTGTGACCATCAAAAAAAGGGTTTTCTGACAAGAATGACAGTTAATGTCTACCATTCAAAACACAAGATTTTTGAAGGTTTTTCATAATTGCGAACATCTATATCGCTTTATTAAAACAATGAATACACCCCGAAGCGTAAATCTTAAAATTTTAAATGACCTCTTAGTTGAATAATCAACGCATCGGTGGCCAATAATTCTAGGAACTTTTGGCATGTCACCATTTTATTTCTGACATTCTGTCACTATTTATGTCAGTTATGAGTTTTATTTGCTTTTGTTGATTTGATAGTCGATGGATCTACTACAAAAGTCTAATGCACAACACAAAATATGGAAAATAAACATTAACGATTACACGAATATCAATAAGCAAATAAATCTCACATAAATACTGACAGAAATGAAATGGTGAAATGTGACATGCCAAAAGTTTCTAGAATTATAGCCCGTTCAGTACAAAAACCGTTGTGGATCCTCAAAGTGTAGAAAAAAAGACGTTCGTCAATGTGTATGTTTAGCATCTCTAAACTCGATAAATATTGAAATTTGTAGGTCGCCTGGTATTAAAAAATATAAATATATGCTTAAAGAAAGGTTTCGTAATTAATTTAGTATCAAATACAACTCGTAGGTTAATTAAATATTAAACTCAAACGAACGTCAGTCGTACTAAATACTTTATAAGTTGGCAAAAATGCGCGCTGTTGCCGCGATTAAAATGGTTTATTTGGTTCAGTAGACGTCTTGACATTTTTGGGGTTATGTTGTGACAATTTTATATTACGCTCATTTAATTTTTCGATTATTTTATCTACGTGTTATCTACGTATTAAAAAACTGCAAAAAACTGTGAGTAATTTTTCACGAGCAGTAATGTACTGTTAACATACAAATAAAAGTTTTAGATGTAACTGAAATAAGTCGAAGTTTGTTTGCACACAATAACCGTCAATAACTAAACCTACAAGGGCTTGGCAACATAGTCCAGACGTCATGCACAACGGTTTTATACTGAACGGGCTATATTAGCCATCGATGCATTGATTATCCAGCTAAAACGTCATTTTAAATTTTGAGATTTACGCTTCGGGGGTGTATTCTTAGAGAGATATCGGTAAACTGAATAACGCCTGTGATCGTAATTAACGTCCTGCGGTATTGGGTTTACGTCAAGCGGTATTTCAATTTTATTTAACAGTTATCGGAAGCGACCTCTTACCCGCGCTATGCGCTATGCGCTATTCGAAAATGTGACTTAAACTAGCTTTATTGTTATTGTGTCTTTTGTGTGTCTTGTAAGTTTTTTATTTAATTTGTGTGTTTACCTTAGCCATATCCAGTATTTTTTGTATTATTATTGTTCAAATAAAAGACGAACGTTTATTTTTTGAGGTGTGTTTCTACAGATTCATTTTATCTACAATTATTTTTTCTCAACTTCCACTAGAATCTCTGTAATGGATGAAGATCTTGAAGCGATAATTATTGGTGGTGGAAATGATCAAGACATTGAAGCCACTATTTTGACTACTTTTACATAGAAAAACTCTGCGCATGCCCGGCATGTTAATTATTAAGCGCTATTTCAAATACCGCCTGTCGCTAGGCTCCGTAAATAGAGAGATATCGGTAACCCAAATAGCGTCAGGCCCTATTAGCGCATGTTATTTTGACATTTAACCTATGCGCGAGTCGATTCTTAAAACAACGTCCCTAAATAACGTTACCGCCAAGCGTAATTTACGGAGCCTAACGACAGGCGGTATTTGAAATAGCGCTTGATAATTAACATGCCGGGCATGCGCAGTTTTCCTATGATAAAGTTTTTCATCAAAATGGCGGCTTCAATGTCTTGATCATTTCCACCACCAATAATTATCGCTTCAAGATCTTCATCCATTGCAAAGATTCTATAGTGGAAGTTAAGAAAAAATAATTGTAGATAAAATGAATCTATAGATACACTATTAGGAACCTCAAAAAATAAATGTTCGTCTTTTATTTGAACAATAATAATACAAAAAATACTGAATATGGCTAAGACAAACACACAAATTTAATGAAAAACTTATAAGACACACAATAGACACAATAACAATAAAGCTAGGTTAAGTGACATTTTCGAATAGCGCTTAGCGCGGGTAACTGCTTCCGATAACTGTTAAATAAAATTGAAATACCGCTTGACGTAAACCCAATACCGCAGGACGTTAATTACGTTCACAGACGCTATTGATTTTACCGATATCTCTCTAATTACGCTTGGCGGTAACGTTATTTAGGGACGTTGTTTTAAGAATCGACTCGCGCATAGGTTAAATGTCAAAATAACGTATGCGCTAATACGGTCTGACGCTATTTGGGTTGCCGATATCGACGATATCTCTCTATTGTCTTAATAAAGCAATATAGATTGTCGCAATGTTAAAAAAACCTGCAAAAATCTTATGTTTTGAATGGTAGACTTTAACTGTCATTCTTGTCATAAAAACCACTTTTTGTTGGCCACACTGACCTTAGACTGAACTTTAGTTGTCACTAGGTAGGTGATCTGTGGTTGTCACTATTTATAATTTTTTTTTCTTACTTGGTTTAGGCCGTTTAGGGTTTATAAATCGAAAACACCTATCAAATTGCGTTTCGGTATTATAATTCGACAATCGTGATCGTGATCGTCATTTTACGAATGCGAACGATCTAGTAGTACCTAAATTCCTTGTTTCTTTGTTCAAAAATTAAAGTTTTTTCGTATATTTTATAAAAAGATATATGTTAACTCATTAGAGAAACTTGTTTTGTGATAGTATGAAGTGTTAATTGTGATTTTAATCTATATGATATACATAAATTCTTTATAATTCACCGAAAAAGCCTACTTATATTGTCACCATTGTATATCTCCATCAGCTGTAATTTATTTTGAACTACTTTTTGTAATAATCTAAGCGTGTCCGGAATTGTCAATATTATTTTGTTGTGTTGTTCAAGTATTAATTTTACTAATTCATGATGTTCAGCTGCTTTTGTCTTAATATCCATATTGAAACTGCTTCAAATGACTACCAAAAGATTGCGACAGAATCATTGAATTTAAATGAAGAGGAGAAGAACGATAGATTTTTTCAGCAAGTATGATAATTATCCAATATTACATATTTGAATGTTTGAAAGATGTATTCTGTTGATACAAGAGGTTAAAACGGAATGAACTTCAAATTGATCTTGAAATTACAGATTAATAAAAGATCGTTTAAAAGTAATTATTGTTCTATTTTGTCCTAAAATGAAATTATTTTATAGCAAGCTTATAATTCTTCTTAATTAAAAATTACAAATAAAGGAAAATATCACTTCCATACCAGATTGTTTTGTTTTTCAACATTTTTTCTAACCGTAAAATAGGTTAATTTTGTAATTGAAGACTGGTGAATATAAGTAACATTCAGTTTATTACTATCTGCTATTTTTGTATCCTATTAAATAATAGGTTAATTGAATCAAAAAAAGTGTCGAATATTACTTCCTCCATTTTAAGTATGTACATACTATAAATTGAATAAAGGGTCAGTGCTTTATGTAAAAGAGTTGACATAAACTCCTTTCAGTGGTCAAATAAGTATTTTGTATTGGAATACATGTTTACTCATTTTCTTCTGTTTTCTTCTTATTAAGAATTTTTTGCTTCTTTCAATAGAACAGAAGTTCTGCTTTTGAGAACCATAAATTAATTCAAAAGAATCTCATGACTTTTTCATAACTTTTCGAATAAAAACCACATGGCAATAAGTTTTCATTCATAAGTCTTACCTCAGTCAAAAGACATACAGCTATGGTAGCATACACATAATATCTGTTTATTTATCACAAAACATTTAATTCACTTCTAAAGATGCCTAGGTACTTATACAAATAATAGTGAGTAATATTTTATTCTTGAAAGTCTTAGAATATATTTAAAGTTAATACTTTTAACGTAATAGTTTAATTATTCAATAGTAAGTAAATTTTCAAAAACTGCACAATACGTCTTAAATGATTCTTTATTCCATTAACGTTTGTGAATAAAAAGAACAAGATAAATTACAAAACAAACAGCCAACTTGATTTTTTTGGTCTCGAAACAAATTTGTTTTACTATTTTGATAATGATTCTTATATAACCAGTAATTACAAAATTAATGTAAGTAATTTAAAAATCAAGGCGAAACTAAAAATTAAGTAAAACAACACAAATCATTATACTTCTTTTTCCATCTAGAAAGAGTATTAATACCTAATTATGTATGCAGTCTATAGCAGAGGTACCCAAAAAATCAGTATAATCTCAAATATTTTACCATGAAAAAACAACAGATTCCTTTTAGTTTATTATTGCCACTCAGTATACCTGTATATAACAATAAATGAGTCTTCTATAATCTTAAAAATACGCCAGTGTGTGGTACATAGGTAGTCATACTTTGGGGTATTAATTAGTTACCAAAATGATGCAAAATTGCCATTTTAAGCATTTGTATGAATTAACAATAATAAAATGTAGCTCCTTCAATGTATTTATCTCTAAAATAAATATATATCAAATGATATAGTACTTTTGTCAATATCATTAGAATTCCGTATTAATGCACTGTATAAATTAAAAATGTATCATTATATCTTCACTAGTTTGATAAAGCTGCTGTGTAGAGAAACGAGTCACTAACTTTAAATTGAACGTTAGTTCAAATTATAATGGAGATTTTAGCAAATTAAATTGTTTTATTACATCGTTTAAATGATATAGTATCTATTTTATATGTAATTGTGCACCAATGGTTTACTGGCTTAACTTAGGTTTATCCTCTCTCCCGATGGCGAAAGGAGTATAATATACCTCACATGTTTGTCTATTTTTTTTCATATTCCTCATAAGTGTACCCAAAATATGTATTGATGTTGTTTTTCCTTTATCATACTCATTTATTTCACCTCTTGTTGACGTAGATTCCATGATTTTTTCTATTAAAGTGTAATTAACACATTCGCGGACAAAGCGACATATGCAGCTCTAAGTACAGGGACAAAGCAGCTTATGCTGTCAAAATATAAATCTCCCTGCTGCACCAACGCGGCATTAGTTAATATGGCATTTTCAATGTGTACAAGTTTGGTGTCCCAGCAGAAATTGAAACATGTTCCTGGTAAAGTTTTAAAATGATCCTAGCTTCTCTAGTTCATTAAATATTGTTATGCGTTTTTCGCAGTCATCATTTTTCGTTCGTGTCCATGAAAGAGTTAAATTCTTGTCAGATCATTATCTAATTAATCATCAAAGAAATAGCTGCATCTTTTTTAAAAAAGTTTAAAATTTTGAGTTTTTTCATTTGTCATCCTGGTCAGTTTTTGTTGTTGGTTTGATGGCTTTGGTAGAATTACGACCGTAGTAACCAACTAGCCAGCATCCTGCTCAAATTTCCCAAAGTAAAGCGATCAAACAATCACCAAAAACAACTCAACTCAATTTTAATACAGTCACTACAATGTCATGCTAACAATTAATCTTTTCTTTCAGGAGCTGCTGCAAGTGGTAAAATTGAAAAACATAACTAAAGTTCTACCTACTTTTGTACAAACAAGGACTGTTGGACATTGGAACATAAATTGTTGCATCAACTGCTTAAAAGAAACATATGCTGTACATAAAGATAAAGGAGCAGCATGTGTAGTAATATCTTCAAAATTATTGGTAATTGCTATTTTGAAAATTATATTACTTAAAAACAGGTCTATATTAATTTATAATCAACACAATTTAAAAAGTGGTTGCCAAACATCTTATAATGTTTAAGTATTTAAGTGGTAAAAGAAAAAGGGATTTTACAGATTAAAAGCAAATACATTTCCAGTTGATACTCTCATCACTATGCTCCAAATTTTTTTTTTATTAAACAAAGCTGGTTTATCAAAGAGTGTAAACTATCTTGACTGAAATATTCTTAACATCTTTGGGGTTATTGGTTATGGAGGCATTGCATGCAGTAGTAGGAGTAGCCTATTGATCACAAGAAACAACCTCTCCAGGATTCAAAGACTAGCCTGTATATGGCAATACAGGAGCAATTAAAGCATACCCAGGGATGATTATGAAAGTGGTTCTAAGTTCATTCCACTACATATGGTGGTGGAAAGAAAGAACAAGATACAGAATAAGTAGAGGAATCAGTTTATTTCATAAATTGAATGGTGTATATAGATGATCGGTTTGGTAACCACCATTTTAATATTTGATAATGACTAACAAACAAAATACTATAAAAGGCAACCTGTGTAGTGTACTTATAAAAATTTATTTTTTAGGATTCTAAATCAATACAAAGAATTATGGCTGAACAAATAACAATTTCTAAAGTTTTCAATGTAGTCTTAAATCCAGGTGATATTAGTGAAAATGTCGATGTTTTAAATTTATGTGAGTTATTTGAAAATTCTTAGCTTATTTTACGAAGTATACTGTGTGGAAGGGTATTGTTATCTATAATTGCAGATACAGGTGAAACAATGTAATATCAACCTGCAATTTTTTATATAAATAGTAATACTTTTCTTGAAAAATTGAATAGATGAAACTTTCACTTGATGAAGATCCATACTGAACGATGAAATAAAACAATATATTTTGTTTAAATCTCCATTATAATTTGAACTTACGTTCAATTTAAAATTAGTGACGCGTTTCACTAATGCAATTTTCAACAAATTATATTGTTTTATTTCATGGTTCAATACTTTTGTTGGCTTTTTTTTCACAAATTAATAATTTCATTTGAATAGCAGTTTATATAGAGTTTTTTTCTTTTGTCTCATCTCTTCTTTGCATTTATCCCATCATTTTTTGAACTTCCTGAATATTTAATTATTTATTAGATCTTGTAAGAAATTAATTACTTCCAACCTTAGTAGTGAACCTGTTGAAGACCCTAGAGCTGAAAGATTTCATCATAATATGAACCTTATGAAGAGTTTTTTGAAGAAAAATGTAGAGTTAGGATTCCTGAATATACTCTTATATATTAATCACTCATTTGGTTAACATGACGAAACGATTTACTAAAAATTTCCATTTATTACCTGATGATATTGGAATGCGCATTGTGTTTTCTCACTTTGTAATTTTGTGCTTTGGGGGATTTTTTACTTGTGATTCAAATACTAAAATTGCAGTAATAACAAAATTTGTATAATATTGAGCTTTGCAAAAACTAGACTAATTTTAACAAATCCTAATTGAGCGAAATAAAAATAAAATAAAAAAGTTACATAAAATTAATTATTTCAAATAATTTGAAATCTTCAATTTTACCTCATTTTGTTTCTTTAATTGTTGACTCTAATTTGGGCATCATAAAGTTTCTTTTTCATGCGTGTTAACCATCGAATGTTAAGGATGTTCGGTGGTTAGTACGTCTAGACGTAAAACGTGAAGAAGTTTTAAAAATTACTTTAGTGCAATCTTTAAATATTATTTTCATCCTAATTTATTAAGGCTATGGTTGCTGAAAATCTGTTTGGTTTTGGAACACGGTTTCCTGAAATATGGTTAATGAACTGTCAAACTAGTAACCAGCCTTAGGAGCCCGGTTACTTCTGGTTTAGATTGTTGGATTGTTTATGATTTTTATCATTTGTTGATTATTCGACCATTGAAGAGAAAAATAAAACTTATTTTTTGCAAAAACAGGATTTCTTCCCATGTTATTATCAGGATCCAATTTGTCCCTAATTAACGACAGCATATGATCAGAAGTTAGTCTAGACATTCGAAAATCCTTTCGAAATTCTCTATCAGTATACTGGTGACAAAATTCTGAATTTTTGGCCTTGAAACTAAAGAAAAAAAATAATTATAGCTAGGTAGCTAGCTGCTTACCTTGATTACCCCTTGCAACCGTGTAGTCATCATCTGACGGCTCTTCATCAGAACTTGACAAAGGGAGGTTTGTGAAACACAAAAGCAGCCCGAGTGTCCGTTTAAAAACTATTCAAAAATTCCAAAAACTGTTTTTTGAAGTACTAAACAACAAAATACAAAATCCGGGGTCGTTTTGGGAAGGTAATATTTTCGTTTCGTATTTTTACCGGTTTTGTGTCCCGAATACAACTATATAGTTTTCAGTTTCATTCTGTCAACCGAAGCGGTTAACCATGGTTACGGTTAGTTACTTTCAGACCATAGCCTAATATTAATAGACCGGTCTTGGGAAATTAGCCTGTTTCCTCTAAAGATTTAAAAATAATCCACAAGAGGCCGCACTCGTGGGAGGTACATATGTTTTGATTTTCCATTTGACAGTAACGTTAAACGTACCCAATAAGAATCATCATGTATTAAGACTTGAACTGACATGCTGTCTTTCTGGAGGATGATAAAACAACAGATTATATATACTTTGCCTGCCACTTCACGGCCCGAATCAGGCTTCTGATGTTTGACAGGGCCTCTCCAAATAAACTATTGGCTTTGTATAGAAGCTGGATTTGTTTAGTTAAATATGAATAGATGTGTCACAATAGACACTTGCGAGTCATAGTGGAGGACCAGATAGACCTACTCATTACTAACCTAACCTAACTAACATCATAGACAATAGGGATGATGACAGTCACTAAGAATAACTGAAATAATGATCTGAAATTGTTGTATAGATTACAAATATTCTAAAGCAATCACTTCTTTGTGATTATATTTATTTTAGTAAAAATATAAATACAAAATATGACAATTTGCTATCTTGTCTAACACACTGATCACAAATGCCAGAGATATGTGTCACGTCAACCTTTTGTATATCGTTCGAACTTTTATCGTATTTTCAGGTTTTGCATCGATTAAATGATATTTACTCGTTATATAATTCATGACTATCACACAAAATGATTCAAATTAGTAATCAAATAAATTTTTAATTTTCAAACTGAAATATTTTTGAAGTATTTACAGATGTGTGATGTCATAGAGACGCCATTACTATTGACCTTTTCCAAGTACGTCATCCTGACGAATTTCTGACACCGGACAACCTTCACACTATATTCTAATATAACCTTAAACCGAATAATACAACACGACACTTTTAAATTATTATAGTTTCCAACCAATACACACTAGTGCACAAATTTACCAAAACCAAAAAATAACTTTTGTTCTCGATTTATATTTAAATCAGTAAAAAATGCTTTTTCCATCCATCTTTCCGAAGGTTGTCCCTTATCAGCTGACAACATGGCGCGGGATGACGACACTTTGAAACGCTCTATTCTAACGTTTTGGTGCGAAATTTGAATTGCATTTTAAAAACGTTAAATTCTCCATTAAAATCCCTATTTTTTCAAAAAACAAATGCGTGCAAACATCGTGGAGCAGTTTTTCAAAATCAGTCAACATGCCTATTTCGTATACCTATATTTGAAATTTTATATTTTTCAGATCAAAATTGTGACGTTGCGGCCGTTATTAAAAGTATTAGGGAAGTTACATCGGAATTTTTAAGGAAGGAGATGGTAGCAGTTGAAGAAAGGATTAAGAAATATTCAGAAGAACAGTATGAAATATTGAACAATTTAAAAGACATAGCCTATGAGGAACATGATTCGTTAGTAACGTAAGTAATAAACAAGTAATTTTATACAAAATGCTCAAAATGGGAATACGGTAAATATAATGTAACTGTACAGTTTAGTTTCGGTATAATTGAAGGTCGCACTAAAAACACTAATAAACAATTAATTTAAAATCGCAGTGCATTCCTAATTTCTACGACAGGTGTATTCAGCTGGTAAATAAGTAAATTGTGTTAATTGGTGGAGTAAATTTTAAATTTATAGACAAAATCGCTATGAGTGCTGACCTGAAGACTGTAGACATTAATATAGAGTTGGATGTAATTAATTTAGTAGAGGGTGTCCCAAATTGGATGGTATTACAGGGTATTTCGAAAATTTGAGAAGATAGAAACATTGTAATTTATGCAACAAGTGCATAAAGTGGTACTTTTTTTCACGAATGGAAAAGTTGAAAAAAGACACTTTATGCATATATGTTGCATACTATGTTTTTTCTACTGGCCTATACAAATAATAAAATCGAAATAGGAATATTGGGATATTTTAGATATCGAAGATAATAGATTTAATGCTATTATAACATCTTACAAAGTTTTTGAAAAATATTTAACAAAAACGATGACTGTTCAATTAAGAAGAAACAATTACTTCTCAGGCTATATGCCTCGACAGACATTGAATTACACTTCTAAGTTCAAGCATCACTTGTAGACCGGTTTCGGCGTATCTGTGCCTCATCAGTACAAGGTAGAATATTTTAACTCCGTATATCTAGCTGGACCATAATGTTGAAGACTTGAATTTTCTAGGCCTTTCTTCAAAATAAGCTAATAGTACCCACTCTGTAAAGCTATGAATATTGTTCTGGTTTCGCCATTTCATAAAAGTGTCATATTTTCTTTGGATTTCTCCGATAGCAAATTTAATGTGGCCACATTTACCTTTTCATGGTATGAAGAATTCAGGAACAATTTTAAAGCTACTTAATTCCGAAATAAAAATTAAATATCAATAGTGCGGATTTATACATTCAAAAAAGTAATAAATTTAATAATATTTAGGACATTCAAAACAAAATTTTATGTTAAATTTAAACAAAAACGATTGGCTTGGGTGTAATATAATATAATAATAATAACAATTATAAAACAATACCTACTAATTCTTCATATTAAAATGTAAATAGATATTTTTTTACTTAAAGATATGTAATGTAACTTCTCAAATGTAACAATATAATTCAGTTTGAAAAAATTTCTTACAATAACAGGAACATTCTGAACTACGACCCGAGATGAGTTTTGGCAGGGGCATATTAAAACTAAGAATATTGACTAAATTAAAATTAACATAATATATTGGTTTTCAAGTAACGTATTGAGAGAAAAAATAGAATTTTACAAAAATTTCCGCAGAATGAAAATATTATTATTACAGGTATTGAAAAGTTTTCCTGCTTTATTGTACCCAGATAAAAACTGTTAATTATTATTTTCTTCGTTTTTATATCACCAGACTGCAAGCACGAGCAACACACAACCCCTATTTATTGTATAATATTTTGAAAGGCAATTATCTTTGTTTAAAACTAATTGTGCATTAGCTTATCCGTTTAGTAATAAATGTAGGTTAAAAATAACAGTTTTTATTATTGTTTTGTATTACAATTGTTGTTTATAGAATTTGAAGTATTTGCGAGAGAAAGAAGGAGTTTCAGTACTTGTTATCTTAAAGTTTATAAATAAATCTAGTAGAATTTACATCTGACACCAAAAATATTTTGTATATTGTTACTGATAATGAATTTGCGTTGGCAGTCTCATACAATTAGTTATTTGGTTCCTGTTTTTTGTTTAATGGTTGTTTGATATTTTAAGGCAAGTAATCTTTTTAAAATATTTATTGGAATGCGTGAATGGCTTAACATAAGAATAATATCGGGAATATTAGAGGAAATATGTGTTTTTTTATTTGGAAAAGTATAATTTTTGAATTATAACCTTAAAGCCAATATCCTAATATGTTTAGTTTGGCAAACTTATCTGAAGCTGTAAAATGAATTCGGCTGAAAACATTCGATATTGCTCGCGCAACATTTCTAGCCGTACACCAAAGTTTAAGAGAAAGTGGCTCAGTAGTACCTAAAAATACTGAAACTGGTAGACGACCTGATGTGACAATGGAATACGAAGACGATATTTTGATTGAAATCGAAAATAATCCTGAGGTTAGCACCAGAAGACTCGCTGTGATGGATCTGAAAAAAATTTATTTACAGCGAACGACTGGTTTGTAACTGTAACTGTATTTTTGAATAATTTGAAGAAAACTCATATGAGGACGTCTTCTTCAAAGGGCTGTAGCTCCCTTAGGAAGCATTTTCGGATTAAGATAATTTGAGCTAAATCGACTTAAAATCTCCTCTAGTAACTGTAGTTTTTCGTTTGGCAGGAGAGCTTCTGGACTAGCTGCATTACTGAATTTTGTTGTTTACTATCCGTAAACGTTGAGTGAAGAAATCCGTAAATAATAACTTTTGTTTACATAATAGTTATTTCTGTACAAAGAACAAAAGCTGTCTATTGTAGTCGAGTCTACAAATTGATAGCCGAGACCTTAGACAGTTCTTCGCCGAGGTGCATATTACATTTTTTTCGGCGACCTTTACAAAAAATGGCTAGTTTCCGAATGAAAAATCGACTATTTTTGAAAGCCAGTTCTCCCCCAAACTCTTTTCGTCCACTGTGCAAAAGTTTCATCGGGGCATATTTTATATCGACTAAATACTCTAGATTTTTTCGCTTTGTACCCAACGTCTTGGTTTTTCAAAAATGTAATAAGTTTCGGAAATTTGGATATGTTAACATTTTAGCGGACGAAAAATACTTGCCTTCAAAAATAATCTATTTTTCATTCGGAAATTACTATGTAAAACGTCATTTTTAGTCGACGAAAAAATACATTTTTTTAATATTTTTTAGATTAGTTCAACGATTCTCCGACCAAAGCAAACCAGCAAGTACAAATATTTTCATGGGGTCTACGAAAGTCGAGGAACCCGTTTCAAAGTCTTTCAATATAGCTGAACCAATTAATTTGAATAAAACCGAAAAATCAAAACAGGTTTGCAATTTCATTTTTATAGCTTTCATTTATTATTTCATATTATCCTATGTAAACCTCTTCATCCTTCATCCTGTTGTTTGGGGCTTGTGGACATCCTTGTAGTTCGCTGGGTGTCCTTATAGTAGGAGAGCTGGCACCAATTTTTGGGTAGATATTTGAGGAAAGTTGAAAACTTGTCCTATACCTCTCCTCTTATATCCCATCACAGAATTGCAGACCTGGCTGGTAAGTAGTGGGGCTAAATCAACCAGTAAATTTTTAAAAATATTAATTTTTTTGTCAAAAATATGTTTGAGGCTATTTAAAATTTTTATATGTTGTAGTTTAATGTTTAAAGAGAAAAAAATAAGCCAGACGATTTAGTCGTGTTTTTAAATTTGCCAGACGCGTGCAAAAATATTTTGTAAAAAAAATATGAAAAATGTATTTGAGGCAACTTGAAATTTTAATATGGTATTATTTATAATTGAAAAATAAGGTTATAAAAAAACAGATCATTTTGGTTGGGGTTTAATAGGAGAGGAATAAAGTTTTCAGCTTGCCTCAAATACCAACCCAAAAATTGGTGCCAGCTCTTGGACTATTACTTGCAGTTCGCTCAGTGGCCGGTTTGTCTCTCGGTCTTGGACACTCGTTGGAACGGTGTGATCCTCCGCTTACACGGCATGTCGTCTGTCCGTGGCAATTGTAGCATTGTGTCGGTCTATTTCCTCTTTGTTCTCCTTTCCATTTTATCCTCACGTGTTGAATCTCTCTGATCTTCTCTCTAACTCCACAATGTAGATGGGCAGTGGTTTTCTTTCGCCGTACCTTGAGTGGATTTGTCTGATTTTGCCGATCCGGTCTCGTATTCCGATGGTCTTCTCGCTGTTTGTCATTACTCGGATAACGATCCTACATTTCTCCTTTTCTATTTGCGTGTATGTGTACCATTCCACTCCTTTTCTTTATTCATTCAGGTATCTGGTTAGGTTTCTGCAGTCTTCGGATCCTTCGCGGCATATCTTCACTCCGGATGGTAATGAATCCCTAGACTTTGTATGTCCTTCCGGACAGAGCTACAGTGATGGACGCTCCGGAGGATGACGGGTGGTGCTTTTGGTCGTCTTCTTGTTTCTTGCTTCTTTCCTCCGTTCTTTTTGGATTTTCTTGATGAACACCACTTCCGTTAAGCCCATCTCCTCGTCGTCTTTGTCTCGGGGGGTATTCTGTCCTGCACGCCTTCATTCGGACGCTTTCTAACCGGCTTCTGCTTGTTTTCGCCTCGTGCATGTTTTTCATTGTCTTCGCCATTTTCTCCATTGCTTTCCTTAGTCATTCCATTTTGGCTTCAAGCTTTTTAATTTTACTTTCCTGCTCGTCGTTTGTTCGCTCTTAGCTTGTCGATGTCGTTTCTTGGCAGAAATTCTCAGCTTCAGCTTCTTTCACATCAGCTGCAGCCTTAGCATTTCCTATGGTTACTTTATTTCTTCGATCTCTTTGATTCAGCCTTCATATTTATCTATCGAATTCTTCTCCCGAGTTGTATCCAATTTTTTTGTGGGTCGTCGTCTTTTTATGTGTTTTTCCCGCTATTGTAGCTGATCCTGTCCTCTTCATGTTCTGAATCGTAAACATATCTATAATTATTTCGAAATCTACAAATTAAAAAAAATGAAAATGACGTCACTAAAATGGTTCAGTCGAAGCCTTGTTATTGTCGATGAGTGCACGTACATTATCATTAGCAAAAATAGAGAAATTCAAAAAAAAATCGTTTGTAGTTTCAGTTTTACGTATTGGATACCAACGAAATATGTTTTTTTTAGGTAAGGCATACGCCAAAGAGACAGAAGAGTACGCCAGTAGCGCATGTAACATCGTATGATGCAGAGGGCCTGTTTGACTTTGATGGTAGTGATGGTGTCAACTCGCTCTCAGAAAGTGACGTTGGAGAAAGTGACCGAGATGGTAAGTGTTTTATAAAAAATTATTTATTGGGATAAATATTTTAATAAATGCAATTGAATGAATGAACGAAATTTAATATATGTACCACGTTTTTAAAAAAATTAAGCGGGGATATGGGGATTTACTAAAGCGCGACAGATTAACATACAGGGGGATACCTGTACCCGGTTGAGTTCCTCCACCAAATATGAGCCCCATATATATACAGGGTGTTTTCAAATGACACTTACAACGTTTGCATGTAGATACCTCTCGTAAAATTGGACAAAATGATATAAGGATTGAGCGGTCTAGCCTATTTACGAAATACAGGGTGTTAAAGTTATGGAAAATTAAATGTTTTAATTTGATAACTATAAAATTGATGAATATATTGATTTGACATTTGGCAGGTTGTTTTTAAATGTGAAAAGGCATATTTTGATGGAAAAACATGTATTTCGAAAAGTAATTGGGCTAGACTCCTCAATCCTTATATCATTTTGTTCAATTTTACGAGAGGTATCTACATGCAAACGTTGTGTCATTTGAAAACACCCTGTATATGGCCGCCAGTCAAGTATAAAGGATCAGATTAGTAAAAAAAGTTGATCATTTCTGATGACTGCGTCAGATTAAGGTAGGGTGAGTTAAATGCATGCTAAAAATTGTATATTACACTAATCTGGCAATTTTCTAGTGACTTGAAGAAGTGGGAGGGTTACAAACTTTAAAAAAAAACTTCAAATTTTCGAGCGTGGCTAAATTTTTTTTTATTTTGAAGGAAATAATTCAAGGATAACGGAAAATATATAATCTGACGATTTCCACAAGTTGAAGTAACAAAAATTCGTCGATAAAGTTTAATGCGAGCAGAAAGCAAATGCTTAAAAAAAATCAATTTCTTATAATTATTTTTTTATGCATATATTTTATACTGAAAAGACTCACTTTTGTACTTGCATGCTAATTCATGAGCTTTTCAATTCATGAGGTTCAATGATTAAAAAAAAAAATTTTGAAATTGTCAGATTAGGCGAATACCTCCAGATAATCGTCAGATTATGGGACACCACGTCTAGGACATGGAGATGAACCGTATATATCTTAATCTGGCGCTCTCAAATATTTCAAAATGGCGATTTTAATAATGGCCGCGAGTTTGCGTCATATCCGAATCGTCAGAATATTGAATGAGAGCTTTTTTTAGGTACACCTAATATCTGACGCACTTGATTAAATTTTTTTTTCACATTTTCATAATGCAAACCGTCAGATTAACATACGTACATTATTAAAAATACGTGAGACATAGATGCTAACAATATCTGACGCACTCGAGTATTTCCATGCAAAATTTTTTTTGCATTTTTGAAAATCTATAGGCGCTCCCCCCACCGATGAAAGGGTATACATTATATAACATTATTTTTCTTTTTATCATCTAAGCTTCGCAACCCAATAGGTCTCCTCGAAGCTTGAGTAAATCCCCATTCAGCATCGTGGGCTCCCTTACTATTATAAAATTTGCAACTAAAAATTTGGGGCGCATTTTTTGTTTTATTTTATTACTTATTATGTGAATGGATTTATTGTTTTATTGATAGCTACTTTCTACATTTTTATAGAACTGCCGCATGCGCCACACGTTTTTAGATGCAAATTTTATAAGTAATTTATTTTTTACTTTTTAGTTCGTTTTAAAAACTATAAAAATTTCTTTTTAATTTCATTTATTATTTTTCTTTTAGTATTGTGAGTGTGAATGTTGCAATTGATTTTAAATTATTTAATTTTTTATAAAGTTAATATTTAAAAAAATATATACTATTTCTCCATTTTTAAAAATTTCTTTCCATATTTTCTTTTATTGTCATCCAATTCTGAATTATGTCATTGTTGGGCTTCTTGGTGCAATGGAATACGCAAGTGGATACTACAGTGAAGGTCGTCGGTTCAAGTCTCACTCCTCTTGTTTTTTTTTAATTCCACTTTGGATGTTTTAACACTAATAATCATCATAGTTTTGTAGAATAATATAACAAAAACTAGTCAAAAACTAGAAGTATTTTATTAGAGAAGTCAGCATTACACAAAATAGTTTCATTATTTTTAATATGACTATATTTTTGGTTGTCTATACCAAAATCGTTTATTAATAGAAAATTGTTCATTGATAGGGGTCATTAATGAATGATTTTGTGTACATTAATATACTCAAAACCGCACGGTCGACGGAAATAGTTATTTATGCAACAAGTGCATAAAGTGGTGCTTTTTTTCACGAGTGGAAAAATTGACGCATGAGCCGCAGACGAATGCGTCAATTCCATTAGTGAAACAAAGACACTTTATGCAGATGTTGCATACACTATTTTTTCTACAATCAAGCAAAAACCAAAAAAAAATGTGTTATTTAGGTTGCTCTAAATGGACTAAAAATGGCGTGGATTTGAATGTTTATGTTTGTCATGATAACAAAAAGTTAAGTAAAATGTCAGATGAGTGCAATCTGCAGAGCCCTTAGCGGAAATATTTAAAATTACCATTAAAAAAACTACTTTATCTCACTGTAATGTCACTTTATCTCACTCTAATGTCACTTTTTTAAACTGTTTAACAAATACATATTTTATGAACGAAAATCGATTAAAAAAACGTCACATTTATTAATGATTGTAGAAAAAAATATTTCAATTTATAAAAATATAACTTACCGAGTACACCAAACATTACACTCCTTCACAAGCCTACACAGCCTAAGTGACAATAATTTCAATAATACCATAATGTTACAGAACGTATTCTCCAAATCATTCTTTATTAAAACATTAGTATCACGCTTAGATAGCTGCTAACATTATTTTCATCTGATGTTTGTTTTTTTAGATATTAAAGATGATCGAGTGAATATACCAAGACAAAGATCTGTGAGAGGTAGCATAGCAAAATCGTTACCTATGAATATTCCGACGTTTTTATCACAAGCTAGGAATCCATCTACTGAAGATTTGGATGAAATTGTAAGTACTATTTTTTAAAGAAATGTTCCAAAACCGCTTAGATACAAATTGAGGTGATCAATATGTATACATATTGAAAACATTGCATATGATAACATTTTTGACTGGTTTTAAAGTTTGAAAATACAGGGCTGTTGACGACGACCAGCCATTAGGAGTTTCTCAAAAATTACATAAGATAGAATTATTATTATTATTTTCACAGCACTTCCCGTTATATCAGATGCTGATATTAAATTTGTTATTTTAAATGTATATTTTCACATTTTATATATTTTTTTAAAATAACCATTTATAAGTAAAAAACAATTGTTAGCTAATTTATTTGTCAGACGTAGGACAATTCATCAAAAATATTTATTTTTATCAAGCGTCATACATGGTCTTGTAAATCTTTATTTCAATTTTGTTACAAAATATATCGTAAAACTCAATTTTTTCAAATGAAAGACACTGTATATTTCCACATTCTTGGATTTCACGGATAATTTTAGGCCCATTTTCTTTTATAACAATTGTTTTTTGAATAAATTTAACTGTGCATAATTCATTCATGAATGTATGTTAATTTTTTTAAATATCATAAAAAGGTAAATATCTCGAAATCGATGAAATATTTAGATAGGACGTATGAGAGAAAATTGTCCTAAAATTAAGAACAAAATACAAAAATGTGAAAATATACAGGGTGTTGTAATGTAATGTCGAAAAAGTACCTAATAAAAAATTTTATAATTCTATCTTATGTAATTTTTGAGAAAAGTCTAATGGACGGTCGTCGTGAAAAGCCTTGTATACAATTGTTGACTTTTTTCTTTCGACCCGAGTGGAAATTTCGTTCTTTCGACCTGGAAATGTCAATCGTTAGTTGATTATTGCGCTTGACATTTGATACGCCTTATATCATCTTGCTTTACTTTTCTACGGTAATAAGCTTTGTTTAGCTTTTGTAGAACATTCTTGTAACTTGGGAGAGGTACAAATAAATACAAAAAATTTATTGATTGGTCACTGAATGCCATTTTTACACAAAAAAATGCCGCCAAGGTTAAAATAACAAGTTTCTTTTCTTTGTCGAGGTACAATAGCGCTCTCCACAGAAAATAAACTCTTTCCACCTGATTACGTAATTTGCTATTAATAGTTACATATTAAACATTTCAGCCTCAAGATGATAATATAGACATAGCTGCCAGCATAAAAGCTCTCGCAAAAAGCGTTCATGGCGATACAGTTTTTGGAGAATTACCTCGCCCAAGATTGAGTACACAAATTTAGAATTTTGCCATCTTCCAAACGATGCTTCCAAAAACTACACCCCTGGTGGGAAATTAAAGAAACGGTAAGGTAAATGGTTATTGCAAGGTATTGAGGATTATACTGACACGTGTAGGGTATAAGAAAGTACTTTTTTTGTTTGTTTTGTATCATCGAAGTTATGGGGAGTATTTTGATCGCCAAAAAAAAACTGAACAATGTAGTTTGCCTTAATACTGCATTAGTATGCAATTCATTTTAATTATAAATTGACTAGTGCCAATATTTTGATAACTGTTGGAAGTTTAAGATAAGGATTTTAACACCTGATTAAAATATTTACAAATTATATCTGATATGCAACTAAAACTCAACATATAAATATGTGTAAAAGATTTAATTTCTCTTAAATTTCCAATCTTCTCCACACGAACTTAAGACGTCGCATCATACAATCTACACATTTAATGAGGCTTTGCTACTATTTCTTGAATGTAAAAGTTGTTGCTAACATGTACTTTAAATTAATTACTTTTTTTTGTTCGAGCATGATTTGTCTATTGAATTTTAATTGAAAATCAAATTTAATTTTCTACCCTGTCTTAGGATTAAGTCCTTCAGGGTTTGGTCTGGAAGCAAGTGATTTGAAGGTCGCGGTAGGGACTGATGTGGCCGTACACCTCTAATTTTCAAATAGAAAATAAATAAATAATTATTGAAGTCATATATCAAATAAAATTAGGTTATCGTGTTATATTAAGATTAGCACGTTCAGCAGATTTAAGAAACGATGGATTACTCTAAAAATCGCTACTTGATCAACTTTGTTGGGATGAACGTGACCAATGATTTAATTTTTTTATTCGTGCTTGGTTCTCTGTGGATTGCCTCTTAACTTTTGTTTTATTGCAGTTCTCTTCCGAGTACTTCTCTTGCAAAAACTTTTGATAATTTTCAGCGATTTTTGTTCTATCCACGATCTGAAACTTGCCCATGCTGCTTAGAGACATGCATCCCCAAATCATTTTACCTTTTGGGATTTTAACCGTTTGCTTCATGCAATTTTTATGGAATGCTTCTGATTTAGACCTAATTACTTACTCCCTTGCGGACTTTCGACCATTCATCTACACTCCACAAACGTTTCGTTTTCGCCCATGTTAACCTTTTTTTTGTTTCTCTGCGAGAAGAGCTACTTCTTTGTATTCTGTACACTCTACTAGAAGTAAAGTCTGTTTATACGTATAGTGGTGTGACCGTTTTTTATTTACTGGTTGCCATAATTAAACAATGAAACAATATCTATTACCTGGTTTTCGTAGTTTAAAAGTAAATGAATTATGATCTGTATGCCATCTGTAAATATTTTTTAAAATTATTCTTTGCTCTCGAAAATGCGTTTGTAAAATTTTCCAAAACTCTTTTTAATGTTAACCCCAAAGTCTTAGTTTGAATTTACCATATAGTTAATTTTTGTAGCTTGAAGTTTTCTTGAGATATTGCAGTAGTTAAAATTATATTTCAAAATCAATGATGCCACAGAAACAACTTTTTTAGAGAAGAAAATTATGAGTTATGAATTATAATTAGAAGCCTCAAATTATTGGCAAACATATGTGACGTAAAAAATAATGTTTCAATGTATTGGACAAGAAAAAAAGCGTAATAATAGCAACGGTTCTGAATAAAATTTTATTAGGTTTTTAAAAATGCAATAAAACAAATTTTATTAACTTATTTTTCAACGTATAACGGTATTCTACAAGGTCGCAAATTAATCAAAAATAACAATTCATTTATTTCTTAACGATTTGTCTAAAGCAATTTAAAGGTTGTTCATTTTCAAATCTATTCCAAATCCTCATTAATTTTGGCAGATCTATTGCGTATTTAAAAATAAATAAAATATTGTTTAAATTTCAATGATTAAATTCTAAGCAAAGTACGGACCTGTTCAGTCATATTTCAAATCCAAAGTGCAGTTGTCTTTCTTAACAGAGGTCTAATTAGACACTCCACTATAAGTTTGAACATTCTTTACTAGGCTTTTTGTCTTATTTATTATATTAAAACATTAAAATGGTTTCTGGTAAATATCCAGTTTTCTTTTTTTACTTATTTAGGATTTAAATATTTATTTTGATGGATACCACAAATTTTTTTTAGTCAATTGTTTCTGCATGTTCTTTGTGGTATATTCAACAATTTTTTGCCGGCTTAAACTTCAAAATATTTTCATTGATTGTCTAGTTGTCGGATTTTCTGTAAGACAAAATTCCTAAAAATATTATTTTTCTTGATAACGATAGTTGGAACGCTACCGAAACGATGAAATAAAAATAGGAAAAGAAATTGTGGTTTAATTTCCCAAAAAATAACAAAAAACAGGTGGCCGTCACGAGACGCCCGGTAGATGTAAAACATAATAATAATGATTATTATTGCCAAGATTTTAAAAAATGAATATTCTTATTGAATTGTCACAATAGTACAAAAAAAATCACCGCGACCCGGATTCGATACTTACTTATCTGTATATTGAATATAAATTAGATTTTAAAATTGTCTCGAAAAGATAACCAAAATTCTTATACAGATCTGGTAATTTTTTACCGGTCATAGGACTATAAATGCATGAACATCGCTGTGGCTATATAACACGCTCACATTTCTATGCAAATAAGTTCTTAAAATAAGAGGGAGTTAGTGTTTCATTTGTATCAAAGGTCTGGCGGCAGAACAATACCAGTCAATCACAAGCCTTGAATACAGCACAAAAGGAATATTAGAGACGCGAAAAAATTAAACCTAATGTACACGATTTTGTGGACTCCATCATGAGGGGATTCGTCATGAAAATGTAGAGGTGGTAATACCGTTCCGCTAGATAAGTATTTTTGTTAACACACCTTTTTCGTTCAAGATATAAATAAAGTATATTTTAGCTTTTGAAATAAATGGTAAATCCTGATTGACTTGTTTTGAATTTAAAGATGAGCGTAATACTATTTTTTTACTCATGAACTGTGTAGTTTTAAGGCTTTATATAAATTTTTATAGCATGCGTTATTTAGTATAGGGCTACTTTTAATTGTTTGTTATTCGAAAAATAGCGTATATGCACTGGATATAATAAATTCACATTACACATACTTTCAATTCGAGAACATCAAATATTTATGATTGAAACGGTCGTCGCTAATTTCACGAAAATATGGATTTCGAATGTTTTTGAAGTAGAATGTCTTCTATTTTAGATATTTCCCCGCATGTCTACCTGCCGCTGCCAGCGCGTTACATTGCATTTCACTATACTCTAAATATATGTACATTTTTATAAAAATGTCGAGTTTCATTAATTTATCGTCTCATAATGGCGACATTTCAAGAGATAATAAAATTATGAATATACATATCCAATATCCCACCCAAACAATCCGCTTATAAAAAAAAATGTAAATTGATTGGGCATTTTCCAAGGAATAAATGTACAGTTTGATATAATTTAACAAGAATTCGTTTTGAAGTTACTTGCATCGAGACTATATAAGGAGATCGGATTCCATGTATTCCAATTTCTGGTCATGGTGGAGGGCGCCAGTTTAAATCTAATACCAAGAAAATTTGACTGCAGCTCAATAACAGCCAATCATAAGCCTTGCATACACTTTCAGTTCATGGTGTTTTATTGGTTGCTAGCTCATTTGATTTGAAACAGAAATGATATGATAGAAAACCACAAGTAAAAGTAAATTACAGTTTTACGCCAAACATATATACCTCAACAAGGAATACTCCAGTGCTCCCCACTGTCCCATTTGCTGTTACAACTATGATTTAGCACCAGAGCATTTAAATTTGTAAACGCACATATTGCAGTATGTAGATGACATCGGTATAGGATGAAGCCCAAAGTCTTGAAATTCAATGCATAATGTTCAATCTGTTTAATAACAATAAAAAATACAATATATTTTTAATCAATAGGCACAACTTACTTATGACATTAGTCCATATTTAAATAATTCCTAACTCTGGTTTTCTTTAATTCAATTCACGACTTCGTTTTAAATAAGCTGCACTACCAACCACTATTGCAATAATTTTTAACAACGTACACCCTGCCCGATTTTAATTTTTAACAATTTTGATATTTCTAGTTCTTACTTTGAATTTTTGTCATGAGTAACGTTTACTATGTGACTACTGTCATTTATAAAAACTAAGGTTACTGTTTTTAGATGTCATTGGATTTGCAGCGGCGACGCCGCGGTGAAAAAACAAACTGCTTAGATAGACGATTTTGAGGACAGGTTTTGCCAATTTTTCCGTATGAATTGGATCTCCTTATCTAGTCTCCATGGTTATTTGAATTAAACAGATGTTACAGTGTCATATTTAAGTGCATTTTTGGATAAGGTGATTTACGTAAAATCAACATAAAATAAACTAGATTTTGCAGTTTATTCTTTAGACAGCGTTTCTAGACTTTGGGATTGGTTATTCATTTCTTTTCATTATTTTCTTAATATTACGATAAATCTAATGACTCCTGATATGCTAAAATCCGTTAAGCCGTCATTCATTCGTTGGGGTGGTGCTCAACATCTCAGGAACTTAATCTTTGTACCATTTCCCATGTTATGTACTTCCATTCCAGAATCGTGTTGTGTCTTCTATATAGGCCAGTAGTTTGTCTGGGAGGATTTTGAGCAGAGGTTATATTATTACCTCTCCAAAGTGCTTAAGTCCTTGTAAGTTCTCACAGAAGCTGAGTATGTGAGTAGGTGTTTCATCATTTAGTTCTAATTTTCTGCACATAGGTTCACTAACTTCTCCCATTTTGTGCAGATGGTTCCTCCGGGTTACAGTGTCCAGTGACCCAGTTTCAATATCGTGGTTGAGAGTTCTTTGTCTACCTTGTTCAGTAAACTCTTTTTATGGAGTGTCAACCTCCATTTCCTCCTTATCTAGCCTATTTCCCCTTTTATGCAATCCTTTGTGATTCCTCAAAACGGTTCCGGACCTATGAAGTCTCCTTTAGAGCTTTCTTTAGCCAACTGGTCCGCCAACTCATTATTTATACCTGCAATCGTCTCATGTGCCGGCACCCATACTAGAGACACTGTGTTGTCTCTTGCCGTATTAAGAGATTATTTTTATTGAATTTACTGTTTGGACACTTACTTTGTGGAATCTACTCATATTACTCTCATAAATGAAACTGTTTCGAATTTATTCCATTATTTAATGAGAAACTTATGAAAATTCTAAGATACTTATTGTTAATTATTTCGATATCAATAAGTATCTTAGAATTTTCATAATTTTTTCATTAAATAGTGGAATTAATTAGAATCAGTTTCATTTATAAGACTATAGGATTGCTGATAGACTTTGTTTAACCATCCTTTGTCGTTACGTCATAATCGGTGACGTATTCTGATATTTTACGTTTGTCTTATATTAGTTGAATTTTATTTTACACTTAACCTCAAAATTATAATCAATGACATTATGTTAAATGACCGAAAATACTGAACAAATCAAAATATGACAACTGAACTGTCAAAAGTAACAAATAAAATTTACGTCGACATTAGTTAAGAAATACGTTAATGACGTCATAATTCCGTCTCATCCATTTCATCAGAGCAAGATAAAGTGTGACAATGTATGACGTAACGGCAGAGGATGGTTAAACAAAGTATAGCATTAAGCAGAATCTGGCAGACAGTCAACATGTTAAGCTGTATAGGGAGTGTGTCAAAGAAATGGACATACATACCCCCGAAAATCATAACTCACCTTCGTCATTTGGGTAAATACTTTTTAATGGTTTAAATATTTTAGATATCCAGTGTATATACGATTTTTTTTCGTCGTCGTTTAATATTGAATGTTGTAAAGGAAACTTCGATGACTTGCGTGATATCAAAGGTTAAGCTTTATAAGAAAATACAAAATTATTGTGATCGGTTAGGATTTTTACCGTAGCGAGTTTAAGAAATGAAAATTTTTAAACAAAATAGAAAAAATCTCAGGAATTTAATAAACGAACTATATCTGATTCATCTTTTCTTACTGATTTTATGGCAGTATGTGTAGTAAAAATAAATCTTTTACGAAACTATTTTTCTTTTAATAAGAACAATATTGTATCATGTTTTAGTGGAGTGAATGTTCAAGTAAACGTTGACAAATAAAACGGCAAAAATAATCAAAATACAGTATAACGTATCTCTACGACCCTATATTTTTTTAAACATTAATTATGAGGTATGTTCAAAAAAGGTGGCTTTTAATTTTCCTCGAAAATTGTTTATTTGTTCATCGATATCTCTTTTGTTCCCCTCAAATTACTCCTCTTCGTCAATCCATGTATGTTTTCAGTTCTGGGAACAGCAGCGGTGAAAACGGTGTTGTTTTTAGCGAAAAAATCACGAACCAGCAACAATGTCGGAGCAAGTAATATTTCTTATTGGCCGTACGATCTCCTAGTAAAAACTCATTATGCACAACGTCATCAAAAAAAAACAGTGAGCAAAACCATCACATTTCACAGAACTTGACGAGCATTTTCGATCTTGGATCTTCTGATCGTTGTCATTGGAAACATCACCATATAAGCAACCCTGTTTCGTCACTAGCTATGATCCTTTTGAGCAAATTTGGATCCTAGTTAACGTAATTCAACAGCACCTGAGCGATGTTCATGCGACGGTTCTTTTGGTCAAAATTTCTCTGACATGTATCATGCCCAAAACATCCGAAATACTTGTTTGGTATGAGCCAACCAATATGCCAACATCCTCTATAATTTCTCTTATAGTGATTCACCGATTCTCCATAACAATTTTCTTGCTTCAACGTTTTCATTGGATGTTGACGGCCTTTTGTGGAGAGCTTGTACCACTTATAAACATTATATTTGCTTTTAGCACACTCCAAATGCAACAGTCAATATTTTAGGTGTGGATCACTTAATTGTATTTTTCACACAAAATTAAACATATTCATTGTTTTCGGTAGCAAAAGATCGCCAAGCATCTAATCTATAACTTTTATATCTATTCAAAACAAACCAAGAATGCAAAATGGTTAATAATGTCAATATATGTTTCGGATTTGTGAACCTAGGTTGCTACATTTGAAAAGTCATCTTTTTTCTGAACATAGTGGTACATTGAAATTTATAACTTTTTTAAATACTAATTTTTCTGATACCTCAGACAAGACATTGATAGAATTTAAAACAGCTCATTCAACTAAGACAAATGCAATAAATTACATAAGTTGTCAAACATCCACATTTCAAATATATAGGGTCTATAATAAATAAACCAACAAATAATTCAAATATAAAGCATTCTAAATAACCTCAGTAATATTCATTTAAATATATTTATAATTTCATCCAATATCTTCATAATCCGTTATGTTAGAACCACCTGTTAAATTTCTTGCAAAACTGGAGGTAAAATTCACAAATAAGAAAAATGTATAAATCACCAAAACAAAACATAGAAGGTCACAGAGTTTATTTTGGAAAATCTGGAAATTGCACATTTATTACTAAAATTACTTTCATATTTGGTTCAGGTATATTGTTTAGCAGCCCAATCGTATAATATTTGAACTATAGTGAAAATCCAGATCCGAGTTAAAATATTTTGTAAAAATTTGATAGTTTCCAAAATAACACTAACGGAATTTTTAAAGTTGGATATTTGAAAAGAATGGAAATGAACCAAATTATTAAATAAAAAACCCGGACTGCATTAACACTTTCATTTGAAAAGCAAAAACGCCTTTCATTTGATACCCATATTGTTATACTTTTTCCTCCTCTCCTTTCTTTTCTTGGGCGCTATATTGTAATTTTATATCTTATCCTGTCTGTCTCTTGAAAATTTACAAGGCATAGTTATGACAATGAGAATACTGTCAGTAAATATCAATCAAATAAGCAGTCAGACTTGATATTTTCCCAAAATATTAGATTCAGTTTTAATTGTAGAAAACATGCTTATTCCAAAAATTAAATTGTCTAAATTCTCATATACACATTTTTAAAAAAATTTGGAACTGCATATTTATTTACATTATTATGTTTTGGGCTATTGAGACGATATACCGTATATGAAAGAAATATATCAAGTGGTTCCAAAATAATGGATGAAATACCCCGTATCTCGGTTATTAACAGTGTTAGACCAAGTAACCAATATGTTTTGGAAATACCTAAATTCGCATTTAACGTATATCGATTACCTAGGGAACACCCTGTATACTGTATATTAAAAATCGTTTTATTTTATAATGTTAGGAAGTAAAATGTTGAATTTTAATTAATATTGTTCGTAAAAGGTTTTTTTTTATCTGTAATTGAGGAACTACATTAATTTTCTTATAGTAAGAAAAACAATGCTATTAGATGTTATAAGTTTGATATTCTAAATTTGGTGCAGCATCCATGTTTAATTTATACCGTATTTACTTTCAAAAAATATAAACATCACAAATGAACTTTTTGTGCGAAAATCATAATAAATAAATTTATTATATTATATCGAAAATTCTTCTTTAATCTACAAAATTGTTAGCTAATTATTTGTTATTTTCTTTAAAAAAAAATATTACGTTAGGGTTGCTGGAAAATACCAGTATTATTTTTAGTTTATCGTATTTTTATGCTAAAACTTGCAAACTCCAACCATATGACTTGAAAACGTAAAATGTTGAAATCCAACTGGCTACTTATACAGTAGTATCCCAAGAGGAGAAACATTTTCAGTTTTAGTGAAACATGTCAATCTGGATCAAAAGTTTTGCTTGTTCCAAAATCCCATAAAATGTAATAAAATTCAAGTGTTTTTTTTCAAAACCTGCTTCTTTTTTTAGTCTATTTCACGCAGGAAAACTAAGTCAATGAAAAACTCTTCCAAATAGCCTCCACTAATTTCAGACCATCTCTCCACTCTATTTATAAATTCTTTAAAAGCAATTCTTAGAGTGTCTCGGATGATTTCATTTACGGCATTAATTATTGATTGTTTCTAATCTCCAATATTAGTTGAAATTTGTGTTGTAAACTTCCTGTTTTAAGTAAATAGCCCCATAAAAACATCCAAAATGGTTAAATTGGAGATCGGAGGAGAAAAATATCAGCTCTTAATAAACTTCAATTTTATTTTATTTTACGGGGTAATAGAACAAGCAAAACTTTTTATCAAAAATTACATTTTTCGCTACTACTAAAAGTGTTTCTCCTCTTGGGCACCCTATTCGTAGACACACTGTATTAGCAAATATCCCGAAAATTTTGAATGTGACACAATCACCTTCGTTTAGTTACATGCCAACTCTGGCTTCCTTCATTTCGTAGCAACAATTGTAAGGACAAAATTTCTTTATTAAAAATGACTTCCATGATTTGATAGGAACTATTCAAAAGTTTTTCGTTATAAATCCAATTTTGTTTGCCAAAATCATTTTCGTAAAAACCACGTCAAAACCTTATATAACCTTGTTTCCTTCTGAATAGAACTGAAGCCATATAACTACTTTGCATGTAGCACCATGGGCTCTCTAAACTTGGAACCCGACACAAGTGCCATTTTCAAACGTCTATTCACCAGGTAAAACATCATTTTTTATTACGAAAATTGTAATGCATTTTAAATCATTTGTAGTATGCTGTAGATAATTTTTAATGGGGGTTTAGACAGCTCAAACTACAACACTACCAAATTTTGGTGGGATAGAATACTGCAAATGATTTAAAATGTGTTATAACAATTTTCTTAACAAAGAAATCATGGGTTCCTGGTTAATAAACGTTTTTATATTTTTTGTAGTTAATATTTTTACTACAAATAAAAAATACTACATTTATTTCTATAATGAGTAGTAAGTTTTATTGGGAAATTAAACTTGTGCTATCAAGTCGGGCTCCAGGTTTAGACAGCCCAAAATAGACGCAAAATAAAAATATAACTTCTGCACAAAAATTTAAGAGATTATAAAAATAGAAAATGGGTCCGGCCCTTTGAGATACATGCTGCATCGAGAGTTGGATATATTTTGCTGCTAATATTAAATTCTGAAACTTGTGGCGAACCGCAAGCAAAGAAACTGTTTATGCTGCAATTAACGATGTAAATTGGAGTTTTGAAAATTGTTCCAAAAATCTAAAGAGCCACATGAATTTATTAATCGAATGTAAATATTTTTAGTGGACAATTTAAAGCAGCATAAACTGATCAAAATAGAATAAAATCTAGTCGCAAATTGGCTGCTACATTTGGTCACTTTTTATATTGTAGTATTTTATACGCATGAAATTTCAAAACTTTTTTCTGAATATATGTGCCATAATTGTTGTTTTTCTCCAAGACAGTTTTAATAATAACATTGTTACAACGAGATGCAAAAAATATTTGTAGTGCATTTTTCTTGTTTATATTTATTATGGTATAAATATCTAAAACAAACAAATCATAAGATTGTGATTATAACTATATTGAATAACAGCAGCTAAATAATATTATTTAAATAAATAACTGTTAGATTATATTAGTTGTTACTTACTGTTTTGTATTTTAGATTTTGACAAAAAATAATTCAATTTGCTAAAAAAATTGTGAAAGAAGTTTTGTATTTAAGTAAACAATGTGTACCTATCAAAATATTTCTCCCACTAAAAAAATAAAAACATTTGGATGATTTGTCAATTCTAACATTTATTATTTAGGAAGTTGTGAAATAAGCTAAGTTCATTTATAAGATGCAACTTAATTTTAATATAAAAAAATCATGATTTTGTCAGATAGTACTATTTTAAGGAATTTATTTAATATAAACATACACACATAGCAATAAACAAACGTCCAATACAGAAATTTATAAGACCTTTTAAATGAGGCATAACATGATACTTGAATCTATTTGAAAAATTTTAAGGAGTATCTCCAGAAGGGGGGAGTTAATCTGACGTTTGTGACATCACCAAAAAGTGTTCCCTTCAAGGTGAAATGTTGCGGCATTTTTTCTAAGAGATCTCATTTCTGAAATAGTAAAGGTGGGTCCTTTTCAAATGAGCACAGTGTATATTATATAACTTGTCTTTGTAAATATTTTACACTCTTTCAGTTCGTCTCAAATGTTTTTGATAAGTGTAATTAATAATGTATTTAAAATAAATGTTTGTTCTACTTTGTTTAAAGTAATAAAACTTTTTTGCAATTAAGTGATAATTAACAAAACACATTTTTTGGATCTCGTTGTATAATTGACATCTTTATACCATTTTTTAAATTTAATCTATATAAGATATTTGCAACTAATATTTTTCTCTGTTGCTTTTTTTGCAATATCTTATATTTTTGCTGTGTTAATGTAGGATCTATTACTTTGATCTGTTATTTTAGTTTACTTTTTTTTATCGCTTATTACAGTTTTTTAAGATACTTTTTGCCCAATGAAGGATTATTAATTATTGTTAATGTAAATAAAGGTAAGATATAAAACACTGAAATGTACAATTATAGTTTGTAATTTTTTAGAATTGTATTATTCATTATATATTTAATTAAAAGAAATACTAAAATGATTATACTATTTTTATTATACCACCTTTATTCCATTATTTTACAAGAGGATAGATAAAACTTATTAACGAAAAAAGATTTTGGGAAAATCTCCAAGAATCTTTCAAGCGGAAATTGACGCCATAGGAAAGTGTGCCTAGTTCAATATTGATAAGATTCAGGGTGCGGCAGATAAACGGTCAATTAGAAATATCTCGAGAACTAAAGGTATGTATGTAAATTGGGGTGACTTTCACTGAGACCTAAAAGATCTAATGTGCCCCCTTACTTCTACTTAGTTCCTGAGGAAAGTCTCAGAGACTAGTAGCTCCTTTAGTCCTTTTCCCGGAGGAATTTTAGGATATCTGCAGGCTTTAACTTGGGTAAATGTCCGTCTTCTATCCAGTAATCTCCAAGGTGTTGTGCCCTAGGATTCTGAATTGCTGTGCAGTTCGCAAGTATATGGATGGAGGTTTCTTCTTCCATGCCACAGAATCTACATTCTTCTTCCTCCACTATTTTGAGCTTTTTCAGGTGCCCATTCAGGCGACAATGTCCCGTAAGGATGCCTGTTAAAACTCTTAGAGCAGTTTTACTTTGACTTATTCATTCATTTGATCTCAACAGCTTGTAATCCCCCAGAAGAATCTTTGATTGCCTAAGTCCTACTAGATCTTTCCAATGGTCAGATCTTCTATTTCTTCCAGTATTACATTGGTGCTGATACCGCAAAAGGGTTCCGGCCTTGCTAGTTTGCTATTGCATTTCCTCCTATCCCCTTGTGTCCTGGAATCCACAGTAAGGTTGTTCTCGCCTAGTTCATTGAGTTTGCCTAGGCATTCCCACACCATTTTGGAACTGATAACACAAGAGCTCACTGCTTTAATGGCTGCTTGACTATCCGACATTATGATAATCCTTTGCCTTCTATATCCTTTATCAATATTGAACTGGGCACACTTTCTTATGGCGTGAATTTCCGCTTGAAAGATACTCGGGGTATTTCCCAAGCTTTCAGAGTGTTTGGTTCCTGGCTCGTACACTCCTATCCCAGTTCCTTCTATTGCTTTTGAACCGTCTGTGTACCATTGAATGGCATTCTTTACAAGTTTGGTAATGGTATTTGGATCCCATTCCTTCTTGTTGCTTAATTCCGTAACGAATTTCTTTGAAAAGTTATACTTTTTCATCATACCATCTTGTGGCATGTCCCAGGTTTTCTGATTTCTAAGAAGTAAGGAGGTGGTTTTTTTTAATGATTCCCTCTCTACTTAGTCTGTATCTTGTTCTTTCTGCTACACTTTCCACCACCATATGTAGTGGTGTGAGGTTGAGAATAACTTCCATGGCTGCCGTTGGGCATGCTCTCATTGCTCTTGTAATGCACATACAGGCTAGTCTTTGAATTTTGGAGAGATTTTCTCTCGTTGTCAATAGGCTAGTTCTACTACTCCACGCAATGGCTCCATAAGTGATAATTATTGGTCTCACTATGGCAGTGTACGTCCAGCTCTTGATTTTTGGGTTACAACCCCAATTTCTCCCTGCCAGATTCCTGGTGATTAGAGCCATTTTTGCTTTGTATATAATCTCCTTTTCGTGTTTGTTCTACAGGAGTTTACTGTCTAGAGTCAAACTTAGATACTTGACTTCTTGTCTCCATTCAACCTCGCTCCAATCAAGTTTAATGGTTTTGAGGTTGAGCTTTCTTTTCTTAGTGAATGCTATTAAGATGGTTTTGGTGGGGTTGATGTTAAGTCCCACTTGCCTACACCAGCTATTTGTATAGTTCAGACCATTTTGTACGATGTCACAAAGGGTATTTTCGAATTTTCCCCTGGCTGTTATGACAATATCATCGGCATATCCTTGGCAGGATATTCCAAGGTCAGTCAAACCACACAAAGAGTTCGTCAACCGTCAGGATCCACATTAATGTGGATGCTACTCCTCCCTGTGGACATCCTCTTGTTGTACAGATGGAGACAATGTCTTTGCTACTCTAGTGGTGAGACGTTCCGACATCCATTTGGATGTTGTGCTGTCTACACCTCTTCTATTTAATGCTCTTTTGACAGCCTCACGAGGAGTGTATTGTCAAAAGCTCCTGCTTCTATATCCAAAAAGGCGCATACTACGGCTTCTTGGTTGTTTAGAGCACCTCGGATATCCTCCGTCAGTTGTACCAGTGCAGTCTCCGTAGATCTGCCTGCCCGGTAAGCATGCTGATGCGGGTGGAGAGGTAGTCTCTCTAGGATTTCCTAGAACTAAAGGTAACTGAATCATAAAAATTGGAATGAAGAGGTTTTGAAGAGTGAGCTATTCAATGAAAATATTGCCATCTACTTGCTACTTCCGCTGATACCGGCTATCCAAAATCTTTGCGTAATTTCTTTTTTTCAAATGGGACAGGTATGTGATTCATTATTTTAGAAGAATACGTTGCCCACTATCGATCTGTATTAGTATTCCCTATACCTAAGTATCTCTTTCAGTTTTCAAATAAATCAACTTTAATACATTTTTGTCACAAAAAAATTATTTTTTTATATGCTATGTTGTGGTAATATACAACTTTTATTTGTAAGTTGAACATTGAACAATTAAACAGATGCTATCAAAGATAATAGGCACTAGCTTGTTAATGCAACAAATGTTCAAAATTTTGCCCATCAACTTCCAAACATTTATGGATTCTTTGAATCAAATTTTCATTAGTAGCTCTTGATATTGATCCTCCATCTATTTCGTTAAAAAGGTGAAAGGCTTTGTTTATCATATTGTAATGTTTTTATTTATTTATTTAAATAGTTTTTACTTGTGGGATAAAATTATGCACACTATGGCTAATTACTCTCTATTTATTTAAAGAAACACACACACACACTGTATAATGTCTACTAATTTATTTACATTCGGTATAATAGTTCTAATTTATTTTCACCACTCAAATATTACACTATTTGTCTTCACTATTTTATTCACTGTCCGATTACTAAGAACTTCTGTGTGCTAACTATTTACTGTCCGTTTCATTAATTCTCTCGAACTAACTAACTAACTGAACTGTTTACGCACTCGAAAACCCGCGTATATATAGTCCTTATCGGTTCTGGAAAGTTCTAGTATTTTATGACGCTCCTCATATGCGTAAATACTTCAATAGACCAGAAGGTTCTAGAAAGCGCATTCAGCATAATTTATAATCGAGGGACAGGACCGGCTTTGAGTTGGTGACCTCGCAACAATATCTTCCTTGGTATTAAACAGGTTCAGAGAACACCTTATTTTGAACATATCCCCAAACATAGTAATCTAACGGTAACAATTGTGGCGTGGGGATCTTGGTGGCCAGAGAAACGGCTCGTTAATTATTTCATCCTCGAATATCGTGAGCCGGTGCACCATCTTGTTGAAACCTAGCTTCGTTAGCCTCATTATTAGATAAAGCGTGCATTGCTGGTACAATTACTGCCGTAGAATATTGCAGTAACGCTCTCCATTTAAATTTTCGTCATCAATCATGAGAGCGAATATCATTTTTTTTCACAGCACAAAAAACATTAAACGAAAAGGACACTTGAAATTTACTATCCCATGTGACTTAAGAATTTTCGTCACTCCAGAAGTGACTGTTATGGCGGTTAAACATACCATTTTCATCTTCTTGGCATTTCATTAAAATGCATTCACAAAATTCTACACGTCTTACATAATATCCAGGATGTAAATGTTGAGCTATTGTATACGAATATGGCGTCCAATGATGTTTTTTTTAAATTATATGAATTGTTCAAGTCGACACCTGTAACAGCTGCTCACATTCCCGTAAGGACGAATTTGGATGTGCTGCAAAATATCCCAGGATGTCTAATTGTCTTCATTATCGACATGGGACTTGGGCTAAATAAAATTTTAACTCTAAAATTGAAATATCACAAAAACTATTCAGTTTGGGTATAGGGAATACTTGATCAAATTGAAAGAATAGTGAAGTAACTTCCATTTACCGATATAAAATTCAGGGTGATCCATTTAAAAAAATTGTGAAATCGATGTATTCGAGTTTGGGCTTATTACGATTTTCAGTTTCAGAACTTTTTAAATTCACCGTATAATCTATTACAACCATATATCATTGCAATAGTCAAGTCAAGAAGATTTCAAATTGGAAATGAAATACGGGTGCTCATTTAAGAAAATGTACCTTTGATCTGGCACGGCGTTCTGGAACACGCTGTACAATTGCGACTAATTTTAATATATGGGCCGTTGGGCTGGCTAGAATCGGTCAAAATTTTATTTAAATATTGAGGATTTACAAGATATTGGACTTTATCGCACTAATGAATCACTCTATATAAAACATAATTTTTCTTCACATTTAGTTCTTGTTATACCAACAGAGAAGAGTTTTTAAAATTTTCAAATGTGTAAGAACCAAATATCATTAATTTTAACTGTAAAAAAATTAATTCAAAATAGAATCTTGACATTGTAATGTTACTATGCAGCAATGAAATAATCTTAGTGTTATTTACTCTTACCAATTTTTCAAATATAATAATTAGTGTATATTACTAAACGCCAGGATTTTAAGGCATTAACAAATTGGTAAATAATATGAAAATGAGAAAGTGATAGATTATAAGGATTAAACTTCATTGTTAAAAACATTTTCGACCTCTTTTATTTATAAATTTAACAACACATTTGCTTAATTTATTCCAGACTTTACTTAACATGATTGAGCTTAAGGCAGGTTATTGAGAACTGCATATAGAAAAAAATATATTTACTGCTTTCACATTATCTCATTAGATAAGATTTTTATATCATTGCAATGTTCTTATTATGTGAATAAGGTATTTTTAATAAACGATTTTGGTACCTATATAGGCAACCAAACAATAATATTTAAAAAAAAGCCGTAAAACTGACCTCTAGTATAGTCGATTTTCCGGCGCAAGAAACCCCTCTTTACGAATTTTAAGCATTTTTTATTTTTTTTTTGTCGAAAATTTAGAACAAAGGGGTAGGTATGGAAATATTTTGCAAATCAAATTGCTTTTTTCTAACTCCCATAATCCTTGGAAATATGGACTCAAAATTCACTAAAATATGTAAAATTGTCCCCTCTATCGATTGGTGAAGACTAGAACGTTCTATCTTTCCTATTTGTCGAGTTATGAGTATTTTTTGTTTTGAAAAGTGGATTTTCGAAAATTTCATGACTCTATTTGAAGGCGAAATAATGATTTTATCACAAAACTGATTGTGCCAGTCGATTTTTTGGCCAAAAAAACCCCTCTTTACGAATTTTAAGCAGTTTTTATTTTTTTTTGTCGAAAATTTAGAACAAAGGGGTAGGTATGGAAATATTTTGCAAATCAAATTGCTTTTTTCTAACTCCCATAATCCTTGGAAATATGGACTCAAAATTCACTAAAATATGTAAAATTGTCCCCTCTATCGATTGGTGAAGACTAGAACGTTCTATCTTTCCTATTTGTCGAGTTATGAGTATTTTTTGTTTTGAAAAGTGGATTTTCGAAAATTTCATGACTCTATTTGAAGGCGAAATAATGATTTTATCACAAAACTGATTGTGCCAGTCGATTTTTTGGCCAAAAAAAACCCCCTTTACGAATTTTTACCATTTTTTATAATTTTTTTGTCGAAAATTTAGAACAAAGGGGGTAGCTATGGAAATATTTTGCGATACAAATTGATTTTTTCTAACTCCCATAATCCTTGGAAATATGGACTCAAAATTCACTAAAACATGTAAAATTGTCCCCTCTATCGATTGGTGAAGACTAGAACGTTCTATCTTTCCTATTAGTCGAGTTATGAGTATTTTTTGTTTTGAAAAGTGGATTTTCGAAAATTTCATGACCCTATTTGAAGGCGAAATAATGATTTTATCACAAAACTGATTGTGCCAGTCGATTTTTTGGCCAAAAAAACCCCTCTTTACGAATTTTTAGCATTTTTTATAATTTTTTTGTCGAAAATTTAGAACAAAGGGGGTGGCTATGGAAATATTTTGCGATACAAATTGATTTTTTCTAACTCCCATAATCCTTGGCAATATCGACTCAAAATTCACTAAAATATGTAAAATTGTCCCCTCTATCGATTGGTGAAGACTAGAACGTTCTATCTTTCCTATTTGTCGAGTTATGAGTATTTTTTGTTTTGAAAAGTGGATTTTCGAAAATTTCATGACTCTATTTGAAGGCGAAATAATGATTTTATCACAAAACTGATTGTGCCAGTCGATTTTTTGGCCAAAAAAACCCCTCTTTACGAATTTTAAGCATTTTTTATAATTTTTTTGTCGAAAATTTAGAACAAAGGGGGTAGCTATGGAAATATTTTGCGAATCAAATTGCTTTTTTCTAACTCCCTTAATCCTTGGCAATATCGACTCAAAATTCACTAAAATATGTAAAATTGTCCCCTCTATCGATTGGTGAAGACTAGAACGTTCTATCTTTCCTATTTGTCGAGTTATGAGTATTTTTTGTTTTGAAAAGTGGATTTTCGAAAATTTCATGACTCTGTTTGAAGGCGAAATAATGATTTTATCACAAAACTGATTGTGCCAGTCGATTTTTTGGCCAAAAAAACCCCTCTTTACGAATTTTAAGCATTTTTTATAATTTTTTTGTCGAAAATTTAGAACAAAGGGGGTAGCTATGGAAATATTTTGAGAAACAAATTGCTTTTTTCTAACTCCCTTAATCCTTGGCAATATCGACTCAAAATTAGGGCTGGGCGATTATCAAAAAACATAATCGATTATACAGGGTGTTTCATAGTTAAACCACCATAGGTTAACTGCAAGTAGGGGACACTTTGGTGGTTCCAAATAGCCTTGGTTAATTGGTCTAACATAATTATTAACAGAGATACAGGGTATTTTATTTATTTAGTCCAATGCTTTTGAAGGCCATAACTTTAGAACCACCCTATATATTTCTTTCATTTTTGGTAAGGATATATTGCATTGATAACACAATAAGATAGTGTAATAAAAATAATTATAATCCAGGTCTGGTTGGAGAAAAATTTGCAAAATTCGATAATCTCCAAAACAACACCCTGTATATCAGAATTTTTAAAATCCAATAGATTATTCGAAGAGAACAGAAAAAATAGAGCGGCACCAAAATATTTTTCGAAGTGCACATCCCGTTTTACTGCTTAACTTTTAATGTCAAAATTATTTAAATGTATCATTGACATTTTCGTACGTAATAACTTTAGAACCACCGAATAGATTTATTTCATTTTTGGTAGGTCTAAGTTACATAAGCATCAAAATCTTATCATGTAACAAAAACAGTTATAATCCAGGTTCGGGTTAAGAAAAAAAAAAATTTATCAAGATTTTTATAAATCAATAGTTTATTCCAAAAGAACAGAAAAAATTGAGTTACACGGAATGTCAAATTATTTTAATAATTGTTCGAAATGTCCACCATTTTGTTCTATGCATTTACGAACTCTTTTTAAGATGTTTTGTGTTGCTTGTCTTATCATTAATGCATTTGCCCTGATTTCCTCGCAAGCATCATCAATTCTTTGAATAAGATCTTCTAAGCTGTTTATCTCAGTAGAGTATACTTTGGCATTCAGATATCCCCAAATATGATAGTCCACTGGGTTAAAATCCGGCGACCGGCAAGGCCAATTATTGGGCCCGCCTTTCCCTATCCACATGTTTCTAAAATTCTCGTCTAGAAAAGTTCGCACAATTACCCTAAAGTGAGGCGATGCACCATCGTGCTGGAAATACATTCCTCCAATTTCCTCATTTTCTAATAGCACTGGTAACATATTTTGCAAAAAAGCAAAATAGTCGTCCCCTGTTAATGTACGGGGTAGGACATATGGTCCAATAAGGTGATTATCTAAAACTCCACACCAAACGTTAACCGAAAACCTATACTGCGAATGTGTTTGTCTTGTAGCAAAAGGATTTTCATAATCCCAAACATGGGAATTTCGTAGATTGTAAACCCCATCCCTTGTAAATGTGGCCTCATCAGTGAATAGGCACCTGCTAACTATTCTTCTCCTTCTAAGTATCCACCGACTAAAGTCTAATCGCGGTTCCAAATCACGTGGTTCTAGTCTTTGAACCTGTTGAACATGATAACGGTAAAAGCTAAATTTTTTAATCTCCTCCAAGCGGTAGTATGGGGTACATTTAATGCGTGGCCAATCCTTCTTGTACTGATTGTTGGGTTGTTGTCAACCATATCTGGAACAAAATGAAATTATGGCACTGGAGGAGACGAATTTAGTATAACATATTAATGTAATAAACAAAAGGGAAATTTTTAATCGACTCTTAATATCTATTAAATAAAATTTAATATCTTTACTTTACCTAGTATATCATCTTCAACATTCAAGTGTTGTCTTTCACCATAATCATTGGTTGTCGCTGTAGGAAATCTACCATGTTGCCGACTGTAATCAAATACTCTCGAAAATGTCTGGTAATGAGGAGTGCGACGATTAGGAAAGCGTCTTTCATATTCCCTTACTGCTTCTCTACCATTTCCGTTACAAAAGCCATACACAAATAGTATGTCTGCATATTCTACATTTGTAAATTTATGAGGCATAATTAATTATTATTCAAAATGATCAAAATTATTTCGTGCGACATTTACTAACAACAAACGATTAACTACCAATAACAAAACGAACTGCCAAAGTTTTCCGTACTTCAACAGTTTACGCCTATTTGATAATTTTTCTGTTCCTTTAGAATATTAGACCTACTTGATAATTGTTAATGATTTTGACTTGAATATTTTAGTAAGTGTCCACTTCGAAAAACATTTCCGTGTAACTCAATTTTTTCTGTCCTTTTGGAATAAACTATTGATTTATAAAAATCTTGATAAAATATTTTTTTTCTTAACCCGAACCTGGATTATAACTGTTTTTGTTAGATGACAAGATTCTGATGCTTATGTAACTTACACCTACCAAAAAATGAAAGAAATCTATAGGGTGGTTGTAAAGTTATTACGTACGAAAATGTCAATGATACATTTAAATAACTTTGACATTAAAAGTTAAGCAGTAAAACGGGATGTGCACTTCGAAAAATATTTTGGTGCCGCTCTATTTTTTCTGTTCTCTTCGAATAATCTATTGGATTTTAAGAATTCTGATATACAGGGTGTTGTTTTGGAGATTATCGAATTTTGCAAATTTTTCTCAAACCAGACCTGGATTATAATTATTTTTATTACACTATCTTATTGTGTTATCAATGCAATATATCCTTACCAAAAATGGAAGAAATATATAGGGTGGTTCTAAAAATATGGCCTTCAAAAGCATTGGACTAAATGAATAAAACACCCTGTATCTCTGTTAACAATTATGTTAGACCAATTAACCAAGGCTATTTGGAACCACCAAAGTGTCCTCTACTTGCAGTTAACCTATGGTGGTTTAACTATGAAACACCCTGTATAAAATAATCGATTATTTTCGATTAATCGAATAATTGATTAATCGAAAAAAATCGATTAATCGAAAATAATCGATTAATCGAAAATAATCGATTAATCGAAAATAATCGAATAATCTAAAATAATCGATTAATCTAAAATAATCGACTAATCGATTAATCTAAAATAATCGACTAATCGATTGATCAAAATAATCGATTAATCGAAAAAACCGATTAATCGAAAAAAATCGATTAATCGAAAAAAATCGATTAATCGAAAAAAATCGATTAATCGAAAAAAATCGATTATTCGAAAAAAATCGATTAATCGAAAATAATCGATTAATTGAAAATAATCGATTAATTGAAAATAATCGATTAATCGAAAATAATCAATTTTCGATGATTCGAAAATTTATTATTTTTCATTATTCTTGATAACGGCAGCTGGACCGCTACCGAAACTTTAAAAATAGAGTTTCAACAAACATCGTGATCAAGAACTATTATATTTAACTAATTTTTTCCCTAACTCACGCCTTTAAAAAGATTGACAATTTGGAACTTACGAAAATATTTTGAAGTTTAAGACTTACAAAAATTGTCAAGATTTGCCAGTCGATTTTCCGGTCCAAAAAACCCCTCTTTACGAATTTTTAGCATTTTTTAAAAGTTTTTGTCGAAAATTTAGAACAAAGGGGGTAGCTATGGAAATATTTTGCGAATCAAATTGCTTTTTTCTAACTCCCTTAATCATTGGCAATATCGACACAAAATTCACTTAAATATGTAAAATTGTCCCCTCTATCGATTGGTGAAGACTAGAACGTTCTATCTTTCCTATTAGTCGAGTTATGAGTATTTTTTGTTTTGAAAAGTGGATTTTCGAAAATTTCATGATTCTATTTGAAGGCGAAATAATGATTTTATCAAAAAACTGATTGTGCTAGTCGATTTTTTGGCCAAAAAAACCCCTCTTCATGAATTTTTAGCATTTTTTATAAAGTTTTTGTCGAAAATTTAGAACAAAGGGGGTAGCTATGGAAATATTTTGCGAATCAAATTGCTTTTTTCTAACTCCCTTAATCATTGGCAATATCGACTCAAAATTCACTTAAATATGTAAAATTGTCCCCTCTATCGATTGGTGAAGACTAGAACGTTCTATCTTTCCTATTAGTCGAGTTATGAGTATTTTTTGTTTTAAAAAGTGGATTTTCGAAAATTTCATGACTCTATTTGAAGGCGAAATAATGATTTTATCACAAAACTGATTGTGCCAGTCGATTTTTTGGCCAAAAAAACCCCTCTTTACGAATTTTAAGCATTTTTTATATTTTTTTTGTCGAAAATTTAGAACAAAGGGGGTAGCTATGGAAATATTTTGCGATACAAATTGATTTTTTCTAACTCCCATAATCCTCGGAAATATGGACTCAAAATTCACTACCATATGTAAAATTGTCCCCTCTATCGATTGGTGAAGACTAGAACGTTCTTTCTTTCCTATTAGTCGAGTTATGAGTATTTTTTGTTTTGTAAAGTGGATTTTCGAAAATTTCATGTCTCTATTTGAAGGCGAAATAATGATTTTATCACAAAACTGATTGTGCCAGTCGATTTTTTGGCCAAAAAAACCCCTCTTTACGAATTTTAAGCATTTTTTATAATTTTTTTGTCGAAAATTTAGAACAAAGGGGGAATGGAAATATTTTGCGATACAAATAGATTTTTTCTAACTCCCATAATCCTTGGAAATATGGACTCAAAATTCACTAAAATATGTAAAAGTCTTCCCTCTATCGATTGGTGAAGACTAGAACGTTCTATCTTTCCTATTAGTCGAGTTATGAGTATTTTTTGTTTTGAAAAGTGGATTTTCGAAAATTTCATGACTCTATTTGAAGGCGAAATAATGATTTTATCACAAAACTGATTGTGCCAGTCGATTATTTGGCCAAAAAAAACCCTCTTCACGAATTTTTAGCATTTTTTATAATTTTTTTGTCGAAAATTTAGAACAAAGGGAGCTATGGAAATATTTTTCGATACAAATTGATTTTTTCTAACTCCCATAATCCTTGGAAATATGGACTCAAAATTCACTAAAATATGTAAAAGTGTTCCCTCTATCGATTGGTGAAGACTAGAACGTTCTATCTTTCCTATTTGTCAAGTTATGAGTATTTTTTGTTTTGAAAAGTGGATTTTCGAAAATTTCATGACTCTATTTGAAGGCGAAATAATGATTTTATCACAAAACTGATTGTGCCAGTCGATTTTTTGGCCAAAAAAACCCCTCTTCACGAATTTTAAGCATTTTTTATAATTTTTTTGTCGAAAATTTAGAACAAAGGGGGTAGCTATGGAAATATTTTGCGATACAAATTGATTTTTTCTAACTCCCATAATCCTTGGAAATATAGACTCAAAATTCACTAAAATATGTAAAATGGTCCCCTCTATCGATTGGTGAAGACTAGAACGTTCTATCTTTCCTATTAGTCGAGTTATGAGTATTTTTTGTTTTGAAAAGTGGATTTTCGAAAATTTCATGTCTCTATTTGAAGGCGAAATAATGATTTTATCACAAAACTGATTGTGCCAGTCGATTTTTTGGCCAAAGAAACCCCTCTTCACGAATTTTAAGCATTTTTTATAATTTTTTTGTCGAAAATGTAGAACAAGCTATGGAACAAGCTATGGAAATATTTTGCGATACAAATTGATTTTTTCTAACTCCCATAATCCTTGGAAATATAGACTCAAAATTCACTAAAATATGTAAAATTGTCCCCTCTATCGATTGGTGAAGACTAGTACGTTCTATCTTTCCTATTAGTCGAGTTGAGTATTTTTTGTTTTGAAAAGTGGATTTTCGAAAATTTCATGATTCTATTTGAAGGCGAAATAATGATTTTATTAAAAAACTGATTGTGCCAGTCGATTTTCCGGCCCAAAAAACCCCTCTTTACGAATTTTAAGCATTTTTTATTTTTTTTTGTCGAAAATTTAGAACAAAGGGGTAGGTATGGAAATATTTTGCGAATCAAATTGCTTTTTTCTAACTCCCTTAATCCTTGGCAATATCGACTCAAAATTCACTAAAATATGTAAAATTGTCCCCTCTATCGATTGGTGAAGACTAGAACGTTCTATCTTTCCTATTAGTCGAGTTATGAGTATTTTTTGTTTTGAAAAGTGGATTTTCGAAAATTTCATGACTCTATTTGAAGGCGAAATAATGATTTTATCACAAAACTGATTGTGCCAGTCGATTTTTTGGCCAAAAAAACCCCCCTTCATGAATTTTTAGCATTTTTTATAATTTTTTTGTCGAAAATTTAGAACAAAGGGGGTAGCTATGGAAATATTTTGCGATACAAATTGATTTTTTCTAACTTCCATAATCCTTGGAAATATGGACTCAAAATTCACTAAAATATGTAAAATTGTCCCCTCTATCGATTGGTGAAGACTAGAACGTTCTATCTTCCCTATTTGTCGAGTTATGAGTATTTTTTGTTTTGAAAAGTGGATTTTGGAAAATTTCATGACTCTATTTGAAGGCGAAATAATGATTTTATCACAAAACTGATTGTGCCAGTCAATTTTTTGGCCAAAAAAACCCCTCTTTACGAATTTTAAGCATTTTTTATAATTTTTTTGTCGAAAATTTAGAACAAAGGGGGTAGCTATGGAAATATTTTGCGAATCAAATTGCTTTTTTCTAACTCCCCTAATCATTGGCAATATCGACTCAAAATTCACTTAAATATGTAAAATTGTCCCCTCTATCGATTGGTGAAGACTAGAACGTTCTATCTTTCCTATTAGTCGAGTTATGAGTATTTTTTGTTTTGAAAAGTGGATTTTCGAAAATTTCATGATTCTATTTGAAGGCGAAATAATGATTTTATCAAAAAACTGATAGTGCTAGTCGATTTTTTGGCCAAAAAACCCCTCTTCATGAATTTTTAGCATTTTTTATAATTTTTTTGTCGAAAATTTAGAACAAAGGGGGTAGCTATGGAAATATTTTGCGAATCAAATTGCTTTTTTCTAACTCCCTTAATCATTGGCAATATCGACTCAAAATTCACTTAAATATGTAAAATTGTCCCCTCTATCGATTGGTGAAGACTAGAACGTTCTATCTTTCCTATTAGTCGAGTTATGAGTATTTTTTGTTTTAAAAAGTGGATTTTCGAAAATTTCATGACTCTATTTGAAGGCGAAATAATGATTTTATCACAAAACTGATTGTGCCAGTCGATTTTTTGGCCAAAAAAACCCCTCTTTACGAATTTTAAGCATTTTTTATATTTTTTTTGTCGAAAATTTAGAACAAAGGGGGAATGGAAATATTTTGCGATACAAATAGATTTTTTCTAACTCCCATAATCCTTGGAAATATGGACTCAAAATTCACTAAAATATGTAAAAGTCTTCACTCTATCGATTGGTGAAGACTAGAACGTTCTATCTTTCCTATTTGTCGAGTTATGAGTATTTTTTGTTTTGAAAAGTGGATTTTGGAAAATTTCATGACTCTATTTGAAGGCGAAATAATGATTTTATCACAAAACTGATTGTGCCAGTCGATTTTTTGGCCAAAAAAACCCCTCTTTACGAATTTTAAGCATTTTTTATAATTTTTTTGTCGAAAATTTAGAACAAAGGGGGAATGGAAATATTTTGCGATACAAATAGATTTTTTCTAACTCCCATAATCCCTGGAAATATGGACTCAAAATTCACTAAAATATGTAAAAGTCTTCCCTCTATCGATTGGTGAAGACTAGAACGTTCTATCTTTCCTATTAGTCGAGTTATGAGTATTTTTTGTTTTGAAAAGTGGTTTTCGAAAATTTCATGTCTCTATTTGAAGGCGAAATAATGATTTTATCAAAAAACTGATTGTGCCAATCGATTTTTTGGCCAAAAAAACCCCTCTTCATGAATTTTTAGCATTTTTTATAATTTTTTTGTCGAAAATTTAGAACAAAGGGGGTAGCTATGGAAATATTTTGCGAATCAAATTGCTTTTTTCTAACTCCCTTAATCATTGGCAATATCGACACAAAATTCACTTAAATATGTAAAATTGTCCCCTCTATCGATTGGTGAAGACTAGAACGTTCTATCTTTCCTATTAGTCGAGTTATGAGTATTTTTTGTTTTGAAAAGTGGATTTTCGAAAATTTCATGATTCTATTTGAAGGCGAAATAATGATTTTATCAAAAAACTGATTGTGCTAGTCGATTTTTTGGCCAAAAAAACCCCTCTTCATGAATTTTTAGCATTTTTTATAAATTTTTTGTCGAAAATTTAGAACAAAGGGGGTAGCTATGGAAATATTTTGCGAATCAAATTGCTTTTTTCTAACTCCCTTAATCTTTGGCAATATGGACTCAAAATTCACTAACATATGTAAAATTGTCCCCTCTATCGATTGGTGAAGACTAGAACGTTCTATCTTTCCTATTAGTCGAGTTATGAGTATTTTTTGTTTTGAAAAGTGGATTTTCGAAAATTTCATGATTCTATTTGAAGGCGAAATAATGATTTTATCAAAAAACTGATAGTGCTAGTCGATTTTTTGGCCAAAAAACCCCTCTTCATGAATTTTTAGCATTTTTTATAATTTTTTTGTCGAAAATTTAGAACAAAGGGGGTAGCTATGGAAATATTTTGCGAATCAAATTGCTTTTTTCTAACTCCCTTAATCATTGGCAATATCGACTCAAAATTCACTTAAATATGTGAAATTGTCCCCTCTATCGATTGGTGAAGACTAGAACGTTCTATCTTTCCTATTAGTCGAGTTATGAGTATTTTTTGTTTTAAAAAGTGGATTTTCGAAAATTTCATGACTCTATTTGAAGGCGAAATAATGATTTTATCACAAAACTGATTGTGCCAGTCGATTTTTTGGCCAAAAAAACCCCTCTTTACGAATTTTAAGCATTTTTTATATTTTTTTTGTCGAAAATTTAGAACAAAGGGGGAATGGAAATATTTTGCGATACAAATAGATTTTTTCTAACTCCCATAATCCTTGGAAATATGGACTCAAAATTCACTAAAATATGTAAAAGTCTTCACTCTATCGATTGGTGAAGACTAGAACGTTCTATCTTTCCTATTTGTCGAGTTATGAGTATTTTTTGTTTTGAAAAGTGGATTTTGGAAAATTTCATGACTCTATTTGAAGGCGAAATAATGATTTTATCACAAAACTGATTGTGCCAGTCGATTTTTTGGCCAAAAAAACCCCTCTTTACGAATTTTAAGCATTTTTTATAATTTTTTTGTCGAAAATTTAGAACAAAGGGGGAATGGAAATATTTTGCGATACAAATAGATTTTTTCTAACTCCCATAATCCCTGGAAATATGGACTCAAAATTCACTAAAATATGTAAAAGTCTTCCCTCTATCGATTGGTGAAGACTAGAACGTTCTATCTTTCCTATTAGTCGAGTTATGAGTATTTTTTGTTTTGAAAAGTGGTTTTCGAAAATTTCATGTCTCTATTTGAAGGCGAAATAATGATTTTATCAAAAAACTGATTGTGCCAATCGATTTTTTGGCCAAAAAAACCCCTCTTCATGAATTTTTAGCATTTTTTATAATTTTTTTGTCGAAAATTTAGAACAAAGGGGGTAGCTATGGAAATATTTTGCGAATCAAATTGCTTTTTTCTAACTCCCTTAATCATTGGCAATATCGACACAAAATTCACTTAAATATGTAAAATTGTCCCCTCTATCGATTGGTGAAGACTAGAACGTTCTATCTTTCCTATTAGTCGAGTTATGAGTATTTTTTGTTTTGAAAAGTGGATTTTCGAAAATTTCATGATTCTATTTGAAGGCGAAATAATGATTTTATCAAAAAACTGATTGTGCTAGTCGATTTTTTGGCCAAAAAAACCCCTCTTCATGAATTTTTAGCATTTTTTATAAAGTTTTTGTCGAAAATTTAGAACAAAGGGGGTAGCTATGGAAATATTTTGCGAATCAAATTGCTTTTTTCTAACTCCCTTAATCATTGGCAATATCGACTCAAAATTCACTTAAATATGTAAAATTGTCCCCTCTATCGATTGGTGAAGACTAGAACGTTCTATCTTTCCTATTAGTCGAGTTATGAGTATTTTTTGTTTTAAAAAGTGGATTTTCGAAAATTTCATGACTCTATTTGAAGGCGAAATAATGATTTTATCACAAAACTGATTGTGCCAGTCGATTTTTTGGCCAAAAAAACCCCTCTTTACGAATTTTAAGCATTTTTTATATTTTTTTTGTCGAAAATTTAGAACAAAGGGGGTAGCTATGGAAATATTTTGCGATACAAATTGATTTTTTCTAACTCCCATAATCCTCGGAAATATGGACTCAAAATTCACTACCATATGTAAAATTGTCCCCTCTATCGATTGGTGAAGACTAGAACGTTCTTTCTTTCCTATTAGTCGAGTTATGAGTATTTTTTGTTTTGTAAAGTGGATTTTCGAAAATTTCATGTCTCTATTTGAAGGCGAAATAATGATTTTATCACAAAACTGATTGTGCCAGTCGATTTTTTGGCCAAAAAAACCCCTCTTTACGAATTTTAAGCATTTTTTATAATTTTTTTGTCGAAAATTTAGAACAAAGGGGGAATGGAAATATTTTGCGATACAAATAGATTTTTTCTAACTCCCATAATCCTTGGAAATATGGACTCAAAATTCACTAAAATATGTAAAAGTCTTCCCTCTATCGATTGGTGAAGACTAGAACGTTCTATCTTTCCTATTAGTCGAGTTATGAGTATTTTTTGTTTTGAAAAGTGGATTTTCGAAAATTTCATGACTCTATTTGAAGGCGAAATAATGATTTTATCACAAAACTGATTGTGCCAGTCGATTATTTGGCCAAAAAAAACCCTCTTCACGAATTTTTAGCATTTTTTATAATTTTTTTGTCGAAAATTTAGAACAAAGGGAGCTATGGAAATATTTTTCGATACAAATTGATTTTTTCTAACTCCCATAATCCTTGGAAATATGGACTCAAAATTCACTAAAATATGTAAAAGTGTTCCCTCTATCGATTGGTGAAGACTAGAACGTTCTATCTTTCCTATTTGTCAAGTTATGAGTATTTTTTGTTTTGAAAAGTGGATTTTCGAAAATTTCATGACTCTATTTGAAGGCGAAATAATGATTTTATCACAAAACTGATTGTGCCAGTCGATTTTTTGGCCAAAAAAACCCCTCTTCACGAATTTTAAGCATTTTTTATAATTTTTTTGTCGAAAATTTAGAACAAAGGGGGTAGCTATGGAAATATTTTGCGATACAAATTGATTTTTTCTAACTCCCATAATCCTTGGAAATATAGACTCAAAATTCACTAAAATATGTAAAATGGTCCCCTCTATCGATTGGTGAAGACTAGAACGTTCTATCTTTCCTATTAGTCGAGTTATGAGTATTTTTTGTTTTGAAAAGTGGATTTTCGAAAATTTCATGTCTCTATTTGAAGGCGAAATAATGATTTTATCACAAAACTGATTGTGCCAGTCGATTTTTTGGCCAAAGAAACCCCTCTTCACGAATTTTAAGCATTTTTTATAATTTTTTTGTCGAAAATGTAGAACAAGCTATGGAACAAGCTATGGAAATATTTTGCGATACAAATTGATTTTTTCTAACTCCCATAATCCTTGGAAACATGGACTCAAAATTCACTAACATATGTAAAATTGTCCCCTCTATCGATTGGTGAAGACTAGAACGTTCTATCTTTCCTATTAGTCGAGTTATGAGTATTTTTTGTTTTGAAAAGTGGATTTTCGAAAATTTCATGATTCTATTTGAAGGCGAAATAATGATTTTATCACAAAACTGATTGTGCCAGTCGATTTTTTGGCCAAAAAAACCCCTCTTTACGAATTTTAAGCATTTTTTATAATTTTTTTGTCGAAAATTTAGAACAAAGGGGGTAGCTATGGAAATATTTTGCGATACAAATTGATTTTTTCTAACTCCCATAAGCCTTGGAAATATAGACTCAAAATTCACTAACATATGTAAAAGTCTTCCCTCTATCGACTGGTGAAGACTAGAACGTTCTATCTTTCCTATTAGTCGAGTTATGAGTATTTTTTGTTTTGAAAAGTGGATTTTCGAAAATTTCATGTCTCTATTTGAAGGCGAAATAATGATTTTATCACAAAACTGATTGTGCCAGTCGATTTTTTGGCCAAAAAAACCCCTCTTTACGAATTTTAAGCATTTTTTATAATTTTTTTGTCGAAAATTTAGAACAAAGGGGGTAGCTATGGAAATATTTTGCGATACAAATTGATTTTTTCTAACTCCCATAATCCTTGGAAATATGGACTCAAAATTCACTAACATATGTAAAATTGTCCCCTCTATCGATTGGTGAAGACTAGAACGTTCTATCTTTCCTATTAGTCGAGTTATGAGTATTTTTTGTTTTGAAAAGTGGATTTTCGAGAATTTCATGACTCTATTTGAAGGCGAAATAATGATTTTATCACAAAACTGATTGTGCCAGTCAATTTTTTGGCCAAAAAAACCCCTCTTTACGAATTTTAAGCATTTTTTATTTTTTTTTGTCGAAAATTTAGAACAAAGGGGTAGGTATGGAAATATTTTGCGAATCAAATTGCTTTTTTCTAACTCCCTTAATCCTTGGCAATATCGACTCAAAATTCACTAAAATATGTAAAATTGTCCCCTCTATCGATTGGTGAAGACTAGAACGTTCTATCTTTCCTATTAGTCGAGTTATGAGTATTTTTTGTTTTGAAAAGTGGATTTTCGAAAATTTCATGACTCTATTTGAAGGCGAAATAATGATTTTATCACAAAACTGATTGTGCCAGTCGATTTTTTGGCCAAAAAAACCCCTCTTCATGAATTTTTAGCATTTTTTATAATTTTTTTGTCGAAAATTTAGAACAAAGGGGGTAGCTATGGAAATATTTTGCGAATCAAATTGCTTTTTTCTAACTCCCTTAATCATTGGCAATATCGACTCAAAATTCACTTAAATATGTAAAATTGTCCCCTCTATCGGTTGGTGAAGACTAGAACGTTCTATCTTTCCTATTAGTCGAGTTATGAGTATTTTTTGTTTTGAAAAGTGGATTTTCGAAAATTTCATGATTCTATTTGAAGGCGAAATAATGATTTTATCAAAAAACTGATAGTGCTAGTCGATTTTTTGGCCAAAAAAACCCCTCTTCATGAATTTTTAGCATTTTTTATAATTTTTTTGTCGAAAATTTAGAACAAAGGGGGTAGCTATGGAAATATTTTGCGAATCAAATTGCTTTTTTCTAACTCCCTTAATCATTGGCAATATCGACTCAAAATTCACTTAAATATGTAAAATTGTCCCCTCTATCGATTGGTGAAGACTAGAACGTTCTATCTTTCCACATTAGTCGAGTTATGAGTATTTTTTGTTTTAAAAAGTGGATTTTCGAAAATTTCATGACTCTATTTGAAGGCGAAATAATGATTTTATCACAAAACTGATTGTGCCAGTCGATTTTTTGGCCAAAAAAACCCCTCTTTACGAATTTTAAGCATTTTTTATAATTTTTTTGTCGAAAATTTAGAACAATGGAAATATTTTGCGATACAAATAGATTTTTTCTAACTCCCATAATCCTTGGAATTATGGACTCAAAATTCACTAAAATATGTAAAAGTCTTCCCTCTATCGATTGGTGAAGACTAGAACGTTCTATCTTTCCTATTAGTCGAGTTATGAGAATTTTTTGTTTTAAAAAGTGGATTTTCGAAAATTTCATGACTCTATTTGAAGGCGAAATAATGATTTTATCACAAAACTGATTGTGCCAGTCGATTTTTTGGCCAAAAAAACCCCTCTTTACGAATTTTTAGCATTTTTTATAATTTTTTTGTCGAAAATTTAGAACAAAGGGGGTAGCTATGGAAATATTTTGCGATACAAATAGATTTTTTCTAACTCCCATAATCCTTGGAAATATGGACTCAAAATTCACTAAAATATGTAAAAGTCTTCCCTCTATCGATTGGTGAAGACTAGAACGTTCTATCTTTCCTATTAGTCGAGTTATGAGAATTTTTTGTTTTAAAAAGTGGATTTTCGAAAATTTGATGACTCTATTTGAAGGCGAAATAATTATTTTATCACAAAACTGATTGTGCCTGTCGATTTTTTGGCCAAAAAAACCCCTCGTTACGAATTTTAAGCATTTTTTATATTTTTTTGTCGAAAATTTAGAACAAAGGGGGAATGGAAATATTTTGCGATACAAATAGATTTTTTCTAACTCCCATAATCCTTGGAAATATGGACTCAAAATTCACTAAAATATGTAAAAGTCTTCCCTCTATCGATTGGTGAAGACTAGAACGTTCTATCTTTCCTATTTGTCGAGTTATGAGTATTTTTTGTTTTGAAAAGTGGATTTTGGAAAATTTCATGACTCTATTTGAAGGCGAAATAATGATTTTATCACAAAACTGATTGTGCCAGTCGATTTTTTGGACAAAAAAACCCCTCTTTACGAATTTTAAGCATTTTTTATAATTTTTTTGTCGAAAATTTAGAACAAAGGGGGAATGGAAATATTTTGCGATACAAATAGATTTTTTCTAACTCCCATAATCCCTGGAAATATGGACTCAAAATTCACTAAAATATGTAAAAGTCTTCCCTCTATCGATTGGTGAAGACTAGAACGTTCTATCTTTCCTATTAGTCGAGTTATGAGTATTTTTTGTTTTGAAAAGTGGTTTTCGAAAATTTCATGTCTCTATTTGAAGGCGAAATAATGATTTTATCAAAAAACTGATTGTGCCAATCGATTTTTTGGCCAAAAAAACCCCTCTTCATGAATTTTTAGCATTTTTTATAATTTTTTTGTCGAAAATTTAGAACAAAGGGGGTAGCTATGGAAATATTTTGCGAATCAAATTGCTTTTTTCTAACTCCCTTAATCATTGGCAATATCGACACAAAATTCACTTAAATATGTAAAATTGTCCCCTCTATCGATTGGTGAAGACTAGAACGTTCTATCTTTCCTATTAGTCGAGTTATGAGTATTTTTTGTTTTGAAAAGTGGATTTTCGAAAATTTCATGATTCTATTTGAAGGCGAAATAATGATTTTATCAAAAAACTGATTGTGCTAGTCGATTTTTTGGCCAAAAAAACCCCTCTTCATGAATTTTTAGCATTTTTTATAAATTTTTTGTCGAAAATTTAGAACAAAGGGGGTAGCTATGGAAATATTTTGCGAATCAAATTGCTTTTTTCTAACTCCCTTAATCATTGGCAATATCGACTCAAAATTCACTTAAATATGTAAAATTGTCCCCTCTATCGATTGGTGAAGACTAGAACGTTCTATCTTTCCTATTAGTCGAGTTATGAGTATTTTTTGTTTTAAAAAGTGGATTTTCGAAAATTTCATGACTCTATTTGAAGGCGAAATAATGATTTTATCACAAAACTGATTGTGCCAGTCGATTTTTTGGCCAAAAAAACCCCTCTTTACGAATTTTAAGCATTTTTTATATTTTTTTTGTCGAAAATTTAGAACAAAGGGGGTAGCTATGGAAATATTTTGCGATACAAATTGATTTTTTCTAACTCCCATAATCCTTGGAAATATGGACTCAAAATTCACTACCATATGTAAAATTGTCCCCTCTATCGATTGGTGAAGACTAGAACGTTCTATCTTTCCTATTAGTCGAGTTATGAGTATTTTTTGTTTTGTAAAGTGGATTTTCGAAAATTTCATGTCTCTATTTGAAGGCGAAATAATGATTTTATCACAAAACTGATTGTGCCAGTCGATTTTTTGGCCAAAAAAACCCCTCTTTACGAATTTTAAGCATTTTTTATAATTTTTTTGTCGAAAATTTAGAACAAAGGGGGAATGGAAATATTTTGCGATACAAATAGATTTTTTCTAACTCCCATAATCCTTGGAAATATGGACTCAAAATTCACTAAAATATGTAAAAGTCTTCCCTCTATCGATTGGTGAAGACTAGAACGTTCTATCTTTCCTATTTGTCGAGTTATGAGTATTTTTTGTTTTGAAAAGTGGATTTTCGAAAATTTCATGACTCTATTTGAAGGCGAAATAATGATTTTATCACAAAACTGATTGTGCCAGTCGATTTTTTGGCCAAAAAAACCCCTCTTTACGAATTTTAAGCATTTTTTATAATTTTTTTGTCGAAAATTTAGAACAAAGGGGGTGGCTATGGAAATATTTTGCGATACAAATTGATTTTTTCTAACTCCCATAATCCTTGGAAATATGGACTCAAAATTCACTAAAATATGTAAAATTGTCCCCTCTATCGATTGGTGAAGACTAGAACGTTCTATCTTTCCTATTAGTCGAGTTATGAGTATTTTTTGTTTTGAAAAGTGGATTTTCGAAAATTTCATGACTCTATTTGAAGGCGAAATAATGATTTTATCACAAAACTGATTGTGCCAGTCGATTATTTGGCAAAAAAAAACCCTCTTCACGAATTTTTAGCATTTTTTATAATTTTTTTGTCGAAAATTTAGAACAAAGGGAGCTATGGAAATATTTTTCGATACAAATTGATTTTTTCTAACTCCCATAATCCTTGGAAATATGAACTCAAAATTCACTAAAATATGTAAAAGTGTTCCCTCTATCGATTGGTGAAGACTAGAACGTTCTATCTTTCCTATTTGTCAAGTTATGAGTATTTTTTGTTTTGTAAAGTGGATTTTCGAAAATTTCATGTCTCTATTTGAAGGCGAAATAATGATTTTATCACAAAACTGATTGTGCCAGTCGATTTTTTGGCCAAAAAAACCCCTCTTTACGAATTTTAAGCATTTTTTATAATTTTTTTGTCGAAAATTTAGAACAAAGGGGGAATGGAAATATTTTGCGATACAAATAGATTTTTTCTAACTCCCATAATCCTTGGAAATATGGACTCAAAATTCACTAAAATATGTAAAAGTGTTCCCTCTATCGATTGGTGAAGACTAGAACGTTCTATCTTTCCTATTTGTCAAGTTATGAGTATTTTTTGTTTTGAAAAGTGGATTTTTGAAAATTTCTTGACTCTATTTGAAGGCGAAATAATGATTTTATCACAAAACTGATTGTGCCAGTCGATTTTTTGGCCAAAAAAACCCCTCTTTACGAATTTTAAGCATTTTTTATAATTTTTTTGTCGAAAATTTAGAACAAAGGGGGTAGCTTTGGAAATATTTTGCGAATCAAATTGCTTTTTTCTAACTCCCTTAATCATTGGCAATATCGACTCAAAATTCACTAAAATATGTAAAATTGTCCCCTCTATCGATTGGTGAAGACTAGAACGTTCTATCTTTCCTATTAGTCGAGTTATGAGTATTTTTTGTTTTGAAAAGTGGATTTTCGAAAATTTCATGATTCTATTTGAAGGCGAAATAATGATTTTATCAAAAAACTGATTGTGCCAGTCGATTTTTTGGCCAAAAAAACCTCTCTTCATGAATTTTTAGCATTTTTTATAATTTTTTTGTCGAAAATTTAGAACAAAGGGGGTAGCTATGGAAATATTTTGCGAATCAAATTGCTTTTTTCTAACTCCCTTAATCATTGGCAATATCGACTCAAAATTCACTTAAATATGTAAAATTGTCCCCTCTATCGATTGGTGAAGACTAGAACGTTCTATCTTTCCTATTAGTCGAGTTATGAGAATTTTTTGTTTTAAAAAGTGGATTTTCGAAAATTTCATGACTCTATTTGAAGGCGAAATAATGATTTTATCACAAAACTGATTGTGCCAGTCGATTTTTTGGCCAAAAAAACCCCTCTTCACGAATTTTAAGCATTTTTTATAATTTTTTTGTCGAAAATTTAGAACAAAGGGGGTAGCTATGGAAATATTTTGCGATACAAATTGATTTTTTCTAACTCCCATAATCCTTGGAAATATAGACTCAAAATTCACTAAAATATGTAAAATGGTCCCCTCTATCGATTGGTGAAGACTAGAACGTTCTATCTTTCCTATTAGTCGAGTTATGAGTATTTTTTGTTTTGAAAAGTGGATTTTCGAGAATTTCATGACTCTATTTGAAGGCGAAATAATGATTTTATCACAAAACTGATTGTGCCAGTCAATTTTTTGGCCAAAAAAACCCCTCTTTACGAATTTTAAGCATTTTTTATTTTTTTTTGTCGAAAATTTAGAACAAAGGGGTAGGTATGGAAATATTTTGCGAATCAAATTGCTTTTTTCTAACTCCCTTAATCCTTGGCAATATCGACTCAAAATTCACTAAAATATGTAAAATTGTCCCCTCTATCGATTGGTGAAGACTAGAACGTTCTATCTTTCCTATTAGTCGAGTTATGAGTATTTTTTGTTTTGAAAAGTGGATTTTCGAAAATTTCATGACTCTATTTGAAGGCGAAATAATGATTTTATCACAAAACTGATTGTGCCAGTCGATTTTTTGGCCAAAAAAACCCCTCTTTACGAATTTTAAGCATTCTTTATAATTTTTTTGTCGAAAATTTAGAACAAAGGGGGTAGCTATGGAAATATTTTGCGATACAAATTGATTTTTTCTAACTCCCATAATCCTTGGAAATATAGACTCAAAATTCACTAAAATATGTAAAATGGTCCCCTCTATCGATTGGTGAAGACTAGAACGTTCTATCTTTCCTAATAGTCGAGTTATGAGTATTTTTTGTTTTGAAAAGTGGATTTTCGAAAATTTCATGTCTCTATTTGAAGGCGAAATAATGATTTTATCACAAAACTGATTGTGCCAGTCGATTTTTTGGCCAAAAAAACCCCTCTTCACGAATATGTAAAATTGTCCCCTCTATCGATTGGTGAAGACTAGAACGTTCTATCTTTCCTATTAGTCGAGTTATGAGTATTTTTTGTTTTGAAAAGTGGATTTTCGAAAATTTCATGACTCTATTTGAAGGCGAAATAATGATTTTATCACAAAACTGATTGTGCCAGTCGATTTTTTGGCCAAAAAAACCCCTCTTCATGAATTTTTAGCATTTTTTATAATTTTTTTGTCGAAAATTTAGAACAAAGGGGGTAGCTATGGAAATATTTTGCGATACAAATTGATTTTTTCTAACTCCCATAATCCTTGGAAATATGGACTCAAAATTCACTAACATATGTAAAATTGTCCCCTCTATCGATTGGTGAAGACTAGAACGTTCTATCTTTCCTATTAGTCGAGTTATGAGTATTTTTTGTTTTGAAAAGTGGATTTTCGAAAATTTCATGTCTCTATTTGAAGGCGAAATAATGATTTTATCAAAAAACTGATTGTGCCAGTCGATTTTTTGGCCAAAAAAACCCCTCTTCATGAATTTTTAGCATTTTTTATAATTTTTTTGTCGAAAATTTAGAACAAAGGGGGTAGCTATGGAAATATTTTGCGATACAAATTGATTTTTTCTAACTCCCATAATCCTTGGAAATATGGACTCAAAATTCACTAAAATATGTAAAATTGTCCCCTCTATCGATTGGTGAAGACTAGAACGTCCTATATTTCCTATTTGTCGAGTTATGAGTATTTTTTGTTTTGAAAAGTGGATTTTCGAAAATTTCATGACTCTATTTGAAAGCGAATTAATGATTTTATCACAAAACTGATTGTGCCAGTCGATTTTTTGGCCAAAAAAACCCCTCTACGAATTTTTAGCATTTTTTATAATTTTTTTGTCGAAAATTTAGAACAAAGGGGAAATATTTTGCGATACAAATTGATTTCTTCTAACTCCCATAATCCTTGGAAATATGGACTCAAAATTCACTAACATATGTAAAATTGTCCCCTCTATCGATTGGTGAAGACTAGAACGTTCTATCTTTCCTATTAGTCGAGTTATGAGTATTTTTTGTTTTGAAAAGTGGATTTTCGAGAATTTCATGACTCTATTTGAAGGCGAAATAATGATTTTATCACAAAACTGATTGTGCCAGTCGATTTTTTGGCCAAAAAAACCCCTCTTTACGAATTTTTAGCATTTTTTATAATTTTTTTGTCGAAAATTTAGAACAAAGGTGTAGGTATGGAAATATTTTGCGAATCAAATTGCTTTTTTCTAACTGCCTTAATCCTTGGCAATATCGACTCAAAATTAGGGCTGGGCGATTATAAAAAAACATAATCGATTATCGATTAATCTAAAATATTCGATTAATCGAAAAAAATCGATTGATCGAAAAAAATCGATTGATCGAAAAAAATCGATTGATCGAAAAAAATCGATTAATCGAAAAAAATCGATTAGTCGAAAAAAATCGATTAATCGAAAAAAATCGATTAATCGAAAAAAATCGATTAATCGAAAATAATCGATTAATCTAAAATAATCGATTAATTGAAAATAATCGATTAATTGAAAATAATCGATTAATTGAAAATATTCGATTAATCGAAAATAATCGATTAATCGAAAATAATCAAAAATAATCGATTGATCGAAAATAATCGATTAATCTAAAATAATCGATTAATCTAAAATAATCGATTAATCTAAAATAATCGATTAATTGAAAATAATTGATAAATCGAAAATAATTATTTTATCACAAAACTGATTGTGCCAGTCGATTTTTTGGCCAAAAAAACACCTCTACGAATTTTTAGCATTTTTTATAATTTTTTTGTCGAAAATTTAGAACAAAGGTGTAGGTATGGAAATATTTTGCGAATCAAATTGCTTTTTTCTAACTCCCTTAATCATTGGCAATATCGACTCAAAATTCACTTAAATATGTAAAATTGTCCCCTCTATCGATTGGTGAAGACTAGAACGTTCTATCTTTCCTATTAGTCGAGTTATGAGAATTTTTTGTTTTAAAAAGTGGATTTTCGAAAATTTCATGACTCTATTTGAAGGCGAAATAATGATTTTATCACAAAACTGATTGTGCCAGTCGATTTTTTGGCCAAAAAACCCCTCTTCACGAATTTTAAGCATTTTTTATAATTTTTTTGTCGAAAATTTAGAACAAAGGGGGTAGCTATGGAAATATTTTGCGATACAAATTGATTTTTTCTAACTCCCATAATCCTTGGAAATATAGACTCAAAATTCACTAAAATATGTAAAATGGTCCCCTCTATCGATTGGTGAAGACTAGAACGTTCTATCTTTCCTATTTGTCGAGTTATGAGTATTTTTTGTTTTGAGAAGTGGATTTTCGAAAATTTCATGACTCTATTTGAAGGCGAAATAATGATTTTATCACAAAACTGATTGTGCACGTCCATTTTCCGTCCCAAAAAACCCACACGACAAACAAACACACAGACACACAGGCGCGCACCACGCCACGCCACGCCACACCACGACACGCCACGACACGACACGACACGAAACGCGACAATGCCGGTCAATTTCTCGTCCCAAAAAACCACTTATCACGAATTTTCAGCATTTTTCATTTTTTTTAGTTGCTAATTTAGAACCAAGGGCAATCTTTCGCGATATAAATTTCTTCTTTCTAACTACCTTGATACTTGAAAATATCGACTCAAAAATTGGTCCAATACGTAAAATTTTCCGCTGAATCGATTGGTCAAGACTAGAACATTATATCTCTTCAAATAGTCGAGTTATGAGCATCTTTTATTTTGAAAAGTGGATTTTCGAAAATTTCATGATTCTATTTGAAGGCGAAATAATGATTTTATCAAAAAACTGATTGTGCCAGTCAATTTTTTGGCCAAAAAAACCCCTCTTTACGAATTTTAAGCATTTTTTATTTTTTTTTGTCGAAAATTTAGAACAAAGGGGTAGGTAGGGAAATATTTTGCGAATCAAATTGCTTTTTTCTAACTCCCTTAATCCTTGGCAATATCGACTCAAAATTCACTAAAATATGTAAAATTGTCCCCTCTATCGATTGGTGAAGACTAGAACGTTCTATCTTTCCTATTAGTCGAGTTATGAGTATTTTTTGTTTTGAAAAGTGGATTTTCGAAAATTTCATGACTCTATTTGAAGGCGAAATAATGATTTTATCACAAAACTGATTGTGCCAGTCGATTTTTTGGCCAAAAAAACCCCTCTTTACGAATTTTAAGCATTCTTTATAATTTTTTTGTCGAAAATTTAGAACAAAGGGGGTAGCTATGGAAATATTTTGCGATACAAATTGATTTTTTCTAACTCCCATAATCCTTGGAAATATAGACTCAAAATTCACTAAAATATGTAAAATGGTCCCCTCTATCGATTGGTGAAGACTAGAACGTTCTATCTTTCCTAATAGTCGAGTTATGAGTATTTTTTGTTTTGAAAAGTGGATTTTCGAAAATTTCATGTCTCTATTTGAAGGCGAAATAATGATTTTATCACAAAACTGATTGTGCCAGTCGATTTTTTGGCCAAAAAAACCCCTCTTCACGAATATGTAAAATTGTCCCCTCTATCGATTGGTGAAGACTAGAACGTTCTATCTTTCCTATTAGTCGAGTTATGAGTATTTTTTGTTTTGAAAAGTGGATTTTCGAAAATTTCATGACTCTATTTGAAGGCGAAATAATGATTTTATCACAAAACTGATTGTGCCAGTCGATTTTTTGGCCAAAAAAACCCCTCTTCATGAATTTTTAGCATTTTTTATAATTTTTTTGTCGAAAATTTAGAACAAAGGGGGTAGCTATGGAAATATTTTGCGATACAAATTGATTTTTTCTAACTCCCATAATCCTTGGAAATATGGACTCAAAATTCACTAACATATGTAAAATTGTCCCCTCTATCGATTGGTGAAGACTAGAACGTTCTATCTTTCCTATTAGTCGAGTTATGAGTATTTTTTGTTTTGAAAAGTGGATTTTCGAAAATTTCATGTCTCTATTTGAAGGCGAAATAATGATTTTATCAAAAAACTGATTGTGCCAGTCGATTTTTTGGCCAAAAAAACCCCTCTTCATGAATTTTTAGCATTTTTTATAATTTTTTTGTCGAAAATTTAGAACAAAGGGGGTAGCTATGGAAATATTTTGCGATACAAATTGATTTTTTCTAACTCCCATAATCCTTGGAAATATGGACTCAAAATTCACTAAAATATGTAAAATTGTCCCCTCTATCGATTGGTGAAGACTAGAACGTCCTATATTTCCTATTTGTCGAGTTATGAGTATTTTTTGTTTTGAAAAGTGGATTTTCGAAAATTTCATGACTCTATTTGAAAGCGAATTAATGATTTTATCACAAAACTGATTGTGCCAGTCGATTTTTTGGCCAAAAAAACCCCTCTACGAATTTTTAGCATTTTTTATAATTTTTTTGTCGAAAATTTAGAACAAAGGGGAAATATTTTGCGATACAAATTGATTTCTTCTAACTCCCATAATCCTTGGAAATATGGACTCAAAATTCACTAACATATGTAAAATTGTCCCCTCTATCGATTGGTGAAGACTAGAACGTTCTATCTTTCCTATTAGTCGAGTTATGAGTATTTTTTGTTTTGAAAAGTGGATTTTCGAGAATTTCATGACTCTATTTGAAGGCGAAATAATGATTTTATCACAAAACTGATTGTGCCAGTCGATTTTTTGGCCAAAAAAACCCCTCTTTACGAATTTTTAGCATTTTTTATAATTTTTTTGTCGAAAATTTAGAACAAAGGTGTAGGTATGGAAATATTTTGCGAATCAAATTGCTTTTTTCTAACTGCCTTAATCCTTGGCAATATCGACTCAAAATTAGGGCTGGGCGATTATAAAAAAACATAATCGATTATCGATTAATCTAAAATATTCGATTAATCGAAAAAAATCGATTGATCGAAAAAAATCGATTGATCGAAAAAAATCGATTGATCGAAAAAAATCGATTAATCGAAAAAAATCGATTAGTCGAAAAAAATCGATTAATCGAAAAAAATCGATTAATCGAAAAAAATCGATTAATCGAAAATAATCGATTAATCTAAAATAATCGATTAATTGAAAATAATCGATTAATTGAAAATATTCGATTAATCGAAAATAATCGATTAATCGAAAATAATCAAAAATAATCGATTGATCGAAAATAATCGATTAATCTAAAATAATCGATTAATCTAAAATAATCGATTAATCTAAAATAATCGATTAATTGAAAATAATTGATAAATCGAAAATAATTATTTTATCACAAAACTGATTGTGCCAGTCGATTTTTTGGCCAAAAAAACACCTCTACGAATTTTTAGCATTTTTTATAATTTTTTTGTCGAAAATTTAGAACAAAGGTGTAGGTATGGAAATATTTTGCGAATCAAATTGCTTTTTTCTAACTCCCTTAATCATTGGCAATATCGACTCAAAATTCACTTAAATATGTAAAATTGTCCCCTCTATCGATTGGTGAAGACTAGAACGTTCTATCTTTCCTATTAGTCGAGTTATGAGAATTTTTTGTTTTAAAAAGTGGATTTTCGAAAATTTCATGACTCTATTTGAAGGCGAAATAATGATTTTATCACAAAACTGATTGTGCCAGTCGATTTTTTGGCCAAAAAACCCCTCTTCACGAATTTTAAGCATTTTTTATAATTTTTTTGTCGAAAATTTAGAACAAAGGGGGTAGCTATGGAAATATTTTGCGATACAAATTGATTTTTTCTAACTCCCATAATCCTTGGAAATATAGACTCAAAATTCACTAAAATATGTAAAATGGTCCCCTCTATCGATTGGTGAAGACTAGAACGTTCTATCTTTCCTATTTGTCGAGTTATGAGTATTTTTTGTTTTGAGAAGTGGATTTTCGAAAATTTCATGACTCTATTTGAAGGCGAAATAATGATTTTATCACAAAACTGATTGTGCACGTCCATTTTCCGTCCCAAAAAACCCACACGACAAACAAACACACAGACACACAGGCGCGCACCACGCCACGCCACGCCACACCACGACACGCCACGACACGACACGACACGAAACGCGACAATGCCGGTCAATTTCTCGTCCCAAAAAACCACTTATCACGAATTTTCAGCATTTTTCATTTTTTTTAGTTGCTAATTTAGAACCAAGGGCAATCTTTCGCGATATAAATTTCTTCTTTCTAACTACCTTGATACTTGAAAATATCGACTCAAAAATTGGTCCAATACGTAAAATTTTCCGCTGAATCGATTGGTCAAGACTAGAACATTATATCTCTTCAAATAGTCGAGTTATGAGCATCTTTTATTTTGAAAAGTGGATTTTCGAAAATTTCATGATTCTATTTGAAGGCGAAATAATGATTTTATCAAAAAACTGATTGTGCCAGTCAATTTTTTGGCCAAAAAAACCCCTCTTTACGAATTTTAAGCATTTTTTATTTTTTTTTGTCGAAAATTTAGAACAAAGGGGTAGGTAGGGAAATATTTTGCGAATCAAATTGCTTTTTTCTAACTCCCTTAATCCTTGGCAATATCGACTCAAAATTCACTAAAATATGTAAAATTGTCCCCTCTATCGATTGGTGAAGACTAGAACGTTCTATCTTTCCTATTAGTCGAGTTATGAGTATTTTTTGTTTTGAAAAGTGGATTTTCGAAAATTTCATGACTCTATTTGAAGGCGAAATAATGATTTTATCACAAAACTGATTGTGCCAGTCGATTTTTTGGCCAAAAAAACCCCTCTTCATGAATTTTTAGCATTTTTTATAATTTTTTTGTCGAAAATTTAGAACAAAGGGGGTAGCTATGGAAATATTTTGCGAATCAAATTGCTTTTTTCTAACTCCCTTAATCATTGGCAATATCGACTCAAAATTCACTTAAATATGTAAAATTGTCCCCTCTATCGATTGGTGAAGACTAGAACGTTCTATCTTTCCTATTAGTCGAGTTATGAGTATTTTTTGTTTTGAAAAGTGGATTTTCGAAAATTTCATGATTCTATTTGAAGGCGAAATAATGATTTTATCACAAAACTGATTGTGCCAGTCGATTTTTTGGCCAAAAAAACCCCTCTTCATGAATTTTTAGCATTTTTTATAATTTTTTTGTCGAAAATTTAGAACAAAGGGGGTAGCTATGGAAATATTTTGCGATACAAATTGATTTTTTCTAACTCCCATAATCCTTGGAAATATAGACTCAAAATTCACTAAAATATGTAAAATGGTCCCCTCTATCGATTGGTGAAGACTAGAACGTTCTATCTTTCCTAATAGTCGAGTTATGAGTATTTTTTGTTTTGAAAAGTGGATTTTCGAAAATTTCATGTCTCTATTTGAAGGCGAAATAATGATTTTATCACAAAACTGATTGTGCCAGTCGATTTTTTGGCCAAAAAAACCCCTCTTCATGAATTTTTAGCATTTTTTATAATTTTTTTGTCGAAAATTTAGAACAAAGGGGGTAGCTATGGAAATATTTTGCGATACAAATTGATTTTTTCTAACTCCCATAATCCTTGGAAATATGGACTCAAAATTCACTAACATATGTAAAATTGTCCCCTCTATCGATTGGTGAAGACTAGAACGTTCTATCTTTCCTATTAGTCGAGTTATGAGTATTTTTTGTTTTGAAAAGTGGATTTTCGAAAATTTCATGTCTCTATTTGAAGGCGAAATAATGATTTTATCAAAAAACTGATTGTGCCAGTCGATTTTTTGGCCAAAAAAACCCCTCTTCATGAATTTTTAGCATTTTTTATAATTTTTTTGTCGAAAATTTAGAACAAAGGGGGTAGCTATGGAAATATTTTGCGATACAAATTGATTTTTTCTAACTCCCATAATCCTTGGAAATATGGACTCAAAATTCACTAAAATATGTAAAATTGTCCCCTCTATCGATTGGTGAAGACTAGAACGTCCTATATTTCCTATTTGTCGAGTTATGAGTATTTTTTGTTTTGAAAAGTGGATTTTCGAAAATTTCATGACTCTATTTGAAAGCGAATTAATGATTTTATCACAAAACTGATTGTGCCAGTCGATTTTTTGGCCAAAAAAACCCCTCTACGAATTTTTAGCATTTTTTATAATTTTTTTGTCGAAAATTTAGAACAAAGGGGAAATATTTTGCGATACAAATTGATTTCTTCTAACTCCCATAATCCTTGGAAATATGGACTCAAAATTCACTAACATATGTAAAATTGTCCCCTCTATCGATTGGTGAAGACTAGAACGTTCTATCTTTCCTATTAGTCGAGTTATGAGTATTTTTTGTTTTGAAAAGTGGATTTTCGAGAATTTCATGACTCTATTTGAAGGCGAAATAATGATTTTATCACAAAACTGATTGTGCCAGTCGATTTTTTGGCCAAAAAAACCCCTCTTTACGAATTTTTAGCATTTTTTATAATTTTTTTGTCGAAAATTTAGAACAAAGGTGTAGGTATGGAAATATTTTGCGAATCAAATTGCTTTTTTCTAACTGCCTTAATCCTTGGCAATATCGACTCAAAATTAGGGCTGGGCGATTATAAAAAAACATAATCGATTATCGATTAATCTAAAATATTCGATTAATCGAAAAAAATCGATTGATCGAAAAAAATCGATTGATCGAAAAAAATCGATTGATCGAAAAAAATCGATTAATCGAAAAAAATCGATTAGTCGAAAAAAATCGATTAATCGAAAAAAATCGATTAATCGAAAATAATCGATTAATCTAAAATAATCGATTAATCTAAAATAATCGATTAATTGAAAATAATCGATTAATTGAAAATAATCGATTAATCGAAAATAATCGATTAATCGAAAATAATCAAAAATAATCGATTAATCGAAAATAATCGATTAATCTAAAATAATCGATTAATCTAAAATAATCGATTAATCTAAAATAATCGATTAATTGAAAATAATTGATTAATCGAAAATAATTATTTTATCACAAAACTGATTGTGCCAGTCGATTTTTTGGCCAAAAAAACACCTCTACGAATTTTTAGCATTTTTTATAATTTTTTTGTCGAAAATTTAGAACAAAGGTGTAGGTATGGAAATATTTTGCGAATCAAATTGCTTTTTTCTAACTCCCTTAATCATTGGCAATATCGACTCAAAATTCACTTAAATATGTAAAATTGTCCCCTCTATCGATTGGTGAAGACTAGAACGTTCTATCTTTCCTATTAGTCGAGTTATGAGTATTTTTTGTTTTGAAAAGTGTATTTTCGAAAATTTCATGATTCTATTTGAAGGCGAAATAATGATTTTATCAAAAAACTGATTGTGCCAGTCGATTTTTTGGCCAAAAAAACCCTTCTTCATGAATTTTTAGCATTTTTTATAATTTTTTTGTCGAAAATTTAGAACAAAGGGGGTAGCTATGGAAATATTTTGCGATACAAATTGATTTTTTCTAACTCCCATAAGCCTTGGAAATATGGACTCAAAATTCACTAACATATGTAAAATTGTCCCCTCTATCGATTGGTGAAAACTAGAACGTTCTATCTTTCCTATTTGTCGAGTTATGAGTATTTTTTGTTTTGAGAAGTGGATTTTCGAAAATTTCATGACTCTATTTGAAGGCGAAATAATGATTTTATCAAAAAACTGATTGTGCCAGTCGATTTTTTGGCCAAAAAAACCCCTCTTCATGAATTTTTAGCATTTTTTATAATTTTTTTGTCGAAAATTTAGAACAAAGGGGGTAGCTATGGAAATATTTTGCGATACAAATTGATTTTTTCTAACTCCCATAATCCTTGGAAATATGGACTCAAAATTCACTAAAATATGTAAAATTGTCCCCTCTATCGATTGGTGAAGACTAGAACGTCCTATATTTCCTATTTGTCGAGTTATGAGTATTTTTTGTTTTGAAAAGTGGATTTTCGAAAATTTCATGACTCTATTTGAAAGCGAATTAATGATTTTATCACAAAACTGATTGTGCCAGTCGATTTTTTGGCCAAAAAAACCCCTCTACGAATTTTTAGCATTTTTTATAATTTTTTTGTCGAAAATTTAGAACAAAGGGGAAATATTTTGCGATACAAATTGATTTCTTCTAACTCCCATAATCCTTGGAAATATGGACTCAAAATTCACTAACATATGTAAAATTGTCCCCTCTATCGATTGGTGAAGACTAGAACGTTCTATCTTTCCTATTAGTCGAGTTATGAGTATTTTTTGTTTTGAAAAGTGGATTTTCGAGAATTTCATGACTCTATTTGAAGGCGAAATAATGATTTTATCACAAAACTGATTGTGCCAGTCGATTTTTTGGCCAAAAAAACCCCTCTTTACGAATTTTTAGCATTTTTTATAATTTTTTTGTCGAAAATTTAGAACAAAGGTGTAGGTATGGAAATATTTTGCGAATCAAATTGCTTTTTTCTAACTGCCTTAATCCTTGGCAATATCGACTCAAAATTAGGGCTGGGCGATTATAAAAAAACATAATCGATTATCGATTAATCTAAAATATTCGATTAATCGAAAAAAATCGATTGATCGAAAAAAATCGATTGATCGAAAAAAATCGATTGATCGAAAAAAATCGATTAATCGAAAAAAATCGATTAGTCGAAAAAAATCGATTAATCGAAAAAAATCGATTAATCGAAAATAATCGATTAATCTAAAATAATCGATTAATCTAAAATAATCGATTAATTGAAAATAATCGATTAATTGAAAATAATCGATTAATCGAAAATAATCGATTAATCGAAAATAATCAAAAATAATCGATTAATCGAAAATAATCGATTAATCTAAAATAATCGATTAATCTAAAATAATCGATTAATCTAAAATAATCGATTAATTGAAAATAATTGATTAATCGAAAATAATTATTTTATCACAAAACTGATTGTGCCAGTCGATTTTTTGGCCAAAAAAACACCTCTACGAATTTTTAGCATTTTTTATAATTTTTTTGTCGAAAATTTAGAACAAAGGTGTAGGTATGGAAATATTTTGCGAATCAAATTGCTTTTTTCTAACTCCCTTAATCATTGGCAATATCGACTCAAAATTCACTTAAATATGTAAAATTGTCCCCTCTATCGATTGGTGAAGACTAGAACGTTCTATCTTTCCTATTAGTCGAGTTATGAGTATTTTTTGTTTTGAAAAGTGTATTTTCGAAAATTTCATGATTCTATTTGAAGGCGAAATAATGATTTTATCAAAAAACTGATTGTGCCAGTCGATTTTTTGGCCAAAAAAACCCTTCTTCATGAATTTTTAGCATTTTTTATAATTTTTTTGTCGAAAATTTAGAACAAAGGGGGTAGCTATGGAAATATTTTGCGATACAAATTGATTTTTTCTAACTCCCATAAGCCTTGGAAATATGGACTCAAAATTCACTAACATATGTAAAATTGTCCCCTCTATCGATTGGTGAAAACTAGAACGTTCTATCTTTCCTATTTGTCGAGTTATGAGTATTTTTTGTTTTGAGAAGTGGATTTTCGAAAATTTCATGACTCTATTTGAAGGCGAAATAATGATTTTATCAAAAAACTGATTGTGCCAGTCGATTTTTTGGCCAAAAAAACCCCTCTTCATGAATTTTTAGCATTTTTTATAATTTTTTTGTCGAAAATTTAGAACAAAGGGGGTAGCTATGGAAATATTTTGCGATACAAATTGATTTTTTCTAACTCCCATAATCCTTGGAAATATGGACTCAAAATTCACTAAAATATGTAAAATTGTCCCCTCTATCGATTGGTGAAGACTAGAACGTCCTATATTTCCTATTTGTCGAGTTATGAGTATTTTTTGTTTTGAAAAGTGGATTTTCGAAAATTTCATGACTCTATTTGAAAGCGAATTAATGATTTTATCACAAAACTGATTGTGCCAGTCGATTTTTTGGCCAAAAAAACCCCTCTACGAATTTTTAGCATTTTTTATAATTTTTTTGTCGAAAATTTAGAACAAAGGGGAAATATTTTGCGATACAAATTGATTTCTTCTAACTCCCATAATCCTTGGAAATATGGACTCAAAATTCACTAACATATGTAAAATTGTCCCCTCTATCGATTGGTGAAGACTAGAACGTTCTATCTTTCCTATTAGTCGAGTTATGAGTATTTTTTGTTTTGAAAAGTGGATTTTCGAGAATTTCATGACTCTATTTGAAGGCGAAATAATGATTTTATCACAAAACTGATTGTGCCAGTCGATTTTTTGGCCAAAAAAACCCCTCTTTACGAATTTTTAGCATTTTTTATAATTTTTTTGTCGAAAATTTAGAACAAAGGTGTAGGTATGGAAATATTTTGCGAATCAAATTGCTTTTTTCTAACTGCCTTAATCCTTGGCAATATCGACTCAAAATTAGGGCTGGGCGATTATAAAAAAACATAATCGATTATCGATTAATCTAAAATATTCGATTAATCGAAAAAAATCGATTGATCGAAAAAAATCGATTGATCGAAAAAAATCGATTGATCGAAAAAAATCGATTAATCGAAAAAAATCGATTAGTCGAAAAAAATCGATTAATCGAAAAAAATCGATTAATCGAAAATAATCGATTAATCTAAAATAATCGATTAATCTAAAATAATCGATTAATTGAAAATAATCGATTAATTGAAAATAATCGATTAATCGAAAATAATCGATTAATCGAAAATAATCAAAAATAATCGATTAATCGAAAATAATCGATTAATCTAAAATAATCGATTAATCTAAAATAATCGATTAATCTAAAATAATCGATTAATTGAAAATAATTGATTAATCGAAAATAATTATTTTATCACAAAACTGATTGTGCCAGTCGATTTTTTGGCCAAAAAAACACCTCTACGAATTTTTAGCATTTTTTATAATTTTTTTGTCGAAAATTTAGAACAAAGGTGTAGGTATGGAAATATTTTGCGAATCAAATTGCTTTTTTCTAACTCCCTTAATCATTGGCAATATCGACTCAAAATTCACTTAAATATGTAAAATTGTCCCCTCTATCGATTGGTGAAGACTAGAACGTTCTATCTTTCCTATTAGTCGAGTTATGAGTATTTTTTGTTTTGAAAAGTGTATTTTCGAAAATTTCATGATTCTATTTGAAGGCGAAATAATGATTTTATCAAAAAACTGATTGTGCCAGTCGATTTTTTGGCCAAAAAAACCCTTCTTCATGAATTTTTAGCATTTTTTATAATTTTTTTGTCGAAAATTTAGAACAAAGGGGGTAGCTATGGAAATATTTTGCGATACAAATTGATTTTTTCTAACTCCCATAAGCCTTGGAAATATGGACTCAAAATTCACTAACATATGTAAAATTGTCCCCTCTATCGATTGGTGAAAACTAGAACGTTCTATCTTTCCTATTTGTCGAGTTATGAGTATTTTTTGTTTTGAGAAGTGGATTTTCGAAAATTTCATGACTCTATTTGAAGGCGAAATAATGATTTTATCACAAAACTGATTGTGCACGTCCATTTTCCGTCCCAAAAAACCCACACGACAAACAAACACACAGACACACAGGCGCGCACCACGCCACGCCACGCCACACCACGACACGCCACGACACGACACGACACGAAACGCGACAATGCCGGTCAATTTCTCGTCCCAAAAAACCACTTATCACGAATTTTCAGCATTTTTCATTTTTTTTAGTTGCTAATTTAGAACCAAGGGCAATCTTTCGCGATATAAATTTCTTCTTTCTAACTACCTTGATACTTGAAAATATCGACTCAAAAATTGGTCCAATACGTAAAATTTTCCGCTGAATCGATTGGTCAAGACTAGAACATTATATCTCTTCAAATAGTCGAGTTATGAGCATCTTTTATTTTGAAAAGTGGATTTTCGAAAATTTCATGATTCTATTTGAAGGCGAAATAATGATTTTATCAAAAAACTGATTGTGTCAGTCGATTTTTCGTCCCAAAAAACCCACACGACAAAAAAACACACACACGCCACAACACGACACGACACGACACGAAACGCGACAATGCCAGTCAATTTCTCGTCCCAAAAAACCCTTATCACACGACACTACACGACACGACACGACACGACACGACACGACACGACACGACACGACACGACACGACACGACACGACACGACACGACACGACACTACACGACACTACACGACACTACACGACACGACACGACACGACACGACACGACACGACACGACACGACACGACACGACACGACACGACACGACACGACACGACACGACACGACACGACACGACACGACACGACACGACACGACACGACACGACACGACACGACACGACACGACACGACACGACACGACACGACACGACACGACACGACACGACACGACACGACACGACACGACACGACACGACACGACACGACACGACACGACACGACACGACACGACACGACACGACAGGACACGACAGGACACGACAGGACACGACACGACACGACACGACACGACACGACACGACACGACACTACACGACACTACACGACACTACACGACACGACACGACACGACACGACACGACACGACACGACACGACACGACACGACACGACACGACACGACACGACACGACACGACACGACACGACACGACACGACACGACACGACACGACACGACACGACACGACACGACACGACACGACACGACACGCGACAATATCAGTCAATTTCTCGACCCAAAAAACCTTTTATCACAAATTTTCAGCATTTTTCATCTTTTTTAGTCGCTAATTTAGAACCAAGGGAAATATTTCGCGATATAAATTTCTTCTTTCTAACTACCTCAATACTTGAAAATATCGACTCAAAATTTGGTCCAACAAGTAAAATTTCCCGCTGAATCGATTGGTCAAGACTAGAACATTCTATCTCTTCAAATAGTCGAGTTATGAGCATCTTTTATTTTGAAAAGTGGATTTTCGAAAATTTCATGACTCTATTTGAAGGCGAATTAATTATTTTATCACAAAACTGATTGTGCCAGTCGATTTTTTGGCCAAAAAAACCCCTCTTTACGAATTTTTAGCATTTTTTATAATTTTTTTGTCGAAAATTTAGAACAAAGGGAAATATTTTGCGATACAAATTGATTTTTTCTAACTCCCATAATCCTTGGAAATATGGACTCAAAATTCACTAAAATATGTAAAATTGTCCCCTCTATCGATTGGTGAAGACTAGAACGTTCTATCTTTCCTATTTGTCGAGTTATGAGTATTTTTTGTTTTGAAAAGTGGATTTTCGAAAATTTCATGACTCTATTTGAAGGCGAAATAATGATTTTATCACAAAACTGATTGTGCCAGTCGATTTTTTGGCCAAAAAACCCCTCTTTACGAATTTTTAGCATTTTTTATAATTTTTTTGTCGAAAATTTAGAACAAAGGGGGTAGCTATGGAAATATTTTGCGATACAAATTGATTTTTTCTAACTCCCATAATCCTTGGAAATATGGACTCAAAATTCACTAAAATATGTAGAATTGTCCCCTCTATCGATTGGTGAAGACTAGAACGTTCTATCTTTCCTATTTGTCGAGTTATGAGTATTTTTTGTTTTGAAAAGTGGATTTTCGAAAATTTCATGACTCTATTTGAAGGCGAAATAATGACTTTATCACAAAACTGATTGTGCCAGTCGATTTTTTGGCCAAAAAAACCCCTCTTTACGAATTTTTAGCATTTTTTATAATTTTTTTGTCGAAAATTTAGAACAAAGGGGTAGGTATGGAAATATTTTGAGGAACAAATTGCTTTTTTCTAACTCCCTTAGTCCTTGGCAATATCGACTCAAAATTAGGGCTGGGCGATTATCAAAAAACATAATCGATTATCGATTATATAAAATAATCGATTATTTTCGATTAATCGATTAATTGATTAATCGAAAAAAAATCGATTAATCGAAAAAAATCGATTAATCTGTTTTTGACTTATCTATCGTTTTTATTCTACAAAATTATAATTATTATTAGTGTTAAAACATCCAAAACATAATTTAAGAAAAACGTAAACAGTTACATTTGAACCGGCGACCTCTGTGGCATGATTTATTTTTGACAGTATTAACGTATGAAACTAATAAAAACTTTTAGTATTAGGGAATCAATCAGTCACTATGAATAAAATCATATAATACAAAATTTCAACAAGCTTTGGTGAGACTTAAATATATTAAAGAAAATTTAAAAGTGGGAGTAGCTTACTGCCAACCAAATCATAATCTCATAAATATAATAAACAATACAACGTACAACAAACACATTCAAATGAAATATTATTTTGGGATTTTTTTTTTAAATAAGCTCCTCACTCGTAGGTATTAGTACTTTCCAAAGGATTAAATTTTGCTCTGACCGCAAAATCAATACCAAAATGTTATTTAAGTTCAATAGAACAAATAAGTAATGAATTACCTGAACACGAAAGAGAAGAATATAGAGTAGGCTGTAAGGTAATATTAAAAACATTAATTCATTTCAAAAATAATACAATCAAAGCAGAAGAAAAATCAATTAAAAATCTCAAAGAAGATGATCATTATTTTACGGGCAGATGAGACAACTCTACTGTGATTATGAACAAAATTGATTATGATTCAAAAGTAATAGATTTATTAATAAATGGCACTTATAGAAAACTATCAAATGACCCTACCAAATCAATTGAAAACAAAATCTATGACACTTTTTAAATTTAACAATAATGAAGATGAAAGAACAAGGTATTAACACCTAAATGCAGTTTACCACCACATTTTTATGGTCTACCAAAAATTCATAAACAAAACATACAATTAATATCAATTTGTGGCACTATTAATTCCCCTTGCAACAAACTATCAAATCATAAATTTAAACTCAACAAAAACCATTATTTAGTCAAGTTTGATGTAGTTAGCCTTTTTACAAATATCCAAACAACAGTAGAACTCATCAAATTAAGAAATCAGGTATAAAAGGTAGGTACATAAATGTATTCATCAACTTTAGTTTTTGACGTGTTAATATTTTGAATTAAAAAAAATCATTTAAAAGACAAAGAAGATTCTCGTTATCAGGTATTTTCAGAATCAAGTACCTTAAAATCTCCTACTACCAAGATTTCCTGGGCACTTCACCTCTATTGATTCGATAGAGATGCTACATAAGTGACCAAAATCGACAAAGCGCACCGCAAACAGTTGTACCGAATCGAAAAATCAACGATTACACAAAGAATCGCCTTAACATCGAAAAACGGCCGACTAACCGCCGAAAAGGCAAAAGCTGACGATCCAAGCCAGAGGTCGAGAACTATCGATAGCCGTACCATCGATAGTTATCGTTAGTTTTTTCTAAACCATCGATAATTATCGATAGTTTTCGATAGTCTGAAAGACTAGTAATTTTAAATAATTTACGAGTACCTACAGGTTATATGTAATGTTATGCTAACTTTATAACAGTAAAAGTAAAGTTCACTTCATTAAAAAACAAGTGAGGTGACATGTGACAGGACAGACAGGTGACGGTTGGTGAGAGGTTAAAAAGTTAAAACAGAAAATATGCCACGAAACGACAAAGTCAGAGATAAAACACGAAAACAGATACTTCGTCTTCTTTTTTCCTCCTTTGTTCATATCAAAACATGTTTAGATATGGTGTGTGTCCGCGCATATAACACTATCGATAACTTTGCAAAACTATCGATTGTGTTCGATAGTCATAAACATCGATAACTATCGATAGCGCTATCGATAGTTCTCGATCTCTGATCCAAGCTAGGTGGAGCACTGACTGGGAACAAACTACAATATCACTTTTCAGTGCACATGCTTCTGGTACTATTCAGTTTTCGAAACAATTCTATCTACAATGTAAAAAACCCGAAATAAAAATTCTTTATGTTTATTTTTGCCTTCCTGTCCAGGATGATGGATGCAGGTTTTCTGTGGTTTCCCTGCATCTTACTTGGCGCAGTAATCAGAACCGCGATATATTGTGCCAATTAACCAAATGGCCATCTTATAGGTGTACAGTCCATACCGCGACGTTCAAATCACCTTTATACTTTTAAAGCTTAGGAGATTGAGGAAACTAAGCTATTTAACTTTTAATTTATCGTAAAAATTACATGGGCGCAAATATATTTAATTATAATTATCAAAGGTGTTTAATTCCTGATGATGACGAATAATAATTGTTCACTTAAATACTCAACTTTGACAAAATTTAATCTTTTGTATATATCTTTCCATTTTCGAGATCTCAAAGATACGCCTCGAATTTGGGAGACACTGTACATGTACTGAAAAAAAACTTCTCATTAGCAGGACTAATTATGTCTATTTAGTTCGCCTTACATTTTAACGGACTTTAACTACCTATATTTTCAATATAATACAATGTTGAGTAGAAAAATTTATTCGTAATTTTCACTAAAGACCCATTACGTTAATTTACAATATCCGGCTTATCTGAAAACAATTCATTATCATTATTATTGTTCCTTCTCGAAGTTTATGGTCTATTTCTATTTTATTTGTGTACATTTTGGTTTTTCGTATAAACTTCTTACAATTGAATCTATTTCATTCATTATCTACTTGAATTTACTGTTTGGACCATTAGGTACTTTGTGGAATCTACTCATATTACTCTTATAAATGAAACTAACTGTTTCTAGTTAATTTCACTATTTAATGAAAAAATTTATGAAAATTCTAAGATAATTATGGTTTATAGTACTAAACCCGCCTTGGTATGCACCGAACGAAGTTAAGTTAAACCTGAAAGAAGTTTGACAACGTCGAAAATGTAGGAACTGTTTTGTGTGAAAAACGTTCGTTGTGACAATGCTTGAAGTTATTTGAGTTTTGGGTACTCTGGTTTACAGTTACTGACGTGACGGTTGTTATTTTAATTCCGAATTACATGTAGTTCGGACGTATTTCATTGACAATTTAATTCATGTATAAAAGATCCCATAAGCCGCGTGATTTTGTCATTATGACAGCGAAAAAAGTTTGCCCTAACTTTTCCAGCCACAATAACGGAACCTAACTTTTGAAAGCATGACACCAGCATTGTAAACAAATTTTTGATGACGTTATGTCAGTTTTTCTCAAACTTGCGTTGTCAGAAAAGTTTTCATTTGTGGAAATGTCGCGATTTACATATTCATTAAATTGTCTTACCGAATTATACTCTAACTTTTTTTTTGAGTCGAAGTAAACTTGACATTTATAATTCGAAATTTGTTGCCATTAGGTAGGTAAATCAACTCAAAAAACTGCCAGAAAAAATTACTCGTCCTACGGACTCGTAATTTTTTCAGAGGCAGTTTTTTTCGTTAAATTGCCAGGCAACAAAATTCTTATTGATACATGTCAAGTTTACTTCGACAAAAAAAAAGCTCTCGTGTAATTATAACTTATAATTTATAAGTGATAAAACGTGCTACAGTTTAAATCATTATAATCAACAACGTTTCCTTGACAGTCACGTCATCAAATCTAATCAACCTTTTATGAGACATTGACATGAGTTACCCAAGTGTCAAACAGACCAGCTTAAAGTTAAACCTCCAATATTGGGCGTTTAAATTTAAACTGGTTGAACTTAGTTTAATACTTGAACGAGTTTAAGTGTAAACGGTGCATACGGCCATTATTGATAATTATTTCGATATTGACACTTCTGTCATTCTGACGATAATATGTCAATATCCAAATAATTATCAATAAAGGCTGGTTTAGCCAATGGATAGTGTATAATTCATAATTTTTGTGCCTAATGCGTAATTCATACTGCCTAATGCAGAAAGGAAAAATGGTGCTTATACAATGCATAGGTATTTTTAAAAATAGTATGTTTGTTATATTTATACAAATGAATCAAATCATACATAAAAAGTTTGGGAAAAAATCTAGTTTAGTGAACCTACGCGAATTTTGATGAAATATTTTTTTTCTAATTAATTCGAGGTCGCTGAACACGAAAATGAAAAAAGAAATCGGCGCTCTCTTACCAAAAACGAGTTATGAATTTTTGAAGATGAGTTCAGATCAGCACTGCACTGGTTTTATTGTCATATTATAACTGCTTTAAACTGCTTCTACACAATGTTAAATACACTATAATTACTTTTTACGATATTCCTCTCACACACACATTTCAAAAACACTGATATTGATATTCATTTCTTGTAAATTCTTTTTTTAATTCCACAATTATTATATCTTTTGACGTTTATAAGTAATATGACTGACATATAAGTTTTGGGCTGTTTCCTCTTAGTCGTACAACTTGTACGTAATAGCATATTCAGCCATTCGATATTTAGCCACTTGAATTAGTTGCTGAATATTTTCGATTTCATGATCGTGACATAGAAGATATAAACAAGATAAACATCATGAACATCATGAACATACACCTATTTTTCCGATAACTGGCGCTGTATTACAGTTGGAACATTTTTTTTCAAATTTTGAGAGAAGATAATTTTAGAAAGATGATTAGTTTTGATATAAGTTTGGTTGATATTTATCATTTACATGGAGGATAATGAACCATTCAATTTTATCATTGAGGATGCTGAACAATTTTTTTCTCTGAATTGCACAATTCAATTAATTCTTTAAAAAAATTACCTCCTCAGTTGTTCGGCCTCTATAAACACTGCTGACAATGAAAATAGTTGCTGCAGGTGTAATTCCAAATAAAATTTTGAACATACTGCTAATATTATAAGACTTTGGTTATCAGCAGCTGTTTCCCATTTTTAGAAAATTTGAAAATTCTACTAATATCGCTTCTCGACCAACTAACACAGATCAAAGTGAAATCGCAATCGCTTCTTATCAGCTTGATACATTTATTAGATTTGATTTCCGTTTGAAATAATGAAGTAGATAAATTATCGCGAGCGAAGCGAGCGCGCCGGATCCACGTTTCGCAATTCGCGCGCGCGAATTGCGAAACGTCGATCCGGCGCGCCTTTTTCATGTTGATGTTGTTGTTGTTTTTCATGTTGTATGTTGATAGCTGTTCATTCAATTTTTCCATAACTGATTTCAGTTAAACGAAAGTTGAGCCAATACAGCGCTAGCTATCGGAAAAATAGGTGTATGTTCATGATGTTTATCTTGTTTATATCTTCTACGCCACGATCATGAAATCGAAAATATTCAGCAACTAATTCAAGTGGCTAAATATCTAATGGCTGAATAGGCTATTAGGTACAAGTTTTACGACTAAGAGGAAACAGATCAAAACTTATGTCAGTCATAATACATGGAAACGTCAAAAGATATAATAATTGTGGAATTAAAAAAATAATGTACAAGAAATGAATATCAATATCAGTGTTTTTTAAATGTGTGTGTCAGAGGAATATCACAAAAAGCAATTATAGTGTATTTAGCATTGTGTAGAAGTGAAAATGCGTCGTTTTAAAGCAGTTATAATATGACAATAAAATCAGTGCAGTGCTGATCTGAACTCATCTTCAAAAATTCATAACTCGTTTTTGGTATGAGAGCTCCGATTTCTATTTTCATTTTCGTGTTCAGCGACCTCGAATTAATTTAAAAAAAAATATTTCATCAAAATCCGCGTTGGTTCACTAAACTAGACTTTTACCAAAGTTTGTTTTGCAAATAGTTTTTTATACCTACCATTTCCTTCCACTAGGTATACATGTGCTATGGATTTCCATGCATTTTCAATTTTTAAAATATCTTTATGGTCTTTATTTTTCGTATTCCAAATACATGGAAAGCTTTCAATTTGCTCAATTAGCAATCCTTCCTCCATTTTTTTTATTAATTGACAAAAATAATAAAATGTCAATATAACGTGATTCACAAGAAAAGACAAGACACAATAGGCTTGTTCGTAGAGCGATCACAAATGGTTGGAAACTGGACGACCCATGCGCAGTGCCTCTCTGTGAACGGTTTTTATTCACTGCGTGTGAGTCGTCCAGTTTCCTTCCAACCATTTGTGATCGCTCTACGAACAAGCCTAATAGCTTCTTGGAATTGCTCCGCAGCTAGGTCTAGATTCACGCTATTTCTTATTGTATCTTTCATCCTTTGGATTTCAAAGCCTAAGTCCGTTTGATAAGCCTCCCAGTTAGCTTTCCTTGGGCTCCCTTAAGTTTCAGTTTAAGTGCTAAAGCCTGTTAGTGTATTACTTATGTGCATGTGGTCTGAACAACTCACCTCATCAGTCACATACCATAATAAATTGTAGTAAAGCCTCACCTCCATGGATGATAGTTGTTTAGAAGCATCTCCTGGTAGGTAGACCGAGAATAATCTCCCGAGGCTCTTACAACTCTTGGTGAGCGCGATTTCCATAACAGATCACGCCCGCTGGAGACACCCTATAAGTCATTTGGACGCGGCATGTCGGGTAGGACAAACCCATAGAGAAATAATATATAATGAATGGCCCATCCTCGAGAACTTGTATGAAGGATTAGGGGTGCATCACTTCCAACCTCCTTCATCCAACCCCCCAAGGCACGGTGTTTCATACCCTGTGGATTTTTTATTGCTATGAATATCTAAAATTGTTTCTTCAATTTCAAATATACAGTCTTTTCTCCTTTATTTATGTTTGTCAAAAAAGCATTCAAAGTTATAAGGCCATATTGCGAAAATGTCTACATATCTCCACCAGACAATGGGCTTCAAATTTTGGTTGTTGATTATTTGGATATGAAAATTTTTCATGAAAATAGTGGATAAAATGGTGAGAGGCAAGAGCCCATTGTAAGAACAAAAAATAAATTTACTTAATTACAGTTACCTGTAAATAATTGTCATATTAGTAAAGCGTGATCTATAGACGTCAAAAAATAATAGTTCAATACTATTATTGAATAGATGAGGCTTTTACTTGATGAAGATCCATACTAAATGATGAAATAAAACAATTTAATTTGTTTAAATCTCCATTTTATTTTGAACTGACGTTCAATTTAAAATTAGAGACGCGTTTCACTAAACAGTAGCTTTTTCAAACTAGTGAAGATAAAATGAAAAACTTTTAATTTATAAAGTGCCCTAATACGGATTTCTAAGATATTGACAAAAGTATTATAATATGTGTATATAAAAGTGTACCTGGAAAATTTATCCACAACCATCACATCTTCTACCTTTTTACCTAGAAGATGTTGATATTGATATTGATATCAATCATTCTCCCTTATTAAACCTTTTTACCTAGAAGATGTGATGGTTGTGGATAAATTTTCCAGGTGCACTTTTTCAATACCTTTGTAATATTCGCAGAATTCCGTATTTAGGCACTTTTTGTACTTTATTTCCATTTAAACATATTATAATACTTTTGCCAATATCTTAGAATTCCGTATTAGGGCACTATATACATTAAAAGTTTTTCATTGTATCTTCACTAGTTTGAAAAAGATACTGTGTAGCGAAACGCGTCACTAATTTTAAATTGAACGACAGTTCAAAATAAAATGGAGATTTAAACTTGTTTTATTTCAACATTCAATACTATTCAAAGCTTTACAAAATTAGAAAAATTAATTTCCAAAGAGCAGACCGTCCACTAAGAAGCAACAACTACTTCTCGGGCTATATGCCCCGACAGACATTGAATACACTTCAAAAGTTAACGGGGTTGGTATATCTGTTAAGATAGAACCAACCATTCTGGTTTGCGATTAGAAGAAATAACATCACTTGTGGACCGGTTTCGGCGTTATTGAGCCTCATCAGCACAAGGTAGATGCTATTCGTCCAGAAGCTCTGAGAGCATAATCCTGGACTAGAGACTACGTTGATACCACACCAATACATTAGCCTTAGTGAAGGAAATAATTAGTATTGAACTAAAAATAAATTTGGTTCGTTATAGTGTCTGATCAGTTCTTGTTAAAATTTTAAATTATCGAGCTATATATTGATCTTAATGGTATGTTTTGTTTATGAATTTTTTGTTGACCATAAAAATGTGGTAAACTGCTACCTTTCTTTCATCTTCATTTGGTTGTATTGTTTATCGCATGTTTAATTAATTTTTCTAATATTTATTTTCAGCCTACCCTATATTCTTCTCTTTCGTGTTCAGGTAATGAATTACGTATTTGTTCTATTGAACCTTTTATGTCACATATTGGTATTGATTTTGGGGTCAAAGCAAAATTTTATCATTTAGAATGAACTAATAGGTGAACTAAGAGCTTAAAGTTTTGTTTGATAGATTAATTATTGAGTTTAGTACATTGTTTTATTGGTAATTATTTAGTTGTTTTTGGATTTTGGATTTGTTCAAATAATATTTTAATTTTTGTATTTGAATTTGTTTTTGTTTGTTGTACGTTGTAGTGTATATTATATTTGTGAGATGATTATGTCTTGGTGTGCAGTAAACTGCTTCTACTTTCAAATTTTGCTTAATACATTCAATCTCCACCAAAGCTAGTTGAAATTTTATATTATGTAGGTGATTTTATTCATAGAGATTCCTAACCTAACCTCCTTTCGCTTTGAAAAACTCAAAAATAATGGAAAATCAGGAATTTTATATAAATTGATTATGTATTATAAGGTCTGTTCCAAACTGGCATTTAGGAACCGTTCTGGAATCGTATCGAGTACTGTATAATGCGACAACTCGAATAAGGGATGGGCACATCAACTTTATCACCCCTTTCCCGAAGGTAGCTTTTGTACCGTCCCAAGAACGATACTGTAATCAGTTGGAACGCGAAAGAAATACAGCACTTGCGCGAACGGTAGGTACCTAAAACGGTTCTATCGCCAGTTGGAACGAACCTAAAGTGTGTACAATTTCTTGTTGAAGTTACTGTATATAATATTATGGCTTATACTAATATTTAATTAACAAATCCAATAATACAAAAAAAAATTAACTTATTTCTATTATTAAACATTTGTGATAGGTAATCCTACATAAAACATCAGTAAATATTTTTGAGTATTCTCAAAATTATTCTGCTTGAGCTTATTTATTGTTTAAAACATATCTATCAATGTACATTGTTCCAGTCTATTATTGTCATGCAGCCTCGAGACTGAATGTTTTATGTAATTTATTGCCGGTGACTTCTTATCGCCTAGTACGAGAAACCGCACATTCGTCAGGCAGTCGCATTGGCCTAGGATGTGCTCTGCAGTTTCCTCTTCTAGGTGACTGAATCTGCACATAGCTTCATCTGTCAACCCCATTAGCTTTGCGTGCCTGTTAAGCTTAGAGTACCCGAGGGGGGATTTCTCCAAAAAGGGCCTAGCAAAAAGACTGTTGAGCCTGTTAAGGGCTACTGGTCTCTTCACATAAACGGTACAACCAAGAGCACAAAAAGCCTGAGGGCTGAGGTGCCGAGGTCTCTAAGCCTCTGACTGGTGGTGCCGAACGAATCAATCAAATGCAATTGTAAGAAGTAAGTCCAGTTCAATATTTCTTATTACCTATACTCCCGTATATTCGTGAGATAGCGTATATATTTGTTTATTTAATAAACTGCTGCAAAAAAGTAGAAATTGACCACGACGGTCAGATTATTTAAAAAAAAACGGACCCCAAATCAAACTAATTGGTGATTCTTGTTGTAAACCCTGCATGAGGCATCTGTGAATTTTCTAACTAATATTTTTTTCATTTTACAGCTATCTATATTAAATATTTTTCTTATTGTGTTACTAATTACTAATTATTATTATCAATAATTTTGTATGTTTTTTATCGCTTCATGCGTCACGAGGTATAAAGGAGAATCTGAAATCACACTGCTACCGACATTGGCACGTGCTGGTAGAGTGGGATTACCGAATTTATCATTCCAATGTAGGTACAATGGGCATTGTATTGGAATTTATTCTCATTCAGGTGGGTATTTTTTTCAGACAGCTAATCAGATCCATTTCGACGCGCTTACTACTTAAAGATGGTTAATTTTCTTATTAGGTATATTGTTACTCCTTTTATTTTTTTAATTTTTCTTTATTTCTACAACTTTAACTTTCACAATTCAATACAAATAACGTCTCACTATCAGAACACAGAACTCAAATTTCTAATACTTCAAAACTAAACTAGTATATATGTTTCCTCTTTCTGTCAAAGGAAGTAGACCTAGAATATCAATTGCAAGTCTTTCAAAAGTTTTCTTCAGCAGTTTTAAAATTATGGCCTGTCTAAAAAATTGTGGGACACCCTGTCTCGAGAACCTACCTGGAGATCTCTATTGGTCGTTAAAGTTTTCCAATGAAACACCTCGTATAAAGGAGGTTTTTCAAAAGTAATATTTCGTTTAGGAAAACATTTTAATTATAAATATTTTACACGGGTGGTAATCATTATGATTAAATTCCGAATAAAAAGTACTTCAATATGAGCTGTCACACGACCCCCTGCCCTTACATTTAATATTTAATAGTGACATAACGTCATAGCTGTGCCCATGACGTCCCAGACATTTTAAGGTAATCGCCATATTGTAAAGTCCGTACAATTGCTTCAAACCAAATTTTATGAAGTTTTTTTAGCAGTTTTAAAATTATGGCCTGTCTAAAAAATTGTGGGACACCCTGTATTTAGAACCTACCTAGAGAACTCTATTGGTCCTTAAAGATTTCCAATGAAACCACGTATAAAGGAAGTTATAGTTTGAAAGTAGCGGTTTTTGAAAAGTAATATTTCGTTTAGGAAAACATTTTAATTATAAATATTTTACACGAGTGGTAATCCTTATGATTAAATTCCGAATAAAAAGTACTTCAATATGAGCTGTCACACGACCCCCTGCCCTTACATTTAATATTTAATAGTGACATGACGTCATAGCTGTGCCCGTGACGTCACTGACATTTTAAGGTAATCGCCATATTGTAAAGTCCGTACAATTGCTTCAAACCAAATTTAATGCAGTTTTATTTGGAATTTTCTTAATTATGCCTGTCTAAAAAATTGTGGTATTTAGAACCTGCCTAGAGATCTCTATTGGTCGTTAAAGATATCCAATGAAACACCACGTATAAAGGAGGTCTGTACATTTCCAAGTTTTTCTTTTACTTCCACAATTAATATTGAAATAAATTTAACAAACAGTATATAGTTTATCCCATCTCAGTTGAACAACCAAAAAATCAATTATGAATTAATACAGTTTCCTGTAAAATTGTCGTATTTAGTAAAGCGCTTTAACAACAGATGTCGAAGAATAAAAATATATTATTCTACGCTTCACAACTAGTTTTGAAAAATATTTTTCAAAAACAGTGACCGTTCAACGAAGAAGAAACAACTACTTCCCGGGCTACATGCCCCGACAGATATTGAATTACACTTCTAAGTCAAACGGGGTTGGTAAATCTACAAGATTTAAACCAACCATTCTGGTTTGCAACTAGAAGGGATAACACAACTTGTAGACCGGTTTCGGCGTATTGCGCCTCATCAGTACAAGGTATATGTTATCGTCCGAGAGTTAATCTCGGACTGAAATGTGACCATAATCAACAACGGTACATATTGTCCAGTTACGGAAATATTTTTGTTGCGAAAATAGCGACATCTCACCTCTAAGTCACAAACCAAAATTCGAACGAGACAACAAATCACGTGGATTTGAGACAAAAATGAATTAATACAGTTTCCTGTAAAATTGTCGTATTTAGTAAAGCGTTTTAACAACAGATGTCGAAGAATAAAAATATATTATTCTACGCTTCACAACTAGTTTTGAAAAATATTTTTCAAAAACAGTGACCGTTCAACGAAGAAGAAACAACTACTTCCCGGGCTACATGCCCCGACAGATATTGAATTACACTTCTAAGTCAAACGGGGTTGGTAAATCTACAAGATTTAAACCAACCATTCTGGTTTGCAACTAGAAGGGATAACACAACTTGTGGCCGGTTTCGGCGTATTGCGCCTCATCAGTACAAGGTATATGTTATCGTCCGAGAGTTAATCTCGGACTGAAATGTGACCATAATCAACAACGGTACATATTGTCCAGTTACGGAAATATTTTTGTTTCTTCTTCGTTGAACGGTCACTGTTTTTGAAAAATATTTTTCAAAACTAGTTGTGAAGCGTAGAATAATATATTTTTATTCTTCGACATCTGTTAAAAAATCAATTCTTTACGGCAGCTTGTCAGTCAGTGGCGGATTTACCACTAGGCTGAGTAGGCTGGAGCCTAGGGGGGCAGATTTTAGGGGCGGCAAATTTGGAACCAAAATTTTTTTTATGTCACAAAAATAAACGTACAGACTGCCGACAGAAGTAAAAACACCAATAAATGAATCCCTTTTAAAAAATTTATCGTAAGACCATCGTAAATTTTCCAAAAAAAAGTACACATATACACATTATACATATATAGCTCATGGAAAGCGTGACGATGATTTAAGCAACACTATATAAGCTTCATTGTTAATTGTGTTGCATATCCAAAAGTATTGTGTGTTGAATAAAAGTGTGACGATGACAAAAAATCCATGTTTTTTCTTCACCCAAAAAAAGTGCTCAACGCGCCTAAAGAAGTTTTCACTTAAAAAAAAATCATAATTATATATACCTAAATGCTGTTAGGTCCACACAAACAATTCAATAATATGTAGGGGAGCGTGGGGCACGGATGACTTCATAAATATGTCTTTGCTACTCCCATGCTTTAATTCCATCATTAGAAATGCAGGAACTGTTACGACATTCACCAATTTTGATAAACCGGAATCTGGATCATTTAAAAGATCTTCCTGCGGAAACAGAATTTACAAAATGTTTTATGCTAACTTGTATTTAGCAGTTATCATAGCTCTCTGTTCACCAGCAACAGTAGTTGAGAAAAACCTTCTTTGCTGAAAACGAGTGAGAAGTTATCTAAGATCTATCTTAAGCCATGAAAACCAAAACGCCTTAGCTTTATTGTACACAAAATTTACAAAATGGTATGGTGAAACTTTCATACCTGCTGTGATGGAATGTGATCGACATTATCAGCCGGATTCTTACTAGATAATCAAATATATTGCTTTTAAACTTTGATTGATTGATTGATTCGTTCGGCACCATCAGGCAAAGGCTTAGAGACCTCGGCACCTCAGCCTTTAGGCTTTTTGTGCTCTTGGTTATACCAAAGAATACACCAGCTAACAAGAAGCGAAGCCCGACGCATTTTCTTTGATGTTTTGGTAACCAAAATTTATGACCTTGAGAGACCGTCGTTGACAGATAACACTGAGAAAATGAAAAATTTTTCAAATATCGGCGATATAATTGGTCGACAAAGTGGAGTATCTTATTATCAGACATGCGCATACAAAAAATGATCTTCTTGTTAAGTGGGGTATTCTGTATTCTGTGGTTATACCGTCGATGTGAAGAGACCAGTAGACCTCAGACTCAACAGACTTTTCACTAGGTCCTTCTTGGAGAAATCCTCCCTTGGATACTCTAGTTCTAGGAGTCTATATCTCCAATGAGACAGGGCTTCACATTCGAAGATAAAGTGAGAGGGTGTTTCCTCCTCTTCCATGCACAACCGACAGATAGGTTTCTCCTTATATATTGCCAATTGTATGCATGTGCTTCTTTAGGGTAGAGTGACCGGTGAGTAATCCCGTCACTTTCATTATCTGGCCTCTGCTGAGGTTTAATATTTCGTTAGTCATCGACTCCGAGGGATATTTTTGACCAAGAGTTTGCTATGTTCCTGTTTTGGTACGTTTTTCCAGTACATCTGATGTTTAGTTTGAATCCACCGAGATGTACAACCACGTGCAGCAGATTTTGATATTCCAAAAATACTGGTTCAGGACCAGTGAATCCAGTTTCAGACCAAAGCTTTGCTAGGGTGTCTGCCTTTTCATTGCCTATAATACCCTTGTGCCCCGGGACCCACTTAAGAGTTACTCTATTGTGGTTTGCCAGGGTTAAAATTTTTTGAAGGCAGTCCCAGACCAGTCTAGATCTGATCTGGGGACATGCTAAAGATTTCAGTGCTGCCTGACTATCTGAGATGAGAGTATGAGGATCTTTTGGCCTCTATACACCCTTTCGATGTTCATTTGCAAACACGTGTCGATAGCGTAGATTTCTGCCTAGAATACAGATGCAAACTTCCCAAAGATGCGTGGACATTGCACCTGGGTCTGGCGCCATGGACTCCAGCTCCCGTTCCTATGTCAGTTTTAGATCCGTCTGTGTACCACAACAATGTTCCTTCCTATCCCAGTTTAGCTGGATATGGCAAAGATTACAAAATATATATAAGATTGTTCACTCGTACGAATTCTATCGATCAAAGGATTCATACCGCTGGTTACTGTCTGGTGACTTATCGGTTGGCGCCATGCTACAGTATGTCGCTAAATCCTTACTTGCATTTAATTTTGCATATTATACGGGTCGTTGCCTATCGAGCGCTGGTATTTTAGAATTCGTTGTTCGTGTTTATGTTTTATAGATATTTTAAATTTATTAATTAATTATTGCAATAAGGAAAAAATAATATTCATATTTTCCTCTTCAATAGCAAAACTTATAAAATAAATATTTTGTAACATTTGTTAATAGTCTTAGTTGTATACATAATAAATGGTAGTTTATCACTTTCCCACGAATTCTGAATGCAGTCTTGATTTTAAGTACTTATAATGTAAACAATGATAAAAATATAGAGAAGCAATTAAGGGCCAGAAATGTGCCTACAATCTCTAGAAACTTTGTAGAAGTATTTCATTTAGTTTTTCGGGAAACGTTCCGGAAGTAAAATTTCTTGTTCGCATTATTTTAACTCCTGGCTTCCAAAAGTAACATTAATAATATTATAATTGTGGTTTTAAAATGCCTGTGTGTTGTGCTGTGATGGGTTGTTCCAGCAAGGTGGGAAAACCAGAAATATCCTTTTATCGTTGTCCCAAAGACGTTGAGAGGTGGGTATTAAATTAGTTATAATCAAATACGGAATTCAACTTTTTAAAACTATTGTAACAAAGATATTTGATAATAATAAATTAGTTAGTTATTTAGTACTTATAGATACTGGGTATTCATAGAAATTTGAAAATTCACATATCTAATTTATTAATAAATATATCCTGCAGCTGCATAATATGTTTTTACTGTTTTAACCTTGTGAATCTAAAAAATACGGAGTGTCTAATTTAATGATCAAAATTGTTTTAGTGGTCCGTCCTATTATTCTGGTGGCCAATAAGTATGTATAATTTAATTTGTGATATTCTGTATAAATAACCGCTAGATCATCAATAAGCATCACAAAATTACTAAAATGTTGAATAAAATCTGTCAATTGATTCATTTTAAAAATTTTAATGTATTTTTTACTTATACCTAAACTTTCCTTTTCAAATTCATATCCTGAACATTTTTCGAAATAATTAACATTTAAAAACATATAAAAAAAACCTTTAATAAATCATCCTATTTGAATATATATTTCTCAAGTTACCCCTGTATAGCTTGGAATAAAATATACTTTTCTAATGCCCTGGTACCTAGCGGTGTCGTTATTTACAACAAAAGGGAGCCGTAAATATGATTTATGAGTGCGGCGATCGTTTAAAACACTAAGAAGAATCAGACCGCCTTCAAGTGAACTATCTTATATTTATTTTGTAATCTTTGGATATGGTATGATTAGTTGTCGTTTTAAACTTTAAGTAAGCATTGTAAGTTCGGTAGGGGCGGTAAAATTTGAATAGCCTACTGGCGGTAAATCTGTAAATCCCGCCACTGTTGTGCTTTTGTAAAACACGGGCGGTCAAAAATAACTATAACAGCCATTTAATTTTGACATTATTAACTTTCTATATTTTTTGCCGTCTTCAATTGCGGCATCCTGACAAATTTATCATGTCTTTACCGACAAATTAAAAGATCAGTAAAGTGTGGTAACTACATACAAACATATGTTTGTGTTGTTTGTAATCAATTCATCAAATGCAATATAATGTACATCAGTCAACATAAAAACGTATAGAATTAGAGGATAGAGACATTTATTATTTATATCTTTTGCTTTACAAAAATATGAAAACATGTGGTCCAATAAAATATGTAATCAAAAATCAAATACTACTTCTATCGCGCACACTTGTCGCGCTTGCAAAGCACGACTCGAAACGTGGTTGGCTGGGAAACGCCGACTGCATTCTTGCAACCACATTCACCGTTCACTTGAACTACTGCGTTCGGTAAGAGAGGAACATACCGCGTGTATATCGTATCGTTTCGTAAACCGACAATAAATCGATCAACTATTTCAACAGGTTGCCGGTAACTTATTCACGCCCTGAATATTCGAATTTACCGCTTTGAATACCATTGTCGAAGTGCCGGCAAAAATAAACAAGGAGCGTCCTGTTAATTGTTTAGTTTTTTAATCGAAATGCAAAGTTTTTGTAATTAAGTGATTTTTATATACCGTTAGAAAAGTGAAATTTTTGTTGTGTTGTGTTAGACTTCAAAATCATATTTATAACTGGATATTAAAGGCAAGCTTTGAGGCCAATATGGAAACTTTCATTGTGGATAAATCTTTCTATGATTTTGGAACTGCTGAGGACTTGAAAGAGTTGTGGGAGGCTGATTTAGATCCGGTAAGTTTTAATGTTTATATATTTCCATTCGAAAATTCGTAGCTTTTTATATGGTATTTTAGTAATAAAAAACATGTCCAAATAAACTAATTTTTTTTCCGCAAACTTTTCAGCAATATTATTTATTGAAACAAAATAATAATTTTACGGTATATCCCATTTAAAACAAATATTTATATTTGATGGTATACTGTTTTTTACCAAAGTGGAAAATAATAAAAAAAGTACAAAGGACAATTTTATTGCTTTTCTAATTTTTTCACCGCGTTTTGAAATAATAATAAATAACCTTTGTCAATTGTGTTTTAGTCTATCGGAAGGTATAAATATATTATTTACCTATCAAAAATATTAATTAATTTATTACGAATGAATGATTATAAATATGTTTTCTTAATTTTTTATTTGCTCCGAACATTACCCTCGACATTACCGAACATTACAATTAACCAGTGGCTCGCGCTCAAGTGTGAATTGGGCACATTTTTAAATATTTTTTAATAGTACATAGGACTTGCCAAGATTGGATTTTTATTGCAATAATTAAACGAAATAATTATCAAAAATTAAATTTTATTAATTTTTTTTCCGTTAACCAAATGTGAAAAATGTCCAAAGGAAACCTTTTTAAAATGAAAATATATAATATAATATAATAATATATAAACTGTTTATATTTTTTATTTTCTTCTTTTCTTTTTCATCTTATTAAACAGTGGCATAGCCAGATTTCTTTTTCTTTTTTGACGATTTGCATGTGTATCTATTAAAATATTTATTAATTACAAAAAAGGAAATAAAATTCAACACAATTCTAAGACAAGTACTAAATCATATTTAATAAATAAATTAGGGCAGGCTGCAATTGCGCGCAAAGTTATGATAAAGAAACTAAATATTGTTTACTTATTATTTTAATTTATATTTATTGTATTATACATAAGAAAAAATATAACATCCATACACAGAAAAATGCGTTCTTTTTGAAGGTATTATCAAAAGAGGGTATTGCCAAAGATTACAAAATATATATAAGATAGTTCACTTGAAGGCGGTCTGATTCTTCTTAGTGTTTTAAACGATCGCCGCACTCATAAATCATATTCACGGCTCCCTTTTGTTGTAAATAACGACACCGCTAGGTACCAGGGAATTAGAAGAGTATATTTTATTCCAAGCTATACAGGGGAAACTTGAGAAATATATATTCAAAGTAATGGGATGATTTATTAAAGGTTTTTTTTATATAATGTTTTTAAATGTTAATTATTTCGAAAAAAGTTCAGGATATGAATTTGAAAAGGAAAGTTTAGGTATAGGTGAAAAATACATTAAAATTTTTAAAATGAATCAATTGACAGATTTTATTCAACATTTTAGTAATTTTGAGATGCTTATTGATGATCTAGCGGTTATTTATACAGAATGTCACAAATTAAATTATACATACTTATTGGCCACCAGAATAATAGGACCACTAAAACAATTTTGATCTTTAAATTAGACACTCCGTATTTTTTAGATTCACAGTAAAAACATATTATGCAGCTGCAGGATATATTTATTAATAAATTAGATATGTGAATTTTCAAATTTCTATGAATACCCAGTATCTATAAGTACTAAATAACTAACTAATTTATTATTATCAAATATCTTTGTTACAATAGTTTTAAAAAGTTGAATTCCGTATTTGATAATAACTAATTTAATACCCACCTCTCAACGTCTTTGGGACAACGATAAAAGGATATTTTACTTCCGGAACGTTTCCCGAAAAACTAAATGAAATACTTCTACAAAGTTTCTAGAGATTGTAGGCACATTTCTGGCCCTTAATTGCCTCTCTATATTTTTATCATTGTTTACATTATAAGTACTTAAAATCAAGACTGCATTCAGAATTCGTGGGAAAGTGATAAACTACCATTTATTATGTATACAACTAAGACTATTAACAAATATCACAAAATATTTATTTTATAAGTTTTGCTATTGAAGAGGAAAATATGAATATTATTTTTTCCTTATTGCAATAATTAATTAATAAATTTAAAATATCTATAAAACATAAACACGAACAACGAATTCTAAAATACCAGCGCTTGATAGGCGACAACCCGTATAATATGCAAAATTAAGTGCAAGTAAGGATTTAGCGACATACTGTAGCATGGCGCCAACCGCTAAGTCACCAGACAGTAACCAGCGGTATGAATCCTTTGATCGATAGAATTCGTACGAGTGAACAATCTTATATATATTTTGTAATCTTTGGTATTGCCATTTAAAACAAATGATAATGACGTCATAACTCGAACAATGATGACGTCATCAAAAATGTAAGTAGACCAAGAAATGCGCAACTGAAAAAGAAAATCTGAGCTTTTTTCCCCAATGGCCATATCAAGCTTTTAACGAATTTGTTCCAACCTTTACGGGCGCACTCTATAATGTACATATATTTAATTTGAACATGTCTTATAACATATAGTTTTTAGAAAATCTATTCTCGATATTTCTTTATTTTTAAATTTACCTATCAAATTTTAATTTTCTTTCATAATTAATATTTTTTTGTAAATATGAGCTATTCAATTGCGCATAAGTTCCTACTTGAACATTTTTTAATTCATTTAAAAATACAAAAATATTAGGATGCGGAGAATAAAATATTTTATTAAAATGGCTATGAAAAGATTCACAGGCGTTGGTGGCCCGCTTTGGGCTATATGAAGCCCACATGTCTGGAGGAAATCTCGTAGATTCAGAAATGTAATTGCCCGTAAAATAATCGCAGAAGCATAGCATAGCATAGTTGGAGGCTTCGGCAATCAATTCCTCAACAAAGCATTCCGAAACATCTGCACTGTCTAAATATATGAGGCCGAAAGACCAGCGTAACCAATTCCTTGTCAGACTCTCTTTTGAGTCCAATATTCTGTATTTTCCTCAGCCAAGCTTGGCATTGGAATCGTATCATTCTAAGTATTTATTTATATACCCTCCTAATGTTAGATAAGTTTTCTAAAATTTTTTGTCCACCTGCCTTAATCGCCTTAATCCTTCCGTTGCGCGCAATCACAATATCCGTCTTTAGGGCAAATTTCAGTACCCCAGGAGGTATTTGACCGCTACGCGCAATCACAATATACCGATAAATTACAATTCACGTCTATAAAGTTAGCACAGCCAAATGAGCACAATCGATTTTAATTAGCACAACGATTTAGTGCTTTTTTTGTGCTAATTATTTGCGCAATTTTTAATTTTTTTGCTCTTACCATTTCGCTAAAATCGATGGCTGTGTCAGCTTCAAAAGAAGCTAGCACAGCCATATATGAAAAATTATTTATTTTGATTTTTTCTGGCACATCGATTTAGTGCTAATTATGTGCTTTCAGAATATGCCATAGAAAAAAATTTCGAATCACGATTGATCAAAAAACCACCCCCAGTCCGACGAGGCGCAAGAATAAAGTCCTAGAAATTCTCAGCACAATCGAACTTGAATAGTCGATTTTAAATGCATTAATAATGGACTTTCAAAATACTTATATAGAGTTTTATTGCTCGGGGTGGTTTTTTGCCATAAAGGGTTGAGCAACAAAAACTCTACATAGGTATTTTGAAAGCCCATTATTAATGCGTTCGAAATCGACTATTCAAGTTCGATTGTGCTGAGAATTTCGAGGACTTTGCTCTTGCGCCTTGTCGGGCTGGGGGTGGATTTTTACCAGAAAGGGTTGAGCAATAAAACTCTACAAAAGTATTTTGAAAGCCCATTATTAATGCATTTAAAATCGACTATTCAAGTTCGATTGTGCTGAGAATTTCGAGGACTTTATTCTTGCGCCTTGTCGGGCTGGGGGTGGTTTTTTACCAGAAGGGGCTGAGCAACAAAAACTCTACATAGGTATTTTGAAAGCCCATTATTAATGCGTCAGAAATCGATTATTCAAGTTCGATTGTGCTGAGAATTTCGAGGACTTTACTCTTGCGCCTTGTCGGGCTGGGGGTGGTTTTTTACCAGAAAGGGTTGAGCAATAAAACTCTACATAAGTATTTTGGAAGACCATTATTAATGCGTCAGAAATCGATTATTCAAGTTCGATTGTGCTGAGAATTTCGAGAACTTTGCTCTTGCGCCTTGTCGGGCTGGGGGTGGTTTTTTACCAGAAAGGGTTGAGCAATAAAACTCTACATAAGTATTTTGAAAGCCCATTATTAATGCGTCAGAAATCGATTATTCGAGTTCGATTGTGCTGAGAATTTCGAGGACTTTACTCTTGCGCCTTGTCGGACTGGGGGTGGTTTTTTACCAGAAAGGGTTGAGCAATAAAACTCTACAAAAGTATTTTGAAAGCCCATTATTAATGCATTTAAAATCGACTATTTATGTTCGATTGTGCTGAGAATTTCGAGGACTTTATTCTTGCGCCTCGTCGGGCTGGAGGTGGTTTTTTGACCAATCGTGATCCGAAATTTTTTTCTATGGCATATTCTGAAAGCACATAATTAGCACTAAATCGATGTGCCAGAAAAAATCAAAATAAATAATTTTTCATATATGGCTGTGCTAGCTTCTTTTGAAGCTGACACAGCCATCGATTTTAGCGAAATGGTAAGAGCAAAAAAATTAAAAATTGCGCAAATAATTAGCACAAAAAAAGCACTAAATCGTTGTGCTAATTAAAATCGATTGTGCTCATTTGGCTGTGCTAACTTTATAGACGTTTACAATTCACCACTTTGGCAAATTCTATTAATAATTTCAAGTCTCAGTTAATTCAAAGTTGGAAAACTTCTTTCAGCTATACCGATAGAATTTGAAGTAACACATGAATATTAGGAAAAAACGGAATCACACAAATAGTCCTGGGGCTGTATTTTCGAGATCAGTCGAACTTTTTCGTATGCAATTTAATTCGAATGAAAAAAATCGCTCTTCGAAGATCGTATTTTTGATCTTCGAAAATGTATTCGTATGCGATAAATATTTGGCAAAACGGCAAATTCGACCATTCAGAGATCTTAAGACCATTTATCACTAACACTAACACCTAACCCAGCTTTTATTTAAAAATAAGGAGAACTGTTTTGTTGGTATACATTAGATATACATATATACAATAGTTGTAATAAAGAATGTTGTCAATTTATTATGTAAGGAAATGATGTTATATACTACATAAATGTTCATTTAACTAAACTATATAGAAAAAATTGTTTTATCGTATCATTGGAAATTAAGACATTTTTATATGCAATCTTTATTAATAATTATAAACATCATAAACGTACCAATACCTACATAAATCCTTAGTTACTCATAATACGTTAGTTACCATAATTTAATACGTTAGTTACGAAAGCATAATACCATAATACATAATACCAAATAATATTAGAACTAGTTTTCATGAACATGTAAAACAATATTTTGACAGTTTTCCTCGACTATTATAAATCGCATAATAATCTCGTTATATTAATAGCAATTAATGCTTTCCCCGCAGAGTCTTTTTTGTTAGACATCTTCTATCACAAATGCCTAACTTAAAATCCACCGATCCTATTGCAAGTGTTTAAACATATTGATAATGTGTAATTCATAACACAAGGAAGTTGTAATCTTTCAAAAATTAGTTATGTTTATTCATTTCAGATGTGATTCACAACGCATAACTAAACAGAAATAAGGTTGTAATCGTATACGAAGTTTGATATTCGAATATTTCGAATGGTGCATACCCACTCGAGTCACCACATGCGAAACAAATCGTGCACAAAGCGTTCGAAAGTGATTCGAAAGGATAACCGATTTTCGTTCGAAATTCATTCAATTTCGTACACGAATTGAACTCAAGTGATCTCGAAAATACAGCCCCTGAGCAAATCCGTTTCTTCACATAAGTTTCCTTATTATGTAGGTACCTATGTAGATATAATCTAGAAATAAATTTAGTTATTAATTTTAGTGTATGACTATCTTTTGCTACGCCTCTGGTATTAAACAATATCTCTTGTTAATGTTATAAATGAAACTAACTGTTTCTAATTAATTTCACTATTTAATGAAAAAATTATGAAAATTATGAAAGGATATTGATAATTATTTCGATATTGACATTATCATCGTCAGAATGACTGAAGTTACATTTTATGTTGTACCTACTTGATGTTTAATATTTTGGCTAGACCAAATAGAAAGTGACCTATCTTGTGATTGACTTAATATATATGAATAGAAAAAAGAAGAAGATATGATTATACAAATATTAAAGCTTAGGTATTATTAGCCCTATGTTAATTTTAGTAACAATTAATTATGTTTACCTACCACCAGTACCATCTTGTCAAATACCATTTTTAAATTTTTTTTTAAACAAGATATCGAATATTATCTAGGTACTTATTGTATTGATTTTATTGGCAATACATTAATGAAAACATATGAAATATTAAATATAAAAGAAGTTCAATAGCTTTAATAAGTAATATTAACAATGTACTAGTTAGAATAACTGTATATTTTTAATTATAAGCATTTTAGTTTTATTTGCAACAAAGCGATAAAAACGAAATGTAGAAAATAAATCAAAACTTTGATATATAATCGAAATAGGAGCGTTTCGTCTACAGCCTTCGGCCGATTGCGGACGGCGGTCAAAACTATGTCGACAGACTTTATGTGTATCAAGAACCACGTCCGTTCTGTATATACTTGAAGTCATAATATACAGGGTTGGGATAAAGTATGGAACCAAGTAAATATCTTTTAAACGAAAAGAACGATATTTATGAAAATTTGTAGGTAAGTGCAATGGAACAAAATGCATCTGATGTTTAACCGGAAATGCCATCAACTTCTTTAATTTAAATGGGACACCCTATATATTTTTACAGATTTTGAATTCATACATACTGAGTTTAGTGTAAAAAAATTTGTAAAAACGAGGAATATAGCACTTTAATCAATCTCCTTTGAGTTTTTTGCATTAGAGCAAAAAACTATTTAAATAAACTAATTGATGTTGTTTGTATGCATAGTAATAAATAAATGAGTACTGTTTAGTACGTCTTTTGTTCTCCAAGTGTCAAATTCTAATTGACGGAAATAAATTTTACAATTTAGAATGGTTCAATTAAGTGAAAAAGAGCGTATTGAAATTTTAATGATGATCGGTTATGGTGATCGTGTTAGAACTCATGAAGAAGTGTGTCATATTTTTAATAATTTGCATCCGGAGAGAAATCCTATATCACGCTCAACAGTAACTAAAACATTACAACGTTTTAATACAACTGGGTTGGTAAAAAAATTGCTAAAACCTGGAAGACCGCGGACTGCAACGAACGAAATATTGCAATCGATTTAGAAGAATCACCTCAAACTTCCACCACAAATTTGGCACTAAACCATGGTATCAGTCGACGTTCTGTAGGAAAGATATTAAAAAGTGAAAAGTATCATCCGTATAAAGTACAGTTGGTTCAAGAATTGTCAGACGATGATTTTGACCGACGGCTAGAATTTTGCGAACGGCTAATGGACATCTGTAATGTCTACGATAATTTTGCTTCTAACATAGTTTTTTCCGATGAGGCAACTTTTTGTTTAAATGGAACAGTTAATCGCCATAACTCAAGGTATTGGTCAAATGAGAATCCTCATTGGATTCATGAAGCACATACCCAGCATCCACAAAGTTAAATGTTTGGATGGGAATTGTCGAAAATAGGCTTATAGGCCCATTTTTTATCGACGGAAACTTGAATGGTAACAAGTATTTGGATCTAGTAAATAACGAAATTATTCCTGCACTTCAACAGAATGGGCAATTACCACAAAATGTTTGGTTTCAACAAGATGGAGCACCTTCCCACTATGATAGACGGGTGAGGGATTTTCTGGATGCGAATTTTCCAAATCGATGGATTGGACGTAGAGGATTCATAGAGTGGCCTGCTAGTTCTCCGGATCTTAGCCCGTTAGATTTTTTTCTTTTTCTCAACAAACTTACAGGAATTGAGACAAATAATTATTGATGAATGTGAACTAATACGTGGAGGTCTTGGAAAGAGTGACTCAAGAATTTGTTAATAGGCTGGCATATTGTCAGCAAGTAAACGGCGAGCATTTTGAACATTTGAAGTAATGTTGTTTCTCATTATTCTAAAATAATGAAATGTACATCTATTGTACAATTAACAGTGAGTTATTCCTCGTTTTACATTTTTTTTTACACTAAACTCAGTATGTATGAATTCAAAATAACAAGCTCTTTCAAAATCTGTAAAAATATATAGGGTGTCCCATTTAAATTAAAGAAGTTGATGGCATTTCCGGTTAAACCGGTTAAACATCAGATGCATTTTGTTCCATTGCACTTACCTGCAAATTTTCATAAATATCGTTCTTTTCGTTTAAAAGATATTTACTTGGTTCCATACTTTATCCCAACCCTGTATAATAGTGAGTAAAAGCATAACTCGCCGTACCTGGATTATTACTGCCACTATTTCACCTTATCGGCTAGTCGATTAGATCTCTTTATTAGTTGAATTTTGTAATTACATTTTAATTCATTTTTTACGAGTAAACATAAAAACAGAATTGTGTTTCAAATGAAATTAATAAATCTGATAAGTTCTGTTCTTTTCAGATATTTTGAATGCGCAAAATTGATTTTTCATCAAAATTTATACATTTTCTAACCCTGTTAAAAATTTCATTGGTGATTTTACAAAATTTTGTAGGAAGTCGTGACACATTTTTCAATTGAATTTACTGTTTGGACCCTTACTTTGTGGAATCTACTCATATTAATGTTATAAATGAAACTAACTGTTTCTAATTAATTCCACTATTTAATTGAAAGATTTATGAAAATTATTAAAGGATATTGATAATTATTTCGATATTGACATATCATCGTCAGAATGACAGAAGTTACATTTTATGTGATACCTACTTGATGTTTAATATTTTGGCTAGACCAAATAGTAAGTGACCTATCTTGTGATTGACTTAATATATATGAATAGAAAAAAGAAGAAGATATGATTTTACAAATATTAAAGCTCAGGTATTATTAGCCCTATGGGGATATCCTGGATATCTTTTTCCCATTTAAGATCAGTCTAACTGTGCAATGATATAGGAAACCAAGGAAAACTATATCTGCTGATCTTTACAGTTGTTACTTAAGTAGACAATCTAATAGTGGAGAGCTCCCTAGATTTACCTGTTCATTGACAACTTCATATTGTGGGTCTTTTAAGTGTCTTCTTATTTCTAGTTCTTCAAGGAAATCTAGTTCTTGTTTCTTATCACAAATATGCAGTACTTCTAGTTCTGTGTTAGGTGTTAATGAATGTTTTGTGTCAAGAAGATGTTTTGCGTAATGTGATTTATCTGGCTGTTTTAAAATGTATGCTCGTGAGTGTTCATTGTATCTAATTTCAAAATTTCGAATTGTTTGACCAATATAGACAGCATTACATTCTGGACATTTAAGTTTATATACTCCAGACTTTTTTAATGGGGGTATTTTTGTTTTTACATTTAATTCAATGATACATAGAGCATTTTCAGTTCCTATGAACAAATATAATTTTGATAGAGAAATTAATATAATTAAGCAAATAGCCACATCCAACGGTTATCCATTACATATAATAAATAAATTAATTAATAAAAAAGAGGAAAAAGTGGCATTACAATTAATATTTCCTGAAAATACTAGGGAAATACAAAATTACAAAACCATCACATATGCTGGTAATATTTCTAATAATATTTCAAAGATAATATCTTGTTCAACAAATACAGCAATTTCTTTTAAAACAGAAAACAATGTAAGTAAAAAATTGTTAAAAAAGTTTAACAATAATACTACACCTGTGACGTACTTCACAAAATATTTTTAACTTCACTATTTTAGTAATTTTAGAAATCTTTTCTTGTATTAAATAATTTTTTTTCAAATAGTCTTAGAACAATATATCTCGTAATACATTCTATTACAAAAACCATTTAATATCTCCTGTTTAAATAATATTTGATGTTTTTAACAAATATAATACAATTCGCAGTTCTAAATTATCCAAATATGTTTACATACTTGGATATAGTTTAATTTTATTATAATATTCCTAACCCTGTAGATACTGTTCACCAATGTTTGAATAGGTATGGAATTTAAAACATTTCCAGTGGTATTACTATCATTAATTTGTTTTTAATTTCTAAATTATTTATTTACCGTTTTTATCAAATATATCAACGATGTTTGATATTATGAAGAAAATGCTTTAGCCACATTATACTCCAAATATTTATTTATAGAATTAGCAACAAATTCATTATTAAGTTTGGTAAATGTCGAACCAGAGCTGCAGCTGAAAATGCATGGAATTTATATAACTCAATAATGTTATTATAATGCAATATTATGGTGGGGGACTACCCCAAATGGGCAAAAGGATGAAAATTATTTGCTATGTTAATTTTTTTAAATTCTTTTTATGGGCTTCCTCACCAATAATATTACATAGTATATCATTGTTAATGATATAAAAAGATCCAATTTTGTCTGGAATTTAATATATAGTAAATTTTATACCCATTTAGAATAAGACCATCCTTATTTATTATTAATAAATCGGTTGAAACAAAAAATTACCAACAAAAATGAACGTCGTAACTAATTTATTAGATGTCACGTTTTTGAAGTTACGTCAAATTTTGATTTCATGTTAATGTCATAACGCAAAATAAGATATAAAAATGCGATATTCTGATGAATCCAAAAAACTTATGCTTAATGTAGTAAACTATTTTCAAAACGATTTAGGTTCTCGATTTAAGGCAATTCAAAAAGCGTCCGAAGCACTAAAAGTTCCAGAAAGCACATTATATAATCTTGAAAAACCAAACAGAGCTACAGATTTCGAATTTAGAAGAAATATGTCTGCAAGCGTTTCCCGGAGCAAAACCCGAATTACAAAAAATACCCTGCATTGTTTGAGGGAAGTAATTTATAAAATGTATGCGCGAAAGGATAAAATCACAGTAGAAACTATTTTACGGCAATTTATCGAAGAGTCTCCAGAAACTAAGATTTCCAAAGGTTCGTTATATTTGGGAATTAAAAAAATGGGTTTTCATTTCAAAAAACAGGATGGAAGAAAACATTTATTGGAAATGCCTGCAGTCAGATTAAAAAGAATATTATTTTTGAACAAATACCATGCTGCTAAAAGCGAAAAGCTCTTTACACCTGTTTTTCTGGATGAGACATGGGTTTTTAGTAAAAGCGGGGACAGAAGAATGTGGCAAGATGGTACTAAACACAGTGATTTAAAAATAACTGGAAGTGGGACACGATATGTAATTGTTCATGCCGGTAATAAAAAAGGTTTTGTGGCAAATGCATCGCTTATTTTTAAATGCAATAAAAAAACAGGCGATTACCATGATAACATGAACACCGAAAATTTTGAAAATTGGTTTAAACAGCAACTAATTGTAAACTTGGAAGAACCATCGTTAATTATAATGGATAACGCAACGTATCACAGTCGCCTGGATGAAGAAATCCCAAGAAAAAGTTGGAGTAAAACACGCATGTTAGAATGGCTCAAAAAAAAAAGAATATTCCTTTTCCAGATCACATTTTAAAGGATCCTGTTTGGAATATAATTGAAAAGCAAGTTTTGCCAGAAAAAAATTATCATTTAGACAAATACGATGCCGAGCATGGTCATTGTGTTCTCAGGCTACCACCCTATCATTGCCATTTTAATGCCATCGAAATGGTATGGTCAGAAACTAAAAGGCATTATGACCAAGCTATTACGAAAACTGCAAGGTCACCTACTGAAGTCTTAAAAGTATGGAATGACGTTGTAAAAATGTACCGGAGCAACACTGGCAAAATTACAAAAATCATACAGAGAAAATTATTTCTGAAGCATGGGAAGTAGAAAACAAATTGGACCTACTAAACATCGAACCTATGGTGATCTCTGTATCCAATGAATCCGATGATGAACTATCACTTTCCGAAAGTTATTCTGATTTAGAAACTAATTAAACTTTGCCTTGAAGATCACGTTGTCATTTTTTTAAAATCTAGAATTTGTACTTAATCGAACTCTGAATTGCCATATTTTTTTTAAGAAAACTATGTATCTAGTTAATAAAACAATGTTTTTAAAATTAGTGCGCTTCTTTTATATTCTTTTATTATGTCAACATCTTTAGAATTTTATGAATTTCATAAAATTAATTTGTATTATTACAAACCGCCACTGATAATATGAAATTTCAAGTCACTACGCCAATGCAATAAGAAATATGTCAAGCATTTGACATGACAAAGGTCATAACCTAATTTTTTTCATGCGGGTTCAGATGGTTCAAGAAGCCGCATACGTTAAGTTACTAAAACGGCTGGTACCTCTAAATAGGTATTAATTTTACTATACAACTGTAAAGTTTGTCCAAAATCAATTGCAGAAGCTAAAGCACGTGTTCGTCGTCCTTGCCGACTTTTTTTCGACTCGGCCAAAAAATGTATTGCGTCTGGTAGTCAGGCTGCATTGAAGGCTTCGAAGTCTACAAATTATGAGTCTAAAACCGCAAAAAAATCCTTAAGCAACTGGTTATACACAACCAGGGTATAAAGCAATTCTCAGAAATTAGATTACTGATGGTCTCGCAAGTTTGTACTCTTTTTATCGGACTCGAACCATTTTGTTGCATCTCAAAAAGCCGCATCATGGAAGAAGTCCAAAAATAGGAAAATGGACTACTGGAGAAATACTTCAGGTCGATGACAGGCAAAAATGTTATTACGACCTTCTGCTCACTACGCTAAATTACTTCAGAAATTTAATTTGAAATTAATTACAGAAATTCTAACTGGACACTGCTCATTCACATACCATCTCTGTAGGATGGGTAAAATGGACAGTGGAACTTGCAGATTCTGCGATTATACAGATTAGACGGAGGACCACATTATCTGCAATTGCAAGGCTCCAATACCTGGAACAGGACTACTTAGAGCCTGATTAGGTTACAGACCTAGCTACAAAATGGATAATAGGCTTTCGCGGAAGCCTAGATCTTTTGGTCCAAATAATAGATGTAGGGTATACACAAAATATCTCACAGGTCGCAGTGTGGTAAGTCCAACCAGGACCTGGGATCTAATCTAATCGATCCCACTTAAGTGACTATTGACTTTCTTATAGAAGTATTCTAGAATGTGTCTAGAATCTATACGAATCGCGTGTTGCATTCAGAATTTACCCATGAAAATATCATTTCTTGGAGGTTTTTTAAGAATTAATGATCTTGCTACTTCGTACTTTATTAATGTAAAGGTACCTAAGTTTTTCAGTCAAATATCCAAGAAAATGAAAAGAAATGAAATTGAAATTTCGAATTCTAATCCAATTTAAATATTCTTTTATACATATTTGACATTCCAATTTTAAAGAGTATTGCATTGATCCAAGCTTTTAAGTGAGTTCAACGTTTTTTGAATCAAATCGGATTGAGTTTTCAAACGTGTCAAAATAGAAAGTAATTTTAATCAAAAGCATTAAGGAGTATTGATATCAACTTCGACGCAAATCACCCCCAAAATAACTTTCTACCCCTTTTTAACCCCGTTAGTCGATGAGTTTCAATAAAATACGAAACACGTCTTCCATCAATTCTGTTAAAGCATGTTTATGCAAAATTTGAAGGAATCACGTTGTCCCATACAAACTTTGGCCCCGTTTTTCACCCCCCTAGGGGCAGAATTTCGGAAAATCCTTTCTAATCAGATTCCTACGTCTTACAAAGAACATACCCACCAAGTTTCTGGTCCCTACGATCAGCAGTTTAGGCTGTGCGTTGATTCGTCAGTCAGTCATCCAGGACAAAGCATTTTATATGTATATATAATATATGTAGTATATGTAATATTCTGAGATATCTCTAAAAAATACTAGACGATTCGAGTGTTGCAATCGAAACTTATAACGTATGAGTAGTAATCACATAGAGATACTACAGATAGAGGCAACAAGCCATAGGCCGCTGTGTAAGTGGGAATGTCCGTCTGAACTCCGGTGAGAGAGAAAAAGACAAACGTCAGAGGTTTTTCTGTCTTTGTCTCTCGTCTATAGCATGCGTGCCATTAGAGAAAGACAGTCTGAACCTCTGATTTTCTATCTCTCTCTTATATGCTGACGGGTCCTGAGCTGGATTGTTGTCTCTATCTGTAGTATCTCTATGAGTAATCATCATTTTTAAAAAGTTTTCGTCGGAAATTTATTTTTTTCCATTCTTGCTCTCTCATAAATGGCTGTTTACTATTTTTTAGACATACCAACAAAATATGGATAGACAAATAATGCACCAAGTTGGTAGAGTACGGCGTCAAGTACTGTTAGCTTTACACATAACTGCTAAATGTCATCCGTGAATCGTCTAGTTCTGGAGTTCTAGAGGTATAGGTATCTGGAATAAGCAATAGTCATTCAAGTGAGATGTAGGTACCTAATATTTTTAAACTTGAGAAAACCTCCAAAAAATGATGGTTTCCTACATAAATGTCACTTCTGATTTTGTCTATACAAACTTATGTCTGTAGGACTTGTCCGAGAAACCGAAGAGTTTTTCGGGATGCCCGACTTTTTTTGGAATATTGGAAAACGTGTAACGGTAAATAGCTGTAACCTCAAAGGGCACCAGCTCGAAGGGCTCCGGCTAGAGACTCCTCTCAAGGGTGATTCGACCCCAAGTTTATGTCACACAAGGATAACAGAAGGGTTGTAAAAATTGTGGGCGCCACTACCTTTTTAACGATAAAAAGTACTAATGAATTTAAAAACTAAGGCGGAAAAGGTAGAAACGCCTTGTAAAATTTAAATGAAAGTTAATAATTAAAAAAAATTACTAAAAATTACCCCGGGCGGTATCTCCCTCAACTTTTATAGTTGAGGATTTCTAATAAAATAAAAAAGAATTAAAAACAAATTTTCAATTTATTCTGCCACAGGAAATGAAACACTGGAATTTGTACTTTTATAGGTACTTAGCTTATATGGAGTGGTTTCCTGAAGTAGGTAGGCAGGTATTGATCTGAACTGATGTGTCCTGGTCTAGGGCGGTATTTTGATCTAGGGCTGTATCCTGGGGTTCTATCCTTGGCTAGGGCTTATATCATAGCCTGGGTCTTGGGGTTTTATCCTTGGGGTTATATTCTCGGGTTATATCCTTGGGTTATATTCTCGGGTTATATCCTTGGGTTATATCCTTGGGTTATATTCTCGGGTTATGTCCTTGGGGTTATATCCTTGGGGTATATCCTTGGGTTATATCCTTGGGGCTGAGCTTACCTAGAAGTACAGGTGGATCAGAGATTTATAGGAACTTGAATGTAATGGCACATTATGTTGGTCAGCTTTTCAGGTTAAAGAAAAGGAAGGCAGTTATTTGAAAGTCAAAAAAATTGATTCAATTTACTGAAAGCTTTCCAACATTATATGTTCCATGTTAAAACAGTGAAAATAGCAATTATCGGCTAAATTAAAAAAATATACTAATGATCCGAAAGAAACTAATCATAGCAAAAAGTTATTTATTTAGTTATATGAAAAAATATCGTGCCTAGGAAATATATGAAACCGGCACTGGCGTTACGAAAGAATATTTTATAGGTTAACAGTTTATAAAAATGTTATTTTATAATTAAAAGAGTTATTTCGCAACTGAAAAAGCTTGAAAATGTTTGTATAAAAGTAAAACAGTGAATTATAAAAGAATATTTGGCTTAAAACTACCATATTAGTATAAAAGAACAGTTTATGACCACGTGTTGAATTTAATTTCGTCTATCTCTGTAAAAAAATAAAGAATGCATACGAAAATTATATCAGACAGTACTTTAGAAGAAGCTTATTAATTATAAATTATGATTTTGAACTTACCACAGCAAAATTCATAAGATAGGTACTTAAGAGATGAAAGATAGCGAAAGATGATCTTTCCCCGTAGGTGGTCGATAACGGAAAGGGGTGTTTCACGTGGCGTTGGGAAAAATGGAAACGTCCGTTGGCAGACGTCAATTGTCTTATGGTGGTCGGGGTTGAAGAGTTTGGGATCACAGAACTATAATTGGAAGTGGCTAGTGACGACGAGCGCTAATTAAAAGGATTTATTCTGTAAAATTGAAACAGGTCGATAGACATGTTACAAACGGTAGCGAAATATTCTGGAAGCTATGAAACATGACGTTTTGGTGGGATACCCAAAGCTTGCGAGCTCCAGGCTGTTTTCAAGTTAAATTGCAAAATAATTATGTAAAAAATTCGAAAAATCAAAGAGTCACACTGTCCTACAAATTGGGTGGTAGGTTTTTACAGCTCTACCCCCTAAGTAACGATAAACCTCTGAATTTTTGGAGCACTCGTTATAAATAGATATAAACAATTCATGTTTTCTTAAATCTCGATTTATGTTGCATTTTACTGAATAAATACACTGACGAAATCAAATAGGTCCAAGAAACTCATGTCGTTTTAAATCACACTCTTTATTTTTTAAATAATTTTCCAATTAAAATGTCTATCACCTCTATCATTTTCGATGATTTGACAGGATGTAAGTACTATAGATACATAAATATACGATTCTTATAACACCACCATTTGGTAATAAAACAGACATAGAAATAATCTAGTTACTTAGTTAGGCAATGTTTTTGTATCTGATAATGTATCTAAATCGTTTGATAAACATGATAACAGATACCTAATTTAGAGGACATTTTTTCTCTCTTTAACTTATCTTTAATAAAATTGAAACTAAGCCACCGCACCTTGCAGTTCTAATTAAACATTTTAAGTATTTTAGATATTTTTTAATCTCGCTAATCTTGTTATAGGAAGTTAAATCTGAACTCTCTCACGTCTACTTCCTCTTTGGGCGAACTGAAGTGATAACGTTTAGGGCGTTTATTTTTCGTTAAGAATTGTAGGTAACATTTTCAAAACAAATGTGTTGTTATTTTTTAGTAAATCGCCGTCACTTTCGCTTGGAAAGTTGTGACGTCCTTAGATAGGCTTATTGGAATAGATATCCTTTGTTTTAGCCCTACAATTCCGGCTCCTATATACAGTGTGGAAACCACTTATGGAATAAAATTCTCTGTCATTATTTTAGAAAATTATAAAAAATGCCGAGACACGTCAACTTTTGAATTGAGTTGTGCGTTACGTAAACATAAATTTAAATGTACAGGGTGATTCACGCAAGTATGCCATAGTCGGTGTTGTCTTTTTTTAATGAAACACCCTGTATATTTGCATATTTTTGAAATCCTCTTAATGAACCGATTCCAACAAACTGAATAATGTATGGTCAATTATGAATTATACAGGGTGAAATTTTAAAATTAATAATTTATTACACTTGAAATATTGGTACTTTTTTAAATTAGCTAAATATGGATTTATCAAAAATCTAAACTAACTAATTATTAGACGTATTTGTATATTAAACAAAACCTGCTACGCCCATGAATTTTATCATAAATACCTAAAAATTGCCTAAAAACGCCAATAATTAGGCAAAATCGGTAAATAATGTGGATTGTTTTCTATTCTGTCAGTTGTTGATGTGTTGACAGTTTATACTGAAAAAGTAAAATCTTTGTCAAACACTCTTTCCTTGTCGACATAACAATGAAATATTTAACTGAGACTCACCGAATTGAGATTTTAATGATGATCGGGTACGGGGATAACTGCAGAAGTCAAGTTGAAGTGGCAAACTTATTTAATCACAGGTATCCCGAATTGCCTAATATTTCACAAAGTACTGTGTCTAAAATTCATGCACAATTCAGAGAACTTGGACATGTCAAACCATTGAAAAGAAAACCACACTTCGTTGAAGATGATGTGAAAGTGGATATTTTGTTAAGTGTCGAAGAGAATCCAACTTCAAGTACACGTCAAATTGCCCGTGAAAATAATGTTAGTCATACAACTGTTCTAAGATGTCTTCATAAAGAAAAACTTCATCCCTAGAAATTAACTTTTGTGTAGGAGTTAACAGAAGACGATCCAGATCGTAGAATGGATTTCTGCGAAAGATTGATGAATAAGCTGAACAGAAATGAGATAGCTCTTGGTACCATTCTTTTTTCTGACGAATCAACATTCACATTGAATGGAGAGGTAAACCGACAGAACTGTAGATATTGGTCAGCAGAGAATCCTAATTGGATGCGTGAGACACATACTCAGTACCCTCAAAAGGTGAACGTATTATTGGTCCTATATTTATAGATGGAAATTTGATAGCTGAAAAATATTTAAATATGCTTAGAAATGAAGTTATTCCTGCGTTGGCAAACTTATATCCCAACGCAATAGATCCTAGCTTACCGAATGAAAATGTTTGGTTCCAGCAAGACGGGGCAACACCCCATTATGCTTTAATGGTAAGAACTTATTTAGATGAAATCTTCCCCAATAAATGGATTGGACGAAGAGGTACTATTGAGTGGCCAGCTAGATCGCCAGACCTTACGCCGTTAGATTTTTTCTGTGGGGTTATCTCAAGAACAAAGTATATGCAACACAACCAACTAGCATTGTAGACCTCAAAGACAGGATAACTACAGAAATACGAAATATTTCACCTCAAACTTTAAACAAAGTTAAGGAGGAGTTCTATAGGAGACTGTGCTATTGCCAACAACTAGGTGGAGAACATTTTGAGCATTTATTTTAATGTATTAAAATCAAATACATCATGTATTTTATGTATGTGTTTAATAACTGTAAAAATAAAAATTTCACCCTGTATAATTCATAATTGACCATACATTATTTAGTTTGTTGAAATCGGTTCATTAAGGGGATTTCAAAAATATGCAAATATACAGGGTGTTTCATTAAAAAAAACAACACCGACTATGGCATACTTGCGTGAATCACCCTGTTTATTTAAATTTATGTTTACATAACGCACAACTCAATTCAAAGTTGATGTGTCTCGGCATTTTTTATAATTTTCTAAAATAATGACATAAAGAATTTTATTCCATAAGTGGTTTCCACACTGTATGTTGTATATGTATATAGATACACCTTTCTTCCGGTCTTCCCTACCTGCTTAGGTTAGGTCTAATTTTTAGACATGTAAACGTTTTTTTATATTTGGATTTCTAACAAAAAGGTTTACATTTATTAAGTAGGGACAGAGGAAAGGCTAATTACCATAACAGAGGACCATATTCATAAAACTGAAGGATATCCTTAAAACTATAAGGTTTTGAGTTGAAGAAAAGTAGGTAGGAGTATAAGCATTTCCTTTTTTTCGTATTCCTAATGATTACCTTATACTTGCTAGAATATCCTCCAAGAATAAGTAAAAGGTTGTTGGCTTGTGACTGTGCCGCGGCAGGTTCCAACCTATTTTCGATGGTTTGTGTATTTACGGTATTTCTTTCTTATCGGTATTATTTAAGTACAGTACTTCCATCAGAGAGGTAGTGAAAGTACAGAACCGGACTGCAGTATTTCTGAATGGAGTAATGAGCCACGGCTCTATACCATAATCAATCATCAGCAAGTAGCACGAAGTTGTTTTTATTTTGTAAATGAACCCTTATTTGTGAATTTCTCCATATTTTTGAATCGTGGACCGATCCAGGCCAACTAACGACCATACTAGTGAACATTTCTCTTGCATCACAAGTGGCTTGCACATTCATTGTAGGATGACCTTTTCGGTTGACATACTCATCATCATGGCGATTTGGTTTCAGTATTCCTACGTGGGTCAACTACGCCAATTGCTGTCGGAAACCTATTCTTGCTTTGCCATAACTGTTTCGCATCCATAAGTTCATCGTTGGTAGACAGAAACTTTATCCAGTAATTTGATTGCGCCACTATGCTGTCAATTACGGGCAGTCACTGTACGAGATTCTGTAGCTTGACTTACATCCAGTTCTTGACCAATGCCTTTCTGATACCTAGGGTCATTGAGATACCCTAAACATATCTGCATTTTTAGGACGGATGATAACGCACCTCCTCGAGGTTTACCATTATTTATTCCCAAAAAATCTATTGGCTAGCCGGTGTATTCCTGTTTCGCCTGTTCCCGTTTCGCCTGACATTTAAATTAGGTACATTTTGGTTGCGTTTTGCCTGACGACAAGATTGAGGGAAATTTATAGTTGCGATTCGCCTGACCTGGATTTTCTAGATATAACAGGTAATAAATATGTATAATTGTTGTAAGTACCTACCCCGACCGTTTCTTAACAGGTTAGGTTAGGTCAACCGCACCAGTAATTTTTTATCAACTATTAAAAATTACTGCCAGTCCTGAGTCTGGATAAAGTGGGAAGGGAAGTTGCTTATTTTAATACCTATTATAACGAAAAATGTATGGTCAGGCGAAACGGTACCACCATTTAAGCCGTCAGGCTAGACCTTCCTCCGCTACATTGTGTCATAATGTGCGAAGCAAGGGCAGCTCTAACCCGACTGGAGAAAGTATCAGAACATGACGTGGCATATGGAAGAGGACACACAGAAATAAGGCATGTGGATGACGACATCTTTAAAATGCCAACAGACCACATGACCACTAGATATATCTTTCGCAAGAACTTCGAGATTGTCGTCAAAGATCGAAAGGAGCTTGAGGAAGAGAACGCACCACCACTCAGTAGAGCAAATGAACTGATCTGGTACACAGACGGATCAAAGAATGAGCTCGGCACCGGAGCGGGCATATACAGCAAGTCGAGCAAATATCAAGGAATCGTCTCGCTTGGAAAATACGCCTCGGTAATTCAAGCAGAGGTCTATGCAATATTTGCATGTGCAAGGGCAAATAACATGAGAGCCTACAACAACAGGCAGATCAGGATCTACAGTGACAGTCAAGCTGCCCTTAAAGCACTTCAGAGCTCTAAGGTAACATCTCGGCTGGTATGGGAATGCGGCGAAGAACTTAGAAGACTGTCGACTCGGAACAGTGTAACACTGGAGTGGGTCCCAGGTCACAAAGGAATCGCTGGCAATGAAAAAGCTGACGAACTCGCAAGAGCAGGATCGTCAACCCTGATGAACGGACCCGAACCAGCTGTGGGCATTCCCAGATGCTCAACTAGGTCATGGTTGAAAGGGTGGGTAAAAGAACAACACAATAAACACTGGAAGAATACGCCCAGGCAAATACATGGAAAGAAATTCATAAAAGAACCATCAGAAAAAGTAGCGAAAGAACTGCTCTCAATGAGCAGGAACAAACTACGCACCATAACGGGGCTACTTACGGGACACTTTCCCACAAAGGAGCACCTGAACAAAATAGGGCTGTATAACGGAGACCTTACATGCAGAAGATGCAAAAAGGATACTGAAACAGCTCCGCATATACTATGCAACTGTGAGACGCTGGACCACAGGAGGCAGAAACTGTATGGTAGACCCAAAATGACTCCAGAAGACTTCTACAACCAACCAGCAAAGAACCTGTATGAGCTAATACAGGGAACGGATTGGCTGAATAGGCTGTAGTCAGAATACTAGGAGTATCCACAATAAGCCCAGGAAGCTGAGGTGGTGCCGGCGAAGGGACGGCTCCTTATAAAAAAAAAATAAGCCGTCAGGCGAATCGAGAAATTTTAATTGGTCAGGCGAAATGGGAACAGGCGAATCGGGCATAAATCGGCAAGCCATTGCACATTTTCCTCTTCAAACCGGTATAAACAGGTGTTGATAAATGCTTCTTGTAGTGTTTAATCTCTCTCAGTTCCACAACATCTGCCATCGCTATAAATGATCACTACACGACTGATACTGCAACTGATCACACTCGAAATTATTGAAGGATATCCTTTTTATTTAGAGTAAAAAGTAAAGTTTATGAATAACCAATTACTTTTTGTGAAGCATGTGCTCATTCTCTATAAGCATAAGGTTTTACTCGGAATATTATGAATGCGAGCTTTATATAAGCATACCTAACCTTTTTTTATTAATAAGGCCCAGTGACACCGCAGTCGAATTGCTTGTTGTGTTTTTGCCCGTGTTTTTTCGTAACACCCAATCCAACACCATTGTGAAGTTTCTACAAAATCAATTGCAAATACTCAAGCACGTGTTTGTCTCCCTTGCCGAATTTTTGATTTTGGTCAAATTTTACCTACCTTGTAAAGTAAATGTGAAATTGTAGAGCTCGGCTGTAAAGATAATTCGATAATTTAACGAAGAACGGAAAAGTTAAAAAAAGTTAATGTTAGCATTTTTCTTTGTCTAATTTTTAAATTCTGAACATTCTAAAAATTAGAAAGTATTCTTATAATGATAATGCTTTGAAAAAGACTAATTACTTCAAATTGTTAATAGGTGGAAAAACAACATTTATATGCTTGAATTTTTAGTTATCTGTCAGAAATTGATGAGGTTATTTAAAAGCCGAAATGTATTTCATTAGGTCAAACAATCTCTATGAACGAGCGTCAAGTAACATTCCCTTTACCACGGAATGTTAGAGATAGCCTTATTCGTCGGCTAAAAGCTAGATCATTGTCGACAACAATGTGACTATTTATTCTACAGATTGCTCTATTTATTTTTCAATTAATATAAGCAAGAAAAAATAATTGCTTACGGAACAGCGCATGTTTATTTTTTGGAATAAGTTCAAATAAAGAAGTAAGAAATGTAAATAGTATACACAGACTACTGTAGATTAATAAATAAAGTATAATTTATGTTTTGTGGATAGTAATGGCAAGAGAAAATATTACCGGAAAAAGTTTCGTTAGTATTACGTATATTACGGTATGTATCCTGTTCAAACGAAGTTTATGCTGCAATTATGTGTATTCGTATCGTAAAATTTGTAAGTTCCTAACGACCGTAACTAAAATGTTTACAGATAGGAAATAAATACAATTCTAAACACACATCTGTAAATATTTGACATCCGATTAGCTTTAACATGCAACTTACGATGCGTATCTAACATACAGTAAATTCATCGGGTATTATTTGTTTTTATCTCGGAGAAGTGATTTAACTTATTTTGAAAATATACTCTTTATTTCATATAAACTAGAATATTAAGAAAACCCGACTGGAAATCCCCGCTGATAATACCTTGTTTCTCGCTTAAAAAAAAGTTGATGGAATCGGGATTTTTGTTTAAATAATTTAGTTTATTTCATAATTTTCATTATTAGTTTTACACTGACCGTCTAAAAAATCCGATTAGCAAAAATTTTACACATTTTCAAAAGAGGTTATCTCTTGAAGCATTCCTTTGATTTTTATTATTTTTGTAGTTTTTCATAATTAGTTTTACACTGACCGCCAAAAAAATCCGGCCACCAAAGATTTGACACATTTTCAAAAGTGGCTATCTCTTGAAGCACTCCTTTGATTTTTATTATTATTGTAGAAACTATTTTCATATCTAGCCCACGGTATGAAAATTTTCTGAGGAGTAAAATCGAGTGTAGAGATAAACCTAACAAGATGAGCATGTCTAATGGAAGATTTTGGAAATACAGTCACTTTTTTATATCTCTTATGCGTCGTAAGTTATTCGCATTAAAGTGAAAATTTTATTAAATAATCATAATTTTATTGTTTATAATTAATTATATTGATTGAAAAATTATATTTTCCATCTGAAAATTGTTTTCTAATTATATTTTAATTAGTTGTAATTGTTGAACTAAAATATTTTTATTACAATTAGGAAATTTCTTTCTGTATTGACTTATAATATGTAATGCAGTTTAATGCGAATAACTTACGACCCATTAATAAAATTAAAAAAAATTTAAAATGATGAATGATAGCCAATAAAAGGCTCTACAAAATATATCCTATAAAATGTTTTCATAAACATGATTGTAGCGTCGAAAAATTGTCAAAATGTATTACTAATTCAACTTTAACCTTGAATAACTTTGAAAGGAGTAAAAATATCTCGGGAGTTTTTGGCCGACTTCATTTTATTACAAAACGAAAATATACGTTTTGTTGCTCTACATCTATACTTTTCAAAACCGTTTTAAAATTTGAAATCGAGCTATCGATAACGCATCCAAACAGGTTACAAATTATCGCATCAAAAAATTAAATTTGCATTTGCGATAAAGGTTATTGTCACCTGACGTCTGCTCTTCGCAAATATAAAGTGTATATTAAAAATTTCTTTTGTACAAAGTTTCAGCTCTTAAAATTGAAAAATAACAAAGATATGATTTTCCAAAAAAATGACTCATTTTCCTGTTTTTCTGAATTTCCTCGATCTGTCTATTTGTTCGTATTATAATTACCTACGTTTTCTATACATACGATTGAGATTGCTCAGTAATTTTTACGTTATACATGAAATTTTTTTTAAAAAAATACGTTTTTTTCGTTTTAAATGTTTATTACAAATTACTGAAAAACATTTCCCTGTCCAAAACATCAAAATTATACTTCATAATGTATTTTATTTGATAGCACCATCCGTTTTCCACTAGGATTTTTGTCAAAAATATTTACCTATTGCTTGGCCCATGGAGGCTAGACATCTTAAGGTCGGCAGATAATTTTAAAGTTAGGTAGTTTACAACCAAAACAAAATATAATATAAATATAAAGTATGGTTATGATTATTCTTCTACTTTTTATAGTCGGCCATTATACAGAACGACCAACACAATAATTATGTTGTCAAAATCTAAAATCACTAAAAAAAATGTTGCTCGTAAATAATCTTGAAAATTAGAAACATTTCTATATTTTTCAAGCCTGTCAAAATGTCCGAAACGCATGCGCAATTATTATTCAACAGAGGCCAGCAATTTCTTTAAAATGTAAGATTAGTATAACGCGATAAAATAGTTCTAAAGTTCGTTTCAAAGGAGTTGATAGTACAGAGCGTATTTATGTTTTACAATGTATCTAGACTAAGAAGAAAGAAATTGTGACCAGGCCACCCGGTAATCGATCAAATAACAATAGGTAATAAAATGCAAATGAAGCATACGCAGTGAACCAAACGGTCCATAGTCGTAGAACAGGGTTAGGGTTTATTTATGATTTTTGCTTAACGTTTATTATAATTAATATTATAATGAAAATAAAAAGTAATTGTGCACTAAGATTTATATACACACATATTCTTGTAAAAAATAAAAAAATTATAACAAATTATTGCAGGTGAACATTACTTTAACTATAATATTTACATCATTATTAACTAAATTCATCAGAAAAATCTGAAGAATCGTCCTGTCCTAAGTTAATAATTAACGGTTCGATCTCTGTACTTTCGTCGATTAGATCGTCAAGATCCCACTTTTTCCCCTCCTCAGCTATAACATGTTTTAAACAGTGACATTCGCCAAATAATCCATCAAAAGTTGCCGTACTTCTTGAAGTTTAAAAGTTGTTCCTGGCAACATAACCTTTGACTTGTGCCCATATAAGCTCTATTGGGTTCAGCTCACAATGGCAAGGGGGTAAGCGATGTACAATAATACCTCTACCTTTTGCCATCTCATCGATTACAAATTTTTTAAACTTTGCCTTACGATGTCTAACAATTTGCAAAAGTTCTTTTTTCACCATTGTATCATCGAAATTTATTAATTTTTACTTTTGCCAACTCGTTGAATAGGAATTGGAGAAAAACTTGAACTTGAAGCCATCTTAATTAGAGGAATAGACGTTACTTGCTATAGTCTGTTTCAGAAAGGTATAGAGTAATAAAATGGGGAATTCCGTCCAGTTCGGCTCAATTTCGGTGTCTGCCATAGGCGTAGGTTTTGTAATATTAAAATTTCAAGTAATTGCGTAAGAGAATTAGGAAAAGTATGTTTTCTGACCTGAAGTGTCAATATCGAAATATTGTGTAGGGATTACTTAGGTAGTAGATTATACAGTTACGTTTTGCGTTTAACAGGTACCGTTTAACCTTCTATTAGTGCCTCTGCCTAATTCCAACCCTGTTTCAGATTCGGATTTAATTTCTGTATAATGTATTTTTTGTATAATGTTCAATAAAAAATAAGTGTACCTAATACTAAGTACATAATGCCTAATTTTTATTCTGTTAAAATAAAATTCTTTCCTTTTTACCTGCCTACCTACCGACATGCCTTTGGCACACTATTTTCAATGTTTGTGAATGTATAACAATAGGTTAAACCCATATATTGACCCCAACCCGGGTGGAACTACCTGCACGTGATAAAAAGAAAGAATTTTACAATGAAATCAATGCCAAACTATGAAAGTGGCTTAAATATTCGTTGGGTCACTCTGTGCTCCCTTTGCATACCTAATGAGGTTTTATTACTCTATACCTTTCTGAAATAAACTATAGTTGCCGAATACTAACTAGTTCAAATTTTATTCTATACATGTACTTAGATTTAAATATTAACAGGAAATTGGGTTGTACCTGTATAGGTTACGGGGCAGGTAGTTTCGTCGCGCCTATGGTGTACAACTATTTTATGGTCCGAACCCCCCGATCCGTGCTATCAACTCTCCTGGGACAGACTTTAATTATCCTTCGCGCAAGGGCTGTATTTCTTTCTTGTCCAACTGCTTATGTATCGTTCTTGGGATGGTATAAAAACTGTACCAACTAGAAGTGGGTGATCATAGAACTATTTCTTGATTGCCCCTAAAATTGGTGGAACTTTCATGCACCTAATCGTCAAAAATTTTGATGTATCAGTTCAGGAACTATCCCTAATTAGAATTAGCGCAGTTATGCAGATCTACTGCAGTATTCGATACGATTGTTGGAACAAACCTATAGTCTACCATGCTTTTGGAATTCGACGGCAAGGAAAGAACTTTTCTGTATTTTATACAACCTCTTAGACTCAGTAGATTTTGAGATGAGGGGGAAAGGTCAATTATCATCTATTTTCTTTAATAAATTTGAATTTTTATCTGTAACAGTTTATTCATGTTCATGTTTTTTTAAATATATTATTTTAATTTTCAAGGACCAAATACACTATTCAGCTCTGTATATATTTTTTAACTTTTTGTAAAATGTGTTTTATTCAACATATAGGGTCATTGGCAGTCCAGTGATAGTGATAGATAATAAAAAGTAACAGTAACATTTTAAATTATACATATTAATGCCTTTTCATAAACTCAAAGAATAACTAATTTGGTGTCTGAGAGCTAACTGTTGGCTCTTGGGGATCCTATGGTGTCTTCTATGGTTAATGTAGTCTTTATTTAGCAATATTTTTCTTCTTGTATATAAATTTATTCGAAAGCTCCCAGTTATAATGAATTTACTTAAAGCGACAATTGCTGATTAAATCAGTACCATTTTACTATAATTAAACCGGATCTTCAACTAATTAGTAGTGTTCTTTTCGAAGCTCATTACCGTGCTTTTATACAGTCAAATTCATCTTTCTTCGCAATCACGTCTTGTATACAATATACGTGATCGCTATTATATAATTTATCAAGATTAAATCCGCATTGTGTGCAAGCTAAAATACGTCAGAATTTATGATCTTTTGTAGAAATAATAGTAGACAAGCAGTTAGTAGTTTAAAAAATGACAGTTAATATATCGTAGTGTTAAATAATGAATGAAATCCCGAACCAGATTGTAACTATAATTACCTAACAAGATGTTATGATAAGTTGAAAATAAATTAATTCCATATTTATATGGACATATGGCAACGCAAACCGGTAAATTCTGCATAGAACACAATTATTTGTTTGCTAAGTATTCGGTAAAATGAAGAATTAATTGATATTAATACGTCAAATTGATTGGTCATCCTCCACAAGTAGTCAAAAGACTGTATATATAACGACCTGCCTATTACAGTCCTAATTCCAAATAGAGATGATAGGACTGGGACTAGCTGTACGTATAGAGTTGGGTCAAAAATACCCTCAGGCTCTGGTGCAGGTGTATACGGGCGCAGACCTAGGACAGAAATATCAACCTGTCTAGGATCGTATGCAACAGGTTATTGATTTATGTCTGGAGATTGGAATAAACGAAAGAAGAAGGCTCGTAAAAAACAAAACAACTAACTGTATCTTCCGAACTAACTGTACTGAACTGTTTCACTAATTCTCTCGAACTAACTAACTAACTGTTTACGCACTCAATAACCCGCGTATATATAGTCCTTATCGGTTCTGGAAAACTCTAGTGCCTTCGGCGCTCGGGCTATGCACGAACGAAACGAATGTTCGATTACATTCTAACGCAAGGGGAGAATACCGGTGCAGCCACCAAAATTTACAATCGGTGGACAGGGCCGGCTTTGAGTTGGTGACATCGCAACAGAAATTATATGGCTTCACGTCCAAAAAATATGAGTGATCGACGATTTTCTTTTGTCTTACCGTAATGGAAAATGCTGAAATCAAATTGTCGGTATACACATACACAAATTTAGCTCCATACCTCAGGAAATAGCGTCGTACCTAAAACTACCGAACGCCAAAGAATTCACGGGACATTGTTTCCGAAGAACATCGGCCACATTCCTTGAGGATGCAGGAGCAGACATAACTTCTCTAAAACGGCACGGAGGTTGGAAGACTTCTGGTGTAGAAGAGAGCTACATAGATGACTCAATAAGTAATAAATTAGAAGTGGCCAACAAAATATTGAACACCCTGCAAGCTGACCTGCAGTCAGTATCGGCTCGGGTATAACATTCCGTCTCCCAATCGAGTGTAACATTGGATTTGGAGAATACTAATATGATAACGGACAACAAATAATAACACGTCCCCAAATTCAAGATCACATCACCCGATTCTTGTTCAAAATAGTTCTAATTGCACATTTAATATTAATATTGTAAATAGACAGTTAATAGCGTCCGAAAAATATTTTTTGGCATAGGACGAAAAGTGTTGCCTAGGTATAGATGAGAGTAAAATTAATTTGCATCGTTTCAGGTTAAAATATCAGTGTACGACAAGGTGCCTGTGAGGATTATACAGTCCCAAAAAAAGCCATAAATCATTTCGAGTCTTCACCCACCCACAAACAATTGATTCTCGTTGGCGCAATATAGCTTCCGATTGGTATATGAAAAATTTCCTTCAACTGCGAGTACACATGGACGCGCAGGGTAGGCTTAGTCCATTATTGTTATTTACGAGACATGGTATTCTGAATAAGAATTATATATCTGTTAGCTGTTCCTGTGATTAAGATTTTGGGTGATTAGAATTATTTTATTGATTAAGACTATTTTGTTGGTAATTATCAATATGAGTAGATTCCACAAAGTAAGGGTCCAAACAGTAAATTCTATCAAAATTATGGCTTTTTGGCGACCATTAGAAGACGAAGATATTGTTATAGGTATGTATTTTATAAATATGGACAGGAAATATTTCTCCTTTTATACTGCAAAAAATTATTCAACAAATGCAAAAAAATTAGTTTCTAATTGTTGATATATTGTATTTTAGAGCCTGAAAAAGTTCCAACTGCTAGTAATGATGTGAGCTGCAGAAAAGATAGTGAGCTGATTGATTGTTGTATGCACAAAACTAGAATATTATATTTTTAAAATTTTTTACTGAAAGTGAAGAGGAGGGATTTGAGACAATAGACAAATAGAAATTTGTTGTTTTTTTGTCGACGTCTACGCAATAAGTGATACAAAATATGTATAGAAAATAGAAAATAATGGGTCAAAACATGGAGTTGCTGAAAGAATACACAAATTGACAAAAGTTTCAAAAAGATCCATTATTACAATTACCGGTAAAACAATTATTACTCATCGGAAAAAGAAAGTACTGAAATCGCTAGAAAGTGTGGATACCGCAATAATGGAAAATCTTAGAAGAAAAATATGAGTTTTACGCCAGTAATACGTTTCTACATTTAAGATGATTAAAGAAAAATAAAAGGAAATTCCTGGTCTTCCTTACAAAGCAGATAAAACCGTTAAAAATATCTTGCACGCTTGTGGGCTTCGGTTTAGAAAATTAAATAGCCGTCAAAAAGTTATGGAATCCTCAAGAATAATAGAGCTTCGACATTCTTATTCAGAAACAATTACGCATTGTCGACGATTACAGAAAAATATAATATATCTGGATGAAACGTGGTATGATACCCATGATGTTATCAAAAAAGGTTGGCATGATGGGACTCCAAAGTGTTCATTAAATGCCCCTTCGAATAGAGGAAAACGAGTTATTATTGTCCACGCGGGTAAGGAACATGGTTTTGTTATCAACGGTTTATTATTATCTGCCAAAAATATTTCAAGCTGTGCAGCGGATTACCATCGAGATATGAATGCTGCGTTATTTGAGAAATGGTTCGAGGAACAGTTAATTCCAAACATCCCGGGAGGTTCTGTAATAGTTCTGGATAATGTTCCTTAGCGTTCCAGGCAAACTGAAGAAATTCCTAAAGCAAAGGCTAGGAAACAAGTAATAGCAGGTTTTCTGCAAAAAATGGGTGTCAGCATTCCAACACAGTGTCTAAAAAAAGATTTGCTGAAATTATTACGAGAGCTCAATTTAAAACCCAAATATGAGGTGGATGAATTTGCCAAGCAGCATGGTCATGAAGTGGTTAGTTTACCACCTTACTATTGTGTGTTCAATTCCATAGAGTTAATTTGGTCGAACATCAAACAGGGAATAAGAAAAAAATTTGTTTCGCCAACTCTATCTGAAAGTGTGATTAAACTTATTAGAGATATTTGTTCTGAAGTGAGCCAAAATGTGTGGTATAATTGCGTCAAGCATGTAGAAGAAACCTATAGACAACGTTTTCCTGTTCATTCATTTGTAATTGAGCTGGATGACACATCGAGTGAGGAAGAAGGCTCACCGGATAATTAACTAATTTTTCTACTATTATGGGTACCTATTATACTTCTTGTAGGTAATATTTTCTGACATTTGGCAATCATTTTTCGCAAATTCACATTATGAGTCTGAAACCGGCTCTGCTTCTAGATTTCGGTAAAAGTCTAGTTTAGTGAACCAACGCGGATTTTGATGAAATATTTTTTTTAAATTAATTCGAGGTCGCTGAACACGAAAATGAAAAAAGAAATCGGCGCTCTCTTACCAAAAACGAGTTATGAATTTTTGAAGATGAGTTCAGATCAGCACTGCACTGGTTTTATTGTCATATTATAACTGCTTTAAAATGATACATTTTCACTTCTACACAATGTTAAATACACTATAATTGCTTTTTACGATATTCCTCTGACACACACATTTAAAAAACACTGATATTGATATTCATTTCTTGTACATTCTTTTTTTAATTCCACAATTATTATATATTTTGACATTTTCATGTAACATGACTGACATATCAGTTTTGGTCTGTTTCCTCTTAGTCGTAAAACTTGTACCTAATAGCATATTCAGCCATTAGATATTTAGCCACTTGAATTAGTTGCTGAATATTTTCGATTTCATGATCGTGACATAGAAGATATAAACAAGATGAACATCATGAACATACACCTATTTTTCCGATAGCTGGCGCTGTATTGGCTCAACTTTCGTTTAACTGAAATCAGTTATGGAAAAATTGAATGAACAGCTATCAACATACTGTGAAAAAGGCGCGCCGGATCGACGTTTCGCAATTCGCGCGCGCGAATTGCGAAACGTCGATCCGGCGCGCTCGCTTCGCTCGCGATAATTAAATGGAAATCCATAGCACATGTATACCTAGTGGAAGGAAATGGTAGGTATAAAAAACTATTTGCAAAACAAACTTTGGTAAAAGTCTAGTTTAGTGAACCAACGCGGATTTTGATGAAATATTTTTTTTTTAATTAATTCGAGGTCGCTGAACACGAAAATGAAAATAGAAATCGGAGCTCTCATACCAAAAACGAGTTATGAATTTTTGAAGATGAGTTCAGATCAGCACTGCACTGATTTTATTGTCATATTATAACTGCTTTAAAACGACGCATTTTCACTTCTACACAATGCTAAATACACTATAATTGCTTTTTGTGATATTCCTCTGACACACACATTTAAAAAACACTGATATTGATATTCATTTCTTGTACATTATTTTTTTAATTCCACAATTATTATATCTTTTGACGGTTCCATGTATTATGACTGACATAAGTTTTGATCTGTTTCCTCTTAGTCGTAAAACTTGTACCTAATAGCCTATTCAGCCATTAGATATTTAGCCACTTGAATTAGTTGCTGAATATTTTCGATTTCATGATCGTGGCGTAGAAGATATAAACAAGATAAACATCATGAACATACACCTATTTTTCCGATAGCTAGCGCTGTATTGGCTCAACTTTCGTTTAACTGAAATCAGTTATGGAAAAATTGAATGAACAGCTATCAACATACAACATGAAAAACAACAACAACATCAACATGAAAAAGGCGCGCCGGATCGACGTTTCGCAATTCGCGCGCGCGAATTGCGAAACGTCGATCCGGCGCGCTCGCTTCGCTCGCGATAATTAATCTACTTCATTATTTCAAACGGAAATTAAATCTAATAAATGTATCAAGCTGATAAGAAGCGATTGCGATTTCACTTTGATCTGTGTTAGTTGGTCGAGAAGCGATATTAGTAGAATTTTCAAATTTTCTAAAAAGGGGAAACAGATTCTGATAACCAAAGTCTTATAATATTTTCGTTGTCAGCACTGTTTATAGAGGCCGAACAACTGAGGAGGTAATTTTTTTAAAGAAATAATTGAAATGTGCAATTCAGAGAAAAAAAAATTGTTCATCATCCTCAATGATAAAATTGAATGGTTCATTATCCACCATGTAAATGATAAATATCAACCAAACTTATATCAAAACTAATCATCTTTCTAAAATTATCTTCTCTCAAAATTTGAAAAAAAATGTTCCATCTGTAATACAGCACCAGCTATCGGAAAAATAGGTATATGTTCATGATGTTCATCTTGTTTATATCTTCTATGTCACGATCATGAAATCGAAAATATTCAGCAACTAATTCAAGTGGCTAAATATCTAATGGCTGAATATGCTATTACGTACAAGTTGTACGACTAAGAGGAAACAGCCCAAAACTTATATGTCAGTCATATTACTTATAAACGTCAAAAGATATAATAATTGTGGAATTAAAAAAAGAATTTACAAGAAATGAATATCAATGTCAGTGTTTTTTAAATGTGTGTGTGAGAGGAATATCGTAAAAAGTAATTATAGTGTATTTAACATTGTGTAGAAGTTATAATGCATCATTTTAAAGCAGTTATAATATGACAATGAAACCAGTGCAGTGCTAATCTGAACTCATCTTCAAAAATTCATAACTCGTTTTTGGTAAGAGAGCGCCGATTTCTTTTTTCATTTTCGTGTTCAGCGACCTCGAATTAATTAGAAAAAAAATATTTCATCAAAATCCGCGTTGGTTCACATGTCGCTTAACAAACAAACAATAATATTTTATTCAAAACAAGACGTTTCTCGCTGTCACTGTCAACGTTCGATTAACATCGATTTAAGAGGAGTTCCTTCACCGAAAAATACCGAAATCTTGACATGATGTTTATAAACCTTCAACCCTGCTTTTGATATATTTATCTAAATTCTTAATCATTTAATAAATATTGTAAAATATTTATTAAGAGACCCCAAAAAATTGAGGTCTTTGGATGATAATACGATACAGATATAGAGATTGCGAAAAAAATTAATCGATCATAGGACCGAGCGCATTTCGGAACGCAGCATAATACATGTTGCCAGTAGGGATGTGCGATACTATCCGATATTCCAGTGTATCGATACTTTTACTTCCGATACTCGATATTTTGTATCGATACTATGCTTTTCGATGCATTCCAAGTATCGATAAATTTGTAGTGTATCGATACCTTGCGATACGGGATTTTTAGTGGTAGCGGCAAGTGGCGTTATCTATAGTGATGAGCAATATCGTGATTTTTTAATCACGTTGTGAAATGATGTCGTGCTTTTTTTAACGAAACTAAAAATAAATAACGAAAAATGTGCAGTTTTTTGCGTTTTTCGAGCTAATTTTGAGGTTATGTGGAAAAGTCACTAATGAAAAAGTTGTTGATTTTCTCAAGATCTACAACTTTTATAATCAACTTTTTATACTAGGAACTCGACTTTGGACAGAAATCGCAATAATGTCTTTTTCCACCACCCCAAAAAAGTGTTTTTTACCGAAAAATCGTTATAACTCGAAAAATTTCCAATATTTCAATTTGAAATTTTTTTTCATGGTTTGTGACTGTCAAAGCTACCATCTACTAAATTTTCATCAAAATCGAACATTTTTTAACGAAACTAAAAATAAAAAACGAAAAATGCAGTTTTTTGCGTTTTTCGAGCTAATTTTGAAATTATGTGAAAAAGTCACTGATGTAAAAGTTGTAGATTTTCTCAAGATCTACAACTATTATGATCAACTTTTTATTCTAGGAACTCAACTTTGGCCGGAAATCGCAATAATGTCTTTTTCCACCACCCCAAAAAGTGTGTTTTACCGAAAAAACGTCATAACTCGAAAAATTCCCAATATTTTAATTTGAAATTTTTTTTCATGGTTTGTGACTATCAAAGCTACCTTCTACTAAATTTTCATCAAAATCGAACATTTTTTAACGAAACCAAAAATAAAAAACAAAAAATGCAGTTTCTTGCGTTTTTCGAGCTCTTTTTGAGGTTATGTGGAAAAGTCACTGATGTAAAAGTTGTAGATTTTCCCAAGATCTACAACTTTTATAATCAACTTTTTATTCTAGGAACTCAACTTTGGACGGAAATCGCAATAATGTCTTTTTCCATCCCCCCCCCCCCCAAAAGTGTGTTACCGAAAAAACGTCAAAATTAGCAAAATCTCGGATCGTTAACGTATCGATAAATTAATATTCGATATTCTACTGTATCGATACTTTACGTTCCGATCCGTATCGATACCTAATATCGATACTTTCTAGTGTATCACGCAACCCTAGTTGCCAGTTGAGAATATCGTGGTGGAAAGGGAACTGGATCACTCCAAATATTCACTACGCTCAACGTGGACTAACTCTCTCTTTCAAGTAATATTCCTTATATTATCTCCGTCTTACTTGTTAAGATCCTAAGGACGATCACATTTTTTCGCAATCTCTATATGAATTTGGATTTTAAGGTTGGCCTTGGGCAATTTCGTTGTTACCCTTTAAGTGTTTTTGTTTTTCGGAGAAATAAAATATAGTTTTGTTTATTTATTTGTATATTAATTCAACTTTAAAAAGTGTACTATACGATTTGCGAATATTTATTTCTGTCTATACAAAATATACTCTATAAAAATTATTAACAAATCAAAAGGTAAACTAATGTATTCGAAAACGAGTTTTCTAAGAACTTATTGGTTCCATATTGAATGGAATTGATAGTAAAGTTCCTAAATAGTACATCATGCCGCACGAACTTTGATAAGCGTATTGATAACATTTATGTCGTGGAACGTTAAATGTGGAAATACGGTTTGATTATCGTTTATGTGTGTGTGTATATACATAAAATATTTGGAAATTTATCAGTTCAGCAAGTAAAAGCGGAATCATTTTCCGAAAATAAAATTATGTAAATGTATGTTGAATTTTAAGATGGCTCATTGGTCGTGTTCAGCCGGGTTCAACGGTTGAACTAAGCACAAAACATGTTGAGTGTACAGGCAGTCAGCGGCTGAGTTCCGTCTTAATGTATTGCTAAGTTAGCAGTGGAATATAACCTAACTTTCTAATAATATTTTTCCAGTTTCATTGGATACATTCTGTTCATTATTTATAATATAATCTATAATCTTCTAAGTTTCTTTCCATATTAAATGATTTTATATCAGTTCTGTCTCTGTTTGGACCGTTCCATCTTCCATAAAAGAATAAAAAGGCATGGTCAGTCATGGGGACTGCCGTCAGAAAGAAGTGGAAACACAAATAAATTAACCCATTTTAAAAATTAGGTATATTGTACGCCTATGGTCAATGAAAATTGTTACAAATTAACCCCTTTTAAAATTTTTATCGTCAATGATATAGAAAATTACAAATAAATTGATCCCCTAAAAAATTTCATCGTACGCACATGGTATTGAAATTATTACCAATAAATTGATAGTTCATAAAAAATTTATCTTACGTCTATGATTAAAGGAAATTTGTACTAATAATTTATTTATTAATGAAAATTTACGTACGTCTATAGTAGATGGAGATTTTTGATAATAAATGAATCCTTTTTAATAATGTTATCGTACGCCCATGGTAGTTAGTTTTTGCAAATAAATGTAATATTTTTGAAAATATTATCGTACGCCCAACATAAATGGAAATTCTAACAAATAAATGAACACCCCTTTAAAATTAAATCGGTGACCAACCCATAAGTTTTGCTCCTACTAAAAATCACACAAAGCGGCTAAAGACGTTTTTACTTCAATAAATCGCAATTTAAACAATGCACGGTATACACAAATTAATCGTTTCACCTCCATGCTTTAATAGTATATTATTCAACAAGCCAGGCGCGATCCGAGAGGGGGGGGGTCACAGGGGCCATGACCCCCCCCCAAAATAATCCACTTTGCTTAGCCGCTTTTTACAAAAAATATCATTGGATTTAAAGAGGGCAACAGATGCAATGAAAGATACGTTGAACGTTCTGCTTCGTAAGCGTGAAGACGCTGACAAACATTTTCACGACTTATTTGTCAAGGCACAAGATCTAGCTAGAAAACTGGATACAGAGATAAAGGCACCACGTACTGCTTCTCGGCAGCCTCATCAAGCCAATCAGCAAGGAGCCGAAGAGGAATATTTTCGGAGGACTATTTATATTCCACTTCTAGACAGCATAACGACTGACCTGAAAGACCAGATACCTTGAACCTTTTTGGCTTGGGAATTTTTATGCCAAAATGCGAATATACGGAAGAAGACCTTCTTAATGTGAATTATATACTCATTATCTGGGGGTTTCTGCTTCCACAGTCGTTACAGAGTATCAGCCATGGGTTTCGAAGTGGAGAAGGGAGCTCGCAGAAAATAGTTTGAATGTGCCCAGTGCTGAAGTTTGTGATAATAACTTCTATCCAAATATCAATATTTCACTTAAAATTTTGGCAATCTTCCCCATAAGCGCCGCGACTTCAGAAAGGTCATTTTCCACTTTAAGGCGCCTAAAAACTTGGTTAAGAGCAAATATGTCAGAAGATAGGCCGACGGGCTTAGCCCTTTTAAATATGCATTCCGAGATAACCCCTGATGTCTCGAAAATAATCACCCGATTTTCTAAAACGAATAGAAGAATACCTTTCAGTTTGTAATTGAAATTTGTGTTCTTTTTTTATTTTATTATAAAATATTCCTATACATTTTAGTTGTTTCACTGGTAAAGTTGCTTCTAGAACTGTATTTGAGCCAAGTTGACCCCCCGCACGAAGTGAATATTAGCCATTATATGCGATTAGAATATTACATTTTGTCCACCACTATTAATTACCTGTTCATAAATGAATTTATTTTTTTCTCTTCTCTCATCATACCTATATTCCACAGCTTGATACATTATTATAAATGTCTCCGTAGCAACATGGTTTAAAGGTCTGAGTTCGTGAAATGAAGAATTGTACGCATAAGGTTCGAATTCTGGTCGCGGAGAAAATATTATATTGTAACATTTGTATATAAATAACCTTCAATATATGTCCTATATATCCGTGTCATGTGACCTTTTCATTATCCACACCTATTATTCACTGGTGAATAATGTACGTCATTATACTTGAAGAAGCACACGCAAAATGTAAACATTATCAAATAGTCGTGGACAAAATCCTTCTGTAACCTTTGTCCTTACTCACATTCTCACCCGATAAGAAGTAGTCTGAAAAGTTGCTGATTCAACTAGTCAAGTTTTAGTTCAAGTGATCTCATTTGAAGGTACGTATTATAACCTGGTACGGTACCTAATAAAGGAGAAATAAGAACCTAACCTAACCTGTAACATGACGGTGACAGGTAACGCGATGATGGTGACAGGTGACGGTTACACTGTGACAGGAGTCGGTTAAGTGGTGACAGGTGTCGCTTTCGCCACCAAACAAAGTGGCAGACAGGATGTTACATTAGAAAAGCCCACAAACAAAATTCACAAAAATTGCCATTTTGCTTTTTGGTTAACCGAAAGTGAGAAAAAATTCAGTTGATACAACAAAACTTGTATCAGTATTTCAATGAAAACAGCATGTATTTGTCTTTATTCTTTTAAAAGTTATAAGCTCTTGGAATAGGTACCAGAAAATATATTGGGACACCCGGTATTTATATTTTTTATTATAGTATGACAATGTAAGCAGCGAAATGGACATATTATAGAAAAAAAATAGTGTAACTGAATCACATTTTTTCTTCAATGTGCATAAGTTCTAGGTTACATACCAACATAATTAATGTTTAATCTAATAATTTAAAAGCCTTAAATTTGGTAGTTTTGAAATCTCCTTAGGTAGAAGCAATTTATATTAACAAAATAATTATCTTTTTCCCAAAGGCGTTATTTTAATCCCGTCATAAATGTTAAGAGCTAATTAAAATCATGTTCAAGACACACGCGAGCATCCGCTATTCAAGGTATCCTGCAACGTAAAGAGTGTCTGATAATAATTACCTACATACGCTGTACCTGTCTGCAATTGTTTTACTTATTAGGCCGTATTTATAAAAAGAAGCGTTATCTTTTGCTTTCAAAAAATAAAGCATTTCCTTCAAGGTATATGCATAAAAAATGAAGGGAAAGGTTTTGCTTCGAAGGCTTTGCTTTAAAGTAAAAGGTTTTACGTTTTTCGTATTTATAAAAAGAAGCATTTGCTCAAAAACTAAAGGATTTGCTTCTAAAAAAAGGAATCTAGGTTCACAAGAACTTTTCTCACTCTTTTCAGTAGTTGCCCAGTCAACACACAGCTTGCAACGTAAAAATTAGTGTATTTGTAGAAGTGTTTTCTTGTGTTACACTCTATCTGGAAGGGCTTGTATCCTTGGTTGTGTTTGTTATGGCTAATATGGTGCATTTACGTACAAGAAAATACTATAAACCAAGACGTTCGCTATGTGAATCAGATTTCAAAACGTTATTTAGATTTGACGAGGAGAATATGGTGTGGCTGGCGGACCATTTTCTTGGCGTGGATCACGAAACTCGTGGAGCAGCCCTGTCACCTGTACAGCAAATGAAACTATTTCTGCGTTATTGTGCGAACCCTGGATTCCAGAGAGGAATTGCTGAAGAATAGGGATGTAGGCAGCCCATAGTGTCCAGAGTATTTCATGAGGTGCTTGAGCGGATTGTACAACAGACCGGTGAATGGATCCGGTTCCCAAACACAGATAATCAAATCATGCAGGCCAAAGAGAAGTGGTTGACCAGGTTGAATTTCCTAACAGCTATTGGGGCTACTGACTGCACGCACATTCGTATTGAAAAGCCAGCTCAATTTGGAGACGAATATGTAAATCGAAAAGGTTTTAGCAGTATTAATGTGCAGGCTACATACGACCAGAATTGTGACATAACTCATAACTAGTATAGATGCAAGTTGGCCAGGATTAGTTCATGATTCTCGTATATGGAAGAATTCGGCAGTGTGTGAAGTCATGAAAAGGGCAAGAAACACTATCCTACTAGGAGACAGTGGGTATGGTATAATGCCGTGTCTTATGACTCCCTACCCCAACCCCCTTGAGGAATATCAGAGAGCCTTCAACAGGCTGCTCACAACAGAGCGAGTTGTGATTGAGCATACATTTGGGCAACTGAAAAAGCGATTTCCTATTCTGAAGTATGGATGCAGAGTGAAATTTAATAGTATTCCAAAAGTTATGATAGCGTGCGATGTGTTACACAACATAGCTAAGCAAATAGAAGATGCAGATTTTCAAGCTGATGAAGAAGAGGAAGAGCAGGACTTGCAACATTGAGAGGACGAAAATGTAGATGCTATCCGCGCCCATGGACAAGAACGGCGAGAAGAATTGGCGCATCTCATTACCAATAAATAAGTTTAATAAAATTTTGTACATTTAGTTATGAAATTGTGCCTGATCTCGGGAAGAAATCATGGTAATATATTGTAGCGTTTAGGTACTGTCCTATATTTTACTAAAATGATGAGAAATAAAAATATATAATTAGTTTTTTTGTCATATTGGGGTCAATTTTCTTAGCTTATCCATACCCCTTCATTTATTAAATTCAGGTAAGCGACTCCTGAGATATTTCGCCGTTTCCTTCCTTTTGTTCCACGGTGTAGATATAGTTGCTTAAAATAAAAATAAGCTTACCCGTTGGAATTCGGAAGAAATTGTTTATTTTGTAATCTCTGAAATACATTTTACATACCTATATTACAGATTGTAGTAAGTTTTATCTCCCACTACAACATGCCCTTTTGAAGGTTCTTTGTTGGATTTATCGTCCAATTTCTGTAGCTTGGCGGAGAAATATTGTTATTGGAGACGAGCAGCTTTTAGTTGCTCAAATAAAACTAATCATTGAAGCTGGGTTGTCGTTATCTGCCTCGTCTCATCTGACTCTTCGGGTTTTCCACAAACAGATGTAAGCTTCGGAGGTAATTTTTTTGGAGCAACCTCTTCAACTGTTATGTACGATCACTTTTTGTTAGCTTTCACTCCAGACACAGTCATCTGATGGGCATCACTTTCCGTTCATCACTTGAGGTAGGTAAGGAAGCTTGAGTTGGCACATCAATTTCAAGAGCCTCTAATAAAAATATATATAGTAAGTACGGACTAATGATGGACATGAATGTATTTCTTACCTGGGACCAGACATAGTAAGGGATTTATGTCTGCATCCATGGCCTTCAACATCACTTTCTCCCAGGACAGAAGGAGAATGGGCTTGTTCCTCGTGTTTGAAAAGCTTTTATATTCATCTCTTTACCAAACAGAGTCACATATTCCTTAACGATTTCAGTTAATGCAGCAGTTTTCTTCTTTTTCATCCCTGAACTTGAGATTTCTCGAGAATCTCCGGAAATGCTTGGATTTTTTCAGGAATAAACATTATCTCAGTAGTCACATCTTCGTTACCTTCCCCATCACTATGTGTGTCATGTGACATTTTACATTTATGTTGAATTTCAATATTTCACAAATAAGTCAGAAGGATCAAACACTTCAATTTACTTGCGAACACTTTTTAAGTATAAAACAAATCTAATAAACTGCTGTGGCAGAACACGTTGATTGCATATTGCAAGTTTCAACAGGTTTGTAATCGCTAACGGCTAATCTCTGTACCTTTTACTTTATTTATCAGAAGCATTTCCTTGCAAGGAAAAGGTAGAGATTATGAATACGAATTAGAGCAAAACCTTTTACTTCTACCTTTTACTTGAAAGTAAATGCTTCATTTTTATAAATACGGCCTATTGTTAAAATTTGTACTCCTTATTCTCTATAGTTTTTATGATTCACATTCACGTTAACCCAACAAATTAATCCATAGGAGGTGAATTTAAATAGATCTAATGATTCATTTTTGATATGTTTCTCTTAAAAGGTCAATTCTCTGAACTTGTAATCTTTTATTGGGAATATTAATTAAGTGCCTCTTTATGTTCACGTAATATTCCATTTTTGAAGTCGAATCTTCCTTAGCCGGAATTTTTGGTCGTGATAAAACTTTTGGGTGGGTAACTGACACCTGTCGCCGCTTCAACCCGGAAGGGTCGAGTTGTCTCCGAAGACCGACAGGAAGATTTTTATTAGGTCGAGTTGTCTCCCGTTATTGACACTTTATTTGAGGAAGATTTCTTGCCCCAAGTATTGATTTGTTAACGTGTAATGTTCCTTGCCCTGACAATTAATTATTTACTTGTTCTTGAAAACCTGGCTGACAGTGAATATTTCAATTTTTTGTCCGGTATATCCTCTTCTGATGTTTTAATCAATATACAGGCTAAAGCGACAATAGTCTCTGATTGAAACACAGACGTATATCGACCAAGTCTAAAGATCATTCTCTTTCTAGGTCTATTTATACCAGCCACAGGGCCGTGGTTTGTTTTGGAACCATCAGTGAACCATAATTACCTGGGTGCATCATCTGTTCCCTGGATGGGATGATGATGTTTACTCGCTCAGAGAATATGTTCCCCGGTGTCATGCTATCAAAACTCATGTGAAATATGGGTTCATCTAAAGTATATCCATCGAACAAACAGAGCGACCCAAACAACGATAGTATGATCACCATGCCCCTTTGCATCTATTGGCTAAATTAAATATGCCTCCCTACGCTGGCCAATCGGATTTAACTTCAATCGGCCGGCAGAATTCATTGTCTTTGGTACATTGGTACAGAGTCGGAGAGATCACGTGCACTATGCATGATACTGTTTTGGAACACTCCGTTGCTTGGATGAACAGAGTATAGTATTGTCCCAGTTGTATCAGTGTGTCCTTCTCGAACATTGTTCGGGGACCATAAGTCTCCCGATTTCAGCCTAAGAATTGCCATCATCGCCTCCGCCTTCACAAAAAGTTCCAAAGAAGGAAGTCCAATAAGGGCTTCCATTGATGCCGTCCCCGTGCTGTTCATTGCCCCTGTAATACCAAAGAGGGCTTGTCTTTGGATTGCAATTAATATATTCACTGTGGAGGACACCATAGGTGATCATTGGCCTTATCACAGTTGTGTAAAGCCAGTGAACCACCTTGGATCGTATTCCCCAGGTTTTGCCCAAAACTCTTTTGCATTGCCAGTTTGGAATCAAGGTCATTCCCAGATATTTAACTTCGCCTCTCGCGGGGTACCTATAGTGCTGGACCTGACGCTTGTTCGTATGTCCATTTCACTTGCTCATGTGGCTGACCCTCTACAAACGCATATCTAGGTTAGATTTGATCAGGTGGCTAATCGGCCCATTCCACTGAGATCTTTTCAGATCTATTGTGGTCTTCTGAATCTAGATTACATTCTCCAGCCGACTCTTTATATATAGCCAATCATCTTCGAGACTGAACCTTTCATGTAATTTCTTGCCGGTGGCTTCTCGTCGCCTAATACAAGAAACCGCACATTCACCGTGCAGTTGCACTGGCATAGGATGTGCTCTGCAGTTTCTAGGTGACATAATCTGCAAATGGCTTCGTTTAGAATGATTACAGTTTCCTGTAAAATTGTCGTATTTAGGCGAAATCGAATTACATTTCCGCCATTGGAAGGTATGTATAGTTGGTGATTGTAGAGACAAATTCAGTTCGGGATTAACTCTCGGAAGATAACATATACCTTGTACTGATGAGGCGCAATACGCCGAAACCGGTCTACAAGTTATGTTGTCCCTTCTAGTTGCAAACCAGAATGGTTGGTTTAAATCTTGTAGATTTACCAACCCCGTTTGACTTAGAAGTGTAATTCAATGTCTGTCGGGGCATGTAGCCCGGAAAGTAGTTGTTTCTTCTTCGTTGAACGGTCACTGTTTTTGAAAAATATTTTTCAAAACATTGTTGTAAGCGTTAGAATAATATATTTTTATTCTTCGATATCTATTGGCTTCGTTTAGCTTTGCGTGTCTGTTAAGCTTACAGTGCCCTGCTACTACGGCTTCAACAGTTTGCATCTTTGGATGTCTCTGTCCTGGTGAGATTACCCATCATTCTAGAGATTTCTGTGCCACCCACTTCCTTGTGGCCATATTTATTGTAAATTTTCGACGCCGCAGAAGGGTTCCGGTACAATGAATGGTATTGATAATACTTGCTATGAATATCTCGTCCATCCCAGTCACCCCTCACTATCAAATCCCACTTTTGATATGGAAGCTGATAATTGAAATAGCGAAACCATCCCTATACGAACCCGAGACCACCAAGACCACTATGCGCCTAAGCAATCCATGCGCTAAGGGCGGCTCCTACCCTTGAGTGTTCTATTATAAATTACCATTCGCGACCACATCTTACACACTTTACATTTTTTCTGGTTCTAATTTATCTGCGACGTTATGTTTTATCTAATATAGATAATATTTTACCCTAGATTCCGTGTCTGAATATACTTTGTGCATTAATATTTTTTATTTTCCTCTACACTACATTTAATATGCCGAGTGTATGTGCAAGTGTAGATAAGATTGATAAGACTCTATGAAAACAAGGCGTTCTAATCGCGTGTCTACTGCAGCTATGGTGATCTATATACATATTAAACATTGGAAACGAAACTTCTTTATCTACGGACTTCCGAAATATGAAAACAATTATATTTGGTAGTTACAACTATATTTAAATGAGGTTTAATACACTTATCAGAACCATTAAATGTTATTAAATATTAATACAATAGTAATTATCATATTATTACAAATATTTGGTTTTCTGGAAAAACCGCGTTAAGAAATTTTGTTTTTCCGTCTCCCGCTTTGGAATGATCAGATCCGCAATAATCGCATTGGAAGGTCGAATAGACCAACTCACCACAAACTTAACCTTTGAGTAATCAAAAACTGAGAAAAGTTGAAGAAAGATGGGATTTAGTCTGCTTATGTATCCTTCAGTTACCACAGATCTCAATCTACCTTTTGATGCCGAACTGTGGATCATGTACTTGGGTGTTCTCCATTGCACGGAAAATGTGCATTCTATCGATTTTCATTGTTTGGTAAAAAAGGTGTGTACATAAAAGGTAGTTAGGTGAAAAATTTGGTAGATAAACCAACTGTCTGGAAAATTAGATTATGAGCTGGAACAAAATATAAAATAATTGAATCCCTATGATTACTTGAAAAAATAGGCAGACATGGAGACTGCCCACGGAAGTGAAAACCCAAATAAACGATGATACCCGTTTAAACATTTTATCGTATGACCATAATATAGAAATTTCTACAACCACTTAAAAAATTTCGTACGTCTATGATTGAAGAAAAGCTTTGTACATAAATTAAACCGTATTTAAGATATCATCGAACTTTTAGGCGATGTCACTACCAAAAATCGCAATTTAAACAATGTGCAGAACACAAATTAAACTTATCACATTTTTACCTTTTCACTACAGCATGGCGTGACGGTACAGAACTAAAAATCTTTAGTGACGGTTACCGGTAATGTGATAACGGGTAATGCGATAACGGTAACGGTTAAGTGGTGACCGTTGACAGTGACGTCATCAACCTATAAGTTTTGCCTCTAACAAAAATTGCTCAATGCGACTAAAGGAGTTTTCAAGAAAACTAGTGCTAGATTTCACCACCTCTAGCGACCCGTCCAGCCTCACACTGTGTCGCCCCCATAGATAGATGATTAGTATATTCATCGGTAGTCCAGTGGTAAGTATGTTGGGAAATTTTTTTTAAATCTTAATTTTATTTCTAAATAACAATAAAATAATAATAATAGTAAAATTATTAAAAATTTTTAATTTGAAGTTATATTATAGTTTAATAAAATGTTTATTTTCTAGATTTTTTCTTAAGTGGGTCGTAGAAAAAATATACTGTTCGACTCGTGTGGATTGTCCATATCGCTCTCGGACGATTACAGTTTCCTGTAAAATTGTCATATTTTAGTACAGCGTGTTACCAATAGATCGAGGATAATAGAATAACGCCTTACAAAGTTTTGAAAAATATTTTTCAAATAACAATGACCGTTCAACTAAGAAGGAACAACCACTTCTCGGGCTATATGCCCCGACAGACATTTAATTACACTTCTAAAGTAAACGGGGTTGGTATATCTGCAAGATATAACCAACCATTCTGGTTTTCAATTAGAAGGGACAACATCACTTTCAGACCGGTTTCGGCGTATTTGCGCCTCATCAGTTCAATTACTTATTTTCCGTTTTCCGAATTTATTTGGTCCCTAATTATCCGATCAAGTCTACTAGTATTTTTGTCAAAAATTGCTAATCGCCTAATTGATTTTGGACAAACATTAACTAATAGACTGAGATAGAGCTATTCGCTCACAATTCTTTTATCATTTTTATACCCGACGTAACTTCTAAAGGAATGGTCCGTTCGAATAATTTAATTTAATAATAACAAGGATGAATGATATGAGATATGAATGTGTCCCGACTTCCATTGACCCTTTTGGAGAATTATTACGTGAAATTGCGCCTAATTGGATGGAATAACGTCGCATTGTGTGTTTTGCATTGTTTTAGACCCTATTTAGCGTTCTTATGTGTTTTCGTCTGTATTTGAGTGGCATCTTGTGTGCTTTTTAATAGAATTGTGATTTTTAGAGTGATTTCGAGTTCCGTTGACCGTTTCGGAGTATTTGTGCGTTATTGGATGAAATAACGTCGCATTGTGTGTTTTCAACCGTTTTAGACTATATTCAGTGTTCTTATGGGTTTTGTCTGTATTTGAGTGGAAGAGAATGGAAAATGGTCCAATTGCACGCTAATTTTTATTTTTAGGTATATTTAAGTGGTTTTGTGAATCTTGAGTTCTTTTTGGTGGAATTGAAGGTTTTTGAGTGATTCTGAGTTTCGTTGACCCTTTTGGAGTGTTAAATTCTGCGGTATTGGATGAAAAAACGTCGCATTGTGTGTTTTGCATTGTTTTAGACTCTATTCAGGGTTCTTATGTGTTTTGTCTGTATTTGAGTGGAAGAGAATGGAAAATGGTCCAATTGCACGCTAATTCTTGTAATTAGGTATATTTAAGTGGTTTTGTGTTCCTTTGAGGGTTTATGAGTAATTCCGAGTTTCGTAGACCCTTTTGGAGTGTTATAAATTCTACCGGTGTTTTGATTGACGAATTTGAATGAAAAACGGTTTTTGTGACATTAATACGGCATTTTTTATGGATAATGATGAGTACTATAAACATGTAGTACATTATTTTATATATCATGAATAATTTTAGCAGCGTACGCCAAAGGATGTCTTTTATATAAAATTTTGGAAAAACATTTTACATACCTTTTAGCTCCCAAGAAATTTCGACCTAATTATCCAAAATAACATAAAAATTAAATCAGCGAGGAAAATTAAATATTTAGGGATAATTATTGATAGTAGTCTGAAATGGAATGCTCATATTGATTATTTATTGAAAAAACTTAGAACAATACTATATAGATTTAGACAGTTTTCAGTTATTCTTAATTTAAAAGGAAAAGATCATAGTTTACAAAAGTTTGGTAGAGTCTCACCTAAGATATGGAATCATAGGATGTAGAAATTACTTAAACTCCCTTGAGGTTCTTCAACGAAGGTTTTTAAGAATAATTCTTAGGAGAAACAGAATGTATTCTAGTGACCAGTTATACAAAGAAGCAGAAGTTTTTGATTGTCGTCAACTATTCTTCTTTCAGATTTGTAACTACCAATTTGCAAACCGATCATTACTTTCAACTGGCAATCATTCATATAGTACAAGACAGCGGGTTGTCTATGTTTTACCTTTAATGTTAAAATCTGTGGGACAAAGAGGGTTTGCTTACCTTGGACCGAAAATATTAAATGTCTTTTTGCAACTACAAAGCAGTGAAATAAATGACAAAAATATCAAAAAAGAACTGGAAAAAATACTAACAAGATTATCAAGGCAAAAAATACAAAATTTGCTAGGTTAATATATGTACATATATTGGTAATTGTATTAGATGTAGTCAAAAAAAATTATAATAATAATAAAAAAAAATTTAAAAAGAAAAAAAACTCAGATGTTCTACTAGTTAGTCAGTGATAAGAATATTTTAGAAATTCCCTTCATCTTATATCTGTATTTTTAATTGTGGTCTCCGAAAATAATATTTATGTAAATGTTATAAATGAAACTAACTGTAATTAATTCCGCTATTTTTTCATTAAATAGTGGAATTAATTAGAAACAGTTAGTTTCATTTATAATATTAATATGAGTAGATTCCACAAAGTAAGGGTCCAAACAGTAAATTCAATATTTATGTAGTTATATTCCCTTATTAACATTTTATTGTACTTACATACAGGTAATTTTACCTCGTAAGTTATTCCTTTATTCACTAGGTACATCAATGTATCATTTTCTGATTGTATTTTATTTTATATGGTGAATAAAATTATTATTATTATTATATTATAGGCGAAATTTTTGAAACCTTGTGTTACATCATTGTAATTTTCGTAGGGATATCTAATTTTTCTTTCTTTTTTTTAAATAAACTATATGCAGCTCGCATGCTAGTCGATAATGTAGCTTTCTATAGATGAAAGAATCAAAATCAGTTATCCATACAAAAAATTTATAAAATTAGTATACATGAAATGAAATTGATGTTCTGTAAGGTATGACAAATTTTAAAATATAAATTTAAAAAATTAAAGAACTTTCTATATACAATAAAATAACGCGGGAAATCGACCTACAGAGAATGAAATCAGGGCAAATTGAATGGAATACAAGCACTGCTGCTGACTTATCTGCTACATCTACGATATTATATTATCGCAGGATGGAAGGAATGTGTGTTGGAGTTTGGAGTGCAGTTATCGGTCGATCTATACATTTATCACGTTGTTACTACAAACGGTTTAAAGAAATTGGAATGGGTTTTGAAAGATATATAGAAAAACGTAACAAAAAAATGATATAAAAAAAATAGTTGTTCTCACATCACCAATTTAAATTTCAAATGAATAATAATGCAAAAAGTCTTTGAAACGCGAGCAATATAGAGCAAGTGTGTTAAAGACCAGTTATCCACGAATATTTTACGCTACTTTTTTATTGGTGCACTTTGAAATCATAAATACTGGTATTATTACTTTAAAAAATGGAAATAAGAACTATATATATATATATATATATATATATATAATCTAAACCCTTTTTATACCCGAAGGTGTAAGGGTGGAAATCTATTTCTTTTTTCCGTATATAAAATTGCTCCATTGTTTCTTATTTTTTGCCATCTTTTTGGCTTCTTCCCAACTTTTCCCTCTTTTTTCCAATATTTCAGCAACCACTTGGTTCCAAGTTTTCTTTGGCCTTCCTCTCTTCCTTTTTGTAGTTGCTCGCGCTTCCCAAACATCTTTTACTGGCCTGTTGTTCATTCTTACTAAATGACCAAACCATTTAAGTTTTTGGTTGTCTAGCAAGTCAAGAATATATTCAATTCCAAATTCACTTCTAACGTCCTCATTCCTAACTCTGTCTCTCCGTGTTATTCCCTTAACCCTGCGCAAGTATCTCATCTCCATTGCTTGTATTCTACTCTTCGATTTCTGCGTCAGTATCCAGCTTTCACTTCCATAAGTGAGAATTGGTCGATATACTGTCTTGAACACTGTCATTTTCGTTTTCCTACTTATTTCTTTTTTACCAATGAATGCTCTAGACAAGGAATGGTAGAGTTTTGAGGCATTAGTGATCCTTTCATTCAATTCTTCATCTTCGGTTCCATTTCTGTCGATCTTAATACCAAGATATTTAAACAAGTCCACTTGTTGAATTTTTTCATTTTGTAGCCTTATGTCAATTTCTGTGTTTGTTATTCCGGTAGTCATGACTTTTGTCTTCTGTACATTTACTTTTAGATTTCTTTTACTGAGTTCTCTTTCCCATGTTTGTAAGTTTTTTTTTGGAGGTCATCTTCGCTCGGTGCACAAATCATAACGTCATCTGCAAAAGCACATTCAGACAGGTTGATGGGTTTCAGTCTATTATAGCCTATGTGGATCTTTTTAGTATGTTTTTTCGTAGCCTTGATAATATCGTCCATTATTATAATAAAAAGTAAAGGACTTAACACTCCTCCTTGTCGAAGTCCGTCATTTACTCTAAATTTATCGGATTCTAAGTTATTTTTCCTGACATAGCTATAATTGTTTTCGTACATGCTTTTAATTCTTGTTGAAAGGCTCTTCGGAATCCCTCTTTTGTCTAAGCTATCCCATACTGTTTTTTGTGTGACACTGTCAAAAGCCTTTTCAAGGTCTAGAAAAGCAATATATTTATCTTTAGTTTTTGTCTTTTCAATCATTTGTTTTATTTGAGAAAATATGGTCTTGTGAGCTATGACCTTTCCTGAAGCCGCTTTGTGATCCATCTAGTTGCCCTTCCGTTAAGATTCGCAATTTCTTTTCTAAGATAATTTCATATAGCTTGGAAACCACGCTTAGTAATGTGATGCCTCTGTAGTTAGTGCATTCTGTTGGATCCCCTTTTTTATGTATGGGCAGTATTATTCCTATTTTCCAGTCCATAGGTACTTGAACACATTTCCAGGCTTCATTAAATACTATTAGAAGTAGTTGCCTTCCTTGTTCTCCTAAGTTAATTATCATCTCTGGTGTTATTTTGTCGTGTCCTCCTGATTTTCCTCGTTTTAACTTTTTAATTGCCTCATCTAGTTCTTCGATTAATATAGTTCCCATCTGTTCATCGTTAACTTGAGTTTCTTGGTTTATCTCATTTCTGTATTCCTCAAGTGTGTCTTGGTTTAAGAGTTCTTGGTAGTATTGTTTCCAGCACTGCATTATTTCTTGATCGCCAGTTACTATTTCTTTCTTCTGATTTTTTACTTGTGTAAGTTCAAAAGATTTGATTTTCTTCAGATTTTTTAATACTTTATAAAACAACTTTTGGTTTCCTCTGTGGTCATTTTCCATTTTTACACCAAAATCCTCCCCAAGTTCTTCGTTTTGCTTCTTTAACCATATTTTTTACTTTTGTGTTCTGTTCTTTGTATTTCTGTTGGCTGATTTCGGTTTTCGTCCTTAAATAATTCTTCCATAGATTCTTTTTTATTTTTACTTGTTCCTTGATTTCTTTTGTCCACCATTTTGTTTGCTTCCCATTCTTTACTATAACCGTTGTTCCACATACTTCTTCTGCTGTGTTTAGAATCATATTTTTTGTCATATCCCATAGTTCTTCTATACTTTTGTTTTCTCCTTCTTTTATTATATCAATAGCTCTACTTTCTGCCTGTTTAGTATATTTTATTGCTACTTGTTTTTCTGCGAATCTGTAACTCTTTGTTATCTTTTTTGGTTTATTTATCTTGCATATAAGTTCATGCTCCTATGCTATGCTATGCTCATGCGTCTATTTCAGAAAGGTATAGAGTAATAAAATAGGGAATTCCGTCCAGTTCGGCTCAATTTCGGTGTCGGCCATAAGCGTAGGTCTTGAAATAGTATTGTTTGTAATATTAAAATTTCAAGTAATTGCGTAAGAGAATTAGGAAAAGTATGTTTTCTGGCCTGAAGTGTCAATATCGAAATATTGTGTAGGGATTACTTAGGTAGTAGATTATACAGTTACGTTTTGCGTTTAACAGGTACCGTTTAACCTTCTATTAGTGCCTCTGCCTAATTCCAACCCTGTTTCCGATTCGGCTCAACCATGCGCCGCAAGGTGCCTTACCCAAAATTTTTAGACTCTTATAAGTATATTTGTTTAGTTTAACGCATCAGTATTTGCTGTTAAGCCGTAAATAGTGTTCACAGTATTATAAGATTAGTAATAAAATGGCGACATTTACACCAACGAAAAGATGTTCCAATAATTCTCCACTATCAGTGAATGAAAAACTTATTATTTTAAATGTACACGATTGCATAAAATACGATTACCCGAAATTTACTGTACAAGAAACTCTCGAACGATGTTCCCGAATGACTGGAGTTGGAAAGTCCACCGTTTTTAAATTATTGCGGGGGAGGAAGATAGCAGGCCAAGTGGAGCCTCCCAAGAAAAGTCCAGACAGACCAGTAAAAGTCCTTGATGAAGACACCAAAAGTGTAATTCGAAGAAAAGTTCACTCTTTTTATTTAAAAAAAGAAATACCCACCCTAGATAAGATTTTAATGGAGCTTGGCCAGGATGACAGTATTCCGTTGATAACTAAAAAACTTTTATGGACCACTTTGAGAAATATGGATTTTGCCTGGGAAAAGCATAACCGTAAAGCACTTTTACTGGAAAGCGATGAAATTGTTTGCTGGCGACGAAAATACTTAAGAAGTATAAAGCAGTACAGAACAGAGCAGAAGAAAATCTTTTATCTTGATGAGACGTGGATCAATGAAGGTTATACAGTACCAAAAATGTGGCAAGACAAAAATATAACCAGTGCTCGCCAAGCTTTCATGGAAGGCCTCTCAACGGGTATTAAGGTGCCTTCAGGTAAAGGGAAAAGACTAATAATCGTCCATATTGGAAGCGAAGAGGGATTTTTAAAAGAAGGTTTGCCAACCTTTTAGTGGTGCCATACGGGAGATTACCACGAGGACATGGATTCGGATGTTTTTGAAGACTATTTTGGTGAAATGATAAAATATCTTCCGGCTGATTCAGTAGTAGTTATATCATTCTCGACGAACTGGCGAAAAGCAGTCCAGCATGTCATTAAAGAAGAGGAGAAAATGTGGGATCTTGACTACTTGATCGATCGGACCGTCGACCCGTGAATTATAACGTCAAGAGAAGATGACAGTTCCTCAGATGACGAAGAATATTATGATTTTTTATAATTTAATTTCGGTATAATGTATTTTTTGTATAATGTTCAATAAAAAATAAGTGTACCTAATACTATGTACATAATGCCTAATTTTTATTCTGTTAAAATAAAATTCTTTCCTTTTTACGAGTATCCTACCGGCACGCCTTTGGCACACTATTTTCATTGTTTGTGAATGGATAACAATAGGCTAAACCCATATATTGACCCCAACCCGGGTGGTACTACCTGCACTTGATAAAAAGAAATAATTTTACAATGAAATCAATGCCAAACTATGAAAGTGGCTTAAATATTCGTTGGGTCACTCTGTGCTCCCTTTGCATACCTAATGAGGTTTTATTACTCTATACCTTTCTGAAATAAACTATAAATAATTGTGCTTCAATATGAATATAAAAACACATGTTAATGACTTTTAGTACCTAGTTGAAGCGGGGAAATACCTATATTGTGGTATACTTATTCATTATTCTTTTTGTTATTTTTTTTAAGACAATCGTTTTTATGTTTTTATTTCAACGTTTCGTTAGCGTTCCAAAGAATGATTGTTTTTTTAAATTTTTGTCCCTACCTGAAAAAAGTCTACAACTAGACAATTAATAATATTTTGAAGTTTAAGATTGCAAAAAATTGTTGTCAAATGGCTTTGTTGTTCAGTTGATATTTGCAGTGATCTCCAAGGGGTCGTTTCACCAACGAGGTTTAACTAATCCAGGTTTATAATCTTGATGGCGAGTTGTACCAACAAAGCAAGGTTTAAAACATAACTACTGGTTTAAACAAAATGGGTGTTGTACCAGATTGGATCAGTGGGTAACCAGAGTTTTACTAACGGGTTTGTTAACCACTCAAAATTGGCAATAATCCTAGTTTTCTAACCTAAAAACTTGGTTGAAAAGAGAAAAATACAGTCTGTGGATTCTGTAATTTTCTTATTTTTCCAAAATTCTAATGGAATATCCTGATTTACTAAATTTTAGTGATGACGAAGATTTTAATGGACGCCCACAGAACTTTCGGCAACGAACTAACCATTTTACAGAATTTTCGGATAGATTTAGATTATCTAAAAATACTGTTACAAATAGGTATGTATTATGCCCAGTTCAATATTGATAAAGGATATAGCAGGCAAAGGATTATCATAATATATGATAGTCAAGCAGTCATTAAAGCACTGAGCTCTTGTGTAATCAGTTCTAAAATGGTGTGGGAATGCTTAAGAAAACTCAATGAACTAGGCGAGAACAATATAGTCACATTACTGTGGATTCCAGGACACTCTGGAATAGAAGGAAATGAAATAGTGAATGAACTAGCAAAGAGGGGGACTGAAACGCACTTTTGGGGACCGGAACCCTTTTGCGGTATCATCTCCAATGTAATATTGGAAGAAATAGGCAAAGCCGAAAAAAGGAGAAGATCTGATCATTGGAAATATCTAGTAGGACTTGGACAATCAAAGATTCTTCTGGGTGTCTACAACCTGTTGAGATCAAATAAATGCATAAGTCAAAGTAAAACTGCACTAAGAGTTTTAACAGGGATCCTAACTGGAGATTGTCGCCTGAATGGGCACCTGAAAAAGCTCAAAATAGTGGATAAAGAAGAATGTAGATTCTGTGGCATGGAAGAAGAAACCTCCATCCACATACTTGCGAATTGTATAGCAATTCATAATCCTAGGGCACAACTCCTAGGAGAGTACTGGATAGAAGAGGGATATTTACCTAAGTGAAAGCCAGTAGATATCCTAAAATTGCTCCGGGAAATAGGACTAAGGGAGCTGCTAGTCTCTGAGACTTTCCTCAGGAACTAAGTAGAATTAAGGGGGCATAATAGATCTTTTAGGTCTCAGTGAATGATACTCCAATATTCATACTAGGGTGTGTCATTTTTAGGCCATTCTTTTTTTACTGCTATACCAGAAAATCTGGTAATATATAGAAAATAAAACATGCCGCTGGGCTAAAAGGCTCGAGTCTCATAGCGGCTTAGCTCATCAAAAAATTCTATTTCCCATTTCAATAACACAGGGAAAAAAAATTTTTTTTAAGTGGACTTTTCGTTATTAAATTTTTTTTCAAAAAACCTTCTCATGGCTTTTGTAGAAAATTAAATTCTCTACAAAAACATCTCTTTGGACGAAGACTGTAGCACCACTAGTTTCGAAGTTATAGCCCGACAAACTGTAACATTTAAAAAAATACACATTAAATTCCATTCGAATTTTAATTTATTACTCTTACATGAATAATTTAATTTTATTGTACATTTTTGAGCATTAAAATTTTAAATCAAAGTATTGACCCGCTTTAATATAAAGATCTAACTCAAATTATTATCAATTAATCGTTTAAATTAAAATTTTGTGTTGCACCGGTTAAGTCGGTTTGGTTTAATGTCGGTGCAGCCCACAGAACTTGAACTGGTCTAAGATTATAAACCTGGATTAGTTAAACCACGTTATCTAGTATGTTGGTAAAACGAGCCCGTAGACATATAAAAAATCAAAATAAATATTTGCGGCTATATTAGGTACTACTTAATGCACAATTTAAAACATTCTTCCAAAAATAATGAACCCCTCCATATTCAGTAAAAAAATTTTTTTCAGAACAAAGTACAATAAAAACCAATATGTTTCACCATTTTATATTAACATCCAACATGCTTTATTTTATTGAGAGAAATGATGACTGTATTGTACAGGTTTATTGAATATAAATTACCCACCTTTATAATCGTTATTATTGCCCATAGAAAAACCAGTTTTAAATTAAACTTATCTAGTTATGATTGAATTTTAATTAAATGCTGTCGAAAGCGTGTAGGTTTCATAAAATACCAAAAATATATATTTTCTAGAAGATATCCTGTTAATTATAAAATTTTTATCATTTGTTTTTTAAATATAGTTGTCTAGTTGTCGAATTTTTTATAAGCGTCAGATATTTAAAAAATATATAATTATTCTTGATAACGATAGCTGAAAAGCTACCGGAAACATTGAAATTAAAATATATAAATATAAGATTGTGGTTACTTTTTCCATCATTGTGTCTATTTAAGTTCGTAGCATTTGGGAAACTTTTTTATTATTAACTTTGTGGACAAAAGTTATTGACTATTGCCCAGTCATATACGAGGTATATCAGAAAATATGAATTTTACCCAATAGTAAAATACTTTTATTTTTGACCATATTGAAAATTTGTATCGAGAAAACTCATTTATGAACTCTAGTCATAAAAAAATTGTTAACCTTCTAGTTTCCCAACCTCTGATATATACGAGACACATACATATAGCAAAATAATTTATATTAGAATTATGATTAAGTTACCTATAGTGCTATAGATATTCGAAAAAATTTTGTCCAGCTTAATTTTTTTCATAAGGATTTTCGATGGTAAATAAAATTATTAAAATAGTTTACGCATATAAATTAGTTCATATTTATAACAACAAGCTCTATACACAACACACTATCTTAAGTGCACTGCTGTTGAATACACCGTTGGCTGACAATTGACAATATCGACCTCTCGGTAAATTCGTTGCTACCATCTGACGGCGAAATTTACCACCGCTCGCACTCATTGGTCAATTCAAATAGCGCGCGCTTCACTGGCTTCCTATTACACACTTCCGTCCCATTTCACACAATCACTGCCACAAATTGCGGGGAACCGAGCAGAAAGATGTTACACATCAAAAAGTTTCCCATATGCTGCGAACTTAAGTGGACACTGTATAACAGATAAATATGAATATATCCAAGGAACATACTGATAATTAAAACTATAAAAATTACCTTTTCCTTAAACACTTAATAGTTATCCACGTGTTCATTTTTTTCCATTTTCATGGTTATTTGTAGATTAAATGTCATTAAGTACGCCTTTTTTAAAGACTGTTTTACTGGCAGTAATTTCATAATTGCAACACAAAATTGACATTTACATGATTTTTGAGATTAGATTGGTTGCTTGTAAAGGTAACTACTGTGTTGAACATGACATTTACACAAACACCATCGAAGTCCCCTCAATAGACTATTCCAGAACCACCTTACATAGACAATGATCCTTAATACAGACTTTATAATTTCTGTCCATTGTTTACAAAGTGGAATTATTTGTTGGATGACATTGACAATTGGCCGTGGCAGTCGTGTCTTGGCTAAAAGCGTTCGTTTGTAATGCCGTGGCTTACATAGAGGGAAGTGTAGGACTTGATCTGTGCGGAACACGCTCGGTATAGTGAGCAGTGTAGTTCGGATGTATGTTTCGGGTAGGTTTCTCTATGGTAGTATTCTGTACTGAAGTTGAGGAAGTATCAGTCACTTTTTTTCCGCTGTGTGCTTTCCACTAGATGGCTTGGTTTCCAAAAGTGCTTCGAACGAGAATCTGAATTTTGTTAATGACTGAGAAGTCATCCCCTGCTGGGTTTTATAGGTTCTCGTTCTGAATTAGTTGTGGAATATACGGTATAGTATTTTGTTTTACAGGAGTTCGTATTGTTGGAGAATTCCGTCCTGTTCTGGAAACCGTTTTCACAAACCCTTATAGGGGATATATTGCACTCAAACGATTGAAAGCGCCAACGTTGAAGTTTTGGCATTGGAGGTGTGCCACATGCTGTTGATGTTGGTTCATTATTTGTTGGTTGCCATCCAGTAAGAGGAAGATTTTGAGTACTGGACCTTTTTTGGAGAAGGGTTCACCTGGCCAGGGCCAGTGATAAAAGATATTGTTTATTAATGAAAACCACCGCAAAAATGTAAAATTAAAAGAAAACATAAGACAAGCATGTCGCCAAATTACTCCTGCAATGATTCAAGCCATGTAATCATTATTACATTTATTTTTATTGTTCCTTTAAGCTTTAAGGCTTTCTTGATTAATTTAACAAAAATAAAAAATAAACTGATATTTCCTTGATTACTTATGAACCCATTTTATTTTTGAAAAATTTCTTGAATAGACGATGGAAGACCACATTCAAAATTATAAAAAAATTTAAAGTTAGGGGTTGTAACTAAGGGATGAATATTTAGTGGATGATCTTTTCTACGCCGTATTAAAGTGTATTAGAAATGGAATAGATCAGTTTTTGTCCCATTCGAAAATCTCTATTCGTTTAAGAGATATAGCCTGGATAAATTAGTCTGGGACACCCTGTATATCAATTTTTACAAAAATCGTATGAGTAGTGTAAGCTCGTCCCGAAACAACCTGTTTATTCTGCTTCATTATTCTTTTGAAATGATGCATTCTTAGAATATTCTTGATGTGGTACAAATAAAGGTGGTGCTTCTTAAAAGTAGTGAAACTTATAATTTTAAAAGATTATCCTATATACATGCCTAATATTTACTAAAAACATGCTACTGTGGTTATTTTCAAAAACTTTTATTTTGAATAGCATGTAATGAATTTTGTTTCTTCTCATGATTGTTGTCAAGCCTTTAAGGTGAGCCTAAAAAGATAATTAATAATGAAGGATGAATTGAGGTGAAATTGTTAATTGTGAAAATTATATAACAACTGTACAATCTCTTACGAAAGGGGATAAAGTCAGTTGAATTGGAAAATTGTCAATTGCATAAAAAATTATAATAATTGAAAAGAAGTGGGGAAAAGGAAAATATTTCTATCTTTGGAATAAAGAGTAAATGTTTTAATCATTATAGCGTCTACTTCTCTCTTCTAAATTTGAAAATATACGAGGTGTATAAATGTGAAGCATCCTGTAGGATGCAGCATCTACACTAGAAGGGGTCAACTGGCACCAAAATATAGCACCATGCTTTATGAACATTTTGGTTTTTATTCACATTATTATCTCCTTATTAAAAAAGCTACACGCGTTCGAAGGAAATCCTTCAAACACAGTTGTCGCATGCAAAAATTCTGAAATAATGGTTTGGCCTGCTTCCAGCCCTGATCTCTATCCTAGTGAGCATCTCTGGGACCAATTGCAGAGACGCATTCGTTGCCGGCCGGCTTTACCTGACAGCCTCCAAGATCTTCGAGTTGCACTACAAGATGAATTCGATACAATTCTTCTTCATTCTTTTATAACTAATCTTATTAATTGAATTTACTGTTTGGACCCTTACTTTGTGGAATCTACTCATATTACTTTTTTAAATGAAACTAAGTGTTTCTAATTAATTCCACTATTTAATGAAAAAATTATGAAAACAATTATAAAACAATTTAATTTGTTTAAATCTTCATTTTTATTTTGAACTAACGTTCAAATTAAAATTATTGACGCGTTTCGCTACACAGTAGCTTTTTCAAACTAGTGAAGATACAATGAAAAACTTTTAATTTATATAGTGCCTTAATACGGAATTCTAAGATTAAGATTAAGACAATTTACTGTTTGGACCCTTACTTTGTGGAATGTACTCATTTTAATGTTATAAATGAAACTAACTGTTTCTAATTAATTTCACTATTTAATGAAAAAATTATGAAAATTAATTAATTAATAAGAAACAGTTAGTTTCATTTGCAAGAGAGAGTTTATATAGAGGATCGAAAATGATTATAATTGACGTAATAGAGAAGATGAAAAAAAATGTTTGGGGGTAGTTGGGGGGGCTAATTTATTTAAAAAAATTTTTGTTAGAATATCCAATGGTGGATCCATTAGGAAAAAGTGATGCGGATTTCGGGAAAAATAATGATTTTTACCCATCGGCGCTGCCACTGGAGTTATATACGAAAATATAAAAGTAACTTTTTTATTTATGAAAATATGGAAAAATACCCAAATTCATAATTGAAGTATAGGTCGAGACCTACACATAGACTATATAAAATATATAGGTAGTACGATTAAAAATTCGAGAAAAAGGGGAAAAGGTTTTAAAAAAAAAATAAAAATATTTTTTAAGAAAATTTTCATTACGCCCACGAAAATTTGCGGGTTCGAATCTATGGGAATTGAATTTAAAAAAAAATTAAAAGTCTATATAGAGGGCGCCACAAGTGGCGCCAAATTTTGAGGTTAGAACATTATTTTCACTAATTTCGTAATATGCCGTTATAAACGATGCCTAAAAAAACACCATACGCGGTTTCCACCATCAATTCGGGGCCATAGTTGGGGGGATTTTGGGGGGGGGTCAATTTTGAAAAAAAAAATTTTGCATTATAAGCACCTCAAATGAGGAAGATTGCCCGAATATTATCTTTCCGAGTTGATATTTTGGCGGGTCTTGTACCCCAAAAAAAGGGGGGTAGGGGGGTGAAAATTTAGGGGCAAAGAAAGTTCGATACCGTCTTTCGCCTGGGGGTATTAAAAAAAATTCGGAAAAAAAAATTTTCATCTCTCACATATTTTCGACTTTACCGGTATATATTTTCAGGTTGACTCCCCCTTGTTTTGGGTTCTATAGACTCGTACGATTTTTACGAATCGAATGGTTTTTGTTTCAACTCGATAGCTCAAATAATATAAGAGCATGTACCGCTTGGTCCCTAGATCTCTGATCGTGGTGGCGCGGTGGGGGGGGGGGCGTATTTTTTTTTGGCAGCCGAAATACTTTTATGCGATCCATTTCGGGGTCTCGATATTGCAGCATTGATAGTTTTCGAGAAAGCTATGTGGTCCGAGAATGTACATCGGGGGGCGTAAAAACCCATGTCTTGACATTGTGTTCAAAAAAAATTTCCCTACACGCCCATATATATATATATCGTTAGTCCAAATTGGATTTCGAGGATAGCTCACGTTCCCTGTTCTAAACTGTCCATAAAAATGTTTGCTAAAATTGATGATATAGGGCTTCCCATTCGTAAACCTTCATTTTGAATATATACCTTATTATCAAAAGTAAAATAATTCTGATTAATATATACATCAAACAAATTAAGTATATCTGATATTATTCCTGGATTGATATTTTTATCCTGTAGTGATTTTTTAGCAAGTGTTATGCACTCTTTTGGAGGAATTTTAGAGAACATATTGGTAACACCAAATGAAATAAGTTTAGAGTTATCTTGTAATTTGTATGTTTTTAATTTTTTTATTAGTTCTATTGAATTTTCAATTGAGTATTTAGATATACCTCCATAGCTATATTGTTTAGTTTTTTAGCTAACTTATTATTAGGAGTATTAACGTAAGAAACTACAGGTCTAATTGGTTTCGATACTTTATGTAACTTAACAGTTCCATATAATTGTGGAGACTGAGGATTTTTATTAATCATGTATTTTTTCTCATAATCATTGAAAACATAATTTGAACTATTAACAATCTCTCTAATATTATTAGAAAACTTTTTTGTTGGGTCAGCCCTTAGAATTTTCACATCACAAAATGAAGGTTTACCAATGGGAAGCCCTATATCACCAATTTTAGTAAACATTTTTATGGACAGTTTAGAAAGAAAAATCTTTGAATGTAACATTTCAAAAAATATATTATTTTGGTATAGGTATGTAGATGACATATTAGCTTGTTTTGTAGGTAGTGAACGACAATTAGATGTATTGTTCAATCATATTAATAATTTACATCCAAAAATTAAATTTACATTAGAAGTTGAAGAAAATAACTCAATCAATTTTCTTGATATTAAAATTCAAAGAGTCAATAATATACTTGATTTTTCGATTTACAGAAAACCAACACATACTGATGTGACTATACCATATAATTCCAATCATCCCATGACACATAAATTAGCAGCATATAATTCAATGATACATAGAGCATTTTCAGTTCCTATGAACAAATATAATTTTGATAGAGAAATTAATATAATTAAACAAATAGCCACATCCAAAGGTTATCCATTACATATAATAAATAAATTAATTAATAAAAAAGAAGCATTACAATTAATATTTCCTGAAAAAACTAGGGAAATACAAAATTACAAAACCATCACATATGCTGGTAATATTTCTAATAATATTTCAAAGATAATATCTTGTTCAACAAATACAGCAATTTCTTTTAAAACAGAAAACAATGTGAGTAAAAAATTGTTAAATGTAAAAACAAAAATACCCCCATTAAAAAAGTCTGGAATATATAAACTTAAATGTCCAGAATGTAATGCTGTCTATATTGGTCAAACAAGTGGAAATTTTTAATTTAGATACAATGAACACTCACGAGCATACAGATTAAAACAGCCAGATAAATCACATTACGCAAAACATCTTCTTGGCACCAAACATTCATTAACACCTAACACAGAACTAGAAGTACTGCATATTTGTGATAAGAAACAAGAACTAGATTTCCTTGAAGAACTAGAAATAAGAAGATACTTAAGAGACCCACAATATGAAGTTGTCAATGAACAGATAAATCTAGGGAGCTCTCCACTATTAAATTTTCTTCTTAAGTAACAATTGTAAAGATCAGCAGATATAGTTTTCCTTGGTTTCCTATATCATTGCACAGTTATACTGATCTTAAATGGGAAAAAGAAATCCAGGATATCCCTATAGGGCTAATAATACCTAAGCTTTAATATTTGTATAATCATATCTTCTTCTTTTTTCTATTCACATATATTAAGTTAATCACAAGAAAGGTCACTTACTATTTGGTCTAGCCAAAATATTAAACAGCAAGTAGGCATCACATAAAATCTAACTTTTGTCATTCTGACGATGATATGTCAATATCGAAATAATTATCAATATCTTAGAGTTTTCATAATTTTTTCATTAAATAGTGGAATTAATTAGAAACACTTAGTTTCATTTAAAAAATTATCTTATTAATGTCGATTGAATGTGGTTATTTTTTGCAAGACGGGGCCACACTCGATATTAACGCATTACATTTGATTATTTTCTATAATTTCAATATTATTTTTAGTTCTTTTTATACCGTTGATTTAAAAACAATTAATCTTCTTTAATTACAGAGATAAAGTTAGTAAAATAAAATAAATGTTCATAAAGTATGGTGCTACATTTTTACTCTAGTTTCTGAATCCTACAGGGTATTTCAAATTTCGGGTAAAATACATCTCCATATCCGTATAATTTCAAATTTAACGGTCAATGAATTATTTGAAATTTGTTTTTTTCACAATAAGTAAATTTCAGGAAGTTAACCTTGACAACAATAATTGTAACTGATAATAATAACGTAAACAATTATATAAACATAAAATTTAAATAAAACATCGTTGTCCACAAGGAATCATTTAGTTTTAGTTAATGAATAATTACAAACAATAAATTATTTGACATAATCGAGATCCTGATAAATCAAGTTTAACGTAGATTGACTTGTGTTAGGACATGTATATTTCCATTTTGATTGGTTTTATTTCATTCAGTTTGTTGATTGTTGAAAATATCTGTTAGTGACACTAATTTTGCGCATAAAGGGTCAGAACTTGGTACCTACGATGTTTTTTGTATTGCAAGCAAAAAATATTATCAAGACACTGTCGTTTGTTAACGACCGCTGATTAAAATCGGTTCAAACTACGGCTACCTTGGTACTCGCTTACATTGCCAATTTTATAACCACATTCTTTTCTTAACGAAGAAGAACCACGTTCGTAGGTTTTCCCATAATCGTTGCGAATTACGTCATAACGCTTGACGGCGTGTCTTGACTAAAAGCGGTACTGCCAGGCGCAAGGTAACTCTCGGTACTCCAGAGGCACTTTCGTGAGAGGCACACGAATAACATGAAGGTCGTTTACACTGCCGATACTGTTAGGAACGAAGAAGAAAAATGCTATGGCAGGTTGTATAAGGGGCCTCGACAATCTTTAGTAGCACTGGCGTGTTTTCAGTAGTTTTCTTAAGGTAGATAGAATTTTCTAATTAATTTCTTTTTATTGACAATTCCTTGTAAAATTACTAGCTAATTTTTAAATAATAAAATATTAAATAAGGTGTAATCAACAAAATCATAAATATAATAGTTCAATACTATTTTCCAAAACAATGACACTGTCCAGTTAAACGGGATGGTATGATCTACAAGATTTTACAAACCCTTGCAGACCGGTTTCGGCATAATTGTAACATCATCAGTGCAAGGTAGTTGGATCCCGTCCAGCATCTCTAATAACACAATCGAATGAGACTCTTTGGTTGGAAAAATTTATAAAGCTTTAATATTGGATGGAAAGGTTCCTAAGTCAGATTATATGTATGTACATTGGGGTAATATTCACTGAGATCTAAAAAATCTATTGTGCCCCCTTCTAGTAGTTTCTTTAGACCGATTTCCCGAAGAAATTTCAGGATATCCGCAGGCTTTAGTTTAGGTAAGTACCTCTTCTATCCAGAGTATCCTTTGTGTTGTGCCCTAGTATTCTGTATTGCTATGCAATGCGCAAGTATGTGGATGGAGGTTTTTCCATTTCTCAAAATCTACATTCTTCTTGCTCCAATATTTTGAGCTTTTTATGGTGCCCATTCAGGCGACAATGTCCCGTCAGGACATCCGTTAGAACTCTTAGAGCAGTTTTACTCTTTGTAATCTCCCAGGAGTACCTTTTATTATCTAATCCCTATGTATATTTGATTGTCGAAGCCATATTAGATCTTTTCAATGGTAAGATCTTCTCCTCTTTTCGGCGTTGCATTTTTCTTCTAGTTATTATATTGGAGCTGATACCGCAAAAGGGTGCCCCCCAAAAGACTGTTTCAGCCTCTCTCTTTGCTAGTTCATCTGCTATTTCATTTCCTTCTATTCCAGTGTGTCCTGGAATCCACAGTAAGGTGACGGTGTTGTTATCGCCTAGTTCATTATATTTCCTTAGGTATTCCCCGAGGTATTCCCATACCATTTTAGGACTGATATAGCAAAAACTCAGTGCCTTACTGGCAGCTTGAGTATCTGACATGATAATAATCCTTTGCCTTCTCTATATTTTATAAATATTGAACTACACACACTTTCCTAAGGCGTGAATTTCTGCTTGAAAGATACAATCTTTCAAAGCTTGGTAATGGTGTTGGGATCCCATTCCTTCTTATTACTTAATTCCGGATCGAAATTTTTGAAAAGTAATACTTTTTCATCATACCATCCTGTGGCATGTCCCATGATTGTGGTTTAATTTTCCAAAAAATAACAAAAAAGAATGTTGAGGATAAGTTTCAGAAATAAATATCCTTCTTATTGGTTGTATAGGGTGTTTGCCACTTGGTCGCCGCGGTCAGTTTTATCAGAGGGGGTTCATAATGTCATCGACCACTTGGTCGCCAGTTTTAAAATCAGGTAGGCCTCTTGGTCGCCGTAGTTATCAATCATTAAAGGTATTTCATTAGATTTATTGAAAATAATATTTTTAAGAAGAAAATAGTTTAACTGATATGATATGGTACAGAATGTGGGTCATGAAAAGAATAAAACCAAATAAAAAAAACACTTATAATTAATAGAAAACAATATAAAATAACTTTACACAGCTTCCAATCCAAATTTAAATTATTATAACAATAAGCTTTTAATAATTTAAATGCAGTTGCATAGGTTAGGTAAGGTTAGGTTAGGTTAGGTTAGGTTAGGCTAGGCTAGGTTGGGTTGGGTTGGGTTGGGTTGGGTTAGGTTAGGTTAAACTTTTTTTATGGAATAATTAATAAGATGAGAATCACTTTTCAAATAAAAAAATTAATCTTTTCAGTAAGAATGCAGACAATTAACTGATGAAAAATATTTTTATTTTGGTTGTCGACAGGTCACAAACCCATATTAGTATTAGAGTAATTAAATAAGCCCATAATTTTCTAGGAACCCTTAATCCAGTTTTGGCGACCAAGTGGTCTGAACCTTTCGAATAGTGAAAGGATTAAATTTGGGTAAAACTGACCGCGGCGACCAAAAGGTATATTCCCGTTGTATATTCCATGTCCCAGATTAATTTTAATATCGATCCTGTTCAAAGTTTCATGTTTTCAATCGATACCTGAGAAAAATCAATAAGTAATATATCAGAGTATAAGAAAATTTTGCAGGATATGAGAAATTTCCAAGATAATTTAAAAAGCCTAATATTAATTGGTGTAATCGTTAACTTATACAAAATAGTTCACGAAATGCGGGAAAAACAGATCTGAAATATATTTGATAACCTGTAATTACAGAAAAAATAAGTATGGTAAATAACACAAATGAAATATAAATAAATGGAAAAAAATGGTTCCAAGTTTCCAGAATAACAAAGCTGTAGCGGGTGTACAATTAATAAAGAACTGCGGCTGTTCAGGGATAATCGGAATGAACTTTTTCCCTTTTCGTTAAATTCACGAGGTTATCTGCTTTCAATTACTGTCAAACACCAACTAAATGCCGCAGTTTGCTGAAAATTTGACAGTAGTATATTTATATATGGGAATTGACGGTGCAGTGCTGTATTTAAAGTCACTTTGATGATGACCTGAAATTTAAGAACCGAAAAAGTGTGACCTACGTTATTTGTACTTTTTCATCATTTCTTTTGTGTTTTGTGTACTTTTTCATAATTTTTTTTGTGTTTTGTGTAATTTTTCATAATTTCTTTTTTGTTTCGTGTACTTTTTAAGCATTTGTCATTTATGTCGAAATTTAATGTCTTGCAAATTTATGTAGGTACCTGTATCTAACGTTAACAGTGTCACAAAGTATTAGACACATCAATTATAAAAAAAATATGCACAATGTTATTCGTTCACGTAATACCACTTTTTTATTATGTGTCAAAGACCGTTTCTAAAAAAAGTTAAACACCGGATTGAACCATGATTGAAAACGTGATCATTTTTAATTGATTCAAGAACCAGGGCTGGGCTCTGGGATTCTATAGTACAATACACTTAGCAAGTATTTGAATGGAGGTTTCTTCTTCCATTTCACAGGATCTACATTATTCCTTCTCCACTAGCTTGAGCTTTTTGAGGTACTCATTCAGACGGCGGTGTCCTGTTAGGACAGCTGTCAAAACTGTTAGTGCCTGTGACTTATGTATCCTCTTGATCTCTCCTGTTCGTAAATACCTCAAAAGGGCTCCGGTCTCCAAAATAATGTTTCAGTCCCTCTTTTCGCTAGTTCAATAACAATTAAAACAACATGATATGAAGTTTTTACTCTTTTCTTTTTTTAGGCAACATTTTTACCCGTAATTTAAACTAATTTGTTAATAAAGAGCTGTCAATTTCCACCAATCATCTACTACATAATCAAAAAGCTTATAAAGTAATGGAAAAAATATCTTTCACTGTTTAAGAATTTGCCAATCCGAAGCTTTACACGTTATTATGGAAACAAATTTTTTTTGATGACCCATATCAAATTTTTTTCAATCAACATTTTTATCTCTATAATTTTGCAACTAATTTTGTATCGTTATATAACTTTTAAAATGATAAAATTACAAACGTAGTAAAATTTCCTGTAAGCATAATTTGCGAATTAAGCAAAGTTATCAGGTTAGAGTTTATCACATTATGTGAATTACTTAGTAGACTAATAGAATTGGAAGGAAGTAGATAATATGTAACAGTCATTAATAGTTATTAAAAATTTTTATTCTATGACATGTTTACTAAATTGATTTAATAATAATCAAAATTTTATTTTATTTTGATTTTAATTTTTAAATGCTGCAACCAAAACTCTTCTCGGGTTGTGGTGCAGTAATATCCCTAGACTTGAATCTTATATGAAGAATTATTTTATGATTTAATTATTGTTTTATACAACTCTACCATTTTGTAGTTTTTAAATTTTATTGATGTTTTAATAAAATATGTTACTTTTGGAGTTTTTCCGTTGTGTAAATTTATCTTCAAATTTAATTTATATTTATGATTTTATATCTTCTTAAAATTTAAATTTTTAATTGGTTTATTCAAAAATGCGTTAATATTATGAATAGGGAACTTCACAAAAATTTTAATTAGCAAAAAAATGTGTTATAAATCGTAGGAATATATTGCATGAAAACGACTAGAATGAAAAAAACTATTCTTTTTTGTCACAAACAACCATTATAACCAATTTAACATGCCGACAAATTCAAATGATTTGAAGCTTTTGTAAACGCATTGCTATTGGTTGTGACGTCAAAGAGTATGTTTTCAGTACTGCGCGTGCGACTATGCGACAACTAACGAAGGTATACCATTAAAACATCCAATATTCCTTTGTTTACTCGAGTACTTTCACGTGTTTCTTTGTATTTTCGGTTTATTCTGATTTATTAGACGGGTTTTATTATTTTGATGTAAATTATTCCGAATAACACACATGAAATCATTGGTGATTAGATAAAAATGCCCATAATAATTTTATAATGCAGTTTAAAAAATCCCTCGTAATTGTGTCCCTAAGAAACCCCAAAAATTCCTCGAATTGGCATCACTGTTGTGGCCGGCGATCGATTCACAAGTACACAGCTGGGAATCATACTCATTGACGTCAGCAGCTTTGGCGCGCTGTAGAGGTCGTTTAAAATGTTTTCAAATAACACTATTAGTTAATATTGATTTAACAAAAAAGCATTGGGGATTAGGTTTTTGAGGTGCCATTTAATGATATTATTGAATAAAAAACTGGAAGTTCGTTATTATCTTCTTTTTTCAAATAATTGACATTACTTGTCTTATCTAATAGATCAGTTACATATAGTTGTATTTTTTTTTTAAAGTTAAAGTCACCTACATTTATATAAAAAAAACTTATATCTAAAAATCCATATCTATACAGTAACAAATCTTTTCTTTTCTTTTTATACCGTCCATGTGACATCAAAAATTTTTTGACAGTCGTCCTGATGATAAACAAAGCGTTGTTTGCACAAAACATGTTGTTTTTAATAGTTATTTTGGATCGTGTTTGAGTCCATTTGGTTTTGCTTTAGTACTTTTATGACGTTGTTTTAATTGCTTTAATCTTCCTTCCTCTTATAAAAAGTGTACTAATGTTTTTTATGGTCTCATCAAAATCGAAACTGGTATACTTTATTTAATTATAAAATTATAAATAAAATTTTGTTTTCATATCCTTTTAAAAAATCTTTCTAATTTTTTCATGTTTTTTTTTTCAGGTATGTATTCTACAAAATTTTCTTAACGATATAATCTGGTAAGTGCATATAAAAAATAACACTTGATACAATATTACAATAAAAAATAAGAACCGAACAGGTACAAAAGATTAAAGGCGCATTGTCGGACCCGCAGCTGACTATACAACAATAAAAAACATTCAATTCTATCAATAATTTATATAAGAAAAATCCCATATTTCAATTTTTATTAACAAATAATTTTTATAGAATGTATATTTATTTAAATTTTTTTTAATTAAAAGATTAATTGTTCCTCACTGCTAAAATTAATAAATTTTCCACTAAATAGAGTTGGAGTCGATCTTTAAACATACTATATTCTAAATAAATTCAAACCCAAGCTGCCGACGATGTAAACAAACACCATTGTAGACATTCCGTCCACGTGAAAGATGTCTTGTCATTGGCCAAAAATTACCGTTATTGTAGAACGATAATTTTTGGCCAATGGCAGAACATCTTTCACGTTGACGGACGTATGTCGTGCGCTGGTGTTCAACATTTAAGTTTTTTCAAGTTACCTTATCTTACTTTAACGTCCACCTTATATTATATTCAATTTGCCTGTCTTAGATAAACAGATTTAATGAGTTTATTATTGTTCTTTTCTACCGCGATATTTTCGGATCTTTTGTGGTCCTTCTGAATTACATCCTCCTTCACGACTTTTATGTCTGACTAAAAATCGGCAATACAGTAAAACCAAATAAACAATTATACTTTAAAAGGTTTGAATGTTAAAAGGTTAATGGCTCAACTCTATTTAATTTGAATATCAGAGAAAATGAAATTTTGCATGTAGAACCCAAATCCTTTAAATTAAATCCTTTAGAAGCCCTCGAGATTAACAAAAACAAATATTCAGGTAATCTGCTCAACGACCAAATAGATATCAATCATTCTCCCTTATTAAACCTTTTTACCTAGAAGATGTGATGGTTGTGAATAAATTTTCCAGATAAACTTTTTCAATACCTTTGTAATATTCGTAGAATTCCGAATTTAGGCACTTTTTGTACTTTATACCCATTTAAACATATTATAATACTTTTGTCAATATCTTAGAATTCCGTATTAAGGCACTATATAAATTAAAAGTTTTTCATTGTATCTTCACTAGTTTGAAAATGCTACTGTGTAGCGAAACGCGTCACTAATTTAAATTGAACGTCAGTTCAAAATAAAATGAAGATTTAAACTAATTAAATTGTTTTATTTCATCATTTAGAGAAAATCATAACTACTGTGCTTTTAACGGAAATAAAATACTTGGCTTAAAGGACTTTTGGTCCTCGACATTTTGGTCAAATCATCTACCACTACTAACTACTTTAGCGGATGAACCGTTTAATGATATTATGCGACACAAAAAAGGAGTATGTATACAAATTCCTAGATAAACCTAATCACATAAACCTTCCCCAGAAAAGTTTGACAGGCAGTTAACTTGAAACTAGTTCTAGTAACGAACTTTTCGGTGCTCAAACCCAACAAATAGCTATTTGTATAACAAGGGAGGAAAGTGCTACTTTTCCTCCCGAGGATGAAGTTTACTGCCCGACGCGTATCAGAGGGCAGTAATCATTCAAGGGAGGAAAAGTAGCACTTTACTCCCAAGTTATACATATGATTTTTCCGCCTCCCTCAAATAACAAGACATTTTTAAATAATTTATTTATGAAAGAATTGAAAAAAAAAATAAAAAATTGTCCTCGCCGGAATTCAATCCAACACCTACAGGCCTATCACGAACAGTGAGCTGTGCTCCAACGCGTTGCGCTACCGAGACTCGTGGGAAAGTTTTGCGGAATCATGAACATAATGTATTGCTGAAGTCAAATTATTAATGTAAAAATCGTTAAATTAAAATAACAATTAACTGATTTCTACCATTTTGCAAAATACAGGGTGTTCTTTAGTTAAACGGTAAAATTTATACTTATATAATAGAATATAGTTTAGGTTGTCAATGCCGTATAAGATATTTCATTGATGACGTACCATAACCTCACTTTTACTTTTCCTCCCTAGGGATAGAGGTAGGCGGAAAACTTTTTTTTTGTAATAAATATAAAAATAATTCCAAATAAAAAAAAATTTAAATATATATTGATCATTGAATGTTTAAAAATTGAAAAAAAAAGGTTCAATTTATTTAAACAAGGTGTGCAGAAACTCTCCTGTCGAACGCAAACTACAGATACTAGATGTGATTTTATGTCCATCTAACCGAATTCACCTTTATCCAAAAGTTCCTCCTAGCGTCCTTTGAGTATGACGTTTTTAAGTCATTAATTAAAGCATATTCAAAAGGGCCGCCACATGCAAACTTCAAATTTGGTACATTGTATAACCCTGCCGTGATAAATAGTTTTCTAGAAACCCGCGTTTTTTATTGCCATCACAAGCGTTAAACGTGAGAGGGGAAAACGGGCAAACTTGGTAAAAATTTTTGTTTATCAGTTTTTGACAAATTCAAAAACTATAAGGTGTTTTCCAAAAAAATGTGCTGATGTTTGAATTCGCTATTATGCATATCAATTAAAATTTTTTGACCAACCCTGTTTTATTTTCTGAAAAAATGAAGATTATTAACAACAAGAATATTATTATAACATAAGTTCTACACGACGATCATTTGTTGCAAGACATAAATCTGATTGTTTCTGTAAGGATTGTGTAACTTTTGAAAAAATTCTTAGATCATTTTGAATTTCATTACATTCTTTCCCAAAGCTGAATACGATTTTTTATTGGAACAGCAAAAACTAACGTATGCATGTCTATTGATAGACGAATCCAGATTATTCGTGATCGTTTTAAATAATTAAAAATAAGGACAAATTCGGGCATTATTGTTTAAACATTTATCATGTTCCAATTGAAAAGGGGAAATCCCTTGATTCGTTTAATTTTTCATTCATTTGTCCTGTCAATATATCGTTTATTAATATCTACATTGTAACGGTAAATGTATGCTTTTAGTTGGGCGCCAATTTGTAACGGTAAATGTCTGTACCCCACAGGGCACCAGCTCGAAGGGCTCCGGCTAGAGACTCCTCTCAAGGGTGATTCGACCCCAAGTTTATGTCACACAAGGATAACAGAAGGGTTGTAAAAGTTGAGGGCGCCACTACCTTTTTAACGATAAAAACTACAAAAAACTAAGGCGGAAAAGGTAGAAACGCCTTGTAAAATTTAAATAAGTTAATAATAAAAAAGTTACTAAAAATCACCCCGGGCGATATCTCCCTCAACTTTTATAGTTGAGGATTTTAATAAAAAAAAAAAGAATTAAAAACAAAATTTCAATTTATTCTGCCACAGGAAATGAACAACGGAATTTAATAGAGGAATTTGTACTTTTATAGGTACTTAGCTTAGATGAAGTGGTTTCCTGGAGAAGAAGTCAGGTCTTGATCCGAACTGATGTGTTCTGTTCTAGGGCGGTATTTTGGGGTTCTATCCTTGGCTTTATTCTCGGGTTGTATCCTAGGCTATATTCTTGGGTTATATCCTAGCCTAGGGTTATATTCTTGGGTTTATATCCTCGGCGTTATATTCTAGCCTAGGGGCTGTGCTCACCTAGAAGTACAGGTGGATCAGGGATATGTAGGAACTTGAATGTAATGGCACATTATGTTGGTCAGCTTTTCAGGTTAAAGAAAAGGAAGGCAGTTATTTGAAAGTCAAAAAATTGATTTAATTTACTGAAAGCTTTCCAACATTATATGTTCCATGTTAAAACAGTAAAAATAGAAATGATCGGCTAAATTAAAAAAATATACTAATGATCCGAAAGAAACTAATCATAGCAAAAAGTTATTTATTTAGTTATATGAAAAAATATCGTGTTTAGGAAATATATGGAACCGGCACTGGCGTTACGAAAGAATATTTTATAGGTTAACAGTAATTTATAAAAATGTTATTTTATAATTAAAAGAGTTATTTCGCAACTGAAAAAGCTTGAAAATGTTTGTATAAAAGTAAAACAGTGAATTATAAAAGAATATTTGGCTTAAAACTACCTATTAGTATAAAAGAACAGTTTATGACCACGTGTTGAATTTAATTTCGTCTATCTCTGTAAAAAAATAAAGAATGCATACGAAAATTATATCAGACAGTACTTTAGAAGAAGCTTATTAATTATGAATTATGATTTTGAACTTACCACAGCAAAATTCATAAGATAGGTACTTAAGATATGAAAGATAGCGAAAGATGATCTGCCCTCTTAGGCAGTCGAAAACGGAAAGGGGTGTTTCTCGTGGCGTTGTGCAAAAAATGGAAGCGTCCGTTGGCAGACGTCAATTGTCTTACGGTCAGGGTTGAAGAGTTTGGGATCACAGAACTATAATTGGATGTGGCTAGTGACGACGAGCGCTAATTAAAAGGATTTATTCTGTAAAATCGAAACAGGTCGATAGACATGTTACAACATTTACAATGTAATAATTTTAGAGTTCATCCACCCGAAGCGATGATTTATTAAATAATCACATAATTCTTCGTCGCTTGCCCCTATGCTTCTTATACGAGCACAGTGATCAAGGTCACAGGTCGTCTAGATCTCTTATTACCATTATTTTGTTATGTAACAAACACTTCCTCAATGACCGGTCGTCGCGTACGTTCACATTCACATACCAAGTAAAAGTTCAATAAGATGCGCAGTCACAAATTCTTTAGCGTATTTTTTTATTTAATTTGACCGTTTGTAAGGTATGCAACTATTTCGTAAGATTTTACAGTTAATTTACATTAAAAATTATCGTTAAAACGATTTTGTTCTTCAAGGTGCGTGGGAAAAGAAATGCGAATAAAACTTACATAGAATTTAATTTCCAGAAGTAGTGTTTGAAGATACTCCTTAATAATACGACTTTTATCACTACACTTTTTACCAATGCTACTACAGATGAGCTTACAGTGGGATGAGTATTATTTCTTCTATAGTCTATTTCAGAAAGGTTTAGAGTAATAAAATGGTGAATTCCGTCCAGTTCGGCTCAATTTCGGTGTCGGCCATAGGTGTAGGTCTTGAAATAGTATTGTTTGTAATATTAAAATTTCAAGTAATTGCGTAAGAGAATTAGGAAAAGTATGTTTTCTGGCCTGAAGTGTCAATATCGAAATATTGTGTAGGGATTACTAAGGTAGTAGATTATACAGTTACGTTTTGCGTTTAACAGGTACCGTTTAACCTTCTATTAGTGCCTCTGCCTCATTCCAACCCTGTTTCAGATTCGGCTCAACCATGCGCCGCAAGGTGCCTTACCCAAAATTTTTAGACCTTTATAAGTATATTTGTTTAGTTTAACGCATCAGTATTTGCTGTTAAGCCGTAAATAGTGTTCACAGTATAATAAGATTAGTAATAAAATGGCGACATTTACACCAACGAAAAGATGTTCCAATAATTCTCCACTATCAGTGAATGAAAAAATTATTATTTTAAATGTACACGATTGCATAAAATACGATTACCGGAAATTTACTGTACAAGAAACTGTCGACCGATGTTCCCGAATGACTGGAGTTGGAAAGTCCACCGTTTTTAAATTATTGCGGGGGAGAAAGATAGCAGGCCAAGTGGAGCCTCCCAATAAAAGTCCAGGCAGACCAGTAAAAGTCCTTGATGAAGACACCAAAAGTGTAATTCGAAGAAAAGTTCACTCTTTTTATTTTAAAAAAGAAATACCCACCCTAGATAAGATTTTAATGGAGCTTGGCCAGGATGACAGTATTCCGTTGATAACTAAAAAACTTTTATGGACCACTTTGAGAAATATGGATTTTGCCTGGGAAAAGCATAACCGTAAAGCACTTTTACTGGAAAGCGATGAAATTGTTTGCTGGCGACGAAAATACTTGAGAAGTATGAAGCAGTACAGAACAGAGCAGAAGAAAATCTTTTATCTTGATGAGACGTGGATCAATGAAGGTTATACAGTACCAAAAATGTGTCAAGACAAAAATATAACCAGTGCTCGCCAAGCTTTCATGGAAGGCCTGTCAACGGGTATTAAGGTGCCTTCAGGTAAAGGGAAAAGACTAATAATCGTCCATATTGGAAGCGAAGAGGGATTTTTAAAAGAAGGTTTGCTAACCAATCAGTCGTGCCATACGGGAGATTACCACGAGGACATAGTTTTTGAAGACTATTTTGGTGAAATGATAAAATATCTTCCGGATAATTCAGTAGTAGTTATAGATAACGCGAGTTATCATTCTCGACGCATAGAGAAGACTCCAACTTCATCTTGGAGAAAACAAGAAATTATTGACTGGTTAACTACCAAAAGTATTGAATTTGAAGATAATTTGATAAAAAAAAAGAACTATTAGCTATAGCAAATTTACACAAACATCGTTTTATGAAATTCGCCGTGGAAGATATAGCAGAAAAACATAGTGTAACTGTGCTGCGCACACGGCCATATCATTGCGAACTAAATCCTATAGAACTTATATGGGCGCAAGTGAAAGGATTTGTAGCAAGACACAACACGACATTCAAAATGAAAGACGATAAGCTACTGTTTGATCAAGCCATTAAGGAGGTGACACCAGAGAACTGGCGAAAAGCAGTCCAGCATGTCATTAAAGAAGAGGAGAAAATGTGGGATCTTGACTACTTGATCGATCGGACCATCGACCCGTTAATTATAACGTCAAGAGGAGATTACAGTTCCTCAGATGACGAAGAATATTATGATTTTTTATAATTTAATTTCGGTATAATGTATTTTTTGTATAATGTTCAATAAAAAATAAGTGTACCTAATACTATGTACCTAATGCCTAATTTTCATTCTGTTAAAATAAAATTCTTTCCTTTTTACGAGTATCCTACCGGCACGCCTTTGGCACACTATTTTCAGTGTTTGTGAATGGATAACAATAGGCTAAACCCATATATTGACCCCAACCCGGGTGGTACTACCTGCACTTGATAAAAAGAAAGAATTTTACAATGAAATCAATGCCAAACTTAAATATTCGTTGGGTCACTCTGTGCTCCCTTTGCATACCTAATGAGGTTTTATTACTCTATACCTCTCTGAAATAAACTATAATATTAGATTTAACCTGGAGACACATTGATGGGAATATGCAATAATAGGGGGGATGACACAACACTGTATGTCCATTTTTAATTGCTAGTGTCATGGCGTGAGATATGCGATGAACGATGACACATGACACTTCCTTAACATCGTTGTTCATGGCGAAGCCAACATTGTAGACACTTGAATAAATACATAGAAAAATCAACGAACATCTCTTTATTAATATAACAGCAAGCGTATCACACACATATTCCATATTAATTTCAAGATTCCGTTTCTTCAAAATGTATGTCATTAGTTATTATAAAATCGCGAATCTCTGCATTTGTACTCTAACAAGGAAAATGATTTACATGACGACTATGATAACTTGCATTGACCATTAGTTATATTCACACCATTTTGTGGTATATTTATCAAAATTCGATGTTCAAACCAATCCTCAAATAGTTGGGCCTTAGTTTCTTGGTGATAATCTAAAGAAGAATCTGATGTGCTTGGAACCTCCGAACAATGAACATACTAGAAGAGTAAACAGACGTATTATTTGATGCCAACATAAACAATGTCAAAGTTTATTCATTTATTTTGCTTGATTCCACAGATGTTACCATGTTGTATTATTAAATTGTAATAATCATCCAATGTCTTAAATTTTTTTCTGGTTCCTCAATATGTCAATGTCAATATTTATTATATAATTGAGATGAATGTATGAAAATTTATTTGACAATGTACAAAATTTCATTCATACATGAGTAAATGTTTATAAACAGGATGTCAATTCTGCATTTTTCAGTAAATGTGACAATAAATAATTCAATATCGACGGCAACTAAAATTCTTTCCTCGAGTAATAAATAAATCTAAGATAAATATTTTCTTTAAATTTAAATCCTCACACAGCACGGCACTGTTATTGGAATCTGTGACCTTTGCTGTGTGTATTGCTATCATTGTTTTGGAATGAGAGAATCGATTTAGATGTTGGCTTCAAACAAAGTGTGTTGTCATTATAGCGGGTTATTCATCTAGTCTGTTTAATGATCGTTTATAACAAAGCCATTTTCTTAATCTGCATGTATTATTGTAATCCTTTTGCCTTCATTAATCATCAAACATTCAAAGAATTCAACCAACGACTTCTGTATCTGTTAGAAGTAGCAGCATCCACACGTTTACACCAAAAATTCTGTAAACTTGCTATGAACGAATCAACTTCTTATACCTCTGCTCTCTCTGAAGGTTTGTATTTTTGAAGAGCTTGACTCAATGTATAAAAATGTTGTTCGTGAGTTGTTAGACCATCAGACTAGAAAGCGGTTAGTTGTCGCCGAGATTTAAAAAGAGAGTGTGGTCGTATGCAGAAAAAAACAGACTAGTTAAGCCTAAAGCTGGATTTATAAACTCTGTTGTTCGTTATCCGTTGTTCGTGATTCCCCTCTGCTCGAAAATAAAACATTGATTTCACATACATGCGTTTATAAACAGTTGTTGTCGTATTGTTCGTCGTTTCCACGTCATTCGTCGTTGTTCTCAAATAACCAAATTTTATATCTTGTTATTCGTGATTCGCAGTTCCGCCAATGAAACCTGAAGTTAGTGCCACGTGACTTGATATCTGCCAATCGTGTCAAACTTCACATATTTTGATTTGCCGTTAAAGAACTGATTACTATCTTACTTTCTTGATATATTGATACGAATACGAAAAACAATAACAATACCTAAATAATCTGTGACCAATCAAATTTCAACATCACCACCAACGAAAACCAATATAAATTAATCGAATCGGGAACAACTGTGAATAACGAATCGCAGCAACGTGGAAAACACGGCGAGCAACAAACAACGGGAACAACAGAGTTTATAAATCCAGCTTTAGTCAAAACCGGTCATTGATTTTGCAAAACTTTTTTTCATGCCTTTCGAATCATTTACAAAATTTACACATTTTTGTTTTAAACGCATTTCAAATATAAGACAATTTTAAATAAAATTTAAATTTTGTTCATCACTCCATCTACTACATCTTATTTTTTTTAATAATTTTTCCTTGCATATTTAGGCACTTCTCTTATATGCTACTATAGTGCTTTTCTAGTTATTTATTGAATTTTTTTTTCATACAGTTTGGTAGATCCCTATAGGATTCTTCTCCTTACCTCTACCCTCTACCAGGCTTTCACAAACTTCTATTTTTATATATTATTCGGTATTTATTTTCTTCGCCAGTACGATTGCCTGGCGGTTTCCTGTGCTAAACGAAAAAAAAGTCACCGGCTAGAAACTACATGAAAAGTTCAGTCTCGAGGCTGATTCGCTACATAATTTAGATTCTGATAACCACAATAGATCCGAAAAGCTCACAGAAGAATAGTCCAATTACCCATATCAAATCTAATCTAAAACTATTCTCTTTCTAGAAATTTTTATACCGGTCAATATTTCTCTGGCCTAGTTGGTCTTCGTTCTCTTTTAATTTCACCATTGTTTTCGAGAATGGAGCCAAACAATAATTATAAAATCAAACATAAATATCGCACAAAACGAAAATAGTTACTGCGAGGTTGAACGAATGATTCACGCTTAAAGACGTTGAGTCATTGACAACTTCTATAAATTTATGCAAAGTGGAAAGGAACAAGGTGGCTTCAAAATCCCTTTGGGAATTGTAATAAGAATAATTAGCATAATACAGTTGTCTTGTAATAAGTACCGGGTGGACCAATCGATCATTCTGCTACATATGAGAAACTATCGATCCAACTTAAGGAAAAAAGCATTTTAGTAAAAATGGCCAGGAAAAATATCTGGAAATAACTTTCAAGTTTCCAACTCAACCGATAGAAGACGTATTCTATGGAAAAAATTTAAAAACCAGTTTTCTATAAAATATGTCTAATTATATGCATATGAGTGAACTAAAAAGAGCCACAAAGGACTATGCTTCCATCTTATGGAAAATAAAAGACCACTCAAATGCGTATATTTTGATACCAACTTATTCGTCTTGAAAAATAGAACATTTGATAACATTGCGCCAATGTTGTAATTTAATTAATAAACCCACAATTAATGATATTATATTTAAAATCGCTTACAGAGATTGTATGAGTAAGACAGAGAGAAAATACGTAAATAGACATGTATTACAGATTCCACGAAGTAAGGATATCAGCGGTGATAAGAAATGAATAAATAAAACCAGACAGGGTTGAACTGACCTAATTTTATCAGTTAATTTTTATATTTTGTTTTTTCTTTGTAGTGTATTTGTTGGCATCGGTAATTTAAAAAAAAATAGGATAGGGATGCGGAAAAAATTTTTTTATATGCAAGATGTTAAATGTCTATTAACTATTAATACAAAAATGCTCGTGAAATGTGTGTAGGTAATGAACCCGACATAAAGGGTGATACTACCCTTTTGCGCGCTCCACCTTCCCCCCACAGGCAGTGCCTGAGTACCTCATTACCTTCTATCCGCGAAGTGTAGCTGAAAAAAAATTTTTTATTGGCCTAAGCCGGTTTTTATATTTTTTTGGTAGCTAAGTCGCCTTTTTGCTTTATTAAATTTTTTTGATGGCCGAAGCCGGGTTTTGTTTAATTTTTGTATTTTTTTGATAGCCGAAGCCGGTTTTTGTGTTATATATATTTTGATGGCGATGAGTGTTTTCCCTTGCGTGACATAAAAAGCACTGTTAACTGAAATCTAATTTGCATCATTATATTTCTTCATGATTAGGTATAGTTCGATCAGCAGCGTCAACTACAGTCAACCAGTCTACCTGTTCCATAATTAGGATACGTCAAGCCGTCACTCGAGTTCCCGTCAGGGTGAAAACTGACCTGTCCAAAAGGTGTTTATGGTAATTACGGTAAATTCTCTGAATCATCTGATATCTAGCTATGTATTTATTGCAAATTGTAATAAGTGAACAGTAAAAGTTTTAAGAGAGGTCCGTTTTCAGATGTATGAAATAAGAAATAGTTATAAATGTCTTATGTTTGGCACTATTAAACGATATTATTTTATATGATATCATTATTGGAATAAAATACGGAATTTTAATTCTACAATTTTATTGCGTACTACTACTGAACTGAGTCATAAATACATACATGTAAAGAAGCTAACCTAACCTAACCTAACCTAACCTAACATATAACCTAACCAGAAAGGGTTTACCCTTTTCACTTAGTATTACTTCAAGCATTTTGTGTATCACTATAGCATACGACAACAAACGTTCGGAAATATGTATATTAATAAACTGCCGTTTCGAAAATGACAACTTAATATAATAGAAAAATATATTCATAGCAATTAGTACTGACAGACCCCCTAGCCACCTCAATAGGTTATTCAACTTTTTTCATTAGAATTCAGGATTACGAATATTACGATTTACTGGAATTTTCAAAACTATTTAGTTTACCTGTAAGCGGATTAAATAAACTGGACGGCAATTCGAGTGCGGGATTAAGATACCTGCAAGTGTCGGGCGGGAACTCATTTGTATTTTATAGTCATTTAAGAATCCTGACGGGAATTCGTTTGCACCGGAATTGTTTACGAAATACGTGTCGGTCAGTTATTAAATGTACCTATTATAATTTTACTATTATAATATAGAAAACGTTATAATAAACTGCTATTACAAAATGACAAACTTATGTAAAGATGTTAGATTGTCAATTAAGAGATGTACCTTTTTTACATAATTTGATTGCAATCTATCATATCTTTATACAACTGAAAAATATAATCCTATTATTTTATTTCAACGAAACTGGTATTCATCGTATGTACAACTATATTCATAAGTCCGACTCTGTTTCACCGCAGCAGGTGGAGTCCTATTGAATGGTTAGATTTTGTAATCGAATCGAAAATTTCTGACAAATGAACTGATTTTGTGGGTTTATTAATTAAATTACAACATTGGCGCAATGTTATCAAATGTTCTATTTTTCAAGACGAATAAGTTGGTATCAAAATATCCGCATTTGAGTGGTCTTTTATTTTCCATAAGATGGAAGCATAGTCCTTTGATTTAGTAAGTTTTCTTCTATTTTTCCAAATAAAGACTGGGGTATGGTGGGAGTATTTTTATGAATAAATACCTATAACTTTGGTTTGGATCAACCGATTCGAACGAAATTACTTTTATTCGAAAAAGCGTAGATGATCCAATTACATTTCTTTTGGCATAGATAGAGGGCACTTCCGAATGAAAAAAATTAAAAGGACCCCGCAATTAGCTCAAGGTCAAATTGGCTGAAATTTTGATATTATGTTGTTCTCGATTCAAAACTTATCAACGCCCCAATAAAATCGTTCGAACAGTTTTTGAGATAATTGGCTGTCAAATTCCATTTTTGAGAATACGACAAGAGGGGCCTACAATTTTCGTAAATATTGATCTGTTGCTACTATCTTGTGAAATGATAATGATTAAGTAATCTTAAAATAAGAGATAAAATAATAGGCGAAAAAAAATGGAGAGAAATACTAATACTTAGCCAGATTTTCTCTTTTTCCATCAAAACAACATCAACAATAGTTATTTTTTTCAAAATATTGTCGATGACATTGTCAACTAAACAAACATCTTCATACGAGTAGAATGAGGCTATCAGACTCATCCTTATGTCGAGTGTGTGAACAGGAAGATGAGACGGTAGAGTATATCCTCTTTGATTGCTCGGCTCGATCATCCATCCGTAAATCTGTGTTCGGCGAGTTTTGGCTAACACCAGCCATCTTGAGAAAAATTACTATTGGAGTCGTTATCAATTATTTTAAAACCATATGCTGGTTGACGTACTGAGAGGGACTTCCAGGAGGATGCACAAAGCACCTAATGAGGCCTAGATGCTGTGGAGTTGCCCTACCCTCCCAGCTTATCAGATCAGAAATAAACAGCCATTCGCGCGAAAGAGTATATTATTGAGTAAGGTAGCTTATGACCTTTTACCAGATTGACAATCAGAAACTACCAGAGAATAGCCGATCATTTCAATCAGTGATTGGAATTGCGCGAAAGGGAACTCGTTGTTTGCTATGACTATTTATGTTCCGATCGCTGCTGACAGTTTCTGATTCTTGTTGGAACAAACCTAACTTATTGTTCCTTGGTAATTCTGTTACCTTCACCTTCCCCTTCCCAAATAGGCAAATTAAAATAATTGATAAAGACGAGTACTTTCAAACAACATAAACAAATTAAAACATCGATACAGACTGACTTAAATAGGTACTAACGACTTGTTTACCCGTTGTTATATAGACAATTTATTCGTAAAATAGTTGGAAAACAAATGGTAACAAATTAAATATGGATTTTTTAAAAATAATTGGACTGGTTAAAAAATTCAACTTTTACTTTAAATTCTACATTTTTCTTCTACATTTTTCATAAATTATCCTCCACTGAAATCATGATGTAGCTATAGTATAACTAAACCTAATGTAATGACCCACATTTTTGATTCCATTGATGGCAAATGCCGCCCAATGCCGTGCATATAATTTTTTATAAATTCGAATATTGTGAAATTAATATAGTAGATTAAAATTAACTTGCATACAAAATTCATAAAATTTGTAATATAATTTTCTGTAAATATTCAGCCAAACAATCTGAATTCGATTATCCAACTTCTTATATTTACATCGATAATTATATTCAGGAATATCCCGCAATTTAGCTTCAGATTATTAAATTGTCAAAAAGACATTTATAGAGGTTTGAAATTAACAAAAGTTATTCTGACAGGATTGAAAGCTGAAATAACTGCAACTTTGAAAGAAAACAGTCAGCTTCTGTCCTTCAACAGTCATATTAGTATGAAATTGTGTGTGTTTCGATTGGCTCAACAGGAATTGAAACTTGAATTTTTAATGCTGGTTATATTAAATATTACAGTACTAGTGTGGAAAGTGTCATTTCACACTAGTAATGCACATACGTTTTCCAACGACCACATTCTACGAAAATAAATAAATTTTCTGGTGACTTCAATCAGGAAATTTTTTTGTTAATTGGATCTATAAAATAATAACAAAAACGAAAAAATTAGAAGTAATTAGAATTGTAGAAATTTAAATTAATAGTATTATTATTGCAATTTATGAATCGCAATGGCGTTTGCAATACCGTTTTGGAGATATTTTTTGTCTCCGTTATTTGTGCCCCAATGTTGATTTCTGGAAGAGGTAAGGCGTCATTTGAAGTACAACTGCTAGTGGTACTGATACTTTTATTCGCAATATTCATCCGGTTACTGGCGGAAATGTCAATATATTCCTCCGCAATTCTAGAAGACTTCCAATCCCCCATATCACTTTAGAGTGGTTAGATCTCCTCCTGCGTCTACCAATATAGTAGCTGTATTTTTAAAAAGTACCTACTTCTAAAGGAATGGCAGGATAATATTTAGAAAATATGAGGAACGACATTGCTTTCCTATATCTGCTGTTGGCGTTAAATTTGCACATTTATTATAAACTGTCCAATTATAATAAACTTGCGAGCGACTTTTTTTATGAGTAATCTTCGATATCATTTATACATGTTGCGCCCTCTAGAAAATACATCGAAACGCCTATTATATTATGATTTTCCTTTCCTTTGATAGAAAAATATATTTCCTGAAAATTCGACTTTCCTGATTTTTCTTCTTCCATTTTTACGGGCAAACATATTTTTTTGTGAGAATTTGACCCTTTTTTTTTAAATTATCGTACCAAAAAAACTCCTTGGCAAAAAGTCAACAAAATCGGACCAATCGTTTAGGAGAAGTTCAGTATTAACACGATTGCAGCGCCACCTACTGGGACTAATTGTGAATCTAAACCATCCAGTTTCTTACTCAAAAACACAAAATTTCATCAAAATGGGACCAACCGTTTAGGAGTAGTTCATTATGATCCCGATTGCAGCAATCAGGAGAATCGTATCTATGATATTTTGTATACAAGGTCGTCCGAAAGTAAAGAGTAAGAGGTTAGGTCATAACCGCAGAGTTGAAAATAGAAGAGCATTTTTCGGCCCTATGGAAACTTCATCGGTAACGTCTTCAATGATGTTTTTTTGAAGGTATACATTGACGTTTCTGGTTTCTAAACTTTCGAAAGTTATCGTCAAAAGTACGGAAGGGTGAAGGGTGTCATATTGCGAAGAGGTGAAAATAGAGGAGTGATTTTCGAACGTTATTTATATAAAAAATACGCATATGAAAGAGCCGAAAAATACTCTTTTTTGAATTTGACCCGCTTTTTGAAATGATCGCACCAAAAAAACTCCTATGCAAAATGTCAACAAAATCGTACCAACCGTTTAGGAGAACTTCTAATAAACCCAATTGCAGCAATCAGGAGAATCGTATCTATGATATTTTGTATACAGGGTCATCCGAAAGAGAAGAGTAAGAGGTTAGGTCATAACCGCAGAGTTGAAAATAGAAGAGCATTTTTCGGCCCTATGGAAACTTGAAGCGCCACCTACTGGGACTAATTGTGAATCTAAACCATCCAGTTACTTACTCAAACACAAAATTTCATGAAAATCGGACCAATCGTTTAGGAAAAGTTCAGTATTAACCCGATTGCAGCGCCACCTGCTGGGACTAATTGTGAATTTAAACCATCCAGTTACTTACACATTCACACAAAATTTCATCCAAATCTGCCTATCCATTTAGGAGTTGTTCATTATGAACTCGATTGCAATGCCACCTACCGGGACCAATTGTGAATCTAAACCATCCAGGGCGCCACCCAAACGCATACAAAAAAATTCATTCAAATCGGTCCTGCCGTTTAGGAGGAGTTCAGTGACATACACTCGTACAGTAGAATTATATACACTGTGTTCATTTGAAAAGGACCCACCCTTAATATTTCAAAAATGGGACATATTAGAAGGAAATGCCGAAACACGTCAACTTTTAACTTGAGGGGGGCACTTTTTGGCACTAATGTTATAAACGTCAGATTCACCCCCTCCCTACTGGGGACACCCCTTACATTTTTTCAAATGGCATTAGGTATCAAGTCACACCTCATTTAAAAGGTCTGGTAAATCTCTATTCAATCATTTTGTTTTGCCTTTGATACCAGCCTTCCATTTTTATTTAATCGTTGTTTAAAATTGGCTCTTTTTCAACTTTTATTGCCTGAATGTTAACGGTGGTCACTTTGTCGCATGATTAAATAGCAGTTTTTCCTTGTTAACAGTTGTCTTTTTACTATTTGTAAATTTTTTATTCTTTAAAGAGTCTTTCTATCATAACACAATATGGAAGCATACGAAAACTTGAAAAAGAACCAATCTTAAACAACGATTAAATAACAATGGAAGGCTAGTATCAAAGGCAAAACAAAATGATTGAATAGAGATTTACCAGACCTTTAAAATGAGGTGTGACTTGATACCTAATGACGTTTGAAAAAATTCAAGGAGTATCTCCAGTAGGGAGGGGGTGAATCTGACGTTTATGACATTAGCGCCAAAAAGTGTCCCCCTCAAGTTAAAAGTTGACGTGTTTCGGCATTTCTTTCTAATATGTTCCATTTTTGAAATTTTAAGGGTGGGTCCTTTTCAAATGAACACAGTGTATATAAAGAAGAAAGATTTTGCTACTTTTTAGTTTGATCTGCCGCGTGTTTTTTTTAAATAGTTATTATTTTAATTACTTCATATATGGCTTTCTACTAGAGGTCAAACGAATTACTTTGTGGTCGTAAAAAACCCTGGTTCAGGCTAACAACAGAATTTGGATTATAGTAAAACAAATTAACAAAAAAATCCACAATATACAGAGTGAGTTTTAAGTATGGAACGTCTCAATTAATACAGAATCGGCTCAGACGATTTGAATAAATTTTGGTTTGTGAGAGTTTTTGCTATATTGTCAATTTCTTGTTTACTTGAGGATATGAATTTATTTCATTGAATAATATTAAATTTTTTCTGCAATTATGAAAATATTCCACGTAGCAAGGGTATCAACCATAAAAATAAAGCAAAACTCCGCTTGCAAAAAAAGAAGTACATTGGAAAAGAATCTAAAGATTTGAATAAATATGCTATTTTATACCTACATTTTAAAATTCGATGTGATGTGGGAAATTTCATTAACTTTGAATAATAAATTATATAAACTTTTAATTTAAAAATAGTTTTCCAATTAAACAATTAAATGATAACTATATCTTATCATATTTGTGGGCCCCTGGCGTATACAGGTCCGTATTCCGAATTTTTGGATTGAATATATTTTCACAGGCTCTAAATACACAATTTTGAGTAATTTTTACTTAAACATGTTTGTACTATTGCGCTATAGTATTTAGGTTACAATTTTTAACTGCCTTTGTCTTGTTTAATTTCCGTAATACCGGGTGTACCAGAAGTTTCTGACCCATTATTACTACAAACCCCTCCGAGTTCATAAACGATAGAGAGGTACGGTTTTCACTGAACAATTTCTTCTTATCTAAAGCTTTTTTTTCACAATAAATGTTTATTTAGTAATTTTCTATATAGGGTGTTTGAAAAAATGTTTTTATTATCAAATCAAATCAAATGTGTTGTTGTAGTTTCAATGACTTATATCCTTCGTTAAAATATATCTGCTTTTAAAAGAGATACCCTGTATAAGATATAAAAATAATAATTATCGATCGTGGTGAAAATAAAATATTCATAATCGTTTCATAAAAATTAAAACATTGAAATATAATTTTTTCAATTTGTAGGATTATACAGTAGGACTGTATATTTTAACCAATTACTGACAACTTGCTTTTAAATTTTCCCATGCCTTCTCTTGTAAATCCAGACCTGTTCAACTCACTCTCTTATTTGTCATTTAGATGTTTTACTATCATCAATACGTGCTAGAAATAGCGTAACGTTTATAAGTAAAGTGCCCTTTTTAGTATTAATTGAATATAGTGAAATATTACCCTCATATTCTGATAGTTAACGATGATGTCGGTCCCTACTTATAGTCAATGTAGGTTTTATATCTAAAAGTCATTAATAACCGTTAGTGCATGCACTCTCACTGGGCCAAAAAAATTACTATTTTATATTGCATTTATCTTGTTCAGTGATTTGAATTAAATGAATCATTGACAATTAAATACATTACTTCTGCGGCTATTAAGAAATAATTATTGTATGCTACAAACACAAGGGAATGCTGAGAGAAATAATTTTACATAGGATAATAATGATAAAAATACACATTGTACTCAAAATATCTATACAGAGACTCACAACAAAAATTCCACAACCATAAACTGACCTTAATAACACAGCAAACGAGATATCTTCCAATTCCATACACATCGCCTAACTACAGTCCCTTCATTACCAACAAGAACAAAAACAGGGATATATAAAAAAAATTGATATTTTTTGTACAGGAAATAATGAGAACATGGCGAAACAAGAGAAAATCTTAAAATAAGAATATTCTCAGCAACTACCTTAGGATGCCAGAAGAATGCTAGATAGTGACGATCCTATGTTGTAATAAGTCTTTATTTCCAAGTGAACTTGTGCTCGGTGTAGCTTTTCAGGCATTCTGGGCAGAAATAATGTATTTTGTGGAAGGGGAGGTTTATTTTCTTGATTTAAAAATAGATGAAATTTCAAATACACAAAGTTCAAAAACAATACAAGCCTAGCCCACTTCACCAAACTAGGCTAGGCCGGCGACACAAGCAGCCTTGCTGCCGGCGTAAAAGTCAGCGGCTTGCCGCAGCTGCGGAAATAAATTCGTTACTGACTGGCTGTTATTGAGAATGATTGACAACGATGACATTCTAGCTTTTGAAAGGACAATCGCAATATGTGGCTGCAGTATTTGCAACATAGCCCAGCCATTATGAAAACATTTTCAATGCAGAATATGGCTCGGCAATATATATATTTTGGAATATTGCCTACAACAGTAAGACATTAATTTGTATCGTATATAGTCCGACTACATAAATGGGACAAGAATGGCTGACGAAGACGAACTTAACGAAAAATGGCGATAAGTCTACGGTTCTTAAGGTGCTTCTAAACGGGTAAGTAATATTTTTACTGCAATATTTGGCTACAATGTATGGCAACAATAGACCGGCCAATAAAGGTGCTTCTAAACTGTGGATTTGTGGATGCAGTAGAGTAGCCAGCAACATTGCCAACAATATCAGCCAGACTATATTTTAGTATGTCCCGGCCACTATAGCCAAAAGTGTTTGGTATCGCCGATGTAGTTTTATCTGCTGCAGACAGCTTGCCGGACGATCGTTTGGCGAGCGAAAATACAGTGCAATATTACATTGTTTTGGTTATTATTTGCTGTTTTTTGAAAAATTCCTAGCAATAAAATGTCTACTACTTGGTCTAATGAGAGGATTATTGACTTTATTAATGAAGTACATTTACGCCATGAGTTGTTGTGGAAACCGGAATATATGAAGATAGAAATGCCAAAAAATATGGATGGGCTGTTATCGCTGAAAAATTTGATATATCAAGTGATTTTTGGTCCAATTGTGTTTAAAAGAAATTCGAAGTCACTCTTTGACATTCTTGAAAAGTTTTTCTTCTTGTTCTTTTCAAGATCCTTTTGCCCTTTCAGGCGTCGGATGTGGATTCCATGTCCTGTACCCATTCCTTCCATGTCTTTCTGTCTCTTGCAAGGTTTTTCATTTCTGCTATGGTATATCCTCTTTCTAAACCCATCTCTTGTATTTGGTCTAACCATTTCCTTCTAGGCCTACCCCTTTGTTTTTTGACCGGTTTCCCAATCTCCATTATTTTCTTAGTTAACCTATTTGGTTCCATTCTTACCATATGACCATACCAGCTAAGTTGTCTCTTTTTTATTTTACCAGTTATCAGTTCCTGTTTAGTTGTCTCTCTAATGACGTCATTTCTAATCCTATCCCATTTAGTTTTCCCTGCAATTCTTCTTAGATGTTTCATTTCTATGGCGTTTATTCTAGTTTCGTCCTTTTTTCGCACAGTCCAATTTTCACTTGCATATAATATTGTAGGAACTGTTATCATATTATGAATTTTCATTTTCACTTCCAAGTCTATATCTTTATGTCCAAGAATTGTTTTATTTAGAGAGTAGTATATTTTTGTTGATTTATTTGCTCTGTTTGTTATTTTTGCATCTATTTTTCCATCTTCTGTTACTATACTTCCCAAATATTCAAATGTTGTTACTCTTTCTAGCGTCTGGTTTTTGCATTTAATCTCTTTATTATTTTGATTACCTAGTTGTTTTTCATTTATTATCATCACTTTTGTTTTATTTATGTTCACCTCCATCTTCATGTTCTCTATTTCTTTAGTCCAAATATTCACTAGTTTTTGCATTTTGTTCTTTGTATTCGCTACTAAGACCTCATCATCTGCATAGAGTAGACTACTTATTTTTATGATTATTATAAACAGTAATGGGCTTAAACTGTCTCCTTGTTTTATTCCCTTATACATTTTAAATTCTTCTGACCTTTGCCCTGCAATTTGTACCTTGACTCTAACTGTCTCGTATACACTTTTAATTATATTTATTAAGGTGAGTGGAACTTCCAATTCCTCCAGGGTTCTCCATACTTCCCTTCCATCTACTATATCAAAGGCTGCTTTTAGATCTATAAATGTAAGGTACATTTCTTCTCCTTCTTCTATTTTTCTTTCGATTATATTCCTCAGTATATAAATATTATCATTTATTTGTCTTCCAGGTCTAAAAGCTCCCTGTTCTTTTCCTAATTTTGGTTCTACATATTCTCTTAATCTTTTTTCTATTATTTTTGTGTACACTTTATAGATTGCTCTGTAATTCCCACATTGTGTCTGATCTCCCTTTTTAAAGATGGGTATTATTAAGTTATTTTCCCATTCCCTTGGAATTTTTTGTTGTACCCATGCTTCTTTGCATATCTTCCATATCCATTCCTTTCCTCTTTCCCCCAAAGATTTAATCATCTCTGCTGCTATCTCATCTTCTCCGTTAGCCTATTTTGATTTCTTGTATTACTTGATCTATCTCTTCTTTTTGGATTCCTTGTAGCTGGTCGATTTCCTCTTCTACTGTTGTTATATTCTCTTCCGATGTTAATGTTTGAAATTGCTCTGAATAGTATTCTTTCCATGTTTTTAATATTTCTTCCATTTCCGTTTGTACTTGGCCGTGGCGATTTTTTATTGCTCTAATATCTTTATATTTATTTTCTCTCAATCTTTTCATTCTTGTCCAAAATTTCCTGTTATCCATCTTATGTAGATCTGTTATTTCTTCTCCGAATTTCTTCCATGAGTCACGTTTTGATTTTTTGACGGCTCTTTTTACAATAGTTTTCTTCCTGTCATATTCTTCTTTGTCCACATGAGATTTTGATGTGATATATTTTTTCCCCGCCGTCTTCTTTTCTTTGACCGCTATTTTAATTTTGTTATTCTATCAGCTAGTCCTTTTTATATTTTTATTATATTTAATTTTTCCACATCTCTTCTCTGTTGCTGTTATTAGCGTTTCTTTAAAGGCGACCCATCGTTCTTCAAGTGTCCAATCTGTTTTTTCTTTCTCCAGTTTATCGAATTCTTTGTTCGTCTCATTTTGGTATTTTTTCTCGATATCTTTATTTTTAAGTTTATGTGTTGCTAGTTTACTGTAGTCTATAGTAGCTTCTTTTTTGATTAATTCCACTAGCCAAATTGTCACTACTAATCTGTGGTTAGATCCAATTTCTGCTTCTCTCTTTGTTTCAATTTCTTGTATTACTTTTAGCGTTTCTTTCTTCTGCCACAAACGGGTATTTATCATTAAGTTGTTGTTCCCACATCGTATTTCCTATTATTAGATCATTCCTTCTGCAAAAATCTATCATTTTTCGTACGTTTCTGTTAATTGTGTCTTCTCCATGTTTTCCCATACAACCCATTCCTCTATTGTAATCATTTCCTACCCTGCTATTCCAATCTCCCATTATTATGAAAAGTTTTTAAATAGGTTATTATCAAGACTTATTTCTAGACTTAAATTATCTAAAGTTTCACGCCTATTGAAGTAAGGTCGAATCCACAATCTTTTTTTCTTTAAATGTTTGTTTAAAACAATATAAGCCGCTGCGACGCGTATTATTTCGTCAGCCATTGTTGCCCGATTGTGTAACCCGTTTACGAAACAAATTTACGGGCCATACTGTTGCAGGCATTATTGCCGAGATATATATATATATATATATATTACTAATCCATATGCTGCGTTAAAAGTTCTCGTATTGGCCGGTCTATTGTTGCCATACATTGTAGCCAAATATTACAGTAAAAATATTACCCGTTTAGAAGCACCTTTAGAAATAAGTTATTTAAAAATATATATATCAAATAGTGAGTTCGAATTTCTTTTAAATACAATTGGACCAAAAATTAAAAGAAATTATACAAATATGAGAAAAGCGAAAAATAGCGATAACTCTACGGTTCTTAGAGATTGGAGATTCATATAAAAGTATGATTTACCTGTTCAGAGTATCAGATGCTTCAATATTTGTTATGGTTCCAGAAGTTTGATGCCAGCAAAACCGCTTTTATTCTTCTTTTTCTTCTCATTTTTTGCGTAGGTTCTCCAGCTTATAAATTTTTTGTAAGCCTTATCACTTGGTGGTTGTTAATATACATGATGTCAATAACTCTCTCATTACACCAAGTATTCATTTTAACCTCCGAAATTTTCACAAAAAAGTAGAGTATTTTCGATCAGCGAGTGATTGTCCGGCAATTGTCTGCAACACATAACTGCTGTCGGCAATTCCAAACATGTGTGGCTATATGGCCGGGACATACTAAAAATCTTAATTAATTTTTTATTAACTATAGAGAAACTTATGTCTCCACTTGCAACACTTATTGGTAGTTATTAATATAATGTAAAGCTATTAAGGGTTCACTGAAATTGATGAGTATACTGTTCGAGAGACGCTGTCATTGTAATGTCAACGTGAGTATTGGATATTTTTCAAGAAGGGGAAGGGTGAGTTACATGATTTTCACATATTCAGCCCAACCCACCGATTATATGGCAAACAACATAATAATATAAATGTGATAGGAAATATTCACATTATATAGAAGAAAACAGTTACAAAAGTTAATTGGAGAATGGAAATCCCTAAAACCATAAGGACCCATTTCAAAAATCTACTGCCCAGTCCTCCTAATTTACCCATAAAAATTAAGGACATTTTTCAAAATATAGGTAGTTTGTCCACAACCAATTGCACAAGCGATGGTCGCCCTTTCGGAATTTTTACTTTGATTGATTGATATACAATTGGTGCTTGGATTATTATATGCACTTTTTTTTGTATTTAATAAAATGTTTAACTTCTCTGTTATTAATAATAATTTAACATACAGGGAAGAAATATCTAGATAAAAATTTCCTAACGAAAATGAAACAACACGCAGTTTTTAAAGTCGAAGTAATCCAACTAGTAGTTTAAAATAATTCCACAGAGCATGAATAATCGAGAATCTGAAGAAATATGAGTCACTGAAATAACTGAAGCAAATCTACAATAACATGAAACAATGCCAACGACCTATAAGTGCAAGAAATCGAAACAACTATTCGGAAGCGGATGGTTGAATTAGAGGAAATTGCTTTCAGGGACAGAAAAAAAAAGTTAAACGCCCGAAACAAGTATATACATCAAATCAAACCATCCAATTAGTGTATCGAGCATTGGATAACATAATAATAGGAAAGTCTCTATATAGTATTGAGATATAACGGGTTTGCATAATGTTTAACCTAAATTTTTGAAAAACATCGATTTTTTGCTGAATTTAATTGTTTATTATAAATTTATCGAAAATCCATGTGAAATATTCGGAAAAAACACATGACTACATGGACGATTCCAGTACCCCATTCAGTATTGCCAATACAAAATTTTATATCTGACATTTTCCAAATATTTTCGAATCGTCTACGAATACGATTTTTAAATAACTTTTAAACTGTTAGAGACAGATACATGCGGATTTCATTGAAATACTTCACATGGATAAAAGTTGTTTTCTCACTTCCGCTTAACCAAAAAAGTAAAATTCGTTTTTTAAAATTTGGTTTAAGCATACAAAATGAGCATTTTTGCTAAGGTATATCTCTTAATTCCACATCGATCTTCAAAAACCTTCCACCGACAGATAGTTGAAAGAGATGACTTTCCTTTCATCAAAAAATATACATTATAATTATATTTGTTGGTGCTGATTCAGCAGAAGTATGCCAAAACCTTATTGAATCAGTTAATTATGCACCGATTTTTAATTACCTGATGCCGACAGAAAGAGGTGGCTTTCCTTAAAAAAGCAAATAAAAGGAATAACAACTATAATTGGTACCTAGGAGTCCTAATGCGATGAAGAGGCAGAAATATATTTTATACTAGCCAAGAGCAATAGGTGTGCTGGAAGGATATATTTTTTTTAAAACAAGTAACAAGAAAAAAGTCTACAAAACTGTAATAAGATTTACAGTACTGAAGGGAAGTGAAACCTTGTTTATGAATAAAAAACAAGAGACCAAACTTGGGGAATCTGAGAGAGAAGAATGATGAGAGCGATGCACAAACAATGAAATTTGTGAGCATCAATAATTGGTAATATAATATATTCAAAGAGGTTGCAGTGGCTAAGCCATTTGTAATAAATTAAGGAGACAAGGGGCGTCAAGGAGGTAACATGGAAAATATCGGAAGAAAAGGAGAAGAGCAAGAAGGAAAGGAATTAGTTATGGAGGATGCCGCTTGAAAGGAAATAAGGACCTGGAAAGATGTAGTAAGTGGAAAATACTTACAAGGCTATAGGCCCGAGGGCCTGATTTTACAGCATATGAATAAATAAATAAAATATAGAATATTTCGTTGCATATTATACGAAATTGGTTACGTGTCCCTGGAATCCTTGGAATGTGAGGGCTTCAAAGGAAGATAGTAGATGTAGAAAAAGAACTAATACAAAGTAAAATGACAGTGTGACCAACGTGGAAAAAGTCCAATTTCTTATAAAAGTTGGTACACAGAACACTCAGTATCTTGAAAGTTTCAAATAAGAACTTGTGTTAATTAATAAGGGTCGATGTTTAGACCGCGTCTACTCCCAAAATCAGTTTTCGTTTATGTCGATCCCTATAGAGCCGTCTGTATACCATTTAATGGCATTCTTTAGTATTAATATTGAATATATTGTATTGATATATATTATATGTAGGCTACCTTAGATCTATGAAATTTGATGTGTAAAATATGTCATTTGTGGTAATAATTAATGTCACATTGAAAGAAATATTTTTTTAATAGTTATCGGGGGATAAAATGAAAATTGAATGTGGGTAGTGATGGTAATGATTATTGATCATAGAAAATTCATAGAATTTTTTTGAAAAGCAGAGATATTTATAAAGCAAATTGTAGAAAATTGAAAAATTTTATACCATCATAATAATTATTATTCGATTTGGAAAGGAGGAGATAGAATATTTTGACAAGCAGAGAGAGAATATAAAAATAAAATAACCCATTAAAAATTAAATATATTGGATTAAAAATTTTGTAGAGCAGTAAACATTCAAATAATATATAAATGGAAAGAGAAATTATACTACAAATGGCATATTTGGTGATTTTTGAAATTGAAGAATTGACATTATATAAACCAGGGAAGTAATATTTCAATATTTATTACTATAATAGATAATAAGTCAATTTTTGAATAAATAGAATAATTAACATTTGGACATAATGGGAGTAAAAGACAATTTGAAGACCGAAGAAATATATAATTGATGTAAAATTTTGATTTTCATAAATTAGAAAATTTGGGGTCCGGTAAGGTTTGCGACCCTCGGAATTTTGCAACGATTTTTTTCTTATTAGAAAGCCCTATTTCTATAGAACATTTTAAAAGAAAAAAATTCTTGGATCATGTACTTTTGAAAGAGAAAATCGCAATTGAAAGTACTAAAAATCCGCCATTTTTTCTTAAATTTTGACAATTTTTGACAATTATGTCTAGATATCAGATGGTGGATTGAACAATGTTGCCAGTTCTCATTTCCGTAACTCGTTACGGCTAGGAAATGCTTTACACAAGGTTTTTTACTAAAAAATTTGTGGAAGATTCAGAATTTATAGAGAAAAATCCAAAAAACAATATTTTTTCACTATATCACAATATTTTATTTGAAAAATAGTTAAATACTTTATATTCAACATGAATTTTTTCAAAATTCATGTGAAATACAAATTATATGTATTTTTTTCGAGAAGGTGAAGCTAATAAATATGTATGTACCTATATAGATTAAGCTTTTGATTATGGCTAATGTAATCTTAACGATAGTAGAAAGTATGACGTGTTGAGACCTAATCAAACCAAACCAAACCAAACCTAACCTAACCTAACCTAACCTAACCTAACCTAACCTAACCTAACCAAACCTAACCAAACTAAACCTAACCAAACCTAACCTAACCTAACCAAACCTACATAATTGAATATTGTATAAATTAATTTAATATATTATTCACTATATTGCTATAAAACTGTATTAGGTACAGCAGTAAGTTTGTTATAAACTCTTACATTTAATGTAAGAAATAAAGCAAATCTAAGATGAACATTATATTCTAAGCATGCGTAATATTTCAATTTTTATGATTATAAATGCAAATTATTTTATATTTTTATATATTCCTGTAATCTATTACAATGCAAAATTAATTCAACTAAAAGAAAATAAACACCATTTGACAACGCCGCTTAGCTATCACCTGATCACAGAACAATCATGATTTGTGATCGTAGACATAAGATTTGAGTGTGTTGGTTTATAACCTATAAGTGTCGAGTGAAAATAATATACTTCAAAATATTTCTGAAAATTGGCAAAATTAAAGTATTTTCTTCCGGTTTTTTTGTGAAACAGACTTAAATTTAGTTAAAGATAATAACCTTTACAGTTTAAAGTGAAAATATTCATCGTAAATATCATTAAATAGTGTTGAAAAAGTATCATTTTTTGAACTAAATTTGTGATTTTTAAAGTAATTTCTGAATGATCCAACGAAATTTTTGTTCTAATCTACTTTATTTAAGGGTAGCTATCAAACAAATTTAAAATTAACATAAAATTCCGAGGGTCGCGAAGTCTACCAGAACCGAAAATTTGATATTAGATAGGAATAAGAAAATTGATTTAGTGATTTAGTCAATTCTTTAAAGTTAAAATAATTAATTCAAAAATTTTAAATTTGTAAACTTCAAATTAAAATTGTTTAATAAATAAGTATCTTTAAAAAGGATATTATTAAAAAAATAATTAAGTATTGAACCCAACCCTGAGAAAGAGATTTTTTTTTAAATTTAATATATAATAATAAAAAAAAGGACAATTGTAAATATCAATATAATATCTGTGTATTTTTTGAAAACTGTTTAAACGCAGTAATATCATAAATTTGAATTTTTAACTCTAAATACATGTCTAGCTATTGCCATGGGCAATTGTACCTTCTTTTATATTTGTCGGTGAAATTTTGTCTAGTATTTATCGATCAACGATCAAAATGCCAATTGTTACCACACTACGGAATCTTTACTATCACGACTTGAGCGAGAGTAGAAGATAGATGAATCAACCTAATTAATTTCATGTTTCGAGTTTTTTGCATCGGTGATTAGTAATTAGACATCTGATTCAATCGATCGGTGATTTCACAAATGGCGTAGTACCGGTTCGTATTCGCTGGCAATCTCTTGCGTCACCCACGCAACTTAAGTACTACTTTCGTTTCTCATGGGCTGTCACCTAACTGTGGGATGGATATACAGAGTAGATCAATCACTCTATTAATCTCTCAATATTAAGATATTTTAAGATTTTCAAACCATTATACAGGGCGTCTCAGGAATTCGTACCAAAACTTGGAAAATGATAAAGGGGCTAAAAATAATGATAGTACTTCGTATAAAATGTGTACCTTATTCCTTTCGTTAACGAACTATGGGACTCTAAACTTAGAAATGAAAAATTGTTATTTTTTTATAATTATTATTATTAATCGAGTTTTTGGAAATAAATAAAAAATGAACTATGTACTTAATTACAGTTTCCTATATATAATTGTCATATTTTAAGGCGTGTTATCAATAGATGTCGAAGATAATAGTTTGATACTATTACAACGCCTTATAAAGTTTTTGAAAAATATTTTTCAAAGAACGAGAAACCGTTCACTAAGAAGCAGTAATAAAACATTGAATTACACTTAAACGGGGTTGATATATCTGCAAGATATAACCAACCATTCTGGTTTGTAATTAGAAGGGACAACATCACTTGTAGACCCTCTTCGGCGTATTTGCGCCTCATCAGTACAAGGTAGATGTCATCCGTCCAGAAGCTCTGAGAGCATAATTCTGGACTGGAGGCAACGCTGAAACCACATAAATACATTAACCCCAGTAAAGGAACTGCTAAGAAAGCGATAACAGCGACATCCTCACATCTAACGGTTTTATAGTTATGTACTTAATTGTAAAAATTGTCATATTTTAGTAAAGCGTTCATCAACGTTTTTTGGACTGGTAGAATCGGTTGAGGAATCATCAGCTACGAGTTTTCCTTTAAAATACTGTGATTTTAACATGCGATGTGCGTCATTACAGTCAAGTGGGTATGTTTGTTGGCAGGAAGAAGGGAAGAATATATATTTTATTATAAGAACTTGATTAGATCTTGGGACCCTGTCTAAGCTCAATATTTTTTAACTAAATTTTTTTTACGTGATTGTGTGTGTATTGCTTCGGGTCCACTCAAATAGACAAAATTGCAGAAAAAAAATTCGTTTATTCACATCCCCGGAGGAAGGGCGGTTTAAATATTTTAGGTTTTCTTCAACTTTGGTTGTTACTTTTTTTTTGATTTTATAAAATACATTTTTTGGCCCACCCTACCATATAGTCTACATTTATAAAAATAAACTTGCACATTTGTTATACTAGTTATATTATTACAATAGTGATATAAGAACACTTTAATGCAAACTAATACATCTCAATTTAACAAAAATAAAAATACGAAAAAAACTCTACTCCGGGCCCTGATGATATCCTTTGATATTTCTTTTAAACCTTCCAACTCCCGCCAAAACAAATCTCTGTCTGTACAATAGAATATTTTCATCAAATGAATTTCCAGATTCTTGGAGGAAAGCAATAATAATTCCTATCCTTAAACCTTTTAAAACAAAAAATGACCCATTTTCTTATAGACTTATTTCTTTGAGATGTAACAGCTGTAAACTACATGAAAAAATCGTTAACAAAAGACTTCTTTGGTATCTTGAAAAACATAATCTGTTAACAGAAAATCAAAGCGGGTTTCGACCTAACCGTTCATCCATAGATAATTTGGTAGTATTAGACACTGAAATAAAAGATGCCTTAACCAACAAACAAAAACTAGTGGCCATATTTTTCGACATTAGCAAAGCTTACGATCACACCTGAACTTCTTATATAGGGGGGTCATAGGATATGTGACCAAAATCTTAAAATACGGAACGCCACTGACCAGCCCCCTGGACGCCGTAGCCGGAGGTTTTTCGAAAAACCACTCCCAATTTCTGCCCAGAAGTCGTTAAAATCGTTAAAATAGGAAACTTTGTGGAGTTCCTCTCCAAAGCCCCAGAGGCAAAAAAAATTTTTGGGCCACGCTTGTTCTGTATAAAAATAATGCTCTCTTAAAAAACAACCATATTTTATTCATTTCTATACATATTAAATATGACAAACTTAAATTAAATGATAATTAGTCTAAATCTTTTTAAAATTTAAGTGAAGCCTTCGATCTTTTGTATTTGCAACAACTTATTACGTCAAAACACCGCTCATTATTCTCATTATTTCGCTTCAAATGCTCTCCTTTAAATCAAAATATAGCGCGGTCTGCCAACCCCTCTACTCATCTCTTTTCTAAGCGCGTAATAATCAGCCGACGTAAGTCGATTCATTATCGATATTAAACCAGGCTTTTGACCCATCACATGTAAACTTCGGGCGTTTTTCTCTCACGCCGCGAAGATCGTCAACGCTCGGCAAATTCCGTTCCCATATAACACCTTGAGATCAACGGTGGACACCAGCCCGCTTTCCAATTTTGGTTTTCGCCGAGTACTTGATGCTTGATGCGGAATAACGTTTACACGGGGGTCTTGAAAAACGTTTACACGAGGGTTTTGAAACGTTTTAGGTAAATTTTATTTAAGAGGAATACTATACTATATGTATAGTAGGTATATTTTATTTTTTTAAATGCTTATTTAATTATTTTTTAATGGGAGGTCATTGACCCAATGACCTAATGGAGGAGCCGCCACTGTTTGGACGATGGGCTACCGCAAGGTTCAGTTCTAAGCATAACTTTATTCCTGATCGCAATTAATGAAATAACCCAAAATATTAACCTACCTATAAAAGCTTTATTATACCCCGATGATCTTGTGCTTTACAAATACAAAAATCTAAGATGCCAAATAAAACTGAAAATACAATGATAAACACTGACAATACCAACGCCACTGGATAATCAATATCAGTTAATAGTCGAAGTGAGAGGGAAGAACACGCGCTTGCCAATAGCTGTTCGAAAAATCTTCACCAATTGAGTTCGTTTGGAGTACACGGTAATATGATTTTCTTACCACGTTGCCGGGTTGAAGGAAACACATAACATATTTGGAAAAGTGGAAAATAATGTTAATATTCAAAATCCAATGAAACAAGCACATTAAAGTACTAATCATTATTGATATATTGTTGATGATCAAAAGTCCATTTTCTGATTATTATCACTACATACTTAGTACTTCAGCTTTTTCATAATTAAACGTAGCAATATCGAATGCTTTCTGCTTTCACAGCTTCAGATAAGTTTGCCAAACTATATGTTATTGTGTCATTGTATTAATCCTCGATGATGTAAGAAAATTGAATTAATGATAAATGTTGAAAGCGGGAGAGAATACGATTGGTCTGAAATTAACTGCTGGATACGTTCCTCACATTTGATCATTAATTGATGATATCTTGTTTTTAAACATCGACTTTGCGGGAGTTTGTAAAATGTGCATTATACTCATGGCCCCCTAAAGCACGTTTTTACATATTATAAACATAGGAAAGGTATTTTTCTGTTTCGCAATTACTATTTTTAATGGACTCAACAAAAATGCTATTAATCAAAACAATATTTTTACAGGTAAAGAAGAGAATAAATTAATTTGTTAAAGGTTAATGATCTTTTTTAAAAACGAACTTAAATGCTTATGTAAAGCATATTTACGACTTTTTAATATAAATTCTTGTAATAATGATTCATAATTTTGTAAAATTTTCAAAATAAATTCAAGAATTATTTCAAATAATTTATTTAATTTATATGATTTTTCAAAAAGTTCACTTTCAGAGATTCAATAGTGAAAAGTAACACAAATCCGGTACCTATAGTTTAGTTCAACATATATCGTTGGCCTCATTGGGTTGACTCGATAATCTTTAAAAAGCAATAAATGGTTACAGGGTCGGATTCTAAGGGGTTAAAACTCAATAAAATAAATAATATTCAAAAACAATATATTTATTAGCAAATGAAATTAAATTGGATTGGTTGATATTGTACAACTTGAGCTGAACATTATAATACAAAAAAATAATAAATATAAACAGAAACACATAATTAATTTTTTGGAACTTAATTTTTTTACCTACACTAAATTTAAACTACTGCCACTATGATTATCTTCATCTAAATTTATTATTGTATTTTTCACCTGGTGTCATATTAGCGTAATGGGATTGAATATATTATGCAATAATAGGGGGGAAGACACAACACTGTATGTCAATTTTTAATTGCAAGCGCCTCACACACAATATATTCCTTATTAATTTTGAAAGCACTTAATACTTCTAAAATATCCCGTTTTTTGCTCGTTTCTGCAAAATATGTGTATTTAATTATCAAAAAATCCCAAATTTCTGTTTTTTTTACTTCAATCACACTTTTTGTAGTATGTTGCTTTTGGATAAACTTTAAATACTTTGAATAAAACGTCGATTGTGATTTGTCGCAAATGATGCGATTACATCGTTCTGTGACGAGTGCAACGATTAAAGTCCAATTCACCTATAGAAATGCAAAACGTCTTCCGCTAAAGCTTTTGTCGGGTGAGAATATTGTTTTGACGGGAGGTAAACGAAATTTGAGTAGAGTATAGACTATTAAAAATAATTAACACTTGTAATAAAATTTGATGGAAAATGCAATTCTGTAAAATAATAGTTGAATTTTATATACATTTTATTCTAAAGTAATGGTTAAATTCATTTTCTACGTAATTATGAATTCAAATAAAAATCCTGAAACAGGTCAATTTTTATATATGAAACTACACTTTTTGAATAAAATTATTAACCTTGATTTTGTCATTTTGATTATACTTGCCGCTTAAATCAACATAATTTCAAATTGTTTAACAATTGTTGAGAAACTAACGGTTGAAAAAAAATATTTTTTCAAATTTACTTTTATCATGTTATAGGGCATAAGATTTCCTACAATTTTGATGTATACAATTTTTTTGGGCGAGTAAAACTGAAAGGGATAACAGCGTAAAAGACTACAAATTCGAGTGCTCTAGGCTGTGCTTGCAAGCTGCGTCGCAAGCTCCAGCGGAATTTATTCGAGAATTTAGGAAAATGAGTGGGGGGTCGATATGTTTTCAATTAGGGTTATCATATTCCATGAAAAAAGGAAATACGATGTTTGTATCCTAACTTCTCCGGACTAGTATAAAAATGGAACTGTTTCAGGATTTTTTATTTGAATTCATAATAACGTGGAAAATGAATTTATCTGTCACTTTAGAACGTCACTGTATGTCCTATTACTAGTTGCTAATGATCCCAGCTAAAAAAAAAGTGTATCCAGTCAACATTCCAATTAAAACATAAATTTCTCCAATAATAATTCGAATTTCCTCAACTATACCTAACTCGAACCGAGTCACGTCACGATCGCAATATTCGATAGTGTTGCAATGCAAACGGCTGAAACAACCCAGTTGCAATTAACAGTTAATTTAAAAAGCACGGTATCACTCATCACTTATAGCAATTATTAAAGTAAGTAAGTAATTTGTGTTACTTTCGATATTTAAATACAAAATAAATAGTATAATTATATTTTACATTTTTCGAAAACATTGACCGTTTAACTAAAAAGAAACAACTACTTTCCGGGTTATATGCCCCGACGAACATGAAATTGAAGTATACTTTAAAAACGATAGGTATGATCTACTAGATACATTCATTCATTCGTTTGGGTTATGCTCTTCACCTCCAAGCACCTAATGAGCCGACCCATACCCTTACTCAGAGACACTGTGTTGTCTCTTGCCAGCCTATAAAGGGATTCTTTACAGTTTTTCACCATTCTAGATTCTAGACCTAGTTGTAGGATTGCTGATAGTTTTAAGCAGAGCCTGGTTGTCAGTGAGAATTTCAATTTCACCTGGTTTTAACACAGACGTATATTGACCAAGGCTTCTCTTTATAGGTCCCTAGCCGAAATGGCTGTTGGCTGGGGTCGAGCTGCCTTCCTTTCGGCCGTGTAACTGCAGTAGTTTTATCGTCGGCGGTCTTCTCTTCTTTCGTTGTCTTCAGTTGTTTGTGCTTTTCGCTGCCTCTATAAGGGGCGAATCCTTAGCCGACTTATTACGACTAAAGACAACCTTATAGAGTGGATCCTCTTCTTCTAGAGATTCTCTGTTAGCTGAGCTAATAGTCTTGTCACCTGGTCGAGAATCTCTTGTTTCTTCGGGGCTGTCGTCGTCTTCTTGGCTGTCGCTTGGGCGTAGCTGACTCCTGGCTTCGTTTCCTTTGTGAGTGGTTTTCTCGTCGTCCTGTTGTTAGGGACCTTTGGGCATCCCTTGTAGTTCGCCGGGTGTTTTCCCTGGCAGTTTGCGCAGGTGGCTGGCTTGTCCCTTGGTCTGCTGCACTCGTTGGAGCGGTTTGGTCCTCCGCAATTCACGCACTTGGTGTTCACCCTGCATTTTGTCTGCCCGAGGTGGTATCCTTGGCAGTTGTAGCACTGCGTCGGTCCTTTTCCTCTCTTCTGCTCTTCCCATCTTATCCTCACTTGTTGGATGTGCTGAATTTATCTTATTTTTTCCTTGTCTTCTACATCTACTTCCACCATGTAGATGGTTAGGGGTCTTCTTTCGCCAAATCTGGAGCAGATTTGGCTTATTTTGCCGATCCGTATTCCTTCCTTTTCTATCTCTTCTCTTAGTTCTTCGATGTCTTCGCTGTTTGTTAGTCCCTTGAGGACTATTCTCCCTTTTTGCTCTTCTCGTGGAGTGTAGGTATACCACTCCACTTCCTTCCTTTCGTTGCTCAGGTACCTTGTCAGGTTCCTGTAATCCTCAGGTCCTTCGCAGTTTAAAAGTGCAAATTCGTCGAAAGAGATCGGATTTGTGAAAAGAAGACTCATGGATTTTACACCACAGTAACGCACCATCTCACTAACCTATCATTGTGAATGAATTTCTGGCCAAAAATTCTTATCGAATAACCACCGTATGTATTATCCTGATAGGATTACGACCGACTGGGTTTAAAAAATGTTTTGGTGACTGGATTATTTTTTGGCGACACAAGAAGTGGTTGACTAATTCCCGGTAGTATTTTGACGTTAAACATAACCGCGACTAACGTCTTGTATGGAACAGGTTGCACATGCAAAATATAAATACATTGTTTGAATTAATTTACAGTTTTATTCACCTTCAACACTTTGTGTCATGAATCACCTCTTGTTATTGCTTTAAGAGTCCAGCCCATACAAATTTCTGCTATTTTAATTTAACTGTTCTTGTCATCTTAAGTGAATGTGGATGTTAAGAAACTTTCGCGGTTGAAAGATTCATTTGTTTGATAGAATCCTAACCGCGATAAAGAATTTAACTGTTTTTAACTTCATAGAAGAACCACCGGAAGAAATAATACTTCGAAATGGACATTCTTCAATCTGGTAGAATTTATATTATACTTTTTTTGTCAATAGATCATTACATCATATTCCAAATATTTCCGTGGGTGCCAATTTGTGACTATCTGTATTACATTTTCAATTATATTTTAAAGTAAACCATGATTCTCTTGGAGTTTGAGAAAAATGTGTCGAGTTCAATATTGATTAAAAATATCTAGTAAGGGAAACTACGGTCAAGTGAGATTAAAAGAATGTAAAAAACAGGGTAGATTGTAGATTACATGAGGGTCGATTGGCTCGGTTCACCCTACAACAGTGCGACCTATAAGATATTTAGTATATATCCTACATCTAAGGTTTAGTACAAAAAAATCTAGGCTTCTGAAAAAGCATAATCTCAGTTTTGGAACCAGGTCTGTTACGTGAACGGAATCGAGGTAGACCTGTTCCAGGTATTCAAGACGTTTGTGAACAATTACCTCGCAAGTGCAGAATCTACATGATCCACTATCCACTTTATCTTTTATGCCCTGGCACCCATAATACAGTTATTTTGTGTCTAGCCAGTTGCTTAAGGGATTGTTTGGCAGTTCCAGTCCGTTTTAGACTCATAGGTTGTAGACTTTAGAGCCTTTAAAGCAGATTGACTATCAGACACAATAAATATTCTAGCTGAGTTGTTGCGTTTTTTGAGGCACTCTTTAGCACAAAAATCTATTGTTAATCGTTCCGTTGGAGTGTTTCAAATAATTAGCCTGAGTTAGCCTATAGGCATTTTCCAGAGCGATTATCCGTACATGTATACGTAGTGGAGGAAGGTCTAACATTACCTTTAAGATTGCGCTAGGGTACGATAATCTCATTGCACCCGTGATTCCTATGCAGGTGAGTCATTGCACTTTTTGCAACTTTGTTTTTGTGCTTTGTGGCGTTGTTTTGTTCAACCAAACTAGCGCAGCATAGTTGGTCTGACTAGTAGATCATTTTCGGTTTCAGATCCCACGTTTTCTCAGAAGGTCTGTGGCACGTCCAGAGAGCCAGGGTAAAACTGCGCTAAGAGTTTTGACAAATGTCCTAATAGGGCATTCCTATGCAATCCGATTTCATATTATATATTATAGTCGTATATCAAGAAACAACTAGGTACGTGGTCAATGTCTTGGATGCCCAAAGAAGACCTTAACCCATCCAGAATGTATGTTTTGCAGGTACCTCATTCAGAAAAAGGATTGAAGCTCTTACAAAAGCGTATTAAATAGCAATAAAGTCAGTTTTGATATTTGGTCGATAAATTAATGACTTGACAATAAACTTATCCCGTGTAATGTGCCAAGTCTATAATGATTTTATCGTGTAATAACTTTGGGCAATTCTGGAAACAATTTGATTACATTTTGTTTGTTTGTTGTACCTTCAACTTTTCCATTTTAAGGTATTAATTCAAGTTTACTTATAAATATATTGCTTTAAAAGCTTTCCTAGTTTCTTTAATTTCTATTTTTTGTTTTTAAAATACTAGTAAAGTTTGTCCAAACTCAATATCAATTAATTTTGGATAAACTTTACCTCTGAAATTCAATGTATGTATTAGCAAAAAGGGTCCATTTAAACATATATAAACATTCTCATTTAATCTGAAAACCTCATTTTCATTGTAATTTGTATAAAAAATATTTATTGCTAGTTGGAATTTGTTTCAACTACGTAATTGACAGGAACTGGAATTATCTACTCAAAGATAAATATGGAAATTTGTAGTGTATTATATAAAATTTATTATGTAAATAGTAGAAACCTACTTTAGAAACGTCAAAAATAATTCAGTTTTGACTGATAAAAGATTATTATTAATAGAAGTATTAATGTAATATTTTTGTGATTAGGTATCTTTAAGATGAAGTAAATCAATAGTTCCTTTCACACTATTTTATATCTACATTACCTCAATCGCTAATACATACAAATGTTAAATATCTTTTTAGTTTATATTTAATGTTTAAGATTTGATGGATTATGACATTACCAATAAAATGTATACAGTAAACCCCTATCAATGACCACCACTTACGTTTTAAAAAAAAATAAGAAAACTAATATGCATTTTATAATTCTCATTTTGATTACATGATAAAATAATTAATTATTTAAAAAAAAATTAAAAACCCAACATTTTAAACTCACGTGTATTAAGTTTTTTGAAGTTTCAAGATTAAAATTCTTCTGGGATGAGATTATCACTAAAGGAGCCTTTAGACCATCGTTTCTCAACCATTTTTATGTGGCGACCCGCGAAAAAAGCCAAAAAGTTGAGTAAAAAGTCTTGCGACCTCGTCCGTCACTATTTTGTTGGAAGTAGATTAATTTTATACATATTTTTTTGACGTCATAGATTTATTTAATTATTCTTTCCTTAAATTCGTATAGCATAAAATACGATGGGAAAAATTATTGCATCTATTTTCATTTGGTAAGATTATCTATTTTTGCTATTTGCACAGTCTTTTTATAATCCTATGATAATGAATAAAACAAAATTCGATCTTGTTGACAAATTTTAGTCGAATAAGAGAGCGATGAAGGAAATCGCAATAATGTCTTTTTCCACTACCCAAAAAAAGTGTTTTTTACCGAAAAAACGTTATAACTCGAAAAATTTCCAATATTTTAATTTGAAATTTTTGTCCATAGTTTGTGACTATCAAAGCTACCTTCTACCAAATTTTCATCAAAATCGAACATTTTTTAACGAAACTAAAAATAAAAAACGAAAAATGCAGTTTTTTGCGTTTTTCGAGTTAATTTTGAGGTAATGTGAAATAGTCATTAATGAAAAAGTTGCAGATTTTTCCAAGATCTACAACTTTTATATATAACTTTTTTTTCTAGACACTCAACTTTGGCTGGAAATCACAATAATGTCTTTTTCAACCCCCCAAAAAAGTGTTTTTTACCGAAAAAACGTTATAACCCGAAAAATTTCCAATATTTTAATTTGAAATTTTTTTCATGGTTCGTGACTATGAAAACTACCTTCTACCAAATTTTCATCAAAATCCAACATTTTTTAACGAAACTAAAAATAAAAAACGAAAAATGCAGTTTTTTGCGTTTTTCTAGCAATTTTGAGGTTATGTGAAAAAGTTGTAGATATTTCCAAGATCTACAACTTTTATAATCAACTTTTTTTTCTAGAACTTCAACTTTGGCCGGAAATCGCAATAATGTCTTTTTCAACCCCCCAAAAAAGTGTTTTTTACCGAAGAAACGTTAAAACTCGAAAAATTTCCAATATTTTAATTTGAAATTTCTTTTCATGGTTCGTGACTATGAAAACTACCTTCTACCAAATTTTTATCAAAATCCAACATTTTTTAACGAAACTATAAATAAAAAACGAAAAATGCAGTTTTTTGCGTTTTTCGAGCTAATTTTGAGGTAATGTGAAAAAGTTGTAGATTTTTTCAAGATCTACAACTTTTATAATCAACTTTTTTTTCTAGAACTTCAACTTTGGCCGGAAATCGCAATAATGTCTTTTTCAACTCCCCAAAAAAGTGTTTTTTACCGAAGAAACGTTAAAACTCGAAAAATTTCCAATATTTTAATTTGAAATTTCTTTTCATGGTTCGTGACTATGAAAACTACCTTCTACCAAATTTTTATCAAAATCCAACATTTTTTAACGAAACTAAAAATAAAAAACGAAAAATTCAGTTTTTTGCGTTTTTCGAGCTAATTTTGAGGTAATGTGAAAAAGTTGTAGATTTTTTAGAGATCTACAACTTTTATAATCAACTTTTTTTTCTAGAACTTCAACTTTGGCCGGAAATCGCAATAATGTCTTTTTCAACCCCCCAAAAAAGTGTTTTTTACCGAAGAAACGTTAAAACTCGAAAAATTTCCAATATTTTAATTTGAAATTTTTTTTCATGGTACGTTACTATGAAAACTACCTTCTACCAAATTTTCATCAAAATCCAATATTTTTTAACGAAACTAAAAATAAAAAACGAAAAATGCAGTTTTTTGCGTTTTTCGAGTTAATTTTGAGGTTATGTGAAAAAGTCACTAATAAAAAAGTTGTAGATTTTTCCAAGATCTACAACTTTTATGATCAACTTTTTTTTCTAGAACTTCAACTTTGGTCGGAAATCGTAATAATGTCTTTTTCTACCCCCCCAAAAAAGTGTTTTTTACCGGAAAAACGTCAAAATTCGAAAAAATTTCAATATTTTCGTTCGAAATTTTTTTCCATAGTTTGAGACGAATTTTGGTCGAATGAGAGCGATGAATAGGTCAATATGATGTTCGATTTCGAATATTTCGATTCACTCATTCGATTCATTGTCGTTACGCTTTAGATTTACTTATAGGAACAGCGTTGAAAAGTTGCAGTTTATTTGAAAAATAAGTGACTTATTTGATTTAAAAAAATGGTGTTAATATCAAAAGTACATTTTGGAATGTTTTCTTATCTACATATTTTACAGGTAAAATAAATCGACCCATTACCAACAGCTTTTTAAGAATTATTCAAGTAACAATTAATAACTTTGACATTTCGTTGTGTTATTAGCATTACTTATTTTTCAAATTAAACTGCACACAAATTATACATTTGCAGAAAAAGAACGATTTTAGCTTTCACTTAAAATTAAAATATATCGAGTGATTCGAAAAACAACAACCTTCTAAGTATGGAGATATTTGCATAAAACAGGAACATCCAGTATGTTTAAAATACTAATTTACGCATGTAACTTACATATATTTACTCGAAAATTTTAATTATTGAATTAAACCGTTTTCAACTTGTTCATTTTACCGAAATGTAAAAAGGTGTATTACGGAATATACCCGTTGCTTTTAAAAATAGGAATGATGACTAGATGTCGACGACCAGCAAAGTTTATAGAAAAAGAATTTAATGTGCAAAATTTCGACGTGTTGGCGTTTATACCAGTTGTTGAAGTTTATGGCAGAACTTCACCGAAATACGCGAAAAAAAGTGTGCTAGAAACAATCAACAACGATCGTTGTAAATGCTCATAAAAACTAGAAATAGAAAGTTGTTAAAGTTGAATATATGTGTGTTGAGGATTATTTCGAGATGAATTTTTATTGTAATTTCATCAAAAATAGGCTAACTGGAGGCTGGAAACAGGAAGCACGTTGCATCTGTCGTCTTCACAATTTACTTTCAGACCAAAGTCCCTCAGTCCGACTTTTTCATCAGACTTTCATTGGTAGATGATAAAATAATAAGAAGACCACACTGTTTGAGTACACGTCGCAAAATATCAAATATGTACGATCTGTTTTATAGCGACACCACTCCGGAAACCATCCATATATTTGTATAGGCTTTAATAGTATATTGTGTCACAAGGGCAAAAAATGAACTTTAGCAGCCCGAGACTATAAGATGCACGAGCGAGCGTAGCGAAGCGAGGGCAGCTGATAGTTAAGTCGCACGTTGCATTCCACTAATTGCGTTTTCACACCAAACCGTAAGCTTACTAAGTTTTTCTTAGTTTATATTACTATGTCAAAAACGTACCAGAAAATTAAACATAAGACAGGAAGTTCAGGACTATTAATAGTTGAAACTCACTTGTTTTTTACCTCTTATAGTATATATTACCACATTTTTCAAGACGGTCAACTCATTGTATAACACAATCTTTCAAAGGCCAATCATTTAAGTGGCTACACTGAATAAGTATACCGCTACAGACTTTTGTAAGGGGAGAAAAGGAAGAATTGGGACGTTTTTGAAGGAAGTTGACCCAGTTTGGGAAGACGCATTCACAGGGAGAGATATAAAAGGTAGGAGAAATGTTGTTTATTGATTCTAGGACGGGAAATCAAATTTTGCCGGAAAACTTGATAGGAGCAGTACGTACTGCTTGAAGTATTGTTCTAAACTGAGCTAGGACTTGGAAAGCCTAGATGCTTGTACTTGTCCGGCTAATGGGGTCGGAAAGAATGGGAGAGAAAACCTAGTAGTTGGTTGCCTGGGTCACGTTCGTTATGGAACTTTCTAGAAAATCGCCATTGCTGGTTTTTTTGTAAGGCGACTTTGGCTATGGGAAGAAGTGGCGCATTTCTGGAAATTCGGATTGAAATGCAGATTGAACATGGAAATGGTGAATAAGTAAAGAAGTTGCGGGAAATACGGTGGTAATTTGATAAGATTTGTTGAATTTTTAGAAAGGAATTCGTTCAAAATGATCTCGTTGTGAGATGGTGCATTATGGTGGAGCAGAATCCATGAGTTTTATTTCCACAAATCTGATAATGATCGACGAAATTGCTCTCTTGAACGCCGCATAACGCTGATATATTATCTGGTATTTACTGTCTCACTTTACATCACATATAGTTGACGGAATATGTTGTCAGTTGTCATTCTACCAGGATATGTTATCTTATTTGGCTCTGTGCTAAAGATTGAGACGGACGATATATTGACCGATCAGTTTGGCAAAGGACATCTGATAAAATTTAGGAATATGACATCACGCTCTTCTCAACTATTTTTAATAAAATTTGCTACTATATACATATACATATCAACAAAAGGCAGATTTTCGGATTGCTCCTTGTAATAACCTTCTTAGTCATAAAAAGTTATTATGGACACAGACAAAATTTCACAAGGTGTAATAAGTCACAATTAACCAACAATGCAAAGAAACACATAGACAAACGATAATTGCTATTTTAAAGGGATACTTTCCTTATCGCATGGGCACTACACTGAGATCACTGCCTGAAGTCATAAGCAATAGCTATTCGTTTACAGACGCCTGAAATAATTTAAATTTTCCTGTTTGTGACAAAAAATAATACTTTTGTTGATGCAATATAATTTTTTCAAGTCTTCTGGTACGTGATTTAAACAATCGTTTAAAATGGTACGAATTGATTCGTGAGACAGAAATTTAAGGACTACCTCTCAGACTTACACGACGATTTTCAGTCACAATTGTTTTCATTTTAGTGATAATAAGATTACAGGCAATTTTGCAAAAAATTAAAAATAACTATTACTATGAAAAAATGTGTTATATTTATGTGCAATCTACCCAAATATCGACCACAAAGTGACTGCTTTCTGATTCTTAATTTTTATAGCATATTATTATATTGTGGCTGTTGCTAGTCGACCGCTAATCGGGCGAATAATTTTTTTTATTCGACCACTAATCGGACGACTTATTTATTTTATTCGTCCAGTAATCGTACGACTTATTTATGCTTCCAAATTATTTTTTTCTTCCCCGTCGTAATTTAAATTATGTATATCTCTAAGTAATACTATTTTTCCCGTTTCTTTTTCAATTAAATTTTTAATTTTATTTTTATTTGCTTTTAATTTCAATAGTTCTTTTACTTGATTTTTTACTTCCGGTGTCAATCTTCTTACTTGAGGAAGATGCTCGTAGAGCTCTTTACTTGTTTGGTGATTGTGTATTAAATTAATTGTTGAAATAAATAAACTGTTACCATCCTTTGGTTTGAAATTTTTTTTCTTCAATAATACACCAATATTTTATTGAATAGTAGCGTAAGTTTGGGTTTTGTTTCCGGCATTTTTCTATTGTTACTCAATCTCTTTTGTAAAAACGCAGTGTACACAATTTTGATAATCAACTATTCTTCTAGGTGCATATTATCTTGAATATCATCAATCCCATCAGAATCTAAAAAATGAATCGTCATTTAACTAACAAATTATTGACGAAATAATTTGAATAAATAAAATTATTTATTCTTATCCATCTTATATAAATCAGGATGATTTAAATTAAAAACTTTTTTTTTGTTTTTGAAATTTACTTTTATGACAGCTGTCAATTTTATAAATGACAAACAAACAAACAAACCCCAAACTCACGCTACTATTCAATAAAATATTGGTGTATTAATGGCGGAAAAAAATTTAAAACAAAAGGAACTGGAGCAAGATCGTCAAGCACATTCCAGAAGCATTTTAATCCCCACCATTTTCGGACGAATAAAAAAAATTATTCGTCGGATTAGCGGTCGACTAGTTGAATTATTTTCACTCTTTTATGGATAACTAACAAAAATAGCAAGCTTCTACTTTCCATACTTGAAAAATTCAGGTAGATAAATTGAATTATCTGATATATAATGCAATCTTTGTAGGGGCGCCAGACACTTGAACATTTTTAGGATAGATATATGGACAGTTTGTTTTATCAATTTATTTACACACTGCTTGATTTATCAACTAATAATTTTTTTAAGATAACTGATCTTTTTTATAATTAATCCACACGAACTTAAACTAAAAAGTAATATACTAATGAACATTATAAAATGCTACTTTGACAAAAAGATCGTCGTTTAGTTGAAATTTTATACCACCTGTAATAAAGTTATAATATGGGATAGAATGTCATTGAATATAAGAACAAAGAACGATACTTCCTGCTAATCTTTGTGACGTTGAATTATTAAATAATCACTTAATAACATCGGTTTCTACTATCTCAGTAAATGATTTTATAAATGATAATTGACTACAATGTTTGTTCTTTTAGTACTATTCCATAAGTATTAGTCATTTTAAACAATATGCCTATAGCCTATAAATACTTCTCATTTGAAGGTAGGGATTTAATTTTCACGTTGAAGAATGTCAATTTCTAATTAAAACCTTACGTCATTTGGTTTTTTCTACATATGTACCGTGTGAGCCAATAAGAACTGCCGTCGGTCATATTTTAGGATAGGATTGTAGTACAGCATTGGGAAAACGTATTTATTACAAAAATTGCCTCGAGAAAAACCTACAGACTTGTAGGTCCACCGTAAGGGCGTAATTAAATTTAAAAAGTCAAACTTTGTATACTCACCTAATTAAGGAGCATGACAAAAACATTCATCGTCGACAAATTCTGCGTATATTTAATATTACAAGTTTTAGTCTATCTGCTTAAATAAGACTTGGGGGAGAGTGGGAACTTGGTTACGAGAAAAACGCCAATAACTCCGGTTCTAATGAACCGATCTTTGCAAAGTTGGTCTGTTTAAAAAAAAATCTGTTTAACCAATGTAGTGTTATAATACTCAACGCATCTCAATATGTAACGTGAATGAAAAAACGAAAAATTGATATCTAACGATTACCTTTTAGATAACGCCCTCCAGCAGGGACTATAATATTAGTATGATGACATTTTTTATTATTGCAGATAGGTCAAAGCATTTCTAATAAGAATAAATTTTTTTATTTCAGTTTTGAGGATAACCAGCCTAATTGAATTTGGATAAATAATTCCTACTATTTATACATTTCTTAAAATATCTTGGGATAGGAAAAAGATATTGACATGCGGTTTCCGCCAATTTACTGTTCCTTTGGTTAACTTTCATATTCCATTGTATTGTATGCTTCCATTTAATATTTTCCAAAGATAACTAGACTTAAGATAAAATAAAAATAGCGCCCTCTAACGTGCACGTTACTTATTGGGGTGTGATGAGTTAACTCTTACAATTACGCCCTCTAGCGGTGGACCTTCATAGTAAATAGTTATCAGGTTTTTCTCGGGGCCTTTTTTGTTTTGCTGCTCTTATTTGCCCACCCGGTACAGCAATCGATGTAGTGAATGTATTTCAATTGGCTTCTCCACACTGACAGGATTTACAATTGTATGTTATGAGTCGGTACTACATTTTCTTTAAACTTAAATTTTGTGACGTATTTTGATCCTCGATGAAAAGCTAAAAAAATCCTAAGATATTATTTTTTATTTAAATATTTTGGAATTAGTTATTGTGTTAGTTCAACCGAAGTTATATTAACGACATACATTCTGTATGAATAATAAAATACAATTTAAGTTATTCTTTGACCTAGAACAGTAACAATTTTGATAAAAATGTCTTATCTGTTCTGTTATATAATTGTGGCTTGGAACTGATATAGTAAAATAGTTTTTAATATTTTTTTATTTAAATAGATTCATATAACATATACAACATTTTAAAAAATTTAAACATTTCGCATTGTAAAAATAACGAGCGTGCCTCCCTCGCTGCAAATCCAACGTCTTATCGTCCCTGCCAATTCATCTGTAATTTAAATTAGAATTATTGGCTATAAGACGGAGACTTGATAAATTAATGGTTAATCCCGATAATCCAAGTCAGGATTTTGGGATAAAATATTAAATTATTGTATTGAGTAGTGTGCAAAGTTTCAATGTAATCTAACGTTTGGAAATCAATGAAAATTACATTAGAAAACTCCGTTACATTGATACATACCGGGTGGGAAAATAAGCCGTACCCAAAAACTACTTAATAAAAATATTCATATCGATTTTAATTTTCATAAAAAAACCCAGTGAAAATAACGGGCATAGAATACAATTAACCTTTCCACCAATTTTGCAAAAAAATGTAGCGATTTTTACTAAAATATGAGTTTTACAACTTTTTGTTCATATGCATGTTTATTCAATAAAACATTTTTAAGTAGGTCACCCTATATATTTTAATCCTTTGTTATAGTTTAATTCTTTTTCTTTCCAAAAATATATAATTTGTAACAATTTAATTGGAAAATAAGTTATTTGATTTTTAAGGATAGGCTTTTATGTAGGCGTTTACGAGTGTTGATGTTAAAAGTACGCTTTGGAATTTTTATAATGTCACTGAACTGACTCTACAAAATGTCAAAATAATGAATTCTTATTTGAATAATTCTTAAAAGGCTATTGATAATAATTTGTTTTTAATAATGATATACAATAACACTCTTTAATTTTTCAGGTGGAGTGAATTGAACTACTATTAAACACAATTTATCAATAGTCTCTTAAGAATCAATCACTTTGCCATTATTTAAAAAATTCAGGCAATTATAGGAAAAGTATAGCTTTCACATGGCACATAAATTTATAGAGTGTAATATGGAAAAACTAGACGATAACGCACTTGAAAATAGTAATTTTCTTAATTTTCCTACATAAACAATTTTTTCCTCGACCTTTACAAAAAAAGACATTTTAAGTCCTAATTTCTGAATAAAAAATGGATTATTTTTGAAGGCAAGTATTTTTCGTCCGCAGACACTTTTCGTCAGCTAAAACGTTAACATATCCAAATTTTCTGAAACTTATCGCATTTTTGAAAAAACAAGGCTTTGGGTATAAAACGAAAAAATGTAGAGTATTTAATCGAGATAAAATAAACATATTTCTTCGTGATGCCTCATATGAAACTTATCTTTTGCACAGCGGACGAAAAGTGTCTGCGGACGAAAAATTCTTGCCAAAAATAGTCGAATTTTCATTCGGAAATTAGTAATTTTGGCGAAACACTGTCTATTGTCTCGAATGCTTGCTTGCCTCGGCTGCGCCTCGGACTATCAATTTGCAGACTCGACTATAATAGAACATTACTTACATTACATTTATATTTTCAGTAATAATAACCCAAGGACATTGATAATTGTTCGAAAAAATTTTATAACAGATTTCGAAAGCTTGTTGCTTGGAAACAGACCGACGCCGCAGGCGGAGGTCTGTTGCCAATAAGCAACAAGCTTGAGAAAGTTATAAAATTTTTGAGCATTTATCAATGTTCGAGGGTTATTCGAATAGAAAATTTTTGGATAATTATAGAAAAAAATACATAGTATATTTGTTTCTATAATTTCATCAATGTTCTCGTCAGTATTATGACAAAATCGTGACATTTTGAAATATTAAATATTTGAAACGTCAAAATCGAAATGTATCCATGGCAACGTACCTAATAGAGTGAAATTTTTTTGCTCTAATAGATATCCAATGAAATCAGTTAATTTGAGGTCACAGCCAATGGTCTGTTTTCAGTGTAATGTTGTTTTGATTGGTTGTGTTCAATCAAATGACCTCAAATTAACTGATTTCATTGGATATCTACTAGAGCAAAATATTTTCATAAAAACTGACCAATCCGAGATTTATTATTATGAGAATAATAATAATTATAACTACACCACCAGAAACGCCGGTCAAACTCAAAGGTTCGTTAGTTTTTTACTTGTACTGGCAATTGATGCGAAGAGTCCGTCTCTAGAACCTTCTAAATTTTGTTTGGCAACCTTGGAATTCTCACATTCTTCAATGTAGCCTTCCGCTACTCTCGAAGAATGCCAACCTCCATGCTTTTTCATTCTTTCCATATTCACATATTTGCCAATGCAGTTGCTGACGTGCGCCTGAAGCGCCAGTACATGAAGATATATTTGGTAGACATGAATACTTGTGTATTCCTACTGGTTGTCTGGTATATTTTTCTTTTGTATGATTAACGAAAAATCTGTTGTGGGGTGTCCCGGTCGGTCGAAGAAAGGTGTGTTTTCTTACACTTCAAGTAAATTAATTTTAGATTTCCTGGTATGACAGCAAAAGTTTTATCGACTGTCGTTTTCGTTTCTTCTAATTTCACAGATATATGTGATTTGGAATTTTCGACAGAAGTTACTAATAAATCTACCCCAGTTAAACCAAGTACGAGTACAACCTACAACAATATAACAAGTTAGGCTTCTACCTTATTAAACTAGTGCTCCCTATCGTCAGCTTTTATAAGATATGCTTCTCTTTGTTGTTCGAAGAGAACTGACTTTTTTAAACGGTACCCCTCCGATCTCCTCTTGAGAAAGGAAATGATGCTAGGAAATTTTTATTTATTCCTTCTCGAAAATTTATAGTTGTCTAACATCGAATATTTGCTCCACAACGAAAAACTTGTATTTAGAAAGCTTGCAGTTGAATTAAGCCAAAATTGTATCTTCCGTCGTCGTAATATTCTTACGGTCACACCACTTTCGATAAAAACCATAAGTTTCTTCATATAAATGTCTTGATTTCGTTGACAAAAGAGATTCCTTGGCAAGTGAGGCTATATTTTCAATTGCTTCCATTTTTAACCTCACAGAAGTATTTCTCACATTTTGACAACATTGTTTTGTAACCCTTAGGAAGCTTTAGGCAATCCAGATCACGGGACTTAATATGGCCATCCAGGGCAAACAATTTGGACAGTTGATCAGTTTTGTATTGTCTATCTAATGATAAACAGTGTTCAAGCATTTTTTCGTCTATTTCATTAGTGTGTTTCATATATGTATACGCAGAGGTTTGACTTTGTGTTTATTTGAAAACTTTCATTGGATTTTAACCACACTTGAGAAATGAACGAACTCCTAGATAAGAATCATTTGGTATTGTCACACAGATTTTACACCAAATAGCAGATGGAAGCTTTCAAAATTTTTCATGCAAGTAGTTTGAATTTGGCTTTGTGCTGAAAGTAGGATCTACTTTAGTCAATGAAGTTTCGGTTTTAGTATGCGAGGTAATATTTGAGTTTATCATTTTGAATGTTATATTAGCAATATCCTATAGGTATATGAAAAAAATGGTACACCTGAGAAACCCTAGAATATGTAGAGGAAGTTTCCATATATGAATAAGAATAGCTAGGCCAAGAGATAGTTCAAACTTTTATTGCCTACGACTCGTGGTATTGCAGTGTTTGAAAGTTTAATTTTTTTTATGTAAATCAAATGAATGAAAATTATTGCTAAATTTATGTGATCTGAAAGATGTTAATACATATAATCGACCATTTGAGTTACCCATGTAATATTAACGTTGGAATTATTTCATTTTATGTTCTTATTCCATTGTTTAAGTTTTTAGATCATTTTGTTTATAAAATTATAACAATTTTTTTTGACAATTTCTGTCTAGCTTATTTAAATACAAAGAGATAAAGTCATGAAACTAAATTAACGAAAAATGAATGTTTTTACGTTGGCACACGTTGGTCCAAAATACACATATGCAACACGAAAGTTTTATAAAACTAAACTTTGTATTGTTTATCATTATTATCAAGACACAAAGGCAATCCCTAAAGCCAAACAAAATCACATTTCTCCAAAATAATCGCTATTGTAAATACCAAAACACCAAAACAATATTTTTGTTTGCCCTGGGACGCCATATTGAATTTTATTTGACAGGTCGTTGGATTGCCTAAGTGGGCACGTTTTTTTTACATCATTGATTTACCATTGGTTACTTACGTCAGTCTCCGCTGCACCGACATGTCAGAGTCACCAGTGGAACATAAAAAAATGCAGTTGTTGTTGTTTACATCATTATATCTGACAACTGACAATCGATATCACTTGAAATTTCTTCAATATCTGACGCTGTTAATAGTGCAGTCAATACTCTATTATCACATTCTAAATTGATTCCTATTTATTCGTCCATTTCTTTAATAATTCACTATAACCGCTTCAAATTTTTACTCTTTTGAGGTTAAGCTGTCATTTTATTAACCACCAAATTTATCCACCACCTCGAAACAGCGGTGGAATGGTTTGCAATTTTGGTTGATGCAACAGTAATAAATAAATCTGAAATCCACCAATGAATATAAAAACGCAGTTGGTGAATTGGTGGATCCAATGGTGAATAAAAAAACATGTCTATATTGAACTTTGCAATTCGCCTGACAGCTGTGACGCGTTCTTGACAAAATCATGTCTATTATTCATGGAAAATTAGTTGTTCGAGGGAAATTGGACATAAAATCGTTAAAATTGGTCTCGTAACTTTATAGCCTCTCTCGCTCGGCCATAAAAAAGACTCGCAAATTAAATCTCTACTTCATGTACTTGTAACCATAAATAGCTATTACTGAAAAAAAACTTGTTCAGTGAATACCGCTTTTAATTATCGCTACCAAGTTCAGAGATATTTGGTTTGTTAAATGGAACTTCTGGGACACCTAGTATATAAATTGGGCAAAAAATCGGAAATTACCTTCCTATATCCAGGATACACACTAGGATAATCCTCTTCATTTCGGGTGGAATCTTACTGTTACATCCTTTACATCCGTTCAAGTATTAATTGCGCTCGACATTGATCAACATCATATTATTGACATACACGTAATAAATCTGAGAAACTAAACCGTTTTAAAATCAAAATTGCATAATTGTTTAATTGAGATTCTCTTATCTAAAAACCAGTAAATATCATGCAATTAGATTTTTCCGTACCCATCATTTATTCACATTCAATTATTATATAAATGGTCAATACTGTCAACCAGGTAAGTAATTTATGGATCAATCTTGATCTTTATCTTATTAAGAAATTATCCCATCACTAGGGACAACTCGTGTTTTTAATATTATAGCCTTCTTCATGTATGTTTCTTGTTATATTTATTTTACTTAGTGTACATTAGAAAGCCGAAATGTATTCTAAACAAGATCATAAACAATATACCATTTTAAGTAGCTTGTTTAAACCCTCTTTCAGCAACAATTCTTCTCTCATGAGCTTTAGACAACACAAAGATCCTATGCTCCTGTTTGTAACTGTCCTCGACTACTTTATAAAATTCATTCATTAATTTTCTACTTCATACTTAAACAAAGGTTATTTGGGTCCTAAACTGGAAAAAAATAATTTTTTCAATAATTTTTTGTGATAACGTATACTATCCTAACGCTCTGATTTCGGACGATTGCGTAGTTATGGTAGAAGAAAGAATTTTCAAAATATGTTTCTTGAGCTGTATATCATTTAGATTAATGAAGTAGGTACAGTATAATGCTTCTTACGTAATTTTTTTTATTGAATCAAACTTGCATGTGAATAAACAAATAAATAAATAGTGTCATTTTTATCATTATTTACTGGAATGTTGATATTTCTATCTACTTGACCATGTTTATTTAATGTAAATATTATCATGGCTTTCGCTTCACCAGCATTTAATTTTAAATTTAATTTTGAAAATTAAGTGACAAGTTGAAGACTTTAATTTGCGTTAGCACTTAACTTATTAAGGTCATCATTGATGAAATAAATAATTTATATTGCATTTGATATTTAAATTCAAAATAAACAAGTAGCTCTAAAATAATGGGAACAAAAATGGGAAAGGTACAAAAACTTATTCTAAATTTTTTATAAAAACTTTATCTTTCTCAATAAAATAAATTTGAGTGATGCAATAGTATATTTCATTACGAGTCCAGAAAATAGGCTTTTCCCGTGTGCGCGCGACAGGTGTGAGGCGTAGCCGAAAACGGGAAGTCGTGCAAGCACGGTAAAAGCATTTATGGATGAGTAATGAACGATACTTTTCATTATACCTTTCTCAGTTCCTGAGAAAAAATCTATAAAAAAGACAATTTTTGAACCCCCAAAATGCCAGGAGGTCGTAATTCAAGAGGCGCACTCTAAACCCTTTTTTATCAAATAAATGCATGACAAATAAATGCAAAAAAAATCATAGGTAAACCAAAATACTGTAACATGTCTATCGACCTGTTTCGACTTTTAAATTTATATCGCAAATATTTCTCTAATTCCCTCTCGTTGTCTCATTAGCTACCCCAATCTTCAACCCTGACCATAAAACAATTGACGTCTGCCAACGGTCGCTTCCATTTTTTCAATGCCACGAGCGAAACCCCTTTCCGCTATCGACTCTCTTCGAGGAAAGACCTCCATTTTTATCGCTTTTATACTTTTCCTATATAAATTGCTTTGGTAAGCACAGCAGCTAGTATACGGTTAACAACTATGCTAGCATACCATTATCTGCTAGATTATTAAGACACCCTCAAAGACACCTTCAAGATATCTCCAGGTCCACTTCTCTACACACTCTTCCCGGAGAAGATATTTACTTAAGATAAGTACCATAAAAAGTCCAGGCTATATACCGATCATTTTGTCCAACTCCTGGCAGAAATAAAATTAATGTTTTAATTTATTTATTTTTTTAATTTCTTATCCACTTGGCTATAAGAGCTGTAGAGGATCGTGTCCGAGAAAACGTTAATTTTTAACTTTTTTAAATAAATAAATATCTTAATTAATTTCTTCAAGATGTTTCTACCTTTTTCACCTTAGTTTTATTTTTATTTACCTTCATTTTTGTTCTTTTGTCGACGTCTAAAAGGTAGTGGCGCCCTAAAGCTTCTTACAGTCTGACCACCTCTGACATACCTAGTGCAGCACTAACATGGAGTAGAACAGAACCACCCTTGAGAAGAGTCTCATGCCGGCATCTGTCTCTAGCGCCCAAGTCATGAACAACCGACGGGTACGGTTACAAACTGGTATACAATACATATCGTCATCCTAAAAAAATATTACGATTATACGTTATAGGATAGAAAAGGGACTGCCGTCAGAAGTGAAAACACAAATAAATGAAACTTTTTCAAAAATGTTTTCATACGTCTATGGTAAATGGAAATTATTACAAATTAACCCTCTTAAAACTTTTATCCTAAGTCCATTATTTACAAATTTTTACAAAAAAATTTCTTCGGACGCACTTGATAAAGAAATTATTATAAATAAATCGATCCCGTAAACAAATTTCATCCTACGCGCAAGGTACGTAGAAATTTTTGCATATAAATTAACCTCTTTTAAAATTTTTATCGTATATCCATAGTAAATAAAAATTACTTGTCCTGGTTAGAATATTTTCTGCTTGGGAAAATTAAAATTAGACCAAAAGGTAATTGGATTATTTTTCGGTTTAAATAAGGTTTAAGGTCAATTGACGTTTCATTTTGATTAGAGACTAACAAACTTTCTTGGGAAGTGGCTAATTTTTTACGATATGACCATATAATCTGTCAGAACTTTCATGTGTTGATAGTCTCCTGTTCTTGAGAACCCCTTCCTTATCTATTGAGTATTATTTTTTTAATAATTTATCATTCTAACGCAAGGGGAGCGCAGCCACTAAAATTTACACTCGTGGAACAGGGCCGGCTTTGAGTTGGTGACCTCGCAACATTGCCCCCTCCTTAATAGGAAGTTCCTCCTGGGACTTCTGTGTAGCCGGGACTGTGTGTTTAAATCGGCAACTGAACCCATTCCTACACTTCCCGGTCGTATGGAAATAACAGGGCGCTGACTTCATTGTACACTGATAACCGGGGGTATAGCTGCAGATTAATATGTGGACACCGGTATCTTCGAAGATCACTTCCATCATATTCCTGATGACTCGCCAATCCAACTGGTTGCTCTCTATCTTAGGCATAGCTAGTTTCTTCACGTTGGATTCCAGCACATGGTCTCGAAGGTTACGTAGTGCTTCCCACACATTCCGATAGGTGGATCGATCTTGAAATTCGTTTTTTGTTACCAGGTAGAAGATGTACCGTGAATTGTGTTTGAGTTTCAGTGTCTTGCCAGGGGTTGGAATCTGTTCTTCAAGTTTTTCTAGTTGCCCAAACTTCTTTCGGAAGACGGTTGCCAAACCTTGTGCGTTTTTGATACTGGCGGGGATGTTGTGTGCCAGTGAATAATCTTCCGGGAGCGTGAACAAATCTTGTCGTTGCAATGCCACCTGTTGCGGTCCGGAGTCGCAGCCTCGTTGGCAGAAGCTTCTTCTTGGATTTTATTATCTCCGGCCGTATAATGGTCCTAGTTGCTCCAGTGTCTACCAGCAGAGTGTATTTCTTGCCATTCACTTCGCCATCCACATAGACACTGTCGTTACGGCATCTGAGAGAGGCTATCAGTACGAGAGGTTCTTTGGAACGATCCTTGGTCGGTGGTACTTGGTTTGCTGGAATCCTAGGGCGCTTACATGAACTGCGTACATGATCTAGCTCGCCACAATTCCTACATCTAATCTTCTTCGGCCTTTTGTCTACCATGCTTTTTATTAAGTTGACGATCTGGCCAAGTCTATCTTCGTCATCTTCTTCTTGAATGGTCCTGACTTTGTTGTACCCCGAAGCCTTCGTGGCTGCTTCATACTCCAGGGCAGCAGTTAATGCACCGACCAATGTTTTGGGATGCGCCAAACGAAGCGTCCTCTGCATATCAGGGTCACGCAAGCCATCAATGAAGGCCTGGATGCCCAGACATTCCATCATGTTCTCCGGTGCTGATGGATAAGCAAATCGAACTAGTCGGGCGATATCCACTTCATACTCTTGAAGAGTTTCGTCCCGTTTCTGCCTTCGGTTCTTCATCTGAGATTGGTACAAGTGCTCTAGATGCTCGTGACCATATTGCATGTCCAACCTCTCCTTCGGCTGCTCGAAGTCATCCGTTTCTTCAAGGGGTATCGTCTGAAGCACATCTAAGGCATCTCCCCGAAGCGCGATGGTTAAGTTCACTGCCTTCTCCTTATCGGACCAATTATTCGCTCTTGCGGCTGCTTCAAACTGTTTAACATAATTGGTCCACGACATCTTTCCGTCGAACGTTGGGGCCTTGATTCGGGCAAAACTTCCAATATCTTCTGGCTTGCATGGTTTTATTTGTTTGATCTTTTTTGCTTCTGTTGGCGTGCCTTGTGTTTTTAAATCTGCCATTTTTCTCTCTAACTCCTGGATTTTTTCGTCCATAGTCGTGATCTTATTCTCCATTTTCTCAATATCTGCTTTTAAAGGCGAAATTTTATTTTCGACTTCAGCGGCAATGTCGTTTTTCATTGATAAGATATCGGCAGAAATATCATTCTTCATGGTAGAAATCTCGTCCTTCATAGTAGAAATCTTCTCGTCCATATTAGCAGAAATATCGTCTTTCATAGTAGAAATCTTCTCGTCCATAGCGGTAGACTATAGTTTTGAATCTACTAATGGATTGGACTGCATGGACTGCATTTGTTGTTGAATTTTTCCCGTTTACGAATGAAACACCCTGTATAATGTGATAATTCATAGCATTGTCTATCAATTACACTTTGAATTGTGCAAATTATTCTCGACCAAGTACTTGTTAAGAGGAAGATAAATATAAAATTATTAGAACCAATGTAAGGTCTATATAATTCTGTGTAAAAAATCTTTGTCACCAAATTTTGCAATCAATGGTATATTTTATTAATCGCAGTGTTTGCGATATTATTCATTACCTACATTCTTTTCATGTAATAACAACATGTGTCAAAAATGCACAGTAAATATTTAATAAAAAAAATTGTTTATATTCAGCAGTTAAGTTTGTTTTTGAAAATTGCGAAACAGTTCTAAAAATATTGTGTAGAAAATATAACAATTCCAAATTCAAATGTTGTGGCAATTGTAGATAATTCTTTTACTTATAAACAGTATACTTGGATTCTACCCACTTTATAATTATTTTTTCAAATTTTCCACACAAAGATATAAAATAAATTAAATAAATAAGTTGGGTTAATTTATTTAAAAACAATATTGTCAAATTTCCATATATTTTCGTAGTTTAAACATTCCCAGTATATACCTAGTATTTTTTTCGACCGGTTTTTCGAGTCTATATTTATATGTAGCCTAATCGCATTTTAACATATGAATGTCTTTAGATTCGTCTTAATTGTGGGAATGACATAGAGTATAAAATTTTAACATGGCGACAAAGAAAGATAAAGTACAAGTAGAAAAGTATAACAATATGTACATCAAATGAAAGGTAATAATTAACCATTTAAGTAATTTAGTTTATTAAGGTATGTTTTTGTACTGCAAACAGTGGGCATTCTTAAACCGCCATTACTGTCGATGTTAGAAAAAATCTAATAAACTTGAATCATTCTATATATTTTTTTGCGGGCTGTTATATTAGGTTTGTTCCAACCGCAATCAGAAATGATCAGAGAATAATCATAGCAAACAACGAGTTTACTTTCGCGTAATTCCTATCACTGGTTGCAATGGTCGACTATTCAATGATCGTTTATGACAGTTTCTGATTGCTGTTTCAACAGTCCTACTGCAGGGCATACACGCTTCGGTCTACCGGACGTCGGACATGTAAAAACGTAAAAAGTGGCGTTAACATTGGTTATTGAAAAAGAAAACTTATAGTCATGCCAACTTATTGAATGTATTAAAATTCGAATCTGAAGATGAACCAACAACTGACGCGACCTGCGTAGGCGACCAAAGTACATGCACACACGCACAGGTTCATCGTACGGTGTCACTCGAAAGAATTGATTAACGATCTTGCACCGGTTGCCTCTACGGGTTAAAAATACTGCACATGTGTATTTCCTCACACGCTCCGGCCTACCTGCGCAGGTAGACCTCTCCGGTAGACCGTGGCGTGTATGGCCGGCATAATATTGAGCGTCTAGATATGCCTGGAGGCGTACTTGATGTTCCCCACCTTGTAATATGTTCAGATGCGGTCTAGGCGTAGCAATATTTACACCAATCCAATTTGCAAAGAACACACATTATCATCTTTAACCCGTTGAATACTTGCAGATTATTGGTAATACCAAGGCATTATTTGATATGGATCAATCAGTCTACTTTTCCCATTTTACAATTTGTTGTCAGCCTTGGCTGGTCTTGTTATCTTTTTCCACATTCTCCTATTCTTACATGTAACTTTTCACTCCTTTAGTTGCATTACCTTTGCGTCTTCATATTTAGTATATTTCCATCGTTTTCTTGGTCTTACTCTCTCTTTCTATGCCATATTGGTATCCAGTCTGTTAGCTTCCTGATTATTTCTATAGGTTTACGTCTAATGATATGTCCGGCCCATTGAAGCCTGTTATATTTTCTCCTTCAAACTCGTTCTCTATTCCATTATATTCTTTTTCGTCGTACTCCATCTTGTGTGATATTTGATCCTAGAGTTATTCTTACTGCACGTTGTTGTCGCTTCTGCAATAATTTATTTTTGACAAAATTTTCTTTTTTAGCTCACTCATGCTTTTTTGTTTGTTTTCAGTAAATCAGATGAAAAAAACGATGCCGAAATTCATATAAAAAAGGTTAGGTACTCTGCTTACCAATCGTATCATTTTTGTTTTTTTTAGTACCATTACCTAGTTTCTGTATTTGTTATAGAGTTTATTTCAAATTTTTTCTAATCACAATAAGTTATTTTAGTAAACAAATTTCAATGTTCAATGTGAAATCTAACACGATAGTGATCTTGTGATAAAATTATCGGGAGTGATGGCGGGTTAAACTTGAATTCTAACTTTTCATGCATTTCTGCTTCTGAAATCATAATAGGAATTCGCTTTAAGTACAATTTTTTAAAAATGTTTTCAATTAAATCAAGGAGTTTTGTGTGTATTCAAGTACGTCCTCGTTGTGAGAGTTTGGAAGAAACCAATCTCACACATAGTACGATAGAACATTTTTCTCAGACAGCCAAACGGCTTTAAAAGCACTTAGCTCTTACTGAGTATCGTCGAAATTGGTATCAAACTGTTAAAAAAGACTCTCCTGAATAGGAAGACTCAACAAAGTATCTCTGTTCTGGATCCTTGGCCATTCTAGTATGGATTGCAACGAAAAGGCAGACTCCCTTGCAAGGAAGGGTGCCGCAGGTGATGATAACGGAACAGAACCTGGAAATGGCATCTCATTAAGTTTTGCCAAACAAACACTAAATACCTGGACAGCAAGAATAGTTTTAGACTTCTGGCATAATTTATCGGAATTGGTTCATTCAAAGACTTTTCCTTCGAAGTATCTGACAGGCAATTTCATCATATGTTAAGACTTAGACTCCGACGTACCGTCTTTGTCTGGAAGATGATGAAGTTGCAGGGCATATACTTTGTGTCCGCCCCGCCGTGGAACAAATCTGGAATTTTATGTTTGGCAGGGTCTCTCTCTCTCGCCCTCACACCTGAAATATCATCCACCAAATAAACTAATCGGCTTTGTTAAGAAGCTCAATTTGTTTGGTGAAACATGAATAGGCGTGAGCCACAGTAGACTCTTGCAAGCCACAGTAGACTCTTGCAAGCCACAGTGGAGGGCATAATAGACCTACTCACCAGAAACCTAATGTCCTCGTTGAGGCCAATCAATATTCCCTACATACATTCTGAACAACCACTTAGAGGCGGTATCGCCTCACTGATATAAACTAGTGTTTCTGGGATATGAACGTTTCTTTTTAAAATACTCAAATACACTGCTCAAAATTTTTTCACGGAATTTTTTAACACCATTGTAAATCAGCAACAACAGCAAGTGGTAGCCTCATCTTTGCTTAATATTATCGTTTCTCATTCACTTCATTATATCTGTTATTAGAGGAGACACACCATTTTATAACACAACTAACACATGTAAAATTTGCAGAAAGCCATGATAATAGTATATTACTTAACGAGCGGTAATGTAGGTCATAACACCAGGCGAGTGCTGTAATTATTTTAAAAAATTTTTTTATTCAAATTTTTCATTTTTTGTAAAGGTTAGATTGAATACTTTTCACATACCGTAACAACCGCTAAAGTGTCATCTTTTCGACAAAAAAAAATTATTTCAATATATGGAATACTTTCGGAGATATCGTGGGTTATATGTATGTTAAACTGTAACTTTTTAGAATTTCCTCATTTTTGACAAATTTTTTGCTATAAAATGAGTCAGCCCCAACTGAGGATGTAAATTTCAGATAGCCAGTAAAATTCTGAATAATGGTATGTAGGTCTCGTTTGGTTCTACGGTCACAAATTTTTTTGAAAGATTTCGCCAGCGTTTCTACTCCGCTAAAAGTCTATATTGAAACGTTTCTGGATATTTGGTGTTCCAGTTCAAACTTTGAGTAGTGTACTTTTCCTTGAAATAAAATATAGATTAACTAGAAGACCCGACAGACGTTGTCCTGTCCTGACATTGTCTTGTCAATAAGATATTATGCAAGCGGTCGTTTTCTGTATGGAGGGTAGAAGGAAGGAGCACCATCTTGTATGGGGGACAAGTTGGAAAAGTGTCCACCTGTAAACAGCAAATTAGAATTCGAAGATTCACCGAAATGGCGCTCGTGTAATGGAAATGATGTGAATGTGAATTTAGAATTATATTTCATATGTATGTTTGTCTATGATATAATAATTTAAAAATACCCGCTGTAATAAACCGGAAGTATTTCTTTCCTTTTTTAATTTTGTGTCTTACTCTAATAATTCATGGCGCTGTTTTTAAAATCTTTCCACATGCTACTATGGCGCCACCTTAACTTGCTCCCTTTCGATGGAATACTTTTTAATACATTCAGATGGTGCTCCTTCCTTCTACCCTCCATAGTTTTCTGCCCGCTGAGAGGAGTGTCAGAGTAGCTTTTGTTTATTTCAAACTTAACGATACCTATACAGAAACTTTAAATTTTAATTTACCATTTTTTGTTCAAAGTACAACTTTTTCAAATAATTTAAAGCTATTATAAAATAGCTCCCCTATAAAAATAGGGGTTGATCGTATAAGGGTGAAAATTATGAGTAATATGAAATTTTTTATTCTAAGGCATGACAAAATTAAAGTTTATAATTAACAAATAAAAAATAGGGGTTGATCGTAGAAGGGTGAAAATTTAGGGTTGTACCTATATATTTTTGAATGCTGTATCATAAAAAAATAAAAACAAAAAATTTTGTCTAAAATATAAAAAAAAATTAAGGGGTGGACCACCCTTAACATTTAGGGGGATGAAAAAGAGATGTTGACCGATTCGCAGACCTACCCGATATGCACACAAAATTTCATGAGAATCGGTTGAGCCATTTCGGAGGAGTTTAATTACAAACACCGTGACACGAGAATTTTATATATTAGATAATCATTTTATTTTGATAATTGTATAGAGGAATTTGGAGAATTAAGACAATTATTTATTTACGACTAGATTGTATCCACTCCAATACAGTATTGATATACTGGTCAGGTGAGCATTTAGTTTACACTGAAAATGTCACAAATACGTGATAAAATTGTACTCGAAAGAAGCTGTACTGGGACTCTGCACACTATAGAATTCTACTGGTCGCTTTCTACAGCAGCACTAGATATTATTCCAGTCGACAGCAGTCGAAAGTTTCACTCTGTATACTGTCGACAACTCTTCTTTTATTCCTGACTGATTACTATCCGTTTGAAAGATAGTTTTTATGAAGAAATTGTCGACAAAAGACGTGTGAATAGAGTCGATAGTAGAATTCTATAGTGTGCAGAGTCCCACCTCAGGTTTGTGTCGTCTTTGTCAAAGTTTGCGCCATGTTTTCCATTAAATGTAACTCAATTCCTATCGGGTCATAAAATTGTAGTTTTTGTTCACATAATTATGCATAATCAAAAACTAAATTAATGTAATACACTAATTATTATTCACAATTAATAAGATTTACTTTGTCTGCAGACCGATATCTACTTTCATAGCACCCGTAATGCATGGATGGTTAGACCTCAAAGGTTTAGACTTGATGCCAATAAGGAAAACAATTTAAATTATAATCTATATAATGTCCTTCCTCTTAAAGTGCAGTTCCTGACTATTAGTCCATTTAAAACTTTCTTTAAAGAGATTCGAACGAAAAACTGTTTTATTATAATGATGAATTGTAATTTTATTTATTGTTTTTTCATGTATATTTTTAGTAATTCCGTGTTATGCATTGTGTAATTTTTTGGCAAAATTTCTAATTACATCAAACTAGGACTGCTAATTTTTCTTGAACATCCTTAATAACTTTGTAATATAAGAGAGTTAAATAAGTATATCTCTTTATTTTTGAAATATTTCAAAGCAGAAACCTTGGCAGAAATATTTTACAGAGTGGCCCTAAAGTCGGCCAATTATCTCGTAAATTGCTAGTCCTAATTGTACAAAATTTGGGGTACACCTATTTTTGGATACGGAGATTCCAGATTTGATATTTGCAATGTTGCCAGATTTGCCGTTTCTCTTATATTATTAGTAACTTTGGTTTTTCAAATTCATCACCCTGTATATTCAGTCATTATTGGAATGTCCTATTCAATACGAGTTCAACCATATGTACCATATGCACTCTGTATATAACGAGATGGATAGTTACTAAAACATTGTGAAAAAATTACAACAAATAGGTATACATAAAGTAGAAAGCAAATCTCATTATTTTTTCCAGAAGAAAACTGTTTTTCAAGTGATAGACAATATCAACTCTAACCGAATCAACCTCAATTAAACAAGTAAAAAATAAGAATTGATCAATTTTTGAAACAGCTAGAGAATACCATCTACCATTGTGTTCAAATATAAATACTAGAAAGGAAGATTATTCGTTAAGATGCTTTTTAAAAATAATTATCTTTTTATTTAATTAGGTGTTTTCCATTTGAAGAATTCGTTGGCATGAAGGAACCAATTAAGAGTCATAATTTAAGTGCAAGCACCGGCACCTTCTTGTTATTTTTCTAATTACCCATATTTTATTGTTTGCTTCGCACATTTACCGCTAGTAATTCGAAAATAACAACTCGGCTATTATTAATGTATAAAATTTTGTCAACTTAATGAAAAAAAACAAAGGATAATTTAATAATCTCTTTAAGAGAGAGTAATTGATGTTTAGTCGGAGAATGCAGATGTTAATGGATGAAGAGTTATTTGTCCCAACAAATGTTTTTCTTAATTTCTACTATCACAAATATGGTTTTTTTTAAATAAAAATGACAAACCTACTCGTAGAGGGTTAAAAGTTACTGGGTCTGGTCGACTCTCCAAGCCGTTAGGAACTGTTGTGCGTCACTTATTTATATTCCACCAAACAAAATCCAGCTTCTAAACGAAGCTATTTACCTTTTTAGAACGGATGATCTTTTAGCTTCGAGGGAGAGAGTCAAAACCTGTCAAAGTTGAAAACCCTAATTTGAGCAGGCTGCTATTTTATCATCTTTTAGGCAGAGAGAGTACGGATCTTTCGCTAGTCCTAAACGTGTTAAATGATCATTCATACAACGCTGATCTGCAAGACTTGTTAGAAAACGTAAGTCATTCATGTTGTTGTTCATTAATTGCTTGGTAACATTCTTCGAGAAGAATGGAATGGACCAGATCAGGTAAATTTAGCCAGAAGTCAGAAACTCTCCTCGCAATCCCACAGTTTAGTATATGTTTGGAAAAACTTTGTAAGATGTCAGCTACAGATTCTGGTCCTATGAAGTTACTTGTTGCACCTGCTTGCAAGGAAGTTCTCCGTTTCGTTTCCATCCATACCAGGATAGCTAGGAATACAGACTAAACACAATTTGTTGAATCTCGTGTTAGGGAGATTTATTTTTCGCAACTTGTATCCAACTATAACTTGGTAAGAGCCAATTGTTTTTAAAGCAGTTTGGATTGATAAAAATATTTTTTATTGCTTTGTGAGGTTGTTTTTCTGCAGTTTCTCCACATAGGTCCTAAAGTTTCTGGAATACGGTTTCAGATAATATTTCTGTCTTTTCCAAAGCAGAATCTGAGGTTGTCTTTGAACCGTCTGGGGATCAATTTTTCTGCTCCTAGTAGTTTCTTTTTTCTGAGTATCCAGTAATTAGGATGGTATAAGGCAGGTCATAGTTTATTGTTAAAAGGATTAGGACAAATCAATAACAGTGCAACCTTACGTATAAGATGATTAATAATATGCACAAATATGTATTGTATGTAATCTCATTATGTAAAGTCCTATCTCTAAATATTAGCGTGGAATCCTTGAAAAAATACGATAGAACATTGTAAAAGCCATAAGATCAGTAGACATATAAGTAAAACTTATAAATCGACAACTGTCTGTTGTTATACAAAGTTCAACAAACAAACTTTATAGTAATCAGCAGTCAATGACTATAACTAGATGAAATAAATAATTCTACTCAAAGTATTATTCAATTAACATGTTTTTTTTGTTTTTAGGTATGTATCCTTTGAGTCATTTGATGGGTGTGATATCTGGTAAGTTTTAAATCTGATTACCTGTTACCAGTCGTATATAACGTACCCGCACATCTACAAAAATCTCCTGAAATGCTACAATTGATTCCAACGTACCAATCAACTTTTGAATTTATAAAATAACGTCCCACAACTATCTCATTAAACCCGTACGCACCACTCCCACGGCGGAGCTGGAAACCCTTCTCAACATAACACCCTTTCATCTCCATAGCCAGAATGGCCACCTACAAAATGTACGAAATAGATGGTAGTGAGTTGTGATGGGCAAATGGCTATGCTGTGTGAACTGAATGCCACGGAACTCTTGGTCATACCTTCGGATCACATGCTCACTAAAATTTCACAGCAACTGGCCTTCAAGTACATTCTTCCAACTGTGGAAGAATGGGAGATAAATTAATCCTCTCCATTTGTGGCAGGCATGCGCTGGTTTACAGACGGATCCAAAATGGACGTTCAAGTTGGATCCGTCGCTGCCTGACCGAAAACAACTTATTGAATATCTTAAATAAAAATATTTCGAGCCAACCAGGCTGTCATAACTGCACTGTGCACCAACAGTTGCAATTGATAACTGTTTTGGAATACAAGACTATTCCTGACCTAATTGAGTGCAATCAATAGGGTGGGATTCCGGGTAACTCTTGAGTAACAAAGTAGTGGACTGGCTTACCAGGAAAGGAGGTCAGTCCCAGTCTGCCTGGGAATCTATTTAAATCTTGCAAAGAGAACTATCTCGGATCCAATAGACCACAAAGCAAGTACCTACTGGAATCATATACTTGGCTTGAGGAAAGCCAAGACTTCCAAACCTCAAAGAAACATCATTGTTAAACATGGACAAAGAGGAGATCAGGTCTGTAACTGGAGCACTTACTGGATACCGCAGGCTGAACTATCATCTGGGCATAATAGAGCTGGTCGAAAACATCGAGCGTCGTCTCTGTTTAGAAGAAGATTGATCTGCGGAACTCATTGTGTGTGGATGCCGAATGAGTCAGAACACACACCCTAGGAGCTGCGTTTGTGCGCCCTGAGGATGTGGATGGACTTATTCCTTCACAGATCATCAACTTCTCTCCTTGATTCCTTGCGAATAATGGACTTAAACGGGTAATAGTTTGGATTGAGGCACAATAGACAGTATTGTCACAGTGCACGGTTCTTAAAAGACCACTCTCAGAAGCTAAATCAACCTAATCCGTATCATAAGTCAAATCTGTACTAGTCGTGAAATGCCTACAGTTCAAGGGGAATTAGGGACACGATAGGATCTAGGTGCTCGAAAGCTATAGGTGTAGAACTTACTAAATTAACCAGAAACATGTAACCAAAATAAATCGTAATAATCCTCTTCTTCTACTTTCAATCCGCTATGTCAATTTCGTACCATTTTTTTTTGTAGTCTGCCTACTGGTATCCCCGTGTCCAGAATCTGAGTTCTAGCTCACTTCGCCCATGTTTATTCTCATATTATTTCAACATGATCACTCCAAAATTGCTTTCGTTTTCTAACCCATCACACCGCGTTTTGTACTCCTACTACTTATTGTCTAATATCTTGACCTTCTATTCTATGCCTGAGTTCTTAATGTTTTTATTTCCGTCGTTCGCATTATTTTTGTGGTTGATGTTTCGTCCCTGGTTTCTGTGACGTACGTGAGTGTAGATCTTGAGGGGGCATCACCAAACCATGCTTGGCCGGCGACACTAGCGACCTTACCGCTTAGTCTGTATCCGCGGAACTAAATCTGTCTCACCAAACTGGCTTGCTCAGTTCGTTACTGACTGATTTTTGTCGACAATGAAATTTTATCAAAGTATTTGGCCCTAAAAATAATTATCATTATTAGCAGGTTCTGTGTACTGTATAGTTTGAATTGAAACGTTCACAGTGGAAGTGAACTTTTACATAAATCAAAAAGGGTTGATTATGGTCTACTGCCTGTCCTGGATATCCACTGGGACCAAAATCACACATAACAAACTGATTTGAACAAAAGTATGTCAGCGGGCCGGACAGATATTCTTATTTTCAATTATTCGGCGGCATATGCCGGCAGTGTTGTGAAGCCCCGTTTTTTTGCACTCATCAATTTGTTTTTCCACACGATGCCTCTCAGATATCCACTCACTCTTCCTGCTTTTAAGCTTGTGTCCTTATAATACAATGGCCATTATTGCATAAATTATTCATAATTATTCTAAAGCTTTTATTTTTCTTGTCTATAGGCAAGCACACATTTAGCCACTGTTGGCTCAGACAAGCCACTAGACGCGACCACCATCGACCAAACAGCCGCTAGTGGTTGGTCACTACTTTTTGCTGAATTCCGTTAATTTCCGTCAAGATCAGGCAAGGGTCGAATGCGTTTGTGAAATAGAAACACTATTGATTTCGTTATTGTTGAAAACGTCGTCGAATTCAAATTCATCGTCGTTACTGGGTTCATTCTCACTTCTCGCTCAGAACGTGGACAACACCAACTTTTTTTGAATAATGAAAATGTCATCCAGATAAGTTCTTTAAGTATTTTAGAATGAGCGTGGTGGGATACGCGCGGGCGGGAAGAAGCCGAAACGACAAAACGCGGGCCACTAGTTTTTTTTTTCGGGCCGAGATGGGAAACTCATGTTGGAATGGGTCCAGGACCCAAACAGTGTTGGACTCATCCCCAAGGAGATGCCTACCAACCAAACCCACCTCAAACTCGCCGTTACCCCCGCCTCGGAAACACTACCCTAGCATACTTCGAGACAGGCGGCGGTCCCTCGCACACTCTCCGCTCACACCGTCATCTTCTCCCTCCTATCACTCCTGCCTCTCATGCCATATCGATTCCTTCTCTCCCCCTCACCTCCATCCATTCCTCCTCCCCCCTCAACATTATCTCCACCATGTTTTCCCAGTACACCGCCTCCCCTAGTTTCCTCTCCAACTTCTTCAGCACTTCCTCGTTCCTCCAGGATCTAAACACATGCCACACATCATCCTCCACTTCACACCTCTCGCTCACACCAGTCTCTCGTTTCCCAATCTTGTGGAGGTACCCTACTCTCGACCCATGTCCAGTGAGCACTTGTGCCAAGAAGTAGTTCACCTCCCCGAATTTCCGGTCCATCCAATCTCTCCTATTCCCAATCGCTCCTTTTAGCGCGCCCTCATACTCCTCCCACCTTCTCTCCATTTCCTCCTCCATCCATTCCCGTACCTCTTCTTTGGTCGCACCCCTCCAGCGTTGGCTCCTAGCTCCAGCCAACACGTCCAATGGGTAGGACCTTGCCAGCACCGCTGCTGCCAGTCCACCCACTGTCCTGTACCCCTGCACCACCCTCAGCAGTATCCCTCTCTGCACCCGCAGAAGTGGCCTAACCCTCGCATTCACCCCCGCTCTTTCACCCCACACCTCCGCACCGTACAGCATACTCTGCTCTACCGTCCTACAAATTACCCTCCTCTTCCACTCTCCCGGCCATTTCACATTACACATCAATCCCCCCAGCCATGCTGCCCTCACTTTACCCTTCCACTAGTAACGAGCTCGAGAGACTCCCGTAGCTTGTTGCTCAAACGCTGCCACTCGAACGCTCGGTTTGAGCCAAAATGTATGAAAAAATTCGTCCGCAGTTTGTGGTCGGGTCTAGTGGCTCAATATAGTGGCTCAATATGCACCCGGTCTAAGAATTTGTAAAATTAATAATTTAATTAATTGCTGTGACGTAATTTAGTTCGTGACCGCAATGTTATTATAGTAGCCATAATAGCGATTGTACTGAGTTCCTCTCCCTCTCTTGTATTTAAATTGATATTGTTATTATTAATTTATGTAGATAAATATTTACAAATATATCTATTGTATTTTAAAAATGATAAGTGACCTAATTTTCGCGTTTAAATACTTATCAGCCTATCTTTTGGTAGAGCTTATCGTATTAAATACTATGTTATTATACAATAAAACATTCCGAATTTATAGATACTTTAAGAGCTGATAAGAAAATGTCGCGATATTTCCGCGAATCGTATTAATCTTCGATTATACATAATAAAATATATTAACAATAATAATTGTTTTCCTACGATCTTGTCATTGAGGTAATATTTAAATCACAAGTTTCTTGTTTAATATTATTTTTTGTCTGACAAATTACACAGATGAACAGACTATTTTTCAACTGGTAATGTTTGGGTACACAATCCAAAATAGACGTTAATCCGCGCCTACACCATGCCGACAACTGTCAAATATTATCACTGTGTCCACATCTGATCTGATAAGTTTGGAGAGTAGGGTAACCCACAGCACCTAGGCCTCATTAGACCCTCTGTGCATCCTCCTGGAAGTCCCTCTCACTACGTCAATCAGCCCATGGTTTTAAGATAGTTGATAACGTTCCCAAGAGGAACTTCTCTCAGCCTGGCTGGTGTTAGTCAAAACTCGCCGAACACGGATTTACGAATGGATGATGGAGCCGAACAATCAAAGAGGATATGCTCGGCCGACTTATATTCCTGTTCACAGCCTCGACATAAGAATATGACATTTTATGAAGATGTTTGTTTAGTTGACAATGTCTGGTCAAAACTCCTGCTGCAAAACGTAGGTTCCCCGAGGTATTCCTTAAGAATATTTTTGCTCCCGCAATGTCAGGATAGTACAGTAATTCATTGACTAGTTTGCAACATTTTGTTTCATCCCCCCTTTTTTAAAACTCCTTGTGAGTATGTTCACGCACCAAGCTTGCCATTTCTGAAACTGATGCATTATCGGAGCATGCAGGTTCAAAAAGTTTTTTAACTAGCTAGCCCATCAGCCGAGCGGTATCCTTTGGACTTACCAGGGCCTTTTGTCCACGACAGTGTCACTACATTATTGTGTGACGCGTATTTAGATTTCTTTTTGGTTGTGAAACGGTCTATATTGTTTTGTTTTTTAACTTAGGGCGCGCTTACACGATTCAATTTGGGTATAGATTGTAGGTTATAAGAGGGTCTATTGGCCCACAGAATCTGCATGTTCCACTAAACACTTTACCTACTCACAATAAAGTTACTTGTAGGTTACAAGGGGCTCTATTGGCCCTCAGAATCTGCATGTTCCACCAAACACTTTACTTACCCACAATAAAGTTACTTTGTTGTATTTAGTCAGTTGCTTAAAGGTTTTTTTACAGTTTCAGACTATTCTAGACTCATAAGTTGTAGACTTCAGAGCCTTCAAAGTTCAGATGCAATAAATATTCTAGCTGAGTTGAGGCGATTTTTAAGACACTCCTGAGCAAAGCTATTGCGAATAGTTCCGCTTAGAATATTGTTCGAAATCCTAAATCATAAAGCCCGTGGGCATCTTCATGGATCGGGCTGCTCCAACCCTCAATTTCTCTAGATGTCAAGGTATATCGTGGGGTTTCAAAAATTTAGCCCTTAGGGTGACGAGAGATTGAAGTTGAACCAAGCCGTACTTTCTTACTGAACCACGTAGATGCGCCTTTACGTACTTTTCACGTTACTATTTATTTTTGCTCCCACTGACAGCTGCAGCAAAAACATATGTAGTTAATTATTCATTTATTTCAAACATTCATTACTTATCACTTGAACATTTACTGCAATGAGAATGCAAGCAGGATTTTTCTTCCTCTTCTCGAAAAATTCCATATAATGTGTTTCAATAAGTAGAAGGGTGCAACCAATAAAAGCTTTTCGATCCAGCTTGCAATCACAAGAACATTGGAAAGTAAAATTTCGCGTGACTGAGAAGGCCGAGGTAAATAGGAAGCAATGTGAGGCAAATAAGAGATTACGCAGATATAAGAAGGTAAGTTTCCATAATTTGGAAGGCATTGAAAGAGAAAGTGAATTATGGTTCAAAATGTGAAAGAAACTGAGATTAACTCATTTGAAGTAAGTCCAAGAGAAATATGTAAAAGTCAATTATAATTACGAATGTATTATATTACAAAGGTCCATTTATCAAGTAATTTTTTTTCAGTGCAATTTACTTATAGGTGTTTAACCAATAATTGAGTACGCCACTCTTAACACCATTGAGGTCAATGACTAACAAAGTATTTATTCACTTAATTGTACACCTTAGACAGTAACACTATTTGTGCTAGCTGGAATGTTTTAAGCTATTTTATTGATGAGTTTATCATTGATTTCTTTTAGATTTATGCGCTTATGACCAACTGAAGGTTATTCTTCACTTTTACCGTATAATTTCAAAGGTTACTATTTAAATTTGGTAATAAAAATAAATTGCATTACCTCATCTCTCTGATCATCAAGTTAGGATGAATCATTTAGTTGCCTTTGCGGCTTAACTATCATCTATCTGCCATTTTTCGACAATTCCTAACTTGTTCTTTGAATTCGACGTATAATCGAAATGTGTTTTACAGTGAAAATGAACTTTTACATGAATTAAAAAGGTTGATTATGGTCCTGGCTACCAAAATCAAAAATCTCAAAAGTGGAGTATACTCCTCAACTACACATAAACTAATTCTAATAAAAGTGTGCATGTTACCCGCTATGCCTCAAAAACATTAAAATTAACAAACAAAAATATATATATTTAAAAAAAAAATTTTTTTTTTAAATATAAAAAAAAGAAAGGGAACTGTTTTTTCCTCCTTTCACAACCTAACCAAACAAAATTAACTAATCAACCAAAAGCACGTTCTCCACCTATTCGCCACCACACACCAAAAAACACAGAATGCAGCGGTGGACCCGGGTGGGCACGGCAGAAACAAACACGACCTTCTTCCCCCCCCCCCTGCAGAGGACATTTTCCTATATCAGGGACAAAATATCACCAAAAACTATTCCATCCCCAAAAAAAGCCATTTCGAACTTCTCTCTCTCTCTCTCTCACCCGCTAAGCCGCGGAAATTCCTTTGATCTTTGGCAAAAAGAGATCGGCGGCCTGGACAAATATTTTTATTTTAAAATTTGCAGCAAGCTTCACAAAATCACCACCGATAAAAGCAGCATAACGACAACATCCGTTATGAACTTACCCTCTGGTGGTATGGAGTTGAACAAGATATTGGCGATGGAAATGACAGAAGAATGGTTTAAATTTTGTCTCCACACTCGAATCCTCAGCTGAAATTCAGATGACACGTCCTACAATATTCCAACCGGAACTGTTAGCAATATCTGTGCTCAAGAATGCCTCGAAAAACGCATTAACTCAGCTAGAATATTTATTGCATCTGATAGCCAGGCTGCTTTAAAGGCTTGAAATCTACAACTTAGAAGTCTAAATGTCTGGAACTGCAAACAATCTCTTAGGCAACTGGCTAGAGTCAACGAAGTAACTTTGTTGTGGGTGCATTAAAAAATTGTTGGAAATGAGATTGCAGATGATCTCGCAAACGAAGGAGCTTGTACTCCTTTTATCGGACCCCAAGCATTTTGTGGTATCACAAAAAGCCGCATCGTGGAAGAAGTCGGAAAATGGGAAGAGGAACTTAGTGCTGCCTTAGTTCTCCAGACCAAAGCCAGGCAAAAAGGTTAATACGACCTTCTGCTCACTACGCTAAATTGCTGTTGGAGCTTCAGAAATCTGATCTCAGAGTTATCATAGAAATTCTCACTGGACAGTGCTCATTCAGATACCATCTCTGCAAAATAGGCAAAGTGGACAGTGGACCATGCAGATTCTGCGATGATGCAGATGAGACGGCGAAACACATTTACTGCAATTGCAGAGTAATTGTACGTCAACGCCTTAAATACCTGTAAAAGGTCTACTTAGAGCCTCATCAGGTTACAGATCTAGCTCCAAAACGGATAATAGGCTTTCACAGAAGCCTAGAATTCTTGGACTGAAATATAGATGAAGGGTATACACAAAAGATCTTATAGGTCGCAGTGTGGTAAGGCCAACCGAGCCAATCGACCTCTTGTAATTTAATATATTCTACGTCGAGAAGATTACTTCGTCCACGCCACTGAAGATGGTTGCAGCAGTGGTAGCCGAAACGTTTGGAAGACAAATTCAGAGAAGACCACCGCTTAACAGCCCGTAAAACATCAAACAAATAAATGGTCGTGAAAGCCTACATTTTTACATTGGTTTACATGTTAATATTGCTTATTACGCCCCTTGCGGTAAAATTACAGAACTAAAATATAATTTCCAGCTGTTTTGACCGATTTTGTTATAAACAATTTTTCTGGAAATACATTTTGAGATACAACCGCTCACCTCTCATAATCCAAAACCGGTATATAGCCCGCGAAATTTGAAAAGTCAGTTTTTTTGAACAGTCAATACTATAATTTGTCCACGACGATAATTATTTGTAACATATTTTTATTGCGGAAATTAGTTAATATTATTAATAATATATTTAATAAATAATCTTCCAATTTCCATAAAATTCTTAAAACAATCTCATGCAGTGGATGTAACTTGTATATTATAATCAAATATTTTCAATTATCTCGCAAATTTTTTACTCAACATTTTCCAGTGTATACTGACCACCATCATAAACCATTTTAATTTTCTTTTAAATTATGTCGGAACATATGGCATATAGTAAAACAAAATTTAACTGTATTTAAAACTCAAACAACCTACTATGCATTTACATTACTAATTCCCTTTTATAATTTTCTAACATTTCTATGAACAAAAACAATTTTTACTGTCTTACTCAACACGTTCTGGTTCAACGTCATCATTATTATTACGAGTACTGGAAATTAGTGATAGTTTTAGCTGCAATTTGCAGATAAACCAAGTAATTTTTTTAAATTAGTGTTAGAAATTTGTAAACGTACAGTTTTTTACGTAACTATGTGATTAGCATACTCATATTTAAAAAATATTTTGTACTCGGTGTACCACTAAGAAACAACTAAGATTTCGAATAAAAAAATGTGAAAATGGCGTTGCAGTACAGTCATTTGGTAGTTTTACCTAAAAAGTTATGAGGAATATTTGAAAATTGGTGATTTTTTATACAGGGTATTTCAGAATTCATACAAAAAAAGTTATTATGGGTCTTTCCTATGACAAAATTTCCTCAGCCCACCCCCTTTCGAGATATCAACCCTAAAAGGTGCTGAGTAAAATTGAGTTTTTAATTTCTTTCCAAAATTATGTAAAGATGGAAACTTGACATTTTGTAACTTGCGAGCACTCGTAATGATTAACCACCGGTATTTTTTTCAACATTCCTGTTGATTATCAACCGTTACTTTATTTAATATCAAATCTTTTTTAGAGATTGAGTTTTGTCAAATAAAAATATTATTTAAAATCTATGTTGTCTTGAAAAACTTTTTTACTCTCGAACTGATAGATTCGGAGAAAAAATATTTCCTGAAAAAACTCACATATGCTGGTAATATTTCTTATAATATCTTCTTCAACAAATACAACAATTTCTTTTAAAACAGAAAACAATGTACTTAAGTAAAAAAATGTTGAATGTAAAAACAAAAATATCCCCTTTAAAAAAGTCTGGAATATATAAACTTAAATGTCCAGAATGTAATGCTGTCTATATTGGTCAAACAATTCGAAATTTTGAAATTAGATACAATGAACACTCACGAGCATACAGATTAAAACAGCCAGATAAATCACATTACGCAAAACATCTTCTTGACACCAAATATTCATTAACACCTAACACAGAACTAGAAGTACTGCATATTTGTGATAAGAAACAAGAAATAGATTTCCTTGAAGAATTTAAGAGTCCCACGATATGAAGTTGTCAATGAACAGATAAATCTAGGGAGCTCTCCACTATTAAATTGTCTTCTTAAGTAACAATTGTAAAAATCAGGAGATATAGTTTTCCTTGGTTTCCTATATCATTGCACAGTTATACTGATCTTAAATGGCTAAAAGATATCCAGGATATCCCCATAGGGCTAATAATACCTAAGCTTCAATATTTGTAATATAATATCTTCTTCTTTTTTCTATTCATATATATTAAGTCAATCACAAGATTGGTCACTCACTATTTGGTCTAGCCAATATATTAAACATCAAGTAGGCATCACATAAAATGTAACTTCTGTCATTCTGACGATGATAGGCAAATATCGAAATAATTATAAATGATATTTTAGAGTTTTCATTGGTTTTTTCGATAAATCGTTCGTGTGTTCTTCGACTATTGACTGATATTGATTATCAAGTGGCGTTGGTATTGTCATCATTATATTTTCAGCTTTATTTGTCATCTTAAACTTTTGTATTTTGTGTTAAGTATTAATAAACTTTTTTGTGATTTTGAATAGTGTAGTGTTTCGTGTTTGTTCATTTTTCAAAAATGAATCAATATACTCGTGGAAAGACACTTCATAGCCAAACTAGAGTGGTGATTGCTAATGCTTATAGGTAAGCCACTGGTACGTTTATGACAGATGTTTAAATGTTTCCTCGCCCCTTATCGATGCCGCGTAGCTTCAGATAGGTTTGCCAAACTATAGTTTCGGGTGGCTCAACAGGCGTTGAAACTCGTATTTTCAATGCAGGTTATATGAAAAATATGTTTCGTTAATGTCCGAAAATGCGTGTTGGTGTAGATTTATAGGAAATATTCTCTTATTTAATTTATTATTATTATTTTCATCGTAAAATGGGACTTGAAGAAGATATTGCACCAAATGACTGTATTATTGATATAGCAGACGAAGCAGCAAAACAAACGTGTTCCGCTGAATTGCCAATAGAACAAATTCAACTACAGCAAGATCCAAAAGCAACAGCTCGTAATGTGATAATCCGAAAATGGCAAACCCACGAAATAGTAAATTACGTCACTAGTCCGGAAAATACTGTTTTTTTGGACGAGTAGACAAGATTCCATGACGAGTCGAGTCCTGGAAGTCTGCGAGTCCGAAAAAACAGTTTCCGGGCGTGTTGCGTACATTTTTTTTCGGCAACCGTGTGGTAGGTATAACAAATCAATAAAACACGTTTCTTTGTAATATTTATTTTTAGAACAAAATTAGGAACATTCTACACATGTACATATGCACTATCGATCTGGAAAAAGCATTTGATTCACTTCCAAGAGAAAGAATATGGGAAACTCTAGCACGAAGAGGAGTCACGAATGGATTACTGCATGCTATCCAAAGTATATACGACAGGACAAGCAACATAGCAAGAGTAGGGACGAAAAACACAAAGAAACACATGTAAGGGAGTAAGACAAGGAGGATATTAAGTCCCATACTATTCATTGCAGTGATGGATGAAATCTCACAAGCTTGCGGAAAGTATAGAAAAGGAGTTAGAGTAGGAGTACGGCAACTAAAGCCAATAATAATCAAAGACCTGCTATACACTGACGACCTGCTACTAGTAGCAAATAATAAAGCCGAGCTAGAAAAAGCGATAGAACACTGGAACAAATATTTCAATGAATACGACATGAGAATCAACTTTAATAAAACCGAGGTAATATCCAGGAAACACGAAGATATACAAATCAGCATCGATGGATACACAATGAAGACAACAGAAAGCTTAAAATACTTAGGAGCCATATTGGAAAGTAATGGCAACTTGGAATCAGATGAAAATAATATAATACAAGCCACATCTAAATTATTCAATGCACTAAAAGGGGTATTTTTAAACAAAAGGGGGGTTAATAAAACAACTAAAATAAAGATTTATAAAACTGTTTTTGTACCCTCCTTAACGTATGGAAGTGAATCATGGATACTTACCCAAAGACTAAAATCAAAGATCATAGCGATGGAAATGAAAATACTAAAAAAATAGAAGGAACAAAAAAGTTAAACAGATTAAAAAATGAAGAAATTAGAGCTAGACTTAAGGTGGATCCTATAACATCAAAAATAGAGCAAACTCAACTCAGATGGTAATCACTGCATTCTTCTAAAGCATACCTATCTAGATTTTCATACTATTATTTGGTTATTAAGTACAATGACATCAACGATGTAATTCTTCCCGGCCTAGTCCGGGAAATACGTACTTTCCGGAATAGACCAACCAGAAGCTGCCGTCAATGAAAAGAAAGGACAAATGTGTCATAAGAAGACTTAGGATAGGTCACTCCCGACTCACCCATGGTCACCTTCTGTCTTCAGAAAATCCCCCTACCTGTGAATTCTGCGATAATGCTAGACTGACAATTGAACAGGATAGCTTCGCTCGCAGCCAACATAACCTTGGTGGACCTCTCAAAATCTCCCTAGGACTTCCTAACAAAGATTGGTGCAGTGATTGACTTCCTTAAAGACTGTCGATTATATAACCTGTTGCAAATAACTCATTGTAATACCATGTAAAACAGTGGCAGTTAGATGAGGCTAGATGGAATAATCACATTGATAAGTTGAAAAAACTGGTATTAATCCAATCTGATCAGTTCGATCGACAAGGTTGGTTCTGTCAAAAAGGACCTGACAAAATTTTGATATATAGTATAAGTATAAGTTTTGGTTTAATATAAAATCAGTTAACAAAATTGAAGTGGCATAAACAGTTAGAAGTAAATTATTTTTATTTTTACTAAAAATTAACTTGGTATACTCGAGATGTTCTAAGAAATGCAAGTCAACAACAAAAAACTTTAAAAAATGCATTACGGTGTTCTTGTATGCACAGTCTCTGGTATGCAAGTTCCGTTTGTTAATAAATTAGCGACCCAATGAATAATGTCGTGCTGTTATACAGGGTATTTGTGTTGTCTATTATGCGCTTTTTGAGAGATGCGGTCTTCACTCCTCAATCGTCCTCCCTTTTTTCAAGGGACTTTTCAGTTTTGGGAACAGGAAAAAGTCTTCGTATGTCTTCAGGTAAACGGCGCATGAGGTAATATTCCTTATTGACCGGACAAAGACTTTTGTGGTATCACTTAAGCTAATTATGCGAGATTTAGCCAATTTTTCGTATGATCTAGTCTACTATTTTGCGGTTTTCGATGCCAAATTTGCGAACTAAGTATATTTTCATGGAAATGCTGAAAAAAATTATGCTAAGGTTATTTTTATGACCGATAGTAGATACACTCCGACCGGCTGACTAATTCCTATTTAATAATGTCAATAATTTCTATATTGCACACAGTATGAGAAATATTTATAAAAATTTTCAATATGTTGAGTAGTGCATTTATAAACTAATGAAATAATTTTGAAACGTCCGGTCACAGTTGGAAGTAAAAACACATTAGAGAGATATAAAAAGTCATGAAATAAAATATGTGAATAAAACTAGTATGCGATTTTCATAAGATTTCCCGAACTGAATTAATTCCCACCGGAAATGCTAAGCATTTATTTATTAGATTCGTATTATTAAATAGTAGGCTTTATTGTTGACACCGACAATACCTAAAATACATTAAATCAAGGACGTTTTCAATATTCATTAAAAATTTAGATGACTGTAGCGTGAAGTTGAGTTTTTATGGAATATTTTGAAAAAATTGATGACCGTTTATGTTTGCTTTCGTGTATGCGTGCAGAAAAATTACTAAGGTTAAGCTCATCTTTTTTAGATTTCTAACGATTCTCACAAATTGAGTCTGTGATAATTTTTATTTTTTTGAGTACTGAATCTAATATTGTTCTTTGATAAGTTTGATGAATATTGGGTCTTAATGGGCCAATGCAAAATAAATATTAATTTTTTTACAAAAATCAGGTGTATATGTTATTCGCAATAGCGGATATCCACTATCACCTAAAATATACAATCTGTCACATCTTTCCAATAGATTTTTTTCCCAAAGAAGAATTTCGTAATACTCGACTGTCATGTACAGATCCTGGATAACCCACACAAATATCTATGATCTTCATTCTATGATCACATACAGCTTCTAGCTACAAATAAAAAATATTAGAAAACAGTACATATTATACTTCAATAAAATTACCTGAATTGAAAAGAACCTTTACGATTTAAATATGAATCTGGATCAGTTTCAGGTTTGTCTATTTTTATGTGGCTACCATCTATAACTCCAATAATGTTTGTCGAAAATGGTCTTCAGTAATTCGTTTCTCTTGATCATTTGGCCATTTTATAATATTCATGGAGATATTACGGAGAAATAGAGTAATTCTGTTTATTATTCTGTTGACCGAGCTTATAGTGATATCAAACCGATCACCAATATCTCGAAAACTTGCATTTTGGTGCCCTATATACCATAAGTAGATCAAGATCTAGAACATAGACTATGAAATTATTTAAAAAACCAAATTGATGTGATTTTGCATACAAAATTTTTATCAAGGATATCACGTCTCTTTCTTATGTTTTATTATAAATTACAACTATAGTTTAGGTATTTAACATTATTAAATGGAGAATACATTATTTTATTTATTTATTCTACCACCGTTTCTTCTAAAATAAAAAATAAATACTAATAGTCATTTAACATTAATTCTAAATCATCATCATTAGTAGACTCATCAGAAGATGAGAGAAAATCACTGTCACCTTCAATATCATTCATTATGCTTAAAATAATAAAATGTCGATAGTGTGGAAAGCACGTTCTCAAACTTGATTAACAAACAATAACAAATGATGAAATGAAGAAGAAATAAGGTTAAACTAACACCAGCACATCAACAATTTTTTGACGATATGCGCATGTCAGTTAGTTAGTTTGGAATCGAAGTTACCGTTCAAGAACTGCTCTATAATCATCCCCTTTTCAGTTGGTACAGTTTTTGCACCGTCCCAAGAACGATACAAAATCAGTTGGAACGTGAAAGAAATACAGCGCTTGCGCGAACGATACTTAGAACGGTTCTAATCTAATCGCCAGTTGGAACAAACCTATTATGTAATTGTAAACGACACCAAAGAAAACGGAATGGTCTTGGAATACCATCCAAGCAATATCGTATCCTCCATACAAGTATAAAGCATTTTTAATGAAATTGAGACTGAAGAACAGCTTGTGAAGCATTTGATATTGATAAAAAAGTCTTTTACTAACGCTGAGAATCTTGATATTTAAAATATATCATTTCATGCGACGTGTGCTACTGATTTGGATTTACAGTTGAATATATTTTCTGGTCATAAAAAAGCAGCTGATACCAAGAGAAAAGAGTGCAAACGGAGACTTGAAGAACAAGCTTTTAAAATGTTTTTCCCATTACTAGTTTTGTTTGCTTTTGATTTAATGTCTTGTCAGGCCCATAGACAAGAGAGTGACCCATGTTATCCTATAATCAGTTGAAATTTCAAAATTGTGTTATAGAATAGGATTGAGCTAAAGTTAGAGTAAAGGTGAGTCTCGTGAAATAAAGCATTAGTGTGGTAAACCTATCTGAAGTTGCGCGGCGTCGGTAAGGGGCGAGGAAATATGGCCGATTCCATTCATTAAAGTACCAGTGGCGTACGATATATATATTGAAATGGTATTGAACAATTAAAACCACTTTAATAGTAAAAATATGAAATTTGGGAAAGAAGATAGTTGAAAAGTGTCAGTCAATGATTATGAGACTTGAATCAGCTCTATTTCTTGTTATAAAAAGGATTATAATAACACAGAAAGACTTACCTTGAGTTAAACAAAATATAATGTTTTTCGCATAATCATATCAAGTAACAATCAAATTAAATTTATAATTCTTCATTTAGAGTATTTTGAATAAGAAAAGCTTGTTTTTCATACCAGATATGTATTACCTACACCTGAAATAAAAATCATTAGTATACATAATATTTAATAATCAATAGAAATTATATTTTGGCAGAATTTTAACCTAAATTATAATTGAATGTCACTGTCAAGAAATTTTATGCTTTGGGGAAGACAGAACGGACAGACAGAATCAAAGAATAATAATATCAGAAATGGTTGTTAAGGAAATAAGGAATGATGTGTTGTGATTGGAGGAGTATAATAAAATTTCAAAACGTTTATTAAATGAAATTTAGAATTAGTTTATATAAAATATGTAATAGGAAAGATTTATTGGACATTTATTATGAGTTTACATGAATTCAAATAAAATTATTGATGGTAGAAAATTGTATATTAGATATTTAAGAGGTACTCATATTTTCAAGGATTTTTATTAAAAAAGGACAATTTAAAGGGTTAAATAAGTGAAGTTACTAGTGATATACAGGGTAGAAAGAATTACAATAGTGAAAGGATAAATATTATAGACAATAATAGACAATAAACAAGAAATTATGAAATTTTGCAATTATGAAGAAAAAATCAAGTGCTTTGGAAATATGACATAGCAACGGTTGTTGTTGATTTAGAAGACAAGAGAGTAGAGTGATATTCGAAAGGGAGAAGTAAAGAAATTGAGATTTAAAAAGTTAAAATTGATATTAAAACTAAAGAAATTGGTTAGAAAGTTTTAAAAAGACCAAGAAAGGTTTAGTAAAACAGTAAGAAATAATATAAAAGTTAAAACATACCTGTTAGCTATAAAGAAGTTGGTCCAGCGTTCCAGGAGGATCAGAATCCTCAATCTTCCTGTTCAATCCCGTCTACATCATCAAATTTGCAATTCCTCGTCCAACCAGTTTGACAAATTAATTTCGAAAAAGGTTAGTTATATTCATTGGTACCAATTAATATTTTATAAAAAGCATATGCATTCTAAATATATCTGATGTACATCTAAAATAAATTTCATAAATAATTAACAATTAGCTTTGATAAAACTTAAACAAGAGCTCACCTTAGATTTAAAATTTTTCTTCATTGAATTATAGGTTAAGTAACCGTATGTGTGTAATTGTCTCGATTTTTTGTAGTATTAGTTAAATTTGAATTGATATTCATGTAAATATCATATAAAGGCAATCACAATTATTATTAAACTGTTTTGTTGAATTGATTTCCATTTTATTAGGTATAAACAACAATTTTTATTATATCTGTAACAATATTCATTTGCTGTAAACTGAACTGTTTGCAACTCTCCACACTCAACATACACGGCAGAGACATCTGCTTTCTATTTCAGGGTGATTTAAAATAATAAGAAAGGTTTGTCCATAGGCGTCACAAAATTTTATTAATACACATTTATTTAAATAATATATTGGAAGATTTAATTTATAAAAAGTTCAGAAACAATCTTAATAAATTAAAAAAAAATAGGAATTGATTCAAGTCACATATATCTGCGAATAAACTCAGTAGATAATTTACTAGCGCCAGAACTCGAAGAGAGTCAGAGTTTTCTTGTTCCCGATTTTCATATGAGCTAGCTGGAAAGAGGGCAAGTATAAAAATTTTTAAAATTGTAATAAAAATTCAAATTTAAAAAATAAAGAATAAAAAAAAAACAACATTACAATATATATATATATATATATTATGAGAAACCAATTTATGTTTTGATTTAAAGGTGAGGTATTTTGCTAAACACGGTATTTGTTGAAAACAAATAGTCAGTCAGGACGAGTGATTTTATCTAAATTCGGTTTGTTTGAATGTTTTTGCCTCAAATAAACAAGTTTGAGTGATGAAAATAAAAAATTATGTGATAAAATTTGAAGAACGAGTTGTATTTGAGAAGATTATTTTTTTCAACAATTTAAAAGGAATTTTGTATTAAATGTTCAATATTCTCTTGGGTGATGGCACTGAATCGGTTTGTGTTCATTTTTCAATAAACTTCGAAGCACTTTTAGTTGTCAATAATGACAAATTCAAAGTAAAATTTTGACGTTTCAATGTAAACAAGGTATTATCGATGAGGAAGCAGAATTATCAGTATAATTCCGAATGATTGGCTAGAATAATGTATTGCTATTGGTTAAAACCACCAAAACGTCATATTTTGACGTATGAAAAAAATAATCAATGGTAATACCACGAGTGCTTCACTACTTCACTCGTCCTAACGGACTCGTGATTTTATCTAAATTCGGTTTGTTTGAATGTTTTTGCCTCAAATAAACAAGTTTGAGTGATGAAAATAAAAAATTATGTGATAAAATTTGAAGAACGAGTTGTATTTGGGAAGATTATTTTTTTCAAAATTTTGACGTTTCAATGTAAACAAGGTATAATCGATGAGGAAGCAGTTTTATCAGTATAATACCGAATGATTGGCTAGAATAATGTATTGCTATTGGTTAAAACCACCAAAATGTCAGATTTTGACAAGTGAAAAAAATAATCAGTTATAATATCACAAGAGCATAGACAATATTCGATTATTCCTAAATAAATAATCGAAAAATATTGTCTATGCTCGAGTTGGTATTCGTTACGATTATATAACGAATAATATTGTAATTTTTTTTATTGATTAATATTAATATTGAAGGTACAATTATTATAATACATATTTGATGTAGGTATTGTTGTTTTCGCAATTTGTAGTAGAATTAACTGACATTTCATTGTGCTTGCCCGTTACTATGGAAATGATCACAATATGGCAGGAGGCGAAACACCAAAACGATTATATCACGTCGTCAAGGGGTATATTCACTTATCAATACGTCGTAACTAAGGGAAATTCAAGGATTGTATTGGTTCATTAGAACATGAGTTATATAATCGGGGGTAATATCCCTAGTGCATTTAATTTTTCCGGAAAAATTCGGAAAAACGAGTTTCTAAGTAATTTGTTTGAACAAATAGCATGAACGAGAGTGGTTTTAAAAATCCGAATCGAAGACGAGGATTTTTCCACTTTCGCGAATGCTATTTGTTAAAACAGATTACTTAGAAACGAGTGTTCCAATTTTTCCACAAGAAAAATTAGATGCACGAGGGATATTTGGTAAGATTATTTCCTGAGTTAAATAAGCATTGTCAACTTGTCAAACTTGCATGAAATTTTTTCGAATTTTTTTCCGGAAAAACTGCTGACAGCTAAGTTGACAGTTGTTAAGTAATTTTTCCACTTAAAATTTATATTTGACATACCAATTCTTGATAGCGATTGGTCAAAATGAATAGGAAGGAAATAATCAGTAGTAGGTAATACCCCTAGGGTCTTGATAATACCGAGATAATTTTGTCATAGAGAATGCTGAAAGCCTGTTGCTTGATAATATCCCAAGGCCGCAGGCCGAGTGCTATTATCCTTGAGCAACACGCTTGAAGGATTCTCTATGACAAAATTTTGAGTATTTATCAAGGCCCGAGGAGTATTCGATAAGATAATTTTTTACTTTGTAGATATCAAAAAATTAATTGTCAATCTGACGTTTAATAATTTTCAGTTTTTACAGTTGCTTCTTTATATTCAGTTTCGTCAGCTTTTCTCATATTTACCGTATAATCGTTCAATATATTAGCCAAATTATGCAAACTCGTTTCAGTATTCGGTTCGTATTCTCTGGTCGCACAAAACTCGAGAAATATTTTCCATACATATTTTTTTGATTTGATTGTATTTTTTGGTATATTATTAGATATAATATCATTAATTGCATCGTTAGAATAAAAAATTATGTGATAAAATTTGAAGAACGAGTTGTATTTGGGAAGGTTATTTTTTTCAACAATTTAAAAGGATTTTGCTTTTGTATTAAATGTTCAATATTCTCTTGGGTGATGGCACTGAATCGGTTTGTGTTCATTTTTCAATAAACTTCGAAGCACTTTTAGTTGTCAATAATGACAAATTCAAAGTAAAATTTTGACGTTACAATGTAAACAAGGTATTATCGATGAGGAAGCAGTTTTATCAGTATAATACCGAATGATTGGCTAGAATTATGTATTGCTATTGGTTAAAACCACCAAAATGTCAGATTTTGACAAGTGAAAAAAATAATCGAAATTATACAAGGTAACTTAGCTAAATTGAACGTTCTAATTTGTTGAAAATTATACGAAAAAAATAATCATTATTAATATATTGTTGATAATAAAAAGTATATTTTCAAAATATTACAACTACATACTCAGCACTTTAGCTTTTTATAGTTGAACATGGCCGTATCGAATGTTTTCGGTCGCATTCCTTTCACAGCTTCAGATAAGTTTGACACTCTTTAACTGGCTAAATGACTATCAGCCCAAGCCAAAAAAACTAAAAAAAATACAATGATAATGTTATGGTAAACATACCAGAGGTAGATCGCGGACATCCAGCTCTTCGGAATGTCATTATGGAAAAGACTACTCAAGGATTGTACATTTTCGGTACTAAAAATCGAATTCCTCCTCCTCTTGACAAAATGACCTCGTTCAATTGAAATGGCATCAAATTTTTCACCTATTTCTTCTTGTAGTGCAATGAATGCGTCTCTGCAGTTGATCCCAAAGATGCTCAATAGGATTAAGATTACTGCGTTTAAAGGTTTTGCTTTAAAAGCTTTAATAACAGAGATAATAGCTTGAATAAATTTTTTTTATAAAGCTTGGTGTCACATTTTGGCACCAATTGACACTTTTTATCATATTGTTATCATATCTATAGCATTAATAAAATAATTAATGAAACATAGTATTGAATAATCTTATCTTTGGATATTTAAATGAAGACAAAAGAATTTGCTTACAAAAATATTATTTAACACTCGAATAAAAAGTTTAATAGCGTTTCGCAATTTAACTACAAGATAGTTTTCTTAACAACGTTTATTGTCTTCGGCTCCGCTTAAATTCATTTTAAGTGAAACCGTATCTAATATCGTGTTCTTTTAATCAGAAGTTTATGACCATTTCCTTCCTTTTGTTTATTTTCAGTTATTCTTTTACCGTTCTACGGCCATGTGTCAAGCATCGGAAATAGGTACAAAAATTTTAACTATTTCCAATCCACTCAGCGGAAGGTCAGAAACCCCTTCCGTTCGTAGGTACGAGGAGGATTCGTAAAATGTATGTAAATAAATTACATTACATAAATTACTTTTTTGCCTAGATCCCTGATGTTTAATTATATGCACTGCAACTCATAATTTAGCACAAACTAATAAGAGTTAACAAAAAATAAAAGTTCAAGCTTTTAGCAGGAAATTTGAAAAAGGCTGTTTTCACTTAATCGTTCTAAACTAGTCAAACTTCTGGATCACATTAACCATTAACCGGGCATAAATAAAATTAATTCTAAGAGGGTTAAAATCAGGATCAATTAGGGTGATCCTTATTTTTGATTTTAGAGACTTCTACAAAAAAGCATGTTAAAGGTATTTCCGAGTACTTTGAAAAAGATAATGTGTGTTCTCCGAAAAAGGTTCATCTTTTGCGTATTTTAACGTCCAACTTTTCGATCAATAAATAACTCGCTTTGTATTGAATCTACAGCAACAAATAAAAAATCAATCTCTTTGTCTTTTTATAAGCTGCATTTTTGTAATAAAGTTTTTGGTTATTCGTGAAAAGCTGCTTTTTTAAGAAATATTGTCTCTCGCAAATAATAAGAAGTATTAATTTCTCGAAAAAAAATTTTTCATTACAATTTTCCAATTCTTTAGAATATATAAAGTGACACTCCCTTGTTGGGGTGATGCCTAGAAATACTCCATAAACTAGGAAAAAATGAAATAGCAGATGAACTAGCGAAGAGAGAGACTGAAACACCCATATGGAGACCGGAACTCTTTTGCGGTACTCTTATCAGCACCAATGTTATTTGAAAAAAATAGGCAACACTGAAAAAAACCTCGAACCATCTAGTGGGATTCAGATAATCTAAAATACTCCTTGGAAGCTACAACCAGACCAAATCTAGAGTAAGAATGCACTAAAAGTTTTGAAACGGGATACTTCTCAAACTAGTGGAGAAGAAGAATGTAGATACTGTGAAATGGAAGAAGAAACTTCTATTCACATACTTGTGGAGTGCGTACCACTGTAGAATCCCAGGACACACCTGAGAGACTGCTGGATAGAAGAGGAATACCTACCTAAACTGAATCCAGCGGATATCCTAAAACTCCTCCAAGGATTAGGACCAAAGGAACTACTAGTCTCTGAGACTTTCTTCAGGAATTAAGTAGAAAAAGGGAGCATAATAGATCTTTTGGGTTTCGGTGAACGTCGACAAAATATATACAAATATACATATATACAAACATACCACCAGAATATTTGGGTCTATCGACTTTTGCTTTTTTAACTATTCCGTACTCTTTGTCTAAATTTCAAGCTAATCGAAGGGTAAGAACGGATTTCGGAGGTGAAAACCGTAAAACGCTGAACTATTAAAGCCGAGATTAGAGCCTTATTTGAAATCACTCAATAGGTACAATGATGTCAACTGAAATTGAAACTATTGTTAGAGATAACGTAGAAATTGGGTTCTAACACTAAAAAAGGAAGTAAGCTAATAATTTAGTTATAATAGTTTGGCAATGACGAAGAGAATCCAATTATTTTTAAAGTAGAGAGCTTTGAACCCCTAATAATACAAGGTAAGGAAAGAAGCTCTAATGCTGGAAAAAGTGAAATACTTACGGAACATACTGTACTCCAAGCTGAGCTGAAACCAACACCTAAACAAAAGAACCAGCTGCTTGGAAACCAGAGTAATACATTAGAAAGTTCATGGCTTTAAACGTAAAATGGTACACTGGATCTACACTAGAATATTGTTACCGACCTTGGCATATACAGCACTGACTCTGTGGTCAATTACACTGCAAGACAGAAGCAAGGTAAAATACAAAGTGTTATGGAATCTTCGACCACTGTGTACATAGAGATCTTTCTGAATCACTTCAATGAAAAGTAAAATTGAACAAATTAATTGTTCCAACCCTTACTTGGAGGAATCTTTCCATAATTATTAAATAGAATCAAAAAATTCCATAACAGTATATTATATTCCTGTTGTAGAATTTGTTATTTATTGATTTTATTTAATAAGTAAAATTGAGTTTTGAAACGGATGGATAAGTAGCGGTATATATTCTCTTAAAAAGAACATTAAAGAATGAGGAGTATCTGTGAGAATGGAATATCCAGAATGATTTTGCAACATATCATCTAGTTCTATCCTTCATAGACTATTAAATAACCAATATGATATAAGTCACAAAATACTCCATGGAGACGATTTGCGATACAGGGGTATAGAAGACTGGTGAAGAAAAGTATTTGAAGAACTTAATTAGGAAACTTTGCAATGCTGTTTCAGACATAAACTTTTACAATTCTCAAATTTGCAAGTGAAAACAACAGAATAGCAATAATGTATAAGGATGATCAGTTATAAAGGATATTCGAGCTGCCTAAAGGGCCATAAGCGGATCTGAGAATGTCTAACAGAGTAAAATCTCTATGTATGCTTTAGTAGGTCTCCGAGACTTCCAGACTGGAGTTCCAGGAAATGAGAAAAATGAGGAACTTGTTAGAAGAGAAACCGAGTCCTACATTAGACTAGAGTCTTTTTTTTATTCGATTATGTAACGACGGTCTATTTCTGCGACCCCTAACCGGAAATTTGGCCGAATCCACTAGTTTTCCAACCAGTGGTAGGGATCTTTATCGAGCCCAACATCCTAGAACTCGGGACCATGGTTTTACGTCTCATCCAAAAGACGGCACATCTAGATTATACCTCGTGCTCATTGGTATAACGCCTGCGAGCTGTGATATGCTACTCACCCTAGTAGTCTAAAGTGCACCCTAGTAGTCTATGGTGTTTCGCTGCAGGCGTACGGGCTCTACGACGGTGTTTCCCCAGTGGTCACCCATCCAAGTACTAACCTCGCTCGATTCTGCTTAGATTAGAGTCTGTAGCCGAAAAGCTAGAAAAAGTAATTGGGCAAAAAGGCTGCACCAAATTCAGTTGACAGAGTGTGGCAGTTGAATCGACGCAACGCATTTATGAAATTTAATATAAATGAGAAAACGTTCATAGAATGATCTGTGATTCAAAGGTCTAAACTTAAAAGGTACAAACTGAAAACAATAATGGGTAGGTGGTAGCTGAAGTGGCAAAACTTTGAAATCTGCGAACAACGTTTCACTAACTTTGTTAAATAAGAGTTTATGAGTAGATTTTGTGACCGCATTGCAGCCCGAACAATTATCTTCAATAATCTAAATATAGAATATTTTAATTGAAGTTAAGTTATAGCGACAACTACAAGTGTTTCTTCTGGTATTGTAATTTAATAGAAAGGCTGTTTAACCACTGCTACTTAATAGGCGGCATTATTCGACGTGAATGGCGTTAAAGTTTCTTGGCACGCGTCCAAAAACAATTATAAATAATACAAGGAGTAATGAAAAATGTTTCCGTCGAAGTTAAAAATGTTTCGAAAAATTATTGGTTATAGCCTTATGTATATAATCAAGGGTTATAGCAAATAACAAATATTATTTGAAAGGAAAATTGGAACAAGGTAACTCGCTGTATCTCACAAACTATTTATCGTACAGCTGAAAGAAAAATCTTCATTACAAACTCGCATACTAGAAACTGCTTGAAATTATTATCAAGTTTTCTACTCCACCGCTAGAGGGCGTAGTTCAGAATAATATCACAAAAACATCATTTTTCTATAATAAATGTACTGTTGAAGTACCACAAAATTTTAATATTCGTAATAATTAGATCATTTTACGTAAGTTTGCTCCAGTACTTTTTCCTCTTCTTGTAAAATAAGGTAACGGTGAGTGGGAAAGCTTAGTATCATTTGAAAGAAAATTTGGTGCCTAATAAAATATATCATCTTTTCATTCCAGTGGTTTTAACGGTCGCTATGTGGCGATGATTGAACAATTGTTTTTTTTTTATATTTTTTTGGGAATCTTCAAATGCGATGCTACATTTTTCATCATTTACTTGAATTTTAAAAAATATGATAAAAACCTCATCTCAATATCTATTTTCTAAGCGAAGATACGAGAAAAAATAGGAATACATAAAAATCATTTCCAGCAGTTTCTCGTATGTGAATTTGTAATACAGATTTTTTTTCTCTAAGCTGTACGATAAATAGTTCTGAGATACAGCAGGTTAAATCTCTTAATCAGACACCCGGTACATAGTTTGAGATTTTGAAAAAAGAGGAGAAACAATTTTTAAAACCGTCTTTAATGCGTAATGGAGCCGGGATTATGTCAAGTACCAACGCCCAGGAAATAAAAACGGAAGTAGCAAAGATGCGCCGTAACAAGAAAATGCAGAACACGTGGTTCACTGGACACAAGATAATTACTGAAGACCTCCTCCATAGGGGTTCATAGGGTATCTCCAGAAGATATCTGTGGATAGGCAGGACAAACGAATGCTGTAGGTATTCAAAATTAAGCCTGAGCTTAAGACAAAAATGGGAATTATATTACTGCCTTGAAGTAGTGAACAAAATAAGAACTGAAAGATAAAAAAGTTTTGAAACATTTGAAATTACAACAGAAGTTGGGTTTAAAAGATCAGAAACAGGTATCGATGAAAAAGTTTCCACACATGGAATAAATACTTGTTTGTATGTATATTGGGGTGGCATTCACTGAGACCTAAAAGATCTATTACACACCCTTTCTTCTACATAGTCCCTGAGGAAAGTTTTAGAGACTAGCTGCTCCTTTAGACTTATTTCCCGGAGGAATTTTAGGATATGCTTTAGTTCAGGTAATTGTTCCTCTTATAACCAGTAGTCTCCTAGGTATTGTGCTATTATGAATGGCTATGCAATCCGATGGAGGTTTCTTCTTCCATTCCAAAGAATCTACAAAAAGGGCACCTCACCGACATGTCTCTTATTCTTGCAAACGAGAAGATAAGAAACGATATAAAAGAAAAAAGGACTGACAAACCATATTTTGAATTTTATGCAAACATAAATATTATTTTGGTCGACCGACAAAGACGTCGTAGAATTAAAATGAAATTATTATATAACGTAATAAATTACGAAAACCGGCAATAATGGAAGAAGCAAAAGAGTGAAAAAGTGTCAACTAAATCAATCCTAAAAAATACCTATTTGGAAATTTGAAAATATATGAAATTACAACTGTATAACATTTTCTTAGTGCGTTTCAACGAAGTTTCTGTACACTTATAATATGTTATTTTTCAAATTTGTGGGAAATTCCATATCTCTTAATTTTCCTTGGGCTTCTTTTATTTATAAACTTGTTTTGCCACACCTTTTTTAGATCCTAGAAACAGTTCTTGGAAATCACAGTCAACATTTAAACATTTACTTAATTACAGCTACCTGTAAATAATTGTCATATTAGTAAAGCGTGATCTATAGACGTCAAAAAATAATAGTTAAATACTATTAAACGCCTTACAAAATTAGAAAAATTAATTTCCAAAGAGCAGACGGATATACCAACCCCGTTTACTTTAGAAGTGTTGTAATTCAATGATTGTCGGGGCATATAGCCCGAGAAGTAGTTGTTGCTTCTTAGTGGACGGTCTGCTCTTTGGAAATTAATTTTTCTAATTTTGTAAAACGTTTAATAGTATTGAACTATTATTTTTTAACGTCAACATTTAAACAATTTAAACTGCTTCAATCTTTCAGTGAAACAATAATGATAAATAATTTTTTGCAGTATTAGTTAGTTCACGGAATTTCTTAGTAATCGGACAGTAAATAATGAAATAGTGAAGATAAATAGTGTAATATTCAAGTAGTAAAAATAAATTAGAACTATTATACCGAGTATAAATAAATTAGTAGACATTAAGTAGAGTGTATATATAAATCAAATTTATTACAGAGTGTGTTTCTATAAATAAATAAATATTAATTAGCCATAGTAGTGTGTATAATTTTATCCCACAAGTAAAAACTATTTAAATAAATCACAAAAATATTACAATAGTAATGAAAACTGTTCAATCAAAATTACTAACAAAAAAGGTTTAAAGAAAATAACATAATTAGCATGTCTTTGCATAAAACCGAAATAGTATATTGTGCAACAAGTGAGAAAAGTACTTTCCCCACATGTTGCACATTATACTTTTTCTACAACTGCACAAATTTAAAGAATACAAGTAAAGTAACTTAATATTTATTTTTATGGTTAGTAAAACAAAAATAAAAGGTGAGTGGTCGTCGGACCGCCGATAGAAGCTTGCTTCTTATGCACAATGGAATAACCATTTTGACCATTTTTCGTAAATTTTTTGACCATTTTTCAAAAATTTTGATAATTTTTGACAATTATTGACCATTTTTTCAAAATTTTTGACAGTTTTTTTAAATTTTAACAATTATTGATCATTTTTGACAATTATAGACCAATTTTGACAATTATTGATTATTTTTTACAATTTTTCAAAAATTTTGACCATTTTTCCAAATTTTAACAATTATTGATTATTTTTGACAATTTTTGACCATTTTTGACAGGATCTGACAGTTATTGACCATTTTTGAGAATTTTTCAAAAACTTTGACCATTTTTCAAAAATTTTGACAATTTTTTACAGTTATTGACCATTTTTGACAGTTTTTTATAATTATTGACCATTTTTTCAAAATTTTGACAATTTTTTCAAATTTTGACCATTTTTGACAATTTTTCGAAAAAATTTGACAATTGGCCATTTTTTCAAAATTTTTTACCACTTTTTCAAATTTTAACAATTATTGACCATTTTTGACAATTATTGATCAATTTTGACCATTTTAGCCAATTTTTGAGCATTTTTGACAGGTTCTGACAATTATTGACAACTTTTAAAAAAATTTGACAATTTTCAACAATTATTGACCATTTTTGACATTTTTTTATAGTTATCGACAATTTTTTCAAAATTTTAACAATTTTCGACCATTTTACAAAATTTTAACAATTATTGACCATTTTTGACAGTTTCTGACAATTATTGACCATTTTTGACAACTTTCAAAAATTTGGACCATTTTTGACAACTTTCAAAAATGTTGACCATTTTTTTAAAATTTGGACCATTTTTGACAATTTTTCGAAAATTTTGACAATTGACTATTTTTTCAAATTTTAACAATTATTGACCTTTTTTGACAATTATTGATCAATTTTGACAATTTTTCAAAAATTTTCACCATTTTAGACCATTTTTCCAAATTTTAACAACTATTGACCATTTTTGCCAATTTTTGAGTATTTTTGACAGGTTCTGACAATTATTGACCATTTTTGACAACTTTTCAAAAATTTTGACAATTTTCAACAATTATTGACCATTTTTGACATTTTTTTATAGTTATTGACAATTTTTTCAAAATTTTAACAATTTTCGACCATTTTACAAAGTTTTAACTATTTTTGACCATTTTTTAAAATATTTGACAATTTTTGACAGATTCTGACAATTATTGACAATTTTTCCAAATCTTTGACATTTTTTAACAATTATTGACCATTTTTGACAGTCTTTTTTAATTATTGACCATTTTTTCAAAATTTTGACCGTTTTTGACCATTTTTGACAATTATTAACCATTTTTCCAAATTTTTGACAATTTTTGAAAATATTTGGCAATTATTTACCATTTTTTCAAAACTTTGACAGTTTTTGACAATTATTGACCATTTTTCCAAATTTTTGAACATATTTCAAAATTTTTGACATTTTTGAAAATTTTTAACACATTTTCTAATATAATCTGACAGTTTTGTGACAACTAAGTAGGTATTTAAAGATGACAGTAGCCTACTAAGTTTTTGTCGATTCTATTTGATTCTCCATATAAATATATGTGGCGTGGGCGAAGTGCCGTGAGAAATATCATTTCTCACAGTATGAGCAATATTTGGTTTTGAAATCAAGTAAGGTATGAGAAATACGTCACTTTTCATAGCAGTTGTAGAAAAAAGTGTTTTACTAGTAGATAATCAGGAGGTCCGAGCTCGAAAAACATCTAGAGAACATTTCAAAATGTCAGGATTGTGGGGTTGTCTGGAGAAATGAGAATATTTCATATTTAGAAAAGATTGGAAACAATGTTCGGTAGAATTTAGGATTATAAGAAGCTCAGATTTTATTAAATCAAAGAGCATACGATAACACTCTTTAGTTAGAATATAAATTATTCAGCCACACTCTTTCCCAATAAGCATTGCTCACAGGAATTGACAACACAAATGATATGATTTTTTTTTATTTTTCAAGTCATGTTGCTGGCATTCTTTTCAAATATGCCCAATTTTTTTCATTTGGTCCTTGTATTTAGGCAGATGTTCAAATATCTCCCGAAAAAGCAGTAATCTGTGTATAAGGCACTAACAGCCCGAGCCCCGCATGACGATGAGCAGTTTGTCGAGAGATTTTGTTATTTGTCGGAAATCTGGACATCACAAGAAATGTCGGGAGAATCCAGACTATTCCCGACCATCTGTCAATGCTAGGTATACCACTGCCGACTGCTCTGATGGGTTAGTACATACTCTTTGTCCACTCTTAGACCCTTAACCCAAAATCCTACTATCTTGTAGTGTAACTGAAGTGGCCGCTTCTCCTAAAAGGAAAGAAAGAAATTCGATTGTTAGTTTTTGTTTATGTATACTCTTTGTTGTAGCTTTCATCCATGGTCATTCCAAATTTCTGGTTAATAGATCATTCTGTATATTTCGCATTCTCCGATACTTTTCCAATCTAAATTTTTAAAATTCCTTAAACATAATGTATAAAGTTTATAATCTGTCAATTCTAATTCAATTTTACAGAAACTGTTTAAGTATTTCAGTAAATTGCTGGTATTAATCATTCAAGTATTTTATTATAAAATCTGTAAGTTCCGATCCACCATAATTGTATTTTTTAGAGATCCGCAAATTAATGAACTCTAAACACACATCTGTAAAAAATATCCAATGTCAAATTTTTACGATGCCTATACCTAACTTCATATTCAATTGATTAATTAACTGGTCATTGCTTTTTTTAAGAGTTGTTTGTAATGATTCATCACAAGAACAGAATAATCGATTAATATTCTGAGTTGGGAGGAATTTGTTTATTCAATAAATAAAATTAAAAGGAAAATGATGCAACTAAAAGCGGACACACATTATATTCACGTCACGTGAGTTCACATGCTATCACACTAAAAGTGAATTCATTACGCGCTCACAAGCTTAACTTAAAAATGTACCAAATAAATAATAATAATAGCAATGATAGTTCATCTTCATCTTCCGAATTTGAAGAAGACTTAGAAAATGCATGTGCTTTACTTATGGTTGCTGATAATATTAAAACTAGGCAATGGGTTTATGACGTTAATTTGAGAAGAGAGAAACAAGGCGAATTTCATAATTGTGATGACGATCGGTTTAAATGTACTGTCGTATGAGCAAAAAAACTTTGATCTGATTAAAGAAGATATTAAAGGTCAAAACCATGGAGGCTATACAAGGAGATCGAACTCATACGGGAAAATTGACAAAACCTGTCCTCAAAATCGTCGATCTAAGCAGTTTGTATTTTAACCGCGGCGTCGCGCATTGTACCTAAGATACCATTTTAAAACTGTCACGACAATAACCTTACTTTTTATATTTTACCAATTTGACAGTAGGCAAATAGTAAACATTACTTGTGAATTATAAAAACTAGAAAATTAAAATTGTTAAAAATTGATAATGTTGTTGAAATTTATTGCAATAGTGGTTGGTAGTGCAGATTATTTAAAAGGAAGACGTGAATTGAATTTAATTGAAGTAAACCAGAGTTTTTTCAGTTACCAAAAATAATAAGAAATATTCAAAGATAAAAATAAAGTAGGAAAGGAAATATTTATTATGATAGACTTAAATGATATACCTTACTTGTGAGAAGTCTAGAAAAAGCACAATTGCATACAAAATACTTTACTTTTGCTGATGACATTATTATGTTCTATACAAGTACAATTTGAGAGAACTGGAAGAAAAAATACTAATTTGAAAATATTACTGGCATGTTCTTTACACAAAAAAATATGAATTCAGTTGATATTCAGATAAAAATAGGAAATGAAAATATAAATAAGGTGAGAACATACATTGAAGCAAATATATACATCAAATAGAATAAAATTTATGTTTGCCAATTATTGGTGCACTTTACCGGTGACACTTATTTCTTACCAATCTTCAGCTACCTAATTCCAGTGTGGCACACTTGTAGTATAACATTCATAGATAAAACACAGAGTATTCAAAATAGTGTAGAGAATGTTTTGTGCAAGTTCAGTTACAGAACGTCCACAGTTATATATATTTTGTGTACGTACTTATGTATTTTACTAATTGTGACTTTCCACTGTGTTTGCTTCATTAGGAAATAAACTTTTGTAAATTGCAATTTTAGTATTTTTAAAATAAAGTACTTGAAAAAATTATTTTCATGTATGGTACGGAATTATTTAAATATATTTTATATTGAAAATCTGTGCATGAACTAATTTCATTAGTAAGTTGTACCTATTGATTGAAAATATATTGTATTTTTCATTGTTATTGAGCATATTGAAGATTATGCATTGAGTTTTGAGACTTTGGGCTTCATCCTACACATGTTAAACCCTTTCAGTATTCTGTTATAAGTTTTTGTAGCTTATTTACTGTTATTTGAGATTATTATGACTGATCAAAGCGATATACTGCTATATACTGCAATATGTATGCAAATTTAAATGTTCTGTTGCTAAATCATAGTTGTAACAAGATAGATAGATTGTAGAGCAAATAGGACAGTGAGGAATACTGGAGAAGTCCTTAAATGTTTTGAATAAAACTGTAATTCACTTTTACTTGTGGTGTTCTATCACTAAGGTAGTTTTCAAGATTAAAAGCAAGTATTTAGAACACATCATTTCATATATTTGTAGAATATACCACAGTTCCAAACACCATCAAACGCTTCAGTAATGCCTAGAAAAATAGCAGTACTATGTTTTCATCATAAACTAGAGGTTTGTACTCGTATATTTGATGTCAGGTTCAATAGTGTGCATAGTTGAGCATCTGGTATCAAGATATAGATGTATTTTCTGATATCCTTCAGTTAAATTTTTTTGCAAGAGTACTCGTAATCCTATAAAGCCTATTGGTAAATTGAGCAGTAAATATGAAGTATTCTAATTACCTTATCTTAACTTCAACAGTTCACTTATTACTCATAATACCTAAGCTGGATAAGTATAACAGGCAATAGGATAGGTAGGTATCAAGTTAGAGACAAAATACTGATTGTATCTGAACAATGTTCAATGATCGAAGGATTGTACACTTTATATTTAGGTAAAAGAAGTTACATAGTGTGTAGTAAATTACTTCTCGTGCAACTCTCTGCATATTCAATATTTTTATAATTTCTTCTTGTAAAGGCTTGACCAGTTCGGAAGCAATCATCTTTTCATTCATTTCATAGAAAAAAAAAAACCTGAAATATTAGATATTATTAACTCTGTAATTGTTTTATTACTTCTTATTGATAGGACCAAATTTGTGTGTTATTAGAGCTTATGACTACTGGCTATTTATCTATACATACCTTCTATGTTTTCAAACTGTATTTCTTCTAGTTGCAATTCTCAATTATTCGAAGGGCATTTAATATAGTACATTTGAAGTGGCACATTTCCTCCAAGCATTTCAAGTGAATTTTCCTTTATTTTTCCTCCGTTTTTTCATATTTTTGAGTAGCTAAGATTTTTTTACTATTTAGGAAGCTAGATTCTGAAAAACTTTATACATATTGTAAACATATCTCTTTATTCATCTTCAATTTATTTTTTATAATTGGGCAATCCAACTTGTGAACTTGGTTCTAGAATATTTCTCTTTCTCTTTTAAAGACATACACATTCCAACTGTGCTGGACCTTTAAGAGTGTTCTAAAATTCTATACTGAAGAGAAGACATGATAGTAGATATTCATATTTTTTATCACGTAAAAACATAAATAAATTCAGCAGCACAGAGTGGAACTGATTATTTTACCACCAAACGATTACAATTTTCGATATTTTTGAAAACGAGGACAAAATACGGATTTCTTATTCACAATATTTTCCATTTCTGTGACCTAACCTCACTTACCTCACACGTGAACAGCGAACTGTCAAAGAAGCTAGCAACCAATAAAACATCATGAACTCGAGTTTTATGATTGGCTGCCGTCAGATTTTTTGGTATCGCAACTTATATGGTGCCCTCTATAATGACCAGAAATTGGAATACATGGAGTTCGATCTCCTTGTATAGCCTCCATGGTCAAAACACTCAATTTCGAGAAGCAATTGATACTAAAGAGAAATTAGTTGTATTTCACGCCTCACAAAATTGATGTTAAAATTTGAGAGCGAAAAGACATGTGATATTATGTGATTTCACGTGAATCTCTTAAGTGACAATAATGTGTATAAACGGAAAAAGCGGTCTCAACAAATTTATCGCTCATGTGCGTTTACGTGAACTCACGTGGCGTGAAAACGATGTGTTTCCGCCTTAACACAACTATGTTACAGTCGCCTTTTTCTTAGATGTACTAGACAAGTGAGATAGCTATATTGTTTGTTTCATATCGACCGCTATTGGTTAAGCATATCCGAGCAAACGCCCAACCTATGTAAAACACTTAGTCGCGTGCCAGCTGTAGGCTTGTTTATATACCTATTAGCGCTGTATCACACGATCAAATTCGCATCAAATTAGCTTCAGTTTGGCTGTCAACTAGTTTGATTAAACTGTAAAATGACGTCATCAGATTGAAATTGGGTCAAACTGAGGGGTCAAAGTATAACAAACTAGTTTGATGGATTTGGGAGCGCTCCTATTCGTATATTTCGTATCAAACCAGATTGATGAAACTAGCGTATTCATTGGTCACTGCAATCCCCTCCAGAAAATGCGTCCAAATAAACTACTATTAGAAATTCAAACATTTCAAACCACAGATCAGAGATAAAGAAATCAACTAATGATTCAAACGTGATTTGTGATCCATCCATTCATTCCATCCATTCTTGATCCATCTTTCTCTTCTGCTTTTTTTTAGTTTCATGTTTAACTTTTATTATGTTTTGTATAAAACACAACTTTCTCTCTACCTTCCAGTTTCATTGTATTAACAAATCAAACAAACTCAAAAATCGATAAATTTTTACATCAAAATTGACAGTTACAGTCAAAAGTTAAACTGATGAAAATAGAGTCGGGCATCAAATTCGCAAGGACGTCACCAGTTTGATGGTTCGATCAAACTCAGTTTGCTGCTAATTTGATCGTGTGACACAGCGCTTACACTTAAACTTATTATACTTATTATCAGAACGCGAAACTCGTGGGACAATAGTTAGGGAACACCACATAAAAATAAATAAATAAATAACATTTCTACACCAACCATTTTTGTTTAAATTTTATTGTTAACTTTCGTCAAAACTTCCTAAACATCCTAACATGCATGTTTAATAAAATTACGTTAAAGAGACTAAATAAAGTAGATATAGTATTTTTAATCACGTCCAAAGACAATCGGCTAATAATAGTTCATGCTGGAGGTGAAATAGGGTTTATTAAAGTCAGCTTATTATTATTTAAATCAGGAAGCAAGTCTGGAGATTATCACGACGAGATGAATTCTCAAAGTTTCAGGAAATGGGTGGAAGAAAAAAATGTATACCAACTTTAACTGTTTTTCCTAGACATGCAATTACATTTCAGTTTAGTTCTATCGTAAAGATATACCAACCCGTTTACTTTAGAAGTGTAATTCAATGTCTGTCGGGGCATATAGCCCGAGAAGTAGTTGTTGCTTCTTAGTGAACGGTCTCTGTTCTTTTCAAAAACTTTGTAAGGCGTATAATGTTAAACCGCTATCTTCTACATCTATTGATAAAACGTTTTTACAGGGAACTGTAATTAAGTAAGCAATTACATTCGTTTGCCATTGAAAATATTGGAAAACAATGGTTTCTCGGCAATACTAAAATTGTAAATAGTGTAAGGTATATATCTGTACGTTAGCAAGAGAAATCTTATTTTGTACATTTATTTCTTTAGTATAATAATTAATGAACGACTTGAACCGATGCCACTGCCTATCATAATTTATTCATCTGACGAATGGTTGTCGGTCGGGCGGAGTCATAATCTCCCTAGGCTCTAAGTAATTGGCGACTACTGTAATATGTTGAAATAGGCTTAGTTTTAAGCATGGTATGCCTCAATTATATCGGAAACGGCTTGCACGAATTTTATAAATTTTTGTTCGTGAGGGTTTTGTAATTCGACTCATCTTATTGTAGTATTTACATTGTCGATTTTTTTCTGGAAATATAATAATCTTTTTCATTTCAAATGGATCAACCTGTATATTTTTGAAATCCTCAAAAGATGTATTTAATGTCAAAATTTCAGAGTTATAGTTAAATTTACATTACATCGGTCCAAGTTTAAATTATATATTTAGATGGCTACTGCAATAATAACAAATGACGTTTCAATAAATTATTATTGTTGGGGTTTATTTAAAATCCCAATGGATCGTTTATTCGAAAAAAGAACGAATTGAGGTGTTGATGATATTAGGATATGGTGATATGAGTTGAAGTAAACAAGAAACGTCTAAACCGAAATCCTGTGACCATATTTGTAATTTGCTAGGGATAAGATAGTCCCAGACCAGTCTGGATCTAAAATATTCTGAGCTTTCTGCGTTTTGTTTAAAAATACCATAATGGCTACTTTTTTTCTTTTATTTATTGTTTATGAAAATAGACAAGTGCCAATAAAACTGATCGCGGAAAACGTCAACTTTCCTCCTAGATCTTGATATTTAAAAGCCTATAAATGTTCGACTCAATCATAATAGTTTGATCTATGGTACTGTTGAGAATCCATAATCTGTCACTTTATTGGACTTGTCTATAATGATAAAGTAATTTGGACTCCTGTCAGTGTCAAGTTATTTGAAAATTAAACTTCAAAATAACGATTTATTTTAAACAAGAAATACACAAAACGTAATTTTTTCGTTTTAACAATACAAACATTATAGATATTATATTTTAATTATACTAGATTAATATTAATAACGCAATAACGTATTGTTACTAATGTTGATTCCCGATGACCTCTTTTTCATATTTATAAATTTCAAACATGACAACGCAGAAGGCACACTAAATAATATTTTCTAATGCAAATTCCACTAAATAATAGTTATTTTTGTATCTAGTGCGCGAAATGCTACTTGGGTGATCGAGAATTGAAATACCCACCAAAGTAGTTAGCGCACGAGACGCAAACAACATTTTTTCTACAAACATCAAAATCTATCTTTTAAAAATATTATAAATAATTAAAATGCCTAATTTATTATAGAAAATAGTGTTGAGCTGTCTTAAAAAATTCTATCATTATTTTAAAAGTATTTAATTGTTATTCATTTAAAAATAAATAATAATTTGGAGTTTTGCTTCATTTTTTCAAATATTGAAATACCATAGTCTTATTAATTGACATGCAGTGTGCGAAATTCTTCGCACCCTAGTGTGCGAAGTACTTCGCGCAAGGTGTCATGGTAACGTAAGAATCCGAAAAAAAGTGTCAATGCGCAAACCTTGTCATTTTTTGACGTTTGTAGAAAATAGCTATTTGTGTATCAAGAGCAGAAAGTAGTACTTTGGCAGTCGAGACAGAAAGTTGCCGCGCGACGCGTTAGCGGAGCGCGGCAATCTGTCGAGACTACCAAAGGACTTTCTGCTCGAAATACACACAAGATTTTTTCTACGATCACACCAAAATAACTTTCATTACAATATTGGAAGTTTATTTGACATATTAAGCCTACTATTTGAAGACAAAAGATTAATTGTGTATGTTGTGTTGCCTACTTATGACAATAGACTTTATGATTTAAAAATTTATGATTTTATGGTTGTATGAATATTATAGTTCATTAAATAAATAGCAACTTTTTTAAATTTTATTTAAACGGAATACAGAACGATAATAAACAAACATACCTTTTATTTATTAACTAAATTAAAATTAAAGGTACAATTTTAGCAATTTTTTATGTTTATGCCTGAGGTAGATGTCTCTGAAAGGTTAGAAAATGTCAAATCTTTCTGGTAGCAAGTATTCCAGATGTTGATGGCTCTGAAGGGTTACAAATCAGATAGGGTATTTTTTCTGGCACTTGAGCTGAAACTTGACCAGATATTTTTTGAAAAGTTTCTATTTTATTGTTTATGGATTCATCAATATACCCTTCTGCCACATTACTGCTTTTCCATCCGCCATGTTTTTTTAGTTGAATTAAGTCGGCTCCGCCATTTACTAATAAGGTAGCAGATGTACGCCGGAAACAATGTCCTGTATAAGAATGAGGATTCGGCAAATTTAAATATTTGGCAATATCAGTAGGTACTTTACCAATCGTATTTAATCCTACTACCTGATTTGCGCATTCTCCTTTGGAATATCGGAAAAATAGGCGATTTTCTGAACTATTTTCGCATTGCTTTCTTATGCAAATATACTTTTTACAACACGCAACGTAATCAATGTCGTTTTCTTCTGGTGTGTTGTTATTAACAATTGTGAACATTCGACTCTGCTTTGTTTTCGAATCTAGAATATGAACAATCAAAAGGGATTCTTTGTCTTGAATATCATCTAATTTCACCAGCAATACCCATAATTAAGACAACCTATGAAAAAATTAAAAAAAATTAAATTTAATATTTTTTGGAGACATAGAAATAATTATTTATTACCTTTTTCAATAAATAGTCTTCATCGGGTGCCATGCGAATAAATTCCTCCACCTGCTCCTTGGATAAAGTTGAAGATTTTTTTGCTTTATAACCGACAGATTTTTTTTCAATAATGCAATTAATTTTGCATATTGAGTAATGTCAATGTCGTTTTTTATTTTCAATGTTTGCCTTAGCATTGAATACTTGGACCACAGGGTTGATGACTTTAATGTTGCTGCTTTTTCCCCAAAATATGTTAATAACACATTTTCTGAATATCTTTTACTTTTTTTGGATCTGCGCCAACTTATAAATAGACTATATTCATTTTTGTACTTTAATTTGGATTTCTCCGGAAGTAGATTTAAAGTGACTTTTTTGGCCGCCTCGACAATATCTGGCGGTGTATTTGAAAAATCAGTATCACTTGTATCCATTTTTCTTGTTTTTTTAAGTACTTACTGACTTATAGTAAAATATTAATACAATTACACAGCACGGAACTATCTCAAAAAATATTTCAGTGACAATGCACTAGGTTCTTTCTTTGACATGAACATACTTGATTCTTATAATGCGTAAGTTATTTGCAAGTATGTTGTGTTGCCTACCTATTGCCATTGTTTGTACTTAGCAGTTTCCAGATTGCAGTTTCGTGTACCTATGTACGTAGGCAACACTTATTACATTAATGTCAGATATTTATTACATAAATGTCAGATATTTTTTAGATTTCCCTATTTCTCATTAAATTATTACGGAAAATACTGTTGGATGCTTTAACATATTAGAAAATCAACTAAAATATTTATTTATTCTACAGTTTATATTAAAATAACTACTAGCTCTCTTTTATCTATAAATAAAATTAGGCGTGCGCTAAAGTTACTTTCTGCTTAAGAGCGCCTATAATGTCAAATTATGACAGCTCGCGGAAAACATCAACTTTGCGGTTAGATTTGAGTGTGCAAAAGCCTACTTTGGGTAGTGATCGTAGGAAAAATATATTTTCCTAGACATTTTTTGTTTGTTGTTTGTTACTCGTACATAATCAGACTTAATTAACTCGTCTTTATTATTGGCCTCGCGCGCAAGCGCGCTGTGCCAATATACTCGGTCGTCCAATAAAGTCTTAGATTATGTACTTGTTACATAAATAGCTATTAAATTCATAAACGACTATTCCATTTTATTGGTTAAAAGTGTATTGTACAAGTTATTCTGTAATCAAAATTAATTTAATTTCTATTTCAAATTATTTCGCTTTGTCCGTAAAATTGTAAAACGAAGCATATCTCTCTCTGTCAAAAATTCCGGAGATGACATCCTCTGAAACACTGTCCCTTGTGCATTTTTAGTATCCATTCCTGGAAGTCAAAAACACGCTAGACGCTAGTAATTATACTTTTACTGCTTCATCTGTTTGCTTTACGGAACGGAACAAAGCAAACAGAGAATTATTTTTATGTCTATTGCAATTAATTTTATAAGATCTCTTGGTTTTCTCAAAGTAGGATGTACAACCGTGAAAAATATCGAAGTGATTACTTATTAATCATGTCGCCTATTTCCCGGTAATCTAAAAATAGATTTTGTGGTCGAGTAGAAAACGAGAACGTGATTCGATGTGATCATTCGTTTTAATAAAACTGATTTTGTTGTTAACAGAAACAGTGTTTTCTCTTTGAAAAGTAGTGTTTAATTAATATCAGTTTTTAGTTTTGTGGGTAATCGTGTTGCACTAACAATAAAAACCTGTTGTTTGTAGGTAAATATTTAATTTGTTGTTTTTGTTCAAGTGAAATTCTGCTAAAATTATGACATAAATTAAAGAAAAACGTAAACATTCACCGAAACAACATTATCATTATTTAGATGTCTGAAGAATAAATTAATTGATACTTAGTTCCAAAAAGTTGATAGTATTCGTAAGTGGACATGACTTATCTAAAGGCCAGTTTCATAGTTAATCAAGCCAACTTTATAAAAAGGAGGCTTTTGGGTAACGTGTCCTTTGAAACTGCAGACAACTGTGTGGTCGGTTTCTTTAAAATACCTTGTATTTTACCAGATTGTAGCGCTTAAACCGACTGCTTATGGTTAGTGTGAAAAAAAGTAGAAAAGCGTAAAAAATAGTGCCATAACGTTATAGTATATTGTGTCACAAGGGCAGAAAATGAACTTTAGCGAGACAGCTGATAGCTAAGGGAATAATTTATGTTGTAAATCATTTTAACGACACAGTGGACCGCAGTAATTGGGTCACTTTAGTTTAGGGTTGCCATCTGCAAACTTTGAAATCCAGGATTTGAATATAGAAAAACCAGGACATTTCGGTTTTAAGACAAGACTATATATTATGCAGTACCTAATTGTTATATGCACTGAATAAAACAACTACTAGCAATCACATATTTTTTTATTAGTGTTTAACTTTTAACCTAAACTTAGTTATTAATTGTCAAATTAAATATTAAATGGATAAGTGATGTTTTTAATCATAAATATAAAATAATTACTACCTACCTAAGTAAGCAATGTAATACATTTGTGGTTGAGTTAACAAATAATCATAAAACTTTTCACAGTTCATATCCATGTTGTAGATAATTTTGATTATTGCAGCAACTGTTGCTGGAAGTAACCGATTTCTCTCATTTGACCATTGTGTATTTATAAGTGCACGGAATTTAAAGCATAGATCTCTAACCTAACAGGACGATGCTTATAAACTATCCAGGACAGCCCAGGACACCCCAAAAAGCAGGACATGTAATGGGAAAACAGGATGGTTGGCAACCCTACTTTAGTTCTTTTTTTTTAGCAGCCATGTAGCCGTCTCAGAATTATATTAAGTATAGTAATATACATAAAGTTGTTTTTTCAGAAATTCTAAACGCTTTAATTTGATGCTAATTAATTAGTATCTACGTATTTTTTTAATATTTCCAAACTAGCTTTCTAAGATCACCACGAACTAACAGTTTACTGAAGTAAGGAAAACATGTGTATAGTGAGCATAGCAATTTAAAAAAATACATCTGACAACCTCGCTTTTTTCTCATGTCTTCACATTGACTTTAGAAAGAGAATAGGCATACAATATCGATTTTGACATCCGATGTGAGTAGGAGATCAAATATACCTAAAAACTAGAACTAGCATGCAATTCGACCATTTTCCATGCTCTACCTCTCAAATACAGACAAAAACACGTAAGAAGTCTCAATAGAGTCTAAAACAATGCAAAACACACAATTCGACGTTATTCCTTCCAAATACGCGGAATCTCACGTTACAACTCCCCCAAAGGGTCAATGGAACTCGGAATCACTCAGAACTCCTCAATTGTACTATAAAGATCACAAGATAACTTAATAATTGTCAAAATCACTGAAATATACCTAAAAACTAGAACTAGCTTGCAATTCTACCATTTCCATGCTCTACCTCTCAAATACAAACAAAGACACGGAAGAAGTCTCAATAGAGTCTAAAACAACGCAAAACACAAAATTCGACGTTATTTCATCCACATACGCGGAATCTCACGTTACAACTCCCCCAAAGGGTCAATGGAACTTGGAATCACTCAAAACTCCTCAATTGTACTATAAAGATCACAAGATAACTTAATAATTGACAAAATCACTCAAATATACCTAAAAACTAGAACTAGCATGCAATTCGACCATTTTCCATGCTCTACCTCTCAAATACAGACAAAAACACGTAAGAAGTCTCAATAGAGTCTAAAACAACGCAAAACACAAAATTCGACGTTATTTCATCCATATACGCGGAATCTCACGTTACAACTCCCCCAAAGGGTCAATGGAACTCGAAATTACTCAAAACTCCTCAATTGTACTATAAAGATCACAAGATAACTTAATAATTGACAAAATCACTCAAATATATCTAAAAACTAGAACTAGCTTGCAATTCGACAATTTTCCATGCTCTACCTCTCAAATACAGACAAAAACACGTAAGAAGTCTCAATAGACTCTAAAACAATGCAAAACACACGATTCGACGTTATTCCATCCAAATACGCGAAATCTCACGTTACAACTCCCCCAAAGGGTCAATGGAATTTAGAATCACTCAAAACACCTCAATTGTACTATAAAGATCACAAGATAACTTAATAATTGACAAAATCACTCAAATATACCTAAAAACTAGAACTAGCTTGCAATTCGACAATTTTCCATGCTCTACCTCTCAAATACAGACAAAAACACGTAAGAAGTCTCAATAGACTCTAAAACAATGCAAAACACACGATTCGACGTTATTCCATCCAAATACGCGAAATCTCACGTTACAACTCCCCCAAAGGGTCAATGGAATTTAGAATCACTCAAAACACCTCAATTGTACTATAAAGATCACAAGATAACTTAATAATTGACAAAATCACTCAAATATACCTAAAAACTAGAACTAGCTTGCAATTCGACAATTTTCCATGCTCTACCTCTCAAATACAGACAAAAACACGTAAGAAGTCTCAATAGAGTCTAAAACAACGCAAAACACAAAATTCGACGTTATTTCATCCATATACGCGGAATCTCACGTTACAACTCCCCCAAAGGGTCAATGGAACTCGGAATTACTCAAAACTTCTCAATTGTACTATAAAGATCACAAGATAACTTAATAATTGACAAAATCACTCAAATATACCTAAAACATCGCATTATTGATATGTAAAAATGACCAACCTTATACTACATTGTGTAATTAAATTTGAGCGTGTGTTTGGGATAGTAGGTATGACGACTATGCCGACTGTCCGTACACTGACGCGACATTTTTGGAAGGAGTATAGAGTGGTTCGATTTTGGTTCTAGAGCTGAAAGTCGCCAGGCATTACCTTATTTCATACAGAGTTGATTCGTCTTGAAAAAATTAGAAAATTTAGAGAAAGTTTTATTCAATAAATCTGATGATCTGACAATTTTCTTCTATTGTCGCCATGTATATATGTAAATTGGGGTGACTTTCACTGAGACCTAAAAGATCTATTGTGCCCCCTTACTTCTACTTAGTTCCGTTCTTGAGGAAAGTCTCAGAGACTAGTAGTTCCTTTAGTCCTATTTCCCGGAGGAATTTTAGGATATCTGCAGGCTTTAACTTAAGTAAGTGTCCCTCTTCTATCCAGTAATCTCCAAGGTTTTGTGCCGTAGGATTCTGAATTGCCGTGCAATTCGCAAGTATGTGGATGGAGGTTTCTTCTTCCATGCCCAGAATCTACATTCTTCTTCCTCCACTATTCTGAGCTTTTTCAGGTGCCCATTCAGGCAACAATGTCCCGTAAGGATCTCTGCTAAAACTCTTAGTGCAGTTTTACTTTGACTCATGCATTCATTTGATCTCAACAGGTTGTAGTCACCCAGAAGAATCTTTGATTGTCTAAGTCCTACAAGATCTTTCCAATGGTCAGATCTTCTATTTCTTCCAATATTACATTGGAGCTGATACCGCAAAAGGGCTCCGGCTCCCAAAAGGGTATTCCAGTCCCCCTCTTTGCTAGTTGATCTGCTATTTCATTTCCTTCTATCCCAGAGTGTCCTGGAATCCACAGTAGGGTGACTATATTGTTCTCGCCTAGTTCATTTAATTTGCCTAGGCTATTGTCGCTATACCCCCCACATCATCAAAATTTCAACTCTTCCGTTTTCTAAAACATTATAATTATTGTTTATAAAGTTTTATTTTTATTGGAATTCAATTATTTCGTTTAATGTTTTTAAAATGTGAGTTTTCCTAGCAAATATTAGACATTTCTAGTTTAAATGTCAATGTTATTCAAAAAAAATTAATTATTTTCTAAACCTCCATGTATAAATTAATTTACATGGTGAAATAATAGGAAATTAAATTTGCGAATTGACCTGTTTTAGCTTTTTCACACATACAAATTATTTTCAGAGTTAATCAGGTATTTCCACTTTACGACCTCTCTATATAAAAATAAATTAGTTAAAACAATAATGATATGGTAAAACTAAAATGTTGGATACTCGAAAAAACATACATTTTTTTGCCAATAATACTATAATTACAGTGTAAATGTAATAAAAGGCGGAACACTTTCTTTCTTTTTAATTGTTGTCTAGAACAAGATAAAGTGTTACGATTGCAATCGTTCTTTTTTGATTTTTTTCTTTTTAGTAATCTTACGTAAAAGTGACAGTAGATTATACCCGGGGTGATAAGCTTTGATTAAGTATGTGGTTAATTCCCTTAATTTATTAGAAAATAAGTTTTGGATTTTAGATTTTGTGGAAATAATTCATAATAATATTGGGCTTGAAAAAATGAATATGTAGTTATTTCCAACCTGATTCTGAATATACATTTCATATCAGAAACGTGTTGTTTTACAACGAATCCGATCTACCGTTAGAATATAATTTTATAATAGGTCTGGTCTGTAAAAAAAGGGAAGCGTTTGGCGTTAGCGTGGCGAAATCGAAAAGCTCATTGACAGATGAAAATTGTCTTATAGTGACAGTTGGGTTGGAAGTGGCTAATGAAACGTCGAGCGGAAATTAAAAAATGATTTGAGGTATAAATTATAGGAAAAGGCGAAACATGTCGATAGATATATTACATATGTTCCAAAATTAATAACTAATTTTAAAACTTGAACGAGCTATGGAGCACTACTCACTGTATGAATAATATAATGGCGGTTTTCCACTAAACGGACAGTTGAGTTTGTGTTTTGTTTGTGTTTTCTAGAACCAGAAAAACTGAAACAAACCAAAAACTCTTGTTTCCATTAAGCGAACTACGTTTTGTTCGAGTTTTGTTTTCCATTGGGTGTCGCGAAATCCGAACACATTTCTTCAATAAACAACCAACATGTATAGAGAAAAGATTTTCTTATTCTTAGTTGTGGCTGGTTTATATTGCGGTCCTTGGAAAAAAAGTAAGAGCATATTTTTTTGAAACTTTATTACTTTCAGACATGATCTGGAAAAACCAATATACGTTTTTAATGCCTGGTTTATATAACTTTTTATATAATCGTAATCATAAACATAGTCGTAATCACAATCGCATTTCTTAGGTGTTTATACATTTCATAAGGCACAAGACATAATAAGCACAACATCAACTCACTTTTGTTGTTTATGTTGTAAATAATTATAATTATGTTGAATTATTTTCTAGCTGGCTTAAACTCTCCTATAATCCAAGAGAATACAATGAAACAGAAGAATCCTCCCAAAAAATAATATTTATTTTGTCTTAAAAGTTGGAAATTACCAACTCACAAGGTCAATACTCATGTTTATGTTTACGGCATATAAACCCCGCATTTAATCTCTTGAATTTATATACAGCGTTTGAAAACAAATTTCCTATATATGAAAAAAACAATACGTTTTTCACCTACCTACCAATTTGGTACAAAAGTTGTGTCGAGACTAGCAAAACGAAAATATAGAAGTAGAATGAAAACCCAACAACACTGTTTCAAGTAACAAACTCATGCAGTTTTGTTTTATTCGACACCAGTTTGTGTTTTGTTTTTGTTTTGTCCGATTAGTGGAAAACCGGCTTAAGAACTCATTCTGAACATTCATACCTACAGGTGCACTATATAGTGGGTTATACATTGAGTTTACTAGGTAATACCGTTTAAAAATCCAAAGACGGTTATATTTTGTATAACAGATCATGTGAAAATATAATGTCCTACAATACCTATGTAATTTTAAAATTGAAATAAATTGATACTATTCTGAATAAAGCCCGTTTCCAATACTTAACTGTTGTCATCAAATACGAATTGGTACTGTAGTAAGTATATAATCAAAACGTTCTTGTAAAGTATAGTCGACAGAACAAGTACAATGGATTTAAAAAAATCAAATTACATCACGTTTCTTCTCTATTTCGCTATCAAATTTTTTTGACTGCGAACTTAGCGTTCGATTATGCAATATGGTTTGTGGCGTGTTTTTTTTTCAATTTATTAATATATTTTCTATAGAACAATTGGTTATATTTTATTTAAAAGTTGTTTTTAATTTTCATTTAGCGGTTATATAATAAATATTTTATATACATGCCATTAATAAAAACAAAAATTGAAGTTTTTCAATATTTTAATATAACCTTAAAATTTTCAACGACTAACTTCATAGAAAAATTTGAGAATTAACTGTTCGTTTGCTTGGGAAAAGTTACCATTCGCTTACCATTTTGTTCAACATTTTTAAGAACAGGAAAACAGACATTCTCTGAGAACTAAAAGATTTATTGTGCCCCCTTACTTCTACTTAGTTCCTGAGGAAAGTATCAGAGACTAGTTGCTCCTTTAGTCCTATTTCCCGGAGGAATTTTAGGATATCTTAGGCTTCATCGTAGGTAAATGTCCCTCTTCTAACCAGTAACCTCCTAGGTGTTGTGCCCTAGGATTCTGGATTATAGGATTCGCAAGTATGTGGATGGAGGTTTCTTTTTCTATGCCACAGAATCTACATTCTTCTTCCTCCACTATTTTGAGCTTTTTCAGGTGCCCATTCAGGCGACAATGTCCAGTAAGGATAGATGTCGAAGAATAAAAATATATTATTCTTCGACATCTATTGTTAAAACGCTTTACTAAATACGACAATTTTACAGAAAACTGTAAAAATTCATTCCAGTAAGGATCCCTGTTAAAACTCTTTGTGCAGTTTTACTTTGACTTATGCATTCATTTGATCTCTTTTCTGAGCCCTACTAGATATTTCCAATGGTTAGATGTTCTCTTTTTTTTCGCTTTGTCTATTTCTTCCAATATTACATTGGAGCTGATACCGTAAATGGGTTCCGGCCCCCAAAAGGGTGTTTCAGTCCCCCAGTCATTAGCCAAGAGAGAAAACCTCCAATCTCATAAACCAGATCACAGAAATCTGCGACACCAGACTAGGAAAAAGTGTATGGAAAATGTTCGAATTGCATGATCATTTGTGGAATGCCTAAATTCCTATCAAAGAATAGAGTGGATAGCGAGTGAAAACAGTTTACCAAAATGGACGTCCAAATTGGTGTCGCGGCCTGAACTTGTTGAAAGTCTTGGACATTTCAAGCAGAAGTTTTCGCAATTGATTGGTGCGTTGGGTGGGTGTGTTCAAAAGTCCAAAATAGCATGCTCACATGTAAAAAATTATATTTAAAAACCCAAATTAATAGACCCACATACTAATTATACAGGGTGTCTCAAAATTGACGCCCGTCCTTTCAGAATATGAATCGGGGGGCTAAAACGAATTAAAACGTAAGAATAAAAAAATTGCGTTATGTCCATGGTTACAGAGTTATTGACAAAAAACAAAGATCTAACATTCAATGTTTAAACTTTATTAAAAACGAATATTTGTTACAAAACAAGAAATTAATTTATAAAAGGTGTTCAAACAAATCGCCTCCTACTTCAATGCAAATATTTGCACGATTTATCATTGAATCACGAACCCTCTGTAGCGTGTTTTCGTCTATAAATGTCACAGCAGCGTGAATACGAGCTACTACATCTTTCGCACTCTCAACAGGTTCAAAGTAAATTTTTTCTTTCAAGAATCCCCAGAAGAAAAAATCTAATGGATTTAGATCTGGAGATCTAGGAGGCCATAGTACGGGTCCACCTCTTCCAATCCAACAGTCGGGGAACATTTAACATTACCATAGCAACCTATGCTACTCATTTGTTTTTAGCTGACTTCGTTTTTAATAAAGTGTAAACATTGAATGTTAGATCTTTGTTTTTTGTCAATAACTCTGTAACCATGGACATAACGCAATTTTTTTATTCTTACGTTTTAATTCGTTTTAGCCCCCCGATTCATATTCTGAAAGGACGGGCGTCAATTTTGAGACACCCTGTATATACAAAATTATAGGTCCATATATAAAATACTGTTTCAAACCAAATAGTTGGCCCACATATAAAATAATTTGCTTAAATTCACAAAATGACAGGTGCACATATAAAACACTACATTTAAAAGCTCAAAGGGCAGACCAATATAAAAAACACTGATTAACCAAAATGGTGAACCCACGTAACAATGAGTTTATAATTCCAAAACAGATATCCCACATATTTAATGTGTTCAAAATGGCAGCCCTACATATCTCTGTTTAAGATATAAAAATCATTAGCCCACACATTGAAACACAGTATAAAAACCAAAAATGATTGGTTCACATATATGTTCAAATATGTCAAAGTTATAAATAAATATCGTTAAATTGATACTATAAATACCTACTTACAACTGAATATTTGATAACATTAATTTGAAAACTTATTTTATTTAAAAAACAAATTTTTTAACCTCTATAGATAACTTTAATTACATAATGTCTGATAATGATTATACAAGATGACTAATTGAAATAATAATATTACATGTCAACAAATGTAAACTTTTCACTTTTTTTCACATCTGGTTAAGAAATTATATAGACAGTGAGCCAAACTCGAAGTTACGATACCACTTGGATTCTAACTTATAATATTTGTGTTTGCCATATTTGACACTGATTGAAATTTAATAAATCCATTTGATTTTGGTAATTTTTTAAGTGAACTAACTTCACAGTCTTAAAACATATGATCAATCTAATTGATAAACTGTGATTGTCTATATTTATTTTATAAATTCTAAAATTTAACAATATGAGAACAATACATTTCGAGTTACTAAACTTTTGTTGTTGTTAAAGTGAATAAATTTTTTTTTAAATTCTGTTAGGTGGTTTACTTCAGGTTGTAACGGTAAAAGTAGTACCTCACAGGGCACCAGCTCGAAGGGCTCCGGCTAGAGACTCCTCTCAAGGGTGATTCGACCCCAAGTTTATGTCACACAGGGATAACAGAAGGGTTGTAAAAATTGAGGGCGCCACTACCTTTTTAGCGATAAAAATACTAAGAAAACTAAGGCGGAAAAGGTAGAAACGCCTTGTAGAATTTAGATAAAAGTTAATAATTAAAAAAAAGTCACTAAAAATTACCCCGGGCGATATCTCCCTCAACTTTTATAGTTGAGGATTTTAATAAAAAAAAGAATTAAAAACAAATTTACAGTTTATTCTGCCACAGGAAATGAACAACGGAATTTACTAAAGGAATTTGTACTTTTATAGGTACTTAGCTTAGATGAAGTGGTTTCCTGGAGAAGAAGTCAGGTCTTGATCCGAACTGATGAGTTCTGTTCTAGGGCGGTAGTTTGAGCTAGGGCGGTATCCTTGGCTATATTCTTGGGGTTATATTCTCCGGTTTATATTCGGCTATATCCTCCTAGGGTTATATTCTCGCCTAGGGTTATATACTTGGCTTTTATTCTCGCCTAGGGGCTGTGCTTACCTAGAAGTACAAGTGGATCAGGGATATGTAGGAACTTGAATGTAATGGCACATTATGTTGGTCAGCTTTTCAGGTTAAAGAAAAGGAAGGCAGTTATTTGAAAGTCAAAAAATTGAATTAATTTACTGAAAGCTTTCCAACATTATATGTTCCATGTTAAAACAGTAAAAATAGCAATTATCGGCTAAATAAAAAAATATACTAATGATCCGAAAGAAACTTATGATAGCAAAAAGTTATTTATTTAGTTATATGAAAAAATATCGTGCCTAGGAAATATATGAAACCGGCACTGGCGTTGCGAAAGAATATTTTATAGGTTACCGGTAATTCATAAAAATGTTATTTCAAGAGTTATTTCGCAACTGAAAAAGCTTGAAAATATTTGTATAAAAGTAAAACTGTGAATTATAAGAAAATAGTTGACTTAAAACTACCATATTAGTATAAAAGAACAGTTTATGACCACGTGTTGAATTTAATTTCGTCTATCTCTGTAAAAAATAAAGAATGCATACGAAAATTATATCAGACAGTACTTTAGAAGAAGCTTATTAATTATAGATTATGATTTTGGACTTACCACAGCAAAATTCATAAGATAGGTACTTGGGATATGAAAGATAGCGAAAGACGATGTGCCTCTTTAGGCAGACGATAACGAAAAGGCTGTTTAGCGAGGCGTTGTCCGTTGGCAGGCGTCAATTGTCTTACGTTCGGGGTAGAAGAGTTTGGGGTCACAGAACTATAATTGGAAGTGGCTAGTGACGACGAGCGCTAATTAAAAGGATTTATTCTGTAAAATCGAAACAGGTCGATAGACATGTTACAAGGTATAAACTTTAATTTTCGGTTTATTACTTTTACATATGCACAAAATTTAGACAAAATATGTAAAACAAAATGACGGACAAAATGTGTCCCTCACTCATAGGCTGGAAACAAACCGGAATTCGAAAGTATCATTAATTTTTTTTTGTAATATTAAGATATATTTTTCAATCATGTTAATAATTTACACCCAAAAATTAAATTTACATTAGAAGTTGAAGAAAATAACTCAACTTAAAAATTCAACGAGTCAATAATATACTTGATTTTTCAATTTACAGAAAACCAACACATACTGATACCATATAATTCTATTCATCCCATGTCACATAAGTCAAAGTAAAACTGCACTGAGAGTTTTAACAGGGATCCTTACGGGACATTGTCGCCTGAATGGGCACCTGAAAAAGCTCAAAATAGGTAGGAGAATGTAGATTCTGTGGCATGGAAGAAGAAACCTCCATCCACATACTGCGAACCTAAGATAAAGCCTGTATATATCCTAAAATTCCTCCGGGAAATAGAACTAAAGGAGCTACTAGTCTCTGAGACTTTCATCAGGAACTAAGTAGAAGTAAGGGGACACAATAGATCTTTTAGGTCTCAGTGAATGTCACCCCAATTTACATACATACTTACATATATACATCCCATGTCACATGAATTAACATAATTCAATGATACAATACATAGAGCATTTTCAGTTCCTATGAACAAATATAATTTTGATAGAGAAATTGGGTGACATTTTTTCAGCTGAAACTATAAAAAGTATATAGATGCCTCCCCGAACACAAAATCACAAAAAACTTTCTTTGGAAATGCATCATTTTCCCGACTTAAAATAACTGAAACTAATAAATAAACTATAATAAATAATATAAACGATGAAAAATTGAGTTTAATCCTCGACCTTTAACACAGATCAATGAATAATATCTATTCTTATCAGCTTAATATCGCTTCAAAAATCTCAAGAGACAAACGTTTTTGTAGACGCCTGTTTACGAAATCCAATTGCCGAGTATACTTCGAATCATTCTAAATTCTACAATATTTGATCAATAAATGAAAATGGTATATTTCCGCAAGAAGTTTTTCCGAGAAAAGTTGATCCGAGAAATTAATACAATTAAACAAATAGCCACATCCAACGGTTATCCATTGCATGTAATAAATAAATAAATAAATAAATTGATAAAAAAGTGAAAACAGTGGCATTACAACTAATATTTCCTGAAAAAACTAAAGAAATACAATATTACAAAACCATCACATATGCTGGTAGGTAATATTTCAAGGATAATATCTTTAGCAACAAATACAACAATTTATTTTAAAACAGAAAGCAATGTAAGTGGAAAATTGTTCAATGTAAAAACAAAAATATCCCCATTAGAAAAGGGATATAAAAACGTCCAGAATGTAATATTGTCTATATAGTGACCCCTCGATTGTTTCTCTCTCTAGCTTGAGGCTTCGCATTTTCATCTATTTAATCCCAAGCTTAAACAGTTTTAAATTAATTCCAGAACCCTAAATCCCCACCAGGGATGCCAATAATGTAATTTGTGGGATTTGGGCCTAGGTTTATTAATATTTTATTAATAGAGAAAATAATGTTACGACAGCTTTTTTATATTTTATTTGACAACTGTCTTCAAAACTATCACAAAATATATTACTATGGTTAGGTTACACTACCCTGAAGTCCCAATATAGGTACTACATATTTGTGATAAGAAACAAGAACTAGGTATCTTTGAAGAATTAGAAATTAGAAGACACTTAAGAGACCCACAATATGAAGTCGTCAATGAACAGATAAATCTAGGGAGCTCTCCTCTATCGAACTATCTTCTTAAGTAACAATTGTAAAGACCAGCAGATAAAGTTCTCCTTGATTTCCTATATCATTGCACAGTTATACTGATCTTAAATGGAAAAATATATCCAGGATATCCCCATAGGGCTAATAATACCTAAGCTTTAATATTTGTAATAACATATCTTTTTCTTTTTTCTATTCATATATAGTAAGTCAATCACAATCCATCTGCGCCACCATATTGGACAAATTTTTATCGATGGAAATAGTTCTGTAATAAATTAAGCTTCTACCATAATTAATGTAGTTAGCTTTTTTATATGAAACACCCGTTTTTGACAAGAAACTCATTTCCTCACCACCATGAGGTAAAGTGATATCACCAGTAGGCTTAATCCACATGAAACAATATTTAGCGCATTCTCTTTCGCTTCGCTTTTTACGGACCAGGTGTTGCGAGTTCATTGTCTTCAGTACCGCTGAAACGACACATATCGAAATTTCTTCGTCATCCGCAATAGGATTATCAGCTTCGTTGTATTTTCCTTCTTATTCAATTTCATCACCAGTTTCTTGAGAACAGTCTCCGCATCTTCCTTTTCATTGCTATCTTGTGGTTAAACTTGCGGATTATCACAGATACCATTGCAATTCATTCATATAACGGAGCAGTTTATCCCAAATTTTCTGCATCCACAGTCTTTCTTACATCACTTTGTGTATTTGCAAGAAATAGAGCATCCAGAGCTGGGGGTGTGGTAACAGGATTCAGCCCATTCTTGTTTCATTTCCATCTCCAACATCTTGTTCAACTCCATACCACATGAGGATAGGTTCGGAACGAATGTTGTTGTTCTACTGCTTCTATCGGTGGTTGCGATGCAATATTGAATTTTTTTTCTATTCATATATATTAAGTCAATTACAAGATAGGTCTAGTGCACTATTAGGTCTAGCCAAATATTAAACATCATCACAAGGAATGTAACTTCTGTCATTCTGACGATGATATGTTAATATCGAAATAATTATCAATATCTTAGAATTTTCATAAGTTTCTCATTAAATAATGGAATTAATTCGAAACAGTTTCATGTATGAGAGTAATATGAGTAGATTCCACAAAGTAAGGACCCAAACAGAAAATTCAAGTATCTAATATGATTTTATCGACATAACAGAATAAAATATTGTCTATAAATCCAAATAAACTATACTTTTCGATACAGCGTGCCCGGATATTTTCAATGTTACAAACTTACAGTCCATTAAACCTGTATATTATTTTCCAACTTATCCGTTCTACCTTTAGTTTTAGGTTTCCTTTAAAAACAATAATAACAACACTATTTATCTCAGTGTACTTGATTGGTGTAATTTACCAACTAAGGATTCGAAAATTTACTTGTTTATTAAACCGGTTTGATTAAATTTGTGTTAAATACGTGATTTTCCGTCTTGAAACGATAATTGTGGCCGAGGTGACCTGCTGTTAATGGTTGATGATGTATGGTAGAAAGACACCGGGTCTAACTTAATTCTTCCGTATAAGGACATAACTACAGAGAGTTTTGCCGTTCTATTGGAATGTATATATAATCTTTAATATTTTAGGAAACGTTATTAGCGGTTACAAATGCGTTGATCTTAGTGGTCAATTTTAGGAAGGTAATGAACCTTGCTTTGGTTTTATGATATTGTGAAATTACACGAGTTAAATTATATGCATTAATGGAAAATGTTGATGCATCGTATTTAGAGATGGAACCAATTTTAGTAATTGATTTTCCTACGTTTCATTATTACTTTCAGTTATTTTCATACCATTTGCTTAAAAACAATATATCTGCAAGGTTATACATTCCTTACGGAATAGTAACCGCCCATATTTAGCTCTTAGACCCTTTTGTATTTGTGGGGAGTTAATCCACATTTATTCCCTGCTTGCATTTATAGTTTGACATGTCTCTTCGATATTTCTACAATTTTCTTCCATTCCTTCCTGTCCTGGAACTTTTTTATCAGTCTCTAATTTCCAGTTTTTCTAGGTCTCTCTCTATTTGGTCCATCCATCTAGTTGGTCTACCTTTTGGTCTGTTTGTAACTGGTGTCCACTTTGTTAGTCTATTTACATTACATCCTTTTGAAAATAATTATGAGGAGAACTTCATTAAGGAAATGAAATTATCTGGACAGATCTAAAGTTCTATTGTACACGTGAGATGACAATCTCTCTTCCCCTCAGAGCCAACTCACGAGTTTTGGGACGGAGTGAGGTATTTATAGTACTAAAAATATAAGAAGCAACAACCGTAAAAATGGAAGTTAATTGCTTATCGTGTATGCTATGGTTTCCATGTATCCTTTTGTTTCTCTAATTATACTAGGTGTGAAATATCGAATCGTGGTTTTGGAAAATCGATAGTACGTTTAGTACTCAACGTTTGTTTTAACCTACGTAAATTTGAGAGCAGTCACTGCATGGATATTCATATACACCATGATTATCGTTGGAGATTTTATCTTTTACGGACTTGTAGTGTGTAAAATGCATGAAAGAAAAATGTTATCCGGTCGTTTCATAGATAATTTTATATTACCGTAAACGTAGTATGTGCATAAAAAGAGGAAGATCAGTTTCCTGACATTTTAATTGTATCAAAGCAAACATTGTTTGTTTATTACCTGTCCCGATATAACTCGGCTATTACCAATCACTATAACAGTATTTTTTTGATAGACGTTATTTTTACCAAAATATTTGTCGAAGGGCAAAATAATGTCCACTCAATAACTAAATTGTTAAAATAAAAATTAAACTTTTGTTCAAACCAATATTGGTCAAAATTATAATAACTTTGGTAGAAAGTTCCTTTCTTGTCCCGAGATTTAGTTTACCTCAGCTATACGCACATTGTTTTTCAATCTTCCAACATTCACATATTACACTTTTCTGTGCAGTTTTACTTTGACTTATGCATTCATTTGATCTCAACAGGTTGTAGTCACCCAGAAGAATCTTTGATTGCCTAAGTCCTACTAGTTCTTTCCAATGGTCAGATCTTCTCTTTTCATCGGCTTTGCCTATTTCTTCCAATATTACATTGGAGCTGATACCGCAAAAGGGTTCCGGCCTCCAAAAGGGTGTTCCAGTCCCCCTCTTTGCTAGTTCATCTGCTATTTCATTTCCTTCTATCCCTGTGTGTCCTGGAATCCACAGTAAGGTGACTATATTGTTCTCGCCTAGTTCATTTAGTTTGCCTATGCATTCCCACACCATTTTGGAACTGATAACACAAGAGCTCAGTGCTTTAATGGCTGCTTGACTATCCGACATTATGATAATCCTTTGCCTTCTATATCCTTTATCAATATTGAACTGGGCACACTTTCTTATGGCGTGAATTTCCGCTTGAAAGATACTCGGGGTTTTTCCCAAGTTTTCAGAGTGTTTGGTTCCTGGCCCGTACACTCCTATCCCAGTTCCTTCTATTGCTTTTGAGCCATCTATGTACCATAGAATGGCATTCTTTCCAAGTCTGGTAATGGTATTTGGATCCCATTCCTTCTTGTTGCTTAATTCCGTAACGAATTTCTTTGAAAAGTTATACTTTTTCATCATACCATCTTGTGGTATGTCCCAGGTTTTCTGATTTCTAAGAAGTAAGGAGGTGATTTTTTTTAATGATTCCCTCTCTACTTAGTCTGTATCTTGTTCTTTCTGCAACACTTTCCATCTCCATATGTAGTGGTGTGAGGTTGAGAATAACTTCCATGGCTGCCGTTGGGCATGTTCTCATTGCTCCTGTAATGCACATACAGGCTAGTCTTTGAATTTTTGAGAGGTTTTCTCTCGTTGTCAATAGGCTAGTTCTACTACTCCACGCGATGGCTCCATAAGTGATAATTGGTCTCACTATGGCAGTGTACATCCAGCTCAGGATTTTTGGGTTGCACACCCAATTTCTCCCTGCCAGATTCCTGCACACCATTAGAGCCATTTTTGCTTTGTATATAATCTCCTTTTCGTGTTTATTCCACAGGAGTTTACTGTCTAGAGTCAAACCTAGATACTTGACTTCTTCTCTCCATTCAACCTCGCTCCCATCAAGTTTAATGGTTTTGAGGTTGAGCTTTCTATTCTTAGTGAAGGCTATTAAGATGGTTTTGGTGGGGTTGATGTTAAGTCCCACTTGCCTACACCAGCTATTTGTATAGTTCAGACCCTTTTGTTCGATGTCATAAAGGGTATTTTCGAATTTTCTCCTGGCTGTTATGACATATCATCGGCATATCTTTGGCAGGATATTCCGAGGTCAGTCAAACCACACAGGAGTTCGTCAACCGTCAGGCTCCACATTAATGGGGATGCTACTCCTCCCTGTGGACATCCTCTGGTTGTACAGATGGAGACAATGTCTTTGCTCGTCCTCGTCTCTGCTACTCTAGTGGTGAGCAGTTCCGACATCCATTTGGATGTTGTGCTGTCTACACCTCTTGTATTTAATGCTCTTTTGACAGCCTCATGAGGAGTATTGTCAAAAGCTCCTTCTATATCCAAAAAGGCGCATACTACGGCTTCTTGGTTGTCTAGAGCACCTCGGATATCCTCCGTCAGTTGTACCAGTGCAGTCTCCGTAGATCTGCCTGCCCGGTAAGCATGCTGATGCGGATGGAGAGGTAGTCTCTCTAGGATTTCCGCTCTAATGTAATTGTTAATAGCTTTTTCCATCGTTTGAGCACAAACGATGTTAGGCTAATTGGTCTGAAGGATTTGGGGTTTGTTGTGTCCCTTTTTCCAGCTTTTGGAATGAAGGTTACTATTGCCCTTCTCCATGCTTCTGGTATATAACCCAGTTCTAAGCTGCTTCGACTGATCCTAACCAAATGTGGTAGAATTTCGTCTTGTCCTTGCTGGAGCAATGCTGGGAAAATTCCATCAACTCCCGGTGCCTTGAATGGTGAAAAGGTGTTCATAGCCCATTTTAACCGTTCATTACTACAAATGTGCTTAGCCATTGTAGTACTTTCTCTCGAAGGTCTGTTATGACCTTCGAGAGGACTATCTCCCCTATTTGGGCTACTCCCAGGAAACTGAGTTTCACTCTTTCTTCCTCATATTTACCGTCTGGCTTCCTCAAAGCCATATCTGTGTTGACCCTACTTTTTGCCATGACTTTGTAAAGTCTTGCCGCAGCAGGTATTGTATTTATATCTTCACAGAATTTTCTGAAGCTATTTCTTTTAGATTTTCTAATTTCCTTATAGTAGGTGTTTCTCACCTCGGTGTATCTCTGCCAGTCTCCGGTGAGTTTTGCTCTATTAAAAAGGTCCCGGGTTTGAGATCTTAATTCTGACAGATGTTTATTCCACCAGGGTGCATCTCTGCTGATTCGTTGTTCTTGAAGAGGGCAGCTCGATTCAAATGCATCGATTATTGCCCTGTTCAGGTCCTCAAGCTCATTTTCCAGATCTAGATGGTGCTTAGCCTTCCCTTTTCTCTGGATATGTGCTAGGTTTTCTTTCAGACAGGTGTTATAGTTGACCCAATCTTTTTTTCTTGGTTTTCTTCTGGGGCTCACCTCAGGTTTGCCTAGTTCTAACTTGAATGTTATGATGCTATGATCGGAGAGAGATGGTTCGCCCGAAACTCTCCAATCTTTTACTATATGTTTTAGATCCTGTGTTGCCAGTGTGACATCTAAAACTTCTTGCCTTACCCTTGTTACAAATGTGGGGGTATTCCCTATATTGTGAATATTCAGGTTTTTATTAAGGATATATTCTAAAAGTTGCTCACCTCTCTGGTTGGTATTGCTACTGCCCCAAACAGTATTGTGTGCATTGGCATCACATGCTAAGAGTAGAGGTAGTCTCTTCTCTTCACAGTACTTCACCAGCCTTTGTACCTCGGGGAGTGGTGCTATCCCGTCTCCCGCAAAGTAACATGATGCTATTACTATCTCCTTGCTCTCCTTCTTGTGTTCGATTGTTAGATTAATATTAGAGTAGTTATTTATTAGAATTCCAGATTACAAATAAACACACTAATTAATTTCCCTGCCAAACTTAACAACTTGGCAACATCTAGTGTTCACTTTCTCACTAAATTGGCGGTTAATTTACTTTACTCCCGGCACAGTTTTACAACAACATAACGTTGAAAGTACAAATAAACAGCTTCCTGAAAACTTACAGGAGTTACCTTTATTATATTAATTACTGCAAAAAGACTGGAGAAAATGATTGGTTACTTTAACCAGCTTTTGCGGTGTGCGATAGTTCCCAAAAACAGCGTGGTTAGGTACTTCGGAGTATCTATATCTAGTATCTATATATATATATATATATATATATCTATATATATATATATATATATATCTATATATATATATATATATATATATATCTATATATATATATATATATATATATATAAACTAAGTGATTTGAGGGAGGTTGTCACAAGTGCGGGGTAAAGAATAAAGAGCATAGTAGCGGATATTAAAGGCTAGAGGTGGGAACTGAATCACCTGGAGAAATGAAGTCTTATGGATTTCTCCAACTAGAAATAATTTAGTTTTAGATTTTGCAAGAAATTTGAAAAAGATAAAAATTTTTAATGGAGAATGAAGAGATGTATCACAATTGGGAGCTGTAACTGTCACTCGAAGTTGGTTCACATTTTCACGTTAAAGTTTGTCAATTTATAATTTTTCCAACGACCGTGCGTTTTTGAGATAGATTAATGTACACAAAATCATTCATTAATGTCCCTTATTAATGAAGGAGTTTGTATTAATAAACGATTATGGTATAGGCAACCAAACATACAATAATATTTTTTAAAAAGGCCTTAAATCTGACGTTTAGTATAGAATGCTTCTTGTTTTTGGCTTACCTATCGTTTTTATAATATTAATCTACAAAATTATAATAATAATATTCTACGAAAAAAACGAAGTGACGCCAATGTCTTGACCAAATGCAAAAAAATTAATCCGAAGAACGATATATTATGTCCTATACCAAGAACAAATGATACCAACCCTAGATTGTATAAAAAAACGGTAAATTTTTTCCTATTTACTGCCAGCTTTTTTGTTTTATGTACAGTCAGAGCTCATGCACTACTCACATATTTGATAACATCTGTCAATTAGATGAAATATATCAAAGCGTATACAGTGGACCACCCTGTATGTTTCAACAGTTTAATTTGTTTAATTCCAATTAATGAATCAAAGTTAAATCCGTTTTTGAAAAATTTTGTGATTTTTTTACACCAAAAATTTATGTTTTAGTATCTAAATTTTACCGACTCTATTACTGTTTACAGTACAATGAGGGCCAGATGCCGAGTCAACGAACTATTGTGAAATATTCTTTACCTATGAATCAAATAAATATTCTTAGTTTTAAAATCATTTTTAAATATTGAGTAAAAAGAGAATACAACTTGTACAGTCGACGGAAAAGTTTTCTAACTAACAAGAGTATTAAAAGGGCGATTAACAATCTCATACATTAACTCGATTGTTAATAGACCTTATTAATACTCTTGTTGCTTAAATAACTATAAATTAGACTTGCTTCGCGATTTTCTATAAATTCTAGCGGACTTGACAGACGTTGTTCTTAACACAATAAGAACACAAAGTTACGAAACTCTCCTGTATCTGATCGCAGCTCAAACTATCAGGACAAACTGGAAGTAAAATAAAATATTTTTGAATATTCGACACCGCGATTGCAGCGCTGTCTGCCGGATCCAATGTAAAACAACAGGGTATGAATAAAAAATTAATAAAAAAACATTTTGTAGTGGACCGACTCTGTACATTTTTACTGGAAACATGTTTTTGAACAAAATATTTTGAATCAATTTTGTTTCATTTTTTACTTATGCTAATTAGTATTTTTGTTTTTTTATTCACCAAAAATTTCATCAATTCTTCAGGCAATTTCGCTCGAAAAAAAATCGGTATTTATCCTAACAGGTCTTGATTTATAACCGAAATCCCTAATTTTTTTATTGGGACTTGATATTTTAATTGACTTTTTAATCTTACATATTTTTTTTATTTCATCAAACAAAATGTAAACATTATAAATTATTATTCACCAATAATTTCCAAGATCCTTTCTAAAACGATTTTAAAAAAATGTTTATTCTCTTAATGAATGCGCTTCAAAATATTTTATAAATGCTTTAGTGAATATCCTTATACACCAGCGATAATGTCCTTGGACAGTAGAGAAGAAGCAATTAACGAAGTGGCCAAAGCGGTAAATTAGAAATACTACATTTCTATTCAACAAACTTCTTTTTAATCTCTGATCCATTCCATTAAATTTGTTTGGAAGGTTGATATAATCAAATTACACCGAGAAAACAAACTGCAACTAAAAATCATTTCTTCTTACCAAAATTTAAATTGACTACAAATTAAACGTTTGGTAATTAAAAGTTCTATACGGTATACTTCTGCAAAACATGGTGCAATGAGAGATTGGATTTATCAATATATTATGCAATATTCGATATAAAAACCTGAACTTCCGGTAAAATCTAAAATTGTTTGGTTAATTTCTCTCTTTCTCTGTTTATTTGGTGCCGTTCTACTAGTAATTTCCATCTCTTCAAGATAATTTCTCACAATCCGAGCAACATGCATTCTTGCATTATCATAAATTTTTCTCCCATATATGGTGCAAATAGCATTACGTGTCGGTCTAAAATCTGCAATATGTATATTTCAAGGTTTCCATTTAAAATCATGAGTTCTGTGCGTCCTTTCAAAGAAATACATCCCCAGTGTAATCAGTTCCAAAATGGTATGGAAATGCCTAGGCAAACTCAATGAACTAGGCGAGAAAAATATAGTCACCTTACTGTGGATTCCAGGACACACTGGAATAGAAAGAAATGCAATAGCAGATGAATTAGTAAAGTGGGGGACTGAAACACCCTTTTGGGGACCGGAACCCTTTTGCGGTACCAGCTCCAATGTAATATTGGAAGAAATAGGCAAAGCCGAAAAAAAGAGAAGATCTGACCATTTGAAAGATCTAGTAGTGCTTAGACAATCAAAGATACTTCTGGGTTGAGATCAACTGAATGCCTAAATCAGCCCGAGGCAGCTTAAAATAGTGGAAGAAGAAAAAGAATGTAGATTCTTTGGTATGGAAGAAGAATCCTCCATCCACATACTTGCGGATTGCACAACACCTAGGAGACTACTGGGTAGAAGAGGGACAATTACTTAAAATCCTAAAATTCCTGCGGGAAATAGGTCTACAGGAGCTACTAGTCTCTGAGACTTTCCTCAGGAACTAAGTAGAAGTAAGGGGGCACAATAGATCTTTCTCATTGACCCTCTAGCCAATTTAAATTCTCCTTGGCAAAATTGATCCTACCTCTACGGTGATGTAGAGTTGGAGCTGGACCTCGAGCAGTAATTCTAGATCTCAGATTATATTTGTGAAAAAATACCATATCTCTTTGAGAAGAAATCTGTAAGGAAATAGATCAAATTTAAAACAATTGCAATTTTTTTAGTCCGACCCATTCCATCCCCTCTATACTTTACTCATTTATTGCATAGCTCTGTATACTGAGATTGAGTCAGGTAGTTTTATTGCAATAAATAAATTAGAGATTATTCATCATGTACAACACTTTAATTCAAGAAATATTAACAAAGTCTCATAAATCAAAGATATAAGAAGGTCGATGCTATCCATGTAATACATTATTTTACATAAATTGCAATATTTGTTTATACATTAATTTTATGCTTAAATTGGTATTTATTTTTCTTTTTTTTTTCAGGTACGTATTTGATTCTTAATTAAAATGGGTAAGTCATTGTATTTCAAGACTTGTTTGCCAAAATATAACATAATTTTTTTCATTCGGCTGTTCATTTTGAGTACGTAAAATTGATCGTTCATATTCCCTATTAATGAATAAATAGTTTTAGATTAGGCAACCAATCATACATATTAAATAGAATTTAAAACCAAGTTGATGTTTTAGCGATATCTATTAATTATTAAAATATTAATTGCGAGTAGAATTCAATAGATATTGACGAAAATGTTACGCCATTGCTGCTCCGGAAGTGACAGAAATACACTTCATCCTCCATTCTAATAAGACGGGGGGAGGGGGGTTGTACCAGGAGTTCGTTAACTTTTATTGTACCATATTTTTGAAACACCGTGTATTTCGATCTAACGACTTTTGTCTGCAATTCTCAATTAAATTTTCCACATAAAAAGTACTCGTTGTTGAAATTGCTACACTTCGTTTTAAAGATTTAAAACTTTTTATTGTTAGAAGACACTTTTTTACACTGTACTTTTTGATTTAATATTCCCCACACGACATAACCTATTAGAAGTTCCATTTTGCTTGCAATGTAAAATGTGGTGAGGGCCTATCGTGCATAAACCAAATTGATAGTCTACGTAAGTACATCATCAACAAAATCTATTAGATTATTCCTAAGAAAATGTACATATTCCGATAAAATAATAGGAAACTGGTCCCCAATTATTCCAACCTAAACGTTGAATTTAAACCTATGCTGATGATGTGTAACTTTCAGGGCATGCGGATTTTCGTCAGACCAAATGTACTCGCTTTGGACATTAAATATACCACTTCGTGTAAATGTTGCTTCGTCGGTAAATAATACATTAAAACAAAAACTCCTATCCCTTCTTGTTTGCCGAAGAAACCCTTCACAAAATTTTACTGTAGGTTCATAATCAGTATCTAAAGATTTTTCCAGAAGTTGCAGTATTAATACAGCACTGTCCAGGAGAACTATTAAGGCAAGAGTTTGAGGAAAAGACCATTACCATATACTCCAACAGCCAAGCGGCTATAAAAGCAATCAGTTACATGCAGATAAATTCCAAACTTGTTTGGGACTGCTTGGAGACGCTGCGCAGTCATAATAGATTCTCCTTAGCCTGGGTATCAGGACATTCAGATCACAAGGGCGATGAAGAGGCAGACTTACTAGCCCGAGAAGGGTCACGATGTGCTCCCATTGGCCCAGAACCTTCCTGCGGTATAGCGAAAGCGCTGTAAAAAAATAGCAGTAGGTACTTGGATAAAAAAAACCAGTCTCGAGAATGGTGGAACAAGACACCAATAATGAAGCAGGCCAAAGAGTTCATCAAAGAACCCTCGTCAAAATTCACGGAGTATCTACTGAGCTAGAATAGGAGAACAATCAGGATCCTGGTTGGGCTCCTGATAGGTCATTCTAGACTTAACAAACACATGAATAACATCGGATTGGTAGACACAACCATATGCAGGTTTTGCCAAGAAGATAAGGAAACCTCAGCACACATACTGTGCTACTATGAAGGACAGATTAGGCTGAGGTTTTCGACGATAGGGGAGGAAAAAACACAATCCTCCCAATATATGGAGGACCTCAGGTTTGGCATTCGAAGTCTGGTAATAAGGACGGGTCTAGACAAAGAACTCTAGAATAACAGGAGGGAATACACAGATCTGCTTAGGTCGCAGTGGAGAGGCTCTTAGAAGCACATAAGCTCCATATTTATCTTATCTTATATTATCTAAAGATCTTGCACCTTTTGCAAAGGATGAAGCTGCAGCTACATTTCTTCTAAAAATATCCATGTTGACAGTCTGGAAATTCCAGTTTGCAATGCGCATCTGCGAACACTGGTAGAAGGGGAGGCTTCTACTGTGACAAGGACTTCTACCCCATTTCTAACAGCAAAACTGTAAAACAAATTACTAGTAATACGGACTTAATAACTGAAAATATGTATACTCTTTAAATATTTCATTAGATAACATTGACAGCTTTGAGACAATGTATAGATAACTATTTTTTTGAATAAAATTAAATTGTCTGCCCTTGTTATAAAAAAGTTATAGCCATCTTCAATGATTTCAATAGAGACTATACCCTACAAAAAATTAATTTTGAATTTGTATTTCATCTGCACCATTCCTTTAATTTGCGATACTTATTTACAGGACTCCCTGTGTAATTATTTATATATTTTTTGTTTCACTATAACTCTTCTGATATTTTGTTATTTACTGTGCTTCCTAATAACTATTTTTATATCCAATTTGCATTACCAACAGTTTGTAACCCGATTTAATCATGTTGTCAGTTTTCCTGTCAAATTAAGGTCGTTAGTAAAGGCGGCAAGACAATTATTACGGTATGGAAAGTTGGAGGCGGAAATGACGTAAGAAGTTAACTGCGGGGGTTGAAATTCAAATTGAACGCGTCTGTACAAGCCCAAATAATGTTAGAATGTTATTTTCATTGTCTCGTGGGTAAAATTGCAGAAGAGAAATTTTGATTTACATCTACATGATAGTACATTGAAAGATCTTAAGGTAGTACTGTCAGTGTTAGAATTTAATGAAATTACATTTTTAGAAAGTTAAGGATGCATACAATAAAAATGATTTGCTTTGAATATTGAGCTCATAAGTAATCACAAGTTCTATTTCATTTTACAAAAAGTACCTTTCAGATTACAATGAATCGGGAAAAATTGGAATTGGAATTGGAAAATTGGAATTTTAGTTACTCACAAATTGAACTTCAGGGCCTATGATCATAGTTATTAACAAATAATTGGGAAAATTTTCTGTTTATCTGGTTGTTAATTGAATGTGGCAACGCCGTAAAAGAGGTTGGGACGAGCGCGAAATTTAAACCCGCATGGATGTGTTATGTGTATCCAAATGTCCTAAGGCGCATTTACACCAAAAACCACTACACACGAATATTTGCAAACATTTTCTAACATTTGAAAATGTTTGCTCGTTACTATTTATCTATTAAAAACAGATCTAGAATTCGCGGAAAACAGTGGATTTTCGTACATTTTTCTATCCTTTTATAATTCGAAACGGTCAGAGAGTAGTTCTGATTTTCGTGATCTGGCGCTACGACCTTAATTTCAGTCGTTTCACTTTAAATTTTTTTTAATCGTAAAAGACTCAAATTTCGAGTTCTCTTCGTTGGGCTTGCAAGTTGCGTCGCAAACTGCAGAGGAATTTATTCGAGAATTTAGAAATTAGGAGATGATTAGGGGTTGAATGATCAAGGCATATGGACGCAGGGCTTTGCGGAGGACATAGTGATTGTCACCAATGGGAAATTCCCAGAGGGGGTTATGAATGTCCTACAGGAAGCACTGCGAATCGTGGAGGAATGGTGCCTTAAAGAGGACCTTTCAGTTAATCAAAAAAAAAACCAAACTAGCTGCTTTTACGAATGGAAGAGTTCTCCCGCAGGCTAGAATACTGTTGTTCGGAGAAGAACTAGAAATATCCAAAGAAGTTAAATATCTGGGAGTGACCCTTGATTCCAAACTGAATTGGAAGGCACACCTGGAAAAAAATTACTAACAGGGCGACTAGTCTATTCTGGCAATGCAGAAGAGTTATGGGCAAAACCTGGGGAATACGACCTGAGGTGGTTCACTGGCTCTACATAACTGTGATAACGCCAACGATCACCTATGGAACAATAGTCTGGTGGAGGAGGAAAGAAGTGTCCTCTGCATTTAATATATTAACTGCAATCCACAGACAAGCCTTTCTTGGTATTACCGGGGCAATGAACAGCACGGGGACGGCATCAATGGAAGCCTTTATTGGAATTCCTCCTCTAGAACTTTTTATAAGGGCGGAGGCATGATGGCAATGCTTAGGCTGAAATCGGGAGACTTATAGTCCCCGAACAATGTTCGAGAAGGACACACTGATAATGGGACATTACCAGACGAACCCATATTTCACATGAGTGTTGATAGCATGACAACAGAGAATATATTCACTGAGCGAGTGAATATCATCATCCCATCTAGGGAACAGGTGATGCACCCAGGTAATTTTGGAGAAATCATCTGGTTCACCGATGGCTCCAAAACAAACCATGGCACTGGGGCTGGTATAAAAGGACCTAGAAAGAGAATGTTCTTTAGCCTTGGTCGACATACGACTGTGTTTCAAGCAGGGACGATTGCCGCTATAGCCTGTATTCATGAAAACATCAGAAAAGGATATACCGGACAATAAAATTAAATTATTCACTGACAGCCAGGCGCTGCTTAAGGCTATCAGTAATCCAACAACTAGATCTAGACTGGTGAAAAAATGCAAAGAATGCCTCAAGAAGCTGGCAAAAGACAATAAAGTGTCTCTAATATGGGTGCCGGCACATGAGGTGATTGCAGGTAATGAAATGGCGGACCAGTTAGCTAAAGAAGGCTGTAAAGTAGACTTCATAGGTCCGGAACCGTTTTGTGGAATCACAAAAGATTGCATAAGAGGGGAAATCGGGAACTGGCTAGATAGGGAACACCAATTCAAATGGAGGTGAGGGTGACACAAGGGCACCTTCATACAAAGAATTTACTGAACAAGGTAGACATGGAACTCTCAACCAGTCTACTGAAACTGGGTAACCTTGAGGTTGTGTACAAAATGGGCAAAGTTAGTGAACCTATGTGCAGAAAATGTGAAACACCTACTCACATACTCTGCTTCTGAGAGAACTTACAAGTACTTAGACGTAAGCACTTTGGAGAGAAATTAATACAACTATCACAAGTAAAGAAAATCCCTCCAGTCAAACTAGCGGCCTTTATAGAAGACACGAAGCTTCTGGAAGTAGATAACATGAGAAATGGTACAAAGATTCAGTTCAAGTGCCTGGGCTGATGAGCACAACCCAAATATATGAATGAATGATGGGGTCGATTTCGATTAGTGATATAATATTCCATGTCGGAAAAACTTGATGTTTGTGTCCTAACTTCCCCGGACTATAATATATGTAGACTGGTTGACAAGAGCCATTTCATTGTAACTCTCCTAGCAAGTGACTTATTACTGTTAGTATATCCAAACAATTTAAGTACGTTCGTTGGCCGAGCGGGCTAAGGCGCGGGTCTTCGATGACCTCGGATTCGCCGGTTGTGGGTTCTAATCCCGTCCACGGCTAAAAAAACTTTTTTTTACACTTTTTATATAAGGTTCACTTGTATGTATGTATGTATGTTTGTTTGTTTGTAACGCAACCTTTAAACTCGATTTTTACCCACTTTAAACGCCCAGATTAATTCGAAATTGTCAACACTTGTCAAGGGCCGATGACAACACAATGTAGTAGTTAAAAAACATAACTCTGATCTGGCATCAAGTTTGAAAAAAACTTAAAAACAAAAAATACACCTTATAGTAAATCGAACTAAAAAGTAAAAAATAAATATAGTTCAAAAAAAACTAAAAAACACGCTATTAAATAATATCGGACTAAAAAGTTCAAAATAATTTTTAAAATAAGCTTAAAGCAATAATGAACGAAAAATACTAGTATTATTGTGAAAAAAGCGCTTTGTGCCATATTTTTCGTATATCGAGCGCCCGATGCTTTTTTCACAATAATACTAGTTTCATTAGTTCTCTAGTTCATTATTGCTTTAAGCTTATTTTAAAAATTATTTTGAACTTTTTAGTCCGATATTATTTAAAAGCGTGTTTTTTAGTTTTTTTAAACTATATTTTTATAGTTATTTTGATCGTGTTTGAGTTAATTTAATTTTGAGTTGGTGCTTTTTTCGACATTGTTTTAATTGCTTAGGTATTTTAAAAGCTATATCTGACTGTTTATAATAAAAAGGATCATTAAAGCAGAACAAAACAACAAAAGTACAAATCCAACCAAATAATTGTTTGTTGTTTTTCTTGATGGCGACTGTCAACTGTCAGTTGGTGGACATACCCTATTACTTCCTCCTTCCTCGAGATAATTTGAATTTCTTACAGGATTTTCTTCTTGTCCTAATGCTAATATTTCTACATATTCTTCTTGTGTTTCAATTACATACGGAATCAATTCCACAATATTATTTTCATTCTTCTTCTTCTTCTTCTTTTTCCAAGATTAAGTAATTTATAAGGTTTTCCATTAAAGGCGCTTTGCGCTAGCATGGCTGAACGCGCCCAATGATACAGTTTTGTCGTTATCTGTTTAATACATTTTTAATGTAAGAGGGGATTTTTGATACCTTTCATTCTTGATGTGTTTAACCAGATAAAATATTAGGAAATACTACCTACTTACTGAATTGGGTAAAAATAATCCTGTTTCCTCTAAATGTCCAGTGTTAACATAGATTTGTTGCTAATTTTAATCTGTTTTACTTAGTAATAATAGTTATTTATTATATAAGTGTATTAGATAGTTTTTTATCCACGCAAGAAAGTTTAAACACGAGAGCGAAGATCGAGGGTTTAATTTTTATAAGTGTATAAAACGCAACTAAAACATGAATGCAATACAACGTTTTATCCACAATCACAGTCATTTAGAATCAGATTTCATCAAAAAGTGATTTGACAATTCGCTCTGACAGCATCTGTAACGTCAAAAATTATTGAAATTATTTTAAAAAAAAATTTGGGAGGTGTTGATTTAAGATTGTGTTTTTCATTATTCCAATAGTGGATAAAGTGGTACTTCATATGCTTCGTAAGTGTGGATAAAACTCCAATTATAATGTGATTGTGGATAAAATAATATTATCCTTCTGTTAAAGCTGAACGGAGGCATTTTCTAGAATCTGCAAAACTGCAAATTCCTCTTTTTGTTTTATGAAATGTTATAAAATTATTTGAATGATTCATTTTGTCAAATCCTATGACGTGATGTATTAAAAATGAAAAAAATTATGAGCTGCCGCACGGCCAAAATAATAACGTGATGTTACTCTAACTATATTGTGAAACATTTTTTGAAAATTTTAACAGACCCTGTATAAATACTCGTTCCACAAGATTTAACTGTTGAATATGCTACCGGTAACCAGTCTTGTGAAAGCGTTGAAATTCTAAATGATGAATGTCATTTATTTTATTCGAAACGCTATTAAAATTTTTAATACGGTTAAATATAATTGGGTACTCTTAGTGGTTACTTTTTTACAATTTTGCCGAATTAACTGTATTTAAACAATATTGATAATGCGGTAATCATGTGAACCGAAACAGTAAATATTGGGAATCGTAAAATAAATAGTTGATGAATATATACAAAGTTGCAATCTTATGTAACATGCTGTTCGGCTTGTTGCGTTTTTCGTTGTAAAAATATTTTTTTCTGTGGCTCATTAGTCACTTCCTCCCAAATTTCTACTAAATTTCTAAACCTGCCGTTTCCTTTTCGCATTAGCCACTCCAAAATAAAACATTAATTTTTATCAAATTCCCCTTCCATTTTTGTCTTTAGATATTCGAAATTTCAAATTGTCTATTGGAACTCTTTCTTTCCTCGAACTGCCACTATAACAGTTAATATTTTAATTTCACCAGTTGTGTGGTGAATATTTTTTTTGGTCTGGTTGCTCTACAGCCGGCAAGTTAAAGGCAATTTCAAAGAAATTTCAAGCCAAGTTTCATTTCTGTTCCTGTGCCGTTCCTGTTTTCTCTGGAACTATCGCCGCCAATCGCTAAGAGCTGCAAACAACCCTGTCCTTTAAGATAAGTTCCTTCGTCTTATCTTTAGCGAGTATAAGATTTGAATTTGGCGAGTTGATTATTATAACTTGTTATTCTCCAAGTTTGGTTTTTTGGAATGTTCAATTTATGTGAGTTATTCATATCTTCAACTTTTGTTTTTATTATTCAATATTTATTAAATTGGATACACGTGATGGGGGATAATTAGTTAAAATTTGTATGTTTAAGTAACTTAACGTTAATTTTTACAGGGTGTTTCCAGCTTTCCACATTTTGCTTTCGTTTTTCATCGCTTTCGTTTCGATTAAATGATGGTGGCGTCCAAATTAATATTAATTGGACACCCCATCCCAGTGTTAGCGAATAAGATAATTTAATTGGTGCCGAATTCCACTCCCTGGGCTATTTACGTTACACTTATTATTAATTTTATTCAAACAATAATTTGGAAAGCAAAAGTGACCATAAATAGAGTTTACTCTGATGTATACAGAACTTTATTTAAAATTGTACCAAAAAACCTGTACATATCAAATATGTTCACACTTTTGTGCATCTTCCACTAGGCAAAACTTTATTTTTAGAACCGCTGTTTCATCCGGTTTCTCTTCAGCGCAACACTGCCATTTGAATTATGTGCCTCCATTGACATCTTCCAATCTATCCACGAACTTTGTATACAGTATAGTTGTCATTTGGTGGAACAAATCCTAGCAACAAAAGGCAAAAACACAGTTGCAAAAAGGGCAATGACTATCAGCAATCCAACCACTAAGTCTAGACTAGTGAGAAATAGTAAAGAATCCCTTAATAGGCTGATAAGTGACAACAAACTCTAGTTTGGGTGACGGGGCATGAGAGGATTGCAGGTAATTAATTGGAATAAGGGGGGAAATCCGGACATTTGAAGACAGTTACCGACCTGGTCACTGGGATCGGTACCATAAGGAAATATGTACAAACAAGGAATAGTCAGAAAAGATGAACCAGGGGTTGAAACACCTACTTACTGAGGAGAACTTACAGGGCATTAGAAGGAGCACTTTGAAGAGGAAATAATACAACCATTAGTACTACTAAAAATTTCGCCAAGTCAAACTAGTGGCATGCATAGAAAACACGAAGTAGAAAAATGGGAAATGTTACAATAGTTCGAGTGCCTGGGCTGTTGAGCACAAGCCAAATTAATTAAATGCAACGACTCTCCTGCATCACGGGTGCAATGAGATCGTGCCCCAGTGAAGCCTTAGAAGTAATGCTAGACATGTCTTCATTACATCTACATGTACAGATGATCGATTTGGAAAATATCTATTGGCTAGCTCAGGCTAAATATTAGAAACCCGGCGTTCTAACGGGACATCTTGTGATACTAAGGATTGGAGCAGCAAAATCCATGAAGATGCCCTAGCACTTTATGTCTGTGAAATAGGTTTTGACCTATGCTGCGAATTTTTGTTCCACCAAACAGCGCAGCATAGATAATAATTGGTATGTCAACCGTTATAATATATTAGATTATATAACACATGTTCTAATGAACCAATACAATCCTTGAATTTCCCTAAGTTACGACGTATTGATAAGTGAATATACCCCTTGACGACGTGATATAATCGTTTTGGTGTATCGCCTCCTGCCATATTGTGATCATTTCCATAGTAACGGCCAAGCTCAATGAAATGTCAGTTAATTCTACTGCAAATTCCGAAAACAACAATACATCAAATATGTATTATAATAATTGTATCTTCAATATTAATATTAATCAATAAAAAAATTAGAATATTATTCGTTATATAATCGTAACGAATACCAACTCGAGCATAGACAATATTTTTCGATTATTTACCTCTTCACTCGACGTATTTCGCGAAACACCACTCGAGCTGCGCTCTCGTGATGTTTCGCCAAATACGTCTCGTGACTCGGTGAATAATCGAATATTGTCTATGCTCTTGTGATATTATAACTGATTATTTTCGATTTCAGACTCGTTCTCCTAAAAAGCCTTGTTGCTTTTGAGTAAGTCACTGTCTTATAAAAATGGATTCGTAATTTAATAGTTATTTATGATAAGTCCAAATTAACGCATATTTTACATTAATTAATTGATAAAATAATAGCCTCGAGATTATCAGTTTTGAATCCAATTTCATCTAATCTGTTCATGAAACAAGTTGCCAAGATAAACAAAAACCTAATTGTTGATTTGTCTTTGTTGACAACTAACGTCAATAAATCACGAATTATTATTTCTCGTTTCTTCGTTTTTCGATGGAAAGTGATCAAGAAAATGAATTTCTACCGCTGGAAATTGAAGAAGCTGCCAATAAAGCTGCTTTTGAATTATTGCCTAGTAAGTCAAAGCGACAGTACGAGTTTTTATACGATCGTTTCTTGAAATGGTGTGATCAGAAAAATGTAGGTGGGAAGGAGGCAAGTGAAAAAGTGCTTCTTGCATACTTTGAAGAAAAGTCCAAAATATGGAAATCGTCAACGCTTTGGTCGAATTACTCTATGTTAAAGTTGATGATTGAATAAACACTTCATTTTGAATTATGTTTTTATATTTTCTCATGAAAATAAATCACTTTTAGCACTAGTGCTAAAAGTATTTTACTTTTAACACCAGTGTCATAAAATGGCATTTTAGACACTGACAGCATGCGTTAAAAATTATACTTTTACTGACGTTTGTAGAAAAAATAAATTACGTCTGGTAGTAATTACTTAATAAAAATCTGATCCTTCTAATAGACAATTAAAATAAAATTGGACAGGAAAAGATAATAGAGTATGAACCTACGCATGTGATATCTACATAGGAAGGAACTTCTCGTATTTGATATATTACGCCATAGGCCACATCCAGGGTGTCCCACATCTTTCTAAACAATTTCCTTATTTCATTTACATGTCCAAAAATTCTAAGTAAAATATAAACGCTCATGTATTTTTGCTTAAAAATATTCATAATTTTTAGTTAAATTGAAGGATGACTTGTGTCGGTTTTTATCAGGTTTTTCGTTAGAATAATAATCGGAATAATCGGAAAACGCTTGAAGTTTCTTTTACAAAATACAAAAATTTTTCCCTGAGAGGTGTATAAATAGTACCTATAAATTTTTAATAATTATACAAGCCCAAGTTTTCGAAATTATTTGTATTGTAAAGTTAACTATTGGTTTTTAGTAATCATTATAATTAAAACTTCTAACACCAGAAAAAAGTAATACGATAAAGAATACGATATGGCATCGTAGGAGAAAATATATGACTCTGGATTCGAGTGTTGGCTTTAGGCAACTTGTAGTATTAATCTTGTGGTGGGTTTGTTGTTCGGCGTTACATTGTGAATAAATACTAACCACGTCTTTTTGAATTATTTTCGTTAATGGTAATTATAATTTAAACTTTTAATACCGCAAATTAGTACCGCCTCTTTCATCAGGATTCACATGTGTTCAAATAATCGAGTTGTTTAATAAGTAACACTTAGAAATTTTATCTTTTTCTTCACTTGCCATAATAGCCTTTCATGTATATGTTACCGGCAATCTGTATAATCCGGTATTCTATACAATACCTAGGCAATGTATAGAATACCTAAAACGTTTAGGTAATGTATGAAATATAATTTATTTTATACATTACCTAGGTATTCTATACAATACCGAATGCGCAGCAGGTAATGTGTGTAAAAGACGAAGTGAATTTACTTTTCGTCAGTTAGTGTACGGTGAGGGCAAGGAAAATCATTGAAGAAGCCATTTTTACAATACTGTATAGCTTCTTCAATGATTTTCCTTGCCCTTCTCGATAAAAACTACAACTAAAAAATCTCCTGGTGGTTAAAAACAATGAACAAAATATTACTTACCTTTTTTATAAAGATTATCTTTAATGGGTATCCTAATTGTTAATTTCAATAAAGTTTGAACAAACATAAGATGTTTTATTTGTCCTTCTTTTTCTCTACGAAAACTGGTTGTTTTTTTTTATGTGAAATCGATTATGATTACCTATGCTTCAACCAGCATTCTATACAATGCCTAGGTATTCTATACATTTCCTAGGTAAAGTGTAAAATAGTTGAACTATTGAATATCATTTCATACATTGCCTGAACGACTCCGGCATTCTATACATTTCCTAGGTATTGTATAGAATGCCTGCATTATACACATTGCCTATAACATATATACAAGCATTGTATACTAAGTCGAAATTTACCATTTTTCTGAATACCGTTAAATTCATTAACGTTGCATTTCACATTTTGTGATTAAGTGCTAGAAAAAACCAACGGTACATCGCTGATTTCAAGAATTTCAGTAATATCCTTCGGTTTGTTGATTAAATACCGAGTGCCCCATTATATTTTGACCTTGATATAACTTTCGAAATAATTGAAATAATCAAATACAACTGATTGTTTTTCTTTCTTCCGCCTAACTGGAAATTACTATATTTATTTTCGAGCATAGGTAAGTGATCCCGAACAAATCGAACTGTAAATTATTAGTTGAATTTTAATCTAAAAGTCCAAAAGTCCAAAAATGCCATACTTTCAACAATTATTATACATGGTGTTAAAAAACTATCCTACCAAACTCAAATTACAGATACTATACTCTGTCCATCCAAGCAACGGAGTGTTCCAAAACAGTATCATGCATAGTGCACGTGATCTCTCCAACTCTGTATCATGATTAAAATAGTACAGGTTAGTCCAGTAGCAGTTCGCGCATAAGCTTTTATTAAAAATATAGTGCCCAATGAGAAGTGGGGTTTAAAGGCAACCATCTTGTCGCGCAAAGCCAATTACAATCGAGGCGCTAGTTTTTAAAACTACAATTTATATTTATGTATATTTATATTCAAGTAATAATTAATGCAAAAATTTACTTTTATTAGTATTAAAAATTATCATAATTTAAAGTTTACAAAAATGTATTTTATTACCTATACATTACAAATAGAAGTATTTTTTAACAAATTGGAATTTAAAAAAAGTATAAAGTATAAAAGTATAAAAAAGTTTTTTAGGATAGGATCAATGAAAATTGAAAATAATTGTAAATTATTAATAAAATTTTTTATTTTAAAATTAAAAAACTTTTTAATGTGGTATAAAATAACATATTTTTTAAAAATATAATGTTACAATATTTAAAAAAATAAGTCAACATGCTACATACTAGTAATTTTTTTTCTCAGTTTTAATAATGTACATTAATATATCTAAATCTTAAGAATTTACATTAAATATATAACATTTTAACAAACAGTACATGCTTTAAAATAAAACACACACATAAATGTATAGCAAAATGGCCGCCTTTAGCCCCCTGCGCAACAGATTTTTATTTTGGTTCCAAGGTCAAGCGCTACTGGACTAACCTGTACTATTTTAATCATGCTCTGTATGGACAATGAATTCCGCCGGCCGATTGCAGTGAAATCCGAATGGCCAGCGCATGGAGGCATATTTATTTTAGCCAATAGATGCAAAGGCGCATGGTGATCACGCATCTATCGTTGTTTGGGCCGCTCTGTTTGTTCGATGGATATGGTATAGATGATATTTTATATCCATCTAACCTAATTTACCTTTATCCAAAAGTTTCTCATAAGAGAGTTAGAGCTTTTTGAGGATAACGCTGTTCAGTCAGTTTTTTCAAGATTATCTCAAAAAAAGCGCTACCTACAAACTTCAAACTTGGTACATTGTATAACCCTGCTGTGATAAATTGTTTACTACAAACTCGCATTTTTTATTTCCATCACAAGCGCTCAACGTGGGAGGGGCAACGGGTAAATTTGGTAAAAATTTTTGTGTATCAGTTTTTTTGACAAATTTTACATTAAATTCAAAAACTGTAAGGTATTTTCTAAACAAAATGTGTTCTATTTTGAACTCGCTATTATGCACCGTTTTCGAGAAAAATTTTAATTTTTTGACCAACTACCAACTAAAAAAATGAACATTATCAACAACGAGAATATTATTTAATTTTATAGCATATGTTCTACATGACGACCATTTGTTGCAAAACATAAATCCAATCGTTTTTATAAGGTTTGTCTAGCTCATGAAAAAATTTTGAAATAATTTTGAATTTGATTACGTACAGCTCAATACGATTTTGTATTGGAACATCATGAACTATGGAGGATTTAGAAATTGCAGGATAAATAGCAGCGAGTCTTCTATTATTAAACTATGGATTCAGTTCTGTTCTATGTCGTCCAAAATATCATTTTCGCACACTTCTGTACCAGCCGGGTGACTACCAGTTTCAATACCGAGCCGGTTTTCCTTATTCGTTGGTCGATCAACATTTATGGCTCTCCATAAATGTTGATCGATTGGGATGTCATCTGTTAGGAAATCGTTCCGCGTATCTTCGTTCGGCTGCACGAGCGTTTCATTGCACCTTCCCATAGATTAAATGCATATCACCATATTCGAATATTATACGAACGCAGTTTGATGAATCAGTATTGCTAAAGCACCTGTTCGTCTCCCTTGCCGACTTTTTCCTTTGATCCGCATATGCCTAATCGAACTAAAAAGTCGACAAGGGAGGCAAACACTTGCTTTAACTTCTGCAATTGATTTTGGTCAAACTTTACCAGCGACCAATTTTTCACGACTTTGATTAAAATTATTCCTGAACGAACTACAATCATAATAAGTTTTTTTGATCATGTTTCACCAGCAAACGTCAAAGTTCATGAATATACTTCTGTTGAGATATTTATCTCGAAAAGAATGTTCACGATTTAATTCCAGCTTAAGACCAAGGTGAATTATTTATAATTCTGTAAACTTTTACTCGCACGTCCAAATATGTTGAATAAGTTTAGTCCAAAAATGTAGAATGCACCATAATAGATGTCAAATTTTAAATAGCAACATCAGTGTTTCTCCGAAATATTAACCCAAACAACAAGCAACAAATAAATAAACATATTTTATTGTAAACATATCTAAAAAGTATTTAGTCCTAAAGTATGTAAAATAAACTAGAAATGCTTCAAATATAACAAATCTAATTTATCTTTCAATAGTGACATAATTCCATTTTTGTATAAATTAAACATATTATTCATTTAACTGGTATTTTGGTTAAGAATTATAAATTCTAGTTCACAGTTATTAAAAGAAGAAAGTATGTGACAATTGACTGAAACTTTGTTCCCGTGGAAAAAAGAGAAATTGCTTATTAATGAAATTACATACTTACTCTGACGGGGTAACAGCTTTTACAACCACTTTCGTTATAAGTTGTCCTTTCATATTTATATTTACCATTTCACTGGTTTAATTCATACTATTTGTCTTATTTGTATGACTAATTTTATTTCTAAAAAAAAATTAGAAAAAACTCAAATAATCAAAAATCAGCTAACCTTTAACATTATTTTTCTACACCCACATGTATATTATCCATTTTCTGCACAATTTACAGAATGTAAATGTAGGCCATTCCGGTTAACTGAACGGATATGATTTCATATACATCCTAGAACGTATATGAAATCCACCAATCAGCTTTTGCGTTTAGTACCCGCCAACTAATCTTTTTTCAATTTCATAGAAACGTCAAAATAACTTGTCAAAATATTTCTATAGTTTTTAAGAAAAATATTAGTAAAAATGAGTGATTCCAGTGATGAATCAATAAATAATTTTCCACCAGATATTCGCTTAGCCGCAAAGGAGACGTATAACGTATAGAAACAGAATAAATTGAATATTTAAGGGTACTCCTGACAAACGTCAGTTTTTATGTAATACATTTGACGTTATAGATAGATGATTAGTATATTCATCGGTAGTCCAGTGGCAAGTATCCCAGCCTCTCACGCGGTAGATCAGAGTTCGATTCCCCGTTGGGAATTTTTTTTTAAATTTTATTTCTAAATAATAATAAAATAATAATAATAATAGTAAAATTATTAAAAATTTTTAATTTGAAGTTATATTATACTTTAATAAAATGTTTATTTTCTAGATTTTTTCTTAAGTGGGTCGTAGAAAAAATATACTGTTCGACTCGTGTGGATTGTCCATATCGCTCTCGGACGATTGAGCACTCCGCCTACGGCGTCGTGCTCAAACTTCGTCCTCGTGCGATATGGCCATCATATCCATACTAGTTGCAAAAACTACTATTATCTGCTTTTGAAGTTACACAAAAAAATTGTTATAAGATTTGTGTTAAATAAAACGTACTAGATAAAAAAATATATATAATGAAAAAAACTTTTACAATTTACAGTGTGTTAGTACTTAAAATTAAAAATTTAAATCATAAACTTAGTGAAGCCATCTCAAAAAAATTTTACAAATTACTTTCCTTGTAAGTGAAAATCCAGGAACTAAAAATGGAAACTTCCTTTCTGAACGCTGTGTCGTCCGGGACGTTTCTCCAAGTACTAGTAACCTTCTAGGTACTTTACGAGCAGGAACATTCTACTCTAAAAACTTGCTTATCTCTTTGAATCAGTCACATTGATTGCAGAACTCAGGAACGGTAAGGGCACAGGAATGTGCTCAGGAACGGTAAAGAAAAATTGGTCTCCCAGGAACTGTGCTGTAATCCTAGTGTAGCATAGGTATTTTGTACACACATATTTTTTAAGAAAGTTGAATATTAAGAGATACTGCATAGTCCCAAATTTTTATCTGCTCTCTTTCGAGGTATTTGATAGACAGCCAACCGGAAGCATCTCCATTCCTATTTATATATGTGCGACTTATTTTGAATTTCGCGCTGATGTTAACTTCCGGAACTATGATTACTGATTTTTTGCCGAATAGACTTGTTGCCTATTCCACCAAAAGAAAAAATTTAAATAATCTTGCATCAGAATAGACTTGTTGTCTATTCCACCAAAATATTATATTTGAAATTTTATTTTGTATTCGAAATGTTATCGGCAAAGATAACGTTTCAATGGGTGAAAATGTCAAATGTTAGGGAGATTTATGCTATCCTACAATGTGCCAAAATGAATAAATACAGGACTGACACTCATAGGTTAAACATAGAACCAGTCCTTGGGATCATAATGAAAGTGATCCGAAGCCAAATACAATAAATTTGATACAAAACCAGCATATACTATATTTACTGTGGAGAAATACTCCAAAGCAGGTACGCAGTAAGATTTTTATAGGGAATACACGTGTTGAACTCGTCGAATAACTACTAGATATTAGTGGGAAGAATCATTGCAGGTTATCTAACGGGTCAGATCCCTATCTGTTGAAGGAACGAAGGACTGAATTTCATGCTTCCCTATTACGTAAGTGAGGGTTGAAGGTAAGGAACAGTTTTGCTTAAAAAGTAATGGATGTATAGTGTATGCCAAAAAAAAATGTGGTTAAGATGCGTAAATAGAAGAAAGTTAGCACAACCATTTAAGCACAATAAAGTCGAATGGTATCGATAATTTTGTGCATAAATTACAATTTTTGTTGCACTTATATTTTTGAGTTTATTAAATGTTGTGCTACCTATAAACCAAGCTAGCACAACTTTTTTTAATTATCATCCGATTTGAATGAAACCATTGCCGTTATTTTGTACAAATTATGTGCAATTTATATGAACATATCGCGATTTTTGTGCAATTATACTTTTGTTTTTATTAAAAATTTTATTATTTGTCTTCAATTGTTATACAAGAGAATATCTTCCCGTTGATGGTATGCGCAGAATTTTTTTTTTCGTGCCGAAATGGGAAACTCTTGTACGAATGGGTCCAGGACCCAAACAGTGTTGGACTCATCCCCAAGGGGATGCCTACCAACCAATAACCAAATCCACATCAAACTCGCCGTTATCCCCGCCTCGGAATTAGGGCTTCACACGAGAGCGAGTTTTTTCTCGTCTCGTCTCGTTCTCATCTCGAAAAAGCGAGACGAGACGAGACATTTTTGAAAATATTAAGGGCGATACCAAGACCACATACAGCGCAACCCGAGAGTCTCGTTTTTGGTCTCGTTAAATTTTTTTATGAAGTTTTTATTAGAAAAATTATAGAAGGTCTACATAGATAACAATACATTTTACAACATATAAAATCTGGTGCCTATCTGTAAAAAAATTTATTGTAAATTTAAAGTGGTGTGTCTTTCTTTTTTTCTATGTGGAATAAAATGATAAAATAGGTCGGTTTTACAAAAATTAAATCGACACTTCCTGTATCGCCTCAAATAAAATAGGGACGTAAAATTCAGCAGAATGGTTAAGGTTTCATTAATATGATAATCCTTTGAATTAAATATTTTAGAAGCTCTTGAAATAAATAAAAAATAATAATTCTGGTAATCTTCTTAACCACCAAATAGATATCACCCATTTTCCCTTATTAAACTTATTTACCTAGAGGATAGGTCAGGAGTAATTGTTGTGAATGAATTTCCAGGTAAACTTGTTCAATAATTGAATTTACTGTTTGAACCCTTACTTTGTGGAATCTACTCATATTACTTTTTTAAATAAAACTAAGTGTTTCTAATTAATTCCACTATAAAATGAAAAAATTAGGAAAACTCATCACATCTTATGTGATGCCTATTATCAATATCGAGTTTTCATAATTTTTTCATTAAATAGTGGAATTAATTAGAAACACTTTACAAATAATTTTGTTAATTTTCGTTGAATTCCGTATTTAGGCATATTTTGTACTTTATTTCCATGTAAACATTTTGTAATACTTTGTCAATATTCTTAAAATTCCGTATTTATGCACTGTGTAAATTGAAAATTTTTCATTATACCTTCACTCGTTTGCTTTGATTTTTGCACTTCAGTTACATTAAAAAGTCAACGAGTGTGATTGTTATAAATATAGTTTTAAAAAACTATTTATGGATTTTATTATCAATATTTAGAATTAAGCGAGACGAGACAAGCGGTAACAAGACGAGACCGAGACTTGAAAGAGACGAGACAAACGGTAACGAGACGAGACCGAGACTTGAACGAGACTCAATTTCTTCGGAATTGACGAGATCGAGACGAGATTTTTGATACTCTCGCCCTCGCTCGTCTCGTGTGAAACCCTACTCGGAATCACTACCCTAGCATACTTCGAGACGGGCGGCGGTCCTTCGCACACTCTCCGCTCACACCGTCGTCTTCTCCCTAAAAGAAATAAACAATATTACAATATTGATCACAATTTGACCATTTTAGAATAATGAAAATTTTTTAATTATTATTCTTGATAAAAAATGTATCGATATTCTTGTCCATGATAATGCATAAAAATTACTGTTGGCTTTCTATAACCTTGACTCGACTTAACTTTCATTGATCATGATATTACTCTCGCAAAATAAATCAATCTAAACTAAAAGTCAAATATGGGTCATTTTTTAACAGAGCTGTATCTAATAATTCTAGAAATAAATTTATACGTCGAAACTGCTCATTTAATTCGTATATTTTCGATTCGATTAGATCATCCTGTAACCTTTGGAATAATATCAGTAATGCTATATGTAATTTCTAAAAGTTGTTTTAATACTGACGTAATCGACATCTGTAAATATCATTTTTTGCACAGAACAAATTTTTTAAAAGATTCAATGCATTAGTGGTTCTTTAATGATACCTTATCGTAAAGCCAAGGCAGACTTTCTTGTTAACGATTTCAATGACAGAGCAAAGATTACAAAGTAATCTTTGGACAGAGTGAAATAGGAGAAATAAATTTTCACTTAAAAAAACTGAGATATTTTTATTAATTTTATTAATTGACATGGAAATAAAAATGAGAAAATCTAACAACATTTACTCTTGCTAATCTAATTCAATAGTTTCCAGATATATACATATCTTTATATCTAAATATTCTAAACATATTGAATGGGTGTGTCATAAGTACGGCCCTATAACATTTTTTAGTTGTGGGTACTCATATACATTACAAACTCAATTGAATTTCTAGGATGCTTCTACATTGAGTAGATTTCATTTCAAGGTAAAATTTTTTAAAAAAGCTCTCCGATACCACTTGTTAGCCCCCAAAACTTTTATAAATTATAACTTTGACGTATTAATTTTAATAATAAAATGTTCTAACTAAATAGCAAATGGAATAGATTCAATTTTCTATGCACTTTCCTACTATAAAGAATAATTTTTAAAAAATCCGTATACAAGAAAAACGAGTTTTGAAGTTTTTTGTCAAGTCGGACCTGGATTATGTTTTTGATGATACTTTAATGTAATGGTTATTACGTGTACCAAATTTCAAAACAACATAAGTGTAAATCGGAAGTTATGAGGTACGAAAAAAAAGGCTAAATTGATAAAAGACCCTATATCTTGGTTAACAAATGTAGAAGACACATTGAATATAGGTATTTTGGAACCACCAAAGCGATGTCTATCTACAGTTGTTTGATTTATTGATTAGTTTGGCACCAACAGTCAGAGTCTTCGAGACCTCGGCACCTTGCTTTAGGCTTTTTGTGCTCTTGGTTGTACCGTTTATGTGAAGAGACCAGTAGCCCTTATCAGGCTTAACGGTCTTTTCACTAGGTCCTTCTTGGAGAAATCCTCCCATGGGTACTCTAGTCCTAGGAATCTATATCTCCAATGAGACAGTGCTTCACATTCGAAGATAATATGTGAGGCTGTTTCATCTTCTTCCATGCACAACCGACAGATATATTCCTCCCTATATATCCAATTGTATGCATGTGCTTCTTTAGGGTACAGTGACCGGTGAGTAATAACGTCACTTTCCTTAACTGGCCCCTAATGAGGTTCAATATTTCGTTAGTCTGATCTTTAGGTTGCATCCTCCGAGATGTACAACCACGTGCAGCAGTTTTTGATATTCCAAATACTGGTTCAGGACCAGTGTGTCTGCCGTTTCATTGCCTACAATACCCTTGTGCCCCAGGACCCACTTAAGAGTTACTCTATTATGGTTTGCCAGGGTTAAGAGTTTTTGCAGTCTAGAACTGATCTGGGGAGGTGCTAAAGATTTCGATGTTCATTTGCAAACACGTGTGGATAGCGTAGATTTCCGCCAGGGAATACGGATGCAAGCTTTCCCAACAATGCGTGGACATTGCACCTGGGTCTAGCTCCTGTTCCTACAGTTGAAGTTAGGCCCTTTCCCAATGGAACACTCTGTATCTATATCCATTTTTCTTTCCGCATTGTAAAATTTTTTATAAACCATCATCGTCTTTGAATGAAAATTGACTTAATCCCACTGGTTTTATGTCTCTTTTCCACTCCTGTTCTCAGTTAAATTAAAATTTAACATTATTATTCATAATACAGACCCGTTCTCGTACCAATTCCGATTTAAGCAACTCAATGACATTCTCATACTTTAAAAATCTATGGATTATTTTTAGTGAAAGGTAAAAGTAGTTTTCTTCGCCTTGTTGTTCTATATGAAATAATTTGAACCGGATTCAAGAGTCGATAAGTTATGAGATTTTGATTAAAGATATATGTGGAGTAAAATTGTCCTATTGTTTGTGAATGGGCTACATTTATAGCTAAATCATATGTATGGTATTGTTTACTAGATGAGATGCTTTCTTCCAGTAGCGTACATGTTATTAAAGATAATTTTGATATTCTTTATTGTTCTTGCTTTTTAAGACAAACATAATTTGCAGAGAATTTTTTAAGCATTTTCATTATAAACTGCTCAATCTGAAATATGTATAATTATATAGGATGTCGAGAAACTCTCCTGCCAAACGCAAACTACAGATACTAGATGTGATTTTATGTCTTTCTAACCTAATTCACCTTTATCCAAAAGTTCCTTCTAAGGGATGTAACGCTCTTTGAAAATGACGATGTTACATCATTTTTTTTAAGCGTATCTCAAAAAATCCGCTACCTACAAACTTCAAACTTGGTACATTGGATAACCCTGCAGTGATAAATTGTTTTCTACAAACCCGCGTTTTTTATTGCCAACACAAGCGTTCAACGTGAGAGGGGCAACGGGAAAATTTGGTTGAATTTTTTGTGTATCAGTTTTTTGACAAATTTTATATTAATTACCAAAACTATTGTTTTGAATAAGACTCCAGGGTGTTTTACTACTTGAACGAGCTATTTATTTTAGAACAAAATATAACATCTTAAACAACATGTATGTCAAACCCGACTGACTGATGACTCGACTCCTCGGCGGGAAAGGCCTTGTCAACGTCATTTGTCACTCGTGTTATTGGCACTTAAGTCCGGTTCACACTCCTAGGACTAAATTACGCTAACATACATAACAACTATAAGGTATTTTCAAAAAAAATGCACCGCTTTTGAGAAAAAAAACAATTTTCATTTTTTTGTATTTATGGCAATCAATATCATTATTTGATTACAGTACCTAGTTGGCTTTTGACAAATTAACAAGAATAGACATTACGTCAAATCGCTTTAATTTATCGAAATGCCTGATTATTCCTACGAAGAATATGCTGATATGCATTTAATCGATGGTAAGATGGTGCAATGTAACACTCGTGCAGCCAAACGAAGAAAAAAAAAACAAAAATGTTATTATGTGAATCACTTGTATTATCACGGTTATATTATGGTGATGCGGTTTTTGGGCCTAGATTATTAAGAAGAGACGTACTAACATTACAGCGTGTTCAGAACTGTTCCATTAGATTTATATGTGGATTAAGAAGAAGAGCACCCACTTCATTCTATTATGAAGATTTGCAGAGGCTTACTTTGGAAGAACGTCGCAAGGTACATGAATGTGTATTTTATTATAAAATTTTACATACACAAAAACCTCCGTACTGGTACAATAAACTTAGATTTAGAACCGATCTACACAATTTAAACCGGAGACAAGTTGGTCGCTTAACGATGCCTAAACATTCAACTGCCTTATTTTTGAGGGCTGCTTTTCATTAAAAGGAGATAGGATTTGGAACTGGATACCCGATTATTTAAAAGTAATCACCTTGAATGGATTTAAACGTGAAATTAAAAGTAATTTGCTTAATGGTAGCTTGTAACGGAAAATGCTGTACCTCACAGGGCACCAGCTCGAAGGGCTCCGGCTAGAGACTCCTCTCAAGGGTGATTCGACCCCAAGTTTATGCTGCACAAGGATAGCAGAAGGGTTGTAAAAGTTGAGGGCGCCACTACCTTTTTGACGATAAAAACTACAAAAAACTAAGGCGGAAAAGGTAGAAACGCCTTGTAAAATTTAAATAAAAGTTAATAATTAAAAAAAGTCACTAAAAGTTACCCCGGGCGAATCTCCCTCAACTTTTATAGTTGAGGATTTTAATAAAAAAAGAATTAAAAACAAATTTTTAATTTATTCTGCCACAGGAAATGAATAACGGAATTTAATAGAGGAATTTGTACTTTTATAGGTAGTTAGCTTAGATGAAGTGGTTTCCTGGAGAAGAAGTCAGGTCTTGATCTGAACTGATGTGTTCTGTTCTAGGGCGGTATTTTGGGGTTCTATCCTTGGCTTTATATCCTCGGGTTGTATCCTAGCCTAGGGTTATATTCTTGGGTTTATATCCTCGGCGTTATATTCTAGCCTAGGGACTGTGCTTACCTAGAAGTACAAGTGGATCAGGGATATGTAGGAACTTGAATGTTATGGCACATTATGTTGATCAGCTTTTCAGGTTAAACAAAAGGAAGGCAGTTATTTGAAAGTCAAAAAATTGAATTAATTTACTGAAAGCTTTCCAACATTATATGTTCCATGTTAAAACAGTAAAAATAGCAATTATCGGCTAAATTAAAAAAATATACTAATGATCTGAAAGAAACTAATCATAGCAAAAAGTTATTTATTTAGTTATATGAAAAAATATCGTGCTTAGGAAATATATGGAACCGGCACTGGCGTTACGAAAGAATATTTTATAGGTTAACGGTAATTTATAAAAATGTTATTTTATAATTAAAAGAGTTATTTCGCAACTGAAAAAGCTTGAAAATGTTTGTATAAAAGTAAAACAGTGACTTATAAAAGAATATTTGGTTTAAAACAACCATATTAGTATAAAAGAACAGTTTATGACCACGTGTTGAATTTAATTTCGTCTATCTCTGTAAAAAAATAAATAATGCATACGAAAATTATATCAGACAGTACTTTAGAAGAAGCTTATTAATTATAAATTATGATTTTGAACTTACCACAGCAAAATTCATAAGATAGGTACTTAAGATATAAAAGATAGCGGAAGATGATCTGTCCCTTTAGGCGGTCGTTAACTGAAAGGGGTGTTTCACGTGGCGTTGTGCAAAAAATGGAAGCGTCCGTTGGCAGACGTCAATTGTCTTACGGTCAGGGTAGAAGAGTTTGGGATCACAGAACTATAATTGGATGTGGCTAGTGACGACGAGCGCTAATTAAAAGGGTTTATTCTGTAAAATCGAAACAGGTCGATAGACATGTTACAAGCTTAAAGGTGTAACGGAAGATGAATGAATGAATATAGTATTCATATTCATTATTTGACATTACCTATTTAAATTCTCTAAAATGTAATTTATTTTCTTTGTCATAAAACTTATAATTTCTGGTTTCTACACAAAATGTTAATATTAAATCATATTGGATTTGTAATTTCTCACTACTTTTCAACTTTTTTTGTTTGTAGTTATTTATTATTATTATTAAAAGTACTGAAACTGGTAGACACCCGGATGTTACAGAGGTGTTCGAAAATGATATTTTGGACGAAATAGAACAGGATCCCATACCAAGATAGACATAAAATCTCATCTAGTATATGTAATTTGTGTTTGGCAGGAGAGTTTCTGGACACCCTGTATATCGATTTTTCTATATTCAGTTGGAGGCTTCTTTAAGTTGTATACCCGGTACATACTTTTGTCAATCCACTACCATTTCAATCAACTTATTTAAAACGATAGTTTTTAGCAATGTACCCGTAAAAAACACTATATTCACAATCTCATTTTATTTTCTCTTTTCAACTGGAAAAGATTAGGTTAAATATCGATTTAAATTAGTGTTTGTTTGACTTCTTTCTTCGTATTTTCTTTATATTGTTTAATAAACAGATCATTTGTTATATAACTGTTGCATAATAAAAAAAAGCATACTTCCAATGTATATAACGTTAGTCATCTGTATATACTAGAATTGGAATCACTCCTACCAACTTCCTTTTTGTCCCGTTGATAAATGTCAAAGAATCAAACCCACTTACGCAAAATAGAAAATCACTGTTTAGCATAATCGGTTAATACAATATAAGGCATGTTCCTTTGAATGAATTACTTTGAAAAATAAACAAGTCGGTCCAGTTTTTTTTAGTCAAGAATTTCATGTACATTCATTTGTATAAAAATAATGGATGTGATAATCAAGTTTTATTTTTATTTAACATCCACATATTTTTGCTATTAAAGCTAACCACCAACGCATAGGAGTTGAAAAAGTGTCCAGCTGTAAGCTATAAATAACAGTTCAAAAGTCGACCAGAATGGCTCTAGCACAGGAAAGGAGTAAAGACGCGTTTAGACTGCGGAAATCACGATTAGCAAGAGAGATGCGGGATGAACCTATTATCGCACCTCTTGAAGAACAATGACGCAAGTGTAAAAATTTCGAAAATTCCGTTAAATATGGCAAACGTGTCAAAAATAATCATTAATGGTAAAACGAATTAATTGTAGTACGCACTGGTGTACTAGAGGGAAGGTGCGTCGTTGTTCCATTTTCATAAATAGGGTACCATATTTAGGAGCAACCTTAACGTAACCTTCAATTGTGCTTTGAATCCCGACCGTGAGTTTTTGAGCTATATTAATGTACACAAAATCATATGTTCCCTATTAATGATATATATAAACGATTTTGGTATAGGCAAACAAACATACAATAATATTATAAAAAGGACCGTAAAACTTACCTATCGTTTTTATTATATTATTCTACAATAGTATATTTCATTACGAGTCCAGAAAATAGGCTTTTCCCGTGTGCGCGCGACGGGTTCCCGGGAAGTCGTGCAAGCACGGGAAAAGCATTTATGGATGTGTATTGAACGATACTTTTCATTATACCTTTCTGAAAACAAAAACTATACTAGATATCCTATTGCATAGGAGCACAAGAAAGGGTCGATAGCCATAAAGCGGCAATAAACCATTGGCGTTACATTTTTCGGTAAAGACCTGATTGGTTTCATTTGTCGGGTTTATTTAATAGTGCAAAAGTTAGGCAAGTGTATCATATTATTAGTAAGTAACTAACTAATTACAGTGTTAAGAGCCGATTTTACGGAGACCATTCAATTGGACCAAAATACCTGCTATAATCCGTACCTGAAAATGGGTATTAACTGTAAGACCCATCCATACTCGGCAAAACCCTTAAACTCACTGCACGACACTGGCCACCGGCTTATCATATTAATGAATCCTTAACCATTGTGCCGGATTTTTTTTGTATTTGAGGCGATACAGAACGTGTCGATTTAATTTTGTTAAAACCGACCTGTTTTATAATTTTATTCCACATAGAAAAAAAAAGAAAGACTCACAGTACTTTTGAATAAATAATTATGCACTTTGCTTCTACGGAAAAAGAAATATAGTATAGTAAGTATTTACTATACTATACTATAATTCAAAACACTGACATCTGTTGTCATAATACAATTGTTGTTTAGTGTTGCTAGGGGAAAGCAACAATAACGCATTTTAGCGAACAGGAAAAGGTCATTTTTGGTACCCTAAATAGACATATCAGTAAGGTATGACGAAATAGTATATTTCTTTACGAGTCATTACGGGGCATTTTTAATATTTTTTCGCTTCAAGTTTGAAATAGATTATTGATTATATTATACTTGATATACTATAAATAGTCGGAGAAATACCACAAGTCATTCTGAAATAAGTAGAAAAGTGCTACACACTGGAATATAAGGAATAGCAAATGAACTAGCAAAGAGGGGGACTGAAACACCCTTAAGGGGGCCGAAATCTTTTTGCGGTATCAGCTCCAATGTAATGTTGAAAGAAATAGGCAAAGCCGAAAAAAAGAGAAGATCTGACCATTGGAAAGATCTAGTAGGGTTTAGACAATCAAATATTCTTCTGGGTGACAACAACCTGTTGTGATCAAATGAATGCATAAGTCAAAGTAAAACTGCACTAAGAATTTTAACAGGGATCCTAAAGGGAAATTGTCGCCTGAATGGGCACCTGAAAAAGCTCAAAATAGTGAAGGAAGAAGAACGTAGATTATGTGGCATGGAAGGAAAAACCTTCATCCACATACTTGCAAAATGCACAGCAATTCAGAATCCTAGGGTACAACACCTAGGAGATTACTGGATAGAAGTAGGGATGTTAAAAAAGAATCGATTTTCATATAAATCGATTATTATTTTCTTATAATCGATTTTTAGTTATCGATTTTTATTGCAATATTAATCGATTTTTAGAAAATCGATTTTCGGAAACGGCTCGTATTGACTATTTTTCAAAATTTTGACAACTTTTGACGATTATTGACCATTTCTCAAAATTCTGACAATGTTTCAAAATTCTAACAATTATTGACCATTTTTAACAATTATTGACCATTTTGACTGTTTTTCAAAATTAGTGACCATTTTTCCAAATTTTTGACCATTTTTCAAAATGATGACAACTTTTAACCATTTTTGACAGTTTTGACGATTATTGACCATTTCTCAAAATTCTGACAATGTTTCAAAATTCTAACAATTATTGACCATTTTTGACAATTATTGACCATTTTGACTGTTTTCCAAATTAGTGACCATTTTTCCAAATTTTTGACCATTTTTCAAAATGATGACAACTTTTAACCATTTTTGACAGTTTTAGACGATAATTGTCCATTTTTAACAGTTTTTAACAATAATTGACAATTTTTCAAAATTTTAGACCATTTTTCTAAATTTTAGACCATTTTTCTAAATTTTAGACCATTTTTCAAAATTATTGACCATTTTTGATAATTATTGACAATTGTTGACAATTATGGACCGTTTTTGACAATTATTGACCATTTTGACCATATTTCAAAATTTTTAACAAATTTTCAAAAACTTTAACAATTTTTGACAGTTATCAACTATTTTTCAGAATATTGACAATTTTTAACAATAATTGTCCATTTTTGAAAGTTTTTGACAATTTTTGACCATTTTTGACCATTTTTGACCATTTTTGATAGTTTTTGACAATTATTGGTCATTTTTGACAATTTTTCAAAATTTGTGAAAATTTTTAACAATAATTGTCCATTTTTGACCAGTTTTGATAGTTTTTGACAATTATCGACCATTTTTGAAAATTTTTGACAATTTTTCAAATTTTTTTTTTAATTTTTGACAGTTATCGACCATTTTTCAAAATTTTAACAATTATTGACAATTTTTTACAGTTTTTGACAATTATTGACCATTTCTCAAAATTCTGACCATTTTTGACTATTATTGACCATTTTGACTGTTTTTCAAAATTAGTAACCGTTTTTCAAAATTTTTGATAATTTTTGACCATTTTTCAAAATGTTGACAACTTTTAACCATTTTTTACAGTTTTAAACAATAATTGTCCTTTTTTAACAGTTTTGACCAGTAACTGACAATTTTTAACCATTTTTGATAGTCTTTGACCATTTTTGACAATGTGAGGCGTAGCCAAACACGGGAAGTCGTGCAAGCACGGGAAAAGCATTTATAGATGAGTAATGAACGATACTTTTCATTATACCTTTCTGAAACCAAAAACTAGTAAGTATTTACTATACTATACTATAATTCAAGACACTGACATCTGCTTTCAAAATACTGACATCTGCTGTCATAATACAATTGTTGCTAAGGGAACTGAACAATAAGGCACGGGAAAAGGTCATTTTCGGTACTCTTAATAGGCATGTTAAGATAGCGTTTTCGGTGAGGTATAATGAAAAACTATAATAATGATTAGAGTTAAAACATCTAAAAAAGAATTTAAGAAAAACGAAAACTGTGACATTTGAACCGGCGACCTCTGTGACATTTCAATGTCATGATTTATTTTTGACAGTACTTACCTATGAAACAATAGTAATTTACGTTACAAGTCCGGGAAATGGCTTATTAAGGTACAAGGAGCCGACTCTGGAATTTCTAGACGAGTACTTTAATGACAGTTCACGGTCGTGTATCGTACAATATTTTATTTCATACTGTGTTGTATTAAAAATGAAATTTTATTGTTTTATTTTAGATTACCTACCTGAATGTAGGTGCTATCGTGGTTTCGATTCGTGTTTTATCGCATAGCTTTTGATTTAGTTTCTTAGTGATGCAAAAACGTGATGTAAAAACAAATTTGATAGTTTGCGTATTTTGTGATAATTTTCGTAAAAAATGGAGGAAATCGAGCTAAAATTTGCTGTGGCAACCAGTATATTGTTGCCTACGAAGTCTTCTGCTCGGTATGAGATATATGATGATTAAAAATGGAGAAAATTTTATACAGGATCTTCAGACCAAGCAACAAACTATATCTACCGCCACTACCGTGTCTAGTGAAGATTCTGTCTATAAATGAATTCTTGCATTCAGCCTGCAAGGAAATTCACATTGCACAGTTACTGTTAATATTAATTATAATTAATTTTTATAGGCTTGATTTTGTAGTTTTAAAGATAAAATCTCTTGAAAATGTGAATATTGTGTTTTTTAAAGCAGCCCGGGAAGTAAAAATTTCCCGGACTCAGTACTGTAATGAGTTATTTCCCGGACTTAAATGAGTCCAAGAAATAGCTTATTACAGCACAGTATGAAATAAATAAATATTCTTAGTTTTTAAATATTGAGAAAAAAGAATAGGTACAACTTGTTCAGTCGACGGAAAAGTTTTCTCTAGTAATACCACTAGTAAGAAAATACCACACCAAATTGTGTTTGAAATAATTAAAATTTATTTTTCGATTTCCAACAACGTCACAAACTTTCTACTGATTTTAGTAACTCAAAAGTGCCCTTTTTGACCTAAAATATTATATTTTCTCATTTTATATTTACTTGGGCTTACTACAAGTGGTAGAAAATCGTTCAATCATCATCATCTTCAATCGTTTTTCGGAACGATGCATGAACAGATTTACAGTGCGTCACAGTTTTGGCAGCAATTTAGACCTTTAAATTGTTGATTTCTACTCGTTGCAGTTGCACGAAAATACCATATCCAGGCACAACACAGTATATTCTGTTGTCATGGTGATCTGTCAAAAAAACACGTTTTGTTTGGTTAAAAATTACAGGTGTGGAATTTTCTAACTAACACGAGTATTAAGGCGGTTAACAATCTCAAACTAATATCACGATTGTTAATAGCCTTTATTGATACACTTGTTGGTTAAATAACTATTTCTACGCCCAATCTTCAAAGTAAAGTTTGTCTAATATCAATTGCAAACTTTTAAGCAAACTCACAGGGTTCGCTTAAGATTTCCTTTATTATTAATCTTACGTCCTTGGAAGATCACAATCCTACCGATTCGTTAATTATCTCTATATAAACTGGTGGAATTATTTATTTCGGTTAACTAATCGCCATATTGATTCTTCGAAATTGTAAATAAACAGCATAAAATTTTAATAAAATTTCAAAACACAAAATTCATCTTATGAGGCATACTCGTATTTAGTAAATAAAACCCACAGTTCCTTACTTTATTCGCCATTGACGGAATACACACAAAGAAATTTCAATTGATGTTGTAAATAAATAACATGTACCTATTTTTAAAATGAAAATATCAATAATTATCAAAAATACGTCACGCCACTGTTACAACTGTCAAGCCAGGGAAATTTCACTTCGTAATTTTGCTTCTGGGTATTAATTTTGCACTAAACATTCTTCGAAAAATTGTCATAGCAACCTGTCAAAATTAAGAAATCTGATTTGCTCAAAATTGTCAAAATCTGTCACCAATTTCAGTGTCATTTTACTGGGTGTCATATCCATTTAGCCATTTTTTGACACAACTTCATGTAATATCTAAAATAATTAATGTATCAAGATCATTTTCGGACAAATTTTATAATTGAAAAATTTTTATATTACATTGTACGAAATCTACTTATATTTTTCTGTAATGCGTCTATCTAACAGTCTTACAAACATAATGGGAATTCCGTTTTCAAATGAGACAAGATTCCAGTTTACATCACGTAATCTTTAAAAATTACCCAGTTCAATCAAAATGTAAATTTCTCAATTTGTATTAGACTAAATGTCACAAGTTGGCGGTTGAATAAATAAAAATATCAGTAAAACAAATTACTATGTTAACGAATTTTGCAGTAAGACGTAAAAAAATTAAACCAAAGTTAACTTATAATCTATTTGAATATCATTAGTTTAAATTGGAGAGGAGATAAACATCAAACATTTGAAAATTCAAATATTTTATTAAAATAAAATGAAGAGAAACATTCTCTTGGTAGTTGTAGTTCGGACTTTTTCTACCTAGGATACGCAGATGACCAGTAATTGTTGACAGGAGCAAATTTACCGATGTGTTAATCTAGCCAATGATTACAAAATTTATGGTATAATCTTCGACCTAGCTCTGAATATAATTGATAACTGGTGTAAATAGTCTTTGCACAAGTTATTAACTTTACAAGACAGCACTGCCATGCAGGCCTAAAATCAATAGTGCTAGGAGGAATGGAGATTCTATTGGAAAAAGAAATACCTTGGAGTATATTTTTTAGATCACAGGCTCAAACGAAACAGTCTTATACAAAAAGGCACATAGAAAGCAGCTATATCGTTGGGCAGGCAGAGCATGCCTGTGTGTCCTATAGGAACCACCTCTACAGCGGCAATGGGGGCTTCATTGAACTTACCACCACTGCACATTTTGATACAAGACGAGGCCAGATCTGGTATCCACATATTACTAAATAATGGAGGAGTTAAACATGGCTACAATCATGGGACAGTCGGAAATATTGCTTGGGAAATAAATTAAAAATATCTATACCGGCAAAGGAAAACTGAAGGAAAGTATATCCATACAAGCGGAAGCAAACTGGTATATGGGCGGCTCAAAAACATCAGTTCTAAGCTAGTATGGGATTATGTGCGTGCTCTAAAAGTACTGAGAGACACAAACCCATGGAATGATTTGCAAATTCATCAAGACAGAGCTCATAATAAAACATTGGCCAATGTTTACGGCATACTCACTAAGTAAATACAGTGGTGATCGCTGTGAGTTCAATAGGCCTTTTAAAGCTGCAGATTATGCCAATTGGAGGAAGAAACGGCACAACACATTATATGCCAATGGGACAGTTTGCAAATGTTCGCTTCTTTGCTCAAGGGGACGACGAAAAGCCACTGTCAAAGAACTATATGAAAGATACAATCTCAAAGCTGGTGGAGAGGAGGGTCGAGCTGGGGAAAGTAATTTAGATAAAGAGGACCACAATAGATTTGAAAAGGACGCTGTGTAATAGGCCAGTAGCTACCCTAGAACAACTAATATTATCTACTTCTACTACTCCTAATTTACATTTTATGACGTTACTGTATCTTAGATGGGTCTAGTGTTGGTAGCGGCGGACAAACTGAGAGTTAGATTATAATTTTTGAGAGACATGTATGTAAACTGGGACCTAAAAGATATGTTGTGCTCCAAGTTAAGGACATGACATAATAATATCTTTGTGCTATGAACCAACCTGTAGAATGTGAATGCTGATATAACACTGTGCTATGTCAATCATTTTCGAATAAACTATAACCGTTTTTTAATTTATGACTTTCTCATGAATACCTCAAATTATATTTACATAATTAATAAATCATAAGCTTTAGCTAGATCGTAGTAAATATATTTGAAAACTACTATTTTTACTATTTATATTATACGCGATGATCGGAATTTTTAGAAATAGAATATTATTACGCAGTTGTTTAGTAACATACTGTCTTGCAGAAATTGAGAATCGAAATTCGGCTTCAATTTAGTCCAAATACCATGAATACTGAATAGCTTTATACTTATATCAGTCTACATAAAGCAGAATTTGATGCTGGATATAATAATAATGTATTAATTTTCTTTTCAGGTATGTACATTTTTGAAACTTTGAGGGATACTTTGTGGGTAAGTTCTTACAAATATTGTCTACTATTGTCTGAAATAGGATTACAAATCGAATCTATTGCTTATGGACGATTTACCAAAAGGAGACACCATCTTTTTAAATTGTATCGATATTTTTTTTATTTTTTGTGAAAAACAAATCGATTGATGAAATCAAGAGTATCGATTTTTTCTGGTTTTATCAAAATTAAAGAAGTTGAAGTGAATAAAATTAAGAGGATGAATTGGATTATCTGGTTATCTCTTAGAATTGATCATCATTGATTAGATTATTTCCCTTGTCTGTCAAATTTGGGTTTTTAACCAAACACGTGATTGGAAATTGCTTAGGCATGACCAATCAAAACAAAATAAATACGTGCTAAATAGTCGGCTATTTGATCACCGTCCTCAATATTTACCGAAAGAACGGTATCCAATAATCAACCCACCAGTGAATTTCAAATTTTCTGAATAAAACCACTACCTACTAAAGGTGTTGACAAAGTGTTGAAAAAATGGCTTCTTCAATCATTTTCCTTGTCCTTCTCGATAAATTGGAGAAACTAGCAGTTTACACTTTTATAAATGTGGCAACGCCGGTATGGTTTGGGCGAATTAGCCTCTCGTTATTAGGAAAGCATAGTAAGGGTGCCATTGTAAATCTTGAAAGTTTTTGTGCCGTCAGTATTAGATGTGACACATTTTGTTGGGAAATATAGGAATTGAGTAGATTTGGACAAAGAATTATTGGTGCCTCTCTTTCAAACATCCAAAAATAAACTCTGTACCTACCAACTGCTAGTTTATTAAAAACAGATCCTGATTGTTTTAAGTAGGATTAATACAATTAAAGTCTCAGGAATCCTTTCACTTTTCTCAAGCGTCTCCCTGAAGGGCTCCTAAAAATAATAAATAAGTATTTACCACTTATTATTTACAACAAGTAGGAATAATAATATTCAAATATTTATATTCTAAAGTTACCGGAATCTTATTTAAACATAGGATGATCACCAGATCATAAAAGTTGCCGATTTAAAAATATCAAAGGCTTAAAGGTTATTTTGTTTACATGGCGTACAAAGTAGATGACAATCTTGTCATATCTGTCAATCTTAAAAATAAATCTTCTCAAAGTGATTTCAATCTTTCATCATAATGTCACTTTTCTATTCATAGATCTACTGATTAAAGATCATTGACCTTCCTTATCAATTAATAGTTTCTTCTTTTAATTTCTGTTATCAGAGCTTATCTCTGGTGTTAAGTACTTTGGTAATAAAGAAGTAAATGAAAAGAACATACCTTTTTTTCTAAGACCATCCATACGTAGATAGGAGATGGGTTTTCTTTTTTCTTCCATGTGAGGTTCGTGATAGACCACATGGTTTAGCAATTTTGCTGTTTTTTGAAAATATATTTAAGTGAGCTTAGATTTTATTAGAGTGATCCTGTTGGAGCTCTACCACTCTGTATAAGTGGATATTTATTTTCGCTCAGCTTAAGTTCCTGTTTCCACATCCGTAGGCGAAACCACTTTGAGGCCACACAACTTCTACGGTGAGTTTAATTTGTCAGTTTACTATACTCAACCCTCATAACATTTAATTATTATTACCAAATACTTACACAAGCTCCTTTTTAGGTCTCTTTCTTCTTTCTTCTCTTCTTTCTGCTTCGTATTTCTTTCTTTGACTTTATTTTATTCATCGTTATCTCCATTTCATTCCTGCATCGACAACATCTGCACCCCGTCATCACATCGGATACACCTGTATACACCTCTACCTCTAGGATATAGTCTGCCACCACCAGTTCTTTTGGAGGGACACACCACAGCACCCGATTGTAAACAGGTAACCTTCATACCTTACTTTTAACTAGGAATCCAGGGGTTTGAGTAGAAAACTCATTTGACTTAAATAACAAATATATTTATGGAAAAGTATTGTAAGTAGAGTATTTTGTCATACCTACTGAGGAACTTAGTTTCCTGGTGTCTTTACCCTCTGTTGAGGACAACTTGTAGATGTATTTAATAACAAATAGCACAATCACTAGAGTTTGTAAACCAGCGTATGCATACAAAGGTAGTTCATTAATATAATTCTGTATCCAACCACCCCTAAGGTAAGATTGGATAGTGTAAAACTTTTCATTATAGTTATAATTTTGTGCATGCCTTTTTGATAACCTAAAATAATTGTGGAAAGCTAACTTCACATAAATAGTGTCGTACAGCGGAAATCCTTCAGGGAGTTTTTGGCGTTACAATTAGTAGGCAAGGCCTTGTTTGTTTTCTGTACATTTCCAACTTTATTTTATTATATTAAACCAACATTGCATCTGAATCGGTTTTTATTTCGAATCCCACCCTGAGATTAACATGACCTTTTAATCAAGGTAACAAGTCTTCAAGAAATTGAATTTCTTATTCGTCTAGAAATGTTATAGACCATTCCAGAACACCTTACTTTGACAGCTCGACCATATTGTTCTGGAGGACAACCGATCAGTTGGAGTTGAAGCTTGTGTGTTTTGACGTGTGCTGTAAGTCAGTTGGTTGTGAGACAGACTTTGTAGAACAATGTCCATGTAATATACCTATATTGTATTTAAATAATAAAAACTTTACAAATAACACATGGCGCAGTCAGTAACCTGTCTCTGAATTGAATTAAATAATAATTAAAATGTCAGATGACGAAAAAAGCAATCAACAGAGGAGTTATGTGATTCCAACGAAAGTCGAGGGCAAAAGATTCAGGTGCAAACCCTTATTTTTAAATATAATATACCTACCTCTATTTCAACATTTTTCCGCTTTCTTCTTTCAAATATCTCATATCTTGAAGCTGCAGACTCATCTGGTTTCCCACTGGAGGTGTAGCCCATATTTTGGGTAGGAATCCTGTCAAGATGCATGTTATCCTCTATGTTTTATATGTGATATATTTGATATTGGTTTCCTCCAATCTTTCCACACATAAATCAAAGGCGTAAATTTTCGCCTAAATTACAGCTGCGTATGATCCTAGGTTGATATTTATGTCCAAGCTTTGAGACCAGAGCCTTTGAGTGTTTTTGAGCCATCTGTGTACTTACAGCTATCTACTCTTAATAGTTCCTCCTTACGTCTTAGTCATCTCTATTTGGAGTTAGGATGGTCGTAATTTACTGTTGAACACATTATGTCAGAGGTAATTCAGTATAACGCGACCTTTTTAAATTAGCTACCATTTTTGTTGCTACTAAACTTCTCGTATATTTTACAATTTATCTCGGCATTAGAGAGAAAGAGAGCTTTAATCGGATTATTAATGCCAAAATTATGTCTGGATGAATTGATTCTAACAAAATTTAGATGAAAAACCTAAAATTAGTCGACTATTTAGCAAGGTAAGATCTTCTTATATTATATTTAAGTCTAAATAGTTTTGACATTTCAATATTAACAAGATGTTATCAAGGACCGTTATCAGTGAAATATCGCTACATGCATTGTTATACGTTAAAGTAACGAAAATTTAATATTTTCAATTTTGATTCCTACGGGATATATATGCATTCGAACTATTTAGAACTATTCTAAAACCAATGAAATATTAAAAAGAATAATGTATATACTCTATTCGGTATTCGGGTTTTGGATTAAGTAAATAAGCAACGATTCATCTGACCATCTTTACAAATATTGTAGGTTGATACTTTGGGTGGGTAACGACCGTAGAAGGTTAGCCGATAGTCATGCTGCGATTTAAAAAAATATATATTATTTAGGGTATCATTTGTCGTTGATAAACATTTTTTCAAGTCGAGTGTCACCAATTTCGTAGTTATGACATTTAAATCTGACTATTTACTAGGGTTTTTGTGTGTAAGTTCATCGAATAGAGTATACAAGGAACATAAAGAAGATATTTAGAAATTCAAAATTGTTTCCAAATATTCATTAATTCAGTTGAAACACCTGTTATTATTTTGTTGTCAAGTCAAGTTATCAAGTAAAAATTTAAAATTACTTGGGTTACTTGAAAATGATGAAGGTGTGAATTAAAAAAAAGTTGTGATAAGGAAAATTGAAACTATTGTAATTTTGAAAACAGTGAAGGCGAGTGTTGCTGAACCATTGTTATTTTTTAATACAATTACATTGCATTTTAAGTATTCATGTGTCATAAAAAATCACGTCTTTGATTAGACTTGATGAATCAATTTTTATTAAATAAACAGACATAGGCTGATGCATTTTACTTTTAAAATTATTTGCAGATATTTGAAGTGACCTAAATTTTTTGCTAGGCTGAGTATATATATTGTACTCTTGTTCAATCAATTTCTATTTTTGAAGTATTATTTTGAAGATTAAAATTTACACTACAAAATTTCCATAAAATAACTTTTAGTGTATGTCCAAACTGCATTACTGAAACTGGCAGAATTCCAGTCGATCGATATCCTTTTCCTGAAGTCTACTAATAATTTGCCTGCAAAGATAAATCTACTGGTACGAGGTCCAAGGTAATCGATCGCCATTTAGAGATGCGGACAATACACGTTTCCTGTTTTACTGAAATCTAGAGCAGAAAATATGGATAGTTTATGTTCATTTTCCCATAAATAACCACATTTGAAAAACTAACATACAATAGCTATTTGTGTATTAAGAGCGGAAACTGCTATTTTGCCGCTTGAGATAAAAAGTTTATGGAAAACGGCGGAGAGCTTTCCGCTAGAATTACACACAAACATTTTTTTACGATAATCCAATATACATAGATGAAACTCGATAGATACATTTTAACTAGCATTAGAATCTTACCATACTGACCGAATATCCGAATTTTTGATTTTCAAAGTTTATTTCAACATTGAATATTTCGACCAGATCATTGAGTATTTTAGGCTTGTCAAATTGTCTCCAAATTAACTTGAGAGATTACCTACATTTTCCGAATATTTTTAACTTTTTTTGATTCACACCACTGATGAAAAGGCTTTATACATTCTCATATATTTTTTTAAATTTTCTGGAACGTTACATTTCTTGCGGACTCAATAATTTCTGGAGGTGTGTTTGACTCATTTGCACTTATATTCATAATTTTTAGTTTTTAAGAATACAAATAGGTAAACATACATTATACATTGACGTGTATTTTCTGTTGAAGATTTTATAAAACTTTTAATTTCAACATTTCAATTATTATAATCGTGTTTTAATTTCTTGAAATATTTGTTGGTCAATTAAAATATTCAGAGTAGTAGGTATGCGTTTTAGAATACCGATTAGCTTTAACAATGACAACTTTTATGAGTATTTTGTGTTGCATATGCAAATTGGAAAGGTTTATTATTAGCGTGATAATAATTTATACTTTTGGATTACTTTTTCAATTATCATTTAAATATTAAATAATTTCTCAAAATATTAGATGATCAACTAAAATATTCAGTTTTTTCCCTTTATTTATTGTATATGAAAATAGGCAAGTGCCAAAGTAACTTATAACACTAGAGCGCCAAATTGGAACGTCAACTTTCCAGTTAGATTTTGATGTTCAAAAGTACAGCGATCGTAGTAAAAATTATTTATTTTTTCAGTGTCATTGGTAAGCTCATTTTAATGCGTTGGTCGTGTTAATTGCTTAGTAGTCCTTGGATATCACTGTAATAAAAAAAATAATCGCCAATTGTATTATTATCAATAATAGGCTTCAACGCCAATCTACTGATCGTAAAAAAATCCAGGATTTATTGAATTTTTTATTGTACATAAATATTTCATTAAACTATGTGCAAATAGAAAAAACTTATATTAAACTACTTCTTTCTCAATATTAATTATTCCATAATGCAAAAGCAAGATATTCCAAGATTAATTAATAGACTCCATTGGAAGAGTTTTCATTTCGATTAAGAAAAAAGTATAAATTTTTGACTTTCAAAAACTAAGAATCACTGAAATCAGGTCAAAAAGTATCATTAAGCTTTCCAATAAACATTTGTTTCGAGATTTAAGCATCCACTGAAAATGACGATGTACAAGAACTACGAAGCATCATAGATTCCGTAGTTCACTATAGTGAGATGTTTGGATTTCATCTCTTTGTCTCCAAGACTATTGGTCTCTTCTAAGACTCCAATAAATGCACACCTGTGTGTCAAGGGACAAACAATCGAACAAGTGACCCCAATAAAATATCTGGGAGCTAATATCTATAGCCAGTGCGAGCCGAAAAGGAAAATACTTTCAAGGATTGAGCAAGCGAGAAAAATCATGAGTATGAAAAGATTGGACCTTAGTTTGGAACTCGGAACTCGAATGATCAGGTGCTACGTCTTCTCTGTCCTACTCTATGGATGTGAAAGCTGGACACTAAATTCACAGATTGAAAAGAGAATAGAAGACTTCGAACGGTATGTGTATAGTCGGATACTGCGAATTTCATGGGTACAAAGGATCACCAACGATGAAGTACTTCAACGCATGCACAAACAAAAAGAACTACTGAACACCATCAAGGAAAGAAAAATGCAATACCTGGGTCATACGATGAGAGGTACTAATTACGAAATATTACGCCTCATAATAGAGGGCAAAGTTCAGGGGAAATGATCAGTAGGAAGACGCCAGAACTCATGGCTAAAAGATTTAAGGAGATGGTTCGACCGCTCGTCTGCAGAAATCCTTCGTGCCGTAGTTTCCAGAGCTACAATTGCCATTTGGATCGCCAACCTTCGGCAGGAGAGGACGTGATAAGAAGAAGAACAAAAGGACCATTATACACTTATTTTCACAACAGAATTTTGATTATGTTTTTCTCCTCCCTATAGTGTAACCACGCATTTTGACACTGTTTTGAAGGACGTAAGTAACAATTACCAAAAAGGTATCGATTGCCCTTGACGACCTTGGGTGGTAATAATTTATGCAGTCTTTGTTTCCTGAAGTATTGATATACGTTGCTTCATATCTCTTTCTTGATTTTGCTGGCAGCAGCGACAGACAAGCGATATTTGCTGATTCTTCTATATCCATTTGGCTGTTATTCAAATCAATAATTTCAATTTCTCTCAATTGTTTATAATAAACTGTCAGCTTGACGTTGTTGATAAAATAACAATGCTTATGACGCTATAGAAAAGTATCGAATTAAATTAATAAAAATCCAAGAATAAATTCTGCGGGGAGGAGAAAAAATCTTATATACTTCACGGGATGTAGATAAGTAGATATATTTACTAGTCTCGACTAGTAAATGTTACTTACATCCCTTATAGTATAAATAACTATTATTTTAGTCAAAATGTAAATACAAAAAATACAATGCGTTATTTTGTAAACATCATTGGACATTTTGGCTTTGAAATTTTGTATATCGAACTTCCATTGTAATTGCTGGTTTTGCATCGCTGAATTGTATTTTAAATAAAGAATAAAATAAATGCGTGTAAACATCGTGGAGCAATTGTTCATCATGTCTATTAAGGAACTAAAATAATTAGTCTAACCAGGAAGAGATAGGGACAAAGTTTGTTACTTCAAAACAAGTGTTGTCTGGAATTAAAGAAAACTCTTGGATTTGACTTGGACACACTATAGAAACAATTTCCGTAGAAAACCATAACTGATAGATCTAAGAAAGATATTGAAACTCGCAAACCATAATCACCCTGGACAGTGGACACCCCACCACTTCAACAACCGATGATAATATTAAAGCAGTAGAGAAAATTGTTGTCGAATCGCTATTAGAAAAGTTGCTGAGGATATCGGCATATCGGTCACCTCTTGTTGTTGAGTATCAGCGAAGTTTGTTACTAGATTACTAAATTTTTATCAAAAGCATGAGCATGAGGATTGCTTACATCAAAAGGATCATTACCTACGCGTTATGACGTCGAAATCAAAACCCAATCATCTCAATGGAAGCTGCCAGTTCGGTCAAATGTGAAGGTTTTGCTTACTGTTTTTTTTTTTCGATAACAATGGCGTGGTGCTTTATGAGCTTAAAGGTCAGTAAGGTATATTACCTTGAAATTTGCCTGAAGCAATACGAAGAAAACGCCAAGATTTGTGACGAAACAATCCTTGGCTTTCCTAGCGCGATAATGCACCTGCTCACTCATCGCTGTTTTTGGCAAAAAAATACCATAATCATGCCTAGTAATCGTATTTAGCAGATTTGGCCCCCTGTGATTTTTTCTTGCTAAAACTGTAAAGACGGATTGAAGAGATAAAAGTCCACTGTTTCCTGTCTTATTTACACACTACATGGTAAAAATAAATTGAAAGTATCATCGTTCCGCCCCTGTTTATTGAAATCAATAATAAAAGTACGTTTCACAACTAGTTCATATATGATAACAAGATTACAGTAGATCGATACACACACAGACATACCTTCAGTGTATTAAAAAGTTAATAGGCACGCAAACATCTACATAACTCTCTTGCGTAATATTCCATCAGATATAGTATACGGCTCGAATATATTCTTTCTCTCGACAGTAGCTGGGATAATTTATTTTCTGATTCTTAGGGGACTTAAAAATGAATAATAAAAATGTTTATTTATATTAGGACCTCAATTAAGAGTTTGGTGGCACGGAGGGCAAGTCAAAGGCCCAATACACAACTACGCACGCGGATTTGCGTTGAATCCATAGCGACGAGGATGAATCGCATTCCGTGTCAAAAATTGATTAGATAAGCAGACTTTCAAAGTAAAATATGAGTTCGTTGTAGTAGAAGGATGTGTATGCGTCCGTTTGTCACCTTATGCTTGCAAATTGAGCGATGACTGAGGAAATGTTTCGTAATTATTTTCGACCTTACCTTCGTCTGTATGCACCCACAGATCTCACTACTTGTATGTATATTGTGTTGATGTTCACTGAGACATAAGAGATCTATTGTTCCCCCTTTCTTCTACTTAGTTTTGAGGAAAGTCCTTTTAGTCCTTTAGTCCTCTTTTCTGGAGAAATTTTTAGATACCCTCAGGCTTCAGTTTAGGTAATCTATCCAGCAGTCACCTAGGCGTTGTGCCCTAGGATTCTGTATTGCTATGCATTCCACATTCTTCTAGCTCCACTAGTTTCAGCTTTTGACCGTCCCCTTCAAGCGGCAATGTCCTGTTAGTACACCTTGCAAAACTCTTAGTACAGTCTTCCTCATCTGGATGTAGTTTCCAGCAACGGAAAAGCATCCAAATTTGCCCATCACTATAAGTGACTTTATCTTCGCTCGCATGCGCCCAATGAGTTGCTGTGCATGCATCCACAGATCATACTTGAGACTAGCGCTTGCATTGTTAGTATGACATGGAACCGTCCTGCAGTGTCAAAGAAATGAACAAACGTGCGAAATATATACAAAATTTCACTTGTTTTGTGTCGCACTCTTAACTCTTTTAATTTGGAAGAAACGACAGATTTTTCTTCTACTTCTCGAACAATACTTTGTATTCCACATAAAGTATTCTAGTCAGAAGAGAAGAAAAAGTTGTTGTACCTGCTAAGTTAATTTTAAGCCAATAATGCTAGTAGTGATGAGCAAAATATGTCTTGATCTTGTGATTTTGCATTTTGATCATACATAGCAAGACCAAGACCAAGACCGAATGAACAAGAACAATACGAAAACCAATATGGCCACAAGGAAGTGGGTGGTAAAAAATCTCTAGAATGGTGGGTAATCTCACCAGGATAGAGACAGGCGAAAAAGATTAGAGGATATTTGCCAACTTTTACGGAAGACCTAATAAGCAGAGATAGGAAAACTGTCAAAGCCGTAGTAGGTATGTTAACAGGGCATTGTAAGCTTAACAGGTTCGCAAAGCTAATGGGGTTGACAGACGAAGCCATGTGCAGATTCTGTCACCTAGAAGAGAAAACCGCAGAGCGCATCCTATGCCAGTGCGACTGCCTGGCGAATGTGCGGCTTCTTGTATTAGGCGATGATAAGCCACCTAAATTCAGAGGACCACAATAGATCTGAAAAGGTGAAATAGGCCGATTTACCACCTCATCAAATATAATATAATCTACCTCCATACACGCCAATAACTGATATTTAATATGGTGGTGCAACTGAAGCTGGACGGGCTCGTATGTTCCTTGCGGTATATTCATTATTCTTTTTGTTATTTTTATCTTTTTTTTATATTCTTATCTCAACGTTTAATGAAATTTCTTAAAAATGTTTGTCACTATCTGACACTTACAAAAAAATCGACAACTAGACAATCAATGATAATAATATTGGTGATTTGGCAACGAAGCAAAGCTATGTGTCTACTACTGGCAATTCGCTAATACTTGAAAACGTATGGAATTTTGCCAAAGTGCTGTTTCATATTATTTGTGTGTTTAATGCATGAATAATTTTAAGAATATGTTATTGTTAAGCCATGTTTAAAATTAATGATCTGTGAGAAAAGTTTTTATTGGATATGTTAATCATTATTATAGTACACCTTAAGTACGCCTGAAAAATATCGATAATTATATTTGAGAATATGTCTAAAACTGCCTACACATGTTACGATTATTCGCAGTTACGATAACGATAACCTGTGTAAAGCTAGGATTTTTAGCTATCCGGCGTGCGGCAATACGACTTGTCGGAGAGTTGTGTATGGTTGTGTATAACGTTGAAGGATCGAGCTGCTTTTTCACCAAGCGGTATGCGGCAGTGGCAATGAATTGTCACAAATTACGGACTCCCAGTTTGATGAACAACTAATAGATTGTGTAACGCAGTAGCATGGATTGGAAGGAGAGGTCCCATTGAGTGGCCACCTAGGTCACCAGACTTACCGCCACCTGATTTTTTTCTATGAGTCGGTTGTTTATAAAACTAAACCAACCTCAATCGACGATTTACGACGAAGAATTAGTCAAGCATGTCGTGATATTACTAAAGCAACGTTTGCCAACGTTCGTATGGAGTTTGAAAATAGCTTGTACTATTGTTTACAAAACAATGGAAACTATTTTGAACTTTTACTAAAAGAATTAACATTTTTGTAGTTCGACATTTAACACTTTTTCATTTTGTTGTAGAATAAATTTTCTGCTTTATTGTTACACCCTGTATAATTATGACTTAGACCGTTGGAAAGCATTTTCTACGACTTTCCAACGACGTATCACAAGTAGGGCTTGTAAGCTTTAAAATTGACACCCTGTAGTGGCTTTGCTTGATAACAAGTATTTGGTTAAGTTTTCTTCTGTGTCTTGTGTTCTTGTTTAGTAATCTTATATTGAATTAATCCCCGCAATGACATAAAGATGTCAGAATTCATTCGTAAATGAAAAGGAAAATTGATTGCTTTAGACTGTAAAAAATTTGGTCTCCTTTATATATGTCTGTTGCAGCGATATTTGAATTCTTTTAAAATTCCATTTTACGTTCTTGGATGAGTCTTACCTAACTTCGAAATCTGTGTTTGAAACCTTAAAAATGCTCATATTATAAATATAAATTAGGTAAAGTTAAAAATAACCAATGTACCTGTAACGAAATTGCCGACTTACAACACGTTTTATTACAATGCAATTTAAAAATAAAAATAGATGAATTAAATTACACCTAATGTTAAATTTCCAATCAATTTATAATCTACTGACATTAGAAGATAATAGTATTTAAGTATTACAGTTTATATCATAAACTGCTAACCGTGAAATGTGGATGAAAAAATAAAAACGATATAATTTTTTTTAAAAATCTGTACAAAAATTTGTTGAAAATCGAATAACACAAGAAAATACTGCAATACCTAGTTTTTCGCTTTTAAATCAAAAATGTTAATCCAGTCGAAAAAATTTTATTTCAAATAATTTAGCTTTATTCACAATTTTAATTCTTAATTATGAACGAAGTAACGCATAAATTCATTATTAGTTAACAGTAATATGAAAAAATCCCGAAATATGTCGATTTTTGAGTTCAACTTACTATTTTTTCAAAGAATTTATCATACTGGATGAATCTTTGATTGTCTAAGCCCTACTAGATCTTTCCAGTGGTCAGATCTCCTCTTTTCGGCTTTGCCTATTTCTTCCAATACATACATACTACATTGGAGCTGATACCACAAAGATATTTGACTTCTTGTCTTCATTCAACCTCCCATCAAGTTTAACGGTTTTGAGGTTGAGTTTTCTTTCCTAAGTGAAGGTTATTAGGATGGTTTTGGTGGAGTTGATATCAAGTCCCACTTGCCTACACCAGCTATTTGAATAGTTCAGACCCCTTTGTACGGTGTCACAAAGGGTATTCTCAAATTTTCCCCTGGATGTTATGACAATGTCAATGGCAGTATATTCCGAGGTAAGTCAAACCACACAGGTGCTCGTCAACCACCCACATTAACGGGGATGCTACTTCTTCCTGTGGGCATCCCCTGGTTGTGCAGATCAAGTCGATGTCTTTACTTGTCCTCGACTCTGCTACCCTAGAGGTGAGCAGTTTCTACATCCATTTGGATATTGTGCTGTCCACACCTCTTCTCTTTAATACTCTTTTCAGCCTCATGAGAAGCATTGTCAAAAGTTCCTTCTATATCCAAAAACGCACAAACTGTTGTTTCTTGGTTGTCTAAGGCACCTCGGATATTCCCCGTCAGCTGCATCAGCGCAGTCTCCATAGATCTGCCTGACCGGTAAGCATGCTGATGTGGGTGGAGAGGAAGTCTCTCTAGGATTTCCGCTCTAATATAGTTATCAATAGCTTTTTCCATAGTTTTAAGCAAAAACGATGTTAGACTAATTGGTCTCCAAGTTTCTGGTATAGAACCCAGTTCTATCTGCTTCGACTAATTCTAACCAAGTATGGTAGAATTTCGTCTTGTCTTTACTGGAGCAATACTGAGAAAATCCCATCGGCTCCCGGTGTCTTGAAAGTTAGAAAGGTATTCATAGTCCAATTTAACCTTTCGTTACTACAAATGTGCCTAGCCCTCGAGAGGATTAATTCCCCTATTCGGGTTACTCCTAGGAAAATGAGTTTCCAGTTACGAGTTACTCTTTCCTCCTCATTTTCGGTATATTTACCGTCTGGCTTTCTCTAAGCCATATTTGTGTTAACCCTACTTTTCGCCATAAATACCCATAAAAAAGTCTAATGGGGTGATCGGGTGATCTGTTCCTCTTCTTCCGATCCATCGATCTGGAAATGTTCTGTCTAAAAAATGGCATACAGCTATAGCGAAATGTTGAAACCATATTCTGTGTTGGCTATTTGGATATCAGGGATAAGCCTATTCAAATCAGCAATTAATGTATTTTGTAGAAAATCCAGATGCAATTTTCCTGTTGGATTTTCATCAAAAAAAGATGTACCAATAAATGGATAACTCACAATACCAGCCCACCCAACAATAAAACGTTATCAATGAAATTGATGGTTTTACATGGTGGATCGTATTGTACTGCGATCTAGCGGTGCGTGTTTAAAGTAGGTTTGAGGTAGAAAAATAGGTAACCAGAAAGTGTAATTAGTGTTGTTGTAGTAATTGTTGGATCACGTCCCTTTTGAAACACTCATACAAAGTTATTTTATTTTACCTTGGTATTGCTGGTAAAATTGTGACACTTATCTTTGTTCATCATAGAAGTGAGTCGAATAATAGATAGATAATGATTTCAACTTAAAACAAACAAAATACACAATTTTTTCACTTTTATTAATATCGCAAATATATTTAAAGTGTGCCTGTCTTGTTTTTTTCCAAGAACAATGGAATATCTAGTTCATAAGTGAAACATGGCAACGTTGACATTATTAAGTGAAGGAAATGTAGATGGCGGCACATTAATTACTCTTTCTGGTTACCGGCTTATTTACCTCATACCTATTTACGACACGCGCCGCTAGATCGCACCACAATACTATCTGCAACTGCAACATGGGGATATCTAAAACCATCAATTGTTATTTAAATTATAATTGTTCTGATTGGTTAGGTAATCACAAATGTGGGTTCAAGCCATTGAAAGCAGACAACCTGGTGAATGGAAACAAAATTTTTAAAATTGTTGCATCTGGTATAAGCGAAGGAAGAATAATATACCATTAATGAATTAAAGATCAGTTTAGAAATAGACTAAATCACGTCTGAAAAACTAAGCATGGGTTTTTTGTTAACTCAGCATAACGGTCATAGACGGAATGCTTTTTATCGTTTATACCACTTAGTTCTACTAGAGATTAATTAATTGTTATATTTTAATAGCAGATGGCATACTTGCTTGTGAAATATGTATGTTCTATCCCATTTCAATGAGAATATTTCTATTTAAATTGACCAGATATTGTATACAATCTTATAGCTTAGATGGCAAACTGTAGTTGAAGCCTAATTGCGCCATTTGCAAAATGTTATAATGTCACAATATCGCCTATTGGCAGCTGTCAGATTTAGTATACGTGAGCCTAATTTCCATTTCTATGTGCTTAAGGCTCTTTAATATTAAAAAAAGGTAAACTAAACAGATGCGTCATAGATATCTTTAATTTTATAGACGATTTAAAACCAGATAAACAGGATTTAAGAATATAAATAAATTCTAAAATATTAAATAATCTTACTTTATTTAAAAACTATTGTTGTGCCTGAGGAGCGTGACATGAGATTGACATACCTGAAAATAAAACATTAACCTTAGCATTCAAATTTCCTTTAGTTTGTATTAATTTGTTAATTAAATCAGTTGTAGGTACAAAAATTGTACCGAATTCAAAGATATAATATTTTATTATTGATAATGCAATTTAATTTAAACAATAATGCACTGTTTCTGTCACCTCCAAGTGCTAAAATGTCCTAAGCATGTCAAAACAGTCCCTCATAAAGGATTTAAAAAATGACAAGCGTGCCACGTGGCTCAAGCACTCCACTTTAGAGGTACAGGAAATGGCAAAAGAACAGGTTGCTCAAGATCTCCACTTTAGTGATACAGGATATTTGATTCAACTGTACGGCTCAAACACTCCGCAGTACTCGCTAAGCGGCTCAAGCACTGCTGATGCCACAAAAGGGTTCCGGTCCACAAAAAGGATTAGTCGATTTGATATTTCATTTCCTTTTATTTCAGTGTGTCTTGAAACCCTCAGTAGAGTGACGATGTTCTTACCTACTTAACTGAGTTTTTCTATACCATTTTAGAACTAGATTATACAAGAACTTACGTTTAAATGGCTACTTGACTATCCGATATGATAATAATTATTTGCCCTCTACATTTTTTATCAATATTAAACTGAGTTGAGAATTTGGCGATACTCGACACTGAACACAGTTTTACCTTCAGCCTCTGAAGAAGGTAACTTGTTGAGTGTAAACTGTGCTCAGAGTTTAATATTTAACTGGGAAAACTTTCCTGTTGCGTGAATATCTGTTTGGATGATGCTTGGGACTTTTCCCAAATTTTCGAAATGTTTGGTTCTTAGATTGTATAGTCCCTTCATATACTTTTCCATGGCCCATTGGAATTTAAACGCTGTGGGTCTTTATTCAAAGTAAGTTGTAAGGTTCGTGGTGTTCACGAAAAACTAGACAAAAATAGCTTCAACTGTATTGTTTATGTATAATATTTAACAGGTTGAATTCTAAAGATATAAAAACAATTTGAAAAAAAGTACTCAGATTTCTTCGTACTACAGCATCAATAATTTCTTCGTAAACAGTATAGGAATTCACAACTTTTAATTTTTCAAATTTATACATGCACATGAATATATGTATTTAAATTCAACGTCAATTGCCAAGGTGAGCGAGATAGTTAAACTTAAGAAATGGACAACTTTCTCGATAATTTATCGAAAATTTCCATAAACCAGTACGCGATTACATAAAAACTTCGTACATATACTGTAGTGCTTTCACATTAAAATAAATAAATTTTGGTGAACAAAAATTAAGGAAAGCTGAACGGCGTTTTTTTGTTAGTTAGCTTTGCCATTATTCGAAAACAATTGGACCAAATTTTTAATTAATTGTGTTAAAATGCTGTATTTTCATTTAAATGTTCGTCTTTTGTTTTATAGACAAATTACTTGAAGGTTAATAGGGGTCGAATGCGACAAGTTTTTAAAATTAATTGCTCTAAAATATTGGATTAATAGGATAGGGAGCGTAAAATTCGATTCTTGGTGTTTATGAGATCAAAATGGGAATTTTTCAAAAATTAAATTTTCTTCTCCTAGTAACTATAATGTGAATTGAAATGGAGGCATTTTTAAAACAAAAATTTTAGGTCTAAAAACTTTTTTTGTCATTTCTTGGCAATCATTAAACCTATTCTATGCCCCATATTTGATTAGTTCAATAAGCAATAGTAAATGAAAAAAAATGGATTTTCGAATATTTTTTTGATTTTACACAAATACTCCCGCATATATTCCCGAAAGAATTCTCGTTATAGGTATTTCAGGAATCGTGGGTGACACAAATTTATTGAAATGAGAAAAAATTGCGTAATCTTTTAATGTGTACAGTTTTGATTATGGTCCGTAAAAGTTTCAAATGGCAATCAGATCAAGTGTGATGTATTGCTGAATATTAAATAAGAAAAATGTTTAAAAACAAAATGTGAAAAACCAGGACCATATTAAAAAAATAAATTGGGGACCGTATTTAAAAAAGAGTTGATTGGGATTGTAAGAATACAAAACGTATTTAGAAATTGACTACACCTTGTTAAGACCTGTGAAAAGTTTGCCATTAAAAAGCACTATTTTTGCTCTATAATAAGGTCTGAATAAAATAAAGAAGAGATTCGAAGATTTTAATTGTTTTCAAAAATTTACAGTACCACAACTTATGCAACGAATCTATACTGATCAATAGTAATCCACATGAAAATATTCATTTTTCACGAAACCAAGCCAGAAACGTAGGAGAATCCGTGCAATCAACAAAATTAACATTATTAAAAAAATCAATTTCACGTTTATTACTAGCTAATCATGAAGCAATTGCAGCTGCTTTTAACTCTATACGATTATTGTTAGGTTTTTAAGTGGCGCCACTTTAGATTCAGTGTGTAATAACTGATTTTAAACACTTTCGCCAGCTTAGATTCTAACGAAAAAAGTAGCAAAAGAGGTTTGTGAAGAATTACAAAAAGTGCAAAGAATAGCCCTAAACGATATCTGTAGATCAGTATTCTAATTTTCGAAAAATGATGAATTTTCCGACGAAATGTCATGTTTTTTTTACGAATACCCTTAATTTTTACTCAATTAGATAATATAGGTGGAGCTGTGACATAACAAATCTACAAATAAATTCATGACATATATGTATATCAGTGTTTTTACGGTGCTACGAATTTAAGTTTATTTATTGATATATCAATCATTAAGTTAAATTATTTTAAGTTATGAACGGTTTTTTTGAGTATCAGAAAAATATGGGATTTTCGATCCAACGATGAAATGCTTGATTCTACTCCCCCAGAAATTCATGATTCAGCGAGGGAAACGACGAAAGGAATGGTTACCAGAAATATCAACATAAAATAAGTTTTCTTTCTCGTTGTGTAATACATCTTTCTACTAGGTATGCTCTTTTGGTCAATTATTTTATGCGGGTAATATGTACTGTGGGTGGAACTAAGTATTATTAGTGCTTAATTGATCAAACATAGTTATAAAATATTTTGCTTTTTAGGTAGATCGTTGGAAAAGTATAGTGTACAACTCGTGCGGAGACTGGATATTTCATACTTGTGACAAGATATTTTTTTCCATACTAGTTGCACAATATACTACAACTATTTATCCAAATTTATTTCTTTCATAAAACTATTCATTTTTATCAAAAAAACACAAAGAAATGCTCCGATCAATGTATAGATACCGATTTTTCCGTACAATATTATTTCCTGGGCCTCCCTAACAAACCTATCTAATTAAATTTGTTCCTTTAAACTCTTAACACAATTATCTACATAAAAACATTCCGTAAGCCCATTAATTACAATTCCAGGAAAAATTTGTTCCGAGCCATTTTTAGAGCTTAACAAAATATATCCTAAATGATGCTGTACAACTGTAAATAAGAAACGACTATAGCTTATTTCAACAAGTACATAGAGAATTGGAATGCAATAATCCCCAAACTAACAGGTGCTTATCGGATATTACAGAGTTGCACTCAAAATTTACAAAATATTTTACAACAATTTAATAGTAACTGTTTTAAAATAAATTATTTTGCTAAAAACAACATAGGTACTGTAAGAAGAATTCATTTGATAAAAAACGAAAAATATCCACCATATAAGTAGAAAGTTACTAGTGTCATCGTTATCAGTGTCACTTGTACTTGATTCACTATCACTTGTGTTAGAACTATCTACATTAATAATTAAAGGATTTACTTTCACACTTTCAATAACATTGTGTACGTTATGATCCATATTCCACATGTCCTTTTCAATTTTTTCAACGTGACTAATGCATTTTTGCCACGCTCCTTCGGTAATATTTCCAACTACACTTAATAGTAATTCCTTTACATCTTCTAATTTGTATCCGCATCAGTTTTTATATATTTTAATTTTCTATTTAATGTAGGCACTTCATTTTTTATACAAATGAATGGATGTATCTTCTAATTGCGTTGTTTATAAATTCATTGGTTTTCTTCACATTTCGTTCTTGTTTCTCCTAAATAGACGATTTTCCCACTCCAGTAATCGGATCTCTTATTTGACCTTGGGCGCTGGTACTTTTAGCCACGAAAATTTTGAAGCAAACTATAAAATCGAATGTAAGAGTGAAGGCCCTAAGTTAATTCATGCATTCAGTCACTACATCAATAGAGTAATAACTCGTCTACGGCTTCTGTATCTGTAGAGTGAGGAGGGTGAGCTTAGGCCCACAGCACTTAGGCCACATGTGACCCATTGTACATCCTCCCGAGGAGTCATCCTCCTAGGTCATCGTCCATCCATCCATCAAGATGGACAGGTCACTAGGATACATCTCCTTTATATCAGCAGGTGTAGTCCAAGATTCACCGAACACACACTCTCTTATTGACGATAACTTCGGGCACTCGCATAAGATATTCCTGACAGTTTCATCTTCTTGTTCACACATTCTGCATAGAGGTGTGTCCACTAGCCCCATAGTATGGAGGTGTTTCCTTAGTTTACAGTGGCCAGTCAGAAATCCTACTGTTAAGCGTAGGTTTTTTCTGGTAACCGCCAAATATTTCTTCGGTGCCAGCTTCCCAGGGTCGCCCAGGGTGATCCTGGTAAGACTGCAACCTTTGATTCCAACCCATCTCTTAAGGGATTGAGCAGGGGTCAGACCAGTAATTAATTCCATTGACGCGCTTGGTGTTGTTCTCATGGCTCCTGTGATGTTTAAACAAGCCATTCGCTGTATTTGATATAATTTTTGGATGGCCGTTGCTTCTAGAACCTTCGGTCCCTATGCAATGGCTCCGTACGTTAGCATAGGTCTTATGATTGCAGTTTAGATCCAGGTGACCACACGGGGTGAGAGACCCCATGTGCGTCCCACTGTCCTCCGACATTGCTCATAAGCCACATATGCTCTTTTTACTCTGCTCTGTAGTTGAGAGTTCCATGTTAGCTTCCTTTCGAGGGTAATACCAACGTATTTCACCTTTTCAGAGAAGTTTAATTTGCTATTGAATATTTCGGGGGTTTTAAGCCCGATAATCTTCTTTTCCTGGTGAAATGGACCATCTCAGTCTTCTCAGACAGTGAGTGTTCCTTACACCATGTTTCTATTAATTTGAGCCCATCCTGCGCTTTATCGCACAGTGTGTTCACAAATTTTCCGGTCTGTCAGGTAACTATGTCAGCCGCTTATGCGATTGTGTAGAATCCATTATTGTTGAGGTGATTAATCAGGGTATCCAGGACTATGTTCCAAAGAAGGGGTGATAAGGCCAGTCCTCTCAATATGATGTCTTCTACATTGATTCTTATTGCTCTACTAGAGAGCATTTTGAGTATCCATTCTCCCACTACCAGGGGTACATTCCTGGAGTTAAGTTGCTGGGTAATTGTTGGGAAGGTTGTTTCATCAAACGCTCCCTCAATATCTATGAATATACCCAGGGTGGATTCTTTCGTCTAAGGCTTAAAGGCTCATTGCATTTAGCCAGAAGAGTTGCAGTTGTAGATTTTTTTAAAGCTCCCAACACTAATCGCAGCGCTTTATATTGTAACATATTTAGCTTTATAAAACGAGATTTGGTGGCAGAACCATATAAGTAACTACCGTAATCTGAAATAGATCTTGTATATGCTCTACAAAATAGCGGATCTCAACTAATTTAAAATGTTTTCTTTAAAGCTAAAAACTTGATAGCTATGCGTTAATCAGCAGGATTTATAATTTCTTTCTTAACCACTTTCATATAGTGATTAACCGCTGCATAATTAGTCATTTTACAATAGTTGTTCATAGGATTCCAATGGTTTAAATCTCCTCTGGCCTTGGGAACCTAGGACATGTAATGATTTGGTATAACCACGTGTTTCCTGACGTTTAAATAATTTTTTCCATGACTGTTTAATATTGCGTTTATTCCTACTACTAATTTATAATGATAATGAAACAGATGATGTGTAGTTATGTTCAAAAAATAGCGTATTCACCAGTTATCATTTACGCCATAAAATATCCAAAGTTTACCATTTTTAAGACAGGGCCGCTGTTAATACTTTTTAATATCTACAAACTTTATATCTGTTAAGTAGGTATAACTTTCATAATGTTAATTTTATTTAGTTTTCCAAAGAGTTAGATTAGTGTTTAGTTTATCGTAGAGTGATTTTTTTGTTGTAGAGTACCTTAAGTCCACAACTTTTAGATATCACGGAGTATTTAATTTTCCTACAAATGGTTAATGTTGAAACAAATTTTACATATCCGTGCTATTGTGTGTCATTGACTAGCATCAATACTTTTCCGGCTGTCAATACAAGGACAAAAGGACAAGGACAAAATAGGCCTTGCATCAATGAGGGATTAGTTTCATCATATAGAATTCTAAATCTCGTCTATTATACAATATCGAATAACAACATTTTTTTTTGGAAAATATTATTCCTGAACGTCTAAAACGTCAGTTAAAGTAGCCAACGTGCGGGTGTGACCAAGAACGCATTTTGATTGGAGAGACGTCACGGGACAGCAAACGAGATCGGCATTACAAGCTCAAGCACTTAAAAACGGGTGGTAGGTTAGGGTAGGATTATTTATTATTATGTATTAGTAATTATAATTATATAAATAATATCGTTATTTATAATATATAGTCTCCTTCAAAAAAGATAAATACGCACGATCTCGTTGTTTAAAAAAATGACCGACGAGGGATATTTAAAGGGCTAGACTAATAACCTTCCCAAAGTGGTCTCGCTTATGATAGCAAAGTTTTCCATTAATATCATTTTTTATATCAGTTTCCAAGTAGAAACAAATTTTTAATCAATTTCATTCACGTGCTGTATATTTATTATAGGTATATATTTTGTATCAAATATAAAATCCATAATATTAAGGTCTATGAACTATTCAGTCAATGATACAAATAAGGACTTATATTGTAGAAGGTTAGCGTTTTCAAAAAAATGAATTTGAAATCAACCGAATATCATAACCATAACAGTATATCTAGTGCCATTAAAAATATATTATGCTTTCAAAACTGCAGAAAAAATATATTCTAGAATTGAAAACACTTTAGTTTGACTAACATTATAAGCGAAAAACTATAATAAAAATTGCATTGAAAAAAAAAACAAAGTTGAAATTTCATAAAATTATAACAAGTCGTTGTTGAGATATTTGACGTTCTCTTTATCAGAAGCCACATCTATTAAATGTACCAATAGTTATAAATTTTATTATTTACCGTCATAATAAATAGTGCCTATTATCTTAATTTTTAGATATATTTTGTAGCTTTACTTTTGGCTTGCACTGTAGGTTTTGGTATACTTGGGTACTTATATCAAAATGATCTTCACAAACATATATTATGAAATATTGTAAATTCTTTGGGTTCACGTCTAACCTGCCTAATCCACAATTAACTCCGTCCCAAATCATTTTTGGGTACTTGTATAGAATATGAAATACTTCTTTGGGGTGGTTATTTAAGTATTTTTACATAACTTATAATTTTTGTTCTTTTACATTATAAATTTTTATAACACTCCTTTTCTAATGTAAAGTCCCACATTTATTCCAACTTGTCTGGTAACAAACTAAACAGTATGCGATTCCCTGTTCAACAGCCTATAATCTTATAAGTGTACCATGCTGTTAGTCACCGAAAAAGTAATTTTGAACAGGCGTTTTCGCGCGCGCTTAATTATTATGAATTTTAAACCCTTCAAGCTTTTTTAAAAATAGGAATAAAAAAATGTCTAGATTATAAATTGAAATTGAAAAAATTTGCAAGTATCCTATTGGGTGCTGACTTTTCCTTTTATTTGCATACGCCGGCTATGCCTATTCACACGTGTTCGTCGATTCTGCAATTGATTTTGGATAAACTTTACCTTAAGTCCACAACTTTTAGATATCAAAGGAGTAATTAATTTTCCTATCAATGATTAATGTTGAAACAAAGTTAACATATCCGTGCTATTGTGTGTAATAGACTAGCACCAATATTTTTCCGGCTGTCAATACCTACAAGAATTACCCAAATGGGATTGTGACTAAAAATAATAATAATCGAAGTATTCAGTTGAAGTTTATACAATGTCAGTTGGACCACCCAAAAAAAGGACCGCTTGTCGGCCGCCCAAAGGGGACGCACCGGAATTCGGTCCCGTTACCTGCGGAAGGGACTACCTGTAACGGATTAAATTCGAAGTGCGATTTCGGAATTGGGTCCCATGTACCTACTATTTGTTTAATTTGACCAACCTAACAAAACCTAACCCCAACCCCAGTTAGATTCGACAGCGGACCGAATTACGAAAAATTCGAAGTGCGATTTCGGAATTGGGTCCCATGTACCTACTATTTGTTTAATTTGACCAACCTAACAAAACCTAACCCCAACCCCAGTTAGATTCGACAGCGGACCGAATTCGAAATCACCCTTTCGGATTTGGACAAAATCCCTGTGAGCAGGTAGTCCCTTCCGCAGGTAGCGGGACCGAATTCCGAAACACCGCCCAAAGGTCCGACAAGTGGTCTTATGAGATCATACAAATTACAATTTTTGTTCTGTACATTATATAATACCACATTTGTATTTCCTATCGTCTCGTAGGTAAAACACAAAAATTTAAATGAAGGCTTGAAATAAATAATGTGCTAAGTGCCAAAAAATCGGTTTTTCATTTTATACTTGTAAAATGTTCAAGGTGCCATAACAACAACATATACAGATACATTCAAACACAAACGGAACATAGGGATTTAATGTATTGTCCGATCTAAATAGTCCACCAATAAAACATTTCTATAAGTTCACTTCAATGAATATCAAGTATTGATCTGGACAGCTGGATCCAGAACCAATGTAAGAAACCCTTCTCCTTCCAAAATTTGTTGGTAATGTGCGAGGTGTGCTAACTGCGATTTAGTATTGAATAATTATTTGATGGGGGCAGTAAACGTCGCTACATATTGAAACAATATGCTTACGTTTTATGTTGTTAAAATCGAAAATTAATTTACGTATTCTATGAGTCTTATCCACGTATATGCTATCAAGAGGAGAAGGCAAGGAAACTATGAGAGGCCATAAGAGAGTAAGAGACAGGCTACGTTTTCCTTCACCTTGACCAATGGAGAAGGCAACATTTGACAGGTGTGTAGGAAGATATTTCGCGCGGTTTTTGGAATAACTCCGAGACAAATTGAAACTTTAGCTAAGTTGAAAAAGCGAGGAGATTCAGTTTACAAAGAAAGAAGAGCTGTATCGCAAGTTCACGCAGGAAGATGAAGAAGCACTGGCTACTGGTCACATAAACGAATTTCCCAGACACGTGGGACATTACAACAGTCACAAAGCGAGAAGCAGTATGTGAGCCCCGATCTCAATATAAATAGACTTTACTCTGCATTTAAGGAAGCCCATCCTGATTCAATAGTGAGTTACCGTTTTTACTTTCAAATTTTCAAAAAGAAATTTCCCAAGTTAAGTTTTCGTAATCCTAGAACTGATACCTGTGCTATCTGTGATTCACTGCACATGCAAACAAAATATCCCACAAAGGCGGATGATAAATTTAAATTAGAACTCCACCACAGGAAAGCTCAAGCAGCTGTCGAAGCAATGAGAAAAGACCATAAAAACTGTCAGCAACCCATGACAATTTTAATGGACCTAGAGCAGGTCTTATCATTGCCAACTCTAACTCATAGTCAGATGTATTACATGCGACAGCTCTCCAACTATAACCTAGGGGACAATAACACTGTTTTTGTGACACGAGGGTATAACAGGACGTGGAGGGAACGAAATTGCATCGTGTGTACTGAAAGCTTTCACAAATATACCGACACAGAAACGGAAGTTAACAATCTGGAGCGACAACTTCGCAGGACAAAATTAAAAGAAAATGTTATTGTTTTTATGGATTTATTTAGTTTCCAAGGGGTATTTCGATAAGATCAATCAAAAATATCTAGTGTCGGGTCATTCGTTTATGAGCTGCAACGGGGTTTTCGCCAAATTGAAAAGCGAAAAAGGGAAGAGAAATGCGAGGTATCTATGGATTTGGTGAGAATGATAATAGCAGCAGTGATTTCTTGTTACAATCATGAACCGTGAGGATTTTTTCGATTTTAAAGTTGCTTCTGAATGTTCAATCAATACATCTAAGCTGCAAATTTCGAAAGCCCAGTGTATCAATATTAGCCGAAAAAATCCAGGATTCGTTAGCATCCGAGAATCCCTGAACGAAATAGCGCCTTGGAAAACAACGAAGATTTTGAAGAAAAATGTTACTATTGCAACTATCGCAGAAATGACTCTTCCAAACCTGACCTGCCAAAGTAGAATTTCTGAGGAAAAAAACAAAATCTGATGGCAATGATTCCTTATTTGAAGGAAGAAAATAGACAATTTTATGAAGATCTATTGAATACTAATTTTCATTAGAAGTTAAATTTTTTATGTTTTTTTTCCGTTAATATTTACCATATTATTTATATTTTTGTAATGGCACTTATCACATTCTATGATTTTGTAACTGTTATAATTTTTTTCTGATATTTTTCACAAAAAGTTCCAGAAAATATTAAGTATACAGAAAAATACTTACTTGAATAATAAACCTATGATTAATTTTCAGAGTTTTTTTTAATATATTGATTGTAGAACAAAAAATATTGTTTATCTCTAGATAATAATTTTGGCACTTAGCACATTATTTATTTCAAGCCTTCAAATATCCTTTTTTATGATTACTTTAAACCATACATCTTATGTAAAAGTTTTCAAATCCGAAAACTTAATTTACCAACAATTTGTAAACCGTAACTAAACATTACTATAAAAAGTTGTTCTATGGTGGTCTGGTCTAACGTAAAGAGACCAGCGTGAGCCCCTCGGACCTTAAAGAATTATCAGAAGTAGTTACGTACTAAGTAACAGAAGCGGAAGCGAGTTGAACGACCTTATCAGAACAGAACAGCAGGTTCTTCGATCAACGACTATCTGTTTCGACAGAGAATTAGCATCAGTGTACTAATTATTTTGCCGGCGTTGCCAATGACCAGGGCCACCTTCAGGTTATATAACGCCTACGGCTTTTATTTATCTTCCTTAATATATCTAATGGGGTTATTGTATTCGGATACAGAAGACATTAGATTTTTATTTTAATGTTGAATCTCTATTTGATGAAATGGCATTGATACAAATATACAAATCACAATTTGTCATAATAATAAATTACAAAAAAAGGATGTCCTTTTCCTGCTTTTCCTGCTAGTCTTCTTTCGCCTATTGAGGATTTTGTTCAAACTTAATTATTGTGATCTTTAAAGTGACAATCGAACAAATGTATCCAGTATGCTTAGTGGGCCGCACAGACCCACACCCTAAATCGGTTAGACCAATTAGCCTAACATCTTTCCTGCTTAAAGGACTTGAAAGAGTTCTGGATTGCTACATCAGGCGGGTAGCTTTTTATAACTTCCCCTGGGCACCCACCAATTCGCTTATCAAACTGGCAAATCAACAGATTTAGCGTTATACAACCTTGTTGAGAAAATCACACAATCCCTTAACAACAAGGATATTACTGGACATCGAAGGAGCATTCGACAATGCACTACCGACCTCCATTGGTTCAGCATTGGCTGAAAAGGGTATTAAACCAACCATTACCGGCTGGATATATGCCATACTTACTAATAGAACAGGCGCCACTTCTCTTCAGGATGGGGCCATTAGCTTTAAGGTTTCCACAAGGCGGAGTACTATCTCCCCTACTGTGGTCACTCTTAATGGATGACTTGCTTAGCGCTCTCGAAAGAAGCGGGGTGGAACTGCAAGCGTATGCAGACGACCTTGTCATCCTGGCAAGGACCAAGTCAGGAAGGATAGCATATAATATCCTCCAAAAGATGTTGGATAATGTCTACAGTTGGTGCCAGAGGGAACAGATGTCTGTTAACCCAGGAAAAACTGTAATAGTCCCCTTCACCGGAAAAATGAAATTGGGGGATCTTCCACCACTTTCCTGCAATGGGGAGATTATTCCATTTGCAGCGGAATTAAAATATTTGGGGATTATCCTAGATACAAAACTTACATGGAACGCTCACTTGAAAAATGTTATCCATAAGGCCAGACTATCTTTGTGGACATGTCGCAGGATCTGTGGAAAATCTTGGGGCTTGGGACCCAAACAAATCCATTGGATATATGTGATGATTGTTAGACCAATGATCACATATGGAGCTATTGCTTGGTGGTCAAAAGCTTTACAGCGAACGGCCCAAGCAAAGCTATCTGGCATACAGAGACAGGCTTGTCTGGCAATTACTGGTGCCATCAGTACCACACCGCCAGCAGCCATGGAAATCCTTCTAGACCTACCTCCTCTCCATATATTTCTGGAAAGGGAGGCTAGATGGACAACATAGAATTGCGCATATTATTTCTAAATGCACAAAACAGGCTCATACAGAGCAAGGCAGAAGGCTAGTGGACACTGAAAGTCATAGTATTCTGGGAATGACCTCTGACATAATGCCTCCAACAGTAAATTACGACCTGCCTTATACCGTCCTAATTCCAAATAGAGACGAATGGGACCGCCGTAAGGATAATTTATCAAGAGCGGACAGCTGTTGGTACTCAGGTGGAACAAAAACACCCTCAGGCTCTGGTGCAGGTGTATACGGGCGCAGACCTAGGACAAACATTTCAACCTCTCTAGGATCCAATGCAACCGTATTTCAGGCGGAAATTTACGCCATTGCTTTATGTGTGGAGAGATTGGAGCAAATCAATCTCACGCAAGCGGCTTTCAAAGCAATTAGCTCTTACCGTGTAACGTCGAAACCGGTTTTAGACTGCCAAAATGGACTCTCCTCAATAGAGTATCGTTGGTCTGGATCCCTTTCCATTCTGGCATGGATCGAAATGAGAAGGCGGACTCTCTTGCAAGGGAGGGTGCCACACGCGTTTTTATCGGACCAGAATCTTCAATTGGCATCGCGATAAGCTTTGCCAAACAAACACTAATTACCTGGACAGCAAGAAGAGCTTTAGACTTCTGGCATAATATACCAGGATTGGTTCATTCAAAGGCTTTAATACATCCTTCGAAGAATGTCTCCAAACAAATGTTAGACTATAGCAGGCATGACCTACGTTGTCTAATAGACCTTTTAACAGGCCACTGTCATCTGAATCATCATATACTAAGACTTGGACTGTCGGAAGATCCGACCTATCCAGTATGCTTGATTGGTTATTTTAAGGTATGCCCAAAATCTGTTTTGGGAAAGTAGAGAGCGGTGTAATAGTATTTTGAAATTGAATTTTTCCACTTCCATACTTTGATATGCAGGAATTGTACTTTTATGATATCCACAAATTTTTCATTAAGATACAAATTTACATCCAACAGGAATGCAACATCCAATATTTGGTCAATATTTAATATTGATGAAATAAAACAAATTAATTTGTTTAAATCTTCATTATTTATTTTGAACTGACGTTCAAATTAAAATTAGTGACGCGTTTCGCAACACAGTAGCTTTTTCAAACTAGTGAAGCTACAATGAAAAACTTTTAATTTATATAGTGCCTTAATACGGAATTCTAAGATATTGACAAAAGTATTAAAAATGGGGATAAGTACAAAAAGTGCCTAAATACGGAATTCTAAGATATTGACAAAAGTATTATAATATATTTAAATAGGGATAAGTACAAAAATTGTCTAAATACGGGATTCTAAGAAAGTTACAAAGGTATTTAAGGTACCTTTGTAACTTTCTTGTATGTAAATATTATTTTTCAGTGCGGATGATTATCCCTACCATTGTTTAAGTAGACTTATACAATGTCCCTACCAACGAGAAACCGATATTTTCAGAAATTTTAACTTCACATTGAATGAACTTTATTTAAAAATAAATAATTACTGTAATTATCCAAGTTTCACAGGCTGTAATTTATTTATTGAACAAAATATGTCCATAAATATTTTATCCGAATTAACAGAACGTAACAGGTTATAATATTTCTTTTGAAAAATGATGTGTAGCAAAATTTTATTATTTTTCTACATCATAATAAAATTATATTCATATACTTATACTTCTACAATGTTTTAAAGAGTCATTTTACATATAAACAATTGGTCATTTCGCTTCTTTTTAATTAGTAAGGGAGAATAATATAAGAACACTGTCACTGACATGACAAAATAAAATTGAAAGAAATGACGTAAAAATGGGGTCACCTACCTTTGAATCTAATTTTGAAATTGTAGTATAGGTGAGCAAGCAAAAATTAAAACTCGGACTCGGAGTCCAACATAAGTTTTCCAGTTTTCCAGTCTATAGTTTTGCCACTCCCTAATTTACAAGGAACAGGGGAGGTAGACCAAATAGTGCTTCCTTTACTGCTGTAAAAGTATTTATACCTTGCTTAGACTCATCATGGCCATTCCTTGCTGTCTTCGGCCACCATACCGAGGAAGTATATATTATGGCGGATTTTACCACCTTGTTGTATAATCAATACAGCATGTCAGATTTTAGTCTCCATTTTTTCCCAAAGGAGCGTCTTTAGTTTCAAATGTTTGAGTCAATTAATACCCTGAGATACTTATTAACCTCTCGCTTAATTTCTACAATTTCTCTTCGTAATTATAGAGGTCCTAGTCCCTTCTTTGTTTCCTACGGGTAAATGCCATTGTCATATAAGGACTAATACATAATTAGTCTCTGACAGTATTCATGTTTTCATAAAGTCTAGAGCACTTTGCTTTATATCTCCAACTACAGTCTTATTCTGTGCCAAGATGACTAAGTCGTCAGCATAACCCAGAGTCCGTTCTTTTTCAAGAGTTCTAATATTTCATCCACTACTAGATACCTTAGTGAAGGAGAAAATCCTCCCTGTTGGCATCCTCTAGCCACATGAGCCACCCATGTGTTCTCTATTATTGCAGCATATATCATCCTTCCTCTTAGCATAGAGTCAATCCAAGTTACTAATGTTTCCTCGACCACCTCTTTGCCTTAGCGACCGGATGATACATTTTACAGAAGTGTTATCTAGAGCCCTTCTAATGTCAATGAATGTCCCTTTTCATTTTCCAGTGTTTCTATAGGGTACTCTGCTCTGTAGGCGTACTGTTCTATTGATGTAGTGGCCTCTGAACCAGCACCCCATTCCTGATATGTCTATGTAGCAGTTAAGCAGATAGTTATTTATTGTAATTTTTTTCAATTTAATGCTTACATTCAGTTATCTGACAGAACACTGTTACATCGTTGTTACCTCTCAACGGTTACATATAGGAAGTTTTTTTACGAGCGTGCCAGTATACTTTTCCGCACGCTAAATACTATTACTATTCCATTCGCAAGGTAATAACTATTGCATTTTATATTATTTTGTTGAAACATTGTTAAATACTGCGTTAATCACTATTAATTGTTAGATCAATAACAACTAATACTTGTAATAAAAATGTCGTTTCTGACACATGCGGAAAGTGTCTTTTCCGCACTAGTTAGGAAAATTACTATTCAAGTTTTGACAAAAGATTGAAAAATTACATCACTGGTTTTTTAGTTTTTAGATAAATAGGCTTAGGTTAGGTTTTTGATGAGTGGGTCTATAAGGCCCTCCACTGCGACTCGCAAGAGTCTATTGTGGCTCACACCTATTCAGATTTCACCAAACAAATTCAGCTTCTTAACAAAGCCAATTAGTTTATTTGGTGAATGATATTTCAGGTCCGAGGGCGAGAGAGAATCCCTGCCAAACATCGAGCCGTGGCGGGGCAGGCACAAATTATATGCTCTGCTGATTCATCATCTTCCAGACAAAGACGGCAGGTCGGATCTTCCGACAGTCCAAGTTTTAGCATATGATGATTCAGATGACAGTGGCCTGTTAAAAGACCTGTTAGACAACGTAGGTCATGTCTGCTATAGTCTAACATTTTTTTGGAGACATTCTTCGAAGGATGTATGAAAGCCTTTGAATGAACCAATCCTGGTAAATTATGCCAGAAGTCTAAAGCTCTTCTTGCCGTCCAGGTATTCAGTGTTTGTTTGGCAAAACTTATTGCGATGCCAATTATTGGTTCTGGTCCGATAGAAACACGTACGGCACCCTCCCTTGCAAGAGAGTCTGCCTTCTCGTTTCCTTCCATGCCAGAATGGCCAGGGATCCAGACCAGCAATACTTTATTGAGTTCTCCGATTAAGGAGTCTTCTTTGGCAGTCTAAAACCATTTTCGACGTTACACGGTGAGAGCTAAGTGCTTTCAAAGCCGCTTGGCTGTCCGAGAAAATTTTTATTGTTCTATGTATGAGATTGGCTTGCTCCAATCTCTCCACACATGAAACAATGGCGTAAATTTCCGCCTGGAATACGGTTGCATAGGATCCTAGAGAGGTTGAGATTTCTGTCCTAGGTCTGCGCCCGTATACACCTGCACCAGAGCCTGAGGGTGTTTTTGAACCGTCTGTGTACCAACAGCTGTCTGCTCTTAATAGTTCATCCTTACGGAGGACCCATTCATCTCTATTTGGAATTAGGACGGTATAAGGCAGGCCGTAGTTTACTGTTGGAGGCATTATGTCAGAGGTCATTCCCAGAATACTGTGACTTTCAGTGTCCACTAGCATTCTGCTTCGTTCTGTATAAGCCTGATTTGTGCATTTAGAAATATGCACAATTCTGTAAGTTGTCCATCTAGCCTCTCTTTCCAAAAATATATGGAAAGGAGGTAGGTCCAGAAGGATTTCCATGGCTGCTGACGGTGTGGAGCTGATAGCACCAGTAATTGCCAGGCAAGCCTGTCTCTGTAAACCAGAGAGCTTTGCTTGGGCCGTTCGCTGTAAAGCTTTTGGCCACCAGGCAATAGCTCCATATGTGATCATTGGTCTAACGATCATCACATATATCCAATAGATTTGTTTGGGTCCCAAGCCCCAAGATTTTCCACATATCCTACGACATGTCCACAAGGATAGTCTGGCCTTATGGATAACTTTTTCCAAGTGAGCGTTCCAAGTAAGATTCATATCTAGGATAATCCCCAAATATTTTACTTCAGCTGCAAATGGAATAACCTCACCATTGTAGGAAAGTGGTGGAATATCCTCCAACTTTCTTTTCCTAGTGAAGGGAACTATTACAGTTTTACCAGGGTTAACAGACATCTGTTCCCTCTGACACCAACTGTGGACATCGTCCAACGTCTTTTGGGGGGTATTATATGCTACCCTTCCTGACTTGGTCCTTGCCAAGATGACAAGGTCGTCTGCATACGCTTGCAGTTCTACCCCTCTTCTTTCGAGAGCGCTAAGCAAGTTATCCATCCAGAGTGACCATAGTAGACAGCCCCTGGAAACCTTAAAGCTAATGGTCCCGTCCTGAAGAGATGTAGTGGCTGTCCTATTAGTGAGCATGGCATATACTCAACCGGTAATGGTTGGTTTGATGCCCTTTTCAGTCAAAGCTGAACCAATGGAGGTCGGTAGTGCATTGTCAAATGCTCCTTCAATGTCAAGAAATATGGCCACCGCAATCTCCTTGTTGTTAAGGGATTGTGTGATTTTCTCAACAAGGTTGTGTAATGCTAAATCTGTTGATTTGCCAGTTTGATAAGCATATTGGTGGATGCTCAGGGGGGAATTATATAAAGCTACCCGCCTGATGTAGCAATAGGCTTACCTAAACATTGTATTTAACTTATAATCTGTTAGCGGTTTTTTGAAAAATGCTTGAAGCTCAGTCTAAACATCAAAATATATAGAATTCTATTTATTACAAAGTGTATAGGAGATTTATTTCATTATCACTAAGGAGTCTAAGGACCGAATCCCAATTAATTATATAAGAACGGAGGAGTTGTCTCTTAATGCTAAAACATAGAAGTTGTCTCTTAATACTAAAACATAGAAGTTGTATTGTTCCGTGAGGACATTCTGTGTACCCGGATATAGACAGCATCCCGCAGACATTTTAAATCGTAACTGTTGTGATATCATTGGCCCGTAAAATTCTCGATTGTTTCCAACAATACCTACAATGAAAAAAAAAACTCAGATAGTGTTATTATCGATGAGATTGGGCAAATACTAAAGAATGTTAGAAATGGCAATCTCTGACCGTGACCGTGACTAGTGATTCTACCAAAGACGTGCAAATAAATATTAAATAATGGATTTTAAGAAAAAATAAATGGTCTATTAAGTTAAATCAATAGAAATTTTTTTTTGAATTTCCCGCGCAGTAACTTGCAACACTGCTGCTGTCAACTGCCATCTACTTGTCAAATTTTGAGCAGAAAGCGTCATTTAGTTTATACTTGACAGCTATTGAAAGCAGACTTTAACGGAAATGGAAATATGGAGGGTAGAAGGAAGGAGCACCATCTGAATGTATTAAAAAGTGTCCATCGAAAGGGAGCAAATTAAGGTGGCGCCATAGTAGCATGTTTAAAAACAGCGCCATGAATTATTAGAGTAAGATACAAAATTAAAAAAGGAAAGAAATACTTCAGGTTTATTACAGCGCGTATTTTCAAATTATTATATCATAGACAAACGTAGATATGAAATATAATTCTAAATTCACATTCACATGCTAAATTCACATCATCTCCATTAGCTTCACGAGCGCCATTTCGGCGAATCTTCGAATTATAATTTGCTGTTTACAGCTGGACACTTTTTCAACTTGTCTCCCATATAAGATGGTGCTCCTTCCTTCTACCCTCCATAAATGGAAAGAAAGTTAATTTCAACTCGATTTTCTTATCGAACATCTATTTCTTCAGATTTGGAAGCAGCACGAGGTTAAATCCGGAATGGTGTAGCAGATCATAGCCCAATTTATGGATTTTTGCCATGATGTGCAAGATCCTTTTGTAACTTTTTACTTGTACTAAGTGTTATAATAATCCTTGGCTATTATAAGTGGAATTTATTTTTAAATGCGAATAATTATTCTTCAATAAAATAAATCAGTATCAAATATATTTCGTGAAATTGAAAGGTATTGTTTTTGTTAACTAATTATACAAAAGCCAAAGTATTTTACAGATAGCTACCTAGATCAAATATTTGACCACTTAGTCTACGTCAATGGCCAATGCATTTCTTCTTCGCGTCGGAAGGTCGATGACCATTGAATAAAGAAGCCAATGGTTCCTGTTCAAGGTCTCTGTTCCGCCTAAATTCTTGCAGAATTTGGAAAGGCGCACCGCTGCGCATAGTAAAAACATCGCGTAGTTTGTTGTAACTTGAAGCGAATTAAGGTCGCCGAACTCTTCAGGTTATGTAAGATAATATACGAATTAGAATTTTATTATATTATGCGTAAAAAATAATAATGAATATAAAAATGTTTTGTCGATAATTTAAAATAGTTGTTTTAAATTTTTTCTAACTCAGAGGGACAATGACATTATAATATGTCTTTCAACAAAAAATTACTAATTTCGACTCGTTTTTTGACAAGTTTTTATATCGCCTTAATCTTAAAACATCCTGTGAAATAATTTGGTGCACGCACGGTGCTGACTATCGAAAACTTATATCGAGGAGCTAAAAGCGGATGTCTTAATAGGGCAACCCATTGACGCAATAGATTTAATAATAAGTTCCAAATAACTATACCAGGTAGGGAAGACTGGAAAAAAGGTGTACCCATATAGGCCGAGGCAACCTGGTGTACGGACGGCTCCAAGATAGAAGTAGGTGTAGGAGCCGGAATCATAGGGCTAAAACAAAGGATAGCTATTCCAATAAGCCTTTCTAAGGACGTCACAACTTTCCAAGCGAAAGTGACGGCGATTCACCACTGCGTTGAAGAAATTAAAAGGACACAGTTCAGTTGCCATCTTCACCGACGGCCAAGCTGCACTGAAGGCACTTGAATCCATAGAGGTCAATTCTAAGCTAGTATGGGATTGCATAGGTGCCTCAAATTCACTTGGTGGCCATTGCAAGGTCATGGTAGCCTGGGTACCAGTGCACGAGGGTCATAAGGGCAACGAATTGGCGGATGAAATGGCCAAACAAGGCTCATCAATGTCATTCATTGGTCCGGAACCCTTTTGTGGCGTCGCAAAGTCGACAATATAGATGGCCACAAGGAACTGGGTGGCACAGACATCTCTACAATGGTGGGTAGTCCCACCAGGACAGAAACAGGTGAAACAGTTCATTAGAGGACATTCGCCAACTTTTATGGCAGACCTAATAAGCAAAGATAGGAAAACTGTCAAAGCCGTAGTAGGTATGTTAACAGGGCACTGTAAGCTTAACAGGCACACAAAGCTAATGGGGTTGACAGACGAAGCCTTGTGCAGATTCTGTCACCTAGAAGAGGAAACTGCAGAGCGCATCCTATGCCAGTGCGACTGCCTGGCGAATGTGCGGCGATGAGAAGCCACCGGCAAGAAATTACATGAAAGATTCAGTCTCGAGGCTGATTGGCTACTTAAAAAGAGTGAGGCAGGAGGATGTAATCTAGATTCAGAGGACCACAATAGATCTGAAAAGCTCGCAGTTGAATAGGCCGATTAGCCACCTCATCAAAACTAATCTAAATGTGGACCGAGGATGATGGAACGAGGAGAAAAAAGTCAAATATATATGTTTGACTTTAGACAGTAAACTCGTGTGAAAACAAATTCGAAAAAGAGATCATATACAAAGCAATGGCTTAAGGTGTGCAGGAACATGGCAGGGAGAAATTGGAATTAGCAATACAGAATCCTCGGCACAACATCTCGGAGAATACTGGATAGAAGATGAACAACTAAACTAAAGCATACGGATATCCCAAAATTCTTTCGGGAATTAGGTCTAAAGGAACTACTAGTCTCTGAGACTTTCCTCAAGAACTAAGTCGAAAGGGGGCACAATTGATCTTTTAGGTCTCAGTGATATACCCCAATATACAAGATGGATCCTTGACAGCTAACACTTAAGTGTATTTTTGGATTACGACCTTATCCTAATATACCGCTCATGCCTAAAATGTCATACATTCTGGCGAGTCATTGATCCCTAAAAGCGGATAAAGACTCAGACATAGAGCTGCTTTGATTGAATCTCAACAGCATTGTTCACACTAGAAATCCTTGCATGTGAACAATATCGGTTAATCAAACTCGTTCAAGTTCGTCGAGATTTTTTAAAGATATTCATAAATTCATGGCCACTTTCTCTTAGACCGAACCAGCAGCTCCAATGTCCATACAATTTGGACACCAAGCTCGGAAAGAAGCTGAGCATCCACGGTATTCACCAGATTTGACTCCAAACTGTCTTTTCAGAAACCTGAAAGAATTCATTTGTGTAAGGCTTTTTTTATCTAAAATGCCATAGCAACGTTGAGGAGTACTTCGCAGTTTCCGGAATCTCATTACAGAGATAAGAGGACAGTTGAACTGAAGATAAAGTTGTACCGACCATTGTAACGTTACTTCCGTCATACTCATTATTTTGAAACCAAATTTCAGAGTGGTTCTCAACCTCTAAAAAAAGAGGGTTCATTATCCTAAAAAATGATCTCATAGTTGTCCGGTATTCTTATTAAGTTGATTATAGCTAATTAATTAAAAAAAGCTTGTTATGTGGTTATTTACACTTTCGTATAGACTTTGGTGTGAATCGGTCGTAGTAGAGCAGAAATCCATTATTTACATTATACTTGACTGAATCAATTTATTAATACGAAATTAATTACTGTGAAATCTTGCTCAGTGAAATGAATGTTAAACAAGTCGAAAACCTCGAAAAATAATATTTGCACCATATGTACAAGCAAAAAATAATGACGTAAAAATTGAAAAAAAAATTTACATCTCACAGTGACAAAATTTTTATGTTAGATAATACTAAAGTAATGGTTTAACCACTGGTGTACCTATTATAACTAGTTCAGTGCTTGATGTAGATTCTTCTATCTTGTATTCCTGGAATTATGTCCCCCGGGAACTGAATCCAGGGGAATTTAAGTCAGGGAGCTGTGCATTCCAGGAAGTTGAATTACAGGAACTCGTGAATTACAGGAACTGTTTATTTCCGGAACTTGTCTATTCCAGGAATTTGAGCATTATAGGAAATTGACTGTCCTGCCCAAGAACGGTATATTCCAGACACTTTTGTCTTGTTCAGGAGCTGTGCAGTAATCCTAGTAAAATTTAGATAGTTCGGCAACTTATATTTTTAAGAAAAATTTTACACTATATGCACAGTTCCTTATTACTTCGAGGCTTCAAAGGCAATGGTGAACAGCAAGCCGTAAACCTCTCTATCCATATTTATGTCAAATTAAAATATTTTAAATTTCGCGGTTCGCAGTTAAAAACCGGGAAGAATCTTTATTGATTTCTAGTCCGAATACAATTATCGTCTATTCTACCAAAAGATAAGACACAGCAAAGTAACTTTGTTATGGGTGCCTGTGCAGCTTGTACTTCTTTTATAAGATCCGAACCATTTCGTGGTATCCCAAAAAGCCGCATTGAGGAAGAAGTCCGAAAATGGGAAAAGGAACTTAGTGCGGCCTTCTACAAAAATACTCAAAACCGGCAAAAAGGTTATCACGACGTTCGGATCGCTACGCTAAATTGCTCTTGGATCTCCAGAAATCTGATCTCAGAGTAATCTCAGGAATTCTCTCTGGACACTGTTCATTCAGATAACATCTCTGTAAGATGAGTAAAGTAGACAGTGGAGCATGCAGATTCTGCGATGATGCAAATGATGATGCAATATATGCATTATATGCAATTGAAATCTGCTTCTATAGCCTGATAAGGTTACAAACCTAGCTCCAAAACGAATAATTGGCTTTCTTAGAAGCCTAGATCTTTTGGACTAAAACATGGATGTAGGGTACATATAAAAGCTCTTACAGGTCGCAGTGTGTGGTAAGGCCAACCAGGCCAATCTATGAAGCCATAATTTGTGCGATCCACTCCTTTTGTGATTAATGTTTTTGAATATTTCTTAATTAACAATAACATTTTAGATTCCACCTTTGGTTTGTTTGGGATTCATTCTAAAAGATTAATGATATTATTTCGAAGATATTAAAAAAAAGAATCAAAATGGCTAAAAACCCACAACATTGTACCTACAATTTCAAAGCAATAAAAAAACTATACACATTATATTCTACTTTTTTATTGACAAATTCACGTTCATGTGTTAAAATATTAATTTAACAAATTAATTTGTCGTTTTTATTCAATGGGTTCGTTGGACTATAATGCTTGTGCGTTCATTTTTTGTTTTAAATTACCATATATTAAAATTATATTTATATCCTATAATTATATCCAAAAAAAGTACCTACATAATATGGTTATTTTAAATTTAAGTACAAATTTTTATAAAATGTTTAAAAAATTGAAAATACATTATTATCAATGAAAACATTTATAATGAATAGTGCCATGCGAGTTATTCCGTATTTTAGACCAGTTCTGTCACGTTCTAAATCCCTCAACCTCTTCTATATTTTATATAATGATCTGATTTCATGGATCAGCCTCACGTTTATATGAACTGAACCATAACCGCTTGATGTATAGTGTGTAGTGTATAGAGTCCAATAATGATGAAGTAAAACGTTCTCATCTGTCAATGTCATCTGAAAATATCCGCAACCGCAGTAGGGTTTAATATACAAACAGAAAAATAATAAAATCAAATTCTCAACATTTATTCACAAAGATAATATTCTCAAACAACTCATATCTTATAAATGGAAACGGACATTAATAACGCAATCTGGATTATTATGTATGTTGCTTCCAGAGAATTTTTAAAGCTTATTTCAATTGCCGCTGCTGGTCGTCGTCTATCAATGCGCAAATTCCCAACATTCGCTGTAGGAGACGTGTGTGACCCAAGCACTGTTGCCGCTTTAGATTTAAAGTATTGATGTTTCAGAAATATACAGCACCTTCTTTACTAAATAAAATGTGACTATTCTAGCAGTCGAATACAAAGCTTTGTAGGTAACCAGTACATTATTGGACTCGTCTTGTTTATTAAACACGCGCATCGTTCATTTAAATTATTTCTAAAGCAGAGGGAAAATTCCAAAACGCTATCTGCATTATAAATCAGCAGAAATCGAGAACTGGTGATAGTTTCGATCAGTGTAAAGAGTTAAATTTGGTATATCATAAATGGTATAACATGCTTTTTAAATAAATTAGAAACATAAGTTAACATCTAGACCTAGTGCAAAAATATCAACCTGCTCAGTATACTATGCAACTGTAGTTGAACAACATTGTAGACACTTATATACAATCTCTCTTTAATGCTGATGTTCGAAGGATGGCCCAATCTTCATATCCTTTTGTTTATAAACATTTATCCTCATATGATGCCGGGACATTCTATCTAAATACTTTAGCTCCAATTTATATTTGTCGTGTAATTGCTCAATTGCGAACGTGTAGTGAAGAATTGTTAAGAATAACCTCACGTAGTATTGTGTATTCTGTGTCAACTGTGGATATATGTACAATCTGCAATCTACAAGTAGCTGAATCTCTTACTCATATATTGGATCTGGTCTGGATCTCTAACCATTCTGAAGGCAATGAAACATCAGACGTCTTTGCATAGGTGATTTTATCGGATCAGACCCTATCATTGGCATGTCATTAAGTTTTACCAAACAAATAGTAAATGCCTGGACTGCCTGAAGAGTTTTAGACTTCCGGAAAAACTTGAAATTTACCAGGATTGGTACACTCCAAGGCATTTATACATCCTTCGAAGAATGTCACCGAGCGAGTGTTAGCCTATAGCAGTCTAACAGGCCTTTTAAGAGACTACTGTCGTCTGAATCATTATATAGTAAGACTTGGACTGTTGGAAGATCCGACGTGCCGTCTTTGCCTGGAAAATGATGAAATAGCAAAGTATATACTTTGTGCCTATCCATCCGCGACCCCAATCAGGTTTCTGATGTTCTCTTTTTTGTTTTGTACTTAAATACATTTTTGTTAATTTAAACAATAGTAATTATCTTCAAACGTATTTAGAAAATAAGATGAAATAGTATAAAAATAGTATAATGGCCAGAAAATATAAAATGGCCGTATAAAGCAAAGTATAATAAATTAAGTCAGGTAATGGGGTCATTATAACAACAATAGGGCTTTATTAAAAATGTCCATTTCCATAATTAAAAATGAAATTTGTTATCTTCCAGTTGAAATCATTACCCTTATTTACCAAATAGCGCAATCCAGAGAAGTCGACCGTTCAAATATATTTATCTATCCAGCTCCTAAGTAAATAAATATATCTTAGTAGTCATATTATTTCATGGAATGGGTTGAAGCCTACGCCATCCGACCAAATTAATAGACTACAATTGTTACGGTTGTCTTGTAAAATGAATTCATTCCCTTATCAAACCAATTGTAATACGAACCAGCTAGGCACAATCAAGTATAAGTATCAGTAAATCAATTTCAGAAGAGCAAAATACTAAAAATAGCATGATCCATTTTTCCCCTCCTGCAAAATACTAATTGGTACCTACCTTAATATCGAACTAAAGGAAATCCTCTAAATCTTGTGATAGGTGATCCATTATAAATATTTGAATGCCCAAACATTTGATCAAGTTCTGTTCTGCATTCCATTAAGTTTAAAAGCAGTTATTACTACAATGGATCTCATAAAAAAGAATTTCGTTGGGAACTCTCTTTTACTCGCCTGATCAAATCTTTTGTGAATGGAAGTAGTTACTATGTCTGGGAACGTGGGATTTGTAACAAGGTTTTTTGCAATTTAATAGAAATATTGCATTTATTCTAAAGAATGTATTTATAATTAATTGATAATTATTTAATACGAAACTGAATTGAAAACATTTATAAAATATTTTTTCGTCGACCTTTATAAAAAATGACATTTTACCTACTAATTTCCGAATGAAAAATCGACTATTTTTGGAAGCAAGTATTTTTCGTCCGCAGACACGTTTCGTTCGCAAACTCTTGTCCTCTGTGGTTACTATGATACGGCACGGTGCGAGAGTGGTGATTGAGCCATTTTGTAAATCATCGATTTAATAAAAACAAAGCACCTGTGACAATGACTGTCATTTACTTTGCCTTATCATAGTGACCACAGCGGACGAAAAGTGTCTGCGGTCTAAAAATACTTGCCTTGAAAAATAATCGATTTTTCATTCGGAAATTAGTACGTGGAATGTCATTTTTCGTAATGGTCTACGAAAAAATATAATAATGCACTCTGCGAAAAACTGTCTATTGTCTCACCTGCTTGCTAGCCTCGGCTGCGCCTCAGCTATCAATTTTCAGGCTCGACTATATTAGACAGTTTTTCGTCCTTGGAACATAAATAACTATTGTCGTCGACATTTATAAAAAATGATATTTTAAGTACTAATTTCCGAATAAAAAATCGATTATTTTTGAAGGAAAGTATTTTTAATCCGCTAACACTTTTCGTCCGCTAAAACCTTAAAATATCCAAATTTCCGAAACTTATTGCATTATTGAAAAAACAAGGCGTTGGTTACAAAGCGAAAAAATCTAGATTATTCAGTCGAGATGAAATAAACGAAAAGAGTTTGCGGACGAAAAGTGTCTGCGGACGAAAAATACTTGCCTTCAAAAATAGCCGATTTTTCATTCGGAAATTAGTAATTTTTTGTAAAGGTCGTCGAAAAAATGTAATATGCACCTCGGCGAAACACTGTCTTTTGTTTCGCCTGCTTGCTTGCTCTCGTTTTGCAGACTCGACTATAATACAGTTTTTCGTCCTTGGTACATACATAACTAATTTTACCTACACATTTTAATGGAAATTAGTGGACATTTTATTACATTGTATCGCTGAGTTTTACATTCAATGGTTTTTACTTATTTCTTTTTTTCTAGGCGATGCAGGAAGTACTAAAAATGCAGTCTGGCGATATGACGATAGAATGGAGTTACATACCAAGCAAAGATTTACCAGGTGTGATTCTTCACGACAGGCTCATGACGGACGCTGCTTTGGGAACCAGGCCTATTAAAACGGAACATTCATACAGTCTAGCATCGGATGGGGACAGTTTACCAGATTCACCCACCTCGCATCATAAAGTCGATGGTCAGTATAAATAAAAAAAAAAGATAAAACATAATATTTATGTATTTCATTCGGATGAGAAAACTCATAAAATCGTAGATCAGAACAGGAAAGTTATACTTAAGCTAGATAATTAAAATGGAAAACAGTTTATTAAATCATAGTACAGTACTAAAGCTATCTATTTTGTACCGGTTGTCTCAATAAGAATGGTTATCGGCCACATCTCAGGAAGCGTTTATTGTACCGGCTGTCTGATTACGAGAGGTAACCCGCTGTATCTCAGAAACTATTTATCGTACAGCTTAGAGAAAAAAATCTGTATTACAAACTCGCATACGAGAAACTGCTGGACATTATTTTCAATTTTAATACTCCACCGCTAGAGGGCGTAGTTCACAATAATATCACAAAAACATCATTTTTCTATAATAAATGTACCGTTATAGTACCACAAAATTTAAATATTCGTAATCATTAGATCATTTTACGTAAGTTTGCTTCAGTACTTTTTCCTCTATCTTGTAAAATTACTGGTAGTGGAGAGAGAGTAGGGGTGACTGTTATAACTTTTGTAACGTTTTATGGATTTTGACAAACTTAGTATCAATTTAAAAGGAATTCAATGCATAATAAAATATTACATCATCGTTTTATTCTAGTGGTTTTAACGGTCGCTAGGTGGCGGTGATTGAACAATTATTTTGTTTTCAACTTTTTTTGGGAATCTTCGAATTTGATGCTATATTTTTTAATCATTCACTTGAAAGAGGATGAAATTTTTAAAAAATGGTAAAAACCGCATCTCAATATCTATTTTCTAAGAGAAGATACGAGAAAAAATAGGTATTGATGATAGTATAGAAGTGGTTTCTATAAAAACCAGGAAATTATTAACAGACTTGTAGGTCCACCCTTACATGATATAATTAAGTACTAAAAATTGAAAAGCAAAATTTCATGAAATTTTCTTAATTAAAAGACATTTTTAATACGATAATCGTTTTTACGAAAAATTCTGCGTATTTTTCATTCCAATTCTGTGTTTTAAAGTAAGACGAGGGAGAGAGTGGGAAAGTTGGTATGAAAAATTGTAAATCTGTTTCTCCTTCTTTGATATCGAAACGTGTACATTTTAAGCATTTTCCTTTGAATATTAGATTATTCTGGTTGTACTAAACGAAATTTTTTTATTTTGGAATCCTCAAATTTACTTTTTCTATCCTATTGATAATGATTTCAATATTACTGTAACTTTTACCGGTAAACGGCGATAAAGGTACATTTTCCTACAAATTCGTCAGCCCCTAGCGACTACGATCAAAGTAGCAGCGATTATGTTCGTTAAGGAATTTTGTAAAAATATGTTTTCATCCGATCGCATCTTTTCAACCCTTACCCGAAACATGTGTCTGTGTCTCTCAGACAAGTATAATCTTTCTAAAAAACTTTATTATGCATTATTTTACAATTTACGGTCAGTTATCATCTATCTACTCGTCTCTAATAAAAACAGTATTCAATTGCGCCCTCTAAAAGTCTGTAAAATTTCAAGGTGTTTATGGAGTACACTTTTTCCACAATTTTTTTTTCCTGTTGCTCTACACCATAAACGGTTCTTGAGATATAGCCTAGAGTTATTCTTATTGGGACGGTACAGGTCAAAATTTTTATTTTTAAATATGTCAATATGTTCATTTTTTGGCAGTAATTAATAATTTTCATTTGAACAATACTTACAAATTGTAAATTATTATCGTTTTTAAATAATTTTAGACATGGAAGATGAATGCTTTCCCGCAATATCGATGAAAACGGCCTGTGGAAACCTTCAACATGATCCTTTAAGTATCAAAGATGAACCAAACAGCGAAACAGACAGTAACCACTCCTCTTGTCCTTCGTCACCTCAATCAATTTACGTCAATGCAAGCAATGTTTCTTTAGATGTCGAAATGGTATGTAATAACTTATTTTACCTTTTTAAACGTATGATTTTTTTTTTCAGGGTTTTCCGACCATGAAAAATATACATATTTGTTGTCTTGTCTATTTAAATTCCCGTTTCCTGCATACTGGCAATTTGCAATTATTTAGTGTAATGAGCTGATGCGTATTGTAAACTGTTTACCAATAGAAAATACACCGGTCAGTGAACTACAGCTATTTCATCCCTCGAGAGGAGAGCGAGGTGGGACGAGTAAAACTTTTCAGCTCGTGAACTCTAACAGAATAGAAAGGAAATTTCTTCCTATATTCGGAAATTTCTTTTAAGGTTACTCCGTATGTCAATTCTTCACATTTTTTTATTATTTTTTGCAGTCTCCCATAAATATTTCTCACACAGGACTAATCAAATCTGCAACGAACAACCTTCTGACATCTCCACATACAGTGATCCCCCAAAGATTACAGTTACCACTACAAAAACCTGCAGCCTCTATCAAAAGCGAATCGACAGCTTTCCACAATCTACCTCCGACACCTCCATCTTGCAGTAGCAGCGAAGACAGCGAAGATAACGGAACTATCTCCCAACCGAGTTCACCAGCTGCCAGAAAAACAGCACGACTTTTATTAAGTCAACCATCCACAAGGCAACCTATCAATACACCTCTTATCAGTAGCCAACCGGTAAGAATGTTTTTATAATATCTAGGGTTTTTTTTGTTAGCCAGTACTTATTTATTGTCCACAGAAAGGTTCAACTGGTACCCTAGCCCTTACAGAAGAAGAAAAAAGGACGTTAATTGCAGAAGGTTACCCAGTTCCCACCCGCCTACCACTAACGAAAGCAGAAGAAAAATCCCTCAAGAAAATTAGGAGGAAAATTAAAAATAAGGTAAATATTTATTCTATGAATCTTCACAGTTTTGTCAGAACTTACCAATTTTTTAACCAATTTTACAATTAGGCGGTATTATGTAATATATTGTTGTAGTACAAATAATGCTTTTATATTTTTGAAGAAATACTAACATATATTGATTATAACAGGAAGTAAAACTCTATACTCTGAAGGTCGGACAATTATATGGAATCGCCTTATTCATGTAGATACCTACATAATATTAATAAATAACTAATTGTAACTAGTCCTAAATGACTGGATCGATTTTGATAAAATGTTGTGTGTGTATTTGAGACAGTCCTTTGGTATTCTAGTTTAAATTCATAATTGGTTCTGATAGTATAGAAGCCTGCGTCCTCTCCATTGCTTAAATCATATATAGAGCAATCTTATTTACATTTTTAGACCGATATCGTGTCCACTCTACACATAAAAAAGACATTTCTGACAACAATTCACCATTTACACTCCTTGAATTAATATGGGCCATATAACCTCCAAAAACTCCGTAGATGATTCTGACGATATACTTTATACTTTTTGTTAATATTTGTGGCAACTATTGATGAAATAAAGCGACTCGGTTGAATTTTCAATGCTTTAATCTCCATCTGCTTTAAGTAAAAACAGATGGGAATTACATTTTGGGTTTATTTTAACAACTATATACTAAAAGCTTTTTGACATCTACAATTCCATTTGAATATCTCATGGTTATCTCTATTCTTAAACCTCATTGATCGAAAAAATCTATGATTTTTCAAGAAACATTTTATTCCAAAAAAATTATTTCGTTCAAAACCTCAACGATCCTCTAGAAACATTTGAATTGTATATCTAGAAATCCACATTATTTACATCTTTAATAAATAAGTTGTTTCGAATTCATGGAAGAAATTAATTTCTCAGTTGAAAGTTGGCCACATTACATAACATGGTTTCATGTTCTTAGTTTTAGTTTTAAATTCATTTAAGTTGTAATTTTTGCTTGCATGAATCCACTTTTAGTCTTTCTTTTCACGCCAGTAAAATTTTCACATACCTACTATCACAAGGAGGCCTAGTGGTAACGAGTTTTATCAAAAGTGTTTCTCATGGCAATATAATAGTTGCTGGCTTCTTCATAGACACCTAACTCCGATCCCACCAAACCCATAGCAAATTCCATCCATAGCCGTTGCAGAGGCATTACTTCCTGTCGGCTTTCTCGCTTCCCCATAAAATTCAAATTTCTCAATCTTCACAGACAACCCGCTCCAGTCCTGGAAATTATAGTCATTATTTGATTTTGATATTCGACTTTGAACTATGTCTGTCCTAATTTAGAAGCATATAATACTTTAGCTCATTAAACATACTAGAATGATTAACGCACAATCCTGGCCATTCACTTTGTTTGAAGGCAACTACTGAATGTATTATTTTATTCCAAAACAAAGAAAGCAACAGCAAATTCCATCAACAGCTGTGCCGTGCTGTTAGTGGATTTTTTATGAAATATATTAAGTCTGTTCATCATTTTGCTATTTCACATGTGGAAGCTATACATTATTTATCAACGCCATTAAAAACTTAAAGGTCACTCAGCTGTATCTTTATTATTCTTCACATTATAATAGATCAATAATGTTCATATTATATCTAATGATATGACACTAGTAGTCTTTGTATTCTTAGCTTGTTGGTGTCATGGTATTGAAACACCCTTTGGAATTAGTTTTTGCTAATTTAATAGTGTTTCACCATGCACCAAATTCAATATGACGAATAAATAATGTTTCCTTAGTTGCATCATATCGTTGAGTGATAATTTAAATTTCTATACAATACGATTACATACTTTCAAATAATATATAGTGATGGGAAAATAAATGAATCTTGATTTTAATGTTGGCTGCATGCAAATTGTGCTATTGATCTTATAGTAGATTTGTTGTTACTAGAAAATATAGAATTTAAAACCTTCTCAAATCTCGGGGGAAACATTCACCTTTTTAAATGAATGAACTTTTGTTGCAAAGGTCGATTAAATTTTTCCATAAGAATTATCAAAGAACTATTTTTACAGATTTCTGCACAAGAGAGCAGGCGAAAAAAGAAAGAGTATATGGATCAACTAGAAAGAAAAGTCGAACACCTCGTTAGTGAAAATACAACATATAGACAAAAGATAGAATTTTTAGAAGATTCCAACACAAACCTCCTCACCCAACTACAAAAATTAAAGACTATTGTGTCTAGGACGAACCCGCAAATTATTAAGCAACTTAAACAAATTCAATAAATTTAAGTCGAAAAATTGATTGATTTAATTAATCGATTACTGAAGTATTTTATTTTTGTTCGTTATCAATTCAGCTATTTCACGTCTTAAAGTACAAAGTGTAAAATCTGTTCGTATCATGGTGCGAACATCATTTATTTTTTCTTGTTGCCAAAAGTCACTTATTTTGTGATCGTTTGGTAAATAATCATTATTTCTTTTATACTAATTTCATAATTTATAATCACTTTATAGTCGTCTAAAACGAATATTATGCGGCTTTAAAACTGATGATTATTTTTCCAAACTAGAATCACGGTTCTCTGGATTTTTATTGTTAATAAGGTTAAAACGATGCCAGAGTCTTCCATCTTTATTTTTATATACATTCCACAAATTAAAATATTTAATACCAAAGGTTGAATGTAAAGAGCTCAAGAATATTTTTCTATAAAATATATCTAGACGAAAAGACCGTTTAAACGTGTACTTAGAAATATATATATTGTAAATAAATTATATAGATTAATGTGCCTTAAAATTAAATAAAAATAGAAGTAAAAACAGTTAGTTGCGAGTAATGGATTTGTCGGTAATGGGTCGGTTACGAAAATCATAAGATGCACTAATAAAAAATGCGAATTTAATTGCTTTGAAAATTTAAATTTTGTAGGTACCTACTGTTTTAAAAATATTGTTGATGTGACATATTATGGGATGTCAAAGAAATTGCCATTACAGCAAAATAAAATTGTGAAATTGCTTCAATATTTGTGGTCAAAATGGTTTCTTTTTGATATCATAGATTGTTGAGATATATTTGTATACAACACTTTATTTTTTAACTTAATTAAATTTGAATAAATTGATACAATCAATCATTTTTAACGATTACATGTTATTAATAATTACTTTATTTTTACTACATATATTACTGGTTTCTGTTTTTTTCGTGCTTCAGTGATTCATTTAATCACTCAACTAAAGGTGAATTCATGCAACGACAATTATTAACAACTACCATAGCATTTATCTATAAAAAATTATCAGCTAACGAATGGTGAAAATATAGTCATATTATATAAGTAATTTACAAAAAAAAACAGTTTGAGAATTAGTAGTGTCATTATCTGTCGAACAAGTTCGAATAAATCTCATGCTTTCTATAAAAATAACTAAATCAATCTGCGATCATCTGCTTATTAGATGAGCACTGAAAGGAAATTTGGTTCAATGAAAGTAACCAAATTAGGTTGGCATCCTCTTTCATGATACTTGTTAATTATCTCCATTAATTGTTAAATGGTGCTGCACAAACACACCTCAAGTGCTGTGGCACGAATTTAACAATTTACTCGAGGAATTGAATCACTATACATGATATATAGACATAGATATATAAATATATATCTATGTATATAGGTTACCAATTTTCATATTTTTTTAAATTTGAAGATAACCTCTAGTATATCTTTCAATTAATATGATTGCACGATTTTGACAATTATTTCATATCAATGGTGTTCGCATTGAACTTTTTCTTACTATTAATGCTTGTGTTAGTAAACAATGATTATGTATCAATTTTATTAGTGGACAGTTAATTATTACAACCACAATGTAATTAACGGAGTTGATTCCACTGACTGTAGAATTCATATTGTAATGAAATTTTGTATGTAATTTGTAGCACAGATCGTCACCTACAGAACTCAACCTTTTTATGTAAGTTATTAAACGAAATGATATCTGTTTGTGTTATTTTGATGGGATTTCATTAATTTTTGAAGTAAATTGCCGTACTATTGAAAAACCTCACCTATTTAAGTTATAGATATACTTTGATTTATCTGAGAAGTTGAAATGAAAGGCAAAATCAGCTGATAACATTCATATAAATATAAATACATTTTAATCAATTCAAGTTTTATTTATAAATCTACTTTTTATTTGTTGTTGCATGGCTTCCAAAATTTTGATTTCTATTAGGTAACTTATATCAATCGTTTTTTATTTTCATTTCTTTCGACATTATATGAGTCACATAACGCAATCTTTATTACGAACTCGAGAACAAACTGAAAACGCCGAAGTTCAAAAAGTACTGTTGCATTTAATAAGACCAAGATAATTTCTTTGAGGTTTTGTACATTCGTCATATCATGTCTTTTATGTTACATTTCAATGTATTTTATAAGTATTTATATGATTTTTTACCTGTTGCCTAATGATGTTTTAACTGACCCATTACCGTATAAGTTTCTACTGGTTTTACCAAGTGTAAAATGTGAAGTTTTGGGAAATCTGTAGAATAAGTCTCAAAAATTGAGTTTTATCTTACCGCTTGTTATTTTTCGTGAAATATTCGTTTTTCTGTCGCTATAAATGGTTCGAACTTAATATTTGAGTAAACATTCTACATAAATGTATATTTTTTTTTTAAAAGCTGAGTACGGGACCATGCTTTTTAGTATGATGCTTAATTTTTAAAGCAGAATACTTAGGAATATGTATTGTTTATTTTAGGAACATTTAGGATAAACTATAATAAGCAATTGATAAATAAAAGTTATTATTACTCAAAATGTTTTACACAACTGTTCCTAAATGCTCATAATATCGTTAAAACCGTTTAGTGGGGTTACTTTGCCACATGTCTGAGAGACTTATTTGAGAATTATTTTCATAACGTAATTTGCAAATAACTAAAGGTTACGAGAAAAATTCTCAAATACTTTTATTTTTAGTTGAACATAAAACACCAAAAACTGTGTAATGTTCAAACAATTTATTAGATAAATTGTATTAACAAAGAAAGTACCAAAATTTCGTTTCAATATCCGGCTCATATGCAACTCTATGTCGTCGATTTTTCTGATGTATTTTACTTCATATCAGTCTTCTCATTGGAATGTTTAAACTGGGTAATAAAATTCACCCATCTTTCTATTTAAAAAGATATTTGTTTTCTTTATGTACGGTACCACTGCAGTATTTTCATCGGCTTCATCTCAATCCAGATTAATTTCTGCGTTATTGATGGTTTCTTCATCAGAAACATCTGAAAGATCGATGTTTGTTAATTTGGAAGGTATTGATTGAGAAAATATAAAACAACTTACTTAGGATACGTTACGGTATGAGGACGTGGTAGCAAACTTCGTTCACTCGAATGCCTGAGGCCATTTGTGATATCCTGAATTTGCACTGAACCAATACACATTAGCATAAGATGTTACTAAGAACTTGTTAGATAGTTTGTAAATTGATTAGTGTGCCTTCCTCATCCATTAAAACACCCGTAGGGACCAGTGGAAAGATTTCAGTTTTATATGGTAATGGACAAAGTTACCTCTGCAAAGTAACCCCACCTTACGAAAAGTAATTTTTTGTCCAAGTTTTACTGGGTGATGAATTGAAGTCATTTGATTTCAAATATTGTATCTTTAATATTAACAAATGACTGATTTTAGATAAAAAAAAATACTAAAAAATCTTTAATTCTATAAATTTTGTAATTGTCATTTTCATTAAAAAACTCTCAAAATCAGGTCGTTTTCCATTCTCGATTTAACTATATTTTCGTCTAGACTACATAAACATAAAAATTAAATCAAAATTCACACTAAAATTCTATCTTACACTTTAAATACATTTCTAGTGTATGAAACAAATTATAAACAAGTAGTTACTGCAAAAATAGCGACCACCAACAGTCTCTATAATAATGTAAAAAGAACATGCTAGGAAGATGAATCCAGAAAAAAATGTAAATTGGAGTTTATATAGGCATTCTTTTTTAAACGCAACATACATTGGGTATTGATACTAACGATTTTTAAGAGACTTAATCATTCATCCAGTATTATATACAGAATATACAAATATTAGGAAGCTTTAATTGTTTAATGTTTCAATGTAAGTACCTACCTTCTTTTTCAACAGAAATAGTTCAAAACAAAATATTGGGTCATTCCAATGTAACATTCAAGAGTTTCCAAATATTTGTTGATTCAATGATACTTTCTTAACGAACAGACTGAAAGTTAGAGTGGAAAAATTTTATATACATTTTTAATTTAGTAATTGTCTGAATGATTGTAACAAAATGTTGAAAATTGTTTTAAGTTAGTTTCATACAGGGTAGTCTGGATAAGTATCACTTATACCTAGCATTGGTCTAATTTTCAAAATTAATCGATGTAAAACAGCATTCCAAAAAATACATGAATCAAAAATTGTATATTTAAAGAATTTTGATAATGGCGTCTTGAATTTGTAATTATCATGTTTTATTAGGTTAAGATAATGCTTATTATAGTTTAAAGATAAGCAAATTTCATATAGCAGGTGTTGCAAATGGAAAGGTAGGAACATCTATCACAGCATTTATTATTTTGAAAATTAGATCCTAATTTTTTTATTAGCAGGCATACAAATACGACGAAATGTATTTCAATGGTGTAGAATTAAGTTATTTATGTTAATATTATGTTTCCGTGTATATGAAAAAATTAATATATCTACAATACCTACTTATATATTTATTTTTACAAAGAAAATGCGTAGAGATGTGGAATTTAGAATTATTTATGAAGTGTACTGAACCGCGGGTACTAAAAATATGATGAATGGTTCCATACCTATCCACTTATATCTATCCCTAATGACCAAAACCATACATAGAACGAAAGTTTTAAGTTCATTTCAAACAATATAATACCTGCGTAGTGAAAAAGTCATAACAATTTGCTCAAATAATAAGATGATAGTTTAATTATTCAAAATTCGGTAGTAATTTCGAAAGAAATAAGCGTTTCAATTTATCGGGAAAAAACGCTTATTTTTTGCTTTTTCATATATAAAAAGCATACACTATTTTTTCTATTACTATTTTAATTTTATTATTAGATAAGTAGGTATGTAGAATCTGAACACTAATGATATCCATTAAGATACAGATTTTTCATTAAGTCATCCAAAAAGTTTGCAACATCCCAATATTCGGTCAATATCCAAAATGGCTATCACTACCTAGCTATTTGCAATTTGCTCGTAAATTCTTGAATGTTGTGCGTATCTAATGATATAATTGAAATATGGGAGTAGAAAAGATAGTGTATGAAACTCATTTAATGACTATTAACACACTCATCTTGCGGCTCATGTCTTGATAGCCATCCATCATTAAATGCTCATTGCATAATATACTGTTTCATTTACTTATTTACATTTATTTTTCATTTGTCAATGACAAGAAAACCATCAATTTTTCCGGTTCTTTCCTCAAAACCCTATTTCTGGTCACCATAAATAACGTTTTAAATTACATTACAAAATTTTTATATTGGAATATATATTTTTTCATTTGTTTGTAGCTTTCATATACATGGTAATAAATATTTAAAGAAATTTTTTAAAAATATTTTTTTGTGAGTTTTGTCATTGTAATCATATTTATATTTTTTGTTGTTTTTTAAATATATATAAAAAGTGATTTAGGTATTAATAATTGTAAAGGTATTAATGGAAAAAATCCTGGGTTAAAAGTATAAAAATCTAACACACAAAATTTGCGGAAAATATGATGTTTTATTTTAAGCTACTTAGGTACCTTTAGACTATTTTTCATTTGATTTTAACAAACGGATCAAACAGTCACTTTGTATTCGTTTACACTATTCGATTTTCAATTTGATTTGGTCCATCAGATTTTGCATTAGACAAATCATTCGAGTTTTGCAAAATAGAGCCGTATCTATTTCGGTTCGATTTTTCATCTGATTCTTGCGATTAATCATGCGCATTATTTTTTGTTGATTATATTCTTATAGGATACGGGCAAAAAAAGAGAACTAAAAATTTTGGTTAGTTTATACATTGTTATTGATATCTCCACACTTACAAAATCTATTCTGAACACAACCAAAAAGCAAACAACTTAAAATTTGTGAAAACAAAATCATAACCTTACATTTTCTATTTATATTGACATCGAAAATCAGACAAATCGAAACGGTAATATTTGGAAAGGTCCATGTTCGACTCTGATGTAAAATCAAATGAAAAATCCTATGGTCCAAAGGCGCCTTTTTATTTCGTATATTTGTTATACTTTGATGGTATTCTAGGTATTTAGAACAAATAAAAATGTGTACTTACCAAAGTAGTCTTGGACTAGGTACCTACTACTACAAAAATTAAAGTTTTATTTTTCTAAATTCTGTCGGCAAAATTGTCACTATAATATTAATATTGAAATTTATTATTAATTATAGTCCTTTTCAGATCATAATTTGTCATTATTTGCAGACAAATTAAACAATTTGGTATTTATTATTCATCTTTGTAGGTATTATTCTTAATGATACTTTGGATTATTTATGTAAATTTAAAATAATTACTAGATAATTAGATTATTGATTATAGTTTGGTTTTGATAAACTAAATTATAGGTATTATTCACTATTTATAACCTGAGAATATTTCTTAATAATAAGGGGAAATTGTTTATCTCTTTATTTGTCAAATACCTAGGTACTTAAGTTTTTAAATAAAACATCTTGGGATTAGTACAACCTTTAATCTTCATATTTTGTCCAGGATTTTTTAGTTAGAACAATTAAAATTATCAATAAAACGCTCTGTACAAATAAGTTTTAGAAAACGAAAAAAAAACCGTTCATATGAATATACCTGCATTTATATTGTATATAAATATTAGATATGTCTGTTGCATTATTCAGAGTTTAAAATATTTTATATTGTTATACAATTGAAACTTATATAGTTAGAAAAACATCCGCTTATTTAGTCTTAAATAATTTGAGATTAAGTGTTCAAAATGAAAAAAAAAAGAGTAAAAACTGCTTTGAATTCTTCACGCATATTTAGAGATACAAAAATTGTGCCTAACAATTAAAAGTTCCTAAAATTGTATGCCTGAACTCATGTGTTTCAAACATTGTTTAAAGATATTCAATATCATTTAATTTTTAAATATACGTATGTCGTTGATATGAAGAGATATGTTGGCTATATTTACTAGGTATACATGTGCAATATAACCATTGTTTGATTAAATAATTATTGAATGGAAGGTGATATTTTTTAAAGTACTTGTATTAAGTAATTGTCCGGTGTTTACAATCTGGCCACTCTCTTATGATTGGGATCAATGTTTTAGTTATTGTGCTACCATTCTTCTTGTCGAGCTGGTATAATTTCCGTTGTTTCTTGTTTTCTGCTTTGTCGTTTACTTCCTCCCATTAGTGCAGTCTGTATCGTTCTTTGGTTAACATGGATTGCGATTTCTTCTGCACTGTAGGTGCTGCATATCCTTTAACATTCTGTTCTTATAACTATGTTTTTGCAGGTAGTATTGGGCAAAGTCTGATGCCATATTTATGGGTATCATTTCACAATGTGATCTTAAAATTACATTTTTCAATTTTATAAAGTCGATCAGTGGTCCTACGTTCAGAATTGGAAACCACCAGAATTGATTTTCCTCCTATATCATCAAAGGTTCAATAAAAATGTTACAGGAAAATTTTGTAAAAACATGTTGTTTTCAAAACAAATTGGAATTCAAAGTTGATTATACTCAATATTAATTTTTAAATAAAAAAAATAGCTTTCTATTTTACATAAAACTATTTACTACTTTTTGTATATAGTAAACGTTACAAACATAGTATTTAATATGGACTTAAGTTAAGACTAAAAAAGTTGAAAGAAACTAGAAAAATAGACTACATAGAAGTTATCTAATGGAAGATAAAATAATATTTTCTACGTAGGTCAATTTTCCAGTCAATAAGTAATTTATGTTTACTTATTTAGTTAAATAACTAAAAAAGATAGAGTTATTATTGAATCTATATGTATGCGGTCAAAAAAAAAAATATTTAGATAATGTTGATACTTCATTCATATCTCTGTCAATTGATAAAGTATCTTAATCAGTTAGCAAATTCAATCTGTAGGCTCTATCTTTTTTAACCACGTTATAGCATACGGAATGTGTAATGAATTTTATTTCAAAATGATTTTATTATTTATTAAATATGTATTTTTGTGCATTTAGTATATATTTTGTAATTTGTGTAACTCAATATTATGTGCAACAGCAACTTGTTACTTTTTTAAATGAAGGGGCCACATAAATTTAAGAGATTTTTGTCTGCTTAATTGCACTGGGTACCAATAGCGTTTGTTTGTATATACAAACATTAATAAAAATATTATGTGAAAGTAAAACTATGTGTTATTAATTATAATTCCACATTTCCTATATATGTTTGACGCAACAGCCACAATATATAGCTTTAATAATAAGTTCCAAATAACCATCCAGGGAGGGAAGTCTGGAAGAAAGGTGTACCCAAATAGGCTGTAGTCTAGTCATTTAAGCCAAAAAAAGAAGGACAACCTCGTAAACTTCTATACCTTTATTTTGGCGTTCTGAAAGTTTTTTCAAGTCTTATAAAATCTCTTGTCCGCTTTTTAAGACATTCAAGATCAAAGGTCACAAAAATAGATTTTTGCAAATATCTCGTGATTTCTGCGGTGTTTGAAAAAGAGGTAATACTTTCATTAGAACATTAGATAAAATGGAGTAGGAATCTGGCATAGATACACCGAGGAAATTAAAATTGCTTAAATAAATAGCTTTAGGAAATCTTGAAGAGATAAAGACACACCCGCTGCGGCAAGACTTTATAAAATCATGGCGAAAAGTAGGGTCAACACAGATATGGCTTTGAGAAAGCCAAACGGTAAATATACCGAAAATAAGGAGGAAAAGGAGTGCGATTTACTAGAAACACATTTTCCTGGGTGTAAACCGAAAAGGGGGTCACGACAGACCTTCAATAGAAAGTACTACAATTGCTATAGGCACATTTGTGGTAACGAAAGGTAAAAATGGGCTATGAACACCTTTATACCTTTCAAGGCACTGGAAGCCGATGGGATTTTCCCAGGACAAGATGAAATCCTACCTCATATGATTAGAAGTAGTTGAAGCAGCTTAGTACTGGGCTATATACCAGAAGCATATAGAAGGCCATAAGCTGGAAAAAGGGACACGACAAACCCAAAATCCTTCAGTCTAATATCGTTCGTGCTTAAAACGATGGAAATCCTAGAGATACTACCTCTCCACCCACATCAGCATGCTTACCGAACAGGCAGATCTACGGAGACCAAGTATGTGCGCTTTTGGACATAGTATGAGCTTTTGACAATACTCCACATGAGGCTGTCAAAAGAGCATTAAAAAGAAGAGGTGTAGACTGCACAACATCCGATGGATCACCACTAGAGTAGCAGAATCGAGAACGAGTAGTAGATGAGGAGTAGTATCCCCGTTAATATAGAGCCTGATGGTTGACGAGCTTCTGTGTGGTTTGACTGACCTCGGAATATCCTGCTAAGGATTTGCAGATGACATTGTCATAACATCCAGGGGAAAATTCGAGAATACCTTTGTGACATCGTAAAAACGGGTCTAAACTATACAAATAGCTGGTGTAGGCAAGTGGGACTTAACCATATATTGCATGAATTTACAAAAACGATACAAAAAATTACCATATTCATTTCTCAGATATACTTTGTATTGAGAAAACATATTGAACACATCAACATAATTTTTTACTTTGTCTTTTCAAGATTTTTTAACGTTGCCTTGGGGCAACAGTATGCACAAAATAAATAATAGACGGTAATATTGAACGTTATATTTAGCGATATTACAAATGTAAAAAGTACTACTATTCATAATGGAATTTATAAAAGCAGTTACTGGAAGTTGTGAAGCATAAGCCTTACATCCAGGAAGCTTACAACTTCGCTTTTTTTCATCAAACGCAGGAAAGTGGCCTAGCTGGTCCTTTCTGATTTCGTGATTTGGGATGGGTGGAGTCGAGTGATATTTCCTTTTTTTTTCTCTTGAAAATCATTGGCGATACAACTAGAGCTAGAATGTCCTCGTTTGCTGATAACTGTTTTACCCTGCATGCAGAGACTTTGAGCAATTTTTGATTTGAATTCAAAAGAGGTAATTGGTCTTTTTTGTTTGTTTGCAATGAATCGCAGTCTCTTGTATACATAAGGCAAGCTTGTACAACTGCTAGGTCTACAAAATGAAGAAAGAACCTGTGGTACCATTTTTTAGACCGTATTGTGATTCGATATAAAGCAAGCAGAGAATCGAGAAGGTCTACACCACCCAAACTTTTATTATACAGTTGTATTACAGAGGGGCATTGTATCTCAATGCGCTGTTTGCTTGCTCGATCCCATCTCTTTTTTGATCCGCAAGGATACGCACCTACATAAATTATGTATATAATTATTAATATATAAACTAAGAACTGTAACACCTTTGTTGTCAAACCACTTTACGGCCAATAGTTAACACCCATTTACCTTAGTTTTGTACTCTTCAAACGATCATCTCCCCCTTTTTTTAGGATTTTGTCATCGGAGAACTTGCATCCACCTACTCTGTCTGATCTTAATGTGCCTAAGGCACATATGCCCATTTTATTTAACTCAATTTGTAAGTCAATTCCATTAAACCAGTTATCGAAGTAGAGTTTGAAATCTTTGTTTTGAGGTATCAGTTGCGCTAATCTGAGCGCGACATTTCCAGAAGCTCCTATGTCAGGTAAATTGGAATGTTCTGCAACTCCACTATATACCTCAAACCCATACATCAGACCACAAGCATCTGCCAACACAAATATTTTATAACCCAATTTACGCGGCTTTCTAGGGTTGTATTGTTTTAAGCTACTTTTACCTTTGAAAGGGACTACTTGTTCGACGATCGATAAAAACTGACCCATCGGGATTTTTGAAAACTTTTCATTTAGTGTGGTAATTACACTTCTAACTTTATATAATTTGTCATAGTTTTTTGTGCCTCTAGGGGGTAGTTTTTGATTATCACTGATATGAAGATTTCGTTTTTTTGCTTCCCATCTGTTGACACTCATGACATCAGCAATTTGATCAATCCTAGTAACAGAATTCCAATACATTCTTTGTTTCGGTAACTTATATATAGACATAAAACATGCAATCCCTATAAACTGTTCTATCTCGTAAGGTTTCACGACAAGAGGTTTATTTGGATTCGTTTGAACGGAGTCAATATTTGATTGTTTCCAGTAACATCAAAATAGTCTTTGAAATATTGCAGTGGGGTTCGAACTTCTGAGGACATAGGAAGATATCCTTTCCAAACAAGGATAGGGCATGCAACTTTTGTTTTATTTTGTGACCATTGTAATTTCCTTTTCTCCTTCTTTTTTTTCTTTGAAGCAGAAGCCGCCTCGTTACCCTGTTGTTGTTCATCTTGACTTTCCAGATCGCTATTTTCGTTATCTGAATTTATATTTTCCTCAGCTTCCACATCATAATCAGACACTGCGTTTTCCTAAAATCAACAAAAATTGTATTGGGAATAAAATGTATAACAGTAAAAAAGCTTACGTCATCTGAGATTGGTTCAAATGTAGGTTCATCTATGTCAGTATCCCCGTCGTCCAGCTCACTATCATCTGATCCCTCTGGAATTTACCACCATAAAAAGTTTTGGCGGGAATAGTTGGAAATTCCATGACGGTAATGCATAGAATGAATTCAAAGCAATGTCCATTTTGTCCTTTGATATCACAAAAAGTTTCTATTTTTTTCTTTGAAAAAGTTAATAAAACGTAAATTTATAGCCTATTGAATACAACAGATACCACAAACTTATTTATTATGATGGTTTTCTACAAATTATAAACGCCTATGTACTCGGATCTCGGATACTACTCCTAACAATCACACTACAAGATCTCAAGACTAACAGAGGTTCAAACAAAATGTTTAAAGCGAAGTTGCAGTGTGCAGTGTAGTCGTGCGCTACTCGATTCTGTTTTTCCTACAACACACTTTATGCAACTACGGAAAGTTTATAGCATCTCTAACTGACATAATATGCTTTAGATGTGAGGGCAACAGTATGCAATATATCAACCCCACCAAAACCATCTTAATAGCATTCACTAAAAAAAGAAAACTCATCCTCAAAACCGTTAAACTTGATAGGAGCGTGCATGGAGACAAGAAGTCAAATATCTAGGTCTGACTCTAGACAGTAAACTCCAGTAGAAAAACTCCAGATTATATACAAAGCAAAAATGGCTCTAATGGTAACTCTAATGACGTACTGCGAATAATTTAAAAGTCATGATAGGAGCTAAAAACTATTTTAAGCAAAAAGTATTTTTATTGTTCTTTTATATACATTTTTACACCCTTTTAAAAATCATGGCTATAAATAAAACCTACAGTTTCAGCACTGCGTTTAATAAAATTTTATTGGCGAATCACAGATAAGTTGATTCTTGGTAATTGGGTATACCAAGTATAGGTATATAGGTTACCTTCAACTTTGTTTAAACTTGTTGCCCTATGATTTCTCACTTCCGGGTTTTTTATATTCGTTGGTTAATTTTTTAATGATGGGTACTTTTTCCTTCAACTTTTCTTTTGCACTCTCTGCCTCTGAACCCCCGCTCAACATTAGCGTAACAAAATCTAAAAAAAACAACCTTATTAACGTCAAAAAATAATAGTTCAACACTAAGAAGCAGCAACTACTTCTCGGGCTATATGCCCCGACAGACATTGAATTACACTTCTAAAGTAAACGGGATTGGTATATCTATTAAGATAGAACCAACCATTCTGGTTTGTGATTAGAAGGAATAACATCACTTGTAGACCGGTTTCGGCGTATTTGCGCCTCATCAGCACAAGGTAGATGCTATTCGTCCAGAAGCTCTGAGAGCATAATCCTTGACTGGAGACTACGTTGATACCACACCAATACATTAACCTCCGTAAAGGAAATGCTAAGAGTGCGATATCAGCGACATCTCCACATCTGATCACAAACCAAAATTCTATATCGACAAAAAACCATCTCGGTTTTGTAGGTATTTACTTAATTACAGTTACCTGTAAATAATTGGCATATTAGTAAAGCGTGATCTATAGACGTCAAAAAATAATAGTTTGTGATTAGGTGTGGTCTTCAGTGTTTGGAGCACTACATATTGCCAGTAATACGAGGACTCCGTTTTAATATATTGAGCTTGTTGATCCAAATTGTGAAGCTTTTCAAGTGTTCTGATGAATGTTTTTTCCCTCTTTTAAAGAGCGAAGAGGTTGTGTCACAGCCACTAAATGCGTGTAGAAATAGAATGTGTTTTTTGCAATTAGGATATTTATCAAGAAGAATATATTTGAGTTTTAACAAATTAAAAAAAACTTCTTGATGTTCTTGAATGCGTCCAATTAAAATGACGAGCAAATCTATAACTTCTCCTATGATGACGGCAGTCCTTTGCTGTTTTGATATTGCAATAGTTGTTTCTATTATAAGAACGGTTCAATTTATAAGAAAATGTTTAAAACAAAAGCTGTAAGGAATTGTATTCTTTACAATTGTTATTATAAATGTAACTTCGTCACAGTACCCACACTTGTATGATTCCAGTATAGTATGTCAATGCATCAAGTTCTTCTTGACATTACTTCACCAGTCTGGACGTCACTTTGGAAGAGCGCCAATCTGCTTGGGTATGACAGTCTTCTGTGAGGTTTACTATCTGCCAAAGTAAGACTGAACTAAGAATCCTAACAGGACACTGCTGTCTGAACGGGCACAACAAAAACCTTAAACTAGTGGAGCAAGAAAACTTTACATTCTGTGGTATGGAAGAAGAAACATATACTTGTGGAATGCATAGCAATACAGAATCATAGGCAATAACACCTGGGAGAGTACTGGATACAAAAGAGACTCTTACCAAAACTGTAGCCAGTGGATATCTTAAAATTCCTCCAGGAAATAGAACTAAAGGAACTACTAGTATCGACTGGCGACTGTCTAACCTTTTGTTTATTATTCAGACATTGATGTCAAACCACTATCGCATGTCATACGATTGAGCAGCACGTCTAAATGATAAAACTTTATTGTCAAAATGAATGTTCGCTAGTGGCTCTTCAAAATGGGCTTTCTAACGTTTCGTCAAGGCAATCAGTCATTAACCGTGCGTCAAAGGAACGTCAGACGGTTCATCAAACGTAATGGAGCCACGTGCCAAAGCAGGAACACATCAAACTCCTGGTCAAAAAACCCTCGAAGTCGCTAAGGAAGCACATGCACACAATTGGAATATATAGTGATGAACCTATCTGTCGGCTATGCATGGAAGAGGAGGAAATAGCCTCACACATTATCTTCGAATGTGAAGACTGTCTCATTGGAGATATAGACTCCTAGGACTAGAGCGCTTAAGTGAGGATTTCTCCAAGACGGACCTAGTGAGAAGACTGTTGAGCCTGATAAGGGCTACTGGTCTCTCCGCATAAACGGTACAACCAAGAGCACGAAAAGCCTTAAGGCTCATGTGCCGTGGACTCGAAGCCTCTGACTGGTGGTGCCGAACTAATCAATCAATCAGCACGTCGAAATTATAAAACTTTATTGTCAAAATGAGTGTTTGCTAATGGCTCTTCAAAATGAACTCTCTAACGTTTAGTAAAGGAAATCAGTCAACACCCGTGCGTCTAAGGAACGTCAAATTGTTCGTGAAAAGTGCAGGAGACCCCCTTTATATAAAAAGTCGTTGGTGAGACCGTCACAGTCAACGGCGAGCGCTACACAATTATAATAATTATAACCTATTTCTTTTAGTCCAAATTGAACGAAATTTTCACGATATCGGTTTTTACTCGGCAAAGATGATATTTAATTGCATTTTATTTATTCACACTACGTACTATATTTCAAAAGTGTAAGCTATTTTCCGACATGTTCTTTAGGCCACGATCACCAGTTAGTACCCTATAGAAAAATAAGAAATTACATCTTAATCATTTTAAATATTGTAAATCAAATAATTCGAAATTTTTCAACAACAGATAAATTTATAAATGAGAACAAAAATTTAATCTTACCATAATAGGAAGTGAGTTCAGAAATCTGTTCTCCTGTCATATATTGTTTTAAAAACGAAATAACTCCAGCAACTTGTCTGCCACTACAATGTAACATAGTTTGCGTTGCAGTAGTGAAAATTATAACGACTGCCAAATGTAAAATAAGAGGAAGATCGTCGACTTTTTCCAATTGTTCCAAGAGTTGATGTTTGTGAGTTAGCACTGTAGTACGATCTTTTTTCTTATCTATTTTTTTCAAGATCATACTACATGCCACTAAAGCATTCTCAATTGTCGTTAAAAATTCGTCAATACTTTGTCCAGACAAACTTTTAACAACGGGAATTAAAGGATTTTTATATTCGGCTGGCAAATCATTGACGAATTTTAGTCGTTGGTCAACATTCAAATTATCTGTTAGAGTATTAATGTTTTGTTCTGTGGAAACATAGTTCAATATTTCTGTAACAATATCCGTACAGATCGTTTTTAAAAGATATTTCACTAGCTGAGATTGTAATTCTGCTGGTAATAGTTTAAGACCTGGAAATTAAAAAATATATGCATTATCTTCATTGTTCAAAATCTTGTTTTGTGAAATATATCCATGATAAACCAAACAAAATATAATTTGAAGTTGCAGTATATCTAATGCAGGTTACTACAATTTTCGCAACGCTCGGACATTTATGTAAATTTTAGATATTTTTATAGTTTACACAACAAACGCTAGTCTACGATATATATTTTTACTTTGAAATTTAAAGCTTATTATACTATTTAAGAAAAAAAAACTGAATATTTAGATATAGTTAGAAACATTTCCATTTGACAATGATAGGTTAGAAACTTGCATCTAGATAGATAAAGACACAAATTGGATACCGAACACGAGTTACACTACCACTTTGCAGATATCATAAATTCCTCCAGGAAATAGGTTTAAATGAGCTACTAGTCTCTGAGACTTTCCTCTGAAACTAAGTAGAAGAATGGTGGCACAATAGATCTTTTAGGTATCAGTGAATATCACCCCAATATACATACATACACTAAAACTACACCAGCACAGACTCATCACACTTTACACTATCTAACTTGGTTGAAGAAATGCACGTCAGATAGTGTTAAGTGTGTAGTGTCGTGTTGGTGTATTGGTAGTGTAACTGTCAATCGAATATAAAAGTAGCGTTCTTGGATTAATATTCTCGCTCCCGCTGAAGTAGGTAATTGTTTTGCAGAGAATTTCATGGTGGACAAACCGGAGGATGAGAAAATGTATTTCTACCAGAAATCTGGGCGGAAAATACTTTAACTAGAACAACAAATATTTGCGAATCATTCTATTCAAAATTCAAATCAGGAAACTGCTCATCGCATTTAAATATACATTAGACGATTTTTTCTTGGTATACCACATATACTAAACTAAACTATTTATCACTAAATAAAAAATATGATTTTTTTTGTAGAAGAAACATCTATTATTTTTAAAGCATGCTGTATGTTCAAGTCACTAATGGAATTTTTTGAGTTGTGACACTTTTTTTAGCGGGGATGCGAAATCATTATAAGTTTATTCTGATACGATGTTATGGAACACTCTGTAACATTGTAGCTCTAACTGACATAACTATAAAAATATTTTTTCTAGAGGTTTAATTTGAAAAAAAGTGTTTTGCATATTAATTCATTTTGAAGGTTAGAATGGTTATTTAAAAAATTTTTTACTACAGATCAGTTAATCCGGTCCTAGTTTATAAAATGTCACCAATGGCATTCTGGTGAAAATGTGTCAATGTATCAGCTAAGCTTATAAACGACATGCAACTGAACTGGATTTTTAGCACGATTATATTCCAACAATCAATTGGAACCAACTTTTTATTAATATACTGACTAGGATTATTTGGCTTGAAAATATTTAAAAACAACTGTCGACATTAATAAAATAAGAATAAAAATAATATTAAAAGCTATGATTATGCTGGTGTTATAATTAATATAATTACCTTTATCAAAGAGTCTCACATCAACAATTTGAGCATTCAATTTATTTTGAATATCATTGTGAGTTTGACGGCGAGTAGCTGTACGATCTGCTACTGTCGTAGCAAAGATTGTAGCTGCTTTTTGGATAGCATCTTCGTTTAATCTAGGAAGTAGGTATTGAACTATTTCGTCAGCGATTTCATCATCCAAACCTTCTTCTTCCAAGGCTAGTTGTAACATGTCTAAAAATAATTATCATTATAAATGAAAAGCAGATGAAACCTAACACAATTACTAGGATTAATAATCATTCCCTGTAAATATTAGTTTAACATTCCTCTATTGAGGGAAAAATGTCATTAATAAAGATAACATTGTTGCCATTCTTAAGACCTACAGAATTGAGAATAGAACGTTATGTCAAAATTTTGAAAGTGATTGGCAGATACGCAAAAAACAAAAGACATGTTGTTTATGTCATATTTCTGTGGAGCACGTGTAACGTGGAATAAATTGTAGTACCAAGGAAACGTTTAAAATTGAAATAAGGTTCCATCTATTGAATACTTAGACAGCAAAGGGTGTTTAGAGTGTGTTATTACAAATCACATCACCATTTATAAAAAACTTTTGGAGCTCAAAATCCTTAAAGTTGCGATAAAGCATATTGAAGGTCAAAACTATCCTACTTTTTAAGTTGCACCAAGTAATACACATTTTCAGAATTTCACTGCTATCATTCGCGACTTTCCGTTCACGTCGAATTGCCATGATGTAACTTAGAGATGGGAGCGTTTTATTTTGGCACAGCGATTCCCATCTACTTCAATTCCTATGGTCGGTAAATAAGTGGTTAGAACTGTATATAAAGATAAGGATTCAAACTGTATGGATCTCAGGAACGGTGAGACATAACAAAATTGCAGTCATCAATGAAGTTATATTTGTTTTTGGAATATTTTTCAAAAATCAAAAACTTTTATTTTATTTTTCTGGCGATATTATAAATGTTAGTGTAAAATTTCTTAGGCTTTAAGCTGTCAATTTTTATATCTAGTTTTGTATTCTTACATACATCGTCAACAGATTCACTTAACAAAAATTTAGCAATGTAATTAAATATCTGACTGATCCTTAAACATGTTTGCGGTGTTTAGGCGTGGGATTTAGAAATGAAAGAAACCAAATATGAGAAATAATTGCATAAGCAATCATTGAACTTCCTCCTTCTGGAGTTCGGTAGGTTAGTGCAGATCTGTTTATAAAACGGGCAAGTGTGCATTTCTGTTTTTTATAAAAGGCTAAATTTTGATGAATATCCAATGAGTTATTTAATAATTATAAATAAAAACAATTTTCAATTTCTAACTATAGATGCCTATAGTTCATTAATAAAGGAAGTAAGGCACAAATTTTATATGAATTATTATTCATTCATTATCTTTAGCCCCTATATAATCTCCAAAGTATTTGGTACAAACTCCTGGGTCAGCCTGTATATAGTCAAGGTTTATGAACAGCATGTCAATCTGAAGATTTCAGTATTTTTCAGTAAATGTGCCAACACTACTTATACCGATCTCAATTGATGGAATATTCATTGACAGTGTCTTATCATTTAATATATGATCATGATCTTTCCAAAAACAACATTCATCTTCTACTGGAGGTATCTCTATTGAGATGTTGGCTTCAAAGTGTTTGGTTTGAGTCTAGTATTTTAAAAATTGACAAAAAATCATTTAATTGGAATTAAAGGTAGATGTTTGTATTCTTATAATCTTTCACATTTACCTATTATGTTTAACCATTCCAGTCAACTTATTTATACTTACTTTTGACGTCATTAAAAGTAATTATTTCCAAAACAATTTTTTTGTCGTGCGCACCTCCATCATCGCTCTCGGAATTCCTTTGAGCAGCTTTGGCGGTCCTTTTAGATGATTTTGTTTTAGTTTCTCTACCTTGGGTCCCTCCTCCACTTTTTCCACCAGTAGCTTTTTTCCTTCGTTCTTCTCTTTTATCAACCTTTTCTTCAACTTCTTCGACTTTCTGGGGTTTAGTAGACCCTATTAGTAAGCTAACTTGATACTGTTGATACTTCCCAGATTCTACAGTTGTTTTACACTTTTCTTCAATTAGACAGTCGCAATCTTTAATTAACTTGTCTAGAAATGCTTTACTAAAAACGTAATTCATTAATAGTGTTGTCTGAGAGCGCTTTTGTCCACTTAAGACCAAGTCCATAATCATTTCTTCATCTTTTTGGTTACATACTGAAGGTATGTTATTTTGTAATTCAATGAATGTTTTACTAGCGATGCATTCATCAATGTCAGCTTCTACACGATCCAAGATAGATTTTGAGACTATGCAAGAATTTAGAATATGGTAATCTTGGTTAACAAGTTGTTTTTTTATGTACGTTTTCTGGTCAGTTATTCCAAGGCGCGTGAGTGCATCAAATTCAAGATAATTGTTTTGTCTGTAGAAATGATTTACCCATTCATTCTAAAACAAAAATTGTAATTACTCTATTAATTTCTATGTAATGGTTTTGCTACAATATAAGTTACTCTAGTTTATTTACAAGTTAAATATCAGGGGTCACTAATAGTAAAAAATATAGTGTACTTTCTAAGTGTTGGGTTTAAAAAAAAAAGAAAAAAAATAATGACCATCTCATTCTTAAAATACAGGAATACAAAATTTAAAAAATTATGAACAATGTACATATCAAGTATGTACTTAATAAATCTATGGGTCTGTGATGAAAATTATCAATTTTAACCATTGATATGAACCAAAACTTTTCAAGGATGACAACTACCTTAAAAACATTAAGAAATGTGTGGGGTCTTTTGTAGTTTGACAAAATTATTTGAAATCGGGATTGATTTTTGTTACAGCAGTTAAATTTGATTGCATTTGCTAACATACACAAAACCAACTATTTTCTGTTTTATTCTGGAACATTTTCAGAGACGCTTTTTGAAAGCATCTCTTCTTTTTTAAAACTGTTGTTAATAAGAGCTCTATGCTAAAGTAAATAGTAATTCTTAGGCAATTAAGAAATAACAACTTTGTCAATTGTTCTACATTTCACCTAATCAAATTATGATACAAAACCACAAGATTCATAGTCTTGTAATGAGAATAACGGAAATAAAAACTATCTTTGAATATTTACTCACCTGAGACCTAGCATAAACATTAGGAATATACTGAGCACCAGCCATCCTTCCAGTTAAAGTTCCATAAGCTGAAGTTTGATCAAATAGTGAATAAAACAGTTTCTCACTAATATTGATTTGATTTAAAATATGGGAGATTGGAGTAGGTCTAGTTAGGCCAGCTAAAGCACCCTTAATTTTTGCTTTGGTCCTAGCAATAAATGATTCAGTGAAAAATACTTTTGGATCATTCTTATCTTGTTTGCCATAAATAATTTTTCCCAAATTTTTCTCTACTACCTGACTCTGTAGAAAATCAGCTGGTAGATCATACTGAATTGTCAATTCACTAATGTTAACTTGTCCCTGTTGAAGCAACTTTTCATTTATTTCTCCAGCTATTCTTAGAATGTATGAGTTATCTATTAACTGTCCTAATACTGACTGAACATCTCTACTGCTCTTTAAGACATCATTTAGCTGAGCATTGATGTGTGCAAGATCAACACCTATAATTTTAGCTAATTCCACTAAGTTTATTCGACCACCATGGTCATATAATTCTCCTTTGATATCAGATGTCAACTGGGATGGTGTGAGATATTCTTTACCATCACTAGTGAAAACTAACTCCAGCATTTTTTTATCTATCAACATTGATATGATTTCTATGCAGTTTCTCTCAGATAACCTGTAAACAAATTAGAATGTTCATTATAATTACACAAATGCACTTTTATTCATTTTTACCTGACAATAAAGAAATAATGAAAGGTATTAATTAGCTTGTTTTATTCTGCTGTTTATATCTTTCTAAAGCCGGTTTTCCACTAAACGAACAAAACACAAACTGGTGTCGAATAAAACAAACCTACAAACTTTTTGAAGACTGGCGTGTTTTGCGACAGTTGGTGTTATTTTTGGGTCCCGTTCGGAAGCGATAACCTCAAAAAGTTTTGACGTGTTTGGAAACTTGAGTTTGTTAGTTGAAACAGTGGTGTTAGGTTTTCATTAGGTATTCTACTTCTATATTTTCGTTTTGCTAGTCTCGACACAACTTTTGTACCAAATTGGTAGGTTGGTAAATAACATATTTTTGTTCATAGGTAGGAAATATGTTTTCAAATGCTGTATATAAATTCAAGAGATTAAATGCGGGGTTTATATGCCGTAATCATAAACATAAGTATTGACCTTGTGAGTTGGTAATTGCAATCCAATGTCATCATTTTGGATATCCTTCATTAATTGTGCAGCACCATCATTTCCGCTTCTAGATAAAAGTGATCGAACCCAATATCTGTGCTTTTCACCATCTTTTTCTCCAAAATGATAATAATGCTTTACTTATTAATAAATTATTGGTAGTAAAAAATATATATATGCTCTTCCTTTTTTTCTAAGAACCGCATTATAAACCAGCCACAACTAAGAATAAGAAAATCTTTTTCTCTGAACATGTTGGTTGTTTATTGAAGAAATGTGTTCGGCTATCGCGACACCCAATAAAAAAGGACCCAAAACAAAACTCGAACAAAACCTAGTTCGCAATGGAAACAAGAGTTATTGGTTTGTTTCAGTTTTGTTTTTGTTTTTCAGGTTCTAGAAAACACAAACAAAACACAAACTCAACTGTCCGTTTAGTGGAAAACCGCCATAGGATCCATTTCCAACTGCACCTATTGGTGAAAATATTTAAATGTATTTACTCACTAATATATCTCTTAGGATTTAAGTGATTTCAAAGCTATATGAATAAAATTTTGCCTCATCTAGTAAACATCTTCCTCTTGCTCAGTCAATTCAAAAACTTCAAATATTCAATATTTTAATTTGTATACTCTTAACCATTTAAAAACAAACTTCCTTGTTGAAAATAAAACATAAGCAGTGAAAGGCTAGAAAGCTTTTATTTAATGCATTACTAAAATAATCAGTACTTCATCATATAATTTTATTGGATTAAAGAATTTGTGATGAAATTGAAGCTATAGTAAAATGTATTAGTAGTTGGTGCATCATGCAATTTTAAATTACTTAATGAATTCATTGTTTTTATGCAAAATTTTTAACAAACAGTTGTTATCCAAGTTGAAATTCAAAGCCAAAAACTAAATTTCAAATAGTGAGAATTAAGTAATAACAATTTTTAATTGGATTGCTATAATAATAACATGGATAACAATATGTATTTGAAAACTATTAAAAAACTAAAGACAAAACATACTTTTGTGTCGTAGAGCTCAGCTGAACTTTTTGAAAATCGGCTGCTAAGCGTTTGACTTCTTCCCAATCAGTCATTGTTAATTTTCAAAAAAAAAATACTCGAATTAAAATGAACTCTAACTTCTGTAAATAACTACTTAGCCATATGGACCAGATATGGACACTCAAATATTATTTTATTTTGATGTTGTAAAACCTAACGTCACTTGCCATTGGGTAATAAATGTCAACGTCAATACGTGGATCTCAAAAGGTGCGTTCGCAAAACCACTTTTTACAAAAAACTATAAAACATGTTGGATTTTAATTCATCTAAACAGCCAAAAACCTCCATACACTCCAACTTCGAACCCAACAAACTCTCAACATCTACTCAAAATGGTGCAGCCAATGGAGAGTAACTCTCAACACCCAAAAAACCCAGGCAATAGTCTTCTGCCACCCAAACCGAAAATTTCAACCTCAGAATTTCCAAATATCGCTCTGGGGGGATTGGCTCGAAATCCGCAAATAAGTCACCTACTTGGGGGTGAGATTCACTCACACCCTCAACTGGAGGATTCTGGATAAAATGCGGAAGAGAGCCAATCTCATCAAGCCGTTAGGAGGAAAGTTTGGGCGAACACACCCATCCACTCTTCTTCACACCTATAAAACCTTCATTCGACCCATTATGGACTACAAATCACCATCTACTGCACCCTCACTCCAGGTACTCTCAAAAACATCCAATCGTGCGAAAGAGCCATACTCCGCTACTGCCAATACCAATCATTTATGTCCCCAAGCATTCAGGTTTACAACAATACAAACATTCCCCCTATCACTACCTGGCTAAAAGACCTACAATCCCGGTATGTCAATCGAACCATAACCTCCGATAACATCATTGCAAAAAATACCCTCCAAATGCCCTGGTCAAGACGTCAAACACTCTCACGAAAAAAAAATTCCCCTTCTCTCCTTTTCGCCTCCTGAAAACCTCCTACGAAGATCTTCCCGAAGATCTCGTAAACTACCTTGACAACTCCCCCATCTCAATTCGGTAGCCACCCGCGTACCCTTCAGGTAACCCCATCGGTGTTGCAGGTTTTTCTGTGGTTTCCCTGTAACCTATCCTAGTTTCTTCAAAACTTTGATAGCCAAATGGCCGATGGTCGGGACTCATACAGCCACAGCTGTAACCAATTCCCAAAAAGACAGTAACTAAATAAAAAAAAAGGAAGGGAACCGTTTTTCTCCCCTGTCACAACCTAACTAAACATAATCAAACCAACCAACCAGAAGCACGTTCTCCACCGCACACCAGATGCAGCGGTGGACCCGAGGAGTCACGACAGAAACAAACACGACCTTCTCCCCGCCCAAAAAAGCCCCCAAACCCCTCTCCCTGCAGAGGACATTTTCCTATATCAGGGACAAAATATCACCCAAAACTATTCTACCAAAAACTTCCATCCCCAAAAAGCCCCTTCGAACTTCTCTCTCTCTATCTCTCACTCTCTCTAATAAATCTAATTTTAGATAATAAAAGCACCTTGGTGACTACGGATTTTACTACAAGAGTTCACGAAGTGTCATCATCAATATAACTGCTAAAACGTTTTGAAAATAAATAAAAATTATATATGGTGCTATTACTGCACCGTGGTGGTAAAAACTATCACTGAAGTTTACGGTATTCTCAATGTATTTAAAATGGTTTCTACTTGTTCTATTTTAAGCACTGAACTCTACGTCATGTTTAGCATATTGTATTTATAGTATGATTTAATGAACTAGATTATAATAAGCTCTTACACACCAATATATTTCAGGAAGTTTATAAATCAAAAAGAAAGCTCGTTGTAAATTCAACAAAGATAAAGCCAACGGAGATTGGGATACTCATCTCCAACGTTGTTAGCAAACTACAACAAAGTGAAAAAGAAGGCCAAGAATTACTCTTGGAAGGAAGAAGTTCAGCTGGATTATTAGTGAGATACCTGCTGCAGCCAGAATTCACAAGATCCTATCTGTTACAGGGTACGGGATCTGTAAAGAGACACCCGATGGCACTTACTCGTCCACCAGAAAGGAAACTGTTGAACTTCTCTTAGAGAACCACTTACTATAGTGTCGGATATCTGATACAAACAACGTCTTAGTGGGCGGCGGATTGGGATCAGCAAGAAGCATCGTCACCTATGATGCATTTTAATGAGCCATAAAGTCCTCCAAATCGTATAAACCGCCAAGAGAGGACGCAATTTTTCCTGCACTTCTACAATAACAGGAGGTGGAGGAACCGTGACAACATTTGCTAAATATTTTCAGAGCCAGTATAGCCTGGGGATATATTCAAATGAGTTGGAGAACGACTAAGGTATAGTGTCATACCTAAGTGAAGGACATGAACTTGGTTATGTTAGCACGTCCAAGTTGCATCCACTGCCTGGTGAAACCAACCAAAGATCGAACTTGTTAAGAGTATTGGACATCATGCAACAGTCTTTCAAGTAGAAGTTTTCGCCATTGATCTGTGCGTTGGGTGGATGCATGCTGGAGAATGGCTACTCAAACAGGTCAATAAAAATATTTTCTGACAGCCAGGCTGCATTAACGGTACAGTACTCCGCAGGTGCAATTCAAAACTGATTTGGAATACTAGACTACTCCTAAGCCAACTGGGTGCAATTATAAAAAAGTGGGGTTAAGTATATAATATAGGTGATTGGACTAAGCCGGAGTTTTAGGATATTATAATTCAAAAAATTTCCGTTGGTGAAAAGCCTTATTCTACTTGTTTCTCACATGAATCTCGATGGTGAAAACGGCTTGCTTCCATTCGAAATAATGAAGCCGTCCAGCCCCGGATCTAGGGGGGGGGGGCAAACCGGTGCATTTGCCCTGGGCGGCAGTTTCATGGGGGCGCCAAATCCTTGAGACAAGAATTAGAAATATCGAACAAGTGAAGCCTCTTTTCCAACAATATCATAGGTATTTATGCAAGGCCTTGTCAAAATCTTGCAATAAATGAAAGAAAGCTCGGTAGAATATTGGATCAAAGAATCTACACCTCTATCAGAAAAGTTGGAAATTGAGCCGGTTCTTAAAAAAAACGAATTTCCAAAAAGAAAAAGCAGCACGACGAAATCTGTGAAGATGAAACAAGAATGCTAGATCCGACTAGGCTATTTTTCAAAGATATAAAAGTAATGATTGACAAAATTTTAACAGAAATTCAGACAAGAGTAGAGAATGCAAAGAGTCTACATGAAAAATTCGCCTTCCTCAGTGGACACGCCTTTTTAAAAATGTCGACAGAAGATCTGCCATAAAATGGAAAAGATCTAGCTTCAAAATATTCAAAAGGCTTGAATGCAGTGGGTTTTTGCCAGGAATTTGCCGTATTTAAAGAGCTAGTACATGAAATTAATGAAAAATCAAGTGCTTTCGACCTGTTACAACATCTGTACAAGCATGACTTGCAAGGAGCGTTCCCCAATGTTAATATAGCTTTAAGAATTTATTGCACATTACCAACAACATCTGCAAGCTGTGAGCGAAGCTTCAGCAAACTGAAAATAATTAAAACTTATCTACGTTCAACAATGAGTCAGGAGCGTCTATCTGGTCTCGCGATCCTAGCCATTGAAAACAAAACTGCCTATGCAACGGGCTATCATGAGCTAATAGATTATTTCTCAGAAAAGAAAGCACGCAGTGTAAAGTTGTAGTCTTTCCTGGTTATATATTTTTTCTGTTTTTCGGTTTTATGTCACAAGTGAAAGTTATTAGCTAGTAGATAATAAAAAGTTAAATTTATTAAAGGATTATTATTTTCACAAATGGTCACAAAAAATGCTACTCATTTGTCTGTTTTAACAGTTTTTCTCAAACACTAAAGGGAGTGGGCGCCACTATCAAGTTTTTGCCCCGGTTCGAAAAAATCGTAGATCCGGGGCTGTACCAGTCTATAAGATTCAAAATAAAATCAGGTGCACGCAATAATATTTACTGTAAAGTGTTCAAAGAAAAACGAGTTTCTTCAAGTGTCACTTTCAATTACAATATCAATACAAAACTTAACGCAAGGTAACGTGCTCCAGAAAAATAGGGAACCATCGCATGGCAATCTTTGAACGGTGACGGGGTACCTCCACACTGAGGGATCAGGTGGTGAGTTCCTTGCAGTCGGCCCTATCTGACCCTTCACGCCCTCGGGAAGACATTTTTACTTGAGCTCTGAAACAAACAAAAGAATTAATTACCAAAAATAAACATTTTTTTGAAGTCGCTTAGACCTTTTGCATCCTGCATAGCTATCACACTTTCGACAGCAATACAAGGTGTTCATTATACTTTTTAATAAATCACAACTTATCTTCTTCATTAGGCTCAACTATACTCCCTTTAGTGTCAGCTGTACAAGCTCAGTCCAAACTCCAAGTAACAGCCAAATCAAGGAATCAGGCGAGGCGCCCATTTGCTCCAATCTTAGCTCAACTGCCGCTCAAAGACCAAACCAAACCCACACAACCACTGCCAACAACAACACTGTCTTACTAGAACTATGAGTCATCTTCAGACTTTTCTGATAATTCAGAACTAACAGCCGTTCTAAGAAACTTCAATTTTTTTTTGACGGGCATAAACCGGTGTAAGGCATCGAAGGCAAGCGGTTTCAAATAACGTTGGAGAGCAGATAAACAACTTTCTTCCGAATAGAGCTCCTGTTCGGTATATGCATATCCTCTAGCTCTGCATGCACTTTTTGTAAATTCGATACTGTTACCTTTAATTTTTAAAACTTTAATCGATAAGACAAATTTACATAAACTTCCTCAAAATTTGCATCACTGTTAATGGAAGCATGACCAATATGATTAGGTGGAAGAATGTTTATTTTACCCATAAAGTTACTTTCTTAGTGGGCAAAGATTCTAGCTGAGATATATATCAAAACAATTCATATTAAATAACCTAACTTGGGCACCACACACGACAAAAATGATATTTTCATGTTTTATGAAAGGCTGTCCTATAAAGAAACATTTAGAGATTCATCGGGGACTATTCGAGCAGTTACATTCACTTGAGCTAAGTTTACTGTCAAATCTAATCCAACTTTTGAATTTCCATTAACAAAACCACCCTCAAACCCACTTAAACGTATTTGGGTTTCTTCTTGTTTTAAGTCCAATGCTCAACAGCACTATCCCGAATCAACATAAACTCTAAAAGCTACTACTTTTATAACGCAATCAATAAAACAATTATCATTTAACTTTTGAATGCTGTTCATAATTGAAATTACTTCAGAAGTTTTTGATACAGTTTGCTTACCTCTTGTATATTGTAAGGCTGTTTATTTCCACTACCTCGAACAGATGTCGAATAACAGTTGTCAGCATCATGTCCCACTCGGTTGCACTTTACACAAATCATTTTTGGTTTCTTGCACTTTTCAAAAACATGCCCTTTTTTGTGACAATTGAAACATTTTCTCATATTATTATACAAGCGCGATTGGCTGTGATGTTGCTTTTTAATCACATTTCTCAAGTCTCTTCCAGGAACACGATCAGAGGCACTTTTCTCATGTGGTGACTTTCCTACATTTTCTACTCCCAAAGCAAACAGATATTGCTCATAAAGTGCTTCTGGAGTATCATACGTTCCAGCACGTGCAGAGTTCTGAACAACAGGATCAAGGATACCATCTATGATGCAAGAAACGCTGTCCTTTCCTGTGATAGCACAAGCACGTAATAACTCCATTTTCTCAAAGAAGTAGGTTGTCATACTTTCAGTAGATTGCTTCTGGCGATTTAACATTTTCCTTAAAATGGCAGGAAAATCAATATTTTCCGGAAATTTTTTCCGAATTAGAGCTTTCCATTGTTCCCACGTATAATGATGGCTCGACAAGCTATGGTACCAACTTCTAGCCATGCCTGTCAAACGCGATTGCATATGATAAATCGTTGTCACGTCATTCCAGTTGTTGATTTGCTTGAGCTGCTCTATTTTCTCAATCCATTGGTTAACCGACAACGCCATATTGTCGGGAAAAAACTCGGGAATGCAGTCACTGGTCACTGACATCCGGACTTCCCTTTGTTGAGATAAAGCTTCATTTTGCTTAGTTAACTCCTCCAACTTCACTTCCAGTTGCCTTATTCTTAAGTCCATGTCGCACGCGCTTGGTGTTCTGCTTCTATCTAAACGTCGGTAACTTCTTTCCCTTCGTCTCGATCGAGTACTTGAGCTAGAACTAGAGCTAGATCTAGTATGAATTGCACTATGACGCCGTCTAACCATCTTTAAACACTTCGTGGAACTTCTATGTTTCCCAAAAAAATTAAGTTTCAGCAAAAACTTACAAAACCACGAATTCTAGAGTACGTAAAGCAATTCACAATGACACGTGAATCACACTGCACACCTGAACTGTAAAATATTCAATTCTAAAAAAAACGAGTTTCTCCAAGTATCATTTATAATTACAATAGATATCAATCCAAAACTTATCGCTGGGTAATGTTCTCCCGAAAAACATAGAACTATCGCATTCGCATGGAAATCTTCAAATGACCATCAAACGGAGGGATACCATCTTGCATTAAATTGACTGTAAAATCCTAGTTTTGAATACTTCCTTCCAAGATATTTCGTTTTGACTTATGCCAGCGTGATTGATTTAAGACCAAAACCCACAGCAGGTAGTCGATAATACGATAACAATAGCACAGTATCGGAATCGTTTCTTCGAAAAGCGAAAATTTAATGCCTAATAGTATGATTATCTTAAAACTGAAATATTTGGCTGGTAAAATAATATTTAAAAATAATTTATTTAATTATTCTATTATTTATTTGTGCTTCAGAAGATATATTTCTGAATTTTTCAAAATAAAAGTATTTTTCACGAAAAATGGTTGATCAACTTATCTATAAATATTTTAATGTGATTGTGTAAATATAAAAAGAGCTCTTTCATTGCTTGTTTTCCTTTGCCTGACCTGTACTGCACCCACCTACTTTATTTTCAATGCCCTTTTTAAATTTACATATAATTGGGTTAAAATATGTATATAATAAAATAGAAAGTGGGGATTTCGGGATAATCATTTTTAATATTGTCTCAGAATTTTAGTTTGTAATAAACATTTCACTCCGAAAGTAATCTCGTGTTTAAAACTAAGTTTTTGGACCAACTAAAAAATAACCTTTTTTGTGGTTATAGTTATTAAGGATAACGATAACGACTCATGATTTCAAAAGAGTTTTTGGAACGTCAAAAAAATGTGGTTAGTTTGGTTAAAGTGATAGTAGCCTAACTTTTTTATATTTTGTGGTGTGGGGTGTTAAGCATTTATGTTCAAACGCAATTATTGAAATTTTCTCTAAATATGGATGAAAATATTGATATCTTGAGAAGAAGGAGACAGTATTTTATAGGTCGTGTTAAGTAGCGTAATTCCTCTATAATTTGTGCACTTTCGTTGATCCCCTTTTTTTGATGTATTGTTACTATTTGACCTGATCTCCACTCTTCCGGCATCTTTTCATCCCTCCATATGCACCTTACTAATTCGTATATCTGTTCTGTCAGTTTTTCTCCTCCATATTTAATCAATTCAATATTTATTCCGTCACTTCCTGGTGCTTTCCCGTTTTTGCTTTTACTAATGATTTCTTTTATTCCTTCTAGCGTTGGTTCTGGTATTTGCTCTACTTCTAATTCTTCGTCTTCCGAAAATTCTTCCAGTATTTCCGTCTCTGTTAAGACGTTTTTAAAATGTTCCAACCATGTTGTTTTATATTCTATTTCGTCTTCTACCACTTTACCATTTTTGTCTTTTATTCCAATTTGTTTGGGCTTGAATACTCTATTTTGCTCTTTAATTTTTTGGTAGAATAATTTTGAGTTATTATTATTATTTTCGGTATCTATTTTTTCTAGCATGCTATCCACCCAATCTCTTTTAATTTTCCTTACTGCATTTTTGCTTGTTTTCTTATCTTCTCATATTCGTTCTTTTCTTTTGTCTTTGTTCGTTCTAAGCCATTGGCTCCAAGCATCCCTTTTTGTTTCCACTATTTTTCTACACTCCTCATTATACCATCCTTTTTTTGTAATGTTCTTTTTAATGCCTATTTTTTCTTTTGCCGCTGTATTAATACATTCTTCAATTTTTCTCCATTTACCTTGAACTTCATCGATTTGTATTTCTTTTCCTTTATCATCCAGTAATTTTTCTATGCGCTTTCCATATTCTTCTCTAATTTTCATATCTTCTAATTTTTGTATATCCCATTTATTGTTTAGATGTCTGCTTTTAAATTTATTTTTTATTTTTTGTTTTAAAATTGCTGTGACCATGTAGTGATCTGAGTAGGCGCATGCTCCTCTATATGACCTTACATTTCTGATCGATGATTGATTTCGTCTTGAAATCAGAACATGATCAATTTGGGAATATGATTTTTGGTCGGGGGATCTCCAGGTATATTTATGGTATTTTTTGTGTTGGAAGTTTGTGCTACTTATCACCATGTCTGCGTACGATGCGAAATTACAAAGCCTTTGTCCATTATTATTGGTTTTTTCATGTACGGTATGTTTGCCAGCTATAGTCTTTATATGATCTTCTTTACCAATCTGGGCATTAAAATCTCCCAAAACCACTATTGTATCTTCTTTATGCATTTTCATCATCTCTTCTTCAAGCTTCTCGTAAAATATTTCTTTTTCTTCATCCTTTGCAGTTTCTGTTGGTGCATATACGTTCAAGACTGATAAGTTAAGAGGTTTTGCTTCAATTCTCAAGAAGGCTATTCTCTCATTTACGGCTCTAAATTCCAAGATATTTTCTCCCAGTTTTTCCCTCACAATAAATGCTTCTCCCCGTTGCTCTTGTTTTACTCCTTCCGAAAATAGTAGTTTGTAATCTTTTTTTTCAATTATTCCCTCTCCTATCCACCTAATTTCTTGTAAGGCCGCTACATCAATATTGTACCTTCGTACTTCATTTGCAATTTCTTCCATCTTTCCGGCTTCTAGCATTGTTCTTACATTCCAAGTGCATATTCTTAGTAATTTTTTTTCATCTTTATTTTTTATTCTATATTTTTTCCTATTGCATTGTCCTATTACATCGCCTTTGTCATCATTATTACATCCTGATCGATTGTCTATCTTCAATAGTTTTTCGAGGTGTCATGTTTTCTTTGATCGTTCTTTTCCATCATCATTCAGTGGGGATCTGTCTGCTAACGTTCTTTTTATGGTACCCGTTCTTTCTACCCCATTAGCACCTAAGTCTTCAAGTGTGTATTATTTGCTGTTTATTACCAATCTATTGAATTTTAAAAACGCTCTTTCACCTTTTCCCCTTACTTCTTTTAAATGTTTTATCAGTTTCTTTCTCTCTTCTTGTACTTTTTTGGAGTAGTCATTGTTAATCCAAATGTTTGTTCCCTTAAGTTTGTTTGTTTGGTTAAATATATCAATCTTTTTCTCGAATCTTGTTAGTTTTACTAATATTGGTCTGTTTTTCCCTGCTTAATAGTTACCAAGTCTGGCAATTTCTTCTATATCTGCTTTCTCATCAATAGTCACCTCCATTTTTCCAAGTATTTTTCGCAGTTTTATTCTTGTTTCTTCCATTTTTTCATCTTTTTCATCCGTTATTCCTTGTATTGCAATATTTTTCTTTTTCATTTCTTTTTCCAGACTTTCTATTCTTACTTCTTGTTCTGATATTGTTATTCTCATTTCATCGTTTTCTTGACGTAACAGTTTTATCTCGTTTGTGTTTTCATCCAGTTTGTTTTGTATGTCTTTTAATTTGTCTGTTATCGCTTTAAACATTTCCTTGATTTCATCCATACTTAATTTGACGAAATCATTTTGATTTACTTCTCAAATTATATAATTTCTTAAGATTTAATTCAGTTTTTCGTATTATTTAATCTAAACTTAACTCTAAATACTTATCTTGTGCAGTCTGATACAGTTTCAAGTCAAAAAAACCGTTTTAGACCACTTAATTTCTCACTTTCACTGGGAGCAATATTAATGCGTGTTTCACCCATAGAACCAGCGGCGGAACCCGGAACTACATATATTATTTTTTATTTGAAACATTTTTGATAAAATCTGCCAATTAGATGAAGATAATAAATCAAAGCGTATACTGTGGGTTGTTTTTGAAAAATTTAGTGATTTTTTTTTTACAAAATAAATTTAATGTATGTTTTAGTATCTTAATTTTAACGACTACGGATCTGTTACTGTTTACTGTACAATGAGGGATTTATAAACTTTTATTACTAAATCCTTAAGACCAGATGCCGAGTCAACGAAATATGGTGAAATATTCTTTTATATTAGCATTATTTTTGAGTACGTTTACATCCTGCACTTTGACAACTTGTTGTTCCCCTAGATAAAGGAGTTTTGGGTATTTTACCTGCTCCAAAATTCTAGGATTCAAAGGTTGCAAAGAAATGTGTAGGAGTTATGTGTAGAAGTTATAGCAGCTCGTTTATATAGGAAAATTTAAAATAATTGAAATAAAATAAAAACAAATTCTTTTTCAAGAACTGCTGAATAAAATAAAGATTAATTATGTGTTTGGTTTATGGTTTGGGAAAATTTCAGTTTTACACTAATATTTAAGGGAAAATGACGTCGCCGGGATGCGAATACCTCCAATGTAACAAATATATGTGAAATGATATGAATACATATTGAGAATTCTAATAGTATTCCTCACAAGTTCGTAATACATCCGAAATGATATGGAATCGCCAAACTTGCAGAAAAAAATCAAATACATTTCTCCAATGTAACAGTATTCAAATATTAGGATAGAAAAAAATTATACCATGTATGCACGTAGGAGATATTACGACACAAATGTCAAACTGCTAACCTCACTTTAATTTCATTTTGAATTAATTCGGCAAGAAGTGTGTACTGTGCAGGTAGATACCTTCAAGCTAATTTGCAGTATGTTTTCGTCTAGAACCAGAAATATTTTGCAGAATGCCAATAATATCAATATTAATAAAAAAACTGCGATAAACATCGAGAACAAAGAGAATGAATCTGATTTCATAATTATCGAAAATTATCTAACATTGGAAGATGGAACATTGATTATGGAAACGGTAACTTCTCATGATACAATCAATAGGAATGTTCTCAACTAGATATTTCAGTTGATCAGTTGATTTTATAAATATCTCATTCCTTTTCAGTGAAAAATGTTTGGAAGATGAGAATATTATGAAGAATACTGCATCCCAAACAGTGACTAGAGAGGAAATCAGTAGAAGTTTCAGTGAAGATACAGAAACGGGAATAATTACAATCTTACAACTAGAAACTGAAAAGTCATTACAAGAATTAAAATTAACCCAGAAGGATATCCTCACATTAGAAAATAATAATGAATTCACACCAGAAACTGAAGAGATACATGATACTGAATTGTTGGAAGATTCTGAAAACATACAGATTAATATGGAAGAAGTTCCCGAAATTATTTCAGCAGAGGAAGAAGAAATGAATAATGAGGAATTAGTGAATGATCTCAATGAGGGTAGGGAGGTAGAAAAGTTGAAGAAAAATAAAGAAATTGTCACAAAGAAGAGGAAGGAAACCGCATCACGGAGTTTGAAAGGAAAATCGTATGTTGGCTATAAAAGAGACGAGGAAAAACTAATAACACATGATTGCACAAGGGAAGAAAGAAAATTGAAAGAGAGGTGTAAGCATGTGACTCAGAAAGAAAAGTTGCATAAAACTTCATTCAGGTGTCATCTTATTTCTGAAAATAATAGGCAAAGTATTTTCAAATATTACTGGAAATTATCGTCATGGAATGAAAAGAAAATTTATGTCAAAGGGCTTGTTGAAACAAGACAAGTAAAACGTAGAAGGAAATCTGTACAGGAAAGAGAAGGTGGGTCATGATTATTTCCTAAAAACATAAAGTGGAGAGCGTATCAAAGTTTGTAGAGTACTATTTTTAAATATTCTCAGTCTAGGGGAAGATACTTTAAAACGTTGGACTAGGCCAGATGAACGTATCAACACATCTACATCAGATGATAGTGCAGTAATTACCCCTAAAAGAAAACTGGAAGAAATTCCTAATCTATCAGCCACGAAAAGAGCACGATTGACACGAGTAGTCAATAAAAAAGAAAGAGAAGATTCTGTCAAACTATGGCTTGATGAAATACCCAGAGTTACATCTCATTATTGCAGGGCAACTTCAAAAATGAATTATGTGGATAATGCTTTTATATCCAAGCAAAACATGTACAAAATTTACAAAGAAAGTTGTATAGAAAAAAATAAAAATCCTGTGAATCTGAAATTATTCAAATCTGTTCTAAAACCAGAGAAAATTTCAGTTCATAATCCTCGCAAAGACCAATGCGACACATGCGTTGGATTCAAAGTTGGAACTGTTTCCCAAAATGAGTATGAGAAACATCGAGATAAGGAGAAGGCAGGTAGAGCAGCAAAACAAAAAATGAAAAATATGGCCATGGAGCATCCTGACCCGTTAGTTGTTACTTTGGATCTGCAGAGTGTCCTGACATGTCCAAAAGTATTAGCATCTCAGAGCTATTATAAAATGAAATTACAACTCCACAATTTTTACGATATATGTACTGAATGATAAAAATGTCTCTTTATATGTTTGGCATGAAGCTAGTGGTGGCGTGACATGTAATGAATTCACATCTTGTTTAATAGATTATCTCAGTCACATCCCACCTAATTTCAAATCAGTTATTCTGATATCAGACGGATGCAACTATCAAAATAGAAACAAAACATTAGCCAGTGCCCTTAGTGATTTTGCAAAAGAGAAAGATATATCTATTCAACAACTTTACTTAGAGAAGGGTCATACGATGATGGAAGCAGATTCCGTTCACTCCACCCTGGAACACTATTTTCTTCCACCCATAAACTCACCTATTGATTACATTGCGAGAAGGCGTATGGCCCGTCACAAACAACCTTATAGCATTAAATCACTAGATTATAAATTTTTCAAGCAGTATGAACTTGCACACAATTTTCCTTCCATCAGACCAGGAAAAAAACAAGTGATCCTGTGGATGTTGATATAAGGCAATTGAAATATTCACCTAGTGGAGATGTTAGGTTCACATTGGACTATTCTGAGGATTGGAATATTATGCCCCAAATACATGATTGTCAAAACATGTCAGTTTATAAAACACCCCTTTATAAAAAACAACCTACAATTTCTTATGAGAAGTATCAACATCTACAAGAAATAAAGACTGTCATTGAGGTTGACCTTGACTATCACTCATTTTATGAATCGTTGCCTTATGAGAAGAAGAAAAATAAATAAAAATTATGTTAATTTATATTTTTCTTCAACATAATAAAGTCGACTTTAGGAAACTATTAGTTTTTGTAACTGAGTTGCCTTCTTCTTCAAATTGAAATAACAAACAGAGATAATAATTCTATGTGAGCTGGAATATATCCAATGTGTTCTGGTCTGGGATGAGCAATATCTCCAAAGTAACACTTTTTCCACTTTTCATTGAAAATATCACCAATCAGCAAGGAATCGAGTATAACTTGATAAATACATTGCTATATATTACAAATCTTCAGAAAATTACGATATTACTTTAATATCTAGTGATAGAAATGTTTTTTGGTTCTCCTGTAAAACTGACTTTTTATAGGAGATATTCGCAGCCCGGCGACGATGAACAGAAATATATTTTATCCAAAATAGGCACCTTTTATATCTTAAAGGTTTACATCTGATACTTTGACAACTTGTTGTTCGGCTAGATAAAGAAGTTTTGGTTTTTTTACTCATTCCAAAATTGTAGTATTAAAAAGTTTGCAAGGAATTCATTAATACCGAATTTTTTTTTCACCAATAATTGTTTAGGATGTATGTTGAGAAATATATTATTTTAGATACATCTCAAAAATATGCTCTTGTTTGAATTCGCTATTATGTACGGTTTTTCGAGAAACACCAATTTTAATTTTTTGTATTTTTGGCCTTCAATATCATTATTCGATTACTATACGATCTTTACAATTGATGGTTTTGACAAATTAACAAGAATTTACATTACGTGAAATTGCTCTGAAGTTAAAGAGTTAATTGTTGTTGCGTAAAAAAGATACAAGGATTTTAATTTTTTACCAAAAGGGCTATTATATGCTTACTTCTATGAAGAATATGCTGATATGCAATTAATCTATGAGGTGCAATGTAACGCTCGTGCAGCCTTACGGAGATACGCTGAACGATCAACGCATTTATCCACCAACGCCTAAGAGAAACCGGCTCAGTATTACCAAACTTCTCAATCAACGGTACAACGGTATTACCGAAAGTACTGAAGCTGGTAGGCACCCGGATGTTACAGAGGTGTAGGAAAATAATATTTTGGACGAAATATAAATAGAATCCGGAGTTTAGTACTAGAAGATTCGCGGCTATGTATCCTGCAATTTCTAAATCCTCCATATGGAGTATTATTCATAAAGAAAGCCTCTATCCGTTTCACTTTCAAAATGTTCATGTGATGCCAGATGGTGATTTCCTTGCGTGAGTAGTTTTTGCAAACTGGTTACTGGATAAAAGAACCAACGCTCCTCAATTTTTTTTAGAGTACTCGTTTTTTAAATTCCAATTTTTTATTAGTGATGAAATAAAACAATTTAATTTGTTTAAATCTTCATTTTTTATTTTGAACTAACGTTCAAATTAAAATTAGTGACGCGATTCGCTACTCAGTAGCTTTTTCAAACTAGTGAAGATACAATGGAAAACCTTTAATTTATATAGTGCCTATTGTATCTTCACTAGTTTGAAAAAGCTACTGTGTAGCGAAACGCGTCACTAATTTTAATTTGAACGTTAGTTCAAAATAAAAAATGAAGATTTAAACAAATTAAATTGTTTTATTTCATCATTATAGTATGGATCTTCATCAAGTAAAAGCCTCATCTATTCAATTTTTTATTACTTTATTCTAAATTTTGACATGCGTTCACATTTGAATTTGACTTTATCTTCTTTTTTATAACTTCATTATCTGTCTTATCTAATAGAAACTTTTATTCTAAAATTCCATATCTATTATCTATACAATATCGCTTAAATATAATTTTTAAAACGTTTGTTAAAAACTATAGATAGTTTGCCTTAGTAGTAACCTTCAGGGGGTCAAAAATTTCAAGTACAAGGCCTTTCATTTGAACCCCACTTGCTGCTCGACTAAATAGATACAAAAGAATTTTTGGTTTTTTTACCTGCACCAAAATCCTAATATTTAAAGTTGGAGAACATGATTTAAAGTTTCCAACAGTTTATTAGCAACAAGAAATACACCGGAAATAGAAAAAACTTTTATACAAGGAGACTTGAAACTGAGTTTTTGAATAAATGAAAACGAAATTTCCTTAAAAGAAGTTCTAAATGAATTAATAATTATTAATAATTTGGTAAGCTATTTTTTGGACCGCCTGCGTTTATTGGTTAGTTAAATCCAAATATTGTATGACAGGATAACTTCTTGAAGAATTATTCCGAAAATATAAATACAGCCAAATTAAAATTTATGGATTTAAGCAAAGAAATTTTTGTTCCCAATTTTATTGTCAATAGTTTAACGCATAATTTTTTGACCTCTACCAACTGAAAATTTACAGAAAGCGTCCAAATTTCCAGGAACCATAATTGTTTCTTTTCAGTATCCTCTTATCGCATTGGGAGAAATTTAGGTTGCAGGGTTCAAGGGATGGGCATGTAGGTAACGGAGCTAGGAGTCTGATCCATCATTAGCCTATTGCTGTGAGAAAACCATCTGAAAAAACTCACAGTAGATCAGTTGGCACCAGAAATTGATCCCGCGTCTCCCGAGAGCAAGTCCGAAGCGTTACCACCTACGCCACTTGTTAGGTAGTGGAGTTTAGACCATGGAGACTAGATATAAGGAGCACAAACTCTGTAAAAAATGTCCGTTGAAATGGGGAAAATTGGTGGCGCTTCTGTAGTAGATGACGTAGGGTTTGTTTATTTGCATTAGGTCACCTTTTGGACAAATTTCAAGGAAAAAAACAACAAGTATTTTGTCTAGTTGTTGTTACGTTTGGTTAGAGGAAAGTTTCTTGAACATCATTATATAATTGTATTGCAAAATACTATTGAAAGCCATAAAAAATTAGTTTTTTACACTGGTACATGATATATGATAATAATTACACTAGATGTTGGTACTTACATATTTACCTATAGCCCCATATTACCTACTGTTTATTTATGTTGTATAACACAGAATGTCCCGAAAAAGGTGTTGAGTAAAAATGAATTCCACAGAGAATTCAGAAGTGGTTAAGTGGTGTCACTGTCACAAAGAAGGTACTTCTCTTAAATGCTACCAATTATATGGTCAGAACCACAATTTTGGTTCCAAGGAAATGTTTTCCAGTTTTAAGTAAATGCTCCAATTTGTTATAATTTTTACCGTTATTGTTCAATTTATTTTAAATTTTCATAGAAACAAACACTACTATAGACGGAGGTTATGTTAGGCTCTATCAGTCTAAAACAACTTTATTTTAACCTTTTCCTACTCCCGCGCCATCTAGTCGTCTTCATGTGTTATTTTCTGCTTCCGCTGAACACTTTTTCAACATGGATCCTATAAAAGTCTACCCTCCTTCTTCTACTTTCCTCTTTCTATCTTCTTGATTTTTCAAAATTTCAGATCCTTGTTTGGTGAAATGTAGATGCCCATTTTATTATGAGGCAATTTTCATAAAGATGTTTGTATTTTTGAAATGCAAAATCGGTATTTGTGAAGTAAATGCTGTAATGTTTATCCTAACTTTATTCATCAACGTAAAAAATAATTCGACCATCATTTAAATAGTTTGTTTTCATTAAAATGTGCAGTATCAATTGAAAAAATAAAAGGTTATCACAGAGATGTCAGTTTTGCTTGGAACGCCTTAGCAAATTGTTATGTGATTAGAATGGCATGGTTGTAGTTGTCAGTGTTAATACTTTTATTCAGAAAATAGTTTATTTAACAAAAATGCACAAAATAATAGTTTCGCAGATTAATAATTACGGAGATAAAACAAGGTCGCAGATTATTATGTGCCATACTCATGAATTTTAAGCCGCGTCCACTCTATGCCCTTTGATATAGACTAGGCTCGTCAATGCCATTCACTGGAATAGAGCCCTTTGGAAGCGTTGGCAAAAAAGTCAACTAAAAGGGCTACAGAAAAGTTGGTAACCCAAAAATCCATGGAATGGTGGAATGATTAAACGCAGGAATACTATCAAAACTGTGGTGAGACTTCTAACTGGACACTATAAGATCTATAGAAACTTAAAGCTGATGGGATTGACATATGCAACCATGTGTAGATTCTGTTAATTGGAGGAAGAAACGATACAACACATTCTATGCCAGTGCGTTTCTAGCATTTCGGCATAATGTGGACTAGCACCATATAAAAGATTCAGTCTCAAAGCTGGTGGAGAGTAGGGATGAGGAAAGTAATTTAGATAAAGAGGACCGCAGTAGATCTGGAAAGGTCACAGTGGAATAGGCCAGTAGCCACTTCATAACTTCTAATCTAATGCCATTTGACATTGTTAAGAGTGATGTGGACGTTTGTTGGCATTTGCCATTTGACAAAGTTTTGGCACCTGCATTCTAGGCCGAACCCAATGAGTGTCTGTCCGGATCAAAGGAAGTCAAGTGGCAAAGTTAAGTGAGGACGTACAAGACTGGAAATAATTACAGCTGAATAGATAGTTTGAGTTTACAATGTGGACGCAGTGGATGGCATTTGGCAACGATTTCTATCTTTGTCATTTGGCATAGTGTGGACGCGCCTTTAGAGTTAAATATAATAAAATTATTCCATATTAATAAAATTTCAATAACTATAAAATTAATGAAGGTGTATAAATAAATTTTGAAACTAATTAGAATTCCAGTTGTGGAGCTCTAGTAATGATAGTAATATATTATGCTCACATTGAAACAATCCAAAACTACGTGTTGAGGAATATTGTGGATATCCTATGATAAGAACAAAGCAAGAATTTATATCAAGAATTACATAATAAAATCACCAAAGGGGAAATAAAAAATATTACCAAAAGGGTAATGAGACAGAGTCGATCTTTATGATTCCATAAAGATACAAAAAGTGTATTATAACTTCCAAGATCAATTCCGTATACCCCACCGCACCAAACCTATTAAATTTCAAGTCGTCCATGCCTTTGGATGTTAGTTTTTTTAAAATACTTATTATAGCGACGGGTGACAGGAAAAACTCACTAACTACAAAAAATAACAAAATCGACATTTTAGCATTAAGTACATTATCCTTTAATAATAGGTATTTCCCTAATCATCCCAAGCCACAGTTATAAAACAAAACAGTTAGATCAGGACACATATCCGTAAGTGAAGCCATTTTATATATGAAGACAGACTATACGGCCACTAAACTTCTCCCCGACCCTAACTATGAGGTAGAGATACCTCACAGAAAGGACTGGCAAGACCCAAGCAGACTGAAGTTTCCCCGAGATGAGACCTGGTATAAAGGCTTGGGAAGGAACAGGACACTATCAGGGGTGTATAGTGAAATGAGGAACAACTCTATTATTTACAAGCAACAGTTGGAGCCCAAGGCATAAGTCTGATTAACTCAGATGCAAGGATTACTTATCATTTGATTTACAAAGTGTACCATATTCACAAGTATCTTTGTTTCATTTCAAAAGGAAGATATGTGTTTACTGTTACACGTGGAATTAATTACACGGTAAAAAGTTGTGAAATAGAGTATATTTTGAATAACTTCCGCAAATATCTTCTTTACAGTCTCAGCAACCTTGAACGAAGGGAGCTTACCAAGTTTATCTCCGCAAATTACACTACGTTTATGATTTAAATGCTTTGGCTAAAGCTACTATTGACAACCGTAATATTGACGAAAATTTAGATACGGATTGGTGGCTTGAAATTAAGAGTATAAAATGTGAAAAGGACCACCCCACAATATTATTTCATAGGTATGGCCGTCCAAGAAACACTTCCATAGAACTAAAATCTGGTAATACCAGAAAATACGACCTATATCGCAACAGTAGAAAAAAGTCCTAGTTAAGCTAGTAAATGCTGGACAAATACCAGAAGTGGCGATGTGGTAGACAAATTTAACAACCACTTACTAACCATCGCTTACCAGAACCAAACTATGACGAAGAAAGCGGAGAGGATGCATTTTATTTAATCAGTTATAATAAATCGAGCTGTTTCTTGTGTTTGTATCGTAGTGGCTTTATTAGGAATAATTAAACATTCCAAAAAAGTAACAAATCTTTGGTTATCTATCTCTATTGCACAAATATAATTTAGTACTAAGTTAATTTTTCCTGTCTCCCGACATCATTTCCAATATCCCAGACTTTTGGTCGTGTGTTTATTTTGAAATTGTACCAAATTTGTTTTGCATTAAAGTACATAAAGGAGGTAAAGGATAATAGCAAAAGGGTTTTACTGATAAGAAATTTCTGTTTCCAAAAGTAGAAATGAAATTTGTTGTCTCCTAGTTGAACTCCTTACCCTTGGTTACAAAATAAGAAAGTAGAGCACTTTAGAGATGTCAACCGTATTAGGGGACTTGACATTAAATGTTTACCTTCTATTACCCCATATTCTAAGCTTCTGTTTTGCCAAATAACGGTTGCTACAAACTGTATGGAAAAGACGTACGTAAGAATATCCAGAAAATGAATTTCCATAAATGCATTCAAATGACATTTGTATTTAAATTTGTTGAAGGTAACGACAAATATGCTGTTTATGATTAAGCCACAGAAGCATTATATTGTAATTTATAAATTAACATGTAGATAATAGGAATGAAATGTATGTTGCTAATTTTTAATTATTTTACTTAAAAATATAATTCCATAGTTCAAGAATACCTAACCTAATATTATAAAGAGAAAATATTTAATTGGTTGTTTGTAATGGATAGACTCAAAAACTACCTACTTGGCTGATTTCAAAAAAAGTTTCAACTATAGAACGCTACATTATCAGCAAAACTGATTGGGCTGCATTTTGTTTTCAAAAAAAATAGAGATCCGACGAAAATTACAATAATGTAACCCAAGGTATCAAAAACTTGTCTATAAAAGTCGTTATTTGGCGTAGGATGCGAAAACTATTGATGTTACTCAAAATAGTGTATACGTGTTTATAGTACTCATCATTACCAACAAAAAAGTTCACAAGACTATTATGTCTAACTATTATAATTAAGTCACAATAACCGTTTTTGTCTAAATTTGTTAATTAACACATGGGAAGAATCGAAATTCGTATCAGGATATTAACACTTATTAAACTAAATACTTTTATAATTAAGGTTGATTATGTACATGTAAACGTAAACTCCTTTTTAAATCGAATCGGACCTTTCGTTTAAAAGCTACGACGGATAAAAAAATTCTAAAAGTAAGACAAATGCCGATGAGTCATATGCTCAGCCTATTAGTTATCAACACACATTATATTTTTCGTAAACTAGAACACTACAATTACTCCACTTTTTTAAACAAAAACTCGAACACTTTTTTCCTAATACCTACCATTGGATTTGTTCTCTTCAAATCAAGATAAACCATGAAAATTAAACTGTCATTTGTACTGTCTACAGCAGACACCGATGAAGTTCAGAGTAATATTTCACCTCCTAAAAACCGAAAACGTAGCCACAACTGCGTCAAGAAAAGTTGATTTAGAAAAGGGCTACAAGAAAAAAAAATTGTTGTCGCCACATGCTCAAAGTCCAACTCTTGTGTCTCGTTTAGCGGCATAAAAAGCAATATGATAAGCATGTGATAGGAGATTGCAGGGACAAAATCCTAGCTTACAGGTCGTAAGATGGTGAAAGTTCCATCATGAGGCCAAAACAGATCCAAAAAGTATTCTTTTCGTCTTTGGCATTGGTGATGACAAGTAAACTTTGGAGGCAAGGTCAAGGAGGATGAGTTTCGCGTTCACCTCTTTGGGCATACGATGGAAGGAAGAATCCAAGAAAGAGGCATGTGAAGGGGTCCCTAAGGGAATCCCTCTTCCACCACCAATAGGTTCCGACCTTCCCAAACAAATCTACGTTGAGTCCTCTGCAGTGAGGCGACTGACACATACTACATATGCCGATGCCTGGACGAACTGCAAGATACACTATCACTAATCCAGGAACTCTGGATTAGGAAAGCAAAAATCATAGGATTGAAAAATCTAAAACAGTTTTTAGCTTTCCAAGCAACCAACAACCTAGGACAGCTATCTACATTTCCTAGGAAATACAATTTATCCCATGGCGCAATTTTCTATCTCTGACCTAATCGCAGTACAGATGGAGTGCTCCAAAATAGTTCGTTTGACCTAGCATCAGTGAATCTTCCTTCTGATGCAGCTACATCACCACCGAGCAGAGAAATGGAGAGCCTGGTGGAATACTGCCCCAATCAGAAGTTTGATTTGGTGATAGGCTGCGACTCATCTAGCGCACACCACCTAAATTGGGGCACCAAGGATAACAATTGAAAACTGAAGGAGTGAGTCATTTTATGATTACCTACATCATTAATAAAAAAAGGTATCAAACCAACATTTATAAACGCTCGTAGTCAAATATTGAGAGTTATTACACTGTCCACTACAAATATATCTAAACTCATTCAAAACTGGCACGTATGGACGAAATTTCGATTTCGATTTCCGCTCATCGCTGGTTAATATACGATATTAATTTGGTGTTGACCAGGTCCAAATTATCTCGTGACCCCAGAAAGACAGACACGGAAAAATTTTCCCACCTTCTTGAAAGAAGTGCCAAATAATGATAGTGATTTGGAAAAGTACATGGTAACTATCCAAACCACCATTCAAACTGCATATAAAAGAGTTTACCCCCCGAGAACGTGTTCCGCTAAATGTGACGAGAGCTGTAAGGGCTCAGGAAGATGTCCAGAAATTCCGTTAATAAAGCAAAAAACACAAAAACCGAAAAGGACTGAGATCTATAGAGATCTGACCTCAAACAGTTCAAGAAAGTTGTAAGACAAAAACAAACAGAAGTCAGGAAAAGCTACTGCGAAACATCATTGATGTCCCGCAAGCAGCAAGGCTCTAAAGAGCTCTCAACAAGGACTCATATCGCACCACAGGTACCCTCCTAAAAGAGGATGGCACAACAACTACTAACCTCACAGAAATAATTACTAATGTCAACTCTTTTCCCCAGTTCCACTACTACAAACGTGTCCATGTGGGTCGAGGAAGAAGAACATAAAGCATCACATGACGAGTGGGAAATCGCCAGAAAGATCGCTGTGGGCAATCTCAAGCTTCTCTCCTTTTAAATCACTAGGATTGTCAAAAGGAAGAGGTGCTATCACCATTTCTGTGGAACATGGTTCTTGACTTAGTCATTCTGCAAACAGGAAGATTTGAAAGCATATTTTGTAATAAAATGCAGGTGGCTCTCAAAATATTCGAACAATGATGTGACGATCACTCTATGCCAAGAATATGGAATTAAGAATCCTAGGGCACAACACCTAGGAGATTACTGGATAGAAGAGGGACATTTACCTAAGTTGGAGCCAGCAGATATCCTAAGGCTTTCCTCAGGAACTATGTAGAAGTAAGGGGGCATAATAGGACTAACGAGACATCAACTGTGGCGGGAAGATATCACTACGATCCCAATGCTACAGGCGAAGATGGAGTCCATTACTCCACGATTTTTTCAATAAGCCCTACAAAATAAGTATAAACATAATAAGAGAAAGGCCAGAGGCAGGTAATATCAACATCTACACTGATTGCTCAAAAACCGAACAAGGTTTTGCATGCAGAGTATACTCCAATACTTCAAACCTCAATATAAAATGGGCTATGGGCAAATGTGCCAACGTAGTTCAGACTGAACTGAATGGCATCTACATAACTGCAAAAGAGATTTCCGGTAGAAACATTTATAAAACTACCGCAAGCATTCATGTTGTCCAAACAAGTGGTAATGTATAGTTTCAGAACATGATTAGAATCCATAATAAAACCATGATTCATACATTTTTATCTTCTTTATCAGGCTTCATCAAATAAACATGAAGCGGTTCGAATGCATTCATTCATAAGGGATCAATAATAATAAATATCCGAATTCGAAACGAAGTCAGATAGAGACAAGAATTTCCAAAAAAATTAGTTACTCACGATAAAATTGGAATTACAATTTTAAAACATTTTGTGGTTTAGTTTCCCAAAAATAACAAAAGAATATATTTATCTACCATTGACACAATTTTTCCCAACCGCACAAACTGAAGGAATGAAATATGCAAACATTGAAGATCATCCAGGGATACAACAATACTTACCAACTGCTTTTACCCATGTTTACAAGGGACGTTTACAGAATACAGAGAAAAATGAAATTACCTCACAAAGATATACCTAGTTTATACGATTTCTGTTGGACAGCCAAAACAAAATTCAATACACCTGACGACCTACTTGCACGGCAATTTTTTTTTGGTTGTCCAACTGAGTTCGTATAAACTATAACAAACTTGGCAAAGATAGGACGGAAAAATGGAGATTAAACCACACAGGTAAACCGAAGAAGATACCATAGATAGACTGACCTTCAGTTTTCTCCAGCGGGGAGATATCGCTTGGCTTGACTCACGAATTGATGATGACGGATGAATTTTATCCAATCTATTTTTCATTGCCAACACTAGATTTATTTTAATTTCTTCAGTCAGTCAGGTCTGAACGAAAATTAAGAAAGCGTTAATAATTCATTTTTATATAAGATTGATTAAATAAAAATAATTTCATTACAACTACTTTGATTTATGCAAAAAGTAAATGATTTAATAAATTACAATCACATGAGAGAAATGTATATTGTATGTTTGGCAACGTCGCTTCGCTAACAAAACTCATGAAACTGGAAACTATAATTTTAAATGTTGTGTATACGTTTCGGGTAAAAGATTTCTTATTTTTAAGCCAGTAGTGGTGGTATAGAGTGGTTAATATAAGTAAAATTTTGAGTTAGTGAATAAGTGCGCACCCTGAAAAGGACAAAAAAAAATGAAGGAACCTCACGATCTGGAATCGCTAATGGGAACATTAGGTAAATTAAAAGTTGATATTTTTTTTTACTTCATAAATTTAATTTTTCGAATTAGATACGTTTTCACCTTGAATTTCGGAACGCATGTGCCCTTGCGGGTAAGAATATATCGTGACTTATGAAATACACACACTTTAGTGACACTGCAAACATGTGGTGTTGATGTGTGTACAGTTTAATTTTTTATTTTGAGATTTGAAAAACCTAAATGATATTTATTTTATTAATAAAAACCTGGTGTACCTACAAATCTATTTAAATGATGACATTTAATTATTATAACTTATGAACAATTTTCACTCATAAATTTTAACAATATAACTTAGAATAAACAATAATTTTTATATCAAGGTTTCGTTACTTTATTGAACTTAGTTCCAGCACACAGCCCTTGATTTGGTTTTCTGTTGAATGACATTTTTAAGGGTTTGAGAAACTTTCCATTGATATTTTGTATACAGTCTACGCCATAACGTTCGTCCTCATCGGAAATTCACCGATATTTCGTTATCAATAGCCGTTAAAATTAGGATGAATTATCGAATACAATATATACCATAGTAATTATTTTTATGCTTAGCACTATAATACTGGGTGTCCCAGAAGCGTTTGTCTAGTTTTAACCGCAACTATTTTTGAACTCGGTTGCGATAGGATGATGCCGTTTTCACTAAAAATATTATTTTTCCATCCAAGTTTTTTAAGAATAAATGTATTTAAAAAGTTGTTGTTTTTGAAATGCAATTTTCGATTCTTTTAACATGGTCTTTTTTAAGTGGAACTTTAAAAAAAAGAATTTACTACCCCTTGCATACTAAATATTTACTATGAATTCTTCTCTACGCTAACTGTAAAGTAAAAAGGAATTTAAAATAGTTTTTTTTTTATTTACAATTATCTCAAAGTAGTAATATTTTTTAAATTGCTTATTTATATTTTCTTTTTTATTCCCAACTGAAATATCTTTTGATATAATTACGATTACCTATGTAGGTATTTCAAAAACCTTGTGTAATTTTTTTCCTGGAAATTGCATTTTTTAGTTACTATGAGAATACAATTTATTACAATAATATAAACCATTTGTCTATCCGTATTACTGATTAAATTTTTCCGAAACCGGAAATTTTTTTTTATCTTCCATTTATTTTCAAAATTAAGTGAGATACGTGAAAACATTGGGGAGCTCTTTTTTAGGAAATAAACTTTTCTTCTTTCTTGTATTTAGCATAGTTCCATCAAATGTGCATGAATTACTTTTATCAACAGACACCTGTTTATGTCTAAATTTATAAAATTATCAAATCGATTAACTGGCAGAGCACATACTTACGTGCGTTGGTTGATTGTACGTTATTTATGACCCATTTAAACAGAAAACACCGGCTTTTCAATTGAACAAATAAATTACCTTTTTTGGAAATATTTATAGGATGTCTTAACTACATAGAATTTAATATTGTCAAATTTTTAAGCAAAACATCTTCCAAATAATTACAAATTAGGGAGTATAAAGGATATTTTTCCAGAAATTTAAAAACAATCTTTTCTTCTATTATTATTTCAACGTTTGGGTAGGGTTCCAGCTACCGTTTTCAAGAATTACAAAATATTTAAAAACGACAATCGATGGAAATATTTTCAAGCTTTTTTGCAATAAAAATTTCCTTCAACTTCTTCATTTTTAATCATTATAATTATCTGGTTGCATTCTCATTTTATTTAATCATGGTTTATTGTCTTTACTTGTAAGATATTATCACATTACTAAGTTTTTTGCAATTGTTAATAGTCTGTCATTGAAGCTGAAAATCAACGGTCACCTTCGAATTCTTTGAAACTTCATCGATTTATATAAAAATTTGGAATAAAACTCATCTTGCCCTCAACTTCAAAAGTGACGTAAGCCTGACTGACGCTTGTCGTTTTTAGGGGTACAGTAAAAAATTGAAAAATTCAAGTTATAACCATTACATTTGATTGATAAAAATCTTGTTCAAGCATAAATAGTCAATAATGTTCCATGTTCTCGAACATGCTTAATGATAATTATATTTGAATTTTTCAAACATTAAAAACTACCCTTTTGCGAAAAATAATATTAAAAATTACTTTTTAAAATCTTGGAATGCTTAAACTGTGCAATCATTCAAAATAAAAGTTTCCCTATTGCGTATGAAAGAATTTTTCAACCCATAAAAACCACCCCTGTGTCATTGGTTTTTTACGATAACTTGGTTGGTTTTCAAGATATCTTATCCTACAAAAGAGCGTTTTAAAGATAATTTGTTTCAAGAGCTACAAGATCATTTAACCTATATCAAATCCTTCGAAAGCTAGGAAAAGGACCGAACGTCCACATGCTAAAATGCATGCTCCAAGAGGTAATATTCTACCTATCTCTGTTAATCTCTAATATACAAAGATGCAAAATGAAAAAAATTTAAAAATCAATGGATAATACTTCTTAGGTTATAATAACATGATTGTAATTTACAAATGAGCAAATGTAATTATGACTGATGAAATAATTTAAAAATTGTTGGCTTTGCCAGAGCCATTAAAAAAACAACAAAAAAACGGTTGGTGCGAAAAATCAAACAATTTTGTAAATAAATATCCGATTAAAAAAATAACGCAGTTTTACCGCAAAAAGTTGTGATTTATTGTAAAATCAGGTCGTTTAATTTATTCAGTACCTATCTATCTAATTTTCTATTATCGCTAATTTTTTCATTTGACGTCTTGAGCAAATAAATAAAGTTTATTGAAAAGCGGGGGATGGAGGTCATCTCCTAGACTTTGCCCACTATCGTTGGATGTCGGTAGGGTCAAAGATTACATTTTTTTTGTAATCTTTGGTAGGGTCGAGTAGTCTCTGAAGACCGACAGGTAGATTTTTATTAGGGTCGAGTTGTCTCCAGAAAAGGGTCGAGTTGTTTCCCGTTATTGACAGTTTATTTGAAGAAGATTACTTGCCAGAATTTCACTTGCCCCAAGTATTGATTTGTTAACGTGTAATGTTCCTAGTCCTCACAATTAATTATTAACTTGTTCTTGAAGTTTTTTACGTTTTTTGTCTTGTTGAATATATTTTTCATTAATTTTTGGATTTTAAAAAATGTTGGAATTGAAGAAAGTATACCTATATTGAATGGGAGACAACTCGGACACGACCCTTTTCGAAAACAGGTAATAACGTCCGGTTCGGGAGACAACTTGACCCTGTCCGTGATGTTCATAATTTATGTTTAATGTTCAAAACAAACAGCCCCCGTAGTTACATCTTGAAGGGGAACGCTTGAAATGTTTGTTTTACTATACATGAACTGTATCACTTTTTGACAACCTAAACATTTACACGTTGATAAAAAGGATGACATTTATGTACGGATTGTTTAAAAATACCAAATAACAAATTTTTTATCTAAGTCATAAATGCAACAAGTGATCAAATCGAATTAATTTATTTTAAGACAACTTCTATATTATAATTTATGTAAATTTAGAAAGACATTTTATTTAATGACTTACAATGTATTAGATAAATATTTTTCGTAAATTAATAATCCATTGTTGATATTGTTGATGTACCTACTTATGCGTATCTATCAAAAATATTTTATCTGCAGTTGGCTGTCAAATATTGATAAAACTGACTTTATTTAATTTGATATATTTTAGGTAACAGATAATGTATTGTTTGATTGAGTTATTTTATCAAAAATTTGTATCATAAAAAGATTAAGGCATATGTATTGATATTCTTCATACCCCTACGTATTAAACTGTGTGATATTTATGTGAAAAAATATTCAAAAACTTTCCATTGATTGAAAATTTATCATAGAAAGCAAATATAAATCTTGGTATTTTTACACTACAGATTAGAGTTTCCAGGAATACAGTAGAATAAATAATAGCCATTTATAATCTGTTTAAAAGTTGAACACCCTTTAATATTAAGTATGTATTTATTATCTACAAATAAAAAAATATATTCGACTGCCTTACGAGTTTTGTTTCTGACAAACATTAAATTGTGGTCATTAAAAACTTTTTGGGACATTCTTGTTAGATATGAAAAATAGGCGTCAAAACATTGTCTCGTTTGTTTTTTAATAATGTCTGCAGCAGCTACATATTTAGATCAATTTACATGATCGTTCAAACATTTTACCTGCTTAGTGTCTGGCTGCATGGGCTATGTCTTAAAGCCAAAAAAAAGTAATCTGTGTATTGCATCCTGTAGAATTCTACGAATCGACTCAATTCTACACGACTGGTACATTTTGGTCAACAAAAATAAAGCTGGATTTATAAACTCGGCAAAACCCTTAAAATGACTGCACGATACTGGCCACCTGCTTATCATATTAATGAATCCTTAACCATTGTGCCGAATTTTACGACCCTATTCCATTTGAGGCGATACAGGACGTGTCGATTTAATTCTGGTAAAACCAACCTGTTTTATCATTTTATTCCACATAGAAGAAAATAAAGACAGCCTATACTTATTTATAGTACTTTTTTGAATAAATAATGAGGCACTTTGCTCCTACGGAATATAGGATATACGATATACGGATATAGCATAGGAACTTATCATTAAAGCTAGATCTTGTGACCGTTGCGTCATCGGGTTACCCCATTAAATGGTCTACCTTTAGCTCCTAGATAAGCTTTCGATAGTCAGTACTGCGTTTGGCTTTATGTTGTTGACTTTGAAGCTGCAGGTCTGGCTTCGCCTTGTATAAAAATGTGTAGTGTACATCGCGATTGTGGGAGTGGTTTATTTGGTCCCCGTAATACACGGGCACTACTTAACAGCCTTATAGCTCCCACTGATTCTATCATTGATTGGTCTAAGAACCTGTGTATATAGTCATTGGGTAATTTTTGGGTTGGCCCTCAGTTTTTTCCACACATTTTTCTGCATCTGCCGAGGGCAACGGTCGCTTTTTGTGTGGTCTTCAGAAGGTGAGTGTTCCATGAACGACTTTGATCAAAATGTACCCCTAGGCACTTATTCTTATATCTTATTTCTTTGGTAAACGAAATCACCGTTTCTCCTAGCACTATTGTTTTTATGGTTTGTAGTGCCATTTTTCTTGTAAAGTTCATAATTTGTGTTTCCTAATTATCAGTCTCTCTTGTATGCACAATTATTAACTATATTTAAAGCTGTTTGCATTCTTCCCGATACTAAAATAGCAATGTCGTCTTATCCAAGATAGTAAAAGTCTGTTCCGGACAGTTCCGTGAGGAGGTCGTCTACTAAGGTTGCCCATAGTTTTTTTAATCAGATATTGTGCGAGATACCTCAGTCCATACCACAGAATGCTATAGACAATTTTTTTACATAAGCGTCTTGAATTTGGTCATCCAAGTCCAATATTGCAGAACTTATACTTATATTTCTGAAAGCAGGTTAAATGATTTGCACACACTGTATATCAAATAATCTAAATTTTTCAATCACGCAATAGACGTATTATCTATTGTCCGGATACTTATGTATAATTTGATAGTTTGTCAATTTATGATAATTATTTAGTTTGCCTGAACTAGAATTGTTTACATTAAGATTAGATTTTGTAGGTCATAGTTAGATACATAATCTCTACTTATCAACTATAGATTATTGCTTCCATTTATAATATAAATTTTTAATAAATCAACTCAAACTTTCAAAAAGCCTATTTTAAATTATAATAGGTACTGCTTGCTTACTGATTTTATCTAGTCCAAAATTGACTTAAAACGTATATACCTAAAATTATTTTCACTCTAGCTCAGGTATACTGATCACATTAAATTGAGATTGAAATTTAAGAATTTTTTTCAGAAGAGAAAATGGTTTTAAAAATTTTATCATTTAATAATTAGAAACTATGGAGGGTAGAAGGAAGGAGCACCATCTCAATGTATTAAAAAGTGTCCATCGAAAGGAAGCAAATTAAGATGGCGCCATAGTAGCAAGTGGAAGGATTTTAAAAACGGCGCCATGAATTATTAGAGTAAGATACAAACTTAAAAAAGGAAATACTACGTAAATAATTGAGATTTTAAATACTGCATATTTCTCAACTACACAAGTCACGAAAAATCCTAAATTTTTCAACCCAGCACACTTCACTCGGTTTATAACCCTAAATTCACATCATTTCCATTAGCTACACGAGCGCCATTTCGGTGAATCTTCGAATTATAATTTGCTGTTTACAGGTGGACACTTTTTCAACTTGTCACCCATACAAGATGGTGCTCCTTCCTTCTACCCTCCATATTAGAAACAAATGAAAAGTAATTTAAAAAGGGACATGAAATGTTTGTTGTCGAAGAGAGGTTCTAACTGTTATGAGCATATTGAGTCTGCGCGGTATAAAATAAGTATTGCTGCAGAGTTCTGAGCACATTAAACTTGTTTATTGGTGTTCCCGCAAGTCTAGTAAAATGTTTAAAACAAGTTCGTTACCAGTTATGTTTCTCTTTGTTGCGAAATAAAAAGAAAACTTTTAATTTCACGCATGCGTTTTTATTTAAAATTATTCTCCTTTTTGTTCTTTTTAGTAGTATTATTTTTTTAGTTTTGTCTACGTATATTATTATTTTAGTAATTAAAATGAATGATTATTTATTGAAAATGAATCCGTAGTTGAAATATCAGATATTTCTGAAGATGATAGTGAAACAGAATTTAAAGTGGAACTATTACAATATCGACAATGCCCAAGAAAACGAGAAAATATATTGAAGAAACTATACCTACATACAAAGGATCTTTTGCATTTCGTTAATATATTCAGTAAATATTACTTTTTAGAAACTGCTCCAGTACATATTTGTTTGGAACTTACTCGGTACATTATTCTGACCACGCATGCGTATCAGATGATGTTAGTAACATGTTTGGAGCTCGCTTCGATAACAAACCTGAAAAGTGCATGGAATATTCGAAATGTACAGGAAATATTAATACATATTATTCAGCTATATTTTGTAATTTTGGGAGAAATAGAAACTTCGAAAACTCCAATAGGCTATAGAATAAATAAATAATTGCTAATGAATTTGCAAACTATTTTGGTTTAGTTTATTCAAATTATGCATTATGCATTATGCAAATACCAATATTTAGGAAAAAACTGGATCCAACATCATTATGGAAATTTCAACAAAAAAGCAGCAGATCCTCACATTCTATATAACATAATATATAAATCTTGTCCTCTTTTTGAATTTCCCGCTCAGTTACTTTAAATACAACACTGCTTTGCTTCCGTCGGCTGCCCCCTATTAATAGATTACTCTCAAATTTTGAACAAGCAGCCTCACTCGGCAGCCATCGTGAATTTTAACTGAACATGGAAAAAAGTTGATTTCGACTCAAATATCTTACCGCCCAACCATTTCTTCAGGTTTGGAAACAGGAAATAATTGCAGGGGGCTAAATCTGAAAAATATGCTGGATGGGGTAGCAGTTCATAGTCCAGTTTATGAATATTTGCTATGGTCACTACACACGGGTTCACCCGTGCATTGTCTTGATTGAACAGGTAATAGTAGAAGTATAGAACAACTGGTTTATAGTAATGGATCCATTCATTCATATATTTGGGTTGTGCTCATCAGCCCAGGCACTTGAACTGAATCTTTGTACCATTTCCCATGTTATCTACTTCCATTCCAGAAGCTTCGTGTCTTCTATAAAGGCCACTAGTTTGACTAGAGGGATTTTCAGTAGTTGTGATGGTTGTATAAATTCCTCTCCAAAGTGCTTCCGTCTAAGTTCTTGTAAGTCCTCACAGAAGCAGAGTATGTGGGTAGGTGTTTCATCATCAAGTTCACATTTTCTGCACATAGGTTCACTAAGTTTGCCTATATTGTACAGATGTTTCCTCAAGGTGCAGTGTCCAGTCACCAGGTCGGTAACTGTCTTCAAATATCTCTTACCCAGTTTCAGTAGCCTGGTTGAGAGTTCCTTGTCTACCTTGTTCAGTAAACTTTTTGTTTGAAGGTGCCCTTGTGTCACCCTCCATTTGAATTGGTTTTCCCTATCTAGCCAGTTCCCGATTTCCCCTCTTTTGCAATCTTTTGTGATTCCACAAAACGGTTCCGGACCTATGAAGTCTCCTTTAGGGCCTTCTTTAGCTAACTAATCCCCTCATGTGCCGGCACCCATATTAGAGACACTTTGTTGTCTCTTGCCAGCCTGTTGAGGGATTCTTTGCAGTTTTTCACCAGTCTAGACTTAGTTGTTGGATTACTGATAGCCTTAAACAGAGCCTGGCTGTCAGTGAGTATTTCAATTTTTTGTCCGGTATATCCTCTTCTGATGTTTTCATCAATACAGGCTATAGCGGCAATCGTCTCTGCTTGAAACACAGTCGTATATCGACCAAGGCTAAAGAACATTCTCTTTCTAGGTCCTTTTATACCAGCCCCAGTGCCATGGTTTGTTTTGGAGCCATCGGTGAACCAGATGATTTCTCCAGAATTACCTGGGTGCATCACCTGTTCCCTAGATGGGATGATGATATTCACTCGCTCAGTCAATATATTCTCTGGTGTCATGCTATCAAAACTCATGTGAAATATGGGTTCCTCTAGTAATGTCCCAGTTGTATCAGTGTGTCCTTCTCGAACATTGTTAATGGATCCATGTTTCGTCCACGATAATGTATCGGCGCAAAAACTAGTACGGATTGTGGCTGATTAATGCCAAACACTCCTTGGAAGTGGTGGAACGGTTGAGATTATGGTCGAGTATGATCCACGGCACTTGTTTTGATACCTGTAGCATCAGCAGCCTCACGCACTTTCATTCTCCGATCGTCCAATATAATTCCATGGAAGATTTCGGGCGTGACGACCTCTTTTGGCGACCTGAACGTTCGACGTCCGTTGTGATAGTACGACAACAACGGAACTCAGTAGACCACTCCTTAATCATTTAAATTGAGAGTGCATAGTCCCTATAGGATTTATCAAGCCTTACCTTGGTCTCGATGTCTGCTTCAAATGACTGTCAAACACACACTAAATGACGTAGTTTGCTCAAAATTTGACAGTAGTCTATTAATAAATATTATACATCAGTTGACGCGAGCAGAGCTGCATTAAATAATGTTGGGCGGGAAATTCATAGTCACTGACTTATCGAACGAAAACAATTTCTGCGGAATTTAAAAGAACAAAATTAAAATACATATTTTTAAATAAGGAGATAAAAATAACAATGACAATTATCATTCAATGGCTATACTGAGTAGTACAGTTATGTTAATTTAATTTATCATTTATGACCTCTTTCTTTGTCCAGTTATTCAGCTTAACGGGGTGATTTTTTAAAATTACTTACCAGAAAATCGTAAGGATAAATTTAATGTTGTTCTTTCTTGTATGGAACTCAATACTTGTTCTGTACAATTTTGGAAAAATTACCAGCACAACTTTAAATTTGGAATTTAACATAGAATTTAATCCATTTCTAGATGTGTTATCTATCATTGAAATATCATTTTGTAAACAAATAAAAAGATGATATTTGTATGAACCAGAGCCTTTAGAAAACCGTTAGAAAACTGTAGAGTCAATATAGATGTGAAGAGAATATAGTATATTTAAAAGAACTGCATCAACCAGCTGCTAATATTCCAGGTCGTTCACAATTATTGTTCTAATCTAAGGCTAAGAAAAAATTAGCAAGTTCAGAAATATTAGTTGGACTTGAACCATTTTATTACTTTGATCTAATGTTACGTTACATTACATTCCAATTTATGGGTTGAAAATGGAAAAATGGAGGTTATGACGAAGTTATAATTTATGAAATTATAATCATTCAAGTTAAGACAATAGTGATTATTTTCTAATTATGTCGCGTTTTCAAAGTAAAAACAGAAGGATTATCATCAAATAGAACATTTTCCTTATATATTTAGCAGTATTAAAAACTTATATATGTTAAAGTGTAGAAGACAAATATCAAGAATTTAACGCTTGGATGAATTATTTATAGAAGCCCATATTCATAATCTATAGGTACATTAAAATGTACTTATAGTCTTATACATTATTGCTATAAGTAGATTTTTAAAAAGCTGCGATCTCTGCTAGTTTATGATTTTCGTTACAACTTGGCAACATTGTCGTAATAGCAAGAATTCAGATAATCTATTCGGTCAATACATAGTCGTAATTATTGTTCGACAGTACTATGCTTGTGAGTGGTACCTGAAATACTAAATAAGTTTTTTATGCATTGGTATCTTCACAATTGTTACTCAACTGATAGGGTCAATGTATTTGTCTAAATAGGTTTATAATTTTAATCAAGACTAGCTGATGGTTTTGTTTCTATACACTTATTTGTTTTGTACATAATATGGTAGGTATTATTACAAATTACAATAATTACTACTTGTTAAAATAAGGATAGTTATCTCCCACCAGTGGTGTAAGATATAATAATGTATTTTTTCGTCGACATTTACAAAAAATGACATTTTACGTAGATACTAATTTCAGGATGAAAAATCGTCAAGTACTTTTCGTGCGCACACTTAACTTTTCGTCCGCAAACACTTTACTTTTCGTCCGCAAACACTTTACTTTTCGTCCGCAAACACTTTACTTTTCATCCGCTGTGCCGCTGTGGTAACTATAACTCGGCATGGTGCGAGAATGGCTGTGACAATAAGTGTGTTTATAATAATCAAGAATGGATAGTGATAGATGAAACTTGATCTTTTGCACAGCGGACGAAAAGAGTGCGGACGAAAAATACTTGCCTTCAAAAATAGTCGATTTTTCTCTCGGAAATTAGTAATTTTTTGTAAAGATCGACGAAAAAATGTAATATGCACCTCGGCGAATAAAGGTCGAAACTCACTTATCAGCACCTCATAGGAACAGGTGATCATCACCCGCAGTTTTATTTCTTATGTGTATTTAAATGTAAGCGCGCCTACCTAACAACATCAGAATAGCACCGACAAGGCACGTCAAAACGCCTCAACCACAACACATTTCTCAGAGAGAATATTTTGCGGATGGCGTGCTTGTGGTGTGCTGATCCTTTGCCGACGTCGTACACTCACTTATCATTATCAGCACATTTCGGTTAGTACAGTACAATAAAATATCTCTGACAATATAAAGTGAAGCCTATAGTCGGGTATCGCGGCGGTGCTGATCCCGTGTCGATGCGTTAAGTGAACCCATACACAACCGTCAAGTTGACCACTCGACGGAGCTGTGACGATGCTTGTCTGAGTGCCAGGTCATCGAGGAGTGGAAGGCAACGAGAAGGCAGACACTCTGGCAAAAAAGGGATCAGAGTCTCTATTTATCGGACCTGAACCATTTTTTGGCATTGCGGAAAGCACTGCTAGATCAGCCATAGCTACTTGGGCGGAGAGGAAAACCTTCACGTACTGGGCAGACATACCGGGGCTCTCTCACTCTAAGGCGTTCATATACAACCCTCCGAGTACAAAAAATAAGCAGATCCTGGAATGGAGAAGAACAAACCTACACATTCAGTCGGGACTACTTACAGGACATTGTCGACTAAATTATCACCTAAAGAAGATGAGTCTGGTTCAGACCTCGGATTGTCGGTTATGTAATTTGGAGGACGAAACTGCTGAGCACATACTATGCTCATGCCCAACTTTGGGCAGGGTAAGGTATAACATATTCGGTTTTAGTACCTTGTATGTATGTATGTATGTAAATTGGGGAGACTTAAAAGATCTATTGTGCCCCCTTACTCCTACTTAGTTCCTGAGGAAAGTCTCAGAGACTAGTAGCTCCTTTAGTCCTATTTACCGGAGGAATTTTAGGATATCTGCAGGCTTTAACTTAGGTAAATGTCCCTCTTCTATCCAGTAGTCTCCCTAGGATTCTGAATTGCTGTGCAGTTCGCAAGTATGTGGATGGAAGTTTCTTCTTCCATGCCACATAATCTACATTCTTCTTCCTCCACAATTTTGATCATTTTCAGGTGCCCATTCAGGCGACAATGTCCCGAAAGGATGCCTATTAAAACTCTTAGTTCAGTTTTACTTTGACTTATGCATTTATTTGATCTCAACAGGTTGTAATCGCCCAGAAGAACCTTTGATTGCCTAAGTCCTACTAGATCTTTCCAATGTTCAGATCTTCTCTTTTCTTCGGCCTATTTCTTTCAATATTACATTGGAGCTGATACCGCAAAAGGATTCCGGCCCCCAAAAGGGTGTTCCAGTCCCCCTCTTTGCTTTACGTTTTAGTACCTTAGAGCCGAGCGACTTCAAAAAAGTATCACTAAATACAACCATGGACTTCGTCTGAAGCACAGGCTTGTGGGGTGAATTTTAATCCCTAGGGGTGAGCCACAATAGACCCAACGGGGGTCGCAGTGGAGGTGGCGAGAAGGCCCCACTCACATAGAACCTAACCTAACCTGAGAAGCAACAACTACTTCTCGGGTTATATGCCCCGACAGACATTGAATGGTTGGTTCTATCTTGCAGATGTACCAACCCCGTTTAACTTAGAAGTGTAATTCAATGTCTGTCGGGGCATATAGCCCGAGAAGTAGTTGTTGCTTCTTAGTGAACGGTCTGTTCTTTGAAAAACATTTTTCAAATTTTGTAAATCGTTATAATAGTATTAAACTATTAACTTTGACGTCTATATTGATCACGCTTTACTAAAATATGTAAACAGTAAACAGTTTTTTTTCTTTAAGCCTATATCTAATAATAACTATGCATAGTACTTTCGGCAACACAGACCGTAAAAATAACCTATTATTTGACTAGTACAATAATGAGTTTTTATTGTTGTAGGTGCTAGTACGATAGCAACGCCTTATTATATTCATCGTTTTAATATTCATTTAATTTGAGATTTGACGGTTTTGAAAGAATTGAAATGTACGCCTCCGGAATTAGTCGCTTGAAGAAAATAGTTATTTATGCAACAAGTTCATAAAGTGGTGCTTTTTTTCACGAATGGAAAATGAGTGAAAAAAGACACTTTATGCACTTGTTGCATAAATGTGTTATTTAGGTTGCTCTAAATGGACTGAAAATGGCGTCGATTTGAATGTTTATGTTTGTCATGATGACAAAACGCCAAGTAAAATGACAGATGAGTGCAATCTGCAGAGCCATTAGAGGAAATATTTAAAATTAGCGTTAAAACACTACTTTATCTCACTTTAATGTCACTTTTAAAAATTGTTTAACAAATACATATTTTATGTACGAAAATCGATTAAAAAAACGTCACTTTTATTAAAGATTGTAGAAAAAATATTTTATATTACTCGGAGATAAAGGCTTAATTATTTGTTTCGCTCAGATTATGCTGACTCGGCTAATAATAAGCGACTTCTACTCCTAGTAATATATTATACTATTATATATTCATTAGGGGTCGATTGAAAAGTAGGTAGCTACATAAATAGAATATATTTTAATTTGACAACGAATGAAAAGTATATAATAATAATATTAAGAGAAAGAAGACTTTCAACCTTGTATTTCAATAATCTTTTAACATTTTATTATATTTTTTGCGCGATCGATCTTTTTTGTTTATTTACAGCATCGGTTGTCAGGACGGTAGGTTGCGTTTACTGGTTTCTAAGTCCAACACGTCGGTAAGTGATTTACTTACCGTTCAGACGTCGGTAAGTAAATTACTTACCGACGTCTTAGCCCTACATACATTTAAGTGGTCCTAAATAATATATTACTTCATTCATTACACAAAAGGAACAAAAAAAATAAGAAGATTTATATTTTTTTAATGAACAGAACCGAACAGAACAATATAAAAAGTAATAAATTAGCATAAAAACAATTTCACAGAAAGGACAAAAAAATCAAAAACATTAATTTGAAACATTAAAATTGAATGTACAATTGGTACATTGGCTAATTTTAATACAGCTTGTACCTGTAAACAATAAATAGTAGATTCACTTGCAATCGGCGCTTTCATGAAGACATGCTGAAAAACGGTAGCTGAAAAAAAAGATTGTTTAATGTTGCTCACATAAATAAAATGTTTACATGTTAACTTATTGAAGTTATCTACAAATATATTTTCAAGTTGCGTTACATATTCAACAAAATTTATGCAAGCTATATTAAGCACACCAAATGGAAATCTGAAGAAAAATATTTGTGCCCCATCTCTACTCCTACAACCGTCCACACAACACATTTATGGCCACAAGGTAGTAGGTGGAACAGAAATCTCTAGGCGAAATTGTTCATTAGAGGACATTCGCCAACTTTTACGGCAGACCTAATGAGCAGAGATAGGAAAACTGTCAAAGCCGTAGTAGGTATGTTAACAGGGCATTGTAAGCTTAACAGGTTCGCAAAGCTAATGGGGTTGACAGACGAAGCTATGTGCAGATTCTGTCACCTAGAGGAGGAAACTGCAGAGCACATCCTATGCCAGTGCGACTGCCTGGCAAATGTGCGGTTTCTTGTACTAGGCGATGAGAAGCCACCGGCTGATTGGCTACTTAAAAAGAGTCGGGCTGAAGAATGTAATCTATATTCAGAGGCAGTGCTGGGTAATTCCTAGTTAAAAAGTAATTAATAATTACAATTACTTTTTTTTCATGTAATTTGTAATTGTACTTAAGTCCTTTTTTTTCTTAAAATGATTTGGAATTGTAATTGCAGCAAAATCTGTGGAGGAATTGTACTTTGTAATTATATTATTTGAATTATCTAAATACAATTACTTCTCATAAGTACAATTACTTTTCCAATTACAATTTCACTATTTCCAATTACAAGTACAATTACATTTTTTAATTACAATTACTTTTAAATGCGTGTTTACCTACGAGATGCACGTGGTACAAAAACAAGAAATTTCCTGTTCGAACCGAAACCTAGACTAATGTTGTTTTTATATTACTTGTTACTTATTAAGGGTTTTCATAAGTTAAGGAGAGTTAAGTTGTATAAAGCTTACTTAAAGTTAATCTCAGTTTTAGGTGATACATGTCAATTTCCGATCTATAACTATAGGTGAAGTCTAATATTTCGGGCAACAAGCCCTAATTGCTAAATGGTGATTAGAATGTATCTACGCCATACAAAATTTGTCATGTGTCATCTCAAACCGAGTTTAACTTCACGTAAGCCTTATATAAACCACCCATAACATATCTTTAACTTTAAGGAATCCTTATGAAAGTCGCTGCAATTGGCTGTTAGTTTAACAGTTTGAATTACCCATTTAAAAATTTTATTCGTATCGGCTGGATCCCCCATTCTGTCATAATTTGTTGATTTATCCGCAAAGTAATTGATAATTCCTATTTTTACGACATGTACTTTGTAATTGTAATTAATTCCTTTTTTGGAAAAGTACTTTGTAATTGTAATTATTTTTAAAGTACATGTAATTACCCAGCACTGTTCAGAGGACCACAATAGATCTGAAAAGGTCGCAGTGGAATAGGCCGATTAGCCACCTCATCAAATCTAATCTAATCTATCACACAACACAATACATTTGCGGCATTTTATTTTTAATCAATATGCCGTTATAATAATTAAATAGATCACAGCAAAGTCCAGCCTGTATACTATTAGGTAACTCCGCTTTTACCTTTAAACTACAAAAGACACACGGTATCTGTCTATCGCTCGGTTGGAACTTAAAAATCCCGAAAAAGAATAGCATCGGTGACGGAGTGAGATAGACATTGCGCTGGGAGGAGCTTAGAGTGATCCTACTGTTCATTGTTTATGTACGGTGTCAGTGATTAAGAAGAAAGAAGAATTAATTCCACAATGCTCCCATTCTACTGGATGACTCTTTTTATCAAAAGGACAAAATATAACATCTGAAACGTTATGCATACGCATCGTGGAATGAAAGAAAGAGATAGAATGACCCACCCGATTATTTTTTCCTTTTTATTCCTGAGTCTATACACTGTATAGCTTTATTATTTGTATGCTCTGGGATTTCTACTTTTACTCAGCAGTAACTTTTTATATGAAAGGCCACCTCTAATTATAGTAAAGTTATTTTTTACGTATATCGCTAAGAAATGCCTGTCTAGTTTATAAAAATGATATGTTGACAATAATGGATTGATAAGCTTTATCGTTTGTCTAGACAATCGGTGTCTTTTTGTCTACGAAATTAAATACTTACAAACGAAAAAGATTATTCACAATGACAAATTCAAAAACATTAGGCAGAAAACTTTATAATTTCCTCTTTATTCTTTGCTACAGAGTATACAATAAATTTGTATAAAAATTATAAGCATTTGATTTTGGAAACACTAAATTTGTAATGAGTATAAAGTGAATTATCAAACCACACAGGGGGGATCGTATGACCCTGATAAATGATATGAAGTATTTATTGCTAAATTTATTCCAATACAGTATGTTGCCACATTAGTAAATGAAATTGCATTTACACATGACATTTCAAATATTACAAACAGCTGCAATACATGGTAGGATAGCGAATAAAATTGTCGAGCCAAAAAAACGAAATTAGTTTTAATAAGAATGTACACATAAATATAAACGTGGCAACATCGTTAATATTATTAGCGAATTCACCACATTACATAAAAATGTTCTAGGTTTTATCAGAGATATTTTAAACATTCGAAACACTGGATTTTTATGTTGATTATTCGAATTTGTAAACAAAGACATTCTCCACTCCAGATTTGTATTTAATGTGAAGTGAAAATCTATTAATATACCCGTAATATGTGCCAAGTTCAATGAATTAGACATTGAGTTAGTTCACTTGCTTATACTTTCTAGTTTGAAAAGTAATTGTAATTATTATTTGTAGATATCTGTTTTGCGAGGAAAGAAAGGTAGAATTATAGTGAATTACCAATGTTATGTGAAAATTGAATTTGTTTTTTTTAATTGGTAATAATAATAATGCACAGTTTGCGGATGTAAAAGTGTTAAAAATTTCAAGCTTCAGTGAATTGTATTCCTGCTGTATTAATTATTCAATCTTAAACATTCCGACAAAATGATATTTATTGTTAGGTTCAAAAACATCAGTTTTTACATAGTTACTAAATTTATAATTTTTATGAAAGTCTTATATAAAGTACTAAAACAAGCGGACAATTGGTGATAATCGATTGTTATTTTACTATTACTGAACATATGATACAGAAAAATTAGTCGTGCCCTTCAGCTGAGAAGTTGGAAATATTTTCCAGAATTTGTTGTTATGTAATTTTATTTATTTTCCAAGCTGTTCCATAAATAGTTTCACAAATATAACGAATTACCTCTGTTCAAACAACCGGGACATTAAATTGGTGAAATTATCTTTAAATTATGTTAAATAAACACAACGCGTGCTCAAACTGTTTTGTTTTAAATTTAAAAACAATTATGAAATATCCTTTAATGCATAACAAAAGAAGTATGGTTGTAGCTTGGAGACAGCAGCACAATAATTATAATTATTAAATGATAACGAATGAAACATTTTTCGGTGATTTTCAATTATGAGATAAAAGAATTTTCCTAAGATGTGGTATAGTTATGAGGATTACTCAATTATTTCAAATCTCCGACCTTTCATGGGTCTTTTTAGTTTTGGGGACAGGAAACCGTCGAAATTGGCTAACTCTGGTGAGTATGAGAACCGAATAATTACGGTTGTTTTTGGTGAAAAAATCACGAACAAAAGCAACGATGCGTGATCCAAAATCGGTCTTAGCTCTTCTGGCTGCTTCCATTCAGATGTTTGAGCTTTGGTGTCGACGTCATAACCAATGTTTCGTCACCAATTACGATTTTTTTAAGCAAAACTGGATAGTTGTTGACGCATTCAACAACTCCTGAAGAAATTTTGTATTGCTTAATTTCTGAAAAGACTCAGATGACCATAGATAAAAGATTTATTGCAAATGACTGAATAATATAATCTCTTTATTGTCCCAAAATTTTGTTTACAAATTATACATATACAAATAACAAGAAGTATTTATTACACAAAAAATAATAACAAATACCGCAAGTATTACTCGCTCACGCCGATCTTCTGGCTCCGTTTTCTTGTATGTGTATTTTCTCGAAAGCCCTTTATCACGGCTCCTTGCCAAGCAGCATTATCCGTATATTATCGATATTTATGATCTACAATAGATCCGTCCGCACCTAACAATTTACATTCCCAGGAATTTCTGTAGTATTTTCCCTGAAAAGTCAGCAAAAAACAGGGTCACATATCAAAGGCTCTGACCTAATCCTAAATTAAAATAGCTTGTGGTGTTTAAAATCTATGTACACTCATTCGTTCTTCTTCCATACCTATTTACACTCGCATACACACACTCCCATTCACGACCAATCCTACATTATTATGTAGTATCAAAATGTACAAATTTTATGTTTTATTTACAGATCTTGTATATTTATATTTACAACTAACCCAACTAGATTATCTTGGTAGGAGTTCCAACTGAAGGTCTGCGTGCAAGAGGCTGTAACCGTTGTGGCTTCTTGCGCGGGCATTAGCTATATCATTCTGTAACCCATCAGGTAGACAATATTTGTAATATCTCTCTGCTAGAGAGGTCACATAGTGCTTAATCGTTGGCATGTTGGTGGTTCTATGAAGCCAATTGTTATTTGGTAGTTTATTGTCTATTAACCCTATCCCGATTGCCATTCTTAAGCATTTGTTCTGCACAACTTGCATACGTTTAAAGAGATATTTGGTGGTAGAGCAGAACACAGGATAGCCATACGTCATTGTCGGCCTCACAACCTGTTTGTAGAGTAGAATTTTATTTCTGCTCGACAAACGGCTGCTGCGACTTAACAATGGGTAAAGCTGTACCATTACACCTTTTGCTTTTTGGACTTGTGCTGTTATATGCAAGTTGTGCCTTGTGTTTGGTTGGATCACATAACCTAAATATTTTATACTTGTCACTGGTTGAATAGTGTCATTTTGTAGATTTAGATTTCTGAATAAGTAAGTTTTTGCTCTAAATTGCCTCAGAGGACCATATACTTCGTTTTCAAAGTATTGAGCATTAGCTTATTTTCATTTAAGTATGGTACGATTTTATTGTTCAGATGAGTTTCCACTTTTTTCAGGGCAAGATCAGCTGAACTCGCTCTTTGAACCAGACAGACATCGTCTGCGTATAGTGCTGTCAGTAATGTTTTACTGACAGGAAAATCGGCTGTAAAAAGCGAGTACAGTGTCGGAGAAAGAACCGAGCCTTGCGGTACTCCTGCTTCTGTAGTATATGGTCCTGCTTCGGCATTTCCTACCCTCATGAAAAATTTTCTGTCTTTTAAATATGAGTTCAAAAGTAATATTAGGTATCCTGGAATACCTAGTTCTGTTAGTTTAAATATTAAACCCGGGATCCAGACCGAGTCAAAGGCTTTACGGATGTCTAGGGAAACCAATATTGCAGGCTGCTTCTTTCGGAAGCCTTCCCTCGCGTAATTGAGTACCCGAATTAGTTGCGAAGGACATCCGTGGTTTGCCCTGAAACCAAACTGTTCCTCCGGTATAATGTCTAAACTAGTCACCGTTCTTTCCAGTCTACTTAATATTACTTTATCTATTATTTTAGCTAAATTACTTAGTAGCGAGATTGGGCGGTAGTTTTCAGTGGAACTCCTACCTTGTGGTGTTTTAGGCACCGGAATAATATTTGCCGTTTTGTATTTTTCGGGGTAGTAACCTGTTGAAAGAATGAAATTTACGATCTTCACGAGTAAGCCAATAATTTTCGGCGGAAGATTTTTTAGCATAATGTTATGTATGTCATCTCTACCCGGAGCTGTTTTAACCTTTAAACTACCAATAATGCCGTAGATTTCTTTTGTAGACGTGAGTGATTTGGGTGGCAATGCATGGATTGTTTGCCCAAATCTCTCTACCTCTCTGATTTTATTGGTATGCAGTTCTGTGTTGGGAATTTTATTTGTAAAGTTTTGTTGAAACTGTTCTCCGAAAGCTTCTGCCATTTGTTTCTGGTCAGTTATATGCTGTCCGTCCTTTATTATTTTCGCTACACCTTTCTTTTGTTGTTTAATCTTTTTAAGTGCCGTCCAGATGTTTCTATTGTCTATGTTCAAACTTTCCAAATAGTTGTTCCATGATGTATTTCTGTGGAGGGTAATGTCATTGTTTATTTCTTTCTGTAGATTCAACATATGATCTTGATGTTCCTTGTCCCGTGTCTTTTGCCATGTTTTCCTTAATTTGTTTCTGTGTTTTATTTTGTTGACTATCTCGTCCGGAAGTTTGTCGGTTTTATTATGTATGGTTATTTTGATAGTGGTCTCGTTGCGTGCTTTGATTATGTTTTTCTCTAATTCCTCTATTATTGTGTTAAGTTCGTCTTTGTTATTTATATTCTCTATTTTTGTTGTGTTGTTATTTAGAGATTTTCTAAACATAACCCAATTCGTAGATTTGTAGTCAAAATACGTCTTGTTTACTGTCTTCGTCTTGTGTTGTAGTTCGATTATAATTTGTATGGGGTCATGGTCCGATGTTAGTTCTTTGAGGGTTCTTAGTCTGTTAATGACGTCAATATTTTTTCCGATTACAATATCCAGTGTACTCGGTTTTTGCCCTGTGAAAGGGTAATAAGTGGGATCCGACGTACAAAAGACATTGCAATCAGAATTCTCGCAAAAGTTTCGGAGAACAGTTCCGTTTGGATTTGGTATGGATATATTTTTATCCCAATCGGGATGTTTACAGTTTAAATCACCAATTATAAGTGCTTTGTTATATTTGTCAATCAAGTTTTTGATATCGTCATCCACGATTTTGGTGGTTGGCGGATTGTATACACCTATAATTGGTAATTTATTATCCAACAGTATTGCAAGATGTTCAATTGTCGAATTGGATTTTTTCAAGATTTTAAAATTTAGACCTTTTTTAATGGCCAGAAGGATACCGCCTCCTTGCGTGTCCCTATCCTCTCTAAGATATAGATAGTTGTTATTTTTAATTTTGATTCTTTTGGTTTTATTAAGTAGAGTTTCCCCAATAAATAAAATGTCCGGTTTATAAATTTTTAAAAAATATGCTACATCGTGAACTTTGGAGGTGATTCCTCTAATATTTACATAAATTATGTTTATGGAGCCTTTAATATTTGTACCTGTACCCTGCATGACTTTAGAAATTATACCTGTCAATAGTTTGGACGAATTTATTATACATGATAAATTTTTCGTATTTGGTACTTGCCTTAAGTAGCAGATTGTAGAGATCGGTGACCGCCCTTGTCATCTCGTCTAGGTCGATCAGTTCGTTTAGTTTCATGAACATGTTGTTGAGGTTTAACATTTTTGAGATGTCATCAGCTTGGGGGGGTTGTGACGTGTGTGGAGGGTGGGAAGTTGGGATGGTCATCGGTTCTGGCCTCTTTTGCGATGTTGTGGGTCTAAGTGTAGGGAATTGGCTTTCGTCGTTAATCTGATGTCCGTTGATGTCCGTGTATTCCCCTTTCTTTTCGTTCCAGGGGTTGGTTTTCGGAATTGGAGCGTCTACGAACCTTTTATTGTTCGTTTGTTTAGATTTCTGCCTTCTTTCTTCAAGAAATTGTCTTCTTTTGATGAAAACAGGACAGTTGTCCGAATTTGCGGGATGATCCCCCTGGCAGTTGCTGCATTTTGCCGGAGTGGAGAGGCTCTTGGTGCAATCAGAGGTCCTGTGGCTTTCTGCACATTTCAAGCATCTAGGGGATCTGCCACAGTTAGAGGTGGCATGTCCCCATTGCTGGCAGTTGTGGCATTGTATTATTTGCTTCTGCTGTTTTCTCAGCTCCCATATCACCCTAGTGTTCTCGATTACTCTAACATTTCTGTTGAGGTAATCAAGAGTGATGGTAGGAGTGGTTATGATTAAGAAAAGCGGTCGTCCTCTCGTGTTCATCTTGTAGACATTTTTGGTGGTAATGTCATAGTTCGTTTTCATGTCTTCTACAATGTCAGCTGGTTCTATATCCCCTGATAGGCCACGCAGGACGAAGGCATGAGTTTTGTCCTCCCTTTTTGTGTAGGAATGGAATGGTATTTGTTCCTCCATTAGTTTGGTTTTTAGGGAATTGTGATCTCCTTCGTTCTGAGCAAAGATGACCATGGATTTATTATTATATTTCAATTCGAAGGTCCCTTTCATATCTTTTTTGAGGAGGTTCACCATACTTTTGTGATCTGAGACGCATCCATCAACCACAATCGGCGGGCACATCCTTTTACTTGTTTCTACTTTTTTTGGTTCTTTGTTGTTTGTAGGTTTCGTGGCAGTTTTGTTTGCGTGAGTTTTATTTTCTTCATCACTAGCCACTACAGCTGCATTTCTACGGCCTCTAGTCCTCTTCCTTTTTCGTTTTGAGGTTTTATCCTTACTTTCCTCTTTTTCTTCTTCACTCTCCTGTTCAGAGAGAGATTCGTATATATTGGTTGTTTTTACCGGTTGGGTTGTTTTCTCGCTCTGTTTTAAGAGCTGTTTATAAGAGGTGGATTTTTTAGGAAAGATAAATTCCTCTGTCTCCATTTTTGACTGTTCTTGAATTGTGTCCGTCGTAATTGCGTCTAGGTTTTCTGTGTGACCAAAGTTGAGGGATCTTCCCGTAATCTTTTTACCTTTCCCACTTCGTAGGTTGTATTGAGAGACGAAATCATCCTCTTCTTCGATTACTGTTTTGTTGATAAGAGCTGACGGTCGAAATCTCTGTGATGCTTGCATCTCTCTTTCGACTTCGTCGCTCCAGTTTGGTGAGTTGTGGATTGGATGTATTTCGGCTTGTATTATGTGTTTAACATTTTGCAGCGTTACCGGTCCTTCAGGCGTTGACGTGCCAGACGAGTGTTTCTCCTCCATGTTCTTCGTTTTCTCATCTGCCTTAAGACGGTTCGCTATATACTCCGCTACCGTTGGAGATCCAGACGAGTGTTTCTCCTCCATATTTCTTAAATGTTCATTTGCCTTTAGTCTATTTGCGATATACTCTGCTGCCGTCGTAACCCTTTCCATACACTTGTTTGCCCTTTCTGTACACCTTTTTGACTTTTCTATGTAGTTTTCTGGCACTGAACTATCACTATTTACACTTTTAGAATATACATTCGAGTGGATTCTATGCACATGTTCGCCCGACGAACTACTTTCGGAACTTTCTACACACTTTTTTAAGTCTTCGATGTCGAAACTCGGCGACTCAATATTCGTTTGTGATGTTTTAGTTTTCTTGGCTTGATTTAGGAAACTTGGGGAGTTCTCATCAGTAGATGTCGTGGATGATGCTTTCTCTACACATTTTCTATTGGACACCTGTTTAGAAAGCACCGCCGTCGTGTCCTTACAATCGACTGCGGTCACTGGTTTAAGCACATTTTTCGACTTTTCGCTGTTGAGAAAAGCGATTTGGTAGTGGCTTACCGGTTCCGCAATTTCGTCCCTGTGTTTTATTAGTTGTTCTTTTTTCTCCCTCACTCTTTGGGTTTCCTTCCGGAGGTATTCAAGATCCAAAGGAAAAGTGTATAGAAGGCTTTCTGAACACTTTTTTGGCGGAGTTTTGGTGGAGGCGTTTTCAGTTTGCTTTGAGTATTTACTCAATCCTTGCCATCTGGCATTTCGGAATTTTTCCCTAGTTGAGACTCTGCCCGTTCGGGAATTAAGTTTATTGGTTTTTTTAAATGCAAAATTTCTCCTACCTTTAGTTTTCCTGTATTTATGTTGTTTCACTTCACTAACCTTTTTCTTAACGGTGTATAGGTGTTCTAGGTTTTCGGTATCGAAGTGGTTTGGGGCCACGTTTATAATTTTTTGGATTTTCCTCCGTAATTCGAGGGTATAAGCAGTGGGTTCCCCTAGTCCATCGTTATTTCCAGTATTACCTGGTATTTTAAACTTAACTCCACTGATTATTTTGTTGTTTTTGTTTATTTGAAATTTTTTTAACAGCTTAATTAGTTGATAAGCACTACTATTCAAAACACGTCCGTTCTAAACGGATGCTAGCACGGAACTCCTGATGACTGAATAACTCAATAACACAACACATAACCTAAACCTACCATAATTTAAAAATGTTTACGTTCATATTCTCAATGCCTGCAACAGAAATGAATAATACGTACTTTTACGAGAAAAACTGGGATATAAAAATAAATCTCCACGATAGAAATAACTTCTCCTGTCTCTCTTCTCTTCCTTTCTTTATCTCGATAATGATAATCTTACTGCGAAAACGACCGAACGGATTTATGGAGTACCCAATAGTGAAAAGAAGCGATTCTCTATCTTTGAAATACTTACAGAGTACCAATCCTGAGTATATTTTGTGGACTCGTAATGAAATATACTATTCCGCCACTTTTTAAAGTCAAGCTTTTTTTACATCGCATCAAAATTTTTCGTCCATCTATCGCATGTCGCTTTACATATATCATACGGTCTATATAAAACATAAAAGTATTATGTCTGCGTAGCCGAGCGGAATAAAGTTTGGATGCCGAAAATTATGAATTGTGGGCATAGGGTTCGAATCCTGGACACGGTGATATTTTTATATATTTTTTTGTTATTTGTGGCATTTGTATATGAATAACCTTCAAAATAGTTCCTATCAATCCAAAACACACCTTGTAGTTAATCGAACTAACAATTAAACAATAAATGAAATAAACAATGTTTTTTTCCGGATTGTAGGCAATTAATTGAAAATTTTCGGAAAATTATTTAATTTAGGGTAATAAAATCGCGTTTTTAATTTTAACTTAATAATTGGAAAATGGGAATGATGATGGGAAATCAATAGTAGACAAGAGAGGAATCTGCTCCACTTACTGAATACTTGAGAGAAGTATTTAATCTTGAAATGAAAAATTATAGAAATATACCAACCACGAGAGGTACTACGATCGATGCGGTTTTCTCTAGATACATTAAAAAAAATAAGATGTGGTTCATTGTTTACTAATTTTAGTTACCATAAAATATTAGTTACATTTATAGACTGTGAGACTCAAGACATTGTTTAAATAAATATTGTTCTCAATTTTCAACATGCGTTTATCATCTGATTTATTGTGTATTACCTATTCTAAAACGCAGATTGAAAATAAAATTTATAGTTGGATATCTTGTCTAATATTGATTTCCCATTATCATTCCCATCTTCCAATTATTAAGTTAAGATTAAAAACGCGATTTTAATACCCTAAATAAAATAATTTTCCGAAAATTTTCAGATAATTGCCTAAAATCCGAAAACATAGTTTCACTTGCGTCGTGGTTTCATAAAACCACATAATGATTTATAAAGTTCTTATATACATAATTGAATTGATCATCCGCACGTATTAGACGGTCACTGAGTAATAAAATCAGTGATTAGTTTATTCTTCAATATAATATCTACAAACGTCATAAGTTATTACGTTAGTAACTGGACTTATAACCTAGCACCGGTATAGATGCAGAAACAGTCGACATCACCAGTTGCTAAGGAGATAAAAAATAGCGATTACTCAAAATTAGTAATTACCAAAAACATGTTGAAACAAATTTTATATTGTCTTAATTATGTAATTATTACGTATTAATATCGGAGATTTTAATACTTTTACTAAAGTATTAAAAAATCTGAAGAAAAACAGATCTTTTGAACTTACACAAGTAAAAAATCAGAAGAAAGAAATAGTAACTGGCGATCAAGAAATAATGCAGTGCTGGAAACATTACTACCAAGAACTCTTAAACCAAGACACACATGAGGAATACAGAAATGAGATAAACCAAGAAACTCAAGTTAACGATGAACAGATGGGAACTATATTAATCGAAGAACTAGATGAGGCAATTAAAAAGATAAAACGAGGAAAATCAGGAGGACACGACAAAATAACACCAGAGATGATAATTAACTTAGGAGTACAAGGAAGGCAACTACTTCTAATAGTATTTAATGAAGCCTGGAAATGTGTTCAAGTACCTATGGACTGGAAAATAGGAATAATACTGCCCATACATAAAAAATGGGATCCAACAGAATGCACTAACTATAGAGGCATCACATTACTAAGCGTGGTTTCCAAGCTATATGAAATTATCTTAGAAAAGAGATTGCGAATCTTAACGGAAGGGCAACTAGATGGATCACAAAGCGGCTTCAGGAAAGGTCATAGCTCACAAGACCATATTTTCTCAATAAAACAAATGATTGAAAAGACAAAAACTAAAGATAAATATATTGCTTTTCTAGACCTTGAAAAGGATTTTGACAGTGTCACACAAAAAACAGTATGGGATAGCTTAGACAAAAGAGGGATTCCGAAGAGCCTTCCAACAAGAATTAAAAGCATGTACGAAAACAATTATAGCTATGTCAGGAAAAATAACTTAGAATCCGATAAATTTAGAGTAAATGACGGACTTCGACAAGGAGGAGTGTTAAGTCCTTTACTTTTTATTATAATAATGGACGATATTATCAAGGCTACGAAAAAACATACTAAAAAGATCCACATAGGCTATAATAGACTGAAACCCATCAACCTGTCTGAATGTGCTTTTGCAGATGACGTTATGATTTGTGCACCGAGCGAAGATGACCTCCAAAAAAACATACAAATATGGGAAAGAGAACTCAGTAAAAGAAATCTAAAAGTAAATGTACAGAAGACAAAAGTCATAACTACCGGAATAACAAACACAGAAATTGACATAAGGCTACAAAATGAAAAAATTCAACAAGTGGACTTGTTTAAATATCTTGGTATTAACTTATTAAATTATTAAATATCGACAGAAATGGAACCGAAGATGAAGAATTGAATGAAAGGATCACTAATGCCTCAAAACTCTACCATTCCTTGTCTAGAGCATTCATTGGTAAAAAAGAAATAAGTAGGAAAACGAAAATGACAGTGTTCAAGACAGTTTATCGACCAATTCTCACTTATGGAAGTGAAAGCTGGATACTGACGCAGAAATCGAAGAGTAGAATACAAGCAATGGAGATGAGATACTTGCGCAGGGTTAAGGGAATAACACGGAGAGACAGAGTTAGGAATGAGGACGTTAGAAGTGAACTTGGAATTGAATCGATTCTTGACTTGCTAGACAACCAAAACCTTAAATGGTTTGGTCATTTAGTAAGAATGAACAACAGGCCAGTAAAAGATGTTTGGGAAGCGCGAGCAACTACAAAAAGGAAGAGAGGAAGGCCAAAGAAAACTTGGAACCAAGTGGTTGCTGAAATATTGGAAAAAAGGGGGAAAAGTTGGGAAGAAGCCAAAAAGATGGCAAAAAACAAGAAACAATGGAGCAATTTTATATATGGAAAGGAGAAATAGATTTCCACCCTTACACCTTCGGGTATAAAAATGGTTTAGATTATATATATAATATCGGAGATTATTGATTATATTGTGCTTCTTGTATTGTTTATCTGCCTTTCCCTGTTAGGTACCTTACTAATCAACTGTGTATTTTTTTGGTGAATAAAAAACTCAAACAAAATATGAAAATGCTGTTTAATATAAACTTCATTTTAAATTGACTAGCCATACGGATTTGAGCCAGAGTACGGGTCATCTGGATTGGCGACTCCAACAGTAAATTATTGCTTAGTTCATGTGTTGTGGTGAAAGCATTATAATATAGAGCCATGAAAGGGTACGCTGACGTGCAGGAAGGTATAGTATTTAGATAACACTTGTTTTTTCTGTGTTGTTAGTTGTAGAGTTAAAGTAAAAATTGTTTGATTTGAGACGCCCAATTATACTTTGTGTTAACGGAACTCATAATACGTAGTTGTTGTTCAAAACAAAGTCTGGGATAGCGCAATTTTTCCATTTGGAGAATCTTTTATAACCAATATATAGTTATTTTAAAAACAATGTACGACAACTTAACTCTTCCTGTTTCTATCCGAATAATAGAGTGAGGGGTATTAACAGCAACTATTATAAAAGGATTCGTTATAGGAAATATATTTGCTCTCTTTCCAGTGCATCTACATAACGAAGACCCCAAACAGAGACACTGTTAAACATAGCAAGACTAAACTAAACATTGTAACGTCCATTGGAAATGCGAGAAAATTTATTTTTTCTTCAATATACAGGGTTGGGCAAAATGAGTGGAATGGATTTCGGCTTAATTATGACTTTTTTGATTATAATAAAATTTAATCCAAGTTTCGATCAGTACTAATCAATGCAAAATACATCGAAAAAAGGCGTCTCGTTTTATTTTCACATTCTTCTGTTGTTGTTTTGCCGGCATTTTATCAATTTTCTTGAATTGGTGTAATCATAAAAGACTAAATTTGTATTATGCCTAAGACATACTACATGAGTGGTATCAATTCATTTCCTAGTTTTACTTACAGACAATTACTACAGTTTGACCTTCTGCAATATTCAATATTCTCTTCTGTTAGATGTCTATATGAATAATATTAACTATATAGGTAGTTTAAAATTTGAATAACTTATTCTAATTAAACATAGAATATGTGCCGCCGACCATATAAAAAGCAATAATTTACTTATCCTTGATGCTTGATGAATAAGCAAGTTAAATTTTATAAACCAACACAATTACTGCATACACCTACACACATTCAACTATAAATATATTATCTAAAGATTTGATATATTAAATTTTTTATTTTAAACATTTGAAGAATGGATACTATTTAAAACTATAAAGTAAAATAACGAAAATAATTAATTTCAATGACTTCGGCCCAAGCTGGTAACCCAAAAATTTGGAAAGTTTTCTACCAGCGGAAAAGGTAAACATCATGTCTAATTGGCTGAAAATTGTGCTGAAGCTGTCAATGTAGTATACTTACATTGCGCCATATATCTGATATCTAAAATTGTGTCTGAGATTGGAAATTAGTTTTTTTTTAGTTTGAGTACATTAGACATTATTAGTGATGCCCACGAGACGAGACGAGACTTTGAAAAATCTCGTCTTCTCTCGCAAGAGAAGTGGAATGTCTCGTCTCGCAATAAAAGTCTCGTCTCGTCTCATGTCTCGCGCGAGAATCTCGCAAAATTTCCGTGTTTCATGTTTAAATGATATACACAAATAAAATCAGTTGTAATTTTTATTTTAATGAACAAAAACCTATTAATCTAACAAGATAAATAGAAAAAAAAACTAAAATCGATCATAGATTGCATAGATGCAAACAAAATACAGAGAAAAAACGAAAATCTATTATGCAGTGCGTGTCATTTTTCATTGATCCCTATAATATCTCAGTTATGAATAATGAAATTCTTTTCTCAAATTTCGGTGGTAATAATTATTGTGTTGGGAAAATGAATAAATTGGCATCATATACAATTTTATTTATCATTTGCGTGTGGTATTAGGATGTAAAAATGGGATAGATTTCTCCCAAAAGGATATTTTTTTCTATTATATTTAGCTTTAGCATCCCCCAAAACCCCTTAATTCATCATTTCAACGATTTGAAAATACACAAAAATTCAATTATTATTAATTTATCAAAATAGCGCATTTGAATAAACATTAAACACGTCACAAGAAATACATAATAATACATTAATTATATTTTTGTGATTTTTAAAATTAGTTAAAAATATGGATTAAAGGGTTTTTGGGGATGCCGAATGTAAATAATACATGTAATAAAATCTAAAGTAACCCCTCTATCTTTTCGGAGAAAAATCGAACCTTTTATCTCCTAACAGCGCAAGCCAATTTTAAATTAAAATCTTGAAGGTGCCAAATGATTCATTTTCCTAACATACCTAACAATACATAAGTTTGGGAGGATTAATGAAAAGCGTAGATACCTATAACCATCTAACTTGGTAAACTTACTGAACAATATTTTCTTTTTGTACCCAGTCATTTAAACATAAAAGGCTGATGTTATTCAACCGGTTCCGATGTTTTCTTATGGTTAAAGAAGCCCGGGAAAAAGCCTTTCTGCCGGAACAGATGTAGCTTGGATGATGAGAAAATCCTTCGCCATCGCACTCAAAATCGGAAACTGAGAATCATGGTCCTTCCACCATCGTAGTATATTTGTCATATCGTGCCAAATAAATATATTGTTGAAACTCCTGCGTAAGGCGATGATTACGCCACATGATATAGAGCATCAAAATCCTTTGTCATAATCAGGTTCTGAACTATTCAGTGTCTCTGTCTCCGTTTTTTTAAATTTTTCACCTAAAAATTTTGAGGAATAAATGTCTTCGAATTTTATCACGGGCTTCCTGAAAACCCATTCATCCACTTTGTTTCGGTTTTAAAACAAATATTAAAAAAAATGTTTGTTCGTTTATTGTTAACACAGACTGTTTGCTATTATGCGGATTTAAGAAATGTTTGTCAACATTCGCGATAATTAGAATAATTAATTAATATTTGGGATTTTTATATGCGATACTTCGAGACTTTTGCGAGACTCTCGAGTAAGATTCGAGACGAAACTTTGAAAGTCTCGTCTTGTCTCGCAAGGAAAATTTAAAGTATCGTCTCGAGTCTCGCAAACCAAAATAATGTGGGCATCACTAGACGGAGCTCCAATACAACTTTCAGAGAATTAGACATGATCTCCACAAATATCGATATTTGGATCCAATTACCCGGATTGAGCTGTGGCTCTGTTTACGAATATTTATAAATAACTCGAACTCACAAAAAATTGCTGCTTGCTCACAATTTAATTTTTGTACAACCGTCCAAATTGCTAATTTCTAAATTTAATTGTCAAGTTATTGTTTAAATTTGATGACAAAAAACATGATTCGTTTACCAATTGCATGGCAATAGATAAAATAACTAAATCAAGTTGACATTACTTTTTCTTTACAAACAAATAATCAATTTGAATTTATTTTCGTTTTTTTAGGTTCAGGGGCTAAATATTTGAATGTGTGGTGGGTAATTAACGTGTCAAAGGCTCCCAATTTTATATGAATTATTACATAAGCTAGTGCATAGATTATTAGTCCTTAATGTACAGTTACTTTTTGAAATTCCCGCGCGGTAACTTCAAATGCAACGCTGCTAACGTCAACTACTGTAAAATTTTGAGCAAGCTGCGTGTTTTGTTTATGTTTGACAGCCATTGAAAGCATGCAACCTTGTGAATTTTAATGAAAATGGGAAAAAGTGAATTTCGTGTGCTGATTAAGCATTATTTTTTGCGTCAAAAATACCATTCCCGAAATCATTGAAATGTAGTTGATAGGAGACTCATCACCATAAATTTCAATGGTTATTAAGTTTACTGAGTTTCGTTGTGTACGTGCCACTACAAGTGACGCCGAACTTTCATGTCACGCCAAAAATCGTCTCAGTAACCTCTTCCGATCCATTTAAATTAGAGGTGTAGAGTCTTCAAACTATTTATCAAGCCTTTCCTTGGTCTCGGTAATGGTTTTTCACCATTTAAAAATGCTTAAATCAGTACGAGGAATTAATTTTTTTCCATTTTCATTAAAATACACGAGGTTATCTGTTTTCGATAGCTGTCAGGCACAAGTTAAATTACGCAGCATGCTCAAAATTGGACAGTAGTCTCTCAATAGTTGGAAGTTGACGGAAGCAGTGTTGTTAGTTTTTTCTTGTTACATTCAAAAAGCATCTGATATACTAACCTGGTATAAAGCTATTTGCAATTTATAAGATCGAAGATTTGCACATTATTCCTATATTTTATTTTGTTTTAATTTTCAGGCGACTTCGGAAAATACCAAGCATGGCAATTCACCCTTCATATTTTATCGGCTTTAACAGCCGGTATCAACATGATGTCTCTAGTTACAGTAGCTGCAGTTCCAGAATTTAGGTAAGACTGTAAAATATAAAAAAACTAGCTTGTACCCGTTCGTGTAATGTCCTTAAATACGTGTTAAAACCCAATAAAATTTTATCATCCCAATAAAATTTAGTTTCCAAAACTGAAAAACCTCACTGAAAAAGATAAATAATGTCAGGTATCAGTTTTTTTATGGATAATAAACGAATTTTTCTAATCCTCAGTATCAGTATGCGATATGAAGCCCTTAGTCCCTATGGACCCACGGTTCGTAAACTGGGTGCATACAACTGGGGTGAGACCCTTGGTCACCTATGGAGCCTTTTAGTCTGGTGGCCAAAAACAGATCAAAGGAAAGCCAAACTGTAGCTATCAAAACTTCAGGGGCTTGTCTGTCTGTGCATAACGGGTACGATGAGAAACACCCCAATGGAAACCATACTCAATCTTTCGCCTCTTGTTCTGCATGTTAAAAAAGAATCGAGAATGGCTGCATACAGGCTGGGATGCAATGGGAATATGGAACGAAGGAACTAACACCCATAGTCATTCCAGAATCACAGATGTTAACTCGCTTATTGAAATGAGAAGTGATAACATGCTGGCCACAATTAACGACAACCAACCATACAATATCCATCTAAACTGGGATGAGTTGGAAGCTGATATAGGAACAGGAGGTGGAGTCCACAGTGCTAAACCCAGGTGCAATGTCCACGCATCGTTGGTGAAGTTTGCATACGCATTCCAGGAGGAAATCTACGCTATTGACACGTCTCATTGGAGATATATACTCCTAGGACTAGTGCGTCTAAGGAAGGAGGACCTAGTGAAAAGACTGTTAAGCCTGATAAGGACTTCTGGACTTTTCACATAAACGGTATAACCCAGAGCACAAAAAGCCTGAGGTGTCGAGGAATCGAAGTGTCTGACTGCTGGTACCGAACTAATCAATAAATCAATTATTATTTTTGTATTTTTTTCTGGATAAAAGGTACCGTATGCTCCTGACAATGTGTGTACAAAATTTCATGATGATCGGTTGAGCAGTTAAGGCCTGAAAGCTACAAAACTCTATTTTTTATTCCTCGGTATTCGTATCTTTCTATTTTTTTCTTGATAAAAAGTACCGCTAGCAATGTCTGTACAAAATTTCATGATGAACAGTTGTGTAGTTAAGACATGGAATATAACTAATTTTTCTATTCCCGGAATCAGTATATGTTTTAAAGGTAGTTACTCTATTTCCTTTTATGTACACCCTGATAATGGGTAAACAAACAATCAAACTCCCATTCGCATTTACAATATTTATTAGTAAGATTTACAAAATATGTATTCCGGTCATTTTCAGCCATACATTCTAATGAAAGGGAACTTTAATTATTACTTCACAAAATTTAATATGTTCAAGCTGAAAGCTATCATTAAGCCAAATGGTCGCCAATTTGCTGGAATTATATTATTAAATTTTGTATAGCACTTAACCAACATACATTTATATTATATTTGACCAAACATTAGTCATGAACAATTATGTTACAGAGGATGTACCTAAGTGTGTGTGAAACTATTAGGGAGTGTTATAAACTATAAATAGTGTAATGTTTTTGTTATTTATTTAAATAGTTTTTACCGGTGGGATAAAAGTATACACACTATGGCTTATTACTATCTATTTATTTAAAGAAACACACACACTGTATTAAACTTAATTTATATACACACTATATTAAACGTCTACTAATTTATTTACACTCGGTATATTAATTCTAATTTATTTTCACCACTTGGATATTACCCTATTTATCTGCACTATTTAATTCACTAACGTACTGTATCACTAATTGTTTCGAACGAACTAACTAACTGCTACGCACTCGAAAACCCGCGTATATATAGTCCTACGCGCGAACGAAACCGTTCCAGAATGTTCGAGTACATTTTAATATCTAAAGCAATCCTTTCGAATGGGCTTCCGACATTATACTGCTTCATGGGTGCCTTTCTCTTGCGATGTGGTCCATTACTCGTAGCACAAGTCGTACACTTCTTACACCAGTCTTTCCATCGTCGGAGCTGTTCATCCAATAAAATCTTTCACGGACTCGCTGAAGGGTTTTCTTCACTCCCAGATGACCTCCTGATGGACTGTCGTGTAACTTTCTCAGTACCTCAGCTACTCTTGATCTCGGGATAACTAACTGTCTCCTATTCTCAGAACCATCATCGTTTTCAAGAATTCGTTTCAACAGGCCTTCTTCCAGGACAAGGGAGTCCCACTGGGCCCAATATGTCTTCAGTGTCGGTGAAAATCTTGATACTTCTTGTCAGGTAGGTCGCCGATTTTCTTCCTTCCATTGCCGGATCATCTTCAGGTGAGGATCATTCTCCTGATCTTCTCTGATCCTGACGGGTGACCATTCCTCATTGACTACTGTAGTTCTTGAAACAGTAGCTTCCTTGGATTCCGCCTTGTTGCAGTGGCCGTCTACACAGGGAGTCGGCATTTCGGTGACCCACGCCTGCCCGATGTTCGATGAGAGGGCTTCTTCGGCTTCTTGTCTACCATCCTTTTTATCAAGTTGACGATCTGGTCAAGTCTATCTTCGTCACCTTCTTCTTAAATGGGCCTGACTTTGTTGTATTCCGAAGCCTTCGTGGCTGCTTCATATTCAAGAGCAGCAGTCAATGCATCTACCAATGTTTTGGGATGCGCCAAACGAAGGGTCCTCTGCATATCAGGGTCACGCAAGCCATCAATAAAGGCCTGGATGCCCAGACATTCCATCATGTTCTCCGGTGCTGATGGATAAGCAAATCGGACTAGTCGGGAGATATCCACTTCATACTCTTGAAGAGTTTCGTCACGTTTCTGTCTTCGGTTCTTCAGCTGGGATTGGTACAAGTATTCTAGGTGTTCGTGACCATATCGAATGTCCAACCTCTTCTCCAGCTGCTCGAAGTCTTCCGTTTCTTCAACGGGTATGGTCTGAAGCACATCTAAGGCATCTCCCCGAAGCGCGATGGTTAAGTTCACTGCCTTCTCCTTATCGGACCAATTATTCGCTCTAGCGGCTGCTTCAAACTGTATAACATAATTGGTCCACGACATCTTTCCATCGAACGTTGGGGCCTTGACTCGGGCAAAATAGCCAATATCTTCTGTCTTGGGGTGTGCTTCTAGCTTGCATGGTTTTATTTGTTTGATCTTTTTTTTTCTGTTGGCGTGCCTTGTATTCTTAAATCTGCCATTTTTCTCTCTAACTCCTAGATTTTCTCGTCTATTGTTCTTATCGTATTCTCCAATTTCTCATCCATAGTTGTGATCTTGTTCTCCATTTTCTCGATATCTGCTTTTAGAGGCGAAATTTTATTTTCGACTTCAGCGGCAATATCATTTTTCATTGATAAGATGTCGACAGAAATATCGTTCTTCATAGCAGAAAGCTCGTTCTTCATATTAGCAGAAATCTTCTCGTCCATAGTAGAAATCTTCTCGTCCATAGCGGAAATCTTCTCGACTATATTAGCAGAAACATCATCCTTCATAGTAGAAATCTCGCCCTTCATATTAGCAGAAATATCGTCCTTCATGGTAGAGATCTTCTCGTCCATAGCGGAAATGTTAGCAGAAATTGACGAGATTAAGGCGGAAGCCTCGTCGTTGAATAAAAATGTTTCCGGATCCAGTCCGTCATCCTCCAGCGCTATTTTCAGCCTTTCAACTAATTCACACTTCTTTCCGGACGTTTCCAACTCGCGGTTTTTCAATTCTGCTTTTAGTTCAGTCACTTTCAGGTCACTTAGTCTCTTAGCCATTTTTACGTAATTATTTATTTATATGATCCCACTTCTGTCACCAATGTAATGTTTTTGTTATATATTTAAATAGTTTTTACCGGTGGGATAAAATTATACACACTATGGCTTATTACTATCTATTTATTTAAAGAAACACACACACTGTATTAAACTTACACACTATATTAAACGTCTACTAATTTATTTACACTCGGTATATTAGTTCTAATTTATTTTCACCACTTGGATATTACCCTATTTATCTGCACTATTTAATTCACTAACGTACTGTTTCACTAATTGTTTCGCACTAGCTAACTAACTAACTGCTACGCACTCGAAAACCCGCGTATATATAGTCCTTATCGGTTCTGGAACACTCTAGTGCCTTCGGCGCTCGGGATACGCGCGAACGAAACCGTTCCAGAATGTTCGAGTACATTTTAACGCAAGGGGAGCGCAGCCACCAAAATTTACACTCGTGGAACAGGGCCGGCTTTGAGTTGGTGACCTCGCAACAATAGAGTATCCTATGGAAAAATGTATTGATTCGATCTCTTAAAAAATTTCACTCGCAAAAGGACAGATTTATGATTCAATGTTAAACTTTCAAATTAATAAAAATTAAATATGCTTTCTAGGAAAACCATATTTTGACACTTTTATAATCATGTTTCATCAATGGAAACTTGTTGTTAGATGCAAAGATTAATTTACTCAGTAAATATGATGGAATGAACAAATTCCATAACGTAATAAAAATTTATTATTTTGATTTTCTTTCAGATGTGAAATTCCTGACCACGATGTAAATAAAACGTATACACAACTGAATGACACACTTTTATCAAGATATTTTCCAGTTATGGACTCGGGTCATTACGATAAATGCTCCTTAAAAAACAGTACTTCGAAATTGTCGTATAAATGCAATTCCTTTGTTTTCGATGACACTTTTTATGGTAATACGAGAGCCACCGAATGGCTACTTGTTTGTGATAGAAGGTAAGTTGTGAATGTTTTAATTTCACTATGGATTTCATCAAAGAATACATCAACTAACGAGAAGCGAAGCCCGGCGCAATCTCTTTGAGAAACCGACGTTGACAGATAACTTAATAAATACACTGAGAAAATGATCAAATTTTTAAATATCGGCGATGTAATTGGACGACAAAGTGAAGTATGACAAGTATCTTTTTATAAAAATGGCGCCTTTTAGACATGCGCATACAAAAAAGAATAGGCAGCTTCGCTTCTTGTTTGCTAGTGTATTCTTTGATTTCATTAGATTTGCAGCTTGAGGTCATTGTCACACACTGCTCCTGTCAACTGCCATATATGTCAAATTTTGAGCCAGCTCCTTTATTAAGTTTGTATTTGACTGCCATTGAAAGCAATTGGTCAATTTTAACAAAAATGGAAAACATGAATTTCGTGTGCAAATTGATCATTATTTTTTGTGTAAAGAAAAACCATCAACGAAACTAAGGATAAGGAATGTGGGAACTTCTGACCATAAATTTCATTGGTTAAAAAGCGTTTATTGATCTCTGTTGTGGACGCCCAAAAAGTTTGTCCCTACAGAAATCGTGTATAGGCATCTCAAACTGAGCAAGTACATAAAACATTTTACATGAAAAAGCTATCCAAGCTATGGGTGCCGCGAATGCTCACACCACACTCTACCATAAGCGCAACCGTGTAATCACTACCAATTTTGGAATGCTGATTTTTAACGACTATTGTACTATAGTGGAATTCACATTCAGATGGCAGCGTTAGAGAGATGTAGCGATGTTTCTATACGGGAGAATAATTAGCGATGTTGCCAAATCATACGGTATGGTCCGACTCCTATGAAATAGCAATATATTGTGAGAGTTATAATTATGTAAACTGTTAAATGGAAAAATATTAGACTTTTGTGTGAACGTTTTTGAATTATATAACTTTTGTGTTGGAATTTTAAAAATGAAGAGTTTCTACTAAAATCATAAATTTATTTGTTTCTTTGAATTTTGGGTTTTATATTTTCTATTCAAAATTATTTACCATTCGTGGAAATAAAATAACAATATGTATAATCCGTTTTAATGACACTATTTATTTACAATTGCAGATATTAAAGATTAATTTAGGATAAAAAAAATGAAACCCCTGCACTACCATATGAATCTGAAATCCAATATAGCTAGTTTTTTTCTATAATTTTTTTTAAGTTGAGCTGTGTTATGTCATTGTTTACCGGTGTATTTTTCCTTGAAACCTGCAAAATTTATGATACGATAGCTGTAAAATAACTAGAAACATATTTGTATAACAGTGTCTCGTGATATTTTAAAATAAAGTATTAATAAATTTCCATATTTGAAAAATATACCAAACTACATACATATTTATATCAGTCTTCGAATGTATTATATCGCGATTTATGAATAAAACTAGCTAATTTTCTTATATTTCGTGTACAAAACCTTTCGGTCACTTATGCCCGATTGCACCGTTTACTTTAAGAAAGCCTTAAAATCAAGTATTCTTACTAGTTTGCGTTGCACCGCTCTCTAAGTATTCCTTAAACTAGTTAAGGAGTACTTAATATCAAGTTCCCGATTGAAGTCAAAGTTAACAGTTTAATACTATTATAACGCTTTACAAAGTTTGAAAAATATTTTTCAAAGAAACAACAACTACTTCTCGGGCTATATGCCTGGACAGACATTGAATTACACTTCTAAGTTAAGCGGGGTTGGTATATCTGCAAGATATAACCAAACTATTAACTTTGACGTCTATTGATAACACGCTTTAGTAAAATATGACAACTTTTCACAGTTAACTGTATTTAAGTAAATAACTACAAAACCAAGATCGTTTTTTGTCTAAGGATGGTGTAGGCAATAACGCCACCTTAAGCTTCACATTTTTGTTTTTTAATGTAAATAACTTATTTTTATAGATCTCAAATATTAAACAGGGTGATAGGACTGTACTGCAAGTAATAAAACACATATTAAATAAAATTAGGTTAAATTAGGGCCACAGTAATTTTTTTTGTGATCTAATGCGAATTGGCGTTGTTGCTAACTCAGTGTAAGCAATAACGCCATATGCGTTTAATACCTAGAACATAGAACTTTTTATTAAAAAATATTAAAAACTAAACGGTTTACTGCAAACATTTCTTTATTATAAAATTAAAACATTAAAACTGAACATAAACATTCTTTGGTTACTTAGTAAACATTTAAAAACTCTTAAGATAACTAAGCACAGTAAGGACAGATGTAACCCTCCTCCTTGTCTTCTCTAGTTAAACCTACACATTCGTCATGCAGGTAGCATTTGCAAGAAAAGCATAAATGCATATCAGCTTTCCTGTCTTCCTTGCACGCTTTGCAATACCAACTAGCCTTATTTGAACTGTTTTTCTGTAGTTGAAGTTTAGGAGCATCTTTCTTGCTAATGGCTTTATCGCCTTCCTTTAGTGTCGATTTTGACGAACTGCACTTGGTTATGTTTTTTGACTCCTTTCTTCTTGGCACTAATGTTTTAACATTCGGATCAGTCTTTTTAAAGAGGTCTTTGGTAATCCTTTGCGCTCTGCTGTTTATTGCTGTATTTCGACGAGTTGTAGGTTTTTGGGTCATATCTGGAGTCTCAAGCATTTCAGAAAAGGTAACGTCTAATTTTTCTTCGGCATTAGAATTTTCGGAATTGCTGTCGGAATCGTTGCCAGTATCACCCTCGAAAGAGCTTTCAAACACTTCCACATTGCTGTCACTGCTGCTACTGTATCGTTTTTTGCCCAAGCGTCGACGTTTGGGAGCCACACCAGAAGGACCAGGAGATGGTGTATTCTCTCGAATTATCGGAGGTTTTACTGAACGGTTTGTTGATAAAACTTGTTGATTGTCATCCCTTTGGGCTGGCTCAATTTGGTTTATTTCTGGGTCTTCTCTTTCAGTCACAGTACTTGGTGCATAAGCAACCTCTGGCAGTATGTCCGGATTGAAGGGATAAATGCCACAAGCTGAAAATCCGGATTTGATATTTTTTGGTGTCATACAATTATCCCATACAACTGAGAGGATGCTTCCGAAACGTTGCTTAGTTAAGGATCGGTCTCTGTATCTTGACCAAAATTTCATGACCTCATCGTCCCAATAATGTTCAAATGAACGGAACACAGCCTTATCCATGGGTTGCAGTTCATGTGTTGTGTTGCTTGGCAAGCAATATAAAGTTATGCCCAAATCATCTGCAGTTGTTACAATCGAATGGTCTAAATGACACCCATCGAAAATTAGCTCGCAAGGTCCAGGCAATCTATACTGGTTAAAGTGATAAAGCCACTTTTTAAATGTTTCAATGGTCATGCTAGCCTTTGGCGTCATTGCAATCTTACTACCTACTGGTAAGGCGTCGGCCCACTCTGGCTTCATTCTTATACCCTTAAAAAGAATATAAGGAGGAATAGAAGATCCCATTGCATTGCCGCATGCAACCACTGTTACATTCTCTGAATGTTCTTTAGCCACAAGGTGAACTCTTTTAGCACCTTTTTTCACGAGCACACCTTGCTGATGATGTAAACCCAAACGGCATCCTTTCTCGTCCATATTGTAAATATGCTCCGGTTTATCCATTATGTCTAAATCGATAAGAAGAGCTCCGAGTTTATTAAAATGATCAGAAACAATAAATTTGTTTAGCTTTTGAGCCCTCGCTGGATTCATATTTTGAGCTTTGCGCACTCTGATTTCAGGATGCCTCTCAAAAAAATGCTTCAGCCAGAAACGGCCAGCCATTTGTTTTTCAGCACTAAATGGGTTCTTGATATTGTTTGTCACACAAAAATTGTAAACACATCGACGTAATACCTTTGCAGTTAATGGGTATCCTACTTCCGACAGGCGGATTATTCTCCTACAAAGCTCTTCCTCTTGTTCAGGCGAGATGATCGTTTTTCGACCCATTGCAAATTTTGCCATGTTTCCTTTCTACAGATATTCTCTTAAAGTTCGCCGAGGAATGCCGTATGTGTGTTACTCGCCATATTTACAGACATGCCATTTTGAGTATCATTTATGGCATTTTGCAGCGATTCTGCGTCCCAGTTACCCCTTAGGCCCTGATTTCTACGTCTGGGCATCTTTCGCTGCAACAGAAAAAAAAGATTTAACAAACCAGAAACGCACAAAGAAGTGCTGCTTCAAATTATTGTATTAAATCTCAGCTGTTGGCAATAACGCCATGGCGTTATTGCTTAGACCTTAGTATGGCGTTATTGCTAACAGTTACATTTTTTAACATAACCTATGTTTACTTAAAGAAAGAAAAAGAAATAAAATTTTTTTTGATTAATGTAACCACAAAAATACCCTGATTAAACATTTAACATAAAAAACTAACTTACCTATTTTGTTTCTGAAACACATCACTCGATAGGTTTTCAATATTTAATATCAGTCCACAAACAAACGTCCGTCCGATGAAAAACACAATGCAGCACTGACGTTTCTCACCACAGAGTAGTAAATCTTTGAACAGGACACCTATACCTATGGGAGTAAACAACATTTAGCGCCATCTGCTGTTTGGATCAAAAATCTCTGATCTACGACACCATGGCGTTATTACCATCCTGGCGTTATTGCCTTCACATACCTTATATAGAATTTTGGTTTCTGAATAGATGTGGGGATGTTGCCGTTATCGCACTCTTAGCATTTCCTTTACTGAGGTTAATGTATTGGTGTGATTTCAACGTTGTCTTCAGTACAGGATTATACTCTCAGGGCTTCTGAACGAATAGCATCTACCTTGTACTGATGAGGCGCAAATATGCCATATCCGGCCTACAAGTGATGCTGTTCCTCCTAATTACAAACCAGAATGGTTGATGGTTATATCTTGCAGATATACCAACTCCGTTTAACTTAGAAGTGTAATTCAATGTCTGTCGGGGCATAAAGCCCGAGAAGTAGTTCTTGCTTCTTAGTGAACGGTCTGTTAAACACAACTTACTAAATGCGGGCTTAATTTCCAAACGGTGCAAACGGGCATAAGCTACTTAAATATATTTTGAATGGATCAAAATATTTATAAAAAACACTGCAGTTTATTTGTCTACATAATCTTACTTTAAATAAATTGTATTATGAACAATATCTTGAAATCGAATTTCAAACGCATTCTTAATAAATTTCGACAACTCTCTGTCTTGGACTATAAATATTTCTGATTCAGGACTTCAGATTTCCGAGTTTTAGACCTCCAAAGTAAGAATTTCACATTCGTTTTTTAATTTTCAATATATCAATACCAACAATATTTAAGAACTTCATTTTAATTTAAGCGATTTTATGGGTGTGTGGAACTTAATCTGATCCAAAAATTTAATCAAGTTAAGTAAAATAAGTCCATTTTTTCACAAATGGTACGAGGAGGGGAAACTATCATCCGAACAAAAAGAAATTTAAAACAATATTCTTCCTTGGCAAGCTGAAACTTTAAACGACGAAACAGTACTATGTATTCCTTTCTCTTTATACAGTTTCGCAATCCACATAACTGCAAAATGATTAATGATGTAACGAAATTATACGTTGACTCGTAATACTACGTCAACAAAAACTATTTTACATACAAAGTTATCTAGAAGAATAAATAGTTCATTGCTATTGAAACAGTTAACGTAAAAAATTACCTTTCACCTTCTACGAATAATGCAACAAATATTCAAATACAATTAATATACATATGGACAGTATTATTAAAAAAAGCCAACAGAAGGTGAAGAAAATGTTCGTTGGGTATAAAAATTTAGAAAGAGTAGAGATAGCCGAAGGAGTATTTGCAGATGATGTGGTGCTAATGGCAGGAAGTGAAAACCGATTACAAGAAAACCTGAACATATGGAAAGATGTTATGGAAGAAGAAGGCATGAAAATCAACAAAAATAAAACCAAAATACTTGTAACAGGAAAACAGAAGATCAACACAGAAATTAAAATAGATAATGTACAAATAGAACAAGTAAAAGAATTCAAATACTTAGGAATAACTTTTGAGGAAACAGGAAAACAAGATGCAGAGATAAATGAAAGAATAGAGAAAACAATTAAGCTATACTATGCCATGAACCAAAAATTTATAAACAAAAAAGAAATCACCAAAGAGACAAAAGTAAAAGTGTATAATACAATATATCGACCAGTTTTAACTTATGGATGCGAATCTTGGACTCTTACAATTAAACAAAAAAGCAAAATACAGGCAGCAGAAATGAAATATTTGAGAAGAACATTTGGAGCAACAAGAAAGGACAAAATCAGGAACACAAAAATAAGAGATGAATTAGGTGTCCAGCCCGTACTAAAATTTATAGAACAAAGACAACTCAGCTGGTGGGGACATATTCAGAGAATGAATAACAATAGACAAGTTAAAAGGACATATGAGGCAAAAATACAAATAAAAAGAAAAAAAGGAAGACCAAGACAAACATGGAATACAATAGTGGGTAATATACTAAGAGAGAGAGGTAAATCATGGGAAGAGGCGAGAACATTGACAAGAAACAGGAAAGAATGGAAAAAATTTATATACGAGAATTAAATGCAAACCCGACACCTAAGGGTATAAGGGTATATGATTATATATATATATATATATATATATATATATATATATATTCAAATACATATTATAAAGTATATTAGCTTATCGTCTATAAACGAAAAAAAATTGAACTAAATAATGAAAGGTGCCAGTAGAAGAATTGAAACTTTCATTTAAATACACTGCTCAAAACAATTAAAGGAACACATATTTATGACTTAATAATTGTATAAATTTTAACAATATGAAAATCTAATAATGTTTATTTCAACAATCATATTTTGTTCAACTAAATTTGCGAAAAAAAAATTCTGCAGATAACCATACCATCTCAAAGAAACTAAGTGGGGGAAGCAACCATCCCACCGTAACGTGAACTCCTCCCCAAACCATAACATATCCATCACTAAATTTTTCAACTTAATGTATGATTGCTGCAAAATGGCATTCATGTGGATGTCGGTATACACGTACTCGACCATCACAATGAGTTAAACGAAATAATGATACATGCGAAGAGTATTGTCTCTAAGTAGTCTAGGTTGCCACGCTCACAAGACCTTATGTGATAAGGAGTTGAGACAGGTTTTCGTACCGGTATTGTTGGTCTCAGGTTAGCCTCCTCATCTCAATACATTTCTAGCTGTCTGGTCGGATGTCTCTACGTTATCAGGTGTTTTAAGCCGGATTTCGGCAAGTATAGTTAGGCAAACCTATCTGAAGCTACGTGGTGTCGGTAAGGGGTGAGGAAACAAGGCCGATAATCATAATATCAGTCAATAGTCGGAAGTGAGAAGGAAGAACACACACACGAGCTTGTCAATAGCAAGTCAGGTGGTTGCACAGCAACGGGCCGATCTTCACCAATTGAGTTCGCGGTAAGCGGTTGAAGGAAACCCATAATATTATTGGAAAAATGTTTACCTTTTAACATTCAGTATTTGAAAAAAAAAGTTGATAGACAAAATCCAATGGAACAAGCATATAAAAGCACTAACGTATAATCATTATTAATATATTTATTGTTAATAATCAAAAGACTATTTTCAAATAATTATTACTACATATACTCAGCACTTTAGCTTTTTTATGGTTAAACGTGACAATATCGAATGTTTTCAGCCGCATCAATTTTACAGCTTCAGATAAGTTTGCCAAACTATAGTAAAATTAATACCTATTTAGAGGTACCAGCCGTTTTAGTAACTTAACGTATGCGGCTTCTTGAACCATCTGAACCCGCATGAAAAAAATTAGGTTATGACCTTTGTCATGTCAAATGCTTGACATATTTCTTATTGCATTGGCGTAGTGACTTGAAATTTCATATTATCAGTGGCGGTTTGTAATAATACAAATTAATTTTATGATATTCATAAAATTCTAAAGATGTTGACATAATAAAAGAATATAAAAGAAGCGCACTAATTTTAAAAACATTGTTTTATTAACTAGATACATAGTTTTTTTGAAAAAATATGGCAATTCAGAGTTCGATTAAGTACAAATTCTAGATTTAAAAAAATGACAACGTGATCTTCAAGGCAAAGTTTAATTAGTTTCTAAATCAGAATAACTTTCGGAAAGTGATAGTTCATCATCGGATTCATTGGATACATAGATCACCATAGGTTCGATGTTTAGTAGGTCCAGTTTGTTTTCTACTTCCCATGCTTCAGAAATAATTTTCTCTGTATGATTTATGTAATTCTGCCAGTGTTGCTCCGGTACATTTTTTACAACGTCATTCCATACTTTTAAGACTTCGGTAGGTGACCTTGCAGTTTTCGTAATAGCTTGGTCATAATGCCTTTTAGTTTCTGACCATACCATTTCGATGACATTAAAATGGCAATGATAGGGTGGTAGCCTGAGAACACAATGACCATGCTCGGCAGCGTATTTGTCTAAATGATAATTTTTTTCTGGCAAAACTTGCTTTTCAATTATATTCCAAACAGCATCCTTTAAAATGTGATCTGGAAAAGGAATATTCTTTTTTTTTGAGCCATTCTAACATGCGTGTTTTACTCCAACTTTTTCTTGGGATTTCTTCATCCAGGCGACTGTGATACGTTGCGTTATCCATTATAATTAACGATAGTTCTTCCAAGTTTACAATTAGTTGCTGTTTAAACCAATTTTCAAAATTTTCGGTGTTCATGTTATCATGGTAATCGCCTGTTTTTTTATTGCATTTAAAAATAAGCGATGCATTTGCCACAAAACCTTTTTTATTACCGGCATGAACAATTACATATCGTGTCCCACTTCCAGTTATTTTTAAATCACTGTGTTTAGTACCATCTTGCCACATTCTTCTGTCCCCGCTTTTACTAAAAACCCATGTCTCATCCAGAAAAACAGGTGTAAAGAGCTTTTCGCTTTTAGCAGCATGGTATTTGTTCAAAAATAATATTCTTTTTAATCTGACTACAGGCATTTCCAATAAATGTTTTCTTCCATCCTGTTTTTTGAAATGAAAACCCATTTTTTTAATTCCCAAATATAACGAACCTTTGGAAATCTTAGTTTCTGGAGACTCTTCGATAAATTGCCGTAAAATAGTTTCTACTGTGATTTTATCCTTTCGCGCATACATTTTATAAATTACTTCCCTCAAACAATGCAGGGTATTTTTTGTAATTCGGGTTTTGCTCCGGGAAACGCTTGCAGACATATTTCTTCTAAATTCGAAATCTGTAGCTCTGTTTGGTTTTTCAAGATTATATAATGTGCTTTCTGGAACTTTCAGTGCTTCGGACGCTTTTTGAATTGCCTTAAATCGAGATCCTAAATCGTTTTGAAAATAGTTTACTACATTAAGCATAAGTTTTTTGGATTCATCAGAATATCGCATTTTTATATCTTATTTTGCGTTATGACATTAACATGAAATCAAAATTTGACGTAACTTCAAAAACGTGACATCTAATAAATTAGTTACGACGTTCATTTTTGTTGGTAATTTTTTGTTTCAACCGATTTATTAATAATAAATAAGGATGGTCTTATTCTAAATGGGTATAAAATTTACTATACCTATAGATATGCGAAAACACTTCAGTTCTTGTAGTTTCACTGAATTAGTTCTCGTATTGTTACATTTAATAGTGATATGTAAAATAATGTTTTATGTACATTTATATTCGAACAAAATCTGATTATTTGAAAAAAGTATTATAAGATTTTGGTATTGTAAAAATTTATAAAATTATTAAGACATAAATATACATTCCTTTAATTATTTTGAGCAGTGTATTAAAACAAGGGCAAAAAATAATTGACCGAAACCTCGTTTATTATTAGCGATCTAGTTTTTACAATTTATGTAGTTAAAAAAAATATTACATTCATTTAATTTCTCATTACATTGGTTTTCAATAACACTAAACTATATAGGGTGTCTAACTAAATTGCTTTTGGAGTTTCAGAAATCTTATCTCAGAGTAATCACAGGAATTTTCACTGGACACCTCACTCAGATACTCTGAATCTGAGTTTTGAATAGATCGAGGGAATTGCCTTGATACACTACATACGATATTTAAAAAACTTGAAAAAGTATACAACTTTGCTAGAAGTCTGGGCATTCTGAACTGAACTAAGAATTATTCACAGAAAATGCCAACATTCTGTATAAGAATTATTGTAATAGTTCGGAACAAATTATTATTTTTACCTTGACTAACATTTAAAAAATATTATGTAAAAATAAAAACTTGATTTTATACAAAATTTTCAACTTGACCACTTGCCAATGTTATGCATTCTGGAAGGTAACATCACAAATAGTTTTTGGATTATGAACTAACACGTGTTGGTCATTTTGAAAATTCCGATTCATTTTCCATTATACACTTACATTCTTTGTTAAAAAAAACGTTTTTATAGTTAAAGGTGGTCGAACTGTAAATGAACCAAAGTAACAAGTTCATTAAGTGGTACAAGATCTGATTTACTGGAGATACAATCTTCTGAGACTAGCGCGCCCAAGAGAGCACTTCTCCAAGAATGTCCTTGTAAAAACAAGCCTGATAGGGAGAACTAGTATCTTCACATAAATAGTTCAAGATCACAAAAAGCTAAGGTGCCTAGGACGTGAAACCTTGACTGGCTGTACTAATAAAACCCATCAATGAATCAACAAGAAGCTAAAATATATTATTTAATGTATTACCCTGTGAATTGTTGAATTGTCCTTATTTCATAATTTCATGATATCTCACGGATAGCCTTTTCTTGTCCAAATATTCATGTAACATGTGTTGTACCCGTCAGTCGTCACTTGTGTTGGTATATTAAGTTATTGTTTAGTATAAGAATGTAACCGTACCCGTCGGTTGTTCGTGACTTGGGCGCTAGAGTGGCCACTCGAGACAGATGCAGGCATGAGACTCTTCTCAAGGGTGGTTCTACTCCATGTTAGTGCTGCACTAGGTATGCCAGAGGGTTGTCAGACTATAAGCAGCTTTAGGGCGCCACTACCTTTTAGACGTCGACGAAAGAACAAAATGAATTTAAACAAAAAGACAACTAAGGTGAAAAAGGTAGAAACACCTTGTAGAACTTAAATTAATATATTTATTAAAAAAATTAGAAACTTACTTTAGCCCGGACACCATCCCCTACAGCTCTTATAGCCGGGTGAATAAAAAATTAAAAAAAAGAAGTTAAAACATTAATTTTATTCTTGCCAGGAATTGGATAAGATGATCGGTATGTAGCCAGGACTTTTTATGGTACTTACCTTAAGTAAATATCTTCTCCGGGAAGGGTGTGCAGAGAAGTGGACCTGGATGTATCTTGAAGGTGTCTTAATAATCTCCTAGCAGTTTATGGTATCCTAGCAGTTAACGGTATCTTAATTGTAAACGGTATCTTAGTTGTAAACGGTATACTAGCTGCTGTGCTTACCACAGCAATTTAGATAAGAAACATATAATAGCGATAAAAATGGAGGTCTTTCCTCGCTGAAAGTCGATGGCGAAAAGGGGTGTCGCTCATGGCGTTGAAAAAATGGAAGCGACCGTTGGCAGACGTCAATTTTCTTATGGTCAGGGTTTTAGATTGGGGTGGCTAATGAGACGACGAGCGGGAATTAGAGAAAGATTTGCGATATAAAGTCGAAACAGGTCGATAGACCTGTTACAAGAAGTTGTAAATTTCCTCTGCAAGATAAAACTGTAGTTTGCCCAGTGTTAAAACAAAGTCGATTCGAGTCAGGTCAGGACTTATAGTAACGACATTTTTGGATAAAATGTTCATATCTGAACTACTCCAGAATCCACTAGTGTCATCGGCAAATAAAGTTAATTTACGATTTATTCGTAAGTCCATCACATCTTTAATGAATAGGAAGAAAATAATTGTACCTGAAACTGCACCTTGGAGTACACCACTACTTATTGCTAGATATTCAGAAATTTTACCAATTGTCTTCTACATTCAAAATTAAAATTCCATGATCAACACATACAAAGATCTTCGCAAAATAAAAAAACTGAAGTCGTACAACGTTTATTATTGAGTGAAGTATATACTTCATTAAGAACATAGAACATTGCAATTTTAATATGGTAGGTATATTTAAAAAAGAAGACGGTTTTTCATTACCCTTTCTATTATTTTCGATAAGGACCTTGGCTTCGGTGATATTTTGTTAAGCACGAGGTTGTTTGCTTTCAATGGATATCTAACACAAACCAAATGACTCAGCTTTGCTCAAAATTTGACAGTAGTCTATTAATAGATGGCAGTTGGCGGGAAAAGTGTTGCATTTAATTCAATAAGTATTAACTTATCAAACAGTAGCCCCGTAGCTCTGCTCGAAAGTAGCGAGTTGCGATATATCGATAAAAAAAAACTTTAATGGTAACAAGTACAACTTACAATTAGTGAATTCTATGTTTTACTTAGCTTGGCAATAAAAAATGTAGGAGCGTTTATATTTAAAACATAAGACTAGCCGAAGAATTTAAACTTTAAGCCATTCTTGAAAGGAATAGATATACAGTATGGTTCAAATGAAAGGAATACATTCGTTATTTCGTAAACCGGCGACTGGGAAAGGAAGGAAAAATCCTGAAACCCGTCGGTTTTTATTTTCAAACAGGCTATTCGTAAGGATACCTTTTTATTTTTGACGTCATCTATGTGAGCGTGATGACGTCTTCGCTAAAATTTTTAAATGGAAATGTGGGTGTTGTAATACATTATTTGAAAGGTCTTTTAAATACCTATTCAGCCATATCAATATGTCTGAGTAATGTGTTTTTATTTGTTTAAAAAATTTTTAATTTCTTATTATTACAATAAGTATTTTTTAAATACATCGAAACCTAAATTAAGTGCTCAAAATTATCTTCAGCTAAAATACAATGGGAAAGTCGCGCCGCTTCTCGAAACTTCTCTATAACTTCTGGAGTTATTTGTGCAACCTCAATACACGTACGTATCCTTTCTTTGCGTTCATTGATATCTTGTGATGCACTTCACTTTTAAAGTATCCCCATAAAAATAAATCAAGAGGAGTCAAATCAGGTGACCTATGCGGCCATTCTGTTGTTCCTCTTCGACCTCTCCACCGATTAGGAAAGACGTTGGTCAAGTATAGTTGCGCACCAAGACAGCATAGTAGGTTTCGTTGTATTTAATGAACAATACATAATACATATTTGTTGTAATATTGAAATTTTTTAAATTTTTTACACAAATACAAACATCAATTACTCAGTCATATTGATATGGCTGAATAGGCATTTAAAAGACCTTTGAAATAATGTATTACAACACCCACATTGCCATTTAAAAATTTTAGCGATGACGTCATCACACTCACATAGATGACGTCAAAAATAAAAAGGCATCCTTACGTATAGCCTGTTTAAAAATAAAAATCGACGAGTTTCAGGATTTTTCTTTAAAGTCGCCGGTTTACGAAATAAACAATTTATTCCTTTCATTTGCACCATACTGTATAAATGCACGTACCTTCACATGCATTATATATTGAATTATTCTTTGGGATACCATAAAAGTATATTCGCTTGCAGCCGTAGCCTTCACATTTAAAGCAATATGCTGTTTCTGCGTGAAGTGCATCCTACAATACCTTCTAAAATCAAAATTTTTACTCAATATTGTAACGTTTATTCTAATTTATATTTACAATTAATTTATATTTACAGATTTATATGTAATTCAGTCCTTATTTAATAATTTATCTAATACATTAAACACACTAATTATAATTTATATGAGAGTCACTTAATAAACACTTTATCGATGCGCGATTACTTTCCTTCGGTATCAACACTGACTGATTGACTAATTGACTGCAGCGATGCTTGTGGCCTATTTATACTCGTGCGCCGTAATTCTAGAAGTATCTCGGCGTTCTCGCGGACGCATTGGATATTCTCGATATTCTGGCGGATGCACCCGGGTGTTCTGGATGTTTCTCGAAGTTTGGGCGGAGGAGCCATAGTCGTCTCATACGGGGATTTCACTGGGGGCACTAAGTGAGAATATTATTGCAGTAGCTCGCGTAACAATATAATGGTTCTTTGCTAGTGTTATCAGATATTTTATTTAAGTTCAACTCTTAAGATTTTTTGTACGTAAAATATTAATCAATACTATTTTTATCCAACAATTTCCACATATTAATTACATACTCAATTATGACAATGTTTTCAACATTATTTAGATCACTAGACTTCGTAATATATACAATACACGATACACGTTTTGTCAAGTCAATACCGGGAATTCAGAAAGCCCGCTTAAAGTGATTGTCGAAATTATTTTTTTGCAAAATACACACGATTCAGCGTACGCAAAGTAGTACGTTCCCGCACGCACTCTTCGCGTTGTTCAGCTAATTTATTTTGCGTGCAGGAAACTATCACATTGCGCACTTGCTAGGAATATAACTATTTTCAGTTACGATAAGTTGGCTTTATCAAAAACACTTCCGTTCCTGTGGTACAGTGCATTCAAAAGCGGTTGGAAGATTTGTCGAGCTCTCACCAGCCATCAACGTCTTCAACTGAACTTAACATCGCTAAAATGAAAGTAATGATGACTGAAAATCGTTGTGTAAGTCAGAGCTGCTGAAGTTCATGTGTCTCACGTACCAATTCGTTCTATTTTAGGCCGATAGGACACTGTCAGAAATTCTGATCAGAAAGTTTCTGTGAGTGGTCTTTTTAAAATCGTGCACTATGACAATACTATATATTTTGCCTCAATCAAAATTAGATTGTTCCTTTAAGTTCAATCTTGATTGATTCTTCTCCTAAACTTCCACACTTAGAAGAATGTATTTGAAGGTCAGGTGCTATGAACTTTTAGTGAGCAAGTGATCCGAAGGCATGGCCAAGAACTCCTTGGCGTCCAACTCACATAGCATGACCCTTTGCCCCTCACAACCCACCAATTAGCCCCCACCAACAATTTTGTATATTACGTAGGTGGTCATTCTTGCAATCCTCTCAAGGTGGAAATGAAGGGGTGCTATATTCAGAATGATTTCCAGCGCCGCTGTGGAAGTTGTGCGAATTGCACCCGTAATCGTGGTAAGTAAACACGCTCCAGATTTTTCTGGCCCTTGCTCCACGAGACCACGGAGCCATATGTGTGACTACCATCACATACATCCTGTAGTTCTGTCTGGGTCTCAAGCCCCAGTTTGTTCCACAAGTCCATAATGCGAGACTACGTTTGTGGATTACTTATTTCATATGGGGGTTCCAGTTGATCGTTTTATCCAGTGTAATGTTTAGATGTTTTGTTTCCTCCACATATAGAATGCTGTGATCGTATAGCATAGATTATTGAATATAGTTTTGGTTGCATTGACTTATAATTGTTCCCTGACACACCATCTGCACTCAAAGCTTTCTGAGCTCTTCCCGAGCTAGAAGGTTCAGAGTTGCCTCTATCTAGAATGACTAAGTTGTCAGCATAAGTTTGAGCCTCAACGCCTGCTCCAGTGAGTTCGTTCAGCAGTGGGGCCCACAAAAGAGGGAAGAGGACTACCTCTGCTAGCGATGAAGATGATTTCTTTACCTTCAACAATAGAGGTCATTACTCTATCGGATAACATAGTCGATATCCTGCTGCTAAAATGGGTGCTCCTCCTGTTTCTATTCTGGTCACTGCCTGGCACAGAGATTGAATAATCGCATTATTTTTAAAGGCACCTTCAATCTCTAAGAAGGTGACTAGTGCGATTCCTCTATTTTCTAGCGACTCATTTATTTTCTCTACTCGACTGTATAACGCCATTCCCGAAGATCTCCCTTCCTGGTTTGGAAGTTGTCTGGGATTAAATGAGTAGTTCCATATTAAATGTTTCTCTAACATGCCAGTCTAGTACTTTTTTGAGATTCTTGATGATAAATGACGTTGATCTAACTGGGGACACAACGATTTAAATGAAGACTTTGCTGGCTTTTGCATCTTGGGAATGAAAACCAGCTTAGTCGCTCACCAACTCGTTGGAATATATCCCCAGAGGCTAGACTAGCTCTCAACATTTTTATTAAATGTGGACTCTAATCGCTAACTCAATATTTAGTCTGGTGTGCGATATTATAATATTGTATTATAATATATTAAATTTGTATATTATATTATGTTTTGTATTATTAGTATGGTATAGTCAGTATTTATATATTTTGTTGTGAATTTTATATTTTTATATTTTATCTATTTTTAAATTATGTCGCTTTGTCCATAAAATTGTAAAATTTTTCATGACAATAAAGCTTATCTCTCTCTAAAGATCCGATTTGTGAAAGAAATGCAATATAAGAGAAATATACATGTCGTGAAAGTAAAATTGCGTGCATTTTTTGTTTATAAAATTCGGGCAATTGGGATATTGTATACAAGATGTTCAGGAACTTAATGTCAAAAACACCCTGAATTTGTATATACCTACAACGTCGTTATAATATTGAAGTTATTCACATTACTGGCAACTTCTAACATAAAAGTATTTATTTGTTGAACTAAATATATCAATTATTTCTTGTTTTAGATGGCTGGGAGCTATAGCTCAATCTGCTTATATGTTAGGAGTATTTACTGGTGCTGTGGTATTAGGAAAAATGGCGGATAAATATGGCAGAAAACCTATTTTCTGTTATTCAGCAGTATTACAATTAATAATAGGTGTAGCAGTGGCTTTTACTCCCGAATTCATATCTTTCTTTATATTAAGATATTTTTATGGTATTTTTGGATCAGCTGGTAGTTATATACCAGGTACGTGTTTAGTTGGTAATTTTATATATGATGAACAGTAGTCACATCATTATGGGAATGTCCTCCCAACAGTTAAATATGACAGACTGTCCAGAACTGAGTGTGATACTGATTGATACATTTGTGTTTGTTTTGTAGGATTTGTACTTACAATGGAATTAGTTGGTCCAAGCAAACGGTCAATCTGTGGAGTGGCTTTCCAAGCAAGTTTTGCCACTGGTATTATGTTAGTTGCTGCTTGGGGAGCATTAATAAAAGACAGACAAGTTTTACAAATTGTATATGCTTGTCATGCTTTACTTTTAATCGGACATATATGGCTTATGGACGAATCACCAAGGTAAGTACACTATTTATTTCGCAGTCCATTTTCTTAAAACTCTTGATACAGAGAGTGAAATTTTACCTGTAAACAATTATTTATGTAACTGGTTTGTAGAATCAGTAGAATTCAATCAGTAAACCAAAAAAAAACTATGTTCTTCTATTTTACGCACAAGTCATAAAAACACGCTCCTTACCAATTACTTCGCCAATAACTCGTTGTTCAAATATTTGTCTGAATTTCAATAAATAGGGAGGTTTTTAACTTTTTATATGATGGGCTCTGTGAACAATCCGGTACCGCGAGTTTTTATCTGATTTCTTGAAAAAAACCATTGTACTCACCTTATGAAATTAGCTGTCAAAAACTTTTTCCAGGTACTTTTTAGAAAGTTTTACTTTTCTACACGATAGTTATATTTTTAACACTCAAGATATTAACATGTTATTCAAAAATTGCGTTGATAACTTCTGATGATTGTATCAATAACCAGAAGGTTAATCTTGTTGGAATCAATATTTTTCTGTATATTGATCGAAATTTTTCTGTTTAAAATATAATCAATTTATGTTGTATTCTACTTCTAACAAAAATCTTTATTATAGGTGGTTATGGAGTAATGGACGAGTACGTCAATCTGTCGAGATAGTGAAAAAAGCTTTGAAGATGAACGGTAGTCCCGCAAATCTAGATACGGCAGAATTTGTTAGTAAAGGTATGTCAGAAGACAGAACTAGTAATGAATCCGGAAGCATAGGAGACTTGTTTAGAACCCCTAACTTGAGAAAAAGAACACTTAACGTTATGTTTTGCTGGTTTGCTAATAGCTTGGTGTATTATGGACTATCTCTTGGAACTAATTCGTTGCAAGGAAATCCTTTTTTGAACATGTTTGTTATGGCTTTAGTTGAGCTACCAAGTTATGCTGTTACAGTTTATTTGATGGACAGGTAAAGTACCTACTTTTGTTTCCTTATATGTTGATAAATTTTTCATCTTTTTCATTTTATCATTCCTTTAGAATAAACCGATATTAGCTATAACAATAAACTATTTTCGTAGCCAAGGTTTAACAGTCCGAATTCTCTATCTAGATTCTGGACAAGAAAACAAAAATTTTATTTCCATTATAGCAAATGTCTGTTCATTCGTACATATCTAATTTAGTACAGATTAAGTGTTGATTCTACGAATGAAGAGCCTTAATAATGACAAAATAACCTTAAATAATAGTATAGTTATCTTTATTCTAAATGTTTACTAAAAAACATTACAACCTGTTTTCAAAAGAACAGCCAGTTCCTAAACATACAGGGTGTCCAAAAACTGTCTTGCCAAACGCAAACTACAGATACTAGATGTGATTTTATGTCTAACCTAATTTACCTTTATCCAAAAGTTCCTCCTAAGGGAGCGCCCTATGAAGATTACGTTATTGAGTCAGTTTTTTAAGCACATCTAAAAAAACCGCTACCTACACTTTGAAACTTGGTTCATTGTATAACCCAGCTGTGATGAATTGTTAACTACAAACCAGCATTTATTATTGCCATCACAAGCTTTCAACGTGGGAGGATCAACGGGTAAATTTGGTTAGCGCTAGCTCCCTTAGAAGGAACTTTGAACATAAAATCACATTTAGTATCTGTAGTTTGCGTTTGGCAGGAGAGTTTCTGGACACCCTGTAGTTATTGCAATATGCAATAGGTAAATTAATTGAGAATTAAATATCCAATAAATGTTTCTAATATATATGATTCTTTTTCAGATTGGGAAGGCGATCATTAACTGCTGTGGAAATGATCATTGGAGGAGTGTGTTGCATTTTTTCGGTCAGTTTAACCAATGGAGCGGCATCTCTCACATTTATGTTCATTGGAAAATTCTTAATAGCTAGTTCTTTTGCTATAATTTACAACTTCTCCGCCGAACTTTTCCCTACAGTTGTTCGAAGTTTCGCTATGGGATTGGGAGCTATGTGTGCTAGAACATCTGGAGCAATGACTCCACTTATCGGTCTTTTGGATTCTTTCGACCCAAAAATTCCAGCAATGATATTTGCGGTTATATCTATTATATCAGGACTTCTTGTAATGTTTCTTCCAGAAACGCTTAATAAACCCCTTCCTCAAACTTTACAAGAAGGAGAGACTTTTGGACTGGGAGATACTATGTTTGCCAGTTTATGCAATAAAAAACGTTCTGAAAGTGTCACTGTTTCTAAAACGAAACAAAGAGAAGCAGAACAAATGCAGCCACTTCGATAAATTTTCGAGATTTTTAGTTAATATAGGGTAATAGGTGTAGTTGTTACACTCAATTTCAAGTGCAATTATATTTTGTTGATATCAAATATTTTCTTCCATCGTTTAAATTAAATAGAAATAATAACCGGCGATCTACGGTTTCTTTTATTTTTCTGAGCATCATCGAATTTTTCGCATTTTTTTATAATTATGAGCAAACACGTACAGGATTTAATAAGTACAAGTGAAAGACTAATGAGGATATTGATAGGCTACCATCTTTGATTATGGCTCAGGTCTTGATAAACATAATATAAAATTCACTACTACCTAACACATAACGACATACCTACTATATATATTGTGTATTTCGTATTTTATTTATTATGCATCATTTTGATGCTGGAAATGTTAAAATCCCAAGCATCAAATACTCTCAGATATCAACTTAGTCAGCTTATAATCCCATCATTTTATTTCACTTGTTTTGTTTATTTTGATAGGTTAGCTCCCCCGGTAATACTAGTATTTCAATTTTATATATCTTAAAAGGGTGCGTTTTATGTCACCCCTTCTCGATGATCGTTTGACAGAAAATTTACAACGTTTAAGCTTTTTTTAATCTTTAATAGATTGAAGGTAAAATAACTTTTTTGTAACTGGGGAATTATTATTAACATAGAGTTTATGTTGATAATTATACTGTCAATCACTCTCAAAACTTTCTAATATTTAGATCAAGTAGTGTACAAATTAAAGGTCATTGATTTTCCTTTATATTGTTTATATTGGATATTATTTGTTTTCTTATAATATTATACAATATAAAAAGGTATGTCGATTTATACCTACATAATTTTATATTACAATGTCCAATAAAATACTTTATTTTTTACTGCATTTTTCATTTTTTAAATACAACCTTTTTTATCATTTTAATCTATTTAAAACTCCTTAATTTAGAGTACCTATTAGCAAGATACTATATAAATAATGCTGGTCTAAAATATGATAATTCACGCTTTTATAGAGAAATATAGAAATGATAATCAGTCATAGTTTTGTAGAGAAGTATTTAGTTCATAACACTAACTTCCACATCTGAAAAAATCTTATCTTATAAACTTTTATAGAATCACTTCACAGATATAAATAATATGAACTACAATAGGCTTGTTCATAGAGCAATCACAAACGGTTGGAAACTCGACCACTCAAGAGCAGTGAATAAAAACCGTTCATAGAGAGTCTCTACACATGGAGTCGTCCAGTTTCCGACCGCTTATTGTTTTTGCTCTATCCTAAGTATAACAAATCTATAATATTAACACCTACCTACTACTAATCATTGAATAGCTTGAAAGATCCATCTTGCATGGTTATAAACGAAGCTTTTTGAAAGATTCATCTTGTTTATTAACGAAGCTTTTACCTGGAAATATTTCGCGAAATAAATTGCTTTTTGCTAACTCTTATTGCTTGAAATAATCGACTCAAAATTCACTCAAACATGTAAAATTTTCCCCTGAATCGATTGCTGAAGACTAGAACGTTCTATCTTTCAAATTAGTCGAGTTATCAGTATCTTTTGTTTTGAAAAGTGGATTTTCAAAAATTTCATGAAGGCGACATGTCTATCGACTTATTTTAAACTTACGAGACTGGAATAGGAGTGTACGGGTCGGGATCCAAACACTGAAAGTTTGGGAAAAACCTCAAGCATCTCTCAAGCGGAAATTCTTGCCATAGAAAAGTGTGCTTTCTTCAATATTGGCACATATCAGTAGCGGCAAGCCGCTGAAATGTCACAAATGACGGATTCCCAGTTTGATGAACAGATAGATTATTGTGTTCGTACTTTTCCTGTTCTTTGGTTTTAAAGGTAATACTTGAACAACGTTCAAGACACTGAATAACTACTGCTAGGTGTTCTTCTTCAAGCCGCAGAATCGCAGGAATGTACAACGTGTAGCTATTTTCATTTTGATCGTGCCTGCAGGAATCCTTGTCTGATAATAAAAAACATGCATGCGGTTTGCGATACGGTTACGGTAGCTTCTCACGAAAACCTTTTGGACAAGATTATTAACTCACCATTTTAAGACAGAGATTTCCAATAAAATTCGTCTCAAAAAAGATTCACGCTACAAAAAAGTATGTGAATTATTAGTTTAAAACAGATATATCAAGCTAGCGGACCAACTAGTGCAAAAATAACTTTTGACCAGCTGAAAAATTGCCGTTTTTATGCCGTGAAATTTTTCTAATTTGCCGTTAATTATTTAAAAAAAAATGGTATGGCGCATCAATAAGATAGCGGACCACCCCCTGGAATATTGCTTACCTCTACGCAGTAATTTAAATTGAAGACATAGATAATTGCCGCTCTAATTGCCGTTCAAGAAAATATCATCTACGGCATTGGGGCACGATGGCATGGGGGGTAAAACGGGCAAAATGTATTTTTACGTATTAACTTAGCGGCCAGCCACTACTTTGCCATTGCTCGACGTGCAAAGGATGGTAGGTATCTGTTTTGTAAAATGACCATTCCAAGGGCTTACCTGCTTGTGATTATAAAAATCTCAATAATTGTGAATTTTATATTTAAGCAATATCCTAAAATCATGTCAAGTTCTTTTCACGAAAAATGGTTCTGACTCAATAACAGCTTATTTGGGTTTCGCCATTAGAGCGAGCCGTTGCTTACCATGGTTCATTTATAGATCTATTTTATACTTAGAAAATAGTTAAAATCCGGCCTGCCTGCAATGGAAAAAAACTTTTATTGTAGTCAACCATTTATCTTGACAAGCACTTTACCTGATAGGATGGGTGTTGGTAATTTCGCCAAAAAAGGTCATAAACTCATTTTATTATAGGTATAATTTCGCCAAGAAACCTTTTCAGGGCGAAAATTCGACATGTAATCTGGCCAAAACTCACCCTTGTCAGATTATTCATTGGGTAATTCAGTTACTTTGCTATTGGCATTTAAAGTTGCAGTTTTCCTTTTTAGGCGGCCATTTTTTCAACACTGCGTACCTTCTTCAATCATTTTTTTTGCCCCTATCGATAAATTAACCAATGATCTTTTTTAAAACGTAATAATTTATTAGAAATTCAATCATTTTCCTTGCCTTTATCGATAAATTAACGAATGATCAGTTTACCTGAGTTTTGACGAAATTACCTCTAGGATTATGATAATAAAAATTAACAAGTGATTGAATAAATACATTTTTGGCGAAAATACCTGTCCCCTATAGGATAATTGTCTGAATGATATAAGAGCCAATGCCTGTATTAGAAACGAAGGTTACACCGTCGGAAAAATAAGGATAGATAAAAATGTAACCTCTTCCCCGTCAATCGTTTTTGGATGTTTTATTTGTAGGAATAAAATCACTTTATGGAAAAGGAAATCGACTAAGAATTACGAATATTGGTTGTACAGATGGTTTTTTAAAGATGATTTGTTAGCATTTGAGTCAATTCACACTGGAGACTATCACAAAGATATGAATGCTGATTTTTTTGAGGAATATTTTTGACAAATGATAACTCTAATTCCGCCCATCTCTGTAATTGTTTTGGACAGCGCTCCTCATCATTCAATGAGATGTGAAAAATTGCCTACCACCGCTTGGAAAAAAGCGGAAATAATTCTATGGCTTTTAGATACAGAAATTACATTTAAAGAAGTATGTTACAAAAAGAACTGCTGGCAATTGTAAATATACATAAATATCGTTTCCTAAGATATACTATTGACGAAATGGCAAAAACCCGAAATATTATAATACTTCGACTTTCACCTTACCATTGCCAGCTAAACCCTATAGAGATCTGTATCTGTAGAGTGGGGAGGGTGCATGAGTTTAGGCCCACAGCACTTAGGCCACATGTGACCCATTGTACAGCCTCCCGAGGAGTTGTCCTCCTAGGTCATCGACCATCCTGTCCTTTTCAGGAAAGTGGACAGGTCACTAGGAGTCATCTCCTTTATATCGGCAGGTGTAGGCCAAGACTCACCGAACACACACTCTCTTATTGACGATAACTCCGGACACTCACATAAGACATGCCCGACAGTTTCATCTTCTTGTTCACACATTCTGCATAGAGGTGTGTCCACTAGCCCCATAGTATGGAGGTGTTTCCTTAGTTGACAGTGGCCAGTCAGAAATCCTACTTGTAAGCGTAGGTTTTTCCTGGTCATCGCCAAATATTTCTTCGGCTCCAGCTTCCCAGGGTCGTCCAAGGTGATCCTGGCAAGACTGCATCCTTTGATTCCATCCCATCTCTTTAGGGATTGAGCATGGGTGTAACGCTTGGCTAGTTCCGCAATTGTCGAAGTCGTCAGGCCGTAGGTGTCACTGGGTCCTAAAAATTTTTAGTCCAGCCGCTTCCCTGGCTAAAGAATCGGCAGTGCGATTACCTTTACTCGTGTCGTGCCCTTTAACCCAATTCAGGATAATATTGTTATCTAGCGAGGCGTTAGCTAAATCTTGGTGGCACTCTAATAATAGCCCTGATGTAACACGTTGTCTGTTCAAGGCTAATAGGGCTTGTCTGCTGCCAGTGCAGATTGTTATGTTTTTGCCAGAAATTCCTTTTCTGGTTAGTTCTTACGAGGCAATTGAGATACCAGCCAGTTCTGTTTGAACCACGCTGGTATTTTTTCCCATTCCCCACTCAATTCTTAGGCTAAGTGATCTGGAGTAAACTCCACATCCTCTGAGCCTTCTTTGGTTTTTGAGCCGTAGAACCTATAGAGTTAATATGGGCTCAGGTGAAAGGATTGGTGGCAAGGAAAAATCACTGTCTATTTCAAACAGACTATAGGAGAGTATTAACAAAAACAATTTGGTTTAACAATTAAGTAACTTTATTTATTTACATCGTTATCCACAGATTCTCTTTTATACATATAAACATTCAGAATGGAGGAAATATTTACGATTTGTAACAACTTAATTGAAATTAAACAAACACTATTATTATTCTCAAATCAGAAACACTACACAAGAGTCTACAACAATTTCATTAATTGGTAACTTTAAGTACATATAACTTATCTAATTTGATACCAAATCGTTTAATGTAGCAGCTTTACAGTCTTCGTGAATTTCGTTAATGTCTGAAAATAAATTTTTCGTTAACACTGTAAACTAATGTTTTATTTTTAACAACAATTTTCACAAAAACAAATATTACAATGTTTTACCATAAACTACCATTTAGTGCATGTCAATAGTATTATCGGTATTTTATATTGTTACAATGAGATTAGTAAAAATCTAGTCCATCCACATTCAAACTTTTAAAATATGTCCTACGAAATTAATGATGTGGTCAAGCATCATTAGCAGTAGGAATAAAATACGTGATAAAAAGCAAAATGAGACAAAACCAGAATTATGACGCAGATCAGAGAATGATTCCCAAATGGGGGAGTGTTTATATCTTTGTGAAATAAATCATTAAAGTTATTAGCTTTAGAATGTCTTTCAGTTGGATTAGTCGGGCAATAGTCTTGACGTGAGCCCTACGAAATGTATAGGAGCTTCTGAACAGAAAAATTACCCTTTAAACAAACATCTATGTATGGAATCATCATCCGCAAATACTGCAGACAGTAAATTCTTACATTTATTGCATACCAAGCAGAATTCAAGCTTGTAATGGCGCAAAAAGTTGTAGTTGTGATATATTTGCAGCTTACTGGAAAAATACTCCAGGCCAAAGACAGGCAAAAGGGTCGATAGAACCTTCTGCTCACTACGCTAAATTGCTCTTGGAGCTTCAGAAATCTGATCTCAGATTAATCACAGGAATAGACATGATGACTGATTTTGAAAAACTGCTCCACGATGTTTGTACGCATAAGCTTTATCTAAAAAAAATGTTGTTTCTTGAAAAATAATGGTTTTAAAGGCTAAACTCGCGTTTTTAAAATACAATTCAAATTTCGCACCAAAACGCTAGAATCGCAATGGCGTCTCTATGACATCACATATCTATAAATACATCAAATATTTCAGTTTGCAAATTAAAAATATATTTTGATTACTAATTTGAGTTATTTTGTGTGATATTCATGAATTCTACACCGTGTAAATATCATTTAAATGATACAAAACCAGAAAATACGATAAAAGTTCGATCGACATACAAAAGGTTGACGTCATACGTGGCCGGTGTTTTAGCTAAGGTGGCGGATTATCATATTTTTTATTCATATTTTTACTAAAATAAATATAATCACAATTTTAATGTAAAAATAAGTGATTGCTTTAGAATCTTTGTAATCCATACAATGATTTCAGTTATTCTTAGTGATTGTCATCATGCCTATTCCACTTGACACTGCTCACTCAGATAGCATCTCTGCAAGATAGGCAAAGTGGACATTGGAACATGCAGATTCTGCGATGATGCACATGAGACGGCGGAGCACATTGTCTTTAATTGCAGGGTAATTGTCCGTCCACGTATTAAATAGCTGGAACAGGTCTACTTAGTCAGGTTACAGACCTAGCTCCAAAACGGATAATAGGCTTTCCCAGAAGCCCAGATCTCTTGGAATGAAATACATATGTAGGGTGTACACAAAAGATCTTATAGGTCGCAGTAAGGCCAATCGACCCCCTTGTAATATAATATACATTTTTTAAATAATAATAAATGGATAATTTTCAATAAATATAATGTTTTATTCATGATAACCATTGAGTAAAAAAGTATATTGGGCATACTGATTAAATTAATTACAATAAAATATTCCAAGCCCAAATAGAATAGCAAATTAGCAAAACAAAATTACTACACAGCTGGTGTTGTACCTATGCCCTGAAAAACATTGATTGACTTTCTAACGTAAATGTAGGTGTGATAAAAACATACCCAACGGCGTTATGGAAGTAATTCTTAACTTTATACACATACGGTGGTATAAAGTTTTGCAGTAAGAACAATATACAGATTTAGTAGAAAGGAAATCATCAAACAAAAAACATTTGCATTAGAGATCAAAAATCCTGGACAATGCCACAGGATCAATATAAAAGAAATCCGATACAGAATACAAAGACGAAAATAAATGGTATCCCAACGCCATTACCCGACTTGGAAAGAATGCCATGGCTAAAGGAAGGTTTAAAAAACAATAGAAGGGGCTGGAATAGGAGTGTATGGGTCAGGAACCAAACAATCTGAAAGTTTGGGACTAATCCCAAGCGGAAATTCATGCCATAGGAAAGTATGCCTAGTTCAATATGGATAAAATGTATAGAAGACAAGGGGTTGTCATAATGGGTTCTTGTGTAATCAGTTCTTAAATGTTATGGGAATGCCTAGAAAAACTCAACATTGTCACCTTACTATGGATCCCAGGATACCCTGGAATAGAAGGACATCAAATAGCAGATCAACTAGCAAAGAGAAGGGGTTAAACACTTTTGGGGACCGAAATCCTTTTGCGACATTAGCACCAATGCAACATTGGAATAGGTAACATCGAAAAATAGAGAAGATCGGACCATTGGAAAAATATAGTAGGGCTGAGACAATCAAATATATTCCTGAGAAACTACAACTAAGAGAGATCAAAAAAATACTTAAGCAAGAGTAAAAGACTGCACTAACTGTTACGGTAGGTATCCTAACGTGTACCTCAAAAAGCTGAAACTAGTGGAAAATAAAGAATGTAGATTTTGTGGAATGGAAGAAGATACTTGCTGAACGTATAGTACTACAGAATCCCAGGGCATAACCCTAAAATTTCTACCTATATAAATTTTGTCAAAGTTATACAAAAAATTATATCGGTATAACTTTTAAAACTAGAATTTCAGAACACAAATGTAGCTATGTCAACAAAAAATCTGATTCTAACTATTCAAATCATTTATTAGCAAACCAACACACTTTCGATTCAAATTTTGAAATTTTATATGTAGAATCTAAATCTTTTAGAAGCCCTTGAGATAAATAAAAACAAATATTCAGGTAATCTTCTTAACGACCAAATAGATAATAACCATTCTCCCTTATTAAACTTATTTACCTATAAAATAGTTCAGGAGGGATTGTTGTGAATCAATTTCCAGGAAAACATTTTCTAATACTTTTGTCAATATGCAAAATTCCGTATTAATGCACTGTATAAATTAAAAACTTTTCATTATACCTTCACCCGTTTGATAAAGCTACTTTGATAAAGTTGAACATAAGTTCAAATATAATGAAGATCGTGAAAAAGAAAATTAGACAGCGACAGATATTGTTAAAATAGTAAGGGATATTGAATTTTATTTTGTATGTTTGCTTGGTTTCTATACTAAAAGTCACTTTAAATGTATGCTTGGTTGTCTATACTAAAAACGTTTATCAATAGAAAATTATTCATACAAAACCAACTTTGTGTACATTAATATGGCATAAACGAACAGTCGAAGGAAAAAAATATACTAGAGAAACGGATGAAGAACGTTGGGAAGAAATGAGTATAGCTCCATTTTGTTTCAACAGAATTCAACAATCTCGTAAAAAAGACTTTCTTTGGTTCCATTAGATGTGAAACAGTGTCCACATACGAGAATGGTGGAAACCGCAAGTTGAGAATCAATGAACTGATCTTCAATGAACGAACATCACAAGAACAATTCTTGTCTTAATATTTATTTTGAGCCTTCAATGATTTGATCTCGAGTTCTTCGATATTAACTTGTGGTTTTCACTTTTTTTTAATTCTGACTAGATTAAAGAAATACAAGGTTCCATTGAAATTTTTTGATAAACACGCTCTCTATGGACCGCCAAGAGATTCAAAACAACTTTGTGATTTATTTGATAGAATAAAAAAAGTTTGTTGAATTCCACTGAAAAAAACTGGGGTTATAATCATATCTTCTTAGTGCTCTTGATTCTCGTGTTCACCGATTATTTGTTAGGTTAAAAAAATTTCATTAAAACCATTTTTTTTAACCAATCAATGCCATTACTGCCTCTAGCGACTACAAGTTTAAAAATAATTTACTAGAATATCTCTTCACAATTTTTTTTTAAATATTTACATTCATCAGTTTCCCAGATACAGCCGGCAACATTTTTTATTTGTACCTCGATACAATTAATTTATTGACAATTAAACAAGTCTGTTGTATACGAGTATAAGTCTCTATTGCAGGACAACAAAATGATAACTAATAACTTAATACGTTCTAAAATAAATAAAACAATAAATAAAATTGAAAAAATAATTCTGGTATTATAAACATTACAAAATTGTAATATTGTTGATCCCTTTTGGTTAAAGGATCAAACTGGTCAATTGAAACAGCTAGATAGATCGTAGAATGAAGTGTGGATAATTGAATTTATTGTTAAAAAGATCGATTCACACGACAAAATAAAAAAAATACAGTGGCAAATTCTAACTGCAAATTATGGCGAAGCTCACAACTCATCTTGAGTATGTTGCCTGGAAGTTTGTAGCAAAATGTTATTAGATGATAATGTGGTAGCTTACATTTCTAATCAGTACAGTTGAAAAGTGTATTCAATTTTGTCTACAATAATTTTGACGGTCTTCTTACTGCAATAAGCTTACATTTAATAGGCTGTTCCAAACGTTACTTAAAATGCATCCTCTTATAAAATACTGCTAATTCCTTGTAGGTACAATCCACCTGCAATAAATAATATGTAACTATTTTATTTGTATTTTAAACGTCATTACAAACAGTATTTACTAACATCCCATGTACATTTTCATAGAATTGTTGATCCGTTTTAGAGTAAGAATGAAAAACCACCCCTGAAATTTCTTCTATCGTTACTATCTATTTTTACATAAGCAAATTAGCTTAATTAGACTTTGTGACCCCTGAAACTGTATTTTGTATTGTGTGCAAATTAATGTGCATAGAGCTCTTGGATTTTGACATGAGCTGCCGTACAGCTTCCGTTAAATCTAAAGGAGTAAAGATGTACAGGGTGATCAGTTAAGGGTAGCGAGCGGCCATATCTCATAAGATATTAGTCGTATAGATTTAGAAAAAAAAAATTCATGATAAAAGTCGCCAAGAGGAATTGCTGGAAATTATTTTCGAGTTTGTCAAACGTCCGCTGGAGGGCACGCCACTGCTTTTTATCAAAATAAAAATCATTTTCGTAATCACTTATTAGTTGCTAACAAAAAAACCCCCTGACTTTTTTTCGTTAGACAAACGGTTTTGGATTAGTATGTTTCGAGATATGGGCCCCCCATGTAAATTTATTTGATTTTTTTAATCCAAAACCGTTCGTCTAACGAAAAAAAGTCAGGGGTTTTTTTTGTTAGCAACTAATAAGTGATTACGAAAATGATTTTTATTTTGATAAAAAGCAGTGGCGTGCCATTTTTTAATGTAATAAAATTATATTTTGTTCAATAACAACGGTTCAAAAAAAGGTAGATGATTAATTTTTTTCATGAAATTATAGAAAAATGTATCCTCTTTTAAAATATGTAAAAATGAATATACCATTACATTTGTTTTTTTGAAAAAAACGCAAAAATTTGCTACCATTTCAGTTAACGCCATCTAGCGGGAAGACGAAAGACAAAAAGTCAAAACCAAGTAAGGGTTTTGTAGTGTAAATTATGCTCTTTCATATGAGCCCAAATTTGTTAAAATCGGTCAAGCGAAACGGGAGAAATCTTGGTTTGTTTAAAAAAACAATTGAACTTCCCCTACCGCTTTATTTTGATAGATAGAACAAAACATTTTAGTCAAAAAGTGTAGGTGAATAGTCAGTAAATATGAAAATGATATCATCGATATACTTTTATTAGGCAAAATTCTATAAAAATCCCATTTTTCTACTTAGTGTTGGTTGTTACGCCCTCTAGCGGACGTTTGACAAACTCGAAAATAATTTCCAGCAATTTCTCTTGGCGACTTTTATCATGAATTTTTTCTTTCTAAATCTATACGACTAATATCTTATGAGATATGGCCGCTCGCTACCCTTAACTGATCACCCGGTACACCAACTTTTCACTAAATAATTGCCAAAAGTAACACGCTTTTAGAATTTCGTTACTTTCGCTGTAACTAATATTTCGTTATTTTTTTTCTAACGATCTCAGTTCAGTCTACTTGAAAGCACTTGTAAAGAAAATGCAATAAATTTTCTGGATAACAATTTTTGATTTGGTCAAAGATAAACTATTTTACTATTTTTGATATATCTGAGGTTGCATTTTAGGTTTTAGACCATGCCGAACTTTTTATGAAGAATAACTTTTTTTCATAAAATTGACAATAAAAAAGTTTCTCATATGCTACGAACTGAAGACGACACACGTTATATGGAAATACAAAAAATTTTGTTTGCAAAAATGGATTATTCTCGCAAAAGTTTATTCATAGAAAATTATTTGATGAACATATAATACCAAAAGTTTTTAAAAAATGTTTTTTTAATTGCAAAGTTCGTAGACTGTCTTAAATGGAATTGTATCCATATATTTTGATTCTACGTGAGCTCTATACCTATCTAAAAATGTATAATTTGTTGCAGTTTGATTGAAAATGTTGCGAGTTATTTGGTTTTTATGAATTACTGAAATCAAAATTAATAACTCGACATTTCGTTTGTGTCAATTCACTGACATTCTAGTAATTCCAAAACATACTTTTAACATTAACATGCCTATCCTTAAGGTGTTTGTCGTGCGATGGACCTTGGGTCACATATTAGCCACGCATTAGTTAGCATTCATCGACTATTCTGTGCCTCATATCTGAAAGGAAGTTCGTCGTTTAATGTAAACACGTGATCGGAAGTAACTCCAAAGAAAAAAATCTAACTGATTAAGGTCTGGAGAACGAGCTGGCCACTCTATGTATCATTTACGTCCAATCCATCCATTTGGAAAAGTAACTTCCAAAAAATTTCTAACCCGTCTATTATAGTGGGCAAGCGATTCATCATGCTGAAGCCAAATCTTTTGAGGTAACTGTCCATTCACATGCAGTGCAGGAATCATTTCACTATGCAGAAGGTCTACATACTCATCACCATATAAGTTTCCATCAATAAAAAATGGGCCTATAAGCTTGTTTTCAATAATTCCAATCCAAATATTCAGCTTTTCTGGATGTTGGGTATGGGCTTTATGAATCCAATGAGTATACTTATTTGACCAATGTCAAGTTATGGCGATTGACTATTCCATTCAAACAAAAAGTTGCTTCGTCAGAAAATTCTACATTAGATGCAAAATGTGCCTTGGCGTTACAGATTGCTTTTAGTTTGAAAAGCTCCAGTCGTCGGCCAAAATCTTCATCTGACACTAATTGTACTTTATACAGATGGCAATCTTCTCTTTTCAATATCCTTCCTAAGTACATTAACAACAAAAATATCAGATACGTTATGCGCCATGGTACCTGTCTGCAAAGTTTCATAAATATTATTTTTCTTTTAAAGGTATTTACTTGGTTACATGCTTTTGGACATTTCTGTATACATATCGGGAAACCCAAGAGAAACATCTTGCAACACTGGATCCGAGTATAGTAGTATAATTTGAGCGGAAAATTGAAACGGAGAGAGTAAGCACGAGCGATGTTGCCGGATTGCATCTTGTGAAAACTGTGTATATACCATACCATATCATAGGATCAGATTGTGGTACTGCTTTGGAAAAAAAATTCTATAACAAATGCGGCCTCTAGAAAAACCTGGAAATTATTTACAGACTGGGAAGCTCTACCGCTACAGGGCATAATTGAGAATAAAGAATTGACATTTTTTGTTTCCCTCGTATAAATCTGAAAATAGCACACATTTCACTACCTAAAAGGACAACTTTACTCTCATTTAACCTATCTCGTAATTTTTGCGGTTTCCAACATTGCAATGCTGGTATCTACCATTAAAATGATCAGCCTGTATAATGTGGTGTCATATGATAAAGTAGTGTGTGTTACAGATTTTTATAATGTTAGAAATCTTTCAGGTGAGTGTGACTGTCAATTTGAGATAAGTATACGCAGAGACTAACTAACAGGTACATCAAAAACTGCAGTACCAGAGTGTATATTTTTTTACCAAGGGACGATGACATTTAACCAGTAACTATAGTGCTGAGTCTGTTTAATCTAATATTAGAGAAGTATGTAATTAACCTTAGATTTAATCTTATTTAAATTGGTCAGTAACGAGCTGGAGAGGATGGAGGTATACATTTTCACACCCATAGGTGTTACATGGCGGCTAAAGGCACATCAGCACTATGCTTATCGGCAAAGATGATCAGCAATGCTGCATGACATCAGGTGTTCACTGCAGTAATGAGTACGCGAGACGTGAAAAATGACCAACGTCGAATATGACTAAATAGTGGCATTTGTAGCTGCATTTATAGTTGATGCGCTAATCCCAAAACGTCGAAAGCCTTTGAAGTTGAAGTAGATATAATGGCAGTGATTTGATTAAAGATTTAATGTTACAGTTCCACAATAAACCTTCGGAGTAGCTGACCAGTGAAATGCCAAACTTTAGTAGGGGTCAAATAAATAAAGTGACAGAACTACTCACCGGTCACTGTACCCTAAGGAAGCACATGCATACTATGGGCATATACAGGGTGTCCAGAAACTCTCCTGCCACGGAAACGGAAACTACAGTTACTAGAGGTGATGTTAAGTCGATTTAGCTCAAATTACCTTAATCCGCAAATGCTTCCTAAGGGAGCTACAGCCCTTTGAAGAAGACGTCCTCATATGAATTTTCTTCAAATTATTCAAAAATACCGTTACTTAAAATATTCAAACTTGGTATAATCAATAAACAGTTACAAAGCAGTCGTTCGCTGTAAATAAATTTTTTTCAGATCCATCACAAGCGTGTCAGTCGGGGGGACTAACAGGTATTTTTATCAAAAAATTTTTATTTTCAAGTTTTTTATGTATCCGACACCGAATTTGGAAAATTCAAGATAATTTTCATAAAAAATGTTCTCTTCTTTCAAATCGATATCATGAACCGTTTTCGAGAAAAATAAATTTAAACTTTTTGTGTTTCTTACATAAAATCATGTTGGATTATAAAATTGTATGTGTGAAAGGTAAAAAATAATAGTTAATTTGATCAAAATGGTTTATTTTTCGAATGAAGAATATGCTGATATGCATCTAGTTTATGGGGAAGTACAATGTAACGCTCGTGCAGCAGAGCGAAGATATGCGGAAAAATTTCCAAACAGAAGGCATCCTGCTCGCGCAACATTTGTAGCCGTACACCAAAGATTAAGAGAAAGTGGCTCAGTAGTACCTAAAAGTACTGAAACTGGTAGACGACCTGATGTGACAATGGAATACGAAGACGATATTTTGATTGAAATCGAAAATAATCCTGAGGTTAGCACCTGAAGACTCGCTGCTATGTATCCTGGCATTTCCAAGTCTTCCATGTGGAATATTATTCATAAAGAAAACCTTCATCCTTTCCATTTTCAAAAAGTTCATGCCATGGTAGATGGTGATTTCCCTGCCCGCATAGATTTTTCAAACTGGTTGCGGATTAAAAAAAATCAGGATCCTAATTTCTTTTCCAATATTTTATTTTGCGATGAATCTACGTTTACCAGAGACGGAATTTTTAATTTACATAATGCACATCATTATGCCTACATTGGTGATAATCCTCATGCAACAGTAGAGAAAAAGCACCAGCAAAGAATTAGTATAAATGTTTGGATAGGTGTAATCGGTAATCAGCTTCTGGGACCCGTAGAGCTTCCTAGCCGTTTAACAGGACAAGAATATCTTAATTTCCTACAAAACGTTTTACCTGATTTAATAGATGAGGTTCCCCTGATGATTCGAAATAATTTATGGTTCATGCACGACGGCTGCCCAGCTCATTGCAGTAGAGAGGTTCGTCAATATCTCGACAATAACTATCACGATAAATGGATTGGAAGAGGTGGTTCAGTTAATTGGCCCCCAAGATCTCCTGATTTAAACCCCTGTGATTTTTGTATTTGGGGTTATTTAAAATCATTAGTCTATGCTGTTCCAATACAAACCCGTAATCAGCTGTGGCAAAGAATTCAAAACGCTTGTAACGAAATTAGAAATAATGCAGGAATTTTTGCAAAAATTAGACGATCTTTAGAGAAAAGAATAAATTTGTGTATTGAGACAAACGGTCGTCATGTAGAGCATCTGTTGTAAAATTAATTCTCTTATTTCTGTTGGTAATTATCTCTAACTTTGTCTTTTTTTAATGTTGATTGTTGTTTTATACCCTCACGAAATACATAAAATTAATTTAAAATTTCCAAAACAATGTAAGCAACTTAATACTTACGACTTTTGTTACCAGTATCTGTACAATTTGTTGATTTTTCAAAGCCAACTTGATATTACAGATACAATTTTATAATCCAACATGCTTTTATGTGAGAAACACAAAAAGTTTAAATTTATTTTTCTCGAAAACGGTTCATGATATCGATTTGAAAGAAGAGAACATTTTTTATGAAAATCATCTTGAATTTTCCAAATTCGGTGTCGGATACATAAAAAACTTGAAAATAAATTTTTTTTAATAAAAATACCTGTTGGTCCCCCCGACTGACACGCTTGTGATGGATCTGAAAAAAATGCATTTACAGCGAACGACTGGTTTGTAACTGTTAATTGATTATACCAAGTTTGAATATTTTAAGTAACAGTATTTTTGAATAATTTGAAGAAAACTCATATGAGGACGTCTTCTTCAAATGGCTGTAGCTCCCTTAGGAAGCATTTTCGGATTGAGGTAATTTGAGCTAAATCGACTTAACATCACCTCTAGTAACTGTAGTTTCCGTTTGGCAGGAGAGTTTCTGGACACCCTGTACTATAGGGATAAACATATGTATCGGTTGTGCATGGACGAGGAAGAAACAACCTCACACATTATCTTCGAATGCGAAGCACTGACTAATTGGAGATATAAACTCGATGGAGGATTTCTCCAAGAGAACTAGTGTAAAGACTGCTAAAAACTCTCATATAAACGGTACAACCAAGAGCACAAACAGTTTAAAAGCTAAGGTGCCGAGGACTCGAAACCTCGATAGAATGTACTGAAATAATCAATCAAGTCAACAGGACTAAGCATGCGTAAAATTTGAAAAGTTGGACAGATTCATTCGTAACATAAACTTCATATGAGAAAAAAGAAAAAAAACCGCCAACTCCTAATTGATTTAAACTTAAAGGATAAAATTTTGTAATTACATAATTTGATTTTTTTTCATTATTAACAATGCATATTTTTCTGCAAATGAGTTAAAACTAAAAAGTAAAAGTCCGGCTAATTATTTGTCGCCAAATATTTGACTCAATGAAAAATCAGAAAACTATTTTATCAAAAATTACACTATAATACAATAATTCCATTATTCAATTTGTTATTTTTCTTATTTACATAATCAAATCATCAACTCTTACTATTAATCAGAGTTTTAATAATACTTGAACTAACTTAACACTTTTGTTTCTCAAGTGTTCTAGGATTGTAACAGTACAGATATGTTCTTGTCACTAAACAGCTTTGATTCCAAGTTACCTTATAATTTTTAATTGTTTTATTTGGCTAGATCTAAAGCTACTTTCAACATAAACAATAGATAATCTTTGGAAGAAATGTGATTTTTTTCATCTTAGCATAAACAATATATGGTCTAGACCACTATATATATATATATATATATAGACATGGTACGTTACTATTGAAAACCAAATCTCATTCGCCTTATGCATGTCGTCACATTCGACAGTAGAGATGGGGTTGTTGACTTGTCAATGTGTTGTAAACCAGAGATTAGAAAATTTCAAGAGCTAATGGGCATTATATGTGTCAACTATTGACTGTTCTAATGTGATTTACAAAGGGCGTAAGGTACCGATATTAAATATTAGAAAAACTATAAATGTAAATAGTTGATATTGTACAGGGCCTGTATATGCATTACAGGAGCAATGAAAACATTTCCCTACCCTGTAACTTATTAAGCAAGCAAAGTTGTACTGAGGTAAATTGACTTGTCCAAAGTAACTACAACATTGATCATGTGAGAAGAAAAATTTTGTTTAATGTAGCCGGTTAAAAAATTAATCTTTTTTCAGATTTTTCTTTATAAAATGTAACTGTTTAGAGTTGGTCGAAATGGAGAATGCAATCTAGATTAAAAGGACCAGAATAGATCTGAAAAAGTTGCAATGGGATAGAAGAAATAACCACATAATCAAATCTATTAGCCATTTTGAATTTTAGTTTGTTTTGGACAGATACAAAAGTTATCAGAAAAAAAATCAATCAAAGAATCTGTATTGAATTTTTGTGTGAAAATTCAACCATTTTTTTGACAGAAATGCGTAATACCATGTCTATTTGTAGATATTGTGATCTAAACGTCAATCGTTAAATCCATAGAAATAAATAAATTCTTAAGCACTCTTAAACAATCTCAAATTTATAAAACATTACTTATAATAAAAACAGTTCATGTAAATGATTTTGGCGGAAAAAATACGAAAATTGTAAAAACGCGCCTTTTGTTGAGTAACACAAGACATCAATCAATGCTGCACCTTATTAAATTGAGATATTTATTTTAATTTAGACCTAAATCTAAAGCGGCGACCAAAAAATTATTAGCTACAATCCTATAGCATTTCATTACCATTTACCTATTGACAACACTTCATCCTTAACTCCGATCCGGAGCAGCTGTATGCATAATTCTAGGTTTAGCACCAGTATTAGCAGCTCCTAATGCCGTATGAACAACTATAGCCGGTTGACCTGGAGACGGTGGATGTAGTTCGTGAGTACCCCCAGGAGAAAGGGTAGCTAAAGCAGCTAGTAGGTCATGGTTTATGATAGGCTCTCCTTCTGGACGCGGTTCCCAATCTAATGGTGGTGATGCGGGCGGTGAGATTAGAAATTGTTTGTAAGGTGCAGGTGGTTGCAGATTAGGATTTTTTACAGGTGTAACAGGTTGAGCAAAATAACAGGCTATTACTGACTCGTTAATTTTATATTGATGCAACTCGATTCTTGCACTAGCAGCTGCGAATGGTGTTTTAAAATTAACTCGAAGCCTTCGGAAGCTCCGCAACCATTGGAAGGTTACATTTGGATCATATCTTTTGAATAATTCTTCAAAATCTCGTTTTTTATCTGGAACAAAAATAAAACCATGTATAAGCTGGAAACTTTTAAATGAAACATTTCCGTTTTTAGAAATATTTGATTAACCAAGAAATGGGAGACTATGTGGACCAATTTTAATTAATCAATGTTTTGAAACTTAATTCTATTTTATCTACTCCAAACATGTTCACAGTTTATTCAACTGTCTGCAGAAATGCTACTCACTACATTTTTTACCAATGGGGAAGACCACTAAGAAATGAAATCCGTTCAAATATATTTCAATCAATGAATAATAATAATCGTATTAAATAGATTTCCTAGCGTTTTGAAATCAACATATTAATTCAAAACTGAAAAAAGCGGGCGGTGCTATGACGTACTAACCATTATCTGCCTCTGACTGCTTCTATTATATATCTTCTGGACACCATAGTGCAGTGTTGTCAAAGTTACTCAACATTGGATTATGTATATATGAGCTGTTTTTCCCTACAACGTATCACAGTGGCGGCTCGTGGTAAAAATTTCAAGTGCAATTTTTGAAAAAAGTTTACCTTGTAAGGGGGTTGTCTCCCATCGATTTTATCGTCCTTTCTCCTCCTTCCGTGTTGAAATATTGGATTTTTGGAACGATTGCCAATTGCCACACAAGAAAAATAAGAGTCTCGCACTAAGCACTACTTCGCTAACGAAAAATTATTTCTTATTTTCGGATCGCAAAAAATAAGAGTCTCTGGGCACCACTTTTCTAACAAATTATTTCTTATAAATTAAGTATATTCTACGTTCTTTTCGGTTCGCAAATGTTGTAATCACTTTGTCATTAAAATCGTCTATTTCGGAGATAATTTTTTTTTCAGTAGCATGGAAAGAGATGTTAAACGATCTTCGGTCATTGAATTTCTAAGAGTTTCAAGTTTTAAGTCGTTTCAGTGTTTAAAAACATCGTTCAGCCTCTACTATTGACTTAAATCGAAACGTACCGTATGCCTCGATGTGCTGGACTAAATGCAGCGATTTCAAGAGAGAAAATCACGCATGATCACGGCTTAGTTTTAGACGGTCAAGGGGGAGAAGTGTGCAGCGCGGGTGTTTTAAAGTGCTCGCAGAGCACGTTGGTGTGGCCCAGCTATATAAAATATCAACGATCGCGCGTTCGTTATTCCACTGGTGGACTTTATTTACGCTTGTTTGTTATTTCAGATGTGGCTTGTTTTTTTATCATTATGACAATGCGAATGCCTTTCAAAATATATTATAAATTTTATGATAAAAGGAAATATTTTAGTTAATTAGAAGATTTTTTGGGAGCTCTGCAGCACTGCAGCGCTTATGTATTAGCCGCCATTGACGTATCAAGTAATGATAAAAATGGCATTTCACAACAAAGTAATTTGTTGGAATGATTATATTATGTTTCTATCCTTCTTTTATCTTGAGAACAAGTTTGGCTGTGCATCTTGTATGTTTTGTCCGTTTGTCGTATGTTGTTAAGATTATTGTTGCCTTTTTTTGTTATATTTTAAATATTTTTCAAAAACTTAAAAACAGCATACAAATATAATAAAGCATAACCTCAAATTTTATTGACTTTTATTTTGTCATACACGGAACCACAGTTATGGATTTACTGAAAAACCGTCGATAAACGTGTAGGGGCTAATATGTCATACTACATTACACCAATGAGAGCAGCCTTTACAAATGGCTCGTGAAATTGTATGTATTATTCATATCATAAAACAAATAAAAATATATAATTACTTCATATAGTAGTTTTTAGGCATGGAGATCACAATTATACTGTTTTTGAAAATTAGTGGTCTGCCCCATTTTACTGCAGATGAGCTTGACGTGGGAAGAGTATTATTTCTTCTAACATATTAAATTTAACCTGGTACTATATTAACTTAATGAGATTAAATATGCAATAATAGGGACAAAGTCGCAACACTGTATGTCACTTTTTAATTGCAAGCATTTTCTATTGATATTAAACATGGTTTTTTTTGTATGTTTCTTCAAAATCTTTTCTTCATTAGTTATCAGAAAATCCTGAATGTCTGCTTTCCTATTACTATAACAAAAAATGACCAGATAACTTTCATGGTCCTTTATAATCACAGTATTTTGTGGTATATTTTTCAAAAGTCGATGTTCAAACCATTCTTCAAATAGTGGGGCTTTTATTGCAGTCAAAAGCCAACAGTATATTTTGAACATAACTATAATCGGAAACACAGCTGATTTAAGGTAATAGGGTGGATATCTTGAATGTTACACCACACAAACAGAGTTTGTCATACCAAAGAACTCGACTACATATAGACAGCAGATTATTCGAGTAGTCAAGAAGGGGGATTTTATTAACCGACAACCCATATGGTTCTTTAATGGAAGCAGAAGATACCCATCAGCAAGTATTGGGAAAGGCAGCAATGGCAAGTGTGAAGTAGAGTTTTTTCTTTTTGGACGAAGTAAAAAAATTGATAAGCACATTGTGTGAATATTCAGAATATAAGCAGCAGAGTTGAACAGACGGAACTCAAGTGAGGGTTGACAGGTATCAGTTGAAATTATATTAAATCAATATTAGTGGCTTAAAAATTAAATTTTATTTTGTTAAAATACAAACTAGCTTGTACACACAGTTTCACTGCCACTGACAATAAAGTTCACTATAGTGAAGTCAAGGTTTAAAAAGTTTCAGTACTTTTAAGTACTACTGAGTAGGTTTCTCTTGGGCGTTGGTTGAAAGACGTAAATGTTGATTGATGATGGGATGTCGTCTGTTAGGAAATCGTTCCGTGTATCTTCGTTCGGCTGCACGAGCGTTACATTGCACCTGAGATTAAATACACTTCAGCATATTCTTCAAAGAAATAATTGGCCATTTTGATAAAATACTAGAATTATTTTACCTTTTTTATGCAATAACAATAACTCAACTTCAAAGCAATTTCATGTAACGTCAATTCTTGTTAATTTGTCAAAGCCAACCATGTACTGTAAAGATCGTTTAGTAATCTAATAATGATATTGACAGCCAAAAATACCAAAAATTTAAATTTCTTTTTCTCGAAAACATAATATCGAATTCAAAAAGTTTTTTATGGAAAATTCTTTTGTTTGTAAATTTAATGTAAAATTTGTTAAAAAACCGACTCCAAATTTACCCGTTGCCGCTCCCACATAGAATGCTTATGATGTACCAATGTACCAAGTTTAAAGTTTGTAGGTAGCGGTTTTTTGGGATATGTTCAAAAAACTGACTTAACGTCACATCTTCAAAGGGCGCTAGCTCCCTTAGAAGGAACTTTGGTAAATTATGGACATAAAAAATAACATCTAGCATCTGCAGTTTGCATTTGACAGGAGAGTTTCTGGACACCCTGTAGTTATTGCAAGATGCAATAGGTAATTTATTAAGAAAATTAAGTATTCAATAAATGTTTCTAATATATAATTTTTGACATATGCTTAAAAGACTGACAGCGTCATCTTCAAAAAGTGCCATCTCTCTAAGGAGGAAATTTTGGAAAATGATAAATTAGGATAGATCAAAGGATAGATAAACATAGAATCACATCTAGTATATATAGCTTGCGTTTGACAGAAGTTTCTGGACATCTTGTATAAAAAGCCGATTTTTTTTTTGTGATAATTCCCATTTTGGTGAAGATAGTTCAAGTATCTAGAAAAACACAATTCACAGAAAATCTACCACCAACAACCAATCAAAAAGATGATCTTCTGTTCTTGAACATTGTAATTTTTACATGTGGCTCAATGGACATATTTTAAATCCCAGAATATGTGTCTACTCCAGACACCCATATACATGAACCTTGTCTATTTAGTTCCAAGATCTTTTAGTTAGTTATGCCAAACAATTATTTGACTTTGTTATATTAACATTTTTTATTTGACTTTGTCATCAGTATATACTAAATTATTCATCATTCAATCTTGAGTGAAACCAAACTTACCAGGAGTGATAAAAACTGAGTCATGGATATTTGTAACAATAAGAGAAGAGGGTAAATCTTCGAATTCATCATCGGAGTGTTGTTCCGGACTGTCAATTTCTGCTTCACTTATTAAATTGGGATGTACATTTGGAAGACCATCCTGGTCGTTGATGATGATGTCTTCATCACTCAACTCACCATTACTACTTTCAGCCATTATTTTAATTGGTGGAATGTTGCTAGAAACAAAACGAGTTTAGTCTTAACAATTATTAAATTTAACAATAGTGATCATAATACAATATCCTCATTACAGGGTGTTTCATTACTAATTAGAAATATTTCAAATGTATAATCGTGAGCTCCAAATTATGAAGATTTGACTAAAATCACCTAGATAAAATGTGTCTCCTGCCTGAGTTATAGGTTTTATTTTTATTATTATTTGTGACCAGTACTTTACTTAGAACCTCACTTAAAACTATTTGACATATAATTGTCATACTTGGCAGGAAGTGTAGATACTATACACCCTAGTAAATTTTGTTAAATAATCCTTTCAGGCTATCACCAGTGGCGTTCGCTAGGGGCAAGTGACTGGTTGATTATTTTCAAATAATACGCAATTGACGGAATCGCAAAATGTTTTTTCGATTCTCCAATACTTCTTACGTGAATATCATAGTATTTTTTCATTATTTTTCGAGATATTTTAGTTAAATGTGAGGCTGCACAATTATTTATATTTTAATGTCTATTAATTATGTCGGAGTTGTTGGGTAACATTGCATTTATTATGCAAATGAAACTTTAATCCGTTATTGAAATTACTGGAAATGAGTAGATACATTAAGTGACTAAAATCAAATTGCGGTTCTGAAAATGTTATAATCTATGTCAATAACATATGTTTAATGCTCAATCAGGTCAGATGAGTGATATGTGAATGAAAAATGGCACCCAGGTTGGTGAATATTGATTACCTTTAACAAATCATAATTAATAGTTAAAAGTTATATGAAATATTTTTAGGTCATCTGTAAGCATAGACGAAACATGTATCATCAAGGAAAGAAAATAGGTATTCAAGACTAAGATTAGCATGCCCTAGGGAGGATTTTTCCAAAAAGATAATTGTGAAAAGTATGTTAAACCTGATAACGGAAACTGGTATCTTAACATAAATGGTGCAAACAAAATCACAGATCAGATGGTAAATAGGTATCTCTCATTTTTTTTGTAAAAAAGATACAGTCACTTAAAATGTTTATTGACATGATATTCCATCTGTGAGTCTGTGATAGTTTCTAATTAATCTTATCAAATTAAATAATTGTCCTACAGATAATAGCATTTGAGTTTCACCTACAAGAATGTGATTACACTATTGAACTTCATACAAATATTAAAATACTTTAACCTTGAAAAATAATACATATTATGACCTTAAGTAAATTAAAGATACTTCAGTACATTGTAAATCAAGTAATTGGCTTGTTCATAGAAAATGATAAAATTGTACCTACTCTGTTTCTAAGGATATTGAGTATAGTCAAATTATCCACGCTAATCTTGATGATATAGGAAATTTTGGAGTGGAAAATGTCTTAGGGAGTTCATTAAAAGCACTTATTGCAAAAGCACTTATCCGCAAAAATTAACAAAAAATGAAAATCCCAGTAACAATGGTTTAAAATGCATAGAACTTCATTTAAAGATAGTCAGTCAACAGATATTTGCATAAGATACCATAAAAGAAATTTTCATTTGTGACAATTTCTATAGATCTTCGGGTGAGTTTATTACATTAATTCACCACATACCCAAGGGTAAACCACTGACCCAAATTGTGTACACCAATGCCCAATCAGGACATTACTCTTGATTTGAATTCAATGCCTACTAATTCTCCAATAATGCCCACTAATTCCTCATTAATGCCCACTAATTCCTTATTAATGCCCACTAATTCCTCATTAATGCCTCCTAATTCCTCAGTAATGCCTGCTACTTCCCTAGTAATTAGATTTCATTTCAATCTTCAGTCAGTTCACAGTCTAGACCCTAATTCTATTTTTAAACTGTTTTTTTGTCTGTAAATGTGAATTAAATGGTCATATGTTTTCACTGAAAACTCTATAAGACCAAAGAAAAGAAATTATTTTCAACCAAAGCAATATACACTGCTCTGAAATTAACCTAGCCTAAGATTTATCTAACAAACCTGGTTTCTGAATTGTTCCCGATTGCTCAGTTCAATAACAAGACTATTCCGCAGCTCTAAGAGGAGAACAAAGGGGAGGGAATAACAAGAATATACAATATTAATCAAACCAAAGCTCATGATTTTAAAATACGGTGATATGCAATAATAGTAAATTATTATATTATAAAAAGGGATAATGAGAAATTAATAAAATTTGAGAGTTTATATTCAGTTTCAAATGATGAAAAATTTATGATAGTGTAATAGAAACTTATTAAGCTGAGCAATATGACCCTAATTAACCAAGTTACTTATATGTTTTCTACTTTAATTACCTATTTATTAATTTTACCTGTTAGCAGCAGATTATTTAAGATGAAATGCTTTAAAAAATATATTTAACTCATTATTATGTAGATTATGTAAACCATTATCATAAATATAGACATTTGGATATTCTGATCATGTAATATGAAGAAGTGTACTCTCCTGTACTCAATCTATATTTGTTATTGGCATATACTTGCCATGTGGTGTCAATGGTTTACTGGTAAACTATACACATCATGTTGAGAGTCCTGCTAGCCAATCTTGCTATGGCTATTTACAAAGCTGGTATACTTTCAAAAGTATTCATCATGTAGTATTAGTAGAGTACATAGCATCAAATGTATAATTTTATTTAAAATAGGTATTATAACAGTCATTTTGACAAAAACACATCTCTATTTAATTCCACATGTTTAAGAAGCACTTATTCAAGAACATTATAATATGCCCATGTCTATTTTAATTTCATTTCAAGATCTAGATTATGTTATGAACCGTATTATTTTTTCATAAGTAGATTTAAGTTGTCACTGTACTATAATTTGAAGTGTTTCAAAAGTAATAACAAATTAATATTGAAACGATTCCATTTTCATTTCCAAAAGTGTTCGAGATTCTTTAGCTATACTGGGTACTTAATAAAATATATAAAACAGAGCTGTATTCTAACATATTAATGTTTATAAATGAGTATAGAGTATATTATATTGAAAAGATAGTTTATCCTTTAAAAGTTACCTACCTAACCAACGAAGTTGACAAGAGTAAATGCCACTAGTATTCTTTATATTTCCATATCTATATCAAAATAAGTATTTAACATAAGCCTCTGGATCTTAGGTAAATAAATACCAATTAATGATATTAAATTTTAAATAGAAAAAATTATTCAGTAACAAAGATTCCATGTTAATAATTATACATAAAGTGAAATATGCGTTTACGAACAACAAGTATTAATTTTGAACATCCTAAATGCACAGTAAGTTATTGTAAAATATAATTTTAGTAGTTATTTAAACCTCATGAAATTGTACAGTATATAATTTTAACCAAATGAAGGATAGCCACATAGTGGAATATTTACCTTTTTATAATTATATCAGCTATTTCAGTCCTAGTGTTCTGCTAATAAATTCGGCAATTTGAAAACGAATTAATATTAAAAACACAACAAAAACACCTCAAAAACTAACTACCGATTGACCAAATGCATCAAATGTCAAATGGTCATGCACCACTGATATTGAAATTTTTAGATTTGACTTCAAGAGAAGATCACAGACGACAGAAATGCACTCCGAGTAAAGAAAACACACATAGCGTCAAGGTGGCCAACCCTATAAATACAATAATTATGGTACTTGGACGATTTTTGAATGAACCCCCGTGTGTTTGTTTTCTGTGATGAACCCACTGATTATCGTACGCTTTTATACAGTAATTCCACTTGAGTAAGGTTTTTAAAATATACCCCGAAATTTATACTTGTTTTTGTTAGCCCATTTCGAGCGAATATAAATTTTTTTATCGTTTTGAGCTTTGGTGTTAAATATAATAGGCAGTTGGTACATCTGATACGCGACTGACCTGTCAACAGCTGAAAATCAAAATTCAAAATATCCAAATTTTTGTGGTTATGCCTATGTTACATTTTATGTTGATGTCTACATTTTTGACGGTCTCTTGCATGTCTCTTGATTCAAATATTTGATTATTGTGCGTTTTACGAATTTTGGATTTGACTTTTGAAGTTTAAAAAATACTATTTACAAATTAAGTTTGCCAAGTTCATAGTCATGGCTTTTAATTTTGGAAATACTTCTCAGTCAACTTTTGGGGGTGCACCTAAATGTAAGTAATAATTAAATTGATTTAAATAAAATCTCAAAATATATTACATTATTTTATGTTATCTTTGATATAGCCCATCATTCACATGTTTTAAATAATTTTAAATTGATGTCTATGAACCACAGTATTAGTATGAATTTAAAGTGTTTTTTGTATGTCAAACCATTTAGATCGATTAATCTTCTTAGTTATGCATATTGGAAGCCATTTGACATTCACATACGGTAGTCGTTCTCAAAATGATTAACTGATTTATTTTTTCTGTCTTGCAGGTTTTGCTCTTTATCTTTGTTGTTTTCAGTAGGCATCACTCTAAATAAATGAATGAACAAATTGTTCGATTCAAAATTTCAACATTTAATTTAAATTAGTTCTTCCATTTAATCTATTGGAGCCAACATAGTAGTGATAAGGACATCTCTCACATGAACATCACCAATTAAGAGTTTATACTCCATTCACAATCCAAAACCCTTTCTTTTCTTTAAAAAACAGTCCCTAAACACCAGGTATTAGTCCAAGATCTGGCTGCATGATCCTGCAGATATCTGTTTTTTTTTAAATAAAACCTAATGCAAATTGATTAATTAAAATGTAATGCATTACTTCCAGGTTGTCTTAGAAGAAATGATCAAAATTCCCTTTATTTTTAAAATAAGAGTGTGCAACTGTCATTATTTCGAAAAATAGTTTTTAGGTAATATTGATATACAGTATAAGTAAGGAACTCTGGTCACATGGAAGTTTAACATATGTCATAAGTAATAAAGAAAGAAACAAGTATATTTGGCAGGGGTATGAGTATATCAATACTTAGTATCAATACGTTTGTCACAAATAAGGATTATTACACCAATTCCTCCTTGTATAAACTGAAGTAGAATAACCGATATAAGTTCAATTCATACTGCTTCTAAAATTCCGATTCAAAGAGATTTCAGTTGATTGTGCTCTTATGAAGTCATACAGTACAGCCTGCAGATAAGTTGCAGACTTATTATTATTTTTTACTTTATGACAAAGGCGCGAATTCTTGATAGTTCATCTATCAAAAGGGCATATCAGTTCCAATGTAGCTAAAACAGGCTTCATTTACAAATTTACAGCTCCATTTACCGTTAAAGCAAAAAATGTATTAGACCGGTCCTGTAAATATATTACTTATTTAATTTTGGCATCTTATTGAAGATATGTTGGGTTATCATTCCAGTGAAAATAAAATCTTATTAAAAACCAAAAAAGTTATCTTTAATTACGAACAGTGTCTGAATTTCGTTGTAGTAACAATGCATTCACACTTTTATACTTTGCATTAGTTAGGACAATCCTAGACTATGGATCTACCATTTGGAGTCCAAATAGTCTAACTAGTATCGAGCGTATAGAAAAAATTCAAAAGATGCTCCTACGAATTTATGCTTTTAAATCGAACTTTAGATATGAGAATTATGATGACATGCTATGTGTAATTAACATTTCCACTCTTGAACATAAACGCATGGAAAATGATCTATGTTTTTTCTATAAAATTATTAATGGTTCTGTGCAGTGTCTTATTCTTGAAATGATTGGTCTCAATGTCAATGCTAGGAGAACACATAACACGAAACTTTTTAAAACACCATATCATCAGAGTAACTATGGTTTGAATGAACAATACAGTTTGCAATTGAATATTTTCAATCCTTCACTTCCGCAATTTAAAATGGCTACATTATATTATATTATTTTATTTCGGTTTGTTTTATAATTTTGAAAGTGTTCATTATGTTTGTTTCATTTGTAATTGTATGTTTTACATGGTTTATCACTCTTTTCTAAACGAAAATTTTATACACAATTGTTCATTTAATTTTTTTTATATAGAAATGGATATTTCCGTGAATAAATAAATCTAAATAAAAAAATTTTCTCCTTTATTTTGGACCACAGTTTATGTTTGGTTTCTATAGCAAATTCCAATGAAAGTGTATATTTGGTTGCATATACTATAAGTTTATTATTAATAATTCATTCATTAATATGGGTCATTTTCAGTCTTGAATATGATATATTATTTCTAATATATCTAGTATCCTTCACAACGTCACTTCTGATTTCCAATTCCTTTCTGATAAATTTAACTGGTCTTTCTGCGATATTTTCTACAGCTTTCCTTTTAACAGAATTGTTAATTTTTTGAGGATTTATAAAGTCCATTTTAATCACATTACAACAAATAACCCGATAATTACAGGTAGTTTTAAAATTCTAATCCGCTGGCGCAATTCGGGCAGCAGATTAAATTTAATTTCATTACTTTTATACCTGAAGATTAGTGAGGCGCAGTTCGTGTGCGTCCCAATATACTGTACAGAGTTACAGGGTGTTAAAAATCACATTTTTTAGGTACTTTAGGTCGTTTTTTTTACAAAAAAACTACTGAATATTTGTCGAAACGGCTTACGTGTCCCTATCTCAACTTTTCGTTTTCTGCTCAATATATATAATATAAGGAAAAAATTAATGCAAGGTGGTCAAAAATTGCTTATACCGGGAAGTCGAACCAATTTGGGCGGAAAAATCAAACGGGCAGAGAGAAGCACGAGCGACGTTGCCGTATTATGCTCTACTGTTACCATGGATATGAATCAAACGTTTTCGACGATATTGTACGACGAAAACTACCTTAAGTGTCTATTATGGAAATGAAAATCTAATGATATTAACCTCACAGACTCCACAATTTCTTGGTCGATGAGATATAACTCAGAACTACTTCCTGCATGCGGATGTTTGTGGTAGTCTTTTAAAGATTACTTTTTTTTAAATAATACGGAATTGTGGTTTACCTGTTTGGATTGTAGTATATCAATAATTTTGACATCGGAAATGAAATGTAGAGATAGCAATAATTGTCCTAATTTTCAACATCTACCTATAATATATTCTGTTAAATATAATGATTTATACCAGATTACTTCAAAATATGCGCTAAATATGTAAAATTTTATTTAAACATTGGCGTTGAATAGCTTCAAATTAGTAACTACCATTTCTGGTCAAGAATGCTAGTTATGGTTAACAAGTCTTGACAAGAGATTTACTGTTCCGTGACCTCTTGTTTTTGTATAACTATCAGCTAAAATGACTTTGACAATGTGTCTGCCTACTTGAACTATATCTATGTTTGTGGAATCGAACCATTAAGTTGTCAAATGCTGCTGCCAACATTTCAGGAGGAATATTTTCCATTACCTGTCGTATCTTATTTTTTAATTCCTTAATAGCTGCAGGCATCAGGTTGTATTATGTTTCAAATATCCCCATATAATAAAAATCTGGAACAGTCAGGTCTGGAGAATGTCCAGCCCATTCTATTGGTACACTTCTACCAATCCAATTGTTAGCTAACAGATCCTCTTGCTATCTTTGAATAATGTTGAAAATATACATTTTGGTTTAAAATACTATCTACTTTTAACTAGGGATAGAAAAAGTTTTCTAACATATCCGTATAATTATTATTGCCTTACTGGATTATCTAAAACAAAGAAAGGTCTATAAAATTTATTAAGGCCCCCATACACTACGGGTAAACACATACACTGTCGGAAAAGATCGTCTGCAGTTGTGTGTTTAACGATGAATCGCAAGGAAATAATTGCAGTGGCGTTGGTTTTTGCATTAAAAAAGAAATCACGTAGAAAACGTTCCAAATGGGCAAAAGATTGGTTATTAAAAAGAAACCAATTTTCCCATGTCAATCTATTAAAAGAGTTTAAACTGGAAAATTAAATAAATTTGCATTTACAGTTCTGGTTTTTCTAGTTGTAGAAGCGTATTCCTAAATTTGATTACCTACAACAAGAGGATTTTTGTTAAGCTGTCTTCTAAATCGTCTAAATCTGAACATATAGGAACGAGTTTGGGCATATAAAATATCTCGATTGTTAATAGCCTTTATTAATACCTACACTTTTTGGTTGAATAACTATTAGTGAATCAACATGTAAGCTAATCACGAGTAACCATTTGCTTCTTCAATATCAACTCTTTTAAAAGCTTAATTTTTGTACATTATATCTTATCAATTGATTTTCAATTTATTCGATTTCTTGATAGCTTAAGGATCAGAGTTTTTATTGTTGGATCACTATCTCCATGAAAACGGTAATCTTGTTAAAAATATTGACGATATTTGCTGTGAATAGGAATTTTCTTAAACCTCAGAAACTTCTATTGTTGTTTTCAAAATACCAGACTGTTATTGTTAATTTGTTATTGCTAAAAATGTTTTCTTTCTAAAAATACAAAACTTTTATGTTTACAACTTTCAATGTCATTGTTATATTCCACTTTTTTTGTGTAGCTTTATTTTTATTTTAAAAACTTGTTTACTTACTATAATTGATAAACCTATTTGTATGATAAATCTAACAGATATCATTTAAAGAGTGACACTTTAGACCATGTAGCCAAATGTAAAAGGATATGATATTGGAACTATAGAGATCTTAGATTTCAGTAGATTTTTCTTAAATTTTTTGTACAATATAGTATAACTTTTGATTATAATTCTATAAGTTGAAAATTTTTATTTGAGGTCAGTGTGTACCAGTGTGTGTATATTATTTGAAGTTTCATATAATCAATATATGCTAGGTGCTATGATTGATAATGATAAAAATATTGAGGGAATAAAAATAATGGCCTTAATAATAATAAAATTGATATTAATATAATAACTGAACTTAATTAGCATCGTTTGCTTCATCAAATATGAGTTAAAAAAATATTTTTCAATTGACAAATAGTACTAAACATTAGATTACAAGGGTTTTGATTGGCCCGGTTGGCATTACTACACTGCGACCTATAAAATCTTTTGTTTATACCCTACATCTATATTTTAGTCAAAAGATCTAGGCTCTAGGTATTTAAGGCGTTGGCGGGCAATTACCCTGCAATTGCAGATAATGTATTCAACTGTGTCATTTTCATTATCGCATAATCTGCATGTTCCACTGTCCACTTTGCCTATATTACAGAGATGAATACAAATCAGTCATAATACAACATTTATTAAAAACGCAATACTCCAAGCTCTAACTACCATAATGGAAGATATTTCAAACCTAACCATCTGTACATCTGTATCAACTGTATCATCGGTCAACACCATCAAAAACATCTACATTAAAAATCCAGTAGCAGAAGACTTTCAAAACATGTCACAATCTTAGCAGTAGTGGTGGTGGCAATAAAATAACAATAATTTGGTTGGTATTACCGGAAATAAGAGCGCTGAGCAGCCAAGCAAGCATGTTTCTCCAACCAAATTATTCAAAATTTTCAACTACCTCAAGACTTCAAAGCCGAAATAAAACTAAACTCTGTCCATCCAAGCAACGGAGTGTTCCAAAACAGTATCATGCATAGTGCACGTGATCTTTCCGACTATGTACCAAAGGCAATGAATTCTGCCGGCCGATTGCAGTTAAATCCGATTGGCCAGCGTATGGAGACATATTTATTTTAGCCAATAGATGCAAAGGCGCATGGTGATCATACTTCGATCACGCGTCTACCGTTGTTTGGGTCGCTCTGTTTGTTCGATGGATATACTTTAATGACAGTAAAATCATGGCAAAACCAGTGAATCAGCATAACGTACAGCATTACATTCCATGCAACCTAACTTACATTCCCCTATCATGCCAAAGATGAATAGAAAAGGCAGAACCATCCAAGACGGTCAAGAATAGCCGCAAAACTCCACCTGTTTGCGAATTATATCGCAACTCTCAATAACTATCTGTAGAACATATTTTAATTCATTGTGATCAATATACAGGGTCTAACAAAAAGGTATAAATTGAACCACATATTCTGGGGCTAAAAATAACTTGATTGAACGTAACTTGCTGCAGTACAAATGTGCGTACAAAAAAGTTACAGCTCTTTGAAGATACCAATTGCAAATTGATTTTTTCAAATATTTCGAGACATGTTTGACATATTATAAAATACTTTGAATTAAAGCAATAAAAAAAATTACTGTAAAGGCCCATTTATTGCAGTCTTAAACTTCAAAAGATTTTCATTGGTTGTCCAGTTATCGAAATTTTTTTGTTAGATAGGAATACATTTTTTGAAAAATATAATTACTCTTGATAACGGTATCTGGAACGCTACTGAAACGTTGAAATGAAAAAAGAAAAAAAAATTGTGGTTTAATTTCCCAAAAAATAGCAAAAAAAAATTGAATAAGCTAATTACTACATTTAAAACAATATATCATTAATTAATTAACCAAAAGGTATTTTTTTATGTTAAAATATAAATGTATACCTTAACTATTTGTTAAGACATAAAATCATATGTTTTTTGAAAATCTTGTATCACTATGGAAAACAAACTTTTCGGAGGATATGCTACCAATTCGTCCAGAATCATCTTCCAAAATTTTCTTAAATTAACGAATTGAGAAAATTGTTGTTTTGTTACAAACAAGTGACTTGATAGGAATACAAAGAAATAATTATTGTGGTTTAGTATAAAAATTCTATTCTGCATAAAAAACAATACACTTTTATAAGATATACATTGATATATAGTTGATGTTTTAAAAAATTTTTATAGTTAAACAATATAGATAGAAGTACTAAAATCCGACATTTGTGAAACTCGATATTTTGATCTATTGTGACGTTTTCTGGCTCTGTTATAAAGTAAAAACAGAATGATGGTTGTAATTATTAAAATTGTCAGGGCAAACCCAGATATTATAAACAAAATTCTTTGATTAGACTCCCAAAAAGTTTTATTCGTTGCCCCCTCAGACATATTGTTTATAATTGTGGTCAGAGATGTATCTTCTAAAGTATAATTGGAAGTACCATTCTTAAGTGTAGTTTCAGTCGGATCAGATGCCTTATCGATATATGTAGTTGTATTTGTTCGAACAAAATCACCAAATCGACATGACACTTTATCGATTATATTGGGACTGGGTAAATATTCTTTATATTTTGTTTTTGGGAGAGCATTGGTATGGGCAATATCAAGAAGTTTGTGTTTAAGAGTCTTTAACAAAGTTCTTGCTGTCATTTCTTTTGGAATATCAGTTTCAAAAGTGTTGTAGATATGTTCAGTTGCATTCTGTAAATGTTTTATAACTCTAGTAGTAAAATTTTTGTTTCTATTGGTAATTTCAGTAAAATTATCTAGTGCATTGGAATTTTTTAAAGATTTAATGAGTAAAGAAGTAAGATTTTCTGGAACCAACTTTGAAATATTTAGCATCATTGCAGAACTACCATTTATATTTGGGTTGATTTCTGTATAAATTTGTGTTATAGGTTTTATGAATTGGGCAATATAATCTTCTGTGGTAATATTTGCTGAAATTGAGCTGGAAATATTATCTGTTACATGCTGTATTGCTTCAGTAATTGTGAAATTTAAATTTGTATATCGAGTTATGTTTTCTGTTGTTTCTGCTGTTATAAACGCAGTAGATTCATTTACACTATTTTCTGAATCTCTGTGTTCTGAAAACAAACTGGATATATTTTCCATTGTATTATGCATTGCCTCAGTAAATGTGGAATTTAAACTTTTATCTGGAGTTATGTTTTCTGTTGTTTCAGTTATAAATGAAGTAGATTCATTTATACTTAGTTCTGAACTCTTGCTTTGAGAAAACAAACTGGACATATGTTTCATTGTATTATGTATTGCTTCAGTAACTGTGGAATTTAAATTTGTATGTGGAGTTACGTTTGCTGTTGTTTCTGTTGAAATTGAAGTTGATTCCTTGATACTTTGTTCTGAATCCATGTTTTGCGAAAACCAACTGGGAATATTTTTCATTTTATTATGAATTGCTTCAGTAACTGTGGAATTTATACTCGTATCTGAAGTTATATATGCTGTTGTTTCTGTTGAAAATGCAGAAGATTCAATATATGCTGTTTTTTCTGTTGAAAATGCAGTAGATTCATTATAACTATGTTTTGAATCCATGTTTTGTGACAACAAACTGGGTATATTCTCCATTGTAATATGCATTGCTTCTGTAACTGTGGAAGTTGAATTCGTATCTGGTGTTATGTTTGATGTTGTTTCTGTTGAAAATGGAATTGATTCTTTAATATTTTTTTCTGAATCCATGTTTTGCGATAACAACTTGGACATATTTGTCATTGTATTGTGTATTGCTTCGGTAACTGTGGAATTTATACTTGTATCTGAAGTTATATATGCTGTTGTTTCTGTTGAAAATGCAGTAGATTCATTATAACTATATTTTGAATCCATGTTTTGTGACAACAAACTGGATATATTCTCCATTGTAATATGCATTGCTTCTGTAACTGTGGAAGTTGAATTCGTATCTGGTGTTATGTTTGATGTTGTATCTGTTGAAAATGGAATTGATTCTGTAATATTTTTTTCTGAATCCATGTTTTGCGATAACAAATTGGACATATTTGTCATTGTATTGTGTATTGCTTCGGTAACTGTGGAATTTATACTTGTATCTGAAGTTATATATGCTGTTGTTTCTGTTGAAAATGGAGATGATTCCTCAATACTATGTTCTGAATCCATGTTTCTCGGAAACAAACTGGACATATTTTTGATTGTATTATGTATGGCGTCGGTAACTGTGGAATTTATACTTGTATCTGGAGTAATTTTTGTTGTTGTTTCTGTTGAAAAGGCAGTTGATTCCTCAATACCATGATCTGAATCTCTGTTTTGTGAAAACAAACTGGTCACATTCTCCATTGTAATATGTATTGCTTCTGTAACTCTGGAAGTTGAATTCGTATCTGGAGTTATGTTTTCTGTTATTTTGGTTATAAATGCAGAAGATTCATTAACACTATTTTCTGAATCCATTATTTGTGAAAACGAACTAGTTATATTCTCCATTCTAATCTGAATTGCTTCGGTCACTGTGGAATTTATACTTGTATCTGGAGTAATTTTTGTTGTTGTTTCTGTTGAAAAGGCAGTTGATTCCTCAATACCATGATCTGAATCCATGATTTGTGAAAATGAACTAGAAATATTCTCCATTGTATTATGCATTGCTTCTGTAAATGTGGAAGTTGAATTCGTATCTGGAGTTATGTTTTCTGTTATTCTGGTTATAAATGCAGAAGATTCATTAACACTATTTTCTGAATCCATTATTTGTGAAAACGAACTAGTTATATTCTCCATTCTAATCTGAATTGCTTCGGTCACTGTGGAATTTATACTTGTATCTGGAGTAATTTTTGTTGTTGTTTCTGTTGAAAAGGCAGTTGATTCCTCAATACCATGATCTGAATCCATGATTTGTGAAAATGAACTAGAAATATTCTCCATTGTATTATGCATTGCTTCTGTAAATGTGGAAGTTGAATTCGTATCTGGAGTTATGTTTTCTGTTATTCTGGTTATAAATGCAGAAGATTCATTAACACTATTTTCTGAATCCATTATTTGTGAAAACGAACTAGTTATATTCTCCATTCTAATCTGAATTGTTTCGGTCACTGTGGAATTTATACTTGTATCTGGAGTAATTTTTGTTGTTGTTTCTGTTGAAAAGGCAGTTGATTCCTCAATACCATGATCTGAATCTCTGTTTTGTGAAAACAAACTGGTCACATTCTCCATTGTAATATGTATTGCTTCTGTAACTGTGGAAGTTGAATTCGTATCTGGAGTTATGTTTTCTGTTATTTTGGTTATAAATGCAGAAGATTCATTAACACTATTTTCGGAATCCATTATTTGTGAAAACGAACTAGTTATATTCTCAATTCTAATCTGAATTGCTTCGGCCACTGTGGAATTTATACTTGTATCTGGAGTAATTTTTGTTGTTGTTTCTTTTGAAAATGCAGTAGAATTATTAACACTAATTTCTGAATCCATGATTTGTGAAAATGAACTAGAAATATTCTCCATTGTATTATGCATTGCTTCTGTAACTGTGGAAGTTGAATTCGTATCTGGAGTTATGTTTTCTGTTATTTTGGTTATAAATGCAGAAGATTCATTAACACTATTTTCTGAATCCATTATTTGTGAAAACGAACTAGTTATATTCTCCATTCTAATCTGAATTGCTTCGGTCACTGTGGAATTTATACTTGTATCTGGAGTTATATATGCTGTTGTTTCTGTTGAAAATGCAGTAGAATTATTAACACTATTTTCTGAATCCATGATTTGTGAAAATGAACTAGAAATATTCTCCATTGTATTATGCATTGCTTCTGTAAATGTGGAACTTGAATTTGGACCTGGAGTTATGTTTGCTATCGTTTCTGTTGAAAATGCAGTTGATTCCTCAATACTATGTTCTGAACCCATTTTTCGCGGAAACAAACTGGACATATTTTTTTGGATTGCATTATGTATTGCTTCTGTAAGTGTGGAATTCAAATTTATATTTGTAGTTATGTCTTCATCATCAATTTCTACATTAAAATCAGGTTCGATTTCCTGAAACAATAAATTTTTATTAATAAAGTAAGGTTAATGATCATAACATTCATTTGTACAATTGGTATCAATAGATTACTGTCCAGGTAAATACAACCTACAAATTACTAGAAGTTCTTGTAACTCGATCATATTATTTGTATCACGTTATTTATGGACGAAAGCTATAACTTTTTAATGAGCAGAGATACTGGGTGTTTTATGCCGAAAAATTTTAAATAAGTAAATTTTGATATAAAGGGGATATACAGGTGTTTTTTTTAAAAAGCTATCTCCTTCCAAATTTTTGTTAGTTCGGTTATGGATTTTTTTTTATAACTTGGTAGCAATTCGTTTGTACTTTGCTTTAAAGCTATATGTACCTATTAACAAAAAAACCCTTAGTTATTATTTGAATAAGAAATTTACAAAATGGGGTTACAAAAACCGTAGACAATTGGTGCCTTTTTTGACGAATGTAAATAGCACTCCAACAAAACGATTCAAAATGGGAAGCTACTTCGAATTAGGAACTATTTGATGTATTGTAATTTATTTGGATATTAGTATAGAAACATCAATTATTCTGGGTACATAATCTCAAAATTGATAAGTTTCTTGTTTTTGGTCTGCATTACATTTCAGGCGATTCAGTTTACAGATATGATTGTCTAGTTATCAAATATCTTGTAGGTAAGTGTCAGATAGGAACAAATTTTGTCAAACTTGGTACATTGTAAAATACTGCAGTGCTAAATTGTTCACTACCAACGCGTGTTTTTTATTGCCATCACAAGCAATTGCTTTGAAGTTTAAGAGTTATTGTTGTTGTTTTATTTATCCGTTACTCCTCCTACGTTGAACCAGTGAAACGCGGGTTTGTAATAAAGAAGAAGAATTTATCACGGCAGGGTTATACAATGTACCAAGTAAAAGTACATTTCACAATATTTCGTTGACTGGTATCTGGTCTTAAGGATTTAAAAATAAAACTCTACAAATCCCTCATTGTACAGTAAACAGTAACAGATCCGCAGTCGGTAAAATTTAGATACTAAAACTAAATATTATTTTACCAAACATTTCAGTTGTAAAATAATCATACTATTAGGCATTAAGTATATTTTCGAAGAAACGAGTAAGTACGATACGATACTGTGCTATTGTTATCGGATTAATGACTACCTGATGTGGGTTTTTCTCTTGAATCAATCATGCTGGTGTGAAGTTAAAACGAAATATCTTGGGATGGAGAATACCTTTTGGATAAAGGTAAATTAGGTTAGATGGACAAAAAATTACATCTAGTATCTGTAGTTTGCGTTTGGCAGGATATTCTCTGGACACCCTGTATGTAAATTGTTTACCAAGTATGGACAAAAAATATTGGAAGGTGTCAAAACAGACAGATAAAACCAGATTTAAAAGAATGCATTCACATCGGTAATTTATTTTTGAATGATATTTAATTTTTTCCTATTTAATTGAATTATGACAAATTTGACTTCAATTTGTAACATCTTGTTTATCGTCGTTGACGGCATTATTATCTTTCTTTTTCTTTATGCACATCATTTCTTTAATAGATAATTTAATGTAGTTATAGTCTTTTGCTAGAATTTTAGTATTCTTAAAATCGAATTCATGTTTTTGGTGTATTTTTTAATAATGTGAGAAAATGATGACGTCACCAGTTTTGACACGGTGACGTAATCGTTGATTTTTTTATATTGAAATGTGCTTCTTATAATACCTCATTTGAAAGGTGTTTTAATAATGTATCCAGCGGTATCATACTTAACTGACTAATGCTTATACAGGGGAAATAAAAAGTAATTTAATCTAATCGGAGAATAATTTTACAATAGACGGGCTGCAATATTAAGTTAATTAATACCTAATACTTTTCAGCTAAATTTAATGCTCAAAATGCCGGTCTCTTGACCGAATCTTGAATAAGCAAATCGACGAACACATTCTTCTTGCATATTACGAATAACTTCCGGAGTAATTCTATTAACTTCGTCTCTTATTCGGTCTTGCAACTTCTGTAGATTTTGCGGTTTATCTACATAAACCTTTGATTTTAAATACCCAATTTAAATCTAGAGGAGTTGCAATTGTTATAAACTACTGTTAATGAATAAAAATATTGAGCATTCTATTGGACCTGAGCATTTTCTTAAAATTCCTCAAATACTGCCAAATAACATTGTGGATTGTTTTTTTGTGGCCCACTCGTTATATTAGAATTTGCTAATGAAAAAGTTCCTATTCTAAGATATTTCGCATTTTTTTAATACTTTGAATGTTCATTCGACGATTTTTTTTAGAGTATATATATAAAATTGCGTTTATTTAACCTTCCGATGACCACGTCAAAAATGAGGCACAGACAACCATCGCCAAAACATCTATATTTACCAAACTAACTAAGTTAAACACCTTGCATAGCTAAATTAAGATTTATTCGTACAAATTATGGAACTAAGTAACATCAAAATAAAAATTAATATTCTACTAGTGAAATTATAAAAAAACACAGACAAAGAGGAATCTTTTAGTCTTTTTAGAGTCTGTTAAACGTTGTGCATATCACTATTTTTTTACAGTAATATGTTAGTTACACACTTTGAAATTTTTTCATAGTTTTTTTTTGTAGCTATTTCGGGGACAAAGAACACAACGACAGCGTTTTACCCCTTATGCATTCTGTTTAGGAGGTTCCTGTCGGTCTCCCCAATCCCAATCCACAGTTTGTTTTCAAGGTTAATAAATTGAATTTTTACGAGCACTATCTCAAAAATTCCCGTAGAAAGGGGAAAAACTCAGCTAAAAAAAGATCTGAGTCCATAAGATAAAAATTTAAAGAAATAATGCGATAAAAATACCTGGTCATCAGAAGTTTAATCTTTTATTTGCCCTGTAAAAAATTAAAATTTCATGATGATCCCTCAATAAATTTAATTTTAATTGATAAAAATTGCTAAGATTTCACTCACCCCATCACCGAACTCCATTTTTCACAAAAAACTATATCAAAATTAAAATAAATAAACTTTTCTTTCGCTTTTGCGATACGAACGAGTCTAACGTTTTTTTGATTATAAAATATGTTTGTTTGGTTTCATGCTGGATCGTTAGGTATCCTATTTGATAAATTTGGTTTCCCTGTTGTGGTTTTATTATCAGGAGCATATCATGTTTAAGGAACGTTATTGTGTGCAGTATTATGTTGAATAAATTAACAAAATATCACAAATAAAAAAATAAACTATTATACAATGATGGGTAAGTGCATGTACATTTTTTTATCTCTAGTTTATAAGTACTGTACAACAAAATTTATAAGTCTAATAATGTGAGAAGCGTAATGAACTTATAAATGTGTCATTTATAAAAATTTGTTACGATATTACAGGGTGTTCCATAACTCAGTCCCAGATCTAAATGTTTTGTTGGTCAGGTTATTTTTCAGTCTAAATAACCCCATCCTTGCTTCTCCCATTATTACAAGGTGCAATGGAGGAAGGCCAAATAAGGCTTCTAGTGCTGCCGTTGGCGTGCTTTTCATGCACCCTGCAATACTGAGCATACGTGGAATTCCAAATTACTGTTGCATATTCTAATTGAGGCCTAACAGTAGTAGAGTTTAGTTCAAAATATATCATTGGTTTCTACTGCCATAAATAATCTATCCACTGTATCCTCATTGGCTAGACCCGATAATCTTGAAAAAGCAAAAAGTGGTTACAGTGTCGGATTAAAAAGGGTTACAGCTTAATAAAATAAACAATATTTTTATTTAATAGCAAATGGAATTCAATTGGATTTTTTGAAATTGTACAACGTAAGCTTAACATAAAAAAACTGAAAATACGGATAAATATAAACAAAATCGCCCTATAACACATGATTATTTTTTTTGAACTAAATTCTTTTTTTACCTACTCTAAATTCAGTTCTGTGTCACTATCCTCATCTAAATTTATTATAATGTGTTCAACATTAGTACTGTTGCGAGGTCACCAACTCAAAGCCCTTTCCTGTCCCTCGACTGTAAATTTTGGTGGCTGCGCTCCTTTCGAGAACATTCGCATTGTTTGTGCATAAGGCGAGCGCGGAAGGTACTGGAATTTTCTAGAGTTGAGAAGGACTATATATACGCGGGTTTTTGAGTGCGTAAAATAATTATTGAAACAGTTAGTTCAGAATTAGTGAAACGATCAGTAAAGTGTTAGTTTACAGAAGTTCTCAGTAATCGGACAGTGAATTAAATAGTGCAGATAAATAGTGTAATATTCAAGCGGTGAAAATAAATTAGAACTAATATTCCGAGTGTAAATAAATTAGTAGACATTAAGTAAAGTATGTATATAAATAAGTTTAATACAGTGTGTGTTTCTTTAAATAAATCAATAGTAATTAGCCATAGAAGTGTGTATAATTTTATCCCACCGGTAAAAACTATTTAAATAAATAACAAAAACATTACAGTACTCTTATACGTATAAGAATTGTCCTCCTCAATAACATGATAAATATCGTCTCTTCACTGTAGTGGTTTATGGAAACCCTGAAATTTTGAACCTATTATCTAAAATAATAAGGGAGAAAAATGTCTTTGAAGGAAAAATCACTTACTATTTAAATTTAAAGCTAATTTTAAAATATTTCTTATTTCTGTTTATACGAGGGTTGTCTTTTAAGTGTTGCATAGTTGGCGCCTGTCAACAAATATCAAATAACTGTCATGATTAGTTAACTTACCGGTACAGTTTCAAACCGCTTCGGTTAAAGCTGTTCCTAAACTGAATATTTAAAATTGATGAATCAGTCGAAAAATGGAATTAAGCCGAGAAAATTTTCGCGCAATAATGTTTTACAATTTTCGAAGACAGTTGTCTCAACAAAAATGCCTAGCCGAGTTGATTTCTGTTTTCGGCAATGAAGCACCACACCAGTCGAAAATTTCACGTTGGTATGGAGAATATAAACGTGAAAGGAAAAATCTTAGCGACAAACAGGTACACAAACAACGGCTGTCACCCAGGAAAACGTCGATGCTGTACGTAAGCGGATCCAAGAATTTGACATGAAGAATTATCTGTACAAAAATTAGTTTCTCGTTGGATACCGCATCTGTTGACGGAAGAACAGAAAGTAAGTAGTCAGTTGGTGTCAAAAAACTCTAGCCGGATTAACGCAGGACACTCAAAAAAATATATACAGTATTGTCAGTGGTGATGAACTCTGGATTTATTCTTATGAACCCGAAAATAAACGTCAGTCGGCTGTTTGGGTGTTCCAAGATGAACCAAAGCCGAAGAAAGTTATCCGTTCTCGAAGTGTTTCCAAACAGATGGTGGCGACATTTGTCTCAAAAGCGGTTCATGTAGCAACAATTCATCTGAAAGATCAAAGAACTGTTACTGCTGATTGCTACACATCCATTTGTTTGCCGGAAGTAATTGCTGAGTTTCGAAAAACGAACCCCCAACGATGAATAATCCTCCACCAAGACAATGTAAGCTCGAAAAACAATCGAGTTTTTGAAGCAAGAAAACATCGAATTGTTGGACTATCCCCCATACATTCCCGATCTAACGACTTTTTTACTTTTCCAAAAATTAAGAATGAACTGCGTGTTAAAAGATTCCAGTTCCCAGAAGATGCAGTCAACGCATTCAAAAACTATTTTGAATGTACCAACAAGTGTCAAATTACTGATAGGCGCTGATTACTTTTTCGGGTAGATCTAGCTAGAATTTGATTTAGCCACTCAATTGAATCATTATTTTGATATCCATTCAGCTAATGATTCGACACTGACAGCCTTGGTATGCAGAGCTTGTTGTCCGATGAAAAGAATTTTAAGAAACGGACTAATGATTTTATATAAAATTCATTAATTGTTTATTTCAGTTTAGGATACAAAATTTTCAATTATATTTAATTAACAATTATTTCAATAAATAACATTTTTTTATTACCAATAAATTTAATTACAGCTACAACTGCTCAATTCTGGCATTTGGGATACTTGATACCCTGAACATTCTTTATTTTGTTTAATTTTCTTGTAAAGGAAAGCCATACCTATTCCAAAAATAATTATTATTGCAATTACTACCCCCATTATGACATAAAATATCCAATCATTATCATCACACTCCATATATGTTTCATTATTAGATGTGGTATTGGCATTTTCTAAAATATTTTTAGTCACAGTTGAAAAAGTCGTAGTAATGCTGTCTGTATATAAATTAGGAGTCTCAGAAAAAGGTTTTATCGTGGTCGTTATAACATTAGTAAAATTTAAACTGCTGTCAGTTACGGCTTCGGTTGTAGAGTTTTGCGAAACTGTTAAAATATCGCTGAAGGTAGAAGTTACAGCATCACTTAAGTTTGTAGTGGCCGTTCCATTTAATATCGACGTTTCCGTTGTAACCACACTGCTTATTATATCTTTTGCTGTAAATGTATTAATTATAGGAGTCTCGGATATTGTCGATGAGTTGGTAGAGGTTTCTGTAATTTGTGTGATCAATTTATTTTGAGAAGTGGTTATTACATCCCTCATAGTGGTGTATATGTTTGGTAACGATTCAGTTGTATTTGATGACATAGTTGTGGTAAGAGGATTTTGTGTTGTGATTCCTGAATCGGTTTGAATGGAAATTAATGGAGGCTGCGAAGTAAAAATGTCTTTAATGGTCTGTATTGTATCCGATGTTGCAATTTCCACATAAGGATCTTCTTTTTGGTCTGTTGGTAGGATAGTTTGTTCCTGTTGAGGCCATTGAAACTGAAACAAAATATAAATAATATTTATAGATTCGTACATTAACTAACTTGACAAACATCGAAAAATAAATTGGGAAAGGTAAATCTAGACTTTCCTCCAAAATGCCTACTGGCTAAATCTTTGATCGCGGCTATCTAACGGGATATCATGAGATACTGGAGCTGGGGCTATCCATCCATGAAGATGCCCACGGACTTTATGTTCAATGAAAGATTCAAGACCAGTCAAGACACTTTGGGAGGCAAAAATAGGTGAAACAAAAAAGAGGAGGACCTGAAATATCAAGGGATAAATGTATTGGAAATGTTGGTGTTAGTGACCGTACGATTAGAAGAAGAGTAGTGGAAATAAATCTAAGGGCTTTTCGTCTAGCTAGCACACCACAACTCCTCCCATATGTGAAACAAAAAAGAGGAGGACCTGAAATATCATGGGATAAATGTATTGGAAATGTTGGTGTTAGTGAACGTACGATTAGAAGAAGAGTAGTGGAAATAAATCTAAGGGCTTTTCGTCTAGCTAGCACACCACAACTCCTCCCATATGTGAAACAAAAAAGAGGAGGACCTGAAATATCATGGGATAAATGTATTGGAAATGTTGGTGTTAGTGAACGTACGATTAGAAGAAGAGTAGTGGAAAGAAATCTAATGGCTTTTCGTCCAGCTAGCACACCACAACTCCTCCTATAGCACCGTAGAGCTAGACTTGGGTTTGAGTAGTGAAAGAACGTACTGTTTTCAGATGAAAGCAGAATAGCATGAAGAGTACCAGATGGACGTCAGAGTGTCTTCAAACGGAAAAATGAGAGGTTCACTCCTTGCGCTATCATCTAAACAGTGGGTTATCAGGGCGGATCAATAATAATTTAGGGATGTATCTCTTATGAGTCTCGTACTAATCTGTTGTCTTTGGTAGGATTAGTACGAACACTCAGGTATTTGGAAAAAGTTCTCCAAGAACACGTCGCTCCATTTGCTTTATTTATTGAATAATGGATGACAATTACGTACCTACGGTGCTAGAATCGTTACACAATACCTAAACAAGGTCAGTATTCAATCTTTGTCATGGTCAGTACGTAGTTCTGATCTTAATCCCATCGAAAATATTCGGGACAACCCTAAAAGACATGTTAGGACAAGAGTACTACCCTAGGAGAGCTCGAGACAGCTGTAGTAGAAGAGTGGCACAATAACTCTCAGTCAGACTTGCAGGACATCATGGATGGTTTTCCAAGCTGGCTTCAAGAAGTAATTAGAGTCCGAGATGGTAGCACCAATTATTACATTTTAAGTCAATGAAAAAAAATATATTTTTTTCTTTGACCAAACAAAATTAATAGGTTAGGTTTTTGATGAGTGGGTCTATAAGGCCCTCCACTGCGACTCGCAAGAGTCTATTGTTGCTCAACAACACACCAACAACAAAATTAATAAGTGAAAATCTTTAAAAAATCGATCAAAGATGGCTTTCAACATACTATTCATCAAATTACAAGGTGGGCGGTTAATTGTGTCTGTGAGTGGATATACTAATGAATTAAGAAATTCGCATTCATAGGAACGCACTTAGGTAGTAAGTTAATTTTGGAGGTCATGATATGGTTCTGACAAATCAAATCTTTTTTTTTGAAACAGTATTAAAGAATTCAAAGAAATTTTAGAGATAATTTGAATCCTTTCGAATTAACTAATAAAACATTTTAAACTTTATAAAGATACTTGTAAATCAACATTTAATAACCTAGCTCATGAATTATATCCAAAGATTAAAATTTGTTCCTAAACATCTCCGCGTGTATTTAATACAGTAGGTATGCAGACTATGCCGTCTGTTCATATGCTGACATAATGCGGAATTTTTGGGGGCGAAAAATACCGAAATTTTCGATTTTATTACACCTACGGGAACTATTTTCTTCTAAAAGTATATAATTTTAGTTAAAACATGGAACTAATTGTAACCTAAAAAACTTACCTGATTAAGTGCCATTTTAACTACACAGCTAACAAAACCAAACTGTTCAAGAATATACTAAACTTATTAATTTCAAAAACTCCGTAAAAATGTTTTTAGAGATATGTAAAAAATGCTGCTCAATATTATCAAAACACTACTGCACTATATATTTCTGTTTATAGTTATTATTTTTCTTTTATTTATATTTATATACTCCAACTTAATTGTTTATATATGTTTGATACATTTTTTTTCCGGTGAGTGCATTGCGGTTGAATATCGTCATCATAGGGAAATTCACATTATAAAAAAATCACTAACAGTACAGTTATTGAAATAGTATTAAAAAATAAATTGTGTCAGTACATTCACCCCTTCAGGATAAAAGAAAGAAAGTTAAAAAAATTACTTTCACAAAAGTAGTGCTATACTCTGTCCATTTTTGACTGGCAGCACGACTTCGGGGTCTAACCCATAAAAAATCATAACACATAGGCGTTACATTTCTCACCAAAATGTAAAACGGATAACACAGATTTACTAAGAGCAAGTCCCTCCATAGGAAGAGGAAATTGTGTGTTTGAGAAGAAATTATGTAAGGGCGATCAGGAAATATCGATCTGAAGGAAGGATAATTTATTATTTGGAAAAAACATGGCTAAACTAAGGATAATTTATTATTTGGACGAAACATGGCTGACATGCTGTTTAAGAGAGGTAACTGTATCTCAGAAACTATTTATCGTACAGCTTAGAGAAAAAATCTGTATTACAAACTCGAATACTAGAAACTGTTGAAGAAAAACGAAAATGAGAAATTTCGGTATTTATCGGATATATCCGCAACCAGTCGGAATATCTCAGACTTCCTGGCATTATTGAATTGCTCCTTAAATTACGCAACTTTTGTTCCATTTAACTGTGTATCTTTTACAGTTGAGCAGATTCTTGTAATGGGAATGAAAATCCGGTCCACTCTGTAAAAGGGTTCATGAAATAATTGAACTCATTTGATGATATCACTTTAAATTATTACCAATGGATCTGTGATGGAACAAATGAACAAATAAATCTGGATGAAAGAGTGATTTTGAATGGATACTGTTTTTTATCCAAGAAATTCATTTTTCCGAATTTGGTCTAAAATTTTCTAAAAGTACAAATAATAAATATTTGCTACACCTAACGAGTTAACCGTCGTAAACGTGTCCCAAACGTAATCAATATATTATATAATTGCAATGGAAAGTAGTTTGAAAATATCTTAATCGTTCAATGACCGTACTATCGCCTTGGATTTCCTATTTGTTTTCATTTATTTTGACCGGATGTCTTTGATAATTTCCTTGAAACATCTTGGTAAAAATATTTGCTGTGGGGGTATCCATACATTATTCATAACAATGAGTGATATCATTTTATGCAATACAAAAAGCAATGTATGTTTTGAACGATTTTACACATTTTGTCAATTTTAGGAATATTTTGTAATGGTTGGTTAAAACAACTTTTAAAGAGGATTCCAATGAAAGAATGGGAATTTTCAATTTTCGTAATTCATGATTCAGTGGAATAGGGAGCTGTTTCAAAAGAAATGTAGACTCACTATCACTAGTCACTGAAAAATAAACAACTGCTATTGTATGAATCAATTGTTACTACTCTAAGAAAATGTCATAAGAAAAGAAATTGAACCATAATATACCAATTTCGATAAATTTTATTTAAAATCTGTTAACAATAGTTTTACAGATGATTTTATTTTATTTTGTATTCTAGTAACTGGTTTTGGTACAAATTTTGGAACAACTCCTGCCACAACAGCCTCCACGGGCTTCGGTGGTTTTGGGTCGACGTTTGGAGCGACAAATACACAACAACAAACTTCTGGTTTCGGTTCTTTTGGTACTACTTCCACTGCTCCCACATTCGGAACTAGTTTTGGTACTCCTGCGTCATCTGCTCCATCAGCTTTCGGAAGTTCATTTGGAGCACCTACTGCCACAGCTACGCCCACTTTTGGCGGAGGTTTTGGTGCCCAACAAACACAACCTAGTATGTTTGGTACCGCTACTACTACAACGCCAAGTCTTTTTGGAGCCACTACGTCAGCTCCCAGCTTATTTTCCAACTCTTCCGGCGGAGGATTATTTGGCTCCACCAACGCTACTCAGGCTACGGGTTTGTTCGGTAAAAGAATTACCTTTGTAAAAACTTGACACTATTTGTATTCTTCTATATGAATTGTAGGGAATGCTGCGACAACTACTACACCCAGTCTATTTGGCGCAACACCCACCCCTTCATTATTTGGACAACAAGCAGCTACGTCAACTCCAAGTTTATTTGGTACCGCAGCACCGGGAACTGCTTTTGGCGCTAATGTATTTGGTACTACTACTACTACTTCAGCACCGTCTTTATTTGGCACAGGATTTGGCAATACATCAACTGCATCAACAGGATTTGGAGGATTCGGTGGAACTGGAACAGCTTTTGGCGGTTTTGGTACGCAAGCTCAAGGATCATTTTTTGGCAAACCCCCGATGCTACAAGCTGGTAAGTTATCATTAGTGTGCAATTCTGTACGGAAGAGTTTTTCATTGAAACGTTTTCATTGATCTGTATGGAAATAGTTCCTGCGATATAAAACATTTGTTTTAATATTTATGTCAAACTAAATAACTTATAAACACTTAGTGACTTTTGAATAGGATATTAATTTGATTTCGTTTTTATCTAGCTCCACAACAACCTCAAGCATCGAAAAATCAGCAAGTGGTAGCCTCAGTATATGCAATAAATGTCTTCAATGACGAAAGAGATGATATTCTTAAGAAATGGAATATGCTTCAGGCTTGTTGGGGTACTGGTAAAGGATATTACAATAGTCAACAAATGCCTATTGAATATGATGCTCAGAATCCGTTTTATAGGTTCAAAGCAATGGGCTACAATGTTATACCAGAACATGACAATTGCGATGGGATAGTGAAATTGGTTTTCAATAAGAAGCTCGATGAAATGAAGTAAGTTGATTCAAACAAATTTGATGGACGATACTATACCAAAATAAATTTCATAATCAAAACCATTCATGTCCACTGTTGGACCAATTCTTTCTTTGAATCACTCCATTTATCCAAATCTTGTCTTGTCAGTAGACAGTTTCCCTCTATCCATCTAGTTGGAAAATGCCCTCTTTAAGCTGATTTTCATTCTTCCGCGACTGTTCGCACTACCTAAACCTAAAACTCCTCAAGATATTTTTTTAAATAATCTCAACCACTTTTTTTTGTTATTTTGTTATCTTCTCTCATAAAAATATGTTACGCTGCAACATCGAAATCGCTCAATGAGCAACAAAAAACACAACTCGTTGTGATCGGTGCTAGGCGACCAAAAACCGATGTGCAACATTTTTTCGCGTTATGGCCATTATTAGTGACCCTAACGCGTTGTGGACAATGATCTAATGACCAAGATCCCTTTAAATAAAATTTTATGTAAAAACAAGATCGGTTTATGACTGTTTATAATCATCCACAACGCCGTTATGGTCGAAAATAAAGGAGGTTAGGGTCCATTAATTTATTACGTAAGATGATTTTTGCCAGTTTTTGACCCCACCATGTTAGATAAAATATGCAATTATATGAGGGAGGCCGTGGAAACTGTGTGGCCCATATTTTCAGCGATAGTATCACAAACGTATTCTTTTCCGATATTGAACGCTGCTAAACCTTGTAAAATATCAGTTTTTTTGTACGATTCTACAAAATACAGGTCATTTATTCAACTTTATTCAATTGACGGCTGTGATAAGTTATTGCATTGTCCATCACAATGATACCTTTTTCCGATATTTTCGGCAATAAATAATTTTCAAACCAATCTTCGAAGAGTTCTGAGGTTGTATCTTGGAGATAATCCACCGTGTCATTCCATGTCTCGTCGAGGTAGATAATTGAATGACTTGTATGTATGTATTATCCCGAAATCCCCACTTTCTATTTTATCTATAAATATTTTAATCCCATTATATGTAAATATCAAAAGGGCATTGGAAATAAAGTAGGTAGGTGCATTACAGGTCAGACAGAGGAAAACAAGCATTGAAAGCTCTTTTTATATTTACACAATCAGATTAAAATATTTCTAGATAAGGTAGTCAACCATTTGTCGTGAAAATTTAACTTGAAAAATAAAAATTCGGAAATATATCTTATATAAATAATAGAATAATTAAATAAATTAAAAAATTAGTCTCAAATATTATTTTACCAGCCAAATATTTCAGTAAAATAATCATACTATTAGGCATTATCTTTTTGCTTTTCGAAGAAACGAGTACGCGATTGCTTTCGGATTAACGACTACCTGCTGTGGGTTTTGGTCTTAAATTAATCATGTTGGCATAAGTCAAAGCGAAATATCTTGGAACGAAGTATACCCAATGTATTCTACTAGTTAAATCCATATTGAGATGGTTGAGAACAAAATGTTATTCGCAATTTTGAGGTGGCGGCGGCGGCCATCTTGGATATAGAATGATTCTGAATATACTTACATAATTGTCATCAAAACTTAAGGTGTTTAACGAATATCAGATCAATCTGTCATCAAGAAATTAATTACTAAAGTTGACTCAACAAACAAGGCAAGCTAAATAAAAAATTGCCGATTGATTTGAGGTATCCTCACACACAAAAATCGCAAAGATTAAAATCTGGAGAACGAAAAAAAAATCACTCTTACTAATAAACTAGAAATCCACCAACAGCGTTTTAATTGCGCGTAATATTGACCCATTTTGGGAATTTTTATCAAAATAGCTTGTTGATAGAATAATATATTCATAGGTCACTTTGTGGACGCAATATATAATTATGATAATAATTCCTAACATTTATCGCCCTTTGATATACCCACCACAGATACGGAATTTATTACCTCGAAAATGCTATTCTATATTTTATACAAATAAATAAAAGCTATAAGTAAGTATTAAGAAGATTCGCAGAAAAAGAAACAACCTTTTGGAATTTTATTTAAAAACAAATACATCATTGCGGTTTAAAAACATTTTGTATACACGTCTATATGTCAACAGTTGAACTTGGTAATAATGACTAATTATTACCAAATCGTCATATTAACAAACCATTTTGCGTGATTTACCATTTTACCAATACTCAATATATGTAATATTTGGGATTTTCTTCTTGTCTTATTCATAGAGTATATTTGTTAAATACACTGTGTTCATTTGAAAAGGACCCACCCTTAATATTTCAGAAATGCGACATATTACAAAGAAATGCCGAAACATGTCAACTTCTAACTTGAAGGGGACTGTTTTTAGCGCTAATGTCATAAACGTCAGATTTACCCACTCCCTTCTGGAGATACCCCTTAATTTTTTTCAAATGGCATTAGGTATCAAGTCATACCTCATTTAAAAGGTCTGGTAAATCTCTATTCAATCATTTTGTTTTGCCTCTGATAGGTACCAGCCTTCCATTATTATTCAATCGTTGTATAAAATTGGCCCTCTTTCAATTTTTCGTATTCCCCCATATCAAAGGAAAAACAAAATGATTGAATAGAGATTTACCAGACCTTTCAAATGAGGTATGACTTGATACCTAACGCCATTTGAAAAAAATTAGGGGGTATCTCCAGTAGTGAGGGGTGAATCTGACGTTTATGACATTAGCGCTAAAAAGTGTCCCTCTCAAGTTAAAAGTTGACGTGTTTCGGCATTCATTTCTAATGTCGCATTTCTGAAATGTTAAGGGTAGGTCCTTTTCAAATGAACCCTGCGTATATGAATAAATGGAAAAAGCAGCAGTTAACAAACTTGGTTCGTCAAATGGAAACCGTTACGAAGCTAGATTGATTATGAATTTCCCTCGCAGTAAAACTTACACTGCTCCCATCTACTACTTACTGTTTAATTTTTAGCAATCGGCTTCATGTGGTTTGTGTTTGCCAGTCATTTAAAGTAAACAGACTCATGAATTTCAAAGAAAATGGAAAAAACTGAATTTCGTGTGCTGATTAATTGTTATTTTTTGCGTAAAAACCCAATAACTGAAACCAAGGAAATGCTTGATAGATGCTATAAGGAATCTGCACCATCAAGTTCCGTAGTGGTCGTACCAGCCGAACGCTCGAGTCGCCCAAAAGCAGTAGTCACACCAGAAATCGTCGATAATATCCATGGAATTATATTGGACGATCGGAGAAAGAAAGTGCGTGAGGTTGCTGAGGTTGTAGACTTCTCAACTGAGCGGGTACATGAATATTTGGGAATGAAAGAGCTAAACGTGCGATGGGTGTCGCGATTACTCCAGTTACTCACACTCGACCATCAGCGCAACCGAGTGTTTGGCAATGTGTAGCCGTAATCCAAATGAGTTTTCACTCCCTAGAGACCAAGGAACAATCAAGACAGTGGGTTTCTTCGGGTGAGCGTACTCCAAGTAGTCCAAGGAAGATCAAAGTGGGTCTGTCGGTCAGTAAGGTCATGGCCACAGTTTTTTGGATTCACACAGTGTTATTCACATTGATTTTATTAAAAAAGCAAAACGATCATCGGCGAATATTATTCAGAGCTTTTGTACCGATTCGATATTGAATAGAGGCAGAAACGATAAATGATCCCTTTCATCGTATTCTCCATATTTGGCTTCCTGCTGCCAAACCTGATAGAGCTAGGTGAAGTTGTTGTGGGGACCATCAGGAAGTGCAATCTGCAAGGATTTTACCCAAAGCACCTGCATAAGATAGTACGTCAGACGGCTCAAAAATTTGTTCAAAAAATAATTAAACCTCTGATTGAAAATTTGCAGGCTACTTGTTCGAAGGAGACTGATAACGTATGTAAATAGTCAGATTCCGCTATCAAATAGGTGTCAGACAGACGCCCTCTTTGTAATTTTTGTTCCAAAAATTATTAGCCTACCTTCTTCTGACGTTTTAACATATTGCAACACAGACCATTCTAAGCATGAATTGAAACCGTCCACAAAGCTCTGGAGCGCCTGAGACTAATAATTTTATTTTTCGAAAAAAAAATTTCGTTACTTTTGTCTGCCTGTGTTACATGTTATCATAGAGACAATTTAAAGTATACATTTAAATCGTCAGACGAAAATATTACTGCAAAATCCCCTTGATATATTATCCCGAAATTCTAGCACTCACCGCTTCCGCATTTAAGTTATTATTTTTCTTAATGATTCCACAAAGTAAGGGTCCAAACAGTAAATTCAATTATTTTTCTGTTAATTATGCTAAAAGATTATTATTATTGATTATTTTGAAAAATAATGTGTTGGATATGCGCACAAATCCGTATTTGAGTGGTCTTTTATTTTTCAAAAAAAAAGAGTCCTTTGTTATATCCTGCTTATATCAAGCACCGTACACCTACTAACGACAAGTAGATTCACTTGCGTCGGAACTTTTGAAATTTTTGGTACATCGTTTCTCTGGCGCCGTACTCCCCGTTATCGCCGCGCAGCCCCTGTACTTCCCACTTTCTCGATTTAAACTCGCCAGAACTCAGCAGACGATAGGCGGGGTAAGGAAATTTTCGGTAACTACTGACTCGACGAAGTGAATTTACTTGTCGTTAGTTACTGTACGGTGTATCAAGACACAATTTTTCATTTAACATTATTTACAATCAATAAAATCATTAAGAATGGATTTGGTATTTCCACGGAAATAAGAAGTCGCTCAAGGAAATAAATTATCTAGAATTTCGCGATATACCAGGAGAATTTTGCAGATATTTTCTTCTGACGATTTTAATGTTTACTTATAATTTTCTCCACGATAAATGTAAAAACGTCAGGCGAAAGTAACGGAAATAATTTTTTTTTAAATGAAAATCATTGATAGTCGTCTCAGGTGGACCGGAGCTTCATGATCGTTGTAGAGGAACTTCCCAGCGATATTTTCGTCTGACGATTTACATACATCATCAGTGACCTTCGAAGACGTAACGTGAAAATTTTTAGCCGAAGGTACGAATATTTTTTGAGCATTTTTTTTTCATTTTTGAGTCATCTGACGTGGCTTATGCAGGGGCTCTCTGCAAATGCACTTCCTTTCAGTCTCCTCTCAAAATTTCAGCCACGGCGGCCACCAGCTCTCCGGCTATGATGTAATGGCTGGGCGGTAAGAGATTTTGGCCGAAATTCACCATCGATGTATGCTTGGGTGTTGCTTTACCACGAAGTTGGTAAATGTATAGCATACCATATCTTATGTGTCCATATCATTGGCAAGGTAGTCTCTTTAATGAACGAACTTGTTAATGACCAACAAACTTTGAAATCAACTAAAAATATATTAAGCATTAATGGAATTCCAGAGGATTATACAATTTATTTTGTTCATCAATATTATGACAAAAATGTGCCACCTTACAAGGTTTCTAATCCAAAAAGAGACTCGTATATGCTTTGAAAAAAGGAAAATTTTGATCCAAAATCTGATATTGTATGGACATACGAATATTTTTAAAAGTATTGGTCCAACTTTTCAAACTCATAATATAAAGGAAATTATAAGGGCTTCGTACTTATCCCATTCCCTCCAATGACCCATTGGAGTGGATGTAAATTGAAGTGGGAGTAAAAATTAAAAAAAATCTGTTTCATACGTAATCGTAGAAACCACATTCAACGTTTTATTTTTATAATTTCCAATTTGAAAATATAAATTACTTTAAATTATTATCAGTTTATGTTTTACATTATGTTGAATTATCAGTAGTTTAAACCATAAATTGTATAAAATGGGTTGGTCAAACTAGGGATTTAAGTTGGAAATTATAAATATAAAATTTATATAACTGTGAATATATCGTTTCAGAAATCAGCAAGAGGTTCTTAAAAATGGTATAGCCGGAATTCTGGGTAATAAACCCAATTTAACTGTTGAAATACATCAAATAAAATCTGTATCTGACAGTCAAACGGAAGTAAAAATAACTGTATTAGAAAAAGGAGTTACAGGAACAAGTAGAAAAATTCCAGCTTCGGATCTTGCGACATTTTTCAATCAACCTGTTCAAAAACAACAACTTAGCACAGTGATGGTCACCTCCATCACTCCTTTTGTTACACCAACCAAAGCTGAGCTAGAAGAGTATTTGAAACATCCTCCTCCAGGTAAGCTAAACAGAATTATACACTTATAAAGTACATCTTGTAAAATATATCGTTATAGAAACTACGTGTGGATCAAAGAACAGTGAATTAGAGAACTTTCCAAATACATATTGCATATTACAGAGTGAATTTTATGTATGGAATTGTTCAATATCTCCGGAAACGGTTTGCACGATTTTTATAAATTTTTGTTGAGAGTTTTGTAATACGGACGGTCTTAAATACCCTACTCACGTAGCAATCTACAGGATCCAATCTGCGGGGACGAGCGATAGTAAAATTGGGTTTAGTCTCCACACGTTCGTATTTGTTAGTAGATTTGGTGAGTTCGAGTTGGTCGAAAATAACAACCTAACCTTTTCCAACACGTGAAATCCAGAGATAACCTATAAAATCAACTCGACTGTCACACACACGATACAATTGGCAGGGTATTAAAGAGGGGAGCAGAGAAATTGGATCGACTGAGCACCCAATTAGCCAATATCGGGAAAATTAGATCTATTGCAAAGCACACGAGACAATCCCCCAGATTGCTACGTGAGTTGGTAGTATTTACATTATTTTTAGATCTTCCGTTTTTTTGTAAATATAATCAACTTTATTTGTGGGGATTGTTATGTGACCAGTATCTATTATTATGCCGATTTATGTTTCCGTTAATAACAAAAGTGGCCTCATCGCAAAACATAACTGACTACAATGTAAATACTATTATAAGATCGGCCGTATTACAAAACCATCACAAACCCAAATTTATAAAAATCTCAAAAGTCGTTCAAGAGATAATTAAAATGTTCCATACTTAAAACTCACTCTGTATAAAAAAGTTAAAGCCGGATTACAAGACATATAGATTTATTAGTTACCGGTTGCAAACTGGTGAATTTTTATTAAAATAATTCATCGACAGCTCAGTGGCATATGTTTTGAGCTTAAACATTGATTTATTGATTAGTACGGTAGGTACCACCAGGCAGAGGCTTCGAGTTCTCGTCACCTCAGCAATTTATTAGTTCTTGTCCATTTTTCGCCTACTTTTTGCCTGCCAGTAGGTCCAGAGCTACGAAACACATAAAACAACTGGTCTGATAATAGTTAGTTTTTTTTGTTTCAAAACTTTTATCAGCGTCCCTACACTTCTGTTGCCTTTTATTAGTCGTGCTTTGATGTAATTTTGCTCTTCGCTTTTATTTTTGATATTTACTCCAAGATATGTTATGCTTATGGCACTGGTGCTTGTAGTGGCAAATTATTCCTTGTATGTGAATGTTACTTTATTTTAAGGTATACAGTGAGGACATAAAGTCCGCCCCCCCCCCCCCTGTAACTTTTGAAGCGTTGGGTATAGTGGTGATATTTGGAACGATAATATGTGACCCCTTTCTGCATTTTTTAACACATCAATGACAGCTCTGAATGTCAAAGTGGCAGCTGGGCGGGCATTTGGAATATTTTTTTAAATGGAAAGTTTAAAACAATCTTCTGTTAATTTGTGTACTACCTACTAGGTGTCATTGTTGATTGTTGCCGTCATGTTTTTTAATACCTGCATTTAGGTTTGATAGTAAATTTTATCTCGAAATTGTCTACAATGGCTCGTTCCTTACAAGACAAATTTGAAGCGTTTATTATTTTTGGCGAAGCTAATAGAAATTACCATTCTGCTGTTCGTATGTTCAATGAACGTTATCCTGAACGCCAGAAAATGCAGAAAATTTTTATGTAAGTTAATTTAAAAATTTCAAGAAATTGGTTCGGTAAAAGATCTGGGCGGTCAAAAATTGAGGAAGATGTAAAAGTCCAGGTTTTAGCTGAAATGGCCGAGGCATGCAATATTTTACGTACTTCTGTCAAAAATATTTTAAAATTCCATAAATTTCATCCATACAAAATCAAAATTATGCATTAATTAACAGAAGATGATCCAGATAGACGACTCGAATTTTGCGAGATTATGTCAGGAAGAATAACAGGGAATCAAAACTATTTGCGGAATATCTGTTTTAGTGACGAAAGTACTTTTTTTTTAAACGGAAGAGTAAATACTCAAAACTGTAGGTACTGGAGGGATGAAAAACTACATGTTTTCTGGGTGCGAAATTATATCATAGGTTCCATTTTTCTGGAAGGAAATCTTAATGGACCCATGTACCTGAATATGTTGCAAAATACAATTGCTCCCCTTATTGATGCTGTAGTTGCCCAGAATCCACATGAGTATCAAGAGGTAACAATACGTAGACCCGCCTCACTATTTTAGGCAAGTCAGAAATTACCTGCTCGTAGAGGTCCTACAGAATGGTCAGCTCGATCGCCAGACCTCACGCCCCTGGATTTTTTTCTTTGGGATATGTTAAATCCGAAGTGTATAAAACGGCTCTCGGAAATAAATTTTCGACCTCTTTTTCGAATTGAGAAAAAACATGACCCTTGCACATTTCTGGTGAACATTCAGACATTTGGGGATCGATTTTGCAGAAATATTTCCTCTGTTCAAATCAACGTGAACTATATGGGGGGCCAGTTCATTATGAAATACTCAGTCCCCCAAAAGTTTGCTCTGATAAAATCATGTCATGAATTGCTTCGATATTTACGGATGCGGAAATCGAATGGAAAATTTATTACTTTTGAAGCTTGCAATCCAATTTTTCACGGTCACATAAGAAGGACATCGTTCGTCAACGGTATTACGCATATCTCCGTAAATCTAATTACCTATCATTCTTCGTTGCTACGGTACCTCAATATCTTCTTTATCCATGGAACCGGTCTAACCTAACTAGATGTTTCTGATGATTTTACAATATTGAAGGTGTCTTTCATGTCTTTTGGGTGGTAAATCAGAATCTATTATAAATAAAAGTTAATTCTATGTTCAGTTCAGTGCTTCTGTGTGCACGTTGGTTATGATTTGTTTGTTTTTAGGAATTGATCTTCAAATGTGGAAAGCTGCAATTAGCGATAACCCAAATTCTAAGAAGTATATTCCAGTTCCCATCAATGGTTTTTCCAATCTAAGATCGAGATTATTACACCAGGAACATCAAACCGGATTGCACCAAGCTTTTCTGGATAAAGTGAATAAAGATATCACTCATTTAAAAACCAGACATTCATCTTCTGTAGCTCAGATTGCGGAGCTAAAATGCAAATTCTTCGAATTGCAGCATAGAATATTAAGGGTACGTATTACGGGTTTATGATACTGTCAAATAAAAAAAAATAGAATACCTACTTATATCCTTATTTCTGAAAATGTAATAAATAGCGGTTAGTGTATCAACATTACGTAGTCAAGGAGTATGAGGTGTAACAACAACGGTTTGCCTTGAAATATTAAAAAAAGTAAATAAACTGTGTTAGAGTTAAAAATAGTATATTACTCTACAAGGGTAGAAAGTTTGAGATTCTGCGTGACATGATCATGATCAGGGTTCTCAAACTTTTTGCACGTGTTGTGTATACTATTTTTCTTTATATGTAAGTAGTTTCTGCTTCGACCGTGAAGCAGAAAGTCTATCATTTATGCATTTGTAGGTGCGCGCTTGAGAATTTAGATTCCTGCACCTACCAATGCATAAATGTTAGACTTTCTGCCTCACGGTCGAAGCAGAAACTACGTACTTGCGGCTGCATATAAAGAAAAAGTGCTTTGTTGTTTTGTCTCGCTGCCTTTTACATCAGTTTTTATGATTATTTCATATCAATTTCCGCATTTTTGGTAACATTATTTTATAACCGTGTCTTTTGTGCCTTTCAATCTCTTTTATTCAAACCAGAATTTATGTCCCACTATAGTTACAATAAGCGAGTGATGTCTATTTTGAAAGTTTTTGTGGTATAAAAATATTGTTGTGTTGAGAATTTGATTATCAAGTATTCAATGTAAAAAATTCTTTGAACAATAAAATATAAAATTTTGTACTGTAGGTTAATTTTTATAAAAAGGTGAACATTTATTTTGAAAAGTTTCATGTGATTATGTATTTATTTGTTTAAGTATAAATTAAAATCAATGGCTCATAAAACAGATATAAAAAACTTCATTTGATAAATATGGTGTTTAGACGCAATCTATTTTCAGTGCTGGTTAATGCATTGGATTTTGGTTGAATTAATTTCCATATACTGATAATACCTTCCAACTTTCCTGAGAACTTATTTTTTGTGGTATTTTAGATTTTAGTGAAACAAGAATGTACAAGAAAAACTGGTATAGCCATATTACCTGAAGAAGAACAATTACTAGGAAGATTTGAAATCATGCATCAACAATTAAACAATCCTAAGCAATTTAAGGTAATGTACTATATTGATTGTAATAAGATGGTTATTTAACATAAAATTTTAAGAAAGTTGCAATTTCTCGTCTTGTAACTATTAATTCAATCCATCGCAGATTATGGATAATTCCAAAGCATTTTGATCCATTATTTGAGGTGGTTACTTCTCTCATTTTACAGTCTGTTGTCAGTACTGGCTAGTCTTGTTATCTTTTTCTACTCTCTCCTATCCTTGCAACTTTCCACTCCTGTATTTGCATTGCCTTTGCGTCTTTCTCTATAGCATCTTTCTATGCTATATTGGAATCTAGTCTGTTATATTCCTGATCTTTTCTGTCGGTTTTCATCTCATAATATGTCCTGCCCATTGAAGCCTCTGTGTCTGTATCCATCCCATAATATTTTCTCCATTTCTCTATTTTTTTGTCGCACTTCTCCATTTTGTGTGATATTTGGTCCAAGAATAGTTTTTTTTCTCCTCGTTACTTTTAAATCGTTTTCCTTCTTTTTTGTTATTGGAGTTGGTTATTTCCATAGAATAAGAGATTATTAGTCTTAGAGTTTTATAAACAGTTATTTGGTTTGTCGTGTTTTATTTTTTAATAATGATCGGTTCCTACCGTACGGTTAATTTCCTTTCATGATTCTCTCTCCTGCTCGGTCATCTCCAATTACTACTCCTAGATAATTTCAATAAGTAACTGCTTCAATCTTTTGCTCCTGAGTTATTAGGCCGTCTTGTCATGACGCTTCTGCTCCTATCTTCATATATTTTGTTTTTTTCTTCGTTAATGTTCAATTCGAATATTCGTGCCTCCTTAAAAAGTACAGTGTATAGATAAGAAAAAAAAATTTAAACAGACAAACAAAATCACTGAAGTTGTAAGGAGCTGGACGCTACTTACAGCTTGTACGTGATGTGTACATTTTGTATACATTGCTTAGGCGGACAATAGCTTGTATCATTGTAATTTTGTATTTCCTATTATTGTGATATAATCTTCATATGTTATAATTTGTAACTGATAATCCATTATATTTTTCTATTAATTAATGGGTTGAGGTAATGACAATTACGAAAGAACACATATTAAAGTAAAAGAACCACTTTCTGTCAAACTGTATACAGGCTAAAATGTAAGCAAAAAGAGATTGGGTAAAATATTTTTTTTATTTTTGGAAATAAACTCTCTGGTTTAAAAACAAAAAAGGTCCCATTTGTATTTTCCTGAATTTCTTGAAAACCGGACCTGGTACTAGGAATTCCAAAATGTCTGTGTATTGCTCTTATAAATAGGAAAATTTATTTCAATTACAACTATCCCCTTTCTCTTAAGGCGGATTCATGCAATGTTCATCATCATTACATTTTCATTATAATATAATTACATTCACATCAGAAAAAGTTAATTATTATAATTTCCTATATGATGTTCATGCAACCACATTATTGAATTTCAATTACACTATTACATTAAGAAGTTGATCTACTTTCAACTATAAATTTTAATTAAATTATATAGTGAAAACCATGAAATCGCATGCGCCAAAAATGTTTCAGCTGTCATTCCCAGGTTTGACAACCTCATAATTTCCAAATAATTGCAAATAACCGACTTTCCAACACAACAACAAACGATTCAAATATGACATTTATCAATTGCCAGTCTTGTCAGTTCATGCGCATTTGCAAATCCATAATTAACTCGTTCCATGAACTGGTTTCATTAGCCAGTGAAAATGTAATTTAAGTGTAGTTATAATATAATGAAAATGTAATTATAATGAATGTTGCATGAATCCGCCTTTACTGTTAAAATGTAAACAATACAATGCCAATAAAAAACTGGATATGAAGTTTATGCAAGTCTTAAACCCACTTTATTTTAAAAATTTTATTAAACTATCTACTTAATACTTAATCAAATTACTGATCCAACACAATACAAATGTATATAATTGAAAATAAACACTATTTAATCCGCCTTATCATGCAACGCTCATTATCATTACATTTTCATTATATTATAATTACATTTACATTAGAAAAAGTTAATTACTATAGTTTCCAATATGATGTTCATGCAACCACATTATTGAATTTCAATTACACTATTGCATTAAGAAGTTGGTCTACTTTTAACTATAAATTATAATTATATTATATTTTTAGTGAAAACCATGAAATCGCATGCTCCAAAAATGTTTCAGCTGTCATTCCCAGGTTTGTTTTGATTTATGTTTTGGCAGTTTTCAGTGTTATAATTTTGAACAATAATAATAAAATCGCCTGAAGGCATTTTTGTTGATAATTTTCTATTGTTGCCGTGAGAACCTCACAATTTCCAAATAATTGCAAATAAACGACTTTCCAACACAACAACAAACCATTAAAATATGACATGTATTGCCAGTCTTGTCAGTTCATGCGCATTTGCAAATCCATAATTAACTGGTTTCATTAGGCAGTGAAAATGTAATTTAACTGTAGTTATAATATAATGAAAATGTAATTATAATGAACGTTGCATGAATCCGCCTTTAATTATAAATATCAACACAACACATGAATACTTAGAGAGCGGTGCATCGCAAAGTAGTCTTTTTAAGATTACTTTATTTTAAGACTGTCTTAAGTAAACGATGAAATCGGGCATAAGTGCATCACAGTGGATTATCAAATCACAAATGACAAAACGTCAGTCACCACAATCAGCTGATAGGTATGATTTGATTGGAAGCAGTATGGTAACATAAAGGAAACTAGATTTCTCCCTAGCAATAGAAATCGCACCATACCGATAAAATTTCAATTGCATCAATAATTGATCAACAGGGTGTCAACTGCGCATGCTCTCGATCAAGAAATCTTGCCTCTTCCATTGCATTGCACCATGTCAAGAGTCCTTTACTAACTAGGACAACAACTTGTTGTGACTTATCGCCCCACTCGTAAATATAATTATTTCTTAAATCTCTTTTTACTTGCTAAGAAGAAAATCAGAAGCAAGTTCGCGCCCAAACTATCTCTCCATATTTACAAACTAGTCTTCATTTAACGATTATTACAAAGAGCATCCTAATTGAAGTATAAATTCAGCACTGGGATATCTGACATTTTTTATCATATTTGAACTTATATAACAAAGAAACTCATTGTTACAACTTGAATAATATTTCCATGGACTTTTTTATATATTTTTCAGGGACAAGTTAATGAAATTCTTTCTAATATCAAGATGATGCCTGGAAGTCATAAACAATGTAACCCAAGCTACAGATTAGATGCCGAAGCTCAAGAAGAAATCAAGCAATTTTTAAAAATGGAGCAAAATGGAATAGTTCAATTGATTAGTATCATCCAGGCCGATTTGAAGGCGTTAAATATTATAAACGAAGGACTGAAACAGAAAAGTCTCAACGGTCAATGTATTTAGCACAATTTTTACTGATGAATTATTTTAATTTGATATAATATTTAATTGAAACATGAAATGTAATTTTTTCAATGTAATAAAATTAATTTCAAGATATACTATTTTTATACAATAGATGACAAAGTATCGATATAATGACAAAATTTGAGGTGTATATAACAATTTCAGAAAATAAAAAAATAACACTGTTTCTTAAAAATATGTTTTATTTGAAATGAACTGCTAAAAGGTTACAATTTCCCATTTGATTAATTGAAAACACAAATTGCCACATACCAATAAATCTTTTAGATTTGTTGATTGAGTATTCTTGTGGTATACCTGTATATACAAATTGAAGACACTGACCCCATTAAGTCTATTTACCTGCTGGACCAATAAACCGATGTCTCCGCTGTTTATCAGAAACAATCCATTTTATAACTTTCACAATAAAAATGACCAGGAGAAAACTCTAGAAATAACTTTCAAGTTTTTAGCTTGACCGCTAGAAGGCATATTCTAATATGAAAAGTTTTAAATCCAGTTTTCTAAAAAATATGCCTAATTATACTAAGTATTGAATAAGTAAACTAGGAAGAGGCCTATATTTCGCAGGGCACTTTCGCATTAAAAAACTGTGTTAAGATTTTCAAATGGAAATACCTTATAAGTTCCAAATAACTATTCTATAGTCGATAGTCGAAATTCTGTAAAGTGACGTCATCGGTTATCTACCGATTTAAAGTGAACTCCATGAGCGTATCATAGTTTAAGGGTGCGAATACTGAAATATCTGGAATTTCAATTTTTAACATTTGAAATAATAACTAATCACAAGTTGTTCATAAGTAAGTTAAAACAAAATAAAAAAATGTTTAAAAGTCAATTCCAACTTACTACTACTAAAACTAAAATTGAGGTAACATTTTCGTTATTTGCTAACCGGCATTATCATTACGTAAAAGAAAGTTGTTTGTCAAGACCAAAATAAATTACCGATAAGTATAGGTATGTTGCGAGGTCACTTGTAAAATGTCTGACTAACTGGAAGCGGTATCACTCCCTGACGACTCCTCAGAATCATCGCTTTCTCCTCCTATATCGATAATGAGTGGTTCCGTCATTACTTCTACACGTATGTCTAAATCCCAAAACTTTATTTCTTCTTTTAATACGTGTTGAATACATTTACGCCAACTCTCAGCAGTAACGGTATGCAGCGCCTCGTCAAACAGTTTCTCAACGCCAGCCATTTTGAATGTACTGTTTTTTCTCGCAACATAATTTTTCACTTGGGCCCAAACCAGCTCGATGGGGTTTAACTCACAGTGGTAGGGAGGAAGTCTAACAACTGAGACGTTGAAATCTTTCGCCATTTCATCGACAACGTACTTAATATAACTGCTTTTATGTTTCCGTACGAGAGATAATAATCCAACTTTTAGCATTGCCTCGTTGTGCGGAATGCTTTTACTCTCTAACCAATCAATTATAACCCTCTTGCGGCTAGCTGAAGTAGGTATTTGCTCCAGTCGACGAGAGTGGTATGAAGCATTATCCATAACTATCACTGAACCAGGAGTTACCTTTGTTAAAATTGATCTAAACCATGTTTCAAACCGGTTACCATCCATCTCTTCATGGTAATCGACAGTTTTTTTGGACTGAAAACTTAGTAATCCACCTTCTACAAATCCTTCCTCGCTGCCAATGTGAGTGATAATCAGTCGACGTCCTTTCCCAGAGGGAGCTTTTAAACCGGAAGAGAAACCCTCCATAAAGGCTTGTCGATTGCTTCGTATATTCATGTCTTGCCACACTTTTGACATAGTGTGGCCTTCATTTAACCATGTTTCGTCAAGATAATATATGTGCCGTCCTTCGTTACGAAACTGTCGTATCTGTTTTAAATAATTGTTCCTCCATTCCACAATGTCATTTCGTTCAATTAAGGCACTGTTTCTACTTCTTGTTTGGTAACGAAAATTCATTAATTTTAAAGTTCGTCTCAAAACTTTATCACTGATGTTTGGTAAAGTATCATCAGCTTCTATTACCTTGCTCAATTTAGCTACCGAGGGGATTTCATTCCTAAAATAAAAAGAATGTATTTCCCTACGTATAGCATTCCGTGTTTGGTCGTCCAAAACAATTTTCTTTCTTCCCCTACTTTCCGGTTTACAGTTTTCACCTCGTTCTCTTGTCAAAGATCCGTCCCGCGATTTCTTTAGAATATTGTATATAGTACTCTCAGAAACTTTAGTTAAATAACTGCACTTAATCACAGCGTCACTAACACCCAACTGTTTGTCCATGGCACGCAGTCCTTCGTACACATTTAATATGAGGACTTTTTCTTCCCGAATTAAATTGTTACGACGCCGTTTTTTATCGCCAACACCGCTACACTCCGCCATTATTGTCACTAAATATACCGATATAAATATTACAATAAATACCAATAATAACCGATTTATCACACAAAACCACAACACAAATACTGATGTTACGTTCATGAAGAGAATAAACACCTCACATAACTGTTTACTATCACTGTCTCATTCGCGTAGCTCGATCTATCTATCTCGTTCTCAAAGCCGGAACATTGAAGCGACTCTCCAACATTGTCAAATCGGCGAGTTTTTCACAACAAACTTTGCATTCAAGAAATATACATAAACACTTTATTTCACATTTCAAGTAAACTAATTATTATTAGTCTGCTTGAAATTTGAAATAAATATATTAAATTGGTATTGACTTAATTACATTGCATCTTTTGTACCTGAAATATTGACACAATGGATTTGAAGTGTATTTATAAAATACAGCATTTCTCTCTAGAATACATATGGCAACTGCGCTTTAACCAAAGTGTTGATTAGATAGCTCTGACTCACTTTACAGAATTTCGACTATCGAGTATAGGCAGGTAAGACTGGAGGAAAGGTGTGTATCCATAAGGACGGCTCCAAGACAGAGGTAAGCCCATCTAAGGACGCCACAACTTTCAAAGCGGTAGTGACGGCGATTCACCACTGCGTTGAAGAAATTAACAGGCAGGAAAGGACATACCGTTCAATTGCCATCTTCACCGAAGGCACTCGATTCCATAGAGGTCAATTCTAAGCTAGTATGGGATTGCTTAAGTGCCTTAAACGCACCATTGCAAGGTCATGGTAGCCTGGGTACCAGGGCCAGACAAGGCTCATCAATGCCATTCATTGGACCGAAACCCTTCTGCGGCGTTGTAAAGTCGACAATAAATATGGCCTCAAGGAAGTGGATGGCACAGAAATCTCTAGACTGGTGGGTAATCTCACCAGGACAGAGACAGGCGAAACAGTTCATTAGAGAACATTCGCCAACTTTTACGGCAGACCTAATGAGCAAATATAGGAAAACTGCCAAAGCCGTAGTAGGTATGTTAACAGGGCACGCAAAGCTAATGGGGTTGGCATACGAAGCCATGTGCAGATTCTGTCTCATAGAGAGGAAACTGCAGAGCACATCCTATGGCTAAAATAATGAAAAGAAGATCATATAAGTATATTGAAACTTAATGACCACTTGAATGTTAAAAATTATTTTCCATCATTGTCCATTCGATCAATTTCAATCATTGCTGCTTCAATCTCAACTATGGATATATTATTTATTGCGTTGTTTCATATCTTGTAACGTGGTTGGTCGAGTTTCATCTTCCCCGTATATAAAAGTCTAGATATAGTAAAATTAATACCTATTTAGAGGTACCAGCCGTTTTAGTAACTTAACGTATGCGGCTTCTTGAACCATCTGAACCCGCATGAAAAAAATTAGGTTATGACCTTTGTCATGTCAAATGCTTGACATATTTCTTATTGCATTGGCGTAGTGACTTGAAATTTCATATTATCAGTGGCGGTTTGTAATAATACAAATTAATTTTATGAAATTCATAAAATTCTAAAGATGTTGACATAATAAAAGAATATAAAAGAAGCGCACTAATTTTAAAAACATTGTTTTATTAACTAGATACATAGTTTTCTTAAAAAAATTTGGCAATTCAGAGTTCGATTAAGTACAAATTCTAGATTTTATAAAAATGACAACGTGATCTTCAAGGCAAAGTTTAATTAGTTTCTAAATCAGAATAAGTTTCGCAAAGTGATAGTTCATCATCGGATTCATTGGATACAGAGATCACCATAGGTTCGATGTTTAGTAGGTCCAGTTTGTTTTCTACTTCCCATGCTTCAGAAATAATTTTCTCTGTATGATTTACGTAATTCTGCCAGTGTTGCTCCGGTACATTTTTTACAACGTCATTCCATACTTTTAAGACTTCAGTAGGTGACCTTGCAGTTTTCGTAATAGCTTGGTCATAATGCCTTTTAGTTTCTGACCATACTATTTCGATGGCATTAAAATGGCAATGATAGGGTGGTAGCCTGAGAACACAATGACCATGCTCGGCAGCGTATTTGTCTAAATGATAATTTTTTTCTGGCAAAACTTGCTTTTCAATTATATTCCGAACAGCATCCTTTAAAATGTGATCTGGAAAAGGAATATTCTTTTTTTTGAGCCATTCTAACATGCGTGTTTTACTCCAACTTTTTCTTGGGATTTCTTCATCCAGGCTACTGTGATACGTTGCGTTATCCATTATAATTAACGATGGTTCTTCCAAGTTTACAATTAGTTGCTGTTTAAACCAATTTTCAAAATTTTCGGTGTTCATGTTATCATGGTAATCGCCTGTTTTTTTATTGCATTTAAAAATAAGCGATGCATTTGCCACAAAACCTTTTTTATTACCGGCATGAACAATTACATATCGTGTCCCACTTCCAGTTATTTTTAAATCAATGTGTTTAGTACCATCTTGCCACATTCTTCTGTCCCCGCTTTTACTAAAAACCCATGTCTCATCCAGAAAAACAGGTGTAAAGAGCTTTTCGCTTTTAGCAGCATGGTATTTGTTCAAAAATAATATTCTTTTTAATCTGACTGCAGGCATTTCCAATAAATGTTTTCTTCCATCCTGTTTTTTGAAATGAAAACCCATTTTTTTAATTCCCAAATATAACGAACCTTTGGAAATCTTAGTTTCTGGAGACTCTTCGATAAATTGCCGTAAAATAGTTTCTACTGTGATTTTATCCTTTCGCGCATACATTTTATAAATTACTTCCCTCAAACAATGCAGGGTATTTTTTGTAATTCGGGTTTTGCTCCGGGAAACGCTTGCAGACATATTTCTTCTAAATTCGAAATCTGTAGCTCTGTTTGGTTTTTCAAGATTATATAATGTGCTTTCTGGAACTTTTAGTGCTTCGGACGCTTTTTGAATTGCCTTAAATCGAGATCCTAAATCGTTTTGAAAATAGTTTACTACATTAAGCATAAGTTTTTTGGATTCATCAGAATATCGCATTTTTATATCTTATTTTGCGTTATGACATTAATATGAAATCAAAATTTGACGTGACTTCAAAAACGTGACATCTAATAAATTAGTTACGACGTTCATTTTTGTTGGTAATTTTTTGTTTCAACCGATTTATTAATAATAAATAAGGATGGTCTTATTCTAAATGGGTATAAAATTTACTATACGTTAAGTCTGGAGATCTAGCTGACTGTGGAAATATACTTCCCTCTTCAATAAATTTATTTGGATTTGTTTGTTTCAAATAATCTGGCTCGCGGAGAACACTCAACATGCTGAAATATCATATCCTTGAGCTAAAGACTGAATTAAAACCAACAATTATATAATTCCCGTTTATCTCGCTAAGTGTGGAGCTCGGAACAACATTAGCATCAATCTGTGCTCGGGATAAGCCTTTCATCATCTTGTTGCTACAGCTGGACAATCAAACTCTTCACCACTACATACATATTTAATGGATCTTTCTAGACTAAATGAAAACAGGACGAAAATATTGTTTTAGGTCCCGTCAAAATACATGAAAACAATCAAGATATCGGTTAAAAGTTGGCAGAAGTTCTTCTGAAAACAGAAAATTGGCGGTTCCAATACTGTAAAGAAGTAGTAGCCGTTCGTTATCAAAAAAAAAAAAATATCGGTAGAAGAAAGAAGTTACTAAGACCACAATAATTAGTCTGAGAAGCTCGTACTTTGTGCCGATTTTTTTGGGACTAAATATAAGTGGACAACAATATCGCTAACACCAATTAGATACATGGAAGCAATCAAGAAATTTGACAAAAGTGGACAGAAGTTCTGGAAAGTAGAAATTCTAGAGTAAGGGTTGTCAGATTTCAATTTAAAAAAATGGGCGTACATGGGCGTCGCCGTAGGTGATGTTAAGATGTTTGTAAAGGAGGGATACTGTAGAACAGCGCCGCAGGAAATTTTTTTTTGGCATAAACCGAAGTAATCCAAACTAACCCGAAATTTTTTGTATAAACTAGGTACTACAAACCCGGAGTAGCTCATATTTTGGTCAATAATTTATAGCAAATAGGTAACATGGTGAATTTACATAAAAGGTCCTTCAAACTATAAGAATACGTCAGCCACGAAAATAACAAGATGTTTTGGAAAACATTTTATGTCCTTTTTGTTTTTGCAATGCACTGAGTATGGAAACTTAAAATTTGTAGTGGGCACAACCGTATTTTTTAATACCTATATTGTATTTTTCCATGTCCCTGTCTGTGGCCTTATTGATGTATTCGCCTACATCTACGTTGCCCGAATATTGAGCAGAAATAATACTAATAGACACTGCATCTGTCGTTCCTGAGCTTGTGCTTATACTCTGCTCATCCCCCCTTCTTCAACACTTTCTAATGTATCGCTATCACCCTCGCTTTCTTGGCTCCCTTTAGTCTCTGTCTCACTTGCTGTAGTAGGAGTAGGACTAAGACTAGTAGGCTCAAAAATATCGGGTCCATTCTGTTCTGAATTGCCATGTTGTTGATTGTGAGCAGCATTAGTTTCAGTTGGATTTGTTTCTTTATATTTAATTTTATTTTTTTAAGAAAAAACTCTAGTGTGTTTGTCGCCCCTTATGTTTACTCATATTTATATTTTTCTAAAACAAAATCAAGAAATAACTAACTAAAATAAAATTATTGTAGCTGCACCTTTCCTATATTACTTTTTTAAGTGGCTCTGGGAGGGGGGTAATTAAGTACGGTTTCGCAAGGTGGAAACCAGAAGTACCCACACTACACGTGTAGCATGCATGTTATATACCAAGACGAAGTCGTCTTGTGTAATAATGCAATTTTTAAGCATTCCGTTTCCACATAATTAAAGATTAATGTCAAAGTAAAAAAATTGCTGCTATCAGTAATTTTTTTCTGTATTCGGCGTTACGGATAATTTTTATATTATTTTTGAAGTGAAAACTTCTTTAGCAACGTTAAGGGTCTCGGTAGGGGCAAAACTTATCGTTTGGTGACGCCACCGCTTAACCGTCACCGCGTATCATGGGCGTGCGATAGCATTTTTATAAGTGGTTAATTTATAATTTATTTGTGAGTTTCCTTTTATCATGGGCGTACGATAAAATTTTTTAAGGGATTGATTTATTTGTACAAATTTCCATATCATGGATTTTTTTTAAATGGGCTCATTTATTTGTGTTTTTACTTCTATTGGCAGTCTGAGTATTTCTTTTATTTTCTACACGGCCTAAAAGAAGATACAGTCCAAGCAATCTAGGCGGTAATTTCCGATAGGTGAATTGGAGATAAAAACCCTTAAATTTCACCGTATCCTAATTAATTAAATATATTTTTGGTATTAAAAAAATACATTTCGACGCTACCAATTCGAATCTTTGTTAACTGAAGTTTTAGATAATTAACCTGCTTTTTACGATTGTAGTCTTTTAGTGAATTTTATTGTTACACATTTTCTATAAACTCTATTTTTATTTCAAAAATTTGTTATTTGTTCATGTATTATGACTAGCGAATATTACAATGACACGAGATTGTAGACACAAGTTACACTTTTCACACTATTTTAATTGCTTTTTATACATATTTGCAAACTTTTTAATAGTCTGCTATTGGTGTTTGCTCATAGCAATTGAATATATCATGTTTACTTAGTATATTAACTTGCTAAACTTTACACATATCAAAATGTCTGATGATTTAATCTCGTGTATATATTTACATATTTTTAACGGTAAGTTTGATCTCATCAATTAATACACGTCATTGGTTTAGAAATATCAAATGGGCTCTAAAGATTCTGTCAACCTATGAAATCGGGATTTAATTATCTTTTAGACGAGTATTTTCGTATTTCCATATTCCTATTATTTTTATATTTCTTAATTCAACGTTTCGGTAGCGTTCCAGCTACCGTTATCAAGAACAGTTGAGTTTTTTAAATTCTGGTCCATATCTGACACTATCGAAAAAATTCGACAACCATTTTTATAGACAATCAATAATATTTTGAAGTTTAAGACTGCAAAAAATTTGTTGTCAAATTTTTAAGATCCATTCACAGTAGATCACATCCTTGATAAAATGTGAAATAATAGTTATTTGTTTAACAAGGCAGAGAAGTAACAGATTTACTGCTGCGGCTAGCATTTCATGAAATGAAACTAGCCAAGGCAATAAATCTGAATTTTCTGAATTGTTTAGTTGAAAATCGCCATTTTTTATCCGTTTATCTTAGGCTATGGTCCGAAAGTAACTGGTTTGCGGTTTACTGTCCCGAAAGTAACTAAAAAGTAATGGTTGCTGAAAATCTACTTAGTTTTTGAACACGGTTTCCTGAAATATGGTTAATGAACTGTCAAACTAGTAACCAGCCTTAGGAGCCCGGTTAGTTCTCGTTTCGACTGTCATTTGTCATGCATTCGACCATCGAAGAGAAACACAAAACTGATTTTTTTCCAAAAACAGGATATCTTCCCATGTTATTATCAGGAACCAGTTTGTCCTTAACTAACGACAGCATATGGTCAAGTGTTAGTCTAGACATTCGAAAATTGTTTTGAAATTCTCCATCAGTATACAATTCCACTACTCTGGTGACAAAATTCTGAATTCTGTAGTAATCATCTGAAGACTCTTCATCAAAACTTGACAAAAGAAGGTCGTGAAACACAAAAGCAGCACGATTGTACATGTTTAAAAACAACTCAAAAATTCCAAAAACTGTTTTTTGAAGTAACAAAAATAAAATTTGGGGTCGTTTTGGGAATATATTTGAGGTTATATTTTCTTTTCGTACTTTTACCGGTTTTGTGTCCCGAATACAACTAGATTTTTCAGTTTCATTCTGTCAATCGAAGCGGTTAACCGTGGCTACGGTTAGTTACTTTCGGACCATAGCCTTAATGTTAAGTAGTTCGGAGAAGAGATTAATCCGTGTTTAGAGATATTTTCTAAAATAATGGAAAGTGATGAAGAAATGTTAACACCTCCCGAATTTAAAGAACTGGCAAAACATACAGAATATAATTTTGTTGCCTACAAAATCCAGAAAATTGTATGAAATATGTTATAGAAAATTTATGGATTATCGCAATAACAAGAAGATATCGGATCATTTTCAGAAAACGTACTTTACAGAATTAGCCAAGAAAAAATCAAAAATCATTTTTACAGTAAAAGTGTTACTTCTATGATCGAAAAATGTCACTGAAACTAACGTTTAATGCCAATCGGAGAAAAAATATTTTTTGTATGGCATTCTAACAATATCTTATGGGATCCAGTGGAGTGCACGCTCCAGGAACGGTTTTATTAATGATAGCGGATAGCGTTTTTTGCTTATTTCGGAAACATTATTGATAAATCGCGTTTGGTGTTACTTTTTTTGTGATACCTATGATTATTTTTGTTTTAAAATATGTCTAAATCAGTTTTGTAATTTTGAGTATTGATTATCAACAATTCCAATGATAAATCATAAGAAAACCTGGATAAAAACTTATGATACTATCCTGATAACGCAGGTAATTGATTATTGGAAATTTCTCTTTCTAACATTGGTAACAAAATTTGACTACATTCGGCTGAAATACTAGGTACACATTTATCCGCATTTAGTTGTATTAAAGCACTTTCTTTGATTTTTCGTCTCTTTCAATATTATGTGCGTAGAATCCCATTCTAAACTGATAGTTAGGAATCCGTATCAATAATTGAGCTCAAAGGCAAAACGGTTGATATGAAATTTTGTGTGAGCTTAGTTTTACAATTGTTAACAGTAGGTGGCTTTACACACTGAACTACTTCTAAGCGGCTGGAACGATTTTAATGACATTTTTTGTGTGCGTTTGAGTAAGTACCTAGATGGTTTAGATTCACAATTGGTCCCCGTTGGTGGCGCTGAAATCCGGTTCACACTGAACTCCTCTTAAACTCCTCTATCAGGCCCTCCAGGAAATTATATATTTTAAGCATGATTCATTATTTTTTTATTAAAAATCAATACACTATAAATAAAAATATCACATTTCGTTATTGCCATGTTCTTAACTTACAGTAAAAACGTACATCTAATTAAAAAAAAAACTCACACAGTAAATAATATCAGTCTACAAATTCTTAGTTATTTAAATGATCGACAATCAGTATTCTTTTCTATGTAAACTTAAATCTAACGGACCTTCTACTTGCATTTCTTCATACGGTGGTATACAAACGTCGTTTGGTTCTGTTACAAATGTTTCCATAAATGTATTCCAAGTAGGTGTATTTTCACTTTCTTTGATATTAATTAAATTTCCTATTTTAAACAATTCAGACCTACTGCTCATACATTTGCTTATACAACATGCTCTATTACAGTTACAAGGATGTCTGATGACGTTTTCTCGGAACAAAGGTTCCGTACTAGATAACCTATCTTCTACTTTATGTTCGTTAGAATTCGCTTCTATAGTTTCCATACTTTTCGTCTTTTGGTTTTCGTTAACAAAATGTTTGTAAGTTTTAACATGTTTTCTTAAACTGCTAGGGTCGGTGTACCTTTTAGAGCATCCAGGTATTTTACATTGGTATGGTTTATCAACCTGATGCGTTCTAGAATGTTTAAATCTGTCGCTCGAATTTGAGTAAGCTTTATTGCATCCTGGAACAGGACAAACGTAAGGTTTTTCGCCGCTGTGGGATCTTGAGTGAATTTTTAAATTTTCCGCTCTAGAGAAGGACTTTTCGCATTGAAAACATTTGTGAGGTTTTTCGTTGGTATGTGTCCGGACGTGGACCAGCATTTTATATCTGAAATAAAATAATATATTTTAACAAAATGTAAAAAACAAGAATAAGGAAAAATAATTGCCCAATAACCATAATTTTCCCTATAACAAGGCTTACTGATCGATTCAACTTATTTGGCCGACTAAAAACGTCGAACTGATGACTGATTTGGCATCGAGAGATTTCTAATAATCCGTAGTAAGTACTCCTCGTGCTAATATTCTCGTCAGTATTATGACCAAATAGTGACATTTTGAAATATTAAATATTTTGATACGTCAAAATCGAAATAAATCAAAATGTATCCATGGCAACGTAATAGAGTGAAAACAGCCCATGGGATCTGTTTTCAGTAGAATGTTGTTCTGATTGGTTGTGTTCAATCAAATGTCCTCAAATTAACTGATTTCATTGGATTTATATCTACTAGAGCAAAAAATTTTCAGCAGTAATAACCCAAGCACATTGATAATTGTTCGAAAACATTTTATAACAAATTTCGAAAGCTTGTTGCCTATAAGCAACAAATTTGAGAAACTTGTTAAAACATTTTTGAGCATTTATTTATAAATGTTCGAGGGTTATTCGAATAGACATTTTTTTGCTAATTATAGGAAAAAATACAGAGTATATTTGCTTCTATAATTTCATTAATGTTCTCGTCAGTATTATGACCAAATCGTGACATTTTGAAATATTAAATATTTGAAACGTCAAAATCGAAATAAATCAAAATGTATCCATGGCAACGTACCTAATAGAGTGAAAACAGCCCATGGTCTGTTTTCAGTATAATGTTGTTCTGATTGGTTGTGTTCAATCAAATGACCTCAAATTAACTGATTTCATTGGATATCTACTAGAGCAAAAAATTTTCATAAAAATGAACTTTTAAAAACATGCATTTATTGCGTCGTGGTTCTTCAAAGTACAATTATATTGAACCAATTAATAAAAATAGTATTATTATATGCGAGGAAATAAACCACTCAAGTGTTTTATCAATTTAAGTACTGGTACTCGTGATATTTTCCTTGTAGGTGCATTGAGTATAATCTAGATACCTTGTTTTATAAACGTACCAATAATAATTGAGAAACTTATCTATCAATTACGAATTTTTTGCTTTAGGTGCATTAAGGACATTTAATTTTAATAACTATTCTTTATCTGCGTATTTCAAGTAGGTAGGTACTTCATGAGTGCTAAAAATGATGAAATTGGCTTTAAATGATCTCTAGTAACTTGCTACCTCATTGCTTTTTCTGTTTTTCTCAAACAACGAAATAATCAAAATTGTTGAATTAAGTCTAATATCTATCTAAGATAGATAATAACTGCTCACTACACAAGTGCATCCATCAAATTGTTTTGCACAAATTTAAGTACAAACCAGTGCACATGTTGATTTATATCTGTCTTTTAGATATGTTATATTATTGTAATAGCCTAACTAGCCTTACTGGTTGTCAATAGTAAGTTAATTTATTGAAATTTCATTAATTAAATAGGTACTAATACCTAGGTGTACTATCAGTTTAAGTGTAATGTTTCATGATGGGAGTCAATATTCTAACACATTCTTAGGTTATTATATTACTGTCAATGAACTGATAAGAGCAAAAAATCTGAGCTGCCCAGATAGCATACATATATGATTTGAATCTATGCGAGATATGATCCAAACACAATTGTATCGAGATCCACAGAAAAAGAACTTATAGGTATAATGGAGATGATATAAAGTTTAGAAAGGGGGGCACTGGAATCAACCAAATTACTTTAACCGATGGGGAGAATGCGACGTATCTGGTTGAGAACTGGTCGAATTGGTCGAACTTATGAACCATCTTATTGAAAGGCCTTCAAACAGCAAAACCACTTGAAGCTCTCCGGCTTATTAAAAAAATGATTGGCAGGAAATTTTCTCGAATGCGTGAACAGTGCACCGTATCTTGCTTACTATACCTGTGTAAATGTAGCTATAACTCCGAAATTATGGCATCTAGGTATAGGGAACATGAAAAATATTCAGTAATCAGGATTTGAAAAGGCAAAAAATTTACAGGGAGATCCATTTGAAATAACAAAATTCATTATTATTCCGGAAAAAGGAAATATCTGACAACAATGTAAATACTACCATAATATCGGTCATATCACAAGATCCTTGCACACCAAAATCTATAAAAATGGTGCTATCCGTTTCCGAGATAATTGAGGCTTTCCATACTTAAAACTCACTCTCTATATAAAATTTATTAGTTAATTAATAATCTACCTATTTGTTATATCCTGTAAATAAATGTAAAATATAATAAAAGAATGTGCCTTACCTAGCGTTAAACCCTTTATTATTTCTGGTGCATCCATCCCATCCGCAATAGAACAGTCCTCCTACGCCACTTGCTGAATGTACTTTGGTAACATGTAAGGCTAATTGGTCCAAAGACGAAAATAAGATTCCACAGGATCTCCATCGACACTGAACTTGCGGTAATAATTGGGTATTTTTGATGAAAGGACTAGACAAACGAAGCTCTTTTTGTGGGATTTCTATGCTGGATACTGAATTTTCACTATCACTCTGCAAAATAAAACCAAAAACATTGTATTATATTAATTCACTAATAGGAGTAAAACTTTTCGGTACAAAGGGTTTGTAAAAAACTGATGAAAAATGTGAAATACTTATACTAGGTTGGTAAAAAGTATCGCAAGACTATCGGCACTATCTTTGAGTCCACGTCAAATTTTTTTGACTTACGCGTTTGGCGTACCGCCGCCATCTTGAATTTTTTCGTCGATTTTATATATCACAGAAAAATTTATTTTTTCCTCTTTCCAAAAATATTGATAATGTACTACTTTATTTATCTTAATTAATTGTTACTCTAATTCAGCATTGATCATAACCACCTGGGCTACCGTGAAAGAATACTTGACAATTTAGTTGTTTCAAAGTAAAAGTTCAAAGAGTAAAGTGTATTGATGATAATGATGAATTTATTAATATCGATTTCTACGTTATTTATCACAAATCGTCATTACGTGATATTTATAGAAATTCAGGTAAATCATTAAGATCTATTCAACTAATTCAGAAAAAAATTATTAAAATTCGTTCTCCCCCGCTATAAACTTTCCTCTTCAGCCTTCAAATTAAGTTTTCATTTGGATCATTATTTTTAATACAAAGGAAATTGTAACCAATTTTGAATATCTGTAGCCTATACTCACTAATTTTTTTTAATAAAAAATATAAGAATGTCCAGAAAAATATAAAATTTAAATAATATTGGGTCAAATATATTTTATTGAGAAATCCATGAGTGAGTTAATGAGCTAAGTTATCTTGAATATTATGTTTAAAAATGCGTAATAAGTACATTTTATCTTAACAGCAATAGTATTCATGAATACATTAAACCAGATATTAAAATGTGTAGATATATATTATAATTTAGTTTTATTTTTATCATTCTAGGCAGGGGTTTAATTAGAATCAGATAAAAGATAATGCATTGTGCAAACTTACAACTGTATATAGGTCAAGAGTTGGTACAAAATTCAAATATTTAATACGTATTTTATACAGGAGTGGCTTGAGAAATATGTTATATTATAAAGTGGGAGAGGTACAATTTAACAATTTATTTTACTTTAATTATATTATTGTGGAATATTTTATTCAGGCATTATTCAACATATTGAACGAATCATTTATAAATGTCAAAATGTTTTTTATGATTATTATGGTTTTTTATTCACGTTATTATCTAAGTTATGAAAAAAGATTCATTGTTTTTTAAACCAAGGGTGTAAAAAGAACTAAAAATAATATTAAATTGCTATGCGCTAATATCAAGTGTGACCTCATCTTGCCAAAATGACAGCATTTAATTGACATGGTATCAAATCGATAAGATTAGTAAATAAAACAAGAAATTGTATCGAATTCTTGTAGTTTTTGCATGCGATAACTGCATTTGAAGGAGTTTTCTTTAAACGCTTGTTACTTCTTTAATAATAGAGATAATAACGCGAATAAAAGACTAAAATGTTGATGAAATAAAACAAATTAATTTGTTTAAATCTTCATTATATATTTTGAACTGACGTTCAAATTAAAATTAGTGACGCGTTTCGCTACACAGTAGCTTTTTCAAACTAATTCACTAATTTTAATTTGAACGTCAGTTCAAAATAAATAATGAAGATTTAAACAAATTAATTTGTTTTATTTCATCAGTAGTATGGATCTTCATCAAGTAAAAGCCTCATCTATTCAATTTTTGACTAAAATGTTCATAACGTATGGTGCTACAATGTTTTACTAGTTGACACCTTCTTTTTGTAGTTCCTGCATCCCATAGAGTGTTCAAATTTTGTGTAAAAAACATCTACACATATATGCACCCCATATATTTTCAAATACATACTACATAAAAATTTCAAGCACAGTATTGCTACGAAAGAATTGATCTACAGCTCACAAAAGAATCATAAAAATTGAATGAGTAGTTCAAGAGATAACCACTTTTGAAAATTTGGCAAATTTTTGGTCAATATTATGTGTATTACTATATTATTGTTAAACTGATTTTTTTGCAAATATAAGAGTTTACCTACGATTCAAGTCGTACGAGTGGGAAATGACCATTCTATGCGAATCATACACTATACTTTTTATACGACTGCTTAAAAATAGGACTTAATTTTTGAAAGAAATTTTATTTTACTCTAATAAAAAATTATTAAATTGGGATAAGTCGCGAATTAATATGTTTATAATAAATAATCAATTTAATGATTGAATTGTAAGTCATAATAAAATAAAAATCAAACTTCTCTATACCAAAATCAAGTTCGTGTGTTTATTTCATAAAAACTTTTTATACAGGATTTTATGTAAGCATTTTGTTATTTTTATTTACAACTGTATGGTATTCCTATCATTATTGGGATTCACATTACTAGTGTTTCAATATAGGGATTCACATTACTAGTGTTTTTGTTAAGTACCAAATACATTTTTGACAGAAAGTTCAAGTAGAAGAAAATATTTACTTTAGATTTTTCTGTAAAAAGTCAAAGGTGTTATTAAAGGAAAATAATATTGATTTTATAAAAGTTTCACCGTCATTTTAAATTTTCTTTAAATTTACTTTATTCACTTAATGAATGTATTTGTTTCTATTATTTACCTGAGTGCTAGCTGGAGAAGCAGGCGGCAGAGTGTCGTTAGACATGTCCATTTTCCCAGGATAAGTCTCTAAAGTTTTCAAATATATACATCGGTCTTCATCCTCGTAAATGTAAGGATTATAATAATACAAAGGCTGTCCTTCCACTATTCTGTAATGCGAAAACAGCATTATAAAACAAATAATGAACCGCACTTGTAATAATGTTATACTCGTTGAGTAAAAATTTAAATAAGATGTGGTTTACAATGTGGTGTATTTATATATAACATTAAATAATGAGTACAGTGGCGGTTATCAGTAAATTTTAAAGCTGGTATTTAGACAGGCGGTATGTTGTTAAATATAGTAAATATTGGATTAATCTACCACAAGGTCAAGTGACTTTTTAATAAATTAGGACATTTAATAGCCAATATGAAGCAGTTGAGAGATATTTATAATATTCACAGTATTCAAGTTAATTATTATAACTATAGAGATTTAGAGAATAGTAAATGAGAAAAAAGTTGTGTGATTTTAGGGAACTAGCAAAATGGCTGTAAGAAATTATTAATGAAATATTTGAAAAATGATTATAAAATTTATCGTTTTTTTTTATTTTTTCCTGACTTTATTATGGGTGCTAGTGGAAAAAGAGTTATTAATAATATAAGGGATGTAAGTAACATTAAGTAGTCGAGAACGATTTTTTTTTGGCAATAAAGTTCGAGACTAGTAAATATACTTACATCCCGTGAAGTAAATAAGATTTTTTCTCCTCCCCGCACAATTTATTCTTGGATTTTTATTAATTTAATTCGATACTTTCCAAATGGATATAGAAGAATCAACAAATATCGCTTGTCTGTCGCTGCTGCTAGAAAAATCAAGGAAGAGGTATGAAGTAACCTATCAATACCTACTTCAAGAAATGGTGCCAAACAAAGATTGCTACTGCAGTTTCAGAAACCGTGCTTTTGGTGTAATTTCACGAAAAATCTGCTGTATTAAAGTCTCCATCAAGCTCATGGTGTGAATATTCCATGCTGAAATCCACCCTTTTCATAGGGGAAAACATAGATATTTCCAAGTATCCTAAACTTCGAGCATTTTAAAAAAGAAGAAATGACGGATATAAACCCAAAAAATCTAATGTGTTTGACAGGGAAGATGTAAATAAATTCCTGTTTGAAGCCCCGGATATTTATTTAGTTATGAAGGTTGTAATGATAATGGAAATTGCTGGAGCGTGTTGAATTAAGACATGAAGTAAATTTACAGTGACTAAAAGTGACGATAAGAAGGTTTGTTATTTCAAAATAGTTCGTAATTACATTGTTATAAGATCCCACATGACGAATTTTGATCCTCGCTTCTTCATGCGATATCAAAATGGAAAGTGCTTAAACCAGCCTGTTGGGAAAAACTCGATTTCTTCAATTCCAAGCAAAATTGGTAAATTTCTGAACTTTGAGAATTTTAAGGAGTATACTGGACACTCCATTAGAAGAATGTCGGCCACTTTATTAGCGAATACTGGAGTGATGTCTTAGCTCTCAAGCGACATGGCGGATGGAAATCTGCAACCATTGCGGAAAGTTATGTAGCGGAGAGCGTCAACAATAAAAAGGAAGTTATGCAAATAAAAAATTTTCTACTCCTATACTATAAGTTGTTAATTAAATGCCAATTTTCAGTTTCATAATGAAAAATTGACCAATAGAAAGCTGTTAAATTCAAATAAAATTTCTTGTTCGTAGAAAAAATAGTATATTTAACTCTCATGTAATGTTTTATTAATACACTCGCATTAACCATACTAAACTCGCCTTCGGCTCGTTTCGTATCTCAGTTAATGCTTGTGTATCAATAACCATCATTACATGATAGTTGCATAATATACTATTATACAATATAACGAAGCCAGAGCTCTCCTGCGGTACTTCAAGAGAAACAGAAAGCTTGGTTAGAGATAGGGACATTATGGAGTCAGAACATTTCTTACAAATTGAGAAAAAACGAGAAAATATTTAACCAAATTTTGTAAATAATGTTCATAATTGTACTATTCATATAAATAAATAAGATACACGTTATTGTATATGGCATAAATTATTACCAACCAAGGGTAATTGTTACTTACGTCCTTCAAAACAGTGTCAAAATGCGTTGTTTACAATAAAGGAAGGGAAAAAAATTACCAAAAATAATCTTAAAAGCAAATTTCTAATAGGTGTAGTCAGATATTTTTTAAGGATTTTCTTATTACAAGAACAGTAATATATATAACTTGTTGATCTGATTGCGTTTTGAACCTTTTATGGACCATCATCGGATCTTTATTTTCATCTTTGCCATCGCACCACAATATAATCACAAAATGATCTTCAAACATTGTGCTAGCGATCCAAACTTATGATCAGGGTGTCCAGAAGCTCTCCTGCCAAACGCAAGCCACACCTTTATCCAAAATATTCTCCTAAGGGAGCTAGCGCCATTTGAAGATGACGCTGTCCCTATGAACTTCAAACATGGTACATTCTATAACACTGCGGTGATAAATTGTTTTCTACAAACCCGCGTTTCTTATTGCCAACACAAGAGTTCAACGTGGGATGGGCAACGGGTAAATTTTTGAAGTGAATCAGTTTTTTGACAAATTTTACATTAAGTTCGAAAGCTATAAGGTATTTTCCAAAAGAAATGTGCTCATGTTTTAATTAGCTATCATGCACCGTTTCCGAAAAGAATCACTGAAACGCACCGGAGTTTTCGAGTGAACTGTAATGAAACCTTTAACGTCAATAACATTATTCATAAATGACATCTATCCTGTCAGTAATATATAAGTTACATATGGCCGTTTGCACCGTTTAGAATTTAAGCACGCCTTCAGACATCAGCAATGGTTATCGAAGGCATAAAACCGAAGTGCTACTAGCAACTGATTCATGAGAGACACGCTGTTGTTTATATAATAATAGTTAATCATTTAGTCTTGGAGGTTTCCTTATTGGGTAATACTTTACTTAAAAATCATTTCGAAATTTCAGAGCTTCCTCTATCAATCATAAAACCCGAAAACAGCATTGCTTTGTCACTTGGAAATCTTTGATAAAATGCAAATTTCTTTCTGTCGTGGGAATGATCAGATCGAGTGGAAAGTCGAATTTTATTATTTCGATGATATCGAGGAATCAACTTCGAAAATGTCATCCATAAAGAAAAGTTTTTCAGGTTAAATCAGCTGTCAACCACGATTTTAAACTAAGTCGAACTTAAGTCGACCCAATCGGAAACTTAATATTAAGTGCTCCTTAACTAGTTTAAGGAATACTTAGAGAGCGGTGAAACGCAAAATGGTATTTTTCAGATTACTTTATTTTAAGAATGTCTTAAAGTAAACGGTGCAAACGGGCATTAGTGTCAGAAATGGGATGAAATTCGTATTCAGAAATCTCCGCATAATTGGGAAGCAGTTAATCAATCTAACCCCGTTCAGTGGTAGTAAAAACCAATGAGGGTCCTTAGGAGAAATACATTGGAAAACACTGTTGGGAATTCACCTCATTCTAATCTGTCCATTACCAGTCGCGCTTCACTTGCGTCTGTTAATGAAGCAGATACACTACCAAGAACTGTACTTACTACCAGATGTGGTCTCCAAGTGAAACCTCCACAGCGTTTGGATCTTTAGTTAAAGTGTTACTTTTTTATTATGTCTAAAAGTAGTGTTGTTTAAGTTAATTAATTTGTTATCACAATAATATTTACTACTCGCAGAAAGTAAAAAAAAAGATGCAAAAAAAACTTTAATGTCATTATTCATAAATGTCATCTATCCTGTCAGTAATATACGTTACATGAACAGGCACAAGAAGCTGAGCCGCGTTAATATATTGACCGTCATATTGAGACTATAATAGTGTTTAATTTATTGCCCTATTTGTTGGGTCAAATTTAGTAATTAAAATTGTATCCCCTTCCTGTTGACAGATATTGTTCTGAAAATCAGTGTAAATCCAAGATGGCCGCAGCCAGAAAATGGCGGATTACTTTTTCCATTCAACCTCTTCAATATGAATATCAAATGAAAGGGTTTGGTAGAATACAGTACATCATAAAAAACCAAATTCGAGATTTTCAACATTCAATTATGGGACGCCTGAAAGAAGGATGTTGCCCTTAATTTTGTCATGGGCTTCAACTTTTCACAAAATGCAAGGCAGCACTGTAGGCCACGCAGTTGTATATTTAGGCTCGAAATTGTTTGAGGAAGGACAAACTTACGTGACACTGAGTCGAGTAAAGTTTTTGGAAGGATCATGTATTGAGGAGTTAGACTGAAACAAATTGACAGGAAATAAACCTTGTAATATAGATGAGGCACTAAACGAACTAAATAGAATGAGGAATATTAAGTAACGAAATAAAAACAAAAAAAAAAAACGTTAAACGGTTTCATTGACAAGAAAGATAATAATGATGTAGATAATGTACTAAAAGATAACACATAATTTGGTAGATCCTAGATACCAGTCATCACACTACTCTCCCCATCAATCTAGGGCAGACGCAAAAATAAAATAAATAAACTCATTGATCGTGCTTCAATTCTCGATTATGGATTAGTGTCATAATATCCTATTATGAGAAATTAATTACAGTTGTGAATAAAATAGTATACAAACATCGGCGAAAAGTTTCTTTTCTGTGTCGAGTTATAACAGTGGTCTCCACAGAAAAGAAGCTACTTCCCATTGGATTTGTAATCTACTATTACAATCTTCATCTTAATAAATAAAATTTAATACGCAACTAGGAATGGATGAGGATGTAATAGTACAGACATCGTCTGCAAAAGTTTATCTGATAATTAGCAGTTTTTGATCTATTTATTTTTTTATTGACTCTATATATCATTTCGAAATATCTGAAGTGGTTGTAACCTTTGAAGATCGTCTAAGGATTATTAAATTATTAAGATGTTATCATAACTCAGTTGGAGTGAGATGTCATCCATTATTGTATGTATATATGTATGTATAATATGGTGACATTCACTGAGACCTAAAAGATCCATTGTGCCCCCTTACTTCTACTAAGTTCCTGAGAAAAGTCTCAGAAACTAGCTGCTCCCTTAGTCCTATTTCCCGGAGAAATTTCAGGATATCTGCAGGCTTTAACTTAGGTAAATGTCCCTCTTCTATCAAGTACACTCCTAGATGTTGTGCCCTAGGATTCTGAATTGCTGTACAATTCGCAAGTATGTGGATGGAGGTTTCTTCTTCCATGCCACAGAATCTACATTCTTCTTCCTCCACTATTTTGAGCTTTTTCAGGTGCCCATTCAGGCGACAATGTCCCGTTAGGATCCCTGTTCAAACTCTTAGTGCAGTTTTACTTTGACTTATGCATTCATTTGATCTCAACAGGTTGTAGTCACCCAGAAGAATCTTTGATTGTCTAAGTCCTAATAGATCTTTCCAATGGTCAGATCTTCTCTTTTTCTCGGTTTTGTCTATTTCTTCCAATATTACATTGGGGCTGATACCGCATAAGGGTTCCGGCCCCCAAAAGGGTGTTTCAGCCCCCCTCTTTGCTAGTTCATCTGGTATTTCATTTCCTTCAATTCCAGAATGTCCTGGAATCCACATTAAGGTGACTATATTGTTCTCGCCTAGTTCATTGAGTTTTCCTAGGCATTCCCACGCCATTTTGGATCTGATTACACAAGAGCTCAGTGCTTTAATGGCTGCTTGACTATCAGACATTATGATAATCCTTTGCCTGCTATATCCTCTATGAATATTGAACTGGGCACACTTTCTTATGGCGTTAATTTCCGCTTGAAAGATACTTGGGGTATTTCCCAATCTTTCAGAGTGTTTGGTTCCTGGCCCGTACACTTCTATCCCAGTTCCATTGCTTTTGAGTCGTCTGTGTACCATTGAATGGCATTCTTTCCAAGTCTGGTAATGATGGTATTTGGATCCCATTCCTTCTTGTTGCTTAATTCCGTAACGAATTTATACTTTTTCATCATACCATCTTGTGGCATGTCCCAGGTTTTCTGATTACTAAGAAGTAAGGAGGTGGTTTTTTCTAATGATTCCCTCTTTACTTAGTCTGTATCTTATTCTTTCTGCAACACTTTCCATCACCATATGTAGTGGTGTGAGGTTGAGAATCACTTCTATTACTGCCGTTGGGCATGTTCTCATTGCTCCTGTAATGCACATACAGGCTAGTCTTTGAATTTTGGAGAGGTTTTCTCTCGTCGTCAATAGGCTAGTTCTACTACTCCACGCAATGGCTCCATACGTGATAATTGGTCTCACTATGGCAGTATACATCCTGCTCAGGATTTTTGGGTTACAACCCCAATTTCTCCCTGCCAGATTCCTGCACACCATTGAAGCCATTTTTGCTTTGTATATAATCTCCTTTTCGTGTTTGTTTAGTGTTTACTGTCTAGGGTCAAACATAGATACTTGACTTCTTGTCACCATTCAATTTCGCTCCCATCAAGTTTAATGGTTTTGAGGTTGAGTATTCTTTTCTTAGTGAAGGCTATTAGAATGGTTTTGGTGGGGTTGATGTTAAGTCCCACTTGCCCACACCAGCTATTTGTATAGTTCAGACCCCTTTGCACGATGTCACAAAGGGTGTTTTCGAATTTTCCCCTGGCTGTTATGACAATATCATGGGCATATCCTTGGCAGGATATTCCGAGGTCAGTCAAACCACACAGGAGTTCGTCAACCGTCACGCTCCACATTAAAGGGGATGCTACTCCTCCCTGTAAACATCCCCTAGTTGTTCAGATGGAGACAATGTCTTTGCTCGTCCTCGTCTCTGCTACTCTAGTGGTGAGCAGTTCCGACTTTCATTTGGATGTTGTGCTGTCTACACCTCTTCTATTTAATGCTCTTTTGACAGCCTCATGAGGAGAATTGTCAAAAGCTCCTTCTATATCCAAAGATGCGCATTCTACGACTTCTTGGTTGTCTAAAGCCCCTCGGATATCCTCCGTCAGTTGTAACAGTGCAGTCTCCGTAGATCTGCCTGCCCGGTAAGCATGCTGATGTGGGTGGAGAGGTAGTCTCTCTAGGATTTCCGTTCTAATATAATTCTCAATAGCTTTTTCCATCGTTTTGAGCACAAACGATGTTAGACTAATTGGTCTGAAGGATTTGGGGTTTGTTGCGTCCCTTTTTCCAGATTTGGTTATGAAGGTTACTATTGCCCTTCTCCATGCTTCTGGTATATAACCTAGTTCTATGCTGCTTCGACTGATTCTAACCAACTGTGGTAGAATTTCGTCTCGTCCTTGCTGGAGCAATGTTGGGAAAATCCCATCGGCTCCTGGTGTCTTGAAAGGTGAAAAGGTGTTCATAGCCCATTTTAACCTTACGTTACTACAAATGTGCTTGGTCATTGTAGTACTTTCTCTCGAAGGTACTTCGAGAGGATTATCTCCCCTTTTTGGGCTACTCCCATCCATTATTGGAATTGATAGCAAATTTGAAAATTGAACTAAAAATAGATTTACCAGAACTGTTCTAGAAAAATCATGTTTTATTATTTTCTTACCCAGTTTAGTTGACTTTTTAAGAAAATTCTTTAAATAACATTTGTTCTTCTAATCAATGAGTTCTTTTACCATATGATAGTGTAAGGTATGTATAATTTGTGATTGTTGTCTAATATTTCTTCCTTGTCAATTTCGGTCTGTTTCTTTCCCTGTTTGTTTTTTTATTTTTTATACAAACTCTTTTGCCTTTAACTTTTCTTCAGTATCTTTTTCTCTTAGTGACTGCTCTGACTCTTCATTTTCATACTTCATTACGCGTGTGACGTTTCTATGATTCAACAAACAGTAATTCTATCATAATTTGAACAGTAAACGGCACATGTCATTCGGAGCTAACCACACGTATATCATACAAAATAAAATTATTATCATCGATGCCAATCAATGTTAGTACAAGCGTTATGTTTTTTCTTTTCGCTAATGATTAATCATCTACACAATAATATGATATCATTCCACAATGAATAGAATTATTGTAATCGATGCCTATCAAGGTGAGTTATATATCAGAAATTTTCACGTGCAAACAGTATTTTTCCTATTCATTCAGTGAATCGACATTCATGTTAACTGCTTCGTGAAAAAATATGCCGCGAAGAAAATCTAACCCCAATAATTCTCATGGCATATTATACAACTGAGCCACAGCAACGCGTGGCCATGCTTTAACTAGAATGATATAAAAGCTTGTCGCGAGATTTACCTGTGTGAATAAACAAGAATAGTACATAATTCTAAAAATAAAGTATGTATTTATAATGTAAACTAATGATTATTTTCTTCTTTTCGGGACAATTAATAAAAGCTAGTTTAAAAAAATGTTCTTTACTGTTGATTGATTGATTTTTACGGTACATCCAATCAGAGTCTTCGAGTACTCGGTACCTCAGCCTTTAGGCTTTCTGCGCTCCTAGTTCTACCGTTTATGTGAAGAGACTAGTTGTTCTTATCAGGCTTAACAGGTTTCCACCATAACCTTCTTGGATAAATCCTAGAAGTTTATATCTCCATAGAGTCAGTGCTTCACATTCGATGATAATGTGTGAGGCTGCTTCCTCCTCTTCCATGCACAACCGACAAATAGGACCATCTCTGTATAGGTCATGTGTTTCCGAAGGATAGAGTGACCGGTGAGTAGCCTCGCCACTTTCCCTATTTGACCCCTGCTGAAATTTAATATTTCGTTGGTCAGCGACTCTGTGTTCCTGCTTTGGCTCCAGTACGTCTGATGTTTGGTTTGTATCCAACGATATCCACCGAGATTTGTAACGAAAGCCAATGGCAAACAAGCAGCTGGAGCTGTATTGGCAATTGCCAAAGTTATTTCATAGCAATCAATAGTTGAATTGTTGGATGCGACAGTACTAAGCACCATGTCTCACTATTTGCCAGTATGGTAAATCAGATATTCTTGAACAAGTCCATGTTAATTTTTTAGAAGACTTTTATTACTCTCGGATAGTAATCCAGGATACCTTTTACGTTTGGAAACAGGTAGGTTGAAAATTTATTATAATATTTTTAGGCAATGCCTCAATTGGTTAATTAAAATTTTAAACATGCCTGAAAATCGATCTCCAAAAAATATGCGTATCATTTTGTCATGAAATTCACTTTTAATGGAATATGTTATAATGTCGATCCACAAAAAGCCTTTACAATATGGAACAGAAAAGCTCTAGAGTCTTGTATGGTATCTATTATTTGACTGTCCCATATGAAAGGAGAGAATACGGTCAAAACGAGACAACATTTCGCTCATTCCAAACAACAGTGACACAACTGAAAAAGTATAGTTTTTCAGGAAACACATTTTAAAATGTTTATTCGCTTTTTTATTAGCTAAAATGTCAATAAATACACTATTCGCCCAAATTTTAGAATAAATAGAAAGTAACTGGGTTCTCTCAATGTTACAAGTTAATTAGTTAATCAAATTTTGATTTTGGAGGCTCTTTTTTAGGCCATACACCCACTTGTGTCACTATTACTCATAAAAAATGGTTGAAAAATAATTATTTATGGTGTTGTAACTGAAAATGTGTCACTGTTCTCTCTAAATAATGATTTGATAAATACTTACCGACAAGATACTTTTTGTAATGTGACACTATTTTTTTAACAAAACTTCACCTTCCCCCTTGACACGGATAAAATAATAGTGACACTTATGCTACCTACCGCTCATTTAAGGCACGTTTTTTTACATCATTTATTTACCATTGGTTGACTGACGTCAGTCTCCGCTGCACCGACATGTTAGAGTCACCAGTGGCACATAAAAAAACGCAGTTGTTTCTGTTTACTTCATTCATCATTATATATGACAACTGACAATCGATACCACTTGAAATTTCTTCAATTTCTGACGATGTTAATAGTGCAGTCAATACTTAATTATCACATTCTAAATTGATTTCTATATATAATTTTCCCCCAGAGATAGATTGGTCGAAGAGGTGCAATTGAGTGGCCGGCAAGATCCCCGACTTGACACTACTTGATTTTTTCTCTGGGGGTTCCTGATAGACCGCGTTTATGTTAACAGACCAACTAACTAACATTTCTGCAGACATTTGAAAAACTGCAAGGAACATATAAGGTGGAATGAGTATGTGTATGAATGGTAATGTTGAAACCTTTATAATAAACTAGCTTTTGCCCGCGACTTCGTCCGCGTAGAAGTCGAAAATGGTTGTAATAGGATTCTTAATTCGTTTTTTACGTTATACTGTATTTCCTTTTCCGTAGGAGCAAAGTGCCTCATTATTTATTCAAAAGTACTATACATATAGGGTGAGTCTTTCTTTTTTTTCTATGTGGAATAAAACAGGTCGGTTTTACCAAAATTAAATCGACAAGTCCTGTATCGCCTCAAATACAATAGGGTCGTAAAATTCACAACAATGGTTGGGGATTCGTTAATATGATTAGACGGTGGCCAGTGTCGTGCAGTCAGTTTAAGGGTTTTGCCGAGTAGGGATGGGTCTTACAGTTTTTTTATTCTGTTAAATAATTTTGTATTAGGATAAATTTATATATTTGGATTTCCTTCCCATTTCTGGTACATTTTCATTTTCTTTTATTACTTTCAAAATTTTATCTATTGTAGGAATCTCATTCTTAAAATAAAATGAATGTACTGACCTTCTGATTATATTTTTCGCTGTTTCGTCAACTTCTAACGGCTTTCTACCAGGGGTCTTTTTTACACTATCAGGCAACTTGGAATACTTTGTGACCGCATAGTTGTCAAAACTTTCATTGTTTAGCAGTACCTAGAATACCTAGTTAATAGCCATTTTCAGTAACGGATTATAGCAGGTATTTTGGCCCAGTTGAATGGTCTCCGTAAAATCGGCTCAATACTGTAATAATTACTTACTAATAATATGATACTTGCCCAACTTTTGCACTATTAAATAAACCCAACAAATGAAACCATTCAGGTCTTTACCGAAAAATGTAACGCCAATGGTTTTTTGCCGCTTTATGGCTCTCGACCCTTTCCTGTGCTCCTATGCAATAGGAAACCTAGTATAATTTTGTTATAACATATAAATTATTATGTTAAAATATTAAGGTTAGTTTTTCATTCGAATATCCAAGAACAAATAAAATTGAAATTTCGAATTCTAATCTATATTCTTTTATATTTGACATTCCAATTTTAAAGAGTATTGCATTGCACCAAGCTTTTAAGTGAGTTCAATGTTTTTTTAAATAAAATCGGATTGAGTTTTCAAACGTGTCAAAATGAAATGTAATTTGAATCAAAAGCATTAAGGAGTATTGATATCAACTTCGATGCAAATCAGCCCCAAAATAACTTTCTACCCCTTTTTAACCCCGTTAGGCGGTGAGTTTCAATAAAATACGAAGCACGTCTTCCATCAATTCTGTTGTTTATGCAAAATTTTAAGTAGATTGGACCAAGGAATCACGTTGTCCTATACAAACTTTGCCCCCGTTTTCATCTCCTTAGGGGTAGAATTTCGGAAATATTTTTTTATCGGATGCCTACGTCATACAAAGAATACACCCCCCAAGTTTCAGGGCTCTACGATCAGTGGTTCAGGCTGTTGATCTGTCAGTCATTCATTCAGGACAGTGCATTTTATATGTTGTATAGATTTAGATGACATAGTGATAGTGACACAGTGCTAAATTTAGAGTAGGTAAAAAATAATTAAATTGTATGTGTTTTAGAGTGTTTATATTTTGGTATTTTGATGTTGAGCTCACGCTATACAATTTCAACAAATCCGATTGAATTTCATTTGCGAATAAATAAAAATATTTTTTTAAATATTATTCATTTTATTTAGTTTGAACCCTTTTTAATCAGACTCTGTATCCATTTATTGCTTTTTAATGATTATCGGGCCTACACAATCATGCTCAAGTGGATTGGTTATTTATGGTTATTTATTGCAGTAGTACCCAATGTTATATTTTAAACTAAATTATAACAGACCATCAAGTTTTAAAATTTAAATAAGACGAGTTATTAGTCAATGACCCACACCTTCATACATACAAACCACAATTTAATCGACTAGTGAAATAATAAAAAAGGCATTAGCTGAATTTTTGGGGTTTAAATCATTACTCAAAGTATATTTTTTTATTCATTGATTGGTACAATATACTCGACAAGGCTTCAAGTCCTCGGTACCGCAGCCTTTTAGCTTTGTGTGCTCTTGGCTACTCTTGGTTGTTAATGTGAAGAGACTAACTATCCATATCATGTTTTACAGTCTTTTTAATAAGATCCTTATTAAAGAAATCCTTCCTTGAGCACTCTAGTCCCAGGAGTTTCCATCTTTAGTCAATTCTTCGCATTCGAAGGTAAATGTGTGATGCTGTTTCCTCCTCTTCCATGCACATCCGACAAATATGCTCAGCTCATCCTTCTAATGGAATGCATGTATTTTAAAGGACAAAATTAATTTTAATAATAATAATAACCTTCAAACAATCGAAAATAAGTTGCGGGATCAATTAAACAACAATAATAATATTATTTTGGAATGTTTATGTAATAATTTAGGAAAGCGTTATCAGCTTTGTATTGATCCCAATGGTGGTCATTTCGAAAAGTTATTATAGTTCAAATTTAAATTTAATTATTTAAGGTTACGACAAATTTGTTAATGAGTAATAAATATTATACTATATATGCACTAAGTTTCATTTCTCTATATTAAGGAGAAGTTTTCGCTGTAAGCATTTATTATACAGGGTGTCAATTTGAAAACGAACGGCATTTAATATTGCCTAAACTGATGACAGTATCAAAATTTGGCGAAACACGTCAATTTCCATATCAAGGGGAACAACTGTTGAGGCATTTGTTGACGTATTACTTTCAAACCCCTGACCCCCAGGGCACCTACCCCTGAAATTTTAAATGGCAACCCTTATTTCTTTTGCCATTTTGAGTTCCTTATGTAATTCTTAGATAAATTTCATAATTTTTTTAAGTACTTGACGTCACGAATGTGTGGAATGTATTTAATTTTTAAATTGAAATAATGCAACTTTTACATTTATAATTACTTTATGAATTGTTCAAAATGGGTTCCATTGTTTTCTAAACACAATTACAGTCGATATTCAAACTGTTCGCGGACCTTTTGAGGAGTCTCGGGTGAAATAGCCCTACATTCCTGTACCATTCTTTGTTGCAGTTGTTCAATAGAGTCTGGTTGGGTTTTGGATACAACGGATTTAAAGTGATCCCATAGGAAGAAATCGAGCGGTGTTAGATCCTATAAATCCACTGCTCCGGATAATGATTATTCAACCACTCTCTTACTGGGCGTATATAATGAGGAGGTGCTCCGCCCTGCTGGAATTGCAGATAATGTTCATCTAGAGCAAGATTTCCATTGGCGTTCCTTTGATTTTCCAGCTCATTAATCATAAGAAGCTCTCTGCCTCTGTCTAACATTTCGGCATACATTTCACCATTTAGATTTCCATCTATGAAGAGGAGACCAATGATAGTATTGCCTAATATACCTGACCAAACATTTAATTTTTGAGGATATTGGTTCTAATAATATGAGGATTGAAGTCGCTCCAATAGCGGCAGTTTTGTTTATTGACCTTGCCATTTATGTAAAAAGTGCATTCATCACTGAAACAGATATTTTTTATTAACAGGGACTGAGCAATAATCCTGTTGGTCATAATTTCGCAAAACTCAATACGTCTGTCCGGGTCATCATCCCCTAATTTGTAGTTTGTATGGGTGAAATTTGCGAAGCTTCAATACTTTCCTGACTGATTCATGCGACAGTCTAGTTTGTTGCGCAACTTCACGAAGTGACGAAGTAGGAGCTGTAGCAACTTGACCAAGAACCTCAATCTGAGCGGCCTCATTGAGCAATCTTGGCCCAGTCCTCTTCTTATTGCCAATAGATTCAGTTTCTTCAAATTTAGCTACTAAATCTCCGATGTATTTGTGTCCAACATTTTTTCCCCGATGTCTTTCGTTAAATTTGGTAGCCGTTCTTGTAAAGCAACGTGTTCGGTAAAAGAAATTAATAATTCAAAAACCGGCAAAAACTATTATCAGTGGTTTTATTCGAATAAGAAATAAAGTTTATGGGCCTTAACAGGGTTGGGCTGAGATTTAAACGACCTCTTCAAAATTTTGTGAATGACTTTTTTTCGTATCTCAAATAACTACTGAGTTACATAATGAATAACCCTCTGTATACGGTGTTATGATGTTACTTTTCAATCATTTATATTCGCAAATTGTCCACAAAAGACAGCAATTACAAATACATCATTTTCGGCGTTACGGTTATAATAAAACTTAATACGTCGCAAATATCATTATTTCATTACCCCTCTTTAAGTAAGTCACTGTTGACTGAACAATTAGCTTATCGTAGGGGACAAAGTTAATAATGTTCATATTTCGATTCTTATTAAAGAAACTTTAAATAATATCAACATAAACCGGCGAAATCCAGTTTTAAGATTTTTCTGGTCAAAGAGGTCAGATAAGAAAAGGAATATTGATCAATGACTGGCTTCGAAACTGGATATAACCAGTTAACTAGTATCATATCATTCGAGTAAATGTTTTTTTCTCTCTCTATGCAACTGCTTAGTACAAACATAATTATATTATGATGAAATTATATCACTACTTTTTTTATGCCAAAAGATAACTTACTGGTCAATTACATTTTATGTTTATACGTCAAAAACATACTAGTGGCAATTAAAAACACTGTTTTAAGGAATAAAGAAATGAAAAAAATTGTATTAGATTTTACACTGAGCTAGGGTTAAAGTATATTTTCAATTGTCATACATTCATAAGCTAAAAATCTGCTTACAACGATGTTAATTAAGGTAAATCTAGTAAATCATGCATTGATACTGTTTACAAATAAATACTTAGTAATATTTTGTGTCAATACGAGAGGCCTGTCTAGTTTTAAAACGTACAATATCAAACCTTTTAGTCTTACCTACTTCCTACTTAAAAGTATGTAAAAAATACATATCAATATAACAAGTGAATATTTATCAAATATACCGCTTCGCGAAGGACAATTTGCCTACCAACCAGGCAAATCCTCTGTAGATACCTTGCATTGTCTCGTAAAAGACCTTGAAAAGGCAAAAGCTTCAAGTACATAGAGGAATAATGAGAGAGGTTTTAAAACATATGGAAGGAACTGGAACAATGTTTGTGCGCAGCCTGTAGCGCATAGTGCTTCACAGCAACCATGATAATATTACTGACATATAGTAATAGAATCATGACAGGAACTAATTAAACTAACAAACCCAGCCTCCCACTACGAATCTTGTCATTTTTAACATTATTTAGATTTGACGTTGGTCGTTGCAATTTTTAAATTTATTTTTATTTTTATTTGATCGAGTCTTTGGCCTTTCTGTAAAGTGCTTACTTATTTATATCATTAGTATTCTTATCACAGGATTCATTATCATTTATCAAGGATAAAATAAGAATATAAGATAATTAAATAATTATATGGATGAAATAAACAAACAACAAAGAGAATTGGTTATTAACGATTGGGTACTGGTTGCTTGTGCAAGTAAGAAGACCTGTAAACATTATATCGGGCAAGAAGTCTCCATTAATAAGGTGGACGATGAAGTAGAGGTAAAATTTTGTAGAAAAATACGTTCATTAGATCCATCGGCTTCCAATTCTTTTATCTGGGCAGATCCTGAGGAAAAAATTTTGGTAGGAACCCAGGACATTGTTATGGTTCTTCCAACGCCATTTATTACTAAGAGGGGCCTTCACCCGTTTGACGTTTCTTTTGCTAATTATAGTATACAATAAGATAGTTTAGAGGTGATTTAAGTTGTTATTTAGCTTTTAAATATTATAGAACGACATGTTTTTGTATTTTGGATATTTAGGAGATTGTTCTTCTTCTAGAAATAAGTTTGTAACTACAAGAGTTTAAGATTTAATTAAAATATTTGACCAGCAAATGAAAGAGCGACTATCATACTTCTACACACTTACCCCATGTGGTGCGTTCTCTTCACCACATAAAATTTCACTCGTATACACACTTTCCCCATTTAACGGGAAAGTGTGTACTATGAACATTGTTTTAAAAAATTTAATCAAACAAAATGAAGAGTCGTCCTATAAACTTACAATGTGTGGTACTTATGGCCAATACATAAAAGTGTGTTGTGCCAAAAAGTAAATGCTGCATATTGAATGACTGGTTAAAAATAAATGATATAATATGAACTATCAAAATTTTGCTACACACTTACCCCACCTTACCTTAGCTAAATTTTGCATACTACGGATCTGTTACTGTTCACTGTAAAATGAGAGATTTATAAACTTTTATTATTAAATCTTCAAGACAAGATACCGAGTCAACGAAATATTGTGAAATATACTTTAGCTAATACAATATTTACAGCTTAATGATTTAGTACAATATTGTTATTTCTTAGTCTTTTAAGATTTGACTTAAAAGGCTAAAAAACAAATATTATTGAAGTGCAAAATCATTTAATTGCAAATATTGTACAATATTTCGCGTATCCTAAGAGTTTAATAATTCAAAAAGCCCGCGTCTTAAGCGATAGTTCACGTCCGTAGCCAAGATAGGCGCTAGTGGTAACTTTATGCCTCAGAATGCTACACGTTTAACAGCTCTCTTATATTAGAGAGATATCGGTAACCCAAATAGCGTCAGGCCCTATTAGCGCATATGTTATTTTGACATTTAACATATGCGCGAGTCGATTCTTAAAACAACGTCCCTAAATAACGTTACCGCCAAGCGTAATTTACGGAGCCTAACGACAGGCGGTATTTGAAATAGCGCTTGATAATTAACATGCCGGGCATGCGCAGTTTTCCTATGATAAAGTTATTCATCAAAATGGCGGCTTCAATGTCTTGATCATTTCCACCACCAATAATTATCGCTTCAAGATCTTCATCCATTGCAAAGATTCTATAGTGGAAGTTAAGAAAAAATAATTGTAGATAAAATGAATCTATAGATACACTATTAGGAACCTCAAAAAATAAATGTTCGTCTTTTATTTGAACAATAAGTTAAGAAAAAATAATTGTAGATAAAATGAATCTATAGATACACTATTAGGAACCTCAAAAAATAAATGTTCGTCTTTTATTTGAACAATAATAATACAAAAAATACTGAATATGGCTAAGACAAACACACAAATTTAATGAAAAACTTATAAGACACACAATAGACACAATAACAATAAAGCTAGGTTAAGTGACATTTTCGAATAGCGCATAGCGCGGGTAACTGCTTCCGATAACTGTTAAATAAAATTGAAATACCGCTTGACGTAAACCCAATACCGCAGGACGTTAATTACGTTCACAGACGCTATTGATTTTACCGATATCTCTCTATTAGGTTCGTTCCAACTGGCGATAGAACCGTTCTAGGAATCGTTCGCGCAAGTGCTCTATTCTTGATAGGAGACTTGGGTGGAATGCACACACATAGGTACATTTTCTCAAAAGCAACCAAAGCTCTTTGGAGAGTTTTTGGGAAAACGTAGGGTCCGAAACCGAAAACGATCTACTGGTCATATCTAACGGTTGTCCGACCAATTATTACCTATGCCGCGCTAGCTTGATGGAACAAGACAACGAACAAAGGGCAAAAACAGAATTGCAAAAGTTAAAACGATTCGCACGGGTGCAATGAAATCGTGCGCCAGTAAAGTCCTAAAGGTAATACGAGACTTTCCTCCACAACATCTACATGTTCGGAGAATCGGTCTGGATCATGTCTATAGGCTAACTCAGGATGAATCTTTGAAGCCCGGCGATCTAACTGGACATCTTAAGGTACTAATGGTTGGAACAACCCAATACATGTAGATGCCTATGGACTTTATGTCTGCGTAGCAGGATTTCGAGCTAGCGTTAAACGTTGTTGTCAACAAGCGTGAGTTAACACAAAACGATATCGCTCTAACTACGAGAGGACTTATTATACTGATGGGTCAAAAGCAAACGAAGAAGTAGTAATATCGATTACAGGTCCTAATACTGAGATATCAAGAGCAGTGAGAAACACTCCAACAAAGCGGAACTTTTAGCAATTGATTTAGAGTGCCTCAAAAAACGACTCAACTTGGTCAGAATATTTATTGCGTCTGATAGTCTGGATGCTTTAAAGACTTTTAAGACTACAACTTATTAGTTCAAAACAGTCTGTAACTTCAAGCAATCCCTTTGCAACTGTCTAAACACAACAAAGTTACTTTGTTATGGGCTATAGGCCAGCAATGGTCAAAAATGAGATTGCTGAAGGTCTCGCAAAAGAAGGAGCTTGTATTACTTTTATCGGACCCAAAACATTTTTGTGGTATCCCAAATAGCCGCATCGTGGATGAAGTCCTAAAATGGGGGAATGCCAAAAAAAAGAAAAAATGTTATTACGACCTACTGTTCACGACGCCAAATTGCTCTTGAAGCTTCAAAAATCTGATCTCAGGGTAATCCCAAACATTTAGTCTATTGTTATCTCTTCTGTTCACAGAACACCTAATCCTATTCCTTCTTAATTTTAGGATCTGTTGAGGTTAGATTAAATTACATGTTATGAAGTGGCTACTTGGCTTTTCACTGCGACGTTTTCATATCTATTGTGGAATACTTTTCCCAACCCGACTCTGTTAATGAAGTACAACGGCTTCGAGACTGAATCTTTCATATAGCTTTTGGCCAGTGGCTTTTCGTCGCCTAGTGCAAATAAACGCAAATTTGCCAGGCTATCGCAGGCATAGAATGTGTTGTACCGTTTCTTCCCCTAATTGAAAGAATGTGCTCATGGCTTCGTCTTTCAATCACATCAGTTTTAAGAGCCCATTGAGCTCACAGTGCACAGTTAGCAGACCCCACAGCTTTGACAGTATTCCTGTTTTTGCTCATTAAGTCTGTCGTCAAATTTGGCAAATGTTCTATTATGAACTGTTTCGATTCTTTTTGTCCTGGTGAGTTTGTCCACCACTCTATGAATTTATGGGCTACCCAATTTTCAGTAACACCTTTTGTTGTCGTTTTTGCAACGCCGCAGAAGGGCTCTGGTCCAACGAATAGCACTGACGAGCATAGTCGGGTTATTTCATTTACATATGTGATCCCTATTAAATGTTTTTGGCAAAAAGAAGATGTTTTGGTTAACGATATCTATGTTTTGTTTTTTTGTTTGGTTTAATAATTTATGTTAATTTTCAGATCATTAAGTGCAAGTAGTTTCTCGGATGTTTACCTACAGAAATTTGAAAATCAATACTCAAGAACAGAATTTAATAACTTTGCTAATGAATTTGTAATTTTTGAATAGATAATTGAAACTTATTAAGTAGGTAACCTTTCATATAATCTGCATTGAAAATGCGAGATTCAATGCCTGTTGAACCTATCGAAAACAGACAATTTCCGACTACTTTCTTCGAAAATTCGGTCGCGGAAAGCGGACGGTTCACCGTTTATCGCGTTTTTACGATTTTATCCAACTAGAGTACAGAGCCGATTTATCCATTATCCAATTTAGTTCACGTCCCGTCAAAACAATATCCACAACAGCTCTAGCGGAAGACGTTTTGCGTTTCCATTGGTGGATTAGTCATTAATCGTTGCACTCCTCACATAAGTATTTTTATCACAGTCGAATTTGGCTGCTACTGGTTTTCGCTGTAATCGCTTCGTTTCCGACAAATTACAATCGATGTTTTATACAAAGTTTTCACTTTTATCGTTAGTTGGATATATTTCTAGTTGACATTTGTTTGAATATTTTGCTAGTTTTTGTGTTATATGACTTTAGTTACTTGTAATACTTTATTTGTAATACCGTGAAATAAAATACGGCCCTGCTCAATTTAACTGTCCACGTGCTTTTGTTGACATCGGGCGTAATGAAATCTGAATAGAGTATAGGGCAGCAGCCTAATGCAAACTCGAAGAAATCGAAAAATAAGGGTTAAAACAGCATAAATCACAAAACCGTGGATCTGGCGCTCTATGTCTAGTTACCAGGAATTCCTGACTGGCATAGTGGAGCTTCCCGAGAGATAACATATTTTGTCTAAATCTTTCTGGTTTGCTTCAAATATCAAAATATCTGCTCTTTCGGGAAGCTCTTGTCCCTCACTCAAGTAGCTAACCGAATAGATAAATCCCTTACTTATCATTTTCGGTTGCTAATACTTCATATACGAGATGATCTAGGCGAGAACAACATCATCACCGTTTTTTAAGATATGATATATAATTTAGATAAGTACAAGCTGTTGGAATTAAATGCGCTTTTATCTCTTTTATTCCATATATATTTACGTTAGCTGATAAATAGTATGTCTAGTCGTTAAAAGATTGCGCTAAAAGCCTAAAAGTTACTGAAATAGCTCTTGTTCCAAAAAAAGCGAGCTTCAGGCAAACCAATATGCTTATGAATTATTTTTACCTTAAGTCTTTCTTAAATCCCTGATCCCCACACAGCACATGTACGTCCAGTGTACATTCACGATTCGACGTTAAACGCCCAATGGAAGTCGATTGAATGTCCTGACGACACCATTTTGGACATTCAATGGACGACCATATTTGGATATACAATGGATGTTGTTTTTCGGATATCCAATGGACGTACCATGTACATTCTCAGTTCAATGTTTATCGTCCATTGTACGTAGTTGTTTGGACGATAAAAATCCAATGGACGTTCTTGATTGGACGTAGAACATAGGACGTACAAGGATTGTCATTCTCTGGACGCACAATGAACGTTGGAATCATAATGAACGTCCTATCCATATTTGGACGCACAATGGCTGACTTTCCAAACAATTAATGAGAAATTTGTTTATGTTTTATACAGAAAAGTCGACAAAATCAGTGTTTTTGTAACTTCATGAATATCTTGTTTATGTTATTACAAGAACAAAAAAAATTAGTTGTACTTGTTAATAGTGTGAATCACCTTGTATATGAATAAACTTTTTCATCATAGAACATATATAATTACCTACATACACGCTATAGGTATTGGTCAAAATATAAAATTATTTCCTTGTTCATCCATTGTTATTAAAATAGCAGAAAGTTAGGAAAACTATTTTTTCTACAATCATTAATAAAAGTGACGTTTTTTTAATCAATTTTCGTTCATAAAATATGTATTTGTTAAACAGTTTAAAAAAGTGACATTAGAGTGAGATAAAGTGACATTAGGGTGAGATAAAGTATGTTTTTAACACGCTTATATTAGCTTCACCTGTATGTGAGTTTGTGTGTTTGTGAGCTTTGAGCTTGTTTGTAACTCTCCTAGCAAATGGCTTGTATTACGACTGTTAGTATATCCTAACAAAATAAGTACGTTCGTTGGCCGAGCTGGCTAAGGCGCGCGTCTTCGAAGATGTCGGATTCACCGGTTGTGGGTTCTAATCCCGTTCACGGCTAAAAATAATTTTTTTTGCGTGTTGAAAAATATATAGGGTGTTTAATTTATGAAGCAACCTTTAAACTCGATTTTTAGTCACTTTAAACGCTCAGATTAAGTTTTTTATACAGTACTAAAAAGTGAAAAATAAACTATAGTTCAAAAAAACTAAAAAACACGCTTTAGAGGTAATCGAACTAAAAAGTTAAAAATAATTCTTAATTTAAGAATAAAATGATTAACGAGAAATTTAATGTCATTGTGGTAATAGCGTGGGGTGCTCAATATAAATTGTTACAATTTCTTACTGGTTCTATTCCGAGAGGCAGAGTTAGTGTATAATTGTAGTACAAAGCACCCCACGCTATTACCACAATGACATTAAATTTCTCGTTAATCATTTTATTCTTAAATTAAGAATTATTTTTAACTTTTTAGTTCGATTACCTCTAAAGCGTGTTTTTTAGTTTTATTGAACTATAGGTTATTTTAACGCTAATTTTAAGTATTTCCGCTAATGGCTCTGCAGATTGCACTCATCTGACATTTTACTTAGCGCTTTGTCATCATGACAAACATAAACATTCAAATCGACGCCATTTTTAGTCCATTTAGAGCAACCTAAATAACACATTTTTTGGTTTTTCCTTGATTGTAGAAAAAAAAGTGTATGCAACATATGCATAAAGTGTCTTTTTTCACTCATGGAATTGACGCATTCGTCTGCGGCTCATGCGTCAACTTTTCCACTCGTGAAAAAAAGCACCACTTTATGCACTTGTTGCATAAAAATAACTATTTTAATTGGGTATTTGTATTTTATGCAACGATCATGTAATGATAGCCATTAAGACACGAGCGTGTTGTAGGATACGAAACGAGCCGCAGGCGAGTTTCGTATATAATATGCGAGTGTATTAATGGCCATTACATGAAAGTTGCATACAATATTTTTTCTACTCCAATTAATAAGAATTATTTAATTAATAATTATCATATATAGTTACTTTTGAAAATCAAAATTATTTGACAGCTGTCAAATTAAGTGTCACCTAATATAATTAATTTCAGAAATGTCAACCAGGTATCCATGGCTATATTAAATATTGTGCGAATGTCGCATTCCTATTGGCTTAAAAATCTGTTTCATAACGAAAATTTGTATCATAATGAATATCATTATGATACAGATTTTAGTCTTTTAGTAAGTATATTATAAAACAGGAGTAGAAAAACCTACAAATGAAATGACATATATACTCATACATGTCATAAGAAGTTCATAAAATGATATACCTACATTGTTCATTATGATAACCGAACATAAAAAATATAATTTGGAAAGATGGCTCTCCTCAACAATTTCATTATGTTGTGTTTAATTTCTTTTTTAGTTGCATTTCTATTTCCACTGAGAATAAATACGTTGACTTGTTTATGTCACCGAATAGGTTCAATAACAAGAGTTAGTTTACATTTTTTGTTATTTATTAATTTACCGAAATAATTTATTTTGAAAAGCCTTATAATTTCTGTATAATATTTATATTCTTTGATTTTCAAGATATTTAAATTTTCCTTATGTACGTGTAAATGTACTATTTTTCTGCAACAAGTTTAATATTCTATCCAATTTTAAAATATTTCATAAACTTTGTTTTAAAATATTTATTTAATGTAAACATTTCAGATCAACTTATATATTTCAATAAAATATAAGCAGCTTAACTACATACTATCCATAACATGATAACAAAAATTTGATATTTGTCTTAATTTAAATATTCTTGCCCTCTGAACGTACAACTACAATTTGACTCATTACTTATGATTATGGCCTATCCTATAGAAACATCACGTTAAAACAACTATAATGAACCAAATAAACTGTTGAAGAAAGTTATCTGCTATTTTTAACTCTATCTATTTTTAAAAAAATTCATCCGCCGATAATATCCGGATTGTATTTAACGTATAATGTTTTTAGCAATGGTAGAACCATAAATTTTATAGATGTTGTGGTTGTGATGCTTAGAAAAGATCCACCACACAGGTAGAATTTTTATTGTTATTTATATTACGCTAATTCAGTCTTTTAAATGCATCGGGCATGATATAAAAGAGGTACCAGCTGAAGTATATTTTAGGTGAATTCTACCTCCCTTTGAAAAAGGTAGATACGCTATGTAGGGGGCGCTGAAAATAGTTAAGTTTAGTCACAATAACAATAAAAGTTTCATAAAGCTATTTAAAAATGTTCCACAATGTGTGTATTGACAAGGTGGGGTGGTGTTTGCCTTAGCAGATTCTTAAATATATTCATGTCATACACGAGGATTGGCTTACATTTAAAGATAAATAGAAGCACATTTCCACCAGTTTCTATTTTGACATTAACAGTTAGAGAACTTTCCAATTTTTTTTATTCAATAATATCATCAAGTGGCTTCTAAAGTGCTACAGGAATTTAATTTTTTTATTATTTAAAGAGACTTTCTGTCATAACATAATACGGGGGCATACTGGAAAATAATGCTATTTTATGGTGGTCTACAGATGTCTCTAAACCAATCTGGAATAGGAGTGTATGGTGTACCGGCCCGGAACCAAACAAACCAAAGCTTGGAAAAAACCCCAAGTATCTTTCAAACGGAAGATCACGCCATAAAAAAGTGTGCCCAGTTCAATATTGATTCCAGAATACATACATATTCTATATAGATCACCCTTAATTTTTTTGTTTTCGATATCCTTAAAAAATACTGAATATTCTCTATACCTAAATGTCATAATTTTGGAGTTATAACCAAATTTAAATTATATGTACCTATTTGCCCAAGTTAAAATAGAACATTCAGATTCAGATAATAACTGCTTTGACGTTTCAATAAACTATTATTGTTGGTGTTTATTGAAAGTCATAGTAGACCGTTCATATGAAAAAGAAGGAATTGAGAATTTGATGATATTAGGATAATCCTTAAAAGGCAGTCATAAACATGACCATAAAAATTTAATCTATAAAATCGATTTTCGGGGAGATCAGTAAATTAATTATAGCCCATTAAATATTTGACAGCTGTCGTTAATTGTGATGATTATGATAAAAATGTTATCGTAAAAAGTTATTTTGTTTACAACCCTCTGTATCATAAAAAAATGAATGTAATCAGGTAAATATTGTTATAACAGGTGTATTTTGTGACGTTATCTGATGTGATAATAAGTGATCGTGTTACATTAATTAAACTTTTTTTTTCAGCTTATCGAATCTGATTATCGATATTTTAAAGTTACATAAAAAATTCACTTGAATGATGAATTCTAAATTATCAGCAACCAAGATCACAAACGTGGTTAATGGTTAATGTTTGTTCAGCTCTAGATTAGTTTTGGTTTTTCTCAGACTTGATGACTATCGCACAATCCTAGACACTCAGTTTGTTTGAAAGCCACATCTGAATCGATTATTTAATCTTAAAGATAGCAACAGCAGATACTATCAGCAGCATCCCCCGCTGTTTGTGGATTGCTTTAATTGATTTGAATTGAGAGTGTCAAAAACAATTTACTACTCACCTAACAAACCAACTAGGAAAACTTTATAAGCAAATAAAAAATTACATAAAGGTAGAATAAAGGCGAATATTGGATTTACTTACACAATTAAAGGTAAAGAAATCAACCAAATGATTTATGCAGGGATCATAAATGGTGAAAATAGTGACAGTGAATGAATAATCTAAATGGTTTTATGTACATTTATTTTAAATTAAACTTGTTTATATTTCGTAAAGCAAAGATAACTATTTGGTTAAATAGTACTTTTATGGATAAATTCTCTAATATTCTTTTTTTTTGAATTTTCATTTAAGTATTTATTTTTATAGCATTTCATAAACTCACATTTTTCTTTAAGTAATTGTAATGTTATCTAATGTAATTTTATATTTTCTCAATAATTTTATAGTACGAAAGAACGGATAGTATTATTATTATAAATCCTTGTTAAAAAGTTCAAAACGAAATTATTCAAAAACTATACAACTTTAGTATAGGTAATTAAATGGGAACACGTTTTTTTTTGACGTTTGGCAATTTTTGATGTTCAAATTGACTCTATATTTGTAAACCCTCTGTAAAAAGTTTTAAGCAAAGCTTAGCAGCATACTAAAATATGAATCATCTGTCACTTTCAAAATTCAATAACATTTATTTTGAAAACTAAAATTACTTACCAATGTTTTAAAAAACTTGTATTGAGATTGAAAGTAGAATCCAAAAATGCAATAAGATTTAGGGTGTAACCGGAAGTGTAACGTAATAAAAATATTTTAAATCGCTCGAAATTTCTAAACCACCAGATTTTCGTATCTTTTCTATTCATAGTTTTCACAGAATTCGTATTTCGTAACCGTAAACAGCAGTCTAGCATTATGGACTTGCAAAATACCTTTTGTAACAAACTGGGGCATCAGACCCAGATAGACTTACTGGCTCAACATAACACCCCTTCATCTCCACCTTGAAAGGGTAGCGAGAATGACCACCTACAGAATATACAAATGTTGGGGGGCCAATTGGTAGGTTGTGATGGGCAAAGGATCATGCTATGTAAGCTGAACGCCACGGAGCTTTTGGCCATGCCTTCGGATCACATGTTCACTAAAATTTCACAGCAATTGACCTTCAAGTACATTCTTACCACTGTGGTAGAATGGGAGATAAATCATTCCTTCCTACATGTGGCTGACATGGGCTGGTTCACAGACGGATCCAAAATGGACGTCCGAGCTGGATGCCTGGGGCAGCCAACCAAAGACTGAACCTGTTGATAGTCTTGGACAGCATGCAACAGTTTTTCAAGCGAAAGTTTCTGCTATTGATCCGTGCGTTGGGTGGATGCAAAATAGTAATTGATGCAACAAGTGCATTAAGTGGTACTTTTTTTCACGAATGGAAAAGTTGGAAATTCCATGAGTGAAAAAAATGTGATATCATTATTTTTGTTTTAAATGTGTCTAAATCAGTTTTGTGATTTTGTGTATTGAAGTGAGTATTGATTAACAACAATTCCAATGATAAATCATAAGAAAACCTAATTGATTATTGGAAATTTCTCTTTCTAACATTGGTATAAATTAATAAATTGTAAAAATTAATTTACTTAGTACTTTTTCTTTTTCATCAGGTATAGTGCGGACCTGCACGGTAAATCCGAAAAGTTTTATGGTCGGGTAATTATTGTTATTTGAAACTGATATTAGTAAAGTTTTCTCATTTATGAATCAAAATAATTTGTTCTAATGAATTTTAGAAATATAGGGCTATTTTCCAAAGTTTTGTTTTAAAAATATTCTTTATCTTACTAGATGTGAAAAAAGTGCGGAGCAACTTTTAATAGAATAACCGAAGGAGAGTTCATTGAAGGAGGCACTTTATTTTTAGGGGGTTCTGGTTAGTAGTATGTAGATAAACTTAGATATTTTTTAATGGAGACACTGTGTATATTTCCTGTTTCATGCTTTAAGTCGCAGTGCAATAGGCCGATTAGCTACTTCATCAAATCTAATCTAGTAGATATGACGTAAACTTGACTATTTTTAAATGAGACACCCTGTATATTTTTTTCCTTTTAAACTCCTCTTTCACCTGAAATTACATAGTATTATGTTGAAATTGCATTTTTCTTATTTGGTAACTTAAAATATAAGGGATGTTCCGTTTTTAAAAAGACTATGAAATATAGCTTTACCGCGACATTTTATATCACCCTGTAGTAGAAATTATAATTAATAGACAAATATAATGCCATATCAGGTGAAAGGGCATTAAAAAGTAAACAAAAAAATACGAAATATACAGAGTGCCCACAAATATCTAAGTTTATCTACATACTACTAACTTGAGTCCCTTGAAAATAAATTGTCTACTGCACTGAATTATCCTTCGATTATTCTATCAAAAGATCTTTTGCACTTTTTTCACATCTGGTAAAATGAAGAAAATATTTAAGATATCAGTTTGATTAGTTTGGGACAATTAAGGAAAATCGCCCTATATCTCGAAACTGGCGCAACTTACTGAAGTTCTGGTTGGTTGGACATGTTTAATAAAAAAATAGGTCATGATATCTTAACTACCTTTTTCTTTCTAATTTTCGAAATACCCTGCAAAAGTATCCAAATTGGGACGAGTAACGATAAAAAATATAATATTTTCCAAAACTTCATGGATATTACACTATTATAATTTTTCATAAAAAATATTTTAAATTTTTAAAGAATTTTTATTTTGTTCAATATATTGAATAAACAATTCTAAGAATATTTAAGTTCGATATAATTACAATAAAACAACAATAATAGTGTAATAAAGTTATGACAACTTACCAAACAAATCACAAAAAATAACACCACCAACAACAATTTTATAACGTCTCACTCGATTCGAAATATCACATCATACTAATTTTGTATTGTGATATCCCCTGTACCTTTAGACCACTGTGGTGTTAAGCTTTTTTTATTTTAAATTATAAAAAAACACATGTTATACAGTCGTCCACATGGATACCTCCCTTCATTGCCTAAAAATTCGCTGAAAAAAAACCTGTTTCATTCATATGGTTCATTGTATCAGATTAAAACGGACCCCATACAGAGCAGAAGATTGCCATTGGCGTATGTATAATGATTTTATGGAGATCTGAAGATATTAACAGCCACATCCAAAATTTCGTTTGTCCAATTTATTCAAAAACAACCCTTATTATTATTATGTGAGGATTCCAATGAATAAGTTAAACTAATTAGTAACCCTTAACAATATAATTCAGATCAAAGATTTCACAGTATAAAACCATAATAAGGAATGGTTACAGTTGCGGATTGGATAATAATTGTTGTCAAGTGAATTTTAACAATTTTTTAACAAATAGAATGGATAATATCATTCTGGGTAGGAAGTGGAAGCAATTGTACGTATTTAAGGAAAAAAAATTGCCAGGGTGTCCGTTAATATGACTATTGTCACTAGAGGATAACACGTAGAGTCTCCAGATTATTTCTTTTTGTATTAAATTCCATTGTTATCATAAACAATTAGAAATTTTCAAGCAAGTAAAAAGTTTTAAATAACATTAGTTTCTGAAATGACAGCTGACATAACATTAGTTTCTGAAATGACAGCTGACTTGGATAATTATTGCAGGTTAAATTTAAGAAAAGCAGATTCTCTGAATAAAGTTACTTGTGCATTTGTGTATTTAATCATAATACTTGGAAAGCAATTCTTGCAGTTTTAAAATTAAAAGATCAATTATTAGTTCAGATACCTGAACAGCAAATGAATAAAGAATTTCTCCATCAGTAATTCAATTCATCGCAACTAATTACATTTTTTTTGGGTAGTTCGTTATAGTCGGTGAGTCGGGAGGTGTATGGGATAATGGCTCTAATAAAACACTTTCTCGAGTAATTTTTAAGAGACTATCAAGTTTTTTGTACATAGTTTACAGCGAACGGCTTAAACAAAACTGTCTGGTATACAGAGGCAGCTGGCAATTTCTGCAGCCACTATCATCGCATCGTGAGCCATGGAAATCCTTCTGAACCTACCTCCTCTCTATATTTTTCTGGAAAGAGACGCGAGATGGGCAACATATAAAGTTGTGCATATTTTCAAAAGCACAAGACACTATATGCCCATATGGACACTGAAAGTCATAGTATTCTGGGAATGATTTTCGTCATACTACCTCCAATAGTAAACTACTACTATGACTAGGTAAGCATGAACTGCTAAGAGCAGATAGATGTTGGTACACATATGGCTCAAAAACTCCCTCAGCCTCTGGTGCAGGTAAATATGGTCATAGACCTAGGGCAGAAATATTAACCTGTCTATGCAACTGTATTTCAGGCGGAAATTCACGCCATTGATTTATGTGTGGAGATATTGAAGGAAACCAATCGCACACAAAACTATACAAATTTTCTCGAACAGCCAAGCAGCTTAAAAAGAACTTAGTTTTTACCGTGTCACGTCGAAATTCGTATCAACTGCCGAAATATACTCTCCTCAATAGGAAGACTTAACAATGTGTCTCTGATCTGGATCCCAGGTCATTCTGGTATTTATGGCAATGGAAAGGCAGTCTCCCTTGCAAGGGAGGGTACCGTAGGTGGTTATATCAGACCAGAGTTCACAATTGGCATCATATTAAGTTTTGCCAAACAAACATTAAATACCTGGACTACAAGAATAGTTTTAGACTTCTGTCATAATTTACCAGGATCGGTTTAATCAATGACATTTATACATCCGTCGAAGAATGTCTCCAAATAAGTGGCATGCATACGTTATCTAACAGGCTTTTTAACAATCCACTGTCGTCTGAATCATCATATATGGTAAAACACGTGCCGTCTCTGATTGGAAGATGATGAAACATCAAAGCACATACTTTGTGCCAGCACCGCCGTGGCTCGAATCAGTTATCTGATCTGGCAGGGTATCAGACCAGAAATAAAGATCGGTACAGAAGCTTTCGAGATATCGTGTTCACCGACTCCATAAAAGTCGTTTCAAGAAAAAGGCTATGTTATCGTTATCTTTTTATCTTTCCACCGCACTTTCGGTTGGGCAGAAAGCACAGCTCATCATATGAGTGAGCTTTACTCCAAATGACCTGAGGTTTTGGGACAATATTTCTGTACTCCATTCTACTTCTCTTTGCATTTTTAAAAATTAGTTCTATCAAGTTTAACATGCTGAGCTGAGCTGTAAACACAGTTAGTAAGTAAGCTGATTTGTGTAAAATTAAATTGTTAAACTCTTACATGTTGTCGATTTTCGACAACTATTTTACAAACATAATGCCAAAGGTAAGTAATAAGCAATAGCACCAAAGAAGCATATATACTTGCAGTCTATATTGGATTAAGAAAAGACAACAATTCAACAGAAGGCATATACATAGAAAAAGTAGCTCGGAGTTTTGGGTGAATTTTCGTTCTTAGCTAGCTAGAAAATTTGGTTCTTTTATAAGAATTCAATAAACTGCCTAATCCTTTGGTAGTAGTGTTCAAGTAGCTTGCTTGGATATTTCAAAATACTTGAAAATAAGTGGCATGGAGTATAAGAAGTACTTTTATATGAAAAATGTTGACCCCAACTCTCTGCCCTTTATTTAAGCACGAAGCAAGTAATACTTAAATTCATAAGCAAATAAATCGTTTTGAGCAGCTCCTATGGAAGATATTTACACACTATACATTTCAGTAAATCATCATTGCACAATTCCATCTTCAGATTTTTTTGCAGTAAACAAATCTACTGTAGAAATGTGCAGGATTCTTTCATTCTATGTTTTCATTCATCAATTAAAGACTTCAATCCAGTTCTTTAATTTAATTAAAAACAAAGGCTGACTTCAACACAAAAGCTGCTGGAGATTAGGAAGATAAATATTTTTCCCTTTAGTGATTAATGACACGAAAAATCATTCTCGCTGTTCTTTTTATTGTTTTTTTTAGCAGCCTTGTTTACTTTATAAATTAATTTAGTGATTATACTTGTAAGGAAGTAATAAGTATTAATTGAAACAAACAAAAATTTAAAAAACATTGTGAACATTGCTTATAGTTCAAGTGAATTGGAATATAAAATTTTATTGTTCATCCATTTTTATTTGCAATATATTTATTGAAAGGCATTCATCTTTCGTGACGCCGCTGTATTATAAAACTGATTCAGCTTGGAGGCTAATAGAGTGATTGTTCCGTTCTCCTAATGTCTTATCGGCTAACCACACTTCGACAAAAGGCCCCCCAGCAAAGTGCCTGCTCCTGCTCTGAGTCTCACCCTATTGTAACCCATCATTTATAAAATGTGCAGCTTATGTTTATATTTTTTAGAACCATTAATTCAAGGTTATTTTGGAAAATATTTTGTTTTATTTTTGATAGGATTTGTAACATCATTTTATGTATAAAATAATGGTGAGTTTCCTAAGTATTTAATTATGCTGTTTATTAGGTGTATATGATAATTATTTCAAAAACTTCTGTACCGACCGATTCATGCTGAACATAATTTTATAATATATGTATAGAGAGAGTCTGTAATTTGGAATAAAATCAATAGTTCAAATAATATTTTTTTTAAATGCTCGGACCCATTGATTAATATTTCCATTCGCGATTTTTTACATACAATAATAATGTATACAGGATGTCTCAATTTAGATATATGACGTCATCGTTGATTTTGTTAAAAGGCAACACTGTCAGTTTTATGGCTATTTTAATAGGGTGTGTAAAGTTATACATAACTGCCAATTATCAAATTTTGTATTCCCCACCAATTTAAAGATGACAAAAAGTAACAAAGTTATGAAAAACAAGAAATCAATGCATGAATTTAACTATTTCAATTAAGCAAGTGATCATAATGTTGTCCACTGACAATTTGACACTATCTAAACGCGATCAAAATTAGTTTTGAACATTTCTCATGAAATCAAATCAAAGAAAAATCAAATTGGAAAAAGTCATATCTTGAGACTTGGTGAACTACATTATCATTTTATGAAAAAAACTAGCAATCTAGGAATTAAACAAAAAGATGGTATTGATGAGGTTTTTCATAAGACAACAAATGTGTTGAACTTTAAAAATATCGATTATTAGCAAAGTCAGTTCTTTTCGAGAAATCGTTCAATATGGTTTATTTAACTGAAAAGCACAAGATTGAAATTTTACTAATGATTGGATATGGAGATAGAGCAAGAACACAAACGGAAGTTATGCATCTATTTAGAGAAAAATATCCTGGCCTTCCACCCATATCGTAAAGTACTGTAAGTAAAATAGAAAGACAACTTAGGGAAAACGGGCATGTAAGAAAAACAAGTACTCATCGACAAACTGCCCTTAGTGAAGATATCAAAATGAATGTACTACTTATCTGTTCAAGAAAATCCTAATATCTCTACCAGGCAGATATTTAATGATGTAGAAATTAGCCTGTCGTCAGTAGCACGAATTCATCCAAACTTTCGAGTCCCCAGGAATGACTAGAAGATGATTCTGATAGAAGACTGCAGTTTTGTGAACAAATTATGGATTAACTAGACACGAGCAACATTCTAGTAGAGAACATTATGTTTTCTGATGAATCTACGTTTATGTTACATGGTGATATAAATCGACAAAATTGTCGATATTGGGCGGATGAGAATCCACCGTGGCTGAGGGAAGGCCATTCTCAACGCCCAGAAAAAGTGAATGTTTGGACAGGGATTGTAGGAAATCAAGTTATAGGACTGATATTCTTTGACGAAACTCTCAACGGAGTACGATATTTGGAATTCTTGAAAGAAGAATTAGTGAAACGATAGGCTAATTTGTTTCCTGACCCTGTACATGCCAATGTCCCGAATAGAGACATCTGGTTTCAACAAGATGGTGCGCCTCCCCATTTCGAAACACCTGTTCGATGCTGTATTTCCAGGCATATGGATAGGTAGAAGGGGACCTATTGAATGGCCACCGAGATCCCCAGATCTCAATCCTTTCGACTTCTTTATATGAGGGTTCTTGAAAAGCAAAGTTTTTAAGACCAAACCGGCAATTGTTGAGGAGCTAAAAGCAAAAGTGTAAATTAATTTCGCCCCAAGTCATTAGAAATGTTTAAAACGCGCTTAGGATGTTGTCAAATAGTCAATGGACAAAATTATGAGTATTTGCTTAATTGAAATAGTTAAATTCATGTATTGAATACTTGTTTTTGTTACTCTTTGTTATCTTGTAATTGGTAGAGAATAAAAGTTTGATATTTGGCAGTTATGTACAACTTTACACACCCTATAAAAATAGCCATCAAAATGACAGTGTTACCATTTTACAAAATCAACGATGACGTCATATCTCTAAATTGAGACACCCTGTATACATTATTATTGTATGTGAAAAATCGCGATTGGAAATACTAATTAAAAAAAATTTATTGAACTATTGAACTTATTCCAAATTACAGACTCTCTCTGTATATTTTCCTAGGTTGTGTCTTTTTTTAAACGGTTTTATTTAGCTTGCCCAGTTTGTTATTTGCTCAAATAGTCAAATTTCACCCCCTCACTGACAGATTGATAAAATAGCGGATTACATTTTATTTTTTCACTCCCTCAATATGGATATCAAATGAAAGGGTTTGACTATATAATACTACAGTACATCATAACAAACACATTCAAGATGGCCGTCATCACAAATTGGCTGATTTCATATTTGTTACAATACCCTAATGGGCAATGGGTATCAAGTGTAGAGTAGAACTAAGTGCATGGTGGATCTTAGAGTTTAGACAGTTTAGCAGAAATCCACGCATCTAATCAGAACAAAGAACTTTATCAACTTAGAATCGGAATTCAAGCATGGATTTTCAACCCAAGTCAAGGTTTAGTATTATGTTGAGGAATGTGTTTCGTAAGGGTGGATAAAAATGTCGTTAGCGTTTTCCCCTCAAGTCTTGGGCACATCTTGTTGTAATTAAAGCCTTGGTCCTCTATTGGTCCTCTTGATTGGTCTACCGTTATAATGTTTATTACTCTTGGAAACAAAATAGTGCCAAATAATAATAAAACAAAAACCTGAAACACAACGAAAAAGAAGGCTTGATAACTGGAAGAAAAGTATAGAGCAGAAGTGTAAAAGGGAGTGAAAGTAATGCAAGGCAGCAGTGTAGACCACGCAGTTGTGTATTTAGGTTCGAAATTTTTTGAGGAAGGACAAGTTTATGTGGCATGGAGTCGAGTAAAGTCTTTGGAAGGATTATGTATTGGAGAGTTAAATTGCAACAAATAGACAGGAAAGTAACCTTATCTTGGAGAGGCACTAAAAGAACTACATAGATTGAGAAATATGAAGTTACTAAATAAAAACTAACAACTTTAAAATAAAATAAGTGAAAAATTTTTGAGTTAAACGGTTTTATTGAAAATAAAGATAATAATGAAGTGAATAATGTACTAATCACAAAAATATGATTCGATAGGTCTTAGATACCAGTCAACACACCATTTTCCTCATCAATCTAGGCATCTAGGGCATTGATCAGACACAAAATAAAATCGTGGGCGCATGAAATTTTTAGCAACAGTTAACCGCTCATGTCATTATAAATACTTTTTATATATTTACTTAGGTAACGATTCGCTCGCGATACGACATGACGACTGCCGACAGAAGTGAAAACATAAATAAATGAAACACTTTTATAGTATATAATGCAATGAGCACAAAATAATGCCCATTTTGTTGCGAGTTGCATGCTATACTTTTTCTATGACAACATATCGTTCACGTTTAATACATGCATACATTGCAAAAACTTTGAAAGAAATAAACTGATAATATTTCATTTCATTTCATTACATACTCTTCGACGTTTCCGTTAATAAATTCAGTGTTGTTACCTTCGCTACTTCTATTATATTCGGAGGTGTCAAATTTAAGTCAATATCACTATCAATTTCCATTTTAATTAATAGTTTTTATAGAAAACAACTATGAAATTACTCGTTACCTACTAAAACTTTGACAGAAACGATCTGCTGACATTTCATCAATTTGTCGCTGGACGTCATAATTTGACAAGCCGTAGTCGTCGTGATTTTAGAGTGAACCTAGAAATATTCCATTTCGCATTTGTTGCTTAGCGACTTGCCTAGCAACCGATGCAAAAATGAAATTCTGTACAAAATGTGCTTGTTTATGATTGAAGTTACGGTTATAATAGTATATTATGCAATGAGCACAAAATGATGCCCATTTTGCACGAGTATGAAATTTGCAGCACGAGCCGAAGGCAAGTGCTGCAATTCATACGAGTGCAAAATGGCCATTTTGTTGCGAGTTGCATACTATACTTTTTTATGACAACATATCATAACATAGCATCATAACATACGATTTTGTCTTTTGATCTACCTTCCATTCAAAAAAAAAGGTTATAAGCGCGTTAATACATACTCTTCGACGTTTCCGGTAATAAATTCAGTGTTGTTACTTTCGCTGCTTCTATTATATTCGGAGGTGTCAAATCTAAGTCAATATCACTATCAGTTTCCATTTTAATTAATAGTTTTTATAGAAAACAACTATGAAATTACTCGTTACCTACTAAAACTTTGACAGAAACGATCTGCTGACATTTCATCAATTTGTCGCTGGACGTCATAATTTGACAAGCCGTAGTCGTCTTGATTTTAGAGTGAACCTAGACCTAACACGATATATTCCATTTCGCATTTGTTGCTTAGCGACTTGCCTAGCAACCGATGCAAAAATGAAATTCTGTACAAAATGTGCTTGTTTATGATTGAAGTTACGGTTATAAAACATTTATCGAGGTTGTCATAGAAAAAAAATTTTATGGTGTGCCTTTGGTAAATGGAAATTGTTACAAATTAAACCCCTAAACCCCTCTTTGAATTTCATCGTACGTTCATGATATAGAATGTTTGCCAAATAAATTTATCCCTTAAAAAAATTTCGACGTACGCATAGGATATAAAAATTATTCCAAATAAATTGATCCATAATGAAAATTTTATCGTACGCCTATAACAGGAAATTTTTACAAATAATTTTACCCCTTCTATGGAAATTTTAAAAAATTTGATCCTTCGCTCATGATACAGAAATTTTTACAATTGAATTAATCCCTTATAAAACTTCAATTGTACAAAAAACATTCATTTCCTAGAAATACAAACGTTTTAATAGTATTTTTTCTACTCCTGTTTTTTAATATACTTACTAAAAGACTAAAATCTGTATCATAATGATATTCATTATGATACAAAGATACAAATTTTCATTATGATACAGATTTTTAAGCCAATAGGAATGCGACATTCGCACAATATTTAATATAGCCATGGATACCTGGTTGACATTTCTGAAATTAATTATATTAAGTGAAACTTAATTTGACAGCTGTCAAATAATTTTGATTTTCAAAAGTAACTGTATATGATAATTATTAATTAAATAATTCTTATTAATCGGAGTAGAAAAAATATTGTATGCAACTTTCATGTAATGGCCATTAATACACTCGCATATTATATACGAAATTCGCCTGCGGCTCGTTTCGTATCCTACAACATGCTCATGTCTTAATGGCTATCATTACATGATCGTCGCATAATAGTATTTTATGCAATTAATTTCAGAAATGTCAACCAGGTATCCATGGCTATATTAAATATTGTGCGAATGTCGCATTCCTATTGGCTTAAAAATCTGTATCATAATGAAAATTTGTATCATAATGAATATCATTATGATACAGATTTTAGTCTTTTAGTAAGTATATTATAAAACAGGAGTAGAAAAAAGCTTTTATTTATATTTTATAATCGAAAAATAAATGAACAATTTAATTTACAGGTAGTATTTATATTATAATTTAATATTTATCACTGACTTTGAACCAGTGCGCCATCTATGATCTAGTAGCAAAAAATTTTCTCGGAGAGAATCTGTCAATGACTAATGATATTTTTAGACACTGTCTCACAGATGGCAACAGCTATTAGTTTGAGTATTTCATTAAACTGTTAAATATTTTTTAATTAATCAAAATCCTTTTATATTTTATAGAGTGAAAGGTATCAAAGTCTACAAACAACAGAACATTTTATTTTTTATGCATAATCATTACTTAGAAATGTACCTAAAATGGTTTATGATTTAGTTTATAAAGACAACTGTATACCTCCCTATACATAATAATCATTATATTTCCGTTATATTCTAAATTTTCTGCTTAGATATATACATGTATATTGAAAAATTGTTGGAATTATTTCCATTAAAGTTGGTAAATAGGTACATTTTAATATTTAATATAGATTAAATTCGAATTGTTTAAATAATATCAATTGAAGACTCAACATTTTCAAAATCGTTAGTTATTAGCTCCTGTACTAAAAAACTAAAAGGGATAGATTATAGAGAAATAAATAAGAGAGGCTTCTAATGAAAATATTAATGTTTTTTTCTGTAGTTAAGAATGATGATTACCCAATAGTTATTTATGCAACTAGTGTGTAAAGTATCCCTTTTTTGACGAATTTGAATATTGTTGTACGAGCCATAAGCGTGTGCGACAATCACATGAGTCAAAAAGGGACTACACACGAATTGCATATAATATTTTCTCCACTACCGCAACTTTTATCAAAAAACAGAAGTTTAATAGTAATTTTCTTTACGCGCCTAAATGAACGAAGAAATGTTAGTCACTCATAATTATATCATTATTTTCCAGTATTAAATATTACCTAGGTATCTACTTTACTGAATATGTTTCAATATTTGATTTACAAAAAATACTAAGATTTTATATCCATTTATTATATGTATATTTTCATAACACTATATCTACATACAAATTTCGCACTAGTGCGTGAAGTAAAGTTTTACGCACTCCATAGTGTGCCTAAAGTATGTACTTTATGCATGGTAGTAGAAAGTATCTAGCTATTTATGATATTATTGTTAAAAGTATCTAACATTTTATTTTGTGAGTGAAAAAGCGAGTGGAGCAATTTCACGAACAAAATAAAATTTACTAACACAAATATCATATTGAATTTACTGTTTGGACCCTTACTTTGTGGAATCTACTCATATTACTTTTTTAAATGAAACTAAGTGTTTCTAATTAATTCCACTATTTAATGAAAAAAATATGAAAACTCTAAGATATTGATAATTATTTCGATATTCATATATCATCGTCAGAATGACAGAAGTTACATTTTTTGTGATACCTACTTGATGTTTAATATTTTGGCTAGACCAAATAGTGAAGTGACCTATCTTGTGATTGAATTAATATGAATAGAAAAAAGAAGAAGATATGATTTTACAAATATTAAAGCTTAGGAATTATTAGCCCTATGGGGATATCCTGGATATCTTTTTCCCAATTAAGATCAGTATAACTGTGCAATGATATAGGAAACCAAGGAAAACTATATCTCCTGATCTTTACAATTGTTACTTAAGAAGACAATTTAATAGTGGAGAGCTCCCTAGATTTATCTGTTCATTGACAACTTCATATTGTGGGTCTCTTAAGTGTCTTCTTATTTCTAGTTCTTCAAGGAAATCTAGTTCTTGTTTCTTATCACAAATATGAAGTACCTAATTCTAGTTCTGTGTTAGGTGTTAATGAATGTTTTGTGTCAAGAAGATGTTTTGCGTAATGTGATTTATTTGGCTGTTTTAATATGTATGCTCGTGAGAGTTCATTGTATCTAATTTCAAAATTTCGAATTGTTTGACCAATATAGACAGCATTACATTCTGGACTTTTGAGTTTTATATATTCCAGACTTTTTTAATGGGGGTATTTTTGTTTTTACATTTAACAATTTTTTACTCACATTGTTTTCTGTTAAAAAAAAATTGCTGTATTTGTTGAACAAGATATTATCTTTGAAATATTATTAGAAATATTACCAGCATATGTGATGGTTTTGTAATTTTGTATTTCCCTAGTTTTTTCGGGAAATATTAATTGTAATGCCACTTTTTCCCCTTTTTTATTAATTTATTTATTTATTACATGTACTTCTAATGTAAATTTAATTTTTGGATAAAAATTATTAATATGATTGAACAATATATCTAATTGTCTTTCACTTCCTACAAAACAAGCTAATATGTCATCTACATACCTATACCAAAATAATATATTCTTTGAAATGTTACATTCAAAGATTTTTCTTTCTAAACTGTCCATAAAAATGTTGGCTAAAATTGGTGATAGAGGGCTTCCCATTCGTAAACCTTCATTTTGAATTATCAAAAGCAAAATCATTCTGATTAATACATACATCAAACAAATTAAGTATATCTGATATTATTCCTGGATTGATATTTTTATCCTCTAGTAATTTTTTAACAAGTGTTATGCACTCTTTTGGAGGAATTTTAGAGAACATATTGGTAACATCAAATGGAATAAGTTTAGAGTTATCTTGTAACTTGTATGTTTTTAATTTTTTGATTAGTTCTATTGTATTTTCAATTGAGTATTTAGATATACCTTCATAGCTATTAAGTATATTGTTTAGTTTTTTAGCTAACTTATTATTAGGAGTATTAACGTAAGAAACTACAGGTCAAATTGGTTTCGATACTTTATGTAACTTAACAGTTCCATATAACTGTGGAGACTGAGGATTTTTATTAATCATGTATTTTTTCTCATAATCATTGAAAACAGAATTTGAACTATTGAAAAGATTCATTTTTTCGCTCGCAGAGCGTAAAGTAACAATCCTCGGGATTTGTCGACTTTGAATATAGTAATTACTCATTTTACGCGCGACTCTAGAAAAAATATTTTTATAACACTAATACCCTTACAAACCATTAAGGGTCTACCTGAGGAGCATACGATTGTTAAAATAAAAAAATGTTGTCCATTGGGTTTTTATTTGAGGCTTTTCGAGCATTATTTCCTTTTGCCATTTTCTTTCATTTTGTTCATCGTTGGACAAAAACTGTAATTTATTTGTATCATTTGCTTAATACTGTTTTTTGATGTATCAAGTGATAAAATACAATCTTTACTTTTTTACTTAGATATACAAAAAGAGAAGAAATTATTTGATGTATTTTAACATTTATTCCCTTCTCATTGTTTTTTAGTAGAAAAGTTTTTGTAGTAAGTTATTAATATTCTACTTCATAAAATTAATAAATAATAAATAATTTCAACTGCGAAAGGCTTTTTTCATTCATCCATTACTATTTCATATAGTACCTATACAATATTTGCAGCTGAACAATTTAGCACAATAATTGTTATTTTTTAGTGTTTAAAGACTTGACTTACTAAAAAGCAGATATTATTAAAGTGCAAAATGGTTTAATTGTAAACTTTGTACAAGTACAATATCACGCGTATTATATGATCCTGAAAAATTAAAAATATAGTTCACGCTGTAGCCATAGAGAAATAAATATAATTTATAGTTGTAGCCAATATAGGCGCAAGTCATAACTTTATATTGCTACACGGCTTTTCTTATATCTATGGGATAGACCCTTTGTACTATAAGTTTTACTTCAACTATGCACTGGCTATTTATTTGATTATACTTGGCGAAATATTAAACATAATGTAACAACATGATGTGTGACGAAATCTATAGTGGAATTTCCAATGTCAATAGGTTTATTTGGTTAATCCTCAATTGATACTATTTGCCTAATATTTATAAAACATTTATCATTTGTGACGAATCATGAAAAATTTGATTTCGATGTGATAAGTAAATTTCCAAATATAATATACGCAGGATTCCGCCTTGGTCATTTCCTCCCGCAGCTGTAAGCGTGTATACAGGCTTTTTACCTCGAGCTTACACTATCTATATAATGGACACTACTCTCACAATTTCTATAAAAATTGGCATACATGGAGAACAAGTTATGGCTAAATTAGCAGTAGTAGTTAGTATCTAAATTTTACCGACTACGGATCTATTACTGTTTACTGTACAATGAGGGATTTATAAACTATTATTATTAAATACTTAAGGCCAGATGCAGAGTCGACGAGATATTATGAAACGTTCTTTAACTGAAAGTAAAACCCAAGTACGAAAAAAATGTAATCTCAATTTACAATGAAAAATTATATTATCTATTTTTGAACCACATTTTTATGGCTATAATCGGCGAAGAGACTAGTAGTTCCTTTAGACCTATTTCCCGGAGGAAATTTAGGATATCTACAGGCTTCAGTTTCGGTAAGTTCTATCCAGCAGTCTCCTAGGTGTTGTGCCCTAGGATTCTGAAATGCTATGCTATCCGCAAGTATCTTCTTCCATTCCACAGAATCTACATTGTCCATTCAGGCGATAGTGTCCCGTTAGGACACCTGTTACAACTCTTAGCGCAGTTTTACTTTGGCTTAAACATTCATTTGTTCTCCCAGGAGTATCTTCGATTGTCTAGGCCCTACTAGATCTTTCCAATCTTCCCCTCTCCTCGGCGCTGCCCATTTCTCCAAATATTACATTGGAAAGATACTTGCGGTTTTTCCAAGCTTTCGGAATCGACGAGAAGCTAGCTCCCAGCTCCAAACGAGTAAAATTGATCTGGCAACACCGCTCGACCGCTCAGCCGCTGAGAGTTGAACGTATTTACGAGGGGCATACGTTATCGAACCATGGTTTGATATTTTGCATATGAATTAATAACTTTTCTCTGATTTATTCAAAGGGAAAATTACGAACAAACGTAACTAGAGCAAGGGAATACAGAAAAAACTCCAGTGACTCCAAAAAATGGTATGGGTTACAAGGTACATAATATCGATGTCCGTTGAAAAAAAAAATAGAAATAGATTGATAAATCGATAGTCTTTAGCGTGTCGTCGTCAAAAATTACTGACAAACGTTCCAAGGGTGAGAAAAAAAATAAAAATCAGTTTTCTTGAAAACATTTTTTTACTTTATTTTCTCTCCTTTATCTACATATATCGATGTCCGTTGAAAAAAATTAGAAATAGATTGATAAATCGATAGTCTTTAGCATGTCATATTCAAAAATCACTGACAAACGTTCCAAGGGTGAGAAAAAAAAATAAAAATTAGTTTTCTTGAAAAACATTTTTTACTTTATTTTCTCTCCTTTATCTACATATATCGATGTCCGTTGAAAAAAAAATAGAAATAGATTGATAAATCGATAGTCTTTAGCATGTCATATTCAAAAATCACTGACAAACGTTCCAAGGGTGAGAAAAAAAATAAAAATCAGTTTTCTTGAAAACAATTTTTTACTTTATTTTCTCTCCTGTATCTACATAATCGATGTCCGTTCAAAAAAAAAATAGAAATAGATTGATAAATCGATAGTCTTTAGCATGTCATATTCAAAAATCACTGACAAACGTTCCAAGGGTGAGAAAAAAAATAAAAATCAGTTTTCTTGAAAAAATTTTTTTACTTTATTTTCTCTCCTTTATCTACATATATCGATGTCCGTTGAAAAAAATTAGAAATAGATTGATAAATCGATAGTCTTTAGCATGTCATATTCAAAAATCACTGACAAACGTTCCAAGGGTGAGAAAAAAAATAAAAATTAGTTTTCTTGAAAAACATTTTTTACTTTATTTTCTCTCCTTTATCTACATATATCGATGTCCGTTGAAAAGAAAATAGAAATAGATTGATAAATCGATAGTCTTTAGCATGTCATATTCAAAAATCACTGACAAACGTTCCAATGGTGAGAAAAAAAATAAAAATTAGTTTTCTTGAAAACAATTTTTTACTTTATTTTCTCACCTGTATCTACATATATCGATGTCCGTTGAAAAAAAAAATAGAAGTAGATTGATAAATCGATAGTCTTTAGCATGTCATATTCAAAAATCACTGACAAACGTTCCAAGGGTGAGAAAAAAAATAAAAATTAGTTTTCTTGAAAACAATTTTTTACTTTATTTTCTCACCTGTATCTACATATATCGATGTCCGTTGAAAAAAAAAATAGAAGTAGATTGATAAATCGATAGTCTTTAGCATGTCATATTCAAAAATCACTGACAAACGTTTCAAGGGTGAGAAAAAAAATAAAAATTAGTTTTCTTGAAAAAAATTTTTTACTTTATTTTCTCTCCTGTATCTACATATATCGATGTCCGTTCAAAAAAAAAATAGAAATAGATTGATAAATCGATAGTCTTTAGCATGTCATATTCAAAAATCACTGACAAACGTTCCAAGGGTGAGAAAAAAAATAAAAATCAGTTTTCTTGAAAACAATTTTTTACTTTATTTTCTCTCCTTTATCTACATATATCGATGTCCGTTGAAAAAAAAAATAGAAGTAGATTGATAAATCGATAGTCTTTAGCATGTCATATTCAAAAATCACTGACAAACGTTCCAAGGGTGAGAAAAAAAATAAAAATTAGTTTTCTTGAAAACAATTTTTTACTTTATTTTCTCTCCTTTATCTACATATATCGATGTCCGTTGAAAAAAAAAATAGAAATAGATTGATAAATCGATAGTCTTTAGCATGTCATATTCAAAAATCACTGACAAACGTTCCAAGGGTGAGAAAAAAAATAAAAATTAGTTTTCTTGAAAAAAATTTTTTACTTTATTTTCTCTCCTGTATCTACATATATCGATGTCCGTTGAAAAAAAAAATAGAAATAGATTAATAAATCGATGGTCTTTAGCATGTCGTCTTCAAAAATCACTGACAAACGTTCCAAGGGTGAGAGAAAAAATAATTTTTTGTCGAAAATTTAGAACAAAGGGGTAGGTATGGAAATATTTTGAGAAACAAATGGCTTTTTTCTAACTCCCTTAATCCTTGGCAATATCGACTCAAAATTCACTAACATATGTAAAATTGTCCCCTCTATCGATTGGTGAAGACTAGAACGTTCTGTCTTTTCTATTTGTCGAGTTATGAGTATTTTTTATTTTGAAAAGTGGATTTTCGAAAATTTCATGACTCTATTTGAAGGCGAAATAATGATTTTATCACAAAACTGATTGTGCCAGTCGATTTTTTGCCCCAAAAAAACCCCTCTTTACGAATTTTTAGCATTTTTTATAATTTTTTTGTCGAAAAAGGGGGTAGCTATGGAAATATTTCGCGATACAAATTGATTTTTTCTAACTCCCATAATCCTTGGAAATATAGACTCAAAATTCACTAAAATATGTAAAATTGTCCCCTCTATCGATTGGTGAAGACTAGAACGTTCTATCTTTCCTATTTGTCGAGTTATGAGTATTTTTTGTTTTGAAAAGTGGATTTTCGAAAATTTCATGACTCTATTTGAAGGCGAAATAATGATTTTATCACAAAACTGATTGTGCCAGTCGATTTTTTGGCCAAAAAACCCCTCTTCACGAATTTTTAGCATTTTTTATAATTTTGTTGTCGAAAATTTATAACAAAGGGGGTAGCTATGGAAATATTTTGCGATACAAATTGATTTTTTCTAACTCCCATAATCCTTTGAAATATGGACTCAAAATTCACTAAAATATGTAAAATTGTCCCCTCTATCGATTGGTGAAGACTAGAACGTTCTATCTTTCCTATTAGTCGAGTTATGAGTATTTTTTGTTTTGAAAAGTGGATTTTCGAAAATTTCATGACTCTATTTGAAGGCGAAATAATGATTTTATCACAAAACTGAATGTACCAGTCGATTTTTTGGCCAAAAAAACCCCTCTTCACGAATTTTTAGCATTTTTTATAATGTTTTTGTCGAAAATTTAGAACAAAGGGGGTAGCTATGGAAATATTTTGCGATACAAATTGATTTTTTCTAACTCCCATAATCCTTGGAAATATAGACTCAAAATTCACTAAAATATGTAAAATTGTCCCCTCTATCGATTGGTGAAGACTAGAACGATCTATCTTTACTATTTGTCGAGTTATGAGTATTTTTTGTTTTGAAAAGTGGATTTTCGAAAATTTCATGACTCTATTTGAAGGCGAAATAATGATTTTATCACAAAACTGATTGTGTCAGTCGATTTTCCGGCCCAAAAAACACCTCTTTACGAATTTTAAGCATTTTTTATTTTTTTTTGTCGAAAATTTAGAACAGAGGGGGTAGAGCTATGGAAATATTTTGCGAATCAAATTGCTTTTTTCTAAATCCCTTAATCCTTGGCAATATCGACTCAAAATTCACCAAAATATGTAAAATTGTCCCCTCTATCGATTGGTGAAGACTAGAACGTTCTGTCTTTCCTATTTGTCGAGTTATGAGTATTTTTTGTTTTGAAAAGTGGATTTTCGAAAATTTCATGACTCTATTTGTAGGCGAAATAATGATTTTATCACAAAACTGATTGTGCCAGTCGATTTTTTGGCCAAAAAAACCCCTTACGAATTTTAAGCATTTTTTTTTTTTTTTTTGTCGAAAATTTAGAACAAAGGGGTAGGTATGGAAATATTTTGAGAATCAAATTGCTTTTTTCTAACTCCCTTAATCCTTGGCAATATCGTCTCAAAATTAGGGCTGGGCGATTATCAAAAAACATAATCGATTATCGATTATATAAAATAATCGATTATTTTCGATTAATCGATTAATCGATGTTAATGATTATTTTTTGTTTTGAAAAGTGGATTTTCGAAAATTTCATGACTCTATTTGAAGGCGAAATAATGATTTTATCACAAAACTGATTGTGCCAGTCGATTTTTTGGCCAAAAAAACCCCTCTTTACGAATTTTAAGCATTTTTTATAATTTTTTTGTCGAAAATTTAGAACAAAGGGGAAATATTTTGCGATACAAATTGATTTTTTCTAACTCCCATAATCCTTTGAAATATGGACTCAAAATTCACTCAAATATGTAAAATTGTCCCCTCTATCGATTGGTGAAGACTAGAACGTTCTATCTTTTCTATTAGTCGAGTTATGAGTATTTTTTGTTTTGAAAAGTGGGTTTTCGAAAATTTCATGACTCTATTTGAAGGCGAAATAATGATTTTATCACAAAACTGATTGTGCCAGTCGATTTTCCGGCCAAAAAACCCCTCTTTACGAATTTTTAGCATTTTTTATAATTTGTTTGTCGAAAATTTAGAACAAAGGGGGTAGCTATGGAAATATTTTGCGATACAAATTGATTTTTTCTAACTCCCATAATCCTTGGGAATATGGACTCAAAATTCACTAAAATATGTAAAATTGTCCCCTCTATCGATTGGTGAAGACTAGAACGTTCTATCTTTCCTATTAGTCGAGTTATGAGTATTTTTTGTTTTGAAAAGTGGATTTTCGAAAATTTCATGACTCTATTTGAAGGCGAAATAATGATTTTATCGAAAAACTGATTGTGCCAGTCGATTTTTTGGCCAAAAAAACCCATCTTCACGAATTTTTAGCATTTTTTATAATTTGTTTGTCGAAAATTTAGAACAAAGGGGGTAGCTATGGAAATATTTTGCGATACAAATTGATTTTTTCTAACTCCCATAATCCTTGGAAATATAGACTCAAAATTCACTAAAATATGTAAAATTGTCCCCTCTATCGATTGGTGAAGACTAGAACGTTCTATCTTTCCTATTTGTCGAGTTATGAGTATTTTTTGTTTTGAAAAGTGGATTTTCGAAAATTTCATGACTCTATTTGAAGGCGAAATAATGATTTTATCGAAAAACTGATTGTGCCAGTCGATTTTTTGGCCAAAAAAACCCCTCTTCACGAATTTTTAGCATTTTTTATAATTTGTTTGTCGAAAATTTAGAACAAAGGGGGTAGCTATGGAAATATTTTGCGATACAAATTGATTTTTTCTAACTCCCATAATCCTTGGAAATATAGACTCAAAATTCACAAAAATATGTAAAATTGTCCCCTCTATCGATTGGTGAAGACTAGAACGTTCTATCTTTCCTATTTGTCGAGTTATGAGTATTTTTTGTTTTGAAAAGTGGATTTTCGAAAATTTCATGACTCTATTTGAAGGCGAAATAATGATTTTATCAGAAAACTGATTGTGCCAGTCGATTTTTTGGCCAAAAAACCCCTCTTTACGAATTTTAAGCATTTTTTATAATTTTTTTGTCGAAAATTCAGAACAAAGGGGAAATATTTTGCGATACAAATTGATTTTTTCTAACTCCCATAATCCTTGGAAATATAGACTCAAAATTCACTAAAATATGTAAAATTGTCCCCTCTATCGATTGGTGAAGACTAGAACGTTCTATCTTTCCTATTTGTCGAGTTATGAGTATTTTTTGTTTCGAAAAGTGGATTTTCGAAAATTTCATGACTCTATTTGAAGGCGAAATAATGATTTTATCACAAAACTGATTGTGCCAGTCGATTTTTTGGCAAAAAAAACCCCTCTTCACGAAGTTTTAGCATTTTTTATAATTTGTTTGTCGAAAATTTAGAACAAAGGGGGTAGCTATGGAAATATTTTGCGATACAAATTGATTTTTTCTAACTCCCATAATCCTTGGAAATATGGACTCAAAATTCACTAGAATATGTAAAATTGTCCCCTCTATCGATTGGTGAAGACTAGAACGTTCTATCTTTTTTATTTGTCGAGTTATGAGTATTTTTTGTTTTGAAAAGTGGATTTTCGAAAATTTTATGACTATTTGAAGGCGAAATAATGATTTTATCGAAAAACTGATTGTGCCAGTCGATTTTTTGGCCAAAAAACCCCTTTTCACGAATTTTTAGCATTTTTTATAATTTTTTTGTCGAAAATTTAGAACAAAGGGGGTAGCTATGGAAATATTTTGCGATACAAATTGATTTTTTCTAACTCCCATAATCCTTGGAAATATAGACTCAAAATTCACTAAAATATGTAAAATTGTCCCCTCTATCGATTGGTGAAGACTAGAACGTTCTATCTTTCCTATTAGTCGAGTTATGAGTCTTTTTTGTTTTGAAAACTGGATTTTCGAAAATTTCATAACTCTATTTGAAGGCGAAATAATGATTTTATCACAAAACTGATTGTGCCAGTCGATTTTTTGGCCAAAAAAACCCCTCTTTACGAATTTTTAGCATTTTTTATAATTTTTTTGTCGAAAATTTAGAACAAAGGGGGTAGCTATGGAAATATTTTGCGAATCAAATTGCTTCTTTCTAACTCCCTTAATCCTTGGCAATATCGACTCAAAATTAGAACTGGGCGATTATCAAAAAACATAATCGATTATCGATCATATAAAATAATCGAGTATTTTCGATTAATCGATTAATCGATTAATTGATTAATCGAAAAAAATCGAATAATCGAGAAAAATCGATTAATCGAAAAAAATCGATAAATCGAAAAAAATCGATTAATCGAAAAAAATCGATTAATCGGAAATAATTGATTAATCGAAAAAAATCGATTAATCGAAAATAATCGATTAATCGAAAAAATCGATTGATCGAAAAAAATCGATTAATCGAAAAAAATCGATTAATCGAAAAAAATCGATTAATCGAAAATAATCCATTAATCGAAAATAATCGATTAATCGAAAATAATCGATTAATCGAAAATAATCGAAAATAATCGATTAATCTAAAATAATCGATTAATTGAAAATAATCGATTAATCGAAAGAAATCGATTAATCGAAAATAATCGATTAATCTAAAATAATCGAATAATTGAAAATAATCGATCAATCGAAAATAATCGATTAATCGAAGATAATCGATTAATCGAAAAAAATCGATTAATCGAAAATAATCGATTAATCTAAAATAATCGATTAATTGAAAATAATCGATTAATCGAAAATAATCGATTAATCGAAAATAATCAATTTTCGATGATTCGAAAATTTATTATTTTTCATTATTCTTGATAACGGCAGCTGGACCGCTGCCGAAACTTTAAAAATAGAGTTTCAACAAACATCGTGATCAAGAACTATTATATTTAACTAATTTCTTCCCTAGCTCACGCCTTTAAAAAGATTGACAATTTGGAACTTACGAAAATATTTTGAAGTTTAAGATTTAAAAAAATTGTCAAGATTTGCCAGTCGATTTTCCGGTCCAAAAAACCCCTCTTTACGAATTTTTAGCATTTTTTAAAAATTTTTGTCGAAAATTTAGAACAAAGGTGTAGGTATGGAAATATTTTACGAATCAAATTGCTTTTTTCTAACTCCCTTAATCCTTGGCAATACCGACTCACAATTCACTAAAATATGTAAAATTGTCCCCTCTATCGATTGGTGAAGACTAGAACGTTCTATCTTTCCTATTAGTCGAGTTATGAGTATTTTTTGTTTTGAAAAGTGGATTTTCGAAAATTTCATGACTCTATTTGAAGGCGAAATAATGATTTTATCAAAAAACTGATTGTGCCAGTCGATTTTCCGGCCCAAAAAACCCCTCTTTACGAATTTTAAGCATTTTTTATAATTTTTTTGTCGAAAATTTAGAACAAAGGGGAAATATTTTGCGATACAAATTGATTTTTTCTAACTCCCATAATCCTTGGAAATATGGACTCAAAATTCACTAAAATATGTAAAATTGTCCCCTCTATCGATTGGTGAAGACTAGAACGTTCTATCTTTCCTATTAGTCGAGTTATGAGTATTTTTTGTTTTGAAAAGTGGATTTTCGAAAATTTCATGACTCTATTCGAAGGCGAAATAATGATTTTATCAAAAAACTGATTGTGCCAGTCGATTTTCCGGCCCAAAAAACCCCTCTATACGAATTTGGAGCATTTTTTATAATTTTTTTGTCGAAAATTTAGAACAAAGGGGAAATATTTTGCGATACAAATTGATTTTTTCTAACTCCCATAATCCTTGGAAATATAAACTCAAAATTCACTAAAATATGTAAAATTGTCCCCTCTATCGATTGGTGAAGACTAGAACGTTCTATCTTTCCTATTAGTCGAGTTATGAGTATTTTTTGTTTCGAAAAGTGGATTTTCGAAAATTTCATGAATCTATTTGAAGGCGAAATAATGATTTTATCACAAAACTGATTGTGCCAGTCGATTTTTTGGCCAAAAAAAACCCTCTTCACGAATTTTTAGCATTTTTTATAATTTTTTTGTCGAAAATTTATAACAAAGGGGGTAGCTATGGAAATATTTTGCGATACAAATTGATTTTTCCTAACTCCCATAATCTTTGGAAATATAGACTCAAAATTCACTAAAATATGTAAAATTGTCCCCTCTATCGATTGGTGAAGACTAGAACGTTCTACCTTTCCTATTTGTCGAGTTATGAGTATTTTTTGTTTTGAAAAGTGGATTTTCGAAAATTTCATGACTCTATTTGAAGGCGAAATAATGATTTTATCACAAAACTGATTGTGCCAGTGGATTTTTTGACCAAAAAAACCCATCTTTACGAATTTTTAGCATTTTTTATAATTTTTTTGTCGAAAATTTAGAACAAAGGGGGTAGCTATGGAAATATTTTGCGAATCAAATTGCTTCTTTCTAACTCCCTTAATCCTTGGCAATATCGACTCAAAATTAGAACTGGGCGATTATCAAAGAACATAATCGATTATCGATTATATAAAATAATCGATTATTTTCGATTAATCGATTAATCGAAAAAAATCGAATAATCGAGAAAAATCGATTAATCGAAAAAAATCGATTAATCGAAAATAATCGATTAATCGAAAATAATCGATTAATCGAAAATAATCGATTAATCGAAAATAATCGATTAATCGAAATTAATCGATTAATCGAAAATAATCGATTAATCGAAAATAATCGATTAATCAAAAATAATCAAATAATCGAAAATAATCGAATAATCGAAAATAATCGAATAATCTAAAATAATCGATTAATCAGAAATAATCGATTAATCGAAAAAATCGATTGATCGAAAAAAATCGATTAATCGAAAATAATCGATTAATTGAAAATATTCGATTAATCGAAAATAATCGATTAATCGAAAATAATCGATTAATCGAAAATAATCGATTAATCGAAAATAATCGATTAATCGAAAATAATCAATTTTCGATGATTCGAAAATTTATTATTTTTCATTATTCTTGATAACGGCAGCTGGACCGCTGCCGAAACTTTAAAAATAGAGTTTCAACAAACATCGTGATCAAGAACTATTATATTTAACTAATTTCTTCCCTAACTCACGCCTTTAAAAAGATTGACAATTTGGAACTTACGAAAATATTTTGAAGTTTAAGACTTAAAAAAATTGTCAAGATTTGCCAGTCGATTTTCCGGCCCAAAAAACCCCTCTTTACGAATTTTTAGCATTTTTTATAATTTTTTTGTCGAAAATTTAGAACAAAGGGGAAATATTTTGCGATACAAATTGATTTTTTCTAACTCCCATAATCCTTTGAAATAAGGACTCAAAATCCACTTAAATATGTAAAATTGTCCCCTCTATTGATTGGTGAAGACTAGAACGTTCTATCTTTCCTATTAGTCGAGTTATGAGTATTTTTTGTTTTGAAAAGTGGATTTTCGAAAATTTCATGACTCTATTTGAAGGCGTAATAATGATTTTATCAAAAAACTGATTGTGCCAGTCGATTTTCCGGCCCAAAAAAACCCCTCTTTACGAATTTTAAGCATTTTTTATAATTTTTTTGTCGAAAATATTTAGAAAATTTTATTGAAATATTTTACGAATCAAATTGATTTTTTCTAACTCCCATAATCCTTTGGAATATGGACTCAAAATTCACTAAAATATGTAAAATTGTCCCCTCTATCGATTGGTGAAGACTAGAACGTTCTATCTTTCCTATTAGTCGAGTTATGAGTATTTTTTGTTTTGAAAAGTGGATTTTCGAAAATTTCATGACTCTATTTGAAGGCGAAATAATGATTTTATCACAAAACTGATTGTGCCAGTCGATTTTTTGGCCAAAAAAACCCCTCTTTACGAATTTTTAGCATTTTTTATAATTTTTTTGTCGAAAATATAGAACAAAGGGGGTAGCTATGGAAATATTTTGCGATACAAATTGATTTTTTCTAACTCCCATAATTTTTGGAAATATGGACTCAAAATTCACTATAATATGTAAAATTGTCCCCTCTATCGATTGGTGAAGACTAGAACGTTCTATCTTTCCTATTAGTCGAGTTATGAGTATTTTTTGTTTTGAAAAGTGGATTTTCGAAAATTTCATGACTCTATTTGAGGGCGAAATAATGATTTTATCTTAAAACTGATTGTGCCAGTCGATTTTTTGGCCAAAAAAACCCCTCTTTACGAATTTTAAGCATTTTTTATAATTTTTTTGTCGAAAATTTATAACAAAGGGGGAATATTTTGCGATACAAATTGATTTTTTCCAACTCCCATAATCCTTGGAAATATAAACTCAAAATTCACTAAAATATGTAAAATTGTCCCCTCTATCGATTGGTGAAGACTAGAACGTTCTATCTTTCCTATTAGTCGAGTTATGAGTATTTTTTGTTTTGAAAAGTGGATTTTCGAAAATTTCATGACTCCATTTGAAGGCGAAATAATGATTTTATCACAAAACTGATTGTGCCAGTCGATTTTTTGGCCAAAAAAACCCCTCTTTACGAATTTTTAGCATTTTTTATAATTTTTTTGTCGAAAATTTAGAACAAAGGGGGAAATATTTTGCGAATCAAATTGCTTCTTTCTAACTCCCTTAATCCTTGGCAATATCGACTCAAAATTAGAACTGGGCGATTATCAAAAAACATAATCGATTATCGATTATATAAAATAATCGATTATTTTCGATTAATCGATTAATTGATTAATCGAAAAAAATCGAATAATCGAGAAAAATCGATTAATCGAAAAAAATCGATAAATCGAGAAAAATCGATTAATCGAGAAAAATCGATTAATCGAAAAAAATCGATTAATCGAAAAAAATCGATTAATCGAAAATAATCGATTAATCGATTAATCGAAAATAATCGATTAATCGAAAAAAATCGATTAATCGAAAATAATCGATTAATCGAAAATAATCGATTAATCGAAAATAATCGATTAATCTAAAATAATCGATTAATCTAAAATAATCGATTATTCGAAAATAATCGATTAATCTAAAATAATCGATTAATCGAAAATAATCGATCAATCGAAAATAATCGATTAATCGAAAAAAATCGATTAGTCTAAAAAAATCGATTATATGGAAAAAAATCGATTAATCGAAAAAAATCGATTAATCGAAAAAAATCGATTAATCGAAAAAAATCGATAAATCGAAAAAAATCGATTAATCGAAAAAAATCGATTGATCGAAAAAAATCGATTAATCGAAAATAATCAATTAATCGATTAATCGAAAATTTATTATTTTTCATTATTCTTGATAACGGCAGCTGGACCGCTGCCGAAACTTTAAAAATAGAGTTTCAACAAACATCGTGATCAAGAACTATTATATTTAACTAATTTTTTCCCTAACTCACGCCTTTAAAAAGATTGACAATTTGGAACTTACGAAAATATTTTGAAGTTTAAGACTTAAAAAAATTGTCAAGATTTGCCAGTCGATTTTCCGGTAGAAAAACCCCTCTTTACGAATTTTTAGCATTTTTTAAAATTTTTTGTCGAAAATTTAGAACAAAGGTGTAGGTATGGAAATATTTTACGAGTCAAATTGATTTTTTCTAACTCCCATAATCCTTGGAAATATGGACTCAAAATTCACTAAAATATGTAAAATTGTCCCCTCTATCGATTGGTGAAGACTAGAACGTTCTATCTTTCCTATTAGTCGAGTTATGAGTATTTTTTGTTTTGAAAAGTGGATTTTCGAAAATTTCATGACTCTATTTGAAGGCGAAATAATGATTTTATCACAAAACTGATTGTGCCAGTCGATTTTTTGGCCAAAAAAACCCCTCTACGAATTTTTAGCATTTTTTATAATTTTTTTGTCGAAAATTTAGAACAAAGGGGAAATATTTTGCGATACAAATTGATTTTTTCTAACTCCCATAATCCTTGGAAATATCGACTCACAATTCACTAAAATATGTAAAATTGTCCCCTCTAACGATTGGTGAAGACTAGAACGTTCTATCTTTCCTATTAGTCGAGTTATGAGTATTTTTTGTTTTGAAAAGTGGATTTTCGAAAATTTCATGACTCTATTTGAAGGCGAAATAATGATTTTATCACAAAACTGATTGTGCCAGTCGATTTTTTGGCCAAAAAAACCCCTCTTTACGAATTTTTAGCATTTTTTATAATTTGTTTGTCGAAAATTTAGAACAAAGGGGGTAGCTATGGAAATATTTTGCGATACAAATTGATTTTTTCTAACTCCCATAATCCTTGGAAATATAGACTCAAAATTCACTCAAATATGTAAAATTGTCCCCTCTATCGATTGGTGAAGACTAGAACGTTCTATCTTTCCTATTAGTCGAGTTATGAGTATTTTTTGTTTTGAAAAGTGGATTTTCGAAAATTTCATGACTCCATTTGAAGGCGAAATAATGATTTTATCACAAAACTGATTGTGCCAGTCGATTTTTTGGCCAAAAAAACCCCTCTTTACGAATTTTTAGCATTTTTTATAATTTTTTTGTCGAAAATTTAGAACAAAGGGGGAAATATTTTGCGAATCAAATTGCTTCTTTCTAACTCCCTTAATCCTTGGCAATATCGACTCAAAATTAGAACTGGGCGATTATCAAAAAACATAATCGATTATCGATTATATAAAATAATCGATTATTTTCGATTAATCGATTAATTGATTAATCGAAAAAAATCGAATAATCGAGAAAAATCGATTAATCGAAAAAAATCGATAAATCGAGAAAAATCGATTAATCGAGAAAAATCGATTAATCGAAAAAAATCGATTAATCGAAAAAAATCGATTAATCGAAAATAATCGATTAATCGATTAATCGAAAATAATCGATTAATCGAAAAAAATCGATTAATCGAAAATAATCGATTAATCGAAAATAATCGATTAATCGAAAATAATCGATTAATCTAAAATAATCGATTATTCGAAAATAATCGATTAATCTAAAATAATCGATTAATCGAAAATAATCGATCAATCGAAAATAATCGATTAATCGAAAAAAATCGATTAGTCTAAAAAAATCGATTATATGGAAAAAAATCGATTAATCGAAAAAAATCGATTAATCGAAAAAAATCGATTAATCGAAAAAAATCGATAAATCGAAAAAAATCGATTAATCGAAAAAAATCGATTGATCGAAAAAAATCGATTAATCGAAAATAATCAATTAATCGATTAATCGAAAATTTATTATTTTTCATTATTCTTGATAACGGCAGCTGGACCGCTGCCGAAACTTTAAAAATAGAGTTTCAACAAACATCGTGATCAAGAACTATTATATTTAACTAATTTTTTCCCTAACTCACGCCTTTAAAAAGATTGACAATTTGGAACTTACGAAAATATTTTGAAGTTTAAGACTTAAAAAAATTGTCAAGATTTGCCAGTCGATTTTCCGGTAGAAAAACCCCTCTTTACGAATTTTTAGCATTTTTTAAAATTTTTTGTCGAAAATTTAGAACAAAGGTGTAGGTATGGAAATATTTTACGAGTCAAATTGATTTTTTCTAACTCCCATAATCCTTGGAAATATGGACTCAAAATTCACTAAAATATGTAAAATTGTCCCCTCTATCGATTGGTGAAGACTAGAACGTTCTATCTTTCCTATTAGTCGAGTTATGAGTATTTTTTGTTTTGAAAAGTGGATTTTCGAAAATTTCATGACTCTATTTGAAGGCGAAATAATGATTTTATCACAAAACTGATTGTGCCAGTCGATTTTTTGGCCAAAAAAACCCCTCTACGAATTTTTAGCATTTTTTATAATTTTTTTGTCGAAAATTTAGAACAAAGGGGAAATATTTTGCGATACAAATTGATTTTTTCTAACTCCCATAATCCTTGGAAATATCGACTCACAATTCACTAAAATATGTAAAATTGTCCCCTCTAACGATTGGTGAAGACTAGAACGTTCTATCTTTCCTATTAGTCGAGTTATGAGTATTTTTTGTTTTGAAAAGTGGATTTTCGAAAATTTCATGACTCTATTTGAAGGCGAAATAATGATTTTATCACAAAACTGATTGTGCCAGTCGATTTTTTGGCCAAAAAAACCCCTCTTTACGAATTTTTAGCATTTTTTATAATTTGTTTGTCGAAAATTTAGAACAAAGGGGGTAGCTATGGAAATATTTTGCGATACAAATTGATTTTTTCTAACTCCCATAATCCTTGGAAATATAGACTCAAAATTCACTCAAATATGTAAAATTGTCCCCTCTATCGATTGGTGAAGACTAGAACGTTCTATCTTTCCTATTTGTCGAGTTATGAGTATTTTTTGTTTTGAAAAGTGGATTTTCGAAAATTTCATGACTCTATTTGAAGGCGAAATAATGATTTTATCGAAAAACTGATTGTGCCAGTCGATTTTTTGGCCAAAAAAAACCCCTCTTCACGAATTTTTAGCATTTTTTATAATTTGTTTGTAGATGGAAATCGATGGAAATATTTTGCGAATCAAATTGCTTCTTTCTAACTCGACTCAAAATTAGGGCTGGGCGATTATCAAAAAACATAATCGATTATCGATTATATAAAATAATCGATTATTTTCGATTAATCGATTAATCGAAAAAAATCGATTAATCGAGAAAAATCGATTATTCGAGAAAAATCGATTAATCGAGAAAAATCGATTAATCGAGAAAAATCGATTAATCGAAAAAAATCGATAAATCGAAAAAAATCGATTAATCGAAAAAAAATCGATTAATCGAAAAAAAATCGATTAATAGAAAATAATCGATTAATCGAAAATAATCGAATAATCGAAAATAATCGATTATTCGAAAATAATCGATTAATCGAAAAAAATCGATTAATCGAAAATAATCGATTAATCGAAAATAATCGATTAATCGAAAAAAATCGATTAATCGAAAAAAATCGATATATCGAAAATAATCGATTAATCTAAAATAATCGATTAATTGAAAATAATCGATTGATCGAAAATAATCGATCAATCGAAAATAATCGATTAATCGAAAATAATCGATTAATCGAAAATAATCGATTAATCGAAAATAATCGATTAATCGAAAATAATCGATTAATCGAAAATAATCGATTAGTCGAAAATAATCGATTAATCGAAAATAATCGATAAATCGAAAATAATCGATAAATCGAAAATAATCGATTAATTGTAAATAATCGATTAATCGAAAATAATCGATTTTTTCTAACTCCCATAATCCTTTGAAATATGGACTCAAAATTCACTAAAATATGTAAAACCCTCTATCGATTGGTGAAGACTAGAACGTTCTATCTTTCCTATTAGTCGAGTTATGAGTATTTTTTGTTTTGAAAAGTGGATTTTCGAAAATTTCATGACTCTATTTGAAGGCGAAATAATGATTTTATCGAAAAACTGATTGTGCCAGTCGATTTTTTGGCCAAAAAAACCCCTCTTCACGAATTTTTAGCATTTTTTATAATTTGTTTGTAGATGGAAATCGATGGAAATATTTTGCGAATCAAATTGCTTCTTTCTAACTCGACTCAAAATTAGGGCTGGGCGATTATCAAAAAACATAATCGATTATCGATTATATAAAATAATCGATTATTTTCGATTAATCGATTAATCGAAAAAAATCGATTAATCGAGAAAAATCGATTATTCGAGAAAAATCGATTAATCGAGAAAAATCGATTAATCGAGAAAAATCGATTAATCGAAAAAAATCGATAAATCGAAAAAAATCGATTAATCGAAAAAAAATCGATTAATAGAAAATAATCGATTAATCGAAAATAATCGAATAATCGAAAATAATCGATTATTCGAAAATAATCGATTAATCGAAAAAAATCGATTAATCGAAAATAATCGATTAATCGAAAATAATCGATTAATCGAAAAAAATCGATTAATCGAAAAAAATCGATATATCGAAAATAATCGATTAATCGAAAATAATCGATTAATCGAAAATAATCGATTAATCGAAAATAATCGATTAATCGAAAATAATCGATTAATCGAAAATAATCGATTAATCGAAAATAATCGATTAATCGAAAATAATCGATTAATCGAAAATAATCGATTAATCGAAAATAATCGATTAATCGAAAATAATCGATTAATCGAAAATAATCGATTAGTCGAAAATAATCGATTAATCGAAAATAATCGATAAATCGAAAATAATCGATAAATCGAAAATAATCGATTAAACTAAAATAATCGATTAATTGTAAATAATCGATTAATCGAAAATAATCGATTTTTTCTAACTCCCATAATCCTTTGAAATATGGACTCAAAATTCACTAAAATATGTAAAATTGTCCCCTCTATCGATTGGTGAAGACTAGAACGTTCTATCTTTCCTATTAGTCGAGTTATGAGTATTTTTTGTTTTGAAAAGTGGATCTTCGAAAATTTCATGACTCTATTTGAAGGCGAAATAATGATTTTATCACAAAACTGATTGTGCCAGTCGATTTTTTGGCCAAAAAAACCCCTCTTTACGAATTTTTAGCATTTTTTATAATTTGTTTGTCGAAAATTTAGAACAAAGGGGGTAGCTATGGAAATATTTTGCGATACAAATTGATTTTTTCTAACTCCCATAATCCTTGGAAATATGGACTCAAAATTCACTAAAGTATGTAAAATTGTCCCCTCTATCGATTGGTGAAGACTAGAACGTTCTATCTTTCCTATTTGTCGAGTTATGAGTATTTTTTGTTTTGAAAAGTGGATTTTCGAAAATTTCATGACTCTATTTGAAGGCGAAATAATGATTTTATCGAAAAACTGATTATGCCAGTCGATTTTCCGGCCCAAAAAACCCCTCTTTACGAATTTTAAGCATTTTTTATAATTTTTTTGTCGAAAATTCAGAACAAAGGGGAAATATTTTGCGATACAAATTGATTTTTTCTAACTCCCATAATCCTTGGAAATATAGACTCAAAATTCACTTAAATATGTAAAATTGTCCCCTCTATCGATTGGTGAAGACTAGAACGTTCTATCTTTCCTATTTGTCGAGTTATGAGTATTTTTTGTTTTGAAAAGTGGATTTTCGAAAATTTCATGACTCTATTTAAAGGCGAAATAATGATTTTATCGAAAAACTGATTGTGCCAGTCGATTTTTTGGCAAAAAAAACCCCTCTTCACGAATTTTTAGCATTTTTTATAATTTGTTTGTCGAAAATTTAGAACAAAGGGGGTAGCTATGGAAATATTTTGCGATACAAATTGATTTTTTCTAACTCCCATAATATTTGGAAATATAGCCTCAAAATTCACTAGAATATGTAAAATTGTCCCCTCTATCGATTGGTGAAGACTAGAACGTTCTATCTTTCCTATTTGTCGAGTTATGAGTATTTTTTGTTTTGAAAAGTGGATTTTCGAAAATTTCATGACTCTATTTGAAGGCGAAATAATGATTTTATCGAAAAACTGATTGTGCCAGTCGATTTTTTGGCCAAAAAACCCCTCTTCACGAATTTTTAGCATTTTTTATAATTTTTTTGTCGAAAATTTAGAACAAAGGGGGTAGCTATGGAAATATTTTGCGATACAAATTGATTTTTTCTAACTCCCATAATCCTTGGAAATATGGATTCAAAATTCACTAAAATATGTAAAATTGTCCCCTCTATCGATTGGTGAAGACTAGAACGTTCTATCTTTCCTATTTGTCGAGTTATGAGTATTTTTTGTTTCGAAAAGTGGATTTTCGAAAATTTCATGACTCTATTTGAAGGCGAAATAATGATTTTATCACAAAACTGATTGTGCCAGTCAATTTTTTGGCCAAAAAAACCCCTCTTTACGAATTTTTAGCATTTTTTATAATTTTTTTTTCGAAAATTTAGAACAAAGGGGGTAGCTATGGAAATATTTTGCGATACAAATTGATTTTTTCTAACTCCCATAATCCTTGGAAATATAGACTCAAAATTCACTAAAATATGTAAAATTGTCCCCTCTATCGATTGGTGAAGACTAGAACGTTCTATCTTTCCTATTTGTCGAGTTATGAGTATTTTTTGTTTCGAAAAGTGGATTTTCGAAAATTTCATGACTCTATTTGAAGGCGAAATAATGATTTTATCACAAAACTGATTGTGCCAGTCGATTTTTTGGCAAAAAAAACCCCTCTTCACGAATTTTTAGCATTTTTTATAATTTGTTTGTCGAAAATTTAGAACAAAGGGGGTAGCTATGGAAATATTTTGCGATACAAATTGATTTTTTCTAACTCCCATAATCCTTGGAAATATGGACTCAAAATTCACTAGAATATGTAAAATTGTCCCCTCTATCGATTGGTGAAGACTAGAACGTTCTATCTTTCCTATTTGTCGAGTTATGAGTATTTTTTGTTTTGAAAAGTGGATTTTCGAAAATTTTATGACTATTTGAAGGCGAAATAATGATTTTATCGAAAAACTGATTGTGCCAGTCGATTTTTTGGCCAAAAAACCCCTCTTCACGAATTTTTAGCATTTTTTATAATTTTTTTGTCGAAAATTTAGAACAAAGGGGGTAGCTATGGAAATATTTTGCGATACAAATTGATTTTTTCTAACTCCCATAATCCTTGGAAATATAGACTCAAAATTCACTAAAATATGTAAAATTGTCCCCTCTATCGATTGGTGAAGACTAGAACGTTCTATCTTTCCTATTAGTCGAGTTATGAGTCTTTTTTGTTTTGAAAACTGGATTTTCGAAAATTTCATAACTCTATTTGAAGGCGAAATAATGATTTTATCACAAAACTGATTGTGCCAGTCGATTTTTTGGCCAAAAAAACCCCTCTTTACGAATTTTTAGCATTTTTTATAATTTTTTTGTCGAAAATTTAGAACAAAGGGGGTAGCTATGGAAATATTTTGCGAATCAAATTGCTTCTTTCTAACTCCCTTAATCCTTGGCAATATCGACTCAAAATTAGAACTGGGCGATTATCAAAAAACATAATCGATTATCGATTATATAAAATAATCGAGTATTTTCGATTAATCGATTAATCGATTAATTGATTAATCGAAAAAAATCGAATAATCGAGAAAAATCGATTAATCGAAAAAAATCGATAAATCGAAAAAAATCGATTAATCGAAAAAAATCGATTAATCGAAAAAAATCAATTAATCGGAAATAATTGATTAATCGAAAAAAATCGATTAATCGAAAATAATCGATTAATCGAAAAAATCGATTGATCGAAAAAAATCGATTAATCGAAAATAATCCATTAATCGAAAATAATCGATTAATCGAAAATAATCGATTAATCGAAAATAATCGAAAATAATCGATTAATCTAAAATAATCGATTAATTGAAAATAATCGATTAATCGAAAATAATCGATTAATCTAAAATAATCGAATAATTGAAAATAATCGATCAATCGAAAATAATCGATTAATCGAAGATAATCGATTAATCGAAAAAAATCGATTAATCGAAAATAATCGATTAATCTAAAATAATCGATTAATTGAAAATAATCGATTAATCGAAAATAATCGATTAATCGAAAATAATCAATTTTCGATGATTCGAAAATTTATTATTTTTCATTATTCTTGATAACGGCAGCTGGACCGCTGCCGAAACTTTAAAAATAGAGTTTCAACAAACATCGTGATCAAGAACTATTATATTTAACTAATTTCTTCCCTAGCTCACGCCTTTAAAAAGATTGACAATTTGGAACTTACGAAAATATTTTGAAGTTTAAGATTTAAAAAAATTGTCAAGATTTGCCAGTCGATTTTCCGGTCCAAAAAACCCCTCTTTACGAATTTTTAGCATTTTTTAAAAATTTTTGTCGAAAATTTAGAACAAAGGTGTAGGTATGGAAATATTTTACGAATCAAATTGCTTTTTTCTAACTCCCTTAATCCTTGGCAATACCGACTCACAATTCACTAAAATATGTAAAATTGTCCCCTCTATCGATTGTTGAAGACTAGATAGAACGTTCTATCTTTCCTATTAGTCGAGTTATGAGTATTTTTTGTTTTGAAAAGTGGATTTTCGAAAATTTCATGACTCTATTTGAAGGCGAAATAATGATTTTATCAAAAAACTGATTGTGCCAGTCGATTTTCCGGCCCAAAAAACCCCTCTTTACGAATTTTAAGCATTTTTTATAATTTTTTTGTCGAAAATTTAGAACAAAGGGGAAATATTTTGCGATACAAATTGATTTTTTTTAACTCCCATAATCCTTGGAAATATGGACTCAAAATTCACTAAAATATGTAAAATTGTCCCCTCTATCGATTGGTGAAGACTAGAACGTTCTATCTTTCCTATTAGTCGAGTTATGAGTATTTTTTGTTTTGAAAAGTGGATTTTCGAAAATTTCATGACTCTATTCGAAGGCGAAATAATGATTTTATCAAAAAACTGATTGTGCCAGTCGATTTTCCGGCCCAAAAAACCCCTCTATACGAATTTGGAGCATTTTTTATAATTTTTTTGTCGAAAATTTAGAACAAAGGGGAAATATTTTGCGATACAAATTGATTTTTTCTAACTCCCATAATCCTTGGAAATATAAACTCAAAATTCACTAAAATATGTAAAATTGTCCCCTCTATCGATTGGTGAAGACTAGAACGTTCTATCTTTCCTATTAGTCGAGTTATGAGTATTTTTTGTTTCGAAAAGTGGATTTTCGAAAATTTCATGAATCTATTTGAAGGCGAAATAATGATTTTATCACAAAACTGATTGTGCCAGTCGATTTTTTGGCCAAAAAAAACCCTCTTCACGAATTTTTAGCATTTTTTATAATTTTTTTGTCGAAAATTTATAACAAAGGGGGTAGCTATGGAAATATTTTGCGATACAAATTGATTTTTCCTAACTCCCATAATCTTTGGAAATATAGACTCAAAATTCACTAAAATATGTAAAATTGTCCCCTCTATCGATTGGTGAAGACTAGAACGTTCTACCTTTCCTATCTGTCGAGTTATGAGTATTTTTTGTTTTGAAAAGTGGATTTTCGAAAATTTCATGACTCTATTTGAAGGCGAAATAATGATTTTATCACAAAACTGATTGTGCCAGTGGATTTTTTGACCAAAAAAACCCATGTTTACGATTTTTTAGCATTTTTTATAATTTTTTTGTCGAAAATTTAGAACAAAGGGGGTAGCTATGGAAATATTTTGCGAATCAAATTGCTTCTTTCTAACTCCCTTAATCCTTGGCAATATCGACTCAAAATTAGAACTGGGCGATTATCAAAGAACATAATCGATTATCGATTATATAAAATAATCGATTATTTTCGATTAATCGATTAATCGAAAAAAATCGAATAATCGAGAAAAATCGATTAATCGAAAAAAATCGATTAATCGAAAATAATCGATTAATCGAAAATAATCGATTAATCGAAAATAATCGATTAATCGAAATTAATCGATTAATCGAAATTAATCGATTAATCGAAAATAATCGATTAATCGAAAATAATCGATTAATCAAAAATAATCAATTAATCGAAAATAATCGAATAATCGAAAATAATCGAATAATCTAAAATAATCGATTAATCAGAAATAATCGATTAATCGAAAAAATCGATTGATCGAAAAAAATCGATTAATCGAAAATAATCGATTAATTGAAAATATTCGATTAATCGAAAATAATCGATTAATCGAAAATAATCGATTAATCGAAAATAATCGATTAATCGAAAATAATCGATTAATCGAAAATAATCAATTTTCGATGATTCGAAAATTTATTATTTTTCATTATTCTTGATAACGGCAGCTGGACCGCTGCCGAAACTTTAAAAATAGAGTTTCAACAAACATCGTGATCAAGAACTATTATATTTAACTAATTTCTTCCCTAACTCACGCCTTTAAAAAGATTGACAATTTGGAACTTACGAAAATATTTTGAAGTTTAAGACTTAAAAAAATTGTCAAGATTTGCCAGTCGATTTTCCGGCCCAAAAAACCCCTCTTTACGAATTTTTAGCATTTTTTATAATTTTTTTGTCGAAAATTTAGAACAAAGGGGAAATATTTTGCGATACAAATTGATTTTTTCTAACTCCCATAATCCTTTGAAATAAGGACTCAAAATCCACTTAAATATGTAAAATTGTCCCCTCTATTGATTGGTGAAGACTAGAACGTTCTATCTTTCCTATAAGTCGAGTTATGAGTATTTTTTGTTTTGAAAAGTGGATTTTCGAAAATTTCATGACTCTATTTGAAGGCGTAATAATGATTTTATCAAAAAACTGATTGTGCCAGTCGATTTTCCGGCCCAAAAAAACCCCTCTTTACGAATTTTAAGCATTTTTTATAATTTTTTTGTCGAAAATATTTGGAAAATTTTGTGGAAATATTTTACGAATCAAATTGATTTTTTCTAACTCCCATAATCCTTTGGAATATGGACTCAAAATTCACTAAAATATGTAAAATTGTCCCCTCTATCGATTGGTGAAGACTAGAACGTTCTATCTTTCCTATTAGTCGAGTTATGAGTATTTTTTGTTTTGAAAAGTGGATTTTCGAAAATTTCATGACTCTATTTGAAGGCGAAATAATGATTTTATCACAAAACTGATTGTGCCAGTCGATTTTCCGGCCAAAAAACCCCTCTACACGAATTTTTAGCATTTTTTATAATTTTTTTGTCGAAAATTTAGAACAAAGGTGAAATATTTTGCGATACAAATTGATTTTTTCTAACTCCCATAATCCTTGGAAATATAAACTCAAAATTCACTAAAATATGTAAAATTGTCCCCTCTATCGATTGGTGAAGACTAGAACGTTCTATCTTTCCTATTAGTCGAGTTATGAGTATTTTTTGTTTTGAAAAGTGGATTTTCGAAAATTTCATGACTCTATTTGAAGGCGAAATAATGATTTTATCAAAAAACTGATTGTGCCAGTCGATTTTCCGGCCCAAAAAACCCCTCTACGAATTTTTAGCATTTTTTATAATTTTTTTGTCGAAAATTTAGAACAAAGGGGAAATATTTTGCGATACAAATTGATTTTTTCTAACTCCCATAATCCTTTGAAATATGGACTCAAAATTCACTAAAATATGTAAAATTGTCCCCTCTATCGATTGGTGAAGACTAGAACGTTCTATCTTTCCTATTAGTCGAGTTATGAGTATTTTTTGTTTTGAAAAGTGGATTTTCGAAAATTTCATGACTCTATTCGAAGGCGAAATAATGATTTTATCAAAAAACTGATTGTGCCAGTCGATTTTCCGGCCCAAAAAACCCCTCTATACGAATTTTAAGCATTTTTTATAATTTTTTTGTCGAAAATTTAGAACAAAGGGGAAATATTTTGCGAAACAAATTGATTTTTTCTAACTCCCTTAATCCTTGGCAATATCGACTCACAATTCACTAAAATATGTAAAATTGTCCCCTCTAACGATTGGTGAAGACTAGAACGTTCTATCTTTCCTATTAGTCGAGTTATGAGTATTTTTTGTTTTGAAAAGTGGATTTTCGAAAATTTCATGACTCTATTTGAAGGCGAAATAATGATTTTATCACAAAACTGATTGTGCCAGTCGATTTTTTGGCCAAAAAACCCCTCTTTACGAATTTTTAGCATTTTTTATAATTTTTTTGTCGAAAATATAGAACAAAGGGGGTAGCTATGGAAATATTTTGCGATACAAATTGATTTTTTCTAACTCCCATAATCCTTGGAAATATGGACTCAAAATTCACTAAAATATGTAAAATTGTCCCCTCTATCGATTGGTGAAGACTAGAACGTTATATCTTTCTTATTTGTAGAGTTATGAGTATTTTTTGTTTTGAAAAGTGGATTTACGAAAATTTCATGACTCTATTTGAGGGCGAAATAATGATTTTATCACAAAACTGATTGTGCCAGTCGATTTTTTGGCCAAAAAAACCCCTCTTTACGAATTTTAAGCAGTTTTTATTTTTTTTTGTCGAAAATTTAGAACAAAGGGGGTAGCTATGGAAATATTTTGCGATACAAATTGATTTTTTCTAACTCCCATAATCCTTGGAAATATAGACTCGAAATTCACTAAAATATGTATAATTGTCCCCTCTATCGATTGGTGAAGACTAGAACATTCTATCTTTCCTATTTGTCGAGTTATGAGTATTTTTTGTTTTGAAAAGTGGATTTTCGAAAGATTCATGACTCTATTTGAAGGCGAAATAACGATTTTATCAAAAAACTGATTGTGCCAGTCGATTTTTTGGCCAAAAAAACCCCTATTTACGAATTTTTAGCATTTTTTATAATTTGTTTGTCGAAAATTTAGAACAAAGGGGGTAGCTATGGAAATATTTTGCGATACAAATTGATTTTTTCTAACTCCCATAATCCTTGGAAATATGGACTCAAAATTCACTTAAATATGTAAAATTGTCCCCTCTATCGATTGGTGAAGACTAGAACGTTCTATCTTTCCTATTTGTCGAGTTATGAGTATTTTTTGTTTCGAAAAGTGGATTTTCGAAAATTTCATGACTCTATTTGAAGGCGAAATAATGATTTTATCACAAAACTGATTGTGCCAGACGATATTCCGGCCAAAAAACCCCTCTACACGAATTTTTAGCATTTTTTATAATTTTTTTGTCGAAAATTCAGAACAAAGGTGAAATATTTTGCGATACAAATTGATTTTTTCTAACTCCCATAATCCTTGGAAATATAAACTCAAAATTCACTAAAATATGTAAAATTGTCCCCTCTATCGATTGGTGAAGACTAGAACGTTCTATCTTTCCTATTAGTCGAGTTATGAGTATTTTTTGTTTTGAAAAGTGGATTTTCGAAAATTTCATGACTCTATTTGAAGGCGAAATAATGATTTTATCAAAAAACTGATTGTGCCAGTCGATTTTCCGGCCCAAAAAACCCCTCTTTACGAATTTTTAGCATTTTTTATAATTTTTTTGTCGAAAATTTAGAACAAAGGGGAAATATTTTGCGATACAAATTGATTTTTTCTAACTCCCATAATCCTTTGAAATATGGACTCAAAATTCACTAAAATATGTAAAATTGTCCCCTCTATCGATTGGTGAAGACTAGAACGTTCTATCTTTCCTATTAGTCGAGTTATGAGTATTTTTTGTTTTGAAAAGTGGATTTTCGAAAATTTCATGACTCCATTTGAAGGCGAAATAATGATTTTATCACAAAACTGATTGTGCCAGTCGATTTTTTGGCCAAAAAAACCCCTCTTTACGAATTTTTATTATTTTTTATAATTTTTTTGTCGAAAATATAGAACAAAGGGGAAATATTTTGCGATACAAATTGATTTTTTCTAACTCCCTTAATCCTTGGCAATATCAACTCACAATTCACTAAAATATGTAAAATTGTCCCCTCTATCGATTGGTGAAGACTAGAACGTTCTATCTTTCCTATTAGTCGAGTTATGAGTATTTTTATTTTTGAAAAGTGGATTTTCGAAAATTTCATGACTCTATTTGAAGGCGAAATAATGATTTTATGAAAAAACTGATCGTGCCAGTCGATTTTCCGGCCCAATAAACCCCTCTATACGAATTTTAAGCATTTTTTATAATTTTTTTGTCGAAAATTTAGAACAAAGGGGAAATATTTTGCAATATACAAATTGATTTTTTCTAACTCCCATAATCGTTTGAAATATGGACTCAAAATTCACTAAAATATGTAAAATTGTCGCCTCTATCGATGGGTGAAGACTAGAACGTTCTATCTTTCCTATTTGTCGAGTTATGAGTATTTTTTGTTTCGAAAAGTGGATTTTCGAAAATTTCATGACTCTATTTGAAGGCGAAATAATGATTTTATCAAAAAACTGATTGTGCCAGTCGATTTTCCGGCCCAAAAAACCCCTCTTTACGAATTTTTAGCATTTTTTATAATTTTTTTGTCGAAAATTTAGAACAAAGGGGAAATATTTTGCGATACAAATTGATTTTTTCTAACTCCCATAATCCTTGGAAATATAGACTCAAAATTCACTTAAATATGTAAAATTGTCCCCTCTATCGATTGGTGAAGACTAGAACGTTCTATCTCTCCTATTTGTCGAGTTATGAGTATTTTTTGTTTCGAAATGTGGATTTTCGAAAATTTCATGACTCTACTTGAAGGCGAAATAATGATTTTATCACAAAACTGATTGTGCCAGTCGATTTTTTGGCCAAAAAAACCCCTCTTCACGAATTTTTAGCATTTTTAATAATTTTTTTGTCGAAAATTTAGAACAAAGGGGGTAGCTATGGAAATATTTTGCGATACAAATTGATTTTTTCTAACTCCCATAATCCTTGGAAATATGGACTCAAAATTCACTATAATATGTAAAATTGTCCCCTCTATCGATTGGTGAAGACTAGAACGTTCTATCTTTCCTATTTGTCGAGTTATGAGTATTTTTTGTTTTGAAAAGTGGATTTTCGAAAATTTCATGACTCTATTTGAAGGCGAAATAATGATTTTATCACAAAACTGATTGTGCCAGTTGATTTTTTGGCCAAAAAAACCCCTCTTCACGAATTTTTAGCATTTTTTATAATTTTTTTGTCGAAAATTTATAACAAAGGGGGTAGCTATGGAAATATTTTGCGATACAAATTGATTTTTCCTAACTCCCATAATCTTTGGAAATATAGACTCAAAATTCACTATAATATGTAAAATTGTCCCTTCTATCGATTGGTGAAGACTAGAACGTTCTATCTTTCCTATTTGCCGAGTTATGAGTATTTTTTGTTTTGAAAAGTGGATTTTCGAAAATTTCATGACTCTATTTGAAGGCGAAATAATGATTTTATCGAAAAACTGATTGTGCCAGTCGATTTTTTGGCCAAAAAAACCCCTCTTCACAAATTTTTAGCATTTTTTATAATTTGTTTGTCGAAAATTTAGATTGAGTATTTTTTGTTTTGAAAAGTGGATTTTCGAAAATTTCATGACTCTATTTGAAGGCGAAATAATGATTTTATCAAAAAACTGATTGTGCCAGTCGATTTTCCGGCCCAAAAAACCCCTCTTTACGAATTTTAAGCATTTTTTATAATTTTTTTGTCGAAAATTTAGAACAAAGGGGAAATATTTTGCGATACAAATTGATTTTTTCTAACTCCCATAATCCTTGGAAATATAAACTCAAAATTCACTAAAATATGTAAAATTGTCCCCTCTATCGATTGGTGAAGACTAGAACGTTCTATCTTTCCTATAAGTCGAGTTATGAGTATTTTTTGTTTTGAAAAGTGGATTTTCGAAAATTTCATGACTCTATTTGAAGGCGAAATAATGATTTTATCAAAAAACTGATTGTGCCAGTCGATTTTCCGGCCCAAAAACCCCTCTTTACGAATTTTTAGCATTTTTTATAATTTTTTTGTCGAAAATTTAGAACAAAGGGTAAATATTTTGCGATACAAATTGATTTTTTCTAACTCCCATAATCCTTGGAAATATAGACTCAAAATTCACTAAAATATGTAAAATTGTCCCCTCTATCGATTGGTGAAGACTAGAACGTTCTATATTTCCTATTTGTTGAGTTATGAGTATTTTTTGTTTTGAAAAGTGGATTTTCGAAAATTTCATGACTCTATTTGAAGGCGAAATAATGATTTTATCGAAAAACTGATTGTGCCAGTCGATTTTTTGGCCAAAAAAACCCCTCTTCACGAATTTTTAGCATTTTTTATAATTTGTTTGTCGAAAATTTAGAACAAAGGGGGTAGCTATGGAAATATTTTGCGATACAAATTGATTTTTTCTAACTCCCATAATCCTTGGCAATATCGACTCAAAATTAGAACTGGGCGATTATCAAAAAACATAATCGATTATCGATTATATAAAATAATCGATTATTTTCGATTAATTGATTAATCGAAAAAAATCGAATAATCGAGAAAAATCGATTAATCGAAAAAAATCGATAAATCGATTAATCGAAAATAATCGATTAATCGAAAATAATCGATCAATCGAAAAAAATCGAGTAATCGAAAAAAATCGATTAATCGAAAATAATCGATTAATCGAAAATAATCGATTAATCGAAATAATCGATTGATCGAAAAAAATCGATTAATCGAAAATAATCGATTAATCGAAAAAAATCGATTAATCGAAAAAAATCGATTAATCGAAAAAAATCGATTAATCGAAAATAATCGATTAATCGGAAATAATCGATTAATCGAAAATAATCGATTAATCTAAAATAATCGAATAATCGAAAATAATCGATTAATCGAAAATAATCGATTAATCGAAAATAATCGATTGATCGAAAAAAATCGATTAATCGCAAAAAATCGATTAATCGAAAATAATCGATTAATCGAAAATAATCAATTTTCGATGATTCGAAAATTTATTATTTTTCATTATTCTTGATAACGGCAGCTGGACCGCTGCCGAAACTTTAAAAATAGAGTTTCAACAAACATCGTGATCAAGAACTATTATATTTAACTAATTTCTTCCCTAACTCACGCCTTTAAAAAGATTGACAATTTGGAAGTTACGAAAATATTTTGAAGTTTAAGACTTAAAAAAATTGTCAAGATTTGCCAGTCGATTTTCCGGTCAAAAAACCCCTCTTTACGAATTTTTAGCATTTTTTAAAATTTTTTGTCGAAAATTTAGAACAAAGGTGTAGGTATGGAAATATTTTGCGATACAAATTGATTTTTTCTAACTCCCATAATCCTTGGAAATATGGACTCAAAATTCACTAAAATATGTAAAATTGTCCCCTCTATCGATTGGTGAAGACTAGAACGTTCTATCTTTCCTATTAGTCGAGTTATGAGTATTTTTTGTTTCGAAAAGTGGATTTTCGAAAATTTCATGACTCTATTTGAAGGCGAAATAATGATTTTATCAAAAAACTGATTGTGCCAGTCGATTTTCCGGCCCAAAAAACCCCTCTTTACGAATTTTTAGCATTTTTTATAATTTTTTTGTCGAAAATTTAGAACAAAGGGGAAATATTTTGCGATACAAATTGATTTTTTCTAACTCCCATAATCCTTTGAAATATGGACTCAAAATTCACTAAAATATGTAAAATTGTCCCCTCTATCGATTGGTGAAGACTAGAACGTTCTATCTTTCCTATAAGTCGAGTTATGAGTATTTTTTGTTTTGAAAAGTGGATTTTCGAAAATTTCATGACTCTATTTGAAGGCGAAATAATGATTTTATCACAAAACTGATTGTGCCAGTCGATTTTCCGGCCCAAAAAACCCCTCTTTACGAATTTTTAGCATTTTTTATAATTTTTTTGTCGAAAATTTAGAACAAAGGGGAAATATTTTGCGATACAAATTGATTTTTTCTAACTCCCATAATCCTTGGAAATATAAACTCAAAATTCACTAAAATATGTAAAATTGTCCCCTCTATCGATTGCTGAAGACTAGAACGTTCTACCTTTCCTATTTGTCGAGTTATGAGTATTTTTGGTTTTGAAAAGTGGATTTTCGAAAATTTCATGACTCTATTTGAAGGCGAAATAATGATTTTATCACAAAACTGATTGTGCCAGTCGATTTTTTGGCCAAAAAAACCCATCTTTACGAATTTGTAGCATTTTTTATAATTTTTTTTTCGAAAATTTAGAACAAAGGGGAAATATTTTGCGATACAAATTGATTTTTTCTAACTCCCATAATCCTTTGAAATATGGACTCAAAATTCACTAAAATATGTAAAATTGTCCCCTCTATCGATTCGTGAGGACTAGAGCGTTCTATCTTTCTTATTTGTCGAGTTATGAGTATTTTTTGTTTTGAAAAGTGGATTTTCGAAAATTTCATGACTCTATTTGAGGGCGAAATAACTATTTTATCAGCAAACTGATTGTGCCAGTCGATTTTTTGGCCAAAAAAACCCCTCTTCACGAATTTTTAGCATTTTTTATAATTTTTTTGTCGAAAATTTATAACAAAGGGGGAAATATTTTGCGATACAAATTGATTTTTCCTAACTCCCATAATCTTCGGAAATATAGACTCAAAATTCACTATAATATGTAAAATTGTCCCCTCTATCGATTGGTGAAGACTAGAACGTTCTACCTTTCCTATTTGTCGAGTTATGAGTATTTTTTGTTTTGAGAAGTGGATTTTCGAAAATTTCATGACTCTATTTGAAGGCGAAATAATGATTTTATCACAAAACTGATTGTGCCAGTGGATTTTTTGGCCAAAAAAACCCATCTTTACGAATTTGTAGCATTTTTTATAATTTTTTTTTTCGAAAATTTAGAACAAAGGGGAAATATTTTGCGATACAAATTGATTTTTTCTAACTCCCATAATCCTTTGAAATATGGACTCAAAATTCACTAAAATATGTAAAATTGTCCCCTCTATCGATTGGTGAAGACTAGAGGGTTCTATCTTTCCTATTACTCGAGTTATGAGTATTTTTTTTTTGAAAAGTGGATTTTCGAAAATTTCATGACTCTATTTGAAGGCGAAATAATTATTTTATCAAAAAACTGATTGTGCCAGTCGATTTTTTGGCCAAAAAACCCCTCTTTACGAATTTTAAGCATTTTTTATAATTTTTTTGTCGAAAATTTAGAACAAAGGGGAAATATTTTGCGATACAAATTGATTTTTTCTAACTCCCATAATCCTTTGAAATATGGACTCAAAATTCACTAAAATATGTAAAATTGTCCCCTCTATCGATTCGTGAAGACTAGAACGTTGTATCTTTCTTATTTGTCGAGTTATGAGTATTTTTTGTTTTGAAAAGTGGATTTTCGAAAATTTCATGACTCTATTTGAAGGCGAAATAATGATTTTATCACAAAACTGATTGTGCCAGTCGATTTTTTGGCCAAAAAAACCCCTCTTTACGAATTTTTAGCATTTTTTATAATTTTTTTGTCGAAAATATAGAAAAAGGGGGTAGCTATGGAAATATTTTACGATACAAATTGATTTTTTCTAACTCCCATAATCCTTGGAAATATGGACTCAAAATTCACTAAAATATGTAAAATTGTCCCCTCTATCGATTGGTGAAGACTAGAACGTTCTATCTTTCTTATTTGTCGAGTTATGAGTATTTTTTGTTTTGAAAAGTGGATTTTCGAAAATTTCATGACTCTATTTGAGGGCGAAATAATGATTTTATCAGCAAACTGATTGTGCCAGTCGATTTTTTGGCCAAAAAAACCCCTCTTCACGAATTTTTATCATTTTTTATAATTTTTTTGTCGAAAATTTATAACAAAGGGGGTAGCTATGGAAATATTTTGCGATACAAATTGATTTTTCCTAACTCCCATAATCTTTGGAAATATAGACTCAAAATTCACTAAAATATGTAAAATTGTCCCCTCTATCGATTGGTGAAGACTAGAACGTTCTACCTTTCCTATTTGTCGAGTTATGAGTATTTTTTGTTTTGAAAAGTGGATTTTCGAAAATTTCATGACTCTATTTGAAGGCGAAATAATGATTTTATCACAAAACTGATTGTGCCAGTGGATTTTTTTGCCAAAAAAACCCATCTTTACGAATTTTTAGCATTTTTTATAATTTTTTTGTCGAAAATTTAGAACAAAGGGGAAATATTTTGCGATACAAATTGATTTTTTCCAACTCCCATAATCCTTGGAAATATAAACTCAAAATTCATTAAAATATGTAAAATTGTCCCCTCAATCGATTGGTGAAGACTAGAACGTTCTATCTTTCCTATTAGTCGAGTTATGAGTATTTTTTGTTTTGAAAAGTGGATTTTCGAAAATTTCATGACACCATTTGAAGGCGAAATAATGATTTTATCACAAAACTGATTGTGCCAGTCGATTTTTTGGCCAAAAAAACCCCTCTTTACGAATTTTTAGCATTTTTTATAATTTTTTTGTCGAAAATTTAGAACAAAGGGGGTAGCTATGGAAATATTTTGCGATACAAATTGCTTCTTTCTAACTCCCTTAATCCTGGGCAATATCGACTCAAAATTAGAACTGGGCGATTATCAAAAAACATAATCGATTATCGATTATATAAAATAATCGATTATTTTCGATTAATCGATTAATCGAAAAAAATCGATAAATCGAAAAAAATCGATTAATCGAAAATAATCGATTAATCGAAAAAATCGATTGATCGAAAAAAATCGATTAATCGAAAAAAATCGATTAATCGAAAATAATCGATTAATTGAAAATAATCGATTAATCGAAAATAATCGATTAATCGAAAATAATCAATTTTCGATGATTCGAAAATTTATTAATTTTCATTATTCTTGATAACGGCAGCTGGACCGCTGCCGAAACTTTAAAAATAGAGTTTCAACAAACATCGTGATCAAGAACTATATTTAACTAATTTTTTCCCTAACTCACGCCTTTAAAAAGATTGACAATTTGGAACTTACGAAAATATTTTGAAGTTTAAGACTTAAAAAATTGTCAAGATTTGCCAGTCGATTTTCCGGTCCAAAAAACCCCTCTTTACGAATTTTTAGCATTTTTTAAAAATTTTTGTCGAAAATTTAGAACAAAGGTGTAGGTATGGAAATATTTTACGAATCAAATTGCTTTTTTCTAACTCCCTTAATCCTTGGCAATATCGACTCACAATTCACTAAAATATGTAAAATTGTCCCCTCTATCGATTGGTGAAGACTAGAACGTTCTATCTTTCCTATTAGTCGAGTTATGAGTATTTTTTGTTTTGAAAAGTGGATTTTCGAAAATTTCATGACTCTATTTGAAGGCGAAATAATGATTTTATCAAAAAACTGATTGTGCCAGTCGATTTTTTGGCCAAAAAAACCCCTCTTTACGAATTTTTAGCATTTTTTATAATTTTTTTGTCGAAAATTTAGAACAAAGGGGAAATATTTTGCGATACAAATTGATTTTTTCTAACTCCCTTAATCCTTGGCAATATCGACTCACAATTCACTAAAATATGTAAAATTGTCCCCTCTATCGATTGGTGAAGACTAGAACGTTCTATCTTTCCTATTAGTCGAGTTATGAGTATTTTTTGTTTTGAAAAGTGGATTTTCGAAAATTTCATGACTCTATTTGAAGGCGAAATAATGATTTTATCAAAAAACTGATCGTGCCAGTCGATTTTCCGGCCCAAAAAACCCCTCTATACGAATTTTAAGCATTTTTTATAATTTTCTTGTCGAAAATTTAGAACAAAGGGGAAATATTTTGCAATACAAATTGATTTTTTCTAACTCCCATAATCGTTTGGAATATGGACTCAAAATTCACTAAAATATGTAAAATTGTCGCCTCTATCGATGGGTGAAGACTAGAACGTTCTATCTTTCCTATAAGTCGAGTTATGAGTATTTTTTGTTTTGAAAAAAGATTTTCGAAAATTTCATGACTCTATTTGAAGGCGAAATAATGATTTTTATCAAGAAACTGATTGTGCCAGTCGATTTTCCGGCCCAAAAAACCCCTCTTTACGAATTTTAAGCATTTTTTATAATTTTTTTGTCGAAAATTTAGAACAAAGGTGTAGGTATGGAAATATTTTACGAATCAAATTGCTTTTTTCTAACTCCCTTAATCCTTGGCAATATCGACTCACAAATCACTAAAATATGTAAAATTGTACCCTCTATCGATTGGTGAAGACTAGAACGTTCTATCTTTCCTATTAGTCGAGTTATGAGTATTTTTTATTTTGAAAAGTGGATTTTCGAAAATTTCATGACTCTATTTGAAGGCGAAATAATGATTTTATCACAAAACTGATTGTGCCAGTCGATTTTTTGGCCAAAAAAAACCCTCTTTACGAATTTTTAGCATTTTTTATAATTTTTTTGTCGAAAATATAGAACAAAGGGGGTAGAGCTATGGAAATATTTTGCGATACAAATTGATTTTTTCTAACTCCCATAATCCTTGAAAATATGGACTAAAAATTCACTAAAATATGTAAAATTGTCCCCTCTATCGATTGGTGAAGACTAGAACGTTCTATCTTTCTTATTTGTCGAGTTATGAGTATTTTTTGTTTTGAAAAGTGGATTTTCGAAAATTTCATGACTCTATTTGAAGGCGAAATAATGATATTATCACAAAACTGATTGTGCCAGTGGATTTTTTGGCCAAAAAAACCCATCTTTACGAATTTTTAGCATTTTTTATAATTTTTTTCTCGAAAATTTAGAACAAAGGGGAAATATTTTGCGATACAAATTGATTTTTTCTAACTCCCATAATCCTTGGAAATATAAACTCAAAATTCACTAAAATATGTAAAATTGTCCCCTCTATCGATTGGTGAAGACTAGAACGTTCTATCTTTCCTATTAGTCGAGTTATGAGTATTTTTTGTTTTGAAAAGTGGATTTTCGAAAATTTCATGACTCTATTTGAGGGCGAAATAATGATTTTATCGAAAAACTGATTGTGCCAGTCGATTTTTTGGCAAAAAAAACCCCTCTTCACGAATTTCTAGCATTTTTTATAATTTGTTTGTCGAAAATTTAGAACAAAGGGGGTAGCTATGGAAATATTTTGCGATACAAATTGATTTTTTCTAACTCCCATAATCCTTGGAAATATAGACTCAAAATTCACTAAAATATGTAAAATTGTCCCCTCTATCGATTGGTGAAGACTAGAACGTTCTATCTTTCCTATTTGTCGAGTTATGAGTATTTTTTGTTTTGAAAAGTGGATTTTCGAAAATTTCATGACTCTATTTGAAGGCGAAATAATGATTTTATCGAAAAACTGATTGTGCCAGTCGATTTTTTGGCCAAAAAAACCCCTCTTCACGAATTTTTAGCATTTTTTATAATTTGTTTGTCGAAAATTTAGAACAAAGGGGGTAGCTATGGAAATATTTTGCGATACAAATTGATTTTTTCTAACTCCCATAATCCTTGGAAATATAGACTCAAAATTCACTAAAATATGTAAAATTGTCCCCTCTATCGATTGGTGAAGACTAGAACGTTCTATCTTTCCTATTTGTCGAGTTATGAGTATTTTTTGTTTTGAAAAGTGGATTTTCGAAAATTTCATGACTCTATTTGAAGGCGAAATAATGATTTTATCACAAAACTGATTGTGCCAGTCGATTTTTTGGCCAAAAAAACCCCTCTTTACGAATTTTTAGCATTTTTTATAATTTTTTTGTCGAAAATTTAGAACAAATGGGAAATATTTTGCGATACAAATTGATTTTTTCTAACTCCCATAATCCTTGGAAATATAGACTCAAAATTCACTAAAATATGTAAAATTGTCCCCTCTATCGATTGGTGAAGACTAGAACGTTCTATCTTTCCTATTTGTCGAGTTATGAGTATTTTTTGTTTTGAAAAGTGGATTTTCGAAAATTTCATGACTCTATTTGAAGGCGAAATAATGATTTTATCACAAAACTGATTGTGCCAGTCGATTTGTTGGCCAAAAAACCCATCTTTACGAATTTTTAGCATTTTTTATAATTTTTTTGTCGAAAATTTAGAACAAAGGGGAAATATTTTGCGATACAAATTGATTTTTTCTAACTCCCATAATCCTTGGAAATATAAACTCAAAATTCACTAAAATATGTAAAATTGTCCCCTCTATCGATTGGTGAAGACTAGAACGTTCTATCTTTCCTATAAGTCGAGTTATGAGTATTTTTTGTTTTGAAAAGTGGATTTTCGAAAATTTCATGACTCTATTTGAAGGCGAAATAATGATTTTATCAAAAAACTGATTGTGCCAGTCGATTTTCCGGCCGAAAAAACCCCTCTTTACGAATTTTTAGCATTTTTTATAATTTTTTTGTCGAAAATTTAGAACAAAGGGGAAATATTTTGCGATACAAATTGATTTTTTCTAACTTCCATAATCCTTGGAAATATAGACTCAAAATTCACTAAAATATGTAAAATTGTCCCCTCTATCGATTGGCGAAGACTAGAACGTTCTATATTTCCTATTTGTCGAGTTATGAGTATTTTTTGTTTTGAAAAGTGGATTTTCGAAAATTTCATGACTCTATTTGAAGGCGAAATAATGATTTTATCGAAAAACTGATTGTGCCAGTCGATTTTTTGGCCAAAAAAACCCCTCTTCACGAATTTTTAGCATTTTTTATAATTTGTTTGTCGAAAATTTAGAACAAAGGGGGTAGCTATGGAAATATTTTGCGATACAAATTGATTTTTTCTAACTCCCATAATCCTTGGAAATATAGACTCAAAATTCACTAAAATATGTAAAATTGTCCCCTCTATCGATTGGTGAAGACTAGAACGTTCTATCTTTCCTATTTGTCGAGTTATGAGTATTTTTTGTTTCGAAAAGTGGATTTTCGAAAATTTAATGACTCTATTTGAAGGCGAAATAATGATTTTATCACAAAACTGATTGTGCCAGTCGATTTTTTGGCCAAAAAAACCCCTCTTTACGAATTTTTAGCATTTTTTATAATTTTTTTGTCGAAAATATAGAACAAAGGGGGTAGCTATTGAAATATTTTGCGATACAAATTGATTTTTTCTAACTCCCATAATCCTTGGAAATATAAACTCAAAATTCACTAAAATATGTAAAATTGTCCCCTCTATCGATTGGTGAAGACTAGAACGTTCTATCTTTCCTATTTGTCGAGTTATGAGTATTTTTTGTTTCGAAAAGTGGATTTTCGAAAATTTCATGACTCTATTTGAAGGCGAAATAATGATTTTATCACAAAACTGATTGTGCCAGTCGATTTTTTGGCCAAAAAACCCCTCTTTACGAATTTTTAGCATTTTTTATAATTTTTTTGTCGAAAATTTAGAACAAAGGGGTAGCTATTGAAATATTTTGCGATACAAATTGATTTTTTCTAACTCCCATAATCCTTGGAAATATAAACTCAAAATTCAGTAAAATATGTAAAATTGTCCCCTCTATCGATTGGTGAAGACTAGAACGTTCTATCCTTCCTATTAGTCGAGTTATGAGTATTTTTTGTTTTGAAAAGTGGATTTTCGAAAATTTCATGACTCCATTTGAAGGCGAAATAATGATTTTATCACAAAACTGATTGTGCCAGTCGATTTTTTGGCCAAAAAAACCCCTCTTTACGAATTTTTAGCATTTTTTATAATTTTTTTGTCGAAAATTTAGAACCAAGGGGGTAGCTATGGAAATATTTTGCGAATCAAATTGCTTCTTTCTAACTCCCTTAATCCTTGGCAATATCGACTCAAAATTAGAACTGGGCGATTATCAAAAAACATAATCGATTATCGATTATATAAAATAATCGATTATCGATTATATAAAATAATCGATTATTTTCGATTAATCGATTATTTTCGATTAATCGATTAATCGATTAATTGATTAATCGAAAAAAATCGAATAATCGAGAAAAATCGATTAATCGAGAAAAATCGATTAATCGAAAAAAATCTATAAATCGATTAATCGAAAAAAATCGATTAATCGAAAATAATCGATTAATCGAAAATAATCGATTAATCGAAAAAAATCGATTAATCGAAAAAATCGATTGATCGAAAAAAATCGATTAATCGAAAATAATCGATTAATCGAAAAAAATCGATAAATCGAAAAAAATCGATTAATCGAAAATAATCGATTAATCGAAAATAATCGATTAATCTAAAATAATCGAATAATCGAAAATAATCGATTAATCGAAAATAATCGATTAATCGAAAATAATCGATTGATCGAAAAAAATCGATTAATCGAAAAAAATCGATTAATCGAAAAAAATCGATTGATCGAAAAAAATCGATTAATCGAAAATAATCGATTAATCGAAAATAATCAATTTTCGATGATTCGAAAATTTATTATTTTTCATTATTCTTGATAACGGCAGCTGGACCGCTGCCGAAACTTTAAAAATAGAGTTTCAACAAACATCGTGATCAAGAACTATATTTAACTAATTTTTTCCCTAACTCACGCCTTTAAAAAGATTGACAATTTGGAACTTACGAAAATATTTTGAAGTTTAAGACTTAAAAAAATTGTCAAGATTTGCCAGTCGATTTTCCGGTCAAAAAACCCCTCTTTACGAATTTTTAGCATTTTTTAAAAATTTTTGTCGAAAATTTAGAAATATTTTACGAATCAAATTGATTTTTTCTAACTCCCATAATCCTTGGAAATATGGACTCAAAATTCACTATAATATGTAAAATTGTCCCCTCTATCGATTGGTGAAGACTAGAACGTTCTATCTTTCCTATTTGTCGAGTTATGAGTATTTTTTGTTTTGAAAAGTGGATTTTCGAAAATTTCATGACTCTATTTGAAGGCGAAATAATGATTTTATCACAAAACTGATTGTGCCAGTCGATTTTTTGGCCAAAAAAACCCATCTTTACGAATTTTTAGCATTTTTTATAATTTTTTGTCGAAAATTTAGAACAAAGGGGAAATATTTTGCGATACAAATTGATTTTTTCTAACTCCCATAATCCTTGGAAATAAGAACTCAAAATTTACTTAAATATGTAAAATTGTCCCCTCTATCGATTGGTGAAGACTAGAACGTTCTATCTTTCCTATTAGTCGAGTTATGAGTATTTTTTGTTTTGAAAAGTGGATTTTCGAAAATTTCATGACTCTATTTGAAGGCGAAATAATGATTTTATCAAAAAACTGATTGTGCCAGTCGATTTTCCGGCCCAAAAAACCCCTCTTTACGAATTTTTAGCATTTTTTATAATTTTTTTGTCGAAAATTTAGAACAAAGGGGGTAGCTATGGAAATATTTTGCGATACAAATTGATTTTTCCTAACTCCCATAATCTTTGGAAATATGGACTCAAAATTCACTAAAATATGTAAAATTGTCCCCCCTATCGATTGGTGAAGACTAGAACGTTCTATCTTTCCTATTTGTCGAGTTATGAGTATTTTTTGTTTCGAAAAGTGGATTTTCGAAAATTTCATGACTCTATTTGAAGGCGAAATAATGATTTTATCACAAAACTGATTGTGCCAGTCGATTTTTTGGCCAAAAAAACCCCTCTTTACGATATTTTAGCATTTTTTATAATTTTTTGTCGAAAATTTAGAACAAAGGGGAAATATTTTGCGATACAAATTGATTTTTCCTAACTCCCATAATCTTTGGAAATATGGACTCAAAATTCACTAAAATATGTAAAATTGTCCCCTCTATCGATTGCTGAAGACTAGAACGTTCTACCTTTCCTATTTGTCGAGTTATGAGTATTTTTGGTTTTGAAAAGTGGATTTTCGAAAATTTCATGACTCTATTTGAAGGCGAAATAATGATTTTATCACAAAACTGATGGTGCCAGTCGATTTTTTGGCCAAAAAACCCATCTTTACGAATTTTTAGCATTTTTTATAATTTTTTTGTCGAAAATTTAGAACAAAGGGGAAATATTTTGCGATACAAATTGATTTTTTCTATTTCCCATAATCCTTGGAAATATAAACTCAAAATTCAGTAAAATATGTAAAATTGTCCCCTCTATCGATTGGTGAAGACTAGAACGTTCTATCTTTCCTATAAGTCGAGTTATGAGTATTTTTTGTTTTGAAAAGTGGATTTTCGAAAATTTCATGACTCTATTTGAAGGCGAAATAATGATTTTATCAAAAAACTGATTGTGCCAGTCGATTTTCCGGCCCAAAAAACCCCTCTTTACGAATTTTTAGCATTTTTTATAATTTTTTTGTCGAAAATTTAGAACATAAAGGGGAAATATTTTGCGATACAAATTGATTTTTTCTATTTCCCATAATCCTTGGAAATATAAACTCAAAATTCAGTAAAATATGTAAAATTGTCCCCTCTATCGATTGGTGAAGACTAGAACGTTCTATCTTTCCTATAAGTCGAGTTATGAGTATTTTTTGTTTTGAAAAGTGGATTTTCGAAAATTTCATGACTCTATTTGAAGGCGAAATAATGATTTTATCAAAAAACTGATTGTGCCAGTCGATTTTTTGGCCAAAAAAACCCCTCTTCACGAATTTTTAGCATTTTTTATAATTTGTTTGTCGAAAATTTAGAACAAAGGGGGTAGCTATGGAAATATTTTGCGATACAAATTGATTTTTTCTAACTCCCATAATCCTTGGAAATATAGACTCAAAATTCACTAAAATATGTAAAATTGTCCCCTCTATCGATTGGTGAAGACTAGAACGTTCTATCTTTCCTATTTGTCGAGTTATGAGTATTTTTTGTTTCGAAAAGTGGATTTTCGAAAATTTAATGACTCTATTTGAAGGCGAAATAATGATTTTATCACAAAACTGATTGTGCCAGTCGATTTTTTGGCCAAAAAAACCCCTCTTTACGAATTTTTAGCATTTTTTATAATTTTTTTGTCGAAAATATAGAACAAAGGGGGTAGCTATTGAAATATTTTGCGATACAAATTGATTTTTTCTAACTCCCATAATCCTTGGAAATATAAACTCAAAATTCACTAAAATATGTAAAATTGTCCCCTCTATCGATTGGTGAAGACTAGAACGTTCTATCTTTCCTATTTGTCGAGTTATGAGTATTTTTTGTTTCGAAAAGTGGATTTTCGAAAATTTCATGACTCTATTTGAAGGCGAAATAATGATTTTATCACAAAACTGATTGTGCCAGTCGATTTTTTGGCCAAAAAAACCCCTCTTTACGAATTTTTAGCATTTTTTATAATTATTTTGTCGAAAATTTAGAACAAAGGGGGTAGCTATTGAAATATTTTGCGATACAAATTGATTTTTTCTAACTCCCATAATCCTTGGAAATATAAACTCAAAATTCAGTAAAATATGTAAAATTGTCCCCTCTATCGATTGGTGAAGACTAGAACGTTCTATCCTTCCTATTAGTCGAGTTATGAGTATTTTTTATTTCGAAAAGTGGATTTTCGAAAATTTCATGACTCTATTTGAAGGCGAAATAATGATTTTATCACAAAACTGATTGTGCCAGTCGATTTTTTGGCCAAAAAAACCCCTCTTCACGAATTTTTAGCATTTTTTATAATTTTTTTGTCGAAAATTTAGAACAAAGGGGGTAGCTATGGAAATATTTTGCGATACAAATTGATTTTTTCTAACTCCCCTAATCCTTGGAAATATAAACTCAAAATTCACTAAAATATGTAAAATTGTCCCCTCTATCGATTGGTGAAGACTAGAACGTTCTATCCTTCCTATTAGTCGAGTTATGAGTATTTTTTGTTTTGAAAGGTGGATTTTCGAAAATTTCATGACTCCATTTGAAGGCGAAATAATGATTTTATCACAAAACTGATTGTGCCAGTCGATTTTTTGGCCAAAAAAACCCCTCTTTACGAATTTTTAGCATTTTTTATAATTTTTTTGTCGAAAATTTAGAACAAAGGGGGTAGCTATGGAAATATTTTGCGAATCAAATTGCTTCTTTCTAACTCCCTTAATCCTTGGCAATATCGACTCAAAATTAGAACTGGGCGATTATCAAAAAACATAATCGATTATCGATTATATAAAATAATCGATTATCGATTATATAAAATAATCGATTATTTTCGATTAATCGATTAAGCGATTAATCGATTAATTGATTAATCGAAAAAAATCGAATAATCGAGAAAAATCGATTAATCGAGAAAAATCGATTAATCGAAAAAAATCTATAAATCGATTAATCGAAAATAATCGATTATTCGAAAAAAATCGATTAATCGAAAAAATCGATTGATCGAAAAAAATCGATTAATCGAAAATAATCGATTAATCGAAAAAAATCGATAAATCGAAAAAAATCGATAAATCGAAAAAAATCGATAAATCGAAAAAAATTGATAAATCGAAAAAAATCGATTAATCGAAAATAATCGATTAATCGAAAATAATCGATTAATCTAAAATAATCGAATAATCGAAAATAATCGATTAATCGAAAATAATCGATTAATCGAAAATAATCGATTGATCGAAAAAAATCGATTAATCGAAAAAAATCGATTAATCGAAAAAAATCGATTAATCGAAAAAAATCGATTGATCGAAAAAAATCGATTAATCGAAAAAAATCGATTAATCGAAAATAATCGATTAATCGAAAATAATCGATTAATCGAAAATAATCGATTAATCGAAAATAATCAATTTTCGATGATTCGAAAATTTATTATTTTTCATTATTCTTGATAACGGCAGCTGGACCGCTGCCGAAACTTTAAAAATAGAGTTTCAACAAACATCGTGATCAAGAACTATTATATTTAACTAATTTTTTCCCTAACTCACGCCTTCAAAAAGATTGACAATTTGGAACTTACGAAAATATTTTGAAGTTTAAGACTTAAAAAAATTGTCAAGATTTGCCAGTCGATTTTCCGGTCAAAAAACCCCTCTTTACGAATTTTTAGCATTTTTTATAATTTTTTTGTCGAAAATTTAGAACAAAGGGGAAATATTTTGCGATACAAATTGATTTTTTCTAACTCCCATAATCCTTGGAAATATGAACTCAAAATTTACTTAAATATGTAAAATTGTCCCCTCTATCGATTGGTGAAGACTAGAACGTTCTATCTTTCCTATTAGTCGAGTTATGAGTATTTTTTGTTTTGAAAAGTGGATTTTCGAAAATTTCATGACTCTATTTGAAGGCGAAATAATGATTTTATCAAAAAACTGATTGTGCCAGTCGATTTTCCGGCCCAAAAAACCCCTCTTTACGAATTTTTAGCATTTTTTATAATTTGTTTGTCGAAAATTTAGAACAAAGGGGGTAGCTATGGAAATATTTTGCGATACAAATTGATTTTTTCTAACTCCCATAATCCTTGGAAATATAGACTCAAAATTCACTAAAATATGTAAAATTGTCCCCTCTATCGATTGGTGAAGACTAGAACGTTCTATCTTTCCTATTTGTCGAGTTATGAGTATTTTTTGTTTCGAAAAGTGGATTTTCGAAAATTTCATGACTCTATTTGAAGGCGAAATAATGATTTTATCACAAAACTGATTGTGCCAGTCGATTTTTTGGCCAAAAAAACCCCTCCTTACGATATTTTAGCATTTTTTATAATTTTTTGTCGAAAATTTAGAACAAAGGGGAAATATTTTGCGATACAAATTGATTTTTTCTAACTCCCATAATCCTTGGAAATATAAACTCAAAATTCACTAAAATATGTAAAATTGTCCCCTCTATCGATTGCTGAAGACTAGAACGTTCTACCTTTCCTATTTGTCGAGTTATGAGTATTTTTGGTTTTGAAAAGTGGATTTTCGAAAATTTCATGACTCTATTTGAAGGCGAAATAATGATTTTATCACAAAACTGATGGTGCCAGTCGATTTTTTGGCCAAAAAACCCATCTTTACGAATTTTTAGCATTTTTTATAATTTTTTTGTCGAAAATTTAGAACAAAGGGGAAATATTTTGCGATACAAATTGATTTTTTCTATTTCCCATAATCCTTGGAAATATAAACTCAAAATTCAGTAAAATATGTAAAATTGTCCCCTCTATCGATTGGTGAAGACTAGAACGTTCTATCTTTCCTATAAGTCGAGTTATGAGTATTTTTTGTTTTGAAAAGTGGATTTTCGAAAATTTCATGACTCTATTTGAAGGCGAAATAATGATTTTATCAAAAAACTGATTGTGCCAGTCGATTTTCCGGCCCAAAAAACCCCTCTTTACGAATTTTTAGCATTTTTTATAATTTTTTTGTCGAAAATATAGAACAAAGGGGGTAGCTATGGAAATATTTTGCGATACAAATTGATTTTTTCTAACTCCCATAATCCTTGGAAATATGGACTCAAAATTCACTAAAATATGTAAAATTGTCCCCTCTATCGATTGGTGAAGACTAGAACGTTCTATCTTTCCTATTTGTCGAGTTATGAGTATTTTTTGTTTCGAAAAGTGGATTTTCGAAAATTTCATGACTCTATTTGAAGGCGAAATAATGATTTTATCACAAAACTGATTGTGCCAGTCGATTTTTTGGCCAAAAAAACCCCTCTTTACGAATTTTTAGCATTTTTTATAATTTTTTTGTCGAAAATTTAGAACAAAGGTGTAGCTATGGAAATATTTTGCGATACAAATTGATTTTTTCTAACTCCCATAATCCTTGGAAATATGAACTCAAAATTCACTAAAATATGTAAAATTGTCCCCTCTATCGATTGGTGAAGACTAGAACGTTCTATCTTTCCTATAAGTCGAGTTATGAGTATTTTTTGTTTTGAAAAGTGGATTTTCGAAAATTTCATGACTCTATTTGAAGGCGAAATAATGATTTTATCACAAAACTGATTGTGCCAGTCGATTTTCCGGCCCAAAAAACCCCTCTTTACGAATTTTTAGCATTTTTTATAATTTTTTTGTCGAAAATTTAGAACAAAGGGGAAATATTTTGCGATACAAATTGATTTTTTCTAACTCCCATAATCCTTGGAAATATAAACTCAAAATTCACTAAAATATGTAAAATTGTCCCCTCTATCGATTGCTGAAGACTAGAACGTTCTACCTTTCCTATTTGTCGAGTTATGAGTATTTTTGGTTTTGAAAAGTGGATTTTCGAAAATTTCATGACTCTATTTGAAGGCGAAATAATGATTTTATTACAAAACTGATTGTGCCAGTCGATTTTTTGGCCAAAAAACCCATCTTTACGAATTTTTAGCATTTTTTATAATTTTTTTGTCGAAAATTTAGAACAAAGGGGAAATATTTTGCGATACAAATTGATTTTTTCTAACTCCCATAATCCTTTGAAATATGGACTCAAAATTCACTAAAATATGTAAAATTGTCCCCTCTATCGATTCGTGAAGACTAGAACGTTCTATCTTTCTTATTTGTCGAGTTATGAGTATTTTTTGTTTTGAAAAGTGGATTTTCGAAAATTTCATGACTCTATTTGAGGGCGAAATAACTATTTTATCAGCAAACTGATTGTGCCAGTCGATTTTTTGGCCAAAAAAACCCCTCTTCACGAATTTTTAGCATTTTTTATAATTTTTTTGTCGAAAATTTATAACAAAGGGGGTAGCTATGGCAATATTTTGCGATACAAATTGATTTTTCCTAACTCCCATAATCTTCGGAAATATAAACTCAAAATTCACTAAAATATGTAAAATTGTCCCCTCTATCGATTGGTGAAGACTAGAACATTCTATCTTCCCTATTTGTCGAGTTATGAGTATTTTTTGTTTCGAAAAGTGGATTTTCGAAAATTTCATGACTCTATTTGAAGGCGAAATAATGATTTTATCGAAAAACTGATTGTGCCAGTCGATTTTTTGGCCAAAAAAACCCCTCTTCACGAATTTTTAGCATTTTTTATAATTTGTTTGTCGAAAATTTAGAACAAGGGGGTAGCTATGGAAATATTTTGCGATACAAATTGATTTTTTCTAACTCCCATAATCCTTGGAAATATAGACTCAAAATTCACTAAAATATGTAAAATTGTCCCCTCTATCGATTGGTGAAGACTAGAACATTCTATCTTCCCTATTTGTCGAGTTATGAGTATTTTTGGTTTTGAAAAGTGGATTTTCGAAAATTTCATGACTCTATTTGAAGGCGAAATAATGATTTTATTACAAAACTGATTGTGCCAGTCGATTTTTTGGCCAAAAAACCCATCTTTACGAATTTTTAGCATTTTTTATAATTTTTTTGTCGAAAATTTAGAACAAAGGGGAAATATTTTGCGATACAAATTGATTTTTTCTAACTCCCATAATCCTTTGAAACTCAAAATTCACTAAAATATGTAAAATTGTCCCCTCTATCGATTCGTGAAGACTAGAACGTTCTATCTTTCTTATTTGTCGAGTTATGAGTATTTTTTGTTTTGAAAAGTGGATTTTCGAAAATTTCATGACTCTATTTGAGGGCGAAATAACTATTTTATCAGCAAACTGATTGTGCCAGTCGATTTTTTGGCCAAAAAACAAAAAAACCCCTCTTCACGAATTTTTAGCATTTTTTATAATTTTTTTGTCGAAAATTTATAACAAAGGGGGTAGCTATGGCAATATTTTGCGATACAAATTGATTTTTCCTAACTCCCATAATCTTCGGAAATATAGACTCAAAATTCACTAAAATATGTAAAATTGTCCCCTCTATCGATTGGTGAAGACTAGAACATTCTATCTTCCCTATTTGTCGAGTTATGAGTATTTTTTGTTTCGAAAAGTGGATTTTCGAAAATTTCATGACTCTATTTGAAGGCGAAATAATGATTTTATCGAAAAACTGATTGTGCCAGTCGATTTTTTGGCCAAAAAAACCCCTCTTTACGAATTTTTAGCATTTTTTATAATTTTTTTGTCGAAAATTTAGAACAAAGGGGAAATATTTTGCGATACAAATTGATTTTTTCTAACTCCCATAATCCTTGGAAATATAGACTCAAAATTCACTAAAATATGTAAAATTGTCCCCTCTATCGATTGGTGAAGACTAGAACATTTTATCTTCCCTATTTGTCGAGTTATGAGTATTTTTTGTTTCGAAAAGTGGATTTTCGAAAATTTCATGACTCTATTTGAAGGCGAAATAATGATTTTATCACAAAACTGATTGTGCCAGTCGATTTTTTGGCCAAAAAAAACCCCTCTTTACGAATTTTTAGCATTTTTTATAATTTTTTTGTCGAAAATATAGAACAAAGGGGGTAACTATGGAAATATTTTGCGATACAAATTGATTTTTTCTAACTCCCATAATCCTTGGAAATATAGACTCAAAATTCACTAAAATATGTAAAATTGTCTCCTCTATCGATTGGTGAAGACTAGAACGTTCTATCTTTCCTATTTGTCGAGTTATGAGTATTTTTTATTTCGAAAAGTGGATTTTCGAAAATTTCATGACTCTATTTGAAGGCGAAATAATGATTTTATCACAAAACTGATTGTGCCAGTCGATTTTTTGGCCAAAAAAACCCCTCTTCACGAATTTTTAGCATTTTTTATAATTTTTTTGTCGAAAATTTAGAACAAAGGGGGTAGCTATGGAAATATTTTGCGATACAAATTGATTTTTTCTAACTCCCCTAATCCTTGGAAATATAAACTCAAAATTCACTAAAATATGTAAAATTGTCCCCTCTATCGATTGGTGAAGACTAGAACGTTCTATCTTTCCTATTAGTCGAGTTATGAGTATTTTTTGTTTTGAAAGGTGGATTTTCGAAAATTTCATGACTCCATTTGAAGGCGAAATAATGATTTTATCACAAAACTGATTGTGCCAGTCGATTTTTTGGCCAAAAAAACCCCTCTTTACGAATTTTTAGCATTTTTTATAATTTTTTTGTCGAAAATTTAGAACAAAGGGGATAGCTATGGAAATATTTTGCGAATCAAATTGCTTCTTTCTAACTCCCTTAATCCTTGGCAATATCGACTCAAAATTAGAACTGGGCGATTATCAAAAAACATAATCGATTATCGATTATATAAAATAATCGATTATTTTCGATTAATCGATTAATCGATTAATCGATTAATTGATTAATCGAAAAAAATCGAATAATCGAGAAAAATCGATTAATCGAAAAAAATCTATAAATCGATTAATCGAAAATAATCGATTAATCGAAAAAAATCGATTAATCGAAAAAATCGATTGATCGAAAAAAATCGATTAATCGAAAAAAATCGATTAATCGAAAATAATCGATTAATAATCGAAAAAAATCGATAAATCGAAAAAAATCGATTAATCGAAAATAATCGATTAATCAAAAATAATCGATTAATCGAAAATAATCGATTAATCTAAAATAATCGAATAGTCGAAAATAATCGATTAATCGAAAATAATCGATTAATCGAAAATAATCGATTGATCGAAAAAAATCGATTAATCGAAAAAAATCGATTAATCGAAAAAAATCGATTGATCGAAAAAAATCTATTAATCGAAAAAAATCGATTAATCGAAAATAATCGATTAATCGAAAATAATCGATTAATCGAAAATAATCAATTTTCGATGATTCGAAAATTTATTATTTTTCATTATTCTTGATAACGGCAGCTGGACCGCTGCCGAAACTTTAAAAATAGAGTTTCAACAAACATCGTGATCAAGAACTATATTTAACTAATTTTTTCCCTAACTCACGCCTTTAAAAAGATTGACAATTTGGAACTTACGAAAATATTTTGAAGTTTAAGACTTAAAAAAATTGTCAAGATTTGCCAGTCGATTTTCCGGTCAAAAAACCCCTCTTTACGAATTATTAGCATTTTTTAAAATTTTTTGTCGAAAATTTAGAAATATTTTACGAATCAAATTGATTTTTTCTAACTCCCATAATCCTTGGAAATATGGACTCAAAATTCACTATAATATGTAAAATTGTCCCCTCTATCGATTGGTGAAGACTAGAACGTTCTATCTTTCCTATTTGTCGAGTTATGAGTATTTTTTGTTTTGAAAAGTGGATTTTCGAAAATTTCATGACTCTATTTGAAGGCGAAATAATGATTTTATCACAAAACTGATTGTGCCAGTCGATTTTTTGGCCAAAAAAACCCATCTTTACGAATTTTTAGCATTTTTTATATTTTTTTGTCGAAAATTTAGAACAAAGGGGGTAGCTATGGAAATATTTTGCGATACAAATTGATTTTTCCTAACTCCCATAATCTTTGGAAGAATGGACTCAAAATTCACTAAAATATGTAAAATTGTCCCCTCTATCGATTGGTGAAGACTAGAACGTTCTATCTTTCCTATTTGTCGAGTTATGAGTATTTTTTGTTTCGAAAAGTGGATTTTCGAAAATTTCATGACTCTATTTGAAGGCGAAATAATGATTTTATCACAAAACTGATTGTGCCAGTCGATTTTTTGGCCAAAAAATCCTCTTTACGATATTTTAGCATTTTTTATAATTTTTTGTCGAAAATTTAGAACAAAGGGGAAATATTTTGCGATACAAATTGATTTTTTCTAACTCCCATAATCCTTGGAAATATAAACTCAAAATTCACTAAAATATGTAAAATTGTCCCCTCTATCGATTGCTGAAGACTAGAACGTTCTACCTTTCCTATTTGTCGAGTTATGAGTATTTTTGGTTTTGAAAAGTGGATTTTCGAAAATTTCATGACTCTATTTGAAGGCGAAATAATGATTTTATCACAAAACTGATGGTGCCAGTCGATTTTTTGGCCAAAAAACCCATCTTTACGAATTTTTAGCATTTTTTATAATTTTTTTGTCGAAAATTTAGAACAAAGGGGAAATATTTTGCGATGCAAATTGATTTTTTCTATTTCCCATAATCCTTGGAAATATAAACTCAAAATTCAGTAAAATATGTAAAATTGTCCCCTCTATCGATTGGTGAAGACTAGAACGTTCTATCTTTCCTATAAGTCGAGTTATGAGTATTTTTTGTTTTGAAAAGTGGATTTTCGAAAATTTCATGACTCTATTTGAAGGCGAAATAATGATTTTATCAAAAAACTGATTGTGCCAGTCGATTTTCCGGCCCAAAAAACCCCTCTTTACGAATTTTTAGCATTTTTTATAATTTTTTTGTCGAAAATTTAGAACAAAGGGGAAATATTTTGCGATACAAATTGATTTTTTCTAACTCCCATAATCCTTGGAAATATAGACTCAAAATTCACTAAAATATGTAAAATTGTCCCCTCTATCGATTGGTGAAGACTAGAACGTTCTATCTTTCCTATTTGTCGAGTTATGAGTATTTTTTGTTTTGAAAAGTGGATTTTCGAAAATTTCATGACTCTATTTGAAGGCGAAATAATGATTTTATCGAAAAACTGATTGTGCCAGTCGATTTTTTGGCCAAAAAAACCCCTCTTCACGAATTTTTAGCATTTTTTATAATTTGTTTGTCGAAAATTTAGAACAAAGGGGGTAGCTATGGAAATATTTTGCGATACAAATTGATTTTTTCTAACTCCCATAATCCTTGGAAATATAGACTCAAAATTCACTAAAATATGTAAAATTGTCCCCTCTATCGATTGGTGAAGACTAGAACGTTCTATCTTTCCTATTTGTCTAGTTATGAGTATTTTTTGTTTCGAAAAGTGGATTTTCGAAAATTTAATGACTCTATTTGAAGGCGAAATAATGATTTTATCACAAAACTGATTGTGCCAGTCGATTTTTTGGCCAAAAAAACCCCTCTTTACGAATTTTTAGCATTTTTTGTAATTTTTTTGTCGAAAATATAGAACAAAGGGGGTAGCTATGGAAATATTTTGCGATACAAATTGATTTTTTCTAACTCCCATAATCCTTGGAAATATAGACTCAAAATTCACTAAAATATGTAAAATTGTCCCCTCTATCGATTGGTGAAGACTAGAACGTTCTATCTTTCCTATTTGTCGAGTTATGAGTATTTTTTGTTTCGAAAAGTGGATTTTCGAAAATTTCATGACTCTATTTGAAGGCGAAATAATGATTTTATCACAAAACTGATTGTGCCAGTCGATTTTTTGGCCAAAAAAACCCCTCTTTACGAATTTTTAGCATTTTTTATAATTTTTTTGTCGAAAATTTAGAACAAAGGGGGTCTATGGAAATATTTTGCGAATCAAATTGCTTCTTTCTAACTCCTTGGCAATATCGACTCAAAATTAGAACTGGGCGATTATCAAAAAACATAATCGATTATCGATTATATAAAATAATCGATTATTTTCGATTAATCGATTAATTGATTAATCGAAAAAAATCGAATAATCGAAAAAAATCGAATAATCGAAAAAAATCGATTAATCGAAAATAATCGATTAATCGAAAATAATCGATCAATCGAAAAAAATCGAGTCATCGAAAATAATCGATTAATCGAAAAAATCGATGGATCGAAAAAAATCGATTAATCGAAAAAAATCGATTAATCGAAAATAATCGATTAATCGAAAAAAATCGATTAATCGAAAAAAATCGATTAATCGAAAATAATCGATTAATCGAAAATAATCGATTAATCGAAAATAATCGATTAATCTAAAATAATCGAATAATCGAAAAGTATCGATTAATCGAAAATAATCGATTTATCGATTGATCGAAAAAAATCGATTAATCGAAAAAAATCGATTAATCGAAAATAATCAATTTTCGATGATTCGAAAATTTATTATTTTTCATTATTCTTGATAACGGCAGCTGGACCGCTGCCGAAACTTTAAAAATAGAGTTTCAACAAACATCGTGATCAAGAACTATATTTAACTAATTTTTTCCCTAACTCACGCCTTTAAAAAGATTGACAATTTGGAACTTACGAAAATATTTTGAAGTTTAAGACTTAAAAAAATTGTCAAGATTTGCCAGTCGATTTTCCGGTCAAAAAACCCCTCTTTACGAATTTTTAGCATTTTTAAAAATTTTTTGTCGAAAATTTAGAACAAAGGTGTAGGTATGGAAATATTTTACGAATCAAATTGATTTTTTCTAACTCCCATAATCCTTGGAAATATGGACTCAAAATTCACTAAAATATGTAAAATTGTCCCCTCTATCGATTGGTGAAGACTACAACGTTCTATCTTTCCTATTTGTCGAGTTATGAGTATTTTTTGTTCCGAAAAGTGGATTTTCGAAAATTTCATGACTCTATTTGAAGGCGAAATAATGATTTTATCACAAAACTGATTGTGCCAGTCGATTTTTTGGCCAAAAAAACCCCTCTTTACGAATTTTTAGCATTTTTTATAATTTTTTTGTCGAAAATATAGAACAAAGGGGGTAGCTATGGAAATATTTTGCGATACAAATTGATTTTTTCTAACTCCCATAATCCTTGGAAATATGGACTCAAAATTCACTAAAATATGTAAAATTGTCCCCTCTATCGATTGGTGAAGACTAGAACGTTCTATCTTTCCTATTTGTCGAGTTATGAGTATTTTTTGTTTCGAAAAGTGGATTTTCGAAAATTTCATGACTCTATTTGAAGGCGAAATAATGATTTTATCACAAAACTGATTGTGCCAGTCGATTTTTTGGCCAAAAAACCCCTCTTCACGAATTTTTAGCATTTTTAATAATTTTTTTGTCGAAAATTTAGAACAAAGGGGGTAGCTATGGAAATATTTTGCGATACAAATTGATTTTTTCTAACTCCCATAATCCTTGGAAATATGAACTCAAAATTTACTAAAATATGTAAAATTGTCCCCTCTATCGATTGGTGAAGACTAGAACGTTCTATCTTTCCTATTAGTCGAGTTATGAGTATTTTTTGTTTTGAAAAGTGGATTTTCGAAAATTTCATGACTCTATTTGAAGGCGAAATAATGATTTTATCAAAAAACTGATTGTGCCAGTCGATTTTCCGGCCCAAAAAACCCCTCTTTACGAATTTTTAGCATTTTTTATAATTTTTTTGTCGAAAATTTAGAACAAAGGGGAAATATTTTGCGATACAAATTGATTTTTTCTAACTCCCATAATCCTTTGAAATATGGACTCAAAATTCACTAAAATATGTAAAATTGTCCCCTCTATCGATTGGTGAAGACTAGAACGTTCTATCTTCCCTATAAGTCGAGTTATGAGTATTTTTTGTTTTGAAAAGTGGATTTTCGAAAATTTCATGACTCTATTTGAAGGCGAAATAATGATTTTATCACAAAACTGATTGTGCCAGTCGATTTTCCGGCCCAAAAAACCCCTCTTTACGAATTTTTAGCATTTTTTATAATTTTTTTGTCGAAAATTTAGAACAAAGGGGAAATATTTTGCGATACAAATTGATTTTTTCTAACTCCCATAATCCTTGGAAATATAAACTCAAAATTCACTAAAATATGTAAAATTGTCCCCTCTATCGATTGCTGAAGACTAGAACGTTCTACCTTTCCTATTTGTCGAGTTATGAGTATTTTTGGTTTTGAAAAGTGGATTTTCGAAAATTTCATGACTCTATTTGAAGGCGAAATAATGATTTTATTACAAAACTGATTGTGCCAGTCGATTTTTTGGCCAAAAAACCCATCTTTACGAATTTTTAGCATTTTTTATAATTTTTTTGTCGAAAATTTAGAACAAAGGGGAAATATTTTGCGATACAAATTGATTTTTTCTAACTCCCATAATCCTTTGAAATATGGACTCAAAATTCACTAAAATATGTAAAATTGTCCCCTCTATCGATTCGTGAAGACTAGAACGTTCTATCTTTCTTATTTGTCGAGTTATGAGTATTTTTTGTTTTGAAAAGTGGATTTTCGAAAATTTCATGACTCTATTTGAGGGCGAAATAACTATTTTATCAGCAAACTGATTGTGCCAGTCGATTTTTTGGCCAAAAAAACCCCTCTTCACGAATTTTTAGCATTTTTTATAATTTTTTTGTCGAAAATTTATAACAAAGGGGGTAGCTATGGCAATATTTTGCGATACAAATTGATTTTTCCTAACTCCCATAATCTTTGGAAATATAGACTCAAAATTCACTAAAATATGTAAAATTGTCCCCTCTATCGATTGGTGAAGACTAGAACATTCTATCTTCCCTATTTGTCGAGTTATGAGTATTTTTTGTTTCGAAAAGTGGATTTTCGAAAATTTCATGACTCTATTTGAAAGCGAAATAATGATTTTATCGAAAAACTGATTGTGCCAGTCGATTTTCCGGCCCAAAAAACCCCTCTTTACGAATTTTTAGCATTTTTTATAATTTTTTTGTCGAAAATTTAGAACAAAGGGGAAATATTTTGCGATACAAATTGATTTTTTCTAACTCCCATAATCCTTTGAAATATGGACTCAAAATTCACTAAAATATGTAAAATTGTCCCCTCTATCGATTGGTGAAGACTAGAACGTTCTATCTTTCCTATAAGTCGAGTTATGAGTATTTTTTGTTTTGAAAAGTGGATTTTCGAAAATTTCATGACTCTATTTGAAGGCGAAATAATGATTTTATCACAAAACTGATTGTGCCAGTCGATTTTCCGGCCCAAAAAACCCCTCTTTACGAATTTTTAGCATTTTTTATAATTTTTTTGTCGAAAATTTAGAACAAAGGGGAAATATTTTGCGATACAAATTGATTTTTTCTAACTCCCATAATTCTTGGAAATATAAACTCAAAATTCACTAAAATATGTAAAATTGTCCCCTCTATCGATTGCTGAAGACTAGAACGTTCTACCTTTCCTATTTGTCGAGTTATGAGTATTTTTGGTTTTGAAAAGTGGATTTTCGAAAATTTCATGACTCTATTTGAAGGCGAAATAATGATTTTATTACAAAACTGATTGTGCCAGTCGATTTTTTGGCCAAAAAACCCATCTTTACGAATTTTTAGCATTTTTTATGATTTTTTTGTCGAAAATTTAGAACAAAGGGGAAATATTTTGCGATACAAATTGATTTTTTCTAACTCCCATAATCCTTTGAAATATGGACTCAAAATTCACTAAAATATGTAAAATTGTCCCCTCTATCGATTCGTGAAGACTAGAACGTTCTATCTTTCTTATTTGTCGAGTTATGAGTATTTTTTGTTTTGAAAAGTGGATTTTCGAAAATTTCATGACTCTATTTGAGGGCGAAATAACTATTTTATCAGCAAACTGATTGTGCCAGTCGATTTTTTGGCCAAAAAAACCCCTCTTCACGAATTTTTAGCATTTTTTATAATTTTTTTGTCGAAAATTTATAACAAAGGGGGTAGCTATGGCAATATTTTGCGATACAAATTGATTTTTCCTAACTCCCATAATCTTTGGAAATATAGACTCAAAATTCACTAAAATATGTAAAATTGTCCCCTCTATCGATTGGTGAAGACTAGAACATTCTATCTTCCCTATTTGTCGAGTTATGAGTATTTTTTGTTTCGAAAAGTGGATTTTCGAAAATTTCATGACTCTATTTGAAAGCGAAATAATGATTTTATCGAAAAACTGATTGTGCCAGTCGATTTTCCGGCCCAAAAAACCCCTCTTTACGAATTTTTAGCATTTTTTATAATTTTTTTGTCGAAAATTTAGAACAAAGGGGAAATATTTTGCGATACAAATTGATTTTTTCTAACTCCCATAATCCTTTGAAATATGGACTCAAAATTCACTAAAATATGTAAAATTGTCCCCTCTATCGATTGGTGAAGACTAGAACGTTCTATCTTTCCTATAAGTCGAGTTATGAGTATTTTTTGTTTTGAAAAGTGGATTTTCGAAAATTTCATGACTCTATTTGAAGGCGAAATAATGATTTTATCAAAAAACTGATTGTGCCAGTCGATTTTCCGGCCCAAAAAACCCCTCTTTACGAATTTTTAGCATTTTTTATAATTTTTTTGTCGAAAATTTAGAACAAAGGGGAAATATTTTGCGATACAAATTGATTTTTTCTAACTCCCATAATCCTTGGAAATATAGACTCAAAATTCACTAAAATATGTAAAATTGTCCCCTCTATCGATTGGTGAAGACTAGAACGTTCTATCTTTCCTATTTGTCGAGTTATGAGTATTTTTTGTTTTGAAAAGTGGATTTTCGAAAATTTCATGACTCTATTTGAAGGCGAAATAATGATTTTATCGAAAAACTGATTGTGCCAGTCGATTTTTTGGCCAAAAAAACCCCTCTTCACGAATTTTTAGCATTTTTTATAATTTGTTTGTCGAAAATTTAGAACAAAGGGGGTAGCTATGGAAATATTTTGCGATACAAATTGATTTTTTCTAACTCCCATAATCCTTGGAAATATAGACTCAAAATTCACTAAAATATGTAAAATTGTCCCCTCTATCGATTGGTGAAGACTAGAACGTTCTATCTTTCCTATTTGTCTAGTTATGAGTATTTTTTGTTTCGAAAAGTGGATTTTCGAAAATTTAATGACTCTATTTGAAGGCGAAATAATGATTTTATCACAAAACTGATTGTGCCAGTCGATTTTTTGGCCAAAAAAACCCCTCTTTACGAATTTTTAGCATTTTTTGTAATTTTTTTGTCGAAAATATAGAACAAAGGGGGTAGCTATGGAAATATTTTGCGATACAAATTGATTTTTTCTAACTCCCATAATCCTTGGAAATATAGACTCAAAATTCACTAAAATATGTAAAATTGTCCCCTCTATCGATTGGTGAAGACTAGAACGTTCTATCTTTCCTATTTGTCGAGTTATGAGTATTTTTTGTTTCGAAAAGTGGATTTTCGAAAATTTCATGACTCTATTTGAAGGCGAAATAATGATTTTATCACAAAACTGATTGTGCCAGTCGATTTTTTGGCCAAAAAAACCCCTCTTTACGAATTTTTAGCATTTTTTATAATTTTTTTGTCGAAAATTTAGAACAAAGGGGGTCTATGGAAATATTTTGCGAATCAAATTGCTTCTTTCTAACTCCTTGGCAATATCGACTCAAAATTAGAACTGGGCGATTATCAAAAAACATAATCGATTATCGATTATATAAAATAATCGATTATTTTCGATTAATCGATTAATTGATTAATCGAAAAAAATCGATAATCTTTGGAAATATAGACTCAAAATTCACTAAAATATGTAAAATTGTCCCCTCTATCGATTGGTGAAGACTAGAACATTCTATCTTCCCTATTTGTCGAGTTATGAGTATTTTTTGTTTCGAAAAGTGGATTTTCGAAAATTTCATGACTCTATTTGAAAGCGAAATAATGATTTTATCGAAAAACTGATTGTGCCAGTCGATTTTCCGGCCCAAAAAACCCCTCTTTACGAATTTTTAGCATTTTTTATAATTTTTTTGTCGAAAATTTAGAACAAAGGGGAAATATTTTGCGATACAAATTGATTTTTTCTAACTCCCATAATCCTTTGAAATATGGACTCAAAATTCACTAAAATATGTAAAATTGTCCCCTCTATCGATTGGTGAAGACTAGAACGTTCTATCTTTCCTATAAGTCGAGTTATGAGTATTTTTTGTTTTGAAAAGTGGATTTTCGAAAATTTCATGACTCTATTTGAAGGCGAAATAATGATTTTATCACAAAACTGATTGTGCCAGTCGATTTTCCGGCCCAAAAAACCCCTCTTTACGAATTTTTAGCATTTTTTATAATTTTTTTGTCGAAAATTTAGAACAAAGGGGAAATATTTTGCGATACAAATTGATTTCTTCTAACTGCCATAATCCTTGGAAATATGGACTCAAAATTCACTAAAATATGTAAAATTGTCCCCTCTATCGATTGGTGAAGACTAGAACGTTCTATCTTCCCTATTTGTCGAGTTATGAGTATTTTTTGTTTCGAAAAGTGGATTTTCGAAAATTTCATGACTCTATTTGAAGGCGAAATAATGATTTTATCACAAAACTGATTGTGCCAGTCGATTTTTTGGCCAAAAAAACCCCTCTTTACGAATTTTTAGCATTTTTTATAATTTTTTTGTCGAAAATATAGAACAAAGGGGGTAACTATGGAAATATTTTGCGATACAAATTGATTTTTTCTAACTCCCATAATCCTTGGAAATATAGACTCAAAATTCACTAAAATATGTAAAATTGTCTCCTCTATCGATTGGTGAAGACTAGAACATTCTATCTTCCCTATTTGTCGAGTTATGAGTATTTTTTGTTTCGAAAAGTGGATTTTCGAAAATTTCATGACTCTATTTGAAGGCGAAATAATGATTTTATCACAAAACTGATTGTGCCAGTCGATTTTTTGGCCAAAAAAACCCCTCTTTACGAATTTTTAGCATTTTTTATAATTTTTTTGTCGAAAATATAGAACAAAGGGGGTAACTATGGAAATATTTTGCGATACAAATTGATTTTTTCTAACTCCCATAATCCTTGGAAATATAGACTCAAAATTCACTAAAATATGTAAAATTGTCCCCTCTATCGATTGGTGAAGACTAGAACGTTCTATCTTCCCTATTTGTCGAGTTATGAGTATTTTTTGTTTCGAAAAGTGGATTTTCGAAAATTTCATGACTCTATTTGAAGGCGAAATAATGATTTTATCAAAAAACTGATTGTGCCAGTCGATTTTTTGGCCAAAAAAACCCCTCTATACGACATTTAAGCATTTTTTATAATTTTTTTGTCGAAAATTTAGAACAAAGGGGAAATATTTTGCGATACAAATTGATTTTTTCTAACTCCCATAATCCTTGGAAATATAGACTCAAAATTCACTAAAATATGTAAAATTGTCCCCTCTATCGATTGGTGAAGACTAGAACATTCTATCTTCCCTATTTGTCGAGTTATGAGTATTTTTTGTTTCGAAAAGTGGATTTTCGAAAATTTCATGACTCTATTTGAAGGCGAAATAATGATTTTATCACAAAACTGATTGTGCCAGTCGATTTTTTGGCCAAAAAAACCCCTCTTTACGAATTTTTAGCATTTTTTATAATTTTTTTGTCAAAAATATAGAACAAAGGGGGTAACTATGGAAATATTTTGCGATACAAATTGATTTTTTCTAACTCCCATAATCCTTGGAAATATAGACTCAAAATTCACTAAAATATGTAAAATTGTCTCCTATATCGATTGGTGAAGACTAGATCGATCTATCTTTCCTATTTGTCGAGTTATGAGTATTTTTTTTTTGAAAAGTGGATTTTCGAAAATTTCATGACTCTATTTGAAGGCGAAATAATGATTTTATCGAAAAACTGATTGTGCCAGTCGATTTTTTGGCCAAAAAAACCCCTCTTCACGAATTTTTACCATTTTTTATAATTTGTTTGTCGAAAATTCAGAACAAAGGGGGTAGCTATGGAAATATTTTGCGATAAAAATTGATTTTTTCTAACTCCCCTAATCCTTGGAAATATAGACTCAAAATTCACTAAAATATGTAAAATTGTCTCCTCTATCGATTGGTGAAGACTAGATCGTTCTATCTTTCCTATTTGTCGAGTTATGAGTATTTTTTGTTTTGAAAAGTGGATTTTCGAAAATTTCTTGACTCTATTTGAAGGCGAAATAATGATTTTATCACAAAACTGATTGTGCCAGTCGATTTTTTGGCCAAAAACACCCCTCTCCACGAATTTTAAGCAGTTTTTATTTTTTTTTTGTCGAAAATTTAGAACAAAGGGGAAATATTTTGCGATACAAATTGATTTCTTCTAACTCCCATAATCCTTGGAAATATGGACTCAAAATTCACTAAAATATGTAAAATTGTCCCCTCTATCGATTGGTGAAGACTAGAACGTTCTATCTTTCCTATTTGTCGAGTTATAAGTATTTTTTGTTTCGAAAATTTCATGACTCTATTTGAAGGCGAAATAATGATTTTATCACAAAACTGATTGTGCCAGTCGATTTTTTGGCCAAAAAAACCCCTCTTTACGAATTTTTAGCATTTTTTATAATTTTTTTGTCGAAAATTTAGAACAAAGGGGGTAGCTATGGAAATATTTTGCGATACAAATTGATTTTTTCTAACTACCCTAATCCTTGGAAAAATGGACTCAAAATTCACTATAATATGTAAAATTTTCCCCTCTATCGATTGGTGAAGATTAGAACGTTCTATCTTTCCTATTTGTCGAGTTATGAGTATTTTTTGTTTTGAAAAGTGGATTTTCGAAAATTTCATGACTCTATTTGAAGGCGAAATAATGATTTTATCACAAAACTGAATGTGCCAGTCGATTTTTTGGACAAAAAACCCCCCTTTACGAATTTTTAGCATTTTTTATAATTTTTTTGTCGAAAATATAGAACAAAGGGGGTAGCTATGGAAATATTTTGCGATACAAATTGATTTTTTCTAACTCCCATAATCCTTAGAAATATGGACTCAAAATTCACTAAAATATGTAAAATTGTCCCCTCTATCGATTGGTGAAGACTAGAACGTTCTATCTTTCCTATTTGTCGAGTTATGAGTATTTTTTGTTTCGAAAAGTGGATTTTCGAAAATTTCATGACTCTATTTGAAGGCGAAATAATGATTTTATCACAAAACTGATTGTGCCAGTCGATTTTTTGGCCAAAAAACCCCTCTTTCCGAATTTTAAGCATTTTTTATTTTTTTTTTGTCGAAAATTTAGAACAAAGGGGTAGGTATGGAAATATTTTGCGAATCAAATTGCTTTTTTCTAACTCCCTTAATCCTTGGCAATATCGACTCACAATTCACTAAAATATGTAAAATTGTCCCCTCTATCGATTGGTGAAGACTAGAACGTTCTATCTTTCCTATTAGTCGAGTTATGAGTATTTTTTGTTTTGAAAAGTGGATTTTCGAAAATTTCATGACTCTATTTGAAGGCGAAATAATGATTTTATCACAAAACTGATTGTGCCAGTCGATTTATTGGCCAAAAAAACCCTCTTTACGAATTTTTAGCATTTTGTAACATGTCTATCGACCTGTTTCGATTTTACAGAATAAATCCTTTTAATTAGCGCTCGTCGTCACTAGCCACATCCAATTATAGTTCTGTGATCCTATACTCTTCAACCCCGACCGTTAGAAAATTGACGTCTGCCAACGGACGCTTCCATTTTTTGCACAACGCCACGTTAAACACCCCTTTTTGTTAACGACCGCCTAAGAGGGCACATCATCTTTCGCTATCTTTCATATCTTAAGTACCTATCTTAGGAATTTTGCTGTGGTAAGTTCAAAATGATAATTCATAATTAATAAGCTTCTTCTAAAGTACTGTCTGATATAATTTTCGTATGCATTCTTCATTTTTTTTACAGAGATAGACGAAATTAAATTCAACATGTGGTCATAAACTGTTCTTTTATACTAATATGGTAGTTTTAAACCAAATATTCTTTTATAATTCACTGTTTACTTTTATACAAATATTTTCAAGCTTTTTCAGTTGCGAAATAACTCTTTTAATTATAAAATAACACTTTTATAAACCGCTAACCTATAAAATATTCTTTCGTAACGCCAGTGCCGGTTTCATATATTTCCTAGGCACGATATTTTTTCATATAACTAAATAAATAACTTTTTGCTATTATTAGTTTCTTTCGGATCATTTATTAGTATATTTTTTTAATTTAGTCGATAATTGCTATTTTTTCTGTTTTAACATGGAACATATAATGTTGGAAAGCTTTCAGTAAACTAAATCAATTTTTTGACTTTCAAATAACTGCCTTCCTTTTCTTTAACCTGAAAAGCTGACCAACATAATGTGCCATTACATTCAAGTTCCTACATATCCCTGATCCACTTGTACTTCTAGGTAAGCACAGCCCCTAGGCTAGGATATAACTCAAGAATACAACCCTAGGCTAGGATATAACCCAAGAATTTAACGCCGAGAATAAAACCCTAGGCTAGAATATAACCCCGAGGATATAAACCGAAGAATTTAGCCGGAGAATATAACCCCAAGAATATAGCCAAGGATAGAACCCCCAAACTACCGCCCTAGAACAGAACTCATCAGTTCGGATCAAGACCTGACTTCTTCTCCAGGAAACCACTTCATCTAAGCTAAGTACCTATAAAAGTACAAATTCCTCTATTAAATTCCGTTATTCATTTCCTGTGGCGGAATAAATTAAAATTTTGTTTTTAATTCTTTTTTTTTTTATTAAAATCCTCAACTATAAAAGTTGAGGGAGATATCGCCCGGGGTAATTTTTAGTAACTTTTTTATTTTCTAACTTTCATTTAAATTTTACAAGGCATTTCTACCTTTTCCGCCTTAGTTTTTTGTAGTTTTCATCGTTAAAAAGGTAGTGGCGCCCTCAACTTTTACAACCTTCCTGTAGCACTTGTGCAGCATAAACTTGGGGTCGAATCACCCTTGAGAGGAGTCTCTAGCCGGAGCCCTTCGAGCTGGTGCCCTGTGAGGTACAGCATTTACCGTTACAAATTGGCGCCCAACTAAAAGCATACTTTTACCGTTACAAATTGGCGCCCAACTAAAAGCACACCTTTACCGTTACAAATTGGCGCCCATTGTTTTTGTTGCACGGTGTAACAGTTGGGTTGGAAGGATTTTAGTTTTTTTATTTTTGCATATTCTCTTTTTTAAAATTTTTTTTTATCGTTCAATTTAGAATTTTTGCTTTCAACAATTAACTAATAAAATTTCACTTTTTCAAGTAACTATTTTGTACCGACCAGGGTATGGGCACTCTGAGCCACAGATCACCTACCTATAGATAGGCATCTGACCCGTGGCGCTTCATGTGGCGAATTAATTGTACGGGTGGCGCCACCTTGAGAGCCTGAGCAGTAGCTCTGCACCTTTGACATGGTTGTGATCTTCGCTAACAGCAGAAAAAGAAGATTCCTGTAATTTTACAGTTTTTGGCGGCATATTCAAAATTACTGTAATTTTACTTTTATTGCAAAATGGCATTTATGGTCCACTTTTTGATATTTCATTTAAATCAACTCAACATTTGATTGATATTACAATAATAACAATCAAATAGTCAAATTAAATGAAATATCAAAAAATGGACCATATAATGCCTGAAGTGGAAAAAATAAAGCAATAATCATCAAGTTTATATATTTTATTCAATATAAAAGAGTACACAATAAATAAAACGTTTTTTAAAATCTTTGAATGACAAACAGCAAGAACAATAAATGTTAGGAGCTTAACAACAAAGCAATAAACTGAGTAAATAACTTTGAAAAATCTCAGCATGCGATGTAAGGTAAAACGATTTTTTAAAGTAAGAAGTCTTAATAAATTAACAATTATTAACAGTGATCAACGATGCAAAGTAGAACAAATAGTGAAACAGTGACCCTCTCACCCTTAATATTGAAAAACAGAAAAAGAAGCATATTCTGGAATGCAAAAATAATTAAATATAATATAGTGAAGTTAAAAAGACACAAACATTTAATAAAAATCAATAATCATTAAAATAAATACTAAAATAAAAAGCGAGGAGATGGTAGAATTGTTTTCAAACAAATAACTTTTAGTAATACAAAAATATGAGAAGATAATTACAAAATGGGCTAAAAAGGAAAATTAAACTAAAAATACCAACAAAATAATGAATATACAAGGAACATAAAAAAGAAACTGACATGTGTTTTGTATGATGTTGATAAAAGACCAATCATCAAGCTGATCTATTTCAAAATAACTCATAATGATCTCTTTTCCGGTCTCTTACGGCGTTTAAGATATTTATTATGGGCCAATTGAAATGAACCATCTCTGTTAATCACTCTCATGTCATTACCTTTCAAAACCCCTTTAAGATTTTTTATGAGGGTCACTGTCTTATGAAAATCTTTGCTGCACTGGCTTCTGCAAATAAAGATAGTAATATGAGGAAACTGACAAATGTATTTCAAAAATATTTATAAAGAATAACATTTTTTCATACAAATCAAAAAATAGCTTATATTAAAAAAACATGAAGCACATTTCTACAGTTTGCTAATAACACTGTTAACTAAAATGTGTACATCATTTAAAAAACTTAGTTTACAAGATTATGACTATCATTACTTCTATATAATTTATTAGGTAGCTACATTTGGATATTTTTAATTAGCTCAAACACACAATACATATGATTGTAAACATTTAAATATTTGTTTCTCGAAACTGCTTACCTTCGAAAAATGCTTGGACCTTTCTTCGGTAAAACCTTTTTGTGTCCCTTTCAGTACCTGTAGACAATTTATTCATTTACTAATATAATACTATAAAATATGTAATTTAGTTAGTTTTTGATGGGAATTAAACAAACCAAATAATATAACAAAAGGAACATACAGAAGATATACTATTTTATACATACCATCATTTGATAATTGCTCGATACTCTCCAATTCATCCACCTCTAACTCCTTACTCGTGGATTGAATAGCTATAACATAAAAATTAGGAGTTAAATAAACCAAATAATATAACAAAAGGAACAGACAGATGACATTTTATTTTATTTTATACATACCATTATCTGATAATGGCTTAATGCCCTTCAATCCTTCCTCCTCAAACCCCTCGCTCGTGGATGGAATAGCTATAACATAAAAATTAGGTGTTTATTTTTTCTTAGGTACACTGTACGATTGCCAAAATTATAGCTAACGAGTTGCATAAAACTCACCATTAATTAATTTCCGTATATAAGTTTTTGTTGGTGTTTACACCTTCCCAACTGGCGAATAAGTTGCTGATGTGGAGGGCATTTCCATCATATCTACAGAATCTAATATATATAAGTAAATTTTTTTCAAACTCTAGAAAATAAATATCTTTAATTTTCTCGGGAGTTGTTTCCTGTGAGGGCACCATAGTGGGGAACAAAAAATCGGAATCCCCTTTGGATTGTAATCTAAAAAACATAATCACATTTAATAACATTCAATAAATATATGTACAGGTAGGTGATCTGTGGCCAAGGCAACGGTGATAAACGGACATCTTGGTGCGCTGTTGCCGGCTCAGTCAATTGTCGCAGATTTACTTTTGGAGCTAGGAGCTAGCTTCTCACCCGTGCTTTCGGAGTGTTTCGTTCCTGGTCCGCACACTCCTATCCCATTCCTTTCTATTGCTTTTGAGCCGTAAGGTGTGACATACTCCACGTCACTTAATTTTTCAAATTGTTTTTTATGGGTGAACATTCATTGTGACCTAAAAGATATATTGTGCCCTCTTCTCTTACTGAGTTTCTGAGTAAAGTTTTATAAACTAGTAGTTTATTTAGCCCTAGTTCATAAATGAATTTTAGAATATCCGTGAGCTTCAGTTTAAGCAAGTCCTCTTCTTGTATCCAGTAGAGTTCCAGGTATTGTGATCTATGATTATGGAGTGCCATGCACTTTTAGCTAACAATCATTAATTATTTAAAACCTGTCAAAATATGTTGGTTATTTATTATTTGTTGACATTTTGTCTTAAAAATAACTAAATATTTATTAATTAGTGTTTTTTTTTCTGTATTAAAAATGTATAACTCAAACGTAGATAGAATCTTGTATATTGTAGGTACTTGTCATACCTACCTGGATTTTATGGCACTAGTCTGTTTATAGAACTCACCTTCGATTGGTTTTAGAAAATGTAAGATGCGTGCTTTAAAATACCTCTGTTTGCACTTGTAATATAAATAGCTACAGTTTTAAAAAAGACAGATATTATAAATATGTAATTCTTAATTAATAAAAAAACAATATTTTTATTTAAATGTTCATATAAAATTATCTATGATAAGAATACCTAGTCGAATAATTGATTAAATGCCAAAAACGCAAGTCTTGCAAAATCCAATAAATTGTAACACACAAAACAGTGTAGGAGTGGCTACCGAGTTACCAACATATTTCTGCGCCTAGTAATGGCTCCATAATTTCTAGATACAATTTAATCAACCGATATATACTTTCACGCATCCCCTTGACCTGATGAAACTGGAAAAATCCCATATTCCCGTCGATATTTCTCCTAGCCGCGTCACTTTTCGCGAAATAATCGAAGCTCTTTAGAAAGCGTAGCGTTTTCAGACAAAAACCTTTTTTTAAACATATCCGACAGCGAAATCTACTGAAAATCCGATTTAGACAGTTTTAGTTTCAGTGGAACTTCGGTTAGAATCGTTTTCTGACTCTCCAGTATTCCAGATATATCTAACGAATGTATTTTTAGTTGAAAATCTAACACACGCGTACCATATTAACACATTTAGAGTGCTTTTTATGTACATGTTAAAATGATTTTTTATCATTGTTTGTGACCTTGGTTTTTTTTTTCTTTTCAATTTACGGAACTATTTACTGTGCTAAAATTTTTGTTAATCTAAGATGCCGTTGTTTAAAAGGAAAGAGGAAAGGAGGAAATCCCTTTCGAGGAAAGAGATTTCTTTGGCTAGATTGGAGAATTTCAGAAAGGAAGTCATCACCGACCATCACACTATTCAATTAAGTAAGTTATGAAATGTATCTACTACTAAAATATATAGATATTTATCGCAACTTTCAAAAATGTTCTATTGGTCTAAAGTTTTTTATAGATACATTCCAATATATCTGAGATCATAAGTTTAAAAAAAAATTTCATAATTAAGTTTACTTTTTAAGTTTAAATTGATATTTTTGAATTTCTAAAAATCCTTTACAATTTCAATATATGTATATAAACCATTATGCAATCTGTGAACTAAATGTAACTGAAAAGAAACAAACCAAAATTTTGTTATGCTAGAAAATGTTTGTAAAACTTTTAACTTGTTCATTCGACAAAATAGACTAGATCTTGTCAAATTGACCATTTCCCTGACGTCACGACGAACAAACACACGAAATGATTGGTGATTTAATAAGAAATACACTTAAAGCCAGTATATATCCGTTTTTTCCTTTTATAGTAATGTAGAAAGGTGTGTACTTGAATAAGTGTGTGTCAGATTAATTTAGACTTGCCATTAATCAAAATGTATTTTAACAGAAAGTATTTTTCTAATTAATTAACTACTTAGACCATTTTTCTCAAATGAGTATTGATCTCAACGAAGCTTAATATGTCAAGAGGGTGGAGGTGTTTCTATAATGGCAAAATTATTTCTAGAAAAAGCATTACATGACAGTCATTAAGAATTACAGGAATAATGATTTCAAATAATTATATAGGATTCAGATTCTGATGAAATCACTTATTTTCACATTACTTGTGCGATTATATTTATTTTAGTGGAAATATAAATACAAAAAATAACAATCCGCCATCTTAGCTCAAACACCGATCAGAAGCGCGTGAAGTCCCGCATTTGTAAATATTATTTGACATTTTGTGTATCGTTCGAATTTTCATTGTACTTGCTTGCTTTGCATTGTTTACGTGATATTTCCTCGTTATAATCTATTAAGAATCTCAGTTTTGTATTACCAAAAGCCAAAAGTACGAGAAATAAACGTTATGGAACTAGGTTTTATCAAGACCGATAGATGGCAAATTTGACAAGAAACAACTTGTTGATGCTGGGAC